>OU426931.1:3867839-6809322 GCA_911387795.2 Apamea monoglypha
TTTTGAGTCTTCTCTACTGCACTAAAATCCACTCGTTAGAAAGAAAGAAAGAAAGAAAGAAAGAAAGAAAGAAAGAAAGAAAGAAAGAAAGAAAGAAAGAAAGAAAGAAAGAAAGAAAGAAAGAAAGAAAGAAAGAAAGAAAGAAAGAAAGAAAGAAAGAAAGAAAGAAAGAAAGAAAGAAAGAAAGAAAGAAAGAAAGAAAGAAAGAAAGAAAGAAAGAAAGAAAGAAAGAAAGAAAGAAAGAAAGAAAGAAAGAAAGAAAGAAAGAAAGAAAGAAAGAAAGAAAGAAAGAAAGAAAGAAAGAAAGAAAGAAAGAAAGAAAGAAAGAAAGAAATAAAGAAAGAAGGAAAGAAGGAAAGAAAGAAAGAAAGAAAGAAAATAGGTTTATTTGCAGCAAACATGACGCATATTTTTTTTTTTATTATAATGTTTTTATAAATCTAATAACTTTACCTTTTAATAACTAAGCGATAAATATATTTTTTCGTAGTTACCGAATGGTGACAACAAGTCTTTCTTCTGGAAGGATTGGTTGTTTATGCCAATTACAGCAATTTTTCATCAAATGGTTTTCCACTAAGTCCAAAATGTACCTAATAAAATGTTTCTTGAGTCATTCTTGTATATCTATAAAATTTTTGATCATGAAACATTTGTTTCACAAATAAATGATGGTATTCTCCGAAACGTTTCCTTTCTCTATTAATAGGATGACGACGCACGACGCAAGTTAACCTCCGATTTTAATATACGATGTCCCTTAGTAAGGCCGTGACGTCAATGTGATCGAAGGATACCGGAGGTAATTTCTCTAATTCCCTTGCCACAAAAATAGGGGTTTTATCAGGATCTGTTCTCTTAAATATGCAGATAATATCCTCCATCTCTTTGCTCACGGTTCTTGCGTCGCGAAATGTTGCGAGTACTCGTGGATATTGATTCAAGCAACAAATCTTTCCCTGTGGTAATTTCCGCGTTCGTATATGAGTTCACACACAACTGAATTAAAGTTTCTTCGTCCATTATGTCAATTTTGTTCTGCACAAAACATAATAACTCGTTTATAACGATGTCACACTTTATCTGTTCGGAAGACATTTTTCTGCACCCGAACGTTACCGAGTTCGCGCGAATAATATGATAATATCCAGCTACATTGCCTAATTAAAAAAAAAAAAAAAAACTCGAGAGATATCGGTCGAAAAGTGGTTTATTGTTGTTGACGACCGATTGTTGCGTAGCAGAAAAAAAAAAAACGCGCGTGACGCTCGCTGCACTTGTGGTTCCCAAATGTACAAACACGCTGTGAGTGTGTGAGTAAGCGCCGGAACTTTCAGTGCCATCCGGACAAGGGCGAAGTCAGAAGTGTGTGTGTGTGTCTGCGCGTATGTGTGTTATGTGTTGACGCTACTCGTCTTCACGCCCACATACACAGCGTGTTTGTACACTCGGTTACCACAAGTAAAGCGCGCGTCGCTTCGTGAGGTAAAAATACTGTAGTAAAAATCCAATCTTTTCCAGGTATGACGCCCTTACAATGCGCGGCGGAGCGAGCGCGAGCTTCCGTAGTGGAGATGTTGGCGGCGCGGCCCGAAGTGACCCGAGCGTCGGCCATCGAGGCCTACGAGCTGCTCGGAGCTTCCTTCGCGAATGACAAGGAGTACTACTGCCTCAGGGTGTGTGGTTTATGGAGACTTGAGGGCTTTAGCCTGTAGGCTATAATAGGCTAGTTGACCGTTTTCAGAAACTTAATTCATAATGTTCCTTGTGGTCTATTTCCCTCAAAATATGAATATTCCAGTAAAAGAGAAACATTAGCAATAACAAAACGAATTTTGGATTTTTATGACGCAAATGAATGTTTATTGTCAAAACGGGGAATTATTTCATAGCATGGTTGACAGTGTTGCCCACACACAAACTTCTTATATTACTTCTGTCGGAATATTATAATATTCGGTAGTATTTACAATTTGAATATTTCGTCGGAAGTAGTGACATCTGGTGTTTTGATTCGAGTTGAATGCCACGTTCACCGATGGCTTTAACTAAAAATATGAAGTAATTTAAAATTAAAAAAATAAGTTTTTTTGCTACCTGACTACCATTCTACAATAAAACATTTAAAAGGTATTTTTCTTACTGTCAACTATCCTTTACTTTAGGAGGTTAGGGTAAATTCTTAAAATACTTAGTTTTGAAACTGACCAAAGAGGCAACCCACAGATGGCGTACCAGTACTTACACAGAGCGATGGCGATGCGGTACGACACTCGCTACGGGCTCATACTGAAGAAACCAGCCGACCCTATACCGGCGTACGATAACTGGAAAGAGAGTACTACGTTAGAGGTAAGATAACATAACATCACGCCTGTATTTCCCGAAGGATTAGGCAGAGGTGCACCTTTAGTACACCCACATTTCGTCAGTTATGTTTAAGTCCAATGTGATACGGGACGAGCCTATTGCCATCAACTGGACACAAATTTAGACTCCGGGCTGAGAAATTCCAGATGGAAAAACTCAATAACACTTGCCAGGGCAAGTGTTATTGGGTCATTGGATTATCGGTCAGGGCCCGGGAATCGAACCCAGGATCCCTTTCATTTTTATATAAAATAAAAAAAAAAAGATTAAATAACTGATGAGGGTATATTCATAACGCTTGCTTACCTGTTTATACCTGGCAACTTTATAGTTGTGCTGAGAAAGTAGACACCCTATATTTTGCCGTTTCCTTCTGTCAGTTAATGCTCGATATTTATGAATAACAAATCGGGGAAGATGTTCGACAAAAGTTAATTAGAATTTATATTATTTAACAGTATCGGTACGAGATTTAGTTTATTCAACATGTGTTACCAACACATTTGCGATTTATCAATGTATAATTATGTATTATCTAACTTATACTCTTTGTCATCGTCAAATAACATATGAGTGTAAGCAGGGGTGTATCTCGCACTAACACCAACGAGGCAGTAATTTATAATATGTATAGATTTAAAAAAAAAAAAAATATTCCAGGAGGTGGAACAACTAGTTGGCAACGCGCACGCCCTTCACATGGAAGGCCTGGCGGTGCGCGAGAGAGTTCTCGGCGTTCGCTGCCCAGACCTACCGCACCCCATCGTGTTCCGAGGCGCCGTGTTCGCGGACGAGGCGCGCTTCGACCGCTGCCTCGCGCTGTGGAGGCACGCGCTCGCGCTGCGGCAACACAACGAGGTGACGTCACATTATGTTATACACTGCGCACCCATCGTGTTCCGAGGCGCCGTGTTTGCGGACGAGGCGCTCTTTACCGAACAGGATTTGTTTGCAATTTCATCAGATAATTTTGGAATTGACTATAGTTAGTCATCTACTGAAGTGGCGACAAGACAAAACGTCGTTTTCCCTTTCCAAATCAATGCTTTATATGAAAAACTTATCAAAATCCATTATACATACACAGTAGGGACGACAAAATAATAAATTAAACTGCGTGTATCATCATCTGCCTAGCCTTTTCCCAACTATGTGGGGGGCGGCTTCCAGTCTAACCGGATACAGCTGAGTACCAGTATTTTACATGGAGCGACTGCCTATCTGACCATCACAACCCAGTTACTGGGTAATACGAAACCCCTTGGTTAGACTGGTTGTCAGAATTTCGGACTTCTGACGACCCGTAACGACTGTCACAGATCTACGAATGAAGGCCGGGACCAACGGCTTACCTTACTTTCCGAGGCTCGGAGGGGTCTTGTCATGTAAATATGGTCACCCATCCACGGACCAACCGCGGCAAGCGTATCTTAACCTGATCGATCGACCCGTGCGGCTGTTATAACTTGGCCACAAGGCCCTCCTTTCAAATTAAACTGCGTGTATACAGGGTCAGATTGAATTAGCTAGCGAAACTCCGCAGACGTGATGGGTATCGATATTCATATTTATTAGTCTTTACACTATTTGCGCTGTAGCATGGTGCGGGTGACAGTTTCAGTAACATTTCGTTTCACTCTTGAAAGTTGCCGCGATTTACAATTTATGACTTAGTATTTCAGTTGTACCACATTCGTAATATATTAAATAATTAATAACTGTAGTAAATTAAATTAAACCCAACCAGAATGTTCTAATCAAGAAATAAAATCAAATTGAATGAAAAATTAAGCAAAGTGTTATGCGTATAACGTAACGCCATAGACGTATTTAGTGATGGGATGTACTGCTACGATGGATAGTCGATATTTTTTATAATAAAAAACGTATATTGTGCGTAGGTCAATTTTTATTTTTAAAAGGTCTAATTATACAACAGAACATTTATAGGGTAAGGTTGCTTAAAAGGTTGCTAAAAAAAAATACATGTTATTCGTCTAAACTCATATCAGAGTCAGGAACATCTGAATTGTCACTCAATTCATCATCTGAATCTGTGACGGATATTATTAACGATGACTCAATTATGTTGTCAATATGTATGTCACGATCCCAATCAGACATAATGTCCCTTTTTGTTTTATTCACGACCTTCGACCAGTCTTCAGGTTGAACATTGTTGATGGCCTCTTGTAATACGGCCAACATCTTATTTGCCGTAAATGGCGGCGAAGTATTATTTCTTGCGGCGTAACCTAAAAATAAACGAACTTATAAAAAAAAGTATTCAAATAATCATCAATCAGCCTAATCTAGTATCTGGTAATGTTTTTAAACTAGGTACATGCTACGATCGGAAAGCTGATTTTTTTATAAAGCTTCAAAATGGGAATTGAAATTAAAAGCATACCTTTTATTTGGGCCCAAATCAGCTCAATAGCGTTATACTGGCAATGGTAGGGTGGTAGTCGAAGGACCTGGTGGCCTTTTTCTTTTGCCATCTCGTCCAGAGCATAGGTAGGAGTTGGTGGCTTATGGCGTCGGACTAAGGCAATAAGCTCCGTCTTTAACATTTTTATATCTGCTGTAACTCCGTTTTCACTCAGCCACTTCACCAACTCGCTTTTGCGGTTGGATTGGTTTGGGGGTTTATTAACTTGCACCGAATGGTAGGGTGCGTTGTCCATTATTATGGTCATAGGCTCTTTTAAATTGTTTAATAGACCTATGAACCAATCTTTAAATTTTTCGTAATTCATCTCCTCATGATACTCCGTAGTTTTTTTTGACTTAAAAGCCAGCAAACAATCAGGGACGAATCCACTTGCTGTACCTGCGTGACAAATAATAAGGCGTTCG
The DNA here is from genome assembly GCA_911387795.2 of Apamea monoglypha. Taxonomy (NCBI): domain Eukaryota; kingdom Metazoa; phylum Arthropoda; class Insecta; order Lepidoptera; family Noctuidae; genus Apamea; species Apamea monoglypha. The sequence goes on from OU426931.1 coordinate 3,873,069, forward strand.
CCTTTGCCTTCCGGCACTTTGGTACACGATTGTGCCGTATCGTCGGTCCAACTTTTACCCACTGTGTGGTTGGCGTTTAGCCACGTTTCATCCAAAAAGACAACTTTGCTCCAATCACTTATGTTTTTGGCCTTCCTTAAAAATCTACATCTTGCTAGGGCAATGTCAGTCCTATCCATAATAATCTTTCTTTTGTTAACTTTTTTGTAAACAAAGCCAATATCTTTTATAACTTGCCGTAGCGAAGTAATACCTCCTTTGAACAAGTCAGCTTCTTTTAATGATTTTAGAAGCTTGAGCAATGTGGGTAGCTCCATTCTTCTATAATAATCATAAATATGATTTCTAATAGCAACCTTAGCAAAATCATCCAAATCTGTGATTGGCTTCACCTTGGTCCGCTTTTTGTTGGGTGTCGATAATTTATTTTCAAACATCCCATCTTGGCCAATTTTCTCACGTGTTATACGCGAAACAGTATTGCGGCCAATATCAAGAGCTTCGGCTACTCGTTCTACAATATGATTCAATGGTAACAACGGTCCATTATTTTGTTGTTCTCTTTCAAAGTAGTCTCGGAGGCGAACAACAAGCTCCCTGGCCTGACTACCCAAAACAGTTTTTTTTGTATGCTTAGGCATGGTAATAACAACAAACTCAACAAACTTATAACAAATAACATAATATACAACCTTGTGACGAAAGAGACTGGACCTCACGACACAGGGTATCCTAGTGTGGGGTCCAGTGTTACTCGAAACCTGAATGTAAAGTTTTTTTCTGAGATTAAATAAATTATATATAAATTATAACAATTTAACAAAAATGAAAACAAACAATGAAATCGTAATACGTGTCACATTAAGTCACAATATAACGCGCTTGCACTCGTACTCGCACTCACAGCATCGCACGGGTAAACAACATGGCCGCCGCGCCGATGCACCATAGAGCAAAAATGTTGTCACGAAAAACATAAACCCGATTTTGATTATTTTATATAAGTACAAAGATAATTATGTAGCCATAAAACATTTATATTGACAAGTTTATACACGTAGCACACACGTAGTTACACTGCACAACTGAATAATACACTAATTTTCATAACAATATTAAAGAGAACTAGATTCACGCTGCGAGTATCGTTAGCGATAAAAATGAATTGCATAACCTCACATCCCTAGTCATGTGGTACTGACAAATGTCAACGTCATACGGGCAACTGTCACCCGCACCATGCTACAGCGCAAATAGTGTAATGATATAAATGGGAAATATTTGAATATCGATAAAATACATGCCTATTAAAACTGATTATATACCTACCTAACCTATATCATCTAATCATAATTTTCATTTCAATTTTGTACCTAGTATACCTAAATACATAGTTAGTTAAGAGATTACAATAATTTCCATTTTAATTTTCATTTTTAGTTCCATTTTAATCTCCATTTTTTTTAATATTGGTATAATGTAATTGTTTCTATGGATCTTGATATCTGAATTAAAAAATATTTGATTTATTTTATGTCGAGTCATTTATCTTAAAAAGTGTTAAACTATTAAAATGTAATATTTTTATTCTTATTTTCAGGTTTCAGTAACAAAGGACCTGCTCAGATTTGCTCAAGTGTTCTCGCAAATGTTACACATAGGAATTGAATTACCTCTCGTTCAGGTAAATATTATTAATTTAGACTTTACTTTATCCTTGTTTCATTTTTCGGTCAGCAAAACGATATCAAAGAAATATGAACTTTAATGGCGTCGATTCCCTTGTTCACAAACTAAACTAAATTTAAGTTCAGTGCATCTTTTCCTTTCTACAGAAAAGGACAGAAGATAAATACTAGTTTAGTCCTGTCAACTACTTATTGTTACCGGTATTATAAAGTGCTCTGTGCCTGTCAAATTAAATTGACGTATTTTTAGTAGCCATGTTTTTAATCTCGTCTTACTTGTCTATGGAGTATCTTAACTTGACAGGACTAAAGTAATATTTATCTTCTGTCCTTTTCTTAATGAAATAGAAAGAAAAAGATGCACTGAACTTAAATTTAGCTTAGTTTGTGAACAAGGGAATCGGCGCTATTGTCAATGTGTTAAAGTGCAAACGAAATCGTACCGAAGAGCCGTTCGAGCTGAATCATGTTTCCAGCAATACAAAACAAATTTGCTGCAATAATGTTGCGCAACGTTTTCATACCATCAATACATACTCTATACATGTATTGCCAGATTATCAACTAACTACTTAATCAATACGTAGTCAAAGTAAACTTTTGATTGACCGTTTAAAATAAAAAGGTCCTAAATAAACGGTTTCATTAGAATTTGAACTTTGTCATGTATGACATTGAGTTCGCATTCCCAAATCATGATAATTATGTGAAATTCTGAACTCAAAAATATTTTTCTATCTAGGTGTGTTTCGTGCTCGAAGCGTGTTCCAAAGAGCTCCAAAGAGGCATGACCCGGCTGGAGAAACCTCAAGCGAACAGTGACCCGGAATCCCTAGTAGTATGTAGCTACTCTGTAAGAATTGTCATTGCTTCTCATGTCACATGTCGGTGGAGGAATATACAAGGTTATTTCAGCGAAACTAACGCAGACATCTTGTTTTTCGAATATATTTACAGGGACATTTATCAAAACAATTGCACAAATTTTTTACCAAAAGCGCCCCCTATCGATGTCATTAAGCTGAGCGCCGAAATATCCTTGTAGTAGTGTACGTACGGTTGACTTACGAAAACCTGAAATGTACTTAGAACCTTCTCATATTAAACACGTTGTAAAAAGACATTACATAGTCGTCAACTACGCATTCTGTACATCAAACTAGCACAACACATTTAATTTGAATTCGCGATTTATTTACCAAAAATGTAAACAAATATGAGTTTATGGAAAAATAACTTTAATTCCTACACAATAAAGTTCGGTTTACGCTACCACTTCAAACATTTTTATAACTTTTTCAATAGTGCTAGTCACTCTGAAATCAACTTAATTACCATTAAAATAAAGTTGATATTTGTTTAACGTGCATTAACATCAATTTGAAACATTAGTTTGAATAGACTACGTAACATTGCACAAAAATAATTGCTGGGAAACGACTTTTATTTTCGGTGTAAAAAAATTGCTGTTTGCATTAGTGCGCAGTGTAACGAACGCAGAATATTGTGTTTATGGGTGCATGCAACGGTACAGGGGTCGTGGGGGTATTTAGAGTTGTATTATAACAATAAAACTTGCCTTTGTAAAAAAACATCAGTAAAATTTGAAATTTTGACTTTGAGTAACTATACTCCAGTACAAAAAAATATTACAATGACGGGGAGTACAAGTGATTCTTGGCTTCGTTAAGTATCTTTTTACACCCGTTATTCCTATAATACTATTATATATAAAGACGGAAATAGCAATGAAATGTCCGCTATCGTCTCAAATTCTCGCGGTCGGCTGTTTCAGCCCATCATTGATCAATTATTGATAAACCTGCACCCTAATTGCGTAACACACTTTCAGTCACAATCTGAACCATTTTGAAAGATATTGCTAATCCATTGCTTCATATGTTCGAAAAAATTGTCTGCTCTACAACGCAAATAACGCAATGAATGTTGTTGAACTGTTAAAACTGTTGAAAGAAATTACTACTGCTAGTGTGTAATCATCCCGCTGTTTGTTACCAAGTAGCGAGTATTGCCTGTTTTAGTACGAAAATAAAGAGATGGAGGACGTACAATGTGATCCCTTTTCGCTTTAGCCAGCGCAGTTAGAAGTTTATTACGTAAAAAATAGGGTACTTGACAGGTTTTTTTAATTACATTTCTCGAAACGTAGAAAAAAAAAGATAAGTCACAGTAAAAATAAATTGTTTAAATGTCTCAATGGAACTCTGTCACCTGGTTCCCTCCCGCATTTAACCCGCCTTCAAAGCAAGAGTGAACAGGCATCTTCTGGGCACGCTCGTTCCATAATAGACCTCATCCATCGCTTTCCATCAGGCGTGATTGAGGTCAAGAGCAGGTCCATTTAGCAATAAAAAAAATCTCAAAAATCGAAGATTAAAGTCTGCCAGACAGAGACAGTACTACTGCGATTTGACGCCACAACACAGGAAAGAGGAACACCACAGTAAGTTCGCGCCATTCAGTACAATGGCCGTTTTGCGTGACAAGAATGGAAGATGTTTTTTCCAAAGCGTGTAACGTCTCCTTTTTCCATCGGTTTTCTTTTCACAAATCGTTTTTTTCAACAACATGTTTAAAATAAATAAGTATTCGTTTATTTTTATAGTAGTCTACTACCCTATTGCTCATCCCATAGAAGGGGTACTGTTACTTCAATCAATCAATTCAGTCTATCGCAGTCCACTGCTGTACATATGCCTCTCCCAAGCTGCCTCACAACACCCTGTACTCCGCCTTTCGCATCCAGTCTGTCCCAGCCACCTTTTTATGGTCGACGATCCATCTACCTGCCACTTAACAGTTGGATACTGTAACTTTACGGTTGGGTACTGTAACTTAACGGTTGAATACTGTAACTTAACGGTTGTATACTGTCATTTAACGGTTGGATACTGCAATTTAACGGTTGGATACTGTAACGTTACGGTTGGGTACTGAAATTTAACGGTTGGATACTGCAACTTAACGGTTAGATACTGTAACTTTACGGTTCGACAATGTAACTTAAAGGTTGGTTACTGTAACTTTACGGTTGGGTACTGTAACTTTACGACTGAGTACAGTAACTTTACGGTTCAATACTGTAATTTTAAGTCATCGGTCGGGCAGTATATTTCACTCACAATCCACAATCATGGCTATCTGTTCCGTGTAACGTAGCGAGTATTGACGCGTAGAGTTTGGTGCGCACGTTCATGTTGCAGGACGAATACGAGGGCAACGTGCGGACGGCGCTGTACCTCGTCGCCGTGGCCGCTCGGCTGCTCGAGAACGTGGGGTATAGTGAGGTTAGTATATGTTATTATTATACAGCGTCTGTGTTCCCTTCCACGTATAACCAATCTTCAAAGTAAGAGTGGAAAGACAACTTCTGAGCTCGTTCGTTCTATCACAGACACATTCATATCACTGCTATTGTATAGAAGCAAGTTTTTCTAACTGATAAGACAGCCGTGCTGCTGGGGAGTTTGTTTCGCTACTTCTTCTCCCCAGCGGAAGCACTAGGAAGTGATGAAGGTCTTATGTAATTTTGACGTTCGAAAAGTGCTGATTCTCAGACTAATTTGAAGAAATGACTTTTGATTAATTTTGACAGATTTCATCCATCGTTTTCCACAAGGCGAGATCGAGGTCAAAAGCGGACAAATTTCGCAATTTTTTTTTACATCTATTTGATTGTCAAGTTTCAGCATGTAATTTAATTTGGCCTTGTATAATTAAAAGCAGTGTGGCACAGTGGTATCGGCCCCGACTTGAGAGTTGCAGGTCATGAGTTATACCCTGTCCAATATACTTCGACTTTTAATTGTATTCGGTAACTTGACAGTTCTAAGTAAAATAATGTTACCATACTAAAACTAATAGTGTTGGGGTAGTGTACGATTTTGCGTAAATAACGAATGATAAAAATGGTTTAATTTAAATAAAACTTTAAATATTCGTAATATTTTCGTAATTCGTCGAATATTCCAATATTCGAAAAATTTAAACAATTCCCAAGATGTCTTGGAAGAAAAAAGACATTCAAGAGTGGCTGGATAATAATAGTAATCTAACATTCTAACTAAGTTGTACTACTGAGAAACAAAATATATAACAAATTCTACAATTATTAATAGTGTATATCGTGTTTTAAGAAAAGTTATTAAATTTAAAATAACAAGTTTGCACAAGTACATTATTTAAGTTTATTCAATTTTGTTCATTCTTGCTGGTGCAAAAATGAACAAAATCTGGTAACCCTTCAACTGTCAAGTTACTGAATACAATTAAAAGTCGAAGTATAGGTAAACCGTTTTTTGAACTAGTGATTGCAGCAACACACAATACATTGATTGATACACGTACGGTATTATAATATATGTAAGAAGCCATAAATAAGATAATTCAATAAGATAAGGCAGTTTATATATTTATTTTATTACGCATTTTAAAGTTAACTTTTACGTAATCTGGAATATGTACGTTCTAAAACATCTGTCAAAAAACGCTTACCCCAATGGACAGGGTATAGAACTTTATTTTGTGTATTTCATTTCATCACCACTACTCTCAAAATGGTGAAGGGAAACCGTCGAATCGTGAGGAAACTGGCATGTCCTAGAGGAAGGCGCCTTTCTTGTGATCAACTGTTTACTTAATAAAATTATTCACAGGAAGGGACAAGTTTAGTTCGACGAGAGATCTTTAGGCTTCGGAACGTGCGTTTACGCAATGGACAGACACTGCTACACCTCGCGGCAGACAGACGGACGCCGGTCGACGACTTCCATACCAGTGATGTGTGCCAGTGAGTATACTATACATTCTTATTATCTATATACTTCTATATTAATATTGTAAAGAGGTAAAATTTGTTTGTTTGTTTGACATAATCTTGGTCAGATTATGTTAAGACCATACAGTAGCAGTAGTACAGATTTGAGTGGACCAGTCCAGTCCAGATCTGAACAACGCCTCTTACATCGTAGTAAACGTGGCCACCTACTGGGCCCAAACAGTATAAGAAACATAGATGTAGAGTCGGTCTTGTTTTCAGGTTCCCATGCAGCAGAACGACGCGGTTGCTACTAGAGTGTGGCGCGGAAGTCGACGCAGCAGACGACTCCAGACGAACCGCCCTGCACATTGCACTCATTTCATACCAACTTATACCTGGTCAGTAGTCATTTATGAGATATTTGGTCATTTTAATTGAGTTATCATCATCTGCCTAGCCTTTTCCCAACTATTTTGGGGTCGGCTTCCAGTCAAACCGAATGCAGCTGAATATCAGTATTTTACATGGAGCGACTGCCTATCTGACCTCCACAACCCAGATACTGGGTAATATGATATCCCTTGCTAAGACTGGTTGTAAGACTTTCGGGCATCTGACGACCCGTAACGACTGTCAAAGATCCAGCAATAACAGCCGGGACCATCTGCTTAGCGTGCTTTCCGAGGCTCGGAGGGATCTTGGTATGTTAAGATGGTCACCCATCACGCGGCAAGCGTAGCTTAACCTGATCGATGGATCCGTGCGGCTGTTATTACTTGGCCACAAGCAATTATTAAAGTAAAATTGAAAATGTGAAACTCAAAGATGATATCGCTGGAACGGCGGTAACTACAATATACCTATGAAATAAATTACTTGGAGAATGATGAGGATAATTAGTTTGAGATTTATTAAGTTTACTTAAACAGGTAAACTTATGTTTATCTACAACGTCACATACCATAATCAGCCTGTAATGTTCCCACTGCTGGGACACAGGCCTCCTCTCTTCGAGAGGGAATGGGCTGTAATCTACCATACGGGCCCAGTGCGGATTGGACAACGTCACATGCGAATATCATATGATACAGATCATAAACCTGACATCAAGAAAATCCCGCACCGCGCAAGCAGGGTTATCCACGCGGATAGTACATAATCTATATCTATACAATATACATATATAATATATATTATAAATTATAATATACACGCGGATAGTACATAATCTATACAATATACATATAATAAAATAGTAACGATGTCAAACCTGTACAAATAAAGTTTTTAGAATTGTTGCCCATTTGTCTAGATGTATGTTCCGGATTCGTGCAACAGATAGTTTATAACCTGGATTAACACAAAGGTTTAATCCCAGTAGTACGTTCCGGTGGGATATTTTTTACGCGGGCGTAGCCGCGGGCACCGATATAAACCGCCAGGCACTACAGGCACCCACTAGACACAGCATCCGTCTGGTCGGAGGATCCTCCTTTGTCTGTGGAGGATGAGGAACTTTACACTCTGTTCCTCATACCTCTATAATTATATTCTTGCCACTGCAATGAGTTTTTTCATGTTTATGCTCGAGTCGAAAGAAAAAGTCAGTTTACTGACATAAGGCTGTTTACAGACGTACGGGAACAGTGGAGCGAGTCGCTATGCGCTGTGGTTTGCGAGTTGATCGTGGGCGGCGCGCATGTGGATGCTGTGGACGCGGATGGCATCACGCCCCTGGTCGCATCTATTGGTGGTGAGTTATAAAACGTTTTCTGTTTTTTGTAATCTGCGTTTCCAGTTTAGTTTCCAAAAATATAAACACATTTTTGGAAAAATAACTTTACTGTCGTACTCTAAGGGTCTGAATGCTGGGCTGTGAAGAAGACGGACGAAAAAAGATTGCATGCAGACATGACGAGAATGGATAAAGTAAGAAATGAGTATATAAGAGGAAGTTTGAAAGTGGCGCCAGCGACAGAAAAGTTGAAAGGAAATCGTTTGGCTTGGTATGGGCATGTGATGAGAAGGGACGAAACGCATGTGACTAAAAGAGTGATGAATATACATGTTGATGGATGGAGGAAGGCCGAAGAAAAGATGGATGGATTGTGGGAGTGAATGATAGCGTGACGGTTGACGAGGGAGAATGGAAGAAGAAAACGTGTTGCGCCGACCCCAAGTAACAACAGGACAAGGACAGGAAGATGATAAGTCTACTGTGGTATTCCATAGGTGTACAGTCACGAACTCTATGTATACACTGAACAAGTTCTAAAAGTGATTTCTCCTATTGTACCGATTGAATTGATCATGTTGTTGAGAAAATAGTATTTTGGAGTCTATGCTATTATGAAATAAATCTTATATTAAAGTTGCAAACGTTATTTCCCGAGAAATTGCTTTTGAATTATGCTAGGTGTATACATTTAAGTGATTGTGACTATGGCCAAAACACATAATTGAATTACGAGGGCCTTTATAGTGAGGGCGATCCCTCACTATGAAAGGTGAACTGCTACCATGGAAGTGCGGGTGCGGACTGAGACTGCGAACTGTAAATGTGATGTGCCCTCAGGCCCGGCGGAGGGCGTGGTGCGCGGCGCGCTGCGGCCGCGCCTGTCGTGCCTGGCGGCCGGCGTGCTGGCGGGCGCGGGCGCGCGCTACCGGCCCGAGCACGTGCCGCGCGACCTGCACGCCTTCCTCGCCATGCACGGCGTGCGCGCCATGCACTAGCACGCGCGACCTACTGTAAACCTTCGATACTGCAAGCCTGATCAGCGAACTGATGGAGTTAATGAAACGGCGGATTTTAAATGTTCAAATTAAGGCGGTATTCATTATGTACAGTCGGGGAGATTCATTGTTAAGCAAATTGACAACCTACGTCAATTCGCCGTGTTATATCAATTTCATACAACTATCAGAGATAGATAGTTCTAATTTGAATATACAACAAAGTTAAGTTGGTAGTGTCAATTTTATTTCAATTAGTTTCCCTGACTTTACGCGCAAGTCTGCACCTTCCCAAATGGATACGGTAGGTGCAACATTAAACCAAGCATTGATACGTACGTAATATAAGTTATTTTACACTGATATGGTGAGCAATAAATTAACTGCTTCAACGACGAGATGAAATTGTTTAGGCTTTCAGTATACGGGGTAAGTCTCATGCAGAATAAGTCTTAGGACGACAATATACAACGAAGAAACTGAAAAGTCCATTCTTTACGCAATACTTTTATTCCCATCATTGTTTCATATAAAATTATCACTGTCCTAGAACTGAATCTGTGTGAAACGGCCAAAAGGCTTCGCAACTTAATATATGTGCGTTGATGACGTCACACCCACAACAACAATGAACAACTTCACTATAACCTGTCGCGAAGCTCCGTAGGGTGAGCGCAGACCTGGCGAAGCGTAGTTTTCACTTTCAAACTAATATCAACCTTGCAGTAGTTAAAATAAACTTGAAAATAAATAAAGTTCCATTAGTCCGAGAGCGCATCAAAGCTGTGACAGGAGCGAGTCTCACGTTATCTATTTTCGACTTTATTTTAAGAAACGCAATGTTGATATTTGCTTAGCCTCGCCGGCCCTTACTCGGGCATCGGCTGATGACAGTTGTTTAATGTACTCACTATCGCCTGACACTCACGCCAGCATGAAACTATCATCATATTATATCACGTAGACGAAGCTGCAATTATATCGTAATTTATTTTATGGACCCTGTAATACGACCGATATTACTACATACTTGGTTATTACTTTCAGATAAAGTAAAAAAAAAAAAGCGTAGCTGTTTCATCTTTTCTGAATTTTTTAAATATACTATGCTACATGCCAAATTTAAAACAATTAAAACTAGGATTTTCCCATCTGTAAATACTATCTTCCAAAAATATAAGCTACTTTTTTTCTTTCTAGAAACTCAGCCAAACTATAATGTATATTTGAATAAAAAATTTGAGGTAATTTTCAAGTTATGGAACAACAAACTGAGTGTCTTCAAATTCCATTGCAACTAAAAACATATTAGAACCTTTTTGTTACAAATGGTCACTCAAAAATCAACAAAGAACAAGTAAAATGTTGTTACAGCTAAGAATTTCAAGTACCTAGTGTAAATAATGGAATGTAAATTATCTGAGATAATTAATATTGATATAAACATGATGACATAGAAAGATTTGTTCAATATGGTGAAGTACACACCTGACTTAAAAGTCTATACTACAAGGCTTGAGAAACTGAAGAGTAAAGTTTAATAATTCTTTCAACTATTATACTTCATATTACTATACTATAAAATATTTCTAAAATATACGCTTACATTTAGCCTGAGCAATAAAATGAAACTTAAATGTGTATTAAAAGTATGTAGTTCAAAAGAACATAGGGCTTTAATGTGTTCAGACGATATTGTCCAAAGCGTGGCTCAAATTCTAGAATAGTGAAGAAACGATTAAATGATATAAAATCGATTAAAATAATCAACTACTGATTAGTAGTCGATTATTTTTTATATTTTGGTTTCGATTGATCCGTCATTATAATCGAATCGTAGGGGACGACGTATTGTGATAATAAAATAGAATATTAGCTTTAAGAATAGAACGAACATTGCTAGTATAGCCTTGTTGAGGCAGAGTATATTGGCATGTTAACTTGTCTATAATGTTAGAGAGAGACACATATAGAAACGACGCGTTTATTTACAGACTTTGTATATAGTTATTTTGTTAATATGAACGCACATAATCGATATAAATTGACGAGAGAAGTTTTCTTTGTGAATAGTTTTGATTGATTGTTGACGTGCTGCTGAGTTATCGAAGCGGCTGAACATTCACAGAAATTGGCGGTAAAGTTCCTTCTTTTTTACTTTTATTTATCTTTCTAGTTTTCTTTGTAAATACAATTGTTTTGAGGAATTTTCTTTTTATAAAAATCGCGAAATACTTTTTAAAATATTTATTATGATTTCTTTGTTATAATTTTCGCCATTATCAACTTTATAAAAACTTCTTAACCCGCTGAATTAACCACCATTGAATATCAAAGATTGCTTTAAAAAGTTAAAGGCAGAGCCATTGTTAATTTAACCGGAATAAAGTTAAAATCAACCAGTCAAAGTGATTGGTGTTTTAACGCCTTTGTATCGCACAAATTATCATTAGTATATCGTGGCCTATAGGACAATTCGTTAGACTTTGTAATGTTCTCTAATGTACAGAAAGTAGTTTGGCGGTATAGGCCAGTGAGTAGTGGTTGATTTATAAGTAAATTCTAGTCAAAAATATACTTGTTAGCATTTCTGTAACATTGAATAGAAAACTATAGTAAACGCCAACTTTCGTAGGAGTTGCGGTCATAAGACGAGGAAGCGAGACGATACGTACTAAATAATCGCCGTCCTCCTCGCACTTTTGAAGACCGCGACTGCCACGAGTCCTGAAGTTTACTATAATGTAGCTACAAAAACGTTGATGTCTAATTAGAATGAAACTGATTGTAAATTAAAGGATTGGAGTTGCATTTTTAGGTGAATATTCTTAAAAATGTTCCAGTTTTTACCGTTTGACATTACATGTGACAATTGAAAATAGGTGTTTAGTTTTCATTGCGTTTTTATATTGCTTGCTTAGCAAACACTCGATGAGCATATCTTAGGAATAACGCAATGTATAGAGAAATAGTGTTTCGGTAGCTGAAAAATATTATATTAACTACCTCTATAGGAATTGTCTCTTAATGTCATAATTTATCATTAAAAAAAATATAGGCTGATATTATTGATAGCAACCGAAGTCAATATCTTATTGTTTTTAATTATTTCTATTATAAAAAATAATATTATTAAAATAATTACTAGCAATAGCTATTTGCTTTTCTTGACATTTTATCAAATTTTAATTTGATCAATATTTTCTTACTCATTTTATATATTAAGCGGTCACAAAGAGAGTTGTTCTAAATACCTCTAAATATATAATTTATTTTTTGTATGAACCAAAATATATTTATAATAGTAACTATGTATACTGTGTATAGTATATTATTTTTCTATAAATTCACCTATTTTCTTATAAATGCCATGATATTGTACTTACCCAACGTACCTGGTTTTTGTACAACCTAAAGCAATAGTTTAAAGAGATATTGAATATGAAATACAACGACAAGCAAAAAACACACCCAAGTGCACAATTTACAAAGCAATATTTTTAACATAATATTATTCTGTTGGTGAGTCTTTTTGCTCGCCACTGTAAAGGTTATCAGAAAAACTGACTAATATGTAATATTGTACAGCTTATTATAAGGTAGCTAAGCTATTGCATTAATTGCTAATTATTCTTTGACTCAAAACAAAAATTAACAAAATAAAAATAACACAGCGTGCCAAATGATATTCACTTTATCATAATTAACCAAAACATTGATATTATTGCCATAGACTTAAGAGCAGGAATTCATCCATTTATATGTTTAAAGTTACTTCGTTCCAAAAACGGAAACGATTAACATAATTACTGTGTAACATGCTGCATATCTTTCATTTTGTGTTCAATTTTGTTTTATAAGGTAAATCTGAAAGTGAACGTTATTATAAAAACGAACGGTGTTATAAAATAAAAAAATATTGAAACAATGTTTCGCATTTACAGTAGAATGAACACCGTAGGGTAGTTGGCCATTAGAAAGTTTAAATTAAATCTACAATGCGGTCAGAATAAGAACAGAGGGGCAGCTCTCGTAATTTTAAAAACGTTCACAGTCTGATCTCAGTCTCAATCTGTCAAAAAATACTTCTAATTTCCCTACATTTTGACAAGTTTTTGACATTTGTCGAGATGTGACTGCGACTAGATTTTGAACGTTTTAAAGTACGAGAATTGGCCTTCTGGCCGTTTAGGGAAGTGTTAAAGCCATCATAGTTCTAATGAGAAAAAGAGATGGAGCTATATGGGACGTATAGCGTAGTATGTGTAGTGTACATACCACTTTTTGCACTGGGTCACTTTGCCTGTGTTATCATTTCAACCGAAAGACGTCTACTGCTGGACATAGGCCTCCGCCAAGTACCTCCACTTCGACCGGTTCTGTACTTCCCGCATCCAGCGGATTCCTGCGACCTTCACAAGGTCATCGATCCACCTTGTTAGAGGCCTTCCAACGCTAAATCTTCCGGTACGCGGTCACCACTCCAGAACCTTTCAGCCCCATCGGCCATCTGTTCTGCGAGCAATGTGCTCTGTTCACTGTCACTTAAGTTTAGTAGTTCTTCGGGCCATATCGGGCTTACTTAATCATCATAGTAAATGAAGTTTCTTCTTCTTCTTGTACCGCATTGTGTTTTTTTATTATCTTGGAAACTAAAATGTGAGATATTAATAAAATCTAGATAGACCAATTTATCAGATAACTTAAAAAACGATACTAATAAGTGTATGCTAAGGCAGCTTACAAACAAAGCAGGCTTCAGTTCCAATATACGCTTTACCATTACCCTAACAATAAAAAAAAAAAACATTTAGAAACAATAGCTCTTACAATGTTTATAGAAATTATACGCGGCAGTTATGTCTGTATATTGAATAATATCCGCTATAGTATTTTTATCTCACGACGCGACACGCGCTTTACTTGTGTTTATCAAGTGTGACAAACACGCGGTGTATGAGTGCGTGAAGACGAGGAGCTTCAGCACATAACACACGCACGCACTTCCGACTTCGCTATTGTCTCGGACGGTACCGAGAGCTCCTGCGCGTACTCATACATTCACAGCGAGTTTGTACACTTGGTAAACACAAGTAAAGCGCGCGTCGCTTCGTAAGATAAAAATACTATTCTGTTGTTGAGAGACCATATTTGCAAGATTGACCTTATTGTGAAGAGAAAAAAATATAAGTTAGACTAATGCACGATGTTTACTCGCTCAAGTTCGTCTAAAACAGACTTGCAATCACAGCTAGTAGACTTGCTGCAAGTACTAAAGCAGTCAAATAGTCAAACTGCGCAAGACAACTTGTCAGTAGGCATAATGAGAGTCCCCAGTCCAACTTATATTTTTTTAATGGGATTGTATGAAAATATTTTGGGGCCTATCTATAGTGGTCATTCTACGCCAGAAATAGAAGAATTTTGGCTATTATTTTTAATGCAAATTATCTTGATAATTATAATTACTTGAAGCAAGCAATATCGCGTACTAATGCTAGTCACAAACGCAATGTGATCTATCTGGGTGTATCATCTAAAAGCCCTTTATGTATATTATTGTAAATAAGATTATTTATCTGGAGTTTAATATAGTGATATTTTTTGTCAAGACAATTCGACAAATAAAATGTTATATTGATTGCTTTTGTTTTATTAACCAACTTCAAAAAAGGAGGAGGTTCCCAATTCGGATGTTTTTTTATTTATATACAAGCTGCTTCCTGATAACCTACGAATGTCATCGACGTTCCTACTTACACAATCAGCCTATAATGTTCCCACACAGGCCTCCTCTTGTTGAAAGGGAGTGGGCCGTAATCCACCACGCGGGCCCAGTGCGGGTTGGTGCATGCCGGCTTCCTCACGATGTTTTCCTTCGCCGTTTTGAGAGCAGTGGTGATGAAATAATTTAGATAAAATAAATCGCCTGTCCGGTGGAGGACGGACGACCTAAAGAAGGTGGCTGGGGCGGACTGGATGCGGAAGGCGGAGGATAGGGTGTTGTGGCGCAGCCTGGGAGAGGCCTATGTCCAGCAGTGTACTGCGATAGGCTGAGTTGATTGAAAGCGCCTGTCTGGGTTCGAACCTACGGCGGCTACGACTTAAGTCGTGGTTGTTACCACTGGGCCACCACTGCTCCCTTCCGTTCCTACATATTTGGTCTGAATTAGCACGATTTTAACTGTGAAGTTATGCCTGGAAGAGCGGTGTCCTCAGATTATAAAGGCCGTCATGAAAATATTTCATTTTCTCAAGTCACCATCTGCCTAGCCTTTTCCCAACTATGTTGGGGTCGGCTGCCAGTCTAACCGGATGACAGCCGGGACCAACGGTTTAACATGCTTTCCGAGACACGGAGGGTCTTGGTATGTAAATATGGTCAACCATCCACGAACCAACCGCGGCAAGCGTAGCTTAGCCTGATCGATCGACCCGTGCGGCTGTTATTACTTTGCCACAAGCAGTGTTATTTTCACATGTATTTGACATTATGGTATCAAAAAACAGTATCTGGACACCTTTATTGTGTGACCGTTCCCCGCTTTCTAAGGAAACCAAAGCCTTATATAGTCCAACGGTTGAGGTGCTATCTGTTGGCAGAGTTTAGGAGTTCGATCCCGCAGCTGCTGCCTTATCGACGTGAAGCCACTGTTAAGCCCGGAATACACATGCCTGCAACTTGCACAAAAGTATGCAAGTAGCTGGCATGCCGTAAATATCATAATAGCATGCAAGTTACTTGCATTCTTTTGTCCAAGTTACAGGCATGTGCATTCCAGGTTTTATGTTGTTGTAGTAAAACAAAATAATCGAAAAGAGTTAGATTCTATTGAGAATATTTTGTAAGCAATCCCTGCAAGGCTTGACTGAATTTAAAAGAAGTTCTCAACTCTCGTGTAGTCTCATTTCTACGCATTCGAAGACTAATATCGTTGTTCTGGCGACTAATCGCTCTCTGTATGATGGAGGATGGTAAATTATCCTAGACGAGAGTAGGTACGGTCAGCAACCGCGTCCTTCTTGATTGTATTAACGAAGGTAACTTCGTTACAACATGAGTAATGTTGTAACAAACAAACATAAGGCGCATCTGCTGACTGTACTATCTTATGGCAGATTGTAAAATATCCAATAAGAGAGTAGGGTCAGCCGCTGCGTCCTAATTTCTGCTTGTTATAAAATGGTCCCAGATGATATTATTACTCAGAATACCAGATTCTCAGAATACCAGATTCTCAAAATACCAGAATCTCAAAATATCAGATTCACAATATATACTAGCTGCGTCCCGCGGTTTCACCCGTATAAGTGTCGATCCCGTGGGAATATCGGGATAAAAAGTCCATCCTATATGTTAATCCTGGTTATAAACCATCTGTATGCTAAATTTCATCCAAATCCGTTCAGTAGTTTTGCCGTGAAAGAGTAACAAACATCCATCCATGCATCCATCCATACAAACTTTCTCATTTACATACATGATATAACATTAGTAGGATAGTGGGAGTAGGATTTCGGACAGAGGAAATATAAATACATATTTATATTATGGCAATATAAAATTGGCAGATACTTAGCTGGAGGAGATAAGGAGTAACTTAGCTACTTTTATTTAAAAAAAAGATGAAATCCAATATACAATAACAAATGAAGTCGCGGGCACAGCTACTCCTGAATTACATCACAACCTAATACTTATTTTGTATGTAGGTAAGTAGGCACCCGATCGCACAACAGAAGTTTTTTATATAATTAGTACGTTCGTAATGACAGTTGGGAGTGATCACAATGGCGGTGTAAGCCACGACAAATCGACGATGAGCTACATCCGTGTGAATCTCTTAGAGGAACAATGTTCCAATTGACGGGGAGAAAAAATACCTATGTTATCGCTCCGGCGACGACGGGCAGGTTTATAATATGTCAAATTTATTTAATAGATTTTCAACTTTATCGCTAAAGCATTACGGTTCAAGGTTGATTGGGACAATTTGACAGTTTCGGAAAGGTTGACCTGCTGGCATCTGTACGTAATATAATAGGTGTAGGAAATGTACAGCTTGGCAAGAAAGTCCTGAAACGGAACTAAAATATTTAATCATTGGCAACACTCGCTCTGCCTCGTCGAGTAAGGTACATATTCTGTCATTTCTTGTAATCTGTGACTGTTTCTCGTGTTATTATTTATTTATTTGCTTTATCGTGGTGATACTGGTGACCCATTGTGTTCATAATGAACAGATCTGTTATTCGCAGCTCCGCAAGAGCAATAATTTATAAAGTGTACGTGAGATATTTGGCGGAACTCGAGGCCGGACAAATCTTAACCGAAATCAACGATGTTTATGAAAGAACCGCTGAAATGACAGGTAAAATTATATTTTATACATGTAATCAGATCTAATGTGTGTATTTCAAGGTGCAATATCTATTATAAACCTTTCATACAATTATTGAAATGTACATTCACGAATTTGAGGTTATGTTTACAAAACACATTCGGAATGCAGCGCGTTCGTATAATTTTGATACTTTTTGTTAATATTGCATAAAATAAATCACTGAACAAAAATAACTATAGTATTTTTTAGGTAAATCCATCAGTACTATAAGGCTATATTTTTAATTCATTACATTAAGTAATTGCAAATGTTTAGTTGTTTTTATTTTATTGTTCTAGGCAGTGGCTGAACAAGCGTTTCAGAGCATATCAGTTGACGACTGGAAAAATTCATGTCAACATGTCATAAAAATAGAAAAAGGTTATTTTCGAAGGGGGCAAACTGTGTATAGTGACATTGAAAAAAATATCATAAACCTACAAGATGAAAGCAGCAACAGTGACACATCTGAACATAGCCAGCAGAGTTTTGGTGAAAGCTCACACCAAGACATGGATGAAGAGTTTTCTGGCGTGGAATACTTTGAGGAAAACATTTTTTATTCTGATTAAAATTTTTGATTCTGATTAAAAAAATTATTCTGATTATTATTTTAGTTTTTGATTAGAACACCAATTATGGAACATTTTGCCTGTGGTTAGAGGAGAACTTGGATTTGTGGGACACAGTCACACAGTAGTAAAGCTTCTAACTTGTCACTGGGATCTAAACCCTATTAAATTGATCTGGGGTCTTGTGAAACATAAAATTGTCTCACATAATGTGGGATTAGTTGACATCAAAGTATTTTGAAATACCTCATAATTATATTTTTAATTCATTAAATTAAATAACTGCAAATGTTATCGTTCTAGGCAGTGGCTGAACAAGCGTTTCAGAGCTTTTCTTGTTTTCATAAAACCCGCCAATATTCACATTAATTAAAAAAAAAAACTAATATCAAAACCGTTTTAGTCGTACTATTTAGGGTTACAACATGCACGATAGTGGCGCCACCATTATTTTCACGACTTTTTTGCCAAGCTGTATTTAATTTCTTCTTTCTTTCAAAGTTGCCATTGGCGCCGATTCTCTTGTTCACAAACTAAACTATATTTAAGTTCAGTGCATATTATTCTTTTTATTTCATTAAGAAACGGACAGAAGATAAACATTAGTTTAGTAGTAAATTAAGTTTAGTTTGTGAAAAAGGGAATCGGCGCCATTGTAAAATCCACTGTCCACACAGTTCTTCGTCTTCCCCAGCCAGTTACCTAATTTACTACATTTGTCATTTGTCCATGAGGTCCTATGGGTTCGATTTCCAGGTCGGGCAATTTTTTTTACCATCAGTAATATCTCTGTAGCAGACCGGAGTCTGGATTTGTGACGTGTTGATGGCATTAGACTCACCCCCTATTAGATGGGTCTTAAACATAACTGGCGAAATGTGGGTGTACGATAAGTAGATACACCTCTGACTAACACTTCGGGGATTACAGGCGTGATGTTCCAAAACAAAAAACGAAATCGCATATCACCTACCTACAACAGGAAACCACCAACCAGGGAACCTACTTGGGTAAGTACCTAAATCTTAGTACCTAAATGACAAAAGAATAGTTTTTACCTACCTACGCAACAGCCGGCATTGTCAACGAAGTATCAGGTTATCGTTAGCAAAAACATCGGATGTGGCTCCTATGGAAATAGGATTAAATGGAAATAACTCGATGTTACCTAATCACAGCGTCGGGGGGCTACTAGTGATGTGCGCTTGCACATGCTGCTTTATTCGGATTTAGCGGGTTACTCAAAATTAAATGCAGGATTCTTCTTAAAATGATTCCGATGTTCAGTTTTAACGTCAATGTAAGTGGTTGTTGGATTTCATTAGACTTTTAGGGGACAACTTTTTGTTTTCCGAAACCTCTTTATATAACTGGTAGGTATAATTTCTAAATAATTTCTTAAACTGTTTATTGCGAAGTCAGATTTTCTTATTTTTGGTCCAATCGAGAAACTAATTATATTTGTAACAAAAGATAAATCGCTGCTTTTAATACGCAAACTTTGCCTACTGCTGATAGCTAAGATGTTAAAATATAGCTCCTGCATTACTTATTATGCAATAGCGCAAGTTATTGTAAGTAAACTGCCGTCAAAACTGTCGGTAAAATCAAACAAAAGAGCAACAAGTACGCGGTTAAGTATTTAAAATTATGCGGATGCCTCACCAGTCGCGGATTACCGCACATCCCTTGCAGCAAGACGTTCGTCTGGAGCCCACTTCCACTTTCAGTTTCTACAAGTTGGTCGAACAGCAAACACGCATAGCGCCTTACGCAACTTACCGCGCCCGCATGCGTCTGGCTGGCACACTTAAAAAAAAAAACATTTCAAAATTCGAACGCAGATAAAGAAGTATTTGCTTATCTGTTTGCGCAAATCGTGTCAAATTTTCGCTACAGATTAACACATTTTTCGCGGCATTTTGTATTTTGTAGCTTTGTTTGCGCGGGAATTATTTTCGGTGTTTTTTTTTTTGCAATTATTAAGTACATAATGTGTTTGAGGATTAAGTGTTATGTTGTTGTGAAAAACTGTGATGTGTTTGTTTCGTGAAGTGGACCATAAAAAGACATCATCTGTCGAAAAGTAAATATTTTTTTTTATTATTTTTTAATCTTTAGCCATTAACGTGCTTTTTTCATGTTTTATGAAGGTTGTAATTATGTTAAAAAGCATGCTTTAAGTATAATTATTTCCTGGTAGATTGGTATATAAGTGGAAGTAGGTATTGTACATTTTTATATATATAGATTATATATATAGTACATATATATATAGATTATATATAGAGTACATAATAGATTGGGAGCAGTTAGAATAATAAGAAAAAGATCTCCTCAGGCTCCGGTTCGATGTCCGACTCTACATCATTAAATGTTATTTCCATTACCTACCTATTATTTTAAATTAACAAACACAAGAAAACGTTAAGTATACTCGGAGGTTTTCAAATATGTATTTCTATTTATCTATCAGAAATAATTGAACCTTTTCTTCCCGTAAACTCCAAGCTCGTGCCCGCCTACTTAGGCCATCACTATGTTCTCCCTTAACCCTTGTTTTCTCTTTGACCTGAGTCTAAATACCTATGCATGGGTCGAGAGTGACGAAGAGGTTCATCACAGGTCTAGAGGACAATAGGTCAACTATGACCCCGTGATCTTTTGTATTGCAAATGCTGCTATGACGATAAAGACATTATAATCATATTGTTATATTTTAAACTAAATAGTATCTAGATATCCGTATTCTTAACATATCTATAATCATACAGATTATTTGAAAAAGAACTTTAAAAAATATTATTAAAATTATTATTTAATTATAGATAGGCACTGTTTAAGTGAAATAAAATTACGCACTAAATGAACTAAACATTTAAGACTGTTACTTAGCAGTATTTTTATTATTATATAGACTAACTATTACAAATATTTCCTACTGTGTAATCAATATTTGTACACATTGCAAGGCATAACATAGTGACACAATATATTTTATGATTTTATACCGTCATGTACCACTACATTATTCCAATTTTTTTCAAATGCTTTTTTATTGTATGTAGATAACTAACTTTTACACTAGGTACTAAATTAAATGACTAACTATACAAATAAATACAAAAACAAAAGGAAACTACATGATGCCTATGTGTACAAATAAATAAATTTGAGTTTGAAATGGCAATGGACGGTAACTATGTGATTAAAAGTTTGCAGAATTAAAGAAATTATACAATAGGTCACGACAATCGCGAGTCGCGGGTTGCGAAAATCTTGGTCTAACTGCAAGCCTTCGGATCTTTAAGTAATTTCTAACATTAAATTAATGAATGAATCGAGGCCAATCGGTCATAATAGGTACCTACTAATAAGATGCGTTTGATTCGACTCTACCAAACGATCTACGGATTTTTATAGATGCAACTACTTACAACTAAATTTATTACAGCCGTTTTCTGTAGTTTTTCTGCAAAAACCAAAGTACCATAACAAATCTGAACGGTTTTCGGCCGAAAAAAAAGCATTTTGGAAAAAAAAATACCTTTTTGTTTGGAAAACTTCCCACATAGTCCTATCCATTCATATCTGTTTTTAACTGGGTTGTAGTTGCAGGAAAATCTTTTTAGTTCACAGTTCCCCAATTAAGGCAAAGAGCAAGAAGTAAAACGACTGCATCAGTCTTTAACTTTTTGGTTAATCTTCTGATGAAAGTTGTCGCTAGAAGGGTGATATACCAGTAGTTGCTAGGTTAGCGGTTACTGGTATGTCCGAAAACCATCAAAGATTATGGTTTGGAACCCTAAGCTTCCCTCTTCCTTTGTTTGGAACTGAGTACGGCTCCCATATCCATATCCAGTCCGACATTCCTTTCCTTACCGGACCGACGACGATCCCCACAATAATTTCCGTACAAAAGAAGGCCATAATATCGGTCCCTGCGGAACTCCTTCATTGTTCCTAAGCTGTGTACTAAATTCCGATACTGTTTTTACCACTGTCTGCTCCAAAAGGGAGGAATGTCAGTCGCATTTGTTCCCACCTACACACTCCCACACTCCATTTATATGTCTGTCCAGTCAAAATTAGGACGACGGTTTTGGCAGTGGTCATTATGACATAATAGATCTCAAAGGCAGCTGCCTATATCTGACGTGATCCACCCACTAGATACTTGTGTTAGGCACACGTTATATTGGTACTGTTTCCTTTTTAATTCGGAGTTTTACATACGATAGGAAGTAGGTATGTATAGAATGGGGCACATGTGGCGAGATAATATAAAACTAAAAGAAATGAGACAGACCTAAGGAACGAGGTGGGTAATATGTAGGTTCGTGTGGTAGGGACGGCAAATGGAGGAAGTAAATACTAAGATGACGACTGAAAGAGATAAAGGAGAAGACATAGGTACCTACTGCGTTGACGACAACTCATTGGAAAGTCAAGTTTAGTGTCAGCGGGATTGTCCGAAAGGGTTACCGCTACTCTGGAACATAAAGGGCAAAGGAAGGAACATGGGTGGGTTTTAGTCAGTAAGAGTCTGACACTCCCTTCCGCTCCACCCAGAGCGGGAGGGGTCATTTGATGATTCCCAACCGAAAAAAAAGTCAAGTTTAGTGGTAGTATAAAGGTATGAGGAACAGAGTCGAAAGTTGCCCAAAGGGAGGATTCTCCGACCAGCCGCCCGTGTAGAAAGGAAAAAGACACACACACACTAAAATTAATCTAAATGAAGTCTGATGAATATACACAAGCTACCCACAGTAATTCGGACGATAAAATCACTGCAAACACGTTCACAAACATTTCGTAATAATGAAAATAATAATTGTTCAATTTTCCGGCCTAACTTTCCTCCATTATGCACGGGTAATGGTATTTCGTAACGAATTTGACGCACAATTTGGCTCGGGAGATGGTTCGCTTCGCACATCGTACTTGCATCCGTGTCTTTCATTAATAGGGCTGGCAGAAATATAGGTACTTTACTTTCTATAGCCGTCTGACGTCCAAATTTTTTTCATCACTTCACACAACAATAAAAGGTTTTTCCTATGAAAGTCACCAAATTATCAAAAACATTCATGTTTAAAATAAATTACAATAACAATTTACATTATAAATGAATGACAAAACAATTTGCTGCATTAGCGTTCACTTTTATATCAATTAAATCTGGAAATAATTCGATACGGAAACCAAATATCTCATCTGTACCAATGTTAGTAAAAACAATCAATTGTAATTTTTATTACAATAACGGACTGTAAGTACTGTTAGTTAAAACGCTATATTTTGTTTGACGAAAGCCCAGAGCTTTCGCCAAACAAAATATAGCGTTTTAACTTTAATTGAATTTAAATAAAAGATTGGGAGGGGCTTGTGGCTATTAAGTAATGACAGCTGCACGGGTCAATCGATCAAGTTAACCTGATCGGTCGGTCTGTAGATGGGAGAACATCTATACATACCAAGACCCCACCGCGTCTCGGAAAGCACGTTAAGCCGTTGGTCCCGGCTGTCATTCGTGGATCTTTGGCAGTCGTTACGGGTCGTCAGAAGCCCGAAAGTCTGACAACCAGACTTAAGAAGGGGTATCTATTACCCAGTAACTGGGTTGTGGAGGTCAGATAGGCATTCGTTACATGTAAAATACTGGTGTTCAGCTGCATCAGGACAGACTGGCAGCCGACCCTAACATAGTTGGATGATGAATTGTAAAAAAATGGAGACTTGACAGCCCTAGCGACAGTGGAATTATTCACGCGATAGTAACTCAGAATTTGAATGAACACTAAAATGAATTTTTAAACACACACATTCACTATAGCAAAGTAATAACAGTACCGTCTATTTTTATATATAACGACTGGCTTCTAAGTAAAAGGTTTCTTTTGTTTGTCTAATAAAAGTAAATTGTGATGAGAAAATATCATAGAAAGACGAACTAATAGGAACCACGTTTCAAGTGATAACGGTGCTGACGTTCCCAATCACAGTGTAGTCAGTGTAGCCATAACATGTATGACTAATTTTGAACTGTCACCTGCTTCAAGAGAGAATGCATCGCAGGAATGTCATATTTAGTGATAACACTGTAAACGTTTAAGTATGTCCCAACTACGGAAATAGATAGGGCACGAACTTTTAACAGGTGTTAATATGGAAATAAGTATCCATTCTTTTCTAAAATAAATGTGAATAAAACTGTATCTTACATTGAGAAAGGTGACTGAGATCGTTAAGAAATACTGGGCAAAAAGGCGATATTTGTTGTCCCTAAGATGTGACCCTGAGGGACGCCTAGAAAATAAAGGAAAAAAACATCCATCAAGTAGTACTATTGCTTATAATTAAATTAAATATCCGGAGATATACAGACTGGGTTGTAATATGGGTTAATCCTCGTAAAAATAATAGGCAGGTACGTGTTAAACCGGTAACGTACAACAAATGAGTGCCACAAGGCATTGATTTGCAAATCTGTATAACAAAAGAGAGAGAACTCCTTGCGTTACATAAGAATGTTGACCAGGGACCTGTTAAAAGTTAAAATGACAGCAATAGAACTCACATTCACGAAACTTTAAGGTCAAATTCGCACGGTAACTTTTTATTAAAGTACAATGGAATACGTACCTCTTTTTCTACATATATTTTTGTGATATTAGTCTCGTCTTAAACCACAACCGGAAAAGGAAATGATGGTGGTTCTATTTTTCCAAAAATAACATAGAAATGTTTAGTCGGTCTCTCATCATTCTAATCTAGTTCATTTAATTTATTGAATTGGAAATGTTTACGTTAAATCATAATGTACATACTTTCAATAGCTTTACTGGCAACTATTGGAAACTGGAACATTAGGTATTTATTAGAAACAGTTTCACATAAATAATTGTTGGTAGTTTTCGTCACTAAATTTCAAACAGTGGTAGTTGAAGCATAATCAGCCTATAATATTCCCACTGCTGGGACACTGCCTCCTCTCTTCGAGAGAGAGAGTAGGCTGTAATGCACCTCGTGGATCCAGTGCTGGTTGGTAAATGTCACATATCTTCGATTTTTTTTTGTTTTAGGACATGCTTTCCTCACGATGTTTTCCTTCATCGTTTTGAGAGCAATGGTGATAAAATGATTTTCTTCATCTTCATCATTTTATCACCAGTGCCTGCGTAGGTTCGAACCCAGAACTTAGGCTACAACTCGTAAGTCTGGGCCGTTGTCACTGGGCCACTATTGTTCGGCAGTTAAAGCACACACCCTAAATGCATTGTCTTCGGTGTCGTCTAATAAATTCTGGCATTCTTTGTGCTTTTCTAACAGCTACCAACCGATTACACAGATTCCATTTGATTTGATTGCTTCATCAGTTTCGATCCTAATAACTACATAGTTTGCAATACAAGTTGGAGCCATCATCTGTCGTTTGGTACAGTTTTCTCTATGGGACAAGTTTGATTTAAAGGGGCAATATTCTTTGGTTCTTTATCATTGGCCAAGGCTTTAGCAAGTTATTTTAAATTCCCAAATACATTTTAATGCCTATAAAATGCTCGTTAACGTCCGTGACGGAGAGTCGTGAAGTTTCCAAAGGTTTGCGGTTGAATTACTCAATGGCGTAAGTAGTAACTGTCAGTTTTGAATCAGTTTCCATGTCTAAGTTGAAAGAAATGATGTCTTATTAGATTAGCGGTAAAGGTCAGTTTGGAGCAATAAGTAGGTGTTAAGCATAATTTGCAATTTGATGAACGTTCGTTTTGATGTAACTTTGATATCGAATTTTATTTTATATTATAATCCAATGGAATGTTCTATGGAATCATGTTTTTAGCTTACTGTTACCCATCTCATTCACTCCTTATTTAATTTCTGACTAGCTTCTGCCCGCAATGTCGTGCGCGTCAAATTTCTTGTTCCCTCGACTCACCCGTCGCATTGCATCACATGCCCGCGCTGTCATTTCGTTTTCGCTTGGCGTTCTTTCCAAGTTTTTTTTCTTTTTGCTCGGCTCTTAAGCGTCCTAGCGTGATGTTAAACAGCCTATAGGCTTCCTCAAAAATTGGGTTATTGAATGGAAAAAGATTTTTTTAGTCCAATTGGTAGTTCCAGAGATTAATGCGTTCAAACAAAAAAACAAGGAACCTCTTCAGCTTTATTGTTAGTATAGATAATATAGTCATATAGATGTTACTTCCTCTAGGCTTAACCCGACACCGTCGCATCCAGGCCTGTATCAAATCACGTAATTGACCTCAACACCTTTGGTATCACGAAATTCATAGGTAGCTACATATCTACGACTCGCCTAATTAAAATGTATGATTGCTAATCACAAAACACAAGACATTGCTCATCATGCATGATAAATAATTAAATACGACTTTACATTAAGCATTTAAATAATTTAAATCCGCAATATTAACACAGCTAAATATGTCAAATTTAAAAAAGGTCGAGTGTTGTTTTTGGTGTTGATACATGGCGGAAAACTTGTAATTTTTAATCTGTTACACTAATTATAACTAATTCAAAGATTTCTAATGACTTGGCATTCGGTAGGCGTTCGCCTTATTCTATAACCTGGTTTGATAGCCAATATGGTATTTACTTGACTAACGTATCAAGTATTTTGGACACTATGTCGTTGTCTTTGTGAGTCGAAATTCCTTTGTATTTCTCTGCAGTGCACTCTACCTATTTTCGCGCGTATTTAAGATAATCTCTATCATCGTCATCATAACAGCCGAAAGACCACCAAGCTTCATCAATTCTATGCCCTACCTACACGTTTTTTTTTAAGAAATGTTGGTAATCAACGATAGTACTATTTCGGGCCATGAATACCAGCTCTGCGGTATTTATTTCATAAATATCGCGGTAGTTAGCAAATCTAACCAACCTGCTGCAATACCCGTATAACCAGATCCGCGAAACCACGTCTTAAAGGCTTATTCCTAATACCGCTTATCCCCCATTAAAACGTCGTGTAGAAAAGATTATCTGGCAATAATACTCTATTAACATTATGATAGCATCCCAAAATGGTAGCGAGCGTTAAACTTGTATAGTTTTGAAATCAGGAGATAAGCTTAGAATGTGTGAAGGTGAAGCAAGCCGCCCCTGCATTGCACAGGTGTATACAGGGTGGCAAGTAGACAGGGACATCAACGCGCAACCTGCTACCATAGATTTAGTACATGACGCTGGACCTGCGTCGGTTATTAAAAAAAAAATACAGCTATTCCATACATTTTGACCTCGTAGGTGTTGCACTTTAGTATGAAACAGCAAATTTTTCTCTTTATCTAGGATCATGTGCTAAATTCATGGTTACAGTTGGCGCGTCGATATCCCTGCTATCCTATATGTAAGCCGAAAGGGTTACCGCTACCCCGGAACATAAAGGGCAAAGGAAGGAACATGGGTGGGTTTTAGTTAGTAAGAGACTGACACTCCCTTCCGCTCCACCCAGAGCGGGAGGGGTCATTTGATGATTTCCCATCCGAAAAAAGAAAATCCTATTAGTAAGTAAAACATTAATGTTTGATGCGCATAAAGATGGTGAAAACAGCATCAAAATAATTAAAAGAACTTAAGTGGTCATACAGATACATACAAAAAGCGACTTTAACAATGCTTCCCAATCATTCCAATATCCAGTTTATTTTTTCCCGTTTGAAAAATTATACGATGAATAACGCCCGATGAAGTTCTATCGAAGTTTTACCACACTGCTTGCATATAAGCTCCTGTGTGCTGTGTGTCTGTGCTCGGCAGTTCCGTCTTCGTAAACCCACAGTAGTTAGGTAATTTCTCGAAAAAATCATCAGGAAGAAAGAAAGAAAATACATTTATTTAGCACAGACTAAAAGATACACAATACAACAGATACATAAATCAGATAAAAATAAATAAAAAACAAATAGAAAGGGTAAATACCGATGTAAGAAAATAGCAGGAAAGTGTGCCTCACGGCTGCACCAAAAAGGCCCAGTTCAGCAAAAATGCCAGACAACTAGTGCCTGACGCTGGTTTTCAATTGAACCTGATGTGTGAGGTGACGGATGTATTTAAATCAGTTTTACAATGCAACGTGACGTGTAAGAATAAGATCACTTGAGAAGAAGTTATGCCTCCGTAAATTCACACGTCACAAGCTCTGTGTTATGCAAATAAGGTATTAGTCTCCAAAATATTTCCACGGCTATCATCGAACTTCGGCTATCTAGTGTGGGTATACAGTTTCGTTGATATCTGAGATGGTGTGTAATGTAACTGATCCTGATTGACGTGATTATTTTTAGAGTGGTGATTACCTAGTGTCGAGCATTTAGTTTTAATGGCGTTTGGAACGCAAGGCTATTTGTCAAAGCTCAGCTAACGTTGGAAGAGAAATTACGACCATTTCCACGGTCTTCGGTTTATATAACTTCCAATTCAAAATACACCGGGAATATCAAAATATCTTTGTTTATGGAAACACCTATCATTTTTGTGAATACGATCATTGTTTCTGATTCACTACTCATTTTCCTAGGCTAGTTATCAAAACATCAACCATTGGCGATGTTTGTGGAAACTCGATGGATAAGGTGGAACAGTACGCCTGTATTTATAATAAGATGACCTATGTTTTCAAACGTGAGTCATGCTTGAGTTAACCTAAACCCATGTCTTTTAAAAACATAAATACTGTTCAATATTGTTGTTATAATAGAGCTTCCTGCCAACTTACTTCATCAAAAGGGCCTTCTATATCAAGTTTTGTTAGTGACGTTCGAACATTGATTTGAATTGAAACTAACTTGTCAACGCCTCATGGACTACCTACTTATCTTCACCATCTTTCCTTGTCTACGGATTTCTCTTACCATGTCCAGATAAAGGTCAAATCAATGTTGCAAGTTTACTTCCAAGATATGCATTGAGTTTTTAAAGAGGAGATACTGTAACTCGTTTACAATATATCGCCCTTCATAACCTAGAACCCAAAATTCAAAGCACAACATTGCAAAATTTTATATTTTCAAAGATATTCGTTCGCGCTCAATCGACAGATGCAACGGCATCCACGGACGCCGAAATTAATCACAAGGCCGGAATGTCGCAACCTCTTATACATTTCACCTAGATTATGTTTGTTTCTCAGCCGGCTGTCAACATCGTCTGTATGGAATCCGGTCGCGAATCCAGATCAACGATATTGCTAGATCTTTTTTTTTGCATGTAAAGACGATAATTAGTATGTTTTGGTTTGACATATTGCAAAGAACGTTTTGTAACAGTCGTCAATGTTGCTTGTGACCAGTGCTGCTGTAGGTCATAGTGTGCGTTTGGTAGCAGTTTCTTACTCTAATTGTACGCTGCGTATCCATCTTTTCTATTACGAGACCAATGGGAGCAAGGGCAGTTCCTGAGTTGATACTCCCCCAGATTGTCCCAAGATTCCGAACTTATTGTCCCGAGATACCAGTTTTATTACTCCTCCTCATTGGGATTCCTCATTGGAGCATAGTGTAAACTCTTATTATTTTGTGAATAGTGGGTATTTATTACGATTTGTGTATTCGTGGTGTGCCACATTCACCGACACCTTCAGACCACTACTTGGACACCTAGCTGGATCATACCTTTGGGCTACTTCTTGAATGTTTGGTCAAGCCCAAAGAGCCGTTGCGCCACTTATCTCAGCTAAAGCACTAGGAGCGTTTTGGGGGACTGTCTCATGAAATTTACGTTAAAAAAGTGCTGGTTCTCAGCCTAATTTGAATAAATTACTTTGATCATTTCCATAATGCCTTAAATACATAGTTAAATATCCAGATTTTTGTTGCAAATTCCGTAGTAAAGCCTTGCTCAACCTTACACTGAGTTCACAAAGAGCTGACCCTTCCTTGTACCACATTGCAGTGCGTTAGTCTACTGCTATTATGAAACGTGACCTGGATACTGTACAGTCTAAACGCGGGTCACTGCATGTCACTTATCACTTTCGGTATGGCCATGTTTGACAGAGTTAAATCTTACAGAAGGAATTGGGGTAAATACTGAGGTCCCAATGCAAGGGTTTCGCAATGTTTTGTTGGTTGCAACTGATTGAATTTACGTTTTCATTGGTTGCAACTAATTAAAATTATGTCCTAATCGTAATGGTTCCAGCAAATTAGTCAGCGTTTTTTTACTAAGTTTTACTTCATAAAATAAGGTTTCTGCCTGATAACCACAGAGGTATATATTACCACATTTATTTGTAGCACGTAGACTGTATATAGCAAGGCCTAATGTTCTGTGAATGACTTGCTTTTCCTGGGAAGTAAATGTCATGAATTTCGAAATGTTGTAGTAAAATAAAAAGCTTTCTTTAGCACCTGTTTAATGTACGTAGGAGACATATTTTTAGGTAGTTTAAAGTTTTATTTAGCATTGGGTAGTCTATAACGGATAGATGTTGCTGCAACGATGAAGTTCCCCAGCACTAAAGTTTCGGATGGATGACTTTCTCATAGGAACTGTTTCTATATCCTTCATAGAATCTAAGAACTCTAAGGACTATTAGAGAAATCTCAACTCCTTAGCAATCATGCTATTTATTGAATAACGACGCT
Organism: Apamea monoglypha; assembly: GCA_911387795.2. Lineage (NCBI taxonomy): Eukaryota > Metazoa > Arthropoda > Insecta > Lepidoptera > Noctuidae > Apamea > Apamea monoglypha. The sequence goes on from OU426931.1 coordinate 3,903,840, forward strand.
AAAAGTTCTAGCACGCTTTGAATGACCGTATTTAAATCGTACCAAAATGCCAACGCAATTTTATTATAAAATACTTTGTAAATAATAAATTGTCTATCATAAATCAAATCAGCTTCTTGAGATATATCAAAACGCCACTTAAGAGGCAGCTGTCAAATCAGTAAGACAGGCCATAGATTCCTTTTGTACGCTTGATTGTAAAAGATATATTGAATCTTTTAAACAATGAGCTCATCAAATTCCTCATTCATAACGGTATAAAACCAGTCATTGATAGACAGAGAGAATAGCTACATAAACATCACGCCTCTATTCCCCGAAGGCCAGGGGTATATCTATTATATAGGTACCCACATTTAGTCAGTTATCTTTAAGTCCTATGTTATAGGGGGCAAGCCTATTGCCATCAAAACCACGAAATAGATAGAATACCTAGAATAATGCGAGAAGCATAGAACCGGTCGAAGTGGCGGGGCCTATGTCCAGCTGTGGACGTTTTTCAGCTGAAACATAGTAGTGCTTTATAATATTGAGATGAGTCTTCATGACTAATCAATCGTCATCTCAGCATGAAACATGTCTGAAGCTGACCTTATGCCTTCTCCAAGCATTCAGCTTCCCAAGGAAATATTTACTTACCAGTAAAAGATGAAAAAAAAATCTCATTGTAATACGTTTTCACGATAATCCCATATCGTTATGGAGTGCAGTACTCGCACCAGAAGAACGCGGTCAGTCGGTCTCAATGTCGTTTGTATATTATGCTGTAATCCAGTGAAAAGTGTTGTAGGTGCATTGCGTCAGCGCAAGACGTGTTCATGCGACATGCACAAGTCAATTAATAACAAACATATATACATGTCGCATCATTGACTATTTATTGGTTTAGACGCTCAATTGATTGTGTTCAGTGACGTCAATGTCACGTGAAATCGGTTGGAGGAGTGTCGATTTTAAAGTTATAAAAGCGCGAGTCGCAAGAGAACTTGGCTTGGAACGATACTTCAGATCGGACCTCTAATCGGGATCGTTGGTTCACAGGTACTTTATTAGTATTGTCTCTAACTATTATAACCGTTACTATTTAAACTGCTGTGCTATTATTCAAATAAATCTTTGTGCAAGTATTTGGTATTGTTACTGTGTTACTTGAGACCTACGCCATGGAATCTCTACCTCAAGACCATACTGATGATGGGCGAGCTGTGCAGACCTTTCAGCCGTCGATATATATATTTTAAAGTTATTGTCATCCCGTACTGTCATCTTAAATATTAGGAAGAAATTAAACTATCAACTTTTCTCAACAAATCTTTCACTGAAGTTAAGATGCGTTCCGTTTTAAAGTTTTTGTACCGTATTAGCACACTAAATGGAAATAGGGTTAGAAATAAATTGAACTGTCAAATTATCTTGCAATAATGTTTTCATTGATGATAATGATGCAATAGAATTTTCGCTTTTAAATCTTCGCGGTGAGGATGCATTTTTGATTAACCTAGACGTTGAACAACTCAATAAACGTACCGAAACGTCAACTGTTAATTAATTTAAGACTAGCTTTATACCTATTGTGCAGATAAAACAATAGTACATACATATAGGTGCCTACTTATTAAATGAATGTTTAGTTTAAGATCAAACGATTTTTGCTTGCTTTCTAGAAACCAATCAGCGATTTAATGAAGCAGAACATCATAAGGAAACGTCAATCACTACAGGCAATAGCTTTATTTTGATTAACAGCTATAGGCCAGGAATTTGAGATAATTTTCAAGTTATGGAATAAGAAACTGAATGTTATACCTACTTACCAAAGTTCAAATTCATCACCATCATTGCAACCAAAAACTAGCATTTCACTAAAGTAGATACCTGATTAAGTGGCGATGGAATATCGTGAGATTATAAACACTGTTATAGAATACATTGGCTCATACTAAACTTGATTAAGTATGTACACTATGTACCGCTCACAGGTGTTAACAAGACACATCCAGCTTTATAAATGAGACTGTTACACATGAGAATCAAGTTCTTCTAAATGAACAGACAGCGCGGTGCTGTTGGGAACTTTGTTACGCTACTTCTTACCAACTAAAGCACTAGGATGTCGTGAAGGATAGGCGTCGTTGGTCCCCCAAAGCACTCACGAAATTCACGACATCCTTGTCTTATGTAATTTTGATGTCAAAAAGTGTAGATTTCCAGCCAAATTTAAATAAAAAATAATAAATAAAAAAAAATACACCATACAAAGCCGAACTTATTTTTTTTACTCTACGTTACATAATATTGATGTGAACACCCGCGGGTACTGTATATCTATGTCTTTGTTGTAATACCTAAGTACTTTTGTTTGAATATAAATATTTTACTTGTTCATTATAACAACGTATTTTTAATTTTGTCATACTTCACTCATTCATAAAACCGTCCCGTCCGGAGTTGCGGTCACCATGCGTGCGCGCAGCTTTCTCCTCTTTGTTTGCCGCGCACCGAAATTATGCTCAAATGATTTATTGACGTTCTTATATCTATCTTCTCTTGAATTCTCTTCTCTTCTCTTTGATCTTGATTTAATTACGTTATGGACCCGATCCACATGAGCAAAGCCCTACCTATTAGAATTTTGACTCTAATTTGTATTGATTCGTTCTAAATATTTTTAAGACATGTATTTAATCGAACCTCTAATAATTCCTATTATGCTTTCCTAAAAATATTATTGAACACTCTAATAAAATGATTGCGCCTTTTTTTGTGAACCTCAAATAGTTAGTTCCTATTCCTAAAAATACTAAACTGCGATCATCTTGGATATAGGGAGTAAACGCGCTACATCCAAAACGTAAAAAAGTGTGAATCATTAGAAGGTCAATCAGTTTTAGAGGATGTGTTAAATATTTCACAATTTTTCTGGTTTGGGCTGATTTTTCCAACGCCAGATAATTTTATCGGAGGAATAATTTTGAATTTTTGACAGTTCTTCCATACAAAAACTGTCAGACGTCAATTATATTCCACGAATAAAAATTACCTTTCGCTTGAAAAATCAACAAAATCTGTCAGACGTCAATTTTATTACACCAATAAAAATATTATATATGTCGATTGAAAAATCAGCCCTTAATTCATAATTATTGTTCAATGATTTTGGAGTCATATATTTTTTTTATTTTACTTAGTAAAATGTTGCTTCAAAAACTCGCTAAAACTAAGCGTAATAAAAATCTGAAGATGCGTTATTGTATAAAATTAACATACATTAATGTGTACGTAACATACGTAATCACAGATTTCAATAGCAACTGGCATTGTATTCTCAAAACCTTGTATTATTAATATTGTTCCTCAGTTCTACGTAATCTCTATGACCATAATTGTCGGATTTAAGATAAGTACTATGGGAAAACGGATGCTGGCTTCATTCAAATGTCTTTGTAATAACGTGGTGATCTTCGAATGTTGCTAAAAAGTGGTGTTATCACGCCATCTCGTGTCTCAAAGTTATTCCAACTGCATTTTCGTGTTGAAAGTCCATTGAGAATTTAGGATGGTGTGAAATAAAGACTGTAGGGTTATGTAAGAATATTAGGATTCCAGCGTGTCGTGACGATGGATAGTCTTCCTGTTAAAAGTCTCGTAGCTTTTTAAATGAAGTTATTCATAATTAACACGGCCTAAGATTGGATACCGAGAAGAACCGGAGTTACTCCGGCGGTGTGAACAGCCAGCGAACAACTATTAATATATGTATGTATAATATTTTCCTTGTCGGCGGTGGGACAGCCGTTCTATTCTGTAAAAATCGCACCGTGAAAACTTAGGTGCAGTGAACGTGAAGTGTGCTGCCAACAGTGGCAATCTCTATCATCAGGTGGAACAGCTCACTTCACCTAAGTTTTCACGGTGAGTATTTTACAGAATAGACCGACAGGTGACTTAATATCTTACAAATACAAAAACTAATAAACGCTCCACATTGTAGCTGCAACAGAGGTTCTTTTGCTTGTAATTGATAGGGGACAACACTGCCAAGTACATAATTGAATACAAATACTCTTCGATCAATAATAGTACAAATACTCTACAATTTTCACAAGCCTACGCATGCAAACAAGACAAAACATATCCATAAATCACAGCGAGTCTTGCAAAACTTTGAACATTATACACAGGTACCCTTCAAAAAATGATAAATGACAAATAAATAACATGATTAAAAGAAATATGGTAAAAATAATTAATTACGTTTCTCTAAATGTCAATTAGCGATTGTTAACGATTTATATTCGTCTATTATTTAGTCATATTCAAGGTCTTCTTCAGAAAGCTGAGTATCTAGTGGTAAATATTAGGGTCAGCGTATATATGAATAAAGTATAGAGTATTGTAGTAACATCAATTTGTAGTATAATTGGAAACTTAATCGATGCGATGAGAATGTAAGGGTACGGTGGAAGTGATAGGCGACTGACGAGTATAACTTCTTAATTATAACTACTAAGGGCTGATTTTTCCAACACCAGATAATTTTATCTGAGGAATAATTTTGAATTTTTGACAGATCTACCATACAAAATCTGTCAGACGTCAATATTATTCCACGAATTAAAGTTATCTGTCGATTGAAAAATCAGCCCTTAGTCCTTTTTCTTCACTTATCATCCTTCGTAAGCATAATTTTCCAACACTTTTTGCAACATAATTTGTTTTGACATAGCACACATTAATTGAGTAATAGTTTTTCTTTTTTGTATGTATGTTATTCCCCAAAGAAAGAATATAAAATTCGATACCTTGCATATAGAGTAATTCCTACCGTTATACTTGTCCAAGATGGCTCTGAGTTTACCAAAAAGCGACGGAACGCAGCATTCTTGGTGTAAAAAGATAGGACAAAATCCGGATCACCACGCAGCGATCCAAAACGGGTATAATAAACGTAAGCAAGAAGGCTGCTAGGCTTAAATGGGATGGGGCGTATGCACGATGACCGCTGCGCAAAAGTCTCTCTCAAAAGATGGACGGCGCCGCCAAGGTCGGCTGAGGAAGAAGTGTCGAGATGACTTGGACGGCCGTACCGCGAGGGCTGCTTTAAGGTGACGCGAGAAAAGAGTTCCTGAAAGGACTTAGGGGAGGCTTTTGCCCAGCACTGGGACAGGACAGGCAAAAAAAAAAATACTAAAACACTTTTTGCTTTTAGGTAGTTCCGTAGAATTATTTTCCATTGAAGCAAAAATGCCTCTCACCTAAAATGTAAACCCGCTATTAGCTTACTTTTTGGCACCGCAGAAATAAGTGTTAATGTCGTTTCTAACTGCGGCATCGGAAGTCGGGGTCAGAAGTCGAATGACATCATACCGGACAAAGAAATATTTTTATATTAAAACTATACTGTTTCAATACTTTTTTAACGAAAACGAACGATTATTATTATTGTAATAGGTTAATTGACCCGAATTAAACGTTTAACCAAGTTTTAGACTGTCTTACATATTTATAATCTTGCACACATCTCATAATCTTCTATAAATAAATGTATAGTATGAGATAATAATATGTTGTAAGTAGTGATAAAGTTCGGTTTAGATTTTATGTTAGAACAAGCTTTGTGTCCGATGGGATTTCCGGCAAAATTGACAGACTTCCATGCAAAATTTAATTCCCTATTTGACCCCCCTCCCTCCCTTAAGGGGGTGAGTTATAATAATATCTTCCTTAGTGCTCATTTTCGTATTATATATCTCGCTCTCTATAGCTTTTTGATCGCGAATACGAACTCGAACACCCCTCCATCCCCCTTAAAGGGTAGTTTTGGAAAATTAATCATTACTATCTTTATTGTGAACCAAGATAAGAAATTGTGCTATATTTTAAGCTTCGACTGGACCCAGTAGTTTAGGCTGTGTGTTATCTGTCAGTGAATTTAAGATTTTTTCAAGTTTCCACTTCCCGCGTGTTCTGGGGAAATTTTGTATAAAACATTAAAGCTTTACCTTAACTAATCAATATTTGCATTTATTATGTTTTTCCTGTACCAAGTTGTTTGTGGTATGTTTAGCGCTTTATGCAACATTTTGCCTACCAGTATGCATGGTTGAACATATTTTCTATCGATAGTTAGTACTCAATAGTAATAAATGTTAATACTTGCATCTCATTTGATATATTATGTTTTTAAAAATTGCTTTTTACTTTTCCTAGTTTATGGCAATAAACTCGCCCTCTATTACATGGGACTTAAACATAACTGGCGAAATGTGGGTGCACCTGTTTTTTATATTTCTATGGGGTGCGTCCACTCTTGGCGTTCCTCTGCTCAATCCTACGGGGTTATGTTACGTGTTGTTTTTACCTTTCCCTTTAACTGTTTGTTATTTATTTAAAAGCTACCTATCAAACCGTTCACAACTTGTGACTATGGACAATTACCACAGCGATACAGTTGCTATCGAATACGGTGTGCCGCAGGGAAGTATATTGGGGCCCATTTTGTTCCTTGTATTCATTAACGACCTCTGCAACCTAGATATACCAAATGCCCAAATAATTTCTTATGTAGATGACACTGCAATAACTTTCACCGCTAACTCATGGTTGGAACTACAGTCAATTGCACAAAAAGCATTTGACTCCACACTAAGATTGCTTTACACACACTCTTTGACCCTGAATACCACTAAAAGTAATTTTATTACCTTCTCAATAAATTCAAATTCCCAACCAAATCCCTCTATGTCCCTAAAATCTCACTCGTGTAGTTATATGTCGCAGCAGGTCTGCCAGTGCCCTTCACTTACTCCAGTAGATCAAATAAAATGTCTTGGTATCTTTATTGATTCCAAATCACACAATAATACCCTATCCGGCCGCGTACGGAAACTTATTTACATTTTTAAAACACTGCGACATGTAGCACACGCTTTAGTTATCCGGAATGTATACTTCGCTCTTTGCCAATCACTAGTAACTTATTGTATTTCCTGCTGGGGCGGAGAGCTGCAAAGACAGTGATGAAGCCTTTAGAAATCGCTCACAGAGCCATACTTAAAGTTGCCACCTTTCGCCCTACCTTACTTCCAACGACCGAACTTTATAAATCCTGGAACGTTTTAAATGTTCGACAACAGTACATTTTACATATAGTTTTACTCCAACAGACATAAACGTCGGAAAGACAGAATCTGCACTATTCCACCTCTACGTACCTATTTCGTATAACGATTCACTTTATATCTTGCTCCTTCTCTCTATAATAAAATTAATGCAAAATTCCCAATCTTTAAACTTCCATTCTACAATTGTAAAAAACTGTACGGACACTCCTTTTGGACCTCAATTATGATGACACTGAATCCTCACAAAGTAATCACGTTAACACACACAAATATACCCTCACGCACTAATATACACACACATACCCACACACTCTAGATATGTCTTGTATAAATAATAATAAAATATAATTTTAAATTTGATTTTCATATTGATTTTATTTTAATTTTGGTTTGATTTTAATTTGGTTTTTGATTCTATTTTGATTTTGTTTTTAATTTTGATATTGATTGTGAATTTGATTGTCATTATGATTATGATTTTAATTTTGGTTGAATTTACTGTCTTTTATCACATTTATGTATTGTTGCTGTAAATTGTTGTTTACATAAATAGATGAAATGAACCTTATTTATTTATTATGGATAACTATTGTACAGTAACTACACTTATGTCCAGATACTGTTTCAAACTTTAAATTTTAAACACACATTGGCGCCAATTCCCTTGTTCACAAACTAAACTAAATTTAAGTTCAGTGCATCTTTTTCTTTCTATTTCATTAAGAAAAGGACAGAAGATAATATTAGTTTAGTCCTGTCAAATTAGTCAGCGCCTGACGTAAATTGACGTATTTTTAGTAGCCATGTTTTTAATCACGTCTAAACTGTCTATGGATTATCTTAATTTGACAGGACTAAACTAATATTTATCTTCTGTCCTTTTCTTGATGAAATAGAAAGAAAAAGATGCACTGAACTTTTTTTTTTTTTTTTGGGATGGGAAATCATCAAATGACCCCTCCCGCTCTGGGTGGAGCGGAAGGGAGTGTCAGACTCTTACTGACTAAAACCCACCCATGTTCCTTCCTTCGCCCTTTATGTTCCGGGGTAGCGGTAACCCTTTCGGACAATCCCGCTGCCCCGGCAGGCTTCGGCCCTGAGGGGCCCCTCGTTATGCTGACATCTCTTTGAGGCGCGCGTGGAACACTTACGCGCCGTCCGGCACGGGCCTGGTCCTGATCGGGCGGTGAGCTACCCATTGCTCTCCGCCCGCAGGCCCGCGCCTACGGTGGCCGGTAGTCTTCACTTGACTCCCGACGCCCGGGGCGTCTCCCGCGGCGGCTGGGACGGGAGGCTCTCTCCCTCATCCGTCCCGCCACCTCCTTCGCTAGCATGACTGCTTCGCAGAAGGAGGCGACTGCCTCCCACTCCCTCTCGCTCCGGACCATGGCTTGCACCAGGGCCGGGCGCGAGAGGCCGCCGCCGCTGCCGATCGCCTCTACGAGGACACGGCGGTGCTCCGCCCAAGCGGGGCAGACCTCCACCGTGTGCTCCACCGTGTCCTCTGGGCGATCCTGGCAATGGTGACACCCGGGCGTTTCCTCCCGCCTGATGATGTGCAGGAACCTCCCGAAACTTCCGTGTCCGGTGAGGACCTGCGTCAGGCGGTAGGTGAGGGCGCCGTGGCGCCTCTCTAGCCACTCCTCAAAGAGGGGTCTTATCGCCGCTATCGCGGCGTGCCCTGCGCTGGGTTGCGACAGTCGCTCTTTCCATGTCGCCATGAGATCGAGCCGGAGGTCCGTCCGCTCCGCAGCAATTTGCCGCGGGAGCGGACTTTCCCCCCGGCGTTGTGCCTCCGCGCGCCACTCATACAGGCGCGCGAGGACTATCGCCTCCAGATCCCATGGCGGCAGTCCGGCAAGGAGGCTTGCCGCCTCGCGCGAGATCGTGCGGTAGCCCCGGATAAGCCTTACGGCTACCACCTTCTGGGGCGCGTTCAGGTAGTGGGCGGCTCGCCGCCGCAGTGAACGCGCCCACACCGGGGCCCCGTATAGGGCCATGGACCGCACGACCCCCGCGTAAAGCCTCCGGCAGGAGGCGTTTGGCCCCCTCAGGTTGGGCAAGAGCCGCTTGAAGGCGGCCCCAGCCCGTTCCAGTTTGGGGGCCAAACGTCGGAAGTGCTCGACGAAGTTCCACCGGCTGTCGAGGACGAGACCCAGGTACTTCATCGTCGTCTCGATGCCGATGTGAACCCCTCCTACCGTTAGTTGGGATCCCGGTGGTGGCGCGTTCCGGGGCCCATGAAACGCCATGGCCCCGGACTTGTGCAATGCCACCTCGAGACCCAACTGCCGGATCCTCTCCACGACTATCGCAACCCCGCGTGTCATCGCGTCGGCCGCCGCCTGATGCGACCTCCCCTGCGCCAGGACCAGCGTGTCGTCAGCGTAGCAAACCACGCTGACGCCATCAGGGAGGTCGGCCCGCAGCACCCAGTCGTAGCCGATGTCCCACAGGAACGGCCCCACAACCGATCCCTGCGGGACACCGCACGACATCTCTCGCCGGTAGATGCACTGAACTTAAATTTAGTTTAGTTTGTGAACAAGGGAATCGGCGCCAATATTTATATAATAATCCGCCAATCAGGGGACTGGCACTGTCTCTCCTTAACACAGGCTAAATTAGAATTTAGCCTGTGTTAAGGAGAGACAGTGCCGGACAGTGCCTATCTAGGAGAACAGTACTTCACCCGTCTTTATTGTATAGTTGAACCTAAAAATTATATATATGCAACATTTGTAAACTTTGCAATTCCATTTTGAAATAAACTTAACTTATTGTTATTATTTGACGTCCAAGATTTGGACAATATTCCAACAACATTAGCTTATAAGGCAAGGTCCTGAATCCTTTGCCATATAAAACTGATTAAATGATAAACAAATGAAGTTCATTAGTAATTAAGTAACGTTTGTTACATACAAATGAATGGGTCATTTGAGTAATTCTGATCAGATAATGCAGTGGACATAAGAGCCGGTTGTATGAACTTCGAATGATTACAATACGCGCAATCTTCACTGTTGTGTGGTCATGGCCTTTCACACGCGTTTACAAACATATTGATGTTATGTTAAGCTAAGCCTACTTACCTCATTGTGTTACCCACAAACTTCACAGTTTATTCGCATCTAGCTGGCCTCCTGAACTGTATAACATTTGTTTAGGTGGGTCCCTTCTTACCATTATATCATTATAAAACATATACACACAGAGAGGCTTGTGGCTAAGTAATAACAGCCGCACGGGTCGATCGATCAGGTCTATCTACGCTTGCCGCGGTTGGTCTGTGGATGGGTGACCATTTTTACATACCAAGACCCCTCCGTGCCTCAGAAAGCACGTTAAGCCGTTGGTCCCGGCTATCATTCGTGGATCTTTGACAGTCGTTACGGGTCGTCAGAACCCCGAAAGTCTGACAACCAGTCTTACCAAGGGGTATTGTATTATCCAGTAACTAGGTTATGGAGGTCAGGTAGGCAGTCGCTCCGTGTAAAATAGTATTCAGCTGTATCCGGTTAGACTAAAAGTCGACCCTAACATAGTTGGGAAAAGGCTAGGCAGATGATGACACACATATTTTTTACGCCTGTAATCTCCGAACGGGGAGGTAAAGGGAGAGTACCTATAGTACAGTCACATTTCGTCAGTTACGTTTATGTCCCATGTCTGTAATAGGGCGAGCCTATCAATGTAGTTAAGTTAGTTAGTTTATTTGATGATGGTTAATATCAATATACTTAGTTAGTAGATGGTAGATGGCGATGCTGTCGCTCCTCTTCTTTCAAATACTTCTGTTTTCTGCCAGTTTTTTGATTATGAGTCGATTTCATACCGCCATCTTCCATTAATCCTGGGTTGTGGACACCACAACAAACGCAACAGCACAATAGTGTTACTGGTATTCTGCTGCATCCGGTTAGACTGGAAGCCGACCCTCACCCCAACATAGTTGGGAAAAGGTTTGGCAGATGATGGTCTCCAGTTGATCCTGTCACAAACAAACTTGTGGCTGTTCCAACGCCTATCTGGAACCCGAAGCGGTAGAGTCCGTTTCCCGAAAGAAGTACCGCGGCAATAAGTGGAACTAATTATTATTATATAGTTAGCAACATTCCTGCAACAACTCTCCTACCCCAGACACCTTTCTCTATTTAAGAATGTGCATTAACCAAGCCTGCTACTCGTATATGATGTCGAGATAAATAAATAAATCAATATTTATGATTCCGTCCTACGACAGTGGCGCCGCGTCTACGAGATTTCTTTTGTGAAACGGACTTTAACCTAATACCTACCCATATCTTCCAACTATGAAAAGGGTAACTCGTTAAAAAAAAATGAAAGTTAAGATATTCCGATATTCGAGATTACGACACTTGTAATTGATACCTGAAACTATAAATCTCGAATTCAGGTGTACGGCAATTGAATAGACCTATTAGTTTCAAACTTAATGAGAGCCCTAATCAATCGATACTTTAGCCACTAGATCGTTTAAAACCACTGCTGTAAATCTAGACAAGAACTTACTCAATAGTTCACTAGGCTAAGTTACTCACGACCGGAGTGAACTAACGCCTTACTAAGTCTTAGGGCCTTATATATAAACTGCCAGCTTCTGTGAACGGGAAGTTGCATCTTATGATTAATTTATAAACTTGCATCTAAAATACCTGATTGCCTGAAACCTTTGACCCTTATTGCATCAACTTTGCCTACAAGCTAGAAGCCACGGTTAGGTACTAGAAACAAGTCTGATATTGAGGCAAGTATTATTTTGTCTAGATATTACCTACGTCTGCTAGCATAATCAGCCTATAACGTTCCCACTGCTGCGACACAGGCCTCCGCTCTGTGATAGAGAATGGCCCGTAATCCACCACGCGAGCCCAGTGCGGGTTAGTAGATGTCACATGTCTTTGAATTTTTGGTTCTAGGACATGCCGGTTTCCTCATGATGTTTTCCTTCACCGATTTTTGAGAGCAGTGCCGTACAACTCGTACGTCGGGGCCGTTAGCACTGGGCCACCACTGTTCTCGTCACTCATCTACTAACAGCCGATCGATTCTGTAAAAATCTCACCGTGAAAACTTAGGTGAAGTGAGCTTAGAGTGAGCTGTCAATAGTGTCAATCCCTAGCATTAGTTGGAATGACAGCTCACTCCACGCTCACTTCACCTAAGTTTTCACGGTGAGATGGTTACAGAATCGCAGTGCAGGACAACAAATATTTGTTCCATTTTCTGCATACCTACATTCAACACTGATAATCATTAATAGTCATCAGGTAAAAACTTTTTGCCATAACTTTCAACAGGATTTAGTAACAATTTTTTTGAAGCACAAATATTTAGGAAGGATTTACGCCGAGGTTTGTCATACTTACCTTACCCTTACCTTACTGAAAATTGACAAATTATAAACATCTATTTTCTATTATAACAAAAATAACTAATGAACTGAATCGGACATCATCATTTATTTAAAAAAAGATACAATCAATTGTGCTTCGCGTCGAAACCTGAGCCAACAGGTAAACTGTCTCTTAAATAAAATAAAAGAAGACGAGGTTGTAATTTATTTAAAAGACAGTTTATCAGTTGAAGACAGACGTTAATTTATCAAGTCTTACATTGTAAGCAAGTTCGTCTTGTTTGGTTATCGTTTCTGCATAGCTGATTGGTAACTCCAATCTGACGTGAAAATAAATGTGTGAAAGAGAAAAGAATGAATATAGGTAAGTAAGTGACTACTGATATTGTATTACGTAAAGAAACAGTAATGACATAGGTACAATTTTTTAGAACCGAAAAGTAACAACATAGGTACAGCACATATTGTAGATCGTTTTATTAGCTTAAAATAATAAGTGAGTAAATAACAACTAATACCTAATTAATGGCCTGCGGGCGGAGAGCAATGGGTAGCTCACCCCCCGATCAGGACCAGGCCCGTGCCGGACGGCGCGAAAGTGTTCCACGCGCGCCTCAAAGAGTTGTCAGCATAATTCGAGGGGCCCCTTAGGGCCGAAGCCTGCCGGGTCAGCGGGATTGTCCTAAAGGGTTACCGCTACCCCGGAACATAAAGGGCAAAGGAAGGAACATGGGTGGGTTTTAGTCAGTAAGAGTCTGACACTCCCTTCCGCTCCACCCAGAGCGGAGGGGTCATTTGATGATTTCCCATCCGGAAAAAAAAACCTAATTAATTAATAAAAATAACAAAATTATAATACACAAACTAAAATATAACGTCAAAATTTCATCCGCATCGCTGTCGACTGGTAAAGTACCCAAGAGACTGGCAGCATTACCACGTTGTATGGCAATGCTTAGTCTCTGACCAAGGTAAAAGCCAGCCCTTGGGTCTCAGGTAGTGTCAACCAGCCGTTTCGAAATTTCCTTAACAGAACATAAATTTTTCTAATCTACATTTTTATAGTGCTGCGACGTCGTACGCGTGAAACTTGTTCCTCAACCCACCCCGTCGCATCACATCGCCTGCTCACGCTATTACTTCGTTTTCGCATAGCGTTCTTTCGTACTTTTTTTCTTTCTGCTCGGCTCCTAGCGTGATGTTAAATAGCCTATAGCCTTCCTCAAGAATTAGGTTATCAAAGGCGAAAGAATTTTTCAAATCCAACTGGTAGTTCCATAGATTATCGCGTTAAAACAAACAAACAAACTTCAGTTTCATTATTAGTACAGTCACGTAACTTGGCCAGAGTCTTGAGTGTGTTCTCTCCTTTCTTTAACTTTCTTCACAACAGATATGTTTAAAAATAAATTATGGCATCAACCATAGAGTAATGACAATTAATAAAAGTGACAATTTTTTTGTTGCACTGAGTATACATGCGCAAACTTACTCCCACTACGCTGAAACCTGGCCAAGTTACGTGTCGGCGACTAGCATAGATTTCACGAAAAAGTTAGCTTAAATAACATTCAAACTTAGATCCGTTTTTTTAGCTGGTATGCGTAAGAGATAACGAACAATTACTCACCTTGGCTAATCTTAAAATAAATTATTTAAAAATACTCAAATATGATTTTCGCATTCAAAGCCCGGGTCAAGGCATTCTCATTATGTCGTTATCATCGCCTTGGATGTCAATTTTCAAATATTTAAAATTTTTATCGATTTAAAGAATAATGTTTTATCGATAATCATAAATCGATTTAATGTCGAGTCACGATCTAGACATCTATATTATTGTTTGCAGTTAAGGTTTTGAACATTTGATATTTGTTGCATTGACGTAGACAATGCTAACAGTTTTTAATTTTATATTCTAAATGAATTCATTATTGTTTTGTTGACCTTTAGCGCTAAAATTAAATAAATATTTGCGCATTTTTTAATTAAAAGCGTTCGAATTAAGCTAATCAAGTCTCATTGACATCGCCTGCATTTGTTGTTGAAATAATTATTCCTAAATAAGTATAATATTCGGTGATATGTGACTCCTGACACAGGTACACCTAGTTCAGGAGTCAGAGGCTTCAAACAAGTTTCTGTAACCTATTATGTCCATAAAGAATTATTATTACTATTTCTTTCTTTCAACTAAGTACATGTAAATTACATTTTTAAATATTTTTATAAACAAAAATGTAAAAAAAAAACTTTTAAAAATATAATTTAATAATTATTACTATTATTATTATTCTGTGGTGGCGGACTTTGCATCCTGTTACTGTTAGCCTGAATCATCCCACTGCTGGGCAAAGGCTTCACCACTTGCGACTTCCACTTCCAGCGCTTGCGATCCACGGCTAATGTGCACCACTAGTCGCACTGCATCCTGTATTTCTGAGTAATTATGAAAATTCGTAGCAGTAATATTTTTTCCAACCCTTGCAACATTGGTGACGATACATGACATACAATCGTGTGTAAATCATAGTATCGTCATACGATACATACGATACATCATAGTAATATATATAGCTGATCAGCCGACCTATTCAGTAAAATTCACACCGTGAAAACTTAGGTGAGGTGATCTTGAAGTGAGCTGTAAATAGTGTCAAGATTTTTACAGAACATCTGATGATAGAGAGGTAAAGTGAGGTGAGAAGAGAGCACTTCATCGTCTGTCTAGCCTTTTCCCAACTATGTTGGGGTCGGCTTCCTGTCTGACCGGATGCAGCTGAATACCAGTATTTTACATGGAGCGACTGCCTATCTGACCTCCACAACCCAGGTAATAGGTAATACGACACCCGGGCCCTTGGTAAGACTGGTTGTCAGCTTTTCGGGCTTCTGACGACCCGTAACGACTGTCAAAGAACCAAGAATGACAGCCGGGACCAATGGGATAACGTGCTTTCCGAAGCACGGAGGGCTCTTGGTATATAAAGATACTTACTTTCAAACTCAATATCGTTTTAATTCTAATGGTATCTATACACATATAAATAATAATAATGAATAATAATATAAAGAGGTAAAATTTGTTTGTTTGTATGTAGGGGGTTATCTCCGGAACTACTCGTCGGATATAAAAAGATCTTTTTGTATTTGATAGCCCAATTCTTGAGGAAAGTTATAGGCTATTTGACATCACGCTACGGCCCTTAGGATCCGAGCAAAAAGAAAAAAAGTCAGAGAGAACGTTAACCCACACGACACGACGCGATACGTCGGGGGCCGAATTCCACGCGAACAAACTCATCCCGTTCCGGGGCCCATGAAACGTCATGGCCTCGGACTTGTGCAATGCCACCTCGAGACCCAACTGCCGGATCCTCTCCACGACTATCGCAACCCCGCGTGTCATCGCGTCGGCCGCCGCCTGATGCGACCTCCCCTGCGCCAGGACCAGCGTGTCGTCAGCGTAGCAAACCACGCTGACGCCATCAGGGAGGTCGGCCCGCAGCACCCAGTCGTAGCCGATGTCCCACAGGAACGGCCCCACAACCGATCCCTGCGGGACACCGCACGACATCTCTCGCCGGTTCCACTCCCCATCGCGACCGGGGTAGCTGACGGCTCTGTCCGGTGCAAGAGCCTTAATGGCTTGTTTAAAAAGATATATTGTGCATTCATTTTTTAATCTACAATCGGTAATGCTCGTAAATATATAGTAATAGGTGGTGAGATGGAGCTGATGTCCTTACTTAACACATTAATATGAAATATGATGTGCGCAAATTGAACTGATTATATCGTCAGCTTTACTGCTGAATACAAACTTAATGGTCGCATGTCAGAATAAATGATGATGTTCCCTTGTGTGTGATGAAGAATGGGTTTCTTTTGTTTGGTTGAGAGGCAGCTCAGGGGGCTCTCAAATGCTTTTTGGTCTTGAACCGATAGAGGTATGAGGAACAGGGTGTAAAGTTCACTCATCCTCTATAGAAAAGGGAGGATCCTCCGACCAGACGGGTGTTGTGTCTGGCGGGCAACTGCCGAACGTTTAATTAATGTCGGGACGTTGTATATATTAATTTCACGGTAAACTCTGCTTGCGAGATGCAGGATTTTGTGTGACGTCAGTATGGCGCGTTGTTCGCATGTGGCGTCGTAGATACCGCTACAAGCCCTTTAGTCCCTGGAACCGGTAGTACCACCATCATATGACAGGTACCTTTCTGCCACCAAGTAGCGTTACCGTCATACTGAGACTATTGCGGAACTTTCTTCCAACTGCCACTAAAACTGCGCTTGCACAATCCATTTTACTTCCCATCCTTGACTACGCTGATGTCAATTATGTCGATCTCACTGAGGCACAATTACATAAACTCGAGCGACTTCAAAACTTTTGCATATGGTTTATATTCGGCCTGCACAAATATGTTCACATTTCTGAATTTCGTACAGTTTTCCCATACGTCTTCGCCGGAATTCTCATAACATGTTTCAGCTCTACAGTATTTGGTTTAATCCTACAACCACCTAGAATGTTATAATATCTGAGATCATCGGAAAACTTGAGACTAGAGATGCGGAATGCATCGGCATCTCTTGCATACCTTGCCTGTGTTAATAAAACGTGCTCAATCTTTGTCCACTTTTAAAATTCTGGTAAAAAAGCACTTAAGCATCATCATTACATATAGTTCCTTGCTCTTGTTTCGTTTTTGTTATTTACATTTACATATACAATATACGTATACATATTATATATGTAAATGGTACACAACTGACTACCTGCACTATTGTCTCTCCTTCTCCCTTTAATCCATCCAAAGGTTATTCTTCTTCTTCTTCGTGTCGCTGACACGACTGTATTTTATATCTTGTTGGCCCAAAACATGGCCTCTACTGACAACGCTGTGGAAGTCCACGGCGTTGTCGGTGGCAGCGCAGAGATTTAACTGCATGTTTTGGGACACAGAAGACAGGATAAGAAGTGGAACATGGTTTGCGACATAGCTCCACAATCACACCCTACCGCCGTTTCGTCAAGGTAGGCCTATTTTACCAGGTTGGACTTACATCTTCCCACTTGTATCCGGAGACGGTTCAGGGACTTCCAAGTGGACCACGGAAGGTTACACCCTGCACGGAGATGCTCCTTTGGTAGTAGATAGTAAGTAGGTTGTCTGTAAAATATCGGTTTTAGCGATAAAACTGCCCAATGTGTCTCTCTATGTTCTACATTATCTGTAATTTTTATGGCGTAGTACATAGTAGAAAGTATCTATCTATCGGTGCTCCAATTTCAAGAGCTCAAGGATATGTGTGTCGGAGTTACAGGCACATGACACATTTCAGTTATGTCTGGTAACGCATTACGCAGATGAAGTGAAGAAAGTTACGACTCGATGTTGCCGACTGCGATGATTTGAAGACTGGATGAGTGTTCATCTAAAACATATCTTGTGTCTTTAGATTAAGGCACTTGTACCATCGCCGACGAGGAAGTGACTAGTTATCGACTATTTTCTCGCTTAAGAAACGTACAATGGATGTAGGTCCCGGGTTAGTAAAAGAAATGCATATATTAATAGTGTATCGCTGACTGTTCACACTGCTGGCGAGAAATCTCTTTCTACTAGTTTGTAGCGGCGACAAGAGCTATCAAAGAAAATACTCGCTTAGCCACCCTCGTTTGGCTGGCAGAACACTAGCTGAGAGACACTCGTTTGGTATATAGGTACGCATCCCAAGTGCCTGGGCAGTCATTCTGCTCGTCGTACTCGTTCGTAGCCCAGCGACAAAACTATCTGAACTACACACTCGCTGCTAGTTGCTGGTTCTAGTCACTTCTCGCTAATATAATCGGTCGGTAAAACAATTGAATAAAATAAAACAATACTTGCAAGTATTGTTTTGAGACGGTAATGTTTAATTTTAATTCGATGCTGTAACTAATATACACATTGCCCAATTGTATTGTATTTCGAAACGTACAGTCACGCACTAATTGTGTTTGTCCGATCACGAATCGATTTATAATCGAATAACACCTCTCGATCGATGATCGATAACGGCTAATGTTTACGAAAATGGAACATCTCAATTATTTGAATATATTTTTTATTCGATTGGTTATTGAGTAACATATAATTTTATTTCAATACATTGCTTCTTTATTCTCTTGTAACTAATATAATTTTTTAAATTAGTACGTTTTTCTAATGGATCTGTAATGATAATGACGTTTAAGAATAGATAACCTTCGGTATTAGATAAAAGTAACGTACAACTTATGAAATATCGATATGCATTCCGAATTATAATTAATTAATGATGTAGAATCCATTTTGAAATCGTTATAAATAATTTTTTAACAATCTTTTAGCAGGCTTTTAAGATCTGGTGATTTATTTTGCAACCGTTTCTTTGTGGAATATTTTCGAACAAGTCATTTAGTTACGCATTCGAACACAATTAATGATTATTTGGAGTCTTGTTTGGTTATTAATAGTTTGCAGTATTTGGGTTAAAATATCTGGTTTTTAATTTAGCTATCCCTCTTTATTAGGTAGTATTTTAAATCTCTTGTCCAATTACCAGATGCCCCGTAGTAACAGCTGCTATGTCAAACGTATACGAGTATTTTGACATTAGATGCACCAATTGTAGGTATATGGTCTACCTGCATTGCCAAAATATACGTTTGACAAATAAGTAATTATAAACCTCAGAGTACTACCTGAACGTTTGTCCTAACAAAAAAACTAATTTCATTACCTCTTTACCTGAAAATCAAACCTGATTCATATACCGCTCGGTTTCTTATCTACGCCCGAAAATCGAGCCAGTAAACTACTTTAATTAGATAAGCAAATAAGCCATCAATAGAACCAAATAGAAACATCAAACACTGATTAATATTTGAATTAGTTCCAGCCAATTAACAGATTAAATAATTAAATGGATTTAGATCAATATTGACTTGTGATCTAATCTCGGATGCGACTACTAACTTCAATCTACTTCACATCATGATTGATGTGCTTCCTCGAAATTAAACAAAAAAACCGAGAAGGCAATAGTGAAATCGATTTTTCGGAAATCTGTAATCGATTTTTTTGTGATTGCCGATTAAATTTCAGCTCTTAATTGGTTATATGGCCTTTGGTAGCCTTACATAATAAAAAATAAACCTAAATGCTATTGGTATTGACATTGCAATAATGAAATAAGTCAGGCAGAAAGCACTAACAAAACTTATACTAACATAACTTTTACTTATGAATAAGCCAAGTAAACATTACATGATTTCTATGTGCAAAACTGCAAAAATGTTGTCTGCATTTACAGTTTTGTACATAAAAATCATTCAAACATAATTCAATCATACGTAATTCTCAAACGTTACATGTGTTGTGCAGTGTAAACACAGACAATATGTAATTTCTTAACAGTATATATTAAATGTTACTTAATACTGTATTTCCACGCTAGACACAAGTGGAACGAGGGCGATCTGGTTAGTTGATTTCACAAATTAACATCCGTTATAAGCGACAATAATTGTTTAATTGTTGTGTATATCGTGATTAAACACTTTTCTACTTGACTGTCCCATTTTGCGGTCGAGAGGAGACAAGCGGGAGACATCATTTGACCTAGTGGCTTTGCGTCTTGTATGCTTCGTTCATTCCATTGCTTCCAAGGGAAAACACACTGAACTATGTCCAAAATATTTTTTGGAATTTGGTTTGAACTGTCAAATAATGCAAAAATTGGACTGAGCCACAAATTCTTTAATCTGACTAGTCTGCTTGGTGACTATGGATAAGCTTTCTAATACCAAATAAATAGGTTTCCCATTAATATTTCTTGAAATAATTAATTACTAATCTAACTACGTACTACTACTGAGCTCTAGAGCGCTAAACAAATAGCACAAGAGACAACCAAACGAAAATATTTATACATATATTGATATAATATATGTATCAAAGAATGCTTGATGAAACCAGTGGCTATTCTTAAAACTCCTATCTTGTTCCTCTGTCAATCAGTCAACTCTGCCTATCGCAGTCCACTACTGGACAAAGGCCTCTCTCTGGCTGCGCTACAACACCCAGTCCTCTGCCATCCCCATGCAGTCTGTCCCAGCCTCCTTTTTGAGGTCGTCGGTCCATCTAGCTGCGGGACGTCCCACACTATACTTGTCGTTATACGGCTCCACTCTAGGACTCGTCTGCTTAATCGGCCATCGGTCCTGCCTCTGTAGCATAACAAAAGCCATACTTCTAAAAAAATATAACTATGATTCGTTCCTTGATTCAATAAAATTCGTAGTATTATGCAAAAAAAAAAAACGATGCACAGCACACTTCCGAGATGTTTCATGAATTATTCAAAGTTAATGCGATATGTGAGTAGATTACAGAGTAAATAAGCCGATGAAACAGATGGTACACTTGATAAAAGCTAGTCATACATAAGCAGGCCATAAAAATCTGATGACGTTTCGACAGATTCGATCGGCAGATTTTTCTGACCTACTTCTTTTTTTACACATGTTCTGCTATCAGCTTATCGGGCAATTCTCGTAATTTTAAGACCGTTCTCAGTCTGATCTCAGTCTCAATCTGTCAAAAATACCTCTAATTTCCATACATTTCTGACAAGTTTTTGACATTGATTCTCGCTGTGATGAGATTGCGATTAGATTTTGAACGGTTTTAATTACGGGAATTGGCATTCAGATATGGTTTCAGTAGGTTATATATATTATATTTTTGACAATGTGTCATTGAGTCGACATCAATACAAAGCATGAGAGCTATTCTCAGTCTCTCTAATCCAGGTCCAGAATATGTCATCTTTTAAGGCGTGTTGTGGTTTGGTTATTTAAGAGGTTCTTAGCCAATTCCCTGGTATGCCCTAGTAATATCTTATATCGCGTACAGTTTCTGTTTACTTCTTCCTTTACCGTGGGCATCTTTAGGTATTCATGGAACCGATTTATGTATGCTTTTGCCCAGGATTTCGCTCGCGTGGATGTCGGAAAAATCGCACGGGAACGTACTACTGGGATTAAAGTACTTTATTTGTTAATACAGGTTATAAACTATCTCTATGCCCAATTTCATCCACATCCCTTTAGCCGTTTTTGCGCCAGTTCGGAAAATACATCCAGACCAATCCAGACAAACAGACAATATAAAAAAAAAAAAACTATTGTTCGGCATCAGACTCGTTGCAATTAATTTTATTATTTCAAAAATATTCAACGTACTGTTTTGACTTTGTTGTTACTATTTTGTTATAAATATGTATGTTCGATGATGAAGAATATGAAGGAATATCTCATAGAAAGATGCTTAGCAATAGTATGGAACGTAGCAGCTAACGGTTTGTTTATCTATATTATTATAATCTATTGAAACATAGACAACTTAAAGCTAGAGTATGTGACTGATAGAGTACTGCATAATATTTCGGAATTCCACGAATTACGCATCCCAGGATATGACAGGAATAGGATTTAGTCACGCGCGAAAGTTGATGACTTTGCTGCAATACAGGGTAAGGAAAACACACACCCATGATATATCTGCCGTTTCTCACATTTTGACCGAGTAAGTATACGTATTGCACTGTTGTAAAGTTCTTTTTTAAATCCAGATAGTAATTTGACAGGTGTAATGTCAAACTCCGACACTAAAAAGCAGACACCTAAAGACTTGAAATGTCAGATTCCTATCTGGGTTTAAAAAACGAACTTTATTAAACAGCTGTTTTTTTTTAACGACTCGAATTGTCTACGCTGACGTTTCTAGAATCGTGTGCTGTATCTATTCATGCAATTTGCCCGTCGAAGTGCCTTACACTGTGTATATTCAGTATGGTACAAAGAAAGGTCATCAGTTTTATGTGGCGTACAAAACCTACAAAGACTTGACCACTCCGAACATTTTATAATCTATGCTCAGAGATTGTATCAAGAAGGTGTACTATGAAACAATGAGTGTATTTCTTTGTTTGGCATTATGCAAGTTAAACTAATTGTCTGTGTACCTGCTGCCTAGAGCCTTGTAGGCATCATTACGATCATGTAGATATGCCGCTATAGACTCGTGTGAGATTGCTTTTGTTTCATTTATGGCATCGATAAGATTTGTAAGTTATTGAATAAGCCAATCAATTCAATAGGTGCATTAGAAAACCATGCATGACGAATCATCATCATCATTATCATTTCAGCCGAAATACGTTCACTGCTGGACATACCTACGCCTTTCCCAAGCATCGCCACTAGGACCGGTGTGCTTCTCGCAACCTGCTGCGGCCTTCACTAAGCCACCGCTCCACCTTAAGGGAGGCCTTCCAACGCTACGTCTTTCGGTACGCGCTCGTCTCTCCAGAACCTTTCGGCCCCATCGGCCAAATGTTCTGCGAGCAATGTGCCCTGCCCACTGCTACTTAAGTTTGGCAATTCTTCGGGTTATTTCATTTCTCTTGGTTCTCCTACGGTTCTCTTCATTTCTGACGAATGACGATACTTACTTCTGCGTCACGTGCTCCCTAGGTCTATACAGAGTAGCGGTAAACCTGTTAGAAATGTGCTCACTCAAATATATATTTCTCTTGCGCAGTCAATATTGATACACTGCATTCCTGTTTGGGGCGGGGCAACAAAATCTAAATTCATCCAATTGGAGCGAGCACAACGTGCCCTGCTCAAAATAATGCATTTTAAAAAAAGGAGATATTCCACAGAGAACCTCTACAAACTTAGTGGTGTTCTGTCAGTTAGGAAACTATACATTACTCAAATAGTTTTAAAAAAGCACAAAACCTTACCTTATAATTCGGACATGCACTCTAAGAGAAGAAAACACAATATAGTGCAAATACCTTTAATCAAAACCAAATTCGGATCTATGCAACTTGGTAAACGATCTGCTCAACTGTACAACAAAATAAATAAAGAAATTTTTATATATGCAAAATCTCATCATATATGTAAAGAAATGTTGATTGACTGGATAAAACCACTGACATATGAAAATACTGAAGCTCTCCTACAAAACGTAACCTAATACAAGTATACGGCCAGCTCACACACACTGTAGACTCTCCCATACTTTCACGTACATTCACACACACACATACTCATACAACCACACATCCATAACACTCATTTACACTCAACAACACAAATGCACACTCACACGCGTTCACATAATTATATTTTGTTTTATATTCTGTTTTACTACACCCATGTTTCTGTTTTTGTTGTGTTTATGTAAGTACCTACTGTTGTGAAGGAGCGGAGTCTTCTAATACAGGCATTATTTGCTTAAATGAAGACTCCAAACCCGTAATTGTTTATGTATACTTTTGGACACAATAAACGTTATTATTATTATTATTATTATTATTATGTCGTTTATTTATTTAGATATCTTATTTTAATACATTTTTAAATATTAGTATAAAAAAAAAAAAAAAACATTTAAAAATATAAAAAAATAGTGATCCACCGATGTCGGGAGCAGGGTCCAAGCTACCGGTGGTTAGGGCTCCAGAGACAGGAACCTCCTCACAATGCGAGCCGTATCGAGGAGTACTGCCTTTTGAATCAGGCCCTTGATCCAACCGCCTAACGAGAGCCTAGATAGGTGTTGATCGAGGCTTTCGGCCATGAGGCCATTGGCCGATACGACAATCGGCACAATGATAGCCGAGCTTACATTCCACATGTCAACAACCTCGTGTGCTAAGTCCAGATATTTAATTTGTTTCTCTTTCTCAGCTTTCACGAGGTTCCCGTCATGTGGAATGGTAACATCGACAATCATTGTGCGGCGCGCTAATCGATCTATCACCACTATATCAGGCTTATTGGCGACAATAGTCCTGTCAGTAATGATAGACCGATCCCAGTACAACGTGACATGGTCATTTTCAAGAACTGGGTCGGGCACATACTTGTAATACGGTACCTCAGAATCGACAAGTTTATATTTCAAAGCAAGTTGCTGGTGAATGATCCTGGCTACTTGGTTATGCCTGTGCAAGTACTCACCGTTAGCTAGACGAGAACAACCAGAGATAATATGTCTGATGGACTCACCCGGACGGTGGCATGCCCGACACACGTCAACCGTCCCGTCCTTCATAATATATCTCCGGTAGTTATTCGTCAAGACAACTTCGTCCATAATTGCACAGACGAAACCTTCAGTTTCTCCGAAAAGGTCCCCAAAACGTAGCCAGGATACGGACGCTAAGAAGTCAACACCGGGTTCATGAAGAGCCCGATAGAAGCGCCCGTGAAGCTCCTTGCTTTGCCATACCTCCTTGCGGTCATCGGTAGTAAGTATTACAGGTTTGCGCCAGTTCTCTTTAGCCATGGAGAGCGGGGTGAGTCCCTTGTCCACTGCAACCACATCACGGTGCATACCCACTTCGGCTTTTATAAAATATTCTCTGAGACTGCACACCTCTCGGTTGTGGAGGGTCTTGGCGTTTAAAAAGCCTCGACCCCCGCATTTCCGCGGGATGTACAATCTCATCACTGATGATCGTGGGTGATGCATCCGGTTTGCGGTCAGTTATAGTGTACGGACCCTTCTATCCAGGGCATCGAGTTCGGTCTGAGTCCATTTGAGTATGCCGAAAGAGTACATCAAGACCGGCATGACCCAACTGTTGAAGGCGCGCACTTTATTTCCGCCTGAAAGAAGGCTAACTAACACCTTCTTCAAGCGACCAAAGAAGCGCTCCCTCAACGTTTGCTTCATTATTATTATTATGTCGTTTATTTATTTAGATATCTTATTTTAATACATTTTTAAATATTAGTATAAAAAAAAAAAAAACATTTAAAAATATAAAAAAATAGTGATCCACCGATGTCGGGAGCAGGGTCCAAGCTACCGGTGGTTAGGGCTCCAGAGACAGGAACCTCCTCACAATGCGAGCCGTATCGAGGAGTACTGCCTTTTGAATCAGGCCCTTGATCCAACCGCCTAACGAGAGCCTAGATATTATTATTATTATTTCCTTTATTTCATTTACATACTTACAAATTATATTTTTAAATATTTTTATAAACAAAAAGATAAAAAAAACATTAAAAATATAAAAAATAGTAGCCCACCGGTATCGGGAACAGGGTCCAAGCTACCGGCGGTCAGGGCTCCAGAGAGAGGAACCTCCTGACAATGCGAGCCGTGTCCAGAAGTACCGCTTTCTGAATCAAGCCCTTGATCCAGCTGCCCAACGAGAGCCTCCTCAGGTGTTGGTCGAGGCTCTTGGCTATTAACCCATTGGCTGACACGACTATCGGCACAATGATTGCTGAGTCCACATCCCACATGTCGACAACCTCGCGAGCCAAGTCAAGATACTTGATTTGTTTATCTTTCTCGGCTTTCACAAGGTTCTCATCATGCGGGACGGTTATGTCAACAATCATTGCGCGCCGCTCTGATCGATCCACCACCACTATATCAGGCTTATTGGCAACAATAGTCCTGTCAGTGATGATGGATCGATCCCAGTACAATGTGATATTTCCATTTTCGAGAACTGGGTCGGGCACATACCTGTAGTACGGGACCTCAGATTCCACAAGGCTGTATTTCAGAGCAAGTTGCTGATGGATTATCCTGGCTACAAGGTTGTGTCTATGCAAGTACTCTCCGTTAGCTAGACGAGAACACCCGGAGATAATATGCCTGATTGATTCTCCCGGCCGGTGGCATGCCCGACAGATGTCAACCGTGCCGTCTTGCACAATATATCTCCGGTAATTGTTCGTCATCATAACTTCGTCCATAATTGCACAGACAAAACCTTCGGTTTCTCCAAAGAGGTCACCGAAACGCAGCCAGGCTACGGACGCTAATAGATCTACATCGGGTCCATGTAGGGCCCGGTAAAAGCGTCCGTGAAGCTCCTTACTCTGCCATACTTCCATGCGATCATTAGTATCAAGCACTACTGGCTTGCGCCAGTTCTCTTTAGCCAAGGAGAGCGGGGTGAGGCCCTTGTCCACCGCGACTACATCTCGATGCATCCCCACGTCGGTTTCTAGGAAATATTCCCTGAGACTGCATATCTCGCGATTGTGGAGGGTCTTAGCGTTTAAAAAGCCTCGACCTCCACACTTTCGCGGGATATACAGCCTCATTACCGATGACCGTGGGTGATGCATTCGATTTGCAGTCAACAGCGTCCGGACCCTCCTATCCAGGGCCTCGAGTTCGGTCTGAGTCCATTTGAGTATGCCGAAAGAGTACATCAAAACCGGCATGACCCAACTATTGAAGGCGCGCACCTTGTTTCCGCCTGATAAAAGACTATTAAATACTTTTTTCAGACGGCCAAAGAAGCGCTCCTTCAACGATTGCTTCATGTCAGTAACATTGATGCCCAATGCTTCCGACATACCCAAATACTTGTAGGTTTCGGCTGCGGAGAGGGCTCTAAGGTTTGTGAAATCCGAGAGTTGGGTTCCCACGGATTCCACAATCTCCCCTCGCTTTACATGCATGACCGCACATTTGTCCACACCAAATTCCATCCTGATGGCGCTACTGAAAGTTTCAGTAATTTTCAGTAGCTTCATCAGTTGCAAATTGTTGGGGGCAAAGAGTTTTAGGTCATCCATGTAGAGGAGGTGAGATATATCCTGACCACCTCTCCTCAGCCGGTAGCCTAGACCTGAATCATCCAGCAGCGTGCTTAGAGGATTCAAGGCTAAGCAGAACCAAAGCGGACTCAAACTGTCGCCCTGGAATATGCCTCGCTCGATCCTTATCGGCTCGCTATTCCTCTGGATATTTCGACATCCTGGATAGCGAAGGACCGTCCTCCATTGCCCCATACACGTCATTAGGAAGGTGCGCAGAGTTGTATCTACTTTATACAACTCCAGCACCCTCATGAGCCATGTATGTGGCACCGAGTCATAGGCCTTCTTATAATCTATCCAACATGTCGACAGATCCTTTCGGGAACGACGAACCTGTTGGCTAATGGCCATATCAATGAGGAGGAGCTCCTTAGTACCGCGGGACCCGTTCCTACATCCATTTTGAGAGACAGACATGATGGAGTTGCTGTCTATATGTTTATTAATTTTAGCTCTCAAAATGGATGTAATGGATTATTATTTCCTTTATTTCATTTAAATACCTACAAATTACATTTTTAAATATTTTTATAAACAAAAAGATAAAAAAAACATTTAAAAATATAAAAAATAGTAGCCCACCGGTATCGGGAACAGGGTCCAAGCTACCGGCGGTCAGGGCTCCAGAGAGAGGAACCTCCTGACAATGCGAGCCGTGTCCAGAAGTACCGCTTTCTGAATCAAGCCCTTGATCCAGCTGCCCAACGAGAGCCTCCTCAGGTGTTGGTCGAGGCTCTTGGCTATTAAGCCATTGGCTGTCACGACTATCGGCACAATGATTGCTGAGTCCACATGCCACATGTCGACAACCTCGCGAGCCAAGTCAAGATACTTGATTTGTTTATCTTTCTCGGCTTTCACGAGGTTCTCATCATGCGGGACGGTTATGTCAACAATCATTGCACGCCGCTCTGATCGATCCACCACCACTATATCAGGCTTATTGGCAACAATAGTCCTGTCAGTGATGATGGATCGATCCCAGTACAATGTGATATTTCCTAATGGATTATTATTATTATTATTATTATTACTTCATCATAGCCGCCTGGGCTTCTCAGGCTCCAGTATTTTTTATTCTTCTTTTCTTTTTTATATTATTTATTGTACAGCTCGTGCTTTGACTGAGTCTATTATTTTAAGAGGAAGGTCTGCTGCATCTCTGTCTTGGTCGTCTTTTGAACCTTACCCCTTGCTAAGTTTAGTGCGATGTAATTTTGTACTATCATTAACTGGATTTTTTAAGAAACCTCTGTTTATATGAAAACAGTTACCGCCAGGATCCGTCTGATTTAATAAAAACTTTTCTCTTTCATAAGTAGCTCTCACGGGTATAATATCATTACACGTAACTATCTATTTGTCTTTCTTCAATTAGTCACACGACATAACAACGATGAAAGATTATCAGGAAGTCATCGATATTGAGGAAGCTTACAGTCTGGGAAATGACAATAGCTAAGTTTTATTGAGAATCAATTGACAGTATACTTAGATTGATCATATTAAACATGTTTTTGTTTTGGTTCTCAACCTACTGATTAGATAGTAATTTTCTTAACGCGAAAAAGAAGTTCCTATTGTATACAAAACTGGAATTTAAATAGACTTTTCCTAGAATTGAAGTTCGAAATAACTCTATCGTTTCATACATCATTTTCATTATCATTGAACACTGCTGGACATATTTCTCTCCAATCAACTCGATCCTCGGAAACTCATCTAGCTGCTAGCAGTCGTCTACCAACCCTGCTAAGATCTTTCATTTTATATGAATGATTGAATAACTACTATTATCTAATAATACTTTCTTTGTGTTTCTTACTTTATGCGTCACGTTTATTGCAAATACATGTATTTTCTTTACTTTTCTTTAACACTTGTTTGCTTTCAGGGTGGAGGGCGACGCGAGTGCGAGGAGGCGGCAGGGTGCGCGTGCGGCGGCCGGCGCGCTCTGCCCGCGCCTCCCGCGCCGCCTGTGCATCACCCGCTGCACGCGCTTGACCAAATGCCGCCGCCTTTACTCAGGTACAACACTTCTATCTCTATTTCTTC
Organism: Apamea monoglypha; assembly: GCA_911387795.2. Lineage (NCBI taxonomy): Eukaryota > Metazoa > Arthropoda > Insecta > Lepidoptera > Noctuidae > Apamea > Apamea monoglypha. The sequence continues at coordinate 3,933,091 of OU426931.1, forward strand.
TCTCTTTCTATCTTTGGGGGGTACCCATCTTCTTCGTCATCATCCTCTAGTCCTTATCTTAGTTTCATTGGGGTCGCCGCAGCATGTCATCTCACTCTGATGGGGAATTTGTTGCGCCGTTACTTTTTCCTAGCTCAAACACTAGGAAGGGCAGGCGTTTTGGGGAACTGTCTCATCTAATTTTGACTTTCAAAAAAGGGCTGATTCTTAGCCTAGTTTGAGTAAATTAAGTACTTTTGATTTGATTCTATAGTTTACTGCCGCAGTAGTCCCGCAATCATACTAAGACTGCATTGATAATTCAATGGGAAAGAGGAACGCATCGTTAAAATTCCAAATTATACAGTCACTGCAAGTCTGAACAATAGATACGTAACCACAAATAACTGAACATTTCCAAACAATGCCTTAGTTGTCAGGATATATCCAGGAAATTCTGATTCATCGGGGACCCTAAAAGCAATTGCTCCAGAGCCTTATGCTCAAGTCATAAGGTTTATTATCGCTTGTTTCTATTTCTATGAAAAGGTCGACGACTTGAAGAAATTTTACATTCATAAAGGGTATCTAGATTGTGTGCGTGTTTATACTTAATTTTTCCAACATAGGCGCTTACGAGTATTGTCCATGTGACGGTCAAAGATATAAATGTATAAAGATAATATTACATGTTTTAGTTTTCTGTGTTAGTGTTATGTCATCAAACCGGTCCGTATAACGTTCATTGTTATCTGAACATAGCCACCATATCGTGAATCCCTGTACGAATTACCTTTTTGAACTTTACAAGTAAGAAGGTAAGTTACTTTAATATTATAAACGCGAAAGTTAGTATGGATGGATGTTTGTTACTTTTTCACGCAAAAACTACTGAACGGATTTGGATGAAATTTGGTACACAGATGGTTTATAACCAAGATTAACACATAGGATACTTTTTATCCCGAAATTGCCACGGGATTGAAACTTACGTGGGTGAAACCGCGGAGCGCACCTAGTAGGTACATAAGCTCACACTGATTTTGAATCATCATTATCACCTGCCCTTATCCAAATTTATTTGAGGTCGGCGCAAATTGCCTTATTCCTCCATACTTCGATAAAAAGTTATTATTGGGTTTTTCCATTTGAAATTTCTTAGTAACAGCCCGGAGTTTGACAGTTGGCGGTGTGATACCCCCGTGCCTCGGAAAGCACGTTAAGCCGTTGGTCCTGCGCCTGATCTCTCTCCGGTTGTAACTGATTGCCATCCCATCGGACTATGAGAGTGAGGGAAGAGAGAGTACACCTGTGTCTGCGCACACACTTGTCCACTATAATATCTCCCGCGCCGAAGGCTGGTCTCCGCTGAGATTGGTAGCCATGGCCGAAATCAGGTCTGGAGGACTTTTTTAGTAACCGATTTTAACTCCCCCTCCAGCATGCCATCTTACACACAATCTTATCTTCCCTTTCTTTGCGCTACCTCTTTTCTTAAAGTGTCTTAATCACCATGATTGTAACTCTTGATATCATAGTGTGAAAGCCCTCAGGAAAATGCCGATGCCTCCTATCACAGTGGAAACTTCGTCAAGTATTTGCAAATAAATATTCTTTATGTACTTGTGTTGTGATTGCTCTGGTGAATTCACGAGCTATTTAAGGATACTTATACCTAAACCTGTTTTATTGAACTTTAGAATGGTCTGCAATTTCACGTCACTATGAGGAATTGCATGTCTTCGTATCGTGTCTCAGTAAAGGATATTATCTGGTCATTGAACCATGTCACTTCAAAAGTAGTTATTTGCAGAATGACAAGGTGACACAATTTTTAAATAATTATTAGTTTCTACCGTACATATATGGCACATTCTTATTCATAACTAGCTAGTAGCAATAATAATAATAATATCTTTCTCATTTCCTAGAAACTGACGTGGGGATGCATCGAGATGTAGTCGCGGTGGACAAGGGTCTCACGCCGCTTTCCTTGGGTAAAGAGAACTGGCGTAAACCAGTAGGTTTGCGCCAGTTCTCTTGCGCTAGTTGTGCGCCAAGCACTACTGCGCTTGACACTAATGAACGCATGGTGGTATGGCAGAGTAAGGAGCTTCACGGATGCTTCTTCTGGGCCCCTACATGGGTCTGATGTAGATCTACTAGCGTCCGTAGCCTGGCTGCGTTTCGGTGACCTCTTTGGAGAAACTGAAGGTTTTGTCTGTGCAATTATGGACGAAGTTATGATGACAAACAATTACCGGAGATTTATTGTGAAAGACGGCACGGTTGACATCTGTCGGGCATGCCACCGACCGGGGGAATCAATCAGGCATATTATCTCCGGGTGTTCTCGTCTAACTAACGGAGAGTACTTGCATAGACACAACCTTATAGCTAGGATAATCCATCAGCAACTATATCCAACACAAGACTTCATTCGCTAAACGTCAATATTATATACTAAGTACGCATATTTATAAAATAATTAACCAACACCTCAATATTATAAATCTTAATTCATACGAACTAAAATCCAAACTAACAGAATGGCTGCTGCTTAAGGACTACTCTTATACGGAGTCTTTACTTACCTATCTTGTGTAATACACCCACACCCACCACACAGACTCACACCCATACACACATACACACACTCACACGCACACACCTTACTAATCAACACATCAACATACTAACACACACACAATTTTTTTTTTTTTTTTTACTCTTTGTGTTCCATACAGTAGAATGACACAGTCCACTTGTGATAAGTTTTTGTCTAATTACCCTAACCTTAGACCGCAAACTATCTCTTAAAATACAGGTATACCCTAGCTTAAGAGGTAGAGTATTACTCTTGTACAGAACTCACAACATTAAATGTATGTACTTATCAAACTGTAAGTCAAACTCTGTATGCTTTTGGATAAATAAAGATTTATTATTATTATTATTATTATTAACTGGCTCTGAAATAGAACCTTGTGGAATCAGAGGTGCCATACTACAGTACGTGCTTGACCCAGTTCTCGAAAATGGAAATATCACATTTTACTGTGATCGATCCATCATCACTGACAGGACTATTGTTGCCAATAAGCCTGATATAGTGGTGGTGGATCGATCAGAGCGGCGCGCAATGATTGTTGACATAACCGTCCCGCATGATGAGAACCTCGTGGAAGTCGAGAAAGATAAACAAATCAAGTATCTTGACTTGGCTAGCGAGGTTATCGACATGTGGGATGTGGACTCAGCGATCATTGTGCCGATAGTCGTGACAGCCAATGGCTTAATAGCCAAGAACCTCGACCAACACCTGAGGAGGCTCTTGTTGGGCAGCTGGATCAAGGGCTTGATTCAGAAAGCGGTACTTCTGGACACGGCTCGCATTGTCAGGAGGTTCCTTTCTCTGCAGCCCTAACCATCGGTAGCTTGGACCCTGTTCCCGATACCGGTGGGCTACTATTTTTTTTATATTTTTAAATGTTTTTATACTTTTATATTCTAATATTTAAAAATATAATTTAAATGTGTTTACATTCAAATAAAGGAGATAATATCTTTATTCAACAACTAACATGACTCAGTTGTGTTAGTAACAATATATTCCTTACCCCTATATTAGTATTCCTATTCTAATCACTTAGCCATGCTTAGCAATGCTATTTATCTTTTTTTTTTTGCTAGGAATCTTCTCCAGCGCACACACAACAACTTACCAAAGTTTCATCACAATCGGTCAAGCCATTTTCGAGTTTTAGCGAGACGTTGATGCTCGGCAATTATTTTTTATATACATACTCGTAGATATAGATGTCAGTGGTATACGTAGACGACTAGCCGTAAATAACAAGGTTCGTCAATAGTGCAAGTGACAATTGATGATGAATGAATTGATGCAGGATTGCAGCAGGTTTGCTGTTTGTCATTCCGTTACTGCACCGTACATAGATTTGACTCATAGCTTCTTGGGAAGATGTTATGCGATTTACAAAATTTTCTTCAAGTCAAAAGTAAAGGACTCCTGGGTTTAAATGTTTATCAGTTACAAGGAACATTCTCTCAGTTTACCATGAATTATTGTCATCCCATAGAATAATTGAACGATCTATTATTGTTTTGTTTTATTTTGGCAGGTCGAACCCCCTGTATACAGAAGAGGAGGAGCAAGAGGTAGTAATAATCGTGGATTCGCTAGACGAAGTGCCGGAGGGCGAAGCCTCGGAGCCGCCGCGGACACCGCGTCGGGCGCCCTCCACATCGTCAGGTCAGTTACTTTATTTTTGTTAACTGATATCTTGCATCCGTCGAGACGCGTCGACGTCTGCTGTTGCCTCTGTCGTCGACGCGTATCGTTCGTGTGTATGAGCACTTAATTGGTAATCGCAGCATGATGTTGCAGTGTGACGCTATAAGCAGACAAAAATACGCTACTAAATTCACTCGACATAATGCAAAGTCATCTTTCACGAAAGCCAAAGATTGCAAGAGGGTTGCTAAGAGAGATTCCCATCACCACGCTACTAATCTACCAGCACCATTCTCAATCCGGCAGGCTATGGCAGCGGCGGCGGCAGTCACGGCAGGGTGTCCCCCAACTTACCAAAGAGCGACCAGTTCGAGCCGCCGGCGCGCCGGTTGTCTGATTCGGACAAGAACGATGGATCTCACACCACTTCGGACTCTGATGCCAGTCCGATTTGCACGCTTAGCAGGAGTCTCAAGGAGGATATCAGGTCCTGTTTAGGAGTTTGCAGGTGTGTGATTATTACTTATATATCCTATGGACTGGTGCTAAATGATTTACCAAAGCTAACCAAATATAATAAAAGCTGTCTAGCAATGTGCGTGCGTATTTATAATAAAATACCAAACAATCTAAAACTATTAAATGTAAGATTATTTAAAAACAAATTGTACAAATGGCTAAATGAATGTAGTTTTTATAGTTTGAGAGAATTTATGGATAAAAAATATTGACATTATATTCTTAATTACTTAATTATAATTATCCTGTAACATTAAATTTTTGCATGCTATGTTTTATCTTAGCTAAACATGCTTGTGCCACCCTGACCTATGCCTAACACCATTGTATACCATGTTTTAAGCAAATAAATTATTTTATTATTATTATTATTTATTTAAATGTAAACATATAAATTATATTTTTAAATATTAGAATATAAAAGATATAAAAACATTTAAAAATATAAAAAATAGTAGCCCACCGGTATCGGGAACAGGGTCCAAGCTACCGGCGGTCAGGGCTCCAGAGAGAGGAACCTCCTGACAATGCGAGCCGTGTCCAGAAGTACCGCTTTCTGAATCAAGCCCTTGATCCAGCTGCCCAACGAGAGCCTCCTCAGGTGTTGGTCGAGGCTCTTGGCTATTAAGCCATTGGCTGTCACGACTATCGGCACAATGACTGTTGAGTCCACATCCCACATGTCGACAACCTCGCGAGCCAAGTCAAGATACTTGATTTGTTTATCTTTCTCGGCTTTCACGAGGTTCTCATCATGCGGGACGGTTATGTCAACAATCATTGCGCGCCGCTCTGATCGATCCACCACCACTATATCAGGCTTATTGGCAACAATAGTCCTGTCAGTGATGATGGATCGATCCCAGTACAATGTGATATTTCCATTTTCGAGAACTGGGTCGGGCACATACCTGTAGTACGGCACCTCAGATTCGACAAGGCTGTATTTCAGAGCAAGTTGCTGATGGATTATCCTGGCTACAAGGTTGTGTCTATGCAAGTACTCTCCGTTAGCTAGACGAGAACACCCGGAGATAATATGCCTGATTGATTCTCCCGGCCGGTGGCATGCCCGACAGATGTCAACCGTGCCGTCTTTCACAATAAATCTCCGGTAATTATTCGTCATCATAACTTCGTCCATAATTGCACAGACAAAACCTTCGGTTTCTCCAAAGAGGTCACCGAAACGCAGCCAGGCTACGGACGCTAGTAGATCTACATCGGGTCCATGTAGGGCCCGGTAAAAGCGTCCGTGAAGCTCCTTACTTTGCCATACTTCCATGCGATCATTGGTGTCAAGCACTACTGGCTTGCGCCAGTTCTCTTTAGCCAAGGAGAGCGGGGTGAGGCCCTTGTCCACCGCGACTACATCTCGATGCATCCCCACGTCGGTTTCTAGGAAATATTCCCTGAGACTGCATATCTCGCGATTGTGGAGGGTCTTAGCGTTTAAAAAGCCGCGACCTCCACATTTTCGCGGAATATACAGTCTCATTACCGATGACCGTGGGTGATGCATTCGATTTGCAGTCAACAGCGTCCGCACCCTCCTATCTAGGGCGTCTAGTTCGGTTTGAGTCCATTTGAGTATGCCGAAAGAGTACATCAAAACCGGCATGACCCAACTGTTGAAGGCACGCACCTTGTTTCCGCCTGATAGAAGACTGTTAAGTACTTTTTGCAGGCGGCCAAAGAAGCGCTCCTTCAACGATTGCTTCATGTCAGTAACATTGATGCCTAACGCTTCCGACATACCCAAATACTTATAGGTTTCGGATACGGAGAGGGCTCTAAGGTTTGTGGAATCCGAGAGTTGGGTTCCCACGGATTCCACAATCTCCCCTCGCTTTACATGCATGACCGCACATTTGTCCACACCAAATTCCATCCTGATGGCGCTACTGAAAGTTTCAGTTACTTTCAGTAGCTCCATCAGTTGCAAATTGTTGGGAGCAAAGAGTTTTAGGTCATCCATGTAAAGGAGGTGCGATATAACCTGACCACCTCTCCTCAGCCGGTAGCCTAGACCTGAATCCTCCAGCAGCGTGCTTAGAGGATTCAAGGCTAAGCAGAACCAAAGCGGACTCAAACTATCGCCCTGAAATATGCCTCGCTCGATCCTTATCGGTTCGCTATTCCTCTGAATATTTCGACATCCTGGATAGCGAAGGACCGTCCTCCATTGCCCATTATTATTTATTATTATTACTGATACTGAAACTTGGCGGATTTTTTCTGTTCTTCTATTCTGATCCCAAAGGGTGTCAATCGGCTATGAAGTATCTCTGATTACTTTGTCAAAGGACTCTTTCCCAGCAAGTGAGACAAGTTGTACCTAGTTAGGTGATTTAGGGCTGATTTTTCCAACGCCAGATAACTTTTATTCAAGGAATAAAATTGACGTTTGACAGTTTTTGTATGAAAGAACTATCAAAATTTCAAAATTATTCCTCGAATAAAGTTTCAGATGATTGAAAAATCAGCCCTTAATTAACTTTATTACTTGTATAGAAAACTAACTTTTTACACTAGGTACTAAATGAAAAGACTAACTAACTAACTATATAAATAATACAAAAATAAAAGGATATTTAGGCGTCGAAGTAGGTACTCGTCCGCTTCGCTGTCATCCGGAAATAATGTCCAGAAGATTGACCATTGCCACGTTGGATGGCAATGCTAATTCTTTGGCCAAAGAACGATCCAACCCTCTGGTCACGTGAAGTGTCGACCAGAGGGCTGGTTCGTTTTAAATAACTACTTAAAACTGCGTTTTCAAATCTATTAGTGTTCTCTTTCAATTCCAAAATAACCATTGCAGATGGTTTTTATTTATTTTATTTTATTTATTTACCATTTATGTACACACATATATAAACAGACAAGAAAAACAGAACAGAAAAAAATAGGTACAGAGGTGATGCTTATTTTTAATGATAATGCATTCAATTTAAAGTAATATAACTCTAATTTAGACCATGTAGCTGTCGCCTACGGCAGCAGCAGTATATCGCTCTCTCTCCCATCGTATGCAGCGAATAATTCAAGTGAATTGGCAGTTGCTTCCACTTTTCACATTGCAACTAAGTTAGATCGAACGTTGATCACATCTTAGAAAAGACTAAGTTAGTGCTATCAATCTTTCAAGCTATACTCCGTTTGAAGATCTTCCATAGAAATAATTTATGAAGATATTTCTTAAGTTAGATCAAACGTTGATCCCATTTTAGAAAAGACTAAGTTAGTGCTATCAATCTTTCAAGCTATATATAGTATAGACAAGATATAGGATACTCTGTTTGAAGATGTTCCATAGAAATAATCTATGAAGATATTTCTTATTTGTTACCATTTTAGTTTCCTTCGTGTCTCAGAGGGCACGTAAAATTATTGTTCTTGCAACAAGTAATTGGTTTGCGGAGGTCAGGTATTGCTATGAAAAAATCTTAGAAAGTTGGATCTGGAAGCTAACACTGAACTTAAGGTCATGATGATTACTTGATGCATGGTTGTTTCTCTTTTTCCTAAAAGCACTCCAACCATTTATTTCAATTAAATCATTCACAGGTACTTTTGAATTGTCAAGGAGCAGGTCAGTTAGTCAGACAATTGAAGCCTATTCCAAATCGTAGATCTCGATGGAGAAGCAAGGGCAAGAAACTCTAAGGACCCTTACAAAATCCTGGGTTCATTACCTAACAACTTTCTTCACCACCAGATGGGAGAAAGACGTGAACGATGTGGTGGAGGCCGCGGTGCGGGGGGCGGGCGGCATGAGCGCGGCGCGCGCGCGCCTGCACGCGGCGCTGCTGGCGCTGCACGAGCCGCCGCCGCGCCTGCCCAACCGGGGGCCCTCGCTGCCCTACTGCGGGCCTGGCGTCAGGCCGGGAGACGTCACCATGATGCCTAAGAACACTGAGATGTCGTTGCTGGTAAGTGAGTTACGATCTTTTTGTTTAACTGTGTAGGTAGGTATAAAGTGGGGGAATATGAAAAATGTTACCTTTTGTGGTATATTTTTTTAATAGTGTTTTCAATCACAAAACTAATTAGCCTATAATGTTCCCACTGCTGGGACACAGTGTTCCTCCTCTTTGAGAGGGTGTGGGCCGTAATACATCACGCTGGCCCGGTGCGTGTTGGTAGATGTCACATGTCTTCGAATGATTGTGACTATGTGAAATGAAACTAATTGTTTAGTTAGAAATAAATAGGAAGCAACTTCCTACAAGATGGTCTCCCATATTTTTTTTCGATAACATCGAAGAGTTTTATAAACGCTGTTTTATAAAAAAAAAATCGTCATTAATAGGGTGTGATGGGAGAAAAATGAGAGGAAGTCAGTGGCTGAATAAAAAAAAAATTGGTTTGCTTGGAAGTTTTCATAATAGCCCTAGCCTAGCCTTATTTCTTTGCAGAGATTGCAACTCTAATTTTATTACACTCGTTAACTGTCGAGAGTGCATATCACGGTAATAGGCTCTACTAACATAAACTCCCTAGTGAGACCACTTATTTATACAAATGTTGGAGACAGTTTTGATACTTTTTTCCGTAGAACGTATCCTGAAAAAAATCGTCAATCCATTTGGTTTTATTGATGGTTTTTTAGGGTCCAGCAACCAAACCAAACTAAAAAGGAAACTATGTTACATAAAAAATATTTATTTAGTATTTCAATTGCTAGGTAACTCGTCAAAATCCATGTTTGTTACCATAACATAACATCACGCCTGTATTCCCCGAAGGGTTAGGCAGAGGTGCACCTATGTATAGTATATGCATTTCGCCAGTTATGTTTAAGTCCCATGTAATAGGGTGCACCTCTATTGCCATCAACCGGGCACAAATCTAGACGGACAAATTTCAGAGGGGCAATTCTCGCAATTTTAAGAACGTTCACAGTCTGATCTCAGTCTCAATCTGTCAAAAATACCTCCAATTTCCATACATTTTGACAAGTTTTTGACATTTGTTTGTCGCCGAGATGAGACTGCGACTAGATTTTGAACGTTTTAAATTACGAGAATGGGCCTTCAGATGGAAAATCCATTAACACTCTGTTGTGATTGTTGCTTCAGTTTATCTACCTTTGCTAGTTGAATTGTATGTACTCGCTCCTAAAGAAAATATCTAAAAATTCGGAAAACAACTGCTAGAATACATTATTCTTTTTTTCTTAGCATGTTGTCACGTAGTTTAGTATAATTGTATTTACATACTTTTTATTTGCACCTATGATTGACGACTATTTATTTGTGCCTGAACACAAAATGGGGCTGCCATTTTGTGTTCAGAGAATCATTGTCTATTCCAAGATTATCTGGAAGACCCCGTTATCTCTTGATAACGCCGCCCATTGTAGGTTTTGTTGTTTAATTATTTTCTTTGTAATGTATTTCTCTGGTGTACAACAGAGTATATATAAATAAATTAAATACTATGGTAACCCTATTCGGCGCTGAGGTGAAAAGATTCCGATCACAACTTTGTATTAACTGCAGTAAGGAAGCACTTAATTTGTTACTTAATTACGTAAAACTAGTACTTGCGTATGTATTTTTTTGCTAAGAATTAGAATATTTTGTGATACGCTATCATTGTATAGCAACATTGCAACTGTTGGTCTCGTGGTCGCAAGCGCGACTGCTGAGCGTGGGTGGTTCGCTTCCCGGGTCGGCCAAAAGTGTTTTTGAATTTTCCATTAGGAATTTCTTAGTAACAGCCCGGAGTTTGGAACCTGGCGGTGTGATACCCCCGCGCCTCGGAAACCACGTTAACGGGGCACCGAGCTGTTTATACACAAAAACGCGCTTTTATAACGGTTGTTTGAAGTAGTAAACAATTAAATTAAAATCTCAGGAAATAAATTGGTATTATTGACCATATATACTAGGCAGTATACAGGATGGAAACACGATTTGATAAAGTTGGCTCGATAGAATAAATTCACAAAGTTATCTCTAAAAAACACAACAAACGCTTAGTACGGCGTGAATACTTCGCGGAAGGTCATCAGTTTTTTAATAATAACAAAACTACATGTTTTATACAACGTATACGATTTACATTTTCAAAATGTGTATTTGTTTAACAATAAGAAGGAAATACCTAAATTCGCGCGAGTTTTGCCCATCATAAGCAGAGCCGCCGCGCCGCCCTCTTATCCGCTTTAGTCCGCCGTCGGCCATCGGACGGGGAGCTTGTGTCGCTTGCGCTTACGCACGGATTTAATAACGTAACGATGAAAATTGTGTGAAAATGAATTGCAGCGTATTTGAAATTTATTTATTTATTTATTTTTATTTGAAATGGGGAACAAAGTAAAGAAATCAAGACAGAAGGGGTTGGCGAAAAACCAATGCTAAACGCTTGCATGAAGAAATGAGGTAAGTAAAACTCGTATACTTACCTACTTATTTACTAATTGCCTTACCAAGTGGTGTTATTTTTTTTATGGGGTATTTTAAAAAGAATTGAATTTATCTTTTAGAGTAAGAAAAGTACAGGCTGAGAATGTTGAAGACAAAAAGAATACTCCTGTTGCTTCGTAAGTATACTCAGTACAGTACCTACCTACTTTCTAGTATCTGGTGACACTAATTCATGCAGCCAAATGCATACTGAAGACTCGGTAAGTGCTCAGTATCAAGGTTCGATGACCGTCTTTGTGAATTACGTAATTTTTTTCTATTAATTTCGAAATTTGGAAAATATGTTGTCGATCCGTGATTATGCACGGATCGACAACATATTTTCCAAATCACGGATCACGGATTAAATCTACTATGATTTGAATCATTCTGTATTATTTTTTTCTATTTATAGAGTAAATGTACCAGTTGTTGACATTTCACTGCAAAATAAACTTGAATCATCTGATGCCGAGAGAGAAAGACAACTACAGATACAAAATTTTTAGGATAAACAGAATACTGTGGCTTCGTAAGTATAATCTTCCTACCTACTTATTATACTCAGTTATTAAAAGTAAGTACATAGTTGTCACTTATCTATCTATTTACGATATTTTAAGAAATAGTTACGCTGGAAAATTCTTTATCTTTTTCTGTTTATAGGGTAAATGTACCAGTTGTTGGCACCTCACTACAAAACAAAGAGTCGTCTGATGAACTGGTGAGGTAAGCGCAAAAATAATAGGATGTGTCTAAGAAAACATTATAATAAATTAAGTACCACATTATCTTTATAACTTTCAATTTTCAGGGTAAATTTCATGGAAGCCACCGATTCCAAAATTTATCAAACTCTGGAATTGTAAGTTCAGAAACTAATTATTTTTATGAAATAAGTCTTACTTTCATCCTAAAACGGATTTGTTGATAATTATAGAAATTATAATTAAATCAAATGTTCTTTTTTGTTATAGGATGCCAATTACACCGGAACAAAATTGTTGTCTTCCAGTGGAAGGAGAAATAGACAGTGACATGACTTACTCACACAGAGAAAATATTGCCATGAAGCAAGTCCGATATTGATTATTATTGTTGCTTGTGTCCTCATATTTTTTTATATGCGTGTGTACACATTGTTACAAATCAAGTTATAAAAAAATTAAATCAAAAATCAAATCAAATCAAATTTATAGCTTGATATGTAGCCGTGTGTACATTGTGCATAATATTTAGGTATACTGGGCAATATTTTTATCACTAGTACCCTAATTTTAACAGGTTGCTCTTCCCACAGTTGGGACACAGGCCTCCTCTCAATGACAGGGCTAGAGGGTCGTAAATTACGACTCTCTAGCCCTGTCACGCAACGCACTGGGCCCGCGTAGTGGATTACGATTCGTAATCCACTACGCGGGCCCAGTGCGTTGCGTGCGTTGGTGGATGTCATAATAATATGTCTACTAATTTTTTGTTCTAAGATGTGCCGGTTTCGTCACGATGTTTCCTTCACCGTTTTTGACAGCAGTGGTGATGAAATAATTTACACCTGTCTGGGCTCGAAGCTACGACCTGCAATTCTTAAATCGCAGCCGTGACCTCTGGGCTACCACTGCTCCCTCCTCACAGGGCGCCCTCTATTATATTTTATAAATCCTTACAAAAATATTGATTGCTAACATAAATCTTCTTTTTTTTTCATTTTAGTTTTCCGTTTGATGAAATACAGAAATTACAGACGCGTGCTGCTGCAACTAGGACGCAAGACAATCCCAATGTAAGTAGTACCTATTAGGTATGAATTTATCAACGTATCCTGAACCTATTGAGAAAAATAGGATATTTGTTTATTTGATTTAATATCATAATTTTTTCACCTTTTAGCATTCTACACATCATTCGCCAGCTGATTCAGATTCAGAAGAAGATTATTACACAATAGAACCAGAAGAAAAATTGGAAGAGATCAAAATAAGTGGAAATAGAGTTGTAGATTTTATGTATTTATTATAACAGTTGCAAGAAATTTCACACACATTGGACATCGTACGAACAACATGTGCATAGAAACTGCCGCGTTCCATATCGTTGAGTTGTGTAGGTACCTACAGTGTGTGATTCGCTAGTGTGACTGACTTGTTCGTGAATTGCAATCTGATTTAAACTGCAACCCGTTTTACTATTGCGCTATAACCAACACTACCCTTAGTACGCCCACAGTAATTAAAATATGCCTGATGCTAATGAGAGACAGACACACCTTCTCCGACAAGTACATTTGTGAAGTTCATTGAATATAGTTTATTCTTACACCCACTCAAATAGCTGTTTTTTATTCAAATCTGTCAAATTAACCATCAAGTCACTAAATGGAAATAAAAGTCGAACCTTACGTACTAACGAAAGTAGTTTACTGAATCTACTTTGAAAAATAAATAATTTGAAATTGAAAATAAAAGGTCGACTACTGGGATTTTTACCCTACTTATTTAGCTGATAAGTTATTTTACGTTATTGAAATCACTTTTAAGTTTCTCTTGTACTTAGAAATTAGAATATTATCATAAAAGGTAACTAATTGAGTATTATTAGACTAAATACGTAATATTATTTTTTTATTGATCTGATTATAGATACTCATCTAACGACGGTAAATTATAAATTTTAAAAATTGTATATTTCCAATAAAAGTATTTGAAATCGTTTCTTTTTTTTTTTGTTTAATTTTGTAAATATTGGTAGCACCTCGCGAGTCGATCGGCGCACGGCTCGGCGCGAGCGGCGCGCGGACGGCGCAGTGCTCTTATCTGTCTAGCCGTTCGCTCTCTTGCCGGTGTGCCTCACGCACACATACACGGAGCGCATAGAATACCTAAAATCGATTAGCGCTAGAAGCTCGGTGTGCCCTTAAGCCGTTGGACCTGCGCCTGATCTCTCTCTGATCGTGTCGGATTGCCGTCCCATCGGACTATGAGAGTGAGGGAAAAGGGAGTGCATCTGTGTTTGCGCGCACACTTGTGCACTATAATATCTCCCGCGCCGAAGAATAGTCTCCATTGAGATTGGCTGCCGTGGCGGAAATACGGTCTAGAGGACATTTGCAAGACAAATGATAGACCAATCTGAACTAGGTTCCTGAGGACAAAAATGAAGACCATCCATTACACACAGAAAACCTTCCCTGCCTCGGAAAACACGCCAAGCCATTGGTCCCGGCTGTCATTTCTAGATCTTTGACAGTCGTTATGGGTAGAAGCCCAACGGTCTGACAGCCAGTCTTACCAAAGGAGGTATCGTGTTACTTAACTACGGCTTAGCTTAGCTAAAAAGTAAAGATCAGATAGGCAGTCGTTCCATGTGAAATACTGGTATTCACTTGCATTCGGTTAGAAGAGAAGCTGACCCTAGCATAGATGGGAAAAGGCTATGATAATGACTGATCAGTTGATCAGTTTCGCTACCGTTTTGCTGACTAACTAATATTTTTACTACTCAACAACTTTGAGATTTTCAAATACTTTGTGCTGATACAAAAGTTTCGAAGACATTTAGCTTTGAGAATTCCGTAGCCAAAGCTTGCCAACAGAACCCTATTACTAAGCCTCCGCTGTCAGTCCGTCCGTCTGTTTGTCAGCGGGCTGTATCTCATGAACCGTAATAGTTAGACAGTTGAAATTTTCACAGTGTGTGCTAGCCGCTATAACAACAAATAATAAAAATAAAGTAAAGTCAGTTTCTTTCGGGGTTTTGTGGCACGGACCTCTTCGTGTGCGAGTCCGACTCGCACTTTTGTAACTTGATGGGCACATCGGAATGCATCTTGCTGTCAATCTAATCGTGGGAGTGATGTGTCATGGGTTCATTAGACAAGGAGCTAGCAATTTAAAAGAAGAATATATCAATAAAATCGTTATTTATTTTCAAAACGCTGTGTTGCACTGACGAATCGTGATTTTTATGACGTTATCTTTAATTATTTCAATGTTCTTCAAACACTTGTTTAGACCCGGTTGTCAATCAAATTACTGTTAGGTAAATAATATTATATAGATAGAAGAGTATTATTGTTTCGCTGTTTTATTTCTTACTAGCTTCTGCCCCTTCGTCTGCGTGAAATTTCTTGTTTCCCCGATACACCGCGACGCGTCGCGTCTCCCGCCCGTGCTATTGTTTCGTTTTCGCTTAGAGTTCTTTCAGACTGTTTTTTCTTTTTATGTGCCTCACGGCTGCCCCAAATAGGCCCAGTTCAGCCAACTGTGTTACGAGGACGTCTTACGGATGTAAAGCAGTTTTATGATGTGTATAAATATTAAAATAGTACATAAAAAAATCGAATTGAATAAAATATCGAAAATGACTTGAACATGCACCATCATTATAAGAACCACTGCAGCAGTGTTTCGGTTACGAGGTTCGCGTGTCAAAGTAGCGTTCAATCTTACTTAATAACGATTTGCGTGAACAGTTGCAAATTGTAGGATGCACGCAGAGGAGCGCGTAGTTTTTGTCCCCTTTGTATTGTTTTGGAACTGTGATAAAACATTGTAGTACCTATCTATTTACTACACGTACTTTATGTACTGTGTTTATAAAACATTGGATGGTCCGGTTCTATACCTACAGGGTTACCTGTAGGTAGGGTTGCCAACCGTCCCGCGTGAGGCGGGTCGTCTCGTTTCCACGGCTCTAATAACGCGTCCCGCGATACGTGTGTGCGGGACGCTTATTGTCCCGCTTTATTATAAACCAGCGGGATAATTGCGTAACACACTATCAGTAGCAATGGGTTTCATTTTGACAGTTCAACAACATTCATTGCGTTATTTACGTTGTTGAGCAGACACATTTTTCGCACATAAGGAGCAATGGATAAGTAATATCCTTCAAAATCTCACCAAATAGAAGATGAAGCTTAGTAAGAAACGGATTGATGTTTTCGAATAAAATTTAATTTAATTAATATAAAACAAACAGTTCATTTATCACACTAAATTTCATTCGAAAAGATCCATCGGTTTCTTACTAAACTTCATCAATATCCGACGAACCTGCATACTTATCTCTTTTGTTGACTGTACATTAATGCATTGAAATACCTGGACGATCACTTTAGATACGTATTAGGTCCAAACCTCGTAAAGTCTCACGAATCCAAGATATTAACATTCAAAGTTGATCACGAGAAATCCATATTTCTTAAACTCGCTAACATTGCACATAACTTGGTGCATCGAATCTTGGAAACGAGACGCTTTACGGGGTTTGGTCGTATTATGTTGTCTGTTTGCACAGATATCAGATATCGATTTATATAGGATACATGCGTGGCGGCATTTTTGAAAAAAAAAGAATGTATGTGTATGTAGGATACCACGGACCTTCAAAGCCTTTTACACTTACTGCGCATGCACTGACTTACGAGCCGTATTTCAGAAACTGGAGGAATATTGATGAGCGGTGCAGCCAGAATTATAAACACCGGAGTCTAGAGGCAACTCGGTCATTGCTACGCTGTCACGTGATAATAATGTGTAATAGCTTTATCTGTGGGTTCTGACGGTGTAAGTTACTTGTCTTAAACATTATTTTTTAGGATTATTAACAAAGTATTGTATTTAACTCGTCTGCTCTGAAAGCAAGAGTGGACAAGCATCTTCTGGGCACGCTCGTTCCATCATAGACTTCATTCATCCATCGCTTTTTATCAGGCGTTATCAAAGTAAAGAGCAGAAATAAAAAAAAATGGCAACCGGGTCGCCCTGCATAACATAGGCCTTAAACATAACTGGCGAAATGTGGGTGGACTATAGGCACACATGTGCCTAACCCTTTGGGGAAATACAGGCGCGATGTTCTCGCTGTGGCACTGTCTCGCATAGGATCACAGCATCGATGGCCGTTTTGCGTGGATGTGACGTATATTTTCCTCCAACTTGTTCTTTTTTGTGTTTTTTCTTTGCATCATTTTGACTACAAATAAATCTATTTTCTTTCTTGCTTTACGTTATATTATGTTATCAAAGAAAAGGAAATAATACTCGTGTTCAGCTAAACCTCCGCGCTTGGAACGCGTTCAAAATTAATAGGCCTACAGGTTTATAGCGCCACTTTGAACGCGCGCTGTACTATAAAAGAGTTTAACATGTCCCAGTTTTGCTTCTTCACTGATTATTATTTATTTTTCGCCAGTGATGATTGTGACAATGTATAGGTAAACTTATGTGCTGATTTAATTTATTATCTTTTCTCATCTTTACACCTTCTAGCCTTTATGCTGACTGCCGCGCTATTGTAGTGCGTCCGGTATGTTCGCATTTGCGCATTTTTATGCCATAATGCGCAAAAAAAAACAAATTCCATCTTGTCAAGGGCGCGGTCTAGTTCTAACAGCATCCTAAGTATGTTGATGGAAAAATACGACGAATTAAATTTATGGTTGCGTGTGGAAACCATCTTCTAGCCTATTTGTATCCTCTAACCAAGGTCGTTTCATTGAGGATCTCTTAGTTGTTAAGATAATAATCAAAGGGCATCTGAAATTAGAACAGTAATTCTAATTTCAGATTAAATTACGTTAACATTACCTATTATTTTAATAAACTACTCGTCGTAGGTACCTCTCGTCGTACCTCTATAATACATCACATCCTCATGTGATAGGAATTTATGTGATCTGAAGGAAATTAATGGGGCTTAGAAAGGCCACCATATATGTAGTTATTTGGCTTAATTTAACTTGAACTGCCTCGTTGATCTCATTTGGTTGCAAGCACTACTGCTGAGCCTGGGATCCTGGGTTCGATTACCAGTTCGGACAAAGTGTTATTGGGTTTTCCATTAAGAATTTCTTAGTAAAAGTCCGAAGTTTGAAAGTTGGCGGAAAGCACGTAAAGCCGTTGGTCCTGCGCCTGCTCTCTCCCCAGTAGTGTCGAACAGCCGTCCCATCGGACTATGAGAGTAAATGAACAGAGAGTGCACCTGTGTTGACGCACACACTTATGCACAATATATATTTCTATATATCGCCTGCGCACCTGGCTACTCTCTGTTGAGATTGGCCACCCAGACCGAAATTGGTCGGGAGGCAATAAGTTATTACCTACATTGTGTTTTAGTATTGTTGTCTCAGCATGGAGTTCTGTCACCCATACCCTCCTTCTGAAGCTCGATGTGACAGCAGTGTGTGCCCTGGTACCTACCTACTGTAAGTCCGTTGCTAACTTCCTCTGAACTCACCTTAATCTTGGACTTAATTACTCTTCAATAGACAATAATGAATTGATTAGTTAACTGTGAACTCAATAATTTATTCACACTGTGTTCTATGGTTTTCTTATTATGAAACAGGTTCTGCCCGCGACACCACGTCACATCACATCGCCTCCCCGCGCTATTACTTCGTTTTTCTATTTGCTCGGCACCAAAGGGTGCTAGCGTGATGTTAAATAGCCTATAGCCTTTCTCAAGAATTGGAAATGCAAAAAGATAGAAAGAGAGAAAACAAACAAACTCTTCCGCATTATTATTTGATTAGAAGTTTAGCTATGCAATACGTGTACATCAATAAAAGGGTCGTTCAAAAATCCCTAATAAAACGTCTCCTGTGTATATGTGTATATTCAGGTAACGGTGTATGAGTTCTGTTATATTACACGCAACTTCTTTATGCAGAGTTTCAGGTACCACTAGGAACGTTCTTTTGGCTAGTAATTATAACGACATCATGTTTTTCCAATGGCTGATAAAAGCTCTTCTTTAAATTCTTCGAGTCACTCTCCTCCTCAGTATTTTAGTATCCTTGTCTTTCTACATTCGTCTTTGATAAAAATGTCATGTTTCCATCCTTATTGCCATTCTTATGCCATGTATACCCATTATCATTGTAACATTTTCAGCAATTGTTGCATTTAATATATGCCTGTCAGCTATTTTTATTATGCCTACAGTAAAGTCGTAAAGTCTTCACCGTTATTATGAACAGTTGCATAGTTAGGAAATCGTTTATTCATAATAAATTAGATAATTTTAGTACTTGCAGCCTTGATATTTTACTGGCATATTTGTAAACGCTTGTAACATCTTGAATACCTAAGTCTTGTATTACTTAGTTGATGTTTATCTAAAATTATGAAAAAATGAGTAAGTGTTAACTCCGACGTCAGAATTTTGGTTCCTGGTTTTGGTATTTTTTGAATAACATTACATTGTTAACAAGATTTTTACCGCTTCTACTGCAATAATGGTAGAACAGGGTATACGAAATGTTCTATCGCATATGTAGCATGGTGTATAAAGGGGACGTTGCCGTTCATTCTGAGCGTCAGATGTCCAGCCGGTCGATTCTGTAAAAATCTCACCGTGAAAACTCAAGTGAAGTGAGCTTGATGTGAGCCGTCAGTAGTGTCAATCCCTAGCATTAGTTGGAATGATATCTCACACCACGCTCACTTCACCTAAGTTTTCACGGTGAGATGGTTACAGAATCGCACTGCTGTACTGCCCGTTAACACACATTCAGCTTTCCACAAAATTGTATTGAGAATTCTTGTAGTTATCTCCGTTCGTCACATTGTCATTCGGTACCGAGCTTGATTATATCCTTCATGCGATTCTGCTAGGCGACTGCCTCTAGAACTCTAGACTCTATATGACAACTGACGCCTGCCAGTTCAACAATCTGATCAATTTGTGTGACAATCTTGCAAATAAATGCTACTAGATATAATAGTGGTATGTATGACTTAATGCCATTCCTGTTATCTCCTTTATTTTATATCTTGCTTTTACCATTATTGCCCAAAACTCCTACCTAGGTCACATTCTTTGCAACCTCGAAGCATTATACAGCGTCCGTTTATATCAGACTAGCTAACCCGGCGAACTTTTTTTTTCCTCGTGATTTTTTTCCCATGTTTTAATAGTTATTATGCTATTTGGGGCAGACACAAATTAAAGCTCATAAAAATCGGTCCAGCTGTTCTTGAGGATGACGTAACTAACCCGACTTTGTTTTATTTAAGTATATAGATAATGAACATAAACTATACTCACATCTACTGATCTTAAATAACCATCTTGATGATATCGCTTTACCCGATGCCTATCTGTAGCATGTACAGTTAATTCGTGGCTAAGACCAGTTGAAAAATATGACCACAATAAATCAACATCCATTAATTTCAATTGTAGAATGTACAAATATTTTAGCGCCATTTATAATCGAGTTACGAAGTATTTGGGTCCGAAGCACCGATGACCGATTATCACAACTGCGATCACTATCACGAACTGTGGCATTCAAACTGGTTCCACATGAACTTACAACATATCTTTCGGAATAGACAGCGTCCAAAATACTTCGCATGTTTTCTTAGTAAAGTTACTCAATACTAATAAGGGAAAGTTAGTAATTACGGGTCTATAAGGAGCCTTTTCGTAAAATTCTGGATCATCAAATGGGAAAGTGGCTTGCGATTACCAACTAGAGCCTTTAATCCACCAGTGCATTATGAGTAAACAATTTACAGTATCGGATAGCTTTATCATAATAAATGTTCCCATCTACGCAAAATATTTCCAGTTCTTCTTTTGTCTGCCACGATACCTTGTTACTTAAGGTCGGCACAATGAGATTTTTTCTTATATTATCCACTTTATCATTCGCTCCCTTGGCTTTTATATCATCCCCACAAAGTCCATCCATCTTTTCTTTGGTCTGACTTCTGATTTCAGATTTAAAATATTTCTAATTATGAGTCTCCTCACCTTGTAGAGATGACTTCTTATTTGCCTCTGGTTTATTCCATTTCTGCAATATTCAACATGAATAATAATATAACGTTCTGCTCCAGTTGCTTACCTATAATGTTTCTTTTTTGCACTTCTAATTCGTTTTTAGATCTTTCTGCTGAAGCTAAATCTTTTTCTCCGTTTTTTTTTACGCACTGAATGAGAACCAAAATCTTAGATAATGGAAAATCATTAGAAAATGCAATTCTTCGGTATAATGTTTGGCTTCTTTTAGGATCCTTGTGATTTACTTTGATTTTTTATTTTTATTTCTGTGTGTACATAATTGAAACATCATTCGCTATGTGTAAAGTTATAGGATTGGTAACATTTACAGTGATAGAGGATCGCAGCGAGTGCTACTAGTTGCTCAATTCTCGCCACCAACTTTATTTCCACTACATTTGCGAGTGAACGTATATAGTTCAAGATCGCTGTGGCAACACTGGCTTGTATTTTGCATATAACACGACCAACTTACTTCTACCATCCATTTCAACCTTATCTTAAAGAATTAAAATTCATTTTTGAATGCCCACGAACTTTTGTCTCAAGTTTCGTGGTGTCAATTCGCAAAATATTTTTTCTGGCTTCTTGAATCTTAATTATATGGTATTAGTGTGCATAATTGATTGTGATTGATTATTTTCGCCACCGTTGGTAATAGTCGTTGGTTTTTTATTTTATTTTTTCAACACGTTATAGTGTGCGCATGATCTGTTGCTATCTGAAAAAAGGCTACTGATTCTTTAGGAACTTGATTCTGGTTTTTGTGTGGTTTTTTTGTGTCAAATTCTTTACTCTTTGCTGTCAGCGTATATCTGTTAAGTAATAAGTTTTACCAACATCCTATCTTTTTCCATATTTATAGTCACTAAGGTACATTAAATTCGTTGGAGACTTCCCACCATTATTGAAGATTGAAAGAGTTACAGAGAAATTATGGGGCTGAAATTTTTCAGTAATCAATTCAACAATAAGTAGAACTAAATCATTAAGCTATTCAGTTGACATATTGCTCGTGATAAAAATCGATATTATTACTAGTATACGATTGACGATTGTCGATCATAATCAAATAGACTTCATGTTCCGTGACATTATAGTATCGATAAAGTCTAATCGATTGTAATGATTGATGTTTCGATTTAGCAATACGTTTGTACCTATTATTATCGAGAGATATCGTCGCGGCGATGAATGTACAATTGTAGAACAAAAGTTTACGTTGTCCTAGTTAGTTTCTATCGTTTGTGTTATCAACTAAGCATGACTTTTCAGTTCATGGAGACATTAGGCTTGAGACTTTTTAAAAATTTTAAGTTTACCCTATGGTAAACTCAGTTTCTTACGGGTTGGTGCAGCATCTTATTTCTCTTTCTTTCATTTCTTTTTCTGCCATACATTTCATATATCCATCTATAGTAATATCATTATTTTTAATTCAATATTACAGGGATTGAAGATTTTTATATGGAGCCTGGCATAGCTAGATTCGCGCCATTTTGGTTTTTTTAAATTGCGGTTACTCATTATACCTATATAAATAGATAGCTGACATCAATGCAAAAGGAAATTGAAATAATCACTCTGAAAGTTTAAAGTAATCAAACGTCATACAACAAGATACAAGCAAAGCAATCTAAGCAAAAAAAAAAAAAACAGAGCTACAAGATACAAGCGATGCTTAGTTTGTGGCTCACCGAATCCGTCACATCGTATTTTTACTTTTTGATGAATAAACTTTTTATTAACTTAAAAAAGTATGGATGTCACGTGATTAACTTTGAACGTCGATATCTCGGAAACGTGATGCTTTACGGGGTTTGGTCTTATTATGTCTTCTGTTTGCATTGATGCCAGCTATCAATTTATACAAGGTGTCGATTTGCATCCTCGTCAAATGCAAGGACGTAACTATGTTACTGATTCTCGACACGAATCAATAATAAAATAAGAAGGTATTTTTTTTCCAATTTTCGGAAATTTGTCCGCGTTTTAAAATGTATGGGACACGCATTTTAAAACGCGGCCTGTGTGAGACTGCACTGTAACTGCCCTTTTACACATTCATAAAAATGCAGCCGCTTATACGATACCATAACGCGATTCTGTTCTTTGAAAGTGGTGTATTCTGAAATACTGTGAAACTTAACTCTTTGATTGTAGTAATTAGAGACACAATAGAAAGACAATTGCTTATGTCGGACTGTGTAACATAAGACATTCGAGAGGTTAAATAACTAAAAAAACAAGTATGTATCAAACTCAAACTCAAACTCAAACTCAAAGTATTTATTTCAATTAAACCAATTACAGGCACTTTTGAATTGTCAAGGGGTCGGTCAGTCAGAGAAATGAAGCTAGTTGCCCATTCCTAAGCGTAGTAGGTACCTATGGAGAAGAACGGGCAAGAAACTCCACACTCTTTTAAATCAAAATATGGTTACAAAGTATTAGTTACATCATTCATATTAAAAATTATGCATGTGAGAACGATGCAGAACGTTAAAAGCGTCCGTAATGAAAAGCCTAAAACAATCCAAATATTAAATTAAATTAAAATAAGCCATGGCAGCAAAGAGATGACCAGTCCCCACTGACGGCGCCCGTTCACGAACATGACGCACGGATTAGCACCATTCAGCTCAACCGTTTTGAAGGGAGCTAAATGATCCAACACATGTGCCACCATCAGCGAGACATTTGAGTGAGCATGACATACTCTCAGCCGCCAGGGCACATTCAAGTCAATGAAAGACGTACCCAGTAAATGGTAGCTTTATAGTATGTAACTACATAGTACTCACACATGAGCTATACAATTATACAATACTAGGAGATTGAATTTATATAATGCAAAAATAGTATTTTACAATCTTCAGCGGCTCCAACAGTAGGTACTTCCAAATGCTAATGAATTTATTTATGCGTCCTGTGGAGCAGGACCAGCGTTTAGCCAAGCATTTTTATCAGCGATGTAATCTCCCAATTTATAATATGCCTGGCTGCATAGTGTGCGTTTTATACAAGATTTAAATTTCGTTTCATTCTGTTCAATTATGTGGGGAGGTATTTTATTGTAACATTTTAAACAGTACCCCATGAAAGATGAGTCTACTTTAGCCAGCCTGAAACCTGGTTGAACTAATTGGTCCCTATTTCTAGTGATATAATTGTGTCTTTCACCTCTTTTACTAAAAATATGTAGATTTTTCCTTACGTACATAATGTTTTCATATATATATTGACAAGGTACCGTCATGATGTTAATATCTTTAAACAGTTCTCTCAGAGAGTCACGCCTGCGGAGGCTATATATGGCTCTGATGGCTCTTTTCTGCAGAATAAAAATAGACTCGATGTCTGCAGCCCGTCCCCATAGTAAAATACCGTACGACATGATACTATGAAAGTAACTAAAATAGACCAGTCTCGCGGTATCGACATCAGTAAATTGACGGATTTTTCTCACAGCATACGCTGCTGAACTTAGTCGTCCTGCAAGGGATGTTAAATGAGGACCCCATTGAAGCCTTGAGTCGAGCGTGAACCCCAGGAAAACAGTTTCATCGACGAATTCTAGTTTCTCTTGATTCAATTTTATCTCACAATGATATCTGAGAAAGTATGTATCTATTATTTACCAGGGATCGAAATTTTATTTGATTATTTCTGACTTTCAGCCTCCTGTTTGTCGAGGATGCAAAACAACAGCTTGTATAGGTAGGTTTCATGCGTGGCCGTCATTTTGAAAAAAAAAAAAAATGGCGGACAAGCGCCAAAATTCCACAGAGCTGCGGAGCTTCAAACCCCTTTAGCAAGCCTTAAACCTTACTTTATTTTTGGCTGTCAAATACTTAAAGCCTAGAGCGAATTCATGGGACTATCAATCTGTATTTGCCGTTGAGCAATTTATTGTATAAGCCGCAGCTGCAGTTATGTACAGAGTGACGTATTTACAGTGCCAACCAAAAGTCCATAGGCAATCTCACAAAGCAATAGTTTGACATTTAGTTTGACTTACGTCCTTCTGGTTTCAAGAAAATAAACACATTGTCGTCAACAAGTGATTGTAGTTTGTAGCTCATAATTTCAACGTTATAATATGAGTCAAGATGACCTAGCGGTTAAGCGCATGTAGATAGATGCGTGTATCAGTGAGCCGTGCGTTCAAATTCTCAAAATGCAGGCAAATATTAATATTGAGGCGAGGGCGACTATTATTGCGCTGCATAAAAGTGGTCCTAATAGAACATAAATAACTGATGAAACCGGACTGAATGTGAGTATTATATTTATGAATTGTAACTTAAACTTTTATTTGAAATTTTACCTAAGATTTTTGATTAAATGTTTTTATTGTTTTTTAAATCGATCATGAGGCCTAAAAGATAAATAATTTGATTGGATTTATAAATGCCGAATTTTAATATTTTAATATTATATTAAATAAATATTATTATATTATATAAAA
This sequence comes from Apamea monoglypha, assembly GCA_911387795.2. Lineage (NCBI taxonomy): Eukaryota > Metazoa > Arthropoda > Insecta > Lepidoptera > Noctuidae > Apamea > Apamea monoglypha. Next base: position 3,958,529 of record OU426931.1, read on the forward strand.
ATGAAGTCACTTTAGTATTTTATTATAGCTGCCTAATATCACTTTATTTTATTTTTTAGCGGAATACTGTAAGTCGTTGAATCAAGAGATATGAGGAGAGACTAGCCTTGCTAGTCGATAGCGAAGTGGAAGGCCGTCGCTTATTAGCGAGGCGCAGCGACGACATATGATGGGCGATGAAACAAATGGTTTCACACCAACTAGTCAGTTTGCGGTATTATTTGACACCTCATTGCAAACTGTTCGCCGTGCCCTCCACGCTGAAGGCTTGCATCACAGAAGACCAACTAAAAAGCCCTTCTTGACAGAAAGACATAAACAAGAACGATTACGTTTCGCACGGGATTATTTAAATTTTGACTGGAATACCACATTTTCAGATGAAAAGACATTCAAATTTAGTCAAAAGGGTAGGCTTCGTTTATGGCGCAAGGATAACACTCGCTGGTGTGATAAAAACAACAGAACTTCTTTTATATAGGCAGAAATGTGACGTCACAATTCTCATAAAAGTTTGTTAATTTTATAAATAAATTAAACAAATAGAGAGTTTTGTTAACATTCAGCAAGACTTTTTTATTTCCACCTGCCAACACCGAAAAGATAAATTAAGTACATAATCACATAAATAGTTAAGTAATAATGCAATAACTAATATTTAACTTCTTATAAATAAATAATAAGCATGAATACATTATAAATAAACATAAATATTACCTAACAAGTTTTTGCTTAAAATATAAATATTATTATGGATTTAAAGAAACAAAAAACAGCCACACATTGTAATTAAGACTCGAACTCAGACTTCGTTGATCATGAATCCATTGCTTAGCCCAAACAGCTACCAGCACATGTTAAATTTGCGCGAATTTTAGCAATGCAATGTAATGTTATTTCACTCATACACGCACACGCACTGGCTGTACTTGCTCGCGCAGTTCATAGCAATGTAGTCCTTAGCATGCCACTGGAGTTTCGAGCGCTACTGTAATTATATACGATATTACACGACTTACATATTGTTACATAAACGTTACCAATAGTATTGTGCAAGTGATCCGATATGTAATGTAATTGTCTTAGTCTAAGGTAATTGAGTAGTTGCATGATATTGAATACTATATATTCTAGGAGATAATATATTCACATGCGTGATACGATAACAGAATTCGAAATCAAATTTGAAATCGGTCGAAAAATAAAAAAAATATGACTTATAAAAGCTTTTTGTCTATCTCTTTCTAGCAAAACGAAGTTTTGCATGTAATTTATATGGCGATACTGAACTATGATGTCATAATTCAGTATTTCCCTCTCTGTCTAATTGAGAGTTTTGAACGCTTATATCTTTTTAATTTCCGAAGATATTAAAAAGCTGGTTATACCAATTTAAATAATAATAAAAAATTAGTCAACTAGCCAATTTTCTACCAGAGGATATTACTTGAACTTTTTTTATCAACGTTGAAGTCTTTTCCAAATTTCCCCGTTTCTTCTTGGGTTATAAATACAGCTTCATTGTGGCAAGGCAGTGGACTATTTGGGAAAGTGAAGCTGTGTTTTTAAAAGTGGCTCAATCTGGGTTTTTGCAAATCGTGGTTTTGGGTATCGGAAAATAATGCGAGGAAAAATAACTTATTCGTGATGATGAATAAATGTATGAAGAGAAGTCTCGTAAGTTGCAGACGACTGCACACGCTAAATGAAAGTAGAGTTGTACACAAAATTAAGTTATCTTATACTTTAAAAAAGTAACATAAACTGTAGACGATGATTTCATATCTAGTCAAGCCAATTTAAATTTTGAAAAATGACTAATATTTTACATAACCTAGCTAGACTGATGGTTTAAAAAAAATAAACATGAATTTAGTTTGTTAGATGGTAATTTTATGAAATGTAATTAAAAAATCAATACCTTAATTGTCAGTCTGTCAGTGTCACATTTTTAATTCAGAGTGAAAGAGTGTTTATAATGTATGAAGATGGCTGAATATCAATCTGCGGTATTGACATACATATATCTATAAGCTGCCGCATATTAAGTTTTTTTATATGTTATTTAATTTTAGTTTAGTTAAATTTTAGTTTTTGTTTTCCTGTCTTGCAATAATCATTATGAAAAACCAGACTTTGAAAATGTCGCAACTCTGACTCCCAAGATACAGGCAAATGCCTAGTTTGGGGCTCACTGTCTATTCTATTCTTGTACAAATTGTGATTAATAAATAAATTTGAAATTTGACATTACGACGCAATATGTAATGCTGAGTCGGTAAAGTAGATTGTAACGTACAATGAGCAAACAAGCCCTTAAGGTCCGCTCCACCCAGAGCGGGAGGGGTCATTTGATGATTTCCCATCCCGAAAAAAAAAAAAAAAGCCCTTAAGGTGACGAACATATTTTGGACTAGCTGCGCCCCGCAGTTTCTCCCGCGTAAGTTTCGATCCCGTGGGAACATCAGGTTAAAGAGTATCCCATATGTTAATCCTGGTTATAAACTATCTGTGTACCAAATTTCATCCAAATCCGTTCTATAGATTTTGCGTGAAAGAGTAACAAACATCCATCCATCCATACAAACTTTCACGTGTATAATATTAGTAAGATTATATTCCAATTTCCCCGTAGTATTTTGACAAAAACAAGCGAAATGTAAAATAAACAGCAGATGTTCTACCATAACCATACTTATAAGTAAACCATCTGCACAGCTGTATTAAGTAAAGTCATATGATCAGTATGATCACTGACCGGCAAGCTGCCTTGCCGCGGGCGAGGCCGGTCGCGCTTGCGACAGAGAACGCGTACGCATCGCCACGGGGTAATGTGTTATTTGCTGTTTCATAGTAATTTGGTTCGGATTGAAGATATTAGGTATATGAAGAATTAAATAAAATGAAATTTATTTGCGAGAATTGTAGTACATTACAGATGGTCGGTTTTTTAACAGTTTCTGAAACAATTCGCTAAAGCTAGCATGTAAAAGGAAGGTAGTATTAAAAGGGAGGACGTATCAGTTGATTCTAGTCGGATAGGTAGAAAACGAAATAACAAAATACTCTATTCTGCATAACACTTTCTATCTAGCCTGACAAATAGGTACTACCTAGTACTTAATACCTATAAGCAACCATCCTCTATGTTAATAATTGTACAGGTATTTATTGTAAATGTTCTCCTTTTTTTTTTATAAATAAACGATTTATATTATTAGATAATAATTTAAAAAAATAATGCGTTCAAGAAAAAAAAAGTATGAAAAAATTCTCAAGTCACTGTTATTGCAAATACTTACATCTCCAAATTATGACAGACTAGCTGCGCCCCGCAGTTTCACTCGCATGAGTTTCGATCCCGGCATATCGGGATAAAAAGTATCCTAGGTGTAAATCCTGGTTATAAATGATCTGTGTACCAAATTTCATCCAAATCCGTTCTGTAGTTTTTGCGTGAAAGAGTAACAAACATCCATCAATCCATCTAACCATACAAACTTTCACGTTTATAATATTAGTAGGATTAAAGTTGTAAAAAAATAAAAGGCCCGTTTTGACATTGACAGTTCTAGTAGTTAATAAAGATCAAATTCGCGAAACACATATTCGTTTGTATGAAACTGACAGGTGTCAAGAACGCATTCTCAAATTTCAAAACGGGCCTTTTATTTTTTGATAACTTTAGTAGGATATTAAGGAAAACCTTTCGTGTTAACAAATAACCCAAAAAACGCATGTAAAATGGTCTTTCATTGAATCCTTCAGTTTAAATAATGATGGTTAAGTGTCACGAAAATTGAAAAATCTAAGTAAGAAAAAAATATTAGTCTTCGGTGTATAACTAGGTTCTTGTCATGGTAATTATGTACAATCACTAAAGGAGATAAGTAACCAAGGTCGCCAGATATAGTTGAAGTTTAGTAAGAAACCGATAGAAGTTTTCAATTGAAATTTAATTTGATAAATGAACCGTTTGTTTTCTATTAATAAAATTGAATTTTATTCGAAAACATCTATTGGTTTTTACTAAACTTCACCTGTATCTGACGACCCTGGTTACTTTTCTCCTTTGGTGACCGTACGTATCTTATTTATTTATTTCGATTATAATCTCACAATAAATTCCAGATGTAAGTATAGATATCAATAATTTCATAAATTACCGCCTCCATAAATACGTGGTTATGTGAGTCCTACTCACAGTTAATTATCTAATGGAATTGTAATTGAATATTCATAACATATTTAAAACAGAAAAGGAATACAGCGCGAGGAAACCACATTAATACATTAACATAATTATACTCAAATTACCACAGGGTGTCCCAAAAAGTATTGAAGACCTTCTTAAAATCAGTATTTTCTACATTTATATCTGTAACTATATTTCTTCTGCCCGCGACTTCGAGCGTGTAGAATTTCTTGTTCCCCGACCCACGACGTCGCATCGCATTGCTATTCCATACTATTACTTCGTTTACGCTAAGCGTTCTTTCTTGCTTTAAATCTTTTTGTACGGCTCCTAAGATTCCTAGCGTGATTTTAAACCTATAGCCTTCCTCAAGAATTGGGCTATCAAATGCAAAAATATATTTTCAAATCCGACCGGTAGTTCCAGAGATTACCGCGTTCAAACAAACAAACTCGTCAGCTTTATTATTGGTATAGATAGATTTATATGGTGTACATAATAAAGAGCTGTTGGTCCCGGATGTCATTCGTGGATATTTGAAAATCTGACAACCAGTCTCACAAATGGGTACCGTATTACCCAGTAACTGGGTTGTGGAGGTCAGATAGGCTATCGCACTATGTAAAAAAAGGCTAGGCAGCTCTATCTATATATTTTCTATTGTGAAGGGCTATATACCCTAAATATACATATACAGAATTCACTCATAGCCGAATCTAATTTTGACAGTAGATGAAAGTAGGAAATAAGAAGTAGGTAAGAAGAGTTTATTAAACTTTCAAGGTAACATGAAAATTATTGAGGTTTCGAAAAACTTATGGAGAAAATGACTACATACGGACTAACTGTCTAATTTGGGGCTCACTGGCAAATAATACTGTAACCTAGCTGTAGGTAATATTTTCTTGCTAACTAGTGAACCTGCTTACTGTATTAGGTACCTGAACAACATGTAAATCCTACTAATATTATAAACGCGAATTTTTGTAAGGATGGATGAATGGATGTTTGTTACTCTTGCACGCACAAACTACTGAACGGATTTGGATGTTTGTCACACAGTTAGTTTATACCTAGGATTAACACATAGGATACTTTTTGTCCCGATATTCCCACGGTATCGAAACTTATGCGGGTGAAACCGCGGGGCGGTTCTAGTATTTTATATTTCTATACCCAATATAAAAAAGAAGAAATTCGAAAGACGAGGCTTGCACTGGCTAAAAAAGACGGCAAAGGAATTACTATTATACCGAGGACCCTGAAATTCGAATGTATATCTTACAACAACTCTTTATAATATTCAAAGATGCTACGCACTACATAGACAATCAAATAGTACATAAAACGGCAATACCAAGCCACATTAATTACAATCCAACAATAATAAACATATACGGACAATTTACGACCAAAATTAATACCAAATTGAAACCTGCATGACTGGCAACAAAATCGGTAGCCATTAAACGTATTTGTGGTCATCATTACCTAAGATTTAATATCCTAAAGTTATTAGGTTTCGAAACATCTTGATGCGGGCTCGAAGCAAATTACTAGACAATCGAGGTCTGGAGAACGGATGGATGTGACAAAATAAATGAAGGCTAAGCGTGGAGCGGGTGATCGGTGAGCTGTAGGGCTGTCGAAAGTAATCACCAAAAAAAAAGTTTTTAGTTAAATAAAGCATATTTAAAATGTATCTGAAAATTTGTAGGATAAACTATAGAATTTATTTTTAAACTGTTTTTTTTTATCTCATTCTTAATATTATTTGGTTTATTAAAAAAAAAAAATGTGTTTTCATTTTATGTACTTTGCATGCCGAAAGGTAAAATATTAATGTAAAACATCTGAGGGGCAATTCTCGTAAGAACGTTTACAGTCTGATCTCAGTCTCAATCTGTTAAAAATACCTCTAACTTCCCTACATTTTTGACAAGTTTTTGAGATTGATTGTCGCTGAGATGAGATTGCGACTAGATTTTGAGTGTTTTTAATTACGAGAATTGGGCTTCTGTATATTATTTACCCATATTTTCAAATACATGATTTGATTTTTTTTAAAGGTTCTTTGTCTACGATTAAGTAAGTTTTAGTAAGTCAGGGATATAGGCACATGCTGATACTAGCGTGCCTTGAAAAATAAAGAAAGAACTTAATCTTCGAAGAGTTAAAAAAATAACACTAAATCTCGAAAAGTCACACACTTTCTGCTTGGGAAAAGCTCTATAAGATGTTGAAGTTAGTTAGACCATCATTTCATGCTGTTAATCTGCTAATAATGAATCTGTTGTGTCGGTTTCTAAGTATATTGAGTATTAAGTTTATGAACAATTTGAACTTATTACGTTCTTCTTCTCGATTTCAGAGCCTCCCTTTGTACGAGTATTCAGCCAGTGTGCAAATAAGTACTGATAGGGTTTTCTGTCTGAGAAACTTTATATCTATTTTCTGCTTTTCAAGCGTCAATTCATACCAAAACTTCTACGTCTCCAGATGGCTGAACATCGTTGGCAGCTTGGCAGCCCTAGATATAAGTGCAAGATGCACACACAATAGGAAAATATGTACTACTGTGTTGCAATGTTTGTTTGTTCATTGTTAATGCATTATATCGTCTGTACCGTGTAATGACGTTGGTTTAGCAATGGGAGACGGGCTCTGTGGTCTCTGCTATTGCGGTCGACTGCTTGATCAGGTCAGATTACCTTCTATTCGATTCGTTCATGGTAGTCTCATATCAATATGTTCTGGCTTGCATCGTTTGCTTATTAAGGATTTCATCGAAATAATAGGAGCAAAGTGCTATTAGGTATGAAGGTAAATTACCAGATAGCAATACTGTTATAGTTGACTATTCGCAAAGGGACAAAAAAGATAGATGGATTATGTGAAAGATCGGATATGACGACTAATAGAGATGTATGGAAGAAAAAGGCGGGCTGTGTCGACCTCAATTAAATTGGGGTAAGGATGGAAAGGAGAGCAGTGGCCCGTGGTATCGGCCCCAACTTACGAATTGCAGGTCGTGATTTCGAACCCAGGCAGGCACTTTAATTTGTGTATATAATTTCATCACCATTACTCTCAAAACGGTGAAGAAAAACATCGTGAGAAAACCTAAAATAAAAAATACGAAGATATGACACCTACCAACTCGTACTGGGCCCGCGTGATAGATTACGGGCCACTCCCTCTCACCGAGAGGAGACAGGGGGAGCATTATATGCTAAGGGTAGAAGGATTATGATGATACCTCATGACCAAGAATGGAGTGTATTAAGGACTTGTATAAACCTCTTTATCTCTCTTTAATATAATAAAATAACAACTAAACATAATCTGTGACTTAGATTAATCATAAAAATTGTTTTCGTAATTATTATGTTTAATCTTAACTCGTATAATATTAATGATGTACATAGCAATCTGGTCGTAAACTTAACTGCCTAAGTTATAGTTTATATTTTAATGACTTCAGTGTAGTTTACAGTGATGCTAATAATAAGACGGTATATCAAACAGTTTGAATCCATGAGGCTGATTGCTTGCATAAGTAATTATAATATGTGGAAGGAAGTTGCTTTGGATTGTCGAAATATAGGTTTAAGAAGCTATGATAGTGCTCGCGTAAAATGAGTTTCGTAAATTAAACGTAGCTTTTATGTAATTCCCATTATTAAAAACGTCAAAAATCAATGTCAAAATCTTGTCAAAAATGTAGGGAAATTTCCCTACACTTTTGACAAGATTTTGACATTGATTTTTACCTCTAATTAGAGGTATTTTGGACAGATTAAGATTAAGATCAGACTGTGAATGTTCTTAAAATTACGAGAATTACCCCTCCGAACAAAATTTAAAAAACACTAGCTTAAGATATCAATAGAGAAGAAGAAATAATAATGCCGGTTTCCTTACGACCTTCAACTCGTATGTCGCGACCGTTACCGCTGGGCCAACACTGCTCTCCAAGAGACTCTCTCAAGATACATAGATACGCGTGAGAAACATAACCCTGCTGCTGTTAATAAAAATATCGCCCAAGTATATTTATCTTGTACAGCTACATAACTTAGTTCATACATAACACCACGTAAGTCAGCATCCTCGTGCCCACAAACAGTTTTCTCGTAGGTATTCGTCATAGTACCGTAAAGCTCGGCATGCCGGTGATGTAACAACAGTTCCGTGGTTTAGGTACCACTTACAGCCTAGTGGTTTGGCGCACTGCCATGTTGTATTGATTAAATTCTTCTTAATACGACATAAGTTTCTTACATACATACATAAGCACGCCTTCTTTTCATGTGGGTAGGCAGAAACTACAGAACCTACTCCATCCAGTGAATTCTAACATACTCCTTTTGCCTCGTTAACGTTCATACATCTGGTCTTAGACGCACGCCGGTTGCGTGTACTAGGCACCTGACCTTTCTAAGGAACATCACGAATAATTATGTCCTCCTAGGGCATCCCTTTCCAGCGTTTCAACTTACATCTGCTTTTTAAATACGTTTTGTTAGTCGTCTTTCATCCAAAAGTTTGTTGTGGTGGTAAAAAGTAAAGCCAGTTAGAGAGGAGGAGGACTAGCAGCCCAGGGTGCGTCGAAAGAACTTCTGTCTTCTGGATCATCAATTTTCTGGAGGTTATTACGTCACGTCAGTCACATTTTCGTTTTAGCAGCAATCGTGCCACATACTAAACTTGCCCAATATACGAAACTACATATAAGTACTTATAGCTTAGAACCGATCAAAAAGTTTTTCGAAATGGTTGTCGTGAAATCTACAAAAAAATACTCATTCATAGGTTTTCAAAATAAGGGCACAGCCATGCGTAGTCGTAAACTTAATTTCAAAATATGTAGTGCGTGATCTAAATAAATCAAGTAATAAATTAGTTGCTGCACAACATTGACCGTAAGTGCAATAAATCTTGCGCCGACGCAGTTCCGAATGTTGCAGCGTTTACTATAGAACTAGTTTCCGTGGTTTAAACGATGATCATACGCATGAGAAAGTAGCATACGTTTTAATTATAGAGGATTTTAGATGTAGGTTTATCATATCAACTAAGATGTTTTTTTATCCAGTCATTATTAATTGTAAAGAAAGTTTTTGTTATGAATGTGCATGGCCAGGAAGGAGAAGACTAAAGAAAAGATGGAATGGATGCATTGTGTCCAAATTGATATGGCTAAAAAGAGGTCGACCTTGCAAAGGAAAATGATAAGGTCTCCGACGAGCACAAATAAATTGGGTAAAAGCAGAAGGATGATGATAAGGAAGAAACAGCTCCTTATCAAAAGGTCCGATCCATGGAGTGAGCGAAATTTTCCCTCAAAACCGTAAGCAGTACCCTACAAATTCGCAAATATTTACGAACAGCTACCTTGAAAGAAAGAAAGAAAGAAAGAAAATACGTTTATTTGCGGCAAACATGACGCATAAAAAATAACATAAACACAAAAAAAAAGTAAACAAGTTGGGGGTAAGCATGCGTCACATTCACGCAAAACGGCCATCGCTCAGCATAATGCTAAGACTCTATACGAGACAGAGCCCCAGCGCTGGTTTTGACCTTCTGTCAATGTTTTTATTTTTTTCCCCTTCTTTGACAACTGAGCTGATCCGCCAAAAGATCCTTTGTAGCACTCTCACTCTTTTTATGCAAAGTGACATTTCTTTTCTTCATTTTTGACAATACGCCGTAGAAATATTTCTAACATTTTGTCATGCTAAGAATGAGCTATAACATAGAATACACAGTAGATGCTGCTTTATTTTTAAAAGTCATCATCATCTGCCTAGCCTTTTCCCAACTATGTTGGGGTCGGCTTCCAGTCTAACCGGATGCAGCTGAATACCAGTATTTTACATGGAGCGACTGCCTATCTGACCTCCACAACCCAGTTACTGGGTAATACGATACCCCTTGGTAAGACTGGTTGTCAGACTTTCGGGCTACTGACGATCCGTAACGACTGTCAAAGATCCACGAATGACAGCCGGGACCAACGGCTTAACGTGCTTTCCGAGGCACGGAGGGGTCTTGGTATGTGAAGATGGTCACCCATCCACGGACCAACCGCGGCAAGCGTAGCTTAACCTGATCGATCGACCCGTGCGGCTGTTATTACTTAGCCACAAGCCCCAAGCTTTATTTTTAAAAGTAACAGCAAAATATATCTAATATGTAATTTAAATATTTGCAAACGACTCGGAAACTGATTGAAGCATGCTTGGCCTTAAATCGAGCATAGATAAGTAAACAAACAGAAGTCGGTTATTTCCTAAATGTGGCATTAAAGTATAGAGTAAATATAAACACTTGAAAAAATCACAAAATCCTGTTAAATTGTTAAACAAATACTACTACTTAGTTAGCTATTTGATTTAGCATTGATGAATAGGTCAAGTCCTTGTTTTAAAATTAACTGATTTTAGTAGAATTATCTGCATAATTCTACATAAAGCTAGATGTATTTTTATTAATTGTTTTACCTTTAACTAGCTATTGTAATTAAAATTATTTTAAACGTTACATTGATTACATGACTAAGACGAATATAACGGGACGAGCTTGACTCCTTTTTTTTTTTTGTTTTCCCGGGTTGGAAAATCATCATGGATGTCCGCCGCCCTGGGGCGGGCGACGGGGTCTCTCAGACTCTTACTGACTAAAAAACACCCCAGTGTTCCATCTCACACCTACGCCGGGGGTCGCGGGAACGTAAAATCCTTCCGCAACCCCCGACTCGGGTCAGGGAGGGGAGTGAGGTGTTTGACTCCCCCCGCGACGTCTAAGAGGGGCGCGCGTGGAACACTACGCGCCGCCACCTCGGGTCCAGATGTGTGGGGGGCGACGGACGTCCCCGAGTCCGTCGCCCCTGGACCCATTTAGGGGGGCTGGAAGAGGGCGTAGTCCGCCCTCCGCCGACGCCCGGTGCGCCTGCTGCGGGCCGGGTGAGAGGACGAGATCTCCCTCTCCCTTTCCGCAGCCTCCTTCTGCAAGACGACCGTTTCGCAGAAGGAAACCACCGCGTCCCACGACTCTTCGCTGCCGACCATCGACTCGACCACGGCCGGCAGCGACAGGTCACTGCCTACTTCTGAGACGAGTGCACGGCGCGGCTCCTCCCAGGCGGCACACTCTGCCAGCGTATGCCGCGCCGTGTCCTCCCGGCAGTCGACGCAGTGGTGACACCGGGCGTCCGGCTCCCTGTTTATGCGACACAGTTACTTCCCGAAGCAACCATGCCCCGAGAGCACCTGCGTCACCCGAAACGACAGGGAGCCGTGCCTCCTCCCGAGCCAGCGCTCGAGCACCGGCCGGACCACCTCGATGGTGACGAAGCCAGCGGTAGGGCGTGTGAGCCTGTCCCGCCATTCCGCCACCAGGACCTCGCGAAGCTGAGACCGACGCAGCTCCATGTGTCGCTGCATCGGTCGCTCGCCCCGATACAGTGACGCGAGTACTTTCGCCTCGAGGTCCCAGGGCGGGGATCCAGCCAGTACGCAGGCCGCCTCGTAGGAGATCGTGCGATATCCTCTGATGACTCTGACGGCCCCCGCTCTCTGCGGTTTCCGCAGAATCGCGATACTGCCGGCCGTCAGGTCAGAGGCCCACACCGGGGCCCCATACAGGGCCATCGATCGCACGACCCCCACGTAGAGCCGCTTACAGGCGGCGCTCGGGCCCCCCAGATTGGGAAGCAGCGTTGATAGCGCCCCAGCCGCGCCCAACAACTTGGGCGCCAGCCGCCGGAAGTGGGGGCCAAAGTCCCACCGGCTGTCGAGCACCAATCCCAGGTACTTCATGGTACACTCGACAGCGATCCGAGCCCCCCCGACCACGATGTCTGAGCCGGGCGGCGGCGCCCGCCGGGGGCCATGAAACACCATGGCCTCCGACTTGCTGAGGGCCACCTCCAGGCCTAGGCGACGTATGCGGCCCACCACCTGTGAGACCGCAGCCGTCGCCAGCAACGCTACCTTACGCACGCAACCCTGTGCGAGCTCCCCCGGGCAGTGACCAGCGTGTCATCCGCATAACACGTCAGGTCTACCCCGGGTCTGAGCTCGCCCCTCAGCACCCAGTCGTACCCGACGTTCCACAGGAGCGGTCCTAAGACCGAGCCCTGGGGAACGCCGCACGACATGCGGCGCTGGTTTCCGCCATCGCGTCCCATGTAGGTGACACACCTCTCTGACAGATACGAGCTTGACTCCTACCGTAAGGACTGGCCGGTCGGCACTTGCAAAAGACAGAATTGTGTGGAAAAGGGAGAGGGAGATCTTTGCCCTCCAGTGGGACAATACAGGCTAGTTAGATAATTTACATTAGATTGATTACATACATTGTTCGTCCGAAAAACCGAAGAATTGAGGCTGTCTTAAAAATATTGAGTACTAGCTGCGCCGCATGTCAGACGATCAATGGGCCAAAGACACGACCCAGTGGGCCCCGCTTAATGGCAAACGACATCGCGGCAGGCCCCGACGGAGATGGCGGGATGAGCTGGACTCCTTTCATAAAGATTGGTCCTTGGCAGCTCTGGACAGAGAGAGGTGGAAAGAGAGTAGGGAGGCCTTTGCCCAGCAGTGCGACATTAACGGCTAATAAAATAAAAAAATAAAAAAACTAGCTGCGCACCGCGGTTTCACCCGCATAAGAGTCATACCTCGCTGGGGTGCCATGGCGGCGCAGCCAGGTCGCGTCGCCAATAAATGTATGGTTGGCTGCATAACCAAGCGGACGCCAGGTGACTCACCCACGATATAAATAACTGTATACATTTAGTTGGCAGCGCGACCTGGCGACGTCTCTAAGTTTCAATCCCATGGGAATATCGGGTTAAATATTCTATGTCCTAGGTCATGGTCTACCCATGTGTCAAATTTCATCCAAATCCATTCTGCCGTTTTAGTGTGGAAGTGTAACCAAACTCACTTTCGCATTTATAATATTAGTTACGATTCGGACCATAAGCCTATTCTTAATCCCCGAAGAGTTAGGCAGAGGTGAACCTTAGCACACCCACAGTTCGCTAGTTATGTTTAAGTCCTATGTAATAGGCATAACCATAATCAGCCTATAATGTTCCCACTGCTGGGACACAGGCCTCCTCTAGATGAGAGGGAGTAGGCCTTAATCCACCACTCGGGCCCAGTGCGGGTTGGTAGATGTCACATGTCTTCGAGTTTTTTGTTCTAGGACATGCCGGTTTCCTCACGATGTTTTCCTTCACCGTTTTGACAGCAGTGGTGATGAAATAATTTACACAAAGTAAAGCGCCTGTCTAGGTTAAAACCTACAACCTACAACTCGTAGTCGCGGCCGTTACCACCAGCCACCAGTGCTCTTCTATGTAATAGGGGGCGAGCCTATTGCCATCAACCATCATCAAGGGTATCATAATCCGCACTTCGAGCTGCACCAAACTCTACAATAGAAAAATCAGTGCAAATGCAATTCCTTACGCGATATCAAACTAAACGTTCTACGGTTACGCCATTTATTTACTGGTGATCTTGACACGTCGTTTGGTCTTGGACATTTTCGCAATTATTTAATTAGTTATCGCATTCTCGTATGCGACGACGATACAAGCTTAGTCCGTGTTATTGGTATAGAGAATCAAACTTATCATTCATGGAATTATTTACTACGTTGGTTTTTATTAATGTTCTAACACTGTGTGTTTGCTTTCGATAGATGCAAGGTTTTCTAGATGCTCCATATAAAAATTTATAAGATCGATTCCCTAAAAATATAAATCGCATTAGCCTGTTATCATTATTGTCTGTGTCATCACAAAATAAGGTACCTAAGTGCCTACCCATAAGCTAACACAAAAATAACAAATTATATCCTAACTGAACTAAAACTATTCACAAACTAAAATATAGCGTCGAAAAATTCATCCGCATCGCAGTCGACTGGTAGGTTTTCTTAGATTCTTCATCTTCCTGCCCATTTTACTTGGGGTTGGCAATAAATAATAAATAAATAAATAATCCCTGGACATTTCACACAGCACCATTTGTCCCAAGCTAAGCAACCTAATGCTTGTGTTATGGTAACAAGATGGCTGATAAACTACTTATATACAATTTTTTAAACAATAACAGCCTCTTTTTTTAATTACCTACTATCATCTCCCACACAATCCATTCATCTTTTCTTTTGTCTTCCTCTCCCTCTCCATTTATAAACAATTTATGTTTTGTTTTCTTAGATTGCATAGTCTCGTTCGCAAAGCGGCACTTGGTAATGGTACGCTCTGATTTCACCAATTACCCCATGCATAGTTGAAACGGCTAAGTATTTTGCCATTTCCTAGCCAGAAGGCCAATTCTCGTAATTTAAAACGTTCAAAATCTATTCGCAGTCTCATCTCGGCGACCAACACATGTCGAAAACTTGTCAAAAATTTAGGGAAATTAGAGTTATTTTTTATTGAGACTGAGATCAGACTGTGAATGTTCTTAAAATTACGAGAATTGCCCTTCTGATATCCCAACTTTGGACAACTATTTGATATCTAAAGTGAAAAAAAAAACCCAAAAACAGGACCGTGGTTGCGGAATATAAATAATCTAAACAATGACGCCAACGACTCTAAATTCTGGCATACGCACCGTAACAGCTTATCGTATCGTGCACACAAATTTGACATGACGTGACGTATGTCCGTCAAACGCCATCTCAACTACACGCGTTACGTCACAATCGTCAAGAAGCAGTTAATTGAGCGTTGCTCTTGCGCACGTCTGGTGAAAGCTTATTGGCTAATATTGTCCGTTAACTTGTGACATAAATATTGCGTTAGTTTAGATGATACGTGCTTTATTAGGCTTATGTGATTAATTTATTCGGGAATGTTATAGAGTTGATTAATTAATTTATTTATTGGGGGTCAGATAGTTAAACCTGCATTCTTGGTTACCACTATCTTCCTCACTTTCCAACATGGATAAAAATATATAACTTAAATTCCAAGTATACACCTTCTATTATTTTCTACAATGGACCTTTAAATTATCTCTGTCAATGGGAGACAAAAAAATGCCTTTGGCAAGCTAAGCAAAAAAAGCTAGGTAAGCTGTCGTAAGAATTACAAGTTTAATGCAGTTAAGATGACTATGTCGAAACTGTCGAGAATTGTGCAATTGAAGGAAACGAAGATCGTCTGTCTACGTTCAAAAAGCTTCCCAAGCCCCCATATTCAAAGATGAAAAAAAAACGACTCATGCGATGACGTTACTTTTCTATTAGTTGAATACTTAAGAAACAGATTATGATAATACACTATACAGTGTACAATGGTTTGTATTTACAGTTAATCCGCGTAGTAAAGACGCTAGGTGAAGCTTATGCGGAGGTATATTGGTATATTTACCAATAATTACCAAATAACTGTAGGTATATATACCGATATACCTTCGCATAGCAGTCAATCACTAAGTCTAAATAGAAGTAGACGCATAAGGCCGTAGTATTATTCATTTTTTAAGTATAAGCTTTCTAATTTTTGACTTCGACTCGATCACTAGAATAGAATAGAATATACATTTTTTTTTATGATTTAAACTAGTGCTTGACTGCGATGCCACCTGATGGAAAGCAGTGATGCAATCGTTGATGGTAAAGCGCACTAATTTATTATGAGCCTATTATTTTTTATGTACACCATAAATATTACAGATATGAGTGTAGAAATTTTACAAGGGGTGACATAATGAGCGGTCTCATCACTACAAGCGATCTTTTAAAGACAACCTTTGGATGGATTTAGAGAGAAAGTAGAGACAATACTGCAGGTAGTCTGTGATGTACCATTTACATATATACAATACATATACACAAAACATATAGGTACTTATCTGTATAAATAAATATACCTATACAATAATACCTAATCACAACACTAGTGCAAAGAACATCACTAGATTACTAAAGTCTCTCATCTTGATTAACGTTCTTTAATTCGACAACTATTTCTCTACTAATTAATCTAAAGTTGTGATAGGACACTGCGAAGTCAGTAATCTATTCTACAATTACACATTCAATCGTACGTTGAAAGTAAACTTCCAGGCGTCAATCCATTTTGCAACCTCAATTACATAGACGTACATTTATTAAGCTCTTAAATGAAGCTTTTGCGTCCAGTTCTGAAACCCACAGCCTATGTAAAGAATGTCCACGCAATGAAGGTGTGTCGACATTTAAGACAACAGGTCTCATACCCGCATTCCAGTACAGACATACAAAAGAAAGGGTACCAACAAGAAAAATGTTCATGTTGACCATCAACAGACACACAATATATATTATAATACGAGCAATTTGCTAAAACCCACACTAAGAACGTAGACTTCGTATTACACTGACATATTACCTCATTAGTTCGCAAATTGTTTTGCATAACTGCAGACCTTTTATGATTTATTATGTAATAAATAAGGTTTGTCCGCTGAGCTTGGCTTTGGGCGCATTCGTTGCCAGTTCTTGCTTACATTGTTATTGTGACCTGCGCCTTTACTTGGTCATCATGAGACAATAGTATACTTCTTCGATCAGAGGGGCAATTCTCGTAATTTTAAGAACATTCACAGTCTGATCTGTCTCAATCTATCAAAAATATTTATAATTTCCCTAAATTTATGACAAGTTTTTGACATTGATTGCCGCTGAGATGAGGTCGCGACTAGATTTTGAACGTTTTTAATTACGGGAATTGACCTACTGTTGTATTGGTATGTGACTGGACCTTTCTTTGACCCTAACAGCTGATAGTCATCTTTTTATGGGACATTTTGTTGGTGATGCTCTACCCAAAAATGATGTCGTCGGAAATGTGATATTTCTGCACCATCATCCATTACTCTTAACGTAGCCCTCTTCGTGCCATCTATACTTGAGCTAACCTTCAAGTGCTGTGGGCTAAAATTAGCGCAACAACAGTAATCTCTGTAACTAATTACAATTCTATTCAAGTACCAAATAATTTGCCAAACAATACAACCAATTGGCACTAAGCTCTCTAAAGGTCAATTGTCTTTACTCATTGTCTATGTTTTTCAACGCCTCGGGTAAGCCCGGAGATTAGCTAATGACTTGCAATATGTCATCAGTTTAATCGCTTGGGGAAATAATATCATGGACACGAAATAGACAAAAATAATAGAATCTTGTGGTGTTGATTCGTAGGATCTATTGTATAGAAGCAAGTTTTTCTAACTGAACAGACAGCTGTGCTGCTGGGGAGTTTGTTGCGCCACTTCTTCTCCCCAGCGAAAGCACTAGGAAGTGATGTGGTTTTGGGGGACTGTCTTATGTAATTCTGACGTTCGAAAAGTGCTGATTCTCAGCCTAATTTGAATAAATGCCTTTAGATTTTGATTTTTAGGAATTCTAATCTTAGGGACAATTCTCGTAATTTTAGGAACGTTCACAGTCTGATCTTAGTCTCAATCTATCAAAAATAGGGTAAAACCGGGATAGATGCCCCACTTTTTGAAATAGCCTCCTTATTTAAAAAATATTAATTTTATATGAATAATTTCTATGAGTATAGCTAGTTTAATCATTTATGTTGAATTATAATTATTATTTTTTGACCTATCAATAATAAATTTTGCAGAATTTAGCTTTTTATGGAAGACTTTTTTTGAGGATACATGCCTACCTGTATGGATAGTTGCCCCACCATGAAAATACTAAGAAGGATAGATGCCTGCAGTGCGGGATAGATGCCCTTTATACTGTGTGAACGAAAAAACCAACCAAATATGAGGTCGAATTATGAAAAACCATTTTAATTTTTTTTAATGTTTTTATTTTTATCGTTTTATGATAATTCTAATACGATACAAACAAACATAATAAAATTTCAAAAACATTTGTTCAACAAAAATATTAATTGCATAATCATACTTTTTTTTAAATTAAAATCCTTAATCCTACTTAGGTAAATGAAGTTGAACCGGATAGTGCTTTCAGTTTTCCACATCTTGAGCAAAAATTTCTGAAGTTCTGAAGTTTCTGTAGTTGTTCTACAGTCCAAAAACATACTCGAGCTTGCACTCCTTCCTTTCTTTTGTACTTTCGTGGCATGGTTCTGCTACAAGTAAAGAGTCCAAACATAAAAATACGGAAAAACATAAAAAATATAACAGAACACTAAAAATAGTTACACTGATACCATTATAGTGTATGGAGGGATAGATGCCCTTAAGGGCACCTATACCTCGAAAAATCAGGGCAACTATCCTTTATGATAGGGATAGATGCCCAAGTATTTTTTAAATAAATTAAAAACAAAAGTGCAACTATTAACACCCAGATGAACACATAATGAACCAGTACATTGATGTAATAAAAAATATAATGGATTGTATTACTACTTATAAAGTTATACAATGGCAAATAATAACCTTTAAATCTTTGACGTGTTCGTGAATTTTGCCGCGGAGATGATTGCACACACGAGCGAAACGCGTCCTCACCGTACGACAGCCAGGGTGCAACTGAGGTGCAGGGTGACTGCAGCTCCTACTTATACTATTAATTCATAGTTGCGAGTTTGGGAAGTTAGGTTTTTTGAAAATGAGGCATCTATCCCACTGCGGCATCTATCCCGGTTTTACCCTATCTCTAATTTCCCTACATTTTGACAAGTTTTTGACATATGTTTGTCGCCGAGATGAGACTGCGACTAGATTTTGAACGTTTTAAATTACGAGAATTGGCCTTCTGGTGTTCACATCTTCTCTTCTAGTTTTGGCCGTACCTGCATTAGGCCCTACTTGCCTTTCATCATTCCGCCATTCTCTTGCCCTCATCCCAATTTATTTAGGGTTGCCGCAACTTGTCTTTTCCTCTTATTCTTACTTCTCTATTAGACGTCACCTCGCTAGTCACCCTCTTTCTAGCTATATCGTCTGTCACACAGTCCATCTATCGTTTCTTTGGTCTTCCCCTACTCTTATAGCCATGATCGTACTTGCCTCTAATAACTGAATTAAAAGTAATACATATTTTGATTATGTGAATGCCTGCTCGACCGTTTGAACCGCTCATATTATGTATTCACACAAAGCCAAATCATTAAAGCAATCAATGTAATGCATAGGTCTGTCATTAACTATCAAAACCTTAATCAAAATTAATATAACTTAGCTACTAGTGATCCTTTCAGTAACAAATCCAAGGCTGCGCATAAATAATTCAGTGTGCTATAAATTTAAATAGATTCTGTTAATGCAGTCGTGACGGACCGTAAAAGCAGATGTAACAATGACGATTGCAGCCAAACGATTATATATTCAATATAATATATTATTGAACGACAGCTGATCTGATCATAACGTGAAACTAGTCTTTGTTTGTGACTTTGCTTGCTTATGAAATGTTTGATTATTACCAAGAGCACGTAAGAAAGACGTTTTAACTTTCTACATAGGGAAATATGGCAAATAAAAACCTCAGTACTACGAAGGGTGAGACCCTTGAAGGGTCTCATTAATGATGATTTGAACTAATACATATTTATAGTATTGTATACATATTCAGATTTATGCTTAGACACGGATGACGGAGCAATATTAAACGGACGAAGATTTATATTATTGAAAAGATTGATTTAGAATTGACGTGCATGACAATGAAATGGATCCTGTCTTAAATAGCTACCGTGCAGATCGATCTGCGAGGTTAAGTCACTCTTGCCACGGTCGAGTTCTGGATGGATTGCCATTTGTAACTTATCTTATGTCTCAGTGCTTTGAAGTGTTTTTCCTCTCCTATACTTAACGTGACCTACTCTAAACGTGGGCCGGACTCACACGGGGACGCCTGTGGGAGGACATACCATATCCAGGTAGAGCACGGTGAAGGTAGTGTGACGATCTGATAACATTTACAGGGTCAATATGGCTAGAGATTGCACAAGAGGGAAATTTGGAAGTAAAAGGAAAGGCCTTTGCCCACCAGTGAGACACATTAATAAAGGCTAAAGAAAACTTAATATGTTTTGGATAGTTGTTTGTCTTGTATTTGTATTTTAGAATCTCTCTTCCTCTTAACTGTGGTCTTTCTCGTTTGCTCCCCACTGCACTTAAGCCTGTTTTTCGTTGTAGCCTATAAAGCCATGTGCTAACATAAAACCACATAAAAGGTTATATTTATTTTCATAATCTTTTAACTAACTAAATCGTTAGTTACACTACACTACACTAAGTACTACTAGTACACTACACTACACTAGTACACTAGGTACTAAACTAAAAGACTAACCAACTTTATAAATAAACACAAAAACAAAAGGATATTTAGGCGTGGAAGTATACCTAAACTAGAAGTGGTTGAATGGAGTGCAATTATTGTCAAAGATTGCCCGCTGTAGCGTAGGTAATCGAAAATTGTCTAATTTAGTAGTAATTTTAAGACCAAGACGATAATTTACGGGCTTGGCCTAATGTTGCGGAGAACGTAAACTTTTGAAATTAATTGCATTTTTTTTAGGAATTTAGCTAATTGCAAATACACTGCATAACTTTTGTTGTTTATTTACACACACTTAAGTATAATCAGCCTATAATGTTCCCACTTCTGGGACACGGCTCTTCGCGATGGAGTGGGCTGTAAACTGTCGCTCGTGTGTATGAGCACTTAGTGATTGGGTATCTCTACGTACACTGTCTAGGTCTGCCTATTCTGTTGGGGAGGCAACCGCCTTGGCGCCTAATACGCCGAAACCCGCTTACCAATCAAGGTAGGTGGACCTTAAGGGTTGCGGGCGCATAGAGTGGGGACTCTGTCCGCCCACCAAGTGACCCCAGGGAAAACGGTGGCACAGTGGTCACGTGCTGCCGTGCATGGCGAGGCTCAGGGGAGGTTCCTTTACAGTCTCCCCAGGGATGTGCCTTAAAGGCGTTGCGCTTGGGGGTTTCCGGAATTGGTCTGTTAAGAGGAACCGGGACCACCGCTATGTGCGGATGGTGATCACCGGGATGGTTTTAGTGAGGTAAAAATCCCACACTCCCCGACCTCATTCCCTGGAGGTCCGGTGCCTTTTGAAGGTTTCCCCACGAAAACAAAAAAAAAAGGTCTACCTACTCTAATATTAGAAAGACGTTTTGCAAATTGGGATGTAGAAGGTAGGTAATCTCTGGAAGCACGTATCCGATTACGGAAATTCTTTCATTGGCAGAAAGCTACACTATTGTCGAGTGCCATAGAGTAGGTTTTGCAGAAAATAGTTGACAACAACGCATGCGACGTCGCGGCCGACCAGCTAGTAGTACTGTCGTCAAAATCTATATCTGACAAACGTAAGGACTATTCCTGCTTGCAGCGCATATTATTAGTCGACCTAAAAAGGATCCTCTTTTGTTTTACTTACGGACGCAGCTGTGATCATCATGTGCACGGGATTTCGTTTTCAAAATGGTCAGATATAGGTTTTGGCGATAGTAACTATACTATAGCAGCTGCATTACTAAGACCCTTTTTCATACTTTCAACGACCTTACTCGAAACCTTGGCTCCCGAGACATCCGGTATACTTTTACAAAGAATGTTGAAATCACGTATCAGTAGTAATTATTTTGAAGTACTTCATTGACACCCTTGCTTATTTCTCAATATATTTTTGGAATAGCTCACCATATTATCAATTTTTATGAGATTGTTTATACAACCAGCTTACAACTAGCAATTTATTTAGTGTTAATTGTTTTTCATGACACACAGTCGTCTTGTAGAGTGAACAATGTTTTTTTTTATTGCTGGATGGGCCTGCTCGGACACGCCTGATGGAAAGCGATGAATGAGGTCTATGATGGAACGAGCGTGCCCAGAAGATGCCTTGCTTTAAAGGCAGACGGGTTAAATGGGAAAGGGAACACAGACGCCGCACCGTAGAGAGTTCCACATTTTGTTTGTGTGCATAATAAACGTGGAGATGAAGCGCTGAGTACTTACGACTAGTCGGGATCAAAAAGACATCTGTTCGTTTTACTACAGTTTTTTAAGGTGAATGTTATTATCAAAGACAGTACGAGATCTATCGCTTCTGAAAGGTCTTGGGGAAGCACTTTTAATTAATCAACTGAACTTAAAATCATGCTCTTTTGCACATAATAAACTAAAGACCTTTGATGCAATTCGTTTCATGTTTCAAAAGTCTTCAACATAACATCACGCCTTGTTTGAAGGGTTATCCAGAGGCGTATCTATAGTACACCGAACATGTCACTAGTTATGTAATAAGGGGCGAGCCTATTGCCACCAACCGGATACAAACCCAGACTCCGAGCTGCTACTGAGAAACTCTAGATGGAAAACCCAATAACACTTTGCCCGACCGAGCGCTTGCTGCCTCTTGACAGGTAGCAAGATACAGCTGAGCATGAGGTCCTGCATTCGATTACTCAAGACAAATGAGGAGTCTTCACTTTATTCTATGTAGAAACTTAAAAGCCATAATTATGATGAGACTGTCCACAAAAGAAACAGACGAATACAATTATAGCTTGTCGGTCAGCAAGTTGAACAAACGGCCCGACATGCTCTCCAAACGTTAAACCAATGTATCACACAAGTTAACGCACACAGATAACTTTTAACGATATTAGTTAAATCTTATTAATTAAAAGTGATTATTTTGCAACATCTATTAAATTTTAAGTACTTGCCTGATTGACCTACTGACTCAAATCGATCGTCGTATCAACATAATATTTTGACGATCGATATCTGTTTATTTAATTTAAAAGGTAATAAATGTATTATTACACTGATGTACTTTGAGATAACATTGACAAATAAATAATAAATGAGTGGTCAAGAACAATGAATGTTTCAGGGTAAGAAAAGGCTACAGGTACTATGTATACAGGGTTATTGGTAAAACATTAACAACCTCTCAGAAATAAATGACTAACATCATAAACAACAACTTTTGTTCTATGACTTATTAATTCATCAGATTTTAATTTATCAGACTTTCGTACAAAAATAATATTTTCATATCATTCAACGAATTGAAATATTCGATTTTCTGTTACGAACTCTACGCGAAACAAAAGAAAGCGCTACTTAGGCAAACAAACTGCCGTGTCTAGTACAGACGCCAGCACATCAAGCTACTACAATCTGTCAAATTTCTTTAATAGATTTTCAACTTTATCGCTAAAGCATTAAGGTTCAATGTTGATTGGGAAAATTTGACAGTTTCAGGGAAGCTTGATGTGCTGGCGTCTGTACAAAGTTCAGGGGAGGGGAGCGGGGGTTAGATAAAACAACGAAATCTTAAAAGTTTGTTTTTCGTAAATGTATTGTGTTTTGTAAAAAGTGATAGAACAAAAGTTGTTGTGTATGATGTTAGTAATTCAGTCCTGCAAGGTTGTTAGTGTTTTACCAATAACCCTGTGTAATGTAAACCACAGACTACTTGCAGTATTGTCTCTCCTTTCTCTTTAATACGATCTAAAGATTGTCTTTTCTACATTTATATCTGTAATATTTATGGTGTACATACTAAAGAGTATTCTATTCCTAGTTCTTTTCTATGTAGCTGTAGGTACTATGTCTATTTTTGAACCTTCTACCTTCTTTTTTTTCTTCTTCTGGTTCTTCACTCATTCAAAATTCCACCGTCACGTCAACGGGACGTCAACGAGAACGAGATGACGGCACCGTATTTTTTATAATTATATCGGCCTTCCTGTACATCCATTACCTAATGTGTAAGCAATATTTGTACGCCACGCAAGGCAGCACACAGTGACACAACATATTTTAAATTTTATACCATCATGTACCCATGATGAAGTACATTACACCTATATGTGTACAAATAAATAAATTTTAATTTGAAGTTCCGATTCGATTCATTATGGCCGCGTGTCCACCGCCCGCCGTCACGAGAACATCAGCCTCGGTTCGAATAAACTCGTTTCTCGTTGACGTCCCGTTGACGGTGGCGAGTGGATAAACGGTGTTTGTGTTAGACCCAATTTCAAACAAGCGAAGACCCTTAACAAGTCACTGCTTCTTGTTATACAATAACTCATAACTTTTTATGGGAGAAATTCTTATGTCTTGAAGCCATTTCTATGTTATGTCTATAATATTCAAGCAATATCCCATTTCAACCTAATGAATATATGTATGTACCTACCTATAGTTTATTAAAATTTAAACCTTATGCAACTATGTATAACATAATTTCTCCCAGATACTATTTGACGTCGTTGTTTACATGGAATAGGTACTTTGAAAAGGTTCTAAGAATAGTTCGTACCTAACCTATGTCATTTTACATCTCTAATAACAATTCCTTCTTTATTCACAGGCTGCCAGCGCTCTCTTCACCCTCGATGGAGCGCGAGGCGAAGCCCTATCCCGCCGCTTGGCCCGCAGCGAGCGTCGCCGGCGCCGCTGCAGGGCTGCCCTGGCCATCATAGCCCTGCTGCTACTCCTAGCGGCTGTAGGAGCCGTGGAACTCCTCATGTCGAGAGGACAGAGAGTTTTTGGAGCTGTACTACGCTGAAAACTTGCGGCAAGCCATTAACTGAAAGATGGAAACTATCACTATGTATGGAACTATCGTTAATGGAGGATATTAGGATTCTAGACAATTCATACCCTGTTTCTGAACAGCTGTCAACACTGATAAAAAAAAACGCAGCACGTCCACCTGATTGCTAACAAAAATGATGCTCCAATTGACCGATAGTGATATTGGTTCGATATCCTGACTACAACTAATTACACATATATTTAAATAACTTTGCCGAAGGAATAGCTATTGAGAGTTTATTTAAAGACGTCAGAAAACGAGCATTAGCGATTTAAATGTACGCTAAAATTTTTTGCCAATAAAGTACCTATAGAAAAAAAGGACACTAGGACACAGAGGTGATAAGAGCTATAGTAGTTTCATCTCACGAAGGCAGATGAATCGTAACAAAATGACCCTTATTTCGACGTCATAAAAGTCACGTAACCCGCCTTCGTGAGATAAAACAATTATAAAACGAATATTAAAGTCACGTAACCCGCCTTCGTGAGATAAAACAATTATAAAACGAATATTATAAAACGCAACGTTTTTCTTAACTTCATAGCTTAAAATTCAAAATGTGCCAATTACCTTATATCTACATATTTCTGGAGTTGTCGACTCGCCCACAAATAAATTAACTTCGTGCGAGTCGCCTCATCATCTGCCTAGCCAGGTTGGCTTCCAGTCTAACCGGATACAGCTGAATACCAGTATTTTACATGGAGCGACTGCCTATCTGACCTCCACAACCCAGTTACTGGGTAATACGATACCCCTTGGTAAGACTGGTTGTCAGACTTTCGGGCTACTGACGACCCGTAACGACTGTCAAAGATCCACGAATGACAGCCGGGACCAACGGCTTAACGTGCTTTCCGAGACACGGAGGGGTCTTGGTATGTGAAGATGGTCACCCATCCACGGACCAACCGCGGCAAGCGTAGCTTAACCTGATCGATCGACCCGTGCGGCTGTTATTACTTAGCCACAAGGTGCGAGTCGCCTATAAGAAAAAATATAATTCGCCCGTTTCGGGTGAGTTAATTCATTGGAATCGATTAATGAGCCAATTCAGTGCGTACGTTTTCTATTTTAATTCATCCGGTAGAGACGAGTCAATCCTTCGCAGCTTTGGTTCTCCACATCTTCATTACAAAACTTTTGGCCCAATAATTACAGCTGAACAACAGAAAACATAACATTTAGTCCCTTTATGTGAATTTAGATCCTACGGTCTCCGCATTAGGTGGATATTCAAACTCACAAGGAGTTAAAATTTGTACTTAATGTGGACGCCTTTATGTATCTCCTGATGAAATGTCTGAAATTCCTGCCAAGACGTTGGCTCCGGCAAAAGCTGTTTGGAATGTTGGCACTCATATCTAGTCCCTATGCATTCACGACACGGGGATTTGAGGCGTGGGACTGTACCTACATTGGGATCTTGATTTTAGACCTTAGGAGCCTGTCCAGAGAAGGCTACTAACATATTCAATGTGGGGACGACAATACGACAGTAAATTAAAATACTGGCTATTAAAATACTAATGCATAGGAGCGTTTTGAAACTATCAAATAAATCCTAACATCGTTAAAAAAGGGTAATTTTTTTTCAAACAAACTCAATAGTAGTGATGGGCCGACCATGGGTTTTAGACTAAACTATTGGGTATAGGTAATTGACAGGTTTTTTTGTTGCTTACAAAAAATCTGTCAAATATATCCAATAGAGACTGGGAATGTCGTAAGATATAGGTACGTTGTCTAATTTATCATCGTATTGTCGTCTGCACCTTGCCTTATATGTACTTGTGTACCTATTTGATTTATACTTATGATGCCTTTTTAATATATATTTTTTAATGTTTTCCGCTCATAAAAAATGCACCTGTCATGTAATCTTCGCACCACCCGTAGTTGTGATCAAAGGTAAACAAATACTTCGGGCACATTAATGCGTAAGATGCAGGCATTGTCTGGACATCCATTTACGATTAAGGGCGGATTCAATCAGTGTCAATATTCCACAACAATGATGACACTGACAGATCTTGACGTGGTTTAGATGTGCTGATCGGGTTCAGTTTCATTGGTAAAATTGGCACTTAATGGGCTTTTTATGTTTGACCAACGCCTGCTTGAGATCTAGACACAAACTTCACAGCCAGCGTTTTCTGAGTTCAGTGTTCCGTCAGAAATAGTAAAGCACTTCCTGTAAGTTTCCACGGTGAGATTTTTACAGAAAAGATCAGCTGGACCTTCTTGCAACATCAAGAGGGTTTCAAAATAGTGATTCCTTTCTTCTCCATCGTGTCGCTGCCACGACAGTTGTTAACATTTTGTTGGCCAAATACTTCACCAGTTCCACGGCAGCGCAGAGGTAACTTTGGCTCATGTTTTTGGAGGACGTGGAGCATAGTGTTTCCTTTTAAAGAATAGCATTAACAGAAACGCTAGTCATCTCATATTATTATTTACGCTATGAAAACAGAAACGAGATCGATTACACGTTTCCTCTGAATAGTCTAAGGCCGAGATCTAAAAATTCAGCACCTGCTTTGACTTAAACATATTCCCATCTCTATCTGGCAATTGTAGTATGACAGTTGTGCGAACGTGATAGAAATACCCAACACTTGGCCAAAGTATGCACTACTTAAAGTTTGTAGATGTTGGCCTAGCACTCTGACCAGACCCTAGCTACTGCTATAGTGTAGCTTCGGAATCGTAATACGTAACTTAGCTATTAAAAGTGAGCTAAGTAAATAGGTAAGTTATCTTAAGATCTAATAAGAATTCTTGTTTTAAAAATGTAGATAAGTTTAAAATTTCCATGCTTCAAAAGCAAACGATTTGAATTCCACTATCGAAAATATTATTAAGTTACAATTAAGTTAGTTTTAAGTTCACGTTAAGTAGTTAATTTTGTAAATATGTTTTCCTATTCGGACCAATTGATGTTAAAAATATTTATCTAAGTTAATTGTCTCCCTACTTAGTACTAGCTTAAAATGAACACAAGATGAAATGAGAACTCTCGGTACAGACAAGGTTCCCAAATTCTAATAATAATATATTAGGGCTTGATTTAGAAAGCGGTACTTCTGGACACGGCTTGCATTGTCAGGACCTTGGACCCTGTTCCCGATACCGGTGCGCTACTATTTTTTATACTTTTAAATGTTTTTATACTTTTTATATTCTAATATTTAAAAATATAGTTTATATGTGTTTATATTGAAATAAAGGATATGTTAATATTATAAATGCGAAAGTCTGTTTGTCTGTTACTTTTTCGCACCTAACGGCTGACTGGATTTTGATTAAAATTTGGCACGCAAGTAGACCACGACCTGGGTTAGGACATAGGATATTTTTCTTTCCCGAGTACGTTCCCATGGATATTTTTTCTTGTAGTTTGATAAAATAACTAAAGGTAAATGATTTTATTTCTGCAAGTAGGTTCGTACAAACACGTTTACACGTCAACCATATTTTAAAAACTAGATGAGGTCAGCGTTTCCTATCTGACTGCAGGAACTTTTATTTGTTCATATTTAAACACTAGACGATTTTAACACCTAATCATTCATTTTGATTAGAAGATTCGAATATTCTTTGTTATAAAGAATTATAAAATGTTTTTATTTTAACTTCTTTTTTCTTCTTCCTTTAACTCAAGGATTGAAGAGAAAGGGAATAATTAAATAATTACTTCTTCATCATCATCTGTCTAACCTTTTCACAACTATGTTGGGGTCGGCTTCCAGTCTAACCGGATGCAGCTGAATACCAGTATTTTGTAGCGACTGCCTATCTGACCTCCACAAACCAGTTAGTGGGTAATACGATACCCCTTGGTAAAACTGGTTGTTAGACCAAATAAGAAATAAATTAAAAAGTGAGAATTAAATAATTATTTTTCGGTCAAATTAGACTGAAATTTTGATGTCTGTTGCCTGTTGTGGATTTTGGATTAAAGTTAATAACTATCTAATATTTTAAAACATAATTATTAGGTATTACACGATGTTTAAAAAATGTACATGGTACAGTTGATCCCCTGATGCGATACTTCGATAGTTATAGACGCCAGCACATCAAGCTACTACAATCTGTCAAATTTCTTTAATAGATTTTCAACTTTATCGCTAAAGCATCAGGTTCAAGGTTGATTTGGAAAATTTGACAGTTTCGGGTAGCTTGATGTGCTGGCGTCTGTATCACCTTTTTTTTATTATTTAACTATATTTTAAATACCTACTTAAGTACTTATCTCGAAAATAATATTTTAGGATAAACAGATTTTTTATCGCATTGCCTTACAAAAATAAGAAGTAAGTTAAGTACCTAAAATGTTGGGAATCTCTGTATCCTCGCTCACATTTGAAAATATTTTTTAATAAATAAGTATGTAATTTTTTAGATAAAACTTTTATTTTATTTGCTGTAAGTATTAAGTTTTATTTATCATAATTACATCATTATTGTTATAGCATATAGTATATCGTTAAAAATGAAATTTGATAGTGGGATACAATCTTTTTAATTATATTATTAATTATAAGCAAGTTTTTCTGTATATTTTAACGGCATTAGCTTTCCCAATAGTTCGAGCCAATACGAATGAAGAAGCTTATCTAAATTTATTTTTAGATGTAGATAAATAAATTAGTTTACGTTAAGGATTTGTCTTTTGTACAGGCGCCAGCACATCAAGGTGCTACAATCTGTCAAATTTATTTAATAGATTTTCAACTTTATCGCTAAACCATTAAAGTTCGAAGTTGATTGGGAAAATTTGACAGTTTCGGGTGGTTTGACCTGCTGGCGTCTGTACGAAATAAGCTTTTTAATGTTTTAGCTTTTTATTTTCTTTAGCTATCAGAATGACGTACCTATGCGGATCAATCGTATTGGGTCGCCATTTTGAAAGCTAAAAGTATTATAATATATAAAGTAAATATATAATTTAATTAAAACATTTCTTATTCAAGAAATACTCGTACTTAATTCAATTAAAAATCCAATGCGACAAGTTCTATTTTGATCCCATGATTATATTCTATTGATTTAAGTTAAACGAAAATTAAATATAAAATGTACTATTGGTCTTTTTTCTGTTGGTGCCATAAAACATAAAAATATAAATACAAAATCTAATCTATGTAGGTATACAATTTATTTGCTTTTTCTCCTTTTGTTTCGAAATTATGAAAACCATTAATAGCTATTATAAGTTTAGTAGTTAAGGTAATATGGCCACATACAGAATAAATACGAAACCTACTTTTAAATATTGTTTTTTTTTCATCTATATTATTTAGTTTCGTGCCCATGTTTCGTGTTTTCCATAGCACAGATTATTCGGCTAGCTAGATAGCTAAAGCAATCTATTCTCTGGAATACAACACGATTGCCATGTTGAAAATTGCTTGTATTGTGGCCTTTTTTTATTTAAATTGAAATATTTGTGATCGGAATAAATGTGATTATTGTACCTTTTAGTATATTTTTATAAGTATTCGACTTTTTTAATCTGTATTAGTGACCATTTTAAATGTCTGCACAAAGTGCGAATGTATTTTTTCAGTATAAATAAATTAAATAAATAATTTATTTGACTTTTTATTTAAAATAAATTCAAGATAACAGTTACCTACTGCCTACATACTATTTAAAATATCATTTGGCACATAGATTGCAAATACAAAGTAGAATTAAACATAGTAGGAAGTTTGCGTACCTAAATATCGCAAACATCGACTTGTAAGAAAAATTATTATCATATGTATCTGTCGCAGTAAGATGTTAAAGCCGTGATATAATGTTATCCCTAGGGGTATAACCGCTTTCATATGATTATATTGCGGTATCTATCTATATTCCCAGCGATATAACTATATCACGGCTTTAACCATCTTACTGCGACAAATCTATTGTTGCGAGACTTCCGGGAGTCTTACGTCGTCTTGTGATTAGTAAGTAAGACTTGAAAATAACGTTTATTCGGCGAATAACACGGCATCTACTTTCTGGTCCTGTTCGTTGGTTGGCACGTCATCTACCACTTGGCACGAGAATGCTACTGCCACCACCTGAAAAATAAAGTTAAGGATATTAACATTAATAAGTCATAGTAGTAGGCTTTTGCCCAGGACCACCATACGGCTAGTAAACAAAAGTTATACTGGTACATGGATTGTTTGGCGCCTGAATGACATTGACAGTTGTTGGTAAACATTTGTGAAACTGTCACAGAAATCGTATTGTCAAAACAAGATGGCGGCGTTAGTTCCGATTTTGGTCACACGCCGAAAGAACCTTGTCGCGTTGTATCTTATTCAACCACGTGAATCATGACTGTAGGTGGAGAAGTATCAGTATCAGTGCCGTTCTGTAAAATCATCCTAAATAAAAACTTATTCGAAGTAGGTAGTAACTTCATAGTTCCAAGCAAAAAAATATACCATTCTGGTGTTTTAGTTAATAAATAATAAATAGTTAACGAACTCGCGAAAATAACGAAATCGGCCATTACTCATTGTTATGTTCTAAACAACAGAAAAAAAAAATACATTATTCTAAGGATTGTAGACAATTAAATGAATTTTTGTCTATGTACCTATACCTACATCTTTTTGAGGCTGACTGCGCTTAATAAAGAGTAGTTTCGTGCTAAGCGTGCGTAATACAGTTTGTTTCAATATTTAGCTGTGATATTCATCAGAAGCATAGTGAAACATATAAGAAAAAAATTGACTTCGCACGTACCTTAGGTGCAGTTTGGGGATTACTCCTGAGATTAGCGAGAAACTTGTCGTAGTAGCCGCCGCCGTGGCCGCATCTGTCACCAGACTTGGAGAACGCAACACCAGGGGCTATGACCAGGTCCAGACCTCCTGAAAAATAGAGTATTTATTGGTAGATAGAGGAGATGGCGGGACGAGCTTGACGCTTACAGATAGTATTGGATCAACTAGCTGAAGACAGAGAGGAGTGGAAAGGAGAAAGGGGGGCCTTTGCCCTGCAGTGGGACAACATAGACGAAAACTAATAGAATTAAATAAGGCAGGAAAACTACTCCTAGTTCTCAGTTCAGCAGAAGGAATTCGCAATTTTACTCTCCACAGTGATTGTGAAATGTTTAACGATCAACGTGTAATGTATCAGTCGCAAGCGCACCTGAACGTTAAGGGTTCGATCGTCATAACGCGTAGCATGACCACCATAAAAAAAACAAAAGACAAGAACAGATCGTAGAAAGTTTTCAAGGGCGCGATGTTAAAAATGAATAAATATAGAGTTCGGATACAAGTGATAATGCTACAGGCGTGGCAGTGTTATTGGGGATTTTGGGCTTAGGAATTTCTCAGTAGCAAATCAGGTTAGTGCCCGGTGATGTTTTGTTTATTTTTGGTGGTGAATTCTAGTATCCCGCTGCAAACATAATCTTCGGGCACTCCATTCATCGAACAGACCCCTCTGCTAGCTAGACTGTCCAAAATGTACATTCGCCTGCATCCTTGACGTTCTGAGCAACGCCTCTGACGCTGCAACAAACGTGGTGACCTACTGGGCCCTAATAGTAGGTATATGCAACAAAGATACATAGTTGAAACGAAGAGAAGAATTCTGTGAGGATACAATTTATAAACCAACCTGACTCAATAGCATTTTCTCTGTTCTGATCCTTCGCGTGCTGAGCAATGCCATGTCTAGTAATAAACATGTTCTTCTCATCATCAGTCTCGAGGAGCAGCATCTTCATGACACCACCAGCGTACTGTGGGACGAAGGCTGATGCCCCTCGCGCCTTTATGTGGGCTATGATGGGAGCTGTGTTGATCTCCTGGTCAGTGCTCATGTATAGAGCTACGCGTTTCGCCGATTTGTACCAGGGGTGGTTGATTACCTGGAAGATTATGATAATTTATTTAATAAAAGTTGTTATTTTATGTACATCTAGATACATTTATTGAAAACAAGCCGCCCGATGGGATTGCCAATCAGCATAACGAACTTTCAAATCAACTTGAATCCCTTATGTAACCCCCCTGTGCGTTGTCTGTCAGTGTATTTATGAAGTTTAGTTTTTAATTTCGTACATATTATTATATTGCAAAGGTTATGATAGACAAGAACTCTTATGACACAGTACGAATATTTTTAAATATTTTGGATGGCTATTCTTTTGCGATTAGAACAAGCAATTATGCGATGTAACAGTTTTAAGGCAAGGCGCCTTTTTTTTTTCTGGTGGGAAAGCATCAAATGACCCCTCCCGTTCTGGGTGGAGTGGAAGGGAGTGTCAGACTCTTACTGACTAAAACCCACCCATGTTCCTTCCTTCGTCCTTTATGTTCCGGGGTAGCGGTAACCCTTTCGGACAATCCCGCTGACCAGGCAGGCTTCGGCCCTAAGGGGCCCCTCAAATTATGCTGACATCTCTTTGAGGTGTGCGTGGAACACTTACGCGCTGTCCGGCACGGGCCTGGTCCTGATCGGGCGGTGAGCTACCGATTGCTCTCCGCCCGGAGGCCCGCGCCTACGGTAGCCGGGAGTCGTCACGCGGCTCCCGACGCCCGGAGCGTCTCCCGCGGCAGCTATGACGGGAGGCTCTCTCCCTCATCCGTCCCGCCACCGTGTCCTCTGGGCGATCCTGGCAATGGTGGAAACGCCCGGGCGTTTCCTCCCGCCTAATGATGTGCAGGAACCTCCCGAAACTTCCATGTCCGGTGAGGACCTGCGTCAGGTGGTAGGTGAGGGCGCCGTGGCGCCTCTCTAGCCACTCCTCAAAGAGGGGTCTTATCGCCGCTGTCGCGGCGTGCCCTGAGGCAAGGCGCCTGACCTTGAATTACGTAGTTTGTGACACAATATTCCAGGTGGATAAGATAATTTTACATAGAGCAACAACCCTCTGACAATAAATAGACACTATATCAAATTTATTAATCATCATAATTTTCATCGTAAAGCATTCCACAGCCTGCTGGAGTGTTGCTTCCGAGAATCGAGCTGAATGGCACGCAATTGGAGAGATAGGCCACTCCAACTGTCCAAGTGGAGTGCTTTATATGTATTAATGGTTCAATTAAGTTCTGATTGTTGGATTTCTCACCCTCCCAAAGGGAATATGTTTCTGATTAGTTTAAAGGCTTACCTTATCGTACACAATCTCCGACTGTCGTTTCTTGTCCTCTGTGGTAAGTGCTGCAATGCGAGCCGCTATCTCATTCCTCAGCAGCACCTTAGCTGGATTCGGAGCTATTTTCGACATTTTGAACTTCTGGAAGATCATTATTAACTTTAAAACAGTAGCTCAGTAGGTATGGTAGTTAAAATATCCTCAACGAATTACAAGCAGGTACGTCTGAATGTCAGTTGTTTAGGTTACCTACTGAAGGTTACATTTTCAATTGAAAAAGTGTTTGGAGATAAAATAAAGTTTTGCTATATACAAAGAGCACTTGCCAAAGACAATTATAATATATAGTGTTATCTGTAATGTATTGTTATGCTAATTAGTATGGTAATTAATGTATGAGTAGAGTTACAGGTTTTACATTTTAAACGATAACAAGCTTCTGCTCTCGACTTCGCCTGCGTGAAATTTCTTGTTTTGACATAAAATACTTATATCCCTATGACACTCGGCATCGGCAATGCTGTTGCTTCCCATTAGTAAAAGAATTTTCGGGATCAGTTCAGTAGCTCCGACGATTACCGCCTACACACAAACTCACGAATTTTTACATCTTTATAATATTAGTAATTAGTTAGTAATATTATAAACGCGAAAGTTTGAGGATGGATGGATGGATGGATGTTTGTTACTCTTTCACGCAAAAACTACTGAACATATTTAGATAAAATTTGGCACACATATAGTTTATAACCAGGATTAATACATAGAATAATTTTTATCCCGATATTCCCACGGGATCGAAACATATGCGGGTCAAACCGCAGGGCACTGCTAGTAATTGAATATTCATTCTCGTATTGACGCGAACTTCGTAAAAATACAGCCAGTCAGCAAAGTGACTACCGGGAGGGGAATGGAAGCAGGGCTCACTGTCCAGGATGCACTGGACGAATTACCAGGACGAACCTACCCTACACATAAGTGTATGCCGCTCGTGGATGCTATTTTGACTAAATGTCGGTCGGTTAAGCTACGCTTGCCGTGGTCGGTGCGTAGATGGGTGACCATCCACTCCATAAAATTACTTTAAGCCATTGGTCCCGGCTGTCATTCGTAGATCTTTGATAGTCTTTACGGGTATTCACAAGCCCAAAAGTCTGACAACCAGCCTTAGCGAGGGGTATCGTATTACCCAGTAACTGGGTTATGGAGGTCAGATAGGCAGTCGATCCATGTAAAATACTGGTATTCAGCTGCATCCGGTCAGACAGGAAGCCGACCCCAACATAGTTGGGAAAAGGCTAGACAGACGATGAAGTGCTCTCTTCTCACCTCACTTTACATCTCTATCATCAGCTGTTCTAAAATAAAAATCTTGACACTATTTACAGCTCACTTCAAGATCACCTCACCTAAGTTAGAATAGGTCGCCTGATCAGCTATATATATTACTATGACGATACTATGATTTACACGATTGTACTGGAAGCTGACCCCAACATAGCTGGGAAAAAGCTAGGCATGTCGGTCACCAAGCTTACCAAACATATTTGCTCTAAACTCCAATGTTTTAGGGCTTTAATATCGGGCAGTATAATTTATTCGGTAACGCAAAAGGTCGGTTATGAGCACAGGGGCCATATTATGACGTATTACTGCCACCATTTTTCCAGTGTGAGAGCGAGACGGAGCTATATAAGGCCAATAGCACCATCTCTTTTTGGAATGGAAAAATGATGGCATTAATTCTTCATGATACAGGTTTTAATTGGACATAAATCTATCATTGATGATGATAGATGCAGTTATTTTTGAAATATGATCCAGTAATTAAGGTTTTTAGGTCAAATCAGAAATTATGCTGGGAAATAGATAAATTATCGGTGATATAATGAGCTTTATGTCTGCTAATTGGGTTGATTCATTTATTGAAGACAGTTCTGTGGGGCTATCAAAACTTGAAATGAGCCTACAACTGGATTTTGAATACCTTATCTAAATTATGTCGTACTGCTACTATTTCGCGATTCGTTTTAGTCTCAAGATGGTGTATCCCCGAAGGGTTAGGCAGATGTGTACCTATAGTATCTACGCCCACATTTCTTCAGCTATGTTTAAATTCCATGTAGGTAATAGTGGGCGAACCTATTCCAATCAACTGGGCACTATTCAACACATTTAATAGGCTGAAATAGCTGTCACATTCATAGTTTCGGAGCGGCTTAATTAATCAATTGGTATGCGTCTATCAAGTGCCTAAGTAGGTACCTATAGATTATTATGCAAGCAAGTAGGCAAGTGTCTACTTGCTACTACTCTCTACAAGTAGGTAAGTTTCTTACACTAATTACTACTATGAAACTAGCAGTACTTTTTTTCTCAAGCCGGTGAACAAGACAGATGATGCAATAGGCCGTGAAACCCGCCAAATCTGTTCAGTTCATTTTGCTCAGAAGCCTATCACGAAATAAGAAAGAAATAACTTTATGCCTAAATAATATTACTGCATTCATGATTAAGTTTCTTGAGGAAAATAACTTAGAAATACAATAATAATCGGGTCAAAAGCCAAAAGACGACAACGACGACGATGATAGAGACACGACTGGTTTGACAAGAACTAAGAAATTAATGAAATGATAACGCAAATTATTAAACTTACCGAGTGACACGACAAGTGCACAGTGCGTAAGAAGCAGACTGATATGAAATCAAACAGAACGATTTGATAATAAAACATGAGACTGCGCTAACCAAAACAAACTAATATGTGACATTATTTTCACACGTGGTCATACTAGTAACGCCATCTGTGGGTGTAGTGCTGAACTACGTAGTGAGTTACCTTACTGAAAAGTAGGGGCGATGACTGTGGTGATAAAATATTTAGTTGTTACTGTTCTTGATAACAGATGTCGCCCTGATACGTTTACGTCTGTTTAGTGTCACAGAAGAGAAAGGTAACGGTTTCCGTAATAATAGTAGACCAAACACACATTCCATATATATTATTGACTGACCCTACTGCCACCAACCGAGCAAACAAAGCCAGTCTCAGTTGTGGTACTGAGAATTTTCTAATAGAAACTCTCAATAGCCCAGGTCGAGAAAAGTCTAAACCTGGGAATCCAACACAGAACCTCAAGCTTAGCAGTCACGCTTGCGATTACTAGACCAACTAGTTAGGCTGACAATAATCAAACAAGAAGACGATAATAAACGATGAGGAGTTATAAGTAAGTACTAAATTGATAATAATATAGGATAGATATATAGGACAAGCTATATGGTCAATGTCCAGCTTTGGTTTGTCTACGAAGAGCTAAAGCTAACCACTCGCCAAAAGATGGATCCTTTCATCATCATTTATAACAACACAGATAAAATAATGAATTCTTCGATATTATCTCAAACTTGCTGCGCCCCGCGGTTTCACCCGCATAAGTTTCGATCCCGTGGGAATATTGGGATAAAAAGTAAAGTAATAAAATTATATGTGTTAATCCAGGGTGTCAGCTATGTCCATACCAAATTTCATCAAAATTGGTCCAGCCGTTTGAGCGTGAAGAAGTAACAAACATACAAACACACACGTGCACACACTCACTCACAAACTTTCGCCTACTATTAGTGTCATAGACGGGGCTCAGACAGCCATATCAAAATTATCAAAAATCGAGTAGAATTTGACATTAATAGTGACACAATTACAACTTGAGATTGATTGATTAATGATAAAACTGTACTTAGCTTTACATTCATACATTAAATATTTGAAAAATGTATGAAAATAGTCTTTATGCCATCAGCGTCGTTATCGTTATCTCGTTGACGTTGGTCAGGGCTCTAAGCCAGTAAACTTTTCTCTATGATTAACATCAACTCACCTATTCAGGATATAAATAGAAACGTTTTATTTTCCTGTCCAGGTAATACAGTAAGCAGGTTCACTGGCTAACAGCAAGTTGAGACGACATGAGTAGCTTAAAATATTACCTACAGCTAGGTTACAATGTATTATTTGCCAGTGAGCCCCAAACTCTGTATCTTGTTAGGGTGACAGGTGGTACTCAACATCCATTTCCTCCATGGATGACAGGTGTGGATGAACTAAACACCCATAGATTGATCCGTCACGCGACGTACCTGACATCTCAATTACGTTATCATGGTGCTCCGATGGAACCGGACCACAGAATGGGGCCGGCCGATAACAAATTGATATCTAGGTTTGCATAAAATCGGTGCTCTGGAAATTTCCATAGTAAATGAATAAACATAAACGTATTGATTGTAAGTTTGTATGGTATACTTACAATCAATACCCAGCACAGTAGTGGTGGTCCAGCGGTATCAGGCCCGACTTATGAGTGGTAGGTCGTGAGTTCGAACCCAGACAGGCACTTTACTTCGTATATTTTTTATTTAAATCACCACTGCTCTCTAAACGGCGAAGGAAAACATTGTGAGGAAACCTGCAAGTCCTGGAACGAAAAATTCGAAGACATGTGAGACATTCACCAACCCGCTTTGGGCCCGCGTGGTGGATTTTCGCCCACTCCCTGTCACAGAGAGGAAGCCTGTGTCCCAGCCACAGATTAAAAAAAAAACAGTTTTGTTCTGTTCTGTGGCCCCAGTAGTGGGAACATTATTAGCTGATTATGCTCAAGCGATGTGGCCTTTGAAGGAAACTGATCTATCAGTCCAGGACTACTAGACCCTTTTACCTAAGAGAGCTCAGCCCTTGGTCCCAAGACATTTTCTCAGGAGGATTTTCCTCCGTCGTTTTTAAGCTGCTTAAAATATACAGCGAATTAAAGGCTCCTTTGACAAAAGTTAGTAATAAGCGAAATGTGTCGGGTACTGTAACCAGAGATGATTGATATGCAACAGGGACGTGAGAGCGATCCTCATCTTACGTGTACATTATCATGTCGTTTGTTTTATTATCATCCGTTTTGTTGCCATGTAGATTTGCAGTAAAGAGCATTTTTGTATAGGTTGGGCTTTATCACCTTTTAATATCTTAGCATAGAGCTAGAATTCTAGTGGCGTTTCTTGTTCATTAAGAATAGTGTATTTAAGGGCTAATTTTTCCAGCGCCAGATAATTTTATCGGAATGATTTTTGACAGTTCGTTCATACAAAAACTGTCAGACGTCAATTTTATTACACGAATAAAAATTGTCTGTCTAATAAATTAGCTTCAAGTGATTATTTTTCTTTTAAAATAATTATATATAAGTGTAATATTTTACAATAAAGGTAGGACTTAAATTAATTTCATCAATCAACTCAGCCTATCGCAGTCCACCGCTGGACGCAGGCCTCTTCCAGGCTGCGCCACAACACCCTGTCCTCCGCCTTCCGCATCCAATCCGTCCCAGCCACTTTCTTAAGGTCGTCTCTCCATCTAGCTGGGGGGCGTCTCACACAGTAACACTACAATTCATTGATCTATTAATATTAAAATAGCCTTCACAAGACATCCATTTTTTTTTTTTTTTTTTTCTGGTGGGAAATCATCGAATGACCCCTCCCACTCTGCGTGGAGTGGAAGGGAGTGTCAGACTCTTACTGACTAAAACCCACCCATGTTCCTTCCTTCGCCCTTTATGTTCCGGGGTAGCGGTAACCCTTTCGGACAATCCCGCTGAACAAGACATCCCTTGGGCAGTCAACACTATTCGCTTGCAAATGGCTTACTTAAATAAATAAATAAATAAATAAATCCCTGGACATTTCACACAGCACCATTTGTCCCAAGCTAAGCAACCTAATGCTTGTGTTATGGTAACAAGATGGCTGATAAACTACTTATATACAATTTTTTTTTTTTTTGTAAATACATACATATTATAGATAGAAAAACACCCAGACTCGGAACAAATACATGTAGGTCATACAAATATTTGTTCCGTGCGGGAATCGAACCCGCGACACGCAGCGCAGCAGCCACTACTACTACTTGCTACTGCCACTTGCTAATATTTTTTTACCACGTAATGATGGCTCGTAACAGTTCGTGCCAATACGAAGGAATAAGTTTATTTCTTTCAGAAACCACCATACCTTTGCTTCGATGAAATACATGGGCACTTGACAGTTTCCCATAGTTTCAAAAAACTAGTTTGGTCGAAATTTCCATTGCAATTGTCGGTACACTAAAAACTGTGTCCTCCCACATATTTCTTTCATGAGTAACATTGTGATAAAGCCCAAGTAAACCAGGCTGTGTTTGTTTGTTTAGTTCAGTGTACAGTCATCAAAAGAAATAAGTAACCAGGGTCGTCGGATATAGCTGAAGTTTATTAAGAAACCGATGGATGTTTTCGAATGAAATTTAATTTGATAAATAAACTGTTTCTTTTCTATTAATTAAATTTAATTTAAATCTAAAATTATTTTCAGTTTCTCACTAAACTATATCCGACGATATGATTACTTAACTCCTTTGGTGACCATACGTATAAGGATC
The DNA here is from genome assembly GCA_911387795.2 of Apamea monoglypha. Taxonomy (NCBI): domain Eukaryota; kingdom Metazoa; phylum Arthropoda; class Insecta; order Lepidoptera; family Noctuidae; genus Apamea; species Apamea monoglypha. Next base: position 3,998,937 of record OU426931.1, read on the forward strand.
TTTCTTTTGAAATATATATAGACATTGCTCATAGCTTTTATATATGTATGTTTGGTGGTTTGTTATGTACTATGTGGAAACTCCGGAAATATATCTACTTCTTAATATGGATATATTATTATCGATATAATTGTAGAGGCAAGAATCTCCAATTGCACGCCAAATGAATGGCTTGGCCGTTCCTTTGAACTATTATTGCATGACCGAACATTAAAGAATAGTGACTTAATTTCTTGCCATAAGCCCGTAAGAGTGTCTGTGCGACGGCCGCAAAACAGCCAAGCCGTATAATTTGACAAAGAATGTAAAGTTTGTAGAGTTAAGTCTTCTAGAGTTAGGGGCTTAGCCCTACATTAGACCTGATAAATGTTTAACAGTGAAAGCGCTACGTAATTTATATGAAATGTTTTCGGTGGTTTTTTTTTTCATCGTACGGAACCCTCTCCACGCGAGCTGATTGCGCACTTGACCGGTTTTTTGTCGCGCTTTCGACGAATATTCCCCAAGTTTTTACTCAAACGGTTTTAATAAACCCGTTTTGCCCGAAAAAAAAATCTGGCAACGCTGATGGATACTGACTGAATTCTAAGCAAGTATACACTTATATGTTCATTTATTTTTTACATTCTGTGTCTACTGTAACTCACACACTTGTTAAAATTCTGGGAAAATCATCTACTTTTACAGTATTTGTAAATATGTGAGCACCATGTACCTATCTATCACATAATTGATTTACCTGTCTTTATTTCTAATTCTTTTACCCTTTTGTGGTAGAGTAATTTTTATTCTAGCTGCATCGTCTTGACGTATAGGTAATTATACAATGAATGTATACAAAACTTTGTGAAACCTTTTAAAAGAGTAACGGTGAAGTTTCTTGCCCATTCTTCTCCATACGAAAACTACCATTTGGAAGGGGCGACTAGAATCAATTCTATTTTATTGTAATTTTTGACATTCAAAGGTGCCTTTTATGTGCCTATTTGAAATAAATTATTTGACTTTATACCTACTTATATACCTGTAATGCGCTGAAGATAAACCGGGCGACTCATCGGCACTCCTTTACATGCAAATTAGTTTACTCTCGGAAATGTAAAGACACGGCCGCTATGTACATAAGCATATAGGTATGTACTGCTTATGTACACGGAATATACTAAATAGGTTGCGTTGAAGGATGCCTGAAGAATTTCTTGAAGATTAGACGCTGAATTATGTACATATTTTATACGTGTAAAACGTTAATTTTGGAATGACCTTGTAGGTACTTACATAAACTTGATTTTTGATTCGAAATTGTTCGGAATTTGTTAAACTTGTCTCTGTTTAAAAACAGCTGTTTTTTTTTAATGAACTGAAACTCAAAAAACGCTTCCAAAAGTGTTTGTACAGACGCCAGCACATCAAACTACTACAGTCTGTCAAATTTCTTTAATAGATTTTCAACTTTATCGCTAAAGCTTTAGGTTCAAGGTTGATTGGGAAAATTTGACAGTTTCGGGTAGCTTGATGTGCTGGCGTCTGTACCTAATTTGTAACGAGCTGGGCTCGAACTTCGAACACGGGGCATCGGTTAAATTACCTAGGCTGGAGTTGTACCCTGCTTTGTCTCAACTACCCAGCTACCAAGCCAAACTTCTGCACTAAAACGTATTAATAGCCTACCTACACAGGCAAGTAGCCTAGTAAAAGTTGTAAAAGTATCGAACTTTTCAGGTTCTCAGGAGTTTTCTAGGAGGCTTTAATATTTTTATATCTTTTACAAAAACTATGAAAGTTTAAAACATCCTACTTCCTACTAATATTGTATCCTACTATATAATATTATAAACGCGAAAGTTATTATGGCTGGATGATGATGATGATGGATGGATGGATGGATGGATGGATGTTTGTTATTCTTTCACGTAAAAACTACTGAACGGATTTGGATGAAATTTGGCACAGAGATAGTCTATAACCAGGATTAACACATAGGATACTTTTTATTTCGATATTCCCACGGGATCGAAACTTATGCGGGTGAAACCGCGGGGCGCAGCTAGTAATTAATAAAAATAAAAATACTTTTCGGCGAGAACTTTGAAAATGTAATTTGTTATTTAATTGTGCTTTTGTGCGTAGTGCTATGACTATGACTTTTGTGTGCACGGAATAAATGTTTTAACATCTATCATGAGCCAGTATCTAAACGATGCCTTTCAGACCGGACCACAGCATTTTGTGTCTGAAATAATTATATTGTTTGATAAAAGATAATTTAGCTAACTATCTTTGATCAATTAGCCGCATGACTTAATCAGTACTATCCACACTTGATAAATTACGTAGAAAAGTCGGACACTTGAAGAATTACCTCCAGGAAGAATTAATTACTTTGATAATATCTACATCGTCTTTATTAAATATTCTGTCGTGTATGATGAATTCCTATAACTTATCTCTTAGGTAATTCAGCTTAGAATAGTGTATCTTTATTTGCGAAAAATAATTTGTACTTTGCTCCTATTTGTAACTTTCAGAAGCCATTCGTAAAGTTTTCCCGCAATAATACTACAAAGTGAAAAATAATTTTAATTTCGGAAGTCGGTGGCAAAAAAAAAAACAAAAGAATAGGTACAAAACTAAAGACACCGACAAAACGCTATAAAATGAAAAATAACTTTAATCTCGGAGATTAAAGTTACTTTTCATTTTGTAGCGTTTTTTTTTGGAAGTCGGTTGTTTTTTTTTTGTAATAAAGATTTTTCACTTTTTTGTTAAACAAAGATACTTCACACAAATCGAGTACTTTCACTTGCTTAGTAAATAACTGTGACAGGAAGTTATTATAACACCATCAACATACACTAAGTGGAAAAAATACGTAATAATGAAGCTATAGAGGTATGAGGAACAGGGTGTAAAGTTCACTCATCCTCCATAAAAAAGGGAGGATCCTCCGACCAGACGGGTGTTGTGTCTGGCGGGCAATTGCCCAACGATTGATGTTGGGAAATTGTATCTATGCTAATTGCGCGGTAAACTCTGCTTGCGAGATGCAGGATTTACGTGACGTCAGTATGACGCATTGTTCGCATGTGGCGTTGTAGATACCGCTACAAAGCTAACTCAAAAACTACTCATCAGGACTTGACCAAATTTATATAGGACTACTCCACTAAGTATACCCTTTCAAACAAAAGAAATAATTTCTCAAATCTGTTTATAAATGACGGAGTTTTGAGGTAACAAACACAAAAAAATACCATTGCATTGAGAACCTCCTCCTTTTTTTGAAGTCTGTTAAAAACGATACGTTATAACATATTGAAATATGTACCACTGAGCTTGCGTAAAAGAGGAATGATGAGGGAGCGAGACAGATGATAACATCTCATGGAGACAGTTAACTATTTGACCCAATAACTCGCTGTAAAGTTAGTTGTCACAAGTCACCCGCAATGATGACCACTAATTGATACTAGTTGATAGGCTGCGTTCTGTGTAACTGTTAAAGTAAGCTATGTTCGAACTAGACGTTTCTTACCCGACTACAGCAAGGCCAAAAGGTAGGGTTATGTTTTTGCACTCTTGTTATTATCATCTGCCTAGCCTTTTCTCAACTATGTTGGGTTCGGTTTCCAGTCTAACCGGATGCAGCTGAATACCAGTATTTATAGGAGCGATTGCCTATCTGACCTCCACAACCCAGTTATTGGGTAATACGATGCCCCTTGGTAAGACTGTTTGTCAGTCTTTCGGGCTTCTAACGACCCGTAACGACTGCCATAGATTTACGATTGCATGGAGGGGTCTTGGTATGTGAAGATAGTAGTTTAACCTGATTGATCATCCCGTGCGGCTGTTATTACTTAGCCACAAGCCCCTTGTTTGTATGCAGAATAAAACGCAGATTAACGGTCATATACATGAGTTTGTAATCCGGTCTTTTAGAGCTTTTAATAGCACTAAAATCCAAAAGGCAACTCATAAAACCGCTACGTGATCGTTAAACACAAGTTGCTATATTAAATTGAATAAAATGCATACCTACTAAACTTTTAAATACATAAGACGCATCTACGCATTATCTTTATTAGACTGTCTATCTGCAATCATTAAAAAACCGGGTTAATTATTTTGTGTTTATGATATTTCTTACTAATGCTAAATAATTATATTCATATTAATCAAAAGTAAGCACATAATTCTCAAATTATGTTTTTAAACGAAGACAAGAGATAGATTTTTAAAACAGGGATTTTGTGGATTACTTTACAGCTATAAGCTTTATAAGTGGTTTACAATACAAACAATTCCAGGACGCAGGATCGTCGCAGAAAAAAATTGCAATGTTAAGGAGTCGGTTAGAATTCCTGGTTTCCGTACCAACAAAAGTGTATAAACAAATAGTTTTTTGAAGAATAGAAATAAAGCTAGGCGTCTCTTCTTCTCCCTTAATCCACCCAGAGGTACTCTTTGAAAAGATAGCTTTTAGCGATATGACCACCCATTGTAAAATTTCTACAGTTATAGTATCTGTAATTTTTATGGTGTACCTACATAATAACGAGTTTTTTATCTATCTATCTACCTACAGTTAAATACCTAGCGGGCAAAAGCGATACTATCGAAAGCAAAAAAGATAAAGGGATGCAAATCTTATAAATTAAATCAAAAAACAGTTCTAATACGCAATATTCCGTTAAATAAAGTAATTGTTGTTATTGATTTCATCACCACTGCTCTCAAAACGGTGAAAGAAAACATCGTGAGGAAACTGGCATGTCCCAGAACAAAAATTCGAAAACATGTGACATCTACCAACCCGCACTGGGCCCGCGTAGTGGATTACGGCCCACTCCCTCCCACAGAGCGGAGGCCTGTGTCCCAGCAGTGGGAATATTACAGGCTGATTACGAGTATGATGTTATGAAAGTAACTGTAACAGTATCCCGAGTGTAAACTCGACAGCTTGACACCTGAGACACATTAGCGCCATAAATAGAACAAGAAAAACTATAATTAAATCTAAACAGACACCATTAATCAGTCCAGTGTAATGAGGACTTTTTATACAGTTTAAGGCGGGTTTATAAACAGCTCATTCATAATTTAGTGTAGTTTTATAATGATAAACAGTGCAACTACACGATATGACTACATTGTGCAATAGTGAATGTCTGTGACAATTGGTAAAAAAAGGAATTTATTCTAACTAGGTTCAGAATCAGCACTTTTCGACGGTCAAAATTACATTAGACAGTTCCCCAAAACGCACGGTGAAGATGCCGATTGGTATCTAAAGGAGCTGATGTTAATCTAGAAAAATAAAGGGTTTATAACTAGGCAGAGTTGCAAGTCAGGACTAGGAAATTCTAAATCTTACGCCATAATTTGTTAAATCAACCGATACGTAGATGGAAAATACTCAGTTCTGCACCCGGTGCAGCATCGTAACGGTCAACCATAGAGCAACACGGGCAACATTATTTCTCATCTTTTGTTTTTAATTGATTTGAATGATCATTTTATTTATTTTTTTCTTATCCTTATCTTGTTATATGTACAGACGCCAGCACATCAAGCAACTACAATCTGTCGCTATTAGTAGATTTTCAACTTTATCGCTAAATCATTAAGGTTCAAGGTTGATTGGGAAAAATTTGACACTTTCGGGTAGCTTGACTTGCTGGCGTCTGTACTTTCTGTGATAAATACAAAATAAATAAAAATAAATTTTTCTTTCTTTTTTTCCATAGTTATCTTCACAGTAATTGGTAAACCAAACCTGAAGTTGAAGTGGTATTTGTGTGAGGTTGGTTATTTCGTGGTATTTCTTGTCAAAATATGTAAGTATCAGATTGACATAGACAAGTACTCAGAGTCTCACAGGCTCGGGATTAACCGTTTTTGTTTTTACCTAAAATAACACTTCTCAAAATTTCCATTCTTTAAACAGACTGTTAGCAATGTGCCCACCGTGGGAAGTCCAAGTATAAAATTATGCGAATATTTAAACTACGAACTGCAGCAAAAGTTGTTCATTTTAATGTCGACATTTATTCTCTCCCGGACAATGCTAACGTTTCAGGGTGCATTGCATAATTTGTTTGGAAACTTAAAGCGAAACAAAACTGTAATTTGGACAAAAGTTCACTACAAAGGATACTTTTATGCTACTGTTCACTGCCCAGTTTGAAGAGGCCCTAAACTGTAACGTCATCTTATTATCACTTCGGCGCCATCCCCGCGCTTAATCGTAAACATAATCCACCGTGTGTCCACGTCACACGAACTAAGTATGATGACGTCACAATGTTTGCACTCTTGCAGTTTAAACATCAGTTCAAGTTCAATGATTTGTGTGTAGTTTTTTATAGGTGTGGCTGCAGTCGGTCTTTGTCTCGCTGTCGCCGGGCACCAGGGGGCGCTGCGGCGCGGCCAGCTGTGTTCACGCCGGTCCGCAGCAGTCGCGGTCCGTCAACGGGCGAGGTACCACGTGGTTACTCCACGTCCCGTAAATCAAAAACTTTCTTACGTCAAATCAATGGATATAACCTAACACGCGCGTTTCGGAAATTAAGAATAAGATGTGATATATTTGTGTTTACGTCGCGATGGCCTGTTAATCACTTATTATTGTGTGCAACAGTGACGTGCTGTGCTGTGCCAATGATGTGAATATTTTTTCTGTGTTGTGTTGCATAAAAAAGGAGTTATGAGTATCCAAAAGTGTTTGCTGGATAATTCCAGCAGGATGATCAAGGCGATGTCGACTGCTAAGTCGAGTACCAGCGAAGTGAAGATGGTATGTACACTTTAACACTAGTTTGGCGTAATGAGCGACCTTGTGATGAAAAGAAAGCTGTGTTTTTAGGTTATTAGTCATGAAAACAATAGTTAGCAGTTCAGTAACTTCTTTATCGCACTGTCAGAGTTTAATGTGAAGTGAATTCGTAATAGTATTGCGATGTTTTGGTGCAAATAAAACGTTTTAACTTCGTGTATGTTTGTAACAAAATCCATACAAAGTCAGTTATGTTATTACGTATAATTACGTCACAGCGAGATACGTTTCCGTTGCTGCGGTGCTTGCAATATGGCATTATTTTTAAATAAAACACTATAAAATTACTTTGACATTAGCATTGTAAGTTTAAAACAACGTTGTTTCATATTGTTTCTCTTTTAGGTGGTATAAGAGGACTTTTGTTCGACTTTTGTAGCACTTATCCTAGCTAGAGTTAAACATTTTAGTTTTTAATCAGCTGGCGGACTTATGTAAAATACATATTTATTTATCTACTTCGACACATAATTGACCACGACGAGTTAGCTATACCTACTTTAGTAAACTGTGCTATAGTGCTAATTGGTCTTATAACAGTTTTTGTAGGCAGGGGTGTTTAAAGGGAACTTACAAAGGTATGGCTAATGGCGTTGAAGGGAAACTTTAGAATTCGCTAAGTGTTGGCAAACCTGTTACTATTGTTGGTTAGTTTAGGATATAATTGAATGTCAGTGGGGCTTCTGGCCGTCAAACACGTAAGTAACTAGCTAAGTATGTTTTGATTTACTATTGCTAGTGACAAATAAAAGAAAAAAAAATGAGTCTGACCTTTAAAAGCCAGCGAAGCGTGACATTAAACTTGAGAGTAATGATGCTATTCGTTCTCATATTTGAGACTGATCTTTTCTTTATGCTCTTTTGTTGACTGAAGTTTAGTTCGAGAAACACCTGGCCAGATGACGGTTATGCCGAAATTATTTTAAAGGCGACCGACTTACCTATGGAACGACATATTATCGAGAGCCATTCTTAGGCGATTATCACACAGCCAGGCATCACGCTGCATGATGCGTGTCAATGCACTGAATGAACGCGCGTGGATGCATTTTCTGTGTGTTGGACTGTGCGTGTTTTCTATACAAACGGAGATACTTACAAGCAACGTTAAAACACGCATTCACGCGCTACGCTGCGTGGTGCGTGGCAGTGTGTTAATCGCCTTAGGATCTCACTATAAAGACCGACGTTGAAACACAGTACTATCAATTCCCGTTTTTTTTTTTAGAATGGTCGCATTCTGATCTTAGTGTGAGTCTATCAAAAATAGTTTAAATTTACCGACATTTTTGACATCGATTGTCATTGAGATGAGATTGCGACGAGATACGTTTAATTTTATTAGCCTTCAGATGTCATCTCCGAAATTACTGTTTGGAAACTAGTCTTTGGTTATCCACAAGATACCCATTTGGGGATGGTTAAATTGGTGATTTGTGATAATTTCGATACTCTAGCTACTTGAAGAAAACTTATGTGTGTGAGTTATGGAATGATTGGATATAAAGATTAAAATAAGACAGCGATGGTAATTATTAAGATAAAATATTCATTACAAAGGGTATAATCCAGAGACACAAAGCAGTTTTTGATTTATTTTCATCATTAGCTTTATTTTTTTGTACTATGTACTATGTACTGCGTACTATGTACTGCGTGGTAATTGCTTAACACTAACAGTTAGAATTGCTTTCATTTTGACAGTTCAAGAACATTCCTTACGTTGTTGAGCAGACATTTTTTTTAACAGCAATGGAATAGTTATATCCTTTAAAACTATTCAGATTGTGATTTAAAGTGTGTTACGCAAATAGGATGCTGCGTTCGTGAGATATTGTCAGTGCGGTAAACACCTAAAAAGGTACTGAATCTTGAACTTCTCTTCTCTCTTCTTTGTATGTGTCGCTCATCTCAGCGACAATCAATGTCAAAAACGTAGGGAGTTTAGCGGTATTTTTGACAGATAAACTGCGATCAAACTGTGAATGTTCTTAAAATTACGAAAATTGCCCATCTGTTCTACACAGTTTTTGTAAAACTATGTTTCTAGTTATGGTTTTGGTTTAATATATTAGTAGCCTGAGCGTGATCTTTTCTACTAAGATAACGGTAATTAAGTGGCAATTAAGTTAGTTATGCACTAAATAGCTACACGCTGATGCAAATACCTGATAATATCTAGGTAGAAGTATTAAAACCTCTATGAATTGAAATGGCATTGTGCAACCAACAGCTGTATTATATACTTAGATAGGTATATTTTATTTATAATGAGTATTAGAGTGCAAAAAAGGTATATATCCAAATTAGGCTGAGAATCAGCCCTTTTCGAACTTCAAAATTACATAAGACAGTCCCCCAAAACGCCCGCCCTTCACCACTTCCTAGTGCTTTAGTTGGGAAGAAGAAGTGGCGTAACGAACTCCGCAGCAGCACAGAGGTCTGTTCAGTTATAAAATACTTGTTTCTAGCTCTTATAGACGAACAGCATTTTATCGACGACAGAGGTAACTACGGCTGCAGTTATGTCAGTCGCCGACAAGATACCGCTCGTCAGTAAGCAGCCTTAGAGCTCTTTGAGATGGAGATCACCCGAAGCTGTATTTACTACGACCATACCTCTTTCTGCCGCGAAGCTGTGTTGCTGTGTTTCGTTTCAAAGGGTGGATGCTACAGTCCGTTCAGTTATTTTTCCTCTGATTATGCATCACTGTCCAAATCACAGTGATATTTATTCTCATTTTAATAAGGTAGGTTTCCTTTTGGGTTACTGCCCAATGGCAGTATTATACCATACCATACCATACCATATGGCAGTCATTTTACCTCTGACGGCAGCAACCTAACAGCAATCTTAATGTAACGAGAATAAAGCTCACAATGATTATTGATTGATTTGATTGATTGATGTTAGGTTGCTGTCGTCAAAGGTAAAATGACTGTAAACGGTGTATAGTGTAGGTACCTAGGTATTCTATATTCATATCGTTGTTGCTAATCGATGTTATTTCCACATAAACAAATATCTACTTTATAACAGTGTTATTAATTTAAGTTAGGGAATACCAAAGGCACGATGGATGGATTGTGTGAAATATAATGTGGATAGAGACGGAGTGACTACCGAGATGACGACTGATAGAGAAGTATGGAAGAAAAAAACATGTTGCGCCGACCCTAAATAAATTAGGATAGGGGCAAGAGAATGATGACGAGTGAAATCAAATTGACTAGCCTACTACTGCAAAGTTATGCGTTAAAAAAATGAAATTGTAGCGTAAACTGAACTTTACGTATGGATTTTAAAGTTATTTTTCCAAAAACACATCTGGTTACCTGTTTCAGTTTGCAAACTAAATTGCGAATGTAGGATACCTTCATGAGATATTTCGTCTTTGTCTCTAGGATGGCTTTTGGTATTGCAGATGTCCTGCATTAGCGTCACGTTAGTGATCATCTTCGTTGATGCCCACCCCCGGGTGGGCACTTTGAGTCCATCAACGAAGATACGGGCCAGTCCAAAAGTAGTTGATCCGTCAAAACAAGTATCAAATTCAATTGTTTGGACGGGCGAAAACATCGGTTGTAGGGACAGTTGTCAAACCGTGTTGTCATTCATTCTTAGTTTGAGCCCCGAACTAATCTTATGTACGTTACCGTATCCACGATTCTTGGGATTACGGACTTCAAGCTTAGAGAGTACACCTCCTTGTTCAACGTCTGTTTGTTTGTCTTTAAAAGCATCATAAGAATTTCGTACATCTACCCTTCGTAGAATTCCATAGACACTCTCTATTGTATTGTATTGTTGTAATCTAACAATAGACATTGATTATTGAAGCCCCGCCAACGTTCTATAAGAATTATCAAACATGGTGGGAGCCAAAAATCCTGAATAAAGACGAACTAGGCTCTGGTGGGAATTACCTATGTATATGTGTGTATTGTAGCTAAACAGAAAACAACATCCTACATCCATGACTAGGATAGCGCTGTAAGAACAGTAGAATATAACATTTTTTTGCCACTACATAAAGCGTCAAAAATTTACTGAGGATGATATTCTCTTAGCATGTATATTTCCTTTTTTTCTTTTTTTATATTCCTGTTTTTTTATCACATTTAAATTAAATTATATTATTTTGCTTTAAGGACGCTGTACCAGTACAGTGTCCTTATAATTGTTTGCTTTAAAAATAAAAATAATTGTTTTAATAATTGTTGATGAAAAAAAAATTATTTGCTGCACCGGACGACGTCATTACGTCGGCGCCGGCTGTCGCTGAAAACCAGCGCTGGGGCTATGTCTTGCATAGGGTCGCAGCATAATGCTGAGCGATAGCCGTTTTGCGTGGATGTGACGTATGTTTCCCCCAACCATTTCTTAGTGTTTTTTTTTGTGTTTTATGTTTTTTTTTTGCGTTATGTTTATCGCAAATAAACGTATTTTCTTATAGAAACTTTCTATTTCATCATCTGCCTAGCCTTTTCTACTATGCCTAGCCTTTTCTTTTCAACTATGTTGGGGTCGGCTTCCAGTCTAACCAGATACCAGGGGGTCTACTACGAAGTGCAAAGTGCGAATGATCGGATCGGACCGACACATGGCCGAACCGAATATTATTGAAAAATGCGAAAAAAGTTCGGATCGGCTCAGTTGGGTCGGGACCATAGTCAATATTCGAAAGAGTGTAGGATCGGGACCGAGCGAACCAAATAGTAACTTCGTAGCAGGGAACGGCCGAACGCTCAGCCGATACTACTTCGGAGTAGACCCCCTGTATTTTACATGGAGCGATTGCCTATTTGACCTCCACAACCCAGTTACTGGGTAACACGATCCTTAGCCCTTGTGAAGACTGGTTGTCAGACTTACGGACATCTCACACCCATAACGACTGTCAAAGATCTACAAATGATAGCTGAGGCTAACGGCTTAACGTACTTTTGTGTTAGCGTTGCTTAACCTTGAAAATCGACCCGTGCAGCTGTTTATTCAGCCACGAGCCCCTCCATAGAATATAACAGTTATTAATTTAAAACGAACACCGGTATCGTCGATTTCGAGTTATGAGCACAGTAACAGACAGATTTTGTGTTTTTATTACTGAGATGTAAGGATGATCAATGTTTGACATACTGGGTCAAATTCTATTGGGGGCCTTGGGGGTCAAGTAAACTAATTACTTGTAATAAACTAATTGCTACAATGCTGGTTAAGTATAAATTGCACTAAACTTTACTTTAATTTTATACTATCTGTTGCCTGTGACTTCGTCTACGATTCAGTATGAAAAGAGTAGCCTATGTCCTTACCCAGGTCATCAGTTTAGCCGTTTTAGAGTGAAAGCGTAACAAACAAACAAACTCACTTTCGCATTCATAATATTATAGTTTTTGTATGATCAGTTCCCACAGAAAAACTGCGAAAATGCATAGTTTTAAGTACAAGACTTACTGTAAACTCTATATAAATATTAACATAACGCCTGTAGTCTCCGAAGGGTTAGACAGAGGTGTATCCTATAGTAGATACTAGGAACTCCCACATTTAGGTTTAAATCCCATGTATTGGGGGGCAGGCCTATTGCCGCAAATCCAGACTCCGAGCTGCTACTGAGAAAGTCCAGATGCAAGAAACAAATAATGTAAATAAATAATAATGTGTTCTGAAGGGCTAGATGAGCCCTTCGAGGTACCGGGAGGAATCAAACAACGATACGATTCCTTTACGTTTATATTGACTGAACGACTTTATATATTCCCGACTAAACTAGCACTGGCTTTTTCTAAACAAAAAACCTAATAAAATACGTATTTTACACCCCGTTCTAAACATGCTTGAATGTTCGAATGGAAGCCGCGCTAAATTATGGTCAGCCTGCACTACATAAGGTTGATTTTGGTAAGCAACCTTTACAGAATCTACATCGCATATCGACGGAGAAAGAGACGGAAGATCTGCCATATAAGGTTGAGCTAAATCTTCCATAGAACCACAGTAATTAGCGTCATTGGCGCCAACTCTACTGCGCAACGAATCGCCGAGTGGCATATATGAGGAAAAACAGTTTTTGTAATGTATTGTCCACGTATTGTAGCAATTAAATTTTAGGTAGGTACTATATTTATTATTTTTCCTCATAATTATATTTTCCTCTAGCTGATAAAACAGTACTTTGACAAGTTTAGTTTCTTATAATCCACGTCAATCGTTTTGTGTGATTTCTATCCTCTTTTTACGCTCCTCGGTTTCGCCAGCGTAAGTCTCAATCCCGTGGGAATATCGGGATAAAAAGTATCCTATAACCTAATCCAGGTCTACCCATATGCAAAATTTCATCCAAATCTGTTCAGCCGTTTTAGCGTGATAGCGTAACAAACAAAAACATACTACAAATCAAATCTTTTCTCTTCATAATATTATATTAATATAATATTAAAGAGTATAATATACTCTTTATAATATTAGTTCAGTTTAGAAAATCTATGTCCGGGGATTACAGGCTCCCATTAATATTTTATTCATCAAACGGATTATGAACGTTATTAGGTAGACAACCTGACCTTACCATTCCTTCGACGTATCTTCCATTATTCACAGGAATACCTGACCTATGCACAAGAAAATATGATCTACCTATAGATAGGCGTAATAACCACGAAAAGTTTTAATATTAATTTAATATTACCTTTAATATTAATTTCGAAATGCTAGGTATTTCTTACAAACATAAAAACCATGAAATTGATGTCCCCTTCTTAAAAGTACGTCATGCAGTACAAATGTATTTTTATGTCTAAATGTAGATTATGTAGTATGATGGTTTCATATCTGTTTTACTGCTTGATGTATGTTTTATGTATTCGTATCACCCTTGAAAGTACGTGAAAAATGTTGAAAGTAGACCACGAGGTTGCAGACTGCAGACAGCAAAAGTGGGTATTGAAGGTGGTGCATTTTTTCTTTTTGTAGCTACTTTTCGTAAGCCTACTGGGGGTCAGACACTTCCCACTTTAAAATCTCATCGTATACTGTTTTGTTGATCAAAATAACTACAACCATTCCATAATTGTTTCTATTATTTTTCTTTTATTTACCACCTGTAATTGTACATTATGGATTGCAATAGACGATTTGAGATTTGATTTGAATCAATCCTATGAGTTTTGATGACCGATCAAATTGAGTCATTGTCTACAATTTTTAGAAAAAAATATACGTTCCTTGTGCTTAGGTGTCACAGTGAAAGGCTGTCAATGAAAGTGCTCTGAGATTTTGGAGAAAGAGAATGAGTATACCACTAAACACTGTCCCTGCCACCCGTAGGGACAACTACGCACAAACTGTAAAAACCATGTACTGAATCCATGGTAACAGGTTGGGCGTCGATGTCCCATCCTGTATGGTACATATTAATTCCATGCGTTTTACCTTCTTAATGCTGCAGTAACAGTGGTGGCAGTTCTCGCCATAAAGTTGGAAAAGGAGTCTTTACAACTCCAGTATAATCCTTCGTTTACAATTCCGTTATCGTCAATGACACCAGACAAATGGCAAAAATGACACAAAGTACACGAGTAGTATGATCTGACAATTTTCCCACGATTTCTGAACGTTATGTACCTAAATATATTGATACCTACTCAATTTTTGTTTGTATACTATCTTGAAATATGATCGACGCGTGAAACTAGAAACTAGGTACCTACTTGGGTGTCTTACTTACGATTTCGCTTTTAAAATTATATTTCACTGTTCTGCAAAATTTGATTTGGGTTGGTGACACGTAAGTGTACGAATAAATTGATGAGTTTGTCTGACCGTTTGACGTCACTAGTAGTTACATTACTAGCACCAAGACATTAACTTAATTTTTAATTGTCTTGTATTTAAAAGCACCCAGTACTTGTCACCCAATTATGTTGGAGCCTCCAGTCTAATCGATTGCAACTGAATACCAGTATTTTATATGGAGCGACTGCCTATTTGACCTCCATAACCCAGTTACTGGGTAACGCTTTAATGAAAGCCGAGAGCCTTGCTTAGTTTCCGGGCTACTGACTTTTTCTTCGTGTCGATGATTCAAATTTTCTGACAGCGACTACCTGTAAGTACTGTCATTCTGTCTCTCAGGTAGGAAATGTCGACTCCATCTAGCAATTTTTTTTTATATTGTGTTAAATGCGATTCCGATATCCTATTTATAGTATAAACAATTTCGTTTGAAATCATTGGTGGATATGTCTCTTGTAATAGCCACAGATCCCCTCAATGGAACGGTCGTGAGAAAATATTAACACCTAAATTATCTAACCAAATTTGGCGGACGCCCAAACGAGTTGCAATTAATTACTAAAATAAATTACCTAATTACTTTTAGTTTGAATGAAGCTGCTTCTAATACCTATTCATGACATAATCACCTCGTATTTTATTATATTGATACCTGAACCACCCCTGAACCAACCCACCCTGTGATGCAGTCTAATGCTGTTTGCC
Source organism: Apamea monoglypha (assembly GCA_911387795.2). Lineage (NCBI taxonomy): Eukaryota > Metazoa > Arthropoda > Insecta > Lepidoptera > Noctuidae > Apamea > Apamea monoglypha. The sequence continues at coordinate 4,014,278 of OU426931.1, forward strand.
CTATTTTTGTTTTTATAAATGACATCTCGTAGTTGACCTAGAGAGGTCGTGACTACTTAACCAGACTATCCTGTGGTTGCCTTAAGAGAACTCAAAGCCTCCAGCTAGGGGTTGGGGAGTTTGCCCTCTGTAAATAGGTACAAAGGCATTTATACCGACGTCATTTCCCCCAATGCTGTACATAGCCATGCCCCAAGCATCGCTACAATGACCGCTCCTGCGCTTCCCGTACACAGGAAGTTCCTGCAAGATTCACAAGGATGATTAGATTAACATTTTTAGCATAAAAATAACAATAATGTATGTTTTTACAAATCCTTTTTTCAAGTAGACTGTTCGTAATATTTTGACAATCGAATCCGAACGCCTGTTCAATAACAATAGCAAAGAAACACGATTCAACGTAAGTTCAAGCTTATCTTTTACATTTCGTGGTCGTATTCATTTCACAGGGAAGAGGAAGAAAGAGAATTTAAATAGAATATGTATTAGGTTTAAAAATCTTTTGCTGACCTCATTAAAATGCTGTGACCTTTGTTTAAAATGGAGAAGGATTTCTTGAAAGAGACAAGAAACAAGGCTGGCTTAGATATAACTATCCTACTAATATTATAAACTTGAAAGTTTGTATGGTTAGATGGATGTTTGTTAGTGTTTCACGCAAAAACTACTGAACGGATTTGGATGAAATTTGGCTCATAGGTAATGACCTGGGGAAGGACATAGGCTACTTTCTCATTCTGGATCGCAGACGAAGTCACGGGAAACATCTAGTATATAATATTTTTCATTATGTTGTTCCTCCTACACCACGTTGGCACACTTCAAACGGTATCAATTTAAAATATTCGTGTTTTTTTCCACTGTAAAGTTGACAAACAAATAAACATACACAACAACAAATAAAAATATAACATCACTTCTGTACCTTGACTACACGATGTTCACCTCTGAGCTGCCACCGACAACGCCGTGGAAGTGGCAAAGTTTTGGGAAAATAACATTTAAAATACAGTCGTGCCAGCCACACGAAGAAGAAGAAAACTTCTGTACTTATTCCCCGAAGCAAGAAGGGAAGCATATATGTTGTAGTCACATTTCGCCAGATAAGACGTAATCTCTTGTACCTAATAGGGCGCGAAGCTATTGTCATTAACACTCTCTGCCTACCCCATGAAGAATACAGGTGTGATGCTATGTTAGACATAATAAATTTTACTTAAAAAAACGTTTCTTCATTCTCTTATCACAGGCAGGCTTTATTTGCAGCTTTGAGGTTGACGATAGATTGCAAAGACGAGGGTTGACGCTTGACGCTTTTCTTGAATTGCTTGCGGTTCGAAAAGCACTTGCTATACAGCCATTATAGAGCTTGAAAAGGGCTCTTGATGAAATAAAACTAGGTATGAGTTTTAAGGTTAGGTTTTAATTGGTTTAAGTGTTTATTGTTATTGCTTTTCTTGTAAGTAGTACAAGTTTTGTTTAAGACTATTCACAGGTGACCAATTTTAGGGTTTCGTACCCTATTAACGGGTGCCCTTAGCGTGTAGTCGCTCAGTTTTTAAGTTTATTAAGCCCTGGCTGGAGGCCTTAATTTATTGATGCGCCCACAGGCAAGCCCGGTTAAGCAGCCGACAACCTTCTAGGTTGACCTGATTTATTTTAAATAGGCACATAAAAGGCATTTGTGAACGTCAAAAAAAAAAAAAACGGTAACCACCTAATGTCTGTAATCTGTATTTATGCCTGAGCAATAGGCACGCCCTCTATTTCATGGAACTTAAACATATTGGACTTTATTACTTACTTATAGAACCCGAATTCACTAACCTAACCTAACCTAACCGCGCGAAAATACGCGAAGTTTGAACTGTCAAAACGCCACGCTTGACAACCGTACGTAGTTTGCACGCGGCAAGATTACGCGGGGAATAATAATGACCATAAGGAATTGTGTTCCTAAGGGATGTACCTCACAGTTCAACTATTCATTAAGGTGAACACTCACTGTGCCTGTAATCAAGTCGCCAGTTGTTATTAATAATTCACGCGAGCCCTGCACGGTCGACACGACATCTCTCGTGCGATGGAAACTTACGACCGAATAGTACGGACGGGGACGTTGAGTGCGGATATAAGCAGCTATTTCGCAACACAAATAGTCATAGTCATTTATTAGTAAAGGATTCATACCAGGCATCATAATAAAAAAAAACACACACACACACATTACATACAAATATAAAAAAAAACATTATTCCATCCATCCATTTATCCATTTAATATCCATCAAATATTGTACCTAGGTGAGAACACTTAAGTTACGATACTTAGGAATCTACTCTTTTGACAAGACAGTTTACAAAAACAGATTTATAACTTTAAAAGCATGCCAGTACTATTTTTAGGTATTTTCCTGATCCGCCATGAGGTGAGGTGGCGAAGGTGCAGCGTTTACTGTAGGTGAGGCCAATTGATAAAGGGGTTCATGTAATTAAAGTGCGACAAAGATCCTTTGGCACTTGTATGACGTTTACAGGGGGCGCTGGTTGGTAAACATTTGTAGAAATGTTTTGTGAAGTGTATTAAAAAAACTAGATGGCCGCGTTAGTTCCGATTTTGACCACGCGCCAAAAGATTCTTGTATAGCTGTATGTTTGTCGATATATTTACCCTTCTCTACTCCAAAATAATGAATCACATTATTACTAGCAAACAAAGGTTTACAACATAAATCTCGCTATAACACGCGAAATCAAGCTGACAATCTTAATTAAATAAAATATGAATAATTAACGAAAGCCGTGCGCGGCCGCGCCTCTAGTGTAATGAAAACATACGGGTGGATAGACTGGACGTCAACGCCGTTAACGACACGTCACAAAATATTGACAAATATTGGCGAATTGTGTTTTTTGTACAATTGTTAGTTTATCCAATGGTCAAATAATTAACTATTTGTTAACTCCAACTTTGTGGGGTTAAATTTTGTTACCTAAGAGTTACTGGTTAGACTGGAAGCCGACCCAAACATAGGAAATGGAAATGGGAAAAGGCTAGGCAGATTATGAGATACATAGATAGAAGATGCTCTTCCTCTCGTCTCCGTATAGGAACGTGTCACTAATACAGAATTTTGTTATATGTTTTACGACATTGGCTGCAGCTATTAATGTTCCTCGTGTGTGGTGGCGTTGAGTGGCGGTAGGCATGTGTTGACTCGAGCTACACACGAATTTATGAGTTTATGACACCGGTTCCTAGTTTTTTATGTACCTTAAGTACTCTTCATATTATTTTTTAGACATGATATCGTGTTTATTTTACGTAATAAAATCATCAATTCATTCGCCAAGTATTTTATAGGTCAGGTTAGTACCTAACTTATAAAATACTTGACGAACGAATGGAAAAAAAACCGGCCAAGTGCGAGTCAGGCTCGCCCTTGGCCCGCTGACAGACGGACGGACGGACCAACGGATGCACGGACAGCGAAAGCTTAGTAATAGGGTCCCGTTGTCACCCTTTGGATACGGAACACTAAAAAGTGCCTATTCTATTTCTTTTTCTGGGTTACTCTTCGCAAATTTTCGCTGTTATCAGTTCAGCAGTTATAACGTCAAGAAGAAAAAACAAACAGACACACTTTACCTTTTTTCATGTCCAGCCTAACTTATGTGGACAAATATTATGTTCGGCATTTAGATAATCCGATACGGCTGAATATCAGCATGACAACTACAAAGGGACCGACATCTAACCCCCCCCCCCCTCCCCTTTACCTAAATTAGTAAGATAACGTGATTAGTTTGTGTTATTGTATGACATTGATATCAGCACGCTAATTGCGTAACACATTACCAATCTCAAATTGAATAATTTTGAAGGATATTGCTAATCCATTGCTTCATATGTTCGAAAAATGTGTCTGCTCTACTACGTAGATAACGCAATGAATATTGTTGAACTGTCAAAATGAAACCCATTGCTACTGATAGTGTGTTACGCAACCACCCCGCAAAATCAAAAGTCATTTATTCAAATTAGGCTGAGAATCAACACTTTTCGAACGTCAAAATTACATAAGACAGTCCCACAAAACGCCCGCCCTTCACCACTTCCTAAGTAGTGCTTTCGCTGGGAAGAAGAAGTGGCGCAATAAACTCCCCAGCAGAACAGCTGTCTGTTAAGTTAGAAAAACTTGCTTCTGTAAGTAGTAGTAGTAGCGCAATTTCATGTTGTCTAAGTATTTGTGGAATAATACAGGGTGGCAGGGACATCCACGCACAACCAACAACACAACACAACCTGTTAATATGGATTCAGTACATGATTCTGAACCCCCAACGTTACAATTTATTAGACGGTTATTTAAAAAAAAATATTCTGCCATACATTTTGTCCGCTTAGATTGCACTTTTCTAGAAAACAGCAGATTTTTTTTTGATAACCGACTAAGTAATTCTACGCTAAGGGGTTTAGAATCATGTGCTGAATTAAGATAACACGACGCACTTAGTCTTCACTTATTCTACTTTCGAGCACTGGTGACCCAGTAGTAATTTCCGCGACTGATTTGCGCGATTACTGTCGTGGGTTCAAACCCAAGCAGGCACTTTACTTTGTGTAAATTATTTCATCACCACTGCTCTCAAAACGGTGAAGGAAAACATCTTGAGAAAACTGGCATGTCCTTGAACCGAACATTCGAAGACATGTGACATATACCAACCCGCACTGGGCCCGCGACGTGTGTTATCACGTAAAAAAATTTTTTTGTTACATTTTCCTTTTACTTTATTGATAAAGAAACAAGTTTCTTTGTTTCTGAAATTCAGGTTTCGCTAATAGTCACGTTTACAGTGACACATTGTAACTTGCATACATTTGTCTAATGTCTTTATTTATTACCTGTCTAATTAGAGGATGTTTTTATTTAGAATTATAATAATATGTAAGTAAATAACAATGAATACCTAATTAATTAATAAAAATGACAAAATTATATCCTAACTTAATTATAGTTTTAGTTAAGTTAGGATATAATTTTGTCACACTATAATTTTTTTCACAAACTACAATATAGCGTCGAAGAAAAGCACTTTGCCCACTCGTCCTTAGGGGTCTCTTCGACAGCATTTTGAAACGCAGCCACTGCTTCCTCGGCGTCCATAAAACGTTTTCCTCGAAGTTTTTCTTTTATTTTCGGAAATAAATAAAAATCGCAAGGTGCGAGGTCGGGGCTATAGGGCGGGTGACCCAATAATTCCACGTCTGAAGTCGCCAAGTAGTCGATTGTTTGCTTGGCGGTGGGCGACGAGGCGTTGTCGTGGTGAAGGAGGATCCTACTGCGAGGTCGTTTCTCCCGAACTTTTTCCAAGACAAGAGTGGCAAACAATTGTTAGTGTACCACTCTGCAGTAACTGTTTTTCGATCCTCTGAAACAATTGTTGCGTAATGACCTGTCCTTCCGAATAACGAGGCCACCATCTTTTTTCCTACGCTTCGACCTCTCTTCACTTTAGTTGGTAACTCCTCGGAAGGAAGCACCCAAACAGCAGACTGTCTCTTAATTTCAGGATCATAACAATAAATCCAGGTATCGTCACCGGTAAGTATGTCGAACACAGTATTTGAGTCACCTCCGTGAAATCTTTGAACCATTTCACGACACCAATCAACACGACGGAGCTTTTGGGCCTCTGTCAAATTATGAGGTATCCACCGAGCACAAAGCTTCCTGGCCGGTAAATGCCTAAGCTTGTCCAAATCTGCTGATAAGTCACTCTTTTGTCAGTCTCTATCATACACCGCACAACACTGATGTTATCTTCAGTCATCGCCGTAGAAGGCCGTCCCTTACGCAGATCATCGGTGAGATTAGTGCGACCACGTTTAAACTCATGAAATCAGTTGTAAACAGTGGCACGAAATGGGGCTTCATTGTGAAAGGCCAATCGAAGTCTATCATAACTTTCTTGTTGACCTAAATGACATTGAAAGTCATAAAAAATCATTGTACGAATATTTTCACGCATTAAATTCATACTGAGGTGACGCAGACAATTTTCAATTTGCCGCCAAATCGTAAACAAATGACAAATGAATAAAATACATACACAATAATATAGGCAAAGAGTTCCATTTTCAAAATTTGAACAATATTTTTTAATATATCGTTTACAAGTGGCCAGTTCTAAAAACTTTCAGTGTCGCCCTCGTACACGTACGCCGATTGATTAATTAATTAATAATTATTATTTATTTTTTAGGTAGGTAAGCAGACAAGAAAAACAGAACAGAAAAAATAGGTACAGAGGTGATGTTTATTTCACAAGAAATCTCTTCCAGCACCCCCGAGTCAGGACAATAGATATAGAATACATACAATCAAAAACAATTCACTTAAAAACTAAACAAAAATTACGAGAATATACTAACTAACTATAACTAAATATACTAACATACATACAAATAAACATACATACATACTTCTAAAATAAATATCATTAGAATGATAATAATTATATCATACTCAAAATAATAAATACATACACAACCATGATGAAGTGGACAGATAATGTTCTTTTACTCTTCTTTTAAAAACTGCAACAGTTTGGCAGTCCGTAATGTCAGGCGGTAGTGAATTCCACAACCGCACAGCGTGCACTGTGAAAGAGTAGGAGTAGAAGTCGGTGGAGTGGGGAGGGGACTTGAGAAGGTTTTTAAGATGCGACCTGCAAGGCTGGATGCGACCTGCTATTACTTAGGTGGCAATAACATACCTACTGTTATTGCTAGTATTGAACTACAGTCCGGCCATGGTCAGAGAATGCGTACCTGACACCTGTCAGTGCGACAATCCTAGTAGCCAGCCAATAAAGATCAAATTCGCAAAACACGGAAGTATTCGTTTGTACTGAAACTGACAGGTGTCGCATTCTCTCGTTGGCCGCACTGTAGTGACTAGCTTGGACGAAACCGAAAATTTGAAAGATGCTGTAAATTAGGAGATGAGATAAGATATATTTATTTGATAAATTCATATTTAGTTAAATAAAACACCCAGAGGTGAGAATCTCACAGACAGTAATGAGCTACATCTTTGTCTATAAATAAAAATAAATAACATAGAAGTGTCCGTCTGTATCGTCAAAATAACAGCTTTTCACTAAATTCACATGAAAGTAAAAATATACCTACATATATATAAAAAAAAATTGTCCGTCTTCTGTTTGTTCCAGCTAATCTCCGAAACGGCTGGACCGATTGACGGGACTGTCATTGACAGATAGCTGATGTTATAAGGAGTAACTTATGCTTACTTTTATTTTAGAAAAATAATTGGGTTTCCGCGCAAAAAAGTAAAACCCATTAAAATTCAATTTGTCTACCAACATGCACGCGAACGAAGTCATGGGCACAGCTAGTACACAAAATAAGAAACGAACAATTTACGACAAAATGTAAAATAGGTACGATATTATCTAAACAATACAATACTTTACGGTTGTTACCGGTAATTACCTATTCAAGTACTCACGTGATTTTTCACTCAATCTATACTTCTATACTATAATATACTATACTATAATATTATAATTTATAAAGAGGTAAAAGTTTGTTTGTAAGTTTGTATGTAGGGGGTTATCTCCGGAAGTAACAGTCGGATTTGAAAAAAGTCTGAATCAGAATCAGAATCAGAATCAGAAATATTTATTTGCCAACAATGTAGGTACAGGTTTGAGGTGGTACAAAATACAATGTTTCTGCATTTGATAGTTCAATTCTTGAGGAAGGTTATAGGCTGTTTTATTTGGTTCGATTTCCAGATCGGGCAAAGTGTTGTTGAAAAAAAATGTAAGTAGGAGTCTGGATGTGTGCTCGGTTGATGGAAATGAACATGTATCTACTATAGGTACACCTCTACCTAACCCTTCGGAGACCCTTCTCTCTACTCTAGACTGATTGGTTATTTGTATCTTGATCCTAGGTGAACCGTCTGTCTTCATAAATACACACATCAAAAGTGTCTAGGGATCAAGTACATTTTTAACTATAAAAAAAATATCCAATTAATATTTACCAAATCTAGTCTTCTAGACTGGCTTCTTACTTTAATTCTATAGAGGCGTGAGGAACAGGGTGTAAAGTTCACTCAACCTCCATAGAAAAGGGAGGATCCTCCGACCAGAGGGGTGTTGTGTCTGGCGGTAAACTGCCCCAACGACTGATGTCGGGAAGTTTGTATGTATGCTAATTGCGCGGTAAACTCTGCTTGCCAGATGCAGGATTTGTGTGACGTCAGAATGACGCGTTGTTCGCATGTGGCGTTGTAGATACTGCTACAATTCCTATGTTTAAGTTAACAGTTGGATGTCAAAATGGGTAGCTACATGTGAGCATGTCATTTTGTTAGCTCCCGGAAATAAATTAAAATCTCGCGGAAAAGTGTGCAATCAGAATGTTTGTTGTGTTTAGTTTGATGATTGGTGCTTGATAGATATTTTGATCCATAAACAACTGTCTAAACAGAGTTAAACAGTGATAAATAACTGGATTGAAAGTTGTGTTTGAAGTGTCGTAGATTACTCACAAAAAAAAAATTATCAGGGAATACCCTCATATTGTTTCATTATTTATTTTGACCTGTTACTATTGTCAAACAGTCAAAGTGTCGCTGTCAAAAAGTGAAGTTTCAAAGATAAGACGGGGTTGCCAGTGTTAGAGCCCTTCTGCAGTTTATAACGTATTTGAAAAGCGTCAAACTTACCATTATTTTACGCACATTGTGAACATCAACTGACACTAAAATGGACAACCTCGAAATGGACAATATTACGCTTCGTAAACCAGCAAGATCAAATTCCATGGATAATATTTTAAACACCAACTTGAGCTTTAATTCCACGTTACTTGACAGTACCATGATGAGTTTGCCAAATGCTTCACTGAATGACGGCGACGATAATGAAAGCTATAAGGACACTATAAAGAAATTAAATATGGAGTTAGAAAGCGCTCATCAGGAGATTGATAACTTAAACAGTGAGAACTATCGCCTAAAACTGGATATAGGACAATACATAAAGGTCATTGAAACTTACAAGAAGGTGAATTTATTGGAAACCAAAAGCTTATTGCCGAAGTCTGCCCGCAAAAGAAATATGCTTAGAACGAGCTGTTTTTCTACCCCGACAAAGTTGAGTCTTCCTCCTACGCTTACTCAACCTGACACTGCCGTAGTAACGCAAACCCCAAGCGATGCTGGTAACATTTCTTTTACCCCGACGAGGTTGAGTCTTCTTCCTACGTTTACTCAACCTGACACTGCCGTAGTAACCCCAACCCCAAGTGATGTTGGTAACATTTCTTTTAACACAGCTGGATCAATCTGTAGCTCTGAGGGAATAAGGAACGCAAAGTCACCGTCTAATAATATTCAAAATCCCGACACGTACAATGATCCAAGTATACAAATCACACGAAGTAAAGTGACTTCTTCTAACCTGGATACGGATCTGATAGCGGTTGGTATAGAGACAACTAGCGTGCGGCGAGCGACTGTAAACCCTCTGCTGACGACGCAATCACAAACTCAAACAACTACTACCCAGAGAGTCATGATTTTTGCTGACCAACTAGGATACGATGTCCGAAACATTCTACAGGAATATCTTGGAAAAAGGTTTGCCGTGACATCATTTGTAAAACCAAATGCAACTACTAAAGAAGTATTAAAAACCTGCGCAAGTATGTGTAAAGACTTTAAAAAATCTGATTTTGTGATAATTCTAACAGGCTCAAATGATGTTAACCCTATGGATATTCAAACGTATTTACATCACACTCTATGTCAATTAGATTTCACTAATGTGTTAGTAGGCCAAATTTATAAACATAACTACCTCAATGAAGAAAATGTTAATAATTTATTGAAACTTGTATGCTATAATTGTAAAAATTCTTGCTTTGTACCATTACATAGTGATTTTAAAATGTTTACAAATTACATAAACAAACTACATGCCTGTAGATTAATTCACAGACAAATTCTACAGGTACATTACAAAAACAACTATCAATATTTTACTGAGAAATTAACAACTACTAAGGGGCAACAATGTACAAAGGACGTAGGTGTCCAAACGGATAGTCTGAATAATGTGGGTATACAGACTGATAATATTGATACACCGGCTCAAGAAAGTGATGATTTTTTTCGTGAATAATGAGTCTACCCTAACACTTATACATCAAAATATAGCCGGAGCATTAACCAAGCGTGACGAGATTTCGTTTGCCATATTAGACTTAGTAAATAGTAATATACACGTAGATGTACTGTGTCTTACTGAAACGTTCTTGCTAGAAGGGACGGAAAAAAACTTTCGCCTTAAAGGCTTCACGACAGCGGCATATTATTCGAGAAAAACATCCAAAAGAGGGGGTGTCACTATTCTTGTAAAAAATGACATTGAATTTAAAATTATACAGGGAACACAAAAAATATGTGAAACATGTGTATTCGAATGCTGTGGTTTGGAACTAATTAAATATGGTGTAATACTAATATGTGTTTATAGAACACCTTCTTCGAATGTATCGATTTTTCTTAATAAACTAGACACCCTTTTGGGAACGCTTTGTCGTAACACAAGAAAGAAAATTATTGTGTGTGGAGATACAAATATAGATATTTTAAAGCAATCTAAGGAAAGTAGAGATTATAATTACCTGCTCAATACTTACAACATAAAACATGTTATATTAACGCCAACTCGAGTAACAGAAAGGACACAAACTTGTATTGATCACATCATAACAAGCATAGAAAAAGGGTCTGCCAAAATACATAATTTAGGCTTATCGGACCACGCAGCGCAATCCTATACATGGGCTGTTTCAAAAGTACATCAACCAGTTTTAAAGTGTTGGTATCAATTTAAACGTGACTATAGTAGTGAGAATAAGGAAAAATTTTTAAAATCAATTTCATGTCTGACTTTTAGTGACGTATTTGAAGAAAACTCAACAAACGAAGCATTCCATAAATTTATCGAGACATTCCTACTATTTTATAACTTATGTTTTCCTACCATTCGAGTAAAAGTTACAAATAAAGCTTTAATTAAATTAAACTGGCTATCAAAAGGTATAAAAATAAGCTGTAAGAATAAAAGCAAATTACATTATAAATTAAAATATAACAATAAGGAACCTCACAGAAACCAGTACAAAAGCTATTGTAATTTATTAAAAAAATGCATTTTAACGTCACGGAAAAATAATAATACTACATACATAGCTAAAGCTCAAAATAAGTGTAAGGCAGCATGGAATGTAATAAAAAAACATACCGGCGCCGACTTAAAACAGTCCTGTATTTCAAAAATAACTATTGACAATAGTGACTGTACTAATCCCGACTCTATTTCAAATCATTTCAATAATTTTTTCATTGACACGGTTACCAATAATAGCATTGATAGTAAAGGGGAGTCTATGTTAAAACAAATGGAGCATATTGAATCAATTAGCAATTCAATATTTTTGCACCCACTGGATGGTAGCGACCTTAAAAAAATTGTGATGTCTCTAAATGATTCCAAAGCTAGTGGTTATGATGAAGTTCGCACCGACATCATAAAACAGTCGGTCAATGTAATTGTAGAGCCACTTCTACATATTGTGAACCTCTCACTAGAACAGGGAGTATTTCCCGATTTACTAAAGATATCAGTAGTAAAACCAATATTTAAAAAAGGAGATGACACTCAAATGAACAATTACAGGCCCGTGACTTTGATACCTATATTTTCTAAAATTTTTGAAAAAGCGTTTAATGATAGATTGTCAAACTTTATTGAAAACCATAACATTATTAAAGACGAACAGAATGGGTTTCGTAAAAATAGAAGTACATCTGTAGCAGCCTTTCAATTAATAAAGGAAATTACAGACTGCATTGACAAGAAAATACCTGTTACAGTTTTGTTTATGGATATGAGTAAAGCATTTGATTATGTTTCTCATGAACGATTATTGGAGAAGGTTTCGAGATATGGAATCAGAGGAACAGCATATAACTGGCTTAAATCTTACTTGTCTGACAGAGTACAATCAGTAGAAGTCACAAATTATAATGAACAAACTAAAACGTTAGAATCGTTCAAATCTAAGCCTATGTTTAATAGATATGGTGTGCCGCAGGGCAGTATTTTAGGGCCACCAATGTTTTTGCTCTACATAAATGATTTCCCAGACATAATAAATCATAAATGTGTACTATTTGCCGATGATACTACAATCATAATTAAGGGACACGATAAAAGTTCTTACGAAAAAGAAATCAACATTGCTCTCCAGAGAACTATAGAGTGGTTAGAGGCTAATAACTTGAAAGTTAATATTAGTAAAACAAAATTTATTCAGTTTCATTCCTATAGATCAAAACCGCTGGATTTAAATATATCGTATAGAGGACTCGCCCTGGCAGAAACTGATTCAGTTAAATTTCTTGGAATAACTCTAGATAAATATTGCTCGTGGAAAAAGCATGTTAATGACATTTGCGCCAAGATAAATAGTTTTATATACCCCTTGAGACGTATTAGCTGCGAGGTATCTAGAAATGCCGCAATAACGGCTTTCCATGGCTATATAACCTCCACTCTAAGGTATGGTGTTATCCTTTGGGGTCGTTGCGTGGAGATGGATCAAGCATTTGTAATGCAAAAAAAATGTGTTAGAGCTATATTTGGATTAAAGCAAATAGAGTCATGTCGTCCATTTTTTAGAAAACACAAAATACTAACCCTACCATGTATTTATATATTAGAATCCTGTTTATTTGTTTTCAAACACAATAGATTTTTCCAACAAGCGACAAGCTACTATGCCCCACGATCTATGTACACTAATAAGTTGTTTAAACCCAGGACAAATCTCACATTTACAGGTAACAATAGCTATATTATGTGTATAAAATTGTATAACAAAATACCGAACTCTATAAAAACTTTACCCTTTTCTAGATTTAAAAGTAATCTGACGAGATTTTTAATTGAAAAGTGTTTCTATAGTGTACATGAGTTTTTAGAGTATAAATTGTAAGTTTTGACATGATGGTTATTGGTACGATTATTATTGACATGTTTATTATTAACATTGGTATTATTGTTATTGATATTGGTTTAATTGACATGATTATTACTGACACTTATGATTGTTATTTTTATTAGATTTCATTATTATATTGTCATTTTTTCTTTTTTAATTCAACAGTACTATTTGAATTTTGATGGAATTGAAATCTGTGTAATGAGTGCATGATTATAATTCAATACTTAATTTATTCAAACTATTATGTGTTATATTTGCACGCCGAAATTTAAGGCAGAATAAGAGACCAATTTTATTTATGTTATCAACCTTCTGTACCTTATTTATGCAAATAAATGATTTATTATTATTATTATTATTATAATTAACCTAAGTTACTGACGTCAATTAAATGGCAAAAATGAGGACTTTTTACATTTTTATTGTAAAGATAAAAAAAATAATAATCGCTGTTTCCACCATTGACACGAATCACACAATCACAGCCATTTGGCATGCTTAAAATCAGTTCATCAAAATCACTTTGAGGAATGGCCGCCCACTTTCTTTCTAACAAGTCAAAAAGTTATTGCGGGATATGCAGCGGTTTTCCCGTACGATTATAATTTAAGTGTCTTCAAGGCTAGAGTGAATAGGCTCATAATAAATTAGTGCGCTTTACCATCAACGATTGCATCACTGCTTTCCATCAGGCGGGATCGCAGTCAAGCACTAGTTACTATCATAAAAAAAAAATCGGCAAAAGTGCGTGTTACGACTCTAGCCGTGTGTGGACGTGCATTGTCGTGCATTAGACGAAACGAATCAACCAACCGGCTTCGCAAAGGGATGATCACGTCTGAAACAATCCTCTCCGCATAAATCTGAGATCGGTTCTTCCACCGATCCAAATACCTGCCCAAACCATTATTGTTCCTCCTCCATATGAATGAACTTCCTGACAAAATTTCAAACGTTCTTGACGTCCAGAGCTCCTCCAAACTCGAGTACGTCTTGTATCCGGCCTCATAACGAAACGAGATTCATTGGAAAAGCAAATACAACGCCCGTCTTCTTCCTCCCAATTTCTGTGTTCGCGAGCCCATTGTAAACGGGCCCTACGATTGCGGGGTGCTATAGGTGGAACTCTCAGCGGCCTTTGGGAATGCAGACCCACTTCACGTAAACGATTTCGGATGGTTTGGTCGCTTATCAGCAAGCCTGAAGAGCTGTGGAGCCTCGTAGCCAACATCATGGTGGTCATGGCACGATTCCGTCGAGCAGTTTTTTGGATGTACCGGTCCTGTTTACGAGTGGTGATGCGAGATCGTCCTCCATGTCGCTCGACCACGCTACCCGTGATACGATAGCGTGTCCAGAGGCGACTTTTGACGCTCTGTGTAGTGCCAAGAGCGCCAGCCACAGTACGTTGCCTGGAACCAGCTTGCAACATTCCGACGGCTCTCATCATCTCTTCTCGTGTCAAATGATGTCGTCGCTCCATATTGATGTAATTCCAGTTCCGATGCAGAAATTGTAATGGTTTTGTAAAAACGGTATTACACACTTTTATAGGAATCCTGATTGACAGCTGATTTTCTATTTTTAACCAAAATTTAAAGAAAATTTTTTATTCAAACAGTGAAATTAACTAAAAATAATCAATAGCGATCCAAAATAGTTAAAAGAACAATCCTCAATTGCGACGATACTCTAAAACGTACTTGATCCCTAGACACATTTGATGTGAGTAATTAGGTATTTTAATAAATAAATCCCAAGACCAACCCCAAGAGAACAGCGAGGCGTGAATTTGACGCTACATAATTCATTTACTTTTACAAACTTTTTTATCGTCAAACCCCCAACAGGCAGGCAGTACCTATTAAAAATTTCATTTAAAACAGTCCAGACATGTAAATTGGACGTGAAAAATACACGCGAGGAATGTACGTTTTAGGCTAAAGAGATTACGAATTAATGGACATATATAAAACCCGGGTCCGTCCCACTAGTCCTATTGACCCAGTCCCATGATGGGACAAGTGGGATGAAAAATGTTGCCATTTTTAAAATATTAATTCATGAGAAAATATTTTTGCACACGTTGGTAGAACGAGGCGTCTGATAGGTACGGTATTTTATCTGCAGACCTAGTGAAATCGATTTGATGCGGTTTTCATGAGAGCAGAAGCTCAAATGAGGCTCAAATGGTAACGGTTCCGACTTACGGGTTGGTGGAGTTGTGGGTTTGAACCCAACAGGCAACGCTTTACTTTGTATAAATAATTTCATCGCCACTGCTCTCCAAATCGGCGAAGAAAGACATCGTTACACAACCGACATGTCCTAGACCCCAAAATTCGAAGACATGTGACATCTACCAACCCGCATGGTAGATTACAGCCTACTTCCTCTCGAAGAGCGGAGGCCTGTGTCCCAACAGTGGGAGCATTATGGGCTGATTATGCGGTTTTCCGACGACCTTGTGAAGGCCGCAGGAACCCGTTGGATGCGAGAAGCACAGAACCGGTCGAAGTGGAGGCGCTTGGGGGAGGCCTATGTCCAGCAGTGGACGTCTTTCGGTTGAAATGATGATGATGATTCGGTTTTCATCAAACATCATTTTGCTTGGTCACAATAGGTACAGACTGTGACCCAACGGTTAAGATTTCAGACCGGCAAGCAAGAGGTCTTGAGTTCAAATTCTACCCATCTCACAATTCATGTGATCCTACTTCTAGCACACATATACATAATTATTTACTTTAGGTATAAGACAAGTTGACCACTACGAAAACACAGCGTAGAAGTAATGCCCACCCCTTTAAAATTATTTTTAAGTTGTGTAAAAAAAATAAATTATGTTTAAGGGCTTATTTTATGCTTAATAACATTTTTCGTACAAAAAAGAATTTTGCAAATCCTAAATATCTGTATATATACAGATATTTAGGATTTGCAAAATTAAGATACTCCATACACATAGACAGTTCAGACGTGATTAAAAACATGGCGAATAAAAATACGTCAATTTACGTCAGGCGCTGACTAATTTGACAGGACTAAACTAATATTTATCTTCTATCCTTTTCTTAATGAAATAGACAGAAAAAGATGCCCTGAACTTAAATTTAGTTTAGTTCATGAACAAGGGAATCGGCGCCAATATCCTTCAAAATGATTCAGATTGTGGTTGATAGTGTGTTAAACAATTAGGGTGCTGGATGAATTTTAGAGTTATGGCTGGCAAACCCCTTTTTCTTTTAATTAATTTAGATTCTATTATGCGAAATAGCCACATTAATTGGCGCCTTTACCCTGTTGTTGTTTGCGATCTAGATGCCTCTAGATCTTGCGCCGACTGTCCGGCACAGGTGGCGTGCGCACGCGACTGTATCGCGATGTTTACACAACGCGGATGCGTTACGTAAACATTGCTCCGGGTGGTCGACGGATTTATAGATAACAGAATTAATATCATGGCTAGGTATGTGCTGTGATTGTGCCTATATTTAGATTAAATAATTTGAGAACATTGGTAATTAAATTATTAGACACTAGGTTCTGCCCGCGGCTTCGCTCGGGGGTGTCGGAAATTATCCGATGGGAACGTGTTTTTTTTTTCTGGTGGGAAATCATCAAATGACCCATCAGACTCTTACTGACTAAAACCCACCCATGTTCCTTCCTTCGCCCTTTATGTTCCGGGGTAGCAGTAACCCTTTCGGACAATCCCGCTGACCCGGCAGGCTTCGGCCCTAAGGGCCCCCTCGGATTATGCTGACATCTCTTTGAGGCGCGCGTGGAACACTTACGCGCCGTCCGGCACGGGCCTGGTCCTGATCGGGCGGTGAGCTACCCATTGCTCTCCGCCCGCAGGCCCGCGCCTACGGTGGCCGGTAGTCGTCACTCGACTCCCGACGCCCGGGTTGTCTCCCGCGGCGGCTGGGACGGGAGGCTCTCTCCCTCATCCGTCCCGCCACCTCCTTCGCTAGCATGACTGCTTTGCAGAAGGAGGCGACTGCCTCCCACTCCCTCTCGCTCCGGACCATGGCTTGCACCAGGGCCGGGCGCGAGAGTCCGCCACCGCTGCCGATCACCTCTACGAGGACACGGCGGTGCTCCGCCCAAGCGGGACAGACCTCCACTGTGTGCTCCACCGTGTCCTCTGGGCGATCCTGGCAATAGTGACACCCGGGCGTTTCCTCCCGCCTAATGATGTGCAGGAACCTCCCGAAACTTCCGAATGGGAACGTGTTACGAGGACAAAAAATTGCTTATGTCCTTCCCCAGGATGCCATCTATCTTTTTGCGAAATTCGTTCAATGGTTTGGGCGTGAAAAGGTAACATACAGAGTTACTTTCGAATATACAATATAAAAAAATACATTCAGATATTTTCCTAGTTTTTTATTTTCTTATTCCATCTTTTGGTCTTATTACGCCTGCACATATTTTTAGTATCTACTATATACATATATATAATATAGTATATATTATATATATATATATATATATATATATATATATATATATTATAGTATTTAAACCCTATTTCGTTAATAGTTGAATAGGTAACTAAATATTATTTTGTTTATGTATAACCAAATCGCCATTGTTGCCATCGCGGACAAAACCTGGATGAGGCACAGGAGCGAGGGGATGGCACAAGAAGAGATGCCTATGCTCAATGGGTGACGTCGGGATGAAGATGAGAACTAAATTAAAAATGTAGTTTTAGATCAAACTTTGGACAAAACAAACCATTATGAAAAGTTTAAAAATCAATTCGTTCTGAATTTGCGAAAGGTACCTAACAAAAAATATTGCTACCGCCATTCCCATAAGCATTAATAATTTACAGACGCCAGCAGGTCAAGCTACCCGAAACTGTCAAATTTTCCCAATCAACCTTGAACCTTAATACTTTAACGATAAAGTTGAAAATCTATTAAAGAAATTTGACAGATTGTAGTAGCTTGATGTGCTGCCGTCTGTATCAAGTTCGTAAATAAAGAGTCAGAAACAATAAATTGTCTATTGAAAATTGTAGAATACATTTTTCAACAAGCTCATAAGTCTGACTTGTATAGACAACTTCGGAAGAATAGCAGGCGCACTCCGGCGCAGGTGATCGATTTAATGAAGACTAGACAAGCGATTAACAAAGATTTGATAGATAAACCAACATTTGTGCCAACAGTTGATGTTATGAATAATGAAGATTATCTTATATGATGATTCTATTAAATAGAAAGAGTTTTAAATAAAGCAAAGGAAGAGATATTTTTAACAGGCAATGATATATTTGTCACCGTATGATTGTGAACATCGTGAGTCTATAATCTATCTCGCGAGATTATAAACTATCAAAAAATTGTGAACTGGAACTTTACAATGTAACGCATTATTTTTCGATAGTTTATAATCTATCCAATTCGTTAGTTTTTTTGTGTGTTTATGTTCTTTTTTATGCGTCATGTTTGCCGCAAATAAACGTATTTTCTCTCTTCCAACGCAAACCGTCAAATTGTAAACTGCACTCTAATTGCGTAAGGCACTGTCAATCACAATGATTCATTTAGACGGATATTGCTAATCCATTGCTTCATGTTCGAAAATTTTGTCTGCTCAACAAAGTAAATCACGCAATGAATGTTGTTGAACTGTCAAAATGAAACCCATTATTGCTACTGATAGAGTGTTACGCAATTACCCCGCTGGTATCAAACTTGCATGCGACGGAACGCGCCTTGCTATTGATAATGAGTACTACTTCTAAATGTTACTCTACTAAAGGGGAAAAATTACTACCACGCTTATTTCCAGGCCCGCTTACTTTCGTAAATAACAATACTTTTAAAATAATTCGTTCTTTAGAGTCCGTTTCCCGAAAGAAGTCCCGCGGCAATAAGTGGAACTAATTATTATTATATGTATAGTTAGCAACATTCCAACAACAACTCTCCTACCCCAGACACCTTTCTTTATTTAAGAATGTGCATTTTATTAACCAATAATCAAGCCTGCTACTCGTATATGATGTCGAGATAAATAAATAAATCAATATTTATGATTCCGTCCTACGACAGTGGCGCCGCGTCTACGAGACTTCTTTTGTGAAACGGACTTTATCGACTATACGAACGATTGTCAATGTTTTGATTGAGGGTTTCGGATTAGAGAATTTGAAGTTACGAACTTGGCAAACTCAACTTTAGCATTAATGGTGATGTATTAAAAGTAGCCCGCGAAATTCAAAATGTATTTATACGTTTTTGCAAAGAAATTTTGTATTTCGCAGGCGTCACCATGCCAAAGCAGATTTTGACATGATGTTCTCAGCAGTCAACTTCAAATTCTCAATTTAGAAAACCGGGCCCTAGGCATGAAACTATGGCTATAGCTGATTGTAAAAGTAGCATGGGCATTCTGTGCTTTCTGCCTACGTCCATGGGGAGAGTAGAGCAGTGCTGGCCCAGTGAAAACGGCCGCGACTTACGAATTGTAGCTTCGTATGTTCGAACTCAGGCAAGCACACTTTATGTAAATTATTTCATCACCACTGCTCTCAAAACGGTGATGGAAAACATCGTGAGGAAATCCAAAAAAAACAAAAGTTCGAAGACATGCGACATCCACCAGCCCGCACTGGGCCCGCATGGTGGATGACGGCCCTGTCCCTTTCACAGAGAGAAGGCCTGTGTCCCAGCAGTGGGAACATTATTGGCTGATTATGCTTGTTTATGTTTAGGTACCTTAGCATGTGTGACTAGTTATTAATTATTTTTTCTCCTATGTTTTTCCTACAGGGTGTCCATAGTGGGCTGAAAAGAGTGGGGCTGGCGGTGCTGTCCCTATCCGTCCCAACGCTTTCAAAAAATAAAGTCAGTACAGTTTGGGCATGACCGAAATGATCGAGATCACCATGGGTTTAATAACAGCTTGAGACATAAGGAAATTACGTTCATTTTCATCGATATTATAAATACTTACACGGAAACTTGAACATCATCAGAAAGCATGTGTTTTGGGGTGCGTTGATGAGGTTTTTTTAGCATGATTATAATGAGTTTTGTTTAGTTTAGTGGAAAATGGAGGTAAAATTATTTACTGCAGTACCACAAAGCAGCGTCAGTCCTGCTTTAAGCACTGACAACTGACACTGGATGCTAAAGACGAGTTTGATAGTGAGGCTTTGCAGATAAACAACGCTTTAAACTGTAAATATTTTTAGGTTGTGTAGGAAATGTATGGGAGAACAAGAAACAAAAGTCAATATAGCAGTTATGAAAATATAATTTCTTTACACAGCACGATATATATAATATATAAATATAGACACAGAAGGAGTAAGACAGAAGAAACAACACATAGGACGAGATCACAATTCCACAATAATAATATTAATGGAAATTACTGAATAAATTAGCAGCCATGACAGAAAGTTGACATCTGAGCCGCGCTACTAGTGGCGTATTTCTGAACTAGTATGTGGTGGGAGTGAACCCTACATATCGTTATACATAGCTATCTACTCAGTTAATTTATTTATGTAAAAAAATAGCTTAATAGTCGATTCACAAGAATTTACTAGCCCGAATCGGGCGAATATTTATTTATTTATATTTATATATACTAATAAAAATAAAAATCAATAAACATCACTTAAAAAAAAAAAAAAATCTATAGGCGACTCGAAAGAAATAGCGCATTTTGAATTGTATGCAATAAAGTAAGTATACAGAAAAGAAAACTAGCGCACAGAAGTGATAAGAGTTAAATATTATAAAACGTGTAGGTACTTTTTTCTTAACTTCATTGCATAAAATTCAAAATGTGACAATTCATGCGAGTCACACTATAGAAAAAATAATATTATTTAAAAGTGACAAATCGCCCGTTTCGGGTGAGTAAATTCGCGCAAATCGACTAATAAGCCTCAAAAATTGATCAGCGTGGTAAAATGAGTAACACACTAACAGTACCAAAGGATTTCATTATAACAATACAACAACATTCATTGCGTTATTTACGTTGTTGAGCAAACAAATTTTTCGAACATATTAAGGAATGGATTAGCAATACCTTTCAAAATGATTCAGTTACGCTATTAGGGTGCAGGTTATCAATCCAGGAAAGTTTCATCTGTGAAAAAAGGACCAAGTGAGTGTAAGCCTAGTTTTTTACCTTAATCCTTATTAATGTAAAGACCAAAAAAAGGTAAAAATAAAATCTGTTTACATCAATCACAAGTCAAGTTTTGAGACCCTCAAATCGTCCTAAAAAGCGACGTTTTCGAATTAGGATGACTCCTGAAAGGTAAAAAAGGCTTTTCAGTAGGATTTTCTCTATGATCCGAACCCGAGATTGGGTTTCGACAAAAAAGGTTGTAGCTTTAGTCCATGGCATACGTTAGTTATTATATGACTTGGATTCTTTCAGGAAAAGGGTCACGTAAACGGTTTTGAAACGTGTTATTTTTCTAACAACTTATTTTTCATTATTAACATTGATTTTGTTTGATTTTATGAGTGAGTGAGTGTACACTAGCTTCTGTTATAAGTGTTTAATTACAATACCCGTACACAGCGTTGTGGAGGAATTGTTGACGTCTCATTTTAGTTTGGAGAGAGAACGGGTTGGATTCCAGCAACGTAAGGTGTGACCAGCAGAGGTAGCTACATAATTTACCTACTTATACCCTGTCCATTAGGTTAACCGTTTTTTGACAGCTGTCTTAGAACGTACATATTCCAGATTACGTAAAAGTTAACTTTAAAATACGTAATAAAATAAATATATAAACTGCCTTATCTTATTGAATTATCTTATTTACGGCTTCCTACAGACATTATAATGCCGTACGCGTATCAATCAATGTATTGTGTGTTGCTGCTTTGGAGGTCCGAGGAACAGGGTGTAAAGTTGACTCATCCTCCATAGAAAAGGGAGGATCCTCCGACCAGACGGGTGTTGTGTCTGGCGGGCAATTGCCCAACGATTGATGTTGGGAAATTGTATCTATGCTAAGTTAGCGGTAAACTCTGCTTGCGAGATGCAGGATTTGCGTGACGTCAGTATGACGCGTTGTTCGCATGTGGCGTTGTAGATACCGCTACATCACTCCCCTCCGGAGACCGGAGGTCGATAGTGGGCTGAGTCTTGTATCTTGCGATGCTTGCCAGGCCAGCTGAGGTTCCAGTGAGTCGGAACCGGTTGCCGCATAGTTCACGGTGAGTCGGAACTGTCTGCGGAGATGTCCCCAGTGAGTCGGGGTGGCGCATAGTTCGCGGTGAGTCGGAACTGTCTGCGAAGATGTCCCCAGTGGGTCGGGATGGTGCTGCGTTATACTCCAGTGCGTCGGATGTCGTACAGCGTCGGGTTGAGGCTGGCTGCTGCGTCGACCAGGAGAGGAAGCTCTGCTTGTTGACCGGCCGAAAGTGCAGTGTGCTGTGCCAAGGTTGCTGATGAGGCTGAGGGTGATGACCAGGTATGCGCGGACGCTGCATGCTGGTGGTCAGGATACCCGTTGTAGCCGTGGATGCTGGCTGGCTGGGTGACTCGCCGCTAAAGCTTGCGGGAGTGATGATGATGACGTCACGCTGAAGTGTTTGCACGAAGGCTGCGCTGACGTTCATACTCAGGGTCACCAGTTTGGAGGTACGAGGAACAGGGTGTAAAGTTCACTCATCCTCCATAGAAAAGGGAGGATCCTCCGACCAGACGGGTGTTGTGTCTGGTGGGCAATTGCCCAACGATTGATGTTGGGAAATTGTATCTATGCTAAGTTAGCGGTAAACTCTGCTTGCGAGATGCAGGATTTGCGTGACGTCAGTATGACGTGTTGCTCGCATGTAGCGTTGTAGATACCGCTACAATGCAATCACTAGTTCCATCTGTCAATAAACGGTTTACCTAATGGACAGGGTATAGTCTTGATGTTTGTGTCAAGCAAAGTTTCTTTGTTACCTATTACGATAGCAAGAGACGAGTGATGGCGAAGTGTAAATATATTGTAATAAAAAATTACAAATTTTACTGAAAAAACTTAGATTAAAAGTAGAATGTCAGGACTTTTCTGCAAAAGTTCGGCTTTTTGTCAGTAATTTTTAAATTTCAGGGTGACCATTTCCACTCTGATGACAGCAACGCAACCAACTCGTGCGCATAAGTTGATTGCGTTGCTGTCATCGGAGTTAACACGTACGTGATAAAACGACAGTACCTACCTACTATCGGTGAATTAAATTCAATTGGCACTTGTTTGCAAGCGTTCTCGTTAGCGATGTCCAGTGTTAATTTATTGTGATACTTAGGTACAGTTTTTATTGTATCAGTAGGACACACGTTTTAATACGAATAACATCGAACTTGTAAACAGTTTTTTTAATGTCTATGTGTGTGATGAACTGGATTCCTTAAGGGGTTGGCCCACAATCGCAGTAGACCTGGGACGTGGAATAAGGGAAGGGAGACCTTTGCCCTAAAGTGGGAAAACACAGGCTTATAATAAATAATAATAAAGTGTGTGTGTGTAATGTAATATCCAAGTGGCTTTTTTTGTATGAAAAATTAAAAATGGTAACCGGAAACCCGGGGTTTTCTCTTGTAGTGAGATTAGACTCTTGAAGAATGATGTCTGGGCATTTGTAGGCCTCTTAGGGGATCTTAAATTCATTCACTAACAGACAGTCACTAACAGACATAAGTGTCACAATTTTATGTTTCTAGACCCTGCGGTAAACCGCTGAAATTTTAAAGAAGCGTTATACTCTGCAGACGTGATGATGGATACCCATCACGTCTGCAGAGTGACGCTGGCTAATTTAATTTGACCCTGTAAATAGAAAGTGATCACTAAATAAGGATTTTTTTAAATTCATCCCCTCTCAAGTTATTATAAGTAAAAAGAATTGCCAAACTTAAGTGACAGTGAACAGGGCACATTGCTCGCAGAATAGATGGCCGATGGTGCCGAAAAGTTCTGGAGTGGCAACCGCGTCCCAGAAGACGTAGCGTTGGAAGGCCTCCCACAAGGTGGACCGACGACCTTATGAAGGCCGCAGGAACCCGTAGGATGCGAGAAGCACAGGACCGGTCGAATTCGAAGTGCTTGAGGGAGGCCTATGTCCAGCTTTCGGCTGAAATAATGATCATGATGAAGTAAAAAGAGGTAGATTGTTTACGTACCCAAAATTCGGTCTTCAAAACATGAAAGTTTGTAATTTTTAGCAATGGGAAATCCCATCGGGCTGACGGCTTGTAACTTCATAAGTTATGTTCACATACCCGTTCTATATACAGACGCCAGCACATCAGGCAACCCAAAACTGTCAAATCCTAGTCAACCTTGAACCTAATGTTTTAGCAATAAAGTTGAAAATCTATTATAGAAATTTGACAGATTGTAGTAGCTTGATGTGCTGGCGTCTGTACCTTCTAATCCACAGTACAGAAAGTTAATTAATTATAAGTTTGCGAATTCTGTACGTAGGTCCAGTCAAAGGTATTCGTGTGCAGAGTCAAATTTTTGATCAAAATATTTCGAACATGTCTTCCAGTTTATGTAAAGAGGTGTTTTTTTAAGATAAAACAGAATACACACTTAAGTCATCTGGGACAGTGTTTGTGGAGGACCGGCATTACAACATGATCGATCACTAGTCACTACTATACACACGCATCTATATCGCATGTGAGAGATAAAACGCATATAAATAGACCGAGAATTCTGCGCTTTCTTAGATAAGTGACGAGAAATGTCGAGGACAAAGAGGTTCCTATGGAGAAGAACGGACAAAATGCTCCATGATCCAGTCAATAAAGGTGTTGTAGAGTGCTTGAGCAGGGACATGAGCGATTCCTTCAGAAACTTGTTCAGGGTGCTCGGACAGTGTTTGTGGAGGACCGGCGTTACAAAATGAACGATCACTAGTCACACACGCATGTCAGAGATAATACGCATATAATATATAGACCGAGAATTCTGCTCCCCACCACTTCCCTCTCCCATTCCCTAAATAAGTGACGAGAATTGTGGAAGAACGAGAAATGTAATTAGAAAATTTGAAAGTATATTATATTTTTGAAATGCATCTACAATGGTTGTCCTTGGGTGCACTTTCATAGTGCGAACACAGGCATCGGTTTGTGCCTCATTTAATTAAAAACGTCTAACGGGCCTCTCTAGTCTTCGGCCCCTCGAACGGTCCGGGACCCCAGGGTCCCGAGAAATATCAAAAGACTTAAAGATGTTGCATAATAAAGCATTTTTTTGTAAAGTTTACCTCTATTTGTACTACTGTTAGGCAAAGGACTCCCCCAATTTGAACATTGCCTAATTAAAATCATAACCCTCCTTTGGCCTGTTACTGTTAGGCTACATCATCCCACACTTGGGCAAAGGCCTCTCCCCAGGACTTCCAGCTCTTTCGATCCGGGGCTAAAGTGGACCATTGATCGTTTGTTTTGTCCAGCTCGTCCCGCTATTTTCTATGAGGTAATAAATTAATTAAATGAATTATGTATAGATAAAAGTAAAGATAATCTTATATAGTTACGAGCGTTCCAGCGATGTCTCATTGATAACCCGCTCATCTTCTTTGTGAATATGATCTTGCTATAAAATATAAACAGAAATTGTGTTAATTTATCTTTATCTAATAACTTGCGACGAGGAAGTTCATGTGAACGCTCGTGTGCTCACTGTGCTCACTCCGCTCACTCTGCTTATGTTGTAGCCAAGTAAGTAATCCTCACGAGAAAGTCACACGCATCGACGGTAGCGTCGGGCCATGAGAACAGCTAGATACATAATACAGAGTTAGTTTTCAAAGACCAGAGAGGTGGTACCTACAGACCATTAGACGAAACAATTTTCTCCATGGGACCAACATCGTAAGCTCTCAGCCCTCCTGCGTAGATCGTCGCTCCATCTAGGCCTGAGGGCATCCCACCTTTTTTGTTTTTTTTTCTGGGTGGGAAATCATCATATGAATTCTCCCGCTCTGGGCGGAGCGGGAGGGCGTGTCAGACTTTTTTACTGACTAAAACCCACCCGTGTTCCTTCAGTTGCCTATGCCAGGCGCCACGGTATCTCTTTCGAACAACCCGCGGCCCTGGCTGGCATCGGCCCTAGTGAACCCCGTCAGTTCGTGCTGAGATCTCTTTGAGGCGCGCATGGAACACAACGCGCCGTCGACCCGGGCCTGGTCCTTGCCGGGCGGCGAGCTGCCCATTGCTCGCCGCCCGCAACGCGCGCTCCGCCTCCTCCTAGGGCGTCCTACATTACGTTTACCGATTCGCGGTCTCAACTCAAGAACACGTCTACCCCAACAATCATCGGTTCTATGGCTAATATGGCCGGCCCTTTGCCACTTCAGCTTGCTTATTCTGTGAGCTATATCGACTGGGTGACGGGTGTACTTGTGCCTAATTATAACAGGTTTAATTTATCATGACGACGTGATCCCTGTTCCCGTGGCCCCATCGTTCCACTTAGCAAGCGCGTCAGCTTACATGATGAGAATGTTAGACGCACAGGTAGACACAAGATTCCTTTGTATTACCTTTGAGCGATTATTGTGTAATCTGTGCTCCTGCGTGTTCGGATACGCGCTAGCCCTTGTTAAGCTGTGTCGTTAGCTCGCTCGTGGAATAGAGCTATTAAAACAAGTACAAGTCGGACTCGAACACGAAGGATTCCGTGCCACAAGGCAAAAAACATAGAAGAACAGTCGTTTCTTGTATGGCCCCCTTTAATGTTTAACTTTATTTTATCTTTTGTTGTTATAGCGGCAATAGAAATAGACATCTTTAAAAATTTCAACTGTCTACATATTACGGTTCATGAGATACAGCCCGCTGACAGACAGACTGATCGATGGACGGACAGATGGGCGGACGGACGGACAGCAGAGGCTTAGTAGGGTCCCGTTGGCACCGTTTGGGTACGGAACCCTAAAAAGGGTTTCCATTTTTTAATTTTCTTTGCTGAGGGCTAATTTTATCAAACTGGTCAGTCTTTTTATCAGAGATATAAAGTTGACGTCTGGCTGTTTTATGTTGTATAAAAGAAATGTTAAAATGTATTCGCAAGATAAAGCTGCGGTTTCTCGAAAAGCGATGACCGCACTTAACAGCGGCAGAGGCGGCTGTCATGAAAATGATGACAACGGCAAAGATTTACACATACATAAAATAATCAGCCTATAATGTTCCCACTGCTGGGACACGGGCCTCGACCCTGTGAGAGGGAGTGGGCCGTAATCCACCACGCGGGCCCAGTGTAGGTTTTTAGATGTTACATGTCTTCGAATTTTTGGTTCTAGGACATGCCGGTTTCCTCACGATGTTTTCCTTCACCGTTTTGAGAGCAGTGGTGATGAAATATAATAATTTACACAAAGTAAAGCGCCTGTCAGGATTCGAACCTACGACCAACTCGTAACTCGTGGTCATTACCACTGGGCCACCACTGCTCCTAAGACATATACTAGGTAGGAATAAAAGTTTGGTCGAATTCTACCTAAAAACGGTAACCTTTCGGGGTTTAGTGAGCGAGGAAGTCTGTTGCATAGACCTTGAATCAATATATGTAAATCGGACAATCGTTGATTCTTTTCGTTTACAGGATGCAGTTATCTGCAGACTACCTTATCAACATATGTCCTTTGAAGGTCGGTAAGGTCACATGTATGCACAAAGCTCAGGACTTGTCACTGAGGTATGTGGAGGCCTTTGTCTAGTGTTTGACGTCTTACAGCAAAATGATGAGGGTTACACGAGACTACGAGAGTCACATAGGGGTTCTATGCCAATCTATTCACATTATAAATTATAGTCACTTTTTGTATCTGTATGTGTGACCGCGTCGTTCTTCTAAACTACGCAACGGATTTTGATGCAATTTTCACCGTGACTTAGAGAGTTTATTCTGGAAGGTTTACCTATGTGTATGGGCTTGTAATACTTCAGCTGAAATTCATATTTTGCTCCCACTTTCCCGCGCCCTGTATCAATTTATCTCGCTCGCACTGTCAAACTTATTCAGTTAGGATGAATTACACTGTTCATGCGAGTCGCACGGGACCGGTCAATGTGGCGACACTTGGGGGAGGCCTATGTCCAGCAGTGGACGTCTATCGGCTGAAATGATGATGATGATGACACTGTTCATGGACGCAGGCTTGATAATTACATGATTATATTATTATACGAAGTATTCGTCAACGTCTTCTGTATAGAATAAAATGGAAATATTTTGAAACTTTAGCTAGTTAATTTACATATAATGGAAGTAGGTACATATTTACCAAGGTGACCTACGTACAGTCGATCGATTCTGTAAAAATCTCACCGTGAAAAGTTAGGTGAAGTGAGCTTAGAGTTAGCTGTCAATAGTGTCAATCCCTAGCATTATTTGGAATGATAGCTCACTCCACGCTCACTTCACCTAAGTTTTCACGGTGAGATGGTTACAGAATCGCACTGCAGATGTCCAACCAGAAATAGGCGCTTCGGAATCATCGTCTATCTTGTAAAATACGAACGCGCGATGATGAGATCAGTACGTAGGTACATACATAAAGAAAGAAAAATCCACCCTCGCTTCGCATAAATGATAGAATCCTCCCGACTAAAACTTAGTATGCATGAAATATCTAGAAAAAATGTAGGATGCGGAATATTTTAAGTTATTCAGGCTGTATACCAAATCGTTTTGGGCGAATATGAGCACCCGGTTGTAAATCTCAATAGGCTTATGGAACGGAATCGAGAAATGAGATTTTATCCGTTTATTTGGTACACTGATTCGTATATTTTATCAAGATCCGCTCTCTGGCTGACTTTATTTTGTACTAGCTTTTGCCCGCGGCATAGAGGTCGGAAATAACGAGAAACAAGCGCCTTGGTTTAGCGTTGTGCGAAGTCTAGGATTGAAAATGGTGTCCGATACGGACTACGGAGCGACAGTGATCGATTAATGAGATTAGACGTGGTCGCGACACATACTGGCCTAGGAACTGCTCTGTTTCCTTTCAAGTTCTATCTATATCCTATGTCCAAAACTCCTATAATAAGGTTCCCTCTCATCGAAAGGAGGCCTGTTTCCCAGCAGTTGGAACATTATAGGCTGATCATGCTACAATCGGGAGCGACCTTATTGCCATCAATCGGGCACAAATCCAGACTCGCTCATATCATATTTTCTCGTATTCTGATCGGATGCAGTGCGCACTAAGGATTGTGGAGGTCGTGCGACAGGGTCAGGCGCATGATAATGAAACGTCCTACTCCTTAACACAAGTTGAGCGATGAACTAAAAGGCGCTCCGATAGAATAATGACTATATATATTATATATAGTCATTATTATATATGCATAACATAATCAGCCTATAATGTTCCCACTGCTGGGAAACAGGAATCCTCTTTATGAGAGGGAGTGCACCGTAATTCACCACGCGGGCCCAGTACGGATTGATTGATGTCACATGTTTTCGAGTTTTTGGTTCTAGGACATGCCGGTTTCCTCACGATGTTTTCCTTCACCGTTTTGAGAGCAGTGGTGATAAAATAATTTACACAAAGTAAAGCGCCTGACTGGGTTCAAACCTACGACCTGCAACTCGTAACTCGCGGCCGTTACCACTGGGCCACCACTGCTCCAAAGATATGCTGTTATATCCGCCGTTATGATAATCTGTCATTTTCCCAGTTAACTAGCAGTTTCATCAAAGTGTCGTGTTAAAACTAGAAATAAATGCTTCATCACAAGATATCGTAGTTCATACTGATCTTGTACAGACGCCAGCACATCAAGCTACTACAATCTGTCAAATTTCTTTAATAAATTTTCAACTTTATCGCTAAAGCATTAAGGTTCAAGGTTGATTGGGAAATTTTGACAGTTTCGGGTAGCTTGACCTGCTGGCGTCTGTACTTCGTTGAAGCATAAATAAAATATTTAGAACTTAAAACGATTCCTTAAATAATTTAATAAATCTGGTTGGTGTTTTTGCGAAACTATCCCTAAAATGTTATTTCGTGTCATCTTTCCAACGGCTTTGTAGATAAAAATAGCACCAAAAAATCGATTTTTACTACACGCAGGTACGTGACTGGTATTCAGCGGAATCCGGTTAGACTGGAAGCCGACCCCAACTTAGTTGGGAAAAGGTTAGGCAGATGATGACGTGATTGGTTATCAAGATGTCAGGTGATGGCTACCGACGCAATCAAGTGACTTAGGTTCCTAGGTCAAATCACAGAAGAGATAATGTCTAACTGGTGATTTTAGGTGATAGGTCAGCAATACGTGATAGCTAGCACTTTCTGATCGGATCTTTGACCCCTCCTTGTTCCATACATATTTTACTGGTTTAGAAAGGTCTGGCTTTCGCAAATCAGCACTTTCAGCACCCTAATTGCGTAACACACTATCAGTCACAATCACAATCATTTTGAAGGATATTGCTAATACATTGCTTTATATGTTCGAAAAATTTATCTGCTCAACATCGTAAATAACTTAATGAATGTGGTTGAACTGTCAAAATGGAAGCCATTGCTACGGTTAGTGTGTTACACAATTACTCCGCTGGACGTCGACTGTAAAGCCAAACCAAAAATCATCCTACACCACTGCCTAAATCCATGTAAGAGGTGGATCTGCTGGCAAACTCCTCAAGCCAACTTCAAATGCAGACGTACAGCATTACAAGGCTATTTTGGCGCGTGGCCAAAATCGAAACTAACGCCGCCATCTTGTTTTTTGAATACATTTCACAAAACAATTGCACAAATATTTACCAACAGCGCCCCCTGTCAATGTCATTCGAGTGCCAAAAGACCCTTGTCATCATCATCATCAGCTTATAGTAGTCCTCTGCTGGACATAGGCCTCTCCATTCGAATACCCTTGTAGCAGTATTCATTGCTTTTAAACAACTAGTTTCTAAAATAAGAGAACTTTCGCTGATTTCGTCCGCGTTTTCTCTAACAAACACAAAGTATTTATTTACATGTAAAACAAAACTTTCCTCCCACAGTTATCATTATCAGTGACCTACCTGTCTCTGCATCTACCTGTACACACGTACCTGTATGTACCTACGTACAGTAGTAACTCTGATTACACAAAATTGTTTGATTGTGGTACACTTATTTACACTCGCTTGATAAGTTAAGTCGGTGGATGGATGAAGTGTGCTTGTAGCGGCGGCGGAGTATTATTTTTTTGTGTGAGAAATATATGTAGTAAAAATTGAAAAATGGCGCGATGGTACTTGTACCTATAATATTTTTAGGTTTGTAGCCCACACCTAATCTATATCTATACTAATATTATAAAGAGGTAAAATTTGTTTGTTTGTTGTTCAACTACCAGTCGGATTTGAAAAAAATCTTTTTGTATTTGATAGCCCAATTCTTGAGGAAGGCTATAGGCTATTCAACATCACGCTATGACCCTTAGAAGCCGAGCAAAAAGAAAAAAAGTCAGAAATAACGCTAAGCTAAAACAAAGTGAAAGCGCGGGCAGGTGATGCGATGCGACGAGGTGGGAATATGAAAGAAATACCAAATAAATATGAAAGGAAAAAGAGGATGTGTGCCACGATAGCAGTGAAAATTTAAGATTGGACGCGATTCAGCCTGTACTCGATTCAGCGTCACGGACCGACTAGAGCCGAGTATACTCGATTATATAAATAAACCTACTTAACTTTCTTTCTTAAAAAAAAAAGAAAAATAGGTAAATAAAGTATACGTATAAAATTGCCATATTTTGTTTTGTTTTTTTTCTTGCAATCATTTTGTTTTTCATACAAATATCTGTCTCGATAATGAATTTTATGAAGCTCTGAAAGCTATGCAATTTTTCTAATGCAACATTTTGGCCAAATACACATGTAATTTATTTGAAGAAAAATAAACGTTCAAAGTCAACATGAATGCTTGCACTTTTTCAGTAACTTTTTATTGAAAGCGGAGATTGGATTCGAACGATTTGTATTAGGAAAAGTTATTTACAAAATGATGGGCGAACATTATGTACTACGCTAGGAGATTGGATTTCAAAATACAACAAAATTACTATCGGAGATTGAATTTCCACTACTAAACTTACGTACGTAAAATTTTATCTTTATTTTTAGTACGAAATATATTGTCGTCCCCGGATAGAAATTAAGGCGCTTCCACTTTTCTCCCGGGTATCGTGAAAATTGGATATAAAATCGCTTTTAAAACAGCACTTTTAATGAATTAATGAAAATAAGCAATTTCAGTTTTACCAAAAAGTGGTTCTGAGTTTCCTAATGTCATAGGACGCTGCTTCGTTGACTTCTAAAGCTGTATATAACACCATGTCATGTTAAGATAAAATCAAACTGGTTGCTAATTTAATTGTAAAATTTATTATTTTTATGACATTGATTTGCTACTAGTGATTACTTTAAGTCACACAAAGACTTACTACTTGTTAAAACTTTTAGGAAAATCGTATACTTTTACAATGTTTCTAAATATATGTGAGCACACATATCTTTCATATAATTAATTTATCTGTCTTTGCTTCTTTTACCTATTGTGGTATAATGATTTTACTCTAGGTGCACCATCTACACATATTGTTATATAATTAACTAGCTGCGCTCCGCAGTTTCACACGCATAAGCTTCGATCCCGTGGGAATATCGGGATAAAAGTATCCTTTGTGTTAATCCTGGTTATAAACTATCTCTGTGCCAAATTTCATCAAAATTGGTCCAGCTGTTTGAGTGTGAAGAAGTAATAAACATACAAACACAGACACACACTCACTCACAAACTTTCGCCTTTATAATATTAGTGTGATGTATACAAAATATTGTAAACCATTTTAAAAGAGCAACGGTGGAGTTTCTTGTCCATTCTTCTCCATACAAAACTACCTTCGAAGAGGCGACTAGAATCAATTCTATTTTAATGTAAATTTTGACGTTCAAAAGTGCCTTTTATGTGCCTATTTAAAATTGACTTGACTTCAGTAAAAAATCTTTCTGAATATTATATTTTAAAACCAACATTATTTTCACGTATAACGCTAAGTAAAGTCTTAAGTGATTTAGCATCATTAATCTTACCGTGGCTCCTATTCACATCACTTTCGTTGTTAATATTGTGCCATGTACATTCTGGAGAGTGGTTTTTGAAGCAAGAATATGCCTTACTTTTGATATTTTCAGGGGTCAGAGAACTAGGGTTATTCAACCTAACACATACTCGTATCACGTCCATCCATTTTCACGTAAATGTAAAACACAAACACAAAAAAACCTATGTTTTACCGTGAAAATGGATGGACGTGATACGAGATGAATTGTTCGCGAGTTCTGCAGGTCATTCTATAATGACCTGCAGAACTCGCGAACAATTCATCTAAGTACCTATTCTCTTTTTGTTTATATTTTATAGAATAGGTATATATGCTGGGTTGCTTGTTAACGTTCATTGAACTGTATGATGCCTGTATGATAGAAAATGTGTTGTCTTAATTTAATATCTCATCTACATTTATCTGACAGTTTCTCTTTTAGCCTTCTCGTCTCTTCTTCTTCTCTTTTCTTCTCAAATTCTTCTTTTCTTCTTCTCTCTTCTTATTTATTTAACCTTTTCGCACACAAAAAAAAGTACAGACGCCAGCAGGTCAAGCTACCCGAAACTGTCAAATTTTTAAAGATTTAGAGATAAAGTTGAAAATCTATTAAAGAAATTTGACAGATTGTAGTAGCTTGATGTGCTGGCGTCTGTACAAAGGCGGTCTTTTTATTTTTTATATATCTATGTTCTGTAATTTGTATGGTGTACAATAAAGAGTATTCTATTCTATTATATTCTTTTTCTTTTAATAAATACATCGGTACCTAAGGCATGTTTTCGTTCCGTTTATCTGGATAAAAAGTTACAGCAATACACAAAATCATGTAAGTAACCATCACGTTTCTTTGACAGCTAAATAGGAGCTCACGGCTTTCATTGAGTTTTATTACTTTTGCAGAAAAAAAAAGTTGGGGAGGTACTTAGGTACGTATACATTTTCGCTTTATCCACCGAGTTTGAGATTTTCTTATAAAACATATTGTAAATGTTTAACATTAAAGGAAGGTTGTGTATTGTACCTCTTAACGTTTGAGTGGATTTTCAAAGAAATCATTTTAAGTTCTAAACATTTTATTTGTACTTCAACGAAGTACAAGATCAGTATGAACTACGAATTCTTGTGATAAAGCATCTATTTCTAGATTTAACACGATATTTAGATTAAACTGGTAGTAAACTGGAAAAATGACAGAT
The DNA here is from genome assembly GCA_911387795.2 of Apamea monoglypha. Classification (NCBI taxonomy): domain Eukaryota; kingdom Metazoa; phylum Arthropoda; class Insecta; order Lepidoptera; family Noctuidae; genus Apamea; species Apamea monoglypha. Next base: position 4,048,726 of record OU426931.1, read on the forward strand.
TATCAAAACGGCCGATCTAATAGCATATCTTTGGCGCAATGGTGGCCCAATAGTAATGGCCCTGACTTACGAGTTGCGGGTCGTGGGTTCGAACCTAGACAGGCGCTTTACTTTGTGTAAAATATTTCATCACTACTGCTCTCAAAACGGTGAAGGACAGATTGAGCATTGGTGGCCCAGTGCTAACAGCCCCTACTTTCGAGATGTAGGTCGGGGGCTCGAACCCAGCCAGGCACTTAGTGTAAATAATTACACCACCACTGCTCTCAAAACGGGAATCGGTTGAAGGAAAACATCCTGAGGAAACCGGCATGTCCTAGAACCAAACATTCGAAGACATGTGACATATACCAACTCGCACTGGGCCCGCGTGTTAGATTACAGCCTACTCCCCCTCGAAGAGAGGAGGCTTGTGTCCCAGTAGTGGGAATATTATTGGCTGATTATTATAACTCAAGTAGCGGATGTTGGAGAAAAAACAGCCAGGCGGAAGTGGGAATGAGCTGGACACGTCTCGCGAATGCACCCCAAGAGATGGGCAAAGATCGTCACTCACTGGACGCCTGAGGGAGGACATCGCCGTCGAGGCGAAGGTGGTGTGATGATCTGGTAACGTTCTTAGGGCCAACATGGCCAGAGATCGCACAAGACAGGGAGGTTTGGAAGGAAAAAGGGGAGGCCTTTGCTCAGCAGTGGGACACACAGCTTTAGTAGCAAAAGAAGCGATATTACTTTTAAACGTGCATTTATACCGTTTTATTAATCGTCCAGCAAAACATCATTTGAAGTTATAAGAATTTTTCATTATAATTTTTCTCTTTCACGCTGCGATAAGCAACAAAATGAAGGAAAAATTGTTAAAGAAATATAAGCTTGGAATTAATTAAGCGTGAAACACGAATAGAAAACATTAATTACTTGTTGTGGCCACAATTAGTGAGGTAATGAACCTGGAATAGGTATACTAATGGAACAGAATGGAAATACATGTGGGAATAAAAAATAATGGTACGTATACATGGAAAAAACGAGTCTCCAGAATGATACCAGATCCCGTAAATGAATATAACATAGGTGAGGGTGAGGTTAGTGGTGGTGGGTGGAGGGTGGTGAGGTGTACCTGTTGACTTAAAAATAACTGGCAAAATGTGGGTTATGTTTAAATCCCACGTAATAGGGGGCGAGCCTATTGCCATCAACCGTGCACAAATCTAGACACCGGGTTGCTACTGAAGCTTTCCAGATGGAAAAATCAAATAATACTTGGTCCGACCTGAGAATCGAACCCAGGACCTCATGCTCAATAGTAGTGCTTCCACCCAATGAGGCAGTCCCGCAAATGAATACCTATAGATATTTAATTTGCTGTAGCCAAAATTTGATTTGTCAAGCTAAATTGCTATTTTAACCCGAAATTACGGCTTTTACAGTAAAAGCTCCTAAGTTTCCCAAAAGGGTCAACACTATTGTCGCTGGGAGTCAATTTTCGTATGATATCCCACCTTTTTGGGGTCCTATTATGATCCTTTGGCAAGGCACTTTGCAAGACCTTAGGGCTCGCTTTTCGGGACTGTATTTTTCTCCGTAATATCTAAGGGTTGAGTTAAGATCCTAAACGACGTTGTCGTTTTCAGTTTACGAGGAAGGTGGGTCATGCATGATGTAGACGAACTAAGTATTTATGTGCCTTGCGATATCTAGCAAAAAATATAAAGGTCACATTGCGGCCATATAAAGGACTTTGGAATTGTCCGGGAAGATATGGTTTTTCATTAGATATATAGGAAGTCCCATTTCATACTGTAGCAAAATAAAAACAATTTTCGCTTGTACACGTTTTAATTTTTCTAAGTAAAATAAGATATTAATAAAAACTTAACAAAATACATAGAACGAATATTATTAAAAAGGATTACGACGCCGACGTGACGTCTTTGGTGTTCGAGCCCTTTAACAAATTTTACGTATTCTTGTTACGCGTCGATTAAGATACGTTTGCAAACGTTCCTAAACTTACGTAACTAGATAAATATGAGAACGTCCTAATGGGTAATTGGCACCAAGTCATTTCGTTATTAGGAAGCAAGATAAATAATTTAAATTACCACCTGATCAAAATTGTAACAGTGATAATATCGGCTAATTAGTAGGTAGTAAAAATTATAATGTAGCATTTGCCAATGCTGCATTTTTTTTTTTTTTTTGGGATGGGAAATCATCAAATGACCCCTCCCGCTCTGGGTGGAGCGGAAGGGAGTGTCAGACTCTTACTGACTAAAACCCACCCATGTTCCTTCCTTCGCCCTTTATGTTCCGGGGCAGCGGTAACCCTTTCGGACAATCCCGCTGACCCGGCAGGCTTCGGCCCTAAGGGGCCCCTCTGATTATGCTGACATCTCTTTGAGGCGCGTGTGGAACACTTACGCGCCGTCCGGCACGGGCCTAGTCCTGATCGGGCGGTGAGCTACCCATTGCTCTCCGCCCGCAGGCCCGCGCCTACGGTGGCCGGTAGTCGTCGCTCGACTCCCGACGCCCGGGGCGTCTCCCGCGGCGGCTGGGACGGGAGGCTCTCTCCCTCATCCGTCCCGCCACCTCCTTCGCTAGCATGACTGCTTCGCAGAAGGAGGCGACTGCCTCCCACTCCCTCTCGCTCCGGACCATGGCTTGCACCAGGTCCGGGCGCGAGAGGCCGCCGCCGCTGCCGATCGCCTCTACGAGGACACGGCGGTGCTCCGCCCAAGCGGGGCAGACCTCCACCGTGTGCTCCACCGTGTCCTCTGGGCGATCCTGGCAATGGTGACACCCGGGCGTTTCCTCCCGCCTGATGATGTGCAGGAACCTCCCGAAACTTCCGTGTCCGGTGAGGACCTGCGTCAGGCGGTAGGTGAGGGCGCCGTGGCGCCTCTCTAGCCACTCCTCAAAGATGGGTCTTATCGCCGCTATCGCGGCGTGCCCTGCGCTGGGTTGCGACAGTCGCTCTTTCCATGTCGCCATGAGATCGAGCCGGAGGTCCGTCCGCTCCGCAGCAATTTGCCGCGGGAGCGGACTTTCCCCCCGGCGTAGTGCCTCCGCGCGCCACTCATACAGGCGCGCGAGGACTATCGCCTCCAGATCCCATGGCGGCAGTCCGGCAAGGAGGCTTGCCGCCTCGCGCGAGATCGTGCGGTAGCCCCGGATTAGCCTTACGGCTACCACCTTCTGGGGCACGTTCAGGTAGTGGGCGGCTCGCCGCCGCAGTGAACGCGCCCACACCGGGGCCCCGTATAGGGCCATGGACCGCACGACCCCCGCGTAAAGCCTCCGGCAGGAGGCGTTTGGCCCCCCCAGGTTGGGCAAGAGCCGCTTGAAGGCGGCCCCAGCCCGTTCCAGTTTGGGGGCCAAACGTCGGAAGTGCTCGACGAAGTTCCACCGGCTGTCGAGGACGAGACCCAGGTACTTCATCGTCGTCTCGATGCCGATGTGAACCCCTCCTGCCGTTAGTTGGGATCCCGGTGGTGGCGCGTTCCGGGGCCCATGAAACGTCATGGCCTCGGACTTGTGCAATGCCACCTCGAGACCCAACTGCCGGATCCTCTCCACGACTATCGCAACCCCGCGTGTCATCGCGTCGGCCGCCGCCTGATGCGACCTCCCCTGCGCCAGGACCAGCGTGTCGTCAGCGTAGCAAACCACGCTGACGCCATCAGGGAGGTCGGCCCGCAGCACCCAGTCGTAGCCGATGTCCCACAGGAACGGCCCCACAACCGATCCCTGCGGGACACCGCACGACATCTCTCGCCGGTTCCACTCCCCATCGCGACCGGGGTAGCTGACGGCTCTGTCCGTCAGATACGCCTCGACTATTCGACGGAGGTAGGGCGGCACTCGGTGATACCGGAGTGCCTCCACAATGCAGCTCCAGGGCAGGGTGTTGAACGCGTTGGCGATGTCGAGTGACACCGCCACGACGACCCCACCCCGGGACACCGCGTCCCCCGTCGTGAGGGCTCTCACGCGCATGATGGCGTCCACCGTCGAGCGCCCCTTGCGGAAGCCAAACTGGCTGTCCGCAAGATCCGGCCCCGTCCTCACCAAGTGCTGCCAATGCTGCATTACCTATTGATTATAAAGTTGATGAAATAGTGGCTAAATAATGACAGAAGAAAATTTATCGATACTTAATAATACTGTAGCTTTCCATTAGTGAAAGAATTTTAGAAATCGGGTCAGCTGTTCCGAATATTACTTACTGCCAATATACAAACTCACACATTTTACCTCTTAATAATATTAGTATAGATACTTTATGTTTGATTACTAATCTCTATTAATTTTCAGTCAAGCGATTAAAATTTTAATATAAGACAAGTTTACCTAAGCATCTCCGCCAATACTCAATTTGCCGCTGAATGTGACCTCATTTACGCTAGTGATGGCAGAATTCTCATCAGGCCTGACTTAAAAAAAAATAAACATAAAACATGCAAACGTAAGAAGGTTCTACTACGTTGACGTTTGACATTTTCATCCTGGACTTTATTTTTGAGTTGTGCCATTTTATCCTTCAGCCCCTTGTGAGCTGACCTTTCGAGTGGTAACTTTCTAAGTAATTAAATGATTAGAAAGCTTTTATGTTTTCAGATTTCTTTTGAAATATCGCGGTGGTTTTTGTGCTTTTGATTTTTGAAGTTTGTGAAATATATTTTCTTAACGGCATCGTGTTTGTTTGTGTTATTTAACTAAATACGGCTGAATGGGGTGAAAAGGGATGCAGGGGTGAATCGGGACGAAGAAATTTAAAAGGGATTTTAACATTGAAATAATATAGGTTGTTGCCGAAAAGGACTCTAATGTGTTTAGTGTATTAAAATTAACGATTAAGAGCCCTTGTTGGCAAGAAACTATATTATATCAATGTCAAAATTCATTTTAAAGTTTCGTCCCGATTCACCGCTGCATCCTTATTAACCTCGTTTGTAGGTACTTTAATATCAAGTCCTATTCTGCATGATTAATTGCTTGAGTTCATGAAAAGACGAAGTGAAAGTATTGAAATGAAATTCTCGAAGAGTTGAGTGAAGAATGAGTATTATTAAAATTCCGCGTTCTCATAACGAGAATTCTACTGCAATTCATATGATAATTTAAAGATGCACAAAGGGCCCAAACGTCATATTATAGAAACAATTTCAGCAACGTTACAATTATATTGTTATTTCAGGAATAATTAGCACTTACGATAAGTTTAATGGACCCTAAGGCGGGTCGCCCACACGAGCTAGAGTCGAGGCGGCGTCAAGGCGCGGGCGCGCAAGTGGCGCGCCGCTTCTACGTTTTCTGTAGGAATAATTGGCAGTGCTCTTAGATACTACATATGTAGTTGATACTAGAGTCGCGGAACAGGCGAGGTAGTGGCGGCGCGGGGTCGAGGCGGGGGCGCGGCGCGGGCGCTGTGCCCGACTGCGACGCGACTCCACCGCCATTTTGTATTTTTTTTTCAGGCGTAGACGTATTTATACGGTTCAAATTTATGAAGAAAGCATAGTCGATAGCGCCTCAGCTCTACATAGAGACCACGCCTCGACCGTGCCGCGACGCCACCGCGACCGCGCCTCGAGCTACCAGTGAGCGACGCGCCTAAGTATGCATACACACGAGCGACACGAATCGACTACAGAGGCAAGTGAAAGAAAGAAAGAAAAGAAAAGAAAAATATTTTATTCTGCACAAACAAAACGCACAATTGCAAGTAAAAAATAATAATAATAAATTTAAAAAAAAACGAAAAAGACATAAGATACACATAGTCAAAAGACACGTACTCACGCGCGTAAAGACGCGTGTCACTCGTGTATTTGAGTACGGTGCTCAAATACACGAGCGGCACGTTGTCGACGCTTGCACTCGCCTCTATCGTCGACGCGTGTCACTCGTGTGTATGCACACTAAGTTTGTGTTATTTATCTGTATTTAGATTCAGGGTTCAAAAACCAATTTGTGAACAGAGATATCTTTAGTTGTCTCTCTTTTTGTCAATGTCATTCTTCTTCTCGTGAATGGATTAATTGTCCTACGTCAGGAGCTTAATCTTTGTCAATAATATTCCATGTTTTATAGAAAAAGTGCAGTGTCCTTGTTATTTGACCTTACATCTGATGGGCAATTCTCGTAATTTTATGAATGTTCACAGTCTGATCTCAGTCTCAAGTTGTCAAAAGTACCTCTAAATTTCATACATTTTGACAAGTTTTTGACATTTGTTTGTCGCCGAGGTGAGACTGCGACTAGATTTTGAACGTTTTAAATTACGAGAGAGCCTTCAGATAACAAACATGCAATTACCGTTTTTTACTCATTCATAAATTACCAATCACTAATGAATGGACGTAGTAAATAATTCATTGACAAGACAAGATAATTCAATAAAACAATAATTACTCTTCACTATCGTAATCACGAAACAATCTTTAAAGTAAATCATTGAAGTGGCCCACATTACAAGGTTGTGGCGTCACGCCGGCAAGAAGGATGCGTTTATTTAAACTGTGGGTAGTTAGTGTGATTCGTTGCGTCTGAGCATTTCCACTTTTGAATGTGTTCTAAATTCGAATATTCGGTAGTGTTCTTTTCGTGGTATATTTTATACTTAAATTGTGTTTTTTTAAGAGAAAGTACGTGTGTAAACGTGGTGTAATTTTTTTTTTTTTTTTAAATCGTTGCCCCCACACTAGGAATTTCTCCTGTATCGTGGGTGCGTTTACAAACATTAAACTCACATACACAAACAGCCAGACAAAAAAAAAATGACTTAATATAGTTTTCGTTTAATTTAAAATTATTATCAAGAAATTAACTTTTCTATTTTACAGCCGATTAAACCTAGCACTTACAAAGTATCTACTTACCAACCCAGATCTTGTTAAATAGCTCGTTTTATCGGTAGTCTGTGTATAGCTCCTCGATTAGCATAACCCCTTGTTTAATATTCGTTTGAAGAGGGCACATCCATTTGCAATTCAATACAAATTAATGGATAGAGTAACTAGGAGCTAATTGCTTGAGGCTTTGTTGTTAATTGGTGATACAACATTGGCGCCGGTTCCCTTGTTCACAAACTAAACTAAATTTAAGTTCAGTGTATCTTTTTCTTTCTATTTCATTAAGAAAAGGACAGAAGATAAATATTAGTTTACTCCTGTCAAATTAAGATACTCCATAGACAGTTTCGACGGGCCGTCTCTACGAGCGACAGAATCGCGGCGATATTATCGTCGTGCCACGTATTTTTATACACTCTCTTAGAACGTGTCCCCACACGGCGATATCATCGCGGCGAGAATTGGATGGCACGACGATAATATCGCCGCGATTCTCTCGCCCGTGGAGATGGCGCCTTACCAACGTTTCCCATCTATGCTACTAACTAGGGGTGATCAATATTCTAGGCTGTCTTGATGATCGCAGACCACTACTGAACATAGGGTCTGCCCAGTTAAGAGTGAAATAAAACATAAATAGTGATAGTGTATCAAACTGGATGAGAGGTTGAGTGAGACATGTGAGGATGACATCACTGGGGATCCCCACCGAGGCTCCTGTTCACACCATTTTGTTCACGTCTGCGTACACGCAGAAAACTGTCAAAGTTGTGCCGAAGAAGGTAAGGGGAATATAATATCATTCTTATTCATAAATCTCTCGGTTTTTGAAAACATGAAATTTATTTTAATCTGGTATAAAATAATTTGTTTACTTATTGTATGATTGATTCTTTATATTTAATCTACCGAATCCAACAACGAATCACAACAATAATAACCGATATCTAAGAGATTAACTGAACGGAGACTTATTTCTACGGGGTAGTTGTGTACCACACTCAGTAGTAATGGCTTACATTTTGACAGTTGAATAACATACATTGTGTTATTTACGTTGTTGAGCAGACAATTTTTTCTAATCATATGAAGCAAAGCAAGCGACGCGCCATAATATACATATAGGCATTCATTTAGGTGACAGCTGATTTACTGAATAACGACATTCGACATAGAGGAAGGTTTTCCAAAATAAACCAGAACCCTAATTAGGCAACACACTATCAATCAGAATCTGATTTGAAGGATATTGCTAACCCATTGCTTCATATGTTCAAAAAAATTGTCTGCTCAACAACGTAAATAACGCAATGAATATTTGAACTGTCTTAATGAAAGCTATTCCTACGTGGGATAAAAACAAGCGTTATCCATTTTTTTATTACCATAGCTATATTTATAATTATAACTGTTTTATATATATATATATTATATACAAGTATACATATAATAAAAAAATAAAGAAAAAGGCAGGAGCTCATTGGGCATCAAACAATTTTTTTTTTTTAAAAAACGTTGCCCAACACTAGGAATTTCTCCTGTATCGTGGGTGCATTTACAAACATTTAAACTCACATACACAAACAGCCAGACCCGGAACAACTACTTGTAGGTCATACAAATATTAGTTCCGTGCGGGAATCGAACCCGCGACACGCAGCGCTGCGCCAACCGTGTCGTCAAAATCAATTCGTCCGCATCGCTGTCAATGAGATAAGTGCATAAAAAGCTGGCCTCATTACCACCCTGGATGGCGATGTTGATTCTTTGGGCTAAAACTAGACCAGCCCTTTGGTCACATGAAGAGTCAATCAACCGCTTGGCGATGTCCCGAAATATTAGATGAGCACTCGGACCCCAAGGCCCTAGTGTTTCAACCCAATAAGGCTGTTATTTGTTTTCCAATATCACAGAAGTCAGTCAGTAAATCAATGAAAACCTTTGCTAATCGACGACTTGTTGAACCAAGCAAGGGTTTACTCACCACAGTGTCGTAGGTATTTATCGTAAAGGTCATATATCTATATATATTATAAATTGAAGTCGCTTTTCGTATCTGTCTGTGTGGCCGTGTTGTTTTTCTAAACAACACAATGGATTTTGATGCGGTTTTCATCATAATTTAGAGAATTTAAACCGGAAGGTGAAGTTGTATGATACATTAATATTAACCGTTTGTCAAATCGCAAAAACCATGCGAAGCAGCAGATTGGCTAGTAAATAGTATAAAACACTGCGCCCGCGTCTGCCTGTGTGGCTGCATAGATCTTCTGACCTACACAATATAACCATCATTTAGAATTTATATTTTAGCATTTATTCCGAAAGGCTATATTAACTTAGATATAGTTCAGCAAAGAAGTAGGAGAACCAAGGTACCCGACATAGCCCGAAGAATTGCCGAACTGAAGTGGCAGTGGGCAGGGCATATTGCTCGTAGAACGGATGGCTGATGAGGCTGAGAGATTCTGGAGTGTCGAGCGAGTACCGGAAGACATAGCGTTGGAAGTTTGGAAGGCCTCCCACAAGATGGAACGATAATCTGGTGAAGGCCGCAGGACCACGCTGGTGGCGAGAAGCACCAAACCGGTCGAAGTGACGATGCTTGGGGGAGGCTTATGTCCAGCAGTGGTCGTCTTTCGGCTGAAATGATGATGACGATACATTGGACCCGTGCGAAGCAAGGGCGGGTCGCTAGTATTTTTGTAAAAAATAATTAATGTATTTTTAATGAACCACCCACCATTTTAAGTATCTGATCATGACTATAGAAATTATCAAGTAGTTAGCGTTTGGTTTATTTTTATGTGTTGATTATTTTTATGACAATCCGTAGCGTTGGTGATAGGTCGGCAACAAAGGAAAACAAAGCCTTTTTCAGTTAACACCCCGTCAATAAAAATAAATTGTTTGCTAACGATTTGGTGATTTTAATCTATTTTTGTTTGATATTTTTTTATTTGTCCAGGGATTTTGTAACGGGCTCGGTCTTTTATTGTAAAGGGTCTTTCAGTAAGTGCTTCCTACCTTTAAACTTAAATAAAACCAAGTGTGTGTGAGATATCATCGAATTTTTTTATTTGCCTATCGATGCCATTATTTATGGAATATGACATCGTTCAAATGTCCACCGCAGCTACGCTGGGTGGCGCGCATCCGATATGCCTAACTTTCATAAATCAGGCTGAATTTGACCAATTGCATGGGTTATGTTGGCTTTGAGGGCCGCTGTGGTTTGTGGCTTATTTGCATAGACCTGCGACTGCGACTGCGAAAACCCCACAAGAAAAAGTCTAACGGGGTCAAATCGCACAATCTCGGTGGCCAGTTCACATCACCTCCACTTGAGACAACCATGTTCTCAAATCGCTCGTGCAGAATGTTCAATGTGGCATGAGCTATGTGCCACGTAGCGCCGTCCTGTTGAAACCACATGTCGTTGGTGCCCATATCATCCAGTTCTGGTTAAAAAAAGTTGGTAATCATGTATCTATCTATAGCGCTCGCCGTTGACGATGAAGGCCTGGCCAACGTCGTTCTCAAAGAAACGGACAAATGACGCCGCCAGCCCAAAATCCACACCAAAAAGTGTTTTTTTCGGAATGCATTGGACGCTCTTGGATCTCATGTGGATTGGTATCATCACCAGTGGACTCAAATTTATCCACCGCACTGCGATTAGTCCTCTCGGTAGGACGATTATGGCGACCGTAAAATGGCTGAAGCGCGCGAAACGCTGCCCGAATAGAACACCCATTTTGATAAAACAATTTTATCATTTGCACGTGTTGTTGAACGCTATATCCATCCATGGTGATTTCGCAAAACAGACTGAATAAATGACAGCCAATTTGACAGATGTAGCTTGCACAATATGGTAGCTATCAACTGTCAAAGTTCGGAAGTCCCTATTGGAAGACCTTTTATATTAATGTTAGCTTGTAAATTGTAATTGTTGTCTTTGTGAAAACAAATAGATTTTCCTAATATGTTATGTTCACGAGTATTTTCCTAGACTGCGAAAACTAGTACTAGGTACAGACGCCAGCACATCAAGCTACTACAATCTGTCAAATTTCTTTAATAGATTTTCAACTTTATCGCTAAATTATTTAAGGTTTAAGGTTGATTGGGAAAATTTGACTGTTTCGGGTAGCTTCATGTGCTGGCGTCTGTACTTAAGTAGTTTGATAGTAATGTTGCGCAGTTTTTGAAATGTAAACTGTCGATAACGTCGTTTACTTAGATATAAAAAACATACCTAAAAATACTGAAAAGCGAGTGAAAAGCGCCTCTCCAAAGAGTCATAAGACCTCAAAGAGTTGGGTCACCAGCGACAATAGTGTTGACTCTTTTGGGATACTTTTAGGAGCTCTTACTGTAAAGCTCGTTGAAAAAGTTTTTGTAGGGGAAAAATACTGAAATGGTACTGAAGTTATTATCAATACTCCTTAATTACCGATCCTTCTTTGCATGAAAAGAAGCGTTTTAACGAGGTTCAGGATAATAGAATTTATGTTCAAAACGTTGGAGGTCGTTAACGTCCTTTGTGACTACACTGTAGTTCATTAACAGAATAAAATACATTTAGATACTAAAAGTTGCCTCGATGTCTAGTAGTCGTAAGCGTTACTGCTGAGAATGATGTCCTTGGTTCGATTCCCGGGTGTAGTCGGGATTTTTCAACTGGAATTTCTTAGTAGCAGCCTGGAATCTGGATTTGTGCCCGATTGATAGCAATAGGCTCGCCCCTATTACATGGTACTCAAACATAACTGCTGAAATGTGGGTCTAATATAGCTACACCTCTGCCTATCCCTTTGAGGAATACCTTTAAAAAGCCCCAAATAACGTATGGTGCGTAAAATATTTGACGGTAAGCGATTATTTAGGTCACGCAACCCCAAATAGACGTCATTATCACGCCGAGGAATTAAGAAGTTATTATTCAAAGTTCAGTGTGTGACAAGAGATTCATCATTAATACTTTAATTATTTTTATTCAGTTGATAACACCGTAAAATATAAATAAATATTGTTTTTATGACGTAGGTACGGGATTATTGATTAATTCTGTTTATTAAAGTTTACAGTTTTATTTGGTGACGTGGCTTGTGGTTCTGATTGTTTTTAGTCTGTGGTAGTCACAAGGTTGTCAGTTGTTAAAATTGAATTTTAAATTCTAAAGCTGCGTTTACTTTAGGCGAGTCGAGTTCTGCCGAGTATGGACGGAACACGAATAGGAGTAGCGTTAACGGATTTCAGAGTCACGAACGAGCACGCCTTGCCATGTGAATACGTGCTCGGCTCGCCTAGCGTAGACGCAGCTTACTATATTATGATCCAATTGTCTTTTACCCAACTTCTTCGGCATTGTCTTACTGCATTTTTTACTAGCAATTTTTATTAAAAAAAAGAAATAACCTATTCAATTTTTGGCCTACTGTTGGAAAGAAGGGTTGAGCGCACCCAGATGAGCCTGCCGGGTAATTGCGTAACACACTATCGAATGAATGAATGTAGGAATGGCTTTCATTTTGACAGTTCAACAACATTCATTGCGTTATTTACGTTGTTGAGCAGACAAATGTTTTGAACATATGAAGCAATGGATTAGTAATATCCTTCAAAATGATTCAGATTGTGATTGATAGTGTGTTACGCAATTAGGGTCACTCTAACCCAAAATATATTTTTTTGAAATTCTTTCTTTCTTTCTTTGTGACAGTCTACAACAAAATGTTCCTGAAATGCTTTGAAACAAACTCCTAGCACTAAAAGGCTTAACTTTTTTAAACCGGCAAAGTTAATCCTCAGAACTGCAAAATGCATGCCTGGCTAAAGAAGAATTTAATCTAACAAATAACTGGGTGCATGCAGCCGAATGCCGCACCATTTAATTTGTGGTCGAGGAGCAGCTCGGAGCGTCTTTCCATTGTGTACTCATTCACTGGCCAGCAATCAAAGGCAGGATTTTATAAGTACTGTGTGTGGATCTCATATGTACTTATATTATGCTTTTAGAATAAGAAATTCTAACTGAGTTTTTGGTTTCGCGGCAGTCTTCTATTTCGTATGAAAATGCAGCTAATGTCTGCATTTTCATACAAATAGAAGTCTGCCAGATTATCAGTAGAAATAATGACTTCAGAAGGCCAATTTCCGTAATTAAAAACGTTCAAAATCTGGTCGCAATCTCATCTCAGTGACAATCAATGTAAAAAAACTTGTCAAATGTTGGGAAATTAGAAGTATTTTTGACAGATTGAGACTGAGCGGCGGGCAATTCTCTTGATTCCAGCATTAAGTTTTTAAGTGCGTTAATGTATAAAATAAATACTTGCTTTTTTTTCATTTGAGCTAAAGCTACTGCAGATTTGGAATTTTAGTCCAGGCTACAACAATCCAATTCAACCCAAAGAAAGTTTATAAAACATTTTCAGTTCCTAAAGTGTTAATAAGGAAGGAATAAGAGACATGATTCGTAGCCTGGAAGAGATGGCAGATGTTGTATTGTATGTTTTGTATTGGTAATTTTTTTTTTCGTTTTTTTTTGTGGTGTCCAATAAAGTCTTCATCTGCCTAGCCTTTTCCCAACTACGTTGGGGTCGGCTTCCAGTCTAACCGGATGCAGCTGAATACCCAGCATTTTACATGGAGCGACTCCCTGTCTGACCTCCACAACCCAGTTACTGGGTAATACGATACCCCTTGGCAAGACTGGTTCTCAAACTTTCGGGCTTCTGACGACCAGTAACGACTGTCATAGATCCTCGAATGACAGCCGGGACCAACGACTTAACGTGCTTTCCGAGGCACGGAGGGGTCTTGGTATGTAAAGATGGTCACCCATCCACGGACCAACCGCGGCAAGCGTAGCTTAACCTGATCGATCGACCCGTGCGGCTGTTCCTACTTAGCCACAAGCCCTTGGCCCCCTGGTGTCCAATAAAGTATATAAATAAAATAAATAAATACCTAACTTAGGTATAATTTTAAAATACTTGCAATTTATCTCCATTGGTAAACTATGGCTTTTTTTTTTTTTGGGATGGGAAATCATCAAATGACCCCTCCCGCTCTGGGTGGAGCGGAAGGGAGTGTCAGACTCTTACTGACTAAAACCCACCCATGTTCCTTCCTTCGCCCTTTATGTTCCGGGGTAGCGGTAACCCTTCCGGACAATCCCGCTGCCCCGGCAGGCTTCGACCCTGAGGGGCCCCTCGTTGCTGATGCTGACATCTCTTTGAGGCGGGCGTGGAACACTTACGCGCCGTCCGGCACGGGCCTGGTCCTGATCGGGCGGTGAGCTACCCATTGCTCTCCGCCCGCAGGCCCGCGCCTACGGTGGCCGGTAGTCTCCAATGGACTCCCGACGCCCGGGGCGTCTCCCGCGGCGGCTGGGACGGGAGGCTCTCTCCCTCATCCGTCCCGCCACCTCCTTCGCTAGCATGACTGCTTCGCAGAAGGAGGCGACTGCCTCCCACTCCCTCTCGCTCCGGACCATGGCTTGCACCAGGGCCGGGCGCGAGAGGCCGCCGCCGCTGCCGATCGCCTCCACGAGGACACGGCGGTGCTCCGCCCAAGCGGGGCAGACCTCCACCGTGTGCTCCACCGTGTCCTCTGGGCGATCCTGGCAATGGTGACACCCGGGCGTTTCCTCCCGCCTGATGATGTGCAGGAACCTCCCGAAACTTCCGTGTCCGGTGAGGACCTGCGTCAGGTGGTAGGTGAGGGCGCCGTGGCGCCTCTCTAGCCACTCCTCGTAAACTATGGCTCAGTTATAGTTATGGTAAACCTGGACCCCAATTGCGTATCTAACTCGTCTATCACACTTTCAATCACAAACTGAATCATTTTGAAAGATATTGCTAATCCATTGCTTCACATGTTACAAATATTTGGCTGCTTAGCAACGTAAATAACGCAATGAATGTTATTGAACTGTCAAAATGAAAGTCTTTGCTACTGTTAGTGTGTTACGCAATTAACCCCGCACCTCCTTTTTAATGGTCATTCTTAACGCGTGCGTGATACGTGCCTACTGTGTCCCGTGGGCCATATTACCTTTGCGTAGGTAAACAGAAACTACTAATTTCCCCCTAAAGACCTCTAAAGACCCCCACTGTCATATAAACATCTCTGGCCTACAGCCTACACGAGTAGAAACTACGCAAGAGGCTTACACGCAAACGAATGGATGTACCAGTGATAGACTGACACTTTTATTATAAGTTGTACCTACCTATCTACATAGAAAAATATTTGGATGGGATATACTTTTTCTAAATAAGTATTTTTATGCTGCTAGCCTTTTGGGCACTTATCACATTGACAGCGATGCGGACGAATTTTTTGATGCCCAATGAGCTCCTACCTTTTCTTTACTTTTTTATTATATAGGTACTAGTATAAAAGTTACAATAATAATAATATACAAGTTATACATATATATTATATACTTGTATATAATATACAGGGTGGCAGGGACATCGACGCGCAAACGTCGTGAAAAGGTTACACCTGATGCCATAAATAAAATTACGAAAGTCATTGATCTCGGAAATGACCTGTTAAAAAAATTGTAATTTTTGAGTGCGCAATGTATTGCTAACAATGCGATCAAAACGCTCCGCGTATGGCGCGCGTGCGCGCGCGCTACCTGCCGGGATACCGCGCGCTGCCCTTTCGAGTTTTATTTACATTGCTGTTTTAAGTGAAACAAGTGAATTTACTATTTTTTAATTAAAAATCTCATTGGGTTAGATAGAAATAATAATTTTACACAGTTCACAGTAAAAAAAAATTGCAGAAAAAAACGTAAAAATTAAGAAAAACCCGACGAAAAATTTCAACGCAGGGGGGTCCAGAATCATGTACTGAATCCATGGTAAGCGGTTGCGCGTCGATGTCCCTGCCACCCTGTATATATTATAGTGTTGGCTTGTAAACGTTTACTACAAGTATTTTTATTGTTTTGTATTTAGATACATGATATATAAGCTTACAGACTATAATATTAATATCTAATATGTACATGTATATTAAAAAGTTGGAAAAGAATCATAGACCATCAAAAAATTCTTCCGCATCGCTGTCAACAGGAAAAGTGCCCAAAAGGCTGGCAGCATTACCAAGTTGTGCGATGCTGACTTTGCTCAAAAAATAAGTATTGATATTCTTACTTATTCGGTAAAAAATATCATTTCCTTGTTGGTTCAGTGATTGCAAGTGCTTCTGCTGAACATGAGGTTAGCACACGCCAAGAAGAAGACCATGATTTTATTTCGATGGCAAAAATAACACGATTAAATATATTTACTTACAGCGCGGCTGACGAGAGAATGCGGTCTTGACACCTGTCAGTTTCGAATTTGATCTTTATTAGCTACTAGAATTGTCAGGTGTTCTCTCCACGGCTGGACTGTAGTTTATTTTTATTTGTTTGACCCAATATTTAGTAACGTTTGCGCAATATTTAGTTCATTATAGGCACCTACAGTGTTGTAGCTACCGGCGCATGATCTGTGATTACGTTCTATTTGTCTAAGTGCATGTAAATGATCCTCAGGTATTTATAGAGCATGCGTGCCATTTTAATAGAGTTGTTTGTCTATGAATAAAGTTGTAGCTGGTTTTATTATCTAGGATCAAACGTGAGCTGGGTTCTCTAAGATAATTATAGACTTGGTATGAAGATTATGAAATATCAGTACTTATAACTACTTGGCATCTATTAGATACAAGTTCTGAAAGGAGACTAACAAAAGGTATTAACAAGGCAGATGTGAGTGGAAACGCAGGGAGGGGACGCTCCAGAAGGACATATACTGACCTTATTTGTGGTGTTCTTCAGAAAGATCAGGTGCGTTATACTCGCAACCGGTGTATGTGTGCGACCTGCCGATCAATTCAGTAAAAATCCCACCGTAAAATCTTAGGAGAAGTGAGTTTGAAGTGAGCTGCCATTAGTGTTAATCCCATCAGGATACTCGGTTTAATCTCAGTTTTCACGGTGAGATTTTTACGAAATAGACCGGAGATTCGAACGTAACTGAAGCAAAAGGGGTATGTAAGGATCGTGGCAGGTGGCGATTGTACTGTAGATTCTTCCTACCCCCATGGGAAAAGGCTTATGTATGTGTGTTCTGAAAGCTGTGTAATTGTTGATGAGCTAATTTTATCTACCACTCCAAAATCACATTCGAAATCTTTTGAGGTCGTGTTCGTAATGTTTTAAATCTAAATTTTCCACCAATTATTATTCAGTACCTACCAAGGATGATTTTAACGATTTGATGGCAACTCAACTGGCAGCAAATAAAATTTATTTATTCGCGCCACTTGGGTCCGACCATGGCCTTTTTATGCGTTTTTTACGACGCCATAGAATTGATCATGTTTTTCCTATAGTATCGACACTCGACAGCCCTGTCATTTGTTAAGGCGGGGTTTTACTGGGCGAGCTGATTTACGTGTATCTTTACCTTATCTCACACAATATCGTCTCTGTGTTCACAAAACTAATACTGCCTGAATGTATAAGAGTATTTTTCATATGGCACCAGTCGTTTATAATAAATTGCCAAAAGAGCTATAAAAATTACATGTTAATTTATTTAAGCAAACATTAAAAACGATGTTACGTCAAAAATGTTATTAGAGTGTCTCAGATTTTTTAGCAGACAAACTTTGACTTTAAGTATTATTGAATTTTTTTATTACTTGACATTTTTAATATTATCTAACAAAAATTGTTTTATAAAATTCTAATTTGACATTGACATATCTCTACAATAATAAAATTATCTGACTGAAGCGTTTATTATAACATACATTTTTATATTACTTAATTATTTTTAACTGTTCACATTTTTAAATTATTATTTTTGCTGAATTCACTTTAAATTAATGATGCTAATTCGTACTTATTCATATTTGTACGCCGTCATCGGCAAAACATAGTGTACCTATATATTTTATTAACAACACCTGTTTTTACACCACCTATGTTTTACAAATAAAAAAACTTTGACTTTGAATAATTTATCGTAGAATAGGCTTGCGTTAGCAGTGATGGTAACTGCCGCGACTTAGGAGTTGTAGGAACTGTACGCATTACTTTGTATAAATAATTTCATCACCATTGCTGTCAAACGGTGAAGGAAAAACCGGTATGTCCTATAACCAAAAATTCGAAGACACGTGACATCTAACAACCCACACTGGGCTCGCGTGGTGGATTACGGCCCACTCCCTCTCACAGAGAGGCCTGTGTCCCAGCAGTGGGAACATTGTAGGGTGATTATGCAGGTTTGTTTTAACGCAAAATCGATATATGTACTTACATACAAAGAATTAACATAAGTACAACAAACGGTCCCACAAGACAGTCTGGTCGTTGGATCCTTGTTCCTCTACTTCCAAACTGATGACTCCAAACGCGTGTTTGCGGTGGACTTTCCTGAAGAATGTTTGAAAGAATCAACTGTGAGCATCCATTGATAGTAGTGAGAGCAGTGTTAACCCAGTGGTACCGGCCCTGACTTACGAGTTGTAGATCGTGGTGTCGATCCCAGACAGGCGCTTTACTTTGTATAAATAATTTCATCACCACTGCTCTCAAAACGGTGAAGAAAAACATCATGAGGCAACCGGCATGTAGACAACCTAGAACCAGACAATCGAATACGTGTGACACCTACCAACCCGCACGGGGCCCACGTCGTAGATTACAGCCCACTCCCTCTCGAAGAGAGGCCTGTGTCCCAGTAGTGGGAATATTATAGGCCGGATAATGTATCCATAGTTCTGCTTCTTTATTGGAAAATAGCTTTTTGCCCTGTAGTGCGACAACTTTAGAACAGGCTTAAGACCGTTATACGTGTAGGACATTATGAAATAACAAGAAACCCGCCATCAAGCGGTCTAATTAAAACCTCATCAAGTTCAAACGCAATCTCAGATCAAAATCAACTTAATTCACGTATTTGCATTCCGGAAACACGCTTTAACTGTCACCTGATTCAAAAAGCAATTTATGCAAAACTTCTCCGTTTAATAAACAGTCTTAAGCCATTATGATAGAGTTTTAAATCGCCTGACGTGTAGATAGAGTTACGTCGTGATGGATTTGGAAGTTGGCATTTAAAGTAATGCCATGCAATTTGTATGTGATCAATGGGGCTGTGACGTAGATAGCCTTGTAGCTCTGAAGTGTTTCACGAATGAACGTCTGGATAACATTTATACCTAGATTTGATAACTAAGTACTTAACTACCTATGGGAATTTGTACCCAACTTCGAAAAAGGAGGAGGTTATTGAAACATGCTTTATAGTGTTAAGTCGGTAATGGTTAGAATTCCAAAGAATGACATGAAGTATTTTTTTTTTCTCGTTTTTAAACTCGACAGAAAAAATGGCATTACAAACAGTCTGTAAACTTTTCTATAACTTTACAAATTCTTTACTAAACGTCTGAAGTCATAAAACCTACATTTTTAAGATACTTTCCGAGATCTGGCTGATGGTCCCTCAACCCTGAGGGACCACACTTTAAGGGCTGTAGTGTTTTATACTATACATTTTGTTTACAAAATCCCAGATTCGTTCTACAAATTGTTTTCGTCTACTACTTAATCCCTGTGTTTTTATTTTGCGAATTCCCAGTGTGGTCCCCCAGTTCACAAGCATATACTTTTTTGAGTGACTTCTGTTATTGAAACAAACAATTGAAAGCTAACAATTGCTAGTCTACTCTTCCACACTCCCCAGATCCTAGCACCATCAAGTGATGTTAGGTATCCTACTATAATATTATAAACGTGAAAGTATGGATGGATGGATGTATGTTTGTTACTCTTTCACGCAAAAACTTCTGAACGGATTTGGATGAAATTTGGCACACAGATAGTCTATAACCAGGATTAACATGTAGGATACTTTTTATCCCAATATTTCCACGGGATCGAAACCTATGCGGGTGAAACCGCGGGGTGCAGCTAGTTCTACTATATTTTCTTGTGTTATAGACGCGATTCTTCTCTCGTGTCGGCACGAGCTTTGCGATAATAGCACAATTAGCACAGGGCTGGTCTAAACATTAGCTAAATGAAAGCATGGTGCAGGTGAATTTTGGGTATTTAGATTTGACTGCACTGTTACGCTGAACATACCTACGTATCTAACAAGCACAACAATTGATAAAAACCGGTCAAGCGCCAGACGGACTCGCGCACCGATGGTTCCGTACCTTGTAGGTATGTAACTACAAATGTAGGTTTTCGGATTTTTTCCTTTACTTGTGCTACATGACATTGCTTCTTGCCAGATTTCATGATTCTAGGTCAACGGGGAAGCACTCTATTGGTTTCGATTCCCTTGCGAATGTCAAAATATGCGGCATAAACGAAACATGAACGCCCGTATCTTTTGATTGCGTTTACATAGAACTTTGATTTTCACTGCTTCAAGGGATTGCAGCCCTGAGTATTTGATATTAATTTCAACTTGATAACTCCACGCCTTCCTGAGAAAAAAAATCTTGACAGACGGACAGACAGACAAACGGACAACGAAGTGATCCTAGAATGGTTCCGTTTTTCTTTCTAAGGTACGGAACCCTACAAATGGAAAGGATTCATAGACTGACACAGGCAGTCCTTGCGTAGGTTCTAATTTGTAAAAAACCTGGCGCCTAGGACTACCGAATATTTTTTTTATTTATTCATTTTAAAAGTGGAAGAAATTCAACGTAAACGAAGCAAAAGGAGTACCTATGTAGCAGGTGGCATTCTGTAGTTTCTGCCTACCCTCATTGGAAGAAGGCTTCTGCGTATGTGGTATAATGGTAATTTCATTGTTTACTAAAAGTAACCAATCGTTACGCGTCTATTTAAAACCATCGTAGATCTTCAAACTCCACTCAAGGAAAAACTAAAAAGAAAAATAATTCACTAATCAATACCGGTCCACTTAGCGAGGAAATGCCCGAGTTGTTTACATTCAATATGTTTATTCAGAACAGGCGGGGGAATGAATGAAATAGCGTTAGTTTGTATCAAACTATGTACATACATATAGTACTGTAGCCCGCATGTCAGTGAAAACCAGTGTGTACAGACGCCAGCACATCAAGCTACTACAATCTGTCAAATCTCTTTAATAGATTTTCAACTTTGTCGCTAAAGTATTAAGGTTCAAGGTTGATTGGGAAAATTTGACAGTTTCGGGTAGCTTGACCTGCGGGCGTCCGTACATGAAGCCCATAATTATGACATCCATAACCCAGTTACTGGGTTAGTCAGTTGCTGGGTAACGCTATTTTACCCCTTGGTAACGTAACGCTATTAGACTGTTTGTCAGATTTTCGGGATATCTATGTACTATATCTACTTTAAAAAAGGGCCAAGTGCGAGTTAGACTCGCTTACGAAGGGTCCCGTACAATATTTGAGACTACAATTTTTTTTAATACTTCAGTAAAAAAACGCCGAAAAAAAACTTTCTTGTATGGGCTCCCTTTATTTTTGTTTTTATACCGGCTGTAGCAGTGCACACTGAAAATTTCAAGTGTCTACCTATTAGGGTTCAAAATATAGATAACGCTCTGTGACAGACGAACGGAGGGACTGACAGACGGACAGCAGAGCTTTAGTAATATAGTCCCGTCGGGTACGAAATTCTAAAAAGTCAGTGCGTCACCGTCAAGCATTGCGACCCGTGTGTTTTTCCTTTTTATTTTGAAATAATGACGCAAGGAGCAATAGTTGTAGTGACTACAACACACCGACGCAATCCATCAAAGTAACACAAAAATATAGGGCTGACATTACAATAAATAATATAGGATAGAAGTATAGCATTAAAATAATGTTCTATCAAGGTTGTAGCGCTATGGAACATAGAATAAAAAGGGTACAGAAGGCTGATATTATAAGGGAAAGCAAAAATACAACGTGAAAAATAATCTTTTTTCTTTCTTTCTGTTCTTAATTTTTTCCCCGAAGGGTTAGGCAGAGCGCGGGCATGCGGGCGGAGAGCAATGG
The DNA here is from genome assembly GCA_911387795.2 of Apamea monoglypha. NCBI lineage: Eukaryota > Metazoa > Arthropoda > Insecta > Lepidoptera > Noctuidae > Apamea > Apamea monoglypha. The sequence continues at coordinate 4,070,631 of OU426931.1, forward strand.
GTAGCTCACCGTCCGATCAGGACCAGGCCCGTGCCGGACGGCGCGGAAGTGTTCCACGCGCGCCTCAAAGAGTTGTCAGCATAATTTGAGGGGCCCCTTAGGGCCGAAGCCTGCCGGGTCAGCGGGATTGTCCGAAAGGGTTACCGCTACCCCGGAACATAAAGGGCAAAGGAAGGAACATGGGTGGGTTTTAGTCAGTAAGAGTCTGACACTCCCTTCCGCTCCACCCAGAGCGGGAGGGGTCATTTGATGATTTCCCATCCGAAAAAAAAGGGTTAGGCAGAGGTGATAGTACACCCACATTTTGCCAGTTAAATTTAAATCCCACGTAACAGGGGGCGAGCCTGTTGCCATCAACCCGGCACAAATCCAGACTCCGGGCTGCTACTGAGAAATTCCTGGTGGAAAAACCCAATACCAATTTGCCCGACCTGGATATCGAACCCAGGACCTCATGCTCAGCAGTAGCGGTTTCGACCACAAGACCTACGAGAAAAAAAACCTGAGGAAACTTTGAGAATGCACTACGAACTGTCAAACAATAAGTAAATAATTTAATGTATTTAAAAACAATTCATAAAATTATCTAGCTAGATGGAATATGTTCTATGCTAAGCTAAGATAAGTTTTGCATCTAATCCCTACTAATTATACGATCCCCAATAACGTATAGCTAAACCACTGTGAGACGCATACGATGTGCTAAAATGTTGCTAAAAAAACTCATTAATTACACATAGAGTCACAGAAGTCGAGTTTTGTACAAAGCCGCGATAATAACCGTGTGGTTATGTATGACACTCAACTTCTGTAACTATCTTTCATAGATTTGTTTCAGAAACCTTTTTATGTTTCAATTTTATGTGTTGCGTATTGCAATAAAAATGTAGGGCACGGAGTGTAAAGTTAATAGTTACTGTTCAATGGAAAATGTTGTAAGTATGAAGCTTTTACAGTCAGATCGTGAGTTCATGGCGTAGCGCGTGTTTGATGTCGTAAGTGTTGATACGGATAAAAAGGTCAGATACCTTTATATTCCTGTACCCAGAAATAAATACAAAGTATGTTAAGGGGTATACCTAAAGCGCCATAAGGTTGTTGTAGCGCGTGGCCAAAATCAGAACTAACGACACCATCTTGATTTTTGAAAACATTCCAAGTGACAGTTTACAAAACAATTACACAAATGTTTACCAACAGCGCCCAAAGGTCCTTGTAGCAGTATACAACTTAGTTATTTTTTTCTCTCACTCCTAACTTATTTCAGAGCGTCCATTCAAGTTAATATTACCGTCTTTTCTTTATTTTTTCAAAAATATTGTGGTGGCACCTACTTCACCACATGCGAACTATGCATCATACACAAAATCCTGCATCGCACAAACAGAATTTACCGCGGAACTAGCATATATACAACGTCCCGACATCAATCATCGGGCAGTAGCCCACCAAACACAACACCCGTCTGAACGGAGGATCCTCCCTTTTCTACGGAGAATGAACTTGACACCTTGTTCCTCATGCCTCTATAAAATCTAAAAGCTTTGAATAGCAAGCTTCAGGTAGAAGTGAATTTTAACTTCAGCTAGGAACTTATAAACATTTAAATAATCTACCCACTGCTGAGTATAACAGCTCTCCTCCTTTTTGTGCTTTCCTGGCCAATTGCGTAACTTTCAATCAGAATCCGAATAATTTTGAAGGATATTTGTAATCCATTGCTTCATACATTCGAAACATTTGTCGGCTCAACAACTTAAATAACGCAATGAATGTTGTTGAACTGTCAAAATGAAAGCCACTGTTACAGTTAGTGTGTTTATGCAATTAACCCGCTGGTCTTTGCGAGTCTCATATATGTCCTCTTTTTTTTTTAATTGTTAATGATAAATTGTCAGAAATAGACTATGCTACTCTTAGCTGATTCATTATTGCAGAGAGAAATACCGTATTGCCGTACCGTACCGTATCTTGTAACTTTAAGTACAAAGTAACTTATAAGCTGTACAAAAATACACTGATGAAGGTATACCAGTACCTAAGTAGGCAGGCTTAAACTTTGATGCTTCTTGATGAAATAAGTATCTACTTAAAGGTAAATCTTTGGCAACTTGAAACGTAAGAAGTTTTAAAAAGTGGGGCCCGATGAAATTTATTTGTTATGGAGCTTATGAAATGTGGCTGAATAATAACAGCTGCAAGGGTCGATCGAAGGATAAGATATTCTTGCCGCGGTCGGTTTTTAGATGGGTGACCATCCATTACATATTATCGAGAAACCTTCGTGCCTCGGTAAACACCGTTGGTCCCGGCTGTCATTTACAGATCTTTGACAGTCGTTATGGGTGAGAAGCCAAATTGTCTGACAAGAAGAGGTATCGTGTTACACAGTAACTGGGTTGTGGAGGTCAGATAGGCTTTTGCTTTATGCAAAATACTGGCATTCAGCTGCATCCGGTTTGACTGCAAGTCAACCTCAACACAGTTGGCAGATCATTTGGAAGGTAGATTGATAGGGATTATGAATTTTCGTCGAAATATAAAGTGCCGTCAAAAGCAGTAATATAATATTATTATGACTTTGGATAAATATAATGATGTGAAATCAGAACTGGTACACATTATGTTTCAAACACAGTTCGGTCTGCTCCTCCAATGAGTACAGGAAAAAAGATAATAATCCGGTAGTTTCTATCTGATAAAACATGTGATCTAATTTCAGCGAGCGTTTTTACGTTTGAATGGTGGATCGAACAAGTTACAAGCTTAAGCGTTTACGTTTCGACGGTGAATACAGTTACAGGCGACAGCGGGGGTTTCTTTTACTCTCTCTCTTTTTACACGACTGCGTCAGAAGGAGGTTTAATTTTTTTATCAGTCCCACCATGATTCAAGTTACTATATTTTTCCACCATTCTTTTCAAAGACATATAATTAGGTACTATTCTTAGGTCCATGTTACGGAACCTCACCCAAGACCCAAACATCCATACATTCCATACTAATTCATCATTCTGCTGCCCTTATCCCAATTTATTTGGGGTCGGCGCAACATGTCTTTTTCTTCTATACTAATTATTTAATATTATTTATTCGAAAGTAACTCTGTATTTTACCGTTTCACGCCTAAACTGCTCCACGGATTTCGATAAAATTTGGCAAGGATTATAGATGATATCCCGGGGAAGGACATAGGCTATTTTTAGTCTCGGTAGGACGACCCTGTGGCATAATTTTTGACATCCACGCGGGCGAAGCCGCGGGCAGAAGCTCGTTACTTATATACTAGTTTGAAGCCATTTTATTGGTCGAAACTAGTTCGAAGTAATGCCTGAGACTTGATTAAGGTTCTGTAATACTTCTTCAGACTTTAAATCGAATACATTTTTAATTTTTATGTTCCCAAGAAGTAAATATAAAATGTAGAAGATGAAGGAGTAAATACATTTATTTAGCACTAACTAAAAGACACACAATACACCAGATAGATACATCGGATAGCAAAAAAATAAATATAAAATAGAAACTGTAAAGTCCGATGTAAGAAATTAGTAGGAAAGTTTGCCTCACGGCTGCACCAAAAAGGCCCACTTCAGCAAATGCTAGACAACTATAGGTCAACCACTTACCGCGTACCGCTTAGTAGTACCTATAGAAAAAAAGCTGTACTATATAATTTTAGTCTTGTTCATTGAAGAGAATTTATAAGAGGCTGTGACAGTTAATCTCTAATTTATAGAGGCTAGGATAACGAAAAACGAGCCGAGGCATAATTTATTACTGCTAAATAAAACATATTGCCGGATTAGGTATAGCCTTTTGCTATGGAAAGGTCATTTCTCTATTCGCCGTTGGTGGAAATTGTAAGGTATTATAGAGGCATGAGGAACAGGGTGTAAAGTTCATTCATCCTCCATAGAAAAGGGAGGATCCTCCGACCAGACGGGTGTCGTGTCTGGTGGGCAACTGCCCGATGATTCATGTCGGGACGTTGTATATATGGTAGTTGCGCGGTAAAGTCTGCTTGCGAGATGCAGGATTTTGCGTGACGTCAGTATGGTGCGTAGTTCGCATGTGGCGTTGTAGATACCGCTACAGAATTATGCCGAGAGGATAGGCAGCACTGGCGAAATGTGAGTGTACTGTAGGTGCACCTCTGCCTAACCATCCGGGGAATACGGGCGTGATGTTGTGATGAATAGATAGGCAACAGTGTACAAACGTGCCGACAATACTTATGTGAATTCAAACACAAAACTACACAAAAGACACTACGACAAACGATGCGGGATTTCGTCAAGGTTTAACTGCCATATACGCTTCATCTCTGATAGGGTTAACTGACGAAACATCTCATCTCAGCGACAATTGATGTCAAAAACTTGTCAAAAATGTAGGAAAATCGCTCGTCTCTTATAACATGCGCCTGCGACGTATTCATACATACTCAAGTACAAGTTTGAATCTATTTTAAGAATGTATTGGTATTGGTACAGTCGTGTTCATATTTTTATTACCATAAAATTGAACGGCTTGCCAAAACGATGCTTGTTCTTACAATGTAAAAGATAATAAAAATATTTTTTTTTTATACCCCACCTTATTTTGGGCGTTATTGCGATCTTGTATTTGTTATTTATATTGATTTTGTATTTATTTATTTACAAATATTTTGTAGTCTGGGATTGTTGTACAAACGAATTTAGTTTCAGTTGATTGCCTCATTGGTATAGTGGTCGCATGCGCTACTGCTGGTCCTGAGTTCGATTCCCGGGTCGGGCAGCGTCAGGCCTGCGGGCGGAGAGCAATGGGTAGCTCACCGCCCGATCAGGACCAGGCCCGTGCCGGACGGCGCGTAAGTGCTCCACGCGCGCCTCAAAGAGATGTCAGCATAATTTGAGGGGCCCCTTAGGGCCGAAGCCTGCCGGGTCAGCGGGATTGTCCGAAAGGGTTACCGCTACCCCGGAACATAAAGGGCGAAGGAAGGAACATGGGTGGGTTTTAGTCAGTAAGAGTCTGACACTCCCTTCCGCTCCACCCAGAGCGGGAGGGGTCATTTGATGATTTCCCACCTGAAAAAAAAAAAAAAGTCGGTTAGCGTTATTAGGTTTTTCCATTAGGAATTTCTCAGTAACAGATCGGAGTCTGGATTTCTGCCTGGTTGAGTCTAATAGGCTCGCCCCCTATTACATGGGACTTGAACATAACTACATGGCGAAATGTAGATATACTATAGGTACATCTCTGCCTAACCCTTTACGATAACAGGCGTGATATTATATTATGTTATGTAGTTTCAGTATGTTTAGGGTTTAGATAGATAGATAATATAATTATATGGTACACACAAAAGACAGCACAGCACACAAAAGTACAATTAAATGATAATTGATAACAGTCGGTTTCTCATTCAATCGCTTTGATTGATCTGAACTAAATTATTAATATTACTGCTGCGCGTGTATTTATTAAGAGGGTCTTAACTGGAGTGACAGAACTTGTATTGTCGACAAACAGTCACGTGAGTCGGTAATAAAAGATTGTCCATGAGTTTCTTGTCATAGGAATCTACTACGCTTTGCAATGGGCAACAAACTTTGATTTTTAATTTGCTAGACCAAAATGACAGCTGCGATCATTACAATGCGGCCTTTTGGCCTCATATAGGTACTCGTATAATAGGACTTTGTGTTTCATTTTTAATTTTTTTTAATAATTATATGTTTTTTTTACTGTGTTTAATTTAGTTTGTGATCTTCCTGTACGAGTAGCAATACATACTTTATCTTTCTTTCTTAACAATAATGCCATGTTGACAAAAAAGGTCGATGAAGATGAAGTCAGCTGTCATTTTAATCTATACCCTGTCCATTAGAACCGTTGTTTTTGACAGATGGAACTAGTAATTGCAGCAACACACAATACATTGATTGATACACGTACGGTATTATAAAGTATGTAAGAAGCCATAAATAAGATAATTCATTAAGATAAGGCAGTTTATATATTTATTTTATTACGCATTTTAAAGTTAACTTTTACATAATCTGGAATATGTACGTTCTAAGACAGCTGTCAAAAAACGGTTAACCTAATGGACAAGGTAAAGCAAATTAAAAATCTGAGTATAGCTTTATCTTTCTGACTGACCGACCCCTTGACAAATCAAAAGTGCCTGTAACTTGTTAAATTGAAATAACTGCTTTAAGTTTGAGGTGAGTTTGAATTGTCAATAGTAGGTAAGTACCTACATACCTATTTCAATATTAACATTAGATAATGTTACAATTTGATAAAAACGACCTTCATATAAGCCAAACCTTGGAAGGCAACACCGAAACTCACGCTAATATTCATTCATTCAAATAAAATCTTCATTTCACGAAGAATTTACTTATACCCGTACCTAAACGCACGTACTTATATCCGTACCTTGAACAAAAGTAAATATTTAGGAAGTTGCTCACCTTTTTATGGATTCAACGGGAATTTCACACCCGATTCTAAAATAGGTTTTAAAATCCCCTATTTTAGTGAGTGCGCGGCGCGGGAGCAGGTTGCCGTGTTTCCATAAAAAAGAAAAAGAAAATTATGACGTCACAGTGCGAGAAAATGTGAGAATTCTAATGATTTATTTCTTGAATTGGTGTGTTGTATTGTTTTACAAAATGCTGCAATATGTGTTGGACCCTATTTTGATGCAACCGGTGCATCTGAGCCATGTGTATTGTAAGGTAAGATAGAAAATCTTTTTAGGAATATGTTCGTCCTGGTAAGATGAAAAATGTTTTTAGGATTTTAGATATCTGACATTTATAGCCCATTTACTGGGTAATACGATACCGTTTGGAAAGACTGGTTGTCTGTCTTTCGGGCTTCTGACTACCCTTAAACAGTCAAGTATGATCTACAAGATTCAGTACCTTTTTACCAAATTTCATAACACACTATCAATCACAATCTGAATCATTTAGGGATATTGCTAATCCATTGCTCATTTTGTTCGCAAAATTTGTCTGCTCAATAACGTAAATAACGTAATGAATGTTGTGGAACTGTCAAAATGAAAGCGATTGCTCCTGCTAGTGTGTTACGTAATTACCCCGCTGATTAGTCTTTAAAAGTAGACAAGAGTGATAGTAATTGTCGTATTATGATATAGAAGCCTTTTTGGCTCTACACAGATCTTTTCTTAAATTTATTAATGTTAATTATTATTATAAAGTTAGTTATTTTTTTTTAGTTTGAATTGCTCCTTTTTTACTGTTTGTATTTCCTGGGCGTGTCCCATATAAATAGCTTTCTTCCTTTTTAGTACCTAAGGTTAGACTGTCTTTAGTCAACACATTTTAGGCTTTTAGAATAAGCCAACCATTTTATTTTTAGGTCACTCTGTTAAGACGTTTTAATAATTTAAGTTCTTAAAAGGACTGAAGTTTTACCAAAGTATTTATTTCACAATCATTCTCATTAAAATGGATTACTTAAGCTAAAAGACTATTGATTTTCATTTATTTAATGGTTCAATTAAATAAATGAAAACCAATAGTCGTTCAGCTTGTAAAGAAACTTTTACAAACAAAAAAAAGCACGTTTTCATTGCTCTTTTCCGGCAGTATCCGATTATCAAGAGGAAGGCAAATAACATTCTTTTTTAAATTTTCATTGTTCACTTCGGAATATAGTGGTTTATAATTGAATAAAATATATTCGGTTATTAAGCAGACGTTTGTACTTATTTTGGAACTATTATTTCTTTTATTTCATTTACATAGTTACAAATTATATTTTTAAATTTTTTTATAAACAAAAAGATAAAAAAAAACATTTAAAAATATAAAAAATAGTAACCCCCGGTGGGTTACTATTTTTTATATTTTTAAATGTGTATCGGGAACAGGGTCCAAGCTACCGGCGGTCAGGACTCCAGAGAGAGGAACCTCCTGACAATGCGAGCCGTATCCAGAAGTACCGCTTTCTGAATCAAGCCCTTGATCCAGCTGCCCAACGAGAGCCTCCTCAGGTGTTGGTCGAGGCTCTTGGCTATTAAGCCATTGGCTGTCACGACTATCGGCACAATGATCGCAGAGTCCACATCCCACATGTCGACAACCTCGCGAGCCAAGTCAAGATACTTGATTTGTTTATCTTTCTCGGCTTTCACGAGGTTCTCATCTTGGAACTTTTATTATTATGATGTATATATTTTACGGAAAAGGATGTCTGGAAGGTTAGGGGGAGCCCTTTGCTCAGCAGTGGGACAGTGTAGGTTAACATAAAAAATACTCGTAATATGGGAAAGGGGTAAATAGTGTATTCAAAAACATCTTGCTAAGCCATGAAAATATGTAGGTGGCCTATTTTTTCCTTTGTTAATATAATAATACCTGCCTAATATTGTCCCAGAAAGCCCTGTTCCCATACAGAGAAAATACGAGTATTGATCACCACGCTTGCTCAAGACGTACGAGTGTTGATCACCACGCTTGCTCAAGACGTACGAGTGTTGATCACGACGCTTGCTCAAGACGTACGAGTGTTGATCACCACGCTTGCTCAAGACGTACGAGTGTTGATCACCACGCTTGCTCAAGACGTACGAGTATTGATCACCACGCTTGCTCAAGACGGGTTGGCGATTTCAGACTTATACTCGTATATAAATCAATATTATATAATAGAGCAGTAAAATAGAATAGGCCTACCCGACTCATTTACGATTTAAAAGTGCCTGTAAATGGTTTCATTGAAATAAATGCTTTGAGTTTGCGTTGCATCCTGTTATTCTGCACTACGTGCGTAGCTATATCAAATACTATGATCTGTAAACATGGTTTACATAGAATAGATTCCGATGCTTATTCTATGCGATACATCATTCAAATTGTTTACATTTGTTTGATTTATGGTATACTTCGGCTTTGGTTGCCGTTAACCCGACCGATTCGTTACACGCGTCAGATATTTATTTATCTTATATTATAATAAAATAGTAAGATTCATTCCTCACAGTTTGGTTGCTTGCAAAAGAACCTTGTAAGTCAAGTAATCCTAAAACGTGCAATATGTAGGTAGATCATTATTATCATTCTCCTGCCCTTATCCCAATTTATTTGTGGTTGGCGCAACATGTCTTTTTCTTCCATACAGGTTTAAATCCTACTAATATTATAAACGCGAAAGTTTGTGATGATGGATAGATGGATGGATGTTTGTTTGTTACTCTTTCACGCAAAAACTACTGAACGGATTTTGATGAAACTTTACAGTAATATAGCTTATACATCAGAATAATACATAGGATACTTTTTATCCCGATATTCCCACGGGGTCGATACTTATGCGGGTGAAACCGCGGGGCGATTCTGGTACATATCTATATTTTATTCTCAAAAAAGACACAGTAACTTACATGAGAAAAATGTAAAATAAATTATTTTAAGTTCGTCGCAGACGTCACGGTAACAATAATGATACACCCATACTTCTCTATTAATCGTGATCTCGGTATTCACCCCCTTTCAAGCCATATCATCGTTCACACAGTCCATCCATCGTTTATTTTGTCTTACAATACGTATTTATCGTCATCAAAAACTATCATGGCTTTTCCTGTTTTCTCCGGTTATGATAGAGTTGCCTTCCGGCTTAACTAAAAGTGTTAACTTCGTCTGTACGTAGGGTCTCCGTGTCTCAAGAACGGTCATCTTACAAGGAGCGCCACTGCATCCAATTTATGGAAAATATGGCGTGGAAACGTCAGTAGGTACTAAAACATCTAAGCCGCGGGGTAGTTGCATAACACACTATCAGTGGCAATGGCATTCATTTTGACACTTCAGCAAAATTCATTGCGTTATTTACGTCGCTGAGCAGACAAATTTTTCGAACATGTATAGCAATGGATTAGCAATATCCTTCAAAATGATTCAGATTGAGATTGACAGTGTGTTCCGCAAATAATGCTTGTTGGTAAGTTGTAGCTGTTTAATCCAAACGCATTTCGACTTGTGGAAATTACGTCATAACCTGAAACTTGTTGGAGTTACAAAGTTGTGTCTGTTTGTAAGTAGGAACTTAGCGCTAGACGCCACAAACATATTTTGTAAATGACACATGGCTAGTGAAATGTTAGCACATTACTTTACTCTATGGTTAGCACTCTAACATTACCGTGACGTTAGGTAGGGTAACGCTTTGGTAATTCTGAACAGTGGTGAGAAACCTATGGCACTCAACAGATTTTTTTAGCACGGTAACTTCAGAAGTCACTGTATATTTTATAACCTACTATTAGCTGTTGCCCGCGACTTCGTACGCGTGATTTAAAAAAAAGCCTTAGTTACTCCTTATAACTCTTAATCTGTCAGTGAAAGTCCCATCAAAATTGGTACAGCCGTTTCGGAGATTACCTGATATCAACAGATAGACAATTTTTTATGCATTTAGTAAAAAGCTGTTACTTTGACATTCCAAACAGGCACTTATTTTTTATTTATTTGTATTGATCTATAATAAAATTATATAATTATAATTCATTATTTTAAAATGTCATTTTTTGACTTTCTATGTTGAGAATAATTCTAATGCGAGAGTATTTTAATGAGACCAATTAATACGTGACGCGTCATAGCAATTCAAATAAAATTAAGTTTTATTTTGTCGCCGATGTAAAAAGGTTCGCCATCCCTGCGCTAGAGTAACGCTAGGGTTAACTCTAACGTGTGTGGTTCGGGGTCAACACTAGAGGTGCGACTGCAAACATTTGCAGTTTGTATCCAAGTCGGGATTGTAAACTTTACGACAGGATATCGCAGCAATTGTGTTAACTATGTGTTATTTTATTGGCTTCTAGAAGGTCGAGCTTCGTACAGTTGAAGATGTTATGCTGAAATAGGTTAGATAGAAAAAAAGGAGGAGTCATATTACTAATCTTGGTAACAGTAATATTCTTCAAACAATGTATCTTTCTACGGGCTGATTTTTCAATCGACAGATATTTTTATTCGTGGAATAAAATTGACGTCTGACAGTTTTTGTACGGAAGAACTGTCAAAAATTCAAAATTATTCCTCCAATAAAATTATCTGGTGTTGGAAAAATCAGTCCTTAGTTAAGAAGTTCCAAATGCAACATTTTAAGTAAAATAAAACTACACTTCACTTTTGTAGAAAACTAAAATGAAAACTGTGTTTAGCCGATTTATCAGCTTCAGTTTTTTTAGTTTTTTGCATTTTTCGGCATCTCACTCGAAGTGAAACGTCTAAAAACAAAAAAATGAAACGTGAAAAACGAATTTATTAATGATTGATTCAACGGTGTTGGATTTCGGCATTCGGCATAAATCACTGGCCTCCTAAATGATCTAAAAATGAACAGATGAAAGTTTTTTTTTTCATTCCTATATATAGGAATGAATAAAAAAACTTCAAAATTATAATTTTGACGTCGTGTGAATGTGGAATGAAATGAAAAATTAACATTTATTCGAATGAACCATTCCCTCGAGTGAAGCGTCTGATACCAGCTGAAGGAAGAAAGAGAGTTCCTAGGAGTTTCCAAAAAAATATCTCCTGTACTCTTAATTCATGCATTAACTTTATTTAGGTAGAGGACTTCACTTCAGATAAGCAATAAAGACATGTCACCTGAAAACTTCCTGTAGTTTCTACATTCTGTCACTAAACATTAGCAGAAGGCTGAGTCGGGAGATTGGCTGCAGAGGGCGCTAATACCGCACGTGTGAGCGCGGCGCATCCGAGTCATTTGCTGGTACCGTCAGCATGAACAGGCAGCCAATAAATAATTTAAAACAATGTTTTTGATCAAAAACTGGCATATCTGTCGTGGTTCGCATAGCTGGGTACCTAAAATGGGTTTTCCTCAAATGGTTTTATAATAATAAGTACTAAGTTTTCCCTGCGGATGCGCTTCTGTGGTCTACTTCACTGAAACCGGGCATTTTTCGGGATAATTATGAGATATGCCACTTCGGAGCTATACACTATCGTCGATACATTGCTTCGTTGTTGTGTGAAAAAAACTGGTCAAGTGCGAGTCGGACTCCGCACCGAGGGTTCCGTACATATTTGTAGGTATATAACTACAAATTTTACGGTTTCGGATTTTTTCCATTACTTGTGAATTGCTTCTTGCCAACTTTCATGATTCTAGGTCAACGAGAAGTACCCGGGTTTTGATTCCCTTGCGAGCGTCAATATATGCGGCATAAACGGAACATAACCGCCCGTATCTTATGATTGCGTTGACTTAGAATTTTTTTCACTGCTTCAAGGGATTGACAGCCCTGAGTATTTGATATTAATATCAACGTGATAACTCTACGCGTTCCTGAGAATAAGGGTTTTTCACAGACTTATAATGATAAGGGTTTCGTTTTTCCTTTTGAGGTACGGAACTCGAAAAAGGACAAACCTATGACCACATTGTCGCTTTTATAATAATTTGAAGAAAGGAGTTTTTACGAAAACAAATGACTGACCAAAAGTGGGATTGTCATTTGTTTTTGTAAAATCTTCCTTTTCGGATGTGTTCACTCTATGAAGTAGGTGATAGAGCGTAAAAGATTTGGGTTTCGATTGGACACGAACATCAAGACAATTCAATAGGACTTATTGTGTAGTTATTGAAACAAACTTACCAAAATTACTCTATGAAACAGGTCTAGGGCGTAAAATATTTGGGTTTAGGATGGACATCAAGACCATTCCATAGGTACTTAATATCCAAGACAAGTTTCACCTCAATGATCACAACCTCCGTCAAATAGAAAGGTCAATTCAAAACCAGGATGAAATCGGAACACTCGATATTAATTGTGTTTGTTTGAAGACGAGTATTCGATTGTAAATCGATCCCTGTGTTATGCTTACTGAACCAGATAACTAGTTTCGTATTTTGAGAACAATAGCAGTCCCAAGTGTCATCTTAATGTGAGTGTGATCAAAATGGTGCCTGTTTTGGATAATTTAAGATGAAACGCGATCACGTGGTCGTTCTACCACTATCGTGTCCACTGTATCTACACTGCTATGTTCCTATATTTTGTTTTTTTGAGTAATTATAAATGCCGGAGTCATTCGTTTGACTATTCGGAACACCAGTGCCGCCCGGCGGCAGCAAGGTGGAGTGGCTCTTTTGGACATTGGACATTATACGAACAACATGTGCTCAGAAACTGTCTCGCGTTCCGTATCTAGTTGTGTCGTGTACCAACAGTGTGTGAGTCGCTAGAGAGTGATTAATTTGTTCGTGAAATTATAATTTAATTTGGAAAAACCAACACTGCCCATAGTACGCCCACAGTAATTAAAATATCACTGACTAGCTGCGCCCCGCGGTATCACCCGCATAAGTTTTGATCCCGTGGGAATATCAGGATAAAAAGTATCCTATATCTAAATCCTGGGTATAAACCATCTGTGTGCCAAATTTCATCCAAATCCGTTCAATAGTTTCTGCGTGAAAGAGTAACAAACATCCATCCATCCATCCATACAAACTTTCACGTTTATAATATTAGTAGGGTAGCAGGATGGTAACGAGAGTCAGACATATGTTCTCCGTCATATATATATTTTTTTCTGGGCATAGACACGCAAACTGCAACCATGAATTCAGCACATCACGGTTTCATTGTACAGACGCCAGCACATCAAGTTACTACAATCTGTCAAATTTCTTTAATAGATTTTCAACGTTATCGCTACAGCATTAAGGTTCAAGGCTGATTGGGAAAATTTGACAGTTTCGGGTAGCTTGACCTGCTGGCGTCTGTACACGGGTTTGGGATACTTAAATAAAAACGTAGGTATGTCAATATTTGTCACTCAATCCCCTTTAAAATCCATCCAAAGGTTGTCTTTAAAAGATCACTCTTAACTATAAGAATGCCCATTGTGTCACCCTTTGTAAAATTTCTATATTTATGTCTGTAATTTATATGGTTTACATAATAAACAGTATTCTATCTATCTACCTCTCTAAAGGTATAAATCACATAGCCTAGCTGTATCTAGCGGGCAAACGCGAGACTATCGAAAGTAAAAAAATATAAAACCGGGCAAGTGCGTGTTGGACCACGCACATTGAAGGGTTCCATAGTTCTATTCTATGTTGTCAAACAAGCAATATTACAGTCCACCTGCGTCTGCTGTCGCTACATCTGAGATTGCTTCCCAGCCTCTCTGGAGATTACTGCACGTAATGCGTCCTCTCAGCGCTCAGATGTTTGTGCTATAGACAGATTTCATCTCAGTTTGAGTACAGCTGCTTTTTGATTTTAGTTTTCTGGGGTTATAGAGGTGATCGCATTAGTAATGAAAATACGAATTAATTGTGTTGTATAATCAAATTAATTAATAAGTAGGATACCGAACCAACTCCTCTGCCGAACCCCTCGGGAAATACAGGCGTAATGTTGTATGAATTAGTAAAGTTAATCTTTGGGCAAAAAATACTGTGACACCGATCCTTGTAGAATACTTTGATAAATACTTTTTCAGCATAATGTATCTAGACCCCCTTAGCGCAATTTGCGCATTGGTAATTATATATACAGGCACAATCAAATTCCTTAAAACGAGTATACTTTTATTCGAAATCCGTTGACGACTACACCAACCAAACAAAGGGACTCCCCTTACAAAGCCGCAGACGATTGTGACTTCAGTAACACACAATAGGTACCTACATTGATCGATACACGTACGGTATTATGTATGTAAGAAGCCACAAATAAGATAATTCAATAAGATAAGGCTGTTTATATATTTATTTTATTACGCACTAGATGACCCGGTGTACTTCGTATCACCTATCCTAACTACATTAAAACTCTCCCTTCGCTAAAATGGCTGAACATTTTGATCGGTAATGTCAGGCATTGTCGTTTTCATAGGTTGTTATATGCTAAGTCTGGCAATAAAAAGTAGAAAATAATTGAGGGAACCATATCTACATATATATATAAAACTCAATTGCTGTGCGTTTGACTCGCTAAAACTCGAGAGCGGCCGATTTAGACTTATTTTTATTTGCGTTCTAAACAATGACAACCATCAAAATAAGTCAATACAACGACAAAAATTTAGGAAAGAACCAACAATGACAGCCATCAAAGTATTAATAATTAAATAAGCGATAATCCGAGTAATGTGTATATACCTATATGTTGTCAATTCAAAACCCTTAATTTAATATGTGCTTCAATTCAAGTGGATCCAAGTCTACCGTACCGAAGGACCGAACGTCAAATGTTTGACAGAAAAGTAGGTAGAACAGTTTATATGGGAAAATGAAATTGTTGTTTTTACTATCTTCCTCGCAATTTTTCCATATTTTCTCACCGTTTAAACCTTCCCTGGACTACGACAATCATTTCAGAACCAAAATCAGCTAAATCGGCCCAGCCGTTCTCGAGTTTTAGCGAGACAAACAAACAGCAATTGATTTTTATATTATATAGATTTTAAAGTTAACTTTTACGTAATCTGGAATAAGTACGTTCTATGACAGCTGTCAAAAAACGGTTAACTTAATGGACAGGGTATAGCAGAAACATGCTTGAAAATACAACTAAGTATTACATTATTTTCGTCTGTGGCTCAGTTAACATTGAAATCGATAATGTACTTCCATTATAGGTACTTCAAATCCGTCGGGATTCGATTCCAAGTAAAAAGCAAATTGTATTGGTTGAGTCACATTGCGTAGGTTTCAGAGAAATTGTGAGTACTTAATGGCCGAACAAACAAGCTGAATTTGATTTGCTAACTATTTATTTTAGGAGTAATCGGCGTTTACAAGTAGGTCAAACGGGATATTTCTACAATGTAATGTTCCTAATAATGTATACCTACATCTCTACCTTTAGAGTAGGTACCTACCCAGTGGAATCCAAACTATAATATTATAAAGAGAATAATTTGATTTTAGTGTGTTTATTACGCTTTAACGCTAAAACGACTGAATGGATTTGGATGAAATTTGGCACATGGGTAGGCCATGACCTTGAGAAGGACTAGTGCCCAAGCTCTTTATCCTTGATCACAGAAGAAGTCGCGGGCAACAGCTTGTATACAATATTGAGAGTACAGCTCATAGCGTATTAGCCAGTCCGTCCGCCATTTTAGCCAACCCGTAACAGTCAGCCATCTTGCTAGATGGTAGCGCAGCTGACCGCCACGGGTGTCATGCTAATAACGTACCCCTTTTTTTTTTCCTGGGTGGGAAATCGTCATATGACTTCTCCCGCTCTGGGCGGAGCAGGAGGGCGTGTCAGACTTTTACTGACTAAAACCCACCCGTGTTCCTTCAGTTGCCTATGCCAGGGACCACGGTATCTCTTTCGAACAACCCGCGGCCCTGGTAGGCATCGGCCCTAGCGGACCCCTTCAGTTTGTGCTGACATCTCTTTGCGGCGCGCGTGGAACACAACGCGCCGTCGACTCGGGCCTGGTCCTTGCCGGGCGGCGAGCTGCCCATTGCTCGTCACCCGCAAGCCCGCGCCTACGGTGGCTGGGAGTCGGCTGGTGACTCCCGACGTCCAGGGCGTCTCCTGCGGCGACTAGGGGCGTGAGGGCGCAGAGATTGCCTCTCCCTCACGCGCTCCGCCTCCTCCTTTGCGAGTTTGCGAGCATTACTGCTTCGCAGAAGGAGGTGACGGCTTCCCACGCACTCTCGCTCCGTACCATCTCTCAACGATTATCGCAACCCCGCGTGTCGCTATTTCGGCCGCCGCCTGGTGCGACCTCCCCTGCGCTAGGACCAGCGTGTCGTCGGCTAATAACGTACCCCTTACACTGTAATCTGACAACCAGTACCTACTCGAGTAATCTGACAACCAGTACCTACTCGAGTATTTTTAAGTTCTGTTCGAAGTGGCGAGGGAAAAGAGTTCCTGGAAGTACTCAGGGGAGGCCTTTGCTCAGCTGATTAAAGAAAGAAACGAAACATTTTTTGAGGTTTAAGTTTGGCATAACTTTGCTACGCGTTTATTCATAATATTTTATTCAAATTATGTACCTTTTAGGCCTGGTAGCTGTCACGTTTACCTAGTTTCAAATGAACAAAGGCTCTTTTTAAAGAAGAGGCTGCAAAAATAATAACATACTATGATTGTCAATTTATTAAATTTTGCCATGGATTGTAATGAAATGGGGGCCAACGGTAGGCCTCCAGTTGTCCCAGGTGGTAGGCCGTCTACCACCTTCTCTTCTAGCAGAGATCCTCCATCTTTTTTTTCCATAATGAAGTGAGATTAAAATAATACTGCAGTAAGTGGTGGTGACCGCAATCAATGTCACTTCCTTACAAATACTTAATCAGCCTATAATGTTCCCACTGCTGGGACACAGGTCTCCTCTCTCTGAGAGGGACTGGGTTATAATCCACTACGCGGGTCCACTGAGTTGGCGGATATCACATGTCTTTGAATTTTTTGGTTATAGAACATGCCGGTTTCCTCACGATGTTTTCTTTCACCGTTTGGAGAGCCACTACTACTCTCCAAAAATAATTTACACAAAGTAAAGCCGCCTGTCTGGGTTCGAACCTACGACCTACAACGCGTACAACGCGTCGCGGTTTTTACCACTGGGCCACCACTGCTCTCACTAATAAAGACCACAATTTGAATAAAACTTACATTATAAACCAAGTTCTTTCATAAAATGCATATTTCTAAGAAAGCTCTAGTATTTAACTATGACGTGAAGAATTAGAACATAATGAGGTAGATACTGAGGCAATTAAAATGTTCCGCAATGAGTCAAGACAAGCAATTACTCCAGGAATACATTTGTGACAGGCTTGCGGAACAGTTCTAGCTTTAACCGGGAAATGCATTTTCCCTTTGTAAGAATGAAGACGTTTCGTTTCTTCCTTGTTATGTGGGCTCGTAGATTTATGAAGGTTTTCCTTGGCTTTGCTACTGCCTTATGTAGACGGAAGATTTAAATTTAATGGGGTCCTCTTTTCTATGGACTTAATTATGTTCTTTCTTGATGATATCCTTTCTCGGTTTTTTGACTTGGATTTTCTGTTTTACTAACATAACTTAACATGACGCCTGTATTCTCCGAAGGGTCAGGCGGCACCTATAGTACAGACGCCAGCATATCAAGCTACTACAGTCTGTCAAATTTCTTTAATAGATTTTCAATTTTATCGCTAAGCAGGTTCAAGGTTGATTGGGAAAATTTGACAGTTTCGGGTAGCTCGACCTGCTGGCGTCTGTACAGTCGCTTGGCAACATTATCTGACCCACCCTAAAAACAAACGAATTTGGACCCTCTGCCTGTAACATTAAGGTTTATTCAATTTATATGAGCTTATCAGACAAGTGCACGAAGACTCAACCAAGAATTACAATAATAACACAGACATGCAAATTTGATCTTTATAACGTTACCATTAGGTTATATGTTAAAACTACTTGTTATAATATAATTAGTGTAATAGCTTATTTTAATAATTGCGTTCAAGTAATTCTGGTCTCGTGGTCTGTGTATAAGACTGAGAAAAACAACTTGCGAGATCAAATCCTGCGACGAAGATATTATTTTGCTTTCAATTTAGAATGTATTCCAAAACTATTTAATATATTATTGTAAAGAACTATAGACGGATGATCTTCATACATAAACTTTCTAAAATGGTAATATTTTCGCATAACTTGTAATAAGTGGGTAGTTGAAAAATAAATAGTCGTATTCATTATAAAACTGGTAGGTATTCAAAAGCAACTAAGGGTATGCAGTGACTACGCGCAAACATGTTTTACCTTGCCTTACTAAATTGCAAAAACAACATCTCTTTACAATTTTTTATTTTCTATTTTATAGGTAGTTTTTTTTATTATCATGTCTCAATGGAGTGATTATTTAAAATACAAAATAATCTATTTGCACCAGGAGAAGGTTGGCTGCTTGTGCTGTGCAAGAATAAACTTTATGAAGTATACTATATGGTTCAAATTCTTTAGAATATGCGTCTAGCATTACAACTAAGATCAAATTTCAAAGCGCCTTATAAGAGTTGAGTTGGTGTTGTGGTCACTCACTATGGTAGTGCGGTATTTATCGTTGTCTACGTTCGAAACCAAGTTTAACCTAAATATATCTTTTTGCTCAGCTGTTTTTTTTTTAATTATTTTATTACACTAAAGAAATGTAAAAAACATTTCTTTAATGGACGACGTAGGGTCTTGTCTTTTTACACGGGTAGGTTGTATAGGAATAAAAGTAAACAATTGCAAGTTTAAAATGTTTATTATTTCATTAAAACACTTAGGTAAGATAAAGTATGTAAATGCTCATATATATCCAAATTAATAGACATTTTATATTAGTATGCCATAATCAAATCTAACCATTTATAAACATTAAAAAAGGCGTGCTTATGCTTAAAAGTTTGTCATCGAGAAAATGAATTCATCTGTGAAATGCTTTACAGATTTATAGCTGCCTATATGTAGTGAATAAACATGATATTTAAATAGAAAAAATCTATTTATAACAATAACATCACCACATAATCTGCAACATTTTAATGGTTTAACAATCAATCCATTGAGCATTTACTTACATGGTGTGTTTAAAAATACCTACTAGATTACATAATTAGTAGTCCCCTGCTATAACTTGCTGTAAGCGGCTACGCATAACGCGCACCATATTCCAACACAAATCTTTGCCATTTAAATATTCCTGGGCAAAACGAACCCTTTCTTCGCGATGAGCAGGTGTCAATGTAATTTTCTGTGCTGGTTTATAATTCCTTATCTCAGCAGCGTATAAATGCCTTCTCACTGTTTCCTCTGAAATATTGTGGTTTATTGCGGAATGGGAAAAAATGGATTTTCAACATGCCTTGAAACAATGGCCCGGTGGCCTTCGAATTCGGGACTATACTTAATGGCTTTTGCTCCTGGACGAATACGCTGAATATCTCCATTGTCTCCATAACGTTTTAGCCAAAGTCTGACCGTATTTCTCTAAAACAAAAAAAAAAACATTTTTGGAACCGTGTATGTAACTTGTAAGGAGTGAATGTAGTGGTAAAATAGCCAACTACGCATTCATTAATCACAATCAATAAAATAAAATAGGTATAAAAACACTTACTGCTATATTAAGTCGACGACCAATCTCTCTAATTCCAATATTCTGCTCATGTAAAAATATGATTTTTTGTTTGGTATAAGTAGTCATTAAGTTGCGACATGCTTTTTTACACCAAATTGCTTAAAAATACTTAACGAGTTATGTGAAACGATTTACAAATGTGTGTGCGCAGTTACTGCTATTAGGCGTAGTTTAACTTTTGTCACATAAATTAATTTATTATCTACCTCACGAAGCAAATATATGTTTTACTTCGTATCCAACCATTCTTGGTAGGTAAATATAAATTCTGTGAACTTAAAGTTTTTTAATTTACCCACCTGTTTACAAGATAAATTATTAGGCGTAAATCATATTGGTCGTTCTTTAATAATGCAGGCAATATTGTAGAAATGAAAACAAATTAAAAAAGAAACTGATTAAAGGTGGACCGTGTTTTCGAACCCACATGTTGTTCGTCGCCAATCCAGCATCAAACCGTTAAGCCACAAGAACTTGTCAGGAATACGCGAAATTAAAGATTGGGTTCTAATTATGTAGTGTGATTTAAAAGCTTTTCAACTTTAATGTCAACGAGATAATGATTAAAATAGCTTAACAAAATGATATATGTATAATGCCGGTGGCTCCGACAACGTTGCACGAGCGCCGTCTGATAAGCTCATATAAATTGAATAAACCTTAATGTTACAGGCAGAGGGTCCAAATTCGTTTGTTTTTAGGGTGGGTCAGATAATGCTGCCAAGCGACTGTACAACCATATTTCAGAAGTTCCATGCGAGCCTATTGCCATC
The DNA here is from genome assembly GCA_911387795.2 of Apamea monoglypha. NCBI lineage: Eukaryota > Metazoa > Arthropoda > Insecta > Lepidoptera > Noctuidae > Apamea > Apamea monoglypha. The sequence goes on from OU426931.1 coordinate 4,091,572, forward strand.
AACCGGGCACAAATTCAGACTCAGGGTTGCAATTGAGAAATTCCTGATAGAAAAACAAATACAATGTAGCCTCCCGACAGATTTCGGTCACGTTGGCCAATACGCAGATTAGCCAGGTACGAAGGAGATATTATCGTGCACAAGTGTGTGCGTACAGGTGCATTCTCTGTTCCTTTACTCTCACATTCCGATGGGACGGCAATCCGATACGACCGGGGAGAGATTAAGCGAGGACCAATGGCTTTACGTGCTTTCCGAGGTACGGAGAAAAACAAATAACACTTTATCCGACCTGGGAACCGAACCCAGGACCTCATGCTCAACAGTGATGATCATGAGGCAGTCTCTATGGACTCAATTATGTAAATATTCTTTCTCGCTTTCGATTCGGGTTTTCTGTTTTTTATTAATTACGACTAAATTGATTTTTTAGAACATTGCAATTGGCGCCTGCAATGGACTAAAGTTAAAATAAAACTAGTCTTCTAGTTTAAAGCCCAAAAATAGTAAATAAACATGCTTTGGAAGTAAAAATAATCATCAAAAACAGCACAAACTACAATAAGTAAGGGCTACTATAAGAAAACAAGTCAATTACACTGCAATTCTATCGATACAAGACGTCTCGATTCTCGTAAAGAAACTCGATTGACTGATCACGGACTAGACAATCGGCGAAGCTCATCAAAGCACTACTTCGCATTTAAATATAGCCATTGTTATCCATTGAAGCGGATCGAATAAGAATAACGATCCGATCTCAACTGCCAAAGCAAATAGCACAGAATAGATAAATACAGAAGTCTGATTCCATAGATATCTGCGACGACGAGCCAAAAAAGCAGGGGACACTGCCTACCTTTTCTCGAAGCGTTTCGTCGTATTTTCAACCAATCATAGTTTCGTCTTGAATAATGCTAGAGAGTTCAAATTCTCAGGATAAGATGTAGTTCGCAGACTTATAAAACACACAAATTTTCATTAGTCTAGCTTTTATACTTTGGATTTTATTTATTACTACCTAAAATTCGTCGATGTTGTCACTGACTGATTGACTCAGTGACAAACTGATTCACGCACTCATTAATACCTCTGGGGCACTTTACTACCCCAAGTCCTAGAAAGTTGAAATTTGGTATGCAGGCTAGGATTTGCAAACAAACACAGACAAAAATTAAGAAATCACAAAACCCTGTCCTCCGCTTTCCGCATCCAGTCTGTGCCAGTCAGCTTTTTAAGGTCGTCTGTCCATCTGGTTCCTTACGTACGGTGATCTTAAACTATCTGAAACAAATTGCAGTCACGTCTTCACGAGTCCGCTTGTATGCTGGCCGGCAAAGAACCCACTATTTGTATTAATTCAACTCGCTGTATGAAGATACAGTGAGTACAAATGGACTCGTGACATAGACAAGAGTCTTCACTCTTGTCTAGGCGCGCGCGCTGTCGTTCGTTGTATGCAGCTGGCCTTCTGTTCCCACCTATTCTGTGGTAATAGTATGCAAATAGTGGGTTGTTTGCCGGGCAGCATTATTATCATAATAAGTGGCATATTAAAGGAGTAATAAAGGGGATAATAGATCAGTAACGCGTTATGCACATCAACATTGGCAACGCTTTTATTATAGGACTTGATTGATGGGAACTTCTTGGTATTTAGGGTGAGTAGTATACATATATACGTACTTTCGTAAGTGCTTTCGTTATGATAAGAATTTATCTAGAGAATGGTAAAGTGGACCGCTCACTGTTACGTAGGATGTTCACGGACAAGTTTGAGATGTTAGCCGCGCGGCGGCAGCGGTTCGTTTGTTTGTCAGCCACGCATCCGTGTGCTCGTGAACGATCCTCCCTACATTTTCATACCAAGCACCAAGTGATGCTAAGTACCTACACCTAGGTAGCTTAGCCGTGGGTTGCTATGGAGCAGCGCCACAAAAGCGTTTTCACAACTGTTACATATCTACTACCTACTAATAATAAAGCTGAAGTACTGGTATGGTGTACAATAAAAAGTATTCTATTCTATTCTGAAGAGTTTGTTTGTTTGATCGCACTATTCTCTGGATCAGCCATTCGGATTTGATGTTGGGCCATTGTCTCCGGAGACACGCCACATGTACCCTTGAGTGACTAGGTCCGAGTCGTCCATAAACCACCATCTGTGGAGATTCTCTTTGCAACGGCTGACTCGGGTTCGTGGTTAAGGGATTTCTAAGCCGGCCACGGAACGCGTGTCCAGGTAGAAGGCTCTTACATGGCTCGATAAAGTTGTCGTGGGGTTTAAGTAGCTTTTGATGACTCAATGATTTAATTGACAAGGCTTTTGAAACTCAAGCAATTGTCTTCACAACCTATAATATTTCCACTGCTGGGACACAGGTCTCCTTTCAGTGAGAGGGAGTGGGTTATAATCCACTACGCGGGCCCAGTGCGGGTTGGAGGATGTCACATGTCTTTGAACTTTTTGGTTCTAGGACATGTGTAAGGAAACCGTCCTTACGATGTTTTCCGGTTTCCCTTCACCGTTTTAAGAGAAATGGTGATGGAATTAAATACACAAAGCAAATTGCCTGTCTGGGTTTGAATTCACGACTCGTAAGCCCGGGCCGATGCCATTACTGCTCATCGTTTTCATAACTAACCTAAAGAAAATATTAGTCTATACCTACTTCCTCCTTTCAGGGGTCGAAAATAGCCATTACAAACAGCTCGCAGAAAAATGTCCCCATTTCCGGTTGCAGACTTATTCACCAGGCTTAAAGTAATGACAGTAGTTCAGAGATTTATATAATTCAACCGAGGATTCTCTTCCTTTTTGCTCCGTGTCCCGGATTTAAATCTCAAGGGAGTTTTCAGTCGAGTTTAATCTTACTCCGCGGAGGTTTTTGTTTACATTTTGAAGATAACTTTAATGTGTTTTATGTTGCAAAATTTGGATTTTGAAGGAATTTCATAATATATTTTATGTAAGGTTGACTGGGTTTCATATTGCCGGGATTCTGTTTTGTTCCTTCAGTTAAACTCAATTGTTTAAAAAACTTGGTTCAGGAAAATAGTGTAGCGGATCCTTGTTGTTTTCTATTGTGCGCTTTTATAATTTGTAACGTGAATATATTATCGTGGACGATACATACAAATTACAATGCATGGAAAAGGCGTATTCGTATATTTCCATACATTTTACTTTCCTGTGTCATCGTGATGCCCAAGGATATGGGCAGAAATCATAAAATCGTACATTGGATTTTTTTTTAAGATACATAGGCAAAATGATTTTTCTATATTTTCTTCATCTGTCATCGGCATGAGCACATTTGTTTTGACCTAACACAGGAGGGTACAGGAATGTTCCTCTTTATCGCAGCACTAGAAAATACAACAAAAATTATATTGAGGTCGTTAAATCGTGCGCCTTAGGCACCTGTCCCACTGCCGACCAGATTTATTCGCTCATGAAACGTACAAAATATTGTAGGTCCCATGTAAGAACAAAACAGATACATGTATGAATAGTTGATTGTTTACTGTTCACACCGCCGGCGAGTACTCGTTTATTGCAGCGAAGAGAGCTATCAAAGAGAGTACTCGCTCAACGACACTCGTTTGGCGGATAGAACTATTGCTCAGAGACTCACGCTTATTACATACGTATATCAGCGAGTAATCGCTCGTCACCGTCCTCACACGCTGCTCGTTTTTAGTTGCTAGCTCTACTCATACATTGATTCAGCCGAAAGTCTTCTACTGCTGGTCATAGGCCTCTCTCAAGCACAGCCACTTTCACCGGTTCTGTGCTTCCCGCTTCATTCAGCGGATTCCTGTGGCCTTCACAAGGTCATCCGTCCACCTTATGGGAGGCCTTCCAACGGTACGTCTTCCGGTATGCGGTCGCCACTCCAGAACCTTTCGGCCATTTGTTCATTTGTTTGTTGTTGGAAACCCTAAGAATAGCCCTCTCCATTGCCCTTTGGGCCCAATGTAGCTCTACTCGCTTCTCGTTAATCGTCGATAGTGGGGCAGGTGCCGTAAAAGTACAGGTGTAAACAAAAGCTTAGGTTAAAGCCTAGCTTTCATCAGAGCAGTAAATTGAATACACTTTCATTTGCGACTCTACACTATTAAGCGGAACAAACTGTTTTTCCTAATCGGATTGCTGCCACTGCGAATGGGATTTCAAGTAAATCCTTTGGATGTGGTGGTGTTGAGACTGTTAGTAATGAAATGGATGAGATTCGGGCTTTTACGATATTAGGAAGTTGCTAAACTGAGCACTGTGGTTGCAAATCCTGAGTGAAGTAAAGGAATTGCAGAATATTTTGAGAATGCAGAACGGAAATATGTGTATACTGTACATTGTATTCGATAAATTGGTACACGGAAATAATTAACTAAACGGTACGGTAGGTCGGTGTTTTCTATACTTGTAATGTTTAATGTTTGTGAGTAGGTACAAACTCAAGGTTGATCTCGTTACAAGTCCGGCCATTTCATTACGAACATTAAGAACCATGCAGTCGGTGTCTGAAACGGCTTTTGGGAATCAAGTCAGAGCATATAGAATTGAGTGGATTTAATTACTCTCACACAATTAAACTACGAACTACTATGGAGACGGCTATGATTAGAGTTTCCCAACGTGATCGAATCAGAAATGAACAGATTCGCAGGAGATCGCCAAACTTAAGGGCACATTGCTCGCAGAACAGATGGCCATTGGGGCCGAAGGTTCTGGAGTGGCGACCGCGTACCGAAAGAAGTAGCGTTGGGAGGCCTCTCACAAGGTGGACCGATGACCTTGTGAAGGCCGCAAGAATCCGCTGGATGCGATAAGTACAGAACCCGTCGGAGTGGCGGTGCTTGGCGTGGCTGAAATGGTGATAAACAAAATCTTTAAATGTATTTGCAGTAATTTTCTGGCATTTATTGTGTTTGTCTGACAAATCTGTCTTTCGTAAGTACTTGACACAATCTGTAATCTATAAACGCCATCGGGTGTTGTTACGGAAGCTGCATTACCATTGCAAATGATGGTCGTTATGCCTTTGTTTCTGCTCAATTATACAATGATTTACATCTGTGTTATCATTAAATAGTTCCAGTATATCTTGAGCCGCGTAATCGGAAACGTTTTTTTTTTTTTTTTGTAAACGGTTGTGTTTTTTCTATATCTTGATAGACTGTTCGTGCCATCGTTGTAAAAGGATTAGTCACGTAGACTCTGCGTTACCGAGTTTGGGGAATTGGGTACCGATTTGTAACGTTGCTCGGGGAGGCTCTTTTCTTGCACCCCTCCTTCTTCCTTTCCCGCTCCTTTCTTGCTGTCAAAGTGACCTCTGCTCTGCCAACGATGACGCCGTGGAAGTGGAGAAGTTTTGGGCCAACAAGATCTGAGGAAAGTCGTGCCAGCGGCACGAAGAAGAAGAACAAATTATTGTTAAACGAGGGTGCTCTCTTGTTTAATGCTCCCATGTTATTGCTATGGGGAAACACAGACTTCGGGAAGCAGTCATTCGTAGATCTTTGACCATCGTTACGGGTAGTTTAGTTGAAGCCCGAAAGTCTGACAACCAGTCTTGCCAAGGGGTATCGTGTTACCCAGTAACTGGATAGTGGACATCAGATAGACAATCATCATCATCATTTAAGCAAAAAGACATCCACTGCTGGACATACCCCTTACCCAAGCACCATCACTTCGACCGGTTCTATGCTACCCGCATCCAGCGGATGGGAGGCTAAAAATCACCCAAAGAGCAATGGAGAGCTATGCTATGCTATGCTTGCAGTTTCTCTACGTAATAGGTAGTCCTTCCATGTAAAATACTGGTATTCAGCTGCAGCTGGTTAGATTGGAAGCCAACGCCAACATAGTTGGGAAAAGGCTAGGCAGATTGATTTTGGTCGAAACACTATTGAAATTGGATATGTCCAGTTTCGATAGTGTTTAGCAGAAAGGACTCAACCCACAAAAAGTAACTTTTGTGTTATCGAGGTTTTTAGGTGTGTATTGCTGCAATGATGTTGTATATGGAATATTTTGAAATATTGTCACTTATAGGCAAATATATTTTAATGAGTCAAGTTGTATTACATAGACCAACGCAATTTTCGAGTTAATGGGAAGAATGTGGGTTCGAGTCCTTTCGAATGTGGGTTGAGTTCTTTCTGCTTAACTACGTCCAATTATCCTACATGTGACCTTATTTGTACTTGATATAGGTTTTTAAAATTAAATAGCCTCCACGAGTAAGCCATCGGTCAACCTATACTGGCCAGCAAAAACGATGAACAGGTGTCACGTGACGTCACAACTGCAGTGGTTATTGTACTGCCTGAACAATGATGATGGATTATATAATAAATAACAGGAAACCATTATTATGTGGACGGTGTTTTCTTAATAAATGTTACCTTTGATGCGAGGAACGTGGACACAGAGGGGCCTGGAATTGGAAACCATGTTTACAGCTACTTATGGTGTTTTTTTTTCTAAATTTTTCCATCGTTTATTGATTATTTATTCGGTTCAGTTCATCTGTTATTTATTATTTAGGCCTGATTTTTCAATAGTCAGATAACTTTTATCTTAAGAATAAATCTGACAGTCTGTAATATTATTTTCTATACAAAAGCTGTCAAACCACAATATTTATTTCTCAGATATAAGTTATCTGACTATTGAAAAATCAGCCCTCAGTTGTATAGTGCTGATTTTATTAAAGTCTAACTTTTATCCGTGGAATAAAATTGACGTCTGACAGTTCTGGTATGGAAAAACTGACAAAAAGAAAAAAAAAATGAAAATATATTTTGAATTTTTGTCAGTTTTCCGAAATTTTTAGTGAATTTATAAAAGTTCGGTGAATTTCGCCCTTAGTAACATAATTATGTTTTACTTTGAAACTGTTTATTACTCATTCGTCATTTGTCCCTAAAGGCTCATTAGAAAACCAGCGCCAGACAGCATATTATGTCTGACATTAATGTTAAAATTGACCTATTTGGCGCAGACGTGACACTGGTGTTGTTAAAACATTTCACTTTTTCAAACTTGTATTTTGAGTTTCACAGTCTGTTGCCAAATAAATTTTATTGTTTCTTTCATAACAAAACATCACGCCCTTCATTCCAGAAGTATTAAACAGAAGTGTTGTTATAGAGCAACCACATTTTGCTACACATTTTTCACAGTAATTTTTAAGTCCCATGTAGGGAGCGAGTCATAAGTTTTGCATAATTAAGTCTCTCATAGGGCTTTAATTAATATTAGATGAATTAACGGGTTGATAGCTGGCCTGTTCTAATAGCTAGACACTTAATTATACACATTACTTAAAGTTAAGTAATGATTACCGACTGTTTAAACATATATTTTTAACGTTTAACCGTCTCTTAACTTTACGCAACATTTATGAGTAAACCCCTGATCCGTCATGTCACTGCAAGTAATTTACCCCTTTATTTTATCCCTTTCGATGTTCCTTCACCGTTTTGAGAGAAATAATTGAGAGAATGAAATAAATTATATAAAGTAAAGCGCCTGCTTGGGCCCGAACCCACGACCTACAGCTCGTAAGTCGGGGTCGCTACCACTGGCCACCACTGCTCCTTTTTAATCATAACATGTTATTATTTGGGTACAAGATTACAAGTGATAAAAAACGTGTATTGTAAGCTCTCTTATTATTGTGAAACTGAAAGTCGGCTTAAAGTATATTAGCTGTACAATTTCTAGTCTAGCTTTCAGCCTAAAAGGCACTAAATATTTAATTCAAGAAAGGGTACCATTAGGCAGAACCAGGGTTTGGGAATTCCCGACAATTTCAATGTCCCGGAATACGAGACAGCCTACAATCAAAGTCCCGGGAAATCCCGGGACTTCGAGATTTGTAAGGTTTTTTTTTTTTGTTTTTTTTTTTATAAGATGATTAAGCCTTTTTTGAAGAATTTTAACCGAGTTAATTTCTGGTGAAATGTATAAAAAAAGCATTTTTTTTTTAAATCAACATTTATTAAACAGAAAATTAAATCTTAATAGCTTTAACGTTAATTTCAGTTAATACTTAATAATTGCTTTTTTTATTTCTTTTAATCACACACAGATTCACTTTTAAGCAGTTAAATCTTATAAAAGGAACTTAGTTAAAGATCATACTAATTCTTAATAACTTTACTAATATCTAGTAATTCTAGTTTCTAATCATTTGTCATAATCACAACATTGTTAATTCTCATAATCACAGATTTGTTTCATAATTAAATAATCTAAACATACATAATAAAACAGACTTATAAATCAGTCTTTTAAATAATCAGCTAACACATTAATGACTTCTTTGCTGATTTAATAAAATACGACTCGAGACAACTAAAATTACGAAAAGACCCGGGACTTTGAGACACGAGACATCCCGGGACCCAAACCCTAGGCTGCAAAGTTATGTAACAATCTAGGCTCATTTTAAGAATTCTTTTGTCTCATGTTTCTAGTTGTTGCTTCTTTCTTTCCATGTAGATTATGAGTGCAGTAGTTTTATATAATTTTATAATAATAATAGCTACAATTTCGTTACGCACTTGCTCCTTACATAACATACATAGTTCCCACTGCTGGGACACAGGCCTTCTCTCTTCGAGAGGAAGTAGGCTGTAATCCACCACGCGGGCCCAGTGGGGGTTGGTAGATGTCACAAGACATATCTTTGAATTTTTAATACAGTGCCAGTTGGTTATACAATGCCGGCCAAAAGTAAGTTGATATTTTTCTACTTCAGCGATGCCGCATTATGATTCACTAAATTCATTTTTCACTTTTGATTTATGTTGTGTTCTGACAAACTGCGGTTTGACTAGCCCTGACCTAAGCTATGCGTCAGAATGACCTGCCTTCCTAGTGATAAAACAGCCGCCTCGATACGGTCTGACCGTGGTTGTAAATCAACCAACTTGGTGCACCAGTACAACCGGTGGACGATTTAATTTCCTGAAACTATCGTATCGGGAATTTATATTTTCGTTCGTTCTGGAATATTTTGATTTTCTGTGAAAACTAGTTTTGTTAACCGTGTTTGGTTTCTTGACCGTTCCAGGGTTCTGTACCCAAAAAGTGCCAACGGGACCCTATTACTAAAGCTCCGCTGTCATTCCACATCTGTCTGTAATAGGGCTGTATCTTTTAAACCGTAATTAAATAGGTAGATACTTGAAATTTTTCACAGAGCGTGTACTATTATGGCCGCTATAACAACAAATAAAAATAAAATATAGTTAAAAACTAAAGGCGTTGCTTTCTAAGAAACGAAAAACATGTATAGCGTTAAATATTCTACGGTGGTACGGAATCAGAGTCAGACTAGCCAGATTAAACATTATCATTTGTCTACATTTGTATCTGTAACTTTTATGGTGTACATAATAAAGAACATTGTATATATCTATTTATCTACCTAGCACTTGGCCGCTTTTTATTATTATTCTAAAATCTGTGCATGCAGTAAGCAATGACTACAGGAGTTGAGGATTGTCTTTTAAGGACATTTTCCTGTAGAGCTGCACCGATTAAGGTACACACGATGAGTTTTACCTGACCTCGTATTGTATAGGCTTTGCATACAATGAGAAGTCAGCTTATACTGGAAATGTATAGCTTGATATTATGTAGTCAAACGTACTATATGTGTATAACTGCCCTTCACGTCCCATATAATTTGCCTCTATTGTCTCTGTCTAGACTAGAAATGAGATCGTTTCGACCCTTTAGGTACCCTTTTAGGGATTTCCGAGGACTGAGCGAAATAAAGATGGATATAAATACTGGCTTCTATTTATCTATACGTGGCTGTTTTGATAAGCAGTTTATTTGTAAGGGTATTTAATCGAACTGAGGAATAATAACAGAGAAGAGTGTGAAAGTGCCCGTTAAGGCTTTTGCCTTAACGGGCACGGTTTATTTTTCAATCGACAGATAATTTTTATTCGTGGAATAAAATTGACGTCTGACAGATTTTGTATGGAAGAACTGTCAATCATTCAAAATTATTCCTCCGATAAAATTATCTAGAGTTGGAAAAATCAGCCCTTAAAGGGATTTTTGGCATCGTAACTCGATGCCAAAAATACAGCATTATCAGAATGAACGAAATGTTTTTTCCCCTGATTACTGATTTTTTTTTAACTATTGCCGAATCTCTTGTCAAAGACATTTGATTGGGTGTGGTTTTTGCAGTCATCCAATCAAGTAGTTGACATGAGTTTGATTGTGTTATTTGGTTAGGTGGTGGTTGGGTTTTGGTTTTGTTGGTTAGGTTTGGGTGTCTTGGGTTGGGTGTGATAGGATATAATATGTAGTTTAAAGAATTGCTTGAATATGGGTACACATTATTCAACTGTATGTATGTCAAAAACATCATATGATTTGATTTGATTAGAAATTTCAATATTTCGTGTTTACAAATTCTTATAAAGTCCAAATCTATGTCAGATTTTCGTCTATGTAATGGTCTCAACGTCCGCGCATTAGGAAACACAGCTGCGTCACAGGCCATAAAATAATAGCAGCGTACACCAGTGTCGCAATACGTCTTGGTCTAAACTTAGCTTGTCCACACTCACACTAAGTGGTGGTCGCAGCACTACTATTTTATTCTGTGGCAATGGGGTGGACTATTCTTAGCTAAGCCTGCACGCAATGTAACACATCAGAAACACGTAACTGTTGAACTTCTCCAGGGAAATATGTTACCGTGTTGAAACAGTGATGTAACATAACATCACGCCTGTATTTCCCCGAAGGGTTAGGCAGAGGTGTATCTATAGAACATCTACATTTTGCCGCAGTTATTGTTAGTCCCATGTAATAGGGGGCACGCCTACACACCGAATTACTTTTTTTTTTTTATAATGATGCCATTGTATTTCGCTATTAGTTATGTACGTTTTCTTGTGCAAAAGTCAGGATAAATAAGTGTTTTTTCTAACACAGGCTTGTGTTTAATTAAAAAGAATTCACTATTCCAATTTTTGGAGTCTCCTAAAACAGGCATTGTTTGCCTAAAAGGAGGCTCCAAACACATTCCATTGTACAGACGCCAGCAGTTGACCTGCTGGCGTCTGTGCCCCTGCTACCCAAAACTGTCAAATTTTCCCAATCAACCTTGAACCTTAATGCTTTATCAATAAAGTTGAAAATTTATTAAAGAAATTTGACAGATTGTAGTAGCTTGATGTGCTGGCGTCTGTACATAAAACTTTTTGTGGAAATAAATAAATATATAAAAATAAAAATTTAGATACTAAATAATATGCACAATACATAATAAAAAGGTCAATATTCTTAATTTTGTATTTTTTTCTTTTCAGGTAAGTCGAGTGATACTTTTCTACATAATTGTTCACTATGTGAACCATTTACTGCACTACGATTAGTATTACCGTAAGTAGTAAAATACGTGCATCTTAAATCATCATTATCCACAGCCGGATGTCACCCACTGTTGAGCAAAGGCCTTTCTTTTCTTGTGCTAATGCCCAGGATCCTTTTTTTTTTTTTTTTAACGTGGAGAAATGCTCATGCATTCTGCACTACCACGGGGAGATAGTGCAGATATGTGGGACTCTAACCCACTAAAACGCCACGGTGTCCTCCTCTGCCGCTTACGGCGGGAACACGGGCACGCCTTAGCACTCATCCGTGAACCCGCCGCGGCCGTCGTCACCGGACCCTCCTCTGGGGATTACTCCCCATCACCGGCGCACCAGAACACATGGCACGCCGTGACCACCCCAGGGACCAAACCAGCACATGGGCGCCAGACGACCCCGTGTCTGGGCACCGTTGGTCCCCCTGCGACGGGTCAGGTCATTGGCCCCGCCGCCTGCCAATTTTCGGCCGCAGAGGATAGGGAGAGCGGCCAACGTCATACCAACACTCCTCTTCCCCTGCGGCCCCACCGCGTTCGCCATCAGACGGTGGCGACCCCGTCAAGGCCGCGGAAGGTAGGGAGAGCGGCGCACCGCAATACCGACACTCCTCCCCCGCCGCGGCCTCCAACCCTCAGCCGTGATGCCTCCCATACCACATCACGGCCCGCCTCAGTTGCGATGTCGCCCAAGCGGCACCGCAACCTACTTGTTGGCCGCTACGTCGTCGGCTTTCAAGGCAAAGCCCTGACGAGCGGCCCCTCCTCGGGTTCCTCTTAGCTTCACCGTGGTTGTCCAAGCCACGCCTACTGAGCCCCCCCGCCTCGACAATGGGGGAACCCACCGGGGGGGAATCCCCAGAATCCTGTGCCAGCCTCATCAAGGATCTACCAGCAAGCAATGGCGAAAATAAATGTAATAGTGGCTTCTTAAGCAACACGCTTTTTTAACTTCTAAACAAAATCCATAGTATAACATATTGGCATGTTTGATACCTGCACCTGCAACTGTCCAACGCAATGCAATATTTTGTTAGTCATTACAATTTTATTGTGTTGCGGAGGTCAGATAGACCTCCGCAACAGCAGTCGCTCCTTGTAAAATACTGGTATTCAGCTGCAGCTGGTTAGACTAGAAGCCAATCCTAAAATAGTTGGGAAAAAGCTAGGCAGATTAACTTTTACGATTTTAGTTCGTTATAAAATTATTTAAATAATCAAGCAATTTAAAATAATCGAAATTTATGTTCGAAGCTGTCGCACGTTGTTGATTTACCATTATATTTATACCGTAATCCTTTGAAATACTACGTTTGATTTTATGTAGCTGCTAACACAATATTCAAAATTACGTCTCAAGAGACAAGATCGAGAATCCTTTGGCAGCGACAGATTTCAATGTATTTTCTGTTATTCCGTTTGGACCTTAAACCCCCTGTCCCTTGGGTTTGTATGACATCTGTCATCTTATAAAATCGATATCTTTATCCCATTTTGCTGTGAAATGAAAGATTTTTGAAGGAGTGGGAGTCTGGATTTGTGTCCGTTTGATGGTATTAATTTGAGCTTATATGTAATTAGGTATATATTATATTTATATTTTTAATAGGTTTATGCGTCTCTTTAAAATATTGATTCGTCAATTTTAATGATTGCACCTACATTTTGGCTCTGCATCACCCAAAGGTTGACTGGTAAAGTGGACTTAGGTAATGCCATAGACATTCATTCCGCCTCTGTACATGTATGTGCTTGAAGTATTAAATAAGTAAATATTAGGCTCGCCCCCCCTATTACATGGGACTTAAACATCACTAGCGAAATGTGGGTGTACTATTAGGTACGGACGCCAGCACATCAAGTTACTACAATCTGTCAAATTTCTTTAATAGATTTTCAACTTTATCATTAAAGCATTAAGGTTCAAGGTTGATTGGGAAAATTTGACAGTTTAGGGTAGCTTGACCTGCTGGCGTCTGTACACCTCTGCCAAGCGAAGGGTTGGCAGAGGTGTACCTAATAGGAAACAAGGCGTGATGTTATGGTTATGAAAGACTTTTCAGCTCTATTGTCGTGGGTTGGTATTAAAATAAAAGAAAACATTTTATAACAAAAACTTTTCTGTAATTGTTGGTTTTAATATTATAAAACATTATTAGAATTAGAATCATAAAAATACTTGATAATACGTACATCTTTTAAATAAATGCTTTACTGATAACTCGTTATGAAGTGTAGTTGACATCGCTCCGATTTCAAGTATGTAGTAGGCAAAGTTAGGACACAAGACAGTCAATCCATTAAATAACTAAGTTAACATTTCCAGTAACGGATTAACTTTTAAGTTAACTTTAAAAATTGTTAACGGACTCATTAATTTCAGTTAACCTTCCATAAGTTCATTAATCGTTAATTAAGTACCTACTTACTATTGGCCAAAAGGACACCGCGCGGACCGCGCCGCGCCGCGAAACTAACTTTCTAACAATTTCTGAATAATTATTATTACAAACTCTTATGAATGATACACCCTTCTTATGTTAATGTTTCATGTCCTGCCAAACTTCTATAGCCCACACCAACATATTTTTTAAAAGTAAATCACTGACGCAACGACATGTAAAATGTAATTCCTATAGTAACGTTAACTTCCGTTAAATCTTCCGAAATGCAACGCTTTTAACGTTTAACGAAGTTAACTGTTTGGTTAACGGTGCCCAGCACCCCAATTGCGTAACACAATCTTAATCTGAATCATTTTGAAGGATATTGCTTATCCATTGCTTCATGTGTTAGAAAAAGATGTCTGCTCAACAACGTAAATGACGCAATGAATGTTGTTCATCTGTCAAAATGAAACCCATTGCTACTGATAGTGTGTTACGCAATTACCCCGCAGGTATGGTAGAAGGTAGTTACTAACATAACTTTTATTTTACACTTATTTATTACTTACCAACGTACTACCAACCAGCTAGTTTGTTTGTAACTGTACGTGCTTGCAGTAATTGATTTAATTTCGACCTCGGATTTATTCTAATCTTACAATCAGAAATAAGATTTATTTCAGGTAAAATAGGATTTAATTTTCATTGAAAGCAGGTTTAGTCTTAGCCTCGAGTCATATACCAGCTAGCTCATTCTGTTGGTAGCTTTTCTACATTAAAAATGTTCACTGTTAGCACTAATCCTGAAAACTTTATTTTTAGAATTTATGAATGAATGAATAGTAATTATTTTAATTAATATCGAAGCAATATCAATACAAAAATATATGAAGGTACAGACGCCAACACATCAAGCTACCCGAAACTGACAATTTTTCGCAATCAGCTTTGAACCTAATACTTTAGCGATAAAGTTGAAAATCTATTAAAGAAATTTGACAGGTTGTAGTAGCTTGATGTACTAGCGTCTGTACCTAATTACAGCCCGATTCAAACTTTATGGCGGCTCAGATCACGAGGCGAGTCGTTGCGCAGTAACAAATTCACGTGTCAGCGGGGGTGAGGGGTGGGGTACTGCGCAGCGAGTAGCGCATTTTAGAACCGCCGTAAAGTTTTAATTGGGCTGTATTTTATGTTAACGTTTATGTAAAGTCGAAGAATCATCATCTGCTTAGCCTTTTCCCAACTACATATGTTGGGGTCGGCTTCCAGTGTATCCGAATAATGAGAACTTAGGTTGAGCGAGTTTGAATTGAGCTTAACCCGCCACAGGTGGAACGACAGCTTCACTTCACCAAAGTTTTCACGATGAGATTTTTACAGAATATATCGGCTGTTTTTTCCGACTTTCGGTATCTCGGTTCACTCGTGCAAAGCGATGCCGAAGTAGATCGGACGGTTAAGCACAGAATTAACATTGGATGGATGAAATGGCGGCAGGTCACGGGAACAATCTGTGACTCCCGCATTCCCCTTAAACTTAAGGGGAAGATATATAAAACTATGATTAGACCTGCTGTCTTGTATGGATCAGAATGTTGGGCCACAAAAGGGATGAATGAAAGGCAATTGCATGCAGCTGAGATGAGAATGCTAAGAGGAATGTGTGGTGTTACACGAATGGATAGAATAAGAAATGAGTACATAAGAGGAAGTCTGAAAGTGGCACCGATAACTGAAAAGTTGTGTGGAAATCGGTTATCATGGTATGGGCATGTGTTACGGAGAAATGAGGAAAATGTCGTGAGGAGAGTTTTGAGTATGAATGTCGATGGGTATAAGAGTAGGGGAAGACCAAAGAAACGATGGATGGAATGTGTGAATGATGATATGGTTAGAAAGGGGGTGACTACCGAGATGACGACTAATAGAGAAGTATGGAAGAAAAAGACATGTTGCGCCGACCCCAAATAAATTGGGATAAGGGCAGGAGAATGATGATCGGCTGTTTTTACATTTTAAATGCTTAAAACACGGATGAAATAACCCAACAGTTAACGCTCTTAATAACAATGTAATGTGATTAACAATAAAATATCTAAATTACGAAGTGTCTGATAACGTAACAATGTAGAGTCATTATCACACTGCTATAATATCTTTAAAATTACTATCATAATATCTTAGCTTACATAAAATGCATTAAAAGTCTTGTAAAATACTTAGTAGATTTCCATTTAAAATTAAATCGGTCATACTTTATTTTTCTCACACCGAGAGGACGAAATTTGTGGACGTTTCATGTTTTTTTTATAAATAAAATAATCTTACATGTGCCAAAAGTATAAAGACATTCCATTTCAAATACAAGACTAGATTTCTTCTCATATTTTAATGAATTTCGGAGTTTTAGTTTTATTGATAATCTTGGGCATTATATTTTTACGAGAGTACGAATTGGTCTTAGGACATAATTTATAGTTAATTTTTTTTAGCAACGAAAATAGTATTTTGGCTGAAACTAGCCTAGTGTTGAACATACGCATTCGCTTACAACATTCATTAAAATAAGTAGTTGAAATCCAATAAAAAAATAAACATCTTTAAAAAACAACTTGCCCAAAGCCTACAGTAACTTAAACTCATTAAAACAAACGAACAACCAGTTGACACAGCATAACAAAGAAGATACAGCTGAGAGTGGCACTTGAAGAACTCGGCTGCGCAGGAGCAACATAATACTTAGCATAAATACTCTCCCAGAATGTCATCCGTTGTACGTGCGGGTCGAATCTGGCCTCTTCAACATAGATCAGGGTGTTGTTGATGGTGGGACCACCGTTGCCGCCGTAGTAGAGGTAGTTGGTGGTATTTTTGGTGATGGGTGCCCAGGAAGCAGATCTGCTGATATTGAGGGTTCCATTGGTCCTGGAAAGAGCAAAGCAAACGATATGATAGAAGTAGTGGTAGAAAAGTTGTGCAGTTGTTAAGACATAACATGACATCATGCCTGTAATCCCATAAGGGTTAGGCAGCATCCATATTTTGTCAGTTTGTTGAAGTCTCTTGTATAATAGGGGGCAAGTGTCACTATCATTGACTTTAAACCAGTACGGGAATGTTATCGGAATAGAACGCTTTCAGTGTGAAATATGAAACTTGTTGCAACTCGACTTACTCTGAGCTTTTTTGTCAAAAGTATGAAAACATAAAATAATATTCTTACCAGTTATAAGCGAATGCGCTGAACCGCGTCACGAGCGATTTGCTGACAGCTTCATCTTCAGCACGTAAATCATCATCAAACACATAGTTCACGAAGGCTCCATGAGAGGCACCACTCAAAGGGATCTGGTTGTGAATCCATCGAGAGTTCTTAGTCCCTAAATACGCAAACTCCAACAACCGGACTTCGGCCTTAGATGTCAAGGCTCTTTCTTTAGCTGTTTTGATAGTCGAGAGGAGCACAAGAGTATCTCCTTCAAATTCTAAGTAGTCTTCAATGAGCGCCATGTTGATCGAACCATTGCCGAAATAGAAATCACGGATGCTTGCTGCCACACTTGATTTATTATTACCCAGTTTCAAGTCAACCGGAAGAAAACTTGTGAAGTTTGTTTGCATGAAGGTCAGCCAATTTCCAAAGTCTGCCTCATCTGCCCTCATTGTGCCTTCCCTGTTGGTATATCCGTATATGACAGGAATCTGGGCGTATTTGCCTGATCTTAGAGCATCGATAGGAGCTTCACTCAGAACTGTGTCATTAGGGTTTAGGGTAGGATTCTCGAGGCATGGTGCGAACAGTGGTGTATTGTTGACGAACTTGAATTCATTCAACGCAGTATTCAAAACGTTAATGTCAGTTTCGATAAGATGTCCTGCTAGTTTTGCTGGATTATTGCCTTCGTATCCAAGTTTTATTCCCAAACGTTCTGCGTACCCAATAGGGTCGTAGGCTACGGCCCACGGGGCTAAGCTAGAACCACTTAAAACAATAGCTTTGTGCGCCAAGTTTTCCATTTGCGGTGAAAGAGTTAGCAAATCGACCATTGCTGCTCCCGATGCGTGACCCATTAGAATGACGTTGTTGCGATCCCCTCCAAAGTTGCCAATATTCTCTTGTATCCATCTCAGTCCTTGGATGACGTCTTTCAAGCCAGCATTGCCCGGTGCGCCCTGAACGCCCAAGCATAGAAACCCGAAAATGGAGAGCCGGAAGTTTATTGATACGAAAACAACATTTTGTTCTATCAACCTTCGGGCAGAGATGACTTGAGTATTGGAGGTGGTGTATTCATCTACGTTGAGCCACACCACGACTGGTTTCGGGATGGTGGTGTTTTTGGTGAAGATGTTCAGGGTCAGGCAGTTCTCGACCCCGACGAGTCCCCGAGATGTGGGCTGGGCGCAGAAGATATTGCTATCAGTGGCACTGAGTACTTCATGGCGAGAAGGTGGAATCGGCGCCTGGAACATATTATAAGCACAATTTAAACTTTGAACAAGATAAGGCTAAGGCGTGGCCACCATTTTATAGATAAAGGACGCAAACAACTTTCTTATAGAGACGATAAAGTATGGCCCTTGCCTAGCAGAAGTTTTATCAATTTCTTAATGTCTACTTTACTATACCTATATTTAGTAAACAAATATGGTATGAAAACATTTGTTTAACGGATATTACCAGTTATTGACAGTTGTTACGAATTGCCTCCCTTTAAGTAAACTACAGGATCGATTTACATTCAATCGAAGTGTTTGTAAATTCTACCTCGCGACAAATGCTATTGTATTTCAGTTTTCCGTACTATCTGCCCACCTACCTACTGTAAATGTTATAATAATATTCATGGGAAAAAATGAATTGTTCTTCTCGTGTCGATAATTCCATTACTTATTTCATAATAATATTATTTATTATCACTTTGTCAGCGACTTCTTTTGCTTATTATATCCCGTGAGAAATTCGATATAACCTTAGTTCTTGTCTACCTCGTAAAGGGAACCTTTGTGCAAACAGCTTCCTAGGACCAATGGTTTGGGCTGGGCGTTGATAAGCCAGCCAGTGAGTGAGCGAGTCAGGACTTTTCTTTTATACGTTTTGACTTACTTTTGCTAGTGGCTTCGCCCGCGTGGGGGTCAGATTATCCCATGGGAACGTACTACCAGAATAAAATTCCTAGGTCGTAAGCCAAGTCATGGTCTACCCGTGTGCCAAATTTCATCCAAATCCGTTTAGGCGTTTTTGCGTGATTGAGTAACAAATATACAATCTTTCACATTTATAATTTTAAGTAGGATAATATAAA
Organism: Apamea monoglypha; assembly: GCA_911387795.2. NCBI lineage: Eukaryota > Metazoa > Arthropoda > Insecta > Lepidoptera > Noctuidae > Apamea > Apamea monoglypha. The sequence continues at coordinate 4,110,688 of OU426931.1, forward strand.
TATGCAGCTGAGATGAGAATGCTAAGAGGGATGTGTGGTGTTACACGAATAGATATAATCAGAAATGAGTACATAAGAGGAAGTCTGAAAGTGGCACCGGTAACTGAAAACTTGTGTGGAAATCGGTTGTCATGGTATGGGCATGTGTTACGGAGGAATGAGGAAAATGACGTGAGGAGAGTTTTGGATATGAATGTCGATGGCTATAAGAGTAGGGGATGACCAAAGAAACGATGGATGAACTGTGTGAACGATGATATGGTTAGAAAGGGGGTGACTACCGAGATGAGGACTAATAGAGAAATATTGAAGAAAATGACGTGTTGCGCTGACCCCAAATAAATTGGGATAAGGGCAGGAAGGAGAATGACGATGATGTAGTATGTATTGATTATTCTTGATTAGCCTCGTATAGGTCTCTCATAGTGCTGGTGTAGATATTGCACAACATTAATTGCAAAATCTGGTGATAAAAATAAACTGTATACATATTGTTGACCAACATTACATACTAGTACAACAAAGATTATGGTTTATTGGATCGTTTGCTTGCTCGACTTATCCACCGTGAGTGTTTGACTGAATACCAGTTAAAAATATCGCCATTGGTATCTGAATTACTTAGTAGGTATGTATTGATTAGCCGACTGAGGTAAAGTCATCTAAGTTTACCCAATTTTTTTATGCATCTTGGTTACCGCAAATAATCATATTTTCTTTCTTTCTATTTACATACATAATAATAACATTGTAAACTTATATTGATTTGATTGAACGTGTTAATCCTATCCCACTAAACTAATAACCACTAAAGTAATATTAATTAATTAATATTATTCCTTTATTTCATTTAAATACCTACAAATTACATTTTTAAATATTTTTATAAACATTTAAAAATATTAAAAAATAGTAGCCCACCGGTATCGGGAATCCGGCGGTCAGGGCTCCAGAGAGAGGAACTTTCTGACAATGCGAGCCGTGTCCAGAAGTACCGCTTTCTGAATCAAGCCCTTGATCCAGCTGCCCAACCAGAGCCTCCTCAGGTGTTGGTCGAGGCTCTTGGCTATTAACCGATTGGCTGTCACGACTATCGGCACAATTATTGCTGAGTCCACATGCCACATGTCGACAACCTCGCGAGCCAAGTCAAGATACTTGATTTTTTTATCTTTATCTTTATTTATCTTACGTCTTTATTATATTAATTATTAATATTAATTAATTAATATATAATATTATAAACGTGAAAGTTTGTATGGATGGATGGATGGATGGATGGATGTTTGTTAGTCTTTCACGCAAAAACTACTGGATCGATTTAGATGAAATTTGGCACACAGATGGTTTATAACCAGGATTAACATATAGGATACTTTTTATCCCGATATTCCCACGGGATCGAAACTTATGCGGGTGAACCCGCGGGGCGCTGCTAGTGGAAAAATAAACAGTCTTACCCCGTGTCCATATTATGGACACGAAATCTGACTTTATCAAAATCGACTTCTCCATTAAGACAAATCCCCTGAGTGCAATGAAAAATCATTTAGATAAACTAATGAGGTATTTATTTATCAGACAGTTCTTTCAATTAAACACGCAGTCAAATGTATAATCCATATAATACCGGAATTAAAAGGTAGGTAGAGATAGTTAACGTCATTTTTAATGTTAATTAACTCAAAACGGTGAAGCATCGTGAGGAAACCGGCATGTTCTAGAACCATGTCGTGTTCCACCACCAAAAATTCGAAGACATGTGACAAACCAACCCGCACTGGGCCCGCGTGGTAGACTATGTTGAAGGACTCACTCCCTCTCATTTAGGATTAACACAATCCTAGTTATGAACTATCTGTGTGTCAAATACCATTCCAATTCGTGCAGCAGTTTTTGCGTGAAAGAGTAACAAACATCCATCCATCCATCCATACAAACTTTCGTTTCATGTTTATAATATTAGTAGCATAGGATATTATGGACATGGGAACAATCATTTCGATCGAATGTGAAGCTCTCCTCGCCTGTTATTCCCTACCCTCCGTAGAGGAACTTCATGGAATCCCAACAGTAATTGCGTTGACACAAATCAAAGCTGCATTTAACGGAAACTAGGCTAGTTACGAGTATAAACACCTTACTCTCAACAACTCCGCATTGCGATTTTCACCTTATTCTGAAGTTCATAAGGTATAAAAATTGGTGTTTGGTGTTTAATTATCGGAATTGCTATCTGGTTAACGTTCCAGAGTGCGGCAGTAGGTCATATGGAAACATGCGTTATATACATTCGCGAACCTAGGTATGTTCGTGTGTAGGTTTGTGTAGGTATGAGATAAACGTGTAAATTGACTTCGTCGTGTCTGCCGTCATATTGAGAGATTTCTGATTCACAAAGTTGAAATACATTATAATGTATTTTGACCTTGTGAATCCGGAAAGAAGAGAACTGTTTTGATTTTATGTATTTTGTTTTCCCTTCTACTCTTACACACGTTGTCTACATCTTTTTTATGTACTCTTCCATCGCAGGTATGTGGAAGAAGATTGCCTTAGAAACAAGCATCACCTTTGTACGTATTTTTCTGTTCCATTCTTCGTGTATATGTGTGAACTACACTGGACAGCAAATAAACCGAGCCACCCGCTACCTAGGCACTCTAATTCGATTTTCTCAAAAACTAAAAAACCTACAATTATCAAAGTTGTACCTACAGAAAGTGCGTTTCATGGTGATTAAAATGAAAGGAAACTCATTGGGTTTAATCAATATTTCAGTGTTTATTAAGGATTTTACAAAGAAGAGTCGTTTTCCAGTCGTGACAATCGTTAGTAATGATAAAGTGAAAAAAAAAATTAAAGCCAAAAACAAAGATAAAGTCAAAAAAAAGTTTTTAATCAATATTCCGTATTCCCTCCCCTTGCTCGGATAACTGCCAGCATCCTTGTATTCATCGACCTTACGAGCCTGACGATAAAATCTTGAGGAATTGTATTCCACTCCTCTTCAATTGCGATTCGCAGCTCTGGAAGCCTTGTTGGAGCAGGTACCCGGGCTCGAACCCGACGTTTCAGCTCATCCCATAAGTGTTCTATCGGATTCAAGTCCGGGCTTCGAGCTGGCCAGTCCATCGTACGAATGCTGACGTCGCGTAGATACTGGGTCACCACATGAGCAACATGAGGCCGTGCATTATCATGCATCAATTGCATATCCTGTCCGATATATCCTGCGTAAGGTACCACATGGTCTGCGAGGATTTCAGTAATGTAGCGATAAGAAGTCAGTCCACGTGTACGGCCCGTCGGTTCGATGAAAACTAACGCTGTATGTACTGTTAACGAGATGCCGCCCCAGACCATTACAGATCCTCCTCCATAAGCAACAGTTTCCTTGATGCAACACTGAGAATAACGTTCTCCAGGGCGACGATATACTCTCTGACGTCGATCACTTCCATGTAGACTCACCCTGGTCTCATCAGTGAAGAGTACATTACTCCACTGCTCTAATGTCCAATCCCTATGCTCTCGAACAAATTCAAGTCGTGCTCGACGGTGTGCTACCGTTAATGCTGGGCCTGTTGCAGCTCTTTTTGGGGTCAGGTTTCGTTCAGCAAGTCTCCTTCTGACGGTATCTGAACTTATGACCACTTGGCGTTCGTCACGCAGACTTTGTTGGACTTGAACTGCGTTGAGGTGGCGATTTCGCAGAACAGTAAGGTGGATATAACGATCATCTGCTGCTGATGTAGCCCTAGGTCTGCCCGTACCTGGACGGCGATCGAATGCTCCAGTCTCTAGCTATCGTCTGTAAACTCGTTGCACCGAAGATCTGCTGATTCGAAGCCTTCGAGCGACTTCACGTTGCGTAATGCCTGCTTGAAGTAATGCTACAGCTTGAGCTGCTTCCTGAGGTGTTGTATCCATTATTAATCGAAAAAAGTCGCAAAAACACACGCGTCTGAGCAAACGATGGACAAAATCTAAAGAAATGATAAGAAAGAAAAAGAACGCTAATTTCAAACTCTGGTGAAAACAGAGCAAATCGTTAGCATTGTGTTTGTTGCTTGATTACAATGTGAGTTGACGGTACTTTCGAATTAATTTGTAGTCATTTTAATCACCATGAAACGCACTTTTTGTAGGTATAACTTTGATAGTTGTAAGTTTTATACTTTTTGAGAAAATCGAATCAGAGTTCCTAGGTAGTGGGTGGCTCGGTTTATTTGCTGACCAGTGTAGTTTAATAAAATAAAAAAAAAATAAGGCGTGAGACCTGCACCCCGCACGTAAACACTCTTTCACGCAAAAACTTCTGAACGGATTTCGATGAAATTTAGCACACAAATAGTTTATAACCAGGATTAACACATAGGATACTTTTTATCCTGATATTCCCACGGGATTGAAACTTATGCGGGTTTCATGGTATCCATCCATACAAACATTCACGTTTATAATATTATTAGTACTAGGTAATTCCTAGGAATTAGGATTACTGCTTATAAAATTAAGCCCAAAGAAAAGATGAATGGATTGCGTCAAGGATGCAATTAATGAAGGTAGGAGTGAATGATAATGTGACGACAGAAAGATATAAACAATTGGCACAGCACCAAGTTGCTCGGCACGAGATTCGGCAGTAGAAATTTCATAGTTAAAAACACTGGTGTTCTTAGGAAATGAAAAAGGTTGACAAAGGAATAGCCAGATTATTAGAAACAAAACGAAACATTATGAAATAAATGGATAACAATTTTCAATAAAATTATTGTCTGCAATGTAGGTATTTATATGAGTCACCTATAAAATAAAAGCATTGCACAACTCGCAATGACATTTACTCGGATTGGGGGAATTTACACAGGTCACGGTGGTCACTAACTTATTGTATTATTTGCTGATAATAATAAGCTAAAACGTTGCAAAATATACTTTATCTAAACGGGGTTTCACACCACATATTCTTGCCAAAATGGAAACAACTCGTGACGCCATAACGTACACTAATGTATAAACAAACATAGAAAATGTGTACAGCGAATTGCCAAAACCACGTATTTATAGACACCAGGCATACATTTCGCCATTCATCTTTCCTTCCATTCAAATCTTAAGTTAGACTACCTGCAAGTAAAAAGGTCTTGTTAATTCGCTTACCTTAAACCGGTTTGCTCCTGATGTCGGTCCCGCGTAAGGTATACCATAGAACGCATAATAATCTCCGTCGGCTGCCTTCGATCCTTCTACAATTCCTTCGGTAGTTTCCACTCGGAAACCATGCGCGTACGCAAGGAATAACACAAACAACGCCCACACTAGCATGGCTACACACAGAAACAAATAATATTTTTTTTTAAAACAGAGGCGCGCGCGCTCGCCTCGATAGCCCGTGAACGAATGACAGATGATGCGTATTTTTTATCTACGGTCCGGCTGTATCGTTATTATCAGTGCTTGCGTTTTATCAATGAGGTCATCGCACAGATTATATAATTTACTTAGGAGACAGTTTAAATATGGAATCGTTGTTTTTTTTTTTTACTTTTTCTGTACTATGTACTCAGTGTAGCGGTCTGTTTTCTTTATGGAACTAAGTGTTAATATGATTGTGTGTCTAGGTAGGTTGAATGGATGCTTGTATTTGTGTTAGTGCGTGGGCGCAGAGGTGACATTAAGAGGTCATTTGTGTATTCTTCTTTGTTAATTGATAGTTACTTTATTAGGAATTCAACGAAGAAAATTATCATCTATCAGTCGGAAAACCAACTGTTGTACAAAAGTTTCACGTGATCTCTGGACAACGGGTTCATTGATTAGTGGTGCTCTGGGGTTACCATGCACGCACTCTCATAAGAGGCCAATATTTGACAATAAGTTTCCAGTTTTTTTTTAAATCAATATTCTCCAAAATGATTATTTTAATTAAAAAATGGCAAGCAAATCAGGTAACCGAAAATGTATAATTTTTACCCGACAGCATGTCCAATGGTTGTGAATAGCTAGGCTGGTCACGTAATTCTATTATTAAGGAAAAATAAAAACAAAATATATCTATAATCACGAGCACAAAACAGAAACAGTCGACGGCTGCACGTCATGACTGTGACAAGAAGGGTCCCACTCAGCATGATGCTGCTGTGCTATAGGGGACCTACAGCACAGCGCTGATTTTCAGTGGTCACCCGAAAAGGACGTACGGAAACCAAGTCAGATCAAATGCTTCGTACTATAAGTAACAAATGGTGTAAATGTGTAATAGTGAAAATGATTAAAACCTTTAGATAAGATAAGATATATTTATTTGCTCAAACATGTGTACACATACAAGAATAAAAATGCAAGCAAGATAGGCATCAGACAGGTTTGTCAATTAATCATTCTGCCTAGCCTTTTACCAACTATGTTGGGGTCGACTGCCTATCTGACGTCCACAACCCAGTTACTTGGTGACACGATAAGACCCCTTGGTAAGACTGTTTGTCAGACTTTTGGGCTTCTGACAACCCTTAACGACTGTCAAAGTTCTACGAATGACAGCAGAGACCAACGGCTTAACGTGCTTTACGAGGCACGGAGGGGTCTCGATATGTAATGGATGGTCACCCATCCACGTATCGACCGCGGCAAGCGTAACTTAACCTTCCATCCCGTGCTGCTGTTTTCATTTAGCCACGAGATCTTTTTGGTTAATACAGCAGAAATATGACTCGAGAGCAGTGATGGAACAGTGGTAACGGCCCCGACTTACGAGTCGTAGGTCGTGGGTTGGAACCTAGACAGGTGCTATACTTTGTGTGAATTATTTCATCACCAACTGCTCTCAAAACGATGAAGGAAAACATCGTGAGGAAACCGGCATGTCTTAGAACCAAAAATTCGAAAACATGTGGCATAAACCAATCCGCACTGGGACCGCGTGGTGGATTTCGACCCACTCCCTCTCGAAGAGTGGAGGCCTGTGTCCCAGCAGTTGGAACATTATAGGCTGATTATGATTGTGTCATGCACCATCATCCGAGACATGACGTTGCAGTATGACGTTTCAAGATATGAATAGCTATCAATGCAACCGCATGACCTGCCATTTTAAGTCACGTCCCTTGAAACGTGTTAGGAAGAATGACGAACTAGGTTTTTTGTGGAAGGAAGTTGTGGTTTTATTACTGTTAGATTTATTTTGAGTTGCCAATACGTTTTACTAGTAATGTTTTGATGACGATTCATCGGTCTCCTACCTAGTCATTTTAGGGAAATTGTATTAATATTATGCGTAATAATTATAATCAGGTGGTGTTACAAAGTGACTCTAAGTTTCCTTCGTAGTAAAGATACATAAATTCAAAGAACATCATTTTTAGAACAGATTTTTCCATGTTCAGTTTTTTTTCTAGGAAACGCCAGAAGGCGTCTTGTATTTAAAAACCGTTCAAATTCAAGTCAGCGACAACCAATGTCAAAAACTTATCAAATATGTAAATTGATTGTATTTTTGACAGGTTGAGACTGAGATTAAAATGCGAACGTTCTTAAAAATATGGGAATTGACCCCTCTGATGCCCCCCCGAAAAAAAGGGGTCAATCCCATTAGGGGGGGCCTAATGGGATTGACCCCTTTTTTTTCTGGGTAGGAAATCATCATATGGCTTCTCCCGTTCTGGGCGGAGCGGGAGGGTGTGTCAGACTTTTACTGACTAAAACCCACCCGTGTTCCTTCAGTTGCCTATACCAAGGGGATTGACCCCTTAGAGCGGGTTTTCTCATTAAAGCAAATGATACTTTAATCATTCCATTAAATACATCATATATTCGAGAATTTTATACGTTTTTAATGTTGAATCTATTTTAAAGAAATTAAGATATCAACTGTTGCGTATAATATATACGTATCTTAGGCACCGACACTAATCTTCTTCTTAGCGTGTCGATAGCAATCTAAATGGACTCAGTCCAGAATTCGGCCACTTGTTTGGCGCCATCACCAGCGTCCATCAGTTCCTGTAACGTGCAGCTGACAGGACACGCAGGGCACAATATTAAGTGTATACACTCCAAGGCGGAGTTGTCTATGAATCTCCACCTGAACAGGTTTTCCTTGCTACGGCAAACCTGGGTCCGAAGTCTGTTTAAAGACTTCCACTACCCAAGATAACTCATGTCCAGGTCTTCAGCGGGTGGGACGAATGGTTTGGGTAAGGGTGCTTCCTTACTCAAACCATTCATCCCACCCGCTGTCTCGTTACAGCTTCAGTCTTTCCTGTGATCGTTCGCCAGTGAGTGGGACCACATACTTTAAAAAACTGTTTCGGCTTTTAAGCCTTTGTGGCACAACAATGTTGTCTTGCAACCCACATTAATAACGGAAAGTCATTCACCGAGGCCAGGGTTGATGGTTTTCATACCACTATACGGAAACGGTGCGCTTCTATTTCCGGTAGAATACGTGCTAGCCCCCACAGCATCCTGAGTATATTGTGTGATGGGTGGGACAGCCCCATGCTGGCTCGCTGGATACGGCTGCACACGTAGGTGTCAGTCGTTTCAAGTTTTGTATATAGTAACAAATTGAATCTGAAATAAAATATTATTATTATTATTAAATCATGTCACACGTAATAATTTCAGTCATCAAATCGCAGTTCCCAAAAAACCCACAGACGACAAAAGACAACACAAACATTTTAACACTACTGCCAAGTAGGTAATAAAAGATATCCAGGCTGCTACTGGGAAGTTCCTAATGGCAAAATAAATGGCAAAATACACTAACTAACGTTATATGTACCGCTGAGCTTTGGGCCCTAGGCTTGGTCGTTATTCTTTTGTTTGGGTTTGGTTCATGGCAACAGGCTCGCCTCATATTTTTTTGGACGCACAACATTGTCCCTGCCTACCAAAATGTGGATGTACGATCGTAGACACACCCACATTTTACGTTTACGTAGGTCATTCGACCACACCTACTTAAAAAAAGCGACGTCAAAATTGCTGAGTGAAACACATTGATCAATTGACAATAACTATTCACGAACTATTTTTTTAAATTGAGAGCATTGGGGGCCCAGTGGTAACAGCCGCGACGCGTTGTACGCGTTGTAGGTCGTAGGTTCGAACCCAGGCTGGCGGCTTTACTTTGTGTATTTTTCATGGAGAGCAGTAGTGGCTCTCCAAACGGTGAAAGAAAACATCGTGAGGAAACCGGCATGTCCTAGAACCAAAAATTCGAAGACATGTATACTAACTCGCACTGGGCCCGCGTGGCACAGCCCACTCCTTCCCGAAGAGAGGAGGCCTGTGTCCCAGCAGTGGGAACATTATAGGCTGATTATGTATGTATTCACGAACTTAATGAGACAAAGTCCACCTCTTTGGATACATTATTGTCATTGAAATGTGTTATTATTGATGTGTTAGTGGTTTAGTTTTGCCTAACTGAGTTCAAAGTTTCTAACCCTTGAAATTTCTAACATATTTAGCCCTAGGTGCGCCCCGCGGTTTCACCCGCATAGGTTTCGATCCCGTGGGAACATCGGGATAAAAAGTATCCTATGTGTTAATCCTGGTTATAAACTATCTGTGTGCAAAATTTCATTCAAATCCGTTCAGTAGTTTTGGCGTGAAAGAGTAACAAACATCCATCCATCCATCCATACAAACTTTCGCATTTATAATATTATATAGGTATATAGTAGGATATCAGCCTAGCACTCGAGTTTGCCGATATATGAGATGTGGACTCAACGAGCTCTAGCTACGACTAACGCCTAAGACCCTGATTAATATCTGAAGAGCTCCTCGATAGGCTGGTCAAGGACGAGATAGGGAGAACGGCATCTACTGAATAGATCTAAATATTTAGGTGACATCAACTATTGTCGTAATATAATACGTAGAATAATTGTAAAGCAATATTTTTATTTTATTTTATTTTATTTATTTGGGATAAAAAATAGTTACGCAATACAGTATAGTAAACAAACGCATAACCCACACCATTGTCCACGGAATCGTACAGATTTTAAAAGAAAGAAATAAGGAAACGGACGTATATAGAAAGGGACAGTAAAAAAAAAAAAAACCAGAAAAGTCACACAAACCAACTCGAGACAGCGCTACCCGTCCGGATTTAGTCCGTAGTCACCAGTCAGATCACACCATAACATCAGCAAGAAGCAGTCATAGTTAAGGATGACCAGAAAGTAAATCAATATTAAACGATGAAATACGGTAAAAGCAAACGCAAACGAAACAACCAACGGACAACGCCACTTGCTACGATCCTTATATACCCCTTCTATGTAAGGATCGTAGTTGATTGCGTTCTATAGTTTCTGCTCACCCCCATGGGAAGTAGGCGTGATTTTATGTATGTATACAGTAAAAGTTACCTTTTACCTAGGTACTTTTGAATAACACAAATCCTACCCTAAACCTAATCCTATCCCACTAAACATAAATCTCTAATTTCAGGAGTCTGGCTTTGTGTTCGGTTTATGGCAATAGGCTTGCCCTCTATTCCATGGGACTTTAACGTAACTGGCAAAATGTGGGGGTACTGTAGTTACGCCTCTGCCTGACCCTTCGGAGAATACAGGCGTTATGTTATGTTAAACACTAGCTTCTGCCCGCGACTTCGTCCGCGTATAATTTTAGCCCCCGACCCATCGCGTCGCATCCCATCGCTCGCCCGTGCATTTTTTCAGTTTTTTTTCCTTTTGCTGGGCTCCTAAGGATCTCCTAAGGATGTGATGTTAAATAGCCTATAACCTTCCACAACAATTGGGCTATCAAATGGAATATTTTTCAAATGCGATTGGTAGTTCCGGAGATTACCCCCTACATACATACAAACAAACAAACAAACAATGGATGGATGGATGGAAGGATGTTTATTACTCTTTCACGCCAAAACTACTGAACAGATTTGGGTGAAATTTGGCACACAGATAGTTTATAACCAGAATTAACATATAGGATACTTTTTATCCCGATATTCCCACGGGATCGAAACTTATGCGTGTAAAACCGCGGGGCGCAGCTAGTATTAGTATAGATTAATCTTACTTTAACAAAACCAACAAATTATTCAAAACCTAGGACCTGTACCTCGTCTCATAATCATAATCAGCCTATACTGTTCCCACTGTTGGGACACAGGCCACCTCTCTTCGAGAGGGAAAGGGTTATAATCTACCACGCGGGCCCAGTGCGGGTTGGTAGATGTCACATATCTTCGAATTTTTGGTTCTAGGACATGCCGGTTTCCTCACGATGTTTTCCTTCACCGTTTAGATAGATAGATAGATAAAACGTTTATTCAGTGCAATAAAAGACACAATACATGTATTAACAAAAAAACATAAAAAGTTGGCAAAAGAAAATAAAGATTAAAAAGATAAATTGACTCATAGACACCTCGTATAAGTAAATCTATAACGGTCGATCACTACTGGGCGGTGTGTGTCTCATGGTTGCACCAAATGGGAGTCCAGCTCAGCATATGCCTGGTACAATACCTGACGCTGGTATTCTGCTGCATCCCGTTAGTGACACACGGATGTCGAGAAGACACATCTGAGTTTCTACAAAATGGTACCTACATAGTGCGGCGCGTAGAGGGCAGTGGTGATGAAATAATTTACACAAAGTAAAGCGCCTGTACTAAGTTACCATAATAACCTCTATTTCAAACAGTTAAACACTGGTGTTTAGACTGAAATCGATCAGACCTAACCTTGGCTATAAAGTGCGCCTTCGTGCTTGCATGTAGCACTGATTTGTGGCAAATCCGACAGTAGGTAATAACTTTTAACTAGGTACTAGGTAAGCAGACAAATGGTAAATTAATTTTATTTTGTAAATTGTGTAAAAATAACACTTTCACGCGTAATTTTAAAAAAGAAACTAAACGAGACGAAACCTGGACTTGTCGTAAATATTAAAAAGTCTGATATCGCTAACCCGTCTTGAGCATGCGTGGTGAGTAATGCCTTCTTTGTTTAAGAGGTCTTTGCCCTGCAGTGGGAACCTTAGGGTGCCCACTGCAGGGCAAAGACCTCTCAGTGTATTACGAAATTAGTTGTGTAACGGATGTTGCTAATCCGTTGCTACCTATGCTCGAAACATTTGTCTGCTCAATGAACTGTCAAAATGAAAGCCATTGCTACTGATAGTGTGTTAGCATAATCGGTCTATAATGTTCCCACTGCTGGGACACAGGCCTCCTCTTGGTGAGAGGAAATGGGCCGTAATCAACCACGTGGGCCCAGTGCGGGTTGGTAGATGTTACTTAATTTTTTTTATTTCTAGGACATGCCGGTTTCCTCATGATGTTTTCCATCACCGTTTTGAGAGTGGTGTGAAATAATTTACGCAAACTAAGCGTATGTTTGGGTTCGAAACTACGACCTTCAACACGTAAGTCGCGGTCGACATCAATGGGCCACCACTGCTCCCTGAGCTTACGGTTTACCCAGGACAAACACAAAATACAGGTTGTTATACCTATTAACTAAAATGTAGTTACTAGGTAAATCATATCAGTTATAATTATTGCACATTATTAAAGCGAGATGACCCACTTTTGATACCGATAATAGACCGTGATGAATGTTATTGTAGTTTATAAATAAATTAATAAAGTCTAGTACAGTCGCTTGGCAACATTATCTGACCCACCCTAAAAACAAACGAATTTGAACCCTCTGCCTGTAACATTAAGGTTTATTCAATTTATATCAGCTTATCAGACAAGTGCACGAAGACTCAACCAAGAATTACAATAATAACACAGACATGCAAATTTGATCTTTATAACGTTACCATTAGGTTATATGTTACAACTACTTGTTATAATATAATTAGTGTAATAGCTTATTTTAAGGGTTGTGTTCAAGTAATCCTGGTCTCGTGGTCTGTGTATAAGACTGAGATGAACAAGTTGCGAGATCAAATCCTGTGACGAAGATATTGTTTTGCTTTTAATTTAGAATGTATTCCAAAACTATTTCATGTATTATTGTAAAGAACTATAGACGGATAATCTTCAAACATAAACTTTCTAAAATGGTAATATTTTCGCATAACTTGTAATAAGTGGGTAGTTGAAAAATAAATATTCGTATTCATTATAAAACTGGTATTCAAAAGCAACTAAGGGTATGCAGTGACTACGCGCAAACATGTTTTACCTTGCCTTACTAAATTGCAAAAACAACGTCTCTTTACAATTTTTTATTTTCTATTTTATAGGTCTTTTTTTTATTATCATGTCTCAATGGAGTGATTATTTAAAATACAAAATAATCTATTTGCACCAGGAGAAGGTTAGCTGCTTGTGCTGTGCAAGAATAAACTTTATCAAGTATACTATATGGTTCAAATTCTTTAGAATATGCGTCTAGTATTACAACTAAGATCAAATTTCAATGTGGCTTATAAGAGTTGAGTTGGTCTTGTGGTCAATAAGGGTGCGGTGTTCATCGTTGTCTAAGTTCGAAACCAAGTTTAACCTAAATATATCTTTTTGCTCAGCTGTTTTGTTTTTTAATTATTTTATTACACTAAAGAAATGTAAAAAACATTTCTTTAATGGACGATGTAGGGTCTTGTCTTTTTAAACGGGTAGGTTGTATAGGAATAAAAGTAAACAATTGCAAGTTTAAAATGTTTATTATTTCATTAAAACACTTAGGTAAGATAAAGTAAGTAAATGCTCATATATATTCAAATTAATAGACATTTTATATTAGTATGCCATAATCAAATCTAACCATTTATAAACATTAAAAAAGGCGTGCTTATGCTTAAAAGTTTGTTATCGAGAAAATGAATTCATCTGTGAAATGCTTTACAGATTTATAGCTGCCTATATGTAGTGAATAAACATGATATTTAAATAGAAAAAATCTATTTATAACAATAACATCACCACATAATCTGCAACATTTTAATGGTTTAACAATCAATCCATTGAGCATTTACTTACATGGTGTGTTTAAAAATACCTACTAGATTACATAATTAGTAGTCCCCTGCTATAACTTGCTGTAAGCGGCTACGCATACCGCGCACCATATTCCAACACAAATCTTTGCCATTTAAATATTCCTGGGCAAAACGAACCCTTTCTTCGCGATGAGCAGGTGTCAATGCAATTTTCTGTGCTGGTTTATAATTCCTTATCTCAGCAGCGTATAAATGCCTTCTCATTGTTTCCTCTGAAATATTGTGGTTTATTGCGGTTACACAAATGGGCAAAAATTGATTTTCAACAGGGCTTGAAACCGGCCCCGGGGCCGGGCCCGGTGGCGTTCGAATACGGGACTATACTTAATGGCTTTTGCTCCTGGACGAATACGCTGAATATCTCCATTGTCTCCATAACGTTTTAGCCATAGTCTGACCGTATTTCTCTAAAACAAAAAAAAAAACATTTTTGGAACCGTGTATGTAACTTGTAAGGAGTGAATGTAGTGGTAAAATAGCCAACTACGAGTTCATTAATCACAATCAATAAAATAAAATAGATATAAAAACACTTACTGCTATATATTAAGTCGACGACCAATCTCTCTAATTCCAACATTCTGCTCATGTAAAAATATGATTTTTTGTTCGGTGTAGTCATTAAGTTGCGACATGATGCTTTTTTACACCAAATTGCTTAAAAATACTTAACGAGTTATGTGAAACGATTTACAAATGTGTGTGCGCAGTTACTGCTATTAGGTAGTTTAACTTTTGTCACATAAATTAATTTATTATCTACCTCACGAAGCAAATATATGTTTTACTTCGTATCCAACCATTCTTGGTAAATATAAATTCTGTGAACTTAAAGTTTTTTAATTTACCCACCTGTTTACAAGATAAGTTATTAGGCGTAAATCATATTGGTCGTTCTTTAATAATGCAGGCAATATTGTAGAAATGAAAACAAATTAAAAAAGAAACTCATAATAGGTGGACTGTGTTTTCGAACCCACATGTTGTTCGTCGCCAATCCAGCATCAAACCGCTAAGCCACAAGAACTTGTAGGGAATATGCGAAATTAAAGATTGGGTTCTAATTATGTAGTGTGACTTAAAAGCTTTTCAACTTTAATGTCAACGGGATAATGATTAAAATAGCTTAACAAAATGATATATGTATAATGCCGGTGGCTCCGACAATGTTGCACGAGCGCCGTCTGATAAGCTCATATAAATTGAATAAACCTTAATGTTACAGGCAGAGGGTCCAAATTCGTTTGTTTTTAGGGTGGGTCAGATAATGCTGCCAAGCGACTGTACTTAAACTAAGTACACTCGGGGAATTAAAAGGATAAACCACGTAATTGTGAATTGGTGATAACGGGGCTAATTGACCAGCACCCCAATTGCGTAACACACCTTTTTCAAGAGGGGCCCGTGGCTAAATAATAACAGCCGCACAGGTCGATCGAGGTTAAGCTACGCTTGCCGCGGTTGGTGTGTGGATGGGTGACCATCTTTACATACCGAGACCCCTCTGTGCCTCGGAAAGCACGTTAAGCCGTTGGTCCCGGCTGTCATTCGCGGATCTTTGAGTCGTTCGCGGATGTTCTCGGATGAAAATCGTTACGGGTAGTCAGAAGCCCGAAAGTCTGACAACCAGTCTTACCAAGGGGTATCGTATTACCCAGTAACTGGGTTGTGGAGATCAGGTAGGCAGTCGTTCCATGTAAAATACTGGCTGTAAAAAGCCGACCCCAACATAGTTAGGAAAAGGCAATTGATGATGACCTTTTTCACAATACGAAAGAAATTCTCAATCCATTGCTTCATATGTTTGAAAAATTCGTCTCCTCGACAACGTAAATAACGCAATGAATGTTGTCGAATTGTCAAATTAACCCCCAAGGCCGGACATTACAATTTTCTCCACACGAGGAAGCTATTTTAAATAATATTACACAAAAGCTCCTTTTTATTATTCGGTGGTAACTTTCGCAGTATTTCGATGACATGTAGTGCAGTCACGCGAACAAGTTCTAACCTCTATTTTAATTATTTATTTATGCACATACTTACCTGCAAAAGTTGTTATTTGCGTGTCGCCGTATTAGGGCTGTGAGGTGAACTAGTTTAGTATTGTGTATGGAATTTGTACCAAAATGTTCCTTATGATAATGACGGGCACATAATGTAACGTTACTTTTTTCATAATTTTCATTGTTACAATGACGGACTGTTTAAAAAAAATGTAACGTCACGATTTATATTTATATTTTTTTATAACTTCGGGGAATACAATGAATGATAAATGATTTTATTTCTGTAAGTAGGTTTGTAGAAACCGTTTTACACGTGAATTTTATTTTACAAACTAATTGAGGTCGGTGTTTCTTATATGACTACTTTGGGAAGGCCGAAAAAAGAACTCAGAAGTCACAGTTTCTTTTGAAATCCAGACAATACATAATCTTTGTCAGGCCATGTGAGGACCATGTAGATTGGTGTCTGAAATGGTCTTTTGAGGAAAGAACTACAAAGGTTTGAATGGATCTGTCCTGTCTGTCCAGTCCTACCGGCAGCATTCCCTGAAGAGGTAGGTCAACACTTCTGTAAAAATCTCACTGGGAAAATGTAGAAGTTAAGAACCCTTGAAGTGGGCTGTCAATAGTGTCAATCTTTACCATTGGGTGGAATCAAATGACACAGCTCACTGAAGTTTTCATTTCAGAATAGACCGGCTGCTCTATCTGTAATCTCACTTAAATAGGTTGCCTTTCTGTGGCATTCTATGGAAAAACGATCACAAAACTCATGTATTTACAGCATTTCACTCGTAATTCCCTATATTCTATATTGGTATTATCGATACTGGGAAATTAACCGGCCGATTACATCCGGGTTGTTGTTGAGAATTTCGACGTAGATTTCCGGAATAATATCCGGGATTCCATAGATTTATTTGACCCGTTCGGTAGCATATGTTCCTGACACACTACTTAGTTTAATAAACATACTAATGTTACTGTTAGCCTGCATCATCCCACTGCTGGGCAAAGGCCTCTCCCCATGACTTCCAGCTCTTTCCATCCAGGGCTAAAGTAGACCACTGGTCGTTTGTTTTGTCCAGCTCGTCCCGCCATCTTCTACGGGGTCTGCCGCGACGCCTTCTAGCTGTGTCAGGGTTGCACGTTGTGGTTATTTTGGCCCACAACTTATCGGGCATACGGCAGACATGGCCAGCCCAGTCCCACTTCAGCTTAGCGGCTTTATGAGCAACGTCAGTAATCTGTGTTTTGGAGCGCAGTGTGGTGTTGCGAATATGGTCTGTCCAATTGCCGCCTAGAATACTGCGCTTCATTGCACGTTGGAAAACCTTGAGTTTGAACTTTTGAATGTTTGTCAAAGACCAAGTCTGGGATCCATAGGTCAGAATGGGAAGGATGCACATGTTCATAATTTTTCGCTTGAGGTGACAAAGGCAGATTTCCTTTCATAAGCTCTTTCATGGACCAGTAGCTCTTCCAAGCATTTTCGGTACGTCTTAAGACTTCCTTGTCTTGTCTGGACTTTCCCAACCATGTTGGGGTCGGCTTCCAGTCTAACCGGATGCCGCTGAATACCAGCATTTTACATGGAGCGACTGCCTATCTGACCCCCACAACCCAGTTACTGGGTAATACGATACCCCTTGGCAAGACTGGTTGTCAGACTTTCGGGCTACTGACGACCTGTAACGACTGTCATAGATCCTCGAATGACAGCCGGGACCAACGGCTTAACGTGCTTTCCGAGGCACGGAGGGGTCTTGGTATGTAAAGATGGTCCCATCCACGGACCAACCGCGGCAAGCGTAGCTTAACCTGATCGATCGACCCGTGCGGCTGTTATTACTTAGCCACAAACCCCCAGATATTTATTCCCTAGATAACAGTTAACGAGCGATTAAAAAATCAGTCCTAATATATTTTTGCTCAGTATGGAGCAATATAAGCAATTGCTCTGTATTAAAGAAAATGTATTTGTACTCGTATACCTTCAAACCTTACAGAAGTTATGGCAATATACCATTGTGTGGAATCGAAACAATAGCACTACAATAGCTAAATGGCTCACTACTGACCGAGCCGTGCCGAATTAACGATAAATTATTACTCGATACCGAATCTGTCAATACAGGGGAACTCTCGATAAAGAGGAACTGTCGATAAAGGGGAAATGTCGATAGAAGGGAACTGTCGATATGGACACTAAATCTTGCTTGTTCATGTTGAATATTATGTTTTATTTAATACATTGTTATGTTCGGTAGTACTCGTACCTATACGTGTTGAATGATTTGTTGTTTCTTATACATATATCGGTTCTACGGCATACCACTAAGGCATAATTAAAAAAAAAAATAACTACATTTGACGTTGTTACAATATATAACATTTTCAAAGGTTTTGATAGTCTGTAGCTCTGTCTCGCACAGGGTCGCAGCATGATACTGACCGATGGCGATTTTGCGTGGATGGGACGCATATTTCTCCCAATTCCTTATTTTTGTGTTTTTTTTTTTCTCTTTATTCGTCATGTTCGTCGCAAATAAACGTATTTCCTTTGTTTTTCAAAATTGTTATTAATTTTTCTCTTAAACGAACAATAATAGCACCTTTATCTAAACAACATACTTCAAAATTGTTTTTATAAACGACCGCGATAATTCCTTCCAAAGCTCTCGTAATATGTAGGAGGCATTCCACTTAGAGGACTGATGGCTTTAGTCTGAGCTGGATAACTAGATTTCCTCCGTAACAAAAACAAGCCCGTTATGAAGTTATGATCATTATACTGATGATGTTCTTTAATGGCCGAGTCTTCTGGCCTTATTTATGGTAAAAGGTGATTTTCGTAATGGCTGACCTGATATTTCGTAGGCTTTGTAAAGCTAGTTATGTAAATACTGGATTGATGTAGGCGTTAAACTGGCATATTAAGGAATTAACTTTTTGGCCTTGTACGAATTTCTTTTTTTTATTATTTCGTTTTTTTTTTGTTTCTTTGATTGTGTTTAGTTTAGTTTGTGATCTTCCTGCGAGAGTCTCAATGAATACTTTTACTTTCTTTCTTTTCTAAAAAGTGAGTAAAACTGGGTACTTATTTTCTATTTAAATTAAGATTATTTATGGGATTATTTTAGTCATTTTTTTGCAATTTGCAAGTCAGTATTAGGTTGTATCTTGGTCACAATATGATTCGTCGAGTTTCTCAATACGGTAAATCTAGTTTGGAGAGTTGTCCTATGGGTGATTTTAATAACTATAGGTAATTTTGATAGGATGGTCAAGAATCATATCTTGATCAATGTAAGTAAGTACCTACCACCTGACACTGACCGGTAAATAGTAAAAACCGTAAATTCTAATTTGGCAGCATTGTATTTCTCGGAGGGAGGGTACCTCCCAGGGACTATGGGAGGGACTACCATGTTTGATTTGGCAGCATTGTATTTCTCGGAGGTACCACAGGTAAAAAAAATCCCCGTGGGGTCCAGGGACTACGGCCGGGCCAACATTTTGTACCCAAAACTAAAGTGTCGGGAAAAAAAAAATACCGTCTCCTTACGGGAAATAACACCCTTAACATTTTTGACTTCTATAAGGACGGTATACAATTAACCCTTCCGCTGTAATAGGTATTCAAACTCCAAAAGCAGCCAGAGGGTTAATTATATACTTTCGTTGTAATATAAAAAGAAATGTTCAATCAAGGTGTTATTTTCCTTCAGCGGGATTGTCCGAAAGGGTTACCGCTACCCCGGAACATAAAGGGCGAAGGAAGGAACATGGGTGGGTTTTAGTCAGTAAGAGTCTGACACTCCCTTCCGCTCCACCCAGAGCGGGAGGGCTCATTTGAAGATTTCACATCCGGAAAAAAAAAAGGTGTTATTTGCTATGAAAAAACAGTTAGTTTTCTGGCACTTTATTTAGCGTTCTTTCTGACTCTTCTTTACTCGGCTCCTAAGAGTCCCAGCGTAATATTTAATAGCCTGTAATCTTCTTCAAGAATTGGGCTATCAAATGCAAAAAGATTTATTCAAATCCGACAGGTAGTTCCAAACAACGAACGTTCAAACGAACTCGTTCAAACGAACTCTTCAGCTTTATTATTACTACACATTTTTCATGAGATTGATAAGACTTTTATTATATATATAGATAACTAACTACTTACATTACATACCAAATGAAATGGCTGACTAAATAGTAATTTAGTCAGCCATTTAATTTGGTATCTAATCTACAAATAAATACAAAAACAAAGGACACTTAGGCGTCGAAGTACTCGTCCGCATCGCTGTCAGCCGGAAACGTGCCAAGAAGACTGGCAGCATTGCCACGTTGAATGGCAATGCAAAAATCTTTGGCAAAAGAACGACCCAGCCCTATACAAAAACTACGCAAATTATATTAGGTTCTATTAACTCTAACAATACCCTTTCACCTTGCTTTTTAAGCACCAGGTAAACCCAATTAACTGAATTTACCTACCAAGCCACTTCTAGTCTACTTTCCAAAGAAAATTGTACCTTATTCCTGAGTGTCTAAGATTCTAAGTGATAGATTTACTAAACTGTCTGCCAAAGGGATTAGGAATTCAAGGGAATTTGGACTTTATTTTTTAAGTGGTAAGGTTCGAGGTAAGTTTTATTGTTTGTTTGTCTTGCGTGTATGGAAATGAGTGGTTTATGTATGTTTTAAGATTGTGCTACATGAAAAGTCTCAGATAGGTAGGTAGGTGTACGACATTTCCTTCGAAGTTAAGTAGGTCCCTACAAGTACTTTTTTATAGCTAGCTCTCTAAGTGCCTGTGTGTTCAAAAAGGATAAATCGATGGAAAGTGAAAACATATCGTAGTACAGACACCAGCATATATACGACGATAACTGTCAAATTTTCCCAATAAACCTTGAACCTAATGCTGTAGTGATAAAGTTGAAAATCTATTAAAGAAATTTGACAGATTGTAGTAGCTTGACCAACCCGCACTGGGCCCGCGAGGTAGATTATAGCCCACTCCCTCTCACAGAAAGAGGAGGCCTGTGTCCCAGCAGTGGGAACATTATATAGGCTGATTATGTTATGCTAGTAGCTTGATGTGCTGGCGTCTGTACCTTCTAGCGATCTCTAGGTTTTGCCAACCATTACGAAAACAAGCAGTGTTTTCTTACAAGTTTATTTAGGATAAATTGGTAAATTCCTCCTTATATTGAAAAGATTATGCAACATTCAGTTGTACAGACGCCAGCAGGTCAAGCTACCCGAAACTGTCAAATTTTCCCAATCAACCTTGAACCTCAATGCTTTAGTGATAAAGTTGAAAATCTATTAAAGAAATTTGACAGATTGTAGTAACTTGATGCGCTGGCGTCCGTACAAATATTTACAGACTGATATTGATATCCTTCAGTTAGACTTTTTTTTAAAAGCTTAAAAATCTAATGTGAGGCCAGTTAATTTTATGTCGTAAGTAAGTGTAAAGTGTAATGTTCAAGGCTTTCAATAAAAACTTTTATTATACCAATTAATAAATACAACACGTACCGTTTTTATATCTAAACAACCAGCTAACGAAACAAATGAGGCTTCAGAAGTTTCACTGTGAGAAAAACTTCAAGTTTATACAAAATTAAATTAGTTTGCGAAATTCCGTAGACATGGTGGCTGTCGCTATTTAAACATGATAAAACAACAACAAACAACAATGACTTGATGATTTTTAGACTGTTAGCTTTTTAAATTATGTAAATATTTTGTAATAAATATTTCTTAGATACAGATCACGGTTGCGGAGTTCGGCTAGCACATTTAATTTGACCTTTTATATGTGGATTACTAAAAGAAGAAGGGGGGGGGGGGGGCTTGTGGCTAAGTAATAAGTAAAACTGTAAAAAAGCACCAAAATCTGTAAGAAAAATATTTTGGTACGTGGTTTTAGTAAAAAGGGAATGTTGAAAGAGAAAAAAAAAGTATTTATTGGGTCTCGCACAGGAATATCACAAAGTAATCTAAACAATCACAAAAACATAAAAAATTAAAAAAAAAAGTAAAATTAAAATAAAATCGAAAAGTCCTGTGCGAAGCCGATAGGAATATAGTACGATGCAAACAGGTATCTCAGGCAAAATGGTGTTTGGTAAAAAGTGTTTTGATAAATCGTTTTTTAAATTTTTACGTCAATACATAAGACGATAATTGCGCATTAGCATGGTGTTGTTCCTCTGCAGTCGTTCCTATTGTGGCACCTGCATAGTGTGTCCTTCGCTGCAGATACGAAGGTCAGCACGCCAGGCCTGGCTGCGGAAGTGGGCCAATTATAGCTGGATTTATACTGCGTCGAATGCACGATTAGTGGCATTTTATTTGAAGTACTTAGTTACCACTACGTATGCTTCAGTCATAGGCTAACAAAGGTTTGATTGTACGGTTAGATACAAAGCTTTGATTCACGCGCGTTTTGATAAAAATTGTTCTACGGATATATCCCAGAATCACGTCGCAATATCTCGTCGCGTCTGTCTGCGGGAGCTTTAACACTGCTACTTTTACATGATCGTAATTGACACTATAATTTTTATTCTATATATTTCAGACCTTCATAATTAATAGCTTCGAGTTAATATTCTTTTTATGTTCTGTTATGAGTATAATTAAATATTTCGACAGGTAATTAAGATTTTTTCAAGACGAAGGTGTTAATCGACCTTTTCTGGCTGTAATTGCCAAAATATTTAGCTTTTTGGGATTAACTTGAAATTTAAATATAAATTCTGACCCATCATTATGCATACAGGTAATAAGTAAAAGTACACAAAGTACACAGGAATAAAACAAAATCACGCTTGTATTCCTCGAAAGGGTTAGGCAAAGGGGGAAGCGAGTAATTGGGGTTTTTTTTTTTTTTTTTGGGATGGGAAATCATCAAATGACCCCTCCCGCTCTGGGTGGAGCGGAAGGGAGTGTCAGACTCTTACTGACTAAAACCCACCCATGTTCCTTCCTTCGCCCTTTATGTTCCGGGGTAGCGGTAACCCTTTCGGACAATCCCGCTGCCCCGGCAGGCTTCGGCCCTGAGGGGCCCCTCGTTATGCTGACATCTCTTTGAGGCGCGCGTGGAACACTTACGCGCCGTCCGGCACGGGCCTGGTCCTGATCGGGCGGTGAGCTACCCATTGCTCTCCGCCCGCAGGCCCGCGCCTACGGTGGCCGGTAGTCGTCGCTCGACTCCCGACGCCCGGGGCGTCTCCCGCGGCGGCTGGGACGGGAGGCTCTCTCCCTCATCCGTCCCGCCACCTCCTTCGCTAGCATGACTGCTTCGCAGAAGGAGGCGACTGCCTCCCATTCCCTCTCGCTCCGGACCATGGCTTGCACCAGGTCCGGGCGCGAGAGGCCGCCGCCGCTGCCGATCGCCTCTACGAGGACACGGCGGTGCTCCGCCCAAGCGGGGCAGACCTCCACCGTGTGCTCCACCGTGTCCTCTGGGCGATCCTGGCAATGGTGACACCCGGGCGTTTCCTCCCGCCTGATGATGTGCAGGAACCTCCCGAAACTTCCGTGTCCGGTGAGGACCTGCGTCAGGCGGTAGGTGAGGGCGCCGTGGCGCCTCTCTAGCCAGAGTAATTGGGGTTACGATGTTATGTTATATTACCTGATCATCATTCTCCTGCCCTTTTCCAATACATTTATGGTCGGCGCAACGTGTCTTTTTCTTCCAAACTTCTCTATTGGACGTCATCTCGGTATGACCTATTAACTAAAAGAGCATTCAGCTGTAAACGCTTCAATCGCTTTAAAAGCTCAACGCAACCGCTATATATCTGAGAGGACTTGTCTGGAGTGGATTCTGGGGATTAATATTGAAACGGTCACATCAGCAACAGGTCTTCTTTTCATTAATAATGCCTTCAATGGAAGCGACAACAGCGTTGAGAGAGCGCTACAAGGCGTGATAGTTTCATCAGATTTGAGGGATTCCATAAGCATGCTGGAGTGCTGCAATAATTGTACAGCGACATTGCACTTATATTATATACACTTGTCAAATCTTTAAAATACTTTAGCATTACTTGTCAAACTCTACTTTAGCATTACTTGTCAAACTCTACTTTAGCATTACTTATCAAACTCTACTGTAGCATTACTTGTCAAACTTTACTTTAGCATTACTTGTCAAACTCTACTTTAGCATTACTTGTCAAACTCTACTTTAGCATTACTTGTCAAACTTTACTTTAGCATTACTTGTCAAACTCTACTTTAGCATTACTTGTCAAACTCTACTTTAGCATTACTTGTCAAACTCTACTTTAGCATTACTTGTCAAACTCTACTTTAGCATTACTTGTCAAACTCTACTTTAGCATTACTTGTCAAACTCTACTTTAGCATTACTTGTCAAACTCTACTTTAGCATTACTTGTCAAACTCTACTTTAGCATTACTTGTCAAACTCTACTTCAGCATTACTTGTCAAACTCTACTTTAGCATTACTTGTCAAACTCTACTTTAGCATTACTTGTCAAACTCTACTTTAGCATTACTTGTCAAACTCTACTTTAGCATTACTTGTCAAACTCTACTTTAGCATTACTTGTCAAACTCTACTTTAGCATTACTTGTCAAACTCTACTTTAGCATTACTTGTCAAACTCTACTTTAGCATTACTTGTCAAACTCTATTTTAGCATTACTTGTCAAACTCTACTTTAGTATTACTTGTCAAATTCTACTTTAGTATTACTTGTCAAACTTTACTTTAGCATTACTTGTCAAACTCTACTTTAGCATTACTTGTCAAATTCTACTTTAGTATTACTTGTCAAACTTTACTTTAGCATTACTTGTCAAACTTTACTTTAGCATTACTTGTCAAACTCTACTTTAGCATTACTAGTCAAATTCTACTTTAGTATTACTTGTCAAACTCTACTTTAGCATTACTTGTCAAACTTTACTTTAGCATTACTTGTCAAACTCTACTTTAGCATTACTTGTCAAACTCTACTTTAGCATTACTTGTCAAACTCTACTTTAGCATTACTTGTCAAACTCTACTTTAGTATTACTTGTCAAACTCTACTTTAGCATTACTTGTCAAACTCTACTTTAGCATTACTTGTCAAACTTTACTTTAGCATTACTTGTCAAACTCTACTATATCATTACTAGTCAAATTCTACTTTAGTATTACTTGTCAAACTTTACTTTAGCATTACTTGTCAAACTCTACTTTAGCATTACTAGTCAAATTCTACTTTAGTATTACTTGTCAAACTTTACTTTAGCATTACTTGTCAAACTTTACTTTAGCATTACTTGTCAAACTCACTTTAGCATTACTTGTCAAACTCTACTTTCAGATACGGTGTTAGCAGACAGATGGTACTTGGTACTTACAAAAATGAGAATGACCAGCCACAATGGCTAGACTCAGTGACGATGTTGATAGCTCATAATGTTCTCAACTCTATTACCAGCACATTTAAAAATCATCATATTCATTATTACAAAACTAAGTTCTTTCACTAGCACTGCAATCATAGCTAAAAATTAAATGAGCTACCGATTGAGGACAGCGCACAATCACCAACCAAGGCATCCAATTTGCAGTCAATTATTGGCAGGAGCGGCAGGCCACATCGAAGAATACTGAGCGCTCTCTATTAAAAGGGGCTATCGCGCACTTTCTTAATTAAATAGCTTTTTTTTTTCATTGTATGCGTTTTTCTTTATGACTGGGTTTATGGGTTAACGTGGTGTTATAAGCTGGATCTGTTTGCTGGATATAAAGATAGAATACAGTTTTCTGTAATCAAGAGCTTTATGTTCATAATTTATAATCTACTAGCTTTTGCCGGTGGCTTCGGTCGCCTTGTAGCCAGGAATGGTCTCACGCGATAAAAAGTATCCTTTATCCTAACCCAAGTCATGGCCTGCCTGTGTGCCAAAGAACAATGGCCAAATTCCTATAGAAGCTGGACCTGACTATTATTTTTTATATATAAAACAAATTATAGTGAAATCTGACTGTGTTCGTGTAGACTTATCGAAAACAAGTCATCATCTGCCTAGCTTTTTTCCAACTATGCTGTGGTCGGCTTCCAGTCAAACCGGGTGCAGCTGAATACAGTAATTTACATGGAGGAATACAGTATTTTACATGGAGCGACTGGCTATCTGATCTCCACAACCCAGTTACTGGGTAATACGATACCCCTTGGTAAGACTGGTTGTCAGACTTTCGGGTTTCTGACTACCCGTAACGTCAAAGATCCACGAATGGCAGCTGGAACCAACGGCTTAATGTGCTTCCCGAGGCTCGGAAGGGTCTCGGTATGTACCGACACCGAAACGTAGCTCAACCTGATCAATCCACCCGTGCGGATGTTATTACTTAGCCACAAGCCCCTCATTTTTCATGAATAAAACAAATTATAGTGTATCACTACTTAAAGACATATGTAAACGCTGGTTGTGTCTTAATATCCTGTTTTCTTTTTTCAGGTAAGGCATAGAACACTAACAACACTAGAACATCATTATCTTCATCCGTAAGTAAGCATACACATTTAGACATCAATCATGAATTCTATACTTTCAAACCCTAACAGTGAAGGAGCTTGTATTTTGTTTATACTATTATCATCTTAAGTTAAGCTAATGAAACTAGTGAATAAGATTAATCGGACTGACATATACACGTAGTATAAAAGTCCAAAAAAATAGAAAAAAGAAAAAAAAAATTACACATGAGGAGGTATTTCCTGCGCCCCTCCATTCACTCATACGGTCTGGTGCATCTATGGTACACCAGAATCAATAAGGTTGCACTCTTGTGCCAGCTGCCAGTGCAGTTAGGGTTGCCACTCTTGCAGATTTTATGGAGACATTAAAAAATATTAGATTTTTTTCCTCACGAAAAACTTCCCGTAAAATCAAGAAAGAAAAATGATTTTTTGACACGCACACGAAATACAAACAGTAAAAAAGGAGCATTTAAAACTAAAAAAAAAAACATTAAAAACAATAAAAAAAATAAACAAGAAAAAAAAATACTGTGCGACGAACTTCCGACGCTTTGTCGAAAATACCTATAAACCTGGGGGTCTACTACGAAGTGCAAAGTGCGAATGATCGGATCGGACCGACACATGGCCGAACCGAATATTATTGAAAAATGCGAAAAAAGTTCAGACCGGCTCAGTTGAGTCGGGACCATAGTCAATATTCGAAAGAGTCTAGGAGTGTAGGATCGGGACCGACCGAACCAAATAGTAACTTCGTAGCAGGAAAAGGCCGATACCACTTCGGAGTAGACCCCCTGAAACGTGAATATTTCTGTCCAATCGCCGACTTGCTAGCTTTCGAGTGAATGCAATTGCCACGCTGGCAACATAGCAAACAGAATCGTTAGGAACGTTGAGTTGCAAATCTTTTTGAAGTCTAGTTTAGTGCTGAATACGAACCGTATTTGTCAGCGAATTGAATTTGTAAAAGACTAAAAAACTGAAGTAGGAGAGACGTCCCGCATCCTTGAATTTCTTTTAAGACACGTCGTTGCAATGGTAATGGTGATTTAAAAGCAAATACGGTTTTGGTCTCTCGTTTTTTTTTTGTTGTTTATTCTATAATATCCTACAGCTGGGCAAAGCCTTCCCAAGTCCTTTCAGGAACTCTTTTCCCGCGCCACCTCGAACCAGCCCTCGCGGTACGCGTTGAAATTATCTCTACACCTCTTTCTGGCCTCGGCTCGATCAAGCAAATAATAATTATAGTAATTAACTTTAGTTTTTTCAACTAATAGCCTAGATCTTTAAATTTCGTTAAAAAGAAATTACTATTGAACGGCATTTAAAAACGCATATTGTATGAACTACACAACAGTTACTTGTCTACTTTGTATTTTTAGGACCCCAAAGTAGCAGTTATTTATTTAATTATATTTGCTTTATTGTACACAAAAACAAAAAAAAAACAAAATTTAAAATTATTTTAGGTTCGGAAAACGAGGCATTGTTGAATAATATTTTTAGGAAAACAAAATGGGAACTATTTGAGGTTCGACTAAAAACATGCCATTTACATAACTATAAATAGGTACATTATTTTGCGGTGTGATGTTGGTTGACTTGGTGGTCACAATCCCGACCGCACTTTAAATTCTACAGTTGATGAAGCTATTGGAATTACAAATTTGGTGTAATCAGTAAAATTGGTTGAGTTGATTGCTAATGAAATGCTTTGTTGCAACCGCGTGTGTGTTTACATAAGTACCTTATATTGTTACATTCATTATTTATGGTACATTTAAAACTAGATTTACAATATTTTTTTTTTGTTTAAGAAGTGGTTTCTTTATACATGCGGAGTTTCTTGTAAGTGATTGTTAGAAGTTGCATATGCATTTTTATATAAATCCAGAGTAATTATTTTTTAATGGGCATTCGATTTTATATGAGCAATTTCAATAATTAATTTATGGGGCATTCTGTATAGTATTGACCCTGTCCGAGCTACCACCTTTTATACTCCAACCATAGATTTACTGTTTTTTATATATCTATAACTCCGATTCAACTCCTGCCACATCTTCTCTTCAACTTGGTTTGACTAATGTGCTTATTTATGTGAATTTTGTGAAAAATGTATATCAAGGTAATGGTTATTTCCCTTTATTTTTATATACTTCATCATTTTCCTAGCCTTTTCCCAACTATGTTGGGGTCGGCTTCCAGTCTAACCGGATGGAGCAACAGGTACATGGAGCGACTGCCTATCTGACCACCACAATCCAGTTACTGGGTAATACGATACCGCTTGGTAAGACTGGTTGTCAGACATTCGGGCTACTGACGACCTGTAACGACTGTCATAGATCCACGAATGGCAACCGGGACCAACGGCTTAACGTGCTTTCCGAGGCACGGAGGGGTGTTGGTATGTAAAGATGTTCACCCATCCGTGGACCAACTATTATTACTTAGCCACAATATATTTTTTATATACTTGTACATATTATTATTATAATTTTAGGTAAAATAATCATCGTTCAAACTCAGAACAATATTTTGTCTTCCACTCAATCTTTTCTTTCTCAATCATAACGTGAAATAATAATTTTTCAAATATTCTATTTTTATTAACACTTATCAGACGTAACAACCCTGTGTGCTCAGGAAAAGGACAGCCTTTGATCTAAATACAGCAGCGGTCAACAAACACGTCCAATTAACTCCGGAATGGATGCTTGTATGATCGTTTGTGCTTCACATCATTCAAAAACATCGTCAATAAGATTATTTTGTTGGGTTTGACTTCTGAGTTTCGGAGATCTACTAAACTGGTTAAGGGTAGGACTGGATGTAAGAGTGAATTTCGTTCGGTTGACTTTTGTAACCCTTGGTGCTCATGGACTTTTTGAGGAAATTTCGAAACGGCTGGTTGACACTTCGCGTGGGCCGTGACCCAAGGGCTGGCTTTTTACCTTGGCGAGAGGCTAATCATTCCCATACAACGATGTAATGGCGCCAGTCTCTCTCAATATTTCGACCCAATATTTTAGTTTTAATTATGTTAGGATATAATTTTATTATTTTTATTAATTAATTAGGCATTAATTTTTATTTAGCAGCTTATAAAAAAATAATAGGGTTAAAACGGATACTTTTTTTTTAATTTATTTATTATAAGCCTGTGTTGTCCCACAGCAGGGCAAAGTAAAGAATAAAAAATAGTTATCTAAGTCTGTTACAACGACGTCTGTCGTAACGTGGCACGATGCGATGTCTTATCATGTGTACCTTTGTGTTTTGGCCCTAGAGCTACGGTTTTCTAAAATAACACCCATATAGCGTCCGCAATTTACCAGTGAATAACGTCACTGAGACGTTATTTATGAAAGTAAGTTGGTGTGTTTTCCTAGAGAGCGTTCTTGACTACGTAAAGTCAAACCCTGGTGCCCAAAGATTTTAATCGCCAGCTTTACCCTCATCGTACTTAGTCACGCGAAAAAGTGTCCATACTGAGAACAGTGAGCCCACACATTATTTTACTTTACGTTTACGTTGCACGTTTGTGCTATGGTCTCCCTGCATCATCGTCCTTCTGCCCTTATCCAAATTAATATGGAGTCGGTGCAGCATGTGTTTTTCTTCCATACTTGTTACTATGTTCCTTGTATGTTGTGTTTCTCTAGGTGGGTGTCGGATTTTTTAAACGTGCTACAAAGTCATTGCGATTAGGAAGGAGCTCTCGAGTAACTTCAACCAGGAGGCCAATTCCCGTAATTAAAAACGTTTAAAATCTAGTCGCAATCTCATCCCTCCGACAATCAATGTCAAAAACTTGTCAAAAATGTAGGGAAATTAGAAGTATTTTTGACAGATTGAGACTGAGATCAGTCTGTGAACGTTCTTAAAATTACGAGAATTGCTCCTCAGATGTGTCTTAAGCAATTTGAAAAGCATTGCAGGCGTAAGCACACCGCATTATCATTTGTTATGGAGATTTATGCACAAAAAACTTCCAATAAATCTAAACTTTTTATATATATCTTCCGCTCCAAATCACTTGTAGGACGGCCTACCAGGCTACCACGTATTCCAACTGCTCTCCTCATGGCTAATCATCCAAGTGGTCGTCAGCCTCCTCACAGATAATTACGAGACCTTTCAGTAGATTAAACTGTTGAAGTCGAACGTATTTTAAATAGAGCATACAAATTGTCGACCAGTTGCCTCAACGACCTCCATCCTACGGCTAAGTAACTATTTATACACCAAGGTTCTAGTTAAGTGGCTTCAAGTTCTGCTAGTTGGTTTCAAAATATGAAAAAAATGGAATAAAGAAATGGTGGATTGATTGTGAGACTGATAAAAAGTAAAAACTGGGGGCCTACTACGAAGTGCAAAGTGCGAATGATCGGATCGGACCGATACATGGCCGAACCGAATATTATTGAAAAATGCGAAAAAAGTTCGGATCGGCTCAGTTGGGTCGGGACCATAGTCAATATTCGAAAGAGTGTAAAAGTTAGTATTTTGAATTTGGAGAGACGTTCTAACTTCGAAGATGGGCGAGGAACGAGGTTACTTATATTATAATTGTTTATGTTGCTTCTTTTGTATACCTACTGGCAAATATTTCGACACAAATGTATTTTTATTATGAAATAAATAACTTGAACTTGAACTTTGCATGCTTTGAGTATAATCCTATAAAGTGACAAGTGTGTTATTATTTTTGACAAGTGAATTCTATTACCTATAAACCTATTTTGCTTACTTTCTCTCATAACAACTAGCAATTGAGATGACAGCTAATAGGGAATTATGGAAGTAGAAGCCATGCTGAGCTGATCCACGAAGGCAGTAGGAAGATGTTGTATTATACTATGTGTTAGTGCTCACACACACGAGCGACACGAATCAACGGCAGAAGCAACTGCAGCCGTTGACAACATGCCGATCGTGTATTTGAGCACCGTTAAGAAGATAATGTTACGACATCCTTCATTGTCCTTTGTTCACCATAATATTGTTATTCAAATAGCCTCTAACCTTGATCCATTTGCTACAAACTCCTTACAATCTTTGCTTACAAATTAAAAAAAAACCAATCGTCTAAGATCCCTTGTATTATTGACTTTGTAATACCAAATGATAACATTAAGTAAACCAGGATGTGTCAAAATATATTGGGCAGTTGTAATAAAGGGACAATACCTAGTAGCAACTGTGGGGTGACGAAAGGGAGGGGTACATGTTCTTATTTATTCGCATCGGAGAGGCATGCGTGCACGCCGGGTCCGCCAGTGTTTTATACATAAACAAAAATATAGTTTTAAAAGTTTTGTAGACTAAATTTATATTGACAAAATAATTGAGAAGATAAGTTCAGTTATATTGCAAATAATTTTTAATACTGTAAATAATAATTGAAGAATCAAGTAAGCGATTTAAAAAGTGTGTTTCTTTTAAGTTTTGATAAGAGTTTTTGGACACAATGCGTACTGCAGTCATCAAGTATGTTAAGGTCAGAGTTCGTTTAAATATAACTATCGTCCATATTTTATTTTTAATTTTGCAGTTTATGCTTTTATTTATTGCAAGTTATCCAAAGTCGGATTTCCCCTAACACAGAAAGTGTCCGGGTTCCACCTGGGAACTCGGACGGATGGCAGCCATGAGCACTCAACGATTCGCTTAACAATACCAAAGAAAGGACATTTGGGTAGGCCGCATTAATTACCCCAGGCCATGATTAAAACTAACTAAGACATATAACGCACATAGTCACAATCACAATCGTTAAAATAATAAATTTTGCTGATTGACACTATAGACTGCTCACTTCACCTAAGTTTTCAAGGTTAGACTTTTATAGAATAGATCGGCTGTCTTCCACATGATGCTAGGGATCGCTTGGAATTGACACTATTCATAGAAAAGAAAGCAATAAAATACGTTTATTTGACACAACAACACACACCATGACGCATAAAAAGAACACAAACACAAAAAAATAACAAGTTGGGGAAAACATGCGTCACATCCACGCAAAGCGGCCATCGCACAGCATAATACTAAAACCCTATGCAAGACAGAGCCCCAGCGCTGGTTTTCCGCGACAGCCGGCGTTGACGTGATGGCGTCAACGGGTGCAGCAAACGATAGCTCACTTCACCTAAGCTGCTGAACTACTTGTTGCATTGCATCTTCTCATATTTTTTATTTGAGTAGGATATTATTTTTACTGCTTTTCTTGTTACATGAAATCGGTGTCCCGGGAGCTTGCACGATGTTTTGGCCGATTTAAAAAATAAAATCCTTATACTAATTGCCTCGTGTGTAAGTATTTGAGGTAGATCGTTATATTCTCCGGGGCTAAAGCCCCGCAAGCCATGTCAAAGTCTAATTGAGCGTATGCTACCCTTAGTCACCTGTTTTAGATATATTTTGTAACTACATAGTTGTGCCCGCGACTTCGGTGTTTTTGATATTCTATTGTATTTGTTGGTATATTTATTGGCGTGGCTAGCTGACATATGGCAAATAATTTAATTTAATGTTCTGTATCTTGTAATGTTAATTACTTTACAAACCTACTATTGTATACTATCAAGTATTTTCTAACTGAACAGACATCTGTGCTGCTGGGGAGTTTGTTGCGTCACTTCTTCCCAGCGAAAGCACTAGGAAGTGGTGAAGGGCGGGCGTTTTGGGGGACTGTCTTTTATAATGTTGACGTTCGAAAAGTGCTAATTCTTAGCCTAATTTGAATAAATGAGTTTTGATTTTGATTCTATTATGCCCAGCTAATACTGCCTCAGAACAGGTTACCAGAAAAAAAAACTAGTGACTCCAAGCCATAAATAATATGAGCTCTCAGAGGATGTAGCTCTAAAGTATGAGACCACAGTAAAGTCTATATATGTCCCATAGATAGGCTCGCTGGCTTGGCGAGCGTCCAACGTTGCTATCTGTATTTTATACCCTGGAATGTACGAAACTATAGGGGTCATAATGAGAAAACATTAGCAAAAATAAATAATTTAGCAATTTTATTTAAGCTCTTTTTCTAGTCTAGGAGTTACCATGATTGCAACCTGTTGAACTTTGATGATCTTTGGAAAATGACTTTCTGGCTTACCTCTCACCGAGAGGAGGTCTGTGTCCCAGCATTGGGAATATTATAGGCTGATTATGCTTATGCTAAGTATTTTATTAGCATTTTATTGAAAATGCATCTAAAACCATCAAAACAGTCGCTTCCTAATATCAAACAGCACAGCTCAGCAAAGTTTCCTGCAACTTCACAAAAGCATAAACTTTTACTTTTAAAACCTTCGCATTCGTGCACTTTATTTACTTAAAGCTCAGGTAAAAGTAATGTATTTATCTTGTTTAAAACTTTTAATGGGGTCGCGAAAGATCCGCGGGAAGTCGAGGAACATTGGAAGAGAATTTCGCTTCGTTTGAAGTTAGTTTTTTTAGTGACAATAGTGTTTTGGTAATTGGTGAAGACTGTCATTGTCACAGCTTTGTAGCAAAATTGAGAACTTTTTTAGGGTTCCGTACACAAAGGGTTCCCTATTCCTGAGGCTCCGCTGTCCGTCCGTCCGACCATCTGTCACAGGGTTGTATCTTTTGAACCGTAATAGGTAGACACTTGAAATTTTCACAAAGTGTGTATTACTATGGCCGTTAAAACAACAAATAATAAAAATAAAATAAAGTAAAAAATAAAGGAATGGTCCATTAATTGTGTGTTCACAGCAGGTATCATCATATTTGCTGTGATCTATACAGGTAATGAACTAAGGTACTTTTAAAATTTTAGCCTGGTCATAGCTTGTTAATGTGTGTGCATTGTGCAAATAAATAAAGAAACGTAGTGTTCTAAAACTCGTAGCTAAGAGAGGAGCTCGTGGCTAAGAAATAACAGCACAGCTCGATCGAACGACGCTACCCTTGCCGAGGTCAGTCCGTGAATGGGTGTCTGACTATTCATTACATACCAAGACTGCTCCGTGCCTCGGAAAGCAAGTTAAGCCGTTGGTTCCGGCTACCATTCATAGATCTTTGTCAATCCTTACGGATAGTCAGAAGCCCGAAAGACTGACATCCAATCTTACCAAGGGGTACCGTGCTGGGGTCTGATGATGATAATGTAGTGTTTAATATTGTATGGTGGTACGGAACTTCGTGTGCGATTCCAGCTCGCTCTTGGCGACTTTTTTATTATGTTCTCTTACTAGAAGCAAGAAGCTACTTTATCGTTGAAACTTTTAATGGTCAAATCACGAATCTTGTCAAAGAGAAGATATTACGAACTTGACAAAGAGGCCGGTTATACTTAAAAACAACTTTCTTTCATTTTCGTATCGAAGAAAAGTTTTGTTTTTCCTCTTAGTAGTCTCAATTAATCACGTCAGGCAGGTACTTTACATTTCGTATTTAATTTCATTACCACTGCTCTCTATGTATAATATACGTGCAGAAGGTCGGTTCCATATAACAAGTATAAACACACGCGCGCAGAGACAGCAGTGGTGGCCCTGTGGTAACGTCCGTGACTTACGAGTTGTAGAACGTAGGTTCCCAGACAGGCGCTTTACTTTGTGTAAATTAAGTAAGTTTTGAGAACAGTGGAGATGAAATAATTTACACAAAGTAAAGCTCCTGGCTGGGAAGGAACTGTTGAACCTATGACCATTTTTTTTTTGTTTTCGGGGGGACACCTTCAAAAGGCACCCGACCTCCGGGGAGTGTGGGATTTTTACCTCACTAAAACCACCCCGGTGATCACCATCCGCACATAGGGGTGGTCCCGGTTCTTCTTAAAAGACCAATTCCGGAACCACCCCTGCGCAACGCCTGTAAGGCACATCCATGGGGAGACTGTAAAGGGGCCTCCCCTAAGTCTCGCTATGCACGGCAGCACGTGACCACTGTGCCACCGTCTTCCCTGGGGTCGCTTAGTAGGCGGACAGAGTCCCCACACTATGCGCCCACGACCCCAAAGGTCCCACTTACCTTAATTGGTAAGCGGGTTTCAGCGTATTAGGCGCCAAGGCGGTTGCCTCCCCGACGCCTCCTTCTCCGAGCAGGATCAGCCCTCTCCCGATCCCGCTCGGCGGCCTCCTTCTTGACCATAACGGTCTCACAGAAGGAGGCTACTTCCGTCCAATTCTCCAATTCTCTGCCAGCATAGCCCTCACTACTGCCGGCAGAGACAGGTCTCGCCCGATCCTGGCAACCAGGACACGCCGCTCGGAGGCCCAAGCAGGGCACTCCTCGAGCGTGTGTTGTGCGGAATCCAGGCTGTCTCCACAGTGGTGGCAATTTGCCGTGGCCTCTCGCCCAATTCTGTTCAGGTACTCACCGAAGCAACCATGTCCGGTGAGCACCTGGGTGAGCCTGAAGGAGATGCGCTCCCCTCTTTTCAGCCAGGCTTCGAAGTGCGGCAGAACGGCTTCGACAACGCGCTTGCGCGAATATTGCGGCTGCTGTAGCCGCTCGCGCCACCGCACGAGCGCGTGTCGCCGTTCCTGCCGCCTCAGCCTTACGAATACGCTTCCTGGCACACTATTCCCGCTTTGGCGGATATCGCGAATTCGATCGTAGACCTTCGCGTCCATATCCGCCAGGATGTCCAGCGGCGGAAAGCGCGCCAGGAGAGTTGCCGCCTCAAAGGATATCGTTCGGTATCCTCGTGCGATACGAATGACCATTTTCCGCTGCAGTCTATTGACTTTAGTCCTGCAGCGTCTGACGCCTGACAGTCTACCTGACCAAACACGCGCCCCGTAAAGGACCATCGATTGCACGACACCCGCATAGAGGCGGCGAACTTCTTCACGAGGGCCACCGAGATTGGGCAGCAGTCTATGCAAAGCACCCACTGCCTTGTCGATCCGGGGAACCAGGCGCTCGAAGTGCTCTTCGGAGCCCCACCGACCGTCCAGGGTGAGGCCAAGATACTTTACGTATCGCCCCACCTGGACTTGCGCATCTCCGACATGGACCAACGAGCTGGGTGGTTCCCTGCTCCTCGGCAGTTTACGGAACCACAGCGCCTCAGTTTTCTGAGGCGCTACGAGTATCTCCAGACCCAGCCCGCGGATTGACGCCACGACTTTTGCCACCCCGAGCTCAGAGAGCTGGATGGTCTTCTCGAAGGTGTCCCCGCCGGCCAACACCAGAGTATCGTCTGCATAGCACACGATATTAACGCCGACAGGGAGATCGACACGCAGGACCGCGTCATATGCTAGGTTCCACAAGAGGGGACCTAGAACCGACCCCTGCGGAACCCCACACGTAATCTCCCTCCGCTGAACGCTACCGTCCCGGCCCACATAGCGAATGTGCCGGTCACGTAGATATGCCCCGACAATGCCTTGCAGGTAAGGAGGCACTTCATGATGTATCAGTGCCTCCCTAATTGCAGCCCAGGGTAAAGAGTTGAAGGCGTTGACGACAACTCGTAAGTCACGGTCGTTACCTGATGGTAAAGACCGTGACTCGAAACCCATCCAAACCCATCGCAGTGGCCTAATGGCCACCACTGCGATGGGTTTGGATAGATCACTTGCGATCTCTTTATCCAATGTTAACGTTCAAGAAGTAAATAATCTATTTAGAACGATGAGTCACTCCTAGAAGTCGATCGCATGACGAATTCCTAAGTCTTAAGACCAGTATTAAGTGATCAACTCCGGCTAACAGACACTCAGACAGCCGCTGTTCAAATCCCGCAAGATTTAGCTTCGAGAAACTACTTAGTGCTGTAATCTTCAGGCAGATGCACTGTGCGCGTACCTACTGTCATACTCTACCTTTTTTTTTTAAACCACCCCGGTGATCATCGCACATAGGGCTGGTCCCGGTTCCTCTTAAAAGACCAATTCCGGAACCACCCCTGCGCAACGCCACTCTACCTACTGTCATAGACATCGACAGGCAATCTGTTACCATGGATTCAGTACATGCGTGAAATACTTCGGTATAGAACAATACATTTTGACCGCGTAGGTGGTGAAGCAGATGTTTTGTTTGATAACGTGCGAAAAAATTTTTCGCTAGAAGGTGAAATCGTGTATAATGTGTTCAATTCAAGGTTTCAGTTTGAGCGTCGATGTATTTGCCACCTTGTATAGAATAGAATAGAATAGAATACTCTTTATTGTACACCATACAAATTATAAAACATAAATATACAAAATTTTTACAAAGGAGGTTAAGAGGAGAGGAGGGGAGGGGAGGAGGTTTTTTTTTTTTTTATACGACTAGGCGAAGTGGTTGGATGATTTTCTTTATGAGCTACGGTGTGAAGAGTTTTCTTACAGTTTACTAGAGTACAAGTAGTATATAAGTTAGGTTTTATACCCACGTGTACATTAGGTTCACATTGTAAATATTTGTATGCCGCTAGTAGCGGCGGATGTGTCGAACTTATCCATACGTACCAACCATCTTTGTACCTACCATATCCGACGAATAAATGTCTTTGTCTTTGTCTTCCCGGAATAAGAGTTTAAAGATTCATCTTTTTACTCCCAATTTGTTAAGACACAAAGTTTTGTTAATTCATGGGTTGATGTTCGTGCTGTTGACTTTCTGTGTAGTTTCTAGCTTTAGCCTGGACCTGCAAGTTCTTATCACGCAGGCATCATTACGTTTCTATGGGTAGAAATCGACAGTGGACACAGCGTATGCCAGTTTTCTCAAAATTGACAGTGTGATACCAGTCTGATACGATTTTTCTAACCAATTTTCTTCCCTCATAAATGATTCAGCTTCGCTACAATATTCCCCTGTTATATATATGTATAATACACTCCGGTATAATCCGTAACTATGTTTGCTCCGCAATGTATGCTGAAGCGCGAGTGCCACATACAATCTTCGCGGCTGATAGATGTAACACAAACACCGGAGTCGTAAACACTTAGGCACACTTCACAGTAATCATCCACACCAACTTGCATTTAATTATGTATAGTCGCAAAATGTAAAGGTTCTTACTTTTATTTATTTATTTATTTATTTAATCTTTTTGCACAAAAAAAAAGGTACAAAGGCGGACTTAATGCCTTAGGCATTCTCTACCAGTCAACCAAGGGTGGTGAAGAGATTAGATGGCAGGATTTTATGTTACTACTTGACTTTCAATACGCGTCGTATCCGTCCGTGGCTAAATAATAACAGCCGCACAGGTCGATCGATCAGGTTAAGCAACGCTTACCACGGTTGATCTGTGGATGGCTGATCATCTTTACATTCCGAGACCCCTCCGTGCCTCGGAAAGCACGCCAAGTCGTTGGTCCCGGCTGTCATTCGTGGATCTTTCACAGTAGTTACGGGTCGTCAGTAGCCCGAAAGTCTGACAACCAGTCTTACCAAGTGGTATCGTATTACCCAGTAACTGGGTTTTGGGCGTCAGATAGGCAGTCGCTCCATGTAAAATACTGGTATTCAGCTGCATCCGGTTAGACTGGAAGTTGACCCCAACATAGTTGGGAAAAGGCTAGGCTCGTGCTAGGATGATGACTTGACTTTCATGAACCATTTTCGTATTTGTATACCTACTCTTAAAAAACGAAAAAAAAACCTTTTATAAAATGGTCATGTTATTTTTGTAAATTCTGTTTATTTTGGTTTGAGATAAAATCGTCACGAATGCGCCATGGCGGAATAAGCCGAGGAAATCAAATTCCCGTCTCCTGAAAATCCCTTTCAATCTCTTTGTTTTGATTTTTCCTCCCGTACACTCTTTGTTTGGTTACCTGTGGCCTGCTGCTTGCGGCATAGAGAAAATAATGTCGAAAAACCTTTTTTACCACAGAGATGTGCTGACGAGGAGTTTGTTTTGCCACTTTTTCGAACTTTTTTGAGGGTTCTTTTGTAACGTTTGACGTTCAAAAAGTTACTAACTAAACAGTCTAATTTTTTATTTTAACAAAGGTCTTACCTGCTGGTAATTAATGTTTCATTTAATTATTATCTTACGGAACATTATGAAACCTCTAAAGACATCTATGGACAAAATATATGAGAGATGAAAATGAAATCATAGCTAATCCGATTAGTAAAGTATCCTTTTGGGATATTGCTTGAGACTGTGTATTATCGTATTATGTTATGTAGTTCAATAGAGTATTAGTATCCTAAAAGCTCGACATGTATCGTACTATCGCCAAAACTATATCTGAACAAAATCCCATGCACATGATGACCACAGCTGCGTCCTTAGGTAAAACAAAAGAGGATCCTTTTTAGGTCGACTAATAATATGCGCTGCAAGCAGGAATAGTCCTTATGGTGGCTATATAGATTTTGGCGATAGTACCTATTTCATTGGTTATCCATAGGTGTCATATTCATAAAATAATTTTTTTTTTGGAACAAAGTTCCTTAACGCTCTTTATACTCTGCGCACTTGTAAAATATTGTAATATTGAACCGTCACGAAGCTTTTGTTAAACTAAAATGAAAAGCCATTTATTCAAATTAAGCTGAGCAGCTGGGTTGTTACATAACAAAAGTGTCGTCACTACACTTTTTTAGGTCTAGCTCTCATTCACCGAATGTGCAAGCGAAAGGAACTTCTTTCTAACCGGTTGACACCCCTCGACTGTTTTTTTTTCTGCTAACAATGATTTGCAAGTCTAATCCATTTATCATACCAGTAACATATATCCCAAAAGTGCTTTTATTTAAATAATAATGTTCCCCCTTTTTTTTTCTGGTGGGAAATCATCAGATGACCCCTCCCGCTCTGGGTGGAGCGGAAGGGAGTGTCAGACTCTTACTGACTAAAACCCACCCATGTTCCTTCCTTCGCCGTTTATGTTCCGGGGTAGCGGTAACCCTTTCGGACAATCCCGCTGATATAGTGTTCCCTTACACATAAGTTAGAACAACTAACAAAGAATTCGTAGAAACAAAAGATCCAACCCGCAGAGGTCCGTTGTCCATTGTCCACCGATAATGAATGTTTATCGGGTACAATCGTAGCCTCTGGAATCCTCATTATAACTTGTTGAGCCCGCCAGACGCCGACATTGTAAACAATGCCCAAGAACGACCCCTGTAGCTTGGTAATGTGTCAATGTACAGTCAGGGAAACAGATTCTGTATCAAATTGACGATCAATCTAAATTATCCGTATATTAAAATTAAAACTGTCATTGTCAGTCGCATGGAATGGCTATTACACGGTAATTTTACGTAGTGAGTCAATCTTCTGAAAAACTGGACTAATGCAATGTGAACTGTGATTGCTCTACGAAAAAGACTGCTGTTTTAAAAACTCAATGCATGACTTGTACTCATGTACAAAGTAATTTGAACAAAACAGAACCGCGTTGTCGTGTAAATTCCCGCCCTTATGACATGTTTGCCCGGAACGCTAAACACAGCAGTATGCTCAAACATTCGCCGATAACATACTATCATGAACGCCATTCCGTTCTATACACCCCATTCATCATAGCATACTGCAGTAATACCTGTCAGAGGCGCACAATGCGTCATTTAACAATACCAATTAGTTACGAGTTTGTAAAAATGGACGAGGCTCACTCGTGTGTATTCGACAATTGTCGGCTGTCCTCGGCTCTGTCAAAATGACACTTCCATTATTAATTTTGACACACGACTCCGCGGGATTTTCGTGTTGAAAATAAAAGAAAAACCTTTGTTCGTTTGTACATCATGCAATATGTATGCACAGAAAATGAGACGTGTTTGACTGGATGAGTTTTTTGAACCAAGCTCCAAATGGATTGGCGTTAAAAATTGCAAGAGTTTACGAATGGCCAGCCGACTTTAAATCCCACCTGTGGTGCTTTTTGTAACTTTTATAAGAATGAAGCGGAGTGACATGCTTCATACAAATTGCGGCTTATTTATTCAAAAGAAAAGGTAGGCATTTTTCTATAAAGGGCAATAAAATGAGACCAAAAGTATAAAGTTAATCGAGAGCATTTACAAGAAAGTGGTACAGACGGCAGCTACTATAATCTGCCAAAGGAGACCGCCAGAAATCCATATATCGTTGGGCCAAATGTGAACAGGAATCATTTATGTGTTATTTAATAGATAAAACACGTACATATCAATATCAGAAAGATTTTTTTCAAAAATCTATGGGAATTAGGAAGAAAATATGTTTTTGGGTCACTAGGTTAGGTTATGCGGCAAATGGTAAGAATTGTATTTATAATGCCAAAATGTATTGTAAATACAAACTGTCAAATAGACATATTGATTTAATTATTTGAAAACATATTTGTATGTTACTATTAGCATATTATTGCATAGCACAAAAAAGGAATTAGGTAGGTAAAATAAAAATGTCAATGTCACGTCTTATTTTATTACGTGACATTGACATTTTGATATGTTTTCGTTTTGAAACAGTCGCTGATACCTACACGATTTTGAAAGATGTTATTGTTAAATAAATAAATAACTTACTAAAACAACAATAATTCATCTAGTGTCCTTTTTTCTTTTATAAACGATTATAATGTTCACGTCAAAAATGCTAAAACAAAATAGATAGTGTTTTTTTAATAACTTCTTTAGACCTACTAGTTTTAGAACGAACTTAAAATGACCTGACAGCTTGTTTACAGAGCTAGTTTTAGAACTACGTTCAATTAAAAACCATAGTTAAAATCATAATTTTTAGCTCATTCCGATAGAAAGTTATTATTGTTACATG
Source organism: Apamea monoglypha (assembly GCA_911387795.2). Classification (NCBI taxonomy): domain Eukaryota; kingdom Metazoa; phylum Arthropoda; class Insecta; order Lepidoptera; family Noctuidae; genus Apamea; species Apamea monoglypha. The sequence continues at coordinate 4,152,949 of OU426931.1, forward strand.
TTCTTTTTAATCAGTAAAAAATCTAGTTTTTTTTTATATACATATCGATTCTGTGCATACTTTAGCCCAATTTTGGCGGTTTCCTTTCTTTAATAGAGAACTTTATCGCTAAAGCATTAAAGTTCAAGATTGATTGGGAAAATTTGACAGTTTCGGGTGCTGCTGTGCTCGGGGATGTGCTGGTGTCTGTACGTATGCGGTATGCTACTACTCGTATTTTATTAAATTGTTGTGCCCGACAGCGACAGGGTGCCATGTGAACTTTATAACTATTGATAAGACCTTGTAAACACATGTGTTATGCGATAAAGATTTGAATTTGAATTTAAGATTGAAATACAAATTACAGGAGCCGTGCCGAAGCTTATAACTAAAGAAAGAAAGAAAAATATTTTATTCTGCATAAACAAAACGCACATTAAAAATAATAAATAAAAATAATTAAAAAAATAAATAATATAAGATAAGATACAGATAAAAATGTTGACACTTTTGTCTATTGCTCGAGTTCAGGGCCAGGGACCAAATTACAAGTCACATTAATTGAGATTGACAATTCAGACATTGGCAGATGACCACAAACAATAACAACCATAACAAAAACGAAAATGCCAATTGCAGAGTGGCGAAATAACTAGTATCAAATAACAAACAAATAACAACTTTTGTAATAAAAAAACAACAATTAAGCCGTGGGTCGTATCTGTGCAAGAATAGGTCGTTGCTCAGCAAAAATGCTGTGACTTCGTGAATGACGTAATGACGTCCCACCATGTGACATACTAAATCGGGTAAGTCTAGAGCAGTGGTAACGGCCACGACGTACGAGTTGTAGGTCGTAGGTTCGAACCCAGACAGGCGCTTTACATTATGTAAATTATTTCGTCACCACTGCTCTCAAAACGGTGAAGGAAAACATCGTGAGGAAACCGTCATGTCCTAGAACCAAAAATTCGAAGATATGTGACATCTGCCAACCCGCACTGGGCCCGCGTGGTGGATTACGGCCCATTTCCTCTCACGGAGAGGAGGCCTGTGTCCCAGCAGTGGGAACATTATAGGCTGATTATGTATTCATGCGTGAAAACGAATACATAAACTAAAACCATAATATAAATCTTATTAAAACAAAAATGAAATTACTAGAACAACTACATTAAATTTTTCCTGTAAATTCTTTATTTGTAGCCTCTAATTGTATCTGTACCTGGCGTGTCAGCTAAATGTTTTTTCTTTCTATTAGGGGCTGATTTCTCTATCGCCAGATAACTTTTATTCGAGGAATAAAATTGACGTTTGACAGTTTTTGTATGAAATAATTTCAACATTATATGTGGTACCGTCGTTATTGAATGAGCTACCCTCACAGTTAATACCGCATGTCAAATCTAAAAACCGGCTTAAAAATGTTCTTAAAAAACATTACCTCTCATTGTGTCTATAGCTAGTTTTGTGTCTATGGACAATAGCAATTTTCCATAGGTGTGTTTATGTGTTATTTGTTTCTGTGAACTCACTTCCCTTTCTTTATATTTTATATGTATATTGTAAAACGAGAACAACTGCCGACAAACTGTTTTGCAGTTTGGCAGATTTTTCATATGTCAATAACATACATATGAAAAATCTGCCAAACCGCAGATACAGATTTTGAATAAATAAAAAAAAAAATTCAAAACTGGACGTAGTTAAGTAGAAAGGACTCAACCCACAAAAAGTAATTTTTGAGTTATCGAGGTTTTAAGTTTAGGTGTGTATTGCTGCAATGATGTTGTATATGGAATATTTTGAAATATTGTCACCTAAGGGCAAATATATCAATATTTTTATGAGTAAAGTTGTATTACATAGACTAACGCAATTTTCGAGTTATTGGGAACAATTTATGTGGCAACCCACATTCTTCCCAATAACTCGAAAATTGCTCGAAAAGTCCTTTCTGCTTAGCTACGTCCAATTATTCCTCGAATAAAGTTATCTGGTGATGGAGAAATCAGCCCTAAGTGTAGGGACAGGTGCGGCTAAAGTTAAGGAAGCAAAAAGGTTTGCGCCCCTCACACTGCAACAAACAGCCAAAGTGCCATTGAACTGTATCAATAGATAAAAACGCCACTCCCATTAAGAAAACCGCAAACCCATTAATTTACGATAATTTTAAACCCCATTTAATTTATCATGGTGACGTTTTTTCATGTACAGTCAACATAAGTGGTAAGAATACAGGCCTATAAGCAATACCTTCAGCTACTAAACTTCTTAATGTAATTATGTTAGTCGTATATTGGTGACAGGACAGTGGTAAAGTACTAAAACTGGAAAAGTTGGGCTACCTCGACGGACTGTTGGCAGGGTGTAGATGTGGAGCTACATCGCAAATCATGTTCCAACTCCTATCCTGCCCTCTGTGCTCCAAAACATGCAGTCAATGTGACCTCTGCGGTTTCACCAACGACGACGTTTCTTGCCAGCATACCTAGTTCTTTTGCTGACTGTACCCGTGGCAAAGTCCCATTAGGGGCGTCACATTACGTGACTCTCACAATTTCACACGGAATAAATTCAAGGTTGGTTATCTACCATCAGAGACCGGTCAGGGACGCAGGATTATACGATTACGTGCTCCAATGGTTTATAAAAGGTGCAATTTGAATTTTACGTGGGATTTGTGGCGTCCCTAATAATTTGTGAGGACAAATTTGTGAGTTTGCTGTTTTTTATTTTTGCGGGTTTTTCTGACGAGGTGTGAAAAGGGTTTGACGTAGGGCTAGCTTTTTTGTTTGACGGTTTAAATGAAGGCGTTTAGTGGCTTCGTAATAAACTGAATTTGTGGGGCTTTTCCGCCATTTAAGCGTCTTTTTTAGGGTTCCGTAACTCAAAGTGAAAAAACGAAACCCTTATTGGATCACTTCGTTCTACGTCGGCCCTTTTTCTCAGGAACGCGTGGAGGTATAAAGTTGAATTACAGCAAGAAGCAAGGTGTCACGGAAAATGTCCGAAAATTGACAATTTGCACATTGATAATTGCATAATTTATCACATTTTTTTTTTTGCTTTTTGTTCTTATTCCAAGTCATTCAACTTTATTTGTATAACTAGCTTCCTGTTCTCTGGCTCATCTAGTCGCATTGCATCACCTGCCCGCGCTACATAACACAATCAGTCTATAATGTTCCCACTGCTGGGACACAGGCCTCCTCTCTGTGAGTGGTGTGGTAGATGTCGCATGTCTTCGAATTTTTTTTTTTGGTCTAGGACATGCCGGTTTCCTCACTCCTGCCCGCGCTATTATATTCGTTTTCGCTTAGCGGTCTTTCTGATTTTTGTTTGTTTGTGCTCGGCTCCTAAGGGCCCTGGCGCGATGTTAAATAGCTTTCCTCAAGAATTCGGCTACCAAATGGAAAAAAAAAAATTTGATTCCGACCGGAGAGAGACCAGAAGGCCAATTCTAGTAATTTAAAAGGTTCAAAATCTAGTCGCAGTCTCATCTCGGCGACAAACAAATGTCAAAAACCTTTCAAAATGAAGGGAAATTAGACGTATTTTTGACAGATTGAGACTGAGATCAGACTGTGAACGTTATTAAAATTACGAGAATTGCCCCTCAGAGATTAGCGGGTCCAAACAAACAAACTCTTTCGTTTTATAGTTCGTATAGATTCGGAAATGATGACGTAGTTAAATATCCCGAAGACATCCGAAGTAGACTCGAAGTATTAATCATGTTCGAAATACTCATTAATGTTGGGCCAAGTTCTTGTTCCAACAGTGATTATACTTGTGTACTGTCTCCAATTGCCTAGCCAAGTTTTTTGATTAGACTTCCCAGTATACATAGAGGATTATGGTAAAACGAAGAAAATTTTTGGGAGGTATTTCATGTTTATTTGAAAACATATTTCTAAATGATATGACTGGCCTGGACTGGTATGACACACATCAACACAATCTAGGGATATTTTAGTTGCAAATATTGAAAATATTAACATTCCCAGTGAGCCACCTCGCCAGTGTCTCGGTAGCGAGACCACATTTATGATATTTTGCTTTGACTGGTGCCAATTTTTATTTAATTTCCTATTACTATGTTATTATCAGGTAAATGACTTTTTGAATGATACTTTTTGATTATGTAATATTGCTTTTTGTTTAAATTTTATTTCAATTAATTTCATTATAATTTGATTTTGACAATTAAGATTATGAAGCTAATTTAGTTAAATAACGCTACTGTTTCACATTTTTACTTGGACATTGTATTTCGTAAATCAATTTGTACGCCATAGTCGGCAAAACATGTACGTACATATGTTTATAATTTAAATACCCTGCATGCCTGACTAATCGGTGTGTAAACGCATGTTTTTTGACAAATAAATCATCTTTATCTTATCTTTATCTTTATCTTTATTAGAGTATAAAATATTGCGCAAAACAATCGCAAAACGGAGCTCAATAAATATTTTTCGTCGCATAATATTCAAAAAAATTTGAGCGTAAACTAAACTTTATGTAATCATAATAAAAGGAATTCAATCAACTATAGAAATACCTAAAAATTATTCCACTTAGCCGTAGATTAATTCTATAATTTAATTAAAACTGCACAATATCTTTTATTTTGGTGGTCATTTGATTCAACTAACATCAAACGCATCGCTATTTTGAACCTATTATCAAGTACTGTCACCAAAACAGATAAGTAATCAGGGTCGTCGGATATAGTTAATTTTTAGTAAGAAACCGACGGATGTTTTCGAATTAAATTAAATTTAGTTAATAGAAAACAAACAATTCATTTATCTATTTAAATTTCGTTCGAAAAATCCGTCGGTTTCTTACTAAACTTCAACTATATCCAACGACCCTGGTTACTTATCTCATATGGTGGTCGTACCTAAAGATTTCCTCCTTACCGCACCTTAAATACCTATTATCTTTTTTCAACTATTTTGATTTAAACATTTTGTCATAGTTTTCATAATATTCCCAAATTCCGTTCGATCATTTTAATTCGATAAACGATAATTGAACACAAATAAACGATAATTGTACACAATTTTAATAAAAGCGACGCGTCACATCGCTTTTATTGAATTTCAAAATTGAATTTCGCACACACCACACGCCATTTAACCCTATAATGCAGACGACGGCTATACAAAATTGCATCGCAAAATAAATTGCCATTTTGCAAAGTTTCCGATACTTTTCTTGAGTAGAATAAATACATTATTGTTAAACAAGGCAGCTGGAATAAGAAATGAGATTCAATAGAAAACGTTTCGCTCAAGAATACTTAGTAGATTGCAGTAGCGCAGTTTTCAGCCGATTCAAAGTATTTTAAGACATTCCTACTTTCACAGTATTAACAACAAAGGCTGTTAAGATAAATTTTGCGTTACTTAAGTTATCTCGTAACTGAATAACGGCTTTTATTTTAATACTAGCTTCTGCCTGCGACTTCGTCCGCGTGAAATTATGGCCCCCGACCCATCGCATTGCATCCCGTGCTACTACTTCGTTTTTGCTCGGTTTCTTTCGTTTTTGCTCGGTTTCTTAGGGTCGTCGCGTGATGTTAAATAATAATAATAATAATAAATCCCTGGACATTTCACACAGCACCATTTGTCCCAAGCTAAGCAACCTAATGCTTGTGTTATGGTAACAAGATGGCTGATAAACTACTTATATACAATTTTTTTTTTTGTAAATACATACATATTATAGATAGAAAAACACCCAGACTCGGAACAAATACATAGCCTATAATCTTTCTCTATCTATAACTAGATTTTCGTCCGCGTGAAATTTCTTGTTCCCCCGAGTCACCACGTCACATCGCATCACCTCCCCGCGCTTGTTTTCGCTTAGCGATCTTTCTAACTTTTTTTCTTTTTGCGCGTGATGTTAAATAGCCTATAGCCTTCCTCAAGAATTGAGCTATCAAAATGCAAAAAGATGTATTCAAATCCGGTTGGTAGTTCCGGAAATTACCCTCTACATACAAACTTTTACCTCTTTTGTATTAAGTTGTATTAAGTACCTACGTATAGATTCGAACGATAACCTACAAAATTAACATTCAAAACGTATGCTTCTAAAGAGACTTCTACAGCTTTCTTTCTAAGTTGAGGTTGAGTTCAAGTAAAGTATTAAAGTATTTTTTGTACAATACAAACTTGGAATATGAACTTTCCAGACCGGACCACATCACTAGTCGATGCAAGAGTTAAAAAGTTATCAGAACTCGGTCGTTCTATGTTCGAATTTTGGATTTTTTTTCTTTTTCGATACTGGAACCTGCAGCTTTTGACGGTGGAGGTTTGAATTTTTTCTATTACAATTTAAAACTCCTTGTTCAGTTTTATATAACGTGAAAAAAATTTTCTGGAGCTGAAATTCGTTCTGGATATTTTTTACTGCGAATATGCAGGAAAAAAGCTGTTTTTTAAAGAACCTTATTCACTGAAACCGGTAAAGAGGAGCTACAATATTTATCCAAACAGTCCCAAAATTCTTATATTTTTATTTCCTTATGGGATTCAATCGCCTTGAGGGGTATTCGCCAAGCTGATCTAAATTAGGCGAGTTACCCAACCCAAAATGGGTTTTTGCCATTTTCTCAATTCGTAGACCATTCAATACGCCTGCGGGCGGAGAGCAATTGGTGGCTCACCGTCCGATCAGGACCAGGCCCGTGCCGGACGGCGCGTAAGTGTTCCACGCGCGCCTCAAAGAGTTGTCAGCATAATCTGAGGGGCCCCTTAGATCCGAAGCCTGCCGGGTCAGCGGGGTTGTCCGAATGGGTTACCGCTACCCCGGAAAACAAAGGGCAAAGGAAGGAACATGGGTGGGTTTTAGTCAGTAAGAGTCTGACACTCCCTTCCGCTCCACCCAGAGCGGGAGGGGTCATTTGATGATTTCCAATCAGGAAAAAAAAAAAAGACAAATCAATACTGAACCTTATTGGTCTTTAAATTGAATGACGTCATCATCATTGACCGATTTCCAAAAATCTGAATCGTTGAACAAAAATCATCAATATGAAAGTGGACCGCGTATATCTCGAATTCACATATCGTCGCCCACCAGTGAAAACCACGTAAGTGTTTATAACAAAATTTTACAGGAGGAAGAAAAAACTGTCTACTGAAAAAAATGTATGAGTGGGGAAGATTGTCCTTTTATTTTTTTTAGATTCAACTATGCGCTAGGAGCTAGGAGTAGCTGATTTGAAAGTTTGCTAGAGTAATCTGTGCTTACCGAGTTTATAAATCCAAAAACAATTTTTTTTTTTTTGAGGGAATGAGACATCCGAGGTTTTCACTGCTGGGCGACGATATGAATATCGGATATGCACGTTACGTGCGGACATTAGAGTAAATAAGTTAAATTGCAAATGGGTTTATCGATGTTTTCATTTCCTCTTTGCGAAATGGAAAAGGTCCAATATATTATAATATAAACGTGAAAGTTCGTATGGATGGATGGATGGATGGATGGATGTTTGTTACTCTTTCATGCAAAAACTACTGAACGGATTTGGATGAAATTTGGCACACAGATGGTTTATAACGGTGGTTTGTTCTTTTTTTTTAAGCGTCATGTTTGCCGCGAATACATGCATTTTCTTTCTTTATAACCAGGATTAACACATATTATGATACTTTTTATTCCGATATTCCCACGGGATCGAAACTTATGCGGGTTAAACCGCGGGGCGCAGCTAGTATATTATAATTATAATATGAAGATTCTCTGTGTTTAAATGAATGATTATTTGTAAAGCACATAACGAGTTATTAACGATATCGCTAGCTGTCTGTTACGTGGAGTTAGACGCCCAAAAACTCTGACAACCAGCCTTACCAAAGGGTATCATGTTATCCAACTGGGTTGTGGAGGTCTGATAGGCAGTCGCTCCATGTAAAATACTGGTATTCAGCTGCATCCAGTTAAACTGGAAGCCGACCCCAACATAGTTGGGAAAAGGCAAGGCAGATTGAATAAAATACCTACTGATTTTACCACGTTCGAAAGATTACAGTGCGCCATTTACAGCTGTTCACTTTAACCATAGATTTCTGATAGAATACCTTCTAATTTGAAACCATAAAAGAAAAGAAAAGTTTCTCTTTAAAAAGCCAAGCAGCTGGTACCTATATTCTTTATTCAAACTTTCCAACCGCATTCCCCCCGTCTGGATTTTCGCTAAAGTTTTCATGGCGCTCGTTTTTAGCTAAAATATTCGAAGTACAGCTTACAGCTTGTTTTACTAAGCTGCGTTCTTGCTTGAATTATTGCAGCCTGATTAAGACACTTGAGGTTCACTTGGATGAGGACAGGACGTACCGATTTTTGTCTAAAGAATGGGTTTGTTTGGCTCACTGAGCAATGGGGGGTTACAGATTTTTGAAGTGTTTTGTGTAAAGAAAAGTAGATAGAGTGAAAAAACTATGCAGGTATTACGTCAGTGCTGTTATTAGGAAGCAGAAATACCAACCCGCACTGGGCCCGCCTGGTAGATTATAAGTTTATAACCCACTCCGGCACTCCCTTTCGAGAGGAGGCCTGTGTCCCAGTAGTGGGATCAATATAGGCTGATTATTATTATGACGATGATGATGTATTTAATCCAACCTCTATTATATCCCATTTTGCGCTCCTAAAAATATGATTGTGCCTCTTGTTGTGAACGTCAAATAATTCTTATTTTGGGGGCCTAAAAATACTAACTAAATACTGCCGCGGCACCACAGACTGTTACTAAGTTTTTCGAGGATCAGCTAAATATTTCCCATTTTATTCCCTGTTAGAATACATAATCAGCCAATAATGTGCCCACTGCTGGGACACAGGCCTCCTCTCTGTGAGAGGGATACAGGAATTAATTTAATTTCTAGTAAAATTCAGTCTCATCTTGGTTCTAAGTAAATACCAATTAAATTGCGAAAAGCCAAGAATTATTTATGTATGTAAAACCTGTTTACATACCAACTTTTAGTATCGGAATGAAGCTAATCCTGTAACGTGGTAACACACGTTGTTAGCTGTAAATTCAAATCCAATTTACAGCTGGAAACGTGTTTAGGGTTTCTTTGATAATTGGAGTAAACTAAAATCGTGTATACACAAACGTATAGGTACACGATTTCTGACAAATACGTGCACTGACTGGACAGGTCCTCTCACTCTGTGTGGTTGTTTCCTCAAAAGACCATCTCAGACACCGATCTACATGGTCTTCATATGATCTGACCAAAATCATGTCTGGACTAAATTAAAAGAGAAAAAACGTCGACCTCATCTAGTTTTTAAAATATGATTGGCGTGTAAAAATGTTTGTGCAAACCTACTTACTAAATAAAATCATTTATCGTTGTCATTTAGGAACACCTTAACATTAAGTCAAACAAACAGACATACCTACATGAATTAATTCTGAAAGTGTCCCGTATCCGTGAGATATCGCTGTAACTGGTGTGATCCATCAAGTGTTTAATTATGTTTACGTACGGCGAGCCGATAGCATCTCTAGAGATAGTGTTGGGAATTCACGGGGTATGCGGTGTGGGACTAGCGCTTGCATAATATATAAAGGAGTGTCCATGGAGTTTCTTGCCAGTTCTTCTCCACAGGCGTTCCTGTGGAGAAGAACTGGCACCGGAACTGGAAGTGGTTGCTCATTCCAAAGCGTAGAACGTTTTCTACGCTTTGGAATGAGAAACTAGCTTCATCTTTCTAAATGACTGACTCCTTGACAGTTCAATAGTGCCTGATGATTCCAGTTAGATATGTGTGCTATATGTATAATTTAGGGATGAAATACATATAATAAGCTCTAGCTGAAGGAATTTCTTCAAGTATCCGTATATTTTCTGTGTTAAAGCCATTTGTGTGCCTTTCACCCAAATCCACTTCGCCATTTATGCGTGATTGAATAAAAAAATCTACTCAAAGATTACATACTTGACCAAAGTAATACGAAAGAAAGAACGCTCAAGTACATGGCTTCGAATCCATCAACCACAATCCTTTGAGATTTCAGTAAATTGGGGTCATTTGAAACGCGGGTTTAAAGGTACAGCAATCGAGACTTCTCAATACATCTCGGAGCCACATAGCATTTAATAGCACCTACGCAAATGTAACCCGAAATTCAGATGCCTGTAACTTTTCACCAAGTCTAAGGCAAAAATTCAAGTACGTAATAATAGATTTTTTGCCTTGCAAAGGCTCGATGTAAAGAAGGTTCATATTGTAAAACATTAAAAAAAGGAAAAGTTTTTTTTTCACAATTTGCATTCGCAAGAATTTGGTACATAGAATCATCATCATTCTCGTATCGTATTACCCAGTGACTGGGTTGTGGAGGTCAGATAGGCAGTCGCTCTATGTAAAATCCAGCTGCATCTGGTTAGACTAGCAGCTGACCCTAACATAGTTGGGAAAAGGCTAGGCCGATGATGATGAAATCATACCATAGATACCCAAACCAAGCCAGGGCTTGTATTTTGGGAGCCACTCCTCAAACTCGGAGTAGCTCATTATTGATAGCTATTTGAAACTATGAGTGGTGCAAAATAAAACCATGCGGTTTTAAAACGAAACAGATACAAAATATTATGCAAAATAATTTTACTAGTTAAACCCGGAGTGGGTTGATATTTGAAATTCTTTGAATATATCCCTCACAGTAAACATCACAGAAAGGAAAATACGCATAACAAGAAATCTCAAGAATGCAGTTCACTATAATGTAATATCATTCTCGGAACCCCGCGGGATATTTCAAAGTCCTACAAGTACAGCACTATGGCAATGACGTAGATGTAAGGCGGATCACAGACGGGCGATTAATTTGGGTCGAGTGTGCTGCGACGCAGGACGGCTGCACACGAGTCAATGGGCTTGTCAAATATAACTGTCCACCTGTGATTAATCGAGAATTGGAGGCGAAGGATGAGAGGATGACGAAGTTTCTTACAGTTACTTAAGTCTTTATTTTTGACAATATATTAAAGTGACGTTGGTTTGATCACGTTGAGGGGATGAATGAAAGGTGACGAACACAAGTATTTACAAGACAGATGTGACTAGAAATGTTGGGAGGAGACGCCCTTTTTTTTTTTTCGGGGTATACCTTCAAAAGGCACCGGGCCTTCCGGGGACTGAGGTCGGGGAGTGTGGGATTTTTACCTCACTAAAACCACCCCGGTGATCGCCATCCGCACATAGGCGTGGTCCCGGTTCCTCTTAAAAGACCAATTCCGGAACCACCCCTGCGCAACGCCTGTACAGCACATCCCTGGGGAGACTGTAAAGGGGCCTCTCCTAAGTCTCGCTATGCACGGCAGCACGTGATCACTGTGCCACCGTCTTCCCTGGGGTCGCTTGGTAGGCAGACAGAGTCCCCACTCTATGCGCCCACGACCCCAAAGGTCCCACTTACCTTAATTGGTAAGCGGGTTTCGGCGTATTAGGCGCCAAGGCGGTTGCCTCCCCGACGCCTCCTTCTCCGAGCAGGATCAGCCCTTTACCGATCCCGCTCGGCGGCCTCCGTCTTGACCATAACGGTCTCACAGAAGGAGGCTACTTCCGTCCAATTCTCCAATTCTCTGCCAGCATAGCCCTCACTACTGCCGGCAGAGACTGGTCTCGCCTGATCCTGGCAACCAGGACCCGCCGCTCGGAGGCCCAAGCAGGGCACTCCTCGAGCGTGTGTTGTGCGGAATCCAGGCTGCCTCCACAGTGGTGGCAATTTGCCGTGGCCTCTTGCCCAATTCTGTTCAGGTAGTCACCGAAGCAACCATGTCCGGTGAGCACCTGGGTGAGCCTGAAGGAGATGCGCTCCCCTCTTTTCAGCCAGGCTTCGAAGTGCGGCAGAACGGCTTCGACAACGCGCTTGCGCGAATATTGCGGCTGCTGTAGCCGCTCGCGCCACCGCTCGAGCGCGTGCTCGCCGCTCGTTCCCGCCGCCTCAGCCTTACGAATACGCTTCCTGGCACACTATTCTCGCTTTGGCGGATATCGCGATTGGGAGGGACGCCCTAGGAGGACATGTATTGACCTTATTGGTGATGTCCTTCAGAAAGGTCAGGTGCATAGTACACGCAACCGGCGTGCGTGTATGACCAGATGTATGAACGTAAACGAGGCATAAGGAGTGTGTAAGGATGGAGCAGGTGGCGTTCTGAAGTTTCTGCCTACCCCCATGGGAAGAAGGCATGCGTTTATTATGTATGTATGTTGATTGAAGTCTACTGCTTATAGTTTACTAGCTGCGCCCCGCGGTTTCACCGGCATAAGTTTCGATCCCGTGGGAATATCGGGATAAAAAGTATTATATGTGTTAAACCTGGTTATGAACCATCTGTGTGCCAAATTTCATTCTACTCCGTTCAGTACTTTTTGCGTGAAAAAGTAACAAACATCCATCCATCCATCCATCCATACAAACTTTCGCGTTTTTAATATAATTATAGTAGAAATAGGAATAGGAAAAGTAGGATAGGATAGTAGGATTTAACATAACATCACGCCTGTATTTCCTGGGGGGTTAGGCAGAGGTGCCCCTATAGTACACCCATTCACCAGTTATGTTTTAAGTCCCAAATTACTAGCCTATTGCCATCAACCGGGCCCAAATCCAGGCTCCCGGCTGCTACTGAGCATTTTCAGATTGAAAAACGTTAAAAAAAAAAACTACAAATAAAATACACTCAGTTTCGTTTACAACTAAATTCGCATGTCACATAGTTCACAAAAAAAGAAAGGCTACGCTCGCTACGGTCCCGCCAGGCTATGCTACGAACAGTGCTACGGCGGGCGTAGCTCGCACAGTTACTCGTTTTTAAGTATTTTTTCGTTTGGAAGTTTTTTTTTATGTGGTAATAAACACTAATTTATTTTAAGTGATATTATATTTGTAGTTGTACGTTAACAGGGACTTGTGGCTAAGTAATAACAGCCGCACCATCTTCACATACCAAGAGCCCCCGTGCCTCGGAAAGCATGTTAAGCTGTTGGTCCCGGTTGTCATTCTTGGATTTCGGCGGCGGCCCTGGCAGGCATCGGCCCTAGCGGACCCCGTCAGTTTGTGCTGACATCTCTTTGAGGCGCGCGTGGAACACAACGCGCCGTCGACTCGGGCCTGGTCCTTGCCGGGCGGCGAGCTGCCCATTGCTCGCCGCCCGCAAGCCCGCGCCTACGGTGGCCGGGAGTCGGCTGGTGACTCCCGACGTCCAGGGCGTCTCCTGCGGCGACTAGGGGCGTGAGGGCGCAGAGATTGCCTCTCCTTCACACGCTCCGCCTCCTCATTTGCGAGCATTACTGCTTCGCAGAAGGAGGTGACGGCTTCCCACGCACTCTCGCTCCGTACCATGGCCTGGACCAGGGCCGGACGCGAGAGATCGCCGCCGCCGATCGCCGCCACGAGGACGCGGCGGTGCTCCGCCCAAGCCGGGCAGACCTCCACCGTATGCTCCACCGTGTCCTCCGGACGATCCACACAGTGGTGACACCCTGGCTTTTTCTCCCGCCTTATCCTGAACAGGAACCTCCCGAAACAACCGTGTTCGGTGAGGACCTGCGTCAGGCGGAAGGTGAGGGCGCCGGGGCGCTTCTCCAGCCACTCCTCAAAGATGGGACTTATCGCCGCAATTGTGGCGTGCCCAGCACTGGGTTGCGATAATCGCACTCTCCATGTCGCCATGAGATCCCGCCGAAGCTCTGTCCGCTGTACCGTGATTTCTCGCGGCAGCGGAGTTACGCCCGTTACGCCGGGCGAGGGCTTTTGCCTCTAGATCCCATGGCGGCAATCCGGCAAGGAGGCTCGCCGCCTCAGCGGAGACCGTGCGGTATCCTCGGATCAACCGGACGGCCATGACCCTTTGGGACGCATTCAACCAGCGGACTGGTCGCCGCCTCAAGAAACGCGCCCACACCGGTGCCCCGTAAAGGGCCATGGACCGCACGACACATTCCCAGCCTTGGTTGCGTATTTTGACAAACGGAATGTAAACAAACTAGTACATACAATTTAGAAAATCTTAAGGAATTTTAGAAATTCTTGCAAATTAATATTGATTTTCTCCATCAATTGCGTTTAACTCTGATCTTTTAATTCCAACTGTGTGACGTATTTCTTCATTGCGGAAATTCATGTCCTTAGGGAAATGTCGAGTATTATGCTTATCCCAATAGACGAGGGATAAAGCTAAATATTTAATTTGTAATTCTACGCCAACAGTGCCACGGGCAGTCGTTAGTAATTTATTACAATATACTCGTACCTGTGAAATGTGGTGATCCTACGGATGTAGAGATAATTGGGCTAGGTTTATTTGTTTATGTATAATTGGATAGTTTTGCCAAAATATTTAAATGTAGGCTATACCTTGTCCATTAGGTTAACCGTTTTTTGACAGCTGTCTTAGAACGTCCACATAAATTTATATAACTTTAAAATGCGTAATAAAATAAATATATAAACTGCCTTATCTTATTGAATTATCTTATTTATGGCTTCTTACAGACATTATAATACCGACCGTGTATCAATCAATGTATTCTGTGTTGCTTCAATCACTATTTCCATCTGACAAAAAACGGTTTAAAAAAATAGCTTATACTTGAATTATAAATTAAATAAAAACTTAAGAGATAAAACAATGATAAAATTATTGGAATTGCATGAATTACTTACTCAATTAAAATGAATGATGACTCAATTTCACATTCACATGTTGCATTGTCTATTCCCTGCCTAACTAATATACAGCTGTCATTTATTTGGACAGGCTTAATTCCATGTTTGGGTTAGTTTGTAATTAATTCAAAATGGTTAATAAATTGCTGTATCAACGGGAACCCTTCTGCACCAGCATGGTTTTATTTAGCTAAATTGGATAGCTTACAGTCCGGCCATCGAGAGAATGCGTTCCTGACACCTGTCAGTGTGGAATACTAGTAGCAAATTTGCAACATGTATTCGTTTGTATGAAACTGACAGGTGTCAAGAACGCATTCTCACGTCGGCCGCACTGTAACAGAAATACAGGTACACGCACTAGTAGAAATTCTTGCATATTATCGGATGTTTAGATTAGAACTATGATTTATTAAATTAGGTTTAGCATAATTGGATCAACAAGCCATAGGGTAAAATGAGTTAGGACTATTTTTTTTACTGTTTACTACTGTTCGTCCGTCTGTCTATCAGCGGGCTGTATCTCATAAACCGTAATAGATAGGCAGTTGAAATTTTCACAGAGTGTGTATTAATATTGCCGCTATAACAACTAATAATAAAAATAAAATAAGGTTAATAAAAATTAAAGAGACCCCTTTAATTTCTACA
Organism: Apamea monoglypha; assembly: GCA_911387795.2. Taxonomy (NCBI): domain Eukaryota; kingdom Metazoa; phylum Arthropoda; class Insecta; order Lepidoptera; family Noctuidae; genus Apamea; species Apamea monoglypha. The sequence goes on from OU426931.1 coordinate 4,168,310, forward strand.
TATGTACCTTCGTCTGCGAGTCCGACTCGCACTTGACCGGTTTTTTTATGTAATGACGAACAGCTGTTTTTATCATTAAATCAGTCAATGCAACTAAGTGATTTCTGATTCTGACCAAAAATATTGCATAAAAAAATCATAAAGGACTCGAACTTGGTAAAATCTTCTCAATAAAATAGAGAAACAGGAAAAGACTCAAGGCACAATTTGATAAAAGATTAGTAAAGATAAGATAAAGCCATTATTTTCCCTTCAGACTGTTGCAAATTCAATATTAGAACTAATCTTGACGACAAGATAATCAAATGATTACTTTGAATATCTTACAATTAGCTGCGAATCAATCCTGGTCCTTCCACTCGGGTGATCAGATTGATTCGCATCGGGATCGGTCGTGCGCGCCAATCGTTCCGGTCTATCTCACGGCAATTTGACCCAGATTGACGGTTTACTGACGGCTGATTCACGATTTTTGTGGAAAAAGTTGTCGAGGAATGTAGTAGGTGGTAGAGTGGTCATTTGCTGGAATTTTCAGAGGCGAATTTTACGCTTTAGAAATGGTGAGTTTTCTCTACTTAAAATAAACGTGTTTGCCATATCAGAATTGACAATATCCAGGTTTCTGAAATCCGAATCAAGTCAAACTGTTTTCAAATCTCACTAAGTCATCGCAGGAACTAGCCATGAGTTTTGACAGTGTATAATAAAATAAAACAATTGCTAGAAATCGGATTACAAATAGTAAGCATAGAAGGCACTCAGGACAAAAAAAAAAAACAAATAATACTCGCCCATCCAACTAAGGGCTGATTTTGAATCGACAGATAATTTTTAGTCGTGGAATAAAATTGACAGTTTTTGTACGGAAGAAATGTCAAAAATTCAAAATTTCACCATGAAAACTTTGGTGAAATCAGCTGTCATTCCAACTGATGTTAGGTATTGACACTACTGACAGCTCAATTCAAGCTCACTTTACCTAAGTTTTTACGATGAGATTTTTATGGCATAGACCACCTGTTTGTGCCAACAGCTGAAAACACTCACGCGACTAAAAACCGTGTCCTAGAAGAGCGTGCGAAAAAGTACTTAACCTCGAGAGATGTCTTTGACTTGTGTACCATTTGAAGTACTCAAGACTTACTGCCACTTAACTAAGTAGTTTTCAGCTTAATTATAGAGCTAAGCGGTTTAACTATTAGCTTTAATTGGCCTTAATTTAGATCCTAGGTCGAACAGCCGAACAGCCTGCGGGGTTTGAGGCTATTTACCTTAGCTCTATATTTATACTTTAGGTTTTGACGTTTGACGTTTTGGCTAGACGTCTAAAACTCCAAGTTAACGTTTCCATGACTTAGGTAAACGGTTTTAGGAACTATATTTAGCTTTAATTATTATTAGTCTTAATGTAGACCTAAGTCGAACTGCCTGCGGGTTTTAGGACTGTTTATCTCGGTTCATTATGGTGTTGTAAGAAAGAAAGAAAAAAAGAAAGAAAATACATTTATTTGCGGGAAACATGACGAAAAACACAGATAAGAACAATTAACTGCTGTAGTAAGAATATAATATATTAAAAGAATATATATAAGTAATAATATAATTTTATATCACTAGGTACAATACCTACAGTAGGAATACTTGATTATAACTTATTGTGGGGATCATGGGCAGCTCCTCCAGTGTTAACTATAGAGGGAACCTATCATGCAGGACTAAAAGTGGGTGCACATATCTATTATAAACAAAGGGAATCTACCGTTAATAGTTTTAGTAGACAGTAGAAGTTGTAAGTCCAAAAATACCTAATATGTAATGTCATCATCTGCCTAGCCTTTTCCCAACTACGTTGGGGTCGGCTTCCAGTCTAACGGGATGCAGCTGAATACCAGTATTTTACATGTAGCGACTACCTATCTGACCGATCTGAGCGATTACCGAGTAACTGGGCGTCTCTCAAAGATCCACGAAAGACAGCCGGGACCATCAGCTAACTAACAGCTTAACGTGCTTTCCGAGGCACGAAGGGGTCTTGTCATGTAAAGATGGTCACCCATACACGGAGCAACCGCGGCATGCGTAGCTTAACTTGATCGATCGACCCGTGCGGCTGTTATTACTTAGCCACAAGCCCCTTCTATGTGAGACTAAAGCAAATGCATACTACGTAATGTACAATTTGATAATGTAATCACACAAGCATAACTCTTATTTCTTTACAGACTACATAACTGTAATGTAGGCAATAATTTCAGGCTATTTACCTTATAACGCGAAACGACGAGGTATAAGCTAAACAGGTTATTTTCGGGCAATTGGGCGCTATTGAAGTATGTCACGTTCGTGATCCTACAGTTTAGGATACGCACGCGAAATACTATTTAACCCTAAAACTCTGCGTGATATCCGCGGTGCCCGATAAATGGGCTGTGAGCTAAATTATTTAGGATTATTCTTGTAAAAAAATGTATAAAATACGCCTTTGTTGTACGGACGCCAGCACATCAAGTTACTATAATCTGTCAAATTTCTTTAATGCATTTTCAACTTTATCGCTAAAGCATTAAGGTTCAAGGTTGATTGGGAAAATTTGACAGTTTCGGGTAGCTGGCGTCTGTACGTGAATGTGCAATGTCGAAAATTACGCTTAAAGCCTATATTGTTCACCATTGCCAGGATCGCCCAGAGGACACGGTGGAGCACACGGTGGAGGTCTGCCCCGCTTGGGCGGAGCACCGCCGTGTCCTCGTGGAGGCGATCGGCAGCGGCGGCGGCCTCTCGCGCCCGGACCTGGTGCAAGCCATGGTCCGGAGCGAGAGGGAGTGGGAGGCAGTCGCCTCCTTCTGCGAAGCAGTCATGCTAGCGAAGGAGGTGGCGGGACGGATGAGGGAGAGAGCCTCCCGTCCAAGCCGCCGCGGGAGACGCCCCGGGCGTCGGGAGTCGAGAGACGACTACCGGCCACCGTAGGCGCGGGCCTGCGGGCGGAGAGCAATGGGTAGCTCACCGCCCGATCAGGACCAGGCCCGTGCCGGACGGCGCGTAAGTGTTCCACGCGCGCCTCAAAGAGATGTCAGCATAACGAGGGGCCCCTCAGGGCCGAAGCCTGCCGGGGCAGCGGGATTGTCCGAAAGGGTTACCGCTACCCCGGAACATAAAGGGCGAAGGAAGGAACATGGGTGGGTTTTAGTCAGTAAGAGTCTGACACTCCCTTCCGCTCCACCCAGAGCGGGAGGAGTCATTTGATGATTTCCCATCCCAAAAAAAAAAAAAAAAAGCCTATATTGTTATACTCGTAATAGATTTATAGAGGGTGGCAGGGACATTGACGCGCAAACGTTACCATGAATTCAGCACATGATTCCAGACGTCTAGCGTAGTAATAACCGACGAAAAATTTCAACGCACAGTTTAGAACGATGTACTGAATCCATGGTAACCGGATGTTCGTCGATGTCCCTGAAGGAAAAACCTCTGTTCAGTAATATGTCTATATTATTTTATCAACGGACTCACCAATAAAAACAAAAAAAGGGTATCTTTTTCGTGTTCAGTAAAAAGGGATCATCGCTACCTATTGTTTTGTCGACGAGCAGGGGTTAAAAATTCGTGCGAAGGTTGTCCCGATAAAATCGGAAAATGCTGTGATAATAGAAGGCGATATGATTAGTGGTCTGCCATTGACTTCTTATGAATTTTAGTAATATTGTAGCGTCCAATTTGATTTATCGGTCAAATCAAATCGAAACATAGAAATAATATTTGATCCATTTGGAGAAAGTATCTTGGTGTCCGAGCAACGCCATTATTTCAATAGTAGAATAACCCACCTACAGGTATTTCTGAGTAACCAAATTAGGGTAACATAATCCTTGATTTGTCGAACTCTGAAGCAGTTTTAAAAGTATAGCGCTAAACTTCTAGGTGTAGGATGATGATAATTCAAGAGAAAAATATAAATATTCAAAGTAAGTTGCCCAGAAACGCTTTGATATTGGAAGAAATACAATACGCATGGTAAATTGAACACAACCAGTAACTGGGTAGCACGATACCCTTTGGTAAGATTGATTGCCAGACTATTAGGCCACCGACTGCCCGTAACGACTCTCAAGACACGGCTTAACATGCTTTCCGAGACACGTAGAGGTCTCGATATGTAATGGAACCATCCATTTCATCCACGAACCGATAGCTCAGCCTTCAAGCCCGTGCCGCTGTTATTATTTAGCCACAAGACTCTAACCCTAACCCCTAACCCTAACTTGAGCAACCACAATAAACATCGTGTTCGGAAATGAACAGACCAAATACTTAACGTGTTCAAAGGAAGTTGTTCCTACACTTCACCAGATACACAATAAACTCATTTGCTAGATCCATAATGGTTTTGTAGAACAAGTCGTAGCGCGTAGCTTACAAGCCACGGGTAATACATTACCTAGTTAAAAAGCGCAGGTTTTTCATACCTTTTTACAATATAAAGCGGGTGCTGTTTGCTTCTGTTTCCGCTTCAATTTATTATGGCTGTAATATAACTTGGCTGCGGAAATTTAAAAAGGTTCAATTACAGAGACAATGGGTGTTTTTTTTTTCTTTTGTGTTCTTTGATCATTGTTTTGTTCAAATGCTCTGCCTAGTTTCTTAGTTAGTCTGGGTAGTTTAAACCGTGAAAATGTAATTAGGCGGAATAGTACAGAATAATAAACCTATAATTTTCTCCCTGCTGGGGCACAGAACTACCCTCTGTGAGAGTTATTGGGCCGTAAATGGCCGCAATCCACCACGGGGGTCCACCACGGGCGGATTTAGGCCGACGAATATAGTGATAAATATTTACTACCTTTCACAAGTTCTTCGTAACTGGCGCTATATTATGCAGGGTATAGATTGGTGAAACAAATTCACCTCGTTGTTGTGTTGTATTACAGCGCGGGACCCACCGCGGCAAGCGTAGCTTAACCTGGTCGATCGATTGGCCGCGGTTGGTCTATGGATGGGTGACCATCTTTACATACCGAGACCCCTCCGTGCCTCGGAAAGCACGTCAAGCCGTTGGTCCCGGCTGTCATTCGTAGATCTTTGACAGTCGTTACGGGTAGTCAGAAGCCCGAAAGTCTGACAACCAGCCTTACCAAGGGTTATCGTATTACCCAGTCACTGGGTTGTGGAGGTCAGATAGGCAGTCGCTCCATGTAAAATACTGGTATTCAGCTGAATCCGGTTAGACTGGAAGCCGACCCCATCATAGTTGGGAAAAGGCTAGGCAGCTGATAATGATGATGTTGTGCTGTATTGCATTTTGGACGGCTCACTTGTGTTACATCAGTGACATTTCACCAGTCTGTACCCGGCATTAGGGTTCTCATGCTCAATTCAAATTCTATAATAATCCTTTCGCATTTCTTAGTAGCCTATAATGTTCCCACTGCTGGGACACGGCTTCCTCTCTGTGAGAGGAAGTGGGCCGTAATCCACCACGCGGGCCCAGTGCGGGCTGGTAGATGTCACATTTGTTCGTATTTTCGGTTCTAGGATACGCTCAAGATGTTTTCCTTTACCGTTGTAGCGGTATCTACAACGCCACATGCGAACGCGTCATACTGACGTCACGCAAATCCTGCATCTCGCAAGCAGAGTTTACCGCGCGATTAGCATAGATACAATTTCCCAACATCAATCATTGGGCAGTTGCCCGCCAGACACAACACCCGTCTGGTCGGAGGATCCTCCCTTCAGGCCCGCCGCTAGCTACTTAGTAGCCCGCGTGCAATACCGATTATGCCGCCCTACGACTACTTATGCTGAGTTTTGTCAAAAAAGGCTATTCTATTTAATGTTTTCTCAATTAAATAAGTTATTGCTAAAAAAGCCAAATACATCGGTAAATGTTTTTAACTCGTCGAATCTATCCTTTAAATTGTTATTGTCTGATCTAGGACTTTAAAATAAAACTCTACTCTATATTTGATTTTGGGGTCTACTAAAACTTCCATCACTGTGTTCATATTGAAATTGTGTTGGTTTTCTTCTTGGACGAATTGTATTTATTGGTGGGAAATCTGTTTCTACATTGAGCCTGTGAGCCACTTTGGAAGCTTCTGCTAACACCATTTCAAAGTGTTCATCCGTACGATATTCTGTAAACTTACCAATCAACTTATTTAACAAATTTATGCAGATTTGATTATTCATTGTGCTCTGCATCATTTTGCTCAGAGCATAAATTTCGTTTAAAATATCGAACCAAATTACTACCGAGCAAATAAATCTATAATTTTGAATGTTCAGAGCAAGTGCAAGCAATGAGCTTTGTGAGATGTAGTACAATCCCATTCCAAGGAATCACCAGATATTTCCAGCAAAGCATCAAATATTTTTTCGAGGTGATACCGTAATGGTTTAATCGCATCAATTTTGTTAGACCATCGCGTGGCGCTTAAAGCTTTTAATTTTAAATTTGGTAAATGTTTGCAAATTATCGACCACCTTTTTGTAGATGATGAAAAGAAAACGTAAATATCTTAAATTATATTAAAGAAATTCAAAGTTTCGTGCGTAATATTTGCTGCATCATTCACTATCAAATTAAGACTATGAGCCGAGCATGGGACGTAAATACGCGGTTATTGATTTCCCTATTTTTTTTTTTTTTTTGTAATCCATTGTGTTTTCCACGCATATTAGAATCATTATCATAACCTTGACCACGTACGTTTTGAATGTTAAGATTTAATTGTGAAAATAAATCTAAAACAAAATTTAATAGACTTTTACCTGTGGAGCTGGTGATCGGACAGAAACCAATGAAATTTTCACAAATCGCAACATTTTTGGTTTCATTATTTAAAACATTACAACTGTAATTTGTTCTGTGTGACTTACATCTGAGGGGCGATTCTCGTAATTTTAAGAACGTTCACAGTCTGATCTCAGTCTCAATCTATCAAAAATACGTCTAATTTCCCTACATTTTGACAAGTTTTTGACATTTGTTTGTCGCCGAGATGAGACTGCGACTAGATTTTGATCGTTTTAAATTACGAGAATTGGCCTGCAGGTGTGCTATCTAATATAATGGAGAAATATTTCGATTCTCTGACTTGGTTCAATATATAATTTTTATGTTTGTGCCGAGCAAATCAATTATTTCATTTTGAATTTGATCTCCTAAATAGTGAGTCATACGACTTGAATTCGAATCGTACCAGGAAACGGCAGAACATTCGGCCGATACCACTTCGGAGTTACTATTTGGTTCGGTCGGTCCCGATCCTACACTACTACACTCTTTCGAATATTGCCTATGGTCCCGACCTAACTGCGAACTTTTTTCGCATTTTTCAATAATATTCGGTTCGGCCATGTGTCGGTCCGATCCGATCATTCGCACTTTGCACTTCGTAGTAGACCCCCTGGTTCTTAGTAGTACCCCTCTTGTTTTGCTGGACTCTCCTTCTGAAGAGCAGACATCTTTTTCTTCAGACAACTTCACTGCTTCTTGATTTAAGGCTGTGCTTGTTAAAGCTAATTCATCATTTTCTTGACATTCCGGTTCCTTATTTTCTGGTTTGTTTAAAAATTTCATTGTTTTTTTCCATGATGCATTACATTTCTTATTCTGTAGGTGGCCGGTGGGGTGGGTATTATGACAATGATTTTGAATATTACGTGATGAGTCGCTCGATTTGCCGCCCCCCTGGACGTGCCGCCCGCGTGCGGTGAACGCCTTGCACGCCCGCTTACGGCGGCCCTGCCTCCCTTTTCTATGGAGGATGAGTGAACTTTACACCCTGTTCCTCATACCTTCTAAACTGGTGACCCCGAGCATGAACGTCAGCGCAGCCTTCGTGCAAATACTTCAGCGTGACGTCATCATCATCACTCCCGCAAGCTTTAGCGGCGAGTCACCCAGCCAGACAGCATCCACGGCTGCAACGGGTATCCTGACCACCAGCATGCAGCGTCCGCGCATACCTGGTCATCACCCTCAGCCTCATCAGCAACATCGACACAGCACACTGCACTTTCGGCCGGTCAACAAGAAGAGCTTCCTCTCCTGGTCGACGCAGCAGCCTGCCTCAACCCGGCGCTGTACGACATCCGAAGCACTGGAGTATAACGCAGCGCCACCCCAACCCACTGGGGACATCTTCGCAGACAGTTCCGACTCACCGCGAACTATGCGTCATCCCGACTCACTGGGGCATCTCCGCAGACAGTTCCGACTCACCGTGAACTATGCGGCAACCGGTTCCGACTCACTGGAACCTCAGCTGGCCTGGCAAGCATCGCAAGATACAAGACTCAGCCCACTATTGACCTCCGGTCCCCGGAGGGGAGTGATGTAGCGGTATCTACAACGCCACATGCGAACGCGTCATACTGACGTCACGCAAATCCTGCATCTCGCAAGCAGAGTTTACCGCGCGATTAGCATAGATACAATTTCCCAACATCAATCATTGGGCAGTTGCCCGCCAGACACAACACCCGTCTGGTCGGAGGATCCTCCCTTTTCTATGGAGGATGAGTGAACTTTACACCCTGTTCCTCATACCTTCTAAACCGTTTTTGAGAGTACTTGTGATGAAAATAATTTACACAAAGTGAAGCGCCTGTTGGGGTTCAAACCTACGACCTACAACTCGTAAATCGCAGCCATTACCACTGGGCCAACATTGCTAGCTTTCACTTTATTAACACACTATTATTATAAAGTTTACTTGACCTTAACACCTAGCTACACGATCACAGGGTGTGTCTTGTTGTCTCTGAAGATAGGTATAGTGATTGCCTACTTTCTGTCCTAATTATAATAATGGAAATCACATGTTAGCTGTCCAGCTTTGACAAATAATATTAACGGAACACGCGATTTGACGTGAAACTCAAGTATATTTTACATGAAATTCGGGCGTAGTTTTTTTGGTTTTTTAATTAGTAGGAAGTGGGGCATTCTGATAAGCCTGTCGTGTTTGACACATTTTTAATGTTTTTTTTTTTTAATTTATGTGAAAATGTCAAGCAAATGCTAGGAAGCCAAAGAGACTGGGATTTTATCAAAAACAACTTGAAAATTAATAAGGTCATAAACGACCTCTGTGGCACGCATAATAATCGTTTAAATTATTTATTTAATAAACAAATATTTAAGAACAATGTTTTCGGGTATAAATTCGACAAAGTAAAACACGTAGGTACCTATTTAAAATAAACAAAACGTTATAAACTCCTGGAAGTGACTAGTCTTGTAAACACAAAATTCTGCCGTTAATTACCTTTAACATTGTTCTGCTAAGCAATTATAAATTCTGGTACCAAACATTTAAGTCTTTATTCCTTTGCGGAGAGTTTCAGTAAGAAATTCTGGAACGTTTTTAAATTGCCTTCGAAATGTCAAAAGTTCAAAGATTGTTTGTTCCAAACTTTTTGTAATGGAAGCCTATTAAATTTGGCGCGAATTGATTTTAAAAGGCTGTATTATATGTGTATTATTACAAGATTGGCCATTAAAAAGTTTTGGTGTTGTGGAAATTGGAATAATTCATGGAATAATAAAAAAGGGCTTTTTCTGGGTGGTAATAAATTTTGATTTGATTTCATTGATAAACTGTGATGCTTTTAAAAATATACACTCTTAAAAGTATACCTATTGGTATATTTGTATATTATATCGACTAATTGTGCGTTTTGATTGTGCAGAATAAAATATTTTTCTTTCTTTCTTTTTTTCTTTCAAATTCAAAATAGGCATTCTGGAATACCATAGGTGTTCCAGAATGCCTATATAGAATTCCTTACAAGTATTAGTGTTTCTTGTCTTTTGTGCTTCCTTCGTAAAATATTGAAAAAACAATATTTTAATCTTGCCACTTGTGTGTTTAAAGGCTATAAATTCAAAGATTCAGTATTTTTGCAAAGCTTTTTATTGTTAACAAATTAATAATAAATATATAACAGTGGTTAAACGAGTACAATTTTAAGTAACAACAAAGACAAAATGACAAAATAAATTAAATATTAAATTACAATATCACAAGAAAAACCGTATTCACATTTTATATAAATAAACGGACTTTATATCTAGATTCAAATACTAAAAATATATACATATATAATATTCAGTTAAGTAAGCGACAGAAAAGAAAAGCAGAAATTACAAACTAAAGCAGAAATTACAAACTCAAGCAAAAATTTCAAAAAGCAAAAAGCGAAAAACAAAGATAACTAAATCAGATAACAACAGTGAGATAAACGACTATTAATTAAGGAAACACTGGAAGATCATATTTATTATCTTAAATACAAATTGCTTCAATCGGAACAGTCATAAACATGAGCTAATTGCGACACTTATTCACTTTGAATCGTTGCCCTCCGTCGCATAAAGTAGCTGACTATCGAGTAAACGAAACTTCAAAAGTACTTTAATGCTTTCCAGAGGGTAATTCTCCTATTTTTCCGAACATTCGCATTCTAATTTCAGTCTAAATCTGTCAAAAAATACCTCTAATTTATCTACATTTTGTCAAGTTTTTGACATTGATTGTGGCTGATATGAGATTGCGAGATTTTGAACGTTTATAAGTACGGGAATCTACATTCAGTTACATTGAAAACTTTTATAAATATTGTTTTGATAAATAAATAGGTCTGTACCAATAATATGTAGTCAGAAAAGGTTCTGTTTGGTGACGTTTATGATACCCAAATCTACAAAGTAATTTTGTGTCCGCACCCACATCCGCAGCTGAGATCTATATGATTCAATAGTACGTAATTTAGTTATGACACAAAAATTACTACTTTACATTCAAAACTACTATTTCATGATTATCAATTTCTACTATCATTGCCTAAATAAATAAATATAAAATCTATACCATTATCTATGCCAACTGTCGCACTTGCCGCCATCTTGTTCTAATTTCAAAATATTTACTGCCAGGAGTACACTTCTTTCTCGTACTTCTTGGTGTAAACCTTCTGGGGGTCGTACTTGTCAACTGCCTGCTTCCAGTATTTAGGTTCGTACTTGATCAGATGCTTCATAACCTTCTTGATGCCCTTGCGTTGACGGTCAGAGCATTTGGAGCACCCGGTCTTGAGGCCGTCGGAAATGTAATCTGTGATGAGGAAAATAATTGTAAATGCTGTTAGGAATAATAAGAAATGAAGGTGATGAACTGGTGAGGTAACTTGCAGTTGTGTGTAGTACAGTTGTATAGGAATATTTCAAATTCAAACATAAACTTTTGAATCGTCAAGGAGTCGTTCAGTCAGAAAAATGAAGCTAGTTGGGTCAATTCCAAAGCTTAGCTAGCTTAGGAGAAGAATGGGAAAGAAACTCCACAGGCACTCTTTTGAATCATTACTCAATAAAATAAATTAACCTAAATGCAGCTGAAGTAGTTTTTTTTATTTTGTCTAAGTTATTCTGAAACCTTCATCACAAAAAGCATTTAAGCTAGGTAACTACCGGGTCAGCGGGATTGTCCGGGTCAGCGGGGTGGTCCGGTTCAGCGGGATTGACCGGGTCAGCGGGATTGTCCGAAAGGGTTACCGCTACCCCGGAACATAAAGGGCGGAGGAAGGAACATGGGTGGGTTTTAGTCAGTAAGAGTCTGACACTCCCTTCCGCTCCACCCAGAGCGGGAGGGGTCATTTGACGACTTCCCAACCGGAAAAAAAAAAACTAGGTAACTAACTTGCGAGATTAATCTACGCAGACATTGGTACTCCGTAGTAGTGTTCCAGCTAAAGTCTCTAAAGTGATCTCATTGCTTCGAACAGGAAGATCGAAAAAATCCATCCAAAAACCAAAAAAATCGAGTCGCCGTCGTCGTTCGTCTAATCCATCTATCTAGCTAGCCTGTATTTTCCCACTACAGGGCAAAGGGCTCCCTCTCCCTTTTCTATCCCTAAGACAAACTTTTTAAAGCATTTATCTCCCAAAAGAAGAAAAAGGCTCCAAACAGTTTGTTTCAGCTAAATGAAAGTAGCCAAGTGGACGATCATGTTGTACGAGTATATATACACTCAAATGTGAGTATAGTTATCTAATGGCGCGTCAGATTATCCACGTCTCAGTTTGTAACTACTCATCATAAGTTAGATCTACTCAATGAAAATCTTAAATTCATTCATTTGACCTAAAGAAGGTGGCTGAGACAGACTGGATGCGGAAGGCGGAGGACACAGGCTGTTGTGGCGCAGCATGGGAGAGGCCTATGTCCAGCAGTGGACTGCAATAGGCTAAGTTGATTGATTGGGTGTTTCATTCATTTACTGACAGACAATACTCAACCTAAACCATTGGGGCTAGAAGCATTAAATTTTGCACGAAAGTTCCTTTTATAACGAAAGTGAGCACTAATGAAAGATTAGAAGAAAAAAACACACGTGTGATCACAGAAGCACAGTGCACACAATGAATGAAGAAGTGATCTCAATCAACATTTTGTTCGTCTACTTACATTTAAGCTCCTTGCCCTCAGCAGTGCAAGGTCCCTGATCGAGGGTGCACTTCATGTAGCCATTCAGCATCCTCTTGTTGCCCAGGACCTCATCCAAGTTCATGTTGTCATACTTATGGGAGTACTCCTCGGCTTGCACACATGCGAGGACAATAGCGACGGCTACTAGGATGAGTTTCATCCTGGAATAAATAAGAGAAAATGGGTCATTAAACATTCCAGCACAAAACGGGGAAGGAAAACATCTTGAGTAAACCGTCATGACCTAGAACCAAAAATCGAAATCGAAGACATGAGACATCCCACAACCTGTACTGGGCCCGTGTGATAGATTACGGCCCATTCTCTCTCTCAAAAGCAAGAGGCCTGCGACCTGAGGGGCAATTCCCGTAATTTTAAGAACGTTCACAGTCTGATCTCAGTCTCAATCTGTCAAAAAATACTTCTAATTTCCCTACATTTTGACAAGTTTTTGACATTTGTTTGTCGCTGAGATGAGACTGCGACTCGATTTTGAACATTTTAAATTACGAGAATAATTGGCCTCGTGACAGTGGGAACATTATAATAATATGCTGATTTAGGCTATTATGAAGTGATAATCCTACTAATATTATAAATGCGAAAGTTTGTATGGTATGTAGATACACTTAGATTTTTTATCAAGAGGAGTTTGAATGTCAAAAATGAAATTTAGGCCTGGTATAGGTAATGAAAAATTTGTTACTTTAGTATCAACAGATGAGTAATCTTTCTATCCTGAGGTTGTCCTTGTCTGGCAGAAATCACCTTGAGTGATAACAATGCAATTGTATATGTATTGAATTCAGTTTGTGTTTAAGTGTTTAATGAAATACCATTTCTAATAAATGTTTATGAAACAAAAATGAAACTGAACTGAAAGTTTTAGTGTTATTCCGCCATCTGGGTGTTTGTTGCATTTGACAAACTTTATGTTGAGCGAACCAATTCAATTTGAGATTATTCTACAAATCAAGTTTTTATCCAGTCTAGCAGACGATACAAACAAAACAGCTGTTCTTGATAACTGATCATAAAATAAATTTTCATAAAAGAAAAGTTATCTTTTCAGACACATTATCAAAGTTATTTGCTATCGTCTATTATGAAGAGAAAATGGTGTTTAATAACGTGTTTGTTTTGTTCTTTTCAGGTAAGTTACGCGAAAATGAAAAAGACGATGGCGATGTAAATAAAGGTGTTTTGGTAGGTACTGTAAAGGTTGTCTACTAAAGTTGACCTTATGTAGTGCAGGCTGGCAATAAAATAATTCTGGTTGCGTCCGAACAGTCAAGCGAGTTTAGAATGAGCTTTCAAATATTTGCATTAGGGCTTTGTTTTAAAAAAAAAAACAGTGATATTATAGCGGGAGGTATTTAAAGACGTTCGCTTGAAATAAACCATAACGTTAACGTTACGTTCGTAACGTATTAACTCGAGAAACCGTAACGTAGAGAAATCATAACGTTGTTTGATTTCTCACAGTACGTAGGTACAGACGCCAGCAGGTCAAGCTACCCGAAACTGTCAAATTTTCTCAATCAACCTTGAACCTTAATGCTTTAGCAATAAAGTTGAAAATCTATTAAAGAAATTTGACAGATTGTAGTAACTTGATGTGCTGGCGTCCGTACTTAAGTGAACTTCAAAGGTTATTTAGCAAAAAAAAAAAAAAAATATAAACATTCGGATTAAGAACCTCCTCCTTTTTTGAAATCGGTTAAAAAGTGAGTGAAAACATTTTCATAATATTTAAAGTGATACCGACTCTGGAAAGAACTAAAAGTTTTTAGTACTCTACGTAAACGCTAAGACATGAAAATATATTTAAACTTTATAATGTTAACTGACTTAAATGTTTATGTCTCCCAGGTGGAGCAGTGTTACGATATGAAAATATTATTCCTAACTTTTCATTTTCATCATCATTCTCCTGCCCTTATCCTAACTTTTTATTTTATAACACAAAATAAAAAGTTTTAATGGTCATTCTCTGTACCTATTAAAATAATGCCAGAATTTTACTTTTCTTTTTTTTATTCTCTAAAACCAAGATCACATATTATGTTACTCAGAAAGCCGCTAAACTTAAGTCGGACGAGGCCGGACATGTCTGCTGAAAATTTTAAGTTGTGAACTTGTAAAACTCTACTTTAGAATTACTTACGGTGATTTTTTCAGTATAGCCCGCGAAATTATTTTTTTCTTATGTTTTTACAAAGAATTTTCGAATTACGCGGGCTTAACCCTAAAGGAGAGTTTGACAAGTTCTTAATTTAAAATTATCAATTAAGAAACTGGCACCCTAACTGCGTAGCAGACTATCAAGCTAATCCATTGATTCATATGTTCGAAAGTTGTGGCTGCTCAACAACGTAAATAAAGCAATGAATGTTGTTGAACTGTCAAAATGAAAGCCATTGCTACTGTTAGTGTTTTACGCAATTAAACCGCTCGTGTTTGTTAAATAACCCCCTGTTCGTTTTCACGTTATCGGAAATTCATACGGAAGTCCATTTGAATTTCCGATAGCGAAAAGGAAAGAAATCAAATTGTAGTTCAGAATAACTATTCCGAACTACAATTTATAATTAAATAAAATTTACAATTCATTAATTAAATTGTAATCGTATTCTTTCCTTTTTTTATTTAATGCTCTACTTACTTCTCTAGGTAATAGAATATTTCACAATATTCACTTATATCTCAACACTCCAATTCACAAACTTAAAGTCTCTTCAATCCACAAGCCGAAGATGAACTGTGCCAGATGGATCGTTCTCTATCATTTTATACTGATCATTTATCCTTAAACCAAAGTACTCATGATGAACGCAATCACATTAATTGCTTGTTAATTATCAGCTCATGATTTTGTATCATTGTTTGATGTAATCCCTTTGAACTTGGGTTTTATTGCAATCCGTCGAGCATTCTATCTTTCCTCTCTATGCTGCCTCTGAAAAAAGGCGTTGATATACCAACAAACTACTAAGTATAAAGCAGCATTAACAGAATACGAAATCAAACAACGACTTACAAACTATTAACTAAATTAGGACCAGATTTTAAATTTTGTCCTTTGAGCGGGATATGAACCAAAAAGAAAGAAAATTTTATTTAACCCAGGTTAAAACCCACACGCTTATACAACAAAAAAAACTTTGTACTCAAATGTAATTATGTCATATCCCTATGTATTATACTGTGTGTACATAAATAATAATAAAAAAAAAAAATATAAATAACAGAAAAAAAATACTCTAATCAGTGACTATTATTGCACAGTCACTGGTCCTGATGAGGCTTAAAGCAAGAAAATTTGAAGAAAAATTATATATAAAGTCCGTTTCACAAAAGAAGTCTCGTAGACGCGGCGCCACTGTCGTAGGACGGAATCATAGGTAGCAGGCTTGTTAATTGGTTAATAAAATGCACATTCTTAAATAGAGAAAGGTGTCTGGCGTAGGAGAGTTGTTGTAGGAATGTTGCTAACTATATAATAATAATTAGTTCCACTTATTGCCGCGGGACTTCTTTCGGGAAACGGACTCTACAAAAAAGTTTAATATAAAAAAAACTACTTTAATATAAAAAATATATTAGGTATATACAATACGAAAGACTCGATTAAAAAGAAAAGAATTGGCCTTCAACTTTCTTCCTAATTACATCTTACTACAAAAAGTGACCTACATCAATTATCAACGATTTAATAATTACCTTCTAACCTAGTTGCATATAAAATGAAGGTTAATTTGACCCTGCGGTAAAATAACCACTAAGTACAATGGTGAACTAACTATTTTACTGTGATTTACCATTTATGGTCTTATGACTAAATTCTATTGTCTTTGCTTAGTCGCAATGACGTTGCATTATTGCAGTTTATTTCGTGTTTGTTGTCATTTATGGCATTTATCGCTGATTATTTCCAGCCATTTGTAGTAGTTAAATTCATGAATAATGGTTAGCAGCGCTGTAGCGTTTGATTAGTCAGAATAGGTTGAAGTACATACCATGCCTCGGAAAGCACGTTTTGCCATTCATTATTTGGTCCCGGCTGTCATTCGTGGATCTTTGATAGTCGTTACGGATCGTCAGTAGCCGGAAAGTCTGACAACAGACCTTACCAAGGGGTATCGTATTATCCAGTAACTGGGTTTGGAGGTCAGATAGGCAGTTGTTCCATGTAAAATATTGGTATTTAGCTGCATACGGTTAGACTGGAAGCCGACCCCAATATAGCTGGCATAAGACTCGGCAGATGATGAGGTTGAAGTACCTAAATTCTAAGTAAGATTTGTATTTGGGATTGATTTTGCATTTGATGTCTTTGGCAATAATTCAATCCTCCAATTTTATAAACATGTTTTTGATAAAGTCTACCAACCAACAAAAGTTATTATTTCTTATTCTTACTTCAAGGGCAATGTATTTGCCTAGCCATATCCCAAGTATGTTGGAGTCGGCTTCCAGTCTAGCCGGATGCAGCTGAATACCAGTATTTTACATAGAGCGACTGCCTATCTGACCTTCACAACCCAGTTACTGGTACTAATACGATAAGATTACCCCTTGGTAAGACTAGTTGTCAGAGTTTCGGGCTACTCACGACCCGTAACGACTGTCAAAGACCCACGAATACCAATTTTATATCTGCCTGTTGCAAGTTACTGAGTAAAATTAATGAAATGTTAAATTAATTAATTAAATGTTCTCATTTTCATAGAAAAAACTTTGTCTGTCTACTTTTTCAGAGATAAACATTTCTTCTTTTCATCCCATCCCTCCGAAATCCTCTGCTACAAAAACTTCCGTGAAATACTCGCGTTGCCCTCGACTTTTATTTCACACATACATCTTCATTAATTCCACCTTTTTTCGACTCTTTTCCGAATGTACGTAAAAACGGAATAACGTATCTTTCCGATGGAAGAAGTCCCGTAGGCTCCAGTGTCACTTGGGCTAAGAGACTTACTTTTATAAAACGGTAGATTAATAACTATTAAATAGAGTTTTTGTTTTTGTTTTTGTTGTGTCCGTTTGGTGTCGGACACAAAGAATAACACCATCCCATATCTTCCCGTGGGTGTCGTAAGAGGCGACTAAGGGACTTACCAGAGAATGGGCAGCAGCGCTCTCTGTCTTTTTGTAAGAACTATTCTGCGATCGCCAACCCGCCTGCCAAGCGTGGCGATTATGGCAAACCCCCCCAATGGATAGCACACTACAGAAATGGCCCCTAGTGCCCGGCAGCCCGTCTACCCTCGACTACGGCAGCGGTCGAGGTTACGGCGTGGCAAGGGGTGCGAAGAATCTCCGGATGGGATCCGGCTGCCAATACCAACGACGACTGGACCTGGCAACATATAACACGCGTACGCTCCGGACCGACGAGAAGATAACGGAACTCGAAGAGGAGTTGAGCAGGCTGCGATGGAGTATTGTAGGATTATCTGAAGTCCGAAGAGAGGGGGAGGACACGGTAATCCTGAAATCCGGCAGCCTGCTCTATTTCCGAGAGGGTGACCGGCAGTCCCAGGGTGGTGTTGGGTTTATCGTCCACAAGTCCCTTGTGAACAACGTAGTGAAGATCGAAAGTGTGTCGACCAGGGTAGCGTACCTTATACTCAGAATATCCTCAAGATATTTGCTGAAGGTCATACAGGTCTACGCCCCGACCTCGGCACACCCCGACGACGAAGTGGAGATCATGTATGAGGACATTTCTAAAGCCATGCATGGTTTCAAAACTCACTTTACCGTGGTCATGGTCACTTCAACGCGAAACTGGGCAAGCGAGACGGGGATGAGCTGCAGGTGGGGCAATTTGGAGTTGGACGTCGAAATCACCGGGGCCACCAACTGGCTAGTTTTATGGAGAAGGAGGGCCTCTATATGATGAACTCCTTCTTCAGAAAGCGTGAGCACAGGAAGTGGACCTGGCAGAGCCCCGATGGTGCAACTAAAAATGAGATTGACTTCATCATGTCAACCAAGAAGCAAATGTTCAATGATGTCTCAGTGATCAATACGCTGAAAACCGGGAGCGATCACCGCATGGTAAGAGGCACATTGAACATCAATATCAAGCTTGAAAGGTCTCGACTGATGAAGTCTACGCTCCGTCCAGCACAGATCCGGATCCATAACCCCGAGAGCTTTCAGCTTGAACTCCAGAACCGTTTCGAGTGCCTAGGAAGCTCAGTGGACGAATACAACGATGGGTTCGTGGAAGCTGTCCATACGACCGGGTCTAAGTTCTTTAAGACACGTCGTACAGATCAGAACAAGAGGCTCTCCGATCACACTCTCAAGCTCATGAAGGAGCGGCGTGAGATGATCCTACAGTCTCCAGACGAGGCGTGGAAATACCGGCAGCTCAATAGACGGATCTCTAAATCCTTGAAGAGCGACCTCCGCCGCTTTAATACCGAGCGTATAAAAGACGCGATCGAGCGGAACAAAGGCTCCAAGGTATTTGCAAGAGATCTGGCTATTGGGCAGAGCCAGCTCACGAAACTGAAGACCGACGATGGTAGGATCTTATCCGCCAAACCGGAGCTTCTGAGGGAGATCGAGAGCTTCTATGGACAGTTGTACACGTCAACCAGTAAACCCGTTGTAGATCTAGCAAACGACCCAAGAGCTAGACTGACCCGACACTATACCGAAGACATCCCGGACTTCAGCCTGTACGAGATTAGGATGGCTTTGAAACAGCTCAAGAACAACAAAGCACCAGGTGATGACGGAATTACGGCCGAACTCCTGAAGGCGGGTGGAAAACCAGTACTTGAGGCCCTTCAGAAGCTGTTTAATTCCGTCATACTCGAGGGGAAAACGCCACAGGCATGGTGCAGGGGTGTGGTGGTACTCTTCTTCAAGAAGGGCGACAATGCCCGGTTGAAGAATTATAGGCCCATCTCACTTCTAAGCCATGTCTACAAGTTGTTTTCAAGAGTCATCACGAATCGTCTCGCGCGCAGGTTTGACGATTTTCAGCCTCCCGAACAAGCCGGTTTCCGAAAAGGCTTTAGCACCGTGGACCACATACATACGCTGCGGCAAGTTATACAGAAGACCGAAGAGTATAACCTGCCACTCTGTTTAGCGTTTGTGGACTACGAGAAAGCCTTCGATTCGATCGAGACCTGGGCTGTACTGCAGTCTCTCCAACGGTGCCAAATCGACTATCGGTACATCGAGGTGTTGAAGTGTTTGTACAAAAACGCCACCATGTCAGTCCGACTTCAGGACCAAGCTTCCGAACCTATCCTTCTGCAGCGAGGGGTGAGACAGGGAGACGTCATATCTCCGAAACTGTTCACCGCTGCACTAGAGGATGTCTTCAAGGTTCTGGACTGGAGAGGGCTAGGCATCAACATCAATGGCGAGTACATCACTCACCTTCGGTTTGCCGACGATATAGTGGTCATGGCTGAGACCATGGAGGACCTCAGTATAATGCTCGATGACCTCAGCAGAGCTTCCGGAAGAGTGGGTCTTAAAATGAACATGGACAAAACCAAGATCATGCTGAATGCCCATGTCGCACCCACTCCTATCAAGATCGGAGACTCAACACTCGAAGTTGTAGACGATTATGTGTACCTGGGACAAACGGTCCAGTTAGGTAGGTCTAACTTCGAGAAAGAGGTCAATCGTCGAATCCAACTCGGCTGGGCGGCGTTCGGGAGGCTGCGCGGTATCTTCTCGTCCAACTTACCACAGTGTCTCAAGACGAAAGTCTATGACCAGTGTGTGTTGCCAGTGATCACATACGGGACTGAAACGTGGTCGCTCACAATGGGCCTCATCAGAAGGCTTAAAGTCACTCAAAGGGCAATGGAGAGGGCTATGCTCGGAGTTTCCTTGCGTGATCGAATCAGAAATGAGGACATCCGCAAGAGAACCAAGGTTACCGACGTAGCCCGAAGAATTGCCAAACTTAAGTGGCAGTGGGCAGGGCACATTGCTCGCAGAACGGATGGCCGATGGGGCCGAAAAGTTCTGGAGTGGCGACCGCGAACCGGAAGACGTTGCGTTGGAAGGCCTCCCACTAGGTGGACCGATGACCTGGTGAAGGTTGCGGGAATCCGCTGGATGCGAGTCGCACGGGACCGGTCAATGTGGCGACACTTGGGGGAGGCCTATGTCCAGCAGTGGACGTCTATCGGCTGAAATGATGATGAGAGTTTTTGAAATGGAGCTAGCTTAATCCATACAAATAGGAATACTTGTATCTGATCATTTCCTGCAGTGCGATTCTGTAACCATCTCACCGTGAAAACTTAGGTGAAGTGAGCGTGGAGTGAGCTGTCATTCCATCTAATGCTAGGGATTTACTCTATTGACAGCTCACTTCACCTAACTTTTCACGGTGTGATTTTTACAGAATCGATCGGCTGTACTAGTTTTTTGAAAGGCTCATTCTCATTCAAAGTAAATCATTCTCATCCAACATAAATATAGGTTAGTTACTGTTTAGCTAATATGACTTTTGACTGACTTGGAAATCTTTAAATATACTTCGATCCCAACGACCGTAGCAAAAGCAATCTCCATCTCAGTGGGGGTTTACGGACGGCGTATGCAGCACCTCTCCACAGACAATGGTCCACCTTCTATCCGCATGCCCAGTCACCTGTGAACTTGATGATCTTATAACTGCGTAAGTGAGCAGATTACGCGCAGCTGAAGTTTGGGTCAAAGATGTTTGAACTTTTTGAATCGATATGCTAAGAAGAAGCAGGTTTACTGGTTCTTTCTTGATCAGATTATTAGAAACCTCATATTCTCATACCACTTCCCGACTTTCTTTCTCATAAATAAATCAACAGCCGAGTAAATATTTAATCCTCGCTGCAATTCGTTATACAAACAAACATCTTTATTTATTCCCTCTACAATGTGTTCAGTTAAACAAGCTGAAGGCAAGGGGGTGACTGCTCACGTCGGGGTGGCGAACACCCACGAACATCCCCGAGTAAATTCCGAACTATATTTTAATAATATATATTCGGAGTGCCACCCCTGGTGCGATGTGTCACTTGTTTCAGCTGAAGGAGGTGGTTTAAAATTCCGTTTAAATTTTTGGTGAAGAATTTACTTAAGCTCATTTTTCGTAGTTGAATTTTCTGCCTGAATATATCTTGGTTGATAATGAATTCTAATAACAAAACACAGAACTATGAGAAACATTAACCCCGCTGACATTTTAGGACTAACGTAGGAGGAGAGAAATTGTAGGCGTAGGAGCTCTATTTCCTTTTATAGGTCGATGTTAAGTAATCAATTTAGTAAAAAAAATAGCATCCACTATAATAAAATACGCTTACCTGAGAAATGTGTATGTTATATAGTTCGGCATTATATCCTGTGACAGATTGTGAGAACAATTTGCGACAAGAAAAGAACTTCACAATAATAACTTGGTCGTATAGAGCAAAAATGTAGCCATTTCTGGAATCTACGGCCTGAGACTTCGTTTTCGTAGAACTTTTCATTTGAGCTATATTTAATACTTGGCTTCTCTAAGTTTTCTCTCTTAATGTTTTGCAAAAGCCAAGCTGAAAATGAACAAAACAATTAAGTCATCAGGGCTACCACGTAGCGCTGTAGGTATATCTGTAAACTTGTAAAGTTAAACTTATGATTGATACCTATCATAACATTACGCTTGTAATCCCCGAAGGGCTAGGCTGAGGTGTATCTAGGGTATACCCTAGACAATAGACATTTCGCCAGTTATGTTTATTGTAATAAACGAGTCTATTGCCATCATCCGTGTACCAGACCCCAGGCTGCTACTGGGAAATTCGTGATGGAAAAAGCCATTGGCGCCGAATCCCTTGTTCTTAAAATAAACTAAATTTAAATTCAGTGCATCTTTTTCTTTCTATTTCATTAAGAAAAGGACAGAAGATAAATATTAGTGTAGTCCTGTCAAATTAGTCAGCGCCTGACGTAAATTGACGTATTTTTATTAGCCATGTTTTTAATCACGTCTAAACTGTCTATGGAGTATTCTAATTTGACAGGACTAAACTAATATTTTCCTTATGTCCTTTTCTTAATGAAATAGAAAGAAAAAGATGCACTGAACTTAAATTTAGTTTAGTTTCTAAACAAGGGAATCGGCGCCATTATCACTATTTCCTAAGTTAGGAAAAATTAAAAATCATAATCAATTCAAAATCTCGAAGCAGAAGTTAACAAAACAATAAAGTTATCACGGCTGCCACGTAAACGTGTATGCCTGTAATGTAAACTTGTGAAGTAAAAGTTATGATTGATGTGGTTTCAAAAAGCGTTCACGTACAGCTTGACGCGTTTCACCGACACCTCTTAATTGTGAGTTAGTACAACATAATTACGAAAACAACCCTTTATCTCGGCTGTAAACAGTCTGCGCTTAATTTAGAAAACCGCAGAGAAATTACTGCAGGTTTTCTGGCAAAATGCGGTCTCGTTGTTGGCTCATTATGTAGTGTTCTGGCTTATTTATTTAACATATGAGGTGGTTTTTGTTTTTGGGAGAAACTGGCTTGTTTTAGAATGAAATATATATATAATATAATATTAATAATAAATATTATATTCTCGAGCCATTTGGGGTTAAAACCCTCGGACCGTGGGGTCCCAGTGCTCATAGTCCCTTAAAGGAAATTTTGAAACGGCTGGTTGAAACTCAAGGGCTGGCTTTTACCTTTAGTAAATGTTTGATTTATTATGCTGATATGATGCGTCGTATGCAAATAAGGCTTCCGTCTCTTTTTTTGTAAGTTTTCCCTCCCACTTAAGAAAAAGCCTTGTAATATGAATAAAAAACCCGTTGTAAAAGAAACTCATGTTGTTATTCAAGAAGGTTTGGACAATAGAACACTCGTTGTCAAAACAAAACCAACTCAAGTTGTTGCCAACAAAGAAAGGAACGTCGCTGCTCTCCGATTCTTGATAATGAAAGAAATGAATGAAAGCAAACCCTTGAAATGAAACGAAGCTTTCCGATACCACAAACCGAACAAACCCAGAACGTCCCGCTCAAAACAAAGCTATTACCAACACCAACAATAAACATTTACAACAAATATGGCATCAATAAAAGTGTACGGCAAATAGTTGTGGAGTTGGCCGACCAACAGATGGCCACAAAGTTCGTGCAAACAATCTGACGTTGGCCCAACATTTATTCTGTATTTTATGTCCTAGATGTATTTCAGGTTCTGCTGCGAATGACGTCACATAAATTGGATTTGCTGTTCTATATTTCGAGGATGTTGTAACTTTGGGAAGGTTCTTGTCTTTCCTCTGAAAGTACTTTTTGGAGATTTTTTCTTGAAGTGGTCTGCGATATACCTTCGAGTACCTACTGCAATCATTCATAATTCTCGTAATTTTAAGAACGTTCACAGTCAGAAGGCCAACTCCCGTAATTAATTGGCCTTCAGCAGTGCGATTCTGTAACCATATCACCGTGAAAACTCAGGTGAAGTGAGCGTGGAGTGAGCTGTCATTCCATCTAATGTAAGGTATTTACACATTGACAGCTCACTCTAAGCTCACTTCACCTAACTTATCACGGTGAGATTTTTACAGAATCGATCGGCTGATATTTGATTATTGTTCACTTTAAGCAACAACAACATTTAGCCATTATTCAGAGCTGTAACTTAAAACAAGCATTTCTCTCTATTCAGCGTTCACGAACAAATGTGAACCCTGCTTTGAAAAGTCAATATGGAGTGAGATTGCGGGTTTTCGCATTCCGGCTGCAACACCAGATGTCTGCACCCGAACAAAGTGTTTCCAGACGTTGATTAATATTGTCGAGGGAACGTACTGCTGGAGGGGATTACTGCTGAAATTCGACGAATTATTATTCGGTAGGACGCGAGCAACAGATGGGAACATCCAAGACAAAACATGCAACAATTAAGGTCTTAATAGGTAAATGAGAAATGGCAATTTACATAGTCGAAAAAGGGGCTTAGTACGGTATCAACGTTGCTAAAAATATAGGAAAATTTGCAAAAAAAAATGGGTAAAAAGGCGACAATTTGTAAGAAATTGAGCACGAAAATCATCGAAGACGAAAAAGGAGTCTTCTGAAAGAATAAAAAATAACTTAATATAATATTTAATCCAAGAACGCAATTAAAAATAATAGAACAAAGATATTCATTAGGCATTCTAGTTCACTAACCTTCTCTAGTAACTTTTGCCTAAAGAAACGTAGTCCTGCTACCCACGATACCATCAAGTATGAGCATCTACTCGGTGGAGGGCAAACAGCTGATGGAAACTTCAAACAGAAAACATGCAAGATCTTCTAATACCTGTGTAATCAACCGATTACTTGCTTAAAATGTTGTTTAGCGTCAAACCTTAGGACATTTTCAAATATAACTGAACTGTTTAATATAACTGTTTAAATCAATCGGCGGATTAGAATTCAGTAACCATGGACTTTAAAATATAGGAGCGTAACTTAGTTTGCACACACACGAGTGACACGCGTCAACGGCAGAGGCAACTGCAGCTATTGACAACGTGTCACTCGTGTATTTAAGTACGGTGCTGAAATACACAAGCGACAAGTTGTCGACGGCAGCTGTCGCCGACGCTTTGACGGCTGCAGTTGCCTCTGCCGTTGACGCCGGTCGCTCGTGTGTACGAGCACTTAGACTAAGAAGAAGACTTCTTATGGAACTTTTGAGGTATGAGGAACAGGGTGTAAAGATCACTCATCCTCCATAGAAAAGGGAGGATCCTCCGACCAGACAGGTGTTGTGTCTGGCGGGCAATTGCCCAACTTTTGAAGTTGGGAAATTGTATCTATTCTAATTGCGCGGTAAACTCTGCTTGCGAGATGCAGGATTTGCGTGACGTCAGTATGACGCGTTGTTCGCAGGTGGCGTTGTAGATACCGCTACAGAACCAACGGAGCTCAAAGATACTGAAAAAACCAATTTAGATGAAATCTGAAACATCACCAAGACCGCAATTAAAAATAATAGAACAAAGGATTCCAATTAACATTCTAGTTCACAAACATTCTCTAGTACCGTTTGCCTGATGAAACCTAATCCACGTCCTAATCCTAACCCACGATACCATCAAGTCTGAGCATCTACTCAACTATAGCCTATTTCAGAAGTTAATTAAACTTTTGAAAAGGTCAAGTGTCTGAGGTCTACCTACTTCGTTAATTGATCTGTCTTTAAATAGCCACTTCAGTTGAATAGAGGGTTTGCCCTTTTAAATGTTTTGCGGAACATGATCTGAAAGGGTTTATTTGTCCTTTGCATATAAAGCCTTTGAGAAGGCTTTTCAGGGCTTTCGAAAGGTCGAAATTCTTAAAAGGATGCGAGCAACAGATGGGAAGTTCAAAGACAAAACATGCAATAATTAAGCTCTTAATTGGTAAATAAAAAAGGCCCTTCTTATGAAGACGAAAAAGGGAACCTCTTACGGTATCAACACAGTTCACATAACACACACAACACAATCAGCTCATAATGTTCCCACTGCTGGGACACAGGCCTCCTCTCTGTGAGAGGAAAAACAGTTAAAACATAGGAAAACATGCAAAAAAGGCTAAAAGGTGAAAATTGCTAAGAAATTGGCGCAGCCAAAATAAGGAATTATCACAGACTGTGTATTTGTAGATAACTTCAACCGTCTACCCATTACAGTTCATGAGATATAGCCCGCTGACAGACAAACGGACGGACGGACAGTGGAGCCTCAGTAATAGGGTCCCGTTGGTACCCTTTGGGTACGAAACCCTTAAAAACATTCTTCTTGAACCAGAGGGGCAATTCTCGTAATTTTAATAATATTATAAAGTTTGACAGATTAAGATTGAGATCTGAGAGGCAATTCTCTTAATTTTAAAAACGTTCACAGCCTGATCTCAATCCTGTCAAAAATACCTAAAATTTCCCTACATTTTGACAAGTTTTTGACATTTGTTTGTCGCCGAGATGACACTGCAGTCGCAGTGTCAAATTACGAGAATTGGCTTTCTGAAATTACCTAGCTCTCTGTTGTAATGAAAAAAGTAGAAGTTCCCTTCCAAAGTACAAAACTGTAGTAGTTGTAGTAGTGTTGTAGTCGCTACAACAGCTGGTTGCAAACACTTCTGATTATCTTCATTATTCTGTGGTATTATGTTTTTGTTGGCAACACGAAACTGCCAGAGTAATTCAATTTAGTGGTAATATTGTTTCGACGGTCGACGAATTGTGAGGGCTGATTCAATTTGAGGCAACTTGAGTGTATGCAAGTGCTTGTGGTTTTTTGAAGGGTAAATAATAAGGGTAGCGTTTTTGTGTTTGTCCAGACGTGTTGACGAAGTAGTAAAGCTACTGTCGATAAAAAGTTTCTAGACATCTGCCTGGAAAAATATCTGAGAAATCATTAATGTGTCATAGTGATTTTAATGAGTTAAATCATGGCTGAAATCTCAATTGGTTAGACATATCGACATAAATCTATACATCTCTACAAATATGTAGATATAATTGAAGTGTAATGTCAAAATAACAGCTTTTGGCTAAATGCATATGAAAACATACGGTATCTATACAAAAAAAAACATTTTCAATTTTTTTGTCTGTCTGTATCTGCGTCTGTTTGTTCGGGCTAATCTCCGAAACGGTTAAACCTACTTTGACGGGACTTCACTGGCAGATAGCTGATGTTATAAGGAGTAACTTAGGCTACTTTTATTTTCCGGGCGTCGGGAGCCGCGTGACGACTCCCGGCCACCGTAGGCGCGGGCCTGCTGGTGGAGAGCAATGGGTAGCTCACCGATCAGGACCAGGCCCGTGCCGGACGGCGCGTAAGTGTTCCACGCGCGCCTCAAAGAGTTGTCAGCTTTCCATAAAGTAAAGGTACAGTTTCTATTATTGACAAATGTGGACCCGACAAAAAACATAATATTTTATGCGTCGAAAGATATTCATTTGTTCTGTTTTTTTGGCATGCATTCTTCAAAAGAAAGTAGGTACATATCGTTTTTATAACGAAAGTAAAAGAGATATCCTCGAAATGATGCACATGGATGAACTCAAGTTTTCTTTTTCTGATATTCTGTATACTTTGAACAGATTTATGAAATTGTTTCTGGTCGGAATTTTCTTGCTCAATGAATTGAAACGTACATTTTAATATCGGAACACAGTCGGTATTGGTTGTCTGTAATATTAGATCGGTTTCATATCAAAATATTTTATTTCACATTAACCTACATGGGCACTTATGAAACGTCAGAAGCTAGGTGCACGATTCCAGTTGGTCGTTTCCTATGGAGATGAGCTAGCAAGAAGCTTCACGGTTACTCTTTTAAAAATAATTGGCTTTTACAATGTTTTAAAATTACAGTGTTAAGGTTCACGGGTCACAGGTTTAGGTTGAGTTGTCATTTTTGTCGCAAATAACGTACTGTGTCATCTGTAAATTTTTTTTTCCATAATAAGTAGCTACCTAGTTATAACCCTTATCACAGCAATAAGAAAATTGAAAAACTTTTAACGATCCAATTTCTTTTTTCAGACCATTAAAATAAACAAGTTTTTCAGATTTCTATCTATAACCAACATCAATTTCGGGCCAATTGCATTGTCTAGACTAAAGAAGGCAAAAAGTTTTGCAAATTGCTCCCCAAACTTTTCTGAAATCGCTGCTGCATCTTTGAAGTTAACTCCAAAACTTTCTTTTACGAACTTCATTATTGAAGTTTTGAAACGATCGAAGTTCAAACACATTATGATAATTTGTTTTTTTTTATGTTTTTGAAAGAGATTTGGAGATTTCGGTGTTAAGTGAAAAAAAAGTAAGCTTGCAGATAAAATTTGATGAGCCGAAAGTGTACATCTTAATGCCGAAGACACACGCGGCTGCATAGGTGTTTGCTTCGATGACTGGCATGTGAGTGCGTGTCTTTAAGCATGCATTTGTTTTACATAGAGATGACATCGAGGTATCAAACTAAACTGCGACCGTGAGGTATCGTGAGGTGTGTTTGTTGTGGCAGTAGAAGATGTCTACTGTTTCATTTAGCTCCTACAAAAAATCGGGCATTAAATACCGTCTGCGAACGCTCCTAAAGGTCCCTAAATAATAATTACCTAAAACAATAGTCTTCGAATCACATAAAATAATTATGTATTCGAATAAGAATGGTTATGGATATGGACTATAAAAAAAATCGGCCAAGTGCAAATCGGACTCGCACACGAAGAGTTCCGTACCACCAAAATATGCCAAAAAAAACACGTTTCCTTTATTTTATTTTTATTATGTGTTGTCATAGCGGCACTAACAATACACACTCTGTGAAAATTTTAATTGTCTTCCTATTATGGTTCGTGAGATACAGCCCGCTGACAGACAGACGCACGGAAGGACAGCGGAGGCTAGTATTAGGGTCCCGTCTTATCGTCATTTCATTGGCATTCGAGACAGACAGAGTTTGAACCAAGTAAATACAACATATTGCAAGCATTCGAATATTGCAAGCATACAAATATAATTTCAAGACCTAGTTTTCCAATTTCAAAAGAAAACTCAAACAGCACCCTTCTGCATAATTTTGAAAGATATTGTAAACCATTGCTTCATATGTTTGAAAAATTTGTCTGCGTGACAACGTAAATAACGCAATGAATGTTGTTGAACTGTCAAAATTCAACCCATTGCTACTGTGGATGTATAACCCGCTGATAGAATCCTTTGACACTTTAAAATCTTCGTTTAATAAAATAGCCATATTTATGTTCTAAAGTTTATTTTGTAACTGAATCTTCGTTTGCCGTCGCCAGCGCAATAAATATTTAATCTAGCTCAGTATCGTTATCAACTTTCAGTTTATTGAAAACGCTTTTCAATTTCCTTCCCCTTGCAACGGAACTTTACGCTGAGCTTTAAACTTTTAAAATGGTTCTTTTCTATCAGAATATATAAAATTATTTTATGATTTAATTGGGTAACATTTCATAGGGTTTCATTTTTAAATTAGTTCTTTATCATCGGAAGCTTTTAATTCTGTCGTTTCAATTGAACATTATAAAAGTTTATATGCAGAAACGAGATTTTACCTTATGGCGTTTCAACATGATTTTTTGGTTAGACCTGGGTTTAAAGAACTTTATTTCTCCTAAGAACTTAAAAATAACAGTTCGCGTATAATGATATACGTAAGTGATTATAACTAGTACTATTAACATTAGTTAGGTACCTCTAGAGTGCTGGAGACATAATAATATTAGCATATTCTCGTGTGTCTTTCTTTTTTGTCCTTACTTCAAGGGCAATCAGTTACCTAGCCTTTTCTGTGGAACCGAATGCAGCTTAATACCATTATTTTACATGGAGCGACTGCCTATCTGGCCCTACAACCCAGTTACTGGGTAACACGGTACGAATGACTATTTCATGAAATATCAATCAATAGGATTACATGAGCTTAGAAGGTTGTATTGATGATTTTGATTATTATAATTCTATATTTTTACGCTCGCAAATCATATTTTAATCAACATTCAACACAACACTCTGACCTGCAAATTGCAAAAAACGTAAAAATTTAAGAACATTTGGATTTCGTGGGCCCCTCATTGCCCTGGCGCTTCCCCCTTAAGAAACCATTTAATATTCATTGCCAATAGGGATGGGTGGATATTTTGATGCTTGTTTTTCTTTGATACCTACTTATAATACCCTACAACAGCTGACGCTGAGATGCATTCAAAACAAAAGAATATTTTCACTCCAAGATGGCGGCGACCGATGCCCGAAGCAGGATGGAGTGTTAAATAATTTATACATACGACGGAGAAGGTATGTGTGTCTAGTTAACATCAGGCATATTTTAATTACTGTGAACGTACTACCTATGGGTAGTGTTGGTTATAGCGCAATAGAAAAACGGTTTGCAGTTCAAATCAGATTATAGTTTACGAACAAGTTAGTCACACTAGCGAATCACACACTGTAGGTACACATGTAACGTAATGTACATACTCACAGTTATCTACATTCATTCCTCCAGGTCAGACAAGCATTCCGTCACCGTTAGGTGCTGATCTGGCTATTCCTCACGACACCAGGTCACGTTTAATCATCAAACTTCAACATAACACTATGACGATTTAGTAACATCCAAGGGCTGGAAATTTCGCCCACATTCATTGATATCATTTTTCCTATAAACACTATACTTTTAATACGCTTTTAATACGAAATAACTATATATTTAATTGTATTTTATTAATTTATTTTATTATGACAGTTCTGACAACGACGTTTGTCAATACGTCGCCATGACAAGTTTGCTTATAAATTCAGCCTGTACCTTTTAGCTGAAAATATATTCAAACTATTGCAAATCAATACTGGCATATCATATTTCAAATTCATATTTATTTCTTCAAGTTGCTGTTCTGCGAGTTTACCTGTGGAATCCAAGCAACGCAACTGACAGTTCCAGTTTGAGTTCTGTTCTAGTTCGAGTTCGAGTTGGAGTTCGAGTTTCGCCTCTAAAAGGAACCCTCAAAGTAGTGCTGGTACTCCGGAGTCACCTAGCCAGGGAACTCTCTGACTCCGGAACCTGTCGTACCAGCGCTGCACCTTCGTCCTCCGTCCTCCGTACCAGTCGGACCGCTGGCGTGCCTCGCCGGAACCTCCTGAAACTACTGGCCTGCTCTCAACCGAGGGGCGTCTCTCCTGGCGGGCTGACCGCGTGCTGCCGTGCCTGCCCTCTCACGTCGCCGTGCCTGTTCGCTCGCGCCGCCGTGCCTGCCCTCCCGTGCGGCCGTGCTGCGACCTTCTACTGTCGCGTGGGCCCCTTACCGTGCCTGCGCGCCTGCTGTGTCGTGCGGCCGTGCTGCGACCTACTACTGTCGCGTGGGCCCCCTACGGGTATCCTCCGTGCCGCACACGCACCAGCACCTGACTACGCCTGCACCTGCACCTGTCACCGGCACCTGCCTCGCGTCGCGTCTACTTCTTCAGCCTCCTCAACCCACCAATCACCCACCTTCATCCTTCCTCACCCACACACTATACACCACTGACCAGATCATCTCCATTTTTTTTATATAATCTTTACTTTTATTAAATCTTTAGTTAACTTCAACTTCCCTTTCTTTAATTTAAACCTAGTTCTTGTCGCTACACGACACACAACTCAACGATGCGGAACGCGAGACAGTTTCTGAGCACAAATCAAGAGAGCTCTGCTCCGCGCTGCTCTTGTAGCTGTAGCTCCACCCTACCCCCAGGCCCTAACTCAGGCTAGACTCTGTCTAGCGCCGCTAGATGGTGCTGGCGTTCCGAATAGTCAAACGAATGACTCCGACACATATACATATGTGAATATATGGTGTCTATATGTGAAAAAATTATCGGAGTCAGCGGGTCTACTCCGAAGTGGTATCTATCGGTCGAATATTCGGCCGTTTCCTGCTACGAAGTTACTATTTGGTTCGGTCGGTCCCGATCCTACACTCCTACACTCTTTCGAATATTGACTATGGTCCGGACCCAACTCAGCCGATCCGAACTTTTTTCGCATTTTTCAATAATATTCGGTTCGGCCATGTGTCGGTCCGATCCGATCATTCGCACTTTGCACTTCGTAGTAGACCCCCCGATCAGTAGTTCCGAAGATGAACCTACCCTTACATACAAACTCACAAGTAATGTAATTTAATATATTTTAAGTATTAGTATAGATTAGTTTTAAGCATTAGCAGCTACTTTTAAAAATGTTAGAAAAATAAATAGTACTTACAAATGCATTAATGTTTCTTAAGAGTAAAAATAGCTATGTTCAATAATTAACTTAAGGCAGGTGACCTACCTTCCTTTGACCCAATTTTTCCCACCCCGCATAAAAGCCGTAATTCTTTGCTAGGGTCGTATGTATCTGGATTTTCACGGTACACTCCATTTGTTGCCCACTCACGAAGATTTTTCTCGTCGACGGAGTTTTCAGCAAAATTGAAGTGATTTGTATGCTTGGGGTAAAACAGGGTTTTTGTAGTGGACTTGTGTGTGTGACAAAAAAATTATAGTCTACAAAGACCTTATAAATAAATAGATAAGAAAACATACACGATTTAAAAAACACAACAACAAACAACACAAACAAAAAAAAACAAAAACACAAAACATTTTTTTTTTTAATTTTGAATTAGATAATCGAGATTTCTTTTTATACAAACCGTGTGTGATGATGATGGAATTTTCCAGCAGCAGAAATGACAGACCTTCATTCCCTATTTAACCCTTTTAGGGTATGAACTAGCTGCGCCCCGCGGTTTCACCCGCCTTAGTGTCGATCCCGTGGGAATATCGGGATAAAAAGTATCCTATATGTTAATCCTGGTTATAAACCATCTGTGTGCCAAATTTCATCCAAATCCGTTCAGTAGCTTTTGCGTGAAAGAGTAACAGACATCCATCCATCCATCAATCCATCCATCGTAGGATTTACAAACATGTTTTTACTCACTTTCGTTAAATAAAGAACTCTCGTGAGGAGGTTGGGCGATTCTGCCCAATAGCGTTAAGATAAATTCAAACGAAAAGATCTCATCAAGGAATATTTCTTATTATGACGACTTCTCTTGAATGTTACTACGTACGAGTAAGGAGCTACAGAGCTCTAAATGTGAGTAATTAAGTAATAATGAAGTTCTGGTATTTCGTCAATTATTTAATGAAAGTTTTTAAGCCTATCAGCTTTTAAAACATGACTGACCAGACTCGTGGGGAATAGATATGTATGCAAAATTTGAACAGAACCTTCTGGAACATACATTCAGACAAATAAACAAACAGACAAAAATTATATTGTCGGCATAACAATCGTTCATACCTCGTACAAATTACTTTAAAAAAAAACTTCAGTGTACAGTTTTCACTCCGCCACAATTTTATTACATGTGCTTAAAAAAGGACTAGTACTAACTTTGGACCTCATTAAAGTACAATGAGAGCTTGGCCACACATCTCGATTAATATTTCAACCCTGGGAAACAGGCCCTTTAATAAAAACAAATCACGCACAAACAAAATCTCTTATACACCAACCATTACTGGCTTAAGAAACAACTCGAAAATATATTTCGAATAAAACAAGCAATGGTTTCGTAAATGAGGGGGAAGTCGTTGTTTGCGCACGTTAGGTAGATGCCACAATTAGCGGGCATGTTCAACATGGGCGCTCGTTTCATTCAATATTCAGTATAATTTAATTAAACAATATTGTGTATGTGTTACTTCGTGAGCGGGGTGAGTATTTAGGCGGTAAACTAAATTGTGGTCTGTGAAAATGAGCGGCTGTTTCGTGGCATTTTGATTTTTCTTGCCGACATTTTGGAAATACTTTTCTATTGTTACGGCTCCTTTGTGTTACCGATTTATGTTTTCAAACCTGTGTTATGGATAGGGAACTTTGATCACGCAAGATTGAACTTAGCGCACTTTGCCAGGGGCAAACAAGAAGGCGGTATTTTTTTTTTGTAAAAAGATAACATTTAATTTTAACTTGAACGTCTTAGACAAATGACGGATTATTCCTAAGTATTTATTTACCCTTGAGGAAAAACAGGGGTGGTGTTACAGTAATGGTTAAGTTTATGTTATTTATTTTAAAGGATGAATTTTCTATAGCACCACCTGTTACGTGGGGAGCGTCGAGACTGCGGCTCAACGCTGTAAGTTAGAGTGACAGCCACTTACTGAACGACTGAAACTCGATAAGAAATTTTAATTTAGTTAT
Source organism: Apamea monoglypha (assembly GCA_911387795.2). Taxonomy (NCBI): domain Eukaryota; kingdom Metazoa; phylum Arthropoda; class Insecta; order Lepidoptera; family Noctuidae; genus Apamea; species Apamea monoglypha. Next base: position 4,202,609 of record OU426931.1, read on the forward strand.
TTTTGTTCAACAGCTGATTTATGTCGTGCAGGCAACAAATACTAAGGCGATTATCACACTGCCACACATCACGCTGCTTGTTGCGTGTCAACGCACTGAATGAACGCGCGTGGATGCATTTTCTGTGTTTTGGACTGTGCGTGTTTTCTATACAAACGGAGATACTTACAAGCAACGTAGACACGCATTCACGCGCTACGCTGCGTGGTGCGTGGCAGTGTGTAATCGCTTTAGTTTGAGTTTTAATTCACGGAGAGCTGAGAAACTATTATTTGTTTTTTTTCGTATGAACTACTTTGTTTTTTCTACATTAAAAAAGTGAGCGTTATTATGGAACATTTTTTTTATTCCTACCCTTGTTACCAAATACAACAATATATCAACGTCTGAGGTAGAATTTATTCATCGACAGAAAAAAGAACTTGTACTCAACCAAGTTTAAGTCTGGCTATATTTCTTTTGTGTAAGCCATAAACCTTGAATCTATGAATACAAAGTCTGCGAAGGACATCAATCGTGTCTTTTACCCTACTTTTGTTAAGAAGATGAAATGGCTTTGAGGTTTCTTTTATTCGTATTAAATGTACAGACGCCAGTACATCAAGCTACTACAATCTGTCAAACTTTAATAGATTTTCAACTTCCTTATCCTACGAATATTATAAATGTGAAAGTTTGTATGGATGGATGGATGGATGGATGTTTGTTACTCTTTCACGCCAAAATTACTGAACGGATTTGGATGAAATTTGGCACACAGATAGTTTATAACCAGGATTAACACATAGGATACTTTTTATCCCGATATTCCCACGGGATCGAAACCTATGCGGGTGAAACCTCGGGGTGCAGCCAGTAATAAATAAAGTTCATATCCAATTTATACGGAAACAGAATAATGAATCATTCCCAAGAAATAGAGCAAGGTTAATGAATACCTAATGTAACAGGTAGTAGTTAAGTTTGTTCCGTGTTACCTTGTTTCAACAGCTCTCAGGAACTTTGCGAATTATTGTGTGCGCTGTACCTACTTAGAACTTTATAGGCTCGAGAACTTTAGGAAACTAGGAGTACAGTGTTTCTGGCTACTACGGTGTTCTTATATAAACGAATAAAGTTGTAGGGATTTAAATATCAGCAGTGTTTAACCTCTCCACTGCCGGAACGTAGATCTACGACACAAAAATTGTTACCGTAAACTGCCGAGCTCTTTTGCTCGGCTCGAGCTCGAGCCTAGAATTGCGCTGCAGATCTGCGTTCCGGCAGTTTACGGTAACAATTTTTGTGTCGTAGATCTACGTTCCGGCAGTGGAGAGGTTAATTGTTTCCACTGCTTGAACTCCGGCTTCCTCTATTTGAGAGGGAATGAATCGTAATCTTCCACGCGAGCGAGGTGTTTCATCATAATTCTTAAAGCCCCATTTACACTGTGCAAGCTTACCTACTGCCTGTGGCATACCATCAAATTGAAGCAAGAAGTTACTGGCACTCCAACCAATCTGAAGTCCAACCTGAAGGTGTGGCAGGGAAGTAATTATTAATATGTAAACACAGAAACCTAAGGAACCTAAATAAGGTTGCTGGGATGGACTAGATGCGGAAGGCGGAGGACAGGGTGTTGTGGGCAGCCTGGGAGAGGCCTATGTCCAACAGTGGACTGCGATAGGCTGAGTTGATTGATTGAAACACAGAAATTTAAAAGGAAGAATTTCGAGTAAATCGAGATAATAGGGTTTTTATTTGGTGCTGTTCGGGAACTGAAAACAATATTGATAAACTATTCCTCCGAACCGCACGTTACGAAATTTTGTTTCAGTGCAGTTAGTGGGAGTGCTGAAGTGCGGTTCGCGGAAGTGCTGTTCAAATCAGTGCTCTAAGTGGAATACTTCTTTTATTTTAGGAAAACATAAACAAGTTGTGACATAATATCCAAACCAACTTATTTCCACTCAGTTTACCCTCAGACTCGTCTCGTATCTTTCGTCGTTTTTCGAGACTGAAGCTCCGTAAGTAGTTTTTGAGCTAAGCGTTGTGTCATGCTGCCGTGTCTCGAAAGTTTCTCGTAATATCTCATAGGTTTTGGTATCATCAACGTCTGAAGAAAAGTGATAGCATTTCTGCTGAACATATTGCAAGGAAGTTCTTTAACGCGCCTTGCAGTAGGAGTTAACTAGTTTAGAAGGTATGAGGAACAGGGTGTAAAGTTCACTCATCCTCCATAGAAAAGGGAGGATCCTCCGACCAGACGGTTGTTGTGTCTGGCGGGCAATTGCCCAACGGTTGATGTTGGGAAATTGTATCTATGCTAATTGCGCGGTAAACTCTGCTTGCGAGATGCAGGATTTGCGTGACGTCAGTATGACGCGTTGTTCGCATGTGGCGTTGTAGATACCGCTACATCACTCCCCTCCGGAGACTGGAGGTCGATAGTGGGCTGAGTCTTGTATCTTGCGATGCTTGCCAGGCCAGCTGAGGTTCCAGTGAGTCGGAACCGGTTGCCGCATAGTTCACGGTGAGTCGGAACTGTCTGCGGAGATATCCCCAGTGAGTCGGGGTGGCGCATAGTTCGCGGTGGGTCGGAACTGTCTGCGAAGATGTCCCCAGTGAGTCGGGGTAGCGATGCGTTATACTCCAGTGCGTCGGATGTCGTACAGCGCGGGGTTGAGGCTGGCTGCTGCGTCGACCAGGAGAGGAAGCTCTTCTTGTTGACCGGCCGAAAGTGCAATGTGCTGTGCCGATGATGCTGATGAGGCTGAGGGTGATGACCAGGTATGCGCGGACGCTGCATGCTGTGTCATGCTGTCAGGATACCCGTTGAAGCCGTGGATGCTAACTGGCTGGGTGACTCGCCGCTAAAGCTTGCGGGAGTGATGATGATGACGTCACGCTGAAGTATTTGCACGAAGGCTGCGCTGACGTTCATGCTCGGGGTCACCAGTTTAGAGGTATGAGGAACAGGGTGTAAAGTTCACTCATCCTCCATAGAAAAGGGAGGATCCTCCGACAAGACGGGTGTTGTGTCTGGCGGGCAATTGCCCAACGTTTGATGTTGGGAAATTGTATCTATTCTAATTGCGCGGTAAACTCTGCTTGCGAGATGCAGGATTTGCGTGATGTCAGTATGACGGGTTGTTCGCATGTGACGTTGTAGATACCGCTACACTAGTAAAAATCAAAGCGTTGTGACCCTCCATTGACAAGTCTGTCAAAATCATTGTGATCTTTATTCCCATCACAATAAGGTTGCTGTTAGGTTGCTGCTGTCAAAGGTAAATAACTTTGAATGAACTGTAGTACAGATTACCCAAGCAACATAAAGAGGACACTTTTGTTGCCCATGACCTTTGCTTATTACCTACAACTGTAACACCATGTAGGTAGGTCACGTCCCCTTAGGAGCCATCCATAATTTCATCACACGAATTTCGCGGTCCTATTGGTGTAACCAGGGGAGGTTACACCAATAGGACCACGAAATTCGTGACGACGACCTCTGGTGACGTCACAAATTTTGCAATTTTAAATTAAACCTTATAGTAATATTGTGAGAGTTGGTAATATTATTTTAAAGATTTTCGTTAGAGTTTAAGTTTAGCGTTCGGAAAGCACGTTAACCCGTTGGTCCTGCGCCTGATCTCTCTCCGGTCGTGTCGGGTTGCGTGCCGTCCACGCATCGGACTATGAGTGAGGGAAGAGAGAGTGCATCTGTGTCTGCGCACCCTACTGTGCACTATAATATCTCCCGCGCTGAAGGCTAGTCTCGGTTGAGATAGCCACCTTGCCAGTACCACTATTTAAGTTGAAGGAAATATAAAGAGGTGGCCTCAGAATAAGATAGTACTATGCAAACATTGGGATCCTCATAAAACCATAGATAATGGCTCGATTACACACTTACATTTTACATACTCGCATACTAAGATTTTTAGTTTTTTTTTAGATTCCCCCTTGAAGGGGGAAGCGCCAGGGGTTTTTAGCAATTTGCAGGTCAGTGTTAGGTTGTATGTTGAACAAAATAATGATTCGCGACCATAACGAGTATGTATTTACAGAATTAGAATCATTAAATCATCAACACCAACCTCTGAGATAACCCTTTTAAATTACTATTTCATATCATATGTAGACTAAGGGCAGATTTTTCAATCGACAGATAATTTTTATTCGTGGAATAAAATTGACGTCTGACAGTTTTTGTATGGAGGAACGGTCAAAAATTTAAATTTGTTCCTCCGATAAAATTATCTGGCGTTGGAAAAATCAACCATAAAATACAGAAATTCTTCACCCATATTTCCGTCTTGACGTATTCATCATTCAGAATCCATTCGAGAACTGTGAACAATCTGAAAATGTTCCCATAATTCCTATTACTTCGTAGAAATTTCTTGATCTAATTAACTGGCTTAGTATTCATAAATGTTTAACAGAGTAGGCGCCAGTAATTAGACAGAACGGAAACCGGTATACACGGCTGTAATGCGGTATACATTGCCATTCTGCGGTACGTACACTACTCGTAAAGCCTGCGATACCGCACCTGCATGCTTTGTTAAGTTAGCTGTACTAGATGTGGTAGGAGCTGGGTAGAATTTAACTTTAAAGGAAGTCTGGAAAGCTTGAAAGTAAATCGGAAATATTTAACAGATCCTTTAAAATATTATTGTTCTTTTAATGACGTATGCTTTTTAAAATTAATTAACCCCTGAATGTCGGAGCAGTGATATGCAAAAGTCACCTCTCAGTGGATCCCTAATGGCAGGAAAGGACTGCGCGGCAGGCCCAGAAAAAGATGGCGGGATGAGCTGGACTCCTTCTTAAAGGATTGGCCCACAATCGCAGTAGACCGGGAAAAGTAGAAAGAGGGAAGAGAGCCCTTTGCCCTGCAGTGGGATAACACAGGCTTATAATAAAATAAAATAAAAAAAAAACCCTAAAAACTTTTTGCCTACTAAAGACACACACTTTTTAAAATTATTGAGCCTCTTCTTAACCACCAGAAAATTAAAAATAGGCCTTCTCTGACAGTTGGTCGCAGTAACTAAGGGTACCCCGACAATACGTGTTAGGTCAAAACTGTAACAAACAACGCGCGAGCCGAGTTGGTCGCAGTAACTAAGCTAGGGCACTCCAACCAAATGGGATAGGTTAGGTTACAACTGTGACCAACCGCTTCATACAATTTGGTTGCAGTTACTTGGCTATTTAGTATTAATGTGATGTCCCCAAAATTGAAATTATTTGAGGTTCACAAAAATAGGCGCATCCATATTAGAGCATTAGAGTGTTCGATAATATTTCTAGGAAAGCAAAATGGGGATTATTTCAAACTCAAACTATAAGCATTTATTTCAATTAAACCAATCACAGGAACTTTTGAGTTGTCAAGGAGGAGGCATTTTGGGGTCAATTACATACAGTTCAAAGTAAATAGACTAAAACTTGTAACTACTTCTAAAACGTGTAGCTGTTACTAACAAAGTAAAATAATGTTCGTGTTATGATAAAAATACACTGCACGAGCAGTAAGCGATCACCTTAAAAATAAAAAGGTTGTCGATGCACGTGTCACCTTATGTTTCCAAATGAATGAACAATTCTGTTAAGAATTGTGCGGCAAATATTGATGGATTATTCGGAGTCTTACTTTATAACAGCAGAAAATCTAAAATTCTAAATGATGGATTATAGAATAGAATATAATTTTTCTTTATTAAAGTAACCAAGACTCAACCAGATTGTTAGTAAAACTTACGACTATGTTAGTAAGTACAGACACTAAACAAAAACAAGGAAAAACAATACAAAAAATAACGGTTGGTCACCGTTGCTACATCCCATGAGAGGTGGCACAACAGTCACCCACTTATACACAGTCCAGGCGACTCATAACTATGCTTAAGACACTGTTGGAACCGCCCAACACCCTGCGCACCGGGGAAGCGCACATTATGAATGATTTAGGAATAAGAAAAGGTTAGACAGTACTACAAAATCGATTCCACGCGCTAAGACTTACCTAAACCGTATATACCTGACTATAATATTATTAATTGACTTAACTTTAATTTCTGTTTTGTTTTGTTGACATTATTTTTGTTTCTATTAATATTTTAATTTATGTAATAATTTGCACGCCGCAAGGTAGATTGTAGCCGATCTCATTAATTTATGTACCTATAACATCTTATACCTGGATCTACATTCGAAGCAAATAAAGTTCTGATTCTGATTCTGATTCTGAAGGTGCTAGATCTGTTCCAGTAAAACACAAGTGAACAATCTAGTGTTAGCGCTCATACACACGAACGGCATGTTGTCGTCAGCAGTTGCCTTTGTCGTCGATGCGTGTCTGTCTTAGGATCTGTTTCACACAGTGTGGTAGTAACAACGAATCTTAAAAAGCTGGCAGAAGACAGAAAATTAAGCCCATCTCATCTAGAAGCTGCTAGATCTACGACACTGACCTACTTCACGTGGCCAGGGCGGCTCATTTGTCATGCTAACGCAAATGGTTGTACCGGGATGAAGCGACTTAATAAAATATTAATGGCTTCCCACGCATTAGCTGCCATGACACCGGCGTAGATTGAAGACCATAGGGTAAAAAGGCGAAGGAAATGAGCCAGCATTAAAAGGTATCGTGTAGACTTACACCCAAACAATGAAATGTCATTTTCAGATGGTCATCAAAGGGAAGGGGAAGGAAAGGGGGGAGAGGGGGAGGGGAAGTGATGATGCTCAAATTATTTTTTTTCAGGCAATTATAAGGTCATTTAAAAGTTTTATCTTCACAAACATTTTTGCAGAGGTTCACGTGAATAACAAAATATTTAAAAAAAAATGCGTCATGGTCTTGACGTCGATCACACCTAATAGAAATATTTGTACAAAAATTATACTTATTTATAACACTGGCGATATGTGGGTGTACTATAGGCACACCTCTGTCTAACCCTTCGGCGAATATAGGCACGATGTTATGTTATCCTCGGGTAATGCTTTATTTATTTTTTTCCCGTCCATAGCTTAGTTCCTGATGTGAGACTAATTCTTTTTCAATTTGACCAGCATATGAGCATACAATATAGTGCATCCGCGTTTAAGCTTCACATATTTTCTTTCAAAGGCTCCATATTAAAAATAGTTCAGTTTCGGAGCCAACTTTATATGAAGTTGGACCATTTGAGTTAAACGACTAGAGGGTACTGAATTCCAAACGTTATACTCATATCGTTCAAGCGGGTTCCTTCTATTTGGCAGAATCTTGATACTCCGATTTTTATTTGGCATAACTCACATGGCATAATCTTATTTAATCGAATATTTTTAAGGCATAAAAATTATTTAGCATAACTTTTGTTTGGCAGAATATTTACGTGTCCGAATTTACAATGGCATACTTTTATCTTGGCAGAATTTTGTTTCGCATAATTACCATTGCCATAATTAATATTATGCATAATTTTGTTTAGCATAACATTTATTTAGAGATACGATTATTTGGTATGGGTGCATATTTGAACATCAAAAATTAAAATAGATGTATCTTCTTGTAAAAATTAGTGTTCAAAACATCAAAAACTTATAATATATGGAATAAAACTGATAATTTAAATAAAGTAAATTTATGCTGTCGAATGGTTAGATAACCTACGTACAATGTATTTAAAATCGAATGGTCTGCAAAAGTGACATAGAATGTTCTAAATATAGCATGTATTGGTAGCATTTTCAATATTAAATTAAATTTGTGTCATAAAAAGTCAATACGTTGTGCTGCAAAATTTTGTGACAGAAACGAATCGCTGCGAAACCGACTTTACGCAGTCTTGTCTGCCCTACCCCTAGAGTGTAATTTAAACCCGCGTAGGCGCGGAGGGGTAGGGCGGCCCGCGAGCTGAGGAGCAGGTGGTTTGAAGGCCCGCCACCGCGGCTGAGGCTGGCCGGCGAAGCCGGCCAGCAAGCCGAAGCTGCGGTGGTGAGCGTTAAAACCATCTGTGACGATAAGCTCGCGTGGCGCCGCCCAAACCCCGCAGCGCCGGAGCCGTGACAGAAACAATACTTGCTGCATGATGCATGCCTGCTTGCATGCTGCATGCCTGCTGCATGTTGCATGCCTGCTTGCATGCTGCATGCATGCTGCATGTTGCATGCCTGCTTGCATGCTGCATGCATGCTGCATGTTGCATGCCTGCTTGCATGCTACATGCATGCTGCATGCATGCTTTCACAATCAACTGTTTTATTGAGTAAATACATGCAGAATCAACTGTTTTATTGAATAATGATAATTAAATAATAAAAATCAGTTCTGCCTTTTAATGACTATCGATATAAAATGTATGCCAAAAGACGATTCTGACTGTGAATTTTCTGCGATATGATGGTTCTGCTTTTTAATTATTATGGATATAAACATTATGCCTAAAGATGATTCTGACTAACAAAATTATGAGTTTTGAATGTATGACAACTGAGTGTATGCGAAATGATTTTCTGCGAAATGAAGTTTATGCTATCCGTTGTTATGCAAAACAATATTATGACGTAAAAAGTTCTGCTATAAAAGGTAGACCCCGTTCAAGCACATACAGCGCACGCCATTTTCCTTTTCGAACTAAAAGCGGTCTTTTTGGTTATATTTTTTTTATTATCTCTGGGTGCCGTGTTCGAAATTATGAGTTTCGAATGCTGTCTTGTTTATTTAAGAGGAAACGTGGTCACGTGATCGGTGGTGTTCATTCCATACTCGACTAACGTATTTATCTGTTTTCTCATATAATTACGCCAAAAAACAGAACATAGGGACGTGGGACATAGGGCTTTATATCGCATATATTGTATTATGAGATCGCAAAAAGCGATAAAGCCGCCCATTGTATTTTTTGTGGTAATAATCGTATTTTTTGTTATGTATTTTCTGGTGTACAATAAAGTATATATATAGTATCGTTGACCAGGGACCTAATGTACATTTTTGTAATTTTTAACAATATTTTTGTTTGTTAAATGTTTTGGTCAACTTACATCACTTTAGGGAAAAAAGATTGTAGACTACCGAATTAGTGAGTTTCTCCAGCAAATAAATTAAGATATAAAAAAATAAGTGACTAGTTGCGCGGAAAGAGCTTAGGCGAAAGATAAATTATGTTATTTTTCGTATTCAAAGTTAGGAGCTTGTTTGTGGCTAAGTAATAACAGCCGCACGGGTCGATCGTTCAGGTATAGCTACGCTTGACGCGGTTGGTCCGTGGATGGGTGACCATCTTTCCATACTAAGACCCCTCCGTGCTTCGAAAAGCACACTAAGCTGTTGGTCCGGGCTGTCATTCGTGGATCTTTGGACAATCGTTACGGGTGGTCAGTAGCCCGAAAGTCTGACAACCAGTCTTACAACCCAGTTACTGGGTTGTAGAGGTCAGATAGGCAGTTGCTATGTGTAAAATACTGATATTCAGCTGCAACCGGTGAGACTGGAAGCCGACCCCAACTACGTTGGGAAAAGGCTGGGCAGATGATGAAGTATATAAAAAGAAATGGAAATAACCATTACCTTGATATAATTTTTTCACAAAATTATATCATAACATAAGTATATTAGTCAAACCAAGTTGAAGAGAAGATGTGGCAGGAGTTGAGTAGGAGTTATAGATATAAAAAAAAGAATATCTATGGTAGGAGTATAAAAAGTTGTAAGTAAGTTGGGATGCCCCATAAATGAATCCTTGAAATTGCTCATATAAAATCGAAAAGGCTAGGAAGATTATGAATAATTAAAGAAATGTTACGACTGACTATTCCACTAGAACCTAAATTCCACAAAATTAGTCCCCCCGAGTGGGGGTTTTGTAATTTTCCCAAAAAGAATAAAATATTTCTTTGTAACGATTCGTGACTCTACCGACGCGTCCGGATGAAATTAATGATCCCCGCATTGTGAGACAAATCTATATTATTCAACCTGTTGGATCTTCATGTATTTTTTATTCTGTTTTGTTTTTAATTTCGTGAAAGGAGAGGGGCGTTATGGTTTATAAGGGTTTTGAGTTATGAAAATTATTTTTGAAAGATATGTGGTCGTTTTAGTGTGATGAGGTTTGTGACGAACGAGTCTACACTCGTAAAAGCTATAACAATAGCTTTCAAATACCAGAAAGGGTTAGCCAGAGGTGCACCAGGACAGCCACATTTCGCCAGTTATGTATAAGTCCCATAAAGTAGAGGGCAAGGACATTTTAAAAACAGAAAATATGAAGTATTACAAACTTTAAAGTGGAGGAAAATATCGCGAGGAAACCGATGTCTCAGAACTGAAAATTCGAAGACATGTGACATCTACCAACCCGCACTGGGCCCGCGTGGTAGATTTTGCCCACTCCCTCTTGACGAGATGCCTGTGTTCCAGCAGTGGGAACATTATAGGCTAATTATGGAATACTTCAGGAAAAATTATACATGGGTCTGGCATCAAAAAGCCAATAAGTAGGAAAACCAGTTTCAGAGTACCTTATTTTACACTATTTTAGTCTATTATATATTTAGCTTCTGTCCGCGACGTCGCCCGCGTGAAATTCCTCGTTCTCCCGTCGCATCGAACAACCTATAGCTTTACTATTAGTATAGACTAGATTATTTTAGTCTCTATGCCACTTTTAGCTCAAAAACAAAAATAGCTCCAAAGAATTTATTCCACAAATGCCTCAATTTCCCGCACATCAGTTCAAAGGGTACGCAGTCTAAACGCATCGGCCACGGTTGTGGCCTCACGTAAAAGCGTTTTGTGCGCGTGTGAATATTTGATGCTAACATCAAACGGGCTTGCTTACAATCGCTCATTGTTAATTCAAGTCGGTTTGGACATTAGGTCTCCTGCAAACCGCTGTATAACACTCAAACATACAAACATTTGGATGGACTTTTGTATTGTTGATTACGTTTAGGTTAGTGAGAACAGTGGTGGTCCAGTGGCAACGGCCGCGACTTACGAGTTGTAGGTCAGATTCGATTCCAGGCGGGCGCTTTGCAAAACGGTGAAGGAAAATATTGGAGGAAATCACATTTCATTTGAATGTAGTAGGGGGCGAGGGCATTTAAACATAAATTATTAAAGAAGTATTAAATACTTAAAGGTGAAGGAAAACATCGTGAGGAAACCGGCATGTCCTAGAACCAAAAATTAGAAGACACGTGACATCCGCCAACCCGCTCTGGGTCCGTGTGATGGATGGTGGTGGCCCACTTACTCTCGAAGAGCCCTGTGGCCTGTGAAGGCCTGTGTCGCAGAAGTGGGAACACTATAGGCTGTTTATGCAATTACGTTTAGATTTACTTTAGGAGAAACAAAAGAAAATGGTCTGCGTGTCACTAATTGACCAGATGTGTAGATGTATTTTTTTCAAAATATATCGATGCAAGAAAGTACCTTCCTCAAGTCCTGGGGGTCTACTCCGAAGTGGTATCGGCCGAATGTTCGGCCGTTTCCTGCTACGAAGTTACTATTTGGTTCGGTTGGTCCCGATCCTACACTCTCTCGAATATTTACTATGGTCCCGACCCAACTGAGCCGATTCGAACTTTTTTCGAATTTTACAATAATATTCGGTTCAGCCATGTGTCGTGTCGGTCCGATCCGATCATTCGCACTTTGCACTTCGTAGTGGACCCCCAGGGCTGTATTTTTTTAATGAAGCAGTTTTCTTTATTATTATTATAAATGCACGTGCCTGTTTTTGGTATTCTAAGCTAAACTTTTTAATTAAGTCTCTTTTCACATTGCTGATAGACATTAGGTATTATAATTCTGTGTTATTACAAATTCTCCTTTGTTTCGCTAGATAAAAATGTAACGACTGAACAACTTAGATTTTAGAACGAAAACGTTTATTAAAAACACAATTTTAACGAACAAAGATCCCTTTTGATTTTTCCTGAAAAAGGAGAGAAATTATAATACATTAAACAAAGGAGAAAGAAAAAAAATGATAACATTATACTTTGATAATTAAACAAGGTTTTAACAATTAATGAAAGGTGCAATTGGACAAAAGCTTATCGGGTCCCGAAGCAATGAATTGAAGTGATGAATTGAGCCGTGGAATCGGACCATAAAGCTTCCAGTCCACTGACTCGTAACGTTCGTAAGGCGTGAGATACTGAGGTCACGTTTTATTAGGAAATAGTAGGGCCTGGCTTTTTGACAGCCTGACCTTAATTACTATAGTTAGACTTGAAACTTTGCCTATGTGGAGGTTATGACTCGGTTAATAGTAGGTATTGAAATTCTTGTGTGACAATTACTCGCCTGCGTTTGTTCTGTCTATATTATCATTACGGCTATACGTACAGAGTGTAATTATAAGTGTTGGTACTGAAAATGGCTGAAAAAGGCAAGGTATAATTACAATTTCGAGATAATAGCAACTCTTCATCATTCTCCTGCCCTTATCCCAATTTATTTGTGGTCAGCGCAACATGTATTTCGTGACACTAGCAACTGCTGATTCTAATATAGATAAACTGTGTACATAAGTGGCCTCAACGTCAGTTGCCAAAGTTATTACTAACTTAAAACTAAAATTGTTTATTTCTACTTTTTCAATATACCTGTTAAATTACTTACATAATTTAACATAATCAGCATATATTGTTCCCACTGCTGGGACACAGACCTCCTGTCAGTGCGACAGAGTGGGCCGTATCTACCAGTCGGGCTCAGTGCGGCTTGGTAGATGTCAAATGTCATTCTCCCTTACGGCATGGAAAACCCAGCTTGTTGAACGTTACGTTCTAGTGTGCATGAGCCATGCGACCTTCCAAAACTGTTGATAAAATATTCAATCCATTCTTGTCCGCATAAGTAATCATTTATAATGGAACGTGCAGATTAAATACACGTCGACGCGTGTCGCTCGTGTGCATGCACACTAAGCTACTTTGCTTTGTTTGAAGATGTGGGCGGAATCATTCACTACCTCCCGGCCGCGAGACATGCACGAATGACTGGCAAATAAGTTACCCGCCCAGCTAACGTGGCAAACCTCGTCGTGTACATACACACAACCTACGTAGCAGTGGACGTTTGACTTAACATAACGTAACGTTATGTTATAGAACACGACACCCACAGATAATAAAAATGTAACCATAAACGCCCGCTTTTATTTCAAAAAGGAAAATGGCGTGCGCTGTACGTGCTAGAACGATACGAGTATAACGTTTGGAATTCAGTGGCCACTACTCGTTTAACTCAAATGGTCCAACTTCACATGAAGTTGGCTTCGAAACTGAACTATTTTTAATATGCAGCCTTTGAAAGCAAATATGCGAAGCTTCAATGCGGATGCACTATACAGGGTGGCAGGGACATCGACGCGCAAACGTCGTGAAAAGGTTTACACCTGATGCCATAAATAAAATTACGAAAGTCATCCATCTCGGAAATGACCGGTTAAAAAAATTGACATTTTTGAGTGCGCAATGAAAACAACGCGATCAAAACGCTCCGCGGATGGCACGCGCGCTCGCGCTACTGTCCGCGATACCGCGCGCTGCCCTTTCGAGTTTTACTCGTATTTAAATTGCTGTTTTAAGTGAAACAAGTGAATTAACTATTTTTTGAAGTGAAAACTTCTTTAGCGGCGTTGAACACTTTTTTTGTAATGGGTAAAAAATGTTAAACTCGCGTCAGGACACGTGACCTGATTGAAAATTCGTAAGACGGTAAGTTTTCACTTCTGCCGGCACTCCCGGAGTGCAACCCGTCGTTTTTAATTAAAAATCTCATTGAGTTAGATAGAAATAATGATTTTATAGAGAGTACAGTAAAAAAAATTGTAGAAAAAAACGTAAAAATTAAGAAAAAGCCGACGAAAAATTTCAACACAGGGGGGTCCAGAATCATGTACTGAATCCATGGTAAGCGGTTGCGCGTCGATGTCCCTGCCACCCTGTATTGTATGCTCTTATGCTGGACAAATTGAAAAAGAATTGGTCTCACATCAGAAACTAAGCTCGTCATCATCATCTGCCTAGCCTTTTCCCAACTATTTTGTGGTCGGCTTCCAGTCTAACCGGATGTTGCTGAACACCAGTACTTTACATGGAGCGACTGCCTATCTGACCTCCACAACCCGTTACTGGGTTATACGATACCCCTTGGTAATGAACACATACTCGATACTCACATCAGAAACTAAGCTATGAAAGGGAAAAAAACTAATGGAATAGTACCTAAGTATAATATACCTAACATCATGCCTGTAATCTCCGAAGGGTTAGGCAGAGATGTGCCTTTGTTACACCCACATTTCGCCAGTTATGTTTAAGTTCCTTGTAACAGGCGTGTGCGAGCTTATAATTGCCATCAACCGGGCACAAATCCGTGAGGAATATCGGTGTAGATCAGTTAAGTGGTTCTCAACATGTTAGCGCAAACAATCAATCAATCAACTTAACCTATCGCAGTCCACTGCTGGACATAGTCAACAAACTATTCAGGCTCAGGCTGCGCCACAACACCCTGTCCTCCTCCTAAAGCATCTAGTCAATCCCAGCCACTTTCTTAAGGTCATCCATCTACATAGCTGGGGACGTCCCACACTACGCTTACCGATACGCGGTCTCCACTCCAGGACTCGTCTAATCCACTGGCCATCAGTTCTTCGAAAAACATGGCCAGCCCCCTGCCGCTTCAGTTTGCTTACTCTGCAAGCTATGTTGTTAGCACACTAACGAATAAAAGACAAATGAAACCAAACATAAAATTAAAAAATCAAGTGTTTCTCAAACTTTCGAACCAAAAATATAAACACTAAGTCTGTCTAGACTAAGAGCTAGTTAATGTATCATGCAGCCATTTGCGAACGTCTTGCTAAGTCCCTGATTTAGCACCAGCACTGCAGCAGACGCTCCTAATTGAGAATTTATAAGATAGTCTAGAACATTCACCTTAAATAGTTTGTTGTTTAGTTGAAAACTTTGATGTTTTAGAAGCGTTTGCTTTCATTAACTTAAGACTGTTTGCATAGCAGTTTGAATCTATGAGTCAAAAATGCTATGTAAATAGTCTACCTAACTGGAACAAAATAGCAATATTTTAGTTTTTTAATAGTTTTATTTAGTATAGGATATTATATTTTTATTTTAATACTTTGTAGTTTATTTAGTATTAGAAGTTTGTAAATATTATCTTTATTTGCCTTGTGAAATACTCGTATATAATCCACTGAAACAAAATCAATGACTTGAGATATAGCTCTCAAATTATTTATTCATTATCAGCCCGCGGTATCCATCCACGAGAAAATTCTTGTTTTAATCTTAAACATATCCTGTGACACTCGGTAATACTGTAGCATCCCATTAAAGAAATATTTTTTGGAATCGGATCCGAATTCCGAAGATCACCTCCTACATACAACCTCACAATGTTACCTATTTATAATATTAGGATAGAGAACATAGAACAGAAAAAAAATAGCACATAGTAAGATACGTCCATAAACCATATTAAATTTCCCATCATATAAATTAACTTCACGGAAGCATAGAAAGACTCTTCATAATAATTATCTCGATACATATTCGTACCAGTTTCCAAGAAAACGTATATTCCTTCTACCTACTTGAATAATTAATTAACAGGTTAATTATATGATGGCATGGTTTCTAATGGATACCTTAATTAATTATTAATATTGTAGAAAGATATTAGATACACATCACGTAAATGATTAATGAACCCATTAAATTATATGTTTTTCATAAAACGTAATGAAATAGTTCCAGTGACTGTAAACTTGACGGAGTTCGAGTTTGACTAACCTAAAGTGAAGTAAACTTGACGGAGGAATGAGGAATGCGCTTCCTCTTGATATCAGGACGGCCACCAGTCGGTACGCATTTAAGCGGAAATTGCAGAGTTATTTTCAAAACAAATAGCGTAGAGTCATCTCAACAGCTCTTTCCCTTGATTTTGTATATACAGCGTGGCGCTTTAATGGCGACATTAATTTAACACACGTATACGATTTCGCGTCTTAGTTGTATGAATATATTTTAATTCAATTAAACATTAATATTTATTTATTTATTAACAATTTTCTAAAATAGCATCTTAGAGCAACCTGACTTAAAGAACTGTAGCGCAGGGGTCATTTGCCGGGATCACGGATCATAACATCGCATCAATGTAATTAAAACAAATAACGTGCAAATATAAGGCGAATTGAAGGAAAGAGAGAGAGCCCTATGGCGGCGAGCGGCGCAGGTGGAAGTTTTCAAGTTAGGTTTTTTTTATGTTGTTATAACTTTTATGATTACCGACCACTAGCCCTACCCATGTGTTAAATTAATGTCGCCATTGTAGCGGCACGTTGTATATATATATATATATTATAAGTATATTAAATAGTAATAGTATGTATGTGTATATAACCTATTTATGTATTTATGTGACCTAGTTTTTCTTCACCACCCTTAGTTGACTGGTAGAGAATGCATAAGGCATTAAGTCCGCCTTTGTACCTTTTTGTGTGAAAGTTTAAATAAATAAATAAATGAGGAAAATGTCATGACGAAAGTTTTAAGTATGAATGTGGATGGCTATAAGAGTAGGGGAAGTCCAAAGAAACGATAGATGGAATGTGTGAAAGATAATATGGCTAGAATGGGGGTGACTACCGAGATGACACTAACAGAGAAGTATGAAGGAAAAAGACTTATTGCGACAACCCCAAATTAATTGGGATATAAGCAGGAGAACAATGATGACCTAGTAATGAAACTAATCGATAGCATAGTTAAAAATATTGACTAAATAAATAAGGTTAGCGTCAAAAGTGCAGGAGCGTTATGTTGTATGACAGCGTCCTGTCTTTTGTCAATCATCATCAACATACTATAGCAGTTTATTGCTGCATAGGCCTTACGATCGCACGCCATCATCTCAATTGGACTCGAATGGATTGAAATAAGAACCATACTAAATATGTTTGAGCAACGCTCAAATTATTTAAGAACTTCGAAAAAAGCACAGGTACAAAACGTTTTTAAACCTCCGCATTTCCATAGAAAAGGAACATATTCCAACTAAAATATGCAGCTTCTCCGTATGTCATTCTCAACTGTTCTCGGTGCATCTGACGCTGATTGATGCTGCCCTAACGACTGAAAGCATTCTACCATACGAATCGCAAATCCCAATATTCCAAGCCGAATTGTTCTTTGCTGACTGCATTACCTATGATAGATGCATGTGTAAATCTTCTTCTTTTCTGGTATTGGCACGAAGTGTACGGGAATAGTATATGTCGTGGTAAAAATAATCAGTAACGTAGGAGTGGCTGTGGCAAATTGCGACGGATATTTCAGGCTTTTTGCGTACCTAAGTTATAATTTATTTTCAACAGAAAGCGAAATCCTCTTTTAAGATTTATTTCCAAAGGTTAAAGGTGCAACGAACTGGACAGTCTAAAGTTTAAAAATAAGAAACTGTTCAAAATAAATCAACATTTTTTAGATAAAAAATTAAATATTTTTTAGGTTAAGTGCAAAAATTTTGGGAATCGCTGTCCCAGACATTGCTGGTTTAATAAAGATGTTAATCTTGAAATGAAATTAATTTATTAAAATTTAGAAACATTCTACGAAATTCTTAATTAATTTGGATGCTGTACAGAGAGTAATACAATTACATTAGAAAACTAAATGTTTCTAGTTTGTAGGTATTTAAAGTTTTGTTTTATACTATGTACATGATAATTGTTGTTTTTAATGAGGGTAGGACCAAACATTAATTAAATAATTATTAGGCTTCAATTTTGGATAAGCAAACATCTGTTTCTTTATTGTTCAAAATTATTAGATTCTCAGTTTTAATAATACAGCTTTCGCAATATTATTAGTTAAGGCCTGATTTTTCGATAGTCTGATAATTTTTATCTGAAGAATAAATATGACAGTTTGACATATTATCCTATTTATTATTTATTTACTTTATTAATATTATAAACATGAAAGTTTATATGGATGGATGGATGGATGTTTGTTACTCTTTCACGCAAAAACTACTGAACGGATTTGGATGAAATTTAGCACAAATATGGTTTATAACCAGGATTAACATATAGAATACTTTTTTATCCCGATATTCCTACGGAATCGAAACTTATGCGGGTGAAACCGCGGGGTGCAGCTAGTAAAAAAATAAAAAAATCTGTCAAACCGGAATATGTATTCCTCAGATAAAAGTTATCAAACTTTTGAAAAATCTACCCTTAATTACTTTTAATATTAATTATCTAATAATAGTTTAGTTTACGAATTAAAATATTCAAAAATCTAATGGTATTGCCACTCCACTACCTAGAGAAATGATGTAAATATTTGCCAGGTATAAAACAGATCGAATCTATTAGAATCAAATAGGAGAGCACTTGAATACCAATGAGGTCAGAAATATTGGAATTCAAATACCTTTAATAATTTCTTAAAAGACTATAAAAGTATCTACGTGGCTGTCTAAAAGGTTCTATTTTAGAAAACATTTTTACCGACAAAACTAGGAAAAATAGGAGACATAAATAATAACATAAAATTGATTGGAGGAATTGACGATCGAGTAGAGATGGTGATTAAGGGACTAACCACACTTATTCAGCTCTGTTCAGCTTTTGTCCCTAGAAAACGACGATTTTGTATGGAATACGTACGCATCCATAACACTGAGCGGATGCATACGCATTCTATACAAAATCGTTGTTTTCTATGAACAACAGCTGAATAAGTGTGGTTATTCCCTAATTTTCACTCACTTATCGGTAACTTTCTATCTTAGGGTAGCCTTACGGACATTACATATTAGATGGAAATTAGTATATCGTAACGTGTGTGGCTACCCTTAGAGTCCGCCTACTTTAGTTATATATCTATTGCATAAGCGGTCCTACCAATATTAATATCATAAAATAGAAAAGCTGGTATGTAAGTTAGTTAAACATAATGCAGAGGAACGGAAAAGGATGGGAGGAATATTTGTGGCAACGTTGGTTTGTTATAGTCTACACATAACGGGTATGTTCCCAATGTTGGGACACAAGATCTTCGACAGGGAGTGGGCTGAAATCTAACACGCCTGTCTTCGAATTTTTGGTTCTAAGACACGCCGTTACCCCACCTCTGTTGCTATAGTCAGTGTGGCATAAATTCTTAATACTGAAATCTTATGAGACACATGAGCTCTCCTACAAATTCCGTTTAATTCCGGATGAAAACAGCTTTTCCGGATCTTTTTTGCAAGTTACAGGGCTGTGTATTTCCAGCTTTACCGCAAAAATGTTTTTTTATAAAATGAATGATCACAACGATCCATCATCGCTCAGTGTATGGTGGTGCAACCTCAAGCGCTTTGTGTGCTTGCAGTTTTAAAGCGAATAAAGCGCTGAAATACGTCTTATTGGACAAACTGAGACCGAGCTTTTAAGGGCTGAACACAGTCATTATTTGGGTACGCTTTCGATTGTTCTTAAGAAAAATGGAACTGTTTGTATCTTTAAAAAAATAAGGATGGGCTAGCCAGATGCTTCTCTCCTCATTTGTCGGTGCTTTTGGCTAAGTTTATCTCTAGCAAATACGTAATAGATTTAGTTCATTTATCTGAGTTTAAAATCAGCTGCAGTTTTTCTCTTATTTTTACTATTACTTTTCATTCATTATCAGCACCTTATCATAATTCGAAAGGTTTTGAAGGAAATTCCTAATCCATTACTTTATATGTTTGAAAAATTCTTATGCTCGACCATGTAAAAAACGCAATGAATGTTGTTGTATTGTCATGTTGATTGTCATTTGCAATAATTGTTAGCGTGTTACGCAATTACCCCGCTGGTGTAGGTAAGTAATATACCTAACGTTGGCGCTAAACTATACTAACTATATGTTGCTTCTCTTTATTTGACACGTTCCAAAAAGCAATTAAAAATAAATTAAATTCTGTTGAATGTTGTAACCTTTTACTAATATAGCTTTATTGAAATTAAAATACTTCAGAATCGTTTATAAATACAGCAATTTCGCCGAAACTATGCCACAACAGGAACTACTTATACAAATCCCAGCATCCTCCTGTATAAAGCTGCCTAACACGTCCCCAAACAAGTCAAAACTCGCCGAAAGCCGATACATCACGTCATGTCACCCGGTTCCGGCTGAAACCCTCTTACACCTCCAAACTGTTGCGCTAAGTCGCCCATTCCTCCCGTCAGGGGCGGGTTCACCCCCCTACTCAACCCTGTACAAATTACCATATGAAAGTCTGCTGTAAGTACTTTACATATTTTCTTTGCATTGGGTCAAAAGAAATGTGCGATTTGGGGTCGAGTTCGAAAAGAAATTGGGGTTCGTTTTTCTGCTCGTGTTGATTATGCTGATGAACCTTTTACCCCCGAATTCTCCAATGACAACACAGCGTACAGGGACTAGATTAATACTCGGCCTATAATGTTCTCACTGCTGGGACACAGGCCTCCTCTCTGTGCGAGGGAATGGGCCATCATCACAGCGGGCCCTAACAGAATACCAGCGCTGCGACATTTATATTTTAAATGTCGAAGCACCATGCTGAGGTAGGAGCCTTTTGGCCTCGTATAGGACTTTCTGTTTCATTTTACCTTTATTACTTTTTTTTTAATATAATTTGTTCTATTTTTATTTTAAACTGTGTTTAGTTTAGTTTATAATCCAGTAAAAGTCGCAATAAATACTTTTTCTTTCTTTCTTTATCCACCACGCGGGCCCAGTGCGGGTTGGTGGATGTCGCATGTCTTCGATTTTTTTTTTGTTCTACTAGGACATGCCGGTTTCCTGACGATGTTTTCCTTCACCGTTTTGAGACCTAGTGATGAAATAGAATTTACAAAGTAGACTCGTCAGTCGGGACCAATACCACGGAGCCACCACTATCAGGACTTATCGTGACGTAATGTTAAATTGGGTGTGTTTGAGTATTTCGCCCAGTCACGAATTTAAATTACTTTTCAATTGAACCTTAAAAAAACATTGGTTTTCGTATTTAATGTTTTTGATTGGTTTAACAGCAGCTAGCTTGCCTTTCGCCTTTCGGGATCGGATTTAGCAAAAGTTTAATTGGATTTTCAGTTAACAAAATTTTTAACTTGTCACTCAGTGTTTAAATTGTTTTTCGGAATTGAAATTAAAAGAGTTTTGAGGTTATTTAACAACTAATCTTGCGGTGTTAGCACAAGTCGTACTTTGCTTGTTTTATCTTGAATTCTTAAACTTTGAATGATATAAACACTGCATTATTTTTTCCTAACTTCGTCGATGGCAATCTATAATGTGTCGGCCCAGAACTTAGCCAAGGAGTATTGCGTTTTCAATAGCGCCCATAAACTCTACCAAAGTACAGTTATTAGAGCAAGCAGAGTTCCATCATCAGCAGAACTATATTTTAAACTCAAACTCAAAGAGGTCGGAAAGGTCAGTCAAAAAGACGTCTCTAGTTACCGATTTCAAAGTTTTGTAGGTTCCTAAGGAGAAGAATGGAGAAGAAAGTCTACGGAAACTCTTTTAAATCAAAATATTTTGTTATTTTATTTGCACTCCAGGTTGGAATGGTTGGTTTTGTTCTCATGTACAGATTCTCATAAGCATAGCATAATCAGCCACCACTGCCTCCTGCACCTGCTCTCTGTGAGAGGGAGTGGGCCATACTTAATGCATCACGCAGGCCGAGTGCTTGTTGATAGATGACACATGTCTTCGAATTTTTGGTTTTAGGACATGCCGGTTTCCTCACGATGTTTTGCTTTATCGTTTTGAGAGCGTGGTGAAATAAATACACAAAGTAAAGTGCCTGCTGGGTTCCAACCTACGACCTACAACTTGTAAGTCGCGGCCGTTACCACTGGGCCACCACTTCTCTTCTTATTGCTGCAGCTCAAGTGAGTTCATGGTTCCATTAAAACCATGGTTTGTTACCTCTAAATAACAGAACTGAGTAAAAAAGCTGCTAATGTTTATATTCACACCTACATTCATTTCCAAACTCTTGTGTCCATCTAAACCGAACGCCGAGATACGAGTCCCATAAATTCCAATCGCTTTAAAAGCTTTTACAAGCCATCAATAAAATGTCATAAAACGAATTAATTTCGGTTAGTTTACTACTCGTTTTTTATCGTGTTAAAGCTTGTTTAATCATGTTATATACTAATGGGTGTAACTGTGAAGCTGAATTACACTGTGTAACAATATACCGTGTGTCATTGAATACCGTGAGCCCTAATTATTTGGGATAATCTTACTTACAAACAATGAAGCTGAAGTTTGTTTGTTTGTCTGTTGAACGCACTAATCTCTGGATTTGAAAAAATATTTTTGTATTTGATAGCCCAATTCTTGAGGAAGGCTATTTAATATCACGCCAGGGCCCTTAGGAACGGGGAGGTGGGACCCGCTGAGGAACAAAGCCGGTAGAGTCCGGCATACCCCTCTGTCACCCCACGATGGAGGAAGTCCATGAGGATTTCCAAAAAAAATATAAAGGGCCCTTAGAAACCGAGCAAAAAGAAAAAAGGTCATAAAGAACGCTAAGAGAAAACAAATTAATAGCGCGGGCAGAGGATGCGATGCGACGGGGTGGGGGGAACAAGATATTTCACACGGAAAAAGTCGCGAGCAGAACCTAGTAATATTATAAATGTGAAAGTTTGTATATTTGTATGCTTGTTACTTAATCACGCAAAAACGGGTGAACGGACTTGAATGTTAGGCACACAGATAGACAATGATCTAGTTTAGGACATAAGACTTTTTGTCCGGGTAGTAAGATCCCATGGGATCCGACCTGCACACGGGCAAGCCGCAAGCATGAATCCCCCCCCCCCCCCCCCCCGTTAATGTACATTTATTTATTCAAGGTCTAACACACAAACATACGTTACACAAGGCAGACTTAATGATATGATGTTTTATTCAATTTACCTTCTCTATAGACTCTCTCATTAAGGCTTTACTGTGTTAGGTCTATACGACTAACTAACCTTAATTTCTGAGCTTCGAATGAATGAACCCAAAACAATTTCACAAACAACAGGAAACCCAAAAATAAGTTTGTACAAAATTTATCAAATACCGCTGAATAAGGAGCTAAACAAAATTCAGTAGGCATACATTTTTAGGGTGAAATAATTTATACTTTGCGAGATATCCTGTGAGATTTGAGCGGGAGGTATGCTGACTGCTGCCGTGCTGGCAAAGGGTGACTGATTGCCGTGGATAAGAAGATAAACCCTCTGAAATAAAGGGATGGGCCGCTTTTAAGCTGATGACGTTGTTTTAGATTTAGTGACGTTCAAAATAATTTTGTTTATGAGTAAAGAAATTCATTTTTCTTGTTATGGTATAATTTTATAGCTACACATTATGTTGGCTGTAGCTTTGAGATTGAATAGTATAGTAGAAAAGAAAAGAAAGACAGAAAACTCGTTTGTTGTCCGATAAAAATGACGCCTAGAAAAAACACAAACACAAAAAAAAACAAGTAAGGGGAAAGTATTAGTCACATCCACGTAAAACTGCCATCGCTCAGCAAAATGCTGTGACCCTATGCGAGACAAAACCACTGGGCTGGTTTTCAGCATTTTGTGCTTCTGTGTTAATCTGTAGCGTATGAAGTGTGTAGCGGTATCTATAACGCCACATGCGAACTACGCGTCATACTGACGTCACGCAGAATCCTGCATCGCGCAAGCAGGGTTTACCACGGAATTAGCATATATACAACGGCCCGACATGATTCATCGGGCAGTTGCCAGACACAACACCCGTCTGGTCGGAGGATCCTCCCTTTTCTACGGAGTATGAGTGAACTTCACACCCTCATACCTCTATTACCTATATGTTATTTATTCATTTCCCCGTTCCTCATTTGACACAATGTGTAAGACTGCATGTTCATCAATTTAAAGAATAAAAAAAAATGACTAGAATCGCAAAATTAATTCCACAAAGGTCACTGATTTCCTCCTCAACCCAATTAAAATTGGGAACAGTAAAATAAATGGAATATTATAAATTAAAAGGGACAATCTGCCATGGTATAAACCCATTGAGACAATTATAGCTGAATATACGTTTACAGATAAAATTGAAAAGCGCACGAATTTCGTACAGAAATGCCCAACAGATAATTAAGGAATTAATACCATTCAGCCAGTACACAATGGCTCGCATCAATTATTGGGCTGAATTGTTTGTATTGAACCTTTTTCGTCGAATGACGGGAAACGATGTGAATGGCGCGCACAAGTAGCCCCGTCACTTCGCTGTCAAATTGACAATTCAGTAAACGGTTTTTTTGGTAAGCTAAGTAATTAGCAGAGAAATAAAATATTCTGAACTAGGCTTGAACTGTGTTTTTTTTCGCTCTTTTACATTTACCTACCAAGCTTTTATTTTTCCGGTGTCAAATATTTATAGCAGCGGTTGAGAGCATCCAAATGAAAGGTTATTTTTAAGTATTTTAAGATGGTTCAGGTTAAAAAATCTGATTGTACGCAGCGTTTTCCAAGTTCCATTGTTTTATACCAGGCAAGCTTCATTTGTGCGATTCGGGCTCACTCTCATACAACGCTATCTATGAAATGAAAGATTAAACTTTCAACAAACTCCACCTGTGTAACTTACTTAACAATTTAAGAGGTTTAAGATTGTTTTAACTAAATAAACAGTGGAATGATGTCACAACAAAATGGAATACTGCTGGGATTATTTTCTGTGCGGTACCTAATACTAGAGGTTGGAATCCTTTGAAAGAAAAGACGACGGCAGCTTTGATGGTAATTAAAGCCGCATTAGTTTGGCTGCGTATTAATTAGTATTTGAGCTGGTATTAATTGTCAAAGACATTGTTGGTAAGTAGTACTGGGAATATCTATGTCGTTTGGCTTTGTCACTTTGTGGTCTTAACTTTATTTCCATATTTCAATAAATAATTTATAATTGGACCTCTTTCAACCCCTCGAGTTTGAATTTGAATAAAACGAGGTTGGGCTTTATCGCATCTATTTGTTTGTTTATTGTACCTATATTATTTTAAATGTTTGTTTGGTGATTTCTCATTTAAATAAATAATGCAATAAGTATTCATTTTAGTGCTGATGGTGTAGCGAAATGAAATGAATCATTTATTTAAATTAATGCAACTATAAAGTGAAAGTCAGGAATAAATTATTACTTTGGAAAAAATAAATCCCACAGAAAACAAAAAAAATTCGGGTGCTGCACCTTACATGTGATGGAAGTGTAATTTCTTAAAAAATGAAGACTTGAAGAGATTTAGTGTAAGAGACAGAGAGAGTTACATCTTTCTTCTCTCTCTCATATAACGAAATGTGCCTAAACGTGATGGGTCCTTGAAATCTCACTCTCAATTCTCGCTTAACTGTCGAATCGCCGCCTAAGGCACTTTCCTCACCGGATCGGCGCGTTTTCGTTTCTGTACCGAATCTGTACAGATTCTTTACCGAGAACCATTTTTTGACTGGCACGGTTTGCTACGGTTTTGTCGTTTCTTATGGGTCCAGCGCTGCGTGAGTGAACTGCGGGGTGGGGCGGGAGTGACGGGACGGGCGAGTCGAATGGTTCGGGAGTACTCGGTACAGAGACGTGTGTATGCGCTCGTAAAGAATCTGTACCGAAACTACTCAGTGATGAAGCTCTCATTTAATTACATGCTCTCGGTAAAGAATCCGAAAAGATTCGGTATAGAAACTAAAACGAAACGAAAACGCGCCGATCCGGTGAGGAAGGTGCATAGGAAATTTCTCTTCAAATGCTTTTTTCGCAGTGTATAAAAACCTACTATATGTAGGTGTCTACAGTATGAGACCACAGCCTCCGTTTCATAACCTCACTTTTTCAGGTTAATACCCTCACTTTTGCATATGCAAGTACCCACATTTTTGCTCAACAAACGTGTCAGCGGACTGGGTGGTGGAGACTTTATGTCCCGGCAGGCTTCCGGATCCGTTTCCTCATTTCCGGCGTTTCCGTGACGGAGCGGTTAATTTTCGAACTTAGTTAGAGGGTAGACAGAGTTGTGTGACGACACGGAATATTGTACGGTAAATTAGTTTAATTTGTTTTATTAGTGACGGGATCAAGTCATTTAGATATGAGGAAATTTATGTGTAGAGTGATTTTTGGGAACCTATTGAAGAAATTGTTTTTCGTAGAATTAGCTGGAACTGGGTCGATTGAAGGTTAAGCTACGCTTGGTGAGGTCGTTTCGTGGATGGGTAACAATCCATTACATACCATGCCTCGGAAAGAACGTTGGTCCCCGCTGTCATTCGTACTTTGACAGTCGTTATGGGGCTCTATGGCCCGAAAGTCTGACAACCAGTTTTGCCACGGGGTATCGTATTACCCAGTAACTGGGTTGTGGAGGTCAGATAGGTAGTCGCTCCATGTAAGACACTGGTATTCAGCTGCATCTGGTTAGACTGCAACCTTACCCAAATATATTTGGAAAAGGCTAGGCCATAGGAAGGCCATTGAAAATGTAGTTGAAAATTAATAAACCGTGATACATTAAAACAATGTTGGGTTTTCATTAAAATTGTGTTTTAAATGCGTTATCAATTTTTTTTAACATCCGACTCTCGTTATCGAGAAAGTTACGCAACAATGAATATGAAATATGAATATATATGAACAAAAACTGTTTCAAAGTTTTTTTTTAATAATTGAACTTACAAACAAAAACGAGTTAATAAATCTATGAAAAAATAACCACAAATAGAACAAACAAGGTATAAACGTGAAACCCTAAAAAAGAAAAAAATAACCTTGAAATTATGACCCTACGAAATGTTGTCGCGTCGGGGGACCGCTCTAATTATTAACCTAACGTTCTGTTAAATTTTAAAATAGTAGCTGTCCCCCGGCGCGACAACATTTAATCAAAAAATTTCATACGTACAGACGCCAGCAGGTCAAGCTACCCGAAACTGTCAAATTTTCCCAATCAACCTTGAACCTTAATGATATAGCAATAAAGTTGACAATATATTAAAGAAATTTGACAGATTGTAGTAGCTTGATGTGCTGGCGTCCGTACCTACTTACGTAGGGTCATAATTTCAAGGTTATTTTTTCTTTTTTAGGGTTTCACGTTTATACCTTTTTTGTTCTATTTGTGGCTATTTGTTCATAGTTTTTTTTCAACTTGTTTTGTGTCGGGAGTTTTTTTTAATTTTTTGTTAAATTTTTATTTCATGCTTTTTGAAGGGAATCCTTAATTTTTTGTTTAAGTTCTTTTATTTTCTTGCGTTTTAAGATTTAGGTAATTTGGTGATTAATCAGGTTTTTTGTAATTCGCCATTTTACGGTGGCGGCCATCTGGGATTTGAAATTTATCATAGTGTATAGTATTCTACTAGTCAAGCCCTTTCATTTTGATAGGTACCCATATTGAGGGAGTTGTGAAAAAATATGTAATCCGCCATTATGTGGCAGCGGCCATCTTGGACCGATTTTCATCAAACATAGCTAAGAACACTCCAGACTAATTCACCTTTCAAACAAAAAAAAAAAAAAACAAAATCAAAATCCGTTCATCCGTTCGGAAGCTACGATGCCAGAGACACACACACACACACACACACACACACACACACACACACACACACACACACACACCTGACACGTCAAACTTATAACACCCCGTCGTTTTTGCGTCGGGGGTTAAAAACAAATAATCAGCATTCGAATTGCGTAACACACTCTGCATCAATCACAATCTGCATCATTTTGAAGGATATTGCTAATCCATTGCTTTATATCAACAACGTAAATAACGCAATGAATAGAATAGAATACTCTTTATTATATATACCATACAAGTTACAGACATAAATAGGACATTTTACAAAGGCTGACACAATGAATGTGATTGAACTGTCAAAATGAAAGCCATTCCTACTGTTAATATGCTACCCAATTACGCTACAGAATAAAGAACGATATAAAGAGTACCTACCTACTCAACATTTTTATTTCTATCTATTTGCGTTATAGGAAAAGGCATCAAAACTAAAAATAAACATTATCGCTCTCTTAAAAGAGTAACCAACATTTGCTCATAAAGTAGGTTATTTTAACACTGGCAGACAGATAAAACCTGACAGATACTATCGCTCCCAATATACCCGTAAAACATATCTGGGAAAGTGAAACCTTTTTTTTTCTGCACCCTTTTGTTGGAAAATCCTTATCCCGGATCGGCACTAATCCAGATACATAATTTATAAGCTACTGCTTCTTCAGATAAAACATTGTTCAGGGTAGCAATGAAAACAGTTTGATTTAATTTACACGCGTAACTATTTATTTAATTTTTGTTGCGCAGCAGTTCTCGATATAGTTTATGATAACGGCGAATTCGGAAATGTGTGTGTTTGTGTAAGCCTCATGTGCTGACGCTACTCGTCTTCACGTACACATTCACAGCGTGTTTGTATACGACGCGCGCTTTACTTGTAGTAACCAATTACCACAAGTTAAGCGCGCGTCGCTTCGTGAGATAAAAATACTGTAACACATTCAGTTAACCTATGCTTATTTAAAATCTTCAAAGGGTTAGTTATCATGATCCGAGGTTTAAGCCAGAAGCTAGACCCCGGAACAGGAGGCGTACTGATAAATCCCGAAACTGTGAAAGATTAATGTCATGGATTTAGGGAAACCGATACAGGGGTGAACGCTTAAGTTACAGTAATAGTTAAGATCGAAGGGAATGTAGGCTGGTGCTATAATTTATCCCATAAGACTTTTCACCTATTAGTTTAGCGACCCGCCCCTGCTTCGCACGGTTTACACGACTTGACAAAACACCG
Source organism: Apamea monoglypha (assembly GCA_911387795.2). Classification (NCBI taxonomy): domain Eukaryota; kingdom Metazoa; phylum Arthropoda; class Insecta; order Lepidoptera; family Noctuidae; genus Apamea; species Apamea monoglypha. The sequence goes on from OU426931.1 coordinate 4,231,531, forward strand.
AGTTTTATAATTATATGTATGTTTAATATTAATTTTATACTCACATAAACCTTAAGGAATAAATTCTCTAATTTATAGATCAAAATCAGTTCCGCAGTTTAGTAAAACAACATACAGACACGAGAAGCGACTTTAATTTTATAACTTTTATAATATTTCGATTACAAAAATAACCAATCGACTTTCCAAAAATGTTTTTGACTGCTGTAAAGCATCGCACATTTCGATGAGCCCTATCAAGTTTGGGCAACGGGTTTGACTAAAAACCTATAGACTTTCTAGTAAGACTTCAGGCAACACCTATATAGGATGACTTGTAATTAGTGACCAATACTTAAACACTCATTATACTCATCATAACAAACAACTTTCCCAAAGAAAATATTTATTATTAATTTACCATGCGCATGACACCCATCAGTCAAAAACTTAAATATCCACAGTCCCTAACAACGCGATAAGCAAACAAAATACTTCCTTATCCAAAACAGTTAAAATATTCACCCGATCACCCTTAACGGGCCCATTATACATGGGGGTCAGTTTCGAACCTTTACGGGCCGATATAGCTGTATAGAGCTATTTGGGGACAAAGTGACCCTTAGCTAAGGTACACAATATACCTAATTGGCAAGTTTATGGAGTGGATGAGACGGTTTGACAGTAATGACGGCTGACTTCATAGAGGTTTGTGATAAGGCTTTTATGAAATTCTGCGGGATGGTTGATATAAAAGTGGTAAAAAGATGAAAGGAAATCGTTTGCCTTGGTATAGTGATGAATATAAATGTTGATGGATGGATATGGAAAGGGGAGAGGGGCTTGTGGCTAAGTAATAACAGCCGCACGGGTCGATTGATCAGGTTAAGCTACGCTTGCCGCGGTTAGTCCGTGGATGGGTGACCATCTTCAAATACCAAGACCCCTCCGTGCTTCGGAAAGCACGTTAAGCCGTTGGCCCCGGCTGTCATTCGTGGATCTTTGACAGTCGTTGCGGGTCGTCAGTAGCCCGAAAGTCTGACAACCAGTCCTTACCAAGGGGTATCGTATTACCCAGTAACTGGGTTGTGGAGGTCAGATAGGCAGTCGCTCCATGTAAAATACTGGTATTCAGGTGCATCCGGTTAGACTGGAAGCCGAACCCAACATAGTTGGGAAAAGGCTAGGCAGATGGTGATGGATGGATATGGAAAGGAAGGCCAAAGAAAAGTTGGTTAGATTTTGTGAGGAATGGTATGAAACATGAGGGAATGGTAGTGTGAAGGTTGATAGGGGAGAATGGAAGAAGAAAACGTGTTGTGACAACACTAAGTGACATCAGACAAGCAGGAACATGATGATGGTTAAAATAAAGAGTATTTAGTGAATTAACTGACCTGAGGGCCAATTCCCATTGGAGCGGGCCGGGGCTGCCTTGAGGCGGCTCCTGCCCAATCTAGGGGGTCCAAACGCCTCCTGCCGGAGGCTATATGCGGGGGTCGTGCGGTCCATGGCCCTTTACGGGGCACCGGTGTGGGCGCGTTCCTTGAGGCGGCGACCAGTCCGCCGGTTGAACGCGTCCCAAAGGGTCATGGCCGTCCGGCTGATCCGAGGATACCGCACGGTCTCCGCTGAGGCGGCGAGCCTCCTTGCCGGATTGCCGCCATGGGATCTGGAGGCAAAAGCCCTCGCCCACATATGGGAGTGGCGAGAGGAGGCAAAACGCCGGGGCGTAACTCCGCTGCCGCGAGAAATCACGGTACAGCGGACAGAGCTCCGGCGGGATCTCATGGCGACATGGAGAGTGCGATTGTCGCAACCCAGTGCTGGGCACGCCACAATTGCGGCGATAAGTCCCCTCTTTGAGGAGTGGCTGGAGAGGTGCCACGGCGCCCTCACCTTCCGCCTGACGCAGGTCCTCACCGGACACGGTTGTTTCGGGAGGTTCCTGTTCAGGATAAGGCGGGAGGAAACGCCAGGGTGTCACCACTGTGTGGATCGCCCGGAGGACACGGTGGAGCATACGGTGGAGGTCTGCCCGGCTTGGGCGGAGCACCGCCGCGTCCTCGTGGCGGCGATCGGCGGCGGCGATCTCTCGCGTCCGGCCTTGGTCCAGGCTATGGTACGGAGCGAGAGTGCATGGGAAGCCGTCACCTCCTTCTGCGAAGCAGTAATGCTCGCAAAGGAGGAGGCGGAACGCGTGAGGGAGAGGCAATCTCTGCGCCTTCACGCCCCTAGTCGCCGCAGGAGACGCCCTGGACGTCGGGAGTCACCAGCCGACTCCCGGCCACCGTAGGCGCGGGCTTGCGGGCGGCGAGCTATGGGCAGCTCGCCGCCCGGCAAGGACCAGGCCCGAGTCGACGGCGCGTTGTGTTCCACGCGCGCCTCAAAGAGATGTCAGCACGATGTGACGGGGTCCGTTAGGGCCGATGCCTGCCAGGGCCGCGGGTTGTTCGAAAGAGATACCGTGGTCCCTGGCATAGGCAACTGAAGGAACACGGGTGGGTTTTAGTCAGTAAAAGTCTGACACGCCCTCCTGCTCCGCCCAGAGCGGGAGAAGTCATATGATGATTTCCCACCCAGAAAAAAAAAAAAAAAAAAAAAAAAAAGGGCCAATTCCCATAAAAATCTAGTCGCAGCCTCAATTCAGCGACACTCAATGTCAAAAACTTGTCAAAAAAGTAAGGAAATTACAGGTATTTTTGACAGATTGAGACCGAGATCAGACTGTGAACGTTTTTGAAATTACGAGTGTTGCCCCTCAGATCAATTACTCTAGTAATTTCTTAAACAGGGAAATATTTATTAGACAGCTAAGATTGAATTTAAGTACGCGTTGTACAAGCAGCCGGTAGGGGTTATCAAAAACGCGAAAGTCTGACAATTGATTTAGGTATCCCTAAATATCAACAGTCGCTCCGAGTAAAATATTGGTATTCAGTCAAAATTAGTTAGACAGAGAACCGCTTATAATAAGAATAAATGAGTCTAATACTATCTATGAAGTTGGGAGAACTATAGTGCATGATGAACAGATAGATAGAAAAAAAGAAAAAAAAAAAGAAAATATTTTATTCCACAGAAATATTTTTTTAAAAAAGGAGCTACGTCTGCCAACATATCTTATTTATTTATTTATTTATTTAAAACGGTTTAAAACCAATTACAGTAATTAAAGATACAATTTGTGTATACACGAACACAAGATAAAATAAAAGATAAAAGTACACAAAAGATAAAATATAAAATCATCAATTAAAACAACACTTTCATAAACCCCTCTCACAGTACTTTTGACATGCCGACAAAATCTTCGTCCCTTCGTCCACAAACAGATCGTTTGTTGGCTTACAGTCCAAGAGTTCATTAAGTGCGGCCAGAGTACGTGGTATTGGGGACTTAGCACGCGCAAGTGTGCGACATGGAGGCACAGCAAACAGCCTGTGCTTTCTGCCGCGGCAGTAGTTGTCTGGCACAAAGAAGCAAGCTAGCACAGCATGTAGATCAGGCGCGTCAATAGTGCCACGGAACGTCTTACAGGATATAGTAAGCTGGTCTTTGCTCGCCTTATGTTGGCAGACGTAGCTCCTTTTTTAAATCTATACATAATCCCCCGTATTCATAAACGTTACTTAAAGATATACTTATCTTTAAGTAAAATATACGGATAAACAGTCGCTAATCACTACTGTGATTAGCGACTGTTTATCCGTACATGTTTGACGTCACTTAACATTTTTGAACGTCACTTAACTTTAATAATGGTTTATAAATAAACCCCAAAATAACTAGGTACTGATAGTAAATAGGTACCTTCAAATACTTAAATACAAGTCCTCGTTTATCTAAAACACTTCGTAATTGAAGTGATCTAGCCTAATAACGATGAATGGGATCGAGTCGTAATAATGAGAGAACGTGACGGTAGCCTCGAATCGAGATTTGTAATCGGTTGTAGTAGACGCATTTGTAGCAGTAATTGATATTCGAGATACAGTAGAACAGGAGGCCAATTCTCGTAATTAAAAACGAAATTAGAGGTATTTTTGACACATTGAGACTGAGATCAGACTATGAACGTTCTTAAAATTACGAAAATTGCCCCTCTGGTGCTGCTAGAATTTTCGTAGGTGCAAGATAGATATTGTGTTTTAAAATAACCTCCACAAGCGTCTTTGCCTTATACACAGTTTTAAAAACAGATAATCAACCCATAATATTCGGCGGCCCCATGTCAAAACCCGGTAGAGACTACTTGAAAAAAAAAAAGATTTTCTCGTAATCTTTCTTTTCCATCGAATTGTCAAAAACACCTGCCTTAAAATCTTAGCAATAACGGAGAAATGTTGTATTTTTCTTTCTACGACTTAAGTATTTAATTCATCTGTTCACTTTATTAACGCACGCTTCAACTAATTAATAACACCATTTTGTCTCTAAATTGCTCTTAAACACAATAGATTTTTAGCATTTTCATCGTCTATTAGTAACCGTTGTTCTTAGCGGTTCCCAAAGTTTAACTCTCAGCCCCCAGGCACTACAAGTTTTCTTAGCTCTTCTCGACAAACTTTAGCAAACGTAAATCTCTTGTAACTGTTAAGAGCTAATTTAACTAAACGCCTTAAAGTTTTCTTCGACTGAGATCATAAAAACTTATTAAGAGACAATCTGAGTCTTCCACAAAAGTTTGAAGTTTTGGAGCCGCAAAAACTTGGTACAAGTACCTAGAGCGATCTGTCTTACGTTTATAACACCTACAGTAATTTGAAGTCTGGCTTTTTACCCGGTTGGTAGCAATAGGCTCACCTCCAACTACATGGAACTTAATCATAACAATCGAAATGTGGGCGTAGTATTTACACCCATATTTTAACCCTTTGGAATACAAATATGATGTTTTGTGTTAATAATAATATATGTCTTACGTTGATACGTTTGCTATTAGCGAAAACCTACTGATACTGGATCCGGCAGTTGGGTCTCGAGCTCACCGCCCGATCAGAACCAGGCCCGTGCCGGACAGCGCGTAAGTGTTCCACGCGCGCCTCAAAGAGATGTCAGCATAATCCGAGGGGCCCCTTAGGGCCGAAGCCTGCCGGGTCAGCGGGATTGTCCGAAAGGGTTACCGCTACCCCGGAACATAAAGGGCGAAGGAAGGAACATGGGTGGGTTTTAGTCAGTAAGAGTCTGGCACTCCCTTCCGCTCCACCCAGTCATTTGATGATTTCCCACAAGAAAAAAAAAAAAAAAACGTTATTGAGCGGCAGAAATAGGAATGATAAAAGCCGTTATCTCGCCACACAACAAGCCTAGCAGTACAATTTCTATCTGCATCATTATCTCAAAGATCATAACAACTATAACCACGACCCCAGAAGTCATAACACTTTGAGAAACAAGGTATATTATATGAATTTACGACCTCCTTGCAAACCGGGGGGTGCTATTGCCAGCAATTCATTGTCGATGTCAGGGGACATCACAGCTTCGTGCCAATAGCCTTTATATGGCCTCTTGCGATGCCACTAGCGTATATAGACGTATAGACTACCTACTACGTATGTGTAGCTGCTGCCTTTTGTCCCTGCCAAGAGCCTGGCAAGAGAATGCGTTTTTTTTTTCGTTGAGGCATACCTATTTTCTGGCCTGTACCGTATTAATAAAGCCTGGGGGTCTACTACGAAGTGCAAAGCGCGAATGATCGGATCGGACCGACACATGGCCGAACCGAATATTGAAAAATGCGAAAAAAAGTTCGGATCGGCTCAATTGGGTCTGGACCATTGACAATATTCGAAAGAGTGTAGGATCGGGACCGACTGAACCAAATAGTAACTTCGTAGCAGGAAACGGGCGAACATTCAGCCGATACTACTTCGGAGTAGACCCCCTGGGTTTTTTGTAATCGAACAATGACGTAAAAACGTTCGAACTGCAACTATAATATACAGGGTTATTTTAAATTGCCTAGCTAAACTCCGGACGAGTTAAAAGAGTGCGATAACGTGAATATACAGGGTGGCCGGAACATTGACGTCCAAAAATAAAATTTAGGTCCCTCGTATCGTGGGGTATCCGAATCACCCCCATGTATGTTCCGCGACTTTTCATAGTTTTCGAGTTACGAATTTTTTTCTGATTTTTTGAGAATGATCGACCTGACCAATCTAAAAAATGGCTTTGTCGAGATTTTTTTTTTGCAACTGAATCTTCGTGAGTAGTACTTTTATGCATAAAATAATCAGCTTCGTAACTGTGATGAAAGTTATGAAAAAGTTGGTCTAAAGTGCTAATTTTTTTATGATTATGAAAGCTGAGAGTCTGGCGCATTCTTGAAGCCTAATTAGGAACCATGAAGTTTCCTGTTTAAATTTTTTATTTAAAGTTAAAATGCTAAGCCATAATTTACCGAACGTAATTTTTTCACTTTAGACCAACTTTTTCATAACTTTCATCACAGTTACGAAGCTGATTATTTTATGCATAAAAGGACTACTCACGAAGATTCAGTTGCAAAAAAAAAATCTCGACAAAGCCATTTTTTAGATTGGTCAGGTCGATCATTCTCAAAAAATCAGAAAAAAATTCGTAACTCGAAAACTATGAAAAGTCGCGGAACATACATGGGGGTGATTCGGATACCCCACGATACGAGGGACCTAAATTTTATTTTTGGACGTCAATGTTCCGGCCACCCTGTATTTAAAAATAAGCTTAAGAAACATGTATGTACAGCACATCAAGTTACTACATTCTGTCAAATTTCTTTAATAGAGATTCAACTTTATCGCTAAAGCTTTAAGGTTCAAGGTTGATTGGGAAAATTTGACAGTTTCGGGTAGCTTGACCTGCTGGCGTCTGTACATTGTAGCTTCTAATACTCTGGTGGAAATTGAATTGTATTGTACTGTATTGTCATATTTACTACTTTGTATCTCATTATAAGCGGACTGTAAGTTCTTATGAGATAAAAAAATAATAAGATTTGTTTTTTTTTTTGGAAGGTTTTAGTATCGCTTTTAGTATTGTTACTTCTATAAGTAACAATACTAAAAGCGGTCATTAACCTAAGAAAACAGTTTTTCTTAACTCAACTCTTTAGTTGAGTTATGAAAAACTGTTTTCTTATGTTTTATCGTGTTTAGAAATCGAAACCAATCACGTCTGTAAAGTTTTCATTACAAAAAACAGTTTAGCAAGCCAATTTAAAAGAACCCTTAAGATATCTTGAAAATACATCAAGATATCTTAAGTGGTTTGGGTGATGTAAGCGAAGATAAAACATTATTTTATAGTCTAGAATTCTAGATAGATATTATTGGAATTAGTCTGGATAGTGCCCGGTTGATAGGCTCTCCCCCTATTACATGGGACTTAAACATAACTGGCGAAATGTAGGTGTACTATAGGTACACCTCTGCCTAACCCTTCGATAAATACGGGTGTGATGTTATGTTATGTAAAATAGTATTTTAAGGTAAGGTATGACTGTTCCTATATACCTAAAAATATTGTCTCCAAAGACTTTCACTCATCATCTGCCTAGCCTTTTCCCAACTATGTTGGGGTCGTCTTCCAGTCTAACCGGATGCAGCTGAGTACCAGTATTTTACATGGAGCGACTGCCTATCTGACCTCCAAAACCCAGTTACGTAGTTTGACTGGTTGGCCTTTCTCTAAATTACAAAAATATCCATATACAGCTTCTCTCAATCCCGTTCCACATTCCTACGCATGCCAATCAAAAATATAATCCGCTGAATCTAATCTAATCTAACAAGTTGTTGAACACTTGGAACATGCCTGTGCGTGAATATGGAATGTTCACGAACATGCCTGTTCGAGAATATGGAATGTTCACAATCAACGGGGGAACGCAAAAACATGTCAATTCGAACGAAACACGAGATACAAAAGGGTTGAGGGTACTCCACATACATCCTGCGTAATTGTGACCAGCTTTATATAACCGGCCTCATGAATAACAGGCCTCCGTGCCTCCATGCTCTTGAAATATGGCACTGATAATACGTGTTTAGGTAGAACTTTTATGTTGTCATCATATCTAGGTCGATCGATCAGGTTAAGCTACGCTTGCCGCGGTTGGTCTGTAGATGGGTGGCCATCTTTACATACCGAGACACCTCCGTGCCTCGGAAAACACGTTAAGCCGTTGGTCCCGGCTGTCATTCCTGGATCTTTGGCAGTCGTTACGGGTTGTCAGAAGCCCGAAAGTCTGACAACCAGTCTTACCAAGGGGTATCGTATTACCCAGTATTTTAATACTGGTATTCAGCTGCATCCGGTTAGACTGGAAGCCGACCCCAACAAAGTTGGGAAAAGGCTAGGCAGATGATGATCATCTCTAAGAAGCAAATTTTAACTTACGAATGTTGTTTCAATAATGTAGGTTTACGGAACATGTTTCCGAGTCGATACTAATCACACGGCTTTGTCCTTTGAAGTACAGCAACCTGCCCCACCTACCCTTAATATATTATGACCACTCAACGATTTCTTACTTCGAAACCACGTCAATTTATTAGCTAATCCCGCCAATCTCGCGTTCATTTTGCGCGGTTTCGTCATTGTGTCCTAGAGAATAAGGTCCCTGTATAAAGTATTACACAATTAGTTTATGTTCTTAATGCTCAGACTTGAAAGGGAGTGGGCAGAAGTTAACCACACGGGCTTAATGCATCAGACGTACACGAAAATAATTATACAGTAGGTATAATACTATGCATTTTTATAACAGCGATGTGCCCGATGTGGTTTCCAATAGGCACAAGCGACAACAAAACAAAATTTCAAACCTTACAATATTTCTCATCCCCTACCTCCTTAGTTGAATGTTTAAGGGATTCTTGTGCTTTAGACCCAATGGTTTAGGCTGTACGTTGTCAGTCAGATAATGAATGAACTCACCGACCCCAGCGTGGTTAAACCTGAGTTGATTAATCGAATGAACCCCAAGATTCGCACTAGCCGATGTAGCCTCATATTCATGGTGCTACTCGACGACCATCGCATATCAAGAGGTAGACCGGAGGGCGCGGTAATGGTAGGGAAGACGTGCCCGTAGGTAAGGAAGGATTTAAGAGCCTACCGGATATGCATCCTTTTTTTTTTTTTTTTTGTTCCGGGGTGGAAAATCCTCATGGATGTCCGCCGCCCTGGGGCGGGCGACGGGGTCTGTCAGACTCTTACTGACTAAAAACCACCCCAGTGTTCCATCTCTCACCTACGCCGGGGGTCGCGGGAACGTAAGATCCTTCCGCAACCCCCGACTGGTGCCGGCCCGCCGCAGCGGGCCTCCTCGGGTCAGGGGGGGGGAGTGAGGTGTTTGACTCCCCCCGCGACGTCTAAGAGAGGCGCGCGTGGAACACTACGCGCCGCCATCTCGGGTCCTGATGTGTGGGGGGCGACGGACGTCCCCAAGTCCGTCGCCCCTGGACCCATTTAGGGGGGCTGGAAGAGGGCGTTATCCGCCCTCCGCCGACGCCCGGTGCGCCTGCTGCGGGCCGGGTGAGAGGACGAGATCTCCCTCTCCCTTTCCGCAGCCTCCTTCTGCGAGACGACCGTTTCGCAGAAGGAAACCACCGCGTCCCAGGACTCTTCGCTGCCGACCATCGACTCGACCACGGCCGGCAGCGACAGGTCACTGCCTACTTCTGAGATGAGGGCACGGCGCGGCTCCTCCCAAGACCGGATATGCATCCTAGAGTAAGCATTGGACTAGTGGAGAGATGGGTGATATTTGTCTATCGATGGGCATCTATTAACGACATCGCCGCCAGGATGGTTCAGGTCGAGCTTCACCGGTGAATCTTTTGGCGAGGTTCTACTGCTTCCTCGGTTCTTTTGTGTGTTCTGCTGTGTCAGATGTTGCTGTTTTCAATGTCATCGTCGGAGGTCTCGCCACTATCCGTTTTCGGTTTTTTTGTCTGTCAGAGAATGAGTGAATTTAATATGTTTGTTTAGTAGATATTCAACGTATAAGTAAATATTCAGCCTGCGTTAGCAAAAACACTCCACTCTCTTAGCTAAACATACTCGTAGTTCTTACTATCCGAATTTCGTCCAGTTTTCAAAGCCTTACTGAAACATTAATACCTCTGCAACCAATAGTTTCCGGACACATATCCGGACAGGACCGAACGCTGCCGGAATTCGGCACCCCTGGGATTGCACCTCTCTAATATTAACTTAATGGCGACAGAATTTCGAAGTGTTTGGTAGTTTGGTGATATTCGAGTAGATTGACTGGTGGACATAAACGCAATGCGGATATCCTGAATTGATGTATTCGGTCCACTGTGAATATAAGCTGAATAAGTGTGTACATAGGAGGGGCTTGTGGCTAAGTAATAACAGCCGCACGGGTCGATCGATCAGGTTAAGCTACGTTTGCCGCGGTTGGTCTGTGGATGGGTTGGCCCCGGCTATCATTCGTGGATCTTTGACAGTCGGAAAATCTGACAACCAGTCTTACCAAGGGGTATCGTATTACCCAGTAACTGGGTTGTGGAGGTCAGATAGGCAGTCACTCCATGTAAAAGACTGGTACTCAGCTGTATCCGGTTAGACTGGAAGCCGACCCCAACATAGTTGGGAAAAGGCTAGGCAGATCATGAAGTGTTATATGTATAAATGTCTCCCATTACAGGTCAGATATATTATTTATAACTCGATGGTTAAACCACATCTTGATTATTTAATAGAGATATGGGGAAGTGCTATCAAAGCTCACCTTAGAAAACTACAAACATCTCAGAACAAAATTATTGAAGTCTTATTCAATTATGATTATCTAACATCTTCTCAAATAGTTTTTAAAGAAACCAAATTAATGAATATTGATCAAATTTAGAAATATAACACTTGCATACTTAATAAAAACATTCATACACAACTAACATTTACAAAAAGAATGCAAATACAAAAGCGCATGACGAGGCAGGCTGACCATATAATTTTAAGAGCACCGAGGACAAACTACGGTAGAAAGACTGTCGCATAAATGAGGGGAGCTCACCTCTATAACTATACCTAAAGTAATTAATGAATCAAAATCACTTCCAACTTATAAAAGGCTATTAAAGCACCATATTCAGAATAATGTTTGCATTGTAAGTCTGTACTCTTTTTTTCATTTTAGTTTTTTTATTTTATTTTTATACAACTTAATTTTAGTTCTTAACCCAGCGAAAGCGTCGCCTATCTTAATTTTTATGTTTTTCCTCATAGGAGTGAATGATTAGGTATATTCTTTTTAAGTGAAATTTTTTTATCTTAAACCGTAAACCATATAAATATATGAATAAATAATGTATGTTAATAATATATGTATAAATTAAAAGTAGTCAAAATCTATCAATATAGCATAACATGACTGCCTGTATTGCCCGAAGGGTTAACATTCCGCCAGTTAACGTCACGCTAAAAAATAATTAAGTATACCGGACATAAATTAGCAATTTTTTTTTCTTTGTGAGGCTACATTGTTCGCCAGTGCTGGCCATAGACCTCCCCTTTTTCCTTCCAAACCTCTCTATTTTGTGCGATCTCAGGCCATGTTGGCTCTGTAAACATGATGAGATCGTCACATCACCTGCGCCGCGGTCTAGGTACCTCGACGGCGATGTACTCCCTCAGGCGTCCAGCGAGTACGTCCTATAAATAGGACGTATTTCTTACTATTAACCACAAAAAAGACGATATAATATATTTTAACCCAGTTCTGTATCGAAATTATCAGCACGAAAAGTAGACAAAACTCACAAGTAAAGTGAAACTCAATATTAGCCAATATAGCCTTCATTCCGTTTCGGCATAAAACCTTATTTCCCCAATTTTCTGTTTATCCATCAATAACATGAAGGGAGCCATTCACATCCGCCAGGTCGTACCGATATTATAATATTTTACACCCTGTACCACTTTCGACAGGTATTTATCACTGATGTTTGATCCCTTATGGGGTGGATATTATAGCAGATCGAGGCTTATTTTTTTATTCCTTAAACCGGAAATTGTGAAGATATTTTTGCATTGCTAGTTTGTGGAAATATGCCAAGTTGGATGACTGTGAGCAACAATATAATGGTATGGCAATCGTTTTGATAAGGGAAATATGTAATGCGTGTTCATAATAAAGAGCATTCTATTCTATTATATTCTAATGCTCTCTAGTTTGAATACCTTAAGTTCAGAGCTGTCTTATACTGTTGTTACTAAAGTTGTAACTGTACGTACAAGTGACCTCCATAAGTTAGTTGACATTTTTCCACTTCAGCTATGATGCCACATTATCATATAAAATAAAAAAATAAGCAAGTACTCCTAAGGGATTACTTGATTATTTTTTATGATAAGCCAAAAGTATTTGAATTAGTCAATAAAAACGTTATAACATTTGGATCACTAGAATTTTAAATCATAATGTTGTGTCACAGATGAAGTAGAAAAATGTCAACTAACTTGGAGAGACTTGTGCCCACTCAAACTCAATATTTATTTAAGAAATAAAATCGATTTCAGTCCATTACTAAATAGTTTCTCCTATATTTTCAAGTTAATTCATAAATGTATTTTTACTCCATTTCTACTGTCTTACCATAGGTGATTATATCAGTGTAAAGCCTGACGCTTATTCAGTGTTAAATGTTAAACGTCAACTTCAGATCTATAAATCCACTTTTAAAATAACTGTAACTGAAACTGAAATCCGTCATAAAACTAGCTCTCACTTAAACAAACAGATTAATCTCACATAAGCACTTTCCCGCACAATGGCTGAACCAACTTCGTAGATAACTTCAAGCAAATAAGAACTTCTGGCAACTGACATAAAGTTTACATTTGATTGAAAAGTTTCAGTATATTACGTGCTGAAGTCGGGTAACAATGAATGTAAGGACGTGTCTGTTGAAGTTGATTATTTACTGAGTTGATTGTGAAGTAGGATATAAGTTGACACTGCACTGGGATGTTTGATGAAGTTAATTAGTCTTCTGGGATGTTAAATACAAAGGAAAGTTTAAATACAGCTGTGCGATTCTGTAACCATCTCACCGTGAAAACTCAGGTGAAGTGAGCGTGGAGTGAGCTGTCATTCCAAATAATGCTAGGGGTTGACACTACTGACAACTCACATCAAGCTTGAGTTTTCACGGTGAGATTTTTATAGAATCGACCGGCTGATGTTAATAAAATTATCTGGTTCCTTAAATCCAGGTGGAATCCTGCCTTGATAATAACTCGTTGTTAACTCTTTGAAATTTGGTACCTGTGAAGTAAGACTAAAGATTTGTACTCTCAAAAAAACTTTACTATTATCATTTGGAACAATAATTTACTGATCAGCGGATGTTTTTTAGAGTTCTGTACCCAAAGGGTGCCAAGGGGATATTACGCTGATATATACAACATGTCCCGGAATTAACGCACACCACCAGACACCCCAATTAGAATGTTATGGTATAATCATAATACATACACTGAATTTTTATTATTATGTAATAAACAATGTTTTTCTCATAAATTAGATACACTGATTGTGGGAGAAAATTGTGGTCACATTACAAATCTACGCATGCAAACAGTCGCACTCGTATAAGGGTCTGGCGCAGTAGGTACTTCATCCATTTTGGTTTGTTTTGACTGTAGAGCGGAAGTGTGCCAGTAATTTACGTAGTTTTAATTATTTTTGGGAGAAAAAATTACCTATATTAAAAATTACAGAAATCGATTCAGAAAACGATTCTGAACAAACTACTTTCTTAGTGTGCATTAATTCAGTTACACATTGTATATGATACCGCTGTCCGTCCGTCCGTCCGTCTATCACAGGGCTATATCTTTTGAACCGTAATTGGTAGACGCCTGAAATTTCCACAGGCTCGTTATCTGCCTAGCGTTTTCCCAACCATGTTGGGGTTGGCTTCCAGTCTAACCGGATGCAGCTGAATACCAGTATTTTATTATATAGAAATTTCCACAGAGTATGTACTGCAATGGCCGCTATAACAACAAATAATAAAAATAAAATAAAGTTAAAAATAACTGTACTTTTTTTTTTTTTTTTAAAACGTTGCCCCACAGTAGGAATTTCTCCTGTATCGTGGGTGCGTTTACAAACATTTAAACTCACATACACAAACAGCCAGACCCGGAACAACTACTTGTAGGTCATACAAATATTTGTTCCGTGCGGGAATCGAACCCGCGACACGCAGCGCAGCAGTCAACCGTTTAACCACTGCGCCAACCGTGCCGTCATATACTTTATTTTACACAGGAAACGTGTTCATTAGGTGATTTATTTTTATTAAATAAAAAATTTGAAAAAAATGTATCTAGTGTTAAATACATACGTACGTAAGTACATACGTTGTACTACGGTATGGAACACTTCGTGTGCGAATCCGACTCGCACTTGGCCGATTTTTTTGCTCTCAGGAGACTATGACAAAGGAAGAGCTTGGATTTTCTTGTAGAATTCATAAAGAAACAATAATTCGTATTACTTTTCGAAAAGGCTTAAAATAATGTATTACCTATTAAACAAGAACACATATTAACTAACTGATTTGACAACGCAACAATGTAGAAAGAAAATATCAAATGGAAGGAAGAAAGTTTAAAATTTCAAATGGCGATTCTTATCTCAACCGAATAAAATTCCTTTCTAAATCCTTCCATTGGAGTTCTATCGAGTACATAATAAGATGAGCACACAAAGTCACTATGCATACTTACATCTGTAGATACAGGAAAAGAGATATTGTCGACAATAGAAACTCTTTTGTAGCTTCCGTACACCTGTCGCTTCACTATTTCTTTCACGAGCCACTTCGAGCGGTAAAAGAGATTACCTTGATAAACGACCCAGCAATGAATGATGTTGAGAGTTCAAAATCATTCATTGCGTTATTTACGTTGAAGAGCATACACATTTTTCGAACATATGAAGCAATGTCTCGTATTAGCAATATCCTTCAAAATCAAAATCAAAAGTCATTTATTCAAATTAGGTTAAGAATCAGCACTTTTCGAACGTCAAAATTACAAAACACAGACCCCCAAAAACGCCCGCCCTTCACCACTTCCTAGTGCTATCGCTGAGAAGAAGTGGCGCAACAAACTCCCCAGCAGCACAGCTGTCTGTTCAGTTATAAAATACTTGATTGTATACAACACTAGGTACCTATGGTAAGTAACTAACATTACAAGACACAGAACATAAAAAAAAAAAAAATTGCCATATGTCAGCTAGCCACGCCAATATACCAACAAGTAAAATAAAAACTATACGTACTCAAGCTAAAAAATAATTAATTAATATTAAAATGTAAATTCAAATTCAAATATTTTATTGGAACAAAAAAATACTACAATTTTTGTGTACGTTAATACTGCGTTAGTTTAATAACAGTTATTAGCACCCACTCCAGGAGCGAAAGACCACCGAGTTCCAATAACAACAAATTTGGTTATAATTATAGGTAGAAACAAGACATAAACATTAATAATAATAAAACTAGAACTAGACATATTATTATGTTAATAATAGTTGTAGCAGTATAAGAGAGTGTGTGTGAGGGTTGTGTGCGTGAGTGAGTGTGTATGTGAGGGAGGGTGTGTAGGTGGGTGTGTCTGTGTGTATGGGAAGGGTGCGTATATGTGTATGTGGAGGATGTGATATGATATAATTAAGTTTGTATGAGGCTCTATGTTTCGTCATAAGTCAGGTTTTGGAGCCATTTTTCAATTTTCAGTTTACACTCTAGTAACGAGAGCGGATATATATTTAATTTCTCATTAATTTTGTTATATAACAGGACTCAAAAAGTTATAATGTCGTCTCGCAACAACTAGATTAACTCCTTGTCTGACATATTCTGTTATCTCTGTTAAATAAAAACTTACTACCTAAATGTAAGACTCCAGGCATAAAGGGCGTGACAGCTTACATATTTATGCATTGCTGGGTTCTGTTCACATAGCTGTCACTTGAAGTCACAAAAGGATTGATAAATAGTGTGTTACACAGTCAGGGTGGTGTTCTCTAAATTGAAAATTTAAAGCTGAGAACTTGTTAAACTTTACTTTAGCCTTGCGTCGGGTAAGTTGGGTTGGCCAGCGTTTGGAAAACTTCGTCAAATGTTCTCGTCGCCAATCGCGCAATGTTTGAAGACTGAGGTCTTCAAAAAGTGGGTTCTGCCCGTTATAACATACGCTGCCGAAACGTGAACACTGACAGTCGGGCTGGTCCAAAAATTTAAGGTCGTTCAGCGCGCTATGAAGCGAGCTCGGAGTTTCTTTGAATGATAAAATTAGAAACGAAGGTATCCGGAAAAGAACCGGAGTTACCGACATAGCTTGCAGAGTAAGCAAGCTGATGTGGAAGTGGGCTGGCCATGTTTGTTGAAGGACCGATGGCCGGTAGATTAGACGAATCCTGGAGTAGAGACCACTTATCGGAAAGCGTATTTTGAGACGCCCCTCAGCTAAATGGACCGACGACCTCAAAAAACTTGTTGGGGCAGATTGGATACGGAAGCCGGAGGACAGGGTATTGTGGTGCAGCATAGGTGAGGCCTATGTACAGCAGTGCTGATAGGCTGAGTAGATTGAAGCCTTAAGATTATTTTTAAGTTTGGGTTTCAAGGGCTACATTGAAGGAATCATCTCAAGTAAGAGTTTGACACAATTTCAAATTATCTGTAGCAGTGCAGTTGGATCTGATCATATTGTAAGACTATATCCTACCCTTCCTCCTTTAATACTCCTTTCGTAGCTAAACTGTTTTACATAAATACATTGAGCTGGAATCTCGATTCTGTAACCAAACTTTAGCGAAAGTCCGGAATATGTAAATGAAGCTACATTTGCGATAAGCGCTGCTCTTCCTGAATTGCATTTCACGATATCTATTCTCTACATTTTTGAATGTGAAAATTAAGTTTACATTTTTTTAAGGTTATATTTTTGAATCCAAACGCCACTTGTAGCTTGAAATGAAAATCTACGGGACGGCTATGCAGGGCCCTTACTCACTATGACCACTTATAGATTCCTTACATAGAAACCACGTCATTAACTTAGTTAAAACGACATATGCTATTAGCGTATTCTATGACAAAATGGCGTGGTTTCAACTGTCAAAATACACGTTGTCCGAACGGTTGACATATCGATTCCTTGCCGTTAACAAAACACGATATTGACGTGAAATCGGGAAGGAATTGATAAGTGGTCATAGTATATTAGGGCACTGATTGGATACAAATTACGAGGTTATGTATGACTTGGATGATTTTAGAACATGTTCGATTTACACTTGTATAAAAAGTGGCAACTTTCTGTGATATTAGATACGACTCTTGCTGTCAAATATTTTGTAGCTAAATTACCAGGCAGCGTAATTAATGAATGATATGCCCAAGAGCCTTCACATCAGCCAAATTGTAGATCAAAACTTAATTCTCGATAGATCAAAGTACTCTGAAATAATGCAGCATTATTCATAATAATCGACTCCGCATCATAGTTGCGACAAGCAAATACGCGACAAATGTTAGCACGATAGTATGACATGTCGACCATCAGTGGTACGACAGCATACCAGCTCGACGTACGTTAGTGCGACTGATTGTTTTTAACCGACTTCAAAAACAGGAGGCGGTTCTCAATTCGGATGTTTGCAAAGAAAGAAATTTGAAAGTCGGTTAAACGGAAGTCGGTGTCAAAAAACGAAAATGCGGAACCAACGACATCGACTTCCGAAATTAAAGTTATTTTTCACTTTGTAGTTTTTTTTTTGGAAGTCGGTTGTTTTTTTTTTTTGTTTTTTTTTTTAAAGTTTTTCTATACTATACTATAGTACTATATTAACTAATCTAAGTATTTTGGTTTCAAAATGTCATTTTAATTAGGTATCAAATCACAGATGCTACGGATAAAATTCGGCATTCAACGTGTTTTGCCGATCTATTGAATACGAGTACAACTGAGAGGAAGGAAGTAGATATCCGCTTTGTGTTTGCTTTTATCCTTTACGGAGAAAGCCAATCTATGAAATGAAAGCCGGAGTGGTTAGTGTCCATTTCTGCTTACATTTTGCAGGTTAACATCAACGCTGAGGATTATTTTGAGAGGGGTTGATAGCTGCAGAGAATGATTGCCTGGTAGTGAATGGTGTATACCAGATACTACCTATTTATGTGATAGGTACTTTGAGAGCTTTACGAGCTCTCAGTATCGGACGAGTAAATTAAACCACCGTTTGTCATACTGATTAAATAATTATACCTAGAAGATGGTTCTACGTTTTTACATTTTTACCCCTTGCTTGTCAGCCAAATCTGACGCCTAGAGTCTGCGCGCGAAGTTTGACCTTCAAGATTATATCCCTGCCAGCACTTTTAATCACTTTCGGCTTGGCTTAATGATGGCGTGGAATACATGGAACCCATGACACTCTTGGCACCTGACATAAATGTCTAGATGGCGACAAACGATTATTTCCGATTGGACGCGCGCAAACTAATTTTGCACGTAGTCTACTATTTTTTCTATTATTTTTATAAATCAATGTTTGTCTCGTGTTTCTGCTACTTTTCTAAATATTCGTAAAGGTTGCATGTAAGCACCAAATAGACTATAATGAAAGATTAATTTGACAACTGGCATCACGCCCTGCTCTGATTTTTTTCCTGCTTTTCCCATCTAAACACTCTTATTTTTCTAACCAATAAAACAAATACTTTAAACAGGTATGTGATGTACTTTAGATCGTTGTTCATTGCACACAAGCCTACTTAAACGCTAAACTGTGCTCTAATATGGAAAGTATATCGTCGTTTTTCCCACACTTTATACTCAGCTACAGCTCAGCTTCCCTAGCTCAGTCCCACTTACTCTGAGCGACAATCTCCGGATCAATCCTAAAGTTCAAAGGATTTCAAATTGCTTCACGAGAGCGTTTTGTAGGAGCGATATTTAAAATCGAGTTACTTCTGAAAATTGTCAAAGGCAAAACGGCCAGATGGTAAGTTGCCAAGTTGTAAGGTACGCGAAATGGTGCGGACATTGTCGCATAATAAATTGTCTTTGTACCTTATATTACTTGGCACTAGCTTGAGAGGTTGGGTAAAAGTATATTGCAAGATATAATTCTACTCGACTGCCTCGTTGGTGTAGTGGTCGCAAGCGCTTCTGGTGAGCATGAGGTCTTGGGTTTGATTCCCAGGTCGTGCGAAGTGTTGTTGGGTTTTTTGATTTGTGCCTGGTTGATGGCAATGGGCTCACCCCCAATAGGGGGCGAGCCGAGCATTTCGCGAGTAATCAATCAATCAACTCAGCCTATCGCAGTCCACTGCTGGACATAGGCCTCTCCCAGGCTACGCCACAACACCCTGTCCTCCGCCTTCCGCATCCAGTCCGTCCCAGCAACCTTCTTTAGGTCGTCCGCCCATCTAGCTGTGGGGCGTCCCACACTACGCTTGCCGATACGCGGTCTCCACTCCAGGACTCGTCTGCTCCACCGGCCATCGGTCCTTCGGCAAACATGGCCAGCCCACTGCCACTTCAATTTGCTTACTCTGCGTGCTATTTCGGTAACTCCGGTTCTTTTCCGGATAATTTCATTCGTGATTTTTTATTTCAAAGAGACTCCGAGCATAGCTCGCTCCATAGCGCGCTGAGCGACCTTGAATTTGTGGACCAGCCCGACCGTCAGTGTCCACGTTTCAGCGCCATATGTCATGACGGGGAGGACGCACTGGTTGAAGACCTTAGTCTTCAAACACTGTGGGATAGGCGACGAGAAGACTTGACGGAGTTTTCCAAAATCGCGAGTAATATTTAAGTCCTATGTGATAAAGGGTGAGCCTATTGCCATCAACCGAGTATAAATCCAGAATGCCACTGAGAAATTCCAGATAAAAAACCAATAAAACAGATGCTTCATAACTTTTAAAACTATATTATTCTCTAACACATTACCACTTGGTAAATTATCAAACAAAGCAACAAATGAAGGAGCTATAAACAAATTCTCTCAAGATAAGGCTTCAGACAGGCAGGCTGGTAATTTCATACACCAGTATATCTTGTTGACTACTCGCAGGGGTGTCGTAAAGAGTTCGCGTGTTTATCATGCCCTAATATATTCGCTAATGTTGTGCTCGAGGGCTGTGGAATAGGGTTGTCAACTCTCTGTTAAAGAAGATATTCATTTTACCTTTACATAATCAGGCTATAATGTTCCCACTGCTGGAGCACAGGCCTCCTCTCTTCGAGAGAGAGTTAGCCCAGTGCGGGTTGGTAGATGTCACGTCTTCAAATTTTTAACCAATTTTACATTTGCTTTTTGTAAATAAAATAATTTAACAACCTTATGAATTATGGCTTTAACCTTAAAAATATTGGCTTTCACCTTATAAATTGTTGATTTGACCTTAAAAATTTCTTAAGGTCTAACCTTAAGAATGGTGGTTTTGAACTTAAACATAGTGGTTTAGACCTTAAGAATGGTGGATAGAACGTCTTTTTAGAGGTATGAGGAACAGGGTGTAAAGTCACCTCATACTCTATAGAAAAGGGAGGATCCTCCGACCAGACGGGTGTTGTGTCTGGCGGGCAATTGCCCAACGATTGATGTTGGGAAATTGTTTGCGCGGTAAACTCTGCTTGCGAGATGCAGGATTTGCGTGACGTCAGTATGACGCGTTGTTCGCATGTGGCGTTGTAGATACCGCCACAGTCTTCAAACGTCTTCCCTTTCAAAAAATTAGGTAGGCTAAAATATTTTGCAAAGAATCCCATTAATTTATATGTATAAAATTCTCGCTTCCCAATTCATATTGACTTGTTGCCATAATAATCCATCAATCATATCATCAATATCTTTTCAGCAGTGATTATACGAAAAGTAGGAAAGGAAACGAGCCGATAGGGGTCGTCATTTGTCAGGGGTGCAAATTACGGGCTCGACGTGATTCATCGTCCAATCATTCATAAAGAGTGATGATAACACGGGGAGAAAGGTTACGGATAATAATCTCGAAATTATATGACAAACGATGTTTTTAAAATATCACTTTTTAATATTAGGTTCTCTACTTATTAACTTTTATCACAAAAGAACAGTGTAGTTACCATTATAATTTTATTAATATACAACGTGTTACGCGCTTACGCTTTTATGCCTAGTGACCAGAAGGCCAATTCTCGTAATTTAAAACGTTCAGAATCTAGTTGCAGTCTCATCTCGGCGACCAACAAATGTCAAAATGTAGGGAAATTAGACGTATTTTTGATAGATTCTGACTGAGATCAGACTGTAAACATTCATAAAATTACGAGAATTGCCTCTCTTAAGTACCTACTCTCTCTCGTAAGTCCATTAGGTTAACCGTTTTTTGACAGAGAGCTAGCTGTCTTAGAACGTACATATTCCAGATTACGTAAAAGTTAACTTTTAAATGCGTAATAAAATAAATGTATAAACTGCCATAGGTATTTTATTGAATTATCTTATTTATGGCTTCTTACATACATTATCATACCGTACGTGTATCAATCAATGTATTATGTGTTGCTGCAATCACTAGTTCCATATGTCAAAAACGGTTTAGCTAATAGACAGGGTATAATGATATAAATCAGGAATAAAAAAACATCAATTACACAAGTTTACCCTCCATGCCTCGGAACACTCTGAAATCGTTGACCACAGCTGTCATAAAATAAAATCCGTCATAAATGGTCCTGAAATGCTCAAAAATCTGACAATGAATCTTATATTTCTTTTTGCTAAATACGGTTACGGAAATGGCTAGTAGTCCTAC
Source organism: Apamea monoglypha (assembly GCA_911387795.2). Classification (NCBI taxonomy): domain Eukaryota; kingdom Metazoa; phylum Arthropoda; class Insecta; order Lepidoptera; family Noctuidae; genus Apamea; species Apamea monoglypha. The sequence continues at coordinate 4,253,370 of OU426931.1, forward strand.
TTAGCTGCGTCTGTTTGGACTCACGAAATCAAAATTAAAATATTTTATTTCACATAATTCTACATGGCCACTTATGACACGTCAGAAGGGTAGGTGCAGGGTACCAATTAGTTGTTTCCTATGGAGAAGAGCCGGTGAGAAACTCCACGGTTACTCTTTTAAAAATAATTAGCATTTACGACGTTTTCAAATTACAAGGTTAACAGGTATAGGAGGACAGTGTAGGCTTGTCAATAAGTACTAACAAAATAGAAAATGGTCTACAAATCGACAGTCTACAAGGCCTAAAACGTTCTCACATTCACAAAATATAAAACAAACCTATTTAAACCAGATGACATGATTCCCATTACAACTGTAACAAATCTAAATTCATATCGTGTCCACCCAACCCACACAGACTAAAAGCCAATCCCAAAATAATCTTGGGTAAAATTGAAAACTTTCAAAAGTAATGGACCCATTTTTCCTCGAGCGGAATGAACTCCCTCCTAACTTTTCTAAAATACCGAATCTCAATTCGATCATAATAGGGAATATAATAGGCTATTATCAGTTTGTCGGGAAACTCCCGGAATTGGGTAATTTAAGACATTGCTTTTGCAATCTTTTTTTCCTTTCGTGCCTACACTGTAGACACACTGACCACACGATAAGATTGTTGAAGGATTTTTTTTCGGAGATTTTCAGTAGTAGGAAATGATCATGACCAAACAATATCCCACTCTGTGGCACCTTTTTGACGCTAAAGATTGTTTTTTTTTTGTTTTTGACCCCATTACACTGCGTTGGGATTTTTTCTTTAAGTCTGCACGGATTTGGATGAAATTTGGCACACAAATAGTTTATAACCAGATAGGATACTTTTTATCCCGACATTCCCAAGGTATCGAAACTTATGCGGGTGAAACCGCGGGGCGCAGATAGTTTGTTTATATAAAAGCTTACCAACTAAATACATACACAGCATTAAATCACAATATTTGTCTCTATCTTGATCTCGCATAATTATAACAAATCACGGCACTGCTAATTAGCGTACATTAAACAATATTTAGCCTATACTAGCTGCGCCCCGCGGTTTCACCCGCATAAGTTTCGATCCCGTGCGAATATTGGGATAAAAAGTATCATATATGTTAATCCTAGTTATAAACCATCTGTGCGCCAAATTTCATCCAAATCCGTTCAGTAGTTTTTGCGTGACAGAGTAACAAACATCCATCCATCCATCCATACAAACTTTCACGTTTATAATATTAGTAGGATAGTAGGAACTAGGAAGGATTGTACACTATACATACAATACAGTATACTGGGTGATGACCCTGAACCCCGGCGATTGATAACCGTCGAAAAAATGTTGAAAAAGGTGCTAAATTCATGGTTTTAGTTTGCGCGTTGATGTTCCTCCCACCATGTATATTATAATTTTAAAACTGCATGCAAAACAATGTTTATAAATATCGAATAATAATAAACCAATAATACTTTAACTATGACTGCTTTCATTTAATAATCCCTTTCTTTTACAAAATAGAATTCATAGTGCATAATGCATGCACAATGCTATGCATTATGGATAAATTATTTTTTATTCATAATGGACTATTTTTTATTCATAGTGTATACCTACATAATTTTGAAACAGAAATAAATCAATTGACATGTTTAATATTCAATCGTAACTGTCCTCGCGTACCGTTAACTTCATTTAAATATACAATATTTACGTCCCAAATATTCTGCACCGTGTGCTGCACCCATTGCTCCAATATTGCGAAATGTAAAGTATTCATTGTCTTTTATATTGAATCCGTGAAATAGGGTCTGTTTTATGGACCGGCAATGTATTGAGCTTTTTATTGTCGAGAATATATTCCCGCTTTTGTGTGAAAGGCTGCGGATGAGTTGTGTCGATGATAAAGACTGGGTGCGTAAAGGGGGCTGAAAGCAAAATTGCCTGTCGTAAATTAGATTATTCATGAAATTGATAAAACTTGTTAGATAGATATATAGATAGATAAAACGTTTATTCAGTGCAACAAAAGACACAATACAAGAATTAAAAAAAAAACATAAAAAAGGTGAAGCAAAAAAAAACAAAGATTAAAAAGATAAATTGACCCATAGACACCTCGTATAAGTAAATCGTGTTAGATATATCTACAGATATTTACTAACTTTTCGTGGAACAGAAACATTAAATAATAAAATTTTCTCGATAAATACCTACATCACGAAGTTTCCTCTAATTTTCACGCAGTTTCAATAGAATATTTGATCATTAATCATATTAATACAACGCTAAAAAAATTGTGCAGCCATTTTTTGAAATTCCATTTGTTTTTGGTTTTATTAAGTAAAGTTATCTCTATGCATCTACTAATTACTAAGATTTATCATCCGGGCTAGATCATGAGTTTTTTCTGTGACTGTTCAAAGTCAAAGCGTAGTTTTTCACCAGCTTCTATAACATCGTGTAACACACTGATAAAGAAAAAAATACGTTTATGTGCTGTAAACATGACGCAGAGAAAGAGCACAAACGCAAAAAAGAACAAGTTGGAGGAAATATGCGTCACATCTACGTAAAACGGCCACCTCTTAGCATAATGCTACAACCTCATGCGAGAGAGAGCCCCAGCGCTGATTTTCATTGACAGCCTCGGCGTTCACGTAATGACGTACGTCAACCGGTACAGTAAACGATGAAATATAAATCTATATAAATAAAAATGAATCACCGAAATGTATGTACGCGCATATCTTCTGATCGACTGCACCATCATTCTCCTGCCCTTATCCCAATTTATTTGGAGTCGGCGCAACATGTCTTTTTCTTCCATACTTCTCTATTAGTCGTCATCTCGGTAGTCACCCCCTTTCTAATCATATCATCATTCACACATTCCATCCATCGTTTCTTTGGTCTTCCCCTACTCTTATAGCCATCGACATTCATACTCAAAACTCTCCTCACGACATTTTCCTCAATTCTCCGTAACACATGCCCATACCATGATGCACAACCGATTTCCACACAACTTTTCAGTTACCGGTGCCACTTTCAGACTTCGACTGCACCAAATTGGATAATTCTTTTTTTTGTGTTTCTTAATGTCAGAACAAGGTTGTTTAGGAAATAAAACAATGACGAAAGCGTGTGAGAAATTGATCCCAGCTTGACAGCAGCGTGTTTAATGATGACCCGTAGCAATAAGGTATCGTGACGTAGGTCCACCTTTATGACCTTTAACCTTCAACTAACGATGTTGTTTTATTTTCAACAGGTAGGTAACTGACCTTGGAAAGGAAACAACATCGTTACTAACATAATTGTTTTGAAAGGTCAAAACGAGACGATTTCGTTCGGCTTAGCTTTTTAAACATGGTTATTAACGGGGTACAAGGTTATTGAATGTTTTTGAAACATGAATATTGGTACTAGTAATTGGTAGTATTAGACGCCAGCAGGTCAAGCTTCCCGAAACTGTCAAATTTTCCCAAACAACCTTGAACTTTAATGCTTCAGCGATAAAGTTGAAAATCTATTAAAGAAATTTGACAGATTGTAGTAGCTTGATGTGCTGGCGTCTGTACATTCTCATCATCACATAGGAGGACATAGGCCTCCCCCAAGCACCACTACTTCGACAGGTGCTGTGCTTCTCGCATCCAGCAGACCCCTGTGGTGGTATATTATGTACTGCTGATAATAAATGAGGTAAAATATACTTGTAGTACTCCAACGGAAATGTAGCAGTAGCTGAATGCCCTTTTAGTGATAAAAGAAAAAGAAAAGCCGGTCAAGTACGAGACGGACTCGCACACGAAAGGGACAAGGATAAAAACGACCCTTTAATCTTTATTAAGTTTATTTTATTTATATTATTTGTTGTTATAGCTGCAATAGAAATGCACACTCTGTGAAAATGGCAACTGTCTACCTATTACGGTTCATGAGATACAGCCCGCTGACAGTTAGACGGACGGACGGATAGCTGAGGCTGAGGAAGATTGTAATAGGGTTCCATTGGCACCCTTTGGGTACAAACCCAAAAAAGTAGCATCGTAGTATTCGTTGTAAGTGTCAGTCACTAGTTCCCGCTTATTCCCATAAGAGGTCAGTTTACGTATGAATATATTAGCCTATAAGCTTCGTTACACACACGGGGGTTCACGTCAATCACGTAGGTACGACGGGTGGGTTCGATCGACTGACGTGCAAATAAATACTTGATGGATTGACTGCTTGACCTCTTGCCTGCCAGTGACTTTAGCCAAAGGGCTATTTAAGTTGCAATCATTTAGGTGTTGAGCAAATAGGAAAAGCTTGAGGGTGCGCAGATATATTTTTGTTTTACCGAAAATACTTCCATAATTTTTTTTTTTTTTTTTTCCCGACTTACATTGATCCTTACAGGGAAACTTATTGCGATAGTGTACATTTATCTAAACTCTTACCCTAACTCCTTATTATAATTTTTTGTAACTTATTACAACAAAATCTGCCTAGCCTTTTCCCAAATACGTTGGGGTCGGCTTCCAGTCTAACCGGATGCAACTAAACACCAGTATCTTACATGGAGCAACTCCCGATCTGCCCTCCACAACACAGATACTGGCAACACGATACCCTTGATAAGACTGGTTGTCAGACTTTCGGGCTTCTGACTATCCGTAACGACTATCAAAGATCTACGACTGACAGCCAGGACCAACGGCTTAACATGTTTTCCGAATCAAAACTTCCATAGGTACTAAAATTTTAAACGTGAAAGTAATAGGTCAGTCTGTCTGTTACCTTTCCACGTCTTAACCACTGAATCAGTCGTCATGCAATTTGACAGATACTCAGGTAACCTGGTGAAGGACATTGGCATTCATCCTGGATTGCAAGTAACAGCAGTCGCGGGCAACAGCTAGTACTTTCATACTTTTAATTTTCCCAGATACAAGTTAACCGACCTAAAGTCGGTTAGGTTTCAGCTTTCATTATTTAGCTCCGGCATCCATCGAGGTAAGTTTTGTCGGGTAGAATGGCGGTCGAAAGCTAGTAGTAAAACTATTTACACTCCAACGGGCGTAGGATACCAGTTAGTTCTAACAAAGCTCCCGCGGGAGGAATTTGGTGGAGATATTTAAGTTTCAGTGACCGAAAATTGCAAATTAGAACGTATATTTTTTTTTTCTTTTTGGGTGAATAGAGAGAAAATGCTTCACGAAAGAATATCTTTATAGAACCTATATTTTTACCGTACCTATATACTTAGGTATATACTCTATACACATAAATAAAATTTAAGTGTCTGTTTGTAATGTTCAAATAACAGCTTTTTACAAAATGCATATGTAATATCCGTACTTATAACAAAAAAAAAAAAACATTTTTTAAATGTTTGTCTGTCTGTCTGTCCGTTTGTTCCGGCTAATCTACGAAACGGCTGGACCGGTTTTTATGAAATTGCAGCCTACGCCCTCTCGGAGAGAGGAAGCCTGTGTCCCAGCAGTAGGAACATTATAGGATTATTATGCTAAGCATAAAATACACCTATAACTATCGTTCTTTTCATTTGACACAGATTCTATTTGACCACAAACCCTCAAACTTCCCTGTTGGGAAGTTTGAGGGCATTTGCCATTTGATCACCAGTCCAGCCAGTGTTTACTCAATCTCAATAATAATGTTTGTTTGTTTCAGAAAACAACACGCAGCTGGATTGAAAGCACGTTCCACAAGCGAGAGTGCAAATACTTCGTGCCCAGCGCTAAGGATGAGCATGTGTAAGTATTATTTGTTTGCCGAAGGTTTTGACGAACATTGTCCTTTGTTTTAAAAGGACTATTTTGTTTGGCTCAGGTGTCTTCGAACAACAATCTTCTTTTTAAATCTTGGCCAATATGTTCTATGCTTCCTTTATCGTATTGGCACGATTCGGGCAATAATGTAAGAATAGCACATGAGCTGTAGCGTGTCGATAGCAATCTAAATAGAGTCAGCCCGAATTCGGTTACGAGTTTGGCACTTTCAATAATTATACACCGTGTTCTTCACGTTATCCATAAACTTTGGCAAACGCTTCTATAGTTTTTACAAATCAAATCTAACAAAGGAAGTACTTAAAAAGGCTTCGTTACAAAGATATTTGTAATTTCATTTAATGAGATTTAATTGAGCTATGCAGTAAGAAAGGGTCTGAATTTGGCCCATGTTGCCGCTTAGTGCAATTAAAATGATATATCTATCAAATGCTATTTGCGTTTCATTTGCACGTACGAGAGGAACCCCAGAGAAGGACGATCATTTACGTCAAGGTATTTAGTTTCTATGATGTATGAAATTAACAAAAAATAAGAATTCATTAATGTGTCCATAATGCTTATTTCCATGGCCTGAACATCTGGTCGAAGTTTATGTATATCATCCGGAACACGATGTATATGTTAAATAAATTTTGATACATTCAGAAACCAGAAATCAGAAAGTTTAAGTGTGTCGTAGTGAAAAGGTCCCGCCAGAAAAATTGTGAACGAATCCGATTGTCCAAACCTTCAAGTAGAAATACTTAAAATACATGCATAAGCTTGTATTCTTTTTTAATTATATAAACTAGTGCTATTCAGCCTTTAGTGTTCCCACTGCTGGGACACAGGCCTCCTCTCAATGAGAGGGAGTAATAATCCACCACGCGGGCCCAGTGCGGTTTAGTAGATGTATCACATGTCTTCGAATTTTTGGTTCTCGAATATGCCGCTTTCCTCACGATGTTTTCAAATCAAATCAAATCACTTTTATTTGTTAACACGGGTAAAGAAATACATATCTTGAGTTTGGTGTATAGAACGCTATGTTATGCCAGGAGGCGTACAAATATGGTGTGCATCTAGCTCAATATTACTAATTTGAATTTCAAAATAAAAAAAAGATGTTTGAGACTCATGCATAATTAAAATTTCTGAATAAATTATAACAATTATATAATATCATTTAAAAATTGAGTGATGTCAGATTTAAATGAGGAATTATTTAGAAAAAAAAAGAAATTAAGAAGAAAGAAAAATCTAAACAAGTCAGAATAATTGAAAATGTCAAAAATGATTAGATGTCAATATTAATAATAAATTTCAACTCCAAATTAATTCATCATTTAAGTTTTTTTTTTCCTATAACATAGATAGATATAGCTCAATATAATATTACGCCATCATTGAAAAATTCATCCAGTGTGTAGTAACATTTGTCACTAAGCAAGCTATTAAGTGCCGTTTTGAATTTTATTAACGGCATATTTTTAATGGCATCCGGTATTTTATTATAAATTTTTGGAGCGTTGCGGAAAAAGCTTTTACGCATTAGGGCTGTTTTACATTTAACGTTACATAGTTTGTTACAGTATTGAGTACGCAATGGATTTCTTCTGACTGCCGATAAGCTGACAAATAAATGGGGTTTTTTGTTTTACAAACAATGCAGTTTCCATATATACGAGTATGTACATTGCTGGCAGTGTCAATATTTTTAGTTTTTTTAAATACGGAATGCAGCTATCTGTCGTTTTTAGACCACACATAGACCTCACACAGCGTTTCTGCATCCTAAATACAACCTCCCTATTAGCCGACTGCCCCCAGAAAATAATACCGTACCGTAAAACTGAAGCTACGAGTCCATGGTATGCTATTAGCAATGTCTCAATATTAACCTTTTTTGAAAGTTGGAATAGTGCATACGCAGATTTACTTAGTCGTTTACATATTATGTCAGTATGAGTGTTCCAAGTCAATTTATTATCAATAGTCATTCCCAAAAAATTTGCACTATCAACTTCCTGAATTTTATGGTCTTTATAAGTGATATTAATGTTATTATTTTCACGACGCTGATGGTATTGCATGATGTTGGTTTTGCTTAGGTTAATTTTCAAATTATTATCGTTAAGCCAGTTTATTATTTTAGTTAAAGATTCATTAATATCATTTTCATAATTATTTATGTCATTGCATTCTATTATAGCTGTGCTGTCGTCTGCAAAAAGAACCATCTTATGTTGAATTATTTTTGGGAGATCATTGATGTAAATCAGAAATAGAGGTGGTGCCAACACGCCACCTTGTGGTACGCCATATTTTATGGCTCTTTGTTTTGAGTAGTAAACAGTTTCTAATTTTGTCTTGGGACATAATCAAGAGACTTCGGTGCATTGAACTCTATCAGTTAATTATGATTCTATCAATTTTAGGATATTCAACATGATCAAAAGCTTTCGTCATATCAGTGAAAATAGTACAAATTGGATTATTTTTATCAACTGATGTCATAATATTATTAATTAAATCAAACAGTGCCAAGTTAATATTTATGTTTTTGCGAAAACCTTTCTGTTCATTGCAAAATAAGTTATATTTATCAAAATATGTGTACATGGAGTTGTATATAACGTTCTCAAAAATTTTGGACAAGACGGAAATTTTTGCAGTGGGTCTATAGTTTTTCATATTCGTTTTGTCACCTTTTTTACATCGCCATCCCAACCAGTTTTGTTTCACCATTTTGAAAGTAGTGGTGATGAAATAATTTTCAAAAAGTAAAGCGCATGTATGGTTTTGAACCTACGACTTACAACTCGTAAGTCGCGGCCGTTCCCACTGGGCCACCACTGCTCTCGTCAAAAATAAATTCTCTATCATTGTTTCACAGTTCTCTAGGCTCAAATCCCAATAATACCAACATCATTATAAACCAATACAAACGAATATAAGGCAGGCATTGATATTCTCAGTGGACCTAGGCACACACAATCTAACAAGAACAACAACAGCTGGCCAACAACAACAACCGCTCCACTGTCAACTGCTCTGCAATTTGGCAGAAGTAAAATTTGTTTGTAAAATTTAGACTGTCACCACGAATAAACGCTTTTCTTTTTTTTTTTTGTTCATACCTTATGGAGTAAATAAGCACATCATGCCTTCTCATATTTCATCTTAATACCAAAAACAGTGGTACTTTCCTTACATGTTCTTGAAACAAAAGGGAAGTTAACACGATCCCTAATGTATTTTTAACGACGCGGTTCAGGACAGAGTTGGCATCGATGGAGAGAAGCTTCTTGATTAAGAAGGGGGAAGTGCGCCAATAAATATGAAGATTTGACTTTGATAAATTATGGAGGGGTTCCTAATAATGCAAACAGCTTCAACCAGCGACACTGTATGATGACGTCAGTGACAGTTTATTAATTATTAAAATAGAGCTTATTCATTCGATGAGTTACATTTCCAGCGTTAAGTTATTATCACGCCCCTACTGTTGAAGGGGCCGCGTGGTATCTGCTTCCTTACGTTTAGCAGTGAATATTCGAAATTTCGTAAAAATTTGCAAACGTCATTTCCATTGTAGTTGGTAAACAGTAGTACAATGGCGCCACTGATGGCTTAGTAAATCATAATCATCTGAAAACCTTCAACATATAAGCAGAAATAAAACCTTTTGTTTCAATTATTTTATGGTAAGAACACTGAACTATGTCCATCCATATCCATACTAAGATTATAAATTCGAAAATTACTCTGTACGACTATGTATGTTATCTTTTCACGCTTAAACCACTGAACGGATTTCGATGGCATCCTGTGGAATGATAGGATAGGTTACTTTTTGCGCGAAGCCGCGGGCATAAGCTAGTTTTTTTTTATACGCGAGATAGGCTGACGTTCCTCGACCATGATGCCTGGACGACACCTTATTGTTCGCAACTAAAAAGAGAAAGTATTTGCCAGAAAAAAAACAGACGCAGTTTTTTACCAGCTAAAAATCAAGGCAATTTGCAATTTGAAATAATTGTACTTATCTTATAACCTACTGTATAAATGTTATCTGTATAAATAAAAATCAATGGCCGCATTTATGAAAGATCATCTCGAGACGGGTCCACCTATTTTATTTTCGGAAAATCCGTCGGTAACTGACTGGATGGTATTTTGTATGAAAATATCATTGAAAAAGATGTACGGGCGACGCGACGACGCTAGGCACGAACAGCTAGTTTTTTAATTAATCTCTTCATTACTCTCCCAAAGAATGGAACTGTAACCCAACCCACAGAACCCAATCCCACAAGCCGTTAATCAAGGCTCAATGAATATTAATTAGTGTCTAAACAACTCTTGGTAATTATTAATTATCCACATTCAGAGATGTCGTCGCCAACGCCTCAAATTTTGAAACAAACAGTTTTGTGAGACAAAGAAGGAAATTATCTGTTTAATTAAAACTCAGACGAAGAGAGGATTTGTGTACCATTGTATGAGCGTTCGTTTGAAATTAAAAGAAACAATGTGTCTAAATAAGATACATTATAAAAGTCACTCACAGATTTTATATTAAAAAGTTCTGAACAGATAATTTCAAGCTTTGGTGACTTCGCTAGTTCAAGTTTTATAGTAATGCAGAATAAATACGTTTCTCTTAATAAATACATGTAAATTGCGTTTACAATACGGAACGCGGCAAGCTCCATCGTAACTTGTAAATTGCTTCTTTGTAGCACTGCAAGCTACAGCGTAGCACTCACTGAGCTACAGCATAGCACGCACAGCGTAACACACACTGAGCTACAGCGTAGCACGCACAGGGCTACAGCATAGCACGCATTTACTACGATGCTACGATGGCGTAGTCACAAACCTTTCGAAGCTTTTGTATTATTCTTTGCACAAATGTATCATTGTTTATAAAAGCTGAAGAAGAGCAGTGGCCGTCACACAGCACTTGCAATTTACCAATTTAATAACGTCACTGAAACATTGTTATTTATGAAAGTAAGTTGGTGTGTTTACCTAGAGAGCGTTTTTTATATCGTGAATTTAAACCCCCGCTGCCATCATTTTATAATTAATTATAGATGTTAGTATAGATTAAGTTAGGATATGCAGCGGTAATGTAGCGGTCTATGGTGGCCACGGCTCTTCCAGGAATCCATGGCTTTTCACCTCCTTACCAAAGTGAGCCAAATTGTAACCCCAAAGTAAATACTACGATGTCTGAACGTTCAGCACTGTGTAATAAATCTGAACATGTAGTGCGACGGCAGTGAGCGCCACCTGGCGGCTTGGCATGAAATACTGATGGAACGTGAACGCGGATGCTGTATCGTTGCCAAATGTTAAATTAAATATGTTCTCTGTGCATTTATTGAATTTCAAGTAAAACTTACTACGTTGTAGAAATATTTGTTTAATTATTTAAACTTTTCGGTACAAAGGCGGACTTACTACCTTAGGCATTCTCTACCAAGCAACCAAGGGTGATGAAGAGATTACATGTATACGATTACGAATGATTAAATTACCTCACCTACCTATTACCTTACCTTTTCTCATTAGTGAGATAGGGCACAAGCTCCGTGACAAAACGGGTGACTCCCGCTCCGGCTCGTTCTTGGTGCAAAGGTTAGCCATTGCCATCCAACGTGGCAATGCAGCAAGCGTTTTGGGCACTTTTGCGCCGGGTACAGTTAGGGGCGGGTTATTTGACTAGGCTGACGTGTTGTTCTTGTCCTTATGTTTTTGTGTGTAATTAAATTACGATTACAAATATCTGTCTGTTTATTCGTTGTGTGCTTATAATTCGAGCTAAGATATTTTTTAATATTATTTATTACCTACCTATGTAAGGATTGAGTGCCCCGAGATGAGACTAACTCATCGTTGCAAGCGTGACTTCTGAGCGTTAGGTCCTCGGTTCGATTCACAGGTCAGGCAATATGTTACTGCTATTATTAGGAATTTCTCAGTAACAGCCTGGAGTTTGGAAGTTGGTGGTTGGTGCCCTCGGAGAGCACGTAAAGGCGTTGGTCAGCGCCTGACGAATATTCCCTATCAGTCACACATTGTCGTCCACGCTATTGACGATCGGGAAAAAAAGTTATTATTTATTATGGGTTTCTGTAGGAAATGTTGACTATCTGTCGAAGGAACACGACTAACAGATAAATGTAGAAGCTGATATTAATCACAAATCAGAGCCATTCTATTTAATAATCAAAGAACAATGATAAATCTGACTGCTAATATTAATTATCATAATGTTTGGCAAATATGTATACACAAATAATTTAACGTAGCAATAATAACAATTGGGTCATGAATATTAAAGTGAACGTTTAGCTAATACCCTGTTGATACAACATTAATATGAGGTACGAACTAATATGGGATTATGATATTATTGGAGTGAACAATGATAGGGTGATACCTAATCCTTTCTCCGTAGGTATTTGACATTCTTCATTCTGGTGTTGGTATGAGTTTATGAGAATTTTTCACGTCATGGTGAAACCATTAGTTGGTAAATAAGGGGTGCTACCCTCATATCCGGGTGGCAAAATCGAATATAAGTACATAATATAATGTTCGGGGCAAAGCCCGGCTTAGCTGGAATTATACCGAGCTGATCGTGATTATTTTATTTATTGCCAATAATTTTCTATTTGCAGTATTTATTACCTACTAAATATTTTTATTTAAGAGTAAATGTTAAAAAAAAATATAAATACCAACGATCTAGTCTGGCTGTGATAAAAATAGTACTATGGTTTAAATTTAATTAAAATAATCACAAAAAAAAAACACTAGAAATACGAATTTGCCAGCCCGCGCGGAATGAACGCTCTTCTCGGAAGTTAGGGCAGATGCCGAACGAAGTTTGCCGATCGGCATGAAACAAATGAAAGCTGAAAATTGCTTCGGTTCGACTTTGCTGTTAAACAAAACCTGCCGAATTGAATGTGCTGACTCAAACATGTGTGTTGTAGAACTTCTAAGAAGCTCTGTGCCGTAATCCTTAAGTACAGGATAACAATTATTAATTAGTACATTATAAACTAACTAGCTAAACTTTCAAAATATTTCCATTTTATTCTAAGCAGAGAGACAACATCGACGAATATTTCTAGTATAATAATAAAATTTTAGGTTTAATTATTTGTGGGGGCAAAATATAAATTTCAGGTGAACTATTACAAGCCCTTAACGTCTGTGTATCCCCACCAGTTACTCGCAATTAAACAGTCTTGAAGCTAACGCGCATTTTTACCAAATTCCTGCTAAGCAAACACCGACCTTAATCTCAGGAACACCGTGGTTATCCTTAAAATCAACTTAAATCCCTAATTGCTACAAGGTGTATGTTATACCCATATCCTCTCTCTCTCTCCGTCTGCAAGAATTAATTCCAACAGGAAACTATTACTCCACAATTTAACAAGACTATAATTTCCAAACTAGTAACTAGTTTAGCGTGCATGGCTGAGCGAGTTAGTCATCAACTAGTTACTGAGTTATGCTCAATATAGTTGCAGCGGTAACGGTAACTAACAAGTTTAAATGCAACCTTTCGTTTAGTTTTAAACTATTTACGAAAGAGTTATTAATTAAATTAGGAGTTAATTTCACAAAGCACGTTTGTATGGTCTCTTCGAAAAGTATCGAATGAAAATGTAAATAAATGGATCAGAAAACGTACCTGTGGATGCAATTTCGTGCCGCCTGTGAATTGAGAGCTTTGATTTGTTTATTAGAACACTTAAAATCTAATTTTAAATTATAATAAAGAAGTTTTTAATTTGACAATTGAGGTTTCGACCAAATTGTCGCTGAACGCTGATCGGAACCCGCTGGATGCGGGAAACATAGAACCGGTCGAAGTGGAGGTGCTTGGGGGTGCTTGTCCAGCAGTGGACATCTTTCGACTGAAATTATGATGATAATGATTTGAGATTTATTTTATAATTTCAATTTTCGGCGATGATTTTTCGATAACAATTTATTAATGATACTCAAACAGTAATTGTCGGAATAAGTAGTGAGATATACGTAAAGTTGAATTCTTCTCAATACAGATAAATGTTTTATTAATTCCCTTGAGCGAGAGATTGCATAAAAATGTCGTTGAGCATGTGGTCCTGGGTTCGATTCCCTGGTTGGGCAAAGTATTATTAGGTTTTTCTATTTGGAATTGCTCAGTAGCAGCTCGGAGTCTGGATTTATGCCCGGTTAATGGTAATAGGCTCGCCCCCTATTACATGAAACTTGAAATATAACTGGCGAAATGTGGGTGTGAATTTCAATAACTCAATTTATCAGGGACACTACCGAGTCGGTGACCGGCCGTACCGACATCAGAGTGAACGGAACGGTCACGCTTAAATTTTTTTTTTCTTCTAGAATACGATGGAAGCAATTGTTTGAGAATAGGAAGCAAATAGAAGCAATAGTGAAGCAATTCTTGGGCATAAAACGTTAAATACGCCTAGTGACCATTCATCTAGACGGCCACGTACTATAGGTGCACCTCTGCCTAATCCTTTGGAGAGCACAGGCGTGATATTATGTTAATGAATCGAAACACATAACATCGCTGCTATTCCAAAGGTGCCAAACTACAAAATATGTTTTATTATTTACTTTTTATAAGCCTTCCACTTGTTAAATTACTAACCATTTCTACAATTGCTAGTTGTCAAGTCTTTTGACTAATGTATTCCCGTCAGGTATCGTTACAGCTTGTGGGAACTTAAGCAGCTGTTCAACTTAGCTGCCAAGCTGATGGAGGAAGTTACTAGGTACTGAAAAGTGCACTTAAGAAATAATTAACTGTTAAGTCACTTGAACTGGTACCTACGAATTTTCTTATTGAAGCCGTTTAGAAATATTGCTTTGCAATTTCAGGACTTACATACGCACGGCTACACATCAAGCTATACATAACCAGTATAAGCTGACTTCTGATTGTACGAAAAACCTATACAATGCGAGTTCTGTCAAAACTGGAAATGTATAGCTCGATGCGTCGCGGTATGTACATACATAAATTCACGCCTTTTTCAAATGGGAGTTGTCAGAAACTACAGAATGTCACCTGCTATAATCTTTACATCATACTCCTTTTGCTTCTTTTACGTTAATACATCTGAAGGTCATAATTAAATCCCGTAAATAAAAAAGGCTACAATACTTTTAATCAGAAGGTCAATTCCCGTAATTAAAAACGATCAAAATCTAGTCGCAAAATCATCTCAGCGACAATCAATATCAAAAACTTGTCAACAATATAGGGAAAATATATGTATTTTTCTGGTAGATTGAGACAGATCAGACTGTGAACGTTCTAAAATTACCAAGAATTGCCCCTCTGGTCATACACGCACCCCGGTTGCAAGTATTACGCACCTGACCTATCTAAAGAGCATCATCAATAAGGTCACTATAGGTAGGAATTCAGGACTTAATTTTACTTTGAAGGTTAAGTGATATTTTGAGATAAAATTAGCAAGTTTTTATTAAAAAAGTTTGTCTGGACTATCTACCTTACATTCTTGCTACTTTTATCATAATCTTAATCTACATGCAATATTCTTCAATCTTCTTCGGCTAAGCAGCACTCCCTTGATTCTAGTTAAAAAAGGACGGTTGCCGGTAAAATAATAGATGCACAAGTGTCAGCTTTACATCTTAGGGCGAATTCCACCGGACGAAATAATTCGAAACCTGAAATTAACTTTGGCTATTTTATTCCACGGATAAAAGATGCTGACTTTGGTACAGTCAGCCCTTAGTCGAAAAAACACCAGTAGCCATATTGCCAACCAGAAAATCATTTTCTTGGCACCATTTTCTTTTATCTCTCCTCTTTTATAGGCTGTGTTTCGGCTCTGTAGAGCCTTTCAAGTTTCTTAACCTCTCTATATAACACTTTAAGAGCGAAAGTAACACTAGGAACAACAAAACATTTTCATAAGAAACCTCCTCGGCAAGGCACCTTGGAGCGTCCCATGTTATCTCATCAGTGATAACTTCTGAAATGGCTCGTCGTCTTTACGACGTGCCATCAACGAAGTGCTACGAAGATGGACGAATTTTCGCGAAGTTCCTTGTCTAAGGCTATTTTTTAAAGCAGTCTGTCTAAAGGCCGGTTTAAACTTGTCATATTTTTGAAATCTTAACTTTGAATATAAAATTTAAAGAGTTATAAATAAGGTTAGTATAATAAAGCTAAAAAGTTTTTTTTTTTTTGTTTGAGCGCGCTAATCTCAAAAACTACAAGTTGGATTTGAAATTTTTTTTTTGCATTTAGTAGCCCAATTCTTAACATCACGCTAGGAGCCTTAGGAGTAGAGCAAAAAGAAAAAAAAGTCATAAAGAACGCTAAGCGAACACGAAGTAATAGCGAGGGCGGGCGATGCGATGCTACGCGGTGGGTCGGTGGCTGAGGGAGTTTTATAAAAATGTAGTTGTTATTTTAGTATAATTACCATTTCATATTGTAATATAGTGTAAATTTGCCCTTACTAAGAATCTTGGCGTAAGGCCGACTCCAAATGAGTACATAAAGCTCCTGTATTTAGAGTTTATTTGCTGAATACAGCCAGGTCAGGCGGAACGGGGTGTTTGCCTCGTTCCTCGTTTATATTATACTTCTTATTGTGATAACATAGTCTGTTTATGCGAATGTAGGTGTTATGGAAGTGGGAATAAAGTCTGTAGAGAAAAAATTGTGAAAATATTTTGGACTTATCTTAATTTTTTGGAACGGAAACTTGAAGTGTCTGTTTGAGTAATACTGTAAAGAAATATGAACGATTATGTTCTTTACATCATCATCTGCCTAGCCGTTTCCCAACTATGTTGGGGTCGGCTTCCAGTCTCACTGGATGCAGCTTGAATACCAGTATTTTACATGGAGCGACTTCCATCTGACTATTATGATCTTAACATCTTTGCAAATTGCTTTGCAAAAAAAAAAAAAAATTTAATCCTGCCTTTGCTAAAGCTTAATATTAATGTTTTCTTAAACATACAAGGTATTTCATCAAAACGTAGCCGTATAACTCAGATTAAAATACAAAATGTTTATGAGAACATAACGAACCTTTGGCACCAGAAAATTAAAGTCACGTTCCATGAATGAAGCGTAGCATAATGCTCTCATAAATTTGAGCAGAAAGGTAATTAGTAACGTACGTATAATATACATATACGGTAGCGCGGAAAATGAGTAATTTAAAGATGGCTAAGATTGGATTTTCATGCATGAAAAGCATAAAGCCGACCACGAAGGGCAAACTAATAACACACGGGTCTATCGATCAAGTTAAACTACGCTTACCGAGGTCAGTACCTACGTGAATGAGTGACCATCTATTTCATATCAAGACACCTCTGTGCCTTGTAAAGCACGATAATTCTAGTAACTAATAAAGATAAAATTCGCAAATTGACAGGTGTCAAGGATGCGTCCTTGACACCTGTCAATTTGCGAATTTCTTTCTCTCGTCGGCCACACTGTAAGTGCAGGAAAATAATGATGATTTCTTAGTAAACAAGAAATAAAATATTGTACAAAAATAGACAAAAGAAGACCGTAAACGGCTTTATATACAGTTCTCCAAGTAAAGCATTAAATAAACTATCAATTTCTGCCAGCGAGGCCACATTACTCTTAGAATTCCTCGGGGATCGAGAGGTATGTGGCTTTGAAGCCCTCGGAGGAATTCTATATCAAATAGATGAACTGAGAATCAATTCTATGAAACTTGTTGCATGATAGATTCTGATACAATGAGCCTACTTCACCTCCAACAATACAGCGGGGTAATTGCGTAACACACTATCAGTAGCAATGGCTTTTATTTTGATAGTTTAACAACATTTATTGCGTTAGTTACGTGGTTGAGCAGACAAGTTTTTCGAACATATAAAGAAATAGATTAGCAATCATCATCATCTACCTAGCCTTTTCCCAACTATGTTGGGGTCGGCTTCCAGTCTAACCGGATGCAGCTGAATACCAGTATTAAGTAGATTAGCAATATTCTTCAAAATTATTCAGATTGAGAATGATAGTGTGTTACGAAATTAGGGTGTTGAATAGTAGCGGAGTTTCTTTTTTGGTAATTCGATCGTCCATTGTAGTTTACCGTACTTAACATTCAAGCCGGACAAAAGCTTAAAAGTGCTCATAAGATCGAAATAAGAGGAGGAGTAGCTTAGCATAAGGGTAGCTTATTTTTGTCATAAACCAGATCTGCCATACATAGCATAATCAATATAATAATATCCCCACTGCTGGGACACAGGCCTCCTCTCTTCGAGAGGGAGTGGGCTTTGAATGTATGGTTCTAGGGCATGCCGGTCACCTCACGATGTTTTCCTTCACTGTTTTGAGAGCACTGGTGATGTAATAATGTACACAAAGTAAAGCGACTCTCCGAGTCCGGACCCACGACCTACCATACATTTGCAAGTAATTAACTAATGTTACTTTTGAAATTAAAGTCGGAAATCATTGCGGGTATATTTCCCAGATGTAATTTTACTAATAAGGCGTAAAAAAGAAGGCTAATACTTCGCTGATATCTGCAGGCTGACAGTAATTTCCATTTGGCCAGAATATACCCGTGTCAAAAAAGTGGCAAGCCCCTGGAGACAGTGGTGCCGAACGTGAAACAGAATAATTTATTACCATATGTGAAATGAAAATGATGAATAGGTATTTTCGCGTAATTTTGCAGGTTTTAACTGAATCTGCGTTGTAATTTAATTTCAATAATTTTTAATCAATTAAGGGCTTTTTTTTTTTTTTTTTTGGGATGGGAAATCATCAAATGACCCCTCCCGCTCTGGGTGGAGCGGAAGGGAGTGTCAGACTCTTACTGACTAAAACCCACCCATGTTCCTTCCTTCGCCCTTTATGTTCCGGGGCAGCGGTAACCCTTTCGGACAATCCCGCTGAGTCAATTAAGGGCTGATTTCTCAATCATCTGATAACTTTGTTCGAGGAAAAATTTTGAAATTTTCACATTTGTTTCATACTAAAACTGTCAAACGTCAATTTTATTCCTCGAATAAAACTTATCTGGCGATGGAAAAATCAGCCCTTAATGTGATAAAGAGTAGTGACGCATTAATACCTTTTAAAACCTTACTACAGCATGTATGGTCAAAGGGGGTTGAAGATTTTTATATGTAGCCTGACATACTTAGGTACATGTCTGCCATTTTTGTTTCAAAATGGCGGCCCTCTTGCAACCTATTTATATCGATAGCTGACATCAATGCAAACAGAAAACATAATAAGATTAGATTACTTTAAACATTCAGAGTGATTATTTCAAACTTCTATGCAACAAGATGTAAGCAAGTTAAAAAAAATCCATATTTTTTTAACTTGCAAACATCTCTCATCTCTCATCATTGACAGGTAGGTATGAACCTTCAAACTGAACAACTTTCTCCATGGGACCAACATCGTAATCGCCTAGGACAACAAATTGTATGAGCTTCGTAAATTCTTATAACACGCATATAAATCTCTGATCGAAAGAGGTATCTAGTATTAAGGTTTGAAATCATTACATAGCTTTTAGCCCTCTCTCACGCCTGCCGTTAATTTATGATTGCAGCGGAATTAAGGTATTAAACAATACTAAAGTTTCCGGTAGTAAAGAAATTACGATAATTATTTAATAACGTTACTTGTACGTAGTGCTCAAGAACCTTTGGATGTTATTATTTTAATTTTACATACCATTAAAAAAATTAACTACTGGGATATTAAACTAAGACCGGGACTCTGGGGTATCATCAAACGTGGTACGGAAGAAAAACTGTTTCAGAAATAATCAACAACTTTATGGCAACTCGTCCGAAAAAATATTGTTTTATTCAAATGTCGATATGATGAACTGACTGAACTAAGTAGGTGATGAAAAGGTACAGTCCGTTCACAGTTATTTTACGTCTGACAACATCAACCTTATTGTGACGAGAATAAAGATCACATTGATTTTGACAGACTTGTCAATGGCAGCAACCCAACAGCAACCTTATTATTATGAGAAAAAAAGATCATTGTGCTTTGGATAGTGATGTAAAATCAGAGGTAAAATAGCTGTGAACGGAAACGGACTGTAAGTAATAATCATTAAATACTGAAAAAGTAAATGTGTGGCTAAATGAGGTCGTCAACGAATTCGGCCTGTTTTCTTGTGTCCGATGGCAATCCCTCTTTTTGAAGAGCCTGGAAAGAAACATTGGATATCCTATTATTTCATGCGGGTTTTGTGAAAAGTGAATAATACATTACTATTAGATTTAGTGTACTCTATGTGTTTTTTAAGTCTTCTTTTTGTTAAGATCGATACACCCGTCGATAGGCGAGCATCGTCGCCGGGAAAACAAAACAATTTAATTTTGTAAACAGATGTGCATATGTTATTAGTAGGTACCTATAATATAACTCCTATGGCGCACAAAATTTAGTAAAACATCAATTGAGACGTGGATCTTTACCCAGCGTTGGGAAAGTAGTAGTTGACTATAAAGTCAACCGTCCACTGCTAGGAAGGATGTGCACGGAGAGGTTTGTCACGTTAGCTGCGCGGTTCATCCGTCTACACGCCACGCATTCGTGAGTAGTGTGACCGTGAGTCGCAGTGGATGATCCCGCCTGCATATTTATACAAAGTGAAGCTAAGAACACGAGCGTAGCTTAGCCTTGAGCTGCTGTGGAGCGGCGCCTTTAACCTGCCGGAATACGGTTGTCGTCGCTGAGGGAGGCTTAGGGGCATGATGACTAGAAAGCGTACGACGGACTGCTTAGAAAAGGTAACATGCAAGTTAATGCTATCGGAGAGACTTGTCCAGTAGTGGGAAAGTAACGTTTGACCAGCTGGTCTATTCTGTAAAAATCCCACCGCGGAAAATAACATGGAGTAAGCTTGAAGTGACTTGTCATTCTCCCTGATTGGATTGACACTATTGACAACTCACTTCAAGCTTACTTTCTCACACAAGGTCTCCCCAAAGCCTTCCACTCTTCCTTCAGCCGATCACCTTACCGCTTCCCTCTTCGGTATAGGGCGGAGTGTGTCGGCGTACGCTTTCCAGAAGAGCGTCACGTGGTTAGCGGTCAGCTTCCGTTTTTCCAGCTCCCCGGCCAGAGACCAGCAGTCCTCATTAGTCTGAGTCACAAAGCCTTAGGAAAAAAAGAAATGTATTAATTTATTTAACAGAGGACACCAAGACATTTGCAAGGATAGTAACAATAGGGAATCACGATTCTTTATTTTTATGTAAACACATCCCCCATGGTAATGCAAAACATTTTTATTAAAAGGTAAAAAGTAAATTGATTAAGTCATTAAATCATTACACTATTTGCAATAATATTAAATGGGTACATAATCAAGTGACCACATTTGATTACATATTAAGGTAAAATAAAACATAGCGTCACATTGCATGAGAATAATATATAATACAATTATTTATTATTTGTATCGCTGTTGGTTGCTTAAATAAAGAAAACAAAAATTAAAAATGACTGTGACGTGGAAATAGTGTTTTAGAAAACAGTTAAGGCAGAATTTATACGCCAGTATTCATTTTATACATCTTAACTTTTTTTTACGTAGACTTAGCGCAATAGCTAAGCTTTCAAAGCTTCCTCTCTCTTACTATCATGCTGTGCCTGACAGGGTCCAAAATGATCACATATAATTTTAAGTTACCACCAAATTACCTACACATTGTGGAATTTAATAAACTATTGAGTAGTGAGTATTAAACCGTGTTCAGAGCCAAAGAACCTAAAAAAACCGGAATTCCTAAAAAGAGTATTTGACCGACCTCAACAGTTCGTAGCGCGGAACTGCGGAATACGAGTACGTTTGACCGAATGCAATCATTGTTTGTTTCACCTCACTGGAGTGTGGTCTACCTATTTTGTTTGCTTACCCAGTAAACAGAATACTGAACACTTAATTCTGGATTACGAATCTGTGTTGAGTTAATTTCGTTTGCAAAATGGAAGAGGTTATTTTTTTAATTAGTAAGCTACTTCTTAGATTTGTGAACAGAATATGAAAAAGTTGAGAATGTCTTATTGCTGCAATAATTTTGTAAACAAAAAAATAGAGCAGTGGTGGCCCAATGCAGCGGCAACGGTCCCGACTTATGAGTTGTAGGTCGTGGATTCGAACCCAGACAGGCGCTTTACTTTGTGTAATTTATTTGATCACCATTGCTCTCACAATGGTGAAGGCAAAACATCGTGAGGAAACCGGCATGTCCTAGAACCAAAAATTCGAAGACATTTGACATCCACCAACCCGCACTCGGCCTGCGTGATGGATTACAGCCCACTCCCTCTCAGAGAGAGAAGGCCTGTGTCCCAGCAGTGGGAACATTATCGGCTGATTATACTTATGCACATAAAATGCGACAAAAACAGAGATGTTGTTGTGTTTTCCCGTTTGTTTCTGCAAAAGGAGACTTTTGCAGAAACAAACGGGAAAAATTAGGCACCTTCTTGGGCAGTCAGAGACATAAAAACTTAAGCTACCTTGGAAGCTACAAAGCCTTCTTATTTTGATAAATCTTTTATACCTTAGCTCTAATCTCATAGTGGGAGGAAGGGAGATTTGTTACGAATTAATTAAAAAGAAACAGCATTTTGTACAAAGATAAAAAGCCTGTTTTTCTCAATTTGTTAGGTGGAGGCGTAGACGCCCACAGTCCCCAAATAAATAGGTGTATTACAAAGATAAATTAACTAGAAAAAGTCCCGATATCAACTAGTTAGGACAGTTTGTACACACACACCTTTTTCTTGCCGTGAAAAACTACGCCTTATTCGCCGTGTGTAGGCATGGTTGTCAGTGATATATGGCTCACTTTGGAAGCTTGTCGACAGTCACGTTTTTTCTACGCCGCGGTTTATACGCCGTACCGTAATGAAACCATGCCGTGTACAAATGGTCTTAGGGAATTAGGGCGGCCAAATCTCCCCCTTTTTGGTTGTCATGGAGTTCCACTAAGCCATTTAATCCCAAATGGTGTGTAAATTCAACCCGAGACCTAAAATTGATCCTACAGTACCTCCGACGACAGAATGTGATCTTAACACCTGTCAGTTTCGCTCTGACAGGTGTCAGGAACGGATTCTCTTGCGGTAGATATTCACGCTAGCAGTACATATTCAAACGTAACCGTTTCTAAAGTCCCATAACTTTGTCTTTTTTTGTTGTTTCACCTTTTATTGATGTTTTTATTTTTTTATTTACTTGTATTGTGTCTTTTATTGCACTGAATAAACGTTTTATCTATCTATTTATCTATCCATATGAAATTTCTAAGACCAGCGGGGTAGTTGCGTAACACACTATTAGTAGCAATGGGTTTCATTTTGACAGTTCAACAACATTCATTGCGTTATTTACGTTGTTGAGCCGACACATTTTTCTAACATATGGAGCAATGGATTAGCAATAACCTTCAAAATGATTCAGATTGTAATTGATAATGTGTTACGCAATTAGGGTGCAGTTCTGGGCTATGAAAGTGTTGTTCTAAATCTTACCAACAAAGGAAGCTATTCTTAATTTTTCCCTTAATTCGACAATCAGCTCATCCTCCACATTATTCACAGGGAAGTTTCTCTGAAAGAAACGAAAAAACATTTGAGAACTTAATTTAAATTGCTAGTAATAAAATATTGTATCAGATCTTTAAGCATTTTTAGCTTAAAAAAAAACCGAGTAAATATTTTTCAAGCATTCTTTTATGATTCAACAATATTAAAATAAGGTGTGAATTATATACACGGTGTCTTTAAAGAGTTACACATTACTCTCTATATCCCGATCGATCTATTTACAAACCTTATTCCATCAAACAACAAACAGGAAACGTTCAAACGGTGAATGCAAACACCTAAAATGGCGGAACTTCTCTGTTTTCAGCGCGCGAACGCTCTGAAAATACGAGCTTGGCACTCAAGTGGCTCTTTGTGCCACCTCCATGTATACTATACCCATCCCCCCTCCCTCTGTTACTTCACCCCTTCAAGTGACAGAATAGATAGATGCAGAAGGTTGGTCCTATACAACAAGTAAAAACGCACAGTCAGTGATGACCACGTCCACGACTGACGAGTTGTAGAACGTAGGTTCCCAGACAGGCGTTTTACTTTGTGTAAATTATTTCATCACCACTGCTTTCAAAACGATGAAGGAAAACATAGTGAGGAAACTGGTATGTCCTAGAACCAAAAATTCGAAGACCCGCTTGGTGGATCACGGCCCACTCTCTTTCATTGAGAGGAGGGCTGTGTCCCAGCAGTGGGAACATTATAGGCTGATTATTATGCTCGCACACATAAACGCGCTTCAGCGAGTGCAAGCGCATTCGAAACTGGCATTTGTTTGAGATCGTCGTATACGGTACGTTTTTGTGTGCGTGCGCCTGTTTTAACTCGTTGAATGGAGCCGACCTTCTGTGCTTACCCATTTATTTTATATCCAAGTCTTGGCAAAAGTCGGCGAACTTTAAAATTTAATGTGGGACGCCCAGCAACGTACAAAAGTAGAATTTTTCCGTGAAGGAATATTTTAATTAGAAAGGATTTATTATTTTTCTTTAGGAATTTTCTGTGCTCTTCGAGAAAAGAGAGAAAGATTCGTAAATAAAGGAAGTTTTGGTTTACTTAATAGGAAAGGCCAACTAATGCAGACGTTTTTAACTTCGGACCCAAAGATTTAAACCGATTTAAAATTTTAACATAGATTTATCACATACAAAGAAAGAAAAGAAAAAGTATTTATCGCGACTCGTACAAGAAGATCACAAACTAAACGAAACTCCACAGATTGAGTGAACCTATCCAGTCGGTGCACGCATTTGTCAGTAATCGTGCAGCTCAACTCAAAACTTCAGGAGCTCAAAGATTCGACAAACAATACCAAAGAAAGGACATTTAGGTAGGCAGCATCGCAGTAGATCCAATTATGAATAGCGATTAGCATAAAGACAAAAATAGAAAACCAAATTACATAAAAAAATATAACATCAAGCCTGTCTTTCTTGGGCAGAGGTGCACCTGGTAGTACCCACATCCACCTTTCGCCAGAATAATAATCAGTTATGTATTTGAGCTTGGCCTTTGCAAGCTCAAATATATAACTGATGGCCGCCTTTGCCCAGCAGTAGGACATTAGAGGCTGAGTAGTAGTAAATGTACAATATGTATTTATAGTAAATCTGTTTGAAATTATTGTTGGTTTGAAAATAGGATAAGGCAAAAAAAAAATATGTTCTGAAGAATATTATTAGTTGATTAGGAAAACTTCTTTTCAAATACAATTTCTAAAACTCAGTACAACAAACTATTCAACCAGCACCCTGATTGCGCAACGCACGATCAATAACAATCTGAATGATTTTGAAGGATATTGCTAATCCATTGCTTTATATGTTCGAAAAACTTGGCGGCTCAACAACGTAAATGACGCAATGAATGTTGTTGAACTGTCAAAATCAAAGCTAGATCATTGCTACTGTTAGTGTGTTACGTAATCACCCCACGGAATCTTATATACATAACATTCATAATCAGCCTATAACGTTCCCACTGCTGGGACACAGGCCTCGTTTCTGAGAGAGGGAGTGGGCCGTAATGCACCACGCGGGCCCGATTCGGGTTGGTAGATGTCACATGTCTTCAATCCTATATACATCTATACTAATTAAGACAATTGAAGTGTCTGTTTGTAATGTCAAAATAACAGCTTTTTACGAAATGCTTATGAAAGTACGTATACAGTATCTACTTATAGCAAAAAAAAAACGATTTTTAAAATGTCTGCCTGTCTGTTTGTTCCGGCTAATCTCCGAAACAGCTGGAACTATTTTGACAGGACTTTCACTGGCAATTACCTGACTAACTTAGGCTAATTACTTTAATTTTGGAAAAACAATTAGGGTTCCACGCAAGAAAAAAATAAAACCCATGTAGTAACCCATTACGCACGCAAACGAAGTCACGGACACAGCTCGAGTAAGCGTAGAACGTTTGACCCATTTGAGACTCCTTTTTTTTTCTGGTGGAAAATCATGAAATGACCCCTCCCGCTCTGGGTGGAGCGGAAGGGAGTGTCAGACTCTTACTGACAAAAACCCACCCATGTTCCTTCCTTCGCCCTTTATGTTCCGGGGTAGCGGTAACCCTTTCGGACAACCCCGCTGACCCGGCAGGCTTCGGCCCTAAGGGGCCCCTCAAATTATGCTGACAACTCTTTGAGGCGCGCGTGGAACAACGCGCCGTCCGGCACACACACCGCCGACACAGCCGACACAGCTCGACTAAGCGTAGAATATTTGACCCATTTGAGACTCCTGCTACACATATATGCTCCACGTTAACAATAGGGCTGCATATTACAGTCAAGGCTACATATCATAGCAATGCATGCTCCATTGGAAGGCACGTATCTATTCCACTAACATATCGATATTAAAAGTTGCAATCTTGCATGCAGAGCATGTTACATTTCAGATCGATCTCGCTTCTGAATACTATACAGGATGCCTGTTATATATGTCCCATTCCTGTTAATACTGTAATTTAAAAACATTGTAAAAGCCAATTATTTTTAAAAGAGTAACCGTGGAGTTTCTTGCCGGCTCTTCTCAATAGGAAACGACCAATTGGAACCGTGCACCTAGCTTCTGACGTTTTTATGTGCCCATGTAGGTTTTTGTGAAATAAAATATTTTGATTTTGATCATTTATTGAGGCCTGAAACTATAAATAGAAACACTTTCAGCATTACTACAAAACAAATTTAATCTTTGAATCCCTGTTTTAACCATCAAACCATTTTTTAAATTTTGAACTAAATTCTGACTATACTAAATTTATAAATACAAAAACTAATTTTGAGCCTTAGTCTAAGCTGTCAATTTTGTATTTCGAGCTTTACCTCAAACGGAATGAGGTTTGAAATACAAAAACTCGGCGAAAGTAAATACCCCGGTTTGATTCCTAACTCATGGCCTTGAATGCAGTTTTTCTTAACTCTAAAAACAGGCGTGGTTCCTTACAAACAAACTCTAACGCTCATAGTTTCAGATGAATGAATCATGAAGATCTCAATGCATCGTCCTGTTTAGTTGCGAATACTCAGAGGTGTCGTATTCAGATATTATAAATTCTGTTTCATTCACGTCTGTGAAGACGACAGAAGCATTTAAAAGGATTTCAAAGATGAAGAATTCTCTAACATGCACTATAATTTACTTTACAACAAAAAACAAAAATCACTATTAATTAAAAAGGGACTCGTGGCTAAGTAATGACAGCCGCACGGGTCGATCGATCAGGTTAAGCTACGCTTGCCGCGGTCGGTCCGAGGATGGGTGACCATCTTTACATACCGTGCCTCAAAAGCATGTTAAGCTGTTGGTCCCGGCTTTCATTCTTGGATCTTTGACAGTCGTTACGGGTCGTCAGAAACCCGAAAGTCTGACTACCAGTCTTACCAAGGGGTATCGTATTATCGAGTAACTGGGTTGTAGAGGTCAGATAGGAAGTCGCTCAATGTAAAATACTGGTATTTAGCTGCGTCCGGTTAGACTGGAAGCCGACTGAAACAAACAACAAGCAAAAGGCTAGGCAGATGACGAATCACCAATCTCATTCACGCGACTTTCCAATTCTCAAGACCCGGATCCCTCTAAAGACCTGAAGACCTTATTAATTTCAATCGAATTGCCTCTAATTAACGAACGCAAAACTTCACTGTATGGCGAGAAAATTAATTAGTACTTCAGTATGCCTCGAATAGCAAACAGTTAGGAAATTTATTATTAAATCGTTTGAATTCAATAACAGCTGTTCAATGTTGGTTTGCTTTGTAATCGGCTTTGCTGTTTAGTTTGTAGGATTAAATAAGCGTTATTTCATGAGCCAAATGTGAAATAAGTAGTCAAAACTCAAACTCAAACTATTTATTTCAACTAAACCAATTACAGGTACTTTTGAATTGTCAAGTGTCGGTCAGTCAAAAAGATGAAGCTAGTTGCCCATTCCAAAGCGTAGTAGGTACCTATGGAAAAGAACGGGCAAGAAACTCAATGGACACTCTTTTAAATCATAATAATATTGTTACAAAGTATTGGTTACATCATTCATGTTAAAAATTATGCATGTGAGAACGATGCAGAACGTTAAAAGCGTCCATAAAATGAAAAGATAAAAAAACAATTTAAATATTAATTTAAATCAAAATAAGCCATGGCAGCAAAGAGTTGACCAGTCCCTACTGACGGCGCCCGTTCGCGAACATGACGCATAGATTTGAATTAGATTAGTTTTGTTGTCTTGCCTAGATATTTATTATAGCTAGCTTTCTTTTATCTACCTACTCAAAATAACAAACCATTTTAAAGCCTACTCTTGAGGTCTATAATAGTTTAAGCCAAACGTAGAATTCCAGGAGCAGGCCAAAATCTGGATTTGTGGATTTGTTGCAATTGGCTCCAATTATAAAACACTAGCTTTTGCCCGCGGCTTCGCCCGCGTGGAGGTCGGAAATCATCCCACGGAAACGTATTACCGAGATAAAAAGTATCCTATGTGTAAATTCAGGTTATAATAAACTATATGTGTGACAAATTACATCCAAATCCTATTAAAAGCATAATACTAATGATTAAAATACTGTCGCAAATTCATGCCAGTCTAATACTTTTTGTTACAATACTGCTCAGAAAATCGGGTCATATTTCAATCATGACTCGAAAGACACGTAGCGCCATCTAGTGTCCTTTAGCAATTGTGTCCGTCGAAAGTTATTTGTGTTCTTTCTTCGGGAACAGTATTTTTATTCTGGATTCAAGGAACCCTATGTCCTTTTCTGTAACCCTGACAACGTATATGCAAAATTTCACGATGATCGGTTCCGTGGATTAGGCGTAAAAAGGTAACAAAAAAACAAACTTACTTTCGCATTTCTAAAGTAAAGTTAGAATAACATTAGTTTAAAACATGAGAAGCGAAATGTAGGTATAATATATGTAGGTACAACTACGCCTAACCCTTCAGAGAAAATAGGCATGATGTTACGGGTATGTTAGGTAAGTGTGACATAGAACCAATTCTATTTGCAATTTTTGCACAAATACCAACTGTTGACTATAGTATACTATAATACCAACTGTATTTTATTGTTATGATAATAGTTATATAGGTTGTAAACCAGCTATAAATATCACCAACAAATAAGTGCGACACATCCCTTACTAGTAACATTACTTCTAAGCGAAACTCCTAGGTTCCAACTGTGACAACACACTCATAATTCACAATTTACGACCTTGTTTACTCCCTAACTAAGCTCATTTAGTATACCTACATCCATTCCCACAAACATCCTAGGAAAGTACAAGATGTACAGACGCCAGCACACCAAGCTACTACAATCTGTCAAATTTCTTTAATAGATTACTAGATAATATATAATATTAATAGATTACTTTTATCGCTAAAGTATTAAGGTTCAATGTTGACTGGGTAAAATTTGACAGTTTCGGGTGGCTTGACCTGCTGGCGTCTGTACCATTTGGACCGATCGCCTGACCTCGGCCAATCACAGCAAAGTGCCACCTTTAGCTGCACAAGTACTTATCATACAGATATCTTGCATTGCACGAAAGACTCTCTCAAACCTAATTGATACTCCAAATATAACCATTTAAATTTCAACTCTCTCCGCTTTTCTACAAAGTGCAGTTTTCTTTTAGGACTTTGTTTTGTTTCTCGTGTTTCGTTTCATTTGTTAGCTCTGCTAGGTCCCCAGACAATTAGCGAGTGATTGGGAGTGCAGCGTCAAAAGATGGAGTTTGCTTTACTTATGGCGGAAGATGCTTAATTTGAAACGTCTACAAGTCTCCAACAGAGTTTGTGACTTCGTTTGATACAATAATATCGTTGTTTACCTACAGTTTATTGTCCTAGGGAAATAATTTAATAATCTATAATAAATGTTACGTGCGTGTTTGCGTGACGTTGATCAGTTAAGTACATTGCTGCTTTGGACGCTATTTTAATCAACATTCTAGACATACATCATTATCTTGTTTGCGTAAATCAAGGTCAAATTTTAATGCTTGGGACCTTGGGTAGAGTTCAGAAACGAATAGCGCCTTAGCGTCTTGGTTCCGTCAAATGTGTACAGTACTCGATTGTTAATATGGCACTTGGAGTTTTTAAAAAAAAGTTCGGCATTGTATCATCATCATCATCCATCATCATTTCAGCCGATAGACGTCCACTGCTGGACATAGGCCTCCCCCAAGTGTCGCCACATTGACCGGTCCCGTGCGACTCGCATCCAGCGGATTCCCGCAACCTTCACCAGGTCATCGGTCCACCTAGTGGGAGGCCTTCCAACGCAACGTCTTCCGGTTCGCGGTCGCCACTCCAGAACCTTTCGGCCTTATCGGCCATCCGTTCTGCGAGCAATGTGCCCTGCCCACTGCCACTTAAGTTTGGCAATTCTTCGGGCTACGTCGGTAACCTTGGTTCTCTTGCGGATGTCCTCATTTCTGATTCGATCACGCAAGGAAACTCCGAGCATAGCCCTCTCCATTGCCCTTTGAGTGACTTTAAGCCTTCTGATGAGGCCTATTGTGAGCGACCACGTTTCAGTCCCGTATGTAAGGAGCTCAGAGCTCGGAGTTTCCTTGCGTGATCGAATCAGAAATGAGGACATCCGCAAGAGAACCAAGGTTACCGGCACTACGGCTACTGGCAACACACACTGGTCATAGACTTTCATCTTGAGACACTGTGGCATTGTATCACCTCTACCAAAATTACTATGTTGACCTCTGTGTCAGTCTTGACGATCTCTTTTTAAAACGCTAAGTGCTATATTGTCAATGCTCAGTGTCCCTATATGTCCCAAAACATGCAGTCAAAGTGACCTCTGCGCTGCCACCGACGACGCCGTGGAAGTGGTGAAGTTTTGGGCCAACAGATCTAAAATACGGTCATGCTAGAGACATGAAGAAGCAGAATTATGAATTCTGCTTCTTCATGTCGATGTCGTTCGATGTCGTTGTCGTGTCATTCTGTATTCGTCGTTCTGTATTTCTGTATTTCGGAATCAAATCTCTGTAGCATTTTAAATATGCGATGGATAATGTACATACTTTTCATGGACGGTATAAATAAATTAAACCTACCCTTATATATTCCAAGATGAGAACAGTCTGGACTTCTTGCTTCCATAAGTTGAGGACACACAGGGATTCGAAGATCATCTCCGGAGACACCTAAAAACAGAATACATACATAAATTACTTATCGAACTCAAGCATGCTTGCGACCACTAGACTACGCCACGCGACTGCGTTATTTACGTTGTATATATATGAACCAATGGATTAGCAATACCTATCCCTCAAAATGATTCAGATTGAGATTGATAGTGTAATAAGTAATTAGGATGAAGGTCTGCGTCCATGGCTTAGCGACCAACTTTGTATGCTCGGGCCGCTAGCCGCATAATTGCCGCATTTTAACAAGCCACTGGAGGCCTAACATGAAATGTTCTTTTAACACCTTTGATCGAGAATTCTTTTAAATTGGCTCAAACAAAAAGCAAAAGATCACCTAGCACTTAGCGATAAGACAGCCCATTGTGTCACCCTATGTTTACGTTTCTACGTAATATATCTTTAATGTTTATGGTGTACATAATAAAGAGTATTTTATCTAGTAAAAATATTATCCATTCATGAAGACAAATCGCGCAAAAAACAAAACGATAACCCTAAAGATGCGAATGAATAACGGAGTTGGGCAACTATCATGCTGCCTTTTTAAACAATAGATCATATTTACACTTAAAACGGTCTTGGATGAGGAACGGCTTGCAGGTAAAAGAATTTATGTACTCGCAATACAGACAAAATAAAATGCATGACATCTTAGACGGAAAAACAGTAACCGCGCACCAAGAACCACAGGATGTGCTACCTCGCACATGTTTACAGGCGCCGCGTACCACATCTGCTGCATGCAGCAATGGAATACAAGGGCAAAACCAAGAAGGTCGGCTGAACTATCTACACATGGAACGACAATATAAAACAGGGCATGAAGTACTTCGACAAGGGTATCGATTTTTAGATGGATACGGCGGAAGACAAAAATAAGATTAGGATTGCTGCTAGTGAGATATACAAAAAACCGGAAACTGATAGTAGCGAGAACTCCGACGATGACATTGAAAACAGCAACATCTAACACAACATAACACAGCAGACCAATGACATACAAAAGAACCGAGAAAGCAGCCCGCCAGAAGATTCACAGGTTTAGCTCGACCTGAAGCACCTGGCCGCGAAGTCTTTAAAAGAATCATTTCATCTATAGATAAATATCACCCATATCTCCACTAGTCCGATGCTTACTCTAGGATGCATATCCGGTAGGCTCTTAAATCTTACCCTTTTCTACGGGCACGTCTTCCCTACAAAAACCGCGCCCCCCGGTCTACTTCTTGATATGCAATGGTCGTTATAGCATCATGAACATGAGGCTACAGGAGCTAGTGCTAATCTTGGGGTTCATTCGATTAATCGAGTCTGGTTTAACCACGCTGGGATCGGTGCATTTCATTCATTCATTCATTCATGAAGACAAATCGCGGGACTAGTTTAAATCCTCTAATTGCTTAGAATAAATCTTACCTCACAATACGTTTGCGCTGGCAGGATCACCTCTGCTTCAGGAGTTGAGTTCGTGGTTATGAACAGAGGCGACAACATATGGCTGCGGGAGCCGGTCTGAATCTGCTTTGAAAAAGCTGTAAACATTATCAAAATTAGTTTAAATATGTGACTTTCATTTATAACTGCCTTGCGACAGCCACTTCCCTTTTTTATTACTTAGATCAGAAATACAGTAAAAACGCCATGTGCTATATTGTTAATTGATATTTTTCCACTTCAGTCGTGATGCCGTGATACATTTAACCAAAATAAATAATCAGGTAATCCTGAGGGATTACTTGATTATTTTGCATGATAAATCATAGGTTGAATTAGCCAATAAACGTAATAGTGTACAGTTTAAACATTTGGAACTAGAGTTTTAAATCGTAAATGTGATGTCTGACAGCTAAAGTGAAAAAATGACAATTAACTTTTAGAGGCCACTGTAGGCAATATTCCTCTCACAGAAACAATATTTGTAACGCTTAAACCTTCATTCAAGACGTCCACGTTTCAGTATAAAGCATGTTTGTTTTACACCATACATCTATGTTTCACATGATATCTGTCCCTTTCACACAGTTCAACACCCCATTAATACTTTTGATGCACAATGAGCCACTAAGCCACATATTATGGCTTTTCTCAGCCATAACACGAGATCAACATCATTAAATTTGTTTGAGCTTCCATTTTCGCAAGCTGATACCTTTTGGCTCCAGAGTACAAACACTAAGAACAAAGGACCGTCAAACACAATGCTAATAGGCACTAACTCAAACAGGCTGAAATACAATATTTCGACAGGCGGTCAAAGATTTGCTCTGTAGCGGGCCTGGGCTCGTTCTGGATGTTTGAAACTCTGCAGGTCACTCATAATAATTTATTTATTTATTTTGTTATTTATGTACATACAGTAAAATACATAGGGATACGAGATAATTATAATATGAGTACAAAGGTACTGCTTATTTCTTAGGAAATTTTTACCAGCAGACCTGCGAAAGGAGAAGTAAAAAATAAATGTAGACAATAGTGTGTGAGAAAAAGATGAGAAAAATATGAATGTGTGAAGTCTAAAACTAAAATATTAAATATACCTGCACATATAATGCAAAAAAAATACATAAGTATACTTAATACAAAAATATTTAAACATAATATATATATACAAATACGGTATAGAGGAAAGGGTAATTCTCTTTTAATCGACGTTTAAATAGAGAAATAGTTTTTAAATAACGAATGCTAGGCGGAAGTGAGTTCCACAATCTTACAGCATGGACAGAGAAGGAATAAGAATAGTAGCTCGTTTTATGAGGATGAGATTTAAGGATGAATCTTAGGTGTAATCTACACGGTGCGGCGCTAGAGCTAGCGTAAGAAAAACACCCACGCAGGTAGGAAGGATAAAACGGGTTGTGTAAGATGTTGAAGAGTAGACGTAAAATCCGAATGTTCCTGCGAAGGCGGATTGGTAGCCGCTCGAGTTCCTTGCGAAGGTGTGAAACATGGTCATACTTTCGCAGACCGAAAACAAAACGAATGCACAGGTTTTGCAAGCTCAATAATGTTATTCTTAGTATCCTAACCTGGAAACCGGGGCGCGAAAAATTTCATCCCCGGCTTTTTCTTCAACTTTCTAGCCCCCACAATCTTCTTTTTGGGCATTCTTCTGTTTCTATGTCTTCTGCACGTGCGTCTCCTCCTTGTATACTCGTATCTGATCACTTCATATTCATATCTGATGACAAATCGCTTCGCTCTAACTCAGGGCGTTTAAATTAAACCAAGTAATTAAAATTAAAAAGGTTTATTTCAAATTATTCAAAAATCCACTTTACATTTCAAGTCACAAATTTGTCTACCTTCTGCGGCAGCAGCGGTGTCCACAATGAACGCAGCCAGGAGTTCTGGAGCCGCTCCGAGAAGACAGCCTGGTGAATATTGTTGAAATTGAATGCTGCTCGCGGATTCTTCTCTCATCCATCCTGGGATGACGTAATTGCTTCCTCCGCATGGGAGCTCTTCTTATCTGACGTCGATTATATGACCGTCGTCTCTTTTCTACTCTTCCACTTCTTCTACCTCTCTTTTTCCTCTCGGGAACCTTGGCTTCCCTTTTACCGAGAGCGGGTTTGGGAGGTTCTGGTCGGGCGTCTACCATGTCCACTCGACTCCTCGCAGAGTACGTGGCAGACACCGATGTCTCACTGTTCGACACACCCTCATCATGTCCCCTTTCATCATATAAGTCATTTCCAGAATTCGTCCTCTGACTATCTTTTTTACTTGTGGAAGGCTGGTTCTCTTCCTTCGTAGTTTCATCTTCCATTGCCAATAGCTTCCAGAAATAACTGGTAATTTTGTATTTTAAAATAAAACCTCACATAGAAAAATGTTAAAAAGTTTGTCTGTCAAAAAGTCACAGCCAAATCGTCACTTGTTTTTTGTTTCTTCTTTTCTAGTCGTGTCAGAATGAAGAATTGGTTTATGACAGAAAGAAGTTTGAATGACAAACATTTTTGATACGATTTGGCCAAGTTATACTTAAACTTAGGGTAAGAACACATGACATGCATGACACTCATGTATTATAATTTACATTCCATTGCCATATAATCAGTTATCTACTTTAGTGAAATGTATTCTAAGTTAATTTTTGAGTGACCATTTGTAACAAAAAGGTCCTAATATGTTTTTGGTTGAAATGGAATTTGAACTTGGTTGAGTATGACAATCAGGTTGTGGTTCCATAATTTTAAAATGATCTCAAATTCTTAATTTAAATATATACATTCACGTTTATAAGAGTATGCGTGGTGTTAGCGTTATAGTTAGCCAACTGAGCCATTTCATTGTCGCACTGGAGTTGCGGTTTCATTCAGCGGTACCAATAAATATTCGGCAACTGCCATGTTTCGTAATGTCAGTCAGTTATACAGCGCCACCGCACCGCCAGCGCCAGCATCAGCATTTTTCATAAAGGTCTAACATGAGGCTTTCATTGGTAAATTGTGAAGTTGACTTCCAATTGCGCAAATGAAACAATTAAAAGACAGTTTCAGCTGAATTTTAATTAGGGTGTTTATTTTTACGGAATTATCGTTTTAAAAAAAAGCTAACAAAAATCAATTATAGTACGAGGGCGCAGTGATAAGTCTGGTAAAAATTAAACAAGGAGTTAATTTTATTTAATTATTATTATTTATTTTTCAACGTAGTTTCGTTGTAACTCAATGCACTTCATCCAGCGTTTCTCTAGCTTTTCGATCCCTTCCATAAAGTGCGACTTAGGTAACCCTTCGAAATAGGCATTGGTTTCGTGCATGATCTCTTCGTTGGAGCCACATCTTTTCCCACCAAGCCATTTTTTTTAAATTCGGAAACAGAAAATAGTCGCAAGGGGCTGAATCTGGCGAATACGGTGGATGAGAAAGCAATTCATAAAGCAACTCATGAAGTTTGGCCATGGAAATCGCGCAGGTGTGCACTCATGGGTTTTCTTGGAGGAAGAGGAGTTTCTTCTTAGCCAAATGCGGTCGTTTTTTTCTTTAATAGCTGTCAAAAAAATACTAACCGGCAGTACCTACTGGCTGAAAATTTTAAGTTAGTCCTTCAAAAGAGTTGTGAACAAGGAGGTTCCATGCAATCTGCGATCATTTTATTCCAAAATAGATTTTTACCAGACTTATCACTCGGCCCTCGTACTTATAAAATAATTATAGCAGCATTCGTGAAGACGTCACTAACCGTCGGAACTGAGACGGTCTATTCAGTACATGAATTATAATGCAGTTAACAATTTCAATTTATAATTTCTTTTTTTCCAGATGCTGGTGCGGACTTAGCAAGACTGCTCATGGCTCAAACACTCAGACTGCCAACGCTGGGGAAGCATGGGTACCAGCACGGCATACGCAGTCAGCTCCGACCGACGCCTACGGAACTGTGGAGTTCCAGGGCGGACCGCATCCAACTAAAGCTCAGGTGAGCAGCAGCAGCAGTAGGATTTATTGTTTTGTAGGGTAGACGTGTTCTTGGGTAGAGACCGCGAATCGGCAAACGAAAGGTAGGACGCCGCCAGACTAAGTGGAGCGACGACCTTCGCAGGGTAGCTGGTAGCAGCTTTTCGCAGGATGAGAGTTGCCGAGAATCGAGCTGAATGGCAGTTTCAGAGGCCTATGTTCAGCAGTGGACTGCTGTAGGCTGATAATCATGCTGATTAACCCTAATCAGCATGACTATTATTTGGGTCACGGGTACCCACCCGTGACCCAAATACCAAACCGGGTGTGGTGGCGCCACTTGGGAGAGCTCTATGCCCAACAGTGGATAGGCTGACTTGATTGACTATTAATTGACGGAGACAACTTGGATCATATTGATCCAAGAGTGCCCAGGGACATAAAATGTGAGAGAGTGAATTCTTTAGAAGTTTAGTATAAAATTTAAGAGGTACCAAAACCATCACCGTTTTTATAGCTGTTTAATAAATATAAGACAGATATTTTGTCTTACAATAATAATGATAATAGGTACCTGCACCCTAATTGCGTAACACACTATCGATCTCCATCTGAATCATTTCGAAGGATATTGCTAATCCATTGCTTCATATGTCCGAACAATGTGTCTGCTCAGCAACGTAAATAATACAATGAACGCTGTTGAACTGTCAAAATCAAACCCATTGCTACTGATCGAGTGTTATGTAACTAACCCGCTACGCATGATTAAGAACAACATAAACGATTTATCATTTTGCGCGCATAAGTGCTCCATCGTCATAAAAATATTCCAAAAAGGCTAAAAGGCTTGGGCCCTTAAGCTCTGATTTCCTCGAATTGCGGTGGCCGCACTGAACGGCCGTAGCGACGGCTGTCATGAAAATATTAACAGCGGCACAGATTTAAACCGCTAGATTCGCCCTACCGCATCAAAAGATAGTCATGTTTCTGTTTCATTTTGACACCTTTGATATAAAAACGCAGTGACTTGACTTGATTGTCATGGAAACGCTATTGAATAATCTGTGAACTCACTCTTTTTAGTATGGACACTTTTCCCGTCACTAAGTAGCCATTTAAACCATTGGGCAGCGGAGTTTGACTTAATGTCAAATACTTCATAACGGCCGTTATAATATTATGACGGAGCAGCTTTTCTAGGAAACCAAAGCTTTAAAACCCCTGTTCAACTGGGATGACACTACTATAGAATATACTGCACAAGGATCATTTGGCACGTGGCTAAAATCGGAATTGACACCGTCATCTTGTTTTATTTTCAATACTTTTCAGAATTCCAATTCTCGTAAGTACTTAAAAAACGTTCAAATTCAAGTCGCAATCTCATCTCAACGACAATAGCGAGATTGAGACTGAGATCAGACTGTGAACGTTCTTCAAATTACGAGAATCAACTGATATGTTTACCAAGAGCGCGTGACATGGGTATGTCAATGTCATTCAAGCGCCACAAAATCTTTATAGCGCTGTAATTCGTGTAAAATAATATGTAGCGGTATCTACAACACCACTTGCGAACTTCGCGGACAGTTACCCGCCAGACACATCACCCGTCTGGTTGGAGGATCCTCCCTTTTCTATAGAGTATGAGTGAACTTTACTCCCTGTTCCTCATACCTCTATAAATATTTTTAAGGGATGGTAGTACTCATGAATAACAACTAAAAATATTCCAAAAGCAAAAAATATTGGGTCCCTAGCCTTTTATCTACTATTTCTTTTCCCAGTATGTTCGTCTCTCCCACGACACACGACCCGAACTAATAGTCCAGCTGCTGACAAGAGAATGGGCCCTCGACCGTCCGAAGCTCCTCATCACCATACAGGGTGGCAAGGCCAACTTTGACCTGCAGCCGAAGCTCAAGAAGGTCCTAAGAAAAGGACTGTTGAAAGCCGCAAAGACTACTGGAGCGTGGATATTTACAGGAGGCACTAACACAGGTAACTAATTATCTAAGGAAAAATATAACATCACGCCTGTGTTTCTCTATAGGTTAGGCAGAGATGTATATCTAGTACACGTACTCGTGAGTTCTTGGGATGTAGGTTCTGGGATTTGATCTCCAGGCCGGTAAAGGTGTTATTCAGTTGTTCCATTAGAAAAGGGATTGAAATTTTTTATATGGAGCCATACTTACTGCCGCGCCATTTTGTTTTTTTTTTCTTTTCAAAATGGCGGCCGCGTAATAAACCTATATAAATCGATAGCTGACATCAATGCAAATGCAAAATGTAGGCAATAGGACCAAACCCCGTAAAGAGTCACGTTTCAGAGATATTAACGTTCAAAGTTGTCGCTTAGATGTTTGAAATAATCACTCTGAAAGTTTGAAGTAATCAAACATCTATGCATCAAGATGTAAGCAAGTTCACAAAATATGTATGTCACGTGATCAATTTTAAACGTTATTATCTCGGAAACGTGACACTACGGGGTTTGGTCTTATTATATAAAATAATAAAATATGCTCGAACGGATACAGAACAAATTCGTCAGATTTATGTATTTAAAGCTGTATGGGAGATATCCGGGATACCCGTTACTGTATCCTACATTATTCTATCTCGGTATGTTGGGCTACTACAAACTAGAAATTAGGCGTGAAGTGGCACTGACACCGTATATTTTCAAAGTTTTAAGAGGTAGTATACAAAACTCAGGTATACTATCAGAAATAGGGTTTAATTTACCGGATAGGTACGTGAAGCGGCGGCGCAAGCCGCAGCTACTGGTGGTGCTAAGTGCGCGCACTATGGCCTACTGGGGCGCGCACCGCTGACTCGTGCGCTGCGCACTCTCAACACGGTGGCAGATGCAATAGACATATTCACCTGTACACTGGGTGAGTTCACAAGGGCCACGTACTGTGTAGCATGTAAGGTACATATTATAATTAGTTAAGTATACTTTAAGTTACTTTGTCAAATTAGATTAAATATCTGTAATGTCAAAGGAAACATGTGATAAATGAATAAATAAATAGGTAATGTTTTTTGTTTGCATGTCAGCTATCGATTTATATAGGTTTCATGTGTGGCTGCCATTTTGAAAAAGAAAATGGCGAGCAGGTAGGTATGCCACAAATCGCACTGCTGGTGCCGGCTAGGTCAACCAGCGGTCGGCGAGCCGTAAGCGCGGCGTCGCCTAGCCGAGTCGACGTATCGGAGCTCCTGATCTGCCTTAGTTACGTGCTTACAGAAGGTTGACGCCTGTTTGACGGCGAGGCGAAAGGCGATACGGCAACGATCCCTTTCCTAGTTGATATATGTGCTATGACCTTTAGCCGTTGGCCCCGGTTGTCATTTGTAGATCTTTGTCAGTCGTTATGGGTAGTCAGAAGCTCGATAGTCTGACATCAAGTATTACCCAGGGGTATCATATTACCCAGTAACTGGGTTGTGGAGGACCGCTCCATGTAAAATACTGGTACTGAACAAAAAAAAAATTGTGACCTAGCGGCACCAGCAGTGCGATTCTGTAACCATCTCACCGTAAAAACTTAGGTGAAGTGAGCGTGGAGTGAGCTGTCATTCCTATTAATACCAGGGATTGACACTATTAACCGCTCACTCTATGCTCACTTCACCTAACTTTTCACGGTGAGATTTTTACAGAATCGATCGGCAGGTCGGTTTGAATCCGAACGTGAAGTGTAGCGCATGGTTATGTCCCGGTTCACAATACGCGAGATGGCTATCATAGCCGTAGCACTGGACGGAGAGAAAAAAGAAAATAGAAATAAACGAAGAAAAAGTGTGCTGCAGGCAGGCCGCGGGAGGGATGAGAGGGGCAAGGGTGGACGAAGAGACGTAAGCTCGGGTACGCAGAGACGTAAGCGCGGGGACGACGAGCCGTAAGCGCGGGAACTGCAAGTTGACCACGCACCGTACCCCGGTTCGTGAGCTTGTCCCGAGGCAAGGCGATTACGTTACGATTCCGATTAGTGTGCGTTGCAGTAGGGGGTTTCATACAAAGAATACTGAATGCCTCCAGTTGATACGGTGACGATCCCTTTCCGAGTTGATATGTGTGCTTGATGGTGACCCATCCACGAACCAACCGTGGCAAACGTAGCTTAACCTTCGATGGACCCGTGCGGCTGTTACCATTTAACCAGGAGCCCTCCTTTATAAATAACGTAAAGTTCCAGCTAGAATGGTCTACGTTCACAACACCGACTTAGATTCGCTCATACCCAAAAGTTTCATTACCACTTAAGTAGTGCAGGCAAGTTGGGAACTAAGCGCCATCGTTAAATTTAATTATCTGTAGGAGTACTGTAATAACATTACCTTCCTACATAGCCGTGCAATTTGGCACCTACAGCGTGTGAAGCGTAATACAGTTCGTGTATTGTTCGCTGTCCAAATTCTAGCTAAAGGATAATTAATTGAGTGGGTTTAGTCACCTGCGATGTAGTTAAAGTGGTTAATACTCGTACGTGGTGTTGGGCTTGTCCCAGCTGACTTGAACCTTTGGCCTATTATACAGGGTTATTTTAAATTGGCTTGCTAAACTCCGCAGACGCGATGGGTATCGATATCTAAACGTGATGAAAGTAAAAAATAATAATTTGTATGATTTTTGTGGGGTCATCGACCGCAGTTATTATAGTCTTTTGAAATATTTTTCTTTTCAATTCATACTTGCAAGTAACAAAAATAATAACAGTCATTGACCTCCAGAAAAAAAACATCGAATCTTTTTATTGTTTAATTATCGATAACCATCGAATCAACGGAATTTAGCCAGCCAATTAAAAATAGCATACGTGTATACCTTTCATATTCCATAATGCTACAGCTTCTCTATGAACAACGCATATATTAACTTAATTAGAGTTATTGTATTAATGTTTGTATCCTTGGAAGGGAAGACGGTAATGCACCGGCTACGTTGTCGCGATAAAACGATCTGCACTTCGCTCTCTGTTACACAGCGAGACATCGAGCGGTGTCCGTCTTCCCTTCCAAGGATACAAACATCGATAAAAGACTTATCAAGTTATCGGTCGTCTCACTAAGTTAACATTTTTTATAGAGACACGTTTAATTGGACACAGGCATATGTGCATATTAAATTACAACACAGCCTAGCTTGTATTCTCTGCGCCCTCACGCCCCTAGTCGCCGCAGGAGACGCCCTGGACGTCGGGAGTCACCAGCCGACTCCCGGCCACCGTACCGTTGCGGGCGGCGAGCAATGGGCAGCTCGCCGCCCGGCAAGGACACAAAGCCCGGGTCGACGGCGCGTTGTGTTACATGCGCGCCTCGAAGAGATGTCAGCACGAACTGACGGGGTCCGCTAGGGCCGATGCCTGCCAGGGCCGCGGGTTGTTCGAAAGAGATACCGTGGCCCGTGGCATAGGCAACTGAAGGAACACGGGTGGGTTTTAGTCAGTAAAAGTCTGACACAAAGAGCGGGAGAAGTCATATGATGATTTCCCACCCAGAAAAAAAAAAGCCTAGCTTTTATGAACATCGTAAATATGGTGCTGTTCCACAAACGATGGGACACTTAATATCGTGTCCTGCGTGTCCTGTCAGCTGCACGGTACAGGAACTGATGGACGCTGGTGATGGCGCTAAACAAGTAGCCGAATTCTGGGCCGAGTCCATTCACAAATCATAATCGATTAACTAATCAGCAAGATTGCTAGCGAGGCTGACTGTCATAAGCCGTTCATACACACGAGCGACACGCGTCTACGGCAGAGGCAACTGCAGCCGTCGACAAATTGCCGCTCGTGTATTCAGACCGTACACAAATACACTAGCGGCACGTTGTCGACGGCGGACGTCGACGAGTGTCGATGTCTGCAGTTGCCTCTGACGCTGCCGCTGCCGTTGCCGCGTTTCGCGCGCGAGTATGCATACTAAGGGTGCGCTGAAGACGTAATTACGAATCATCGGCAAACATGGAAGTCTTTTAATAACCCTCATAAACTGTGAACGAATAAATTAATTTGAATAAGCTAGAAACATCCTGCTGAGTCGTTTATCACAGGTAACAATGATGTTCATAATTATATTTCATGTTTCACCATCTTTTTTAATTTATGTTTAGTTTATTTGATTTCATGTTTTGATTGTTGTTTGTCTCGAATCATAATATGTTGCAATGGTTTATTTTATTTCTTGTTTTGACTGTTGTTTTTAT
This sequence comes from Apamea monoglypha, assembly GCA_911387795.2. Lineage (NCBI taxonomy): Eukaryota > Metazoa > Arthropoda > Insecta > Lepidoptera > Noctuidae > Apamea > Apamea monoglypha. The sequence continues at coordinate 4,296,189 of OU426931.1, forward strand.
TTATTTGTGTATAATTGCATGCTACACTGGTTGACGTCATCACGTTGACGCCGGCTGCCGCTGAAAACCAGCGCTGGGGCTCTGTCTCGTATAGAGTCTTAGCATTATGCTGAGCGATGGCCGTTTTGCGTGAATGTGACGCATGTTTACCCCCAACTTGTTACTTTTTTTTTGTGTGTTTATGTTCTTTTTTATGCGTCATGTTTGCCGCAAATAAACGTATTTTCTTTCTTTCTTTCATGTTTTGTTCAAAAGTTCTCTTTTATATTATAACATACCACCTAAAAAAAACTGAGTCGAAGCTCGTAGCATTTTATTCGCATTGTTAGACTCAACAGATGAAATTAAACTACTTTATAATTTGTTCAGAACTTTTCCTTGCAGTGGCACGTTTTTAGTGCAATTGTATGAAAACAATGCTTGTTTTTGCTGAATTATTTGGGGGTAGTTGGTTGCGTTTTCGATTGATTTAAATGATATAATGGAAATTGTCATTAACTAAGCCTGCTAGATAAATTCCCCCAGCCCAATGAAATGACACGTTAAGAGCGGGAAGTTACCAAAATAGACTAACTTCAATATGATTTTTCATAAAATTTATAAGACTTAGGTATAAAATAAAAATAATATCAGTAACTACGTGATAGTTCCACATATTCTGCAACAGAAACAAGAAATATTAAAATATTCTCGATAACTAAACATCACATCACGAAGTTACCTCCAATTTTCACGTCTTTCACATTTGTACTTAAAATTCTCATGACTGATAGGATAAAAATTTCTGGTTTCATGCGCCCCCTTAAAGCGGTCATAACAACCAAGATTGGTAGATATTACTCCGTTCATTCCAACCACAGAACAGATAAATTTATCTGTTCTGTGATTCCAACCAAACCATAATAAATCCACCCTTATCGTCGCGATATATAAGCGCTGCCAATCTCAAATTGTTACCACCAAATTGTGACGACCAGTTATCTGCACCAAGAGAAACTTGGTGCTATCACTTTCATGACACATCAAAGTATTCCATAGTCCCAGTACATAAATACTAACCCATTCGTCTTCCACAGGTGTCACCCGTCAAGTAGGCGACGCGTTGCAGCTGGAGCGGTCACAGCGAGCAGGCAGAGTGGTCAGCATCGGTATAGCACCCTGGGGCATCGTCGAAGGCGCTAACGAACTTATAGGCAGAGGGAGAGATGTACCGTATCATGCGATAGCTTCACCAAGGTAAGACCAACTTGCTGTTTAATTACGTGGAACTGTTTTTCTACAAGGCTGGTTAAAGAGTGACAGCTTTCTTTCCGGTATCTCCTTGAGGAAGGAAAGAAAAATGCGTTTATTGACATTACACAAAATGAATACACCTTAAAACTGTAAAAACAGAAAACAAAGATTATAATGCTAAAAGGACCTCGGTTCGCTCAAGGGTCTCAGTACGCTGGAATAACAAACACATGGGGAAGTGTGTGTCCGTTATAATAATATGGGAGAATTAATTTAAATGCTAGAAATTATAGAAAAGCTCATACAAAAGCAAATAAAATGTCGTGACATACATGAGGAATAATGCAACATCCACTTTTAAGGTTAAAGTTAAGTGACGTTCAAACGTCAAAAATGTATGGTTAAACAGTCACCAATCCGCCGCCGCTTCTCCGCCGTGGCTCCCAAATAGATGACCCGATTCAATGTGGTGTTCTTGTGTTTTGAGGATAGCGTTTCTTTACTTCACGATTTTGACAAGGGTTAAATAATATTGTTCATAGATAGAATTAGGATTATTAACGTAGGGTCCTGCGGGGTAATTGCGTATATAACAAACTATCAGTCGGAATCGCTTTCATTTTGACAGTTCAACAACATTCATTGCGTTATTTACGTTGTTGAGCAGACTTTTTCGAACATATTAAGCAATGAATTAGCAATATCCTTCAAAATGATTCAGATTCTGATTGATAGTGTGTTACACAATTGGGATGCTGGTTCATAAGAAGTGACTGGGAGCTGTCATAGAAATATAACGAGTTGATAAAAAAAAAACTAAACCTGTTTGTATCTTAACGAATTCATAACATAAACCCATAACATGTCATCGGATCACGCCTATTTTACCCGAAGAGTTAGGCAGAGTTCCACAATTCGCCAGTTACTTTGAAGTCTCATGTTATGTTTAACGAATACAACAATAAAAATAAATTGCCAGCGATAGATAAACCCAGGAGCTTTGTTAAAAGTAGCAATAAAACCTAACTCAGACATATAGACTAGAAACAAACAGGGTACTGCAAACATTTGGCCTGCCCCAACCGCACGGTCCGTGTTCCCCACCATCCGATGTTGACATAGGTCTTTATACTGTTAACAGGGCGGTAGGTACTTGTTTGCTTCGTATTTACTTGTAGTCCTCATTTCTATTTGGTATGTTTCAAGATTTTGCAGGGACTGCATTAATGTTTAGTTTTACGAGTAAATTACTATGTGTAAAATTGCAGTATCTAAAGACTGCATTAGCAATTAAGGATTGAATAAGTCTTTACCACTATACTGGGTGAACGACGGCGGGTGGCGGGATGAGCTGGACTCCTTTGATAAAGATTGGTTCTTGGCAGCTCTGGACAGAGAGAGGTGGAACGAGAGTAGGGAGGCCTTTGCCCAGCAGTGGGACATTGACGGCTAAAAATAAAATAATTAATAACTACCCGTCAATGGGAGTATTGGTCCCCGTCAACAACTTTCGCTACGAAACTTTACAAAAAAGACGATTGATTGATTGATTGATTTAAACTCTTATCAGATTCGTGCAAGAATTAAATTACTATACAACAGTAGGCAGACTATTTCGATGCATGCATGTATGTTTTTTTTTTTTTTGAAAATCAAACCCTTTGTTACTGTTAGTGTGTTACGCAATTATCCCGCTGACTTGGCTTACTAGGCGAAATTTGCCTGCACTAGACAGCTCAATAAAATATGATTAATGATAGATCGAACCCATTGACAAATAGGAATAGGAGGAACTACAACTTTCTCTGCCGGGGAATATTCGCAAAAATCATGGAACATTCCGGATTCGTATCACGTTAGCAATTTTTGCAAAAGAATATATACACACACTATAGCCGGGGAGCTGTGATGGACCACGTTTGTCCACGTTTCCTCCTATTTTCTCAGTGTGTTCGTAAATATTTAGGGTGGCGGTTGGGGTCTATGTTAGTAAGTAAAAGGTGTGGAATGTAAATAGTTTCGGTATTTCTTTATTTGAGGACGGAAACATTATTTGTATAACTTAAACATCATGCCTGTATTTTCCGAAGGGTTAGGCAGAGGTGTGCAGTACACCCACATTTCGCCAGTTCTATGAAAGAAGTTCAGCTCATAAATTAGGTTATAAAAAATGGGGATCATTTCTTCTTAACTTTTTTATTAGATAGGTATACAACTATTAAAAATTACAAAAACATGCTTTAAAGGTATCTTACAACGTTCACTTGGATGTTCAAATGCAGATTAGATCATTTTCCGAATAGCGTCCATCGAGATTGAGATCAGATCTTAGGGGCAAAGCACATCAATGTAGGTGGATTATGATGGGCAGCATGCATGGCTTCAGAGTCTTGTGTATACGTGTTGATCTTACTGACGGTTTGATTGGTTTCGACTCTGCGCTTTTATCGCACGTTTTACTCTGCACACTTGGCGATGAGAGTTAGACCGAAAAAGTGTGACATTATGACCGTCGAGACACTTTTTTATTCATTTCACTCTCAAACGTTATTAATGTATTTCATTGTGTTTATTATTTAATTAATAATACAGAAAAAAAATAAGCAGTGTGCCAACTATAACCGTAGTGAAGAAAATTTTCGAAAGTAATAAAAAAAATAGAAGTTCCATTCATTTTGACTGCGTTGTATCGTACATACTTTTCTATAAAACAGAAAATTTTTGTTTTGATAACCGATTGGGGTCTAGAATCATATGCTGAATTCATGGTTATAGTTTTGCGCACTGGTTATTTTTTTCCCTGTATACAGAGAAAGGAACTTGGTTCCAACCGGGTTTCCCACAACACCTCTCCACTTTTCTTTTCTCATTTTATATGCTTTCATATCTCTGTTCATTCACCCGTTGACTCTATTTAAACGGATCGGGTGTATTGATAAAAGTAGCATTTGTCAGTCCGTTTGTCTGAGCTTGGTACAGCACATCATTGATCAGCTTCTCAGCTAGAATCCGCATGTTTCCGGGAAGGTTGCGCAGTTTTGCAGCCACGTTTACACCTGTAAAACATAAAATAATAATTTGACATGGTTATTGTGATTTTAATAATGAAACTTAAACTGTAAATCTGAAATATTCAACTAGCAATGAGAAACCGTACTAATGGATGCGCGGTTTGGCTCTAATCCTGTAGATAAGCCCATGAGTGCAATTTTAACCTGACGGTTACCGCCTAGGCACGTTCTCGCCACGAAACGGGCGAGAATTTCTCTCCGTGAATATGATGTCATTATTCTAATTTTATTGCTTGGAGATGTTTGGGGTGCTTTTCGACTAGATATATTTCTGCTGACAAATATTATGAAACCCCATAATGTCCGAATCTAAAGGATGATCATCCTTCCTCCTGATCCTGCCCTGATCCCAATTTATTTGGGGTCGGCGCAACATGTCTTTTCTTCCATACTTCTCTATTAGTCGCTCGTTCACACAGTAATTCATCCATTGTTTCTTTGGTCTTCCCCTACTCTTGTAGCCATCGACATTCATACTCAAAACTTTCCTCATTCCTCCGTATCACATGACATGACAACTGATTACCACACAACTTTTCAGTATGGTTTTTAACTTTTAAACTATTATAGATATAGCTTAATCGTGTACACTCCTATTTCTATTTTCTTCTATCTAATGAATCAAGAAACTTAAATGCATGCCCTTCATTTCACATGCTATTTCATTTGGAACTAATTTCTGTGTAGGTATATAGATAAATTCTGTTGATTATGTTCCTGGGTCACTGTTATTTTAGGCCCGGGTCCGGGTCCTTTCTGTCTTGAAATTTATTGAACCGAGTCGTCTTAGTCCAACCATCTTCTGAGTCAATTGATGTGTGTAATTGTAGCCTAATTTGTTTATTTTATTTTATTTTACCATTTATGTACAGACATATATAAACAGACTAGAAAAACAGAACAGACAAAATAGGTTCAGAGGTGATGCTTATTTCATAAGAAATCTCTTCCAGCACACCCGAGACAGGACAATAGATACAGAGATGTAGACAGCGTGTGAAATTGTAAAGGAGACATAAATAATACATACAATCAAAAACATTTCACTTAAATACTAAACAAAAATTGCGAGAATATAATACCATACATACAAATAACCATCTATGTGCCAAATTTCATCCAAATCCATTTAATAGTTTTTGCTTGAAAGAGTAACAAACATCCGTCCATCCATCAAACATTCACGTTTATAATATTAGTAGGATAAACTCACGCCTCTTCCCATGGGGGTAGGCAGAAACTACAGAACGCCACCCACTACGATCCTTAGATCCTTTTTTTTTTTTTTTTTGGGATGGGAAATCATCAAATGACCCCTCCCGCTCTGGGTGGAGCGGCAGGGAGTGTCAGACTCTTACTGACTAAAACCCACCCATGTTCCTTCCTTCGCCCTTTATGTTCCGGGGCAGCGGTAACCCTTTCGGACAATCCCGCTGACCCGGCAGGCTTCGGCCCTAAGGGGCCCCTCTGATTATGCTGACATCTCTTTGAGGCGCGCGTGGAACACTTACGCGCCGTCCGGCACGGGCCTGGTCCTGATCGGGCGGTGAGCTACCCATTGCTCTCCGCCCGCAGGCCCGCGCCTACGGTGGCCGGTAGTCGTCGCTCGACTCCCGACGCCCGGGGCGTCTCCCGCGGCGGCTGGGACGGGAGGCTCTCTCCCTCATCCGTCCCGCCACCTCCTTCGCTAGCATGACTGCTTCGCAGAAGGAGGCGACTGCCTCCCACTCCCTCTCGCTCCGGACCATGGCTTGCACCAGGTCCGGGCGCGAGAGGCCGCCGCCGCTGATCCTTAGATCCTTACGTACACCTTTTGCCTCGTTAACGTTCATACATCTCGTCATACACGCACGCCGGTTGGGACTACTACGTACCTGACCCTTCTGAAGACCATCACCAATAAGGTCACTGTAGGTATGTCCTTCTAGGGCGTCCCCTCCCGGCCTTTCCACTCACATCTAAGTAAATACCTTTCGTCAGTCGCCTTTCATATATTCGCGGTTTATAATTTGCACACATGCCCTTGAATATTAAAGTACCATTTTACATGGTTGATTTAAATCTGACCGTTTTGGGATATAAAAAATCACTTTCAATTATTATTATTATACGGTAGCACCAGTTCCAACGCGAGCGAGCTAGGCTCGGAGTCTCTTTGAGGGATAAAATCACGAATGAAATTATCCGGAAAAGAACCGGAGTTACCGACATAGCACGCAGAGTAAGCAAAGTGAAGTGGAAGTTGGCTGGCCATGTTTGCCAAAGGACCGATGGCCGGTGGAGCAGACGAGTCCTGGAGTGGAGACCGCGTGTCGGCAAGCGTAGTGTGGGACGCCCACCAGCTAGATGGACGGACGGCCTAAAGAAGTTTGCTGAGACGGACTGGATGCGGAAGGCGGAGGACAGGGTGTCGTGGCGTGGCCTGGGAGAGGCCTATGTCCAGCAGTGGACTGCGATAGGCTGAGTTGATTGATTGATTGACCAGTTCCAACTCTAGGCTTTAAGCAAGTTCAGAACTAGTAGGACAACCCTAATTAAAATATTACGTTACGACACATATCGTAAATACGTACCAATAGCATCATATTCATCATCAACTTCAGTGCAATGTCGTTTGTTCTTATCTTCATCCAAGAATCTCTTGGAGGAGGTCTGGGCAGCACCGCTGATACTCTCGGGGACCTCGACCATGTTGCTGGCAATACTGAAGCCGGCTGATGAGTAGTTGTCATCTATCGCCACGGTTGATGCATCATCGTCATCCGGCAGGGCTTCATCTTCCGGATCGTCGGGTTCTGAGTCCTGAGATTAAGAGAAGTTTTTATTACTAGGTATTGTAGTAGCAAACAAAAGAGTAAAATATATAAAATTCAAGTGTCTGTTTGTAATTTAACAATAACAGCATAATAAATGCACATGAAAGTATATCTGGTATTGATAAAAAAAAATACTGTCTGTTTGTTCCGGCTAATCTCCGAAACGGCTAGACCGATTTTGATGAAATGTGATAAGGAGATACTTTGAACCCTAGGAAAGGACATGGCTACTTTTTAAGAGATGACAGATGAATGACATACATGACAAATTATTATGTAAAGACTAGCTGCGCCCCGCGGTTTCACCCGCATAAGTTTCGATTCTATGGGAATATCTGGATAAAGAGTATTATATGTGTTAATCCTGGTTATAAACTATTTGTGTGCCAAATTTCATCAAAATTGGTTAAGCCGTTTGAGCGTGAAGAAGTAACAAACATACAAACACGCACAAACACACACACCCACTCACAAACTTTCGCCTTTATAATATTAGTGTGAAGATGAGCGACAGTGTCTTCTTTTCTTTCTACATAAGAATATATTAGAATCACCATCATATTTTTAGAGACTCTTCCCTGTGTGACGTATTTATATTGTTGTATTTGGTAAGATTACGCGAAGAATAATAATTATCATACAGAATTGGGCCCTGTAAGTAAATGACAAAATTGTGATGTCTTGGACAGTAACACTCGTCCTTACTATGCAAGACGTCACAATTTTGTAATTTGTAATACAACAAATGTGGAATGGCTGGCTGTACTGTCCTATCGCAGGTATGCTGGAAGCGATTTCTTATAAAATATTAGCTTTTGCCAGCGGCTTCGCCCGCGTGGTAGTCAAAAATTATCCCACGGGAATGTACTACTGGGATAAAAAGTATCTTATATATTGTTTCTGGTAATAAACTATCTGTGTGCCAAATTTTATCCTAATCCATGCAGTAGTTTTTGCGTGAAAGAGTAAAAAACATCCATCCATCCATCGGTATATTCCCTCCCAGTCGCCCCGATAAGAGATAACAGACGAAATATTTCTGCGCTAGGGGGGTCTAGACTCATGTTCTGAATTCATGGTTTCAATTTACGCGTCGATGCCCTGCCACCCTGTTTTACTTTAACTAGATAAATAAATGTACAGTTAGTTTAAGGGTTTGGATTAGATTTTATCTTATACATGACAATGTTCAAAACTTCATATTAACAATAAAAAGTTAACGACTATTTGCATTTTTTTTCGATTGACTAACTAATAATTCAGATATATTTATATCTGAATTATCAATTTAGATATATTTTTATTATATTACTTTAAAGGCTGATTTTTCAATCGTCTGATAACTTTATTGGAGGAATAATTTTGAAATGTTGACAGTTATTTCATACAAAAACTGTGAAACGTCAATTTTATTCCTCGAATAAAAGTTATCTGGCGATGGAAAAATCAGCCCTAAACCAAATTTGACTTGACTTACAGCCAGCATAATCAGCCTGTACTGTTCCCACTGCTGGGACACAGACCTCCACTCTGTGAGAGGGAGTGGGCCATAATCCTCCACGCGGGCCCAATACGAATAGGCGGATGTCACATGTCATGACATGGTTTACTAGGCAATATTGGCCTGCATCAGACAGCTCAATAAAATATGATTTATGATAGATCGATCCCATTGTAGTTTCGTTATTTCTTTGTTTGAGGACGGAAAAACTATTTATATAACCTAAAAATCACTCCTGTATTTTCCGAAGGGTTAGGCAGAGGTGTGTAGTACACCCACATTTAGCCATTTATGTTTAAGTCCCATGTAATAGGGGGTAAGCCTATTACCATCAACCGGACACAAAGCCAGACTCCGGGCCGCAATTAATTAATTCCTGATGGAAAAACCACTATGCCCGACCTGAGAATCGAACCCAGGGGGTCTACTCCGAAGTAGTATCGGCCGAATGTTCGACCGTTTCCTGCTACGAAGTTACTATTTGGTTCGGTCGGTCCCGATCCTACACTCCTACACTCTTTCGAATATTGACTATGGTCCCGACCCAACAGAGCCGATCCGAACTTTTTTCGCATTTTTCAATAATATTCGGTTCGACCATGTGTCGGTCCGATCCGATCATTCGCACTTTGCACTTCGTAGTAGACCTCCAGGACCTCATGCTCAGCAGTAGCGGTTGCGATCACAACACCAACGAGCTATAATGACGAGACGTTTTATTTGACTATTGATTTAGCAGATGGCCTAATGTTAACCGATGCTGTTTGCCTATAGCGACTGCAATACTGCAATACCTAGTAGGTCGAGACTACCAGCTAGTAAATTATTATTATTACTCGTTAATGTCCCTCTCTCTCTCCAGAGCTGCCAAGGACCAATCTATAAGAAAGGAGTCCAGCTCATAAATTAGGTTACAAAAAATAAAGATCATTTCTTCGTAACTTTTTTATTAGATAGGTATACAACTATTGAAAATTACAAAAAAAAAATTCTTTAAAGGTATCTTACAACGTTCACTTGGATGTTCAAATGCAGATTAGATCATTTTCGGAATAGCGTCCATTGAGATTGAGATCAGACCTTAGGGCCAAAGCACATCAATGTAGGTGGATTATGATTGGCAGCATGCATGGCTTCAGAGTCTTGTGTTTAGGTGTCGATCTTACTGACGCTTTGATTGGTTTCGACTCTGCGCTTTTATCGCACGTTTTACTCTGCACACTTGGCGATGAGAGTTAGACCGAAAAACTGTAACATTATGACCGTCGAGACACTTTTTTATTAATTTCACTCTCAAACGTTATTAATGTATTTCATTGTGTTTATTATTTAATTAATAATACAGGAAAAAAATAAACAGTGTGCCAACTATAACCGTAGCGAAGAAAATTTTCGATGATAATAAAAAACATAGAAGTTCCATTCATTTTGACTGCGATTTATCGTACAGACGCCAGCAGGTCAAGCTACCCGAAACTGTCAAATTTTCCCATTCAACCTTGAACCTTATTGCTTTAGCGGTAAAGTTGAAAACCTATTAAAGAAATTTGACAGATTGTAGTAGCTTGATGTGCTGGCGTCAATCGTCTGTAATTACTTTTCTATGAAACGGCTGATTTTTGTTTTGATAACCGACGAGGGTCTAGAATCATACGCTGTCTGTATTCATGGTTATAGTTTTGCGCACTGGTAATTTTTTTTCCTGTTTACAGCGAAAGGAACTTGGTTCCAACCGGGTTTCCCACAACACCTCTCCACTTTTCTTTTCGCATTTTATATGCTTTCGTCTGTCTGTTCTTTCACCCGTTGACTCTATTTAAAGCATAACCCTTTCATCCAATGGTGTATTGATAAAAGTAGTATTTGTCAGTCCGTTTGTCTGAGCTTTGTACAGCACATCATTGATCAGCTTCTCTGCCAGAATCCGCATGTTCCCGGGAAGGTTGCGCAGTTTTGCGGCCACGTTTACACCTGGAAGACACAAAATAATAATTTGACTTGGTTATCGTGATCTTAATGGCAAGAAGGCTCTTGAGAAAATATTGTAAGGAAACTTAAATTATCCCGTCTGTAAAGCCGCACACACGCTGTCTGTTTAGTTTATTGCCTGTGGCATACAATTGAAGCAACAATTTACTGGCACCGCCTAAGAAACACGTACAATTGTTGCACAATGAGTTAGTAGTTACAATAAAATCGCATTCAATACATGAACATATTTTATAAGGACGTGCCACTCTTTGTTCAAACAAGGCAAAACTTGCAAGCAACAATCGCCTTGCAATAGGTGCCTTGATGTAAACAGTAGTCGCATGCAATTATTGTACGCCATTTTATGGAAACCGCACGCGTGTAAACACTTGCATGCAATTCTTAAATGGCAATAATTGGTCGTGCTTTATGATATGTGGAGCTTTTTATTCAAATCAAATAGCAATGAGAAACAGTACTAATGGATGCTCGGTTTGGCTCTAATCCTGTAGATAAGCCCATGAGTGCAATTTTAACCTGACGGTTATCGCCTATGCACGTTCTCGTCACGAAACGGGCTAGGATTTCTCTCCGTGAATATGATGTCATTATTCTTATTTTATTGTTTGGAGATGTTTGGGATGCTTTTCGACTAGATAATATTTCTGCTGTCAAATATTATGAAACCCCATAATGGCCGAATCTAAAGGATTATCATCATTCTACTGCCCTTATCCCAATTTATTCGGGGTCGGTGCAATAAGTCTTTTTCTTCCATACTTCTCTATTGGTCGTCATCTCAGTAGTCAACTATCTAACCATATCATCATTCACACAGTCCATCCATTGTTTCTTTGTCATCCTCCCCTACTCTTACAGCCATCGTCATTTATACTCAATACTTTATCACGACTGTTTCCTCATTCCCACACAACTTTTCAGTGTGGATTTTAACTTTTAACCTATTATAGATATGGTTTAATCATATACACTTCTATTCCTATTGTCTTTAATGTAGAGGATCAAGAAACTTAAATGTTGTATGTCCTTCATTTCACATGCTATTTCATATGGAACTAAGAACTAAGGTAGGCAGAAACAACAGAACACCACCTGCTACGATCCTTACGTACACCTTTTGCCTCAGTAACGTTCATACATCTGGTCATACACGCACGCCAGTTGCAAGTACTACGTACCTGACCTTTCTGAAGAACTATAATTAAGAGAGAAAAGAAGAGAAAGAGAGATTAAGAGTATTCTATTCTATTCTATAATTATGTCCTTCTAGGGCGTCCCCTCCCGGCCTTTTCACTCCCATCTAAGTAAATACCTTTCGTCAGTCGCCTTTCATATATTCGCGGTATATAATTTGCACATATGCGCTTTTTTTTATTGTGGAGAAATTCTCAAGCATTCTGCACTACCACGGGGAGATAGTGCAGTTATGTGGGACTCTAACCCACTAAAATTCCACGGTGTCTCTGCCGCTTACGACGGGAACACGGGGACGCGTTGGCTCTCATGCGTGAACCCGCCGCGGCTGTCCGTCATCGAACCCTCCTATGGGGAGTACTCCCCATCACCAGCGCACCTGAACACATAGCATACCGTGACCACCCCAGGGACCAAACCAGCACATGGGCGCCAGACGACCCCGTGTCTGGGCACCCTTGGTCCCCCTGCGATGGGTCTGGTCATTGGCCCGGCCGTCTGACAATTTTCGGCCGCAGAGGATAGGGAGAGCGGTCAACGTCATACCAACACTCCTCCTCCCCTGCGGCCCCACCGCGTCCGCCATCAGACGGTGGCGACCCCGTCAAGGCCGCGGAAGGTAGGGAGAGCGTCTCACCGCAATACCGGCACTCCTCTCCCGCCGCGGCCTCCAACCCTCAGCCGTGATGCCTCCCATACGACATCGCGGCCCGCCTTGTTGCGATGTCGCCCAAGCGGCACCGCAACCTACTTGTTGGCCGCTACGTCGTCGGCTTACTGGCAAAGCCCTGACGAGCGGCCTCTCCTCGGGTTCCTCTTGGCTTCACCGTGGGTGACCAAGCCACGGCTACTGAGCCCCCCCGCCTCGACAATGCGGGAACCCACCGGGGGGGTGCACATATGCCCTTGAATATTAAAGTATCATTTTACATGGTTGATTTAAATCTGACCGTTTTGGGATTTAAAAAATCACTTTCAATAATTATTAAAAGGCGGCACCAGTTCCAACTGTAGGCTTTAAGCAAGTTCTAAACTAAAATATTACGTCACATATCGTAAATACATACGTACCAATAGCATCATATTCATCATCAACTTCAGTGCAATGTCGTTTGGTCTTATCTTCATCCAAGAATCTCTTGGAGGAGGTCTGGGCAGCACCGCTGGTACTTTCCGGCACCTCGACCATGTTGCTGGCAATACTGAAGGCGGCTGATGAGTAGTTATCATCATCATGGTCATCCGGCAGGGCTTCATCTTCCAGATCGTCGGTTTCTGAGTCCTGAGATTAAAAGGAGTTTTTATTATTAAGTATTGTACTAGCAAACAAAAGAATAAAATATATAAAAATGAAGTGTCTGTTTGTAATTTAAAAATAACAGCTTTTTTTTTTTTTAAACTGCCCCACACTAGGAATTTCTCCTGTATCGTGGGTGCGTTTACAAACATTTAAACTCACATACACAAACAGCCAGACCCGGAACAACTACTTGTATGTCATACAAATATTTGTTCCGTGCGGGAATCGAACCCGCGACACGCAGCGCAGCAGTCAACCGTTTAACCACTGCAACAAGTATTTACGAAAATTGAACTACCTAACAAAAGCTAATCATCGGTCAGTCACAGATATTCAAATAACATATTTTCAATAATCATGTTAAATTACCTTTACCAATAAAATTACCTTTACCTAATTAAAGTATTTAAAATTTTGTATCTAAAACGCTTAAAAACGTAAATAGTAAAAAAAATCTGGGCTGGCGATCCACGCCGCAGTGTACAGCGATTCGAAGTGGGGACAATAACTTCCCAGTCGCGTGGTGGCAACTGAGAATTTTGTATTCCCGATTGCCACCTGGTGGCAATCCATGTGGAGGCGACTGGGAATATACCCATCCATCCATCCAAACAAGCGTTCGCGTTTATAATACTATTAGTAGGAAGCATCACAATTATACCTATTTTTGATTAGTTTTTTTTTCTTGTCTGTTTATACATATGATTATGTGTGTACATAAATGGTAAAATAAATAAATAAGTTCTCTCATAAATAAGGTACCTTTTACACTATGCCTGGAATCCTAACAGTTCGAGATTCTGTTCACCATCTCTAAGATAAAACAGGTCAGAGATAACAAAGAAGTTACGTACAAAAGATCGATTACAGTTAATTCGTATAGCATCGTCAGCTAAGTTCTGGGGACGATCTTAGATCTAATTGGGTCAGAGGTGACGTGACTAGCGGGATCTGAACGGATTCTGTTCGAACAGTGTCTTCGTATGTGAGACAGATTTCATTAAATCTAATGCTGGTAAGTTTGATAAAATTTGATTTTTCTTTAATCTTATCTACATAATTAGAAAACTACGACGTATATATATGTAGACTATGTAGTGATGAGTGAGAGTAATCGTTTCTTTTTCTGTCTAGGGCTTTTTATTTATTAAATGGGTAAACATCTAATACTAAAATTAAAACAATATCCTAACCAAACTAAAACTATTAACAAACTAAAATATGGCGTCGAAATATTCCTCCGCATCGCTGTCGACTGGTAATGTACCCAAGAGACTGGCGGCATTGCCACGTTGTAAGATTTCTTTGGATAAACTTGTGATGTTTTGGATAAACGTGTGGTGATTTTGTTTAAGTACTGCAAGGCATATTAATTATAATTGTTATAAGAAAGAAAGAAAAATGCGTTTATTGACATTACAGCAAAATAAATACACCTTAAAACTATACTGCCTACCTGACCTCACAGAGAGGAGGCCTGTGTCCAGAGGCTGATTATGATGATTGCCTATTTGACCTCCACAACCCAATTACTGGGTAGTACGATACCCCGTATCTCGTTTCAATCAGATGCCTAAATTAATACGTAAACCAAATATCAGTTGCAACAAACGATACACTAATGAAACACACAAATCCAACAGACCGTTAATACCGTCACAATACTAATAATGTTTACATCAGCATACAATTTCAGCGGTTGTTTGTGATATTATAATGTATACATATAGGCTACCAGCTGCGTTTGTATCGCTGGAGGGCATATCGCGGTACATAATTATAAACTGACATGTTTTCAAGCTACCTATTATAATCGTGATGGGTAAAGAGCCTACAGAGGGGTATGTAGGTTTAATTAGTGACATTTGAGATTCTCAAGATTTTTACATGTAATGTAACGTTCTTACGAATGGTACAATACAGTTAAAAGCTCAGTTTCTGTGTAATGTAATCCAGTTTCCACGTCAATAACAAAACATCGAGTGTCGTGTTCGAAGTGCGGTTCGATAAAATTATAAAACGACGAATGCTCGATCTTCTGTTACAAGTAAATGCTGTGGTCTACTCACCCTTAAGAGGCATACTTTTGCATTTATAATATCCTACACCTATATTCGGGGTTCGGGTGTCGAAGATGTTAGCGGCACTTATTCTATTAATACTAACAAAGCTTCATTAGTGGTCTATCATAACTTAATTCATACTCTAGTCACATCTTATTACAACTCTCTCACAGAATATTAAAGCTAATAACAGAAGGCCAATTCTCGTAATTTAAAACGTTCAAAATCTAGTCGCAGTCTCATCTCGGCGACAAACAAATGTCAAAAACTTGTCAAAATGTAGGGAAATTTGAGGTATTTTTGATAGATTGAGACTGCGATCAGACTGTGAACGTGCTTAACATTACTAGAGTTGCCCCTCAGGTTATGTCACGTCATAAATATCGCGGGTTCAGTAAAGTGTGTCACGAATCGCGGTGGGCAAGTCATACATATGTCATTTAGAACGAGATTGCCTGCTGCATTCAAAGAGACATACTTTGTATGCGGCGGATATCGCGTTTTACAGTTCGCAGTTGACGGGGATATAGAATAATACCTATGTACAGCTTTTACAGAAAATAACTATTTAGTAATCTGTGCTTACGGGTTTTAGGTCGTAGGTTCGAACCCAGTCAGTTTTTTTTTTGTTCGGAAGAGGTTTAAATCGTCGATCGATCGTCGGTATATGTAGATCTGATGATGACAACATAACATCACGCCTGTACCCTCTAAAGGGGTACACAGATGTGTTCAGTAAACCAGGGTACACCCCCATTTCTGTCAAAGTTGTTATTGGGGGTACCTCTAATCTTGCAAGTAAATTTTGGCATAACTTTTTGTTAATGTCTATGAATTGATTTAATTTATTTATCATTTTGTTTTCCGAAATGGTCCCATCAAAATTTCGTAAAAATCTGTTGATGAATTTCGGAGACAGGCAATGGAACTCCAATTATTAAAAGTCTATTAATATTGATAGCAAGTCACTAGCGGTACTGTAAAGGGGTAGACAGGTAGGTAATTTTATTCAATAACTGACTTCAAAAATGTAATTCTAAAGGTTCTCAATGCGGTGGTTTTTTTGTTGTTACCTCAGAACTCCGTTATTTAAAAGCCACAATTCAAAATTCTTTTTTTAATGGATAAGGTATGCCTCAGGGATCCCATATAAATTTTATTAACTATGCTTGGGTGGTTTTTGATTCAGCTTCGATAATACGATTTTTTTTATATTGATGATGTTTTAATAACTTCCTGTCACGAATATTTACATAGCAAGTAATGTTATAAGAATTTGTGTGGGATAAGTACATAGGTACAAATGAAGTGAAAAATGAAAACTTTTTTACGAAAAAAAAAAACAACCGACTTCCAACTTCACTTTGTAGTGTTTTTATTTTTTGAAGGCGGTTGTATTTTTTTTTTTTTGTATAAAAAAAATTTAAGTGTATATTTTTACCAGCGAATTAGTCAATATGCGTCGTAATGTAGCAATTGCTTAGACCGCCAATATGTTCTACATACATACATAACGTGGGTCGTCTTAGGGGCGGAGTTTTAGTTGGAATATACGCTTTTTTTTTCCGGATGGAAAATCATCAAATGACGTCTCCCGCTCTGGATGGAGCGGAAGGGAGTGTCAGACTCTTACTGACTAAAACCCACCCATGTTCCTTCCTTTGCCCTTTATGTTCCGGGGTAGCGGTAACCCTTTCGGACAATCCCGCTAACCCGGCAGGCTGGAATATACACTATGAGCAGCAAAGAAAACAAAAAAAAAACTTACCTTTTTTCTAATTGTAGGTGGTTCATGATTGTGATTTTGCATATGTTTTGATATTATTTCATGTTTTCCGTATTCGTCCAGTCTGGTAATAAGTCGAGCGGTACATTTACAATGCCGCCGCAATTCACACAACCAATAATATAAATGTTTATCAGTTTCTCCAGTTTGCTCAAATATGAAACCATTCACATTTAATTTTGTTGCGCCTGTTTTAGTTTTAATGGTACGAATTGTAATTTCCATGATTAACTACAATTCACTTTATTTAAAGGATTAAATTACACCTTTGCAATAATACACTGACACAATAGCTCTAGTATAAAATAGTAGTCTATGCACAATAGTTTTATGATACCGTCCACCGTCCACTTATAAAATTATAAAATAAATTTTGTTCTACCTACAATGTAAAGTGCCTATAAATTTAATTACAGCAATATTGTGTAAAAATGTGTATTAGTGTCTAACATTTTAGGAGTTAATTTTTATGCGTTATATACGCCTATAAAATTATGTTTTAATATAATTATGCGTAAATAAATTTATGTCTGTATTTGTGTATACATCGTGAGGAAACCGGCATGTACTAGAAGCAGAAATTCGAAGACATGTGACATCTATCAACCCGCACTGGGCCCGCGTGCTGGATTACGGCCCGCTCCCTCTCACCGAGAGGAGGCCTGTGTCCCAGCAGTAAGACATTATAGGCTGATTATGTAAATTTATGCTTTAGAATGTTATGCTTGAACATTATAATGATTAGGGAAATTATGCTTAAAAAAATTAGGTATGCGTAAGCTGTTATGCGTAAATATAATTTTGATAAACAAAAGTATACCATGTACGAGTATGTCTTAAAATTTTATGCAAATGGATAGGGAACTATTACGCCATCAAGCCTCTAAACATTTTTGGTGATTGGTCTCCGAAGAATATTACAACAAACAATAGGTAATAGTGTATTTTACTAAAGACACCACCCGCCTCTGGTATTTTAAACTAGAAAACCTAGCGGACAGACAGACACTAGATAATAAGATTACAGAGGAATCCGTTTTTCATTCCGAGATTGCTCTCTTGTGCATTCAAAGTGAAACATTTATTAACGTCACTCGAGCTACCTGAGGAGGTAACTTTTCAAATGTATTTTTATTCAGAGCTGAACTGATACTACATTCCTACGGTGCATTTACATTTACAAAATAAAAACAGTATTTTTCTTCTTCTTAGCGTATTGATGGCAAAAACTTTAAACATCTTTGGCACAATATTCAACTGCGCGAACTCCGCTCACAGACGCAGTCATAAGATCAATTTTATGTAGGGAGAATAATGTAATAGCTTTGTGAAAATGTTTATATTAAAATTGTTGAACTTGATTTTTTATAGGGTAAATCTCCCTGCATTATGCGCATAATTTTATCTCACTTAAACTTAAGAAAATTTAAATTTCTGAGACTCCCTGTCGCGTCCCCATTATGTAATTACCCGGGCTACCTTAGCGCATCCCCCTCAAACATTCTGTAATTCAAACTAGAAATTCACAGTCATAAACTAAACTTGGAGAGCAGTGGTGACCCAGTGGCAACGGCCGCGACTTACGAGTTGTAGGTCGTAGGTTGGAACCCAGACAGGCGCTTGACTTTATGTAAATTCTTTCATCACCACTGCTCTCAAAACGGTGAAGGAAAACATCGTGAGGAAACCGGCATGTTTTAGAACCACAAATTCGAAGACATGTGACATCTAGCAACCCGCACTGGGCCCGCGTTGTAGAATACATCCCGCTCCCTTCCGAAGAGAAGAGGCCTGTGTCCCAGCAGTGAGAACAATATAGGCTGGTTATGTAAACCAAACTTAGTTATGTTTTTGGCAAATATAGGTATATTGCTCGATTTAGTCCTATCGGATCTAACAGACCCAGATAATAGACAGTATTTACCCAATCAAAAGGGGGCTTGTGGCTTAGTAATAACAGCCGCACGGGTCGATCGATCAGGTTAAGCTACGCTTGCCGCGGTTGGTCCGTGGATGGATGACCATCTTCACATACCAAGACCCCTCCGTGCCTCGGAAATCACGTTAAGCCGTTGTTCCCGGCTGTCATTCGTGCATCTTTGACAGTCGTTACACGTCGTCAGTAGCCCGAAAGTCTGACAACCAGTCTTACCAAGGGGTATCGTATTACCCAGTAACTGGGTTGTGGAGGTCAGATAGGCAGTCGCTCCATGTAAAATACTGGTATTCAGCTGCATCCGGTTAGACTGGAAGCCGATCCCAACATAGTTGGGAAAAGGCTAGGCAGATGATGATTTACCCAATCGAAAAAGACAATTTATTTTGAAACGTCGCACAGGGCAATGCCCGTTTTATTTGTAAAAATCTACAGCGTGTTTGTGCAGCAGATGGCAATTTGTTTGGCTGATTGGTCCACTGTGGGACTGGGACATGTTTGTACTCACTGCACTGGTGTTCGTGTCCGGTTTTTGTTTTAATCGATTTTATTTTAAATAAATTGTTCGGGAGAATAATAGCAGTGGTGACTTAGTGGTATCGGCCCCAACTTACGAGTTGTCGGTCGTGAGTTCGAACCCAGCCGGGCACTTTACTTTGTGTATTTAATTTCATCACCGCTGCTCTCAGAACTGTGAAGGGAAACATCGCTCGTGAGGAAACCGGGATGTCCTAGAACCAAAAATTCCAAGATATGTGACGTCCACCAATTCGCACTGGGCCTGCGTGGTGGATTTTGGCCCACTCCTCACCGAGAGGAGGCCTGTGTCCCACAGTGGGAACATTATAGGCTGGTGTTATGTATGTTAGAATTATAAATACAAGTGAATGGAAACACCGGGAAGGACATAATATAGTGAGTGTAGTGTAGGTGATGTTCTTCAGAAAGGTCAGGTGCACGCAACCGGCGTGCGTGTATGACCAGAGGGGCAATTCTTGTAATTTTAGGAACGTTCACAGTCTGATCTCAGTGTCAATCTGTCAGAAATACCTCTAATTTCCCTACATTTTGACAAGTTTTTGACATTTGTTTGTCGCCGAGATGAGACTGCGACTAGATTTTGAACGTTTTAAATTACGAGAATTAGCCTTCTGATGTATGAAGGAAGCAAAAGGAGTATGTAAGGATCGTAGTATGTACCGTTCTGTAGTTTCTGCCTACCCCCATGGGAAGAAGGCGTGCATTTATGTATGTATGTATATACTGAGTCCGATACGTTTTTGTGTAATAGTTCTCGATCTGTTTGGTTAAAGATTGATCCATGACAGTGTCGAGATATTGGTTAAAGGACTACGTACTTATTTTTCTATACAGTATCAGCCTATATTATATTATTACCATTTCTATGCATAACTGACTCAAATAGTGGTTTAAAAAGTGTGTTTCGTTTGTAAGTCCCTTATACAAATACCACGCATCTTTCAAGCAAAAATATAATCAACTAGTTGAATATTTCTTCTCCCCTAACAAGATAAAAAGGGCCTTTTATTTGTGAAAAAAAAACTTTTATTGATATCTACCTCTTACCAGAATAAAAAGAGAGACAATTTAACAGATACCACACGAGTGAACACGACCCTTATTACGTGTGGTACCTACCTACTGAGGTTACTTATAAAGGTACAGTCACGGGCATAAATACCTTACAGTCACGGGCATAAATACCTTACAGTCACGGGCATAAATACCTTACAGTCACGAGCATAAATACCTTACAGTCACGGGCATAAATACCTTACAGTCACGGGCATAAATACCTTACAGTCACGGGCATAAATACCTTACAGTCACGGGCATAAATACCTTACAGTCACGAGCATAAATACCTTACAGTCACGAGCATAAATACCTTACAGTCACGGGCATAAATACCTTACAGTCACGGGCATAAATACCTTACAGTCACGAGCATAAATACCTTACTAATTCCGATCCAGCCTGTCCTTTGCTGCCCTCTCCCAGCGACGCCCTAAGCCGAGGTCCGTACCCTAGTGGATGCCCTTAGCGTGTAGTCGCTTAGTTTTTAAGTCTTTTAAGCCTTGGCTGGAGGCCTTATTTATTGAGGCATCCACAGACCGGTTAAGTAGACGACAACCTCATAGGTTGAACTGCGAGAAGCTATTTACAGGAAAAATACCTTATAGTTATCCCTTATAGTTTGCGTAAATGATGAGTTACGCAAACTTCCACGGAGCAGCGGTGGCCCAGTAGTATCGGAGGTTCGAACACACGCTTTACTTTGTTAAAATTATTTCATCATGATGATGATGATGAGTTACGCAAACTTCCACGGAGCAGCGGTGGCCCAGTAGTATCGTAGGTTCGAACACACGCTTTACTTTGTTAAAATTATTTCATCACCGCTGCCCTCAAAACGGTGACGGAAAACATCGTGAGGAAACAGGCATGTTCTAGAACCAAAAAATCGAAGACATGTAACTTCTATCAACACGCACTGGGCTCGAGTGGTGGATTACTCACTTCCTCTCATCGAGAGGAGGCCTTTTTTTTGCCGTTACGGCCTAACGTGCTTTCAGAGGCACGAGCGTTTAACTGTAAGGTATTTATGCTCGTGTCTGTTCATAAGAGGTAACATTTAGTTAAGGCGAATATTTCAGAGTTATTGTTTAACTTTCTTGATTTATGTACTTGTGAGTTGGATTTATTGCGTACCAACATGTTTTTCGTACGGTAGGGACATGTTTTGGATTACTTTTGTGTGTTACATAAGCGTTCTTTCTACCGATATCATCTATACTGGTATCATATACTTGTACGAAAAATAAAGATGCAGTTTGTTTGTACGCGGTAATCTCTGGAACTACCAGTCGGATTTGAAAAATTATTTTTGCATTTGATTAGCCCTTTTCTTGAGATAGACTATTTAACATCACGCTACGACCGTTAGGAGCCGAAAAAAAGATAACAAGTCAGAAAGAACGCTAAGCGAAAACGAAGCCACAGCGCGGGCTGGCAATAGGATGCGACGCGGTGGGTCGGTGGCTGAAATTTCACGCGGGCGTAGTCGCGGGCATAAGCTAGTTCCGCATTCCTTAGTTAGTTAGCTTCTTGCGGGTACTTTCGCCAGTTACGCCAGTAGGGGTTCCATTTCATTTCATAGGAGTACGTATAACAACGTACATTACTAAAAAACAATTTAGTAGTAATTCTTTTCTTTTAAAGTTTTGAAAATCAACCTCGATCAAACTCTATATTATATTCAACTAGCTGCGCCCCGCGGGTTCACCCGCATAAGTTTCGATTCCGTGGGAATATCGGGATAAAAGTATAAAGGGAAAGTATCCTATATGTTAATCCTGGTTATAAAACATCTGTGTGCCAAATTTCATCCAAATCCGTTCAGTAGTTTTTGCGTGAAAGAGTAACAAACATCCATCCAGCCATACAGACAAACTTTCACGTTTATAATATTAGCAGGATTAATTGAAGTGTCATTTCTATTTACAAAATAGCTATAATTATCGTTAATTTTGGTTTAATATCGCACAATCAAATTGCAATTTCCCAATATACCAGTTGTAACTTTAACGTAGTTTGTGTTTATACCATTGTAGCACAGTTTAATTCATTAGATACAGCCTCCGAGAGCCGTTAATTGTAATTAATCTGGGAATACGGAGAACATAAGGCCACGATGGCTTGCCCTTTGTAATTGCTACTAAGTTTTTTCTAAGGACGACTACACGACTATCGATTATACACCACGGAATATTCAAACGGATTCACACTAGGTTGACGTCGTGTTCAAAATAAATGAAATTAACCATGTAGGTACATAGGTACTTATACGAAAACTAAATTCCGCCCGCGTGGTATGTCGATAAAAAGTATGTCTTTCCCCAGGGTTCAAAGTATCCCCATACCAAATTTTATCAAAATCGGCCCAGCCTTTTCGAAGATTTGCTGGAACAGAGAGACAGACTAAAATTAAAAAAAAATGCTTTATTGTTATAAGTAGGTACCGTATATACTTTCATATGCATTTAGACAAAAAGCTATTATTTAGACATTTCAAACAGACACTTTAATTGTATTTTTTGTATACTTATAGAAAACGTTTATTAATTTCTGAAATATTTTTTTATAGTACGTCCTGAAGACGCATAATTTAGTTTTTATTTATTCTCGACTTTATTTTAACGTTTAAAAAGTTTATAATTTGTGTCAGTGACAGAGCTTCGCTTCGTCAGTTCTGCATCGTCTTTTATGCCTTAGATGTACATTTTTCCCTAAATGTACTTTATTAAACAAGCTATTTCTCTGTCTCTAAGGAAATCGTTTGATTTAGAGTTACCCTAATTGCTCCATGTCAGGACAAACTTCCTAAGTATGTGGTTTTGGATCTTCGAAAACTTGTCTGCCAATATGTTCGGGCTAATCGCGGAACTTTGGGAGTTTCAGAACGGATTCCAAAACTTTTGCAAGGAGAAATTGTAGATTTATGGTATCTTATGGCTCTACTTCCTACACTAAAACCATCTCCTATGAATAGTTATATCTCAGACATATTGAGCCTCTTGTCACATGTTTTTGGTACAACAGTGATTTTTTCCATTCAAACGTAAACGGTATAAAGAACAGGGTGTAAAGTTCATTCATCCTCCATAGAAAAATAAGGATCCTCCGACCAGGCGGGTGTCGTGTCTAGTGGACAACGGCCCGACGATTGATATCGGGACGTTGTATATATGCTAGTTGCGCGGTAAACTCTGCTTGCGCGATGCAGGATTTTCCGTGACATTAGTGTAAGGCGTAGTTCGCATGTGGCGTTGTAGATGTCGCCACAGTTTCAGATTACCGATATTTATAATTGTATTTGTTTCAGATCAAAACTAGCAGTTCTAAACAACAGGCACGCTTACTTCCTTCTCGTTGACAACGGGTCAGTCGGCCGGTATGGCGCGGAGATCGTACTGAGGCGGAAACTAGAGAAATACATCGCGGCGCAGAAACTGCATCCATGTGAGTACTGTTGTATGTAAGCGGCAATGGATAGCGAGCGATTTTTTGGCATCTTTTGCTTTGATGCGAGGACATAAACTCGTTCGGTAGTGTGAAATGGAACGGCTAAACTAGTTTTAAATGCCCGTTGTTGGGTATTGCAAAACTAGAATTCCTGAAAAATTTTGACAGTTTTTTTCAGCTTTGCCTAACGTGACCTGCTTGTTTAGTCACTAACTTCAAATGCAACTTCAAAGTTCTCATTATTTTGTGTAAATACAGCGTTAATCAAACTACAAAGTTTTAACTTAATACCTCTTGCAATTCCGATTAACATCGCAGCAAATACGCCCAGTCGAAACCATTAACAGTTTAAAACTAGGTCAGGCAAATTACCAATCAGGGACAAAAAAAACATTGATAAAAAAACCGGCCAAGTGCGATTGTTGACTCGCACACGAAGGGTTCCGTACCACCGTACAATATTTAGGTAAGACTAAGTTTTTTTTAAAGACCTTTTTTGTGTATTTCCCCCTTATTTTTTACTTTTTTTTTGTTATTGGTTGTTTTAGCGGCAATAGAAATACCTATTAGGGTTCATGAGATACAGCCCGCTGGCAGATAGACAGACGGATGGACAGCGGTGGCTTAGTAATAGGGTTCTGTTGGCGTTGGGCTCGGAACCCTAAAAAACATCAACTTTCAAATTTGAACCAGCGTTTCTTTCGCAGCTATAAATAAATGACAAAAAAACCAAGACCAACTCTTCATCCAAAACTTTGTCCTTTTTCATGTTGAAGAAGTTTCCAATTCACATCTTGATAGTCTAAATGAATTTCAACTTTGTTTAACCTCAAAGTCCTTCATCCAGGTCCTTTCAAAATTAATGCCTGCACACCTGGCTGTAAGCCCACAAGGTTGTTGGCCTTAGGGATTATGTTTAGTCATGTGAATTTAGAGAGAATGATGTCGAAATCTGGTAATTCATCTGGAAAAGTTAAAATGTCAAATCGAGGAAAATTGTTTTAATGAGGTCTCCTAATTTTATGCTTAGCGTTGGGATCAGCAATGTTCCTTCAACATTTTTAACTTTTTCTTAGTATGCCTAATTAAGAATCGGCCATCTTTCCTGCTAATTGTTTACATCGGAATTTACACTTTTTTTATTTGATTTTTATTTGTTTTTTTTTATGTGTCTCTGGTGTATGGTGTGTCTTTTAGTCTGTGCTAAATAAATGTATTTATATTTTCTTTCTTTCTTATCAATGCTGAAATAAAACTTTTTGGCGCAGCCGTGAGGGACACTATTGTAGTTAAAATGTTATTTTCAATTTTTATTTTGTTATTATATTATACTAGCCGCGCCCCGCGGTTTCACCCGCATAAGTTTCGATCCCGTGGCAATATCGGGATAAAAAGTACCCTATATGTTAATCCTAGTTATGAACCATCTGTGTGACAAATTTCATCCAAATCCATTCAGTAGTTTTTGCGTGAAAGAGTAACAAACATCCATCCATCCATACATCCTTTCGCATTTATAATATTAGTAGGATTTGTTTTATTGTTGTGTGTTTCTCGAACTGTGTCCAAATAAACTTTATTCTTTCTTATTCTTTATTCTAGTTTCTACTACTGCTGAGCTTAAGTCCTGGGGGTCTACTACGAAGTGCAAAGTGCGAATGATCGGATCGGACCGACACATGGCCGAACCGAATATTATTGTAAAATGCGAAAAAAGTTCGCATCGGCTCAGTTGGGTCGGGACCATAGTCAATATGCGAAAGAGTGTAGGAGTGTAGGATCGGGACCGACCGAACCAAATAGTAACTTCGTAGCAGGAAATGGCCGAACATTCGGCCGATACCACTTCGGAGTAGACCCCCTGGATTCGATATCCAGATCGGCCAAAGAGTTATTGGGATTTTCTATCAGTAATTTCTCAGGAGCAGTTCCGGCGTCTTGATTTGTGTCCAGTTGATGGCAATAAGCTCGCTCCCTATAACATGGAACTTAAAAATAACTGATGAATGTCGGGTACACGTCTGCCTTACCCTTTCGGGATTACAGGCGTGATGTTAAGTTTGTTATTTCTTGAAACTCTATTTGTTTACAGCTTATATGATTATAAAACGATCTAGTCACAAAATGTTCATATAATTTAATAGTTTCAACTTTACTTGAAAATTAACTACGATACTACAATGTATAGTCAATCCTACTAATATTATAAATGTGAAAGTTAATATGTTTAGATGTCTGTTACTCAATCACGCAAAAACGGCTGAACAGATTTAGATGAAGTCTGGCACGCGGATAGTGGAATAACCTGGAATGACACATACAATATTTTTTATCCCGATATTCCCATGGGATCGAGACTTATGCGGGTGAAACCACGGGGCGCTACTAGTGTATAGAATAAAAACCACCGTACACCGTATTTATACCTGTGTCGCATCTCTAAAAAGCGCCGTGGGTCGTACGTCGTACCCAAAGAACACTGTGCTGCAACTCGTCCCAACCTTCGTCCAAAAGTACTCTGGTATCGGTTTTCGGTCTAACCAGATCCGGGATGCGTGTAATCAGTATTTTACTTCGGAATACCTGTGAAGTACTGATTAACCAGTGGCCTACCCATCATTTGAGGTTTTAAATTACACATTAGAATAATTTAAACAGGACAAGAAAAAAACGATCGAAGGATTTTGTAAAAGATGGTAATTATGGCTATTGGCTAAGGTAGGAAGTGGATGGCTTCATTTTTAATTATTTTACCTACCTATTGTAGTATAGTAATTTTATTCTAGGTACAGACGCCAGCACATCGAGCTACTACAATCTGTCAGATTTCTTTAATAGATTTTCTACTTTATCGCTTAAGCATTAAGGTTCAAGGTTGATTGGGAAAATTTGACAGTTTCGGGTAGCTTGACCTGCTGGCGTCTGTACATCGTCCTCACATAATAATGAATGTTCTCCTACATTTGTCACTTCCGTTTATTTTAAAACTAGCTGCGCCCCGCGGTTTCGTTCCCGTCGGAAAATCGGGATAAAAAGTATCCTATGTCCTTGTTATAAACTATCTGTGTGCCAAAGATTTTTTACACAAACCACCAGAATTATAATTTTATTAAAATTGAGATCCAAAAGGTAATCTTCAACTAAATCTAGTCTTAAATCAAGACTTCTAGCATTGGCTTTACAAAGTTCTGACTTTAATATATTAGCTGGAATACTTATAAGTAAGTTTATTATGAAGTTAAATTTCTTCTACTTAAGTTGGCTAAGTTATTTAACGCGACTTATTTCCTGACTTGCTCCTTTTAATCTAAAGGAAGATGATGGTAGCGAATCGTGATTCAGAAATTATATTATTTTTCTTTAAGTACGCTGTACCGGTACAGCGTCCTAATAATTGCTTGCCGGACGACGTCATTACGTCGGCGCCGGCTGTCGCTGAAAACCAGCGCTGGGGCTATGTCTTGCATAGGGTCGCAGCATAATGCTGAGCGATAGCCGTTTTGCGTAGATGTGACGCATGGTTCCCCCAACCCATTCTAAGTTTTTTTTGGGCTTTATGTTCTTTTTGCGTCATGTTTCCCGCAAATAAACGTATTTTCTTCGGTTTAAAGAAACTTTATTCCCAATAATGACATAAGTCACTTATTTGAGAACAGTACTAAAAATATAGATTAAAATATGTTCGTCATCAGTATTACAATTTAATAGTTACCCATCCAATGCATTCATTTCTCCAGAAGTGATCGATCCGCAATTATGTGCTGGCTAAGTTGAGTTTTGAATGCATTGTAAGAGTGTACATCAAAATTTAGCATTTTCTTTCTTTATTTATTTATTTTATTATTTATGTACACACAGTACAATACATAAGGATATGACATTTAAAATATGAGTACAAAGGTACTGCCTATTTTCTTAAGAAATTCTTATTCTTTCTTCTTTCTTTCAAATTATATTATTGCTCTGATCGACGCCATGATTCATCAACGCCTTTTAGGTACAATTTGCTACAGGATAGAAGTCCGACATAGTTTCAAAACACAGCATTTTTATTCATTCTTCCATTTTACTTGGTCGTAGTAAATTCTAACTTTTTATTTGACTTTCTTTGACTTTCATTACAATTTATACATGTGCGAGATTTATGTAGAAGCAATTTTTTTATATTGTTTTCAATAGAAACAAATTTATTGATATCATTCTTTCAATATTCGCTATACTTTGTGAAAATTCACAAAGTATAGAACAATTTCTTTTCAGTGTCCGTCGTAGTAGTCTTAGCAGTGGATCAGTGGTAGCCAAGTGGTAACGGCTTGACTTACGAGTGGTCGTAAGTTCGAACCCAGACAGGCGCTTTACTTGTGTAAATTATTTCATAACCACTGCTCTCAAAACAGTGAAGGAAAAAATCGTGAGGAAACCGGCATGTACTAGAACCAAAAATTCGAAGACATGTGACATCTACCAACCCGCACTGGGCAAGCGTGGTAGATTACAGCCCACTCCCTCTCCTGATATCATGATTTCAATATTCGCTATACTTTGTGAAAATTCACAAAGTCTAGATCAATTTCTTTTCAGTTTCCATCTGAGCAGTCTTAGCAGTTGCTGCCTTTTCCTTATCCAACTGGGGTTTAATATTTTCTATTTCTTATGAAATAACTTTAGTACGAAAGTTTGCACAAGTTTGAAACAACACTTAAGTCCAGACTTCTGAAGTATTGTTGTGTTGTTCCAGTTTTGTAGGCTTTCGACTGGATTTACGATAAGTTTTATATCCTTTTATGGATTCTTCTCGATAAGTTTATTTTTGTAGAGCTTTGTAAATATGCTGGGTTTGTTCTTGATACCGATACCGTAAGTAGTACCGAGTATGACTGCAAGTACCGTTGACACGAATGACCTATTTTGCGATCTCCTTATAAGTATGTACATAATAAACATTTCATTTGATGATTTTATAATCAACTAGCTGACCCAACGACCTTCGTACCGCCGTCGAAGTCAGTCAATCCGTTCTCGAGATATCATCAAAAAAGTCGTTCCATAAAAAATGTGCGAGAAAATGACTTATCTTCTTTTTTCAACCAACAAATCAAAGACCATAAAAATCGGTCCAGCCGTTCTGAGTTATAAATGGTGTATCTAACCCGACTTTGTTTTAGGGCTGATTTTTCAATCGCCAGATAACTTTTATTCGAGGAATAAAATTGACGTTTGACAGTGTTTGTATGAAACAACTGTCAAAATTTCAAAATTATTCCTCGAATAAAGTTGTCGGATGATTGAAAAATCAGCCCTTATTTATATAGATTTTGTTTATCCCATTTATCCCATGATTATAAAACACACCGTAAAGTAAATAACCCAAAGAACTCATTCACGGATGTTTTTCAGCGTTTCCTGTGCACCAAACACACTGGTGCACAGGAAACGCTGAAAAACATCCAACAACTATTGCTACGTACACTGAATATATCCATATCGCCGGCTTTTAGTTATTGCAGCATTCTGGGTAAAGATTTCCTTTTAACTGGTATTAAAACAAGGGCAAAAAAGTCTCACGAAAATAATACTGACAAAGAGAAATACGCTAGTCGATTTTGGAATACCTATGTATTTTACTAAAAACAAAAGGAACGTTGCAATGCCGCTTATCTGAAACAACTTGTTACCGCACATGCGCGTTCGTGGTTGTCACATACCGGTAGATTAATCGGCCGACCGTGTGCGAGTTTGCTTACCTCCGCATCTGGCTGGGGTGAAGAACCGTGTGCTTTCGTTTTATCATAATCCTCATTCATCGCATCCGTCTGGAACATGAATGAGAACAGATCGTAATACCACAGGTGTGGGGTGTAGATATCCGCCTCGCTCTCCGCAATCTCCTTACTATGTTGCACTCTCTTATGTTCTCTCCTCACACAAGCCCTCAAACTCTCTATTTTCCTCAAAACATGCACTCTTGTAGCACTGGGATCGTATTCTTGAACAAGCTGCGTCAACTTCGTGATTGCTTCGTGTCGTTTGTGCTTCATTTTGTATGAAATGCAGTGTTTGTCCCACAGGCATGGTAAATTCTGATATAAGGTGATGAATTCCTTGACTAGTTTGCGCGGGAAGACAACGTTTACAGCATCGGCCATTTTGTTGGCGCTTGACGCGTTCGACGAGCGGCGCGGCGCGCAGGTCACTGAGCGTGTTGGGTGGGGTACTGCGCAGGTCTGCCTCCCGCACCCCGCCTGCGTCGCGTCCCCCCGCTGTGGCCGGCCTGCCTGACTATACAAAGTACATTTTGTGCGCCAACATGTTTGTATGCACGGTCGATACGCGTGCTCGGCTCGCTAGCTAGCCGAGAATATTTGCGGAAGCGAACGAATTTGTGTTTTGGAGGGATTCGCGGATGATAAACACTTCGGTACTTAGATTTATTTTTTTATCAATGGCTTGTTATAGCCAAAGTCAAAGATTTTTATTTGTTATACATAAGTTTAAAAATATGTGTTTAAAATAGAATAGGTACAAGTAGGTAGGCATACGAAATCATAATTTAGTAGGTATTAATTTTTTTGTTAAAAATTAAATGACAAACTGAGTTAAACTATCCTCTATCAAAATTGTTTTCAAGCTAAATGGAAATAAACCTGTCCCTAATTACACCGAACAAAATACCTATATTTTCTAAATACAGCCTTATTGATACAGCTTCAAATTTAAGTTAATTACAAAATAATGAAAAGTCATTACTCACTCAAGTACACAATCCCTAGCTTAAAAAAAAAGTAAAAGTAGACAAGAAGGTCGAATTTAAATATTTACATCATTAGGACCCCGTTCTTGGGTACAAGGCATGCGATTCGCAAGCATTTTAACGAGGGATCTTGTGCTCCTGAAATTTGTCGGTTGCTGGCTTTTATTTAGTATTTCAGAAAAAAAAATGGTTCGCTCCGGCGCGGCGGCACGGCGACGGATTGTTAAAATTAATAAAATACGTTGAATAAAATACGTATGTGTATTTTTAATACGTGGATTCAATCCCCTTTAACGACGATATATGTAAGAAAATGTCTGTTGTTAAACCTAAATCGCCTATTAGGTACTACACCCACCCACTGGCCCAACATGTTAACTTTAGAAATATTATTATTATTTGATAACACACACGCAGCCAATTACCAGATGCGTGTATGACAAGTAACTTGGACTAATTTCATCAATCTAGTCGATTGTTCGCCGTTCGATCGCGATCGCCATTCGATTCGATGTTCCGATCGCCGTCACAACATTTTTCGGGAGCCTATTCCATGTTGTTACAACTCGGTTAGGCAAGAATTGCTTCTAACGTTTTTATTTGATGAATGTTCCATAGCTTTAGGGAAACATGGAAAACGTTTCCTATAAATACAACTGTGACACCCACTAACTACTACTAAAAAGGGTCCGGCTGAAGGCATTGTTGTCATTACCCCAAAAAGGTAATGCCAACAATGCCTTAACAGGTGTGAAACATGCTCAAAACAAAAGACTAAAGCTACCTCCATCCATGTCATGTGTAACACATGTTAGTAGTCACGTCCTTATGATATACATAATATACAAAGGCTTATTTTACATTGTCTCTCCTGAGGAATTATCCAATTATAATCCTCGTAGCGATATGTAAGGATGAAAACACAAAATGCATGTCATGGTAGCGACGCAACTCGCGGAAGAGATTGTAAACAGTTTTTTTTTATGAGAAGTTGAAACCGCGGCAAAGGTGGTGTGACGATCTAATGTTTGCGGGGCCAACATGGCCAGAGATTGTACAAAATAGGTAATAGGAGGTATAGAAAGTAAAAGGGGGGGCTTTGCCCAATAGTAGGCAGTAGCACAATAGGTATTGCATAACAAAAAAAAGAAAATAAATTAATAAGTTATGTCTCAAGATCTAATAATAACTGACTAATATTGACAAAATTAGTGAAAATTTTTAAACCTTTACCGAGAAAAATGACTACAACTTTGAAGTACGAGATCACACAAGATGGCCGTTTTGCGTGGATGTGACGCATATTTTCCCCCCACTTGTTATTTTTTTTGTGTTTTCCGCAAATAAACGTATTTTCTTTCTTCTTATTTTTCTTTCTTTCACACTACTTATTTACTTAATGCGACCAACCATCAGAAATAGAACTTTATGAACGAAATAAGAAATAACAGGAAGATCCAAGGTTTTCTGTAAGACAAAAAAATAACCGTATCTTGTTAAATCCGAAAAACTCACAAGAGAAAACAAAAGTTGCCACATTATTGCTTCCCATGTTCCATTACACGCACGCTACTCATATTCTGTTCAAAATCCATGGGAATAAGTCCTTTATACTTCTATATTATAAGATAGGAGCTTTTATTAACCTGAGGCTTCTAGGATTTTGTGAGAAGTATGTAGCTACAATTTTATGCTATGATTCTTTTTCTTTGTGTCGCTGGCACGACTGTATTTTAAATGCTGTTGCCACAGCGTTGTTGGTGGCAGCGCAGAGGTCACTTTGACTACATGTTTTGGGACACAGAGGGCAGGAGAGCATGGTTTGTGACATAGCTCCACAATCACACCCTACTGCTGTTCCTCAGGGTAGCCCCACTTTACCAGGTTGAGGTTGATGCTATGATTATTTTATACAACGTGCCGCTACAATGGCGACATTAATTTAACACACGCGTAGGGCTAGTGGTCGGTAATCATAAAAGTTATAACAACATAAAAAAAAACCTAACTTGAAAACTTCCACCTGCGCCGCTCGCCGCCATAGGGCTCTCTCTCTTTTCTTCAATGCGCCTTCTATTTGCACGTTATTTGTTTTAATTACATTGATGCGATGTTATGATCCGTGACCCCGGCAAATGACCCCAGCGCTACAGTTCTTTAAGTCAGGTCGCTCTAAGATGCTATTTTAGAAAATTGTTAATAAATAAATAAATATTAATGTTTAATTGAATTAAAATATATTCATACAACTAAGACGCGAAACCGTATACGTGTGTAAAATTAATGTCGCCATTAAAGCGCCAAGCTGTATTTGACTTTAGAATTGTTTTAGGATGGTATCTCTGCAATAGTCATATTAGTCTCTACATATTATAAAACAAAGTCCGTGGCTAAATAATAACAGCCGCACAGGTTAATCGATCAGGTTAAGCTACGCTTGCCGCGGTTGGTCTGTGGGTGGGACCATCTTTACATACCGAGATCCCTCCGTGCCTCGGAAGCACGTTAAGTCGTTGGTCCCGGCTGTCATTCGTGGATCTTTGAAAGTCGTTACGGGTAGTCATAAGCCTGAAAGTCTGACAACCAGTCTTACCAAGGGGTATCGTATTACCCAGTAACTGGGTTATGGAGGTCAGATAGGCAGTCGCTCCATGTAAAATACTGGTATTCAGCTGCATCCGGTTAGACTGGAAGCCGACCCCAACATAGTTGGGAAAAGTACATAGTTCCCCCGCCGCGTCTAACTGTCTGTCTGCCTGTCTGTTTGAACGCAATAAACTTAAAACTACCAAACGGTCTTTCACCAATGGATGGACTGATTCATGAGGAATTGTTAAATGTATAATTCAAGGCTTTGCATAAATTGACTGAAATATTACGATGATTGTGTAGGATGTCGGAAATAATCATGCGGACTGGGAACTTTATTGACCTCCGCCGCGTAAACCAAAAGAGCTATATGAAAACAATATACTTATTACGGAATTATTCTTCTTAAAAATATCTATTAAACGTAGCAGTATATTTCCGTGGAATAATTTCCGACTTACACGCGGACGAAGCCTCGGGCAAAAGCTAGTTGATGATAAAATACTCTTTTAGAATATGGTTTTCTGAAGCCATATACCATGGAATTTAAGATAACGTTGACGGTATGTACAATTACTGCCGACCATATTCTCTCTAAAATATAAGTGAACAATTTGCTTCGCGTCATGGTTGTGCTTATAAAACGCACGTTCCATTAAGTAAAGTGGCTTCGCACCCTTCCAACAATGGGCTAAGAAATACTACGGCTATTGCAGAAAAGATGACACCGGTTTTATTTACAGAAAAGATGACACCGGTTTTATTTACAAGACTAGATCGCATAATTTGTAGGTAATGGGTTTTTACCCAGGCAGCCACTCTATGTAATTTATTTCATCACCTCTGCTCTCAATACGGTGAAGGAAAACATCATCACAATGAGGCATGTGTCCCAGCAGTGGGCATGTTATTGGCTGATTATACTACATCGTACATTCTCACCCTTTTTGGCAAAATATACCCTTGGAGCATCTAACAGGACACGGAAAGAAAGACTTACGAAGTCTTTATAAGATTGAAAAAAGTCTAAAACGATATTTTGATTCAAATTTAATCATCTGTTTGTTTTAAGAGTAGTAATCTGAATCTTTTATAAACTCAGCGAAGCGGTAAGTCCTATGAGAAACAGTTATTCAAAGAGATTACAATTTCATTTAGTTCTGTAATTTTCCAATTCCACTAGAAAGCAGACTGTAAGCTGTGGGTTAGGGCTGGTTCGATCTGTAGTGAATTAATCACAAGGAATTAGTTTATTTTAAAGATTGTAAAACATTTTAAAAGAGTAACGGTGGAGTTTCTTGCCCATTCTTCTCCATAAGAAACTACCTTTTGGAAGGGGCGGCTAGAATCAATTCTATTTTAATGTAAACATTGACGCTCAATAATTATACTGTATTTTATGACATCATCATCTGCCTATCCTTTTCCCAACCATATTGGGGTCGATTTCCAGTCTAACCGGATGCAGCTGAATACCAGTATTTTACATGGAGCGATTGCCTATCTGACCTCCATAACCCAGTTACTGGGTAATACGATACCCCTTGGTAAGACTGATTGTCAGACTTTCGGGCTTCTGACGAACCGTAACGACTGTCAAAGATCCACGAATGACAGCCAGGACTAACGGCTTAACATGCTTTCCGTACCATCCACGGACCAACCGTGGCAAGCGTAGCTTAACCTCATCGATCGACCCGTGCGGCTGTTATTACTTAGCCACAAGCCCCTCCTCAAAACTGCCTTTTATCTGCCTATTTGAAATAAATGCTTTGATTTTGAAATGACTTTGTGTCAGCCTCGTTGTGTAGCAAGTGCTAATGCTGAGCATGAGGTCTTGAGTTCGATTTCCAGGTAGGGTAAAGTGTTATTGGGTTTTTCCATCAGGAATTTCTCAGTAGCAGCCCAGTATTTTTACCAGGATTTTTTCAGGTGCAACTGAGCTTCATATTTTCTGACTGACCGACTGCTTGACAATTCAAAAGTGCCTGAAAATATTTCAATTGAATTTTACGGTGACATTTATACATAAGCAGCAGAAGTATCTACATGTGGCTTTGAAGGACCGACACACAGTAATGAGCTGACCAGGGTAGGAAAAGGGAATGAAGGACTTACTTGGGAGGCTTCTGGATGAAGCACGTGGTCGCTGATTTCTTCCTTTCACTGCTGTGCACTTTACTCGGTCTGTTTATGTCACACGTGTGTCGGCCAGCAAGGATAATAAAGAGTTTTAAACACAGCCCTACTTCTATTTAAATATTACTAACTCTCATCTCTATGCCCATCATTGCGGACTCCGCTCAGGCAGCATATGTAAATATCCTTTTATCCTTAAAACATGTACCATAAAATATCTCGGGGTTCAAATAGACGAGTTGCTCTCATTTAGACCACATATTGACAGTTTGGTTACAAGACTGCGCAAGTTAATTTTATTTTTTTTTTAAATTGCGAGCAATTGCAGATAAAAAACTAGTGTCACAAGTTTACTTGGCCTTAGGTCAATCTGTAATACAATACTGTATTACTTCATGGGGTGGAGTACCTAAAACTTACTTACTGCCTCTTGAAAGAGCACAGAGAGCAATTTTAAAAGTAGCTAACTTCCATCCCTTTCTCTACCCCACAGACCTGCTATATAAATCCTTTAACGTGCTGACTGTTCGCCAGCTTTTCATAACGCACTTGGTATTAAAACAGCACACCATGCTCTCCTATAACATTGAAAGTACTAATAAGAGATGGAATGATATTGTATGTGAGTCAAATGCATCCTCTAAATATGTCTTTGTAAACCGTTTTTTTACATTTTTAGGCCCATTTCTATACAATAAATTAAATAGGAAATTAAGTAGGTATCTATAAATTAAATAATTACGACTGTAAAAAGGTTATTCTGCAATTTTTACTTAGCATATCATACAGTGAGACCGAGCATTTACTCGCTGTCTGTAAATAAAACATGTTAGTCTTTTTAGGTAATATTAGTTTTTAATTAGTCTTCTCGGTTGTTAAATTTATATATTTTAAAACTCCAAGCGCCTTCTAGCCTGAAACACAGGTTTCCACCTAGTTCAGGCAAATGAGAAACTGTACCAAGTAATTGTAACTGTATAAGTTATTGTAAATCTGCACCATTTTTATAAATAAACTTTATTATTATTATTATTTAAATCTTTAAACATATATCAAAGAATAACAATGGTTAACAGAAAACCAGTTACTCTTTCAACAATAAGATGAAAAATAATAAAAATTATCGAGACACTAACAAAATAGAAGAGCCTTTACCCCTTCAGACCAATTTCATAGACTCGTGACATTTTAAGATTCAATTTCAGATAATATAAAAACACACAATAAATAGTGTTTTATCTCTCAAAATAAACTATTAAGTATAAGTATATATGACCGAATTGTGTTCAAAACTCTTGAGTAACAAATTTTTATTATAGTCACGAAATGTTCATGTAAAGGCACAATTTGGCATTGAATTTGATCTCCTTTATGTTGTTGCAGTAAGGGCGATTTTCGTAGTGGATGTGTACTACCGATGTGCAGTTGATTGTTTAAAACCGAAAACTTTGTAAAATAGTGAGAAATTCCTAGGCAAAATTGTGTAGGTAATAAATAACTCTTAAGATTATTTCTAGAATGACTGGACGGATTTTCTTATACTTACTTATGTGTACCTCTTTACGACAAGTAATATAATAAAAGATAAAAGTAATTGTTTGCGTCCATGTGACTTTTAGTTGTGTTAGTCGAACGTGTAATTTTATTTCCTAATTTATATTATAGGTATTTTGTACCGACCTGTTTTGTTGTTTTTTGATTTTAAGTGTTTATCAGTGAAAACTAGTAAATGGCCTTCAAATGGATATTGTTACAGTTTCCCGAATAGAATAAAATAAAATAAATTAAATATCAGCCTTATATTGTCCCACATCAGGGCAAAGGCATCAATCACCACGCTTACTCAAGACAGGTTAGCGAGCGAGCGTGCTCTTTGAGTGCACAGGCGTCACCCAGATTAGGTCAGAAGCCCTCGGGACACCCAGATCTCACACAGATGATCTCAACAGACCAGGAGACTTAATAAACTTCTGGAGGGAGGTGGGCTGGTTGAAATAACCACCGACGGCCGCCATGGCCCACGCACAATGGTCCACTTGAAGGACTAAGTGCGGAAACCAAACCCGTAACATAGAACATTGCTCACGATGCTTTCCTTGACCGATGTCAGTAATAACCAAGATAAACTCAGAAAGTACATATTGTAACGAAATTAAAAACATATCTTCACTTGTACACGTTTTAATTTGATTAAAATAAAAAAAATATTCAAACACGAAAATATAGAAACATAAGGCAAGAACGAATAATACTTTTAAAAAATGATGTCGTGACGCCGAAGCGGATGTTTTTGGTATTCGACTCTTTAACAAATTTTACGTATTCTTGTTACGCGTCGATTAAGATACGTTTGCAAACGTTCCTAAACTTACATAACTAGTTAAATACGAGGATGACTTAATGAGTAATTGGCACCAAGTAAATTCGATATTAAGAAGCAAGATAATAATTTAAATTACCGCCTGATCAAAATTGTAAAAATGTTAGTAATATCAATAAATAAAATAGATTAGGTAATAAGATAGGTATAGATTTCACTGAAAACTAAGCTACGTAATAAATGAAACTCCGGTCCTAGGCTCCACGCTGACAATCGGAAGGCACCTCGCTGGCCGGAATCAGAACCCTCAAGTGCAGATCTCGCGCAGGGTGTGATGTATGGTTCGATTCCCAACAGGAAGCTTATAGACGTCTGGTATTAGGGTGGCGGGTAGGGCGAATTCTAAATCCAGTCTCCGGACAAATCTACAGAAAATAACGAAAAATGACAATCCGAGACGCAGGTAAAATCTTTTATAACAAAAGAGGTGAAGAAAAGTTAAAATACATACCGAATCTTAATGCTTCGCCTTGAGACCACTTTCCAGTGATGTACAATATGTTTATTTTCGGGAACACTGCCTATTACAAAGAAAAGAATGGAATAAAATTTAGGAAACAATAAGAACTTTTGAATAATCGATAGGAAAGCAAACATACCCTTGGATCAAGTGGATGACCGCACAGAACTCGGTCGTTCAATTTTTTTTTAAATTACCGCTAATTATTTCAATGTGAAAGCAGAAAAAAAAATAATCTCTGGATTTCCGTCCTGTGTCCAAAAAATCCTTCAAATGATAAATCTCGTTAAGAGAAAAGACGTCATTTTTTTAATTCAAAATTCAAAACCAATATGAAGAAAAAAACTTTCTGGTTAAAAATAAGGTTGGATTTGTTAAAAAAGAAGCCAGCCAATGCTGCAACATGTATTGAAAAAGTCACATTGGTACCTGCCAGGATTTGAACCCACAACCACGAGGTTGTGGGCTCGCCTCTCATGCACGAGCAAAGGAAGCGAAGTCTTAATCACTGGGCCATCACGACAAGTATAAGAAAATCCGTCCAATTCATAACCTCCAAACAATCTCGGTTCAGAGAACATACATAGCTCAAGTTTTCCTCCATAACAATGAAAAAATCAGCAATAAATAACTTGGTACTGACCTAACACCATAAGCTGTTGGAAAGTGCGAATCCAACGTTCCAGTAAATATCCCCCTAACCTATATTCGGCAGAGTGTAAGGTGGTGCTACCCTAAATCCGGTATAACGGCCATAAATAAAGATTTAAGGTGAATTTCTTTGTGTGCCGAAATTGATAAAATATCGACCAGGAATGTATGGTTTGCTTTGATAAAGACCTTTGAGGGCAGAATATACTGGCTAAAGCTCTTTATTAGGATTCAAGGCAGTATGTGACTGTTTGTTTTGTTAGGATAAATTAAAGAGAAAAATGGGGATTATTTCATTAATCTCTCAAGTCACCCTTATCCCCGTTTCTCTCTCTCTATCTTTGACTCTTTTCATAATTTAGAGGAAAAGAAAAGGAAGATGAAAAAAAGCTTTTTAAAGGAAAAATATGTGTGACGTCAAGGTGATGAGTGACAATTTGTTTTTAATCTAAAATAATGTTGCCCGCTTGTTGGAGTTTAAGAGAGAGACGGAGCTATACATGACCAATAGCAACGGTGCTATCTATCATGTATTGCTAAGCATAAATAAGCTAAGCTAAGTATAAATGCCATCATGATTCCGATGCGAAAAAGGGATGGCCCTTTTTCGCATCGATACGGCCCCTGATTCGGAAAAATTGCCCGACTGTGCCGAATCATGCCAACCTGAACAAGTGTGTGGCATCTCTTTTCAACATTTTTATTATTGTGTAAGCGAAGCCGGGTGGAACGGCTCAAATAGTGCCCTTTGTCTATACCTTAAAAAATGAAAAATATCACCAGACATTATTATACAGAAGTGTCTAAAAAAATATACAGGGTGGCAGGGATATCGACGCGCAAACGTCGTGAAAAGGTAACACCTGATGCCATAAATAAAATTACGAAAGTCATTCATCTCGGAAATGACCGGTTAAAAAAATTGTCATTTTTGAGTGCGCAATGTATTGCAAACAACGCGATCAAAACGCTCCGCGGACGGCGCGCGCGCGCGCTACATACCGCGCTGCCCTTTCGAATTTTATTTACATTGCTGTTTTAAGTGAAACAAGTGAATTTACTATTTTTTTATTAAAAATCTCATTGGGTTAAGTAGAAATAATGATTTTATACAGTTTACAGTAAAAAAAATGCAGAAAAAAAACGTAAAAATTAAGAAAAAGCCGACGAAAAATTTCAACGCAGGGGGGTCCAGAATCATGTACTGAATCCATGGTAAGCGGTTGCGCGTCGATGTCCCTGCCACCCTGTATCTCAATACCAACTGGAGTACTTGGTCGCTGAAGAAAATCATAGAAACTTTTGCATGTTTTTTTGTCATGTTTTACTCCGAAGTTTTATTTCTAGTTTAGTTCGGCGATATTTTATCTTTTAATATATAGCCTCAACTTTCAAAGAACAATAAACAAAACATCAACATTAGAACTTCGGTAATAGGATTTATTAGAAAATATATTTGTTTCCCAGGGATACCTTACATATTGTCGGGTTCCCAAGTAAGTAAATCTAACTTGATTTATTTGAAAAAAAAAGTTTTGTCATTTTTTTATCCACCTCACTACTAAACATTATACTATAATCATTTGCCATTAAGAAACTCATCTACATAATATAAGCTAACACTGTGTAATAGAATCTTTTTAGGCTCAAAATATCTTAAAAATGATTATACCTACGGTCCTTGACAATTCCAAAGTACCTGTAAATGGTTTAATTGAAATAAATGTTTCACTACTATAAGTATATATTTTAAAGGTACTTTCGCTGTTTTGGGAAAGTACTTTAAAACATAATATTATTTGTAATTGTTATAGAAGTCGGCTTTCTAAGAATACTGTGGATGTTATTGCAAAATCTGACTTGCTACGCGACAAGCTACGGCGTAGCTAGCACAGGTGCTACGAACGCGTAGACTCATGCGTCGAAAGTTTAAACTTTCTTTGTTTGTTATGTGTATATATTTCTTTGACGTGTAAACTAATCCCAATAACTTGTATAAAGGGTAGCAGGGATATCGACGCGCAAACTGTAATCATGAATTCAGCACATGATCCTAAATTGTTTCGTTGATTATCAAAAAAAAATCTGCTGATTCATAGAAAGCTGCAACACCTTTGCGATCAAAATGTGGAACAGCTAATGTTTTTTTTTTTTTAATAACCGGCGAAAAATTTAAACGCAAGATGTTCAGAATCATGTACTGAATCCATGGTAACAGGTTGCGCATCGATATTCCTGCCATCCTGTATAAATTATGAATTGGAGGTAACGATCATAAAACCTCAAAACGCACTTTGACTTTTTTATCCACAATAGTTCACATCGCGATTCGCGATCTTACGATCACACCGATTTCACGCCACCAAATATTCCGTGTTATTCTGGGTTTCCTACCTCCGGCGTTGCGTCCTACAACCCAACAGCTATAGGTTTGCTCAAATACCCACAACGTGTCACCGGACGCCTGCGGTCCGTGACCGCGACACCTATGCACAAATTACGTCGCCCTGTATTACTGATTAGAAAAGGTATGGTAATATACATTAGTATAATTATTTTGTAATATGAGGTTAGCTTGCAGGATCCCCTGCGCAATAATCCATTTTTATTGTATCATTCAAGTGGAATTAAATTCTAGGCCTCACACTAGGATTTTCCTCTGTTGTCCCAGTCCAGTCTCCTTCGTTCCGATTACAACTTTTTTTTAATGGTACACAGGAAGTCATTTAATGGTTTATCTTTATGATTGACTAGCTGTGCCCCGCGGTTTGACCCGCATAAGTTTCGATCCCGGGGGAATATCAGGATAAAAATTATCCTATGTGTTAATCCTGGTTATAAACTATCTGTGTGCCAAATTTCATACAAATCCGTTCAGTAATTTTTGCGTGAAAGAGTAACAAACATCCATCCATCCATCCATCCATCCATACATCCATACAAACTTTCACATTTATAATATTATTAGTAGGATTAGTAGGAAGTAGGATAGGATAAATCGAATCAGCTGGTCACAATACCTGTCGTTCTAGCTCAAGTTGGGATTGGTCTAGCAATGGATTTATTCGTAAATTAAGTTTAGTTTTGGGCAATTTACAACGTTTAGAATAACTATTTTGAGAAACTTCACAACATTACGGCCTCTTGCACAGCCTCCGGATACGTTTCGAGTTTCAATTAATCTAAAAGGAAAATAATTACATGCAAATTCTGTTCCATTCTTGAATTTATGATGCTTACCTAAAGGCTTACATCCTAACAGCTATGTATAGGCCTGCCCACAACGTGTCCGTACGCCCGCGGTCTACCGCGACACAAATACACAAATGACACTCTATATCACTGATTGTGATTGGTGGCTCGTAAAGGTATAACAACGTCATTAGTATATTGTAAGCCGGGGTGGGGTTGAGATTTAATTAATTCACGGTTATTGCCATTACTTTATCAAATGAGCAAATTGAAGTATTTCTCTTTGTCAGATCCAGTTTTGGACATGATTCAAGTTGCTTAATGTTGTATTAGCCACAATAGTTATTGAACATCGTTGTTGCGTTGTTGCGATATAATTTGCGCGTGTTGCGTTTTTATATATTTATCTATCTATACTAGAGGTCTTGGTATGTAAAGATGGTCACCCATCCACGGACCAACCACGGCAAGCGTAGCCTAACCTGATCGATCGACCTGTGCGGCTGTTATTACTTATCCACAAGCCCCTCTACGGTCTCTGGCCTCAGATAAGGTACAGACTGTATTTTCTTGGCTCAAATTAGAAGCAAACACACACTTTAGCTCGCTTCCTTTCTTTTAAAAATATTCACTGCCTGGCTTACTGCTTTTAGGACACGACATGTGTGACATGAATTTGTGAGCCTCTAAATTATGTACATTAATCTTGACACAGCTTTTTGTCGCAAAAGATATATTAAGTAACTTCTTGTAAAGCCGGGGATGGATCAGCTAATTAGAAAGAAAAAATTGTTTTTTTTTTGTCACAGGAACACACGCATAAAAAAAAAACTTTTTTGCAAAAACAAAACCGACTTCCAAAAAAGACACTACAAAGTGAAAAATAACTTTAATTTCGGAAGTCGGTGTCGTTGGTTTCGCATTTTCGTTGTTTGCCACCGACTTCCGAAATTAAAGTTATTTTTCACTTTGTAGTGTCTTTTTTGGAAGTCGGTTTTTTTTTTGCAAAAAAGTTTTTATTTTTCACTTTTAAGTTGTAATTTTCACCAGTAATTTTGGTGTAAAAAAACGATGTTTGGGCCCATAAAATAAGAGGGTTGCCCTCGATTTCTCCAGGATCCAATCATCAGATCCTATCTTGGTGACTATGGGACCACTTCAGAAGTATCTCCTTTCGAACAAAAAAATAATTTTGAAAATCGGTCCACAATTGGCGGGGTAATCGCGTAAAAAACACACAAAAAAAATACATACCGTCGAATTGAGAACCTCCTCCTTTTTTGAAGTCGGTTAAAAAAATAAAACCTCGAATAATAAAGAAAAACCGTTCCGTACCTAAACCAATCAATATTGCCTCTAAAACACCTTTACATATTGTTACCCGACTGAGCAGTGGTGCCCCAGTGGTAACCGCTCCGACTTACGAGTAGGTGTGGTCGTGGGTTAGAACCCCGGCAGGCGCTTTACTTTGTGTTAATTATTGCATCACCACGGCTCTGAAAACGCTGAAGGAAAACGTCGTGAGGAAACCGGCATGTCCTTGAAGCAAAAAATCGAAGACTTGTGACATCTATCAATCCACACTGGGCCGGCGTGGTGGATTACAGATTACAGCACGCCTCTCGAAGAGAGGAGGCCTGTGTCCCAGCAGTGGGAACATTATAGGCTGATTATGCTACCCGACTGCGCGACAGCAAAGACAGGGTTATGCATTTTTATATAGTTTTATTCAAAAATACAGCAAATATGACAATGACATGTGCCTGTCCCAGTCACTTTACAAAAACACTTAAAGAAAGAAAGAAAGAAAATGCATTTATTTGGCACAAACTAAAAGACACACAATACACCAGATACATACATCTGATAAAACAAACAATTAAATTTTAAAAAAATAAAAGATAAAACCTAAAAAAAAAAGAAAAAATCAAAAGAAAAAACCTATTCATCCGAAAGCCGTAAACATTACATACATACAAAAAGGCTTTACGGCTTCAAATAAAAGCGTCTTTTTTGACATAAAACCTAGTACAGCCCAGGTGTTGTCGCTGAAAGTTTTATTGGATTACAGTAAGCAGTTTACAGCAGTTTGATCCTAAATATGATTGTAAACGGGGTTTGCAAACTGTAGTACGTCGAAGGGCACCTTAACTTATCTATAAAAGTATTTGGTAATGTACAGACGCCAGCAGATCAAGCGACCCGAAACTGTCAAATTTTCCCAATCAACCTTGAACCTTAACACTTTATCGATAAAGTTGAAAATATATGAAATAAATTTGACAGATTGTAGTACGAGCATAAGTATGTATACACTTGGCTTTATTCTATAAATCTTTACTCCTTAATTTTTTAATGCTATTTTCATTTTGTTGTATTTCATTGTTTTTTTTCATTATTTCACGCAAAAGTCGCTATTGAAAGTTTCAAAGTGTTGACATATTAGTGCTCGTGACGCACGTGGATTGTAGGGTTTTTTTTTTTTAACTGTGCCCCATACTAGGAATTACTCCTGTATCGTGGGTGCGTTTACATACATTTAAACTCACATACACAAACAGCCAGACCCGGAACAACTACCTGTAGGCAATACAAATATTTGTTCCGTGCGGGAATCGAACCCGAGACACGCAGCGCAGCAGTCGATCGCTCAGCCACTTCGCCAAATGTGCCGTCGAATCAAATGGACATAAAATAACACCACGCCTCTGATCCCTGAAGGCTTAGGCAGAGGTATACCTACCTACTCGTATAGTACTCCTACATTTCATCAATTAAC
Organism: Apamea monoglypha; assembly: GCA_911387795.2. Lineage (NCBI taxonomy): Eukaryota > Metazoa > Arthropoda > Insecta > Lepidoptera > Noctuidae > Apamea > Apamea monoglypha. The sequence goes on from OU426931.1 coordinate 4,341,068, forward strand.
CGTCAAATAAAGTAAATTATTATATGTAATTGAACTGAATAAAAAAAAGAGCTCCTCAATTTGTCGAAATCTTATTTTGATTTTTGTTCAGTGATAAATACTTATCACGGATGATTCTTTTTTATTGGAAAATGGGTACCTTCAGGGTTACCAGAAGGCCATTTTTTGTATTTTAAAACATTCAAAATCTATTCGCAGTCTCATCTCAAATAAACATCAAAAACTTGTCAAAAACGTAGGGAAATTAGAGGTATTTTTGACAGATTGAGACTGAGATCAGACTGTGAACGGTTTTAAAATTACGAGAATTGCTCCTCTGATAAGAGGTTTTCGAGTTGGCTTCAATAATACGCGTTTTAGTACTTCGTCTATATTGATTACATTATTGTTGTTATTGTGGAAAACTACAACAAAAAAAAATAGTAAAATATAAACTTTTTTACAAAAAAATAACAACCGTTTTCAAAAAAAAAAAAACGGAAACCTCGTCTGAAGGTAGTATTGTGTTACAAGTGTCAACGTACATATAAGATCACAGACATGTCGCTTGCAGGCACGTTATTTTCTTTGACCCTTCCTTTGTGGTTGAATGACCGTTTTCCTTGGTCTGATCGTTACGACTTCCCTTTGATGTATATGCAAGTACTGCGTATTACCCACCTTTCTTTTTATAGCATTTTTCCTTGGGGTTTCACCTACACAATTGTTACGGTAATAAACGTACCTATTCTTCTACTAAAATGGCAATATGCTCGACATTGCGTGGGACTTAATGACAAAGGCAAAACGATGGTGTACAGACTCCTGTAACTGGAGATCACCTCTTCTTACCCCCACCAGGGCGTAGGCGTGAATTTTATGTATTCTTCTACTATATTCATGGCTTTGGACCTGCCACTCTATTCTGTAAAAACCTCACCGTGAAAATTTATGTGAAGTGAGCTGAAGTGAACTGTCATCCTACCTAACGCTAGGGAATCTAGGGATGTCTTCAAACTCACTTCACGTAAGTTTTCATGGAGAAATTTTTACAGAATGTCACTACTATATTTGAATGACATTTTTAAGTGACATTTATTTATTTAAACTTTTCCCATATAAAGGTACAAAGGCGGACTTAATGCCTTAGGTATTCTCTACCAGTCAACCAAGGGTGGTGAAGAGATTAGATGGCAGGTGCTATATGTTATCAATCTCCACAGCTCACAAGTTCTTCAGATTAAAGTGAAAAAAATACGTTCAGCACTTTCAAAGTTTATAGATTCTTCAAAGATATGGTTCAAATTTCAATTCCAGCTTTAAATTACCAAGATAATTATCATTTCAAATCTTTTCAACTGTTCAAATAATTAACAAGCTGCAATAACTACGGCAAGTAAATCTAAAAGTTTGAAAGACAGTTTGAGACACTTTGGAAACCTGCTAATTAACCTCAAAGGTATATCACGAAATCATTAATTGAAATCTTAATGAAACGTTAATGAAGTAAACGAGACGGTTGGATATTTAATATTGAAAATGATGATAAAATATTTCTGATGGAAACTTATTTAATATTTGAGAAAGTATTTTGAGCCAAGCCCGTTTTCCGAATTCGTCGTACTTCGTTTGTAGCTAATTACTGACAAGCTGTTAAAGAAAACATCCTGAACAAACCGAAAGTCGTCACCAAAGGCAACATCTGTTCTAAATAGGTTATGTTATCACATTAATTGAACCCACGTGTGCTACATTACGTATTTCAAACATACCCAATTAAAATAATTAACAAAAATTAACATTCTAGCCGTGGGACCTGTTTTGTCTTTGTATTTAACAAAATTAAACATAATTTGTGATTATTTGGTTACAATAGCATAAATTTTGTATTGAATTGTTGATTTTTGTGCCTCGCGCGTGTCTAGTACCTTATTATCAAGTGTTATTGTTTTGTCCGAATTTTTACGCTACCTATTTATTTTATTTGAAAAATTCAGTTTTCTATTTTTTGTATTTTTTATTTCATTTTATTACCTATTTTAAAAGACTTGTGATAACCACTGTAATATTTAATGTGATAATCTAATCTACTCTCTGTATATAGAAAGAGAGCTAGAGTGATTCGAAGTTCTCAGGCCTCGACAGAATAGGATGCAATCGGGAATCATCACCAATAATAATAATAGTACTACTTGCATAGACACAACCTTGTAGCTAGGATAATCCATCAGCAACTTGCTCTGAAATACAACCTTGTGGAATCGGAGGTGCCGTACTACAGGTATGTGCCCGACCCAGTTCTCGAAAATGGAAATATCACATTGTACTGGGATCGATCCATCATCACTGACAGGACTATTGTTGCCAATAAGCCTGATATAGTGGTGGTGGATCAATCAGAGCGGCGCGCAATGATTGTTGACATAACCGTCCCGCATGATGAGAACCACGTGAAAGCCGAGAAAGATAAACAAATCAAGTATCTTGACTTGGCTCGCGAGGTTGTCGACATATGGGATGTGGACTCAGCGATCGTTGTGTGACGATACTCGTGACAGCCAATGGCTTAATAGCCAAGAGCCTCGACCAACACCTGAGGAGGCTCTCGTTGGGCAGCTGGATCAAGGGCTTGATTCAGAAAGCGGTACTTCTGGACACGGCTCGCATTGTCAGGAGGTTCCTCTCTCTGGAGCCCTGACCACCGGTGGCTTGGACCCTGTTCCCGATACCGGTGGGCTACTATTTTTATATTTTTAAATGTTTTTATCCTTTTTATATTCTAATATTTAAAAATATAATTTATATGTTTACATTGAAATAAAGGAGATTAAATAGTACTCATACACAAGATATTAAAAGGGGAAAGTGAGACTTGCAGGCTGATGTAACTCATCAGCCTGCAAGTCTCGTTCTGACGCAGATTTAGGTGAGCCGCTCCGCATTGAATAAATCCTCCTATCGTACACTACAGCGGGTAAAAAAGCGTGGTGCGGACAACACGTTTTTGTATTGAAATGCGATGAGTAGCTCTGCGGCCCGACGTGGTTGTAATGTGCGCTTAGCTTGATTTTTCTAAAATACTTTATATTAGAAACAGTTACCGCTAAAACACTGACTTAATTGAAAACAGACTAATACCACTTCTTAGACTGACATTAGCAGAGTCATCGAACATTTGTCGATGGAGCTATAACCAAAAAAGCGGCCAAGTGCGAGTCGGACTCGCCCATGAAGGCTTCCGTAGCAGCAAATTGCCGTTTACGATTTATGACGTATTAAAAAAAAATACTTGCTAGATCTCGTTCAAACCAATTTTCGGTGGAAGTTTGCATGGTAATGTACATCATATATTTTTTTTTTGTTTTATCATTCTCTTATTTTAGAAGTTACAAGGGGGGGACACACATTTTACTTACTTTGGAAGTGTCTCTCGCGCAAACTATTCAGTTTAGAAAAAAAAATGATGTTAGAAACCTCAATATCATTTTTGAAGACCTATCCATAGATAGCCCACACGTATGGGTTTGATGAAAAAAATTTTTTGAGTTTCAGTTCTACCTATGTATGGGGAATCCCCAAATAATGCGGTTCACAGAATACATCTACTTACCAAGTTTCAACAGTATAGTTCTTACAGTTTCGGAAAAAAGTAACTGACATACGGACGGACAGACAGACAGACATGACGAATCCATAAAGGTTCCGTACTTTTTTGCCATTTGGCTACGGAACCCTAAAAATTCAATGGAAACATTTCTCATTGTTACAGACACACACTCTTCCACCCCTGTGGTCTGCCTGGTGATAGAAGGTGGTACCAACACCGTGCGGGCCGTGCTGGAATACGTCACCGACACGCCACCCGTGCCCGTCGTCGTTTGTGATGGCAGCGGCCGAGCGGCGGATCTCATCGCTTTTGTTCACAAGTAAGAGTTACTTTAGTAAAGAACTGTTTAACATAGTTGCCTTAAACTGGTAAATTGCTGTCAGAATCTTTGGGGATAAAGACGACAAAGGAAAGGGGAAAGTAAAGGAAAGAAGGTTGAACAAAAAGTGTTTTAGCACTCATTTTACCAAAAGAATGTCTTGCTTTAATTTTTAAATAGCAACACTTTTTTGAATTTGACTCATCGATGTAATATGCGTGTCAATTTACAAAACAGTCACAACATAACATAACATCTCGCATGTATTTGCCGGTGTTAGGCAAAGGTGTACCTAATCCTTACAAGGAAAACATTCCTAAAATGGTCTTACTTCCTAAAGGTTTACTTCCGAAACCGACCGCAACCGCAAACCGCTGCTCAGCGCCTCCCAATCGCAATGGCAGACCGCAGCGGTACGACGGATTTCTATGTAACTCTATGAAAAAGGTGAAAGGCGGCAATGTGGTGGGTGAGGTGGGGAGAGAGCAGTGGTCGCCCAGTGGTCACGACCGCGTCTTACGAGTTGTAGGTCGTAGGTTCGAACCCAATCAGGCGCTTTACTTTGTGTAAATTATTATCATCACCACTGCTCTCAAAACGTTGAAGGAAAACATCGTGAGGAAACCGGCATGTCCCGGAACCAAAATTTCGAAGACATGTGACATTTACCAACCCGCATTGGGCCTGCGTGGTGGATTCTCACAGGGAGGAGGTCTGTGTCCCAGCAGTGGGAACATTATAGGCTGAGTATGTATGTACGTATTGGTGGGGTCGGCCATTGCGATTGGGCGATATTGCCACTTGCGGTTTGCGGTTACGGTCACCTTCGGAAGAGCACCTTAACAAACACAACACATTGGATTCGCTGTACCATCTCCCCATTACAATTAAATTAAACATATTCGTCACCGCCAGACTCCTTCTAAAACTCCTCTACACATCATTTTAATCGTCCAACTTCCACCATTACAAGACCATACAAAATCCTCAACTACCCACATATTCAGGAGTATTAATTTCGGTACTACAGGGGGTCTACTACGAAGTGCAAAGTGCGAATGATCAGATCGGATCGACACATGGCCGAACCGAATATTATTGAAAAATGCGAAAAAAGTTCTTACCGGCTCAGTTGGGTCGGGAGTAAGTAAGTAAGTAAGTAAGTAAATCATTTATTTGCGTAAAACATGGTATACATTGTCCATACCACCATACCAGACCCACGGGACCATAGTCAATGTTCGAAAGAATGTAGGAGTGTAGGATTTTGACCGACCGAACCAAATGGTAACTTCGTAGCAGAAAACGGCCGAACATTCGGCCGATAGTACTTCGGAGTAGACCCCCGAGTTGTTTATCGAAGGGGCTTCAATACTCTTTAATATTGGTTTGGAAGAAGTATTTCATAGGCGAGATAGTTGACGAGTTACTGCTGAATAACTTTAAAGGACTAAGTAAGTTGTTTAATTGTATTGGAAATGAGTTTGCTAAAGGATTTTGTACTAACGCAGTGATACTGTAAAGGCTGATTTACATTGATGAAGTATTTGAATGAAGTAGCATTGGATCGGCAATCTATCAAACACTTTTCAATCAAGTCCACAATCCCGTATACAGCGCTGGATTTTAATAGAGCAGCCGCTAATTGGTCAATGGCCTAGCACCTTAAATTGGAGAAAGGTACACTAATGCCTATTTTCTCTAACACTGGGCAGTACCTAAATTAACGCCTAAATAAGAGAGTGCTGTTGGATTCTCAGCGCTCGGCTTAGCGCCGAAAGAGAAAAATCCAATAGCGCGTTTTTATATCGGCATTCATTTAGCTGTCGGATAGTATTAGGGGGAACCGGCAATAATCGGTGAGCTTGTGAGATTTTTCTTTTTACAAGAGGAACGAACATAATTTATTTAGTTGTCAAGTGAACAAAATGGATAACAAAATAGTCAACAAATAACAAAATGGTTTGACAATTTCAGAAGTCAAACATTGGGATTCACATTTATTTCTGGTACAAAATTTCAATTCGGAAGAATTGTTGCTTCGAAAAGATTGAAATCTAGTTTTCAAAAATTGAATTCGGATCGTATCGAGAACCTGCTTCCATGTCAATCATATCGTGCAAACGTTTTATGTATAGTGAAAATAGCAAAACTAAATGTTATACTTTTGAAGTCCCAAAAATATAAGAAAACGTTATTTACCACATACATTTTGTTGTCTTACTTACATTAATACATGCTCTCTCATGGCTCTTATTTAGGCATTATTTCACAAGTATAGCAGTGTTCATATTCACAAATAATTTACACTCCATCGCCACTTTAGTGTAATGCATTCGAAGTTGATTTTTGAGTGACAATTTGTAACAAAAAGGACCTATATTATTGGGTGCAATGGAATTTGAACATTGCTAAACGTGACATTCAGTTTGTTGTTCCATAACTTGAAAATGATTTCAAATTCTTAATTCAAATATAGTCACAATTTCCACACTCAGAGACGTCACCCAAAAACCAATTACTAACCAGCACCAATAAAATTAAAATAATTATAAACTGTCATATTTTGACTGACAGGGTTCACCTATCGATTAACGTGAATGATTCATTAAAAAATAAACAAACTTAGAGGTATTTTTAACAGATTGAGACGGAGATCAGAAGGTCAATTCTCGTAATTTAAAACGTTCAAAATCTAGTCGCAATCTCACCTCGGCGACAGACAAATATCAAAAACTCGTCAAAAATGTAGGGAAATTAGAGGTATTTTTGACATATAAGACTGTGAACGTTCTTAAAATTAAGAGTGGATTAAGTGAATTAAGAATTGTTTTCCCTTTTCCCGTTGATCTTATTATGATTATTTCAATTTATCACCATATATGTAGGTATATTTTGAGATATATATTTCATTTCCTAACTAAGCAGGGATTTTCCTTAAATGCTCACAAAGTAAATGTCAAGAACCGCTCGACTTGGAGTGTACGTACCTTGGAAGTCAAGTACTTGTTTATATTTACGTGCACACTCGAGTAGATCGAACTGTAAATATTTTCAAGTTTTTAGTTAGGTTTATAAAATGTATTATTTTAAAACTTTGATAAAAATTCAATTAAATGAAAAATCCTGCCCTTACGCACACATTCACATTGTGTTTATACACTTGGTAACTACAAGTAAAGCGCGCGTCACTTCGTGAGAAAAAATACTGCACAATTTTCTTTTAGCACTTGAATGACATTGACAGGAGGGCGTTGTTAGTAAAGATTTGTGAAATTGTTTCGTTAAAAACAAGATGGCGGCATTAGTTCCAATTTTGACCACGCGCCAAAATATTGTACAGCTATGTCTACACTTGCGTAGCTTAGCCATAGGCTGCTATGGAGCAGCACCATTATTACAGTTTCTGTCAGTCAGTATTTTTTGACAAAAAGATCTTATTCGACACAGATATGCATCAGAGACGGGCGAGCAGACTGTCCTGGAATCCATGCGGGACTACCTGATCAGCACCATTCAGAAGACCTTCGAGGTTGGCTTGCAGCAGGCAGAACTGTTGTACGGCGAGCTGCTGCAGTGCACCAGGAAGAAGAACCTGGTAAGTACTTACCTGAGGATTTAATTGTTTTGTGAATGGTTGGTGGATAGTAACCCAGCTGGTGGCATGTGGTTACTGTTGCATTTAGACAGTTTGAGGAACTAAAGGTCCCGTTCACGACCTCGGGCGATGTGACTTGCGACGAGATTTGCGTCAAGCGACTCACGCACGCGACTTCAAGCCATGCGACTCGTCAGTGGCGACAGTGACTTGTCACACCGTGCTCGACGGTCGCACCCGCTCTGAAGTCGTGGCCGCCAAAGTATTAGACAGAACATTTTATTCAGTCACGCGCCAAATCGTTCGTCGTCTGTTTCGGTGGCGCGAGAAACACGCGCCGAATTGTCCGTCGCTCCGAAAATCACGTCGCAACGACGCGGTGAGGCTCTAAGCAATTCCTTTCATTTGTTTTCTCCGTAGTCGCTGTCGCAAGATACTTGTCGCTAGAGCATTTAGGTCATGGTCTTGGGGTTAGAGCATGGTTGGAGACAAACATCTGCCGCTTAGTGGCAAATAAAAGCAGTACCTACTCCTCGGAAAAAGCCATGACCCAAGAAGATATATTTTATGTGATAATGTTTACTTGGTATTCTCTCTGAGCAAGACTCAATTGATAGGCCATATCTTCACAACACTTTTTAGAGTTTATACAAGTACAAATCAAATAACAAACATATACAAACGTATACTTATAGACAAACAACAAACATCCGACAAACAAATAAAAATATGTCATTTATGATAGGAAAACACAATTTCATTTATAATTCCGTAAGAAACATGAACTCGGTTTTGCTTCAAAAATCATTTTAAATAAATAATGAGTCGCGTTGGGTTGGTCTAAGTCGCGGGAAACACCAGGATGAGGAACGCACGGAACCAGGAAGTTTTTTTTAATTTTGTTATTAGCCATTAATTTCCCACGGCTGGGCTTCCTTCTCTCCTTCCAACTCTCTCTGTCCAGAGCTGCCAAGGACCAATATTTATTAAAGGAGACCAGCTCATCCTGCCATCTCCGTCTTGGCCTATGGGAACCGGGAAGTATGGTGGAAAAAAGGGGAGGCCAGACCCAGCAGTGGGTGATTCCGGGCTGAAATGTTCAAAATCAAAAGTCATTTATTCAAATTAGGCTAAGAATCAGCACTTTTCGAAGGTCAAAATTACATAAGACAGTCCCCAAAAACGCCCTAGTGCTTGGCGGGCCTAGTGCTTTCGCTGGAAAGAAGAAGTGGCGGAACAAACTCCCCAGCAGAATAGCAAAAAAAGAAAAAAACAGACAGATATTTATAGGGCCACTTGATATATAAAGAAACAAGGCGCTTAAAGATCTTTTTAACTTACCTTACGATATTTTAAACTCTTCAGTTAGTAAAGGAGATGGAAAGTTTTGGGCTAAAAATGTAAAAGGATGAGTTATGTTCTAAAAAATTAGTCATATTTTTCTATCTTAGAATACGAAAAATTAGCTCAATTCTCAATCAGGAAGTGGAGAAATAAGAAAAAGATCGTTTTCATGAGATTATCGATTGAATAATCGATTACACAAATACAAAAATAAAACCTTTTCACTTGGTAATTAACTCAAATACACTATATTATACTTATACGTAATAAAGTGCATTATAATACAGTCATATTAATCAATAAAATAAAATTAATTACTGAAAACACAATAAAACTTTCAGGATTTCTGACTACCGACTACAGATTTTAAGCTAGTCAGCAAAATTCTCACAGCACTTTTAAACTCCCACTTTCTAGCACGATCGATTTTATTCACTTCCAGCAATTTTCAGCTTAATACTTCATGAAATATGATTTCTCGAGCTGAGACTTAAACAGAACTTATCTTTTTCTTTTTCTTAAGCTTGGACAAACAAACACTCAGGGCTGCAATCCCTTGAATCATTGAAAAAAATCAAAGTTCTAAGTAAACACAATCAAAAGACACGGGCGTTTATGTTCCGTTTATGCCACATATTTTGACACTCAAATAGGGAATAAAAACCTATAGGGTACTTCCCGTTGACCTAGAATCATGAAATTTGGCAAGAAGCAATATCATGTAGCACAAGTAAAGGAAAAAATCCGAAAACCGTTTTGTTTACATACCTACAAATTTGTACCGAACCCTCGGTGCGCGAGTCCGACTCGCACTTGATCGGTTTTTTTTTTAATAAAAGTAGCCTAACTTACTCCTTATAAGCTAACTGCCAAACAGACAGATAGAGAATCACTTTAAACATTGTTTTTTTGATATAAATACTTTCATGTGCATTTAGTAAAAAAAGCTTTTATTTTGACAGACACAATGTTATTTATTCATAATAGTTATTTGTATAGACAAAACTCCTCATATTACGGCCTAGCTACCTTTAAGCTTTGGCGAAACATAATAAAATGGAGATGGTACGTTTATGTATATGATTACGTTTTTTCCTTCGCTGTTAGCTGTATGAGTTTATGGGTCTATTATACTCTGAAATACTGACGCGGTTTCGTTTATTTTTTCGCTATAAAAAAGCTGGATGAAATAAGGAGAATTAACTAGTCCGCCTTTGTATCTTTTTGTGCGAAAAATTTAAATAAATAAATAACTGTAACTTTTTTTTTCGGTACCTTCAAAAGGCACCCGACCTCCGAGGAGTGTGGGTTATTTACCTCACTAAACCACCCCGGTGATCACCATCAGCACATACGGATGGTCCCGGTTCCTCTTAACTGTACCTACCGTACTTTCAGCGTGTAGTGTTTCAATATTCAAATGTTAGGTCAGCAGTGCGATTCTGTAACCATCTCACCGTGAAAACTTAGGTGAAGTGAGCGTGGAGTGAGCTGTCATTCCAACTAATGCTAGGGATTGACAGCTCACTCTAAGCTCACTTCACCTAACTTTTCACGGTGAGATTTTTACAGAATCGATCGGCTGTATACTGTGTGAATGATGATATGGCTACGAAGTGGGTGACTACCAAGATGACGACGAAATACGATTACAGAAGAATGGAAGAAAAAAACATGTTGCGCCGACCCCAAATAAATTAGGATAAGGACAGGAGAATGATGAAGCTTTTTATACAGGCGCAAATTAAATTAGCTAGCGAAAACCCGCAGACATCGATACCCATCACGTATGGTATATACACATATATACGTACGTGCGGTAGTTGATATCTAAATATCGTACTATAATTTTAAAAAAAATGTTTAGAAAATAAGCGTTTAGATAACCCCAGATATATCCATCAGATCTGCAATAAATACACAAAAAAAAATTATTAAACTGCATTTTCAAGTAGGTACCCGCGGTAGTTGACCCCTGCAAAGTCTCAGCAGAGTTTCGCTATCTAATTTAATTTTTTTTTTTTTTTTTAATAATTTATTTACATTTCACTTCAAGACACAAACATCAGTGTAGCCCTGGCTCTTGTACTAGGAGTTCCTGTAGCACAAGAGTCAATATTAGATTTAATTAGACCATCGTTACGGCCTCAAGCTTTGCCGCTTCGTGTCTGTATCCGGTCGGGTCGATCTGACCCAGATTCATCTATTCAGCTTGGCGTCTCCATGTACGAGGCTTTATTATTTTTTAAATGCCTTTGGCATATCGCGGGACCCTCGGGCCCCGGATCTTTGGAAGTCGTACAAGGGGCCAAAGCCAACTCGCAGAGACTCTTAAAATTGTCTAAGGGGTTAGACAATTTTAAGTGATTTGGAGGCACCAACCGACGATTATCTTTGTATGCACTATGCAAGTGCATTCAAGGACAACCCCCGGTTAGTGGATTGGTTACCTTGAACTATGAAAGTACTATGTCCCCTGCCTGACCAATGTTTTATATATTTAATATGCACGGATAAAATGGCTAAAGGCTTAATTTATTATTAATGGCTGTAAGTTACCGAGCCATTTACTTTCAAGTTAACGGGCTCAAAGTTCGCGAGCGACACGGAACAAATATTTACTTCCCAATAATTTTCAAAGGGCTCTGGAGGAGGTGTTGAAAAACAAGATTTTTTCGGTGTACAGTCAAGGTTAAAGAGATAAGTATGCAGGGTCGTCGGATATAGTTGAAGTTGAGTAAGAGACCGCTGGATGTTGTATCTACACCAGATGGACCGACGACCTTAAAAAGGAGGCTGGGGCAGACTGGGTGCGAAAGACGGAGTACAGGATTTTGTGGCGCAGCCTGGGAAAAGCCTATGTCCAGCAGTGGACTTTGAAGGACTGAGTTTGGTTGACTTTGGATAGTTGTTAAATGGCGGCAGTCCATATGTAGATATTTTAAAGAATTATTGTTGTGTACCTATCTAGAAAATTCTGATCTTCTTTTACAGAATATTCACATGTTTAACAAATGAGGGGCTCTGCAAAGGTTTTACACCCAAATGAAATGGAGAATAAGAAAGCTATAAATGGAGACAGGTTTAATAACCGGAAACTTTTCTTAGAGTATAAAAACCTAACAATAATGAGGTCCTTTTTCCTTTGGAGCAGGAAACTATTTCCATTGAGTGACTCTTTAGATGATTCAAAAAAGAGCTGCTAAGTTTCACGATAAAAGTTTCATTAATAGGAGGCACGAGCTTCTGATTGCTAGATGGTTTCTTTCGAATTGCACTCGGCATTTCCGTTAATCAACTCCGCCTATCGCTGTCCAATGCTGGACATAGGCCTCTCCCAGGCTGCGCCACAACCCTGTCCTCCGACTTTCGCTACCTAACTCGGCACTTACATACCTTTTTTTTTTTGTTGTTTCGGGGGGAAACCTTCAAAAAGCTCCTGGTCTTTGGGGATAAAACCAGGGAGTGTGGGATTTTTACCTCTCTAAAACCACCCCGGTGGTCACCATCTGCCCATGGAAGGGTCATCGTTACCTCTCAAAAGACCAATCCGGAACCCCCTCTGTGCAACGCCTGTTGGGGCACATCTCTGGGGAAACTGTAAGGGGGTCTCCCCGAAACCTAATTGTACAAGTGTGCAAGGTAGCACATGACCACTGTGCACTGCCTTCCCTGAGGTCACTCAGTGGGCCAACAGAGTCCCCACTCTAATCGCCCGCGACCCCAAATTCCCGCCTGCGTTATGATGCAGGCAGGGTTTCGGCGTGTTAGGCGTCGAGGTGGTTGCCTCCTCGACGCCTTCTTCTCCGAGCGGGATCGGCTCTCACGATCCCGCTCAGCAGCCTCCTTCTGGACCATCACGGCCTCACAGAAGGAAGCAACTTCCCTCCAGTTTTCTGTCTCCGTCAGCATAGCCCTCACTACTGCTGGCAGAGACAGGTCTCGCCCGATCCTGGCGACCAAAACCTGCCGCTCAGAGGCCCAGGCAGGGCACTCCTTGAGCGTGTGCTGTGCAGAGTCTAGGTCGCTTCCACAATGGTGGCAATTTGCCGTGGCCTCACGCCCAATCTTGTTCAGGTACTCACCGAAGCAACCATGTCCGGTCAGCACCTGAGTTACCCTATAAAAGATGCCCTCCTCTCTCTCTCTTCAGCCAGGCTTCGAAGTGCGGTAGAACGGCTTCGACAACGCGCTTATGCGAATATTGCGGCTGTTGCAGCGACTCACGCCACCGCTCCAGCGCGTGTCGCCGTTCCTGCCACCTCAGCCGAACAACAGCGATGCCTGAGCACTTACATACCTATAACATTCTAAACTGCGGAATATCTGTTCATAATTTTACTATACCTTTCGATGACTGCATGAACAACAACAAACATTATGTAAATTGTGGAACATTGTGTAAATGTTCCTGCCCAGAATGTCATGGTGTTATAAATAATAACACCATGACATTCTTATCATGTGCTATAAAATCCTCAAATAAATGTAATGACTTGTACATTATTCATACATAATCATTATTTATCCATGAGATCCATCAGCCATCGGTCATTTTCGACTGCCTTCAATATTTACATCCACAATTCATGAATACGGAAAGCTTTTAGTACAAAAATATGTGGTTCACTGCTGTCAGTTACATGTCACCGTGTCGTGTTGTTTACTAACACTTCGTTTTTAAGGACTATTGTACTAATCCTATTAAGGTCTTCCCTCGGAAGAAGGTCGGCTCCGTACAACAAACGACAACGAGCGCACGCACACAGTCATAGACGTAATTTGCTTATGGAGATCTCGACCTATCTTAGAAAATAAATGCCAGTCGTAATTACGCTTGCACTTGCTGTACGTGAAGCGTCACAAACTTAAAGTATTCAATTACAGGCAGTTTTCAATGGTCAAAGAAGTTGATAGACTTACGAGTTGTAGGTCGTAGGTTCGAAGGCAGACAGGCGCTTTACTTTGTTTAAATTATTTCATCATCCCTGCTCTCAAGACGATGAAGGAAAACATCGTGAGGAAGCCGGCATATCCTAGAACCAAAAGTTCGAAGACTTGTGATATCTACCAACCGGCGCTGGGCCCGCGTGGTGGATTACCACTCCCTCTCAATGAGAGGAGGCCTGTGTCCCATCAGTGGGAACATTATAGGCTGATTATGATTATGCTTGGTCAGTCAGAAACTTGAAGCTAGTTGCCCATTCCAAAGTGGGTTCCTATGGAGAAGAACGGACAAGCAACTCCATGGACACATGGTGTCTGTATTCTTGCGTTTTCGCAAGTTGTATAAAGCCGACTTTCTGTACCTGACATACTAAAAACACAAATCAGGTGATTTGTGTTTTTAGTATGGAAACTTTCCTATACATTTACTAATGATTCTATACGTACCTTTATTTCTGTCCCAGCACCACTAACGTGGACATCGTCGTCATACTCTATTTCGGTGAAATCATAGGGTGGACACAAATAATTACGTCCGTGTCTATCAGATCCATGTATGGCAAGTAATTAGGCGTTGATGAAAGGATATCTATACACAAAAGGCCAGGTTGAATACAAGCTTGGTCCATTCATCGAATATTTATATACTAGCAGCGCCCCGCGGTTTCACCCGCATATGTGTCGATCCCGTGGGAATATCGGGATACAAAGTATCATATGTGTTATTCTGATGAATAAGCTGTATTACTGTAAAATTTCAGCAAAATCCGTTCAGTAGTTTTTGCGTGAAAGACTAACATCCATCCATCTATCCAAACTTTCATGTTTATAATATTAGTAGGATGTTATATACAGGATGGCAGAGGGACATCGACAGAGGAGGGGTCTAGAATCATGTGCTGGATTCATGGTTACAGTTTGCACGCCGATGTCCCTGCCACCCGTTATGTATGTTAGTTTTGGTACTCAATATAGTTTTGGATCGATTCTGGAAAATTTAAGTAAAAAAATTAAGTAAAGTAAAAATTAATTTATTTTCCACACTAATCAAAACACAGTACAGATATTATTAGAATAAATGGAGTGGACTGGAGCCTAAACTAGGGCAGCCCTGTATTTCAGGACTCCAGGTCTTCCTCCCGCGGCGAGTGAGTTGGTACAATTTATTAATTAATGACAACTAGAGTAATGAATATATATTGTTTGTGAGTGTGTGTGTGCGTGCGTGTGTGTGTGAGGAGTGAGAGTACGGTTGCGCGCATCCGTGTTTATGGGAGTATGTATATGTATGCGTGGTTATGGATAAGTGAACTTTGATTGCTCTTGATTTATTAAAGACAGAACTGAGAAGTTATTTAGAAATTATAAGTAAGGATTCCGTGTCATTGTAATTTAAGAATTTTTGATAGATAGATATTTTTGGAATAATAGATTTACATTCATGCGATTTTCTTGGAATATATTTAAAAGAGAGTTTAGTTTATTATATAAATAAGGGGCAAGGAAACATGAGTGTCTCCTGAAGAAAGCAGTGTTGTGTTTAGTTGCCTTGCATATTCTGTTATTTCTTCGTGCAGGATACGTTAACTTAGCATCGTAAGTTAGTTCTTTATGCTTGCGAACTGTCGTGTGAAGGATGAATAGTTGCCTCACTGTCAAGACATTGCAGTCCTTATATAGGCTCATTGTGGGATAAAGAAAGGGTTTTCTGAGCAGTGTCTTTGTGCGCATTCAACTTTTATGATTTTTGTCTTGCAGGTAATACAATAACCCATGATTGATTGAACCAAGGCAAAGTAAACCGTTTTTAACATCTACAATTTGAGTACGTTTCTGAGCTTTCTAAAAATCCATATCATTTTACGCGTACGCGCAGACAGAACAGTTGTGCATGCCATGAAAGGATATCATCTATTTGAGTGCCGAGATATCTAATATTGGTTGTTGTTACTAGTGGTTCGCAGGAGCATGTTAATCACTAGGTATTTTTACAGATGTGTGCTTTTAAAGTGAAGTTATTTGGTTGTGTTGTATTATTCATCGAAAATTTTATATATTTTGTTTTATTGACATTTAATGTTAGAAGATTTTTATTTAACCACAGTGAGATGCCTGATGAAGCCATTTTCGGCAAGATACCGTACCTTAGCCCAGGAATATCCCCGAAATATGAGCGCAGTGTTATCCGCGTATGAAAATATTTTTCCTTTTGACGGTTCATATTGCCAAAGTTCGTTGATATATATCAGGAAGAGACCTGGGCCAAGAACACTTCCTTGGGGAACGCCACAGGTGATAGGGAGGGGGCAGCTAGTGTAGTCGCCTATCTTCACAGATTGGTACCTGTTGATAAGAAAATTTTTCACGAGTTGCAGAGGTAGCCCGCGTATGCCGATCGCTTCGAGTTTCGTTTTAAGCAGGTTAATTGAAATAGTATCAAAGGCCTTGGCTAGATCCAGAAAAACTCCGACACATTTCCGACCCCGGTCCAAGTTACTTGCTACAAAATGTGTAAGCTGTATCGCCGCATCTTCTGCAGATTTATTAGGTTGGAAACTATATTGAGAATCTGATATAATATGTTCTTGTTTTAGAAAATTCATTAGGCGTTTGTTGATAAGCTTTTCAAATATCTTGGACATTGCAGGCAAGACCGAAATAGGGCGATAGTTCTCGACACTGCTTTTAGACCCACTTTTATGAATAGGATGAATTAGTGAATGCTTGAAGCAGTTTGGAAAAATAACTTTGTTTATACATAGGTTGACAATATGAGTCAGTGAGGGGCTTATTACATTTATTAAGTGAAGTTAGCTGTCAATCCCTACACTCAGGTGAAATGTCATCTCACTTCACCTAAGTTTTCACGGTGAGTTTTTTACCGAAGAAACCGGTAGATGCGGCTAGATACTCGTAGGTTTCGTTGTTCCACATGAGTTGATGAATTGAATGGACCTAAGAATACTGTCGACGAAAATATCCTAATCAATGTAAGTCGAGTAAGTAAGCCGGGGCCCGTGCCCTGGGAGCCATCATCAGGGGCGGTAAATTAAAACGTGGCAGACAAGTGCACCAATAAAATTTGACTAATATATTGCTGGCAAAATTTCGAGCTCGCTTCGCGCGCTCTTGCAGCTTTGACTCTTAATTCTTAAAACTTTCCTGTTTAAGTCGTTTAAGTACTTAATCTAACTTATCTCCGGCAGAGTGCTAAAATTTACGCGCTACCTACCTAAAGGATTGGCGGAGCGGGGGGCGGCAGGCGGCATTTTTTGCCCCGCCTCGAAAACATTCTAGATCCGAGATCCGAGATCCGGGGCTGATAAAGAGTCACTTGTGAGAGTCACTTAATTACCTATAACCTGTTATTACTGCGTAATTTCATTGGTTAATACATCACAGAAACATTGTATATTTTCTTTTCTATTTTGTGCTTGAAAAGGTTATTTAGATAAGTCCTGAAACACTGGAAGAAAAATGTCAAGGAAAAACTACCGCAATATGAAAGTCAAATGCATCTGGCATAATAAATAATGGTAGTTTGCCACCGTGCTCCTTCATAAGTTAAACCTCTTTTAAGGCTTGACGTTTCAATTTCTTTTGACCCAGATCCTGCTCTCAATCTGTACAGCTTTAGTATTGTTTCTCTAGAAATATGTTTTTTTTTTCGGAACTAATACCTACTGTAGATTATTGAATGTCATTTTTGTGATGGTGAATCCTACGAATGGAGAATCAAAACTAGATGTTAACTATCGTAGCATTGGTAATAATTTGGTAGAAAAATTCTACCGAACAAAACCTAATTTGTCCGATCAGACTAATGAGAGTTTTAATTACCAATTAAACAAACAATGTCGTCTAACCAATCTCATTATTATTTAAAACTACTCTCTCATAATTTAAACGAGTGTCAAATGAAATAAAGAGACTTCCACCTCAGTAATTACAATTTCAATCTAAGCGCAAACAAAAAAAGGACATACCATTATATTATGAATCCAGGAGCATAACTAAAATTAAAACGACTCGCAACCAGAATGAAAAATTTAGTATTTTCAACAACGTCAGAGAATGTTAATTATGATAGTAAAGAAGAATTCAGGTTAAAAAATATCATTTTCTCCTTCAGAGATAGTTTGCAGCATAATGGAAAGGTCCAATTGATGGGCGTGTCTCGTTAGCACGTTTAATGGACGACTCGGGGTGTCGGCCAACGATGGCGTTTTGCAGGGAGATATTCTGGGCCTTGCACTTTTTATTGCCACTCTTGTTAAATTTCACTTTGTGTTAAGTTAAAACTTGGCGTTTAAACTACACTTTTCACTTCTCTTGTTTAAAATTTCGCTTAAATTGCGGATTATTTTTTGTACAGCAAATTATCTGCTAAACTGGTTATCTTCATATTTACAAAAGCCAAGTTGTTTGTTAATAAATAAATTAATTAAATTAAATAAACCAATTGTAGATATAATTTGTTAAACAAACATATTTCGTTTACCCATTACCTACACCTAAGAGTGTGCTTACCTTTGTTACTTTGATTTGAGTTTAATTTAAGCCGGGTAGCTATAGTAGTGGTTTTCTATTATTTTCCCAATTACAGTCCGAAATTGGAACTGTGCCCGAATCATAAGGATAGGGACACCCATATCAAATTAACACCTTTGTGGCTTATATGAGATTCAACCTTACGGAAAAAATATTCAGTAATATCAAATATGGCGTCGTATATTTTGAATAACATATTCCTTTTCAAATTGAAAATTCCTTCGTTAAAAGCAATGTAACCGCTGCGTTGTCGGGTTTTACGGTATAATTTTACTGCTAAATAATTACAGAAATGACTGTCCATTGAAAGGGTTTATGGACGCGTTCACTACTGCATTTTATTGTCTATTACCTTCACTATGATATTGGATGAGCTTTATCTCAACAATTATTTTCTATAGCAATATATGGATTGGTTTGAACAATTATTTGGTTCTTCCATTCACTTTAAGCAGTATGCTCGTAAACACAAACAGTTTTATTTTTTCTTTTGAATGTGTTGTTTCTTGTTTTGTGAAAGATTGAAGCTATTATAAACACATAGCCACAGACGTTTAACCAATACACATTGAGGTGATATTTAAATACACGAACAACAATTGGAGGTGCAATTTGCCATCAGTAATTGCGTATTCTATCCATCACAATGTGAATCATTTTGAAAGATAGTGCTAATCCATTGCTTCATATGTTCGAAAAATGTATCTGCTCAGCAATGTAAATAAGGCAATGAATATTTTTGAACTGTAAAAAAGAAAGCGATTGCTACTGTTAGTGTGTTACGGAATTACCCCGCTACTGATGGCAAATTGCACATTGGGTGTAATTGCATTTTAAATAGAATAGAAGATAAATACGGTTGGTAATAAAGGTTTGTTATTTAACCACGTGTAATAATATATAACCAGGTAAACTGCAGGTTAAGTGAAACAAAGTTTTCACCACGGAACACGTTCGTGCAATCAATACGTGGCTCTTACCTGTTTATAGTAAAGCTAGCTTAGCTTAAGCCTGCGACTGTGCCTGTAGAATATAAATATGTTCTTGCCTTAAAAAGTCTTTGTTCTAGTAAGGTATAACTTGTTTATATAACATTTCCTATTGTACTAGTTTTATTATTACTATTCTTAAACGTTGAGCTTGTATTCTTGTTCCCACTTTACGTCGTTGAAAATTATTTTTTGTTTACTGACGTAGCGAATATTTTGTGCCTCGGAACTTATCAAACATCTAAGGACAGGTAAGGTAACTAAACTTTAGATTCGGTTTTAAAAACAACATACGCTCCATGTAAAATATAGCCGGTCTATTCTGTGAAAATCTCACCGTGAAAACTTAGGTGAAGTGAGCTGTCATTCCAGCCGTTGCTAGGGATTGAGACCATTGACAGCTCACTTCACCTAAGTTTTCACGGTGAGATTTTCTCAGAATAGGTCGGCTGTTACCTATTCAGCTTCATCCGGTTATATTGCAAGCCGACCGCAACATAGTTAGGAAAAGCTATGCAGGTGAGGCTAGGCAGGTGCTGATTCATGTCAAAAACAGCGAAGTAGAAGTTGAAATCTACGCAAAATAACTCAGTGAAGATTTAGTTTGTATCTAAAGTTACATTAGCGAGACAAGGCCAACCAGACATGTTGAAATTCATAGAAATGGTAAGGAAACTACACTCTACTGTTTCTGACATTATGTTTGCAGTTGCAGTAACTCTAGTCTAGTAACTAAGAATGTCTTCTAGGAGAAGTTTAGATTAGTTCTGAAATCACTTCACTTTAGAATATACAGAGTTATTGGTAAAACACCAACAACCTCTTAAGAGGTCATTGTACTCATCATTATGAACAACTTTTACTATGGGACCAAACAAGAAATCACGAAAAAAAATCAGCTGTTCCCTACATTTTGACGAGTTAGACGAGCATAAATGTCTACATTTATGCTCGTCTAACTCGTCAAAATGAAACCAGAAATCGCGAAAAAAAAAACAGCTGTTCTCTAGAACAGCTGTTTTTTTTTTCGCGATTTCTGGTTTGTGCCCATAGTAAAAGTAACAGACATGACAGGACTAAACTAATATTTATCGTCTGTCCTTTTCTTAATGAAATAGAAAGAAAAAGATGCACTGAACTTAAATTTAGTTTAGATTGTGAACAAGGGAATCGGCGCCATTACCTACATATTTGTTACAGTCTCGAATCATAATTTGATCAACATAAGTACAACCTTGCACTTTGAATCACAATCTGAATAATTTTGAAGGATATTGTTAATCCATTGCTTCATAAATGTTCGAAAAATTTGTCTGCTCAACAACGTAAATAACGCAATGAATGTTGTTGAACTGTCAAAACGAAAGCCATTGCTACTGATAGTGTGTTACGCAATTGCCGCGTTGATAATGAGATACAAATTGCAAAAAATAGAAAAAATAATCGCGGGTTACCTTAAGGACTAAAACAACTTGAAGCAAGAGTTGGTTATTTAGTAACAAAATCACATATAGGATTACACAGTTGAAAAATGATTTAATTAGTGTTCCATTGTATGATACAAGAAATAGGAGAAATTAAAAAAGGCACTTAAAATATTAAAGTAAACGTTTAAGTTAAGTATGTTTTTTTGCATTGACATTGCAAACAAGTCCATCGAGAACCAACGTGCATGCTTATCAGCTATCATTCCTCACCTCGATATGGCGTACGTTGTTAATTAATACTAGATGATTGACAACCAATTACGAGTACACACACGACTGACGTTTCAAAGGACGGAAATTTTGAGTCATTACAAAATATTGGTGCAATACTGCAACATTGTGCACTGCCCTTTGATTCAACTGACTTTTCAATACTTACAAATTACCCCAGTCCCTATCCATTCAATTTAAACTAATAAAATATACCAAAAACTGAACTGTCGAAAAGAAAGGAGCTGCGATCGATTGCCATTTTATGTGTGTTGGGTATAAGTACCTTCAGTTTTCAATGTGGTGCTAGCAGAAATATCATTCATCCTATCCTATCCGATTGTATCCAGTAGATAGTATTAAAAGAAAGAAAGAAAAATATAGGAAATTAAAAGGGGAAAAAAAACTTCATGGCAAAAATAACTTAGGTGAACTTCGAATTTGATTAAGTAAACGAAGTAATTTACCCAAAAAAGTTTGACAGAAGCTCCGCTAACTTAATTAACCCAGGCATTTTAACAAACGGTTTCTTTGAATTAATTTACTTATTTTGAAACTGATTTTCATTAGAGCTTTTATAAGAAAACGATAAAATTTAATAAATCGATCTTTGGGTATGCTACTTCCTACTATCCTACCCTACTTATCCTATTAATATTATAAACGTGAAAGTTTTTTTATGGATGGATGTTCGTTACTCTTTCACGCAAAAACTACTGATCAGAAGGCCAATTCTAGTAATTTAAAACGTTCAATATCTAATCGCAGTCTCATCTCGGCGACAAACAAATGTCAAAAACTTGTCAAACTGTAGGGAAATTAGACGTAATTTTGACAGATTGAGACTGAGATCAGACTGTGAACGTTCTTAAAATTACTAGAATTGGCCCTCTGATTTGGATGAAATTTGGCACAAAGATGACCAGGATTAACATTTAGGATACTTTTTATCCCGATATTTCCACGGGATCGAAACTTACGCGGGTGAAAGCGCGGGGCGGAGCTTGTTTAAAATAATTTGCTAATATTTAAAATGCGTGTTGCGATTGCAAATAAACAATCTGTGTCGGCCTCATTCACCTCACCTACATATCAACATAAACAACGCTCTTTTTAAAACTAATAATAATAATTAAAATAGATTGTAATAATAAAATGTGGAAAGCATACTATTTTAGTACCTTCTTTGTGGTAGTCTGAAACATTTCCGTTGCCTGTGCCACAGAAATTCATTAAAAACTAATTTTCCAATTCGCGCGCCAATTTTCTACAATCAAATTACTTAACCGCAAAATAGGTTTGTTGCTCGGAACCATTTAGTGATTGCCTTCATTCAAAGTTGCAATTACTGTGTTATAATTTAGGGCCAATCGATACAGGGATTTGAATGATTGATATTATATTTGTCAATTTTCGACATAATAATTAAAATGAATTAACGAATGCTGGCAATGAAGAAATACGCCAAAAAAAGATATGAAAATCCATGGAATAATGCACGAAATTGTCTATGGCGCCACTTACGCAGATTTAAAAATAGAAGGAAGATATGTAGGTTTTTAATTTAGTTGAAAATATGTTAAGCTTTTCTTAAATTTTTTGACATTTCGTCTTCATTTTAATAATTATAATAGTTTTCTGCAAGATCCGTCACTGTGTGGGTGTAATCTAATAATAAACACAAAAAGGTGTGTGTGATTTCTGTCATACTTTTACAACAAAAATACTTAGACATATTCTATATTATGAAATGATGTCACTTTCAACACCATTTCTAATTTAACCTGCTCATACTCTAAGGAAAATCGTTATAGGCAACTAATACGTACAGACGCCAGCAGGTCAAGCTACCCGAAACTGTCAAATTTTCCCAATCAACCTTGAACCTTAATGCTTTAGCGATAAAGTTGAAAATCTATTAAAGAAATTTGACAGATTGTAGTAACTTGATGTGCTGGCGTCCGTACATGAAATTGAGCGACTATTTTTTTTTCATAAAATTGATAAGCTCTACGTTTCGTTTCATGAAAAAAAATAGTCCACCATTTTTATTCATATTGCGTTAGTTGTTTCCTTTTAAAAATCCCTTTTTTGTTTTGTTATTTTTCGTCCTGTTTTACCTTGATTTGTTTTTCGTGTCGGGATTTTCGTAAATTTGTTGGGTTTATGAGCCTCGATAATTTGTGGTTATAGGTTATTTATTATACATTATAATTGGTGGCATGACATTCTGTGTTTACTACTCGCTGTGTGTTTTGTGCTTGTGCAGCAATTAAATGTTGTGGTGGTGTAAATTACGATTATTATTTGGGATTTATCTGAACATTATTTTGTTGACTAAAGTTATTTATAGGTTTATTTGTAAATAAATAAACAGACCCAATTATTATAGCTTGTTCTGTGTTCGAACTCAGGCACTTTGCGTAAATAATTTCATCACCACTGCTCTCAAAACTGTGAAGGAAAACATCCCGAGGATGTCCTAGAAAGTTGTTCAGTTAAACTACCAGTCTTTAACGTAAAACGTGGCAGTTTTACTGAACAACTACTCTCTTTCTGATACATCATCATCATCATCATCATCATCATCTGCCTAGCCTTTTCCCAACTATGTTGGGGTCTGCTTCCAGTCTAACCGGATACAGCTGAATACCAGTATTTCACTTACTTTTTTTTATTATTTTTTTTTTATTTTAGTCAACATTTACTTTCTGATACATGCTGTATAAAAATATCAACACAGGGGTTACGCTAAGAATAAAATAGAATATTTTTAATTCAGACCGGAGTCCATAGGGTTAGTAACAATTTTAACTTAAATTCTAGTGTTAGTAGGTTACAGACACATAAAAGTATACAATTAAATTTCGGCATGGAGCCGCATCCACCTCCGCAACATCAGGGAATCCCACCGATCTACGAATATACTGAGAATACTGTTGGTGCCGCCACGAACAAGAGACATCAGGGATGCACATCTGTTCCTGATAATAGCGGCAAAACCATCAATATTATTATCTGCAAACATCCCTGATGCACTACATCGCCACGGCAGCCGCAGCAGCACTCTCAGTGCATTAGTATATTTAACGCGTAGGTCGCTGTATGCCCTCTGAGTGAAGTTGACCCACAGGCTGCACGTGTAGAATGACTGACAGTAAGCTTTGAAAAGCGTAACTTTAACTGGCTTCGTACAACGTGCAAACCTACGGGCCAGCATGTTACAACGGACAGCCAGGGACCTACGTTCCCTTTCAATGTCACAATTATCATTAAGGTCTTCAGTGACCCAGTGGCCTAGATATTTAAATATGTCCACCCTTCGCAGTGGTTCTCCACAAAGTACTACGTCTGGGATACATGGATATGTCAGACTACCAGCTTTAAAAACCATTAGTTCGCTCTTAACGACGTTATATTTGAGCCCATGATTCACCGCATAGTTTTCGCAAATAGCGATCAGTCGCCTCAACGCACCGATTGATGGGCTCAGTAACACCATGTCGTCCGCATAGCTAATATTGTTAATGCACACCCCGTCAATATGACATCCAACATTGGTGCTGCTGGGCTCAAGGATCAGCTGGCTAAGTTTGCTCCGATGCGTTGTAATTTTTAGTGGGTTATTAAAAATTAAAAATTTGCTGTTCCATACATTTTGATCACGGAGATATTGCGCTTTTCTATGAAACAGCTGTTTTTTTTATTTTTATAACCGACGAAAAATATCTACGCTAGGGAGTCTAGAAACATCTGCTCAATAATTCATGATTACAGTTTGCACGTCGATCTTCATGCCACCCTGGTACATACAAATCGTACGAAACAAGGACGGCTAACTAGTGTACCTAATAAATTAAAGACAACAGACGAACATATGGGTCACCTTGCGTGACCTTATCTTCGTGATACATCAGACCTTCGACCTTTTGTTTAAGCGAGCCAATTCTACCGTTAGATTCCATCAATAAAAATCTATTAGACTAATAAAACCAAGGGACAGCCTAATTTGTATCAATTTCTTAAGGACAGCGTCCGACTTCTACGTAAGTACGTTCCCAAGGTCAAAAGCCGACCCAAGCAAGCCCTTTATCAGTAATTAAATTGAGTTCGTGTCAAATTCTTTGCGTTTCACGGGTTTATTAGAATAAACCATTAAAATACCGAGGTGACTACGGAGTTAAATTATATTGAGGTTAGGTGGTTGACCCTTTCGTTTTTATTCGTGTGTTTAATGAAAAGCAGGACAACAAAATAGCTATTCAAATAATATCTAACTAACATGAACAACCGACCTTGATTCCTTTCAAGCATTTGTTGAAATGAAAAGCCTTTTTCAATTAGACTGAATAATTTGAATCATAAAAATCCAAATTCCTTTTAGAAGCCTTTTATAAGGCTTTTAGATATGCACCCGTATATCGGGCTTGGGGCAGGTAAAAATTTAAAATTATTTCCTAATATTTATTAATACCTGTTATTATTTTGTCTTTGCAATTTACCTACGTAATTTTTAGTTTTTATTATTTTGACATTTTTATAACATTTTACTATTTGACAAGTTAATATTTAACATTCTATTTTTAAATTATTCTGACATTTTTATAATTTTTTGACAATTTAATTTTTTTTTTTATGTGTTGATGAATATTTTTATTTAATTAGTCATCATTTTATTTTGGGTTTTTATCTGTTTACAATTTTAAATAGTTTATAAGTAATTTCAGTGTATGAGTTTAAACTATGGACTACAGTTATGTCTGAGATAAATAAATTATTATTATTATTATTTATAGGTCAGTACCGGTTTTAATGAAAGATGGTGAAAATGAGATGAGATAATCTGCGAAAGATAATATTTATGCTAACGCTCCTATAGGACGTCGGATTTTTCCGTAGGGAAATAAATCCTCATGTAAATACCGTTTGTTGTTTGTTTGGGAGGAGAGAGGGCTCCGCCGGGCTCCTATCGAGTAAAGCTCAACTTCTTCTACTACCATAAGTTGGGAGTGCGAGGTACTCATACATGTGATCATTACAAACGTTAGCCTAGCTTCGTTCGTGCAATTTTTTTACGCGGCGATTTTTTTTCTCGTACTTGATTTTCAACTGTCAATATTGAACTGAGCCTTAATCCAACAGAGCGCATCCCAGCCTTAAGAAAACCCTATGTAGGATTTTCTACTTTCGGCGCTAAGCAGAGCGTTGAAGATCGAATACGCGAAAAAAAACTCTAATGTATGTTGACATTTTCTGCCTTAACTTTTCTATCTTACCATACCTACCTAATAAAAATAATCTTCTTCCCCAGATCACGGTGTTCCGAATCCAGGAGCGTGCGGAAGGTGGCGAGGTCCAAGAGTTGGACCAGGTCATCTTGACAGCATTGTTCAGAGCACAGCACCTGTCTCCAAGTGAACAGCTTTCTTTGGCCCTTACATGGAACCGAGTGGATATCGCCAGGTCCGAGATCTTCGTTTATGGGCAAGAATGGCCTCCAGGTATGTAGCAATTAGAGTTCATTTAATAAAAAATAAACTTTTCTTAGATAGGACCATCGAAATCGGCTGTTAGCTGTTGTATAGGAATTAGTTTTTTTTCTCCACGATCGTCTATATATATATTTTTTTTATAGCTTTAAACGTTGCCTTACACTAGGAATTTCTCCTGTATCGTGGGTGCGTTTACAAACATTTAAACTCACATACACAAACAGCCAGACCCGGAACAACTACTTGTAGGTTATACAAATATTTGTTCCGTGCGGGAATCGAACCCGCGACGCACAGCGCAGCAGTCAATCGCTTAACCACTGCGCCAACCGTGCGGTCAATATTGATAGTGAAAGTTGTTTAATACGACGGGTTGTATCGCCCTTGAAGGATGCAGGTGACTAAATTGCCATCCTGTATATCAAGAGCAGAACATGGCATAGGTTTTTTCCAGTATTATTACTGCACAAAGCAAACAAGGAGCAGTGATGGCTCAGTGGTACCGACCCCGACTTACGAGTTGTAGGTCGTGGGTTCGAACCTAGACAGGCGCTTTACTTTGTGTTAATAATTTTATTACCACTGTTCTCAAAACGGCGAAGGAAATCATCGTGAGGAAACCAGCATGTCCTAGAACCAATAATTTGAAGACACGTGTGACATCTGCTAACCCGCGCTGGGCCCGCGTGGTATATTGAAGCCCACTCCCTCTCGAGAGGGTGAGAGAGGAGGCCTGCGTCCCAGCAGTGGGAATATTATAGGCTGATTATGCTAAAGCAAACAAGCGGTTACTCTTGTTTTTTACAACAAATAAAACCAAAGGAGACAAATGTCGTACATAATTGTGTTTCTATTTGACTTTTACTGACGACCTCATCATATATAGGATATATATGATGAGATAGCAGTCCACTGCTGGACATAGGCCTCTCCTATTGCACGCCATTCGACTCGGTTTTCGGCAACTCTCATCCACCTGCTACCATACCATACTGACGATCTATTTCCTTAAAACTTTCATAAAACAGAACAGCTAAAACTATTCTACTCAAACTTGTCAACGAGTCTGTTTAATAAGTTTCATAATTAATTTTGTAATAAAGTCTTAACAAAGGAGTTGCCGTAACCGTTTAAGTGAACTACCTAGTTCTTCAAAAGTTCAAAGCATTTAGATAACAAAGTAGTTACATCATAATATCGCGAACTTGATGTGCAATAAAATATTTAAATAATATTAGTGTAGGTAAATGATAATATTTAGAGCTACGAACAGTAATTACGTCAGTAGCTTACCCAGACTATTCCTGAGGGTTGTTTTAGCTAAGTGCAGACACAGGAAGTCAATAAAAATTAGAGGTTATTGAGAACATCTTTGCATATCCACAGGGAGAAACAAACACACCACAATGTAAATTCGTAAAGGTTTACTGATTGATTTACTAGGTTGTGGAGATCAGAGGGGCAATTCTCGTAATTTTAAGAACATTCACAGTCTGATCTCAGTCTCAGTGTTTCAAAAATACCACTAATTTTCCTACATTTTTGACAAAATTTTAACATTTGTTTGTCGCCGAGATGAGACTGCTACTAGATTTTGAACGTTTTCAATTACGAGAATTGGCCTTCTGATAACCAGTCGCTCCATGTAAAATATTATAATAAATAAATATATAAAATAATAAATAAATAACTGCAAGACTGGAAGCCAAACCCAACCTAGTCGGGAAAAAACTAGGCAGATAATGACTTGTGTAAAGATTCGGTATAACTCATATACTAGACTAGGCTCTTTCAGCAAGTACCTAGGTATAGTATTTTTATCTCACGAAGCGACGCGCGCTTTACTTGTGGTTACCAAGTGTACAAACACGCTGTGAATGTGTGCGTTAAGACGAATAGCGTCAGCACATAACACGCACTTCCGACTTCGCCATTGTCTCGGACAGTACAAAGAGCTCCTGCGCTTTTAGCAAAAAAGCGAAAGTGTGAAAGCGCGCGTCGCTTCGTGAGAAAAAAACACTTGTAATAAATTACGTGCAAAAAGAACGTGAATAAAGTTACAACTCACCCTCACACTATACATTTTTTTAAATAGAATTCTCATTAGTAAACTTCGCAAACACAAACACATTTACGAAGGTCCTCAACCTAAATAGTTACTACAAATAGAAACCCCTCACGAAATTAATACATACCAAATTAATAAACGTAAATTAGTCCACAGTTTAAACAGTGGAATCAAACTTTAAAGGGTATATTCATTAACAGACCCTACCAACTCTCAGCGCTCACAAATATATTACATTTGGACCTTACGGAATAAATTCATAGATTCTGGACCCTTATTGGGTTTTCGGCGTACTAAACTGATTTACCGTCATATTGCCATTTGCATTGGACGTTGGCAAATTCGCACAAATATTTTATTAGAAGATACAAAATGTTAATGTAGGTTGTATAATTATTTGTGCAACTTTACATAGAATAAATAAACAGGCAAAATTCCTGATGAAACTGCTTGTGGCCAAGTAATAACAGCCGCACATCGATCGATCAGGCTAAGCTACGCTTGCCGCGGTTGGTCCGTGGATGGGTGACCATCTTTACATACCAAGACTCCTCCGTGCCTCGGAAGGCACCGGCTGTCATTTGTGAATCTTTGACAGTCGTTACGGGTCGTCAGAAGCGATAAGTATAAGTCTGACAACCAAGGGATATCGTATTACCCAGTAACTGTTTTTCTTCACCGTTTTGAGAGCAGCATACTTCTCAGAACATATTATTCTGACATATCTGACGTTAACTTGCGTGCGCTGGTACATTTACCAAAAATAACAAACTCATGCTCATGCTCAAACTCAAAATAAAGGCATGGAACTGGAAATATTTTCACAAACGTTAATAAATCATTCTTGTCCAACACCACGTCAGAATGAAAAATTACATGTTTGGATTGACATTGTTGTGATTTACGACACAACACTTTTTCACTAACTAGTATATCTTTTCTTATGCCAACCCACGCAATTATCAAGATAAGCTAGAGGCGGCCCAGCTGTCTGTGAAGTCGGGCAGTGGATGATGATGAATGATGATGAAGTAGTATCTCCTAATACTTTGCGTTCAGTATGTCTTTGGTGAATAATGTAATTTTTACCGAATGTTTTTCTGGCCATGAAGTTACTATCTACATAACACAGCCAGGAGTTTGGAAGTTGGTGGTGTGATACCCGCCTGTCTCGGTGCGCACGTAGTCCTGCGCCTGATCTCTTTCCCTGCTGTGTCAGATTGCCATCCCATCAGACTATGAGAGTAAAAGAAGAGTGAGTGCACCTGTGTCTGCTCGCATACTTTTACACTATAATATCTCCCGCGCCTGGCATGGCTATAATTTGGTCTGGATGACTATACATCTCCTAGGACTGCGTTCAGTATGTTATTGGTGCGAAAAGTAATTTACCGACAGTTTTTCTGGCCTTAAATAGTTAGAAATATCCATTAAACTGACATGATATTATCAGTCTTGTATGAATATAAATACACATAACAGTAATAATAGAAGAAACGCATCTAATATTAGTAAGTATTCAGTTTGCTGTCAATATCCGACAGCAAATATTTCCATTCTCGCCGACTATTGGCATATTATCCCTGTGGTATATAAGTTATTAAATATTACACACGTGGAGGCGTGCTTATCGGAAAACAGAATAGCTTTGGTTGTAAATTCCCTAGGGTTGCCTTGTATTTTCCGTGATGGAAACTTTTCTGCTTTTCTACTTTTTTCTATTGAAATGAAATAACAAGCAGTGGAGTTTTATTATGCGGTGATAGGTCTTTGTTTGGCTAGTATACACACAACATAAAATCACGCCTGTAATCCCACATCCACATTTCGCCAGTTATGTTCAAGTCCCATGTAATGTCCCCTACGCGCCTATTGCCATCAACCGGGCACGAATTCAGAGTCGGGGCTGCTACTGTGTACCACCAACCATCCTCAATTCCCTATTGGCCGCGTTAGCCTGTATTTCCCTAGTCATAAGCTCAAAATGTTAGAGCTTATGACTCTTGTTTAATCTTTTCTTGTTTCTTGTTAACTTACTAAACGGACTCAAACAGCGTCAACTTTCACGAACGACTATAGTTCTCTCGTTTTAGCATGGCGATAGCGGTCATTGACCCACCTACATTTCCAAACATTTTTCATTTCAAAAGCTGAAATAAAATCCGTTAACGTCCTGAATCAACATTATCTATCTTCAATATCTATTCAATATCTTCGACATGTTCCAATAAATATGAAAGTATTCAAAACCATACATAATTTATTGTTTGAGTTCCTACGGAGAGATACTAGGGAAAGGCTAAAACTATAGATCTATTCTTTGAATTAGACTACTTCATTCGACAATACAAAAACCCTTAGGAACCGTTTCCATTCAGCCGTAAATAACACTAGCAGATAACGTAAAAGCGAGGCAATTGAAAACTCAGCGTCCTGTTAAATTTACATAGCACAGACATAGGGATCCTTTATCGCTGCCCAGACTTCTGTTTGATTAACGGAATTTGGAAATGGGAACTAAAGAGAACAAGGCGACCCTTTGGATTCCTCCGTTTTATACCAAACAAAAGAGGAACGTTTTGACGCATAACTTTGTATTGGAATACGAACAATCGAATCGTAAAAATTAAAAGGATTCAGTTGTTTTATTGTTTTTTTGTAGCCAAAAGTCGTGGAAATTCAGAAACCTTGGTTTTTGTTTTACACTCGTTAATAAATACGTTTAAGGGACATGTTAAGGTGGAGAAAAAGCCAACCCTTTTCCACCCGAAGGTGCAAAAACAAATGTAATATGTTGTGAAATAAAATGGATATACATGATGCTGCTTTTACATTTTGCCTGCTGACAACATTCATTCTGCCAAGCGTGTTGAATAAAGTATGAGTGTGGTGTTTGTAAGTTTGCAATTTTCCGCTTATGGAATCCAAAGAGAGTGCGAATGTGTTAGATGATGCCAAATGCCCAAGCACGACATTTGGCTTGAATATAGAAGACTAAAAGTTTACGTAATTGCACAATGCATTGAGTTTTTTGGCACCCAAAATACCACGTAATACTCGTATTGACACGTAGTTTCGAAACTCAATGCGCGTAGCTTATAATAAAAGTAGATCAATCCTGTTTTCTGGTTAAACACACCATACAACAGGCGTAGGGTAGCCAGCCTTTCGGTATTCTACAGGATGCATTTTGGAGCGTGTGCGCGGGAATTACATGGCTTAATTCCGCCATCACCGTTCCATCATCGGACAACCCGTCGTACGGCGAGGTTCCACCCTTACGTTGTTGACACCGCTACGATCCGGACGAAGCGTTTCGCCTCGTCGTTTATACCGCGTACATCGAAGGACTGGAACAATTTGCCTGCAGCGGTCTTCCCGTCCGATTATAATTTAAGTGTCTTCAAGGCTAGAGTGAATGGGCTCATAATGAATTAGTGCGCTTCACCATCTACGATTGCATCACTGCTTTCCATCAGGCGGGATCGCAAAAAAAAAAACATAGCTGGTAACTCCTGAAATAAAGAATCTTCTCTATTATTATCTGCTAAGTTGTTCCCCTTTCAACCAGTCCCATCTCTCTCAAGTTGCAATACACTTTTCTTTTATCTCCTACACGTTATAACTTAACTCAATGTTGCACGCAGAACAAGTAGATACAAAAACTACTTTGTTACACAACCAAGTGTCAGTGTAAAACTTTTTACTTTACAAGCTCTGGTTACTGCTCGTTAACTTTTAGCTTAAGTGCTGAACACGGCATGATTGCCTTGTCATTAACAGAAACACACGATAATGGCTTTTGTGAGTTTTCGCTGCGTTTTTTAGAAGTTAAGTTATGTTTTTTTTTTTTAATGACCCGTAACGTTCTTGGACTTTGATTTACGAAATCCATATGATGAAAACTTACTTAGGACTTCTGCATTGACTATATTAAAATAATAAAGCGGAGCTATCGTTGCAAATAGTATATTCCAAAACAGAGACAGTCAGAGGAGACAGACAAAATACAAAATTAACTTTGCCACTTAGGTAGACGTTGCGTTCGTCAACATGACCAAGTACCTAAAATAAAGACCAGTGGGTACTGGTTACGTGTCCCGATATATTTGAAGTTTAAAAATCCACCATGACTATAAAGGATTGAATGATATTTAAATCAATCAATCATCTGCATTACAGTACACTTTCTGCATGTCCTGTTCCTAAAGCACGTACACACCGCTAAGAGCAGGATAACCAGTTTTACTTCATCTATAAACTGTTCTTCAGGAACATCCTTGTTGATAATATGAATACCAAATGCCTTATTTTACTATTCATCCACAAAATTCATAACTATGTACTTTCGCAAAAGCGCCAGAGATACTGCCAAAACGCCTCCATTCTCAGTACGATTCTATTCCATTTTATTACGTCTATATTTTACGACGCTCATAAACACAATATCGGGCCGTATGTGGCGTGAGATGCGTAGATAGGCACCAGGTGTCCTGTAAATAGATTCAAAGAAGCTGCTACCCTGCGTACCAACAAAATAAATAACTGCAAAAGACCCAGTTTTATAAAAGAAACAGTAAGAATGGAAAAGGTTTTTGAGTTGTTCTTCCGTGTGACATAAAATTCATTGGTGCTCGTATTTAGATCTTCCCTAAAGAGCGCTATTTAAGGGGAATCCAAATACAACTATGTTTGGTCAAACTGCCCTAATATGCAGTCAGATACATCGTTTTCAGCTGCGTCTGTCGAATCTAAATAGATTTTGTGTCCAAATCTGCCATATACTTAGTAAGGTATTCCCTATTTCTAAGCCTGAACTACCTTATCAGTGGCTTTGAGGCTTCGGCTGTCAAATCTAATTAGGTTGATGCCGAATCTACCATACTAAGTAGTCTATTTCCACGTTCTTTGTCCAAGTCTGTAGATAGACCAGTTCGTGGCGGCTCTTGGGTGCGGAATAATTTATTGACGTCACCTGTGCCTGTCTGTATTTAGTGATTCGTAAAGGCATGAACTTACTTTGTTACCTACGTTTCGATTTTAACTGATTATATTTCAACGTGTCTCTCTTTAAAGTCTTCGACTCCGTCAAAAATTTTCGGAGACCAGAGGAATACTTGAGAAAAATCATACACGTGTCTGGACTGAACTTCTGTCTCAACATGTATAGTGAAATGGATACAGGTCACGTCTGGGGAATAAGGATGTTGCTTCAAAACACAAACTAGGGTTTTCTCTCTCGCACAATGAATTGAGGTTCTCAGTGGAATCCATTGTTGGCGGATTATGGTGGAAGTCGGTGGAACGAACTGGATTTCTTTATAGTTTGAAAGCGAATTTGAATTAGATTCTTAGAGAATGCGATAGTTGAGTACATGTAGGCGTAGAGAGCTTAACACGAATTGGATCATAATACATCACATGTTTAGACTTAGAAAAAAGGTACCTAATTTTTGTCTTTTTTTTTCTGAAAGTGCCACCCCTAATAATTTACCCAGGAAACTTGCTCTATTAGACAATCTTTATTACAATTTAGTATCATCTTCGCAACATAGAATACATTTTTCGAGTCAAGTTTTACTTCGATAATACTTTGTCCACAAACTTGCAACGAAGTAGTGATAGCATCAGATGGCGACACAAACTTTTAAATTGCCTTCAGATTCCACTTTTTTCTTGGAAAAGAACTGCAACGTCGTTCATTTCATTATGTCCATTACAATTATAGCTATACTAAGTTCTGCTCTCGGCTTTGCCGGTCGAAACGAGTACTACTACCAAGATGAAAAAGTATTCAATATTCCCACCAGGCCATCTTTGTGTTTGTGTCTTGCAAATAAACGTATTTTTCTATTTTTCATGGCCTATCCGTGTGCAAAATTCAGCTCATTTCTGTTCAGCCGCTAAAGCGTGAAAATGGTACAGACAGACCAACAGACAGAATCACACTGGGACACTATGGTGGCGCAACCATGGCCGCGCTCCAACAAAATGCATTAATTCAGCGTTACGGTGGGTAGATCACCTGGCGTCCACCGCACATTTTGTTGGTAGCTCTTAGGAATAAAAATTGTAGTTTCATAACTGTGTAGTTTTAGGTCAATTATCATGGTTAGTTGGTCTTCTCGTTAAAATTTTTGTTGTTACTGGCAATATAAATGTCAGGAGCGTGAAAATTACTGTTGCAGCCAACTGTGATGTTAATTACTGCACAAATTCTAGAACATAAATGTTGTTTGTTCTGTTAGATGTACGTTTCCAGTTTAAAATATGATGCTGTGAATATTACTCTGAATGTTTGTTTCTGAATATTGTAATCCATAAATAAACAAAAACGGACTGATGAAGGCTTTCATATTAACAGTTTTCTCATATATAACAATGAAACGAATATGAACCCATTCCCTGTCCCATGAATCACATATGATTCAGGTTGATTTTTTAACCATTGTGTCTACTGTCCACTGTGCATAATTTACGTGAAGAAAAACCAATAATTTTACAAAGACTCCCTCACATGGCTACCAACGTTACACGGCTGCGATCTTTTATCCAAATGAGCCCTTCGGTTTGCCACAGCAATAAGATTAAAACAAATGTACCACTCCTGTAAAAGAAATGTAGCGTAATAAGTACTATCTACTACCACCATTACAGTCTAAAACCCCAGTATATTTTGCGGAACAAATCCAACGTAGATAAAGGCAATGTTTTTCTCTCTGAAGTAACTAATGCCAGTTCTCCTCTTAATGCTTGAAAGAAGTGGGTTTCGCTATTGCACTGTATTGCAAACGGGTAAGCCGGGTATGTATTCACTACTGTTGAAGCTCCTTGGAGAATGGGAAGCTTTTTGTGGAATGGCGTACCTGAGAAAAGGAATACGGGGAATTTAATAGAGAGCTAGTCATGCGAGGTTTAAAGTTATAGATATGTGTCTCTAGCATTGAGAAGATACAACCTGACAGTAACAGATGTATACCTACATATATAAATATTATATATAAGTACATATTATAAATTAAAGTCGCTTTTCGTATGTATGTGTGACCGCCTTGTTCTTCTAAACTGCAAGGAATCTTTGATGCGATTTGCACCATCGTTTAGAGAATTTATTCCGGTAAACTTACTTATGATAAAGAAATCTCCATGTTTTATCAAGTCGTAAAAACCGTGCGAAGCAGGGGTTGCTAGTCTTTGTATGTTTTTTTTGTTAATGTATCTTTTAATTATTCCGTAAAATACCTAATTCTTTTCAGCTTGTGACCCCGAGTTATTTATTGATTGTGATCAACTGCTATTAGCAGTACTTGGACCCAAGCTTCAACTGAATGTCGTTATTTAATGCTCATTAATTTTGAGAGTAATATTACTTACGTGACTAAATTCTTCCTCCTGAGTCCTGATCGAGTAGTAGATAAGTTTAATAACGGTCAACAGTATGTAATTGGTGATCCCATTCGTAATATCATAACCAATTCCATGATAACTGTTCCTCTCAAACAAAGCACCTGCCATCTAATCTCTTCACCACTCTTGGTTCACTGGTAGAGTCATCATCTGCCTAGCCTTTTCCCAACTATTTTGGGCTCAGCTTCCAGTCTGACCGGATGCAGCTGAGTACCAGTATTTTATATAAAATAAAAGTAATAGGTAATAGGTAGGGCTGGTACTCTTATATTAAAATAATGATGAACGTGAAAGTAAAAAAAAGAAAAAAAAAGAAGTGTAATTCAAGCAACAAAATATTCGATACTAAAAATAACAACAACGCTTTTCCAAACAATGAACACTAAATCAACAAAAACCGATACTCGTGCATCATTTAAAGTACCAGCCGATCGATTCTGCAGTGCGATTCTGTAACCATCTCACTGTGAAAACTTAGGTGAAGTGAGCATGGAGTGAGCTGTCATTCCAACTAATGCTAGGGATTGACACGTTTGACAGCTCACGCTAAGCTCACTTCACCTAACTTTTCACGGTGAGATTTTTACAGAATCGATCGGCTGTAAAAATCACAGCGTGAAAACTTAGGTGAAGTGAGTTTGAGATGAGCTGTCAATAGTGTCAATCCCTAGCATTCGTTGGAATGACAGCTCACTCCACGCTCACTTCACGTAGGTTTTCACGGTGAGATGGTTACAGAATCGCACTGCTGTTGTAACTTTGTACCTATATTATAAAGTTTTAATTGCAGCTTTCATAGTTTTTGCAGTACAGCGGATCGAAGCTACTAAAATATTTACCGTCGTCGAACAGGCAAACACATTGTTACCTACTTTGTCTTTACAATAAATATCAATTGTTTAGAAGGAAAATTAATAGCTGTTGCCACAATATAAACTAGGGTAAATATAGATATTGTTGATTTAATGAAACTGCAGGGTTTTCAACGGATATGTTGGCACATGAATATATAAGACGAGTTCCCGTACTAAAATCTGCCTAGCCTTTTTCCAACTGCAAAAAGGCTTCTGCAGCTAAATTACAGTATTTTACTTGGAGCGACTGCCTACCTGACCTCCACAACCCAGTTACGTAAGACTGGTTGTCTGACTTTTGGGCTTCTAACCGTAACAACTGTTAAATGTCTACGAATGACAGCCGGGACCAACGGCTTAACGAGTTTCCGTTATATTCTGCTATTTTAGTTATCTACTCTTGGAATTCGCAATGGATATAATATCAAACGACAGACGGACACCATCTGGACAAAGGCTTCCCCAAAATATCGCCGCAACGACCGATGTTGCGCATCCAATCTGCATACTATCATAGAAATTGGCGTATCTATAATAG
The DNA here is from genome assembly GCA_911387795.2 of Apamea monoglypha. Classification (NCBI taxonomy): domain Eukaryota; kingdom Metazoa; phylum Arthropoda; class Insecta; order Lepidoptera; family Noctuidae; genus Apamea; species Apamea monoglypha. The sequence continues at coordinate 4,378,458 of OU426931.1, forward strand.
TATTTCCGCATTCGTAAACTCTTCGAAAGATAACATAAATTGGGATAACGTTATGAATCTCGAGATCTCGCAAATATGCCTGCCTCTAAATCAATTTATATCAGAATATTTGCCGTAACTTTAGTACCGATAGATAAATGGATCCAATCCGGATTGCAAAGTTGCAATTGCTACGATTGATGAGATTGTGTGGGACTTTAGGATTACGTTGAATTGCACTGCGAAGCATTCCTGCTTTGATGATCTGTTCTACTGCTTCGACTTCTAAAGCCGTTTTAAATTGGCAAAAGACTTTCGCTGACGCGCAAGATCTGAAATTATATAATTTCAACATACAACATATGTTGTATCTATTTTATTTGTGCTATGGTTAGCAACATGTCTAACTAAAGTCAAAATCTATGAAAGAACCTTTGAACGTCAAAATTTACAATAAAATAGTATCGATTCTAGTTGTAGTCCCTTCCAAAAAGATAATTTCATAAGGAGAAGAATGGGCAAAAACTCCACAGAGACACGGATAAGCATCCTAAGCCCCTTATGACGATTTTAATATCAGATTTAATTAGTTTTTTTATAATAGTTTGGTAATTATCACAGATCATAGCGACTTTAATTTAGTTGCGTATCTTTATGATTCTTTACCTTTTATTACATTTTTGCAAAATAATAAGCTGAGGCAATATTTCATTCTACAAAAAAATAAATTAAACTAGAGTTCAAACAAACTTGTCTGTAATAATATTTTCCATTGCCATTCCTGCCGAGTTGTAAGAGCCAGTTAATTACATGGCTGCTAAGTATTTCTTGACCATCGCTATTTAATTTACGTTCAAGCACAATTTTATTGCCGTGCAAAGTTCAAGAAATAAATTAGTCTGCCTGAATAAATGTAGCTTTGTACACTTCTTTTCTACTACTATGAATTTAAAACTATGATTTTACATGTTTAATTTGATTTATACAGACTAGGTTAATTTATTTTGCACGAAGATAAAACTGAACTTGAATTTTTCGAAAAATAAAACGTCTTTTAGGTAAAATATTCTTTTGATACCAATTATGATATCATGAATACGTTATAACATGCAACTATGTTGACGAGATATAGTGTTAAATTAAAAAAAAACCACTTTACTTTTTCACTCATTTGTAACCAGCATATAATGTTTCCCACTGTTGGGAGACAGGCCTTCTCTCTTCGAGAGGGACTGGGCCGTAATCCACCATCATTCTCCTGCCCTTCACCCAATTCATTTAAGGTCGGCGCAAAATGTATTTTTCTGCCACATTTTTCTATTAGTCGTCATCTCGGTAGTCGTTCCCCTTCCAGCCATATCATATTTCACACAGTCCATCCATTGTTGATTTGGTCTTCCCCTACTTCTCACAACATATCTCATGATTGAAATATGCAATCAAACTCAAACTCAAATCATTTATTTCAATTAAACCATTTACAGGCACTTTTGAATTTTCAAAATTAAATAGTTGGTCAGTTAGTCAGAAAGTTGAAGCTAGTTGCCCATTCCAAAACGCGAGAAGAACGGGCAAGAAACTCCACGGACACTCTTTTAAATCAAAATATTATTACAGAATCCTGACTACATTATTCTTATTGCTTCTATATGTGAGAACAATGTAAAAAAAAAACAAATAAAGAGACAATTAAAAATAAGCCCTGGCAGTTAAGAGATGACCAGTCTCAATCGACGTAGCCCGTTCACGAACATGACGCGTGGATCAGCACCATCCAGCTCAACCATATAATACATTTAACTCAACCAATTACATCTATCCTAGCTAACCAGTTGCTTCTTCAACCAGTTTGTCTACAATAAGACAACGATATATTTAATCGTAGGTATCCTATCCCTTCTGCATCCTTAGGAATGCAAGGTTTAATACGGACAATTTTATTCCAATTAAAGTTAAATTCCTGCACATACCCATTGGTGGATTATACCGTAATTGGTTGCCCGTAGCTAGTTCAATTAACGTATGTAAAAGAGAATTGTAAAAAAGCTTCCACACGATAGAAATAAACATAACACAGGCATGCAAAATACTTTCCAAGTAATGAACACACTTCTTGGAACAAATATTTTAAGATCCATGCCTTTTCCACGTCATCATCTGCCTAGCTTTTCCCCAACAATGTTGGGGTTGGCTCCCAGTTAAACCAGATGCATTTCCACGTAAACATTAAATATAAGGAAAATTCAACCCCAAGAAGCATCCTTCAAATAAATAAAAATGCTAATATTTCTTAATTTTCTTTGTTCCAGGTGCTCTCGACGAGGCTATGATGCAAGCGTTAGAACACGATCGTATAGACTTCGTCAAACTTCTTCTGGAAAATGGTGTCTCCATGCGCAAATTTCTAACAATACCTAGGCTGGAAGAGCTTTATAACACCAAGAGTGGGCCCAGTAATACCCTGAGGTATATTCTCAGAGACGTCAGACCACACTTGCCGCGGGGATATGTGTATACCCTACACGATATTGGGCTGGTTATCAATAAGCTTATGGGTGGTGCTTATAGGTAAGTTAAAAAACTTAACAATAGTTATTAACTAAAAGAAAAAATGTTCGCACTTTTCAAAGAAAAAATAATGTCATCGACATAAACTTTTTATTATTTTTTTTTTATTTTTTATCTGAACGTATAACTTTATTTCGAAGCCATTTTAAAGTCAATTCTAACATAGCTTTGAGTGTAATAAAGAGTAAAACCTCGAAGCGCATTATTATAATTGTGAAGCGTTGCTATCATAACTTGGTAAAATTCTTTGACAGTAGCAATGGGAATTCTCATAAAACTTGCATATTTCTGTGCTTTTATTGTTACTAAGATTTAAGTTAAATGTATATTTAAATATTTGTATTACAAAGGTGGATTCAAATCTTTTTGATGCCTTCATTACTGCTTTTGAGCTTAATGTTTTTCTTTTTAAGTACATTGACTTTAAAAATTCACTGCACGCATTCAAAACTTGAACTATTTTTCTTTCACTAGGTGCTACTACACAAGACGCAAGTTCCGTCCGATCTACGCGAAGGTGATGAACAAAAGTGTGAACGTCCATCGGAACAGTGCCTCCTTCACCAGACACAACGCTGGCGGCTTATCCCTCATCACCGGCTTCATGCCTGTCACCACCGAGATGGCGCTCTTCGACTATCCTTTTAATGAACTTCTTGTAAGGAACCCTTAACTTTTTTTTGGTATTTTTAATATTCTATTTCAGCTTGACTTTCAAAATACGGCTTTTGCGAAGGTCCTCCCAAATAATATTTATACTTCATTCGTACGTAAGAAGTCTCTGGTTAGATTTATTGCAGCTTCATGAGTTACCTAGCTTGTGACTATAATATAAATAATTTAAAACAATTCGTGAAGCAGCTTCTAACCGCGGCGTGGACTTATGTAGTTTTTTGTCTAATACAATGAAAATTAATCTCATTTTCATTGTATTAGACAAAAAACTACCCCTTAGAATCTATTCTAATCCTTTACGACTACCATTCCTTTACCATCAGATGTGGGCAGTATTAACAAAACGGCATCAAATGGCGTTACTAATGTGGACGCACGGCGAGGAGGCATTAGCTAAGTCTTTGGTAGCCTGCAAGCTGTACAAGGCGATGGCACACGAGGCTGCTGAAGATGACATGGAGACTGAGGTCTATGAAGAACTCAGACACTATGGCAAAGAGTTTGAAAACAAAGGTAAGGATGGGACTATTAGATCATTATTACTAGCAGGTACCCTCTTCTGGTGAACACTTCGCTTGTTCTTCTTTATTAAATCCTTAACTTATTCTGTTATTTGTTGAAGAAAACACCTGTATAGTAATACTTCTAATTATTTAACTTTGTTAGTTTCTCTTCTCTAGCATTGTCTGCTCTACCTTGGACCCACATAAAACTGTTATATTAGGGTGTAAAGATTTAATAGCTACCTCAAAGTTTTGGTCAAATAAATCATATCTGAGTCGCCTCGCTAAGCAGAGGAATTAAATACATTTTGTCAAAATTAAAAGTAAACAGCATAAAATAATCGATAAAGTTCCTATAATCACCAAAGTTTTGATCACATTTTATTTTACGACCAATTTGTATTAAAACTTGCGAAACGAAGATTATTTGAGTTTGACGAACTCATTTCACTGAGTTCACAAGTAAGCTTACGCGTTTAAGCAATCGTAAAGTTTCACTAAAGAAATATTTGTGATTCGTAATTTCAAGTAAAAAGATTTGTTTAAATTAAATCTTTAACCACGTAGATGTAAGTTCTCTTTCTTAAAGAAGCACCTCTAATTAATGGCAGGTTAAAAGTTCATTTTAACGTAAAATGGCAAACGTTTACCCCTTAATACTGCAAGCTATTATAAAGTTAACTGCGTCATAAAACTAGGGACATGATGGCTGGACACCTAATGTGTTAGACCGTAAACTTTAATTAACGACTTTTCTCCAAGACTCATTTTAAATTTCATCGTCTTCATCTAGCCTTGGAGCTTCTAGACTACTGCTACCGTCAAGATGATGACCAAGCCCAACAGCTCCTAACTTGCGAACTTCAGAACTGGTCTGGTCAAACCTGTCTTAGCTTAGCCGTCGCAGCCAATCACCGCGCGTTACTCGCTCACCCTTGCTCACAAATCATACTAGCTGATCTATGGATGGGAGGACTCAGAACAAGAAAAAACACAAACCTTAAGGTAATTGTAATTTTTTTTCTATTTTTTATCTCTTTTCTTATAGTCATTCATCTTATTAACGCACAGACTTGTCATTCGCACATTTCAAAATGCGAAAATAAGAGAGACGTGTTTTGGTAACTTGGGGAATAGAGATGGTTAGGTAGTCAGCAATAGTTTTGCACGTAAATCACGAATACGTCCAATTAGAGAGCTTTACTCTATAAGTGGGTGATATGTGGGTTTGACATAAATATAACACGTCTCCCTTGTTAGTAGTAAAGGGCACGATCAGTAGAAATCAATGTTAGACTATAACTTAGACCGTAACAGAGAAACTCGATTGTAAAGATATATATAATTTGATGTCTGTGTGTCAATGAGTCGCTTTATATATTATAATCATTTGGAAATTCGCATGCACTTTGTTTATGACGCCGATTTATGCAAGTCCAATTTGATTTTCAGAAATTCATTATTGTATTGAAGAATGTGTGTCAAATTAATGGCAAATTAAAATCTTTAATTCGACTCATAGACATGCAAACAAGATTTTAATATAAAAAAATATATTGCTATCTCACTTGCACATAATCGGCGTCGAAACCCCGTTTCAATTAGAAACATAGCATGTACCGCTTAAGTCAAAGTGAGTTAGCATCGACGCGTTTCCTTTGCCACATCGGCTTTGTCGTGATGTGTGAAGGTAATTCTGAGCCTGCTGTGTCCGCTGTACATTCTCCAACTGGAGTTCAAGTCGAAGGAAGAACTGCAGCTGATGCCGCAGACGGAGGAGGAACACCTCGAGAACGAGAGCATCGAGGATGACAGGAGTACCAAGGACCCCAATGACGCTGAGGTAAGATTTCGTGTTCTGTTGCTCACCATCTTAGTTTTTCATTCGCATCAGAAGTATGACGTCACGTTGGCCATTTATTTATCTAGTCACCTTTATTGCAAAACATAATACACATTTCTCAACAGGGATTATATAATAGTCTCTTTGCTGGTTTGAATTAATTGCACCTCTACAAAAAGGAGCCTTTATTTGAAATCTCATTAAATAATCTTTCTTTAGGGGAAAGCTTATTATAATAAACTATAACAATTTAATGAAATTCCATTCCTTTGAGTAAAGAGACTAATCCATATAACGATCGGTGACGGAATTATTTGTGTTCACACATATTCCATGTTCACTCATACAGAAGCAGATAATATTATGTATATGTAATATTTTTCAATTTCAGAGCTTAGATATAATGTTAGAATAAACTATGTGATTGTTGCGTATGTAGGTTGGAGTTGCGAAAAGGCGTACACTATCAATCAAGAAGATAATTCCCCCTGGACAGCCGTGTAAAGTAACGAAGGTAGACGAGTCTGAGACCTGAGGGGTCTACTGTGATACGAACACAAATCGCACTGATATACTACACATTAGTAGAAACGTAGATACTATACATTCAAGAGTTTAACATTCCACTAGACACAGTGTCTTACAGTCTGCACTACGATTATTCTATACTCGTTTAGATGAAAGAAGTCTGCACTATTCTATACGTGTTTAGATGAAAGAATAGCAGACCTATGTGTGACATCATAATTGACACAGTCATATTTGTATGTCTCGTCTTCATGATCTCTCTACACTTCACACGATATACCTTCTTGTGTTCGTATTACATCAAAGTGCACACACAAAACAATATATTTGTTGCTCGGTACGTCGATGGCTTTGCGTGATAGTCGGCTTCCGTGGCGCTCCGTATACTTCCATTCCAGCCTCTCAATTCACCCTTTCTGTCTTTATGCCCGTCTTTATGGGCCACGTCATTCGTTTATAGCTCACCTTGAATTTTAGCACTCCAAGAACATTTTCGTACCAGACGACCCTCTAAAGAAGCTCAATTTACGACGTCTTTCTAATTTACCCAGAGACATCGATATTAAAATTGTAATGAGACATTTTTCTAAAGATACTCGTTGCTTTTGAAATTTCTAAACATCTGCAACGGTTAACTGCCGCCATAAAATATAATGGCGACACTAATTAACATGGTTTTTAATTAAAATAAATCCGAGGTGAAGCTTAAACGGTGACAATAAAATTCTCTGTACTTTATGTCGATGTGGACCGTAGTTAGATTTTGTTATTATTTTCAGTCCTTATCTCAAGCTGTCGTCTCAATATTGCAAGATATTTTCTATATGTATTTACTAGCGTATCGTTCGAGGCTTTCACGTTTACAATTATTTTATGACTGTCTTTATTCTCAAAATATGGATGATTTTATTAAGATTCAGCTTGTAAACGTCGTCTCTTACACTTGATGTGGTGTCGTGAGCTTATATTTGGATATTGTATGCGTTGTTAATATCAATATTCTGCTTATTGTCATGCTTGCGTCTTGAATCTTGTACTAACGTACTGTCATCATACTCGTCATCTCGACCTGGTCTTTGAAGAATAAAGCCGCAACTGTTCAAATTTAGTCACTGTTTACTATTAAGTTCAAGCTTACTCTGAATGTTTTCTATTACCAAATCTTGTTCTATTTTATTACGGTGTGAACATATTGTTGTAACGTTTAAATACGATTTTGTCTGGACTCAAGCAGGCGTTGATTGGCTCAGGGGCCGAATGCGAAACTCGTGTCGATCAGAACGGGAAAGTTGGTAAAATAGGGTGGGAACCCTTGTACAGAGAGCTGCCGGAGCCCCATTCCCCGGAAGACAAGATGATGAGGCCGCTGAGGCTCAAGAAGAAGATTTATGAGTTCTTTACAGCGCCTATCACCAAGTTCTGGGCCGATTCGGTGAGTAACACATTACTTCCTTAACACTTTGAGGGGCACTTAACGCCCATAATAACAATAAAACTTCTATTGTGGCACGTTCAGTGTCCATCAACCGATTAAACTCTCACAACAATAATATTATACTTACATCTTGATGCACTTTTTTTTTTTTTTGGGATGGGAAATCATCAAATGACTCCTCCCGCTCTGGGTGGAGCGGAAGGGAGTGTCAGACTCTTACTGACTAAAACCCACCCATGTTCCTTCCTTCGCCCTTTATGTTCCGGGGCAGCGGTAACCCTTTCGGACAATCCCGCTGCCCCGGCATCTTGATGCACTTAGGTTGCAATTTGCAAATACTAATGTTCTGAATGCATCTAGGCAATACCGCCAATGCAGGTGTTTTTGCATTGACGCAACTTGTGTAATATATACATTCATAAACTCTTATGCTGCAGTAGGTATGATCATAAGCCACTAACAGGAAGAAATGGCGCTGAATTTGAACATAATACGAGATACAAAGGCTCAACAATTTGCGCCGGTCAGAACCTTTTCTTGTTTTTACGAAAGCTCGTATTATTCGTGCATTCTATTATAATACAGAATGAATAAAGGAATCTCATATTACTCCATACCCGACAATAATTACTGTCGGAAAATTGCTGACCTTTGCATTATAATTTTGGAGGATTTGCATAAATTTGTCTTCATTATTTTAATTTTCTGCCTGCTCTCTAATTTCACTTTTATTTCTTTTGTTGTCCATGGCATTCCAACATTGCTTTTGGAAACCACTTCTTTGGTTTTTTAAATTATAATTTTGATGCTACTCTTCAGTAAATCAGTATTAACCTTAATGTATAACTAACGTTTTAAAACCCGAGAATATTACTTACTTTTCAATTTGCGCAAATTATGTCGAATTTAGTAATTTTGTTCGTAAGCAACTCGAATTCAGTTGAAAAACTTCTTTGCGTACATGAAGCGAATTCGTAAGTAATTGCAATACAGTTTTAACTTTGCAATTGCAGTTAACTCCAATTGCAAAGTACACTAAATTACTTTTACTCAAAGCTTACAGCTTTGAGTAAAATTTTCCGTTAAAGACGTAGAACTGCACGTATTTAGAATTAGCTTGTGAAGTTTGGCTGACTTTGGACTGTTTTCCCATCTCCGAATAAGTTTTTACCTAACCTAACTTCTCTAGCAAACTAAATAACTAGTTTAATGCAAATTCGGTTCTATTTTTTACGGACTGTGTACCCTACATCGTTATATTTGTTACATTTCCTCACGATAATTCGCTGTACTAGGAACACTACTGTCAGTACTTAAAATTGCTCAGGTCAATCAATAGAATACGTATGAACGTTCATGGATACTTTGTCGCAGTGCACGATAATGACAAATCAATATCCAACCATTTTGATTGTTTTACAATTCCCTTCTGTGTCAGTTTTAATGCAATAATTGGCTACACGCTACGACTCTTTGTTTAACGGTAAAGATTCATGTCAATGAATATTTGTGTGAATACCTACTTTATGATATTACCGGAAAGCCACCAATATTAATATACAGGGTGAAATTTGACGCACACCATGCATTCAGTAATTGATTCTGATCCTCCTGCGTAAAAAAATAATTAGCTCTGCCATACATTTTGACCGCGTAGGTAGTGCACTTTTCTATGAAACAGCAGATTTTTCTTTTAATAACCGACGAAATGTTCTGCTTTTGTCTTCTTTTCTGCGTCTACAATCATGTGCTGAATTCATATTTCGGTTTGCGCGTCGATGTCCCTGCCACACTTTAATAAATAATATACAGACAATAATATTGACTTTATTAGTAGTCTGTAGGAAAAGGCTGTAAAAACACTAAAATATAATTTTAATATAATATTGGATCTCAATCGACTCTACGATTACATTATGGACTAGGAGCAAGAAGTGGATCTTTTGAAATTGATGGTCAAATGCTAGAATGCTTTCAAAATCAAAATATTTTATTTCACATAAACCAACATGGGCACTTATAAAACGTCAGAAGCTAGGTGCACGGTTCCAATTGGTCGTTAGAAGAGTCGGCAAGAAACTCCACGGTTACTCTTTTAAATATAATTCACTTTTACAATGTTTTCAAATTACAGTAGGTATGGGAGGACACGTCAACAAGTACCAGGTACTTGATAAAATAAATCATGGTCTACAGATCTAAAGTCTACAAGGCCTTCAAAGTCCTCACATTTACAAAATATAGAAGAATGTATCAAATGAATAGATAAAATATAAAAACCTATTAAAACCAAGTGCCATTACAACCACTAATAAAAAGTTGAAATTAGAATTGTCTGTATATAATGTCAAATAATAAAAAGATTTATATATATTTATATATTTTTTTATATATATTTATATAATAATATAAAATTTATATATATTTTTTATGTGCCCACCCCACTGTAATTTTGAACCTAAAGTAATTCCCAGAAATACAGTTTCCGTAACAGCATCTAGTTTCTTGCCATCAAGTTTTAAATTTATACCCACTTGAGGTACATTTGGTAATGAGAACTTAAGACATTTAGTTTTGTTCGCATTAAGTAAAACACTATTAGCTGCAAACCATTACGAAAGAACAGCCAGAAGATTGTTGACATGTAAGAAATCCGAATCTTTTCTATCTATTTTAAAAGTAAGGGAAGAGTCATCAGCGAATAAAATTATATCTGATAGGTTAGCCATCATGTAAGGGAGGTCGTTAATATATACTAGAAATAGGAAAGGGCCAAGAATTTGATACTCAGAGCAAAGCATCCATAATCTTTACCTTATTTTCGAGTTAAATTTAAGGGTGACTCATTCATGTATTCTTGTTTCCAGATAGCCTACATATTGTTCCTATTGATGTTTACATATACAGTATTAGTCAAGATGGACCCGACGCCGTCTTGGCCCGAGATATATTCTATATGTTATATATTAACTTTCTTATGTGAGAAGATAAGGGAAATCATTACGTCCGAACCTGTTGCTATTAGGTGAGTTATTGCTTGTTTATTTATTTAATTATTATTATTAAAGCATATCAACAACACAAACAAACATTTACAAATAACAGAGAACAGAGACATACACTTACACATTCGAGACACTTCCTCGTCCTTATTAGTAAGGGTATGGAACCCAACGTTTTTATTAAGTAAATGGTTAATTTGTTAACCTTGTATACTTATTACGAGCAACCAAACAATATTCCTCAGTTCAAATAAAGCGTGTTTTATGTTTCCACGATACATTTTCTGTTTTGCGGATGCGTCACTGCGACGTATCCCCTGGTGATGTTATTAATTGCAGTGAGATTGAAAGTCAAATATCAATATTAAGCTTAACTGTCAAATCAGAATCAAATCAAACACTTCCGTGACCCCATCTCGTTGCTTCGATCCCCTTCCCTAGTTTATATTCAAGTTTCCCTCATCTCAATTAAGATGATAGGGTCATTAATCATTCTATTAATTCGAGGATCGTTGGCGAGACTATCTATAACAGGATGAACTTTAGGCAGTTAATTCTTCCAAAATGCTTTTAGATCACGTTTTTTTTGTTTTAGTCTCTCCTAAATACAGATTACTCAGTAATCTAGCTAGGAGAGCAGCGATTCACCCAACAATTCGTTGTACCTACACCATGTAATTAATAATACATAGTCTCTAGGTCGCTCATGTACTACAAAACCTTTATGTACCTTAATAAAAAAATATTTATTTACTTATTATTGTCATTTATCTGTTTGGTGTGTGTTTAATTACAAAACAAAACTACCTACACTGTAAAAGTACGATTAAATCATTGTAGGTCCATAAAACTATATAGATGTGTGTGATTCTCATAAACAAAATTGCATATACCAATAACATTAAAATCCGTCCATGTCACGCAACAGTTTGATAGCAAATTAGTATTCTATTTGCAAATTCCCGCTAATCTATGGTATGCGGGACACATTACGGTAATTAAACTGCATATTAATTAAGTTTCAGTCATTTCATTATAGCGAGCTGGAATAATATTTGCTTTTGAATGAATGCCAGACTGAAATTATGAATACATTGACGAAAAGTTTGAAATGATTTTTAAGTGACTGTTGTGTTATTTTTGACGATTAAATTAAAGAATTTATAAAATGTAAACAGAGTAAAGAAATAAATGAATGGAAACTTTGCTATGTAAAGTTGAGCTTGAACTAATCTCACAATGCAAAACACCATTTTGTTTTTTTTTATATATAATTATTTTAATAATACACATTTTGCGAGCATATATTGTGTAGTTCTAGAAACCTCTAACCTAAAAATCAATTTTAATAAAAACGTTGCCAAAATTCCTCATAATTAAAATAAATTAATTTAATACATTCTTGAACTACCAGCTATGTTATTATTTCTTCCAGACATAAGTTCAGCGTATGGGCGTGGAATCTATGGAACACGTACGACGCAGGTTTCATCATATTCTTTCTGGTGGGCTTGACCCTGAGGCTGCGATCCGTGTCCATGGACGTGGGCAGGGTCATCTACTGCGTCGATATTATTTATTGGTACTTAAGGATATTGAATATATTGGGTGTTAATAAGTACTTAGGTAAGGGCTGTCACTTGTGTTACCTACTTTAAATATCTCACTAATTTAAAACATAAACTTTAACAAGATTAATTTCTGTTATAGACTCTTTCTCGTCTGTAAAGCGTTTATGAAGTCAGTTAATAAGTATGATACCAAATTCACCATCGTTGCAGCTTACAGACGCTATACATATAACTTCACTTCGCCACTTCGTTTTCATGTTCATCCATATCTGGTCTTCTACCTCTTTCGTTTTTATCAACAGGTCCTCTAGTCACAATGATGGGTAAGATGGTAAAAAACATGATTTACTTCGTGGTGCTATTACTGGTGGTGCTAATGTCTTTCGGCGTGGCGCGGCAAGCCATATTGTATCCAGATGAGGAAGCAAGCTGGCATCTCATCAGAGAAGTAAGTCTGCACTTCTGGATTATGACACATTGACTCATGTATTTTGTGACATTGAAAATTATAAAAAGATAGTAAAGTATTAGGTGTTAAAATAAATGTGAAGTTAAAACATTGCAAAGGTATAAGTGAATACATATCTGCACTTGCAGGACATAGAAACTGTTTTGTTTAAAAGCACAGTGCTTATAACTTCAAGCATGAACTAGTAGACAATATGTTGTTATCAGGAAAGATTTCTGGATCTGAATTCGTTATTTAGAGTCAAGAGTAAAATCATATTTATTCATATCATGTCTTTTTATTCCAATACTTCATAGAATCAATATAAGCACTTAAAATAAACACTAACAAGATCACAAGCCATAACCAAATATACCATCCAAATCTACTAACATTTGCAGGTCTTCTTCCAACCCTACTTCATGCTATACGGAGAAGTGTTCGCTGAGCAAATGGCCCCCCCTTGCGGCCTGCCCGGTCTCGAGGAGTGCCGCGTGGGCCACTGGGTCCCCCCTGTGGTCATGAGCGTGTACTTGCTCATCGCCAACATTTTACTAGTCAACCTTCTCATAGCCGTCTTCAATAACATCTTCATTGAAGTCAACGGTGTGTCGCACCAGGTTTGCGGCAAACTCGATAACTGTCGTAGCTTCGATGTTGTTATAGTGCCTGTTGCGAGATTTGATTACGTTACGGTTGGAGTTCGAGGACTTATTTAGTAGACGGTGGATTTTCACTCTGTATTTAGAAAGGTTGCTTTTATATTTGGAGATTTAATGAGTAAACTATTCATAATTTTAACAATTCGATTAATTTGGCTATACTAGAGATAGTTGGGTTTATGGAAACAAAGTCTAGTAAATGTAAAAGAAATGCTTCTGTAGTACAAAGTGAAATGGTCGACTGTAGTTGTATCGTCTATTATCCTGAGTAGATTAGCACCTGGGTAGTTTTAGTTTATAAAGTTGATTCGTATTTAGTTTCCCGGTATATTGAGAATATTATTTTACTTAAAGTTTTCCTTTCATTATTACCCATTTTATTTTGACCGCCATTTTAGTTTGAGCTCCCGTTGTCCGTAGGTATTCTTCCAACCGTACTTCATGTTGTATGGCGAGGTGTTCGCTCCTGAGATCGACCCCGAGTGCGGGAAGAACCCCGGACAGCCTAAGTGTGTGACCGGCAGGTGGATCACGCCCGTCGTCATGACAATTTACTTACTCGTCGCGAACATTTTACTCATAAACCTACTTATTGCCGTCTTCAACAATATATTTAATGAAGTCAATGAAGTCTCGCATCAGGTTTTTTATTTTATTTTTCTTTATTTGCTTTGTTAGTTGTCCGTACCAGTTGGAAATTTTAGTTCTAAATATTTGGAATTTCTTGGGCATTTGCCTGATGAAGGTTCAGATGTCTCCTCTTTCTGGTCCTAAAATGATAGTGTTTTATTTCTAGGTACAATCACTTTAACTAGAAGCTAATTTGAATTTAAGGTGTTAAAAATAAATGATGGTACGGAAAACTAATTTCGCAATAATTATTTGCATTTTGCTTTTTTTGTATTTTGTTAGAATCATGGTCCCTTCCATAATTAATGGTGATTCCAACAAAATTGCATGGTAGACGTTTTTGATTTTGTGAAGATCTTGTTTACCTTTAGCATTATATTTTTGTGAATCAGTCATTTCGAGATCAGATACGTCTGCATTAGTTGGCTTTGATGTTGTTACTTATTTGTGTAACATCGTTTTTTAATATCAGTTTCTTTATGGTTCCACTTTTAAACATGCTTTCAAATTGCCCCTTGAAAATTATTTAAAGAATTATGAATATTATTAAATATTTAAATAAATTGTGCCGATTACTGCGGTTCCTCGTTCTAAATCAGCCAACCAACCTTTCAGGTATGGATGTTCCAAAGATTCACAGTGGTGATGGAGTACGAACAGAAGCCGGTGTTACCACCTCCGTTGATCACGTTATGTCACATATACGCAATAGGCAAGTGGGTGACGAGGAACGTGTCGCATAAACGGTTCCAGTATGACAATGGGCTCAAACTATTTTTAGAGAAGGAGGATATGGAAAGACTTTATGATTTTGAGGAGGAATGCGTTGAAGGGTATTTTAGGGAACAAGTAAGTAATTAATTAAATAGACAAATATTTGATCATAGAAGTGGTACTTCTATAAATTAATGCATATAATGTTTTCAGGAAGTTAAATTGTCTAATTCTATAGAAGAGAGAGTGAGAAACACAACTGATAGGGTAGAACATATCACGACCAAAATGGAAGACTTGAATCAAAAAGCTAATTGCCAAATACAATCGGTTCAGGTAAATTACTAAAACCTTTTAAAAGTTTGAAACTTTTCATATCAATATGTCCTTAAATTCAATTCACAGTTTATTCAAGTTTTTAATTTAAAATCCGTTACAACAAATAACACTAAAATAATAAAAACCTTTCCAGAGTGTAGAATTTAGGTTAAGAAAGTTAGAAGACGTGGCAGAACAGACCATGAACCACTTAGCAGTGATCCACCGGTTTATGGCGACGCACCCGTCCCTCGTGAACCGAGGCTCCACTGACACCCTGGGACCTCCACCACCCACCTTCCAGGCAGGAGCTGCCAGGCTAAGGACTGCCAGTGACCGTTCTGAGGTTAGTAGGATTAAAATTTGTATAAATAATGTTTGTTTTTTTTTTTTGTGTATAAAAAAGAGTTGTGTTAGAATTACTTCTTGGTGGTAGAATATCGTATTCTGAATTACCAGTAAAGAAATGATGTTATTCATTTGTTGTTTGTTCATTAATTTGTGAACTCTATTTCTTTATTACGTTGGTTCGACGCCAACAAAGATTTCAAAATTTTTACTTAAAAAATATGTCCTCGAAGTAAACTTACCAAGATCGTCAAAATTTACAGTTTTGATGAAATCATTCATCAATCTTTGTTTTTGATGTGTCTATTAATTTCATTATGTGTTTGATGTCGACCTCAACAAGAATGCTTGAGAACACTAATTGCAACGTTTTATGTTAATCATTAGCATGATAGTCAATGTTTGCGTTAATGCTAATTTTAACTTTTGTCTTTCATTCAATGTTTGTGACCCCCACCTAACCTGCAAATAGTCAGAACATTTTGACTGGTTTGGAGATCTTGTCTCTTTTATCAAGAGAAAATCTTGTAGTAAATCTAGCAGTGAGGCATAAGTTACAGGAGTGGAAGTTTAAAAAAATATCTGACTATTTGCACTCGCTTTAGTGTATTTGGTTCTGCGTCATTCGGAGATTTACACCTTATCAATATGCAATGTAATCAACATTAATATGCAATATGCGACATCAAGTTATACTCATATGGCCCAACTCAGATCGATAGAACTTCCTCAATTCCCTCTTGCACTAACAGCATAAACTTCAACGAAACTGAACCTAACTCCTACAGACTGTATGATATTGTACTTTACAACTTCTAGTTTGCCTACCTAGAGAATTGTGGCTGTAATTTTGAAACTGAAACTGAAATTAGTTTCTGTAATTTTATAGTTTGCTTTTTCGACGGTTTTCTGTTCAATGTGTATTTAGAAATGTGTTACGTTATTTGCCTTTTCCCGTCGTAACCATTTGATGCTACGATGAATCTTTTATATTAAAAGAGTCTTGCCATTCTCTATATTCAATAACAAACTACCTTCCAATGTGCAAATAGTTTTATACATACCCTAATATACTTCCTAAACCAAACAAGACTACTTAGTCTACACAAATACGTCTATACCTGTTCGAACGACGAGTTCACGAATATTCCCCTCGGGCTCAATCAGTATTCCAAATCAAGTTTTAGCTTAGTTTCAACGCAAACTGTATTTATCCTTCTAAGCCAAATTCCAAATAATTCGCATCGCCGAAGTCTGAAACTGTGCAATGTATGAGATTTGTAACCGCTTTATAATTACACGTGTAACAAAGTCAACCCCATTGCTTTCATAGCCGTTCATAGCAAGATTCATTTAGATATTCATGGCCTGTTCCACAGTATCCGATTAGGCACTATCTACTAAGTGAATTTTAAAATGGATCAGAATTTATATGAAATTATCTGCTACATTGCTGGAACTTATTCAGTGGTAAGCCAGGTCATAAAACTGAACAAGTTCATGGGCTTCCAAAATCTCCGGGTGACGATGTACCAAATGCTAGTTAGGTAGCTATGTGTGACGTCACGACAGGTGCTGTCGGACAGCGACACGGGCGTGGCGCGGTTCACCGTGCGACCGGTGCAGGAGGAGGATGAGCGGTCGAGACCCTCCGATGTAAGCACCCCTCTCGGCCCTCTCTGCCGCGTAGCTGCCCGAACAAGCTGCACGGGTTTCATAGGCCATGACAAAGAACCAATGATTACTGTAGATGAAAGTGTAAGCTATATGAATGAACATTAACCTGTCATAACATCAGCGTCTGAAGAGATTGTAGGGCTGTTTGGTGAAACTGTCTTTATATAGATTTCTTTACAAAATCCAGAATATCCATGACATTTACAAACTGAGCAAAAATTTATAGAACGTCATTAGCTGTCTTGTTAACTCATTTCTAGATTTTACTTCCTTCTATTAATTATGATGATGCAAATTATTTGTTTCGACCATAGGACGACGGCGAAATATCGGTTGTACATCAGGCAAGTTGACACATTTTAGAGCACTTAGGCGGAACCTCTATTTCTAGAGTTCCACCTGAAACTTGAACAGGATTATCTCCTTTGTGCACAAATGCAACGTTGTATGAAAGCTTTTTAATTAACAGAACTGGAATAGCCTCTGTAAACTTAGCATTTACTACAATTTATATTGTGTTGTCCAACTTCCTCGGCACATTGTGTCTCACGTTTGTTTGGGCAGCCAGCGAACTAGTACACTGTAGGTATTTTAATTGGCTATTAAAATTAGTAATTAATTATAAGAATTTAAAAGTTAATGGCAAAGAAATTAAATGCTTTTGTGTCGTGTGGGACAGCACCGTGAACCTTTTTGTTTTTATTCTTGTTGATTTTGTTTAATATGCAGATTTCTTACTATTTTATTATATTTAGCTCTGCAGATTCATAATCTTGTAGTTATTCTACTTTATTTTTACGTGAGTTCTTAAGTAAATTATGCTTATTACTCACATTCGTTCTATGCATATTATTCAAATTAGTTTTAATTACTGCATAGCACTAAAGCTTTTCAAAATTGTTGAATCACGCGTTAACAATGTACGCACTTTTGGCTTTCTAATTTGGCTTATCGGAGCAGTCTCACTTGGCTTCTTCATTTCCACCTAAGAATATAATTGAAACTTCGATTAGCAATAAAACCTTGAAGTTAAACCGTTCATTATTCTTGCCCATCAAATTATATTAGGTTGTTAAAAAATATATCAAATGTTTCTCCCCCAATCTGAAATTATAAACTCGCTCGTTAAAACTCAAGGTATTATTGTCTCTACATTATTTCTATGCTTACCAACTATCATTATGCTTCCTGCTACATCTTCATCGCTCATTAACAGGATGAAATGCCTCAATCTGGGCCAGAGGCCCCTGTGGAGAAGGAACCAGACGCGGACTCGATATCAACATCATCTGGAGAAGGTCATGCAGGACCTAACATAACGGTGGTCAAAGCGCAGCCGCCCATCACGCCGGCCAGGCAGAGGTCATCCGATAGCAACAGGACGGAGCCTAGTGACGAGAAGAAAGGTAAGTTACCAAAAGTATTTAAACAGCATTTTAAAATACATTTGTTTCTTCATGCAAAATACTCCAAAAAACGTATGTAAGTTTTTCTCCTCATTGCTTAAGATCTTACTCTTATGATTTTTTAGATATTATCTACCCACATCCTCGTCTGATAGCGTCGTCGAACGACGATGCTTTCTTACCGGAAGTGCGTGAGGTACCAACAGATCTTCAAAGCCTGCGCCCACGCACAACTTCCGCTGGAACCCGACGCACTGCCAACACAAGACGGTAAGTTACACAAACATCCAACTTTGAAATATCATGTATTTCACATTTTGAAGATATAGGTAAAACAGTATACTGAGTTACACGACTTTGCAAAGCGTTAATTATAGTTCGAAGAAGTCAATGATATAAAACCTTCTGAAACTGATTTGATTTTAATACCAGTTTCAGTAATGTTCAGGCCGTACTTTGGATTATTTTTTAACTTACAATATAAGTAATTTTGTAGGTATGTGTAATAATATGTAAATAAGCCCATTTGAAAGAATAACATTAACTAAATATCACTAAACATGTTTACTCAGTATAGTCTGGGCACCAATTCCATGTCACTAAAGGTAAGCAAGAAAATAATAGAATCATCAAATTCACGCAAATAATTCAAAGGAGCATGTGCATTCATTTTCACGGAAGAACCAAATTACGACCAAGACATTACAAGAGTTTCCCAATACATAGGTACAGCTTACAATGGAAGTGCCACCTAAATAAGGTGCTCCCATGTCGTATCGTCAAGCATGACCGCGTTACCTTTTGTTCTTGATTGCCATTCTCATTAACCATTACTTTATTTGTTTTGAAAGAACTATATTTGATGGAGTTTTGGCCGCTCTGGACTGAGAGTTTTTGAACATCTCCGAAAATATTTGGGTATATTTTTGTTTTTAAATAGAACTTCTAATTAAAATAACTTATTAAAATTAGTTGTGTCAAGTAAACAAAAAACAGGACGACTGGTTTTCTACAAATATCTCGGGAATCTAAACAAAGTAAAGTTATCGATTTTCCTGAATGCAATTATTATTTGCATTCTCCACAGCCACCAAACCTCACTCATTTCTATATACTTCATTCACAAAATCGGCAAATACTGTGTTTATTTGTATAAAACCAAAATTATCATCGCCATAATTGTTTTTAATTTTATTTTTTGTTACCTTCTTGCATCTGTTAGGAGACGGTTGTGGAAACAGTAAGTCAAATAGAGTCATTGGCGATTGGCTTAGCTTCTTAGCGAATGTAGTTAGACGTAGTTGCCTTACTGTATAATAAACATTCACCTATCTACAGCTTGTGTACACGCTCGATATCAATATGTTTAGCATTAACAAGCACTACTTTCAACAGTCACACACACACGGTTTTTAATGTGCCGCAATTTTATTTGAGCATCTGTCTGTGTTTCTGTACATCTACACAAATCAAATCTTACTTCAGCCATACCAACATTGATCTTTCTATTTGGCTATTGATTTATATGACCAGCTGTTATATTTCCATAAAATGCCATATTATGTGAACTTGGAAACTATTTACTGCAATGTTGTGGCTATCATTTTCAACATTTTTCTTTTCTGGTGTAAATACAATGAAGGTAAGCTTCGACTAAATTCCAAATTTCTTCATTTACAAACTTTACAGTATTAAAATTGTTTAATCTTCTAACGTCACTGTTGTTCTCTATTGTATTTTCGAATGTCTTGTCTTCACATTACTTACTAATCTCAAGATTATAACCACTTAGATTATTTTTCAACAAAGACTTCTAAAAAACTTCTACTAAACTGCCACTGCACACATTCTTCTGCCACTTTCTTGTGGGAACATTATTATTTTACTTTTTGATGAAGATGTGTTGACCAAGTCATTGCAATGAACCCTTACTAAACTGATACAAGATATAAAAAAGGTAAAAGTTAATTTATTCGAAGATAGCACAAAAATCAAATAACAATCATGATTTAGAATCTATGAGCCACATAAAAAAAAATGTTTGACACCAGTCAGCACATCTTCCAAGGTCAGACAGTCCATTTAGTACTGTCAGAGGTATAAAACGAGGAGTTATTACCAGGCGTTCGGAGGGCGGCAACGACTGCGGCATGGGCGGCCACTACTCGGCACAGCACCTGGCGCCGCGCCGTCAGCACAGTCAGACGCACTCCGAGCCTGACAACTCCGCCGTCGACGCTGGCTCCGTGCACAACTCCGTTACTGGGACAAGTACGTATACAGTACCCGATTATTACTATGAAGCATGGCGCTTTAGATAAAATTCGTCATACTCATCTCCTGCACACATACATATGTGACAGTCTTTCTCTAAAACTCCATTTAATAATGATGATGATAATTTGTTATTAAATGTTGAAAACACCATGATGCTATCAGCTCAATATTGTATCGCTTTTGCGACTCTTACGGGTTGAAAGATTGAGAGTTTATTCTTCGCCAGAAGTCTCAATTTTCACACCTTCCCATTACCTTGTGCCAGGTCGTCAGTCCGGTTGGGAAGCAACGGGCGGTGCTACCGGCATCCCTTCAGGCCAAAAACGAGTGGGTGGAGCGCCACGTTCCCTGCTGCTAGCCATGCATGAGTACACCAGCATCACTGATGAGCTGGAGACCGTGTACGGACTCTTCTCACCGCCGCATACGCCGAGGTAAGAAAACTAGAAGAAGTATATTTTTCATAGGAGCTGTAAAATATTACAAATAATAAAATGATGTCGTACAGTTCTGAATATTCTGTTTTATATTTAAATAAGCTCCTTCTGGGGCAGTCGCGTAAAAAGTCCTATAGAATTTAAAGTGGAAATATCCCAACATGGTTACGGCAAACGTGAGGTAAGTCCTAACCTCACTCATTTCACAGTTTAACTTACTCATGTATTTTTAACTTAGGTGGAAGTATAAGACTGACCTACTATTAAGTTTTTGCGTTTTAGCATGGTAAAAGTGGCGCGAAAAATGATGTGAGAAGTGATATAGAGGACGTTGACAATCGCGATAGATAAGGACGTTAACGGACTTTATTTCTTTTAAAATGAAGATTGCTAGTCGTGCGTGTATTGCCGTGCTAAAACGCAACCACTATATAAAAGGACCAAGCTGAATCACAATTCTAATAAAAAATATATAATTTACAAAAAAAAAAGCGAATGAAAAAGTTGAACTAAAAAATTAAAAACCAGCTAAATGATTTTAAAGTTGAATGGGCACAAAATAATAATATTATAAACGCGAAAGTTTGTGAGGTTGGATGGATGGATGTTTGTTACTCTTTCACTACTAAACGGATTTGGATGAAATTTGGCACACCTACAGCATATAACCAAGATTAACACATAGGATACTTTTTATCCCAATATTCTACGGGATCGAGACTTATGCGGGTGAAACCGCGGGGCGCTGCTAGTAGATTATAATATTTACTATGCAATTAAACCGCCATTGTGCCCAAAAGTGAAAAACTGAAAACCAATATTTTCAGCGAAGTCGGGGGACCTGTAAAGAACTGTTCCAAAGAACCGTCCCCCGACTGCAATGAAAAGATTGGTTTTCAATTTTCCACTTTTGAGCACACGCTTCTCACGATACCACATACATTGATACCCGCTTAGCCGTTTAGCGTGAAGCGAGCGTGCCGCGGCAGCGGCCGCCGAGCGCCAGATCCCCTCTATTGTTGGTGAATCATTTGGGTTAGATGAGGTTATTACAGTATGATGGTTCCTGATATTTACTTATTCATTACAGAATTTTGTTTTTTTTTAAGGATTAAAATACAACTTTGCACTTAGTGACACAATAGTTTTATGACACCACCGTCCACTTAGAAAAATAAATATTTATTCTACATACAATGTAAAGTGCCTAAAAATTTCATTAAAGCAATATTGTATAAAAATGTGTATTTAAAACTGTTTGACATTATTTTTGAAACTATTTGGCACTGTTTTTGAATTTCACTTGGAATGTTAATTAATAATTCATAGTTCTTTATATTTGTTTTGTAAATTGCATGTGTATATTATATTCAACACAGTGTATATTGTTTTTATGAATAAATTAAATGAATGAAATGAATGTCTAACATTTTAGGAGTTAATTATTATGCTTATTTGTTATGCCTATAAAAAATATGTTTTAATATCATTATGCGTAAATAAATTTATGCTTTAGAATGTTATTCCATTATTATGATTAGAGAAATTATGCTTAAAAAATTATGCGTAAGCTGTTATGCTTAAATAATGTTATGCCAAAATATAATTAGGAGAAACAAAAGTATGCCAAGTTATATTAAGTCTTACAATTTTATGCAAATGGATAGGGAACCCCCTGTAACATAACACTCCTTTTTTTGGGCAGTCTTGTAAAAAGTCCATCTTTCTCACAGAACACCAATAACCTCTCGACTCCTATCACCGGCCCGAGCCGCCTCCCCGTCAGTCCGTCGCCGCCACGCCAGCGAGATGTCAAACCCTGAGTTCGCCCTGTTCATGGAGAAGGAACACCTTCGGGGGGCCGAAGAAGATGACTACATCATCATGGAGAACCTTATTCAGAGGCGGTGAGTGATCCTTTAGGAGACGGAGAAGCATTGTGCGTTGCTTGCGAAGAAAATTTACACTGATCATGAAACCATGGTGGAGGGTATTTGATTTGCGCATTTTTTTTGTTTATATTGCTGTACATATATGTATGTTACAAGACGTTCTAGATGAGCAATACATTGTTGCGCAGTTTAGAAAAGATGAACTTCTAACAGCTGCGAAAAACCAAAGTTATTTGTTTCATATTTTATTCGTATTACACTCGTACTGCTCAACTAAGAACCACAACCTTAAATTGAATGTTTTTATCACATATAGCACATTATAATAAAATTATTAGAACTAAAGTACTAAAACAAGGAAAAGCAGTAACTGCTTTAAGCAACAACGACGTGGAAGATGACTGAAGAAACGAGTAACAGAGACAATAGAAAAATTATCCATGAAATCCAAATACTTGAATTTTTACCTCACAAGAAACCATTTGTAAAAATCAAATGTTCCCCCATAAGTCTATAGAGAATATTAATTTGAGTTGAAATTTGATTAACTTGTTTATCGCCCTAAGAAACTTGATCTCAATAGTGACGACCCCACAAATTCCAAACTTTCCAAACTGTTGTGCCACGTTGGTTGGTGATACTGAATCTCATTGATCAAACTCTCTGAGGTTTCTGAAGTGGGAGACTATTTGTTTGACGGTAAACACTTAGGGGAAACATCACTTGGTTGATAACACATGAAATCGTTTATGTTTGCTCTAATAGGTATAATTGTATCGAGGTGAAACTATACTTTTATATCTGTAGAATACCTTAAATAAATTGAATAAAACAAAGAAAAATGAGTAGCAGAGGACAAAATTTCGTTTCATTAAAGTAAAAATCAACATATTAAAACATGCCTAAGTAAAAAAGGGGTCAACCCATGTTTGCATTTCTCTTCGCAACAAAGTTGTGGTCAAAGACGGAAAAACGTGACAACAGCCGACAACAGGACTCATTCGACTGCGGTACCTCAAAAACTAAACAACGGAACTGCACCAGCAAGGCATGGCAAGAAGAGCTGAGCTTGCTTAGGCTTATAGCTTTTGTGAGCGTCCTGAACTCGATCCTTACTCACCAGCCATTTGTACTGTAGCCTAGAAATGGGTGGGCTTGGCAGATACGAGGAGGAGGAGGGTGAGGGTGAGGGGGCTGACGGGGCCGAGGGCGGCGTCAGCGGCATCAGCATCAGCGTGTGCGTCAACAGCAGCGGCGCGCGCGAGCCGCCGCCCGTGCCGCCGCAGGCCAGCTCGCACCTCACGGTGGCGGACCGGCGCCTGCCGCATCAGAGGTACAGGATTTGTGGACTCTGTTATTTGTGTATTGTTTTGGTCACTTAACTTCAATCTTCCAGGTTTGCGGTTTGTGAGTGTTATGCATAAAATGTTATTCATAATGTCTCTTTGATTTATTATACCTACAGCCTATCTGTCTTCTTGGTAAAATCTCTTTGTTGCCTACAGTCAATAATATCTTAGGAACATTCAAACAAATTTAGTTCCTTCGTAGTTCTTCTTTCTTTCTTCCTGGGCCTATATAGACTTAATGACTGCCCTTATTTTTCTTCTATTCTATTGTAATTAAAAAACATCAACTAAGCAATATTAGTCACTTGTCTTACTAATTCGTTCTCCGTTAAAATTTTGCCTTCCTCAATACTACAGGCACTCGTTGAGAAGGTCGTCAGCTATCGACAGTCGTGAGCTGCCGTCGCCGCTGCAGCCGTTGTTAGATGACGATGCGTGTGGAGAAGTGCTGCTACCCGTGCCTAGGCAACCTTCTGGTAAGTGGTCTGATCTCTATAATGTATTGGATCCTATTCTAATTAGACTAAGGTTTTTGAGAAATATGTGCCTCTGAAATAGAAGGCATATGAGGAAGTTTATTATCTCATGCATCCTGAACTTGTAAACTAATTTCAGCAAACAAGGTATTGACTTCCATATAATAAATATTATTTCTTATTTATTATATTATTTTTCTTTCTTATTCCTTTCGCTGAATCGTATCAATATTTGGGATTTCAATGGTATCTCTTGATTGGTTGGCTTTGGTTTTTACATTTGTAAAATCTAGAAGTAATATGTCTGCCTTACACCCTTCATTTCCCCAGGAGACACGAACGCGTCGAGCGAGCTGTCCCTGTCGCACATGGTGAGCGAGAGCCTGCCCCCGCGGCCCTCCATCGTGCTGGACTCGTCGCAGCTCCCCCGCCAGCGCTCCGCCGAGCAGGCGCCCGCGCAGCCGCCCGCGCCCGCGCGCCCCGAGACCATGTGCTAGATCCTGGTATACATTACGTAGAGTAGACACTACAGAACCTTTTAAACCGCCCGGATACTATTATTCGGACGTATGATAGATTTGAGTACTTTTAAAATTGTGAGTGTCTGCTCTTCATCCATAAGGAAAAGAGTGTTGATAACATGGGCCAAGACTTAAAATAAAATTAAATTAAATCCTACAGCATTTTTTCAGGTTTTTTTCTCACTACAGTTGAAACCTTTTTCAGTTAAACTCGAATCAACAGCAATAGTTCTAATTTAAAAAAAATCTCTTACAGGTAACAACAAAACAGTCACAACTCCAAAGAAATCCAGCTCTTCAAGGTGACAACCAAATAAACGAGTAAATTACAGAACAGCAGTGAAGGACTGACCTAGTGAAGTATTAGTCATAATAATTGTTAACACCAAATACTTAACGTTAGAGTTTCGACGACTTGTAGAGCCCTTTGTAGGCATTTTGGGACCCTTTTCAATGTTACCTAGTTAATACTTGATACTCTCGTCTCCTGCGTGATGCTAACAGACTGAATTGAACTCAATTCTAAAACGAATCATATCGGACCTTTTCAATTACTACACATTTTGTAAAATTAAGGTTTTTTTCGTGAAGAAGTAAATACAAATCCGTTCATATTTCAATTTAGAGAAGTACGTTTGTCGGTCATGATACTTATGTTTTTATTTGATATCCATGAGCAATATTCATTGTTGTAGCGCAACTTATAAATGAGTTGGTCGAAAGTTACTTAAAAATGAACATTGTTCGCAAAATATTATAGATGATTTTCGAAAAGATCATCATTAAGATCTTTATCAAAAACATTAATAGCGACGCTTCAATGACGAAGACTGTGAATTACCTACATCTATTTATTTTAAATTTTACAAAAATGGGCCTTTTTTTTTTTTTTTTTTTTTTTTTTTTTTTTTGGGATGGGAAATCATCAAATGACTCCTCCCGCTCTGGGTGGAGCGGAAGGGAGTGTCAGACTCTTACTGACTAAAACCCACCCATGTTCCTTCCTTCGCCCTTTATGTTCCGGGGTAGCGGTGACCCTTTCGGACAATCCCGCTGCCCCGGCAGGCTTCGGCCCTGAGGGGCCCCTCGTTATGCTGACATCTCTTTGAGGCGCGCGTGGAACACTTACGCGCCGTCCGGCACGGGCCTGGTCCTGATCGGGCGGTGAGCTACCCATTGCTCTCCGCCCGCAGGCCCGCGCCTACGGTGGCCGGTAGTCGTCTCTCGACTCCCGACGCCCGGGGCGTCTCCCGCGGCGGCTTGGACGGGAGGCTCTTTCCCTCATCCGTCCCGCCACCTCCTTCGCTAGCATGACTGCTTCGCAGAAGGAGGCGACTGCCTCCCACTCCCTCTCGCTCCGGACCATGGCTTGCACCAGGTCCGGGCGCGAGAGGCCGCCGCCGCTGCCGATCGCCTCCACGAGGACACGGCGGTGCTCCGCCCAAGCGGGGCAGACCTCCACCGTGTGCTCCACCGTGTCCTCTGGGCGATCCTGGCAATGGTGACACCCGGGCGTTTCCTCCCGCCTGATCATGTGCAGGAACCTCCCGAAACTTCCGTGTCCGGTGAGGACCTGCGTCAGGCGAAAAAAAAAAAAAAAAAAAAAATGGGCCTTGTGCTTAATATTTAAGGTTCAAAATCACTTCAAGCTTATCTTTCCCCTCCGTTGGAGGGAATTTATATTTAGCTGTAAATACGCCAAGTGTCGCTATTTACTTAATATATCGTCTGTAGATACATGGTCCAATGCATGTCATTTCGTACTCGTTTCACTTAGATCGAATCTAAGGAGTAGGATAATTTTATACTTACCTACTTTCTTACTAGAACTAAGCGTATTGAACATTTAGCATAAAGTAAAAGTGCCGAGGGGACAAATTACTTCAATACAAGTTGTCCTACTCTCAAGATTTGTACATAGGTTTATAAAAATATTGTACAGAATATAAACGGTTCAGAAATAAGAACTAGGGGAAAGACAAACGACAATACTAGTGCTCACCTTGTATATACTGTTGTCAGAGTTAAAGGATTTAATAAAAACGTACTGAGGTTTATAAATTAGGACATAATAGTTATAACATTCGGAGCCATATAATATGAACATGTTGAAACTTAAGAGTTTACGCTTCTTCAAAGCTTATAAACAAATCAGTGAGCACTAATAAGCGCATCTAAATTGTTTTAAAAGTACCACTTTCTACCATTTTGAACATATCAGACACAATTACTAAAATAAGGAGTTTATGTTCTGAAATGTAACATTACGTAGATCGTTAAAGTTTTATTATATATTACTTGCGTATTTCATTTTGAATACCTTCATTTTTTATTTGAATAATTGTTGACCAATTTATATGAATGTACTCGTACAACGCATTTTAATAATTTTATACACTTTAAATACTGTTATAATAATCAAATGGGTCATCGTGAAATATACTTTGAATAATTCCGACAATGGGATGACAGCCTTGATGAACTAGAAATAATAAAGCTATCAATTATCTGTATTTAAATTATATTGAATCCCTCAACAAATAACGGTCATCACAATGTGTTCAATTATACCAAATATTTTGTGCAAATTTTACCATTTTTTTACTATATTTGCAGTACAATGAAATAAAATGCATCTTTGTATATAATTGTAGAAATATGAAATAATATGGAGGTGATTATTGTATATTTAATAGGAGGTTAATAATATACTGATTATTATAATATAATTAAGCATCGATGTATTGTTAAGGTGAACAGATGCAATAAATTATTTTACTTTTTAGTAGACATTGAATAGGGGTTTTATCATATCTTACAATCGCGTTTGGTCGGGCGGTATCAGCGAAGCAATAATTTTTGTACGTACAACATTTATTTCTATATTCCTATGGCTTTGTAAGTGCAGAAAAAGTTACAATAATTTAGTAATATGTATTAGATTTTCAGTCGAGTGAAGCATGAATTTATATTGCCGTATACCTGGACGGCCGTTTGAAAGTACGTGAGTTTGCGGTATCCAACGAAATATTTCCCGTTCAATGAGTCGGGGAAAGTTAGTGGGAGATAGAATGCGTAGTTTGGGCAATAAAAGAACAGTGAACATAGGAGATAGTTCTCCTATCACCTATAGAATTACAGATATATCTCTGTGGGCTTCTTACTTTTCCAAAAGCAGTCAAATATGTTAGTGTTTAAAAATTGTGTTTGTGTCTTCTGGAAGACCAGCGAATGCGATGGAAATAAAATGAGAATGAACAAACAAAAATTGGCCACTTTGTGACTTTATAAAATGATTTATTTTGATTAATGAAGAAACCTTCGAAGTCATACTCCAGTTACTTTAGACAAAGAAACTCTTAAAGCAATTAAAATAAAGAAGCCTTGTAACTGAAAATTCATTATTGTTTCCATTACATTTTACTGGGAATACTTTATTGTTACATAATACCTACTATCGAAATAAATGTCACCAAACATGAATCGAGATCCGTACAACCAAGGAATTGAGACGTCAAGTTATATGTTCCGAATAGTCCAATTATATTCCATATAGTTTATTAATAAGAAATATTTTACGGAGAATAGCGAATAATGTAATTGTACATAATGTGTAAATGTTAAAGTTGTTATTTTTTACCAAAATGAAATGTTGTGAAAGAGCGAGCAGAGCGCTACCAACATTCTGATGCTTCATCAGCACAACCTTTTAATCATACTTTTTAAATCTTTGAATCATCTTTGTCTTTAGCACAACGTTTTGATTATTCAAGAGAAACGACTTGTCCTTATTGGGATATTTTATTCTAGACTCGATTCATTAAATATTTTTCAGAGTGATAAAACTACTTCATCTGAGTTATATAAAGTATGTACAATGGTAAAATAAATATTATATTTGTGATATTACAGCCTGTTTGTTTTATTGTTTCCCATTTGTAGTAATCTCTTTACTGTCTCTCAGTACATTACCTCAATTTTTGCGATCCAATAAATAATACGATAAAAGGTAATATCGTAATATTCGCTGATCGTCTATAAACTATTGTATCGGTGTTTATCGGCAGTTTATTGCTCCTCGTAACAGCCGCTCGATTTCACAGCTTAATTACGTAGGCACCAATAATGTATTTATCGGATCTCTCGGGCAAGATCTGCGTCATTGGCGATACAGTAATTATTTATTAATTATGCGACGTGCTGAAAATTGCCTACAGTTTACTGTAAATAATTATAAGCTTCCATTATTCATAGTGCTCGCTCGCAAGTTCGACGACTTCCAACCTCCCGAACAAGCCGGATTCCGAAAAGGCTTTAGCACCATAGACCACATCCATACGCTGCGGCAGGTTATACAGAAGACTGAGGAGTATAATCAGCCACTTTGCTTGGCGTTCGTGGACTATGAGAAAGCCTTTGATTCGATTGAAACCTGGGCGGTACTGCAGTCTCTCCAAAGGTGCCAAGTGGACTATAGGTATATCGAAGTGTTGAGGTACTTATACCAAAATGCCACCATGACGATCCGAGTACAGAACCAGAACACAAATCCTATCCAACTGCAGCGTGGTGTGAGACAGGGAGACGTTATTTCTCCGAAACTGTTCACAGCTGCGTTGGAGGATATCTTTAAGCTCTTGGACTGGAAAGGACTCGGCATCAACATTAATGGCCAGTACCTAACACACCTTCGGTTTGCCGATGATATAGTCCTTATGGCTGAGACCATGGAAGACCTGAACACAATGCTCGAAGATCTCCGTAGTGATGATTGATGATTCCCAAAGAGTGGGTCTTAGGATGAACATGGATAAGACGAAAATTATGTCAAACGCCCATGTTGTACCCTCTCCAGTTCATGTTGGGAACACTACACTTGAAGTTGTTGACCATTACGTATACCTAGGACAGGCAGTCCAGCTAGGTAGGTCCAACATCGAGAAAGAGATCTCTCGTCGAATCCAACTTGGGTGGGCAGCATTCGGGAAGCTTCGAAAAATCTTCGCGTCCGACTTACCTCAGTGTCTCAAGACAAAAGTCTATGAAC
The DNA here is from genome assembly GCA_911387795.2 of Apamea monoglypha. NCBI lineage: Eukaryota > Metazoa > Arthropoda > Insecta > Lepidoptera > Noctuidae > Apamea > Apamea monoglypha. Next base: position 4,408,764 of record OU426931.1, read on the forward strand.
AGTGTGTGTTGCCAGTGATGACTTACGGCAGTGAAACATGGTCGCTAACTATGGGTCTCATAAGAAGGCTCAAGGTCACCCAGCGTGCAATGGAGAGAGCCATGCTCGGCGTTTCCCTGCGTGATCGAATCAGAAACGAGGAGATCCGCAGGAGAACTAAAGTAACCGACATCGCTCGAAGGATTGCTCAGCTGAAGTGGCAATGGGCGGGACACATAGCGAGAAGAACCGATGGCCGTTGGGGCGGAAAGGTTCTGGAATGGCGACCGCGCACCGGACGACGCTCAGTGGGTAGGCCCCCGACAAGGTGGACCGACGATCTGGTGAAGGTCGCGGGAAGCCAGTGGATGCAGGCAGCGCAGGACCGATCGTCGTGGAGATCCTTAGGGGAGGCCTATACCCAGCAGTGGGTGTCGTGCGGCTGATATGATGATGATGATGATGATTCATAGTGTACGTATTAAACGCACAAAAGATGTCGAATATAAAAAAAAAACATGACGCAGTAAAAGTTTTATGGAACGTAAAAAATCTAACTTGGTCTTGTACGAATGCATAATAAACAATATCCCTTGTACCTTCCATTATACTACATAAGACTGATGCTGCTACAGAAAATTTTAAATGAAGAATTCCCAGATACACTTCTAAAAGGCAACTCTTGTCATACAACAAATGGCACAGAAAACTAGTGAGAAATACTTCTTACCATGCAGCCTGAAATGGATTCAATATATGTAGGTACTTAGGTAAGCTCCACCTTATAAGTCCGCACGAAGTGGATCGCAGAAACACTGCGACTACCAGATACACGAGATAAAATTACCATATCCAATAAATGTGATGAAAAGCAAATATTGGATCAAAGTCTTGAGAGAGAATAATTTGAGGAACTCACAGCAAATTACGAGGATTTTGCGCGTAAACTGACGTTTCTATTCAGCTTATGATAAACAAATTCCATTCAAAACTGACGCCATTGAAACTTTGAACAAAGGGAAATTGAGCTGTTTATTGAAATTGATTTGCTTTAAGATTTAGCTAGGAAGGCCAAACAATATAGAATGAACGGAAGAACTGAATTAACATCTTTTGTTAACTGGGGGCAAATAATTAGTGTTGTGTGGCTGACATGGCGTTTTAATCTTGATCTATTATAGTGGTTAATTTAAGGGCTAAGGGGTACAACACAACATACACACTTGATTGGAATTAACATTCTTTAATAACAAAGCTGATCCAAATCAATCACTAAATATACACAATTCGGCATCTTTCCTCGTTAATTCGTTTAGGACGGCTCGGCATAATTCCGGCTCCGACGAGCGGCTTTTTCCCGAAGATATAAGTATGTGCATAATAATATATCAATTCGATTGGGTCCGGACCCGTGCTTCACCCAGGTGGAGAACCTAGGTGAAGCCCGGGTCCGGTGCCATTCGATTTTGCCGCCCGGCTAAGCATGCCAACGCGAACAAGTGTATCTGTAGTACACCCCTTCCAGAGAGCCGAATAGAATGATAATGTTTTTAATCGGTGACCGATTTTTGTAGAAGAAATATAGAACGTACTGCAAACTTGAACTGTCAAAATGAAAGCCATTGCTACTGATAGTGTGTTACGCAATTACCATGCTGTACAACTCATATTATTATACATGTACATAAAACATAACATCACGTATGTATTCCCTGAAGAGTTAGGTAGGCAGAGGTGTAGGGTAACTTAAACTCACATTTCGCAAAGTTCATGCTGTTGTGCACTGACAACACACTGTATCTAAAAACCCCAACTGCAACTAAAAAGTTTAAAACCAGCTCACTCTTCAAGCAGTTTGAAGCGAAATGGTCTAAAGTGTAACAACAACTGTCCCTAGAACAATACATAACCAGCGGGGTATTTGCGTAACACACTATCAGTAGCAATGGCTTTCATTTTGACAGTTTAACAACATTCATTGCATTATTTACGTTGTTGAGCAGACAATTTTTTCGAACATATGAAGCGATGGATTAGCAATATCCTTCAAAATGATTCAGATTGTGGTTGATAGCGTGTTACGCAATTAGGGTGCTGGTCTCCAGAGACAGGTTCAGGTATTCAAAGAATATAATCATTTATTATCAATAATTACGTTACTAAACAATAATCATAATAATTTCATAAAAACACACACATGATATTTTTACTCGAAATTGAATCTTTAGAGGTTTGTGTATCTTCAATCCGGGCACAACTGTGCCAATAAAGTAGTATTTCAAAATTCAACATCTAGCGATTCTGGAGCACGAGTAACCACAGTGAGGACACGACGTGTTTGACCGACAGGAATCAGACGAGCTGTATAGACTGCGCTCGTTTCTCCGCACAATACTTAGAGATTTTGTCTTCCGCTGTCTAGTTTTCTGCTTACGTACCGGTCGCTTTTTCGGTTTCTTTTTCCTGATCCTTTGCCGAAATGAACTCTTAACCACGTTCCCCTTAGCAATGTTCTGCAACAATTTGTAAGCCTTGCTCTTCGACTTTCTTGGCAGATGGGGACGGATGACCCTAAAGAACTCTTGTATCTCCTTCTTCTTCATGTCATTGTTCAGATTGTTATATTTCGCCTTGCTTGAGGTTGCCGATGCAGTACATAGAAGATACTCCTGTATTGGAACTGCTACACCGTCCCCGTAGTGCGGCATCTGTTCAGTAGCCATGTCTGTGACTATGTCTCCTGTAGGAGGTAGTGTCATTTGAGTTTTCTCTGTAGGCATTTCATTTATTATCTCGTCTACATTTACGTTAGGTAGTTCCTCGACTTCCATTTTATGGAAAGCGATTATCAATACAGCATACAAAAATCAGTAAAATCAATGAATAGTTTTACAAATAAGCTGTCAAAATATCAACAAATCGAATGAACAAAAATTGTTGTGTCAACAATTTGGAAGAGCAAAAAGGTTTTTTCTAATTTATTAAATGGCTTTTTGACCTATGTTTTTGACTAGTATTTTTTCACAGAGATTTTTTTTTCGGGTGTATCGAAATGGGGTACACAAAGTTCAAAGAAACTGCAAACCTCATTGCAAACGTAGTCGCAAGAATTTCACGTTGGTTTAAAATAAAGATCGCTTCAGAGTCTACAAAATTCTACCTATCTCATATACAGGCTGACTTGTTATTTGACGTATTCCTTCCAGGACGTGACAGTGTGACCCATTACCAACAATTAAGCACCCCATAACCAGTTATCTCAAAACTTTACAAAGCATAAAAATTACGGCAAAGACGTCTTCATTTAATCGGCACATAAAAATTTTATTTTCTCGTATCCAATGAATTTTCGCCTAGGCTTTATATGGGGTGCTTAATTGTTGCAAATGAATCACACTATCACGTCCAGCTGGAAGGAATTCGTCAAATCACAAGTCATCCTGGAAGTATATCTACTGGTTAAATGCAGAACTTGGAACATCCGGTTACGAATAGGGCAGTTCTAGTAAAAAATAAAAACAATCAATTTGTCATTGCAATTGACAAATGCAATTTTATTAAGACACCGACAGCTTCGACAATGTATTTTTATTTGGACTACGACTTACTTTGCATAGCATAGCATAATCAGCCTATAATGCTCCCACTGCTGGGACACAGGCCTCCTCTCGGTGCGAGGGAGTGGGCCGTAATCCACCACGCGGGCCCCAGTGCAGGTTGGTAGAATTATTAGGAATAATTATGTATGAACATATTTAAAAATAAACAAACAAATAAACTTATAAGTGTCAACTTTATTGCATTACTGTTAGATCTTAAATCTAAAATGAAACTTATAATAATTCACACGATTGGAATCCTCCATGTATACAGAACCTCTATACAATTCAATGATTTGATCAACAAACAGATTCGAAACATCAAAGCTTTTGACGAAACATACATTCGACAATTTCTCTTTGATTAGCACAATGTAAATACAACATTTTTATTTATTTTACACATTGTTGTATTTGTTCTGGACAAATGTTTTTATTTCTATGTACTGGAAATGTTACAGGAATATTATTGCGTTATCAGTTATACGTAGACGAAGTCGTGGTCTACTTCGAAGTTGTTTCTCGTTGATATCTCGGTTGCGATGTTCGAAGGGATTTTATCTGTAAATAGAAAAGGATTTTCTTGATAAAATAAGCGCTCAAATTTAATTTCACTCCTTCAAAGCCTTGAGTAGTGGGATTGTGTGTAGTTAACAGAAAGCATATTCAGAGTAAAGTTTTTGGATTTCAGGGACAGATCTGAAGTCCAATTCTCGTAATTTATAACGTTCAAAATCAGCAGCAGTCTCATTTCAAACAAATGTCAAAAACTTGTCAAAAATATAGGAAAATTAGAGGGATTTTTGACAGATTGAAACTGAGATCAGACTGAGAACGTTCTTAAAATTACGAGAATTGCCCCTTTGAGTGTATTCTACGAACTTCTTACTTTCTTATTTTTTTGGATGATAATAAATAGAATGGTGTTATGATACAAATGATCATGTGTGTGTGTTTTGTTTGTGATTTAATGGAGTGGTGATGTGTGTCTATGTGTTGATATGGTGTGTGTGATGTAATGTGTGCTTGTGTATGTATTGTTATGTGTGTTGTACGTGTTTGTGCGTTTGTGTGTATTACATCCGAGACGATAATTTTACATTTACACTGACAATATTATTTATAAATATGTGACAATTACTCCAAAAAACATTCGTATGAACCAATGACCACCAATTAAGTTAAAAAAAATCAGTAATAGAAAGCAGAAACACAGTTGCAAAAACAGTCATAACAGTAAATCAACTTACCATTACACCTGTACACGAGATTGGACCAGATGATCATCTCCTGCGAGAAACAGAACACTCCGAGCCTGCCTCCCTTGAGCGTGAAATCATACACGTTGCCCGAGTCCGCCACCAGGCGGTTGTTCTCGTACACCTGATGAAGTCATGATATTCATATTTAGTTTACAATGTGGGTATGTTTATACTCTATTTTGTATAACGGGCTGGGATGCGCAACTCTACGACCAAGTGCGTATTATTGTTTACATAATACATATCACCACTCCTTGTTCCCCGAAGGGTTATGCAAAGGTGTGATTTTATGCATAAATTATTGTGAATATAAGGACTATAATAAGTCCGCGTCCTAATCAATGCGATCGTCGCGTTCATTTTGTTCGGCGAATTCAAATACGTGGCACACCGACCCGACAAATAAGTAACATAATTAGTATGAACGCGACAATCGTGTATTCGCGCGAACGATCTTTTTGTTTGGGACGCTGAGACTTGCGATGAAAACGATTTGCTTTATCCATCATGTCTGTAAAGTTTCACCAGTTAAGTAAAAACGTCCCTGTATAATTTACCTTCAGTCTGATGAGACCGAGCTTCGGTCTGTGCAGCAGACGCCAGCGGTAGGCCGTCTTCTCGCGCCAGCCCACGTTGCGTGGGTCTTTCCAGAGGAGTGTTACCTGGGGGAAATGAAAGGAAACGGTACATGAACGGCACTAAACAAATCAATTTACTTGGACAAACATTGACAGGAATGTCGTCAATTATATTGGACAGAAAATAAACACAATGATTAAACATAATTAATCTAGGGTAGCTAGATGAAGGGGCGGGGCGGGGTGACACGGTAGAGTAATATGGTTCCGTAAACTTAATGCGTGTTGATGAATGAATGGATTTTTTTTTTAAACTTTTTAAGAATTTTGTGTCCAAAAATATTCTAATATTGCTCCCCTCCCTATCCCATAGATCGTAATTAAGAAGCACAGAATTACCCTTAAAGTTTAACCTATGTTAAATAATGTACCAAACTCAATTACATGATATGAAACGTTGATATCCAGTACATCTATTCATATGAATAACAAGCAATCAAACACAAGCTCGTCGCGACTCACGGACTGTCGTCCATAGACAATGCAATTAACACTGTATTCAATTTGTAGCCCCCTTCCGCACGTCACATAGTCACGTATGCTACCGTCGAGTTAGTAATTTAGTTTAATTAGTGCCTGGAAACAGATGGGACCTAGCTAGTTATAATCTGCCTAGCCTTTTCCGAACTTTAACCTTTAGCAACATAGTGAGACTAAAATTATTTTACCATGTTATTATGAAAGTACCATGTATATTCTGGCAAATAAATAAAATTTCATTTCATTTCGACTGTGTTGGGGTCGGCTTCCAGTCAAACCGGTTGCAGCTAAATACCGGTATTTTACATAAAGCGACTGCCTATCTGACCTCCAAAACCCAGTTACTGGGTAATACGATATTTCTGAAAACCCGTAACGAAATGTCAAAGATTCACGAATGACCGCCGGGACCAACGGCCTAACGTGCTTTCCGAGGCAGGGTCTCTTGGTATGTAAAGATGGTCACCCATCCGCGGAAAGCGTACCTTAACCTGATCGATCGACCCGTGCGGCTCTTATTAGTTAGCCACAAGCCCGTCAGTACCTAGATATTTAAGCAAGTAAAATAATTTGACAAAAATATATGTTTTGTGCAAATATTTATTTATTTAAGTATACTTCAGTAACCTTTCAGTCATTGAAATTGTCCTAATTGTTCATATTTACCTATATATATATTTATCTATATATGTAGATAAATATGAAAAATTTGTGTTTACAATTGCCATTTCAAAGCTTCCACAAGACTATGAGCCTAAACTTAAATAAAAATAATAACAAAAAATAAATCTTCTAACAAAACAAAATAAACTCTAAGAAGTATATTAGAAGTAGTGAATATTAGAAGCACTCCAAAAATTTAATTAGTATCAGAAACCTTCGATTCTACAAGCAACCAATGTTTACGTTTTACCATTGATAGTAATTAATTTTTCAACTACAGAAATTGACCTAAGAAAAACTATTCATGCTTAGTAGGACCCGAACTCAGTTCTTCATTTCCTTCTGCTAATAAGTAACTTATAACAAGTACATACATAGATTACAATCGAGACGAAAATCCAAAATGACTTTCGTATTTAATAAACCAAACTTAGAAAAAACTTGGGTTTTTCTTTATCAAACACAAAGTTTGTTCATGAAATTAACTTCTCAGGACCCAACTAAAGACCGACGATCTACAGAAAATTTATTTCTTTATAAGTTAAACTTAATGTAGCTACAGGTATTATAATAATCTTTTTAATTTTTGGCCTAAGCCTTTAGCTTAGAATCATTGTTTCTTATGAGGTTTAATGAATACAGTGTCGCTTATGAATGAGTACAATCAGCCTATAATGTTCCCACTTCGGGAACACAGGCCTCCTCTCTGTGAGAGGGAGTTGGGCCATAATTCACCACACAGGCCCCTGTGCGGGTTGGTAGCTGTCACATGTTTTCGAATTTTTGGTTCTAAGACATTTTTTTTTAAGACAGGTTTTCTTTTTGAGAGCAGTGGTGATGAAATGAAATACACAAAGTAAAGTGCCGAACTCGGTTCGAACTCACGACTCGGGACCGACACCACGGGGCCACCACTGCTCACTGGTCGCTTATGAATGAGGCGTCTAAATTCAGCACTGTATTTTTTTTCTCAAGCACACCTATTATGGTTATATCGTCAAACTCGCGGAAAACACCTGAATGAGGGACGCACGGAACCGGGAGATATGGCAGAATAAAAGCCTATACCCAGCAGGGGCTGATTCCGGGCTAAAATGGTGATGTTGATGACACCAACAATGGAAATTACAACAACGTTTCGCTTTTTTTTTTTTAATCAAGGGCTGCTATATATCACTCACCTGATCAGGAGTAGTATCAGTATTCCAGAGCGCATTCCTCAATGTCTTGCCAGGCCCAGTCTTCGAGTTGACCAGCTTCAGTTGAATGCCGGGCTCGGCGACCGCCCTGAACGGCGTGGTCTGCCAGTATGTCTGTGTGTTCTTCTTCCACATGACTACGTAGAAACGCTTGTTGTTTTGATAGCTAGGCAAAATATATTTTTGTTCGTAAATATAGGAAAATTAAAAGACTAATAATTTATATAGACACTCTTTCAAGTACAGATTGAAATTGATATTGAAGCTGAAATAAAATGATTTGTTTCATACATTTTGATTTGCATTTTCATCTGAATAAACCGAACCTTGGTCCCTTTACAAAAGTTGTTTATATTCACGATAACTTTCACCTTCTAGAAGGACGCGAATGAGTTCAAAGTCACCCAGTACGTCTGATCTTAAACCTTATGTTTATTCATGTGGTTTGATGTTTGTGTTTATGTTTACGTTCTAGTAAATTAGAGACTTGATTAGGCTTTTAGGAGCTCGTAGTTGAGACACTTCTATTTAATTGGCACATCTAGACAAGCAGACTAGACTGCGAGACAAAATTAATTTGCGGTCCAGTGTTAGCTCTTAAGAGCTCCCATATGTAAAGTCTGTTCCAAATTGATTTTATTTGATGTTAAACAAATATCATATTTATTTTAATGATAATTATGTTGAGTTCAGAGTGACTGAGAAAAAATTATAAATTTCTTTGAAGTTGTAGCGTAAACTGAACTTTATTGTGTAGGAATTTAAGTTATTTTTCCATAAACTCATATATGTCAAAGGTCTGGCAAATAAGTCGCGAACGCAGATTGGACGAAAATCTCGAGTGTAAATAATACTCTTTTCTGTATAAATAAATAATACTCTTTTCTGATGTAGTACTCGAATTTAATCAACTAATATACATTCTACCAGCATAAAAAGATATCGCGCTTTTGCGTCCATTTTACTTTTTTATAGGACAATGAAACAACAAACAATATCATCCGAATAAATAAAACTAAAAACGACCGGCAAAATTGACTGCATTTAAACTCAAGTGGTATTAAAAGAACTTTCAAGCATCACGTATCGTATTAATTTTCATTGAAACGATGTAACTTTTTGAAAGTTTAACGGTTTATGCAGTTAAGCTCAGACCCTCGTCAAGTTTTATTTGATAGAAGCCTTTTGCCATGTCAAGCTGATTAAATTATATTACATTTTAGATATCAAATAGTTTCAGTTCGGCTCCTCTACAAGTTTCTCAAAACCCTAACAAACATGTTGCTATCAGAAACACAGAGGTACACGTACATACCTTACTTAAAAAGTATACAACCCAATTACTATGCTTTTCCCTTACCAAAAGGATAATTACTAAATAAATCAAGAGTCTCCAGAAAGAAGTTATTTTTTGTATTCAAAATTAATTTGGATGTATAACACTGAGCTCTATTATACAAGTACTCTGGGCTAAATATACTAGGTATTGACAGTCGTTTTTTGTACCGATTCAAAGTGCCTCGCTCGAGCGTATCAGGAACTAAAATTGACACAATTGCCTCAAATGGCCGTCGTTTTGTTTTGGTACGTCTCTGACGATTTAGTTCTAAATCGTGGAATAATAAATAAGACTTTAGTGTATTTTGTGTTTACTACGAGATATTTAGAACATTTTTATCATGAGAGTATGCCCATCTCGTAAAACTCGCTATCAAAAATTTTAGTTTGATTAGCGCCAAAATGGCGAAAATCAAATGTCTTCATTTTGTCATCGATCGTACGAGTATGAAGTCCAGCAAACTTGCATAATAGAGATCAGTGATGTGTAGGCATCCCATGTAAAAAAAACTCACCCAAATATAAATCCAACATAGTCATCATCGATCTGTGTGTCCACAAACAGGGTTCCTTCGAAGTCGACTCCACTGAAGCTTTCGAAGCCCACAGCTAACCCGGGGTCCGAGTTCAGGGTCTGGAGGATCTCCGCGCCTTGGTTCGCGATCTCCCAGTTAGGATCCTGTTGGGACTCGCCCTCAGGGTCTAGCCGTACTGTCATGTAGTTTCTAGAAGATAAGTGATGTAGTCATTTTTCGAGTCGGTCAGCGTGTTTGTCTAAACTCTTAAACGGATTTTGATCCGGTTTTCAACATCAGCTAGGAAATGTATTCCGGAAGGTTTATGTGTATAACAACCACATTAATATTAAACAAATATTGATTTAAAAATCTATATTATAATTATATATAAACACCGTGTGAAGCAGGGGCGGGTCGCTAGATATAAGTCTAAGGGTTGATTTTTCAATCATCTTTAACTAATAATTTTGAAATTTTGACAGTTATTTTATTCAAAAACTGTCAAACGTCAATTTTATTGCTCGAATAAAAGTTATCTGGCGATGGAAAAATAAGCCCTTAATCACAAGCAGACAAGCCAAGTCTCCGTCGTGTAACTCATAATTTATAATTATTTTGAATTGTGATCAGAAACGGTTTTATACGGTACGTAACGGTTTTATGTTTCTACATAGATGCTCATTTACAATATCTTTATCTTCAGAAATGTGTGAAAAAGAAACTTTAACCACAAATCCCTGAACGGGTTCAGCCGATCGATTCTGTAAAAATCTCACCATGGAATCTTAGGTGAAGTGAGCTTAGAGTGAGCTGTCAATAGTGTCAATCCCTAGCATTTGTTGGAATGACAGCTCACTCCACGTTCACTTCACCTAAGTTTTCACGGTGAGATGGTTACAGAATCGCACTGCTGCACGCTATCACTCCACTTCACTCTCGTTCACTAACTTGTTTTCACGCTCGCTCTCTAATTAAACTTTAATCCTTTCCTCGAGAGCTAAACTTCCAATGAAGTGCATTAGATGCGTCAGTTAGGCGTTAGTGATTTGTTGTAAAACATTTTCCACCAGACTGAAATCTTCACCGTTAAGTTCATTTATCGTGGATTAACTTTCTCACACTTAGGGCTGATTTTACCAATATCAGAGGGGCAATTCTCGTAATTTTAAGAACGTTCACAGTCTGATCTCAGTCTCAATCTGTCAAAAATACGTTTAGTTTCCCTACATTTTGACAAGTTTTTGACATTTGTTTGTCGCCGAGATGAGACTGCGACTAGATTTTGAACGTTTTAAATTACGAGAACTGGCCTTCAGATATCTTTTATCCGTGGAATAAAATTGATTTCTGACAGTTCTGGTATGGAAAGAAATTATTCTCAGGACAAAACTAGGTAGCTAGGGTAGGTTCAAACTTTCATACCTAGGTATGAAAGTTTAGTGAAATTCGCCGTTGGTAAAATATAACTTACCAAGTCGTGCACCCGATGTGGTTTCCCATCATAAATGACAAACTTTGATTCCCTATTTATTATTATATAAATGAATTTTCAAAAATCCTTTCTTAGTGCTCACCTTCGTTATAAAAGGAGCTCTTGTGTAATATTTCAAGCTTCTAAACACAGCCTGGTTTAGGCTGTACGTTATTTTTAAATGCATTTAAGATGAGCATTCTTATTAAAAACATAACTTCTAACTCAATACAAACTAACATACAACTAAAGAAAAAAACAATGTCACATAACCTGAGAAATAGATATAAAAACAAACTTGAAGTCATCAGCGTACGCACTAATTACGGTAGAAAGACTATATTATTTGAAGGAGTACATCTGTTCAATGCATTACAGGACGACATTAAAGAGTGTGATAACGTAAATATGTTTAAATATAAGATGAAGAAACATTTAAGTGCATTATAACTGCTAATACTCTGGAGGAAATTTGTATTGTCACTGTATTTATGTTTATTACTTTGTATCTCATTATAAGCGGACTGTATGTTCTTATGAGAAATAAATTTCTTTAAACCGATTAAAATCGTCTCATCGTAACTGTCTGTATGTATTTCAAACATTTACATGTTAGTTTTTTTTTGCTTTCCTAAATCATAATTTTGAGATTGTCATACCTCCTTATGAGGAACAGGGTGTAAAGTTTACTCATTAGTTATAGAAAAAGGATGATCCTCCGACCAGACGGGTGACGTGTCTGGTAGGCACCTGTCTGACGGTTGTAAACATATGCTAGTCACGGGTAAACTCTGCTTGCGCGATTCACCGTTTTGCGTGACGTCAGTGGAATGTGTAGTTCGCATGTGGCGATGTAGATGCCGCCACAAGATCTTTAAAAATGATCTTCTGTAGGTTTTCTAAATTTTCCGAATTATATAGAAAGTTCACAATAGTATGACCTTCTGTTTTTTTTTCGGATGGGAAATCTTCAAATGACCCCTCCCGCTCTGGGTGGAGCGGAAGGGAGTGTAGACTAAGAACTGACTAAAACCCACCCATGTTCCTTCCTTTGCCCTTTATATTCCGGGGTAGTGGTAACCCTTTCGGACAATCCCGCTGGCCCGGCAGGCTTCGGCCCTACGGGGCCCCTCAAATTATGCTGACAACTCTTTGAGGCGCGTGTGGAACACTTACGCGCCGTCCTGCACGGGCCTGGTCCTGATCGGACGGTGAGCTACCCATTGCTCTCCGCCCGCAGGCCCGCGCCTACGGTGGCCGGGAGTCGTCACGCGGCTCCCGACGCCCGGAGCGTCTCCCGCGGCAGCTGGGACGGGAGGCTCTCTCCCTCATCCGTCCCGCTACCTCCTTCGCTAGCATGACTGCTTCGCAGAAGGAGGCGACTGCCTCCCACTCCCTCCCGCCCCGGACCATGGCTTGCACCAGGGCCGGGCCCGAGAGGAATAGTATAACCTTACCTGAAGTCAGTGCGATATATCTTGGAGTTGTTCGGACAATTGTCGAGCTCGTTCACTATATGGTCACCATCGTAGTCATTATCACAGACATCGCCGACGCCGTCATCTAGGTTTTAGAAAAAAATATGATGAAGTACAGAACGAATATTTCTGTAATGTATTGGCGAACAATAAAAAATGAATATAACCATTTACCGAGTGTCTACCTTCCCGAATACAAAATGGCTTATAACTCTCATAACAATAAAACTTATATTGTATCTCGTTTAGTATCTGCGAAGTTGTTAATATCTTAAAAACACTTAAACTTTTTTAATAAAGGTTGCCAACAAAGGTGAAGCTAGTTACCCATTCCAAAGCGTATTAGGTTCCTATGGAGAAGAACAGACAAGAAACCCCGTGAACACTCTTTTAAACATAGACATAGTTACAAAATATTGGTTACATCACCCATCTTGGAATTATAGAAACACACGACGGCACATCAAGCTATATATCCCCAGTTTTAGTTGACCTCGCATTGTATAGGCTTTTCATATAATGAGAAATCTGCTTATACTGGAAACATATAGCTTGATATGTCGACGTAAGAACCTATATATTGTTCATCTTCTTAGCGTGTCGATTACACATATAACACGAAAAAATGGATGTATTTTTTTAAATTTGTTTTGCCCAAAATTCATTAGGTCATCACGTGTGCAATATACATATTGTTAATAGGTAAACTCAAGCGCACTCACTGTTAGAATCCTTCTGATCCCTATTCTCGATATAAGGACAGTTGTCGTCCACGTCGGGCACGCCGTCTCCGTCGTCGTCGTCGTCGCACGCGTCGCCGATGCCATCCTCGTCCACGTCCAGCTGGTCACTGTTGGGCACTGTCGGACAGTTGTCTATACTGTCTTGGATACCATCCCTAGAAAATATTTTAAAGTTAGCACATTTTTTAGTTAATAAGACTGTGTAAGCTTCCGTATCTTTATCTTTATGATGATCATCTTGAGACTTATTTTATATATTAGCGTTGTATTAATCGTGACAGATAATTCATAGGTTAGATTAACACCGATATTTCAAGCTCAAGGCTCCAGACTCAAGAAACAATATTTCTTCTGTCCAAACATCCATTGTATTACACAATGGATGTTAGAGATAGAGATTCGGTTTTCCATACTTATACAATGGGAAACCCCTCTATCTCTTTCTCTGTTGTTCTAATGGCATCGTTCGTGTGTTAATCAATATTCATTCATTTATTTTAGTTTTCCTTAATTTGGAATACGACATTATTAATTGCGTTGTCCTCTCATACAGATGGATAGCCAATTTCCTTAATTTGGGAATTGATATGAAACAATTAATTGGGTAGCTTTCTCTTATAGCCAACACACAGCTAAACCTGACATATTCTAGTCAAAATCGCATCATGTTTTGCGTGCCCTGACTTCGGGCGTATGACTTCAGGGTTTTGTATTTGCTTAACTTGACTATCTTCTATAATTATGTATACTTACTGATCTCTATCAACATCGCTGTCACAGCTGTCACCCACGCTATCTCTATCAGCATCTTCCTGCGCAGAGTTCCGTATACGAGGACAGTTGTCACAAGCGTCGCCTACGCCGTCGTTGTCCAAGTCTTCTTGAGCCGGGTTGTAGCGACGTGGACAGTTGTCCATCTCGTTTGGTATACCTGGACAAGGGACATTGTCAATTAATAAATATTGAAGACTACCTAATGACCCCCAAGCATTTCAATGCCTTTTCGATTTTTTTTTTTTTTGTTTGGTACCTTATCCCGTGCGCACACAACAACTAAACCAAAGTTTCATCACAATCGGTCGTGCCATGATCGAGTTTTTGCGAGACTAACTCACGGTAATAGATGTTTTAATATACAGGGTTATTGGCAAAACATTAACACCCCTCTCAGAACTATATTACTAACATCATAAACAACAACTTTTGTTCTATGACTTTTAATAATTCATCAAATTTTAATTCATCCGACTTTCATACAAAAATAAAAATATTACAAATCAACGAATATTCGATTTTCTGATACGGACTCTACGCGAATGAAAAGAGAGCGCTAGTTAGGTAAATAAATTTACCGTGTCTAGTACAAAATTCATCGAAGGGGAGCGGGGGTTAAATAGAACAATTTGGTAAATGTCGTATCGTCGTGTCGTGTCGTATCGTTACGTAAAAATTCGTAGAACAAAAGTTGTTGTTGATAGTGTTTTACCAATAACCCTGTATATAATAGATATTGAAGGGAATTTAAAACTGAATAAAAGGCTTGTTGTGATAAAGGATGTTTGTGATACCGAACCATAAGACGTAAAGTGAGAATGCAAAAAGAAAACATTTTTATTTTCAAAATCGTTGAAGAAAAAGTAAGACTGTATAACGATTTATTCTCCATATATTCTTCTTTACATAGTCAACGTTAAAATTCGTTTATGTATGGCGTCACCAGACAAATTCGCTTACGAGCTTCAGGGCCTGAAAACCAATTTGTCAGTAAAACGATTCATAAATTCGGTTTTAATGTCACCGAAATTATGCCTTCAAATAGAGTATGTGTAAATACTATTTTTTTTTCAAAGGTTAGACATCTCGAGTGTACAGGTTACTTCTATGCAAGCGTGCTCCATCTTCGACCATCTCACCGCTAACCATCTGGTGAAAAAGTTGCCAAACGCAACCTTATCTACGCGTATATCTTATATGTATATACGATCTATACATATACATATTATATGTATATACGGCTCGCTAGTCAAATATAAAAAAAGCATTCTCTCACTATCATTATCCATATCAGGATCACAGACGTCTCCGAGTCCGTCTCCATCGGTGTCCTCTTGTCCAGGGTTGTACCTTCGGGGACAGTTGTCACACGCGTCACCTCGCTTGTCGCTGCGGTCTTCATCGCGGTCCAGTTGGTCAGGGTTGGGAGTTAGGGGGCAGTTGTCCTGGTAATTAATGAATTATATATTTTACGCACATTTGTCTGGTTTTCAAGAGTCATCATCATAATCAGCCTATAATAAAGCCCATCCCACTGCTGGGACATAGACCTCCTCTCGGTGAGAGGGAGTGGGCCGTAATCCACCACGCGGGCCCAGTGCGGGTTGGTAGATGTCACATGTCTTCGAATTTTTGGTTCTAGGACATGCCGGTTTCCTCACGATGTTTTCCTTCACCGTTTTGAGAGCAGTGGTGATGAAATAATTTAACACAAAGTAAAGCGCCTGTCGGGGTTCGAACCTACAACCTACAACTTGTAAGTCGCGGCCGTTACCACTGGGCCACCACTGCTCACTTCCAAGAGTATAAAACTTAAATTAGTGCTTTTACATTTTAACGGGTTTCCTATGTTAAACCGTTTGTGAAAAGACAGAATGGATAGAATATGGGCTCGGATAAATTTTAATCATTATCTTCCATTTACTGTTAGTGTTCATACAGACAAGCGGCGTCAACGTCAGAGGCAATTGCAGCCGTCGCAGCGTCGCGCATTGCCGACTGCCGCCGACAACGTGCCGCTCGTGTATTTGAGTAGGGTGCTCTAATACACGAGTGGCACGTTTAGTCGACGGCTGCAGTTGCCTCTGGCGTTGACACGTTTCGCTCGTGTGTATGAACACTTACCAGTAAGGCATAACCGGAAGACTTGCCCAGGTTGGAGACTTGTCCTACCCTAAAAAAACTACAACAACGCTTTCAATGTGCACCCGAAATTCAAAACACCTTTTCGAACAAGGTATTGCATTCCGACCTCAAAAATAAACTCTGGCTGAAAATTGCAGTTGTCTAAACACTTTAAAAGTCTGTAAATTTTCTCCAAGACCATTTACTTAACTATTATTTTTACAGTTCTCTGTATTCGATGGAATCTTCTCATTATGAATAAGATGGCGTTTATTGTCTCTCCGTGATTAATTCCATTGACTTTTAAAATTCTTTTATCTCCGAGCTTCGGGAAAGTGAGAATAATTCAGTACTGTAACATTCTAATATATTGTAAGCCCAGGATTTTATTAAAGCACAGTAAGGTCTATGAGACAATGGTCTCACTTATTAAGATATAGTAAACAGTCTTATTTGCATGAGAACTTTATAAAACAAATACGAACAAAAGCGTCGAGTCTAGCCAACTGCTGCTAAATAATAAAACACCCAGGAATATTTTTGAGCAAATGTTTCATGCCTTGCTAGAAATTAAAAAATCTTTTGTAGAAAAAAACTGTGTGTTCATTGTGTTACGGATTATGGCTGGCTTAGCTGTTTAGCCAATCTAATCTTGCATTAACGAAATTTTAAGCTACCCCAGTAATTTTTCTTTTCTTTTAAAACACCGTACACCTTCGGAATGAAATGGTGAAAAGCCAAAGATTAGTATTCGCGCACTGATTGTATTTTTGATTAATTTTGAGGAACTTGGAGATGAAGATACAAAATTGAAATACACAAAAGATTTTAGAATTGGCCACAGGCAAGTTTACGATACATCGCCATCTTTTGCCTAAATATCACCATCACTTTCCACCCTTAATGTGCCTACTTTTTAAAAACCTTAATTAGTATGCCATCACCATGAGCATCAGGGTCACAAGAGTTACCACACCAAAACTATCACCGTCAGCGTCTTCCTGTCCTGAGTTGGAGACATCAGGACTGTCAGCCTTGCAATGAGTAGTCTCCTATGCTATCTCCATATTTCTTGGCCTAAGTAGGTAAAGTTGAAATCTAAGGCACTTACCGGCAGATTAGCAATGCCATCACCATCAGCATCTGGGTCACAAGAGTCTCCTATTCCATCACCGTCAGCGTCTTCTTGTCCCGAGTTGGAGACGTCAGGACAGTTGTCAGCCTTACAGCGAGGTTCGGAACAGCCTAGTTGGTGATCTGGGTAACCGTCCAGGTCCTTGTCAGGACCGCAGACTGTACCGTTGCCTGCCCAGCCAGTCTGGAATAAAAGTAGCGAGTGAAATATTGAAAATATTTAACTGACCCTCCAAAAGCTTACTTTTTTTAATTAATGAATCTCTGAAAACTTTTTGCGCTTTTAATAATGCACCCTTTTTGTTAAATAATTGAGCCCTTTTTATAACTTTTTGGCAATTTCTCACAGTTCATCGCAGTAACTAAGCTACCCTAGCTTAGTTACTGAGACGAGTTACCCCGACCTTAAGGTTAGGTAAGGTTGTAACTATGACCAAACGCGCGCGAGCCGAGCGAGCGAAGCCAGGAGCGCCGCGACAGCGGTTGGAACGCGCTACATCCAAGTTGGTCGAAGTTACTTGGCTATTGAGTATATTTAGGATGCCTAAATAGGAATTATTTGAGATTCAGATTCATTATAATAGTATAATCATTATACTATAACTAGAGTGTTTAATAATATTTTTAAGAGCGCAACATGAGAAAAACTCCTTTTTATTCAAAATATTTGATTTTGGATAAAAAGAAGTTTTTCTCCTTAATATGTAAGTACATTAACCCGAGAAAATAGGCTACTGTTTGTATTATTGAATCATACTTAATAACTTATGTCGACGTTGTTTCGCCGGTAACGCTTTTTCGTCCAGAAAAACGGTAATTTGGCAAAGTTAGATATTGTTGTTGGCAACAGATATTGCGTGTATACCTACCCGTCAAGTACCCAGTAACAAGAAGTACCTGTTTTGTATCATCGTCGTATGCCCTAAAAACAAAGGGTCGTCATGTTAAGCTTCCCCGACAACTTCGCCTGTTGTTATGAACCGTTGCCAAACATGTCGAGCGTCACGTTTTGCCCGTAAATACTTGCCTCGTGAATATTATACGGCTTAACGGTGAGTAGTAGCTCTATGTAAAGTCCGGGGAAGTACTTTATTACCTATTTCTGCCGCCAAGAAGCGTTGGTATGTAAAGGTCTGTGAAGTTTGATCAATTAGTGTATAGTCTGCTCCAGAAACAGTTTCTGAGAGAGTAAATCAACTCTGATCAAATTAAATTATTGTTTTAGTAACATTTAAAATCATCGGAAGTCGAAATCCAAGAAGCACGGCTGCGTCGTGTTCACGTAGTAGCTACCCACAGTATACGTACCGCGCAGACACACTTGTACCCGTAGCCGCACACGGCATTGTACCGGCGACAGCGCGCGGGGTCGCAGCGCTGCACGAGCTCGCCCGGACCGAAGCACGGCCGCGTCGTGTTCACGTAGTAGCTACCTCCGCATGGCACGCACGTGAACGAACCCTGAGATAAGAACAAAGTAATTAATAAGCATAGAGATTATGGGTGAAAAGGATCAGCGGAAATATTCTCTTCGAAAGAACGCATGAAGTAAGACGACCGATTCTTCCAATGTTCAGGGCACAGAAAACTCCGCCATGGGATCTGGAGGCAAAAGTCCTCGCCCACTTAAGGAAGTGGTGAGAGGAGGCAAAACGCCGGGGCGTAACTCCGCTTCCGCGAGAAATCACGGTAAAGCGGACAGAGCTCCGGCGGGATCTCATGGCGACATGCAGAGTGCGATTGTCGCAACCCAGTGCTGGGCAAGCCACAATTGCGGCGATAAGTCCCCTCTTTGAGGAGTGGCTGGAGAGGCGCCACGGCGCACTCATCTTCCGCCTGACGCAGGTCCTCACCGGACACGGTTGTTTCGGGAGGTTCCTGTTCAGGATAAGGCGGGAGGAAACGCCAGGGTGTCACCACTGTGTGGATCGCCCGGAGGACACGGTGGAGGTCTGCCCAGCTTGGGCGGAGCATCGCCGCGTCCTCGTGGAGTAACGCTCGCAAAGGAGGAGGCGGAGCGCGTGAGGGAGAGGCAATCTCTGCGCCCTCACGCCCCTAGTCGCCGCAGGAGACGCCCTGGACGTCGGGAGTCACCAGCCGACTCCCGGCCACCGTAGGCGCGGGCTTGCGGACGGCGAGCAACGGGCAGCTCGCCGCCCGGCAAGGACCAGGCCCGGGTCGACGGCGCGTTGTGTTCCACGCGCGCCTCAAAGAGATGTCAGCACGAACTGACGGAGTCCGCTAGGGCCGATGCCTGCCAGGGCCGCGGGTTGTTCGAAAGGGATACCGTGGCCCCTGGCTTAGGCAACTGAAGGAACACGGGAGGGTTTTAGTCAGTAAAAGTCTGACAAGCCCTCCTGCTCCACCCAGAGCGGGAAAAGTCATATGATGATTTCCCATCCAGAAAAAAAAAAGGGGCACAGAAAGCTACAACTATACTAGTCGTTTATATTTTAAATCTGAATCCGTGACCATACAGACAGATTGGTTGAAGGTCTTACACAATGCTGGAAAATTAGATATATTTTGGATAATTCGAGTGATTTTTAAAAATACAGGAATCGTCCCTCAGATTACCACTGCAGCGAAGAACGAAGGTTGCTGACTCAAATCTTACCGGAGTATTAACACACAGCCTGCCTCTCGGACAATTGGCTCTGCCGTCAGTACACTCGTCCACATCGACGCACTGCTCCCTTCGCCGCTCATTGCCAGACCCTCTCCATCCGGAGCTACCCTCGTACCCGGCGGGGCAGGGTCCGCAAGTGAAGCCGCCTTCTTCGTTCCGACAGGACACGACCTCATCACAAGGACGAATGAGGTCGCATTCGTCTATGTCAACGCAAGAAAACCCTGGAAGAAAAAAAAGAATATTTTTCAAATTATTTTGTTTGATTGCTGGTTGTGAAATAGTAGCTTTCAACATTTATAGCGTCTATACAGGTATGAGGAACAGGGTGTAAAGTTCATTCATACTCCATAGAAAAGGGAATTTCTTCTGACCAGACGGGTGTTGTGTCTAATGGGCAATCAGCCCGACGATTGATGTCGGGGCGTTGCGCGTTGTATAAATGCTAGTGGCGCGGTAAACTCTGCTTGCGCGATGCAGGATTTTGCGAGACGTCAAATGTAATGGCGTATGATTCGTAATTTGCATGTGGCGATATAGTTGTTGCCACACGTCCAGTTCAAAATCCAGAGCAGTTAAAGGAACTGGAAACTGGTGCACGTTCTCTCGAGTTTATGCAGCATCCTCTGCTTTTGCTTTTAGTCTCACCATGATCATTCCATCATCATCCATGATCATATATTCTTAACATTGCTTCCAAATGATTACTTTTACAGATAGCTTAGCAGAATATCATGTCAGTCTTGTTATCACTTACCATTCCAATCAAATCCTTTGGGACATCCTTCACATTCATAGTACGGACTGCTGGACTTGGGACTGCACCGTCTATGTGCGCAGGGTTTGTGGGTGTCACAGATATGCTGACACTGTTGTCCGTTGCCGTTGTACCCAGCAGGACAGGTGCCACAACGGGGACCTGATGACGTCTCCGTGCATTCTACACCTGAAAATTTGACATAAGAACTTATTGACTATAATTTCAGAACCAATGCATCAAAAGGCAGTCCTTTTGATGCATTGATGCGCAGCTGCGCAGCTATTGAAAGCTCAGTAACTTTCAATAGCTGCGCAGAAAACGCTCATGAAACTCTTACAGGAGTAGGTACATACCTTGGTAGCAAGAATTCTGGTGACAAGACACTCTGTAGCATTTCTCTCCATTTCCATGGTAACCCTCTGGACAAGAGGCACACCGGTAGCTACCATCCGGCAAGTCCTGACATTGTACACCTGGCAAAAATACGTAAATTAATAACGTAAAATTTTACGTAATTAATACTTAAATTTTTTATCGTTTCTTTTGTAGATTTGTTTATTTCTTGACATATAATAAGGGCTGGATCGATCGGCGAGATCGAGGGCGATCATGAAGATCATATATTTTTATACAAAGCACCTCATCAGCAACTTAGAGTAGAAACACTGAACTCTTAGTACTCACGTCCTCCAAAGCAAGGGTTGGCACTGCAGGCAGTGCGACAAGTTTGCCCGTCGCTGGTTTGTCGTCCTGGGCATCGCTCACACCGGTAACCCTGCTCTGTGTCCACGCAGCGTTCCACTGGAGAACAGATGAAACTCAATAACCGAGGCATAATGTTTAATCATGACAAGGCGTAACCTACACATTATTAGTCTTCTGATATCTAGAGATACCAAGGGATATGTGAAGTACTGTAGCTTATCATATCCTTAATCTACCAACTCTTTGGTTTACTAACCAGGGGGTCTACTCCGAACTGGTATCGGCCGAATGTTAGGCCGTTTCCTGCTACGAAGTTATTATTTGGTTCGGTCGGTCCCGATCCTACACTCCTACACTCTTTCGAATATTGACTATGGTCACCCAACTGAGCAGATCCGAACTTTTTTCGCAATTTTCAATAATATTCGGTTCGGCCATGTGTCGGTTCGATCCGATCATTCGCACTTTGCACTTTGTAGTAGACCTCCTGTACTATTCATTAGAGATATTGTCATAATCTGCCAACTTCCTCTGAACTTATAACTAGAGGAGGGAGAGGAGGAGCTGATCCGTGTATGGCTCATTAAACGACGCTGGGTAGCTTGTAACAATGGCAGTAAATGGTTCTTTGAACCTAATATGACAACTGCTACTAGCTTTGCCAGGCAGCATCTGGACTTGGAGTTTTGCCAAAACTCAGTGACGATAAAACAATAAGTATACCTTCATAACACCAACCTTTTTGTGACCATGGAAGGGGATATATTTACTCTGCACTAATCTGAGGAGCAATTCTCGTAATTTTAAGAACGTTCACAGTGTGATCTCAGTTTCAATCTGTCAAAAACTCCTCTAATTTCCCTACATTTTGACAAGTTTTTGACATTTGTTTGTCGCCGAGATGAGACTGCGACTAGATTTTGAACGTTTTAAATTACGAGAATTGGCCTCCTGATGATCAAATAGTGGCATTATATGGCTACTCTTTCTTCGGCATTTATTTTATTCCATCAACGACTACTTATACGATAAGAATAGTTGGTTGCCTTAGTTAACGCAAGACAATGTTTGTGTTCTTTCTCCAGAATTAGCTTACTGGCAGGTTGTTGTTATTAGTATTAACTTATTTATTTATTTTACTTCGATGGTCCTAGTTTATCATTTGTGACTTCAAGTGACAGCTATGTGAACAGAACCCAGCAATGCATAAATATGTAAGCTGTCACGCCCTTTATGCCTGGAGGCGTTTATTTACATTTTAATTTTAATTAATTCATTTTTTAGCTTGAGTACGTATAGTTTTTTATTATATGGTTAGTATATTGGCGTGGCTATGCAGCTGTACGCTGAATAGTGCTTGAAATTATGAATAATGCTTAAAAAACTTGAAATTATGAGTTGAAAAACCATTTTTTCTTTTATTTGTTTTATCGTTATTAGATCTTGATACCCATAACGTCTGTGAAGTTTCGCCAGCTAATTTAATTTGACTCCGTATAGATAGTCACTCCGTATAGATAGTCATGTTTGTATCCTCAAGAAGTAATTATTTTCAACGTCAAAGTCTAGTATATCAATGTAAGTGTCACCTACCTTGTGAACAGGGTCGTCTGTTGCAGGTGATCGGTCTACATCTCTTGCCGTCGCCCTCCATGCCTTGCGGGCAGGAGCCGCAGTCGAACCCAGTGGCTGTGTTACGGCATTCTACGCCTGTATCACACGATAGTATCAATAACATGGTTTGAAAAGATTGGTCACCGTTTCTACCTCCCCCTATTTTTTCCCTTATATCCGTATTAGGATAGTAAAAGTTGGCAATAGAAATTTGTGTCCTCGTATGTATATTATTTACTTTTGCCAATCTCTTTTAAAAGGGCTTACATTAGTAGGCAAATTTTTAATCCATTTAATAAGAAACCATCCTTTTAATTTTTAATCCAGCTAATGAGACGAGTCGACGTCGTAATCGATGTTTTGCTGGTTGGCCTAATGACTAACCAGTAAAACATCGATTACGACGTCACTAAACTTCTGATTTAATGTTGCTTTTCAACTGTAATGTCTTAAGCAAATGATTTTCTTTTTTTTTTTCCAACTTCTTAAGACTTTTGAAAGAGATATATCATAAAATGTTTAAACCTCAATCCAGAATAATATCATGTCCACAATTAATTTCCAATATCAAAACAAAAAACTGTATAAATAACTCAAAAGCAACATTGCTTATCTTCGTTTACCTAAATTACCTTGAACAAGGAACATCATTAGATACACTTTCGCCTACAGAGCCACCAATCATCCCGACATCATCATAATTGACAAATCTAGTTATTCATTCACAAATATGAATAAGGTTAATCAAGCAACTTGATATTAGGTGGGCGAGACTCGCGACTCTGTAGACAGACATCTGACACATATGGACTAGTACACACGACGATATATCAAGATATATATTTCCAGAATTAGCTGACTTTGCATCGTTTAGGCATTCCGTACAATGAAAGGTCAGCTTATACTAGAAATGTATAGCTTGATATATCGTCTAGCGAACTATATGAAATAAAACGCGAATTTAAAAGAACACTTTTAATTAAAACCCACACTTTGAATATAAAAGTTGCTTGATACACCTTAAGTTAGATGGTGATGTAATACGGCAAGAACTAGATGATGTTACTAACTTTAATGAAGCTAACTTTGTTAATGATTATAATGAGAATGTAAATATAGTATACGTGTTAGTAAATGCTAAAAGTACAAAATATTAATGTTAAGAGGGAATAATATTCAGATTCATACAATATTACTGCTGCATTATGAAATAAATCCTAAGTTGATAACTCTGTATTTACTGTACTAAAACAAACTTTACACACAAAAAAAAAAGCTTTTTTTCTATACTAACTTGACAGTACGTAAAAACCTAGAATTTCGATAAATGCAAAACTGAAATCTCTAGAAAAATATCTAAAACTGGTAAGACTATCATGAATTTAAGTATATAGTTTTTCATAGTAATATTTAATAACCAGGATAGCAGGAAGATCCAGTGCATCTGTCAGGAGCTGGCGGAGTGGGCACGCGGTTGCAGCACTGACGCAGTTGATTGCGCAGGTTGTCGATGATACCCTTCTGTTCGCCGACCTCGCGCCGAAGGAGCTCGATCGTTTGGCGAAGGAGAGTCAGCTGACGGATCACTTCGTCTGGAAGATGAAACACAATGAGTCGTCAGAGGGGTGTTTGAGATTCCATTAATAGAAATGACGATGCTTGAAGAAGACAGCCGGCCTTGAAGAAGGCCCAGCAGTTTCGGCAAATGATTTTAATGATACATTCAATGCTCCCGGATAAAAGCGTGCAGCCAAATAGTATGTTTCACGTTCCAATCGTAGCTTCTAAAGCAGATTATTTCGTTTCGATCATAGATCATTGGAAACTTATTATTGATTCAAAATATACAAAGATAGATCGATCAACAGTACTTCGACGCCTAAGTAACCTTTTGTTTTTGAATATATGTCTATTATAATACCTATATAGTGTAAATAATCAGCTGAATAATAATTTACTATTGTATGCGTTGCTTTACATGTTACAAAAAATAGACAAAACATTCAGAATCAAACTTACCATCACAAGATTCAATAGCGTTCGAAGGTATATCTCCTCTATTGGGAACCGGCTGCGGCAGATTAATATTAGGATCGATATAGTTTCCTTTGTAATCGTCTCCTTGCATCTGTTCCTCTCGCTTCCTCCTCGCGTCCTTCGCCATGAAGTCCCTGACTTCTTCGTAGTCAGTTTCTTCCACTGTCGTGAGAGCTGGAGGCCTCATGGTGTCTTCGTGGTGGTCACAGTTAAGAGAGTCTAAAACAGCCCGTTCGCTGGTGTATACTTCCACTGGTGCATTTTCTTCGTGGTACTGTAAGAATATTGTAACGCTTTAAAAACTTACAGAAAACCTTTAACTAGCTTCTAAATCATTTAGGACAATCATCTTTTTTGAAATATGAATATGCCGAAATAAATTTTCCACTTTCATGGTTTTCCTTTTAATATTAGGGTTAAATGAAGTCCTAGAAATTTTCAAGCACACTCTACAGTATCTTGAGATTAGGCTTTGCTCAAAGGGTGCTTGAAAATAAAACACTGGCCACTCAAGTATTTAATACTGGTACTCGAGACTCTCATTCTCCAATAAATAATAATCAGATTTTTTTATTTTAACTCCAAAAGAATACTAAGTCTGCTGTTGACATGGTTATGGATTTTATATAACAAAAGAATTGAAGATTGGAATTATTCGAAGAGAAAATTGTAATCACAATTAACGAAAATATCACTTGTTTCAAACTCAGTAGGTACCGCTGCCTGCTCATCATTTGTTTATATTTTTAGATTATTCGATTAAGGGCTGATTTTTCAATCGACATAATTTTTATTCGTGGAATAAATTGACGTCTGACGGTTTTTGTATGGGAGAACAGTCAAAAATTCAAAATTATTCCTCCGATAAAATTACCTGGCGTTGGAAAAATCAGCTCTAAAACGATAAGTAGGTACGACAAGAGTTCAAATCAAATCCATTTATTTGCCAGAATGTAGGGTTACAATGTATGATCTTAAAACTATAATGGCCAAATATCTAATTTTAACCTGCACAATGTTATTAATATAATTAGGTACATTCATAAAAATAAACTCAAAATAGTAGAGTTCATTCATATTAAGTTGTTACTGACCAGCTTCATCTTCTGACTAGATAACATCGCTAGCATATCGTGTCTGCCAGACATGGTGTGCCAGTGCAGGGGTCTGCAGCCCGCGACCAGCTTCACTCTGCTGGGAGTGATGATCAGGGCCAGGGTACCTCGGGGCTGCTCGCCCAAACCCCAGGATACGGACTTTAGGTGACCACCGTGGAGACTCTCCAAGGATACTAGCAAATGCAAAAACAATTATACCTATATTAGGTACGGTAGGCCGCACGTTAGTGGTAACAAAACCAGTATAAACCGGCTTTTCATTAATCTTACTCTATCGTAACCATTGAAACTCCATACTACGCTTAGCCAGCTCAAGGTCAAAGTGTTACCACTGACGTGCGGCGTACAGTACAAAGTAAAAACCAAAGAGTAAATATTTTTTACATATCATCAAGAGCCTGTTTCGCACTTTCTGGTAATACCACTTATCTGCTAACAGTTAAAATTAAAAATAAAAAACTTACAGAAAATGTAGAAAATTATCTGCCAAAAAAGAGGTGGTGAAACAGCCCATGCCATGAGCCAAAGAGACAGTACTTATATCGATTTGGTCTATAACTTATTTTCAAACTTACTTTAGAAATAATTCCTACTCCTACAAACCGGCCATCATTTACGACTTATTAATTGCGAATTTAACTGAAGTAAATTGAGTTAGTAAACTGACAAGTTCGTTTAACCGAGATGACGTTATCTAAAGCTAATTGCATCTTCAATCATACTCGTATTTACGACATAACTTTTTCCTCATAGCAATGGCATAAATGCATTTCGCTTCTCAGATCTATGAATTCAAAGATATCAAATGACATTTTTTCAAGAAAATAAACAGCTATGGAGAATCAGCTCTATCTGAATATTTAAATTTCCTTTTTAGCTTCTCAGTTTGCCCAATGAACAAGTATAAAAGTAGATGTAGGTAATACAGCTTAGTGGTTTTATTCGTTACGGCACATATGTTGTGGATGATGTGGCCGCTCTAACAGTAATGTGTTTAGACGTTTCTACAACATAAATTGTACACTTGTTCTTTCTCAGCCAAGCGGTATTTTAGGCTGAAATTGACTTTACTTTTCTTTTAGAAGTATTTATAATGTTATTGCCTTAGTTACTGGCATCAGCTACTGTCAAAACCTGCTCTGGTGGAGATTCACAGATGACTCCGTCCTGAAGTATAAATGTGGAACTGTACCACAAACAATGGGCACTTAATACTGTATAATAAATAAAATAAATAAATAAATAAATAAAAACTTTATTGCTTAAAAGGTGTTGCAGTAAATACAATAAAAACAGTTGCACTTTACAAATGAACACTGGTATACAACATAAATGGTTGGGGTACTGTCCTCTTAGATAGGCTACATAATAGCCTGTAGTAAAGAGAAACAGTGCCGTATCCCTCTAGAATGGAGAAATCAATTGCTTAGTGTTTAAGTTAAAAAATTAAAGATATTAGTTTTGTTTTGTAATATAAAACAAATAGTTAAATTAATGGAAAATGCCTGAAAGTATTAAAGTCTATATCAGATATGGGTAAGTGTGCTGTGTGGGAGTATATGTGTGTGTGTGTGTTTATGTGTGTATGTGTGTATGTGTTTGTTTAAGTTTTGAGAGTACGAGTGAAGCGTGTATACTTATGATAGTATAAAAAAAGATTCAGTGTGGAAGAAAGGATTCAGTTTCGTCATACGTTTTGTCTAGTAGGAAGGAGCGGACTGCTGATTTACATTCTTGAAATGATAAACAGTATACTGAAATATTTGCATTAATTTTGTTGTACAAGAAAGGGCCAAGATAATAGAAAAAACCTTTCGTAAAGGAGTAGCGGGGCTGTGGAAGGGAACAAATTAAATCTTTACGTCGTTTTTTAAGTTTAACAAAGGGAGTAAGGTAATGTTGTAATAAGATTGCATGAAAAATAAACAACTGTCGTACATTAAAAACATTGCATTCTTTATATAACAGAGTGGTGGAGAATAAAATTGGACGAAAGGTTGCAATTTTTAATATCGCTCTGTGCGCAATTTCCAATGGAAGTAATGTGGTTTTAGAAGCACCACCCCAGCAAGAAATGCAGTAAGATAATATTGACTGACAGAGCGCATAGTAGACATTGCGGATAATAAATTGGTTAGCTACAATTCTAAGTGTTTTGAAAATAAACATCAACTTACGCACTCTGCCCGTCAATACTTCCACATGGGCCTTAAAGTTTAAGGTATTATCTAAAATTACGCCCAGGTATCTAATACTATTTACAGACTCTATCTGAGCGCAGTTACAATTTTGTGTGAGACATGTGTGAGCTATGAGTGTCAGATTATTTCTTGGCTGGGATTTTGAACTAATAGAAAAAGTGATATATTTAGTTTTGCTAGTGTTGAGTGTTAGGGTGTGACCCAAAAGCCACTCAAGGGTGGAGTCGAGACCCTTTTGAGCTTTAATTTGAAGTTCTGACCAGGAGTCTGCGGAGAATGTTATTGCGGTATCATCTGCATAAGTTACAATATTAGAATTTGGTATACTTAGATTGCAGAGGTCATTGATAAAAACCAGAAACAGTGTAGGGCCAAGAATACTCCCTTGTGGCACTCCATACTCAATAGGAAGCTCGTTACTAACGGAGTTTCCCATTTTAACCACTTGCGTTCGACCTGTGAGGTAACTTTGGAAGAACTGGAGTTGTGGACCTCTGACACCTATGTTTTCGAGTTTTTGTAGAAGGGTTTTAATGGGAACGGTATCAAACGCTTTCGCGAGGTCTAAAAATACTGTAAGTACTTTTTTATTATTATTAAGGTTTGAAACAATAAAAGTAGTCAATTCGTGTACAGCGTCAGAGGTGGACTTTTTTACGCGAAAACCGAATTGCTGTGGTGAAATAAGGTTAAAGTGCTCTAAATAAGCTCTCAACCTCTTATTAATGAGGCGTTCCATTACTTTGGAGAGAGCACTTAGCACTGCAATTGGTCGATAATTGTTAACAAAGTTCCCATCGCCACCCTTGAGGATGGGGTGAATAACTGCCCTTTTTAATGTTGTGGGAAAGACAGAGGTCTGAAAAGAGAGATTAAAAATATGGCATATAATAGGTGCCAGAGTACCAGAGTACCTTTTCAGAATGGTAGGTGAGATCCCGTCCCAGCCAGTTGCTGCACTAGATCTTAAAGAATTGATAGTTTTCAGGATCTCATCATTGTCGGTTTCTTCGAGGACAAAGGAAGACAAGCTGGTAGGAGTCTGTGACGAGGTCGTTTGAGATGATTGCACAGTATTTCCAGTGATTTTATCGGCGAGCTTCTTGCCGATGCTGACGAAAAAATCATTTACTTTGTTACATGAATCAATTGGGGAATGTGAATTAAGTAATAGTTGAGTAGATGAGTGCTTTGATTTGGTAGAGTAAGTTATGTTTTTTATTACAGTCCAGAGCGCCTTAGAATTTTTTCCTGCATTTTTTAGTTGTTCGCTGTCGTATTGCCTTTTGGCTTTTTTTAGGAGTTTAGTACAGAAATTTCTGTAACGTTTATAGGTCATATGGAGGATTTCGTTGTTTGGTGACCCTTTAAGCCTTTTGTGAAGTGTATCTCTGTTGCGAATACATCTCAACAAACCGGGAGTTATCCAAGGTTTGAGTACCCTTTTCCTCGCAGGCTGTATTGAGGTGGTTGAGTTCTCCAATATAGCTTTTGATACTAATTTTACTAGTTTATCAGTAGCAGCGTTCGCATCCTTTATTGATAGAATAGGGGTGAAATTCATCAGTTGGAAAGATTTGTCTAGGCTTTCAAAATTGATTTTAGTAACAGTGTAGCTGTCTGTTGTGCGCACTTTTTTAGTTTTGATACATGCTAGAGAGGAGTAGTGGTCAGTTATAGAGGACTCAAAAATTAGTGTTGTTGCAGGACAATTTGTACGCATAAAAGTGTGGTCAAGGCAGTTGTTTCCTCTTGTCGGAAGTGCATGAGCAGGTAGAAAGCCATGAAATGCGAGACAGTTTAAGTAGTTTTGGGAGCGAGTATCCAAGGGTGACCCAATGTCAATGTTAATGTCCCCAGTGAAAACAACAGATTTAAATTCGCGTAGGGTGGGAAGTATGTCATTTAGCGCACTTAAAAATCTGTCTATATTATCAGTAGACGGTGAGCGATAAACGCATAGGATTGCTGTACCGATATTAGTCTTGATTATTAACCCAGAAGCTGAATTATTAAAGTCAGGTTCTTCCACCGTGGGGTTAAGAAATGATTTCGTGAAGACTACCACCCCATCACTCTGGTTAATATGTTTCGTAGTTTTGTGACTGGTGTAACTGTCAATTACAGGAATTTGATGATTTCTCAGGCAAGGCAACCAGCATTCTGTTAAAGCTAATACTTCACAGTCGAAAGAAAGGCGATTTAAAAATGCTTGCAAGCTTAAAAAGTTACAATTAATAGACCTAATGTTTTGACAAAAAGTTTTTAGGTAGTTGTTTGAGTTTCCTAAAAGTTGGTTTACTTGTTCTGGTGTGCAGGTATGTGCATCAGATACTGAGGTATCATCAACATTGTTTAACAGTGTTAAAACGCTATCGGACATGGTATTAATTTTTGGGTGAGGGTAGAATGGTTGTCTAAGATAATGACCGAGTTCACCATGTCGGGCCTGGATAATAAGTTGTATGAAAGCACGTATGAGATATGTTGAATGGAAAGTGAGCGCGTTATGTGTGATCTGGAGTGATATGAGTATGTATATATGGTATAGTGTATAAATGTTTGAGTGAGATAGTGTGAGTGTGAGTTGAAACTATTTAACATTAAAAACGTATACAAGCAAATATTACTAATTTTACAATATTCTAAGATAATTATATAAGATGAGAAAAATAAGTTAAGTTGAAAACATGCTAGCGCGATTAAGAGTCATGCATCAGTAGGGTGAGACGTTTGCAGCAGTTGTTGATCATTACTAAGTTGCAAGATTTGCAGTAGGTGCTGGTCATTCTTTACCAGAATGTATTGACTCTCAGCATTTTTCTTCAACATTACACGTCCATTTGACGTCCAACAATAGGCGTACCCGTTCTGCTTGGCGAAGTTTCTTGCTGTATAGAAAAGCTTTTTGGATAGAGCGGTAAGCTGTTCAGCAATATAGATAGGACCACGAGGTCCTTCAAAGCCTAAGTGAGTTGAATTAATTTTATTATTGGGGTTTTCCCGGTTAAACTGCTTGGCGGCCATTAAAAAATTGCTTCTATGTAGGGTATTTGTAAATTCGATGCTGATATTGGAGGTTTTATTTTCCTTTTTAGAAGGCAATCTTGAAACGTCACGTATGTCCGAGATTTGAATGTTAGTATCCAGAGCTTTGGACAGATGTTGAACCAAAGTGTACAAGTCGTTTTTCGTTTCTTTTGGACGCTTAGGTACGTTACGTATCTCGATGCAAGTTTTTATACAGCTGCGATCAATATTATCCAGTTTTTCTTCAATGGAAACCAGCCCCTTTGCCATCTCGTTACGGTCTAATTCAAGCTTAGCGATTTTCTTCTCTAAAAATGTCAATTCAGATGATATTGCTGTCATCGATTTTTCGATTTCCTTGGTTGTATCTTCTATTTTTGTATATTGAGATTTAATTTCTAAGATATGCTTTTCGAATGTGTCCATGCGAGAGTTTTGTGAACGCATTAAATCGTTTATCAATTCCTTGAGGTCGGACTTAAGTTCGTTCCTTAGATCCGAGAATTTGTCGGCAAAGTTGCCCAAGTGGCTACTGTCATTAGACGGTCGACGACGCTTAGCTCTCTGAGTAATGTTAATAGGGCTGACATCTAACAATAAGCCTTCTTCCACGCATAGTTTTGGTAAATCAGACTCAGAGCGTGACGGAGTAGCAAGTTCCATAGGAGATTTCGGCGGCGTCTTAAACATACTCAACTCCTTCTTTTGCTGTCGTAAAATTTATATAAAGTGTCAAAAAGTGTTGTAGACACTACTGTATCAAAATAAAAGTGGATTTATAAAAACAAAAAGTTGACTTCCAGGGTGGGTTCGAAGTCACGATTTTTCGATTCCGTAGTTAGTGAGTCGAATGCGCTCGCCTCGGCGCCAACTGGACTCTACGTATGTACGTTCAAATTGGTGATCCCAAATTACAAGTACTTAACGGAATTAAACGTGCTTAATGACCGTGTCCTTTGTTTGTAGAGGTCATAAACTTTGCACGACACCGTCACTTTTAAAATGTTTTCAACAATAACTTGAGTAATTGTATAAGCACAGGTATGGTTTATGCACTGTTTTATAGGTATTGTTATTGGTCACAAGTATAAACAGCTTTCATAATTGACACTGCACTATTTACTATTATTTTAGATTAAAAATACCGGAGAACACAAAACACGTCCGCTCGCGACCACGTACGGGGGGGGGGAGGAATGTATCCAGCGTGTTCTGTTGTCTCTACGCTACAGGACCAGATGGACGCTACTGAAGGTGCCAAGCTCGTAGCCAAATTCTGGACTGGCTCTATAAAAATTTCCATCGACACGCTAAGATGAAGATTTACCACACACGAAGAAATACTACTACGTAGGAAGCCGCTTACTCTAGAACGATGAATCCATTGTAAAACAAATTGGAAATGGCTTACGTGTTCATTCAGAGGTAAAATGTATCCTGTTTCCTTTGCGTAAAAGCAAATACGTGCCGTTTCGAGGAAGTAGTTAAGTTACGATTTCCTGCGCGTTTAATAACATTTTAAATAGCAATTCATTCTCACGCTTTCTCTCAATATTACTACTTTTAATATATAATAACGTGGGTTCGTGTTTATATCATACGAAACTTGGCTCTCCTGTCTCCTCTAATGGACCAGCACCCTAATTGCGTAACACACTATCAATCACAATCTGAATCATTTTGAAGGAAATTGCTAATCCATTGCTTCATAGGTTCGAAAAATTGGTCTGCTCAACAACGTAATGAATGTTGTGTTACCTAACTACCTGATCTGCAGTGCGATTCTGTAACCATCTCACCGTGAAAACTTAGGTGAAGTGAGCGTGGAGTGAGCTGTCATTCCAACTAATGTTAGGGATTAACACTACTGACAGCTCACATCAAGCTCACTTCACTTGAGTTTTCACGGTGAGATTTTTAAAGAATCGACCGGCAGATCACTTGCATAAAGCTCCTTCACAGTCTATATCATGCGGATGGCCGCATCTATTCATCGTAACCGAGTATCCTCGCTCTATGTTACTCACCCTTATTGCTCTTCCCATTGTAATAAAGCGAGATGGCAACGTCCTCAGCTCCCTTCGCATGAAGCAGCTCCTCTCGCCGGGCACTGCTACCGTGAAGACCTCGCACCAAGATGGCCAGTTCTCCACCGTCGCGAGCGTTCACAGCTGCTGTTATTACGCTGCCTGTTGCGTCTGGAAATAAATTTGAAAGAATTTACTTAATATAGAACACATACATAACATAACATCACGCCTGTATTCCCCAAAGGGTTAGGCAGAGGTGTACCTATAGTATACCCACATTACGCCAGTTATGTTTAAGTCCCATGTAATAGGGGGCGAGCCTATTGCCATTACGCAGGTACAAAACCAGACTCCGGGCTGAGAAATTCCAGATGTAAAAACCCAATAACAATTTACCCGACCTGGGAATCGAACCCAGGACCTCATGACAAGCAGTAGAAGCAGTGTAGTTTACATAAAAGTTGATCGTTTGTCATTATTCTTCGATATTCCATAGAATAAAAATGGGCCCAAAATAAAAAAGTCTTGAAAACATAATGTCTAAGGTGACTGTTGTAGCCCGAGAGAAGAAATGACGGAAAAGTAAACTTTCCAGTCTCCACTCGTACTAGCACAACTCCTTATATCGAAACCCATTAAAGCTAAGCCATAACATCGTTAGACAGTGCCAGCAAACTGTAGTTAAATCTCCTGCCTTTACCTAAAATAAATAAGAATTTACCTAACCACTAAATCCGTGGGTTAATCAATTAATCATGGCTATAAAACGTAATACTATCTACTTAACATGATTAACGATAACCGTTCGAACCTCTGTTACATTTTCCTCGCCACATCAATTTTAATATACCTTCTAGATATTAATTACTAACAGCCCTCGGTAAATAGAATTACTTTCAAATTCGCATTTACTAAACTTAACATTTATTTACGCAAGGTCGAGGTGAGTTTCAGAGATCAGCGAGCTCAAAAGCTCTAGAATCAAGCTTCAAGAGTACTTATTTCTTTAAAATAATGGCACTCATACTTATTATTCTTATTGAAAACCTCTCAAGACAACGTTCGAAACGTTTACGTAAGTCTGCAGATTTGCTCCTAATGGGGCTTTCGTGCCACGAATCACTGACTGAGCGTAATTGGATTATTATTGGAGGATTAATTCACTCTGCTCAATGTTTAATGAATGATTTAAGTTTCTGAGCTTTTGTGTTATTTCTAGATATTATCACGCCTGTTTTTGCCGAAGGGTTAGGCAGAGGTGACCTATAAGGTACGCACGACGACATATCAAGCCATAAAACTCCAGTATAAGCTGACTTCTCATTGTACGAAAAGCTTGAAATGTCGTTCGTATGTATAATATTTCGCCAGTTCGAGCCCCATTTAATAGTTTTATTTCTAATTTAACTAAAGGAATAGGAAGACGCTTGTCCCATAAAGTTGTCCGTTGTCAGTTGGTTTTTTCTTGGTTAGGTAGAGGTGACGTATAGTAGGTACACCCATATTATATCGCCAGATTAACCCCCATGTAATAGTGTTATTTCCAATCTAAACTAAAGGAATAGATAGACGCTTGTTCCTTACGATTGTCCGTTGTCAGCACCTAGATAAAAAGACGTTGCCCATCAACAAACCAAGTCAATGACTGCAAACCCTAATAAACTCTTTTTGAAACCCTAGAGCTTAGTTATATTAAAAAGCGAAAAGTTGAAAATAAATTACTTAATTCATACGCTTGGTTTAATAACAAAGAACCTTTGTAATTTCCAGTGCTAGTCTACATTTAATTGTAAAATAATGTTAAAGAACTTTCAGTTTTGCGATATGTTATACTTAAAATAATACCTTCAAATTATTCAGCAAAATTCTAGTGATCCACATAAATTCGAAGAACTCTATTCGGAAAAAAAATCTCTTAGATAAAGTAATTTGTAAAAGAGAGCAAAGTTTTCTGTTAAAGCAAGATAACAAATCTGAAATCTTTCTTAAACCGAGCGAGCAGATTGGCAAAATAATAGAATTTTTCTACAAAAGAAGCCCACGAAGTGAACCAAGTAGAAATTTGAACTGAAATTGTCACAAAGATCACAAGTTCAGTAGATAAGAGTACCTACCTATTGTATAGATTGTATTGGATTCGTGGTTACGAATGATAACAGCTCGTCAACCCATTGAACTGAGAGATAGGCGGATATTGTTGCTAAATCGAATACTGTGTATAAAATGATATTTCTTAATTTAGCATGAGACAATGAACTAATAAAATATACATCGTGTTTGGAGAACGATTAAAATTATTAAAATAATTGGAGTAGAGTCAATATTTTGGTATCATTTTGTAGGTTGACTCAAATACTTTTGATTAAACATAAAAACATGCAACATTCACGGGTTATTATCCGATTTTGAGGCGGTTTTCACCATCATACCATCATATATAATATCTATACTAATATTTAAATTACGAAGAAACCGTGCGAGGCAGTTAAGTTTATTAATTAGAAATAGGTAGGTACTGTTAGGGTGTGAAACATTCTAATTTGGTGTGTAGGTACAATAACAAGCATTACCTAAGTGCTGAAAACGGAAATCAGTACCACCTGTCACCTAGGCCTGGATTTACGGTGAGATATTAATACAAACACCTGATTCTAGGCATTTACTATGTAATATAGTCCATAAATCATCATAGTTTTGGTTGCCGCTTACGAATGCTCGAATAATTCGGTATTGAATAACTTCTAACATTAGCGAGATTTCATTCAGAATCTGTTTTAAAACTAAATCTTAATCCAAGACCCTTGAGGTGCCTACTTATGAATATAAAATGCTTTTGACTCCGTACCAGTAACAAATTTGGGTCTAAAACGTTAAATGTTTGAAAGACATTCAAACATTTAAAACGTCTAAACCGTTAAATGTTTAAAAGACATTAAAACATTTGACATTTCGTTTCGTCTTGGATAAAACCTTGGCATTGTTACTAGTAGTAAGTAAGTGAGCATTTTCCCCGTCAGTGGCAGGATCTTCAAAACATTAAACACATGTATTTTAAAAGCAACAAGAACAAAATAAGCAGTTCCAATAAAACGCTTGTAGTCGTCGGTCGCTCCCAGGAAAGTTATTCCGGACCGTATGACACAACCGTTGACTCACACGAGACGGATCACCGTTTTTACTTGTTTCTTACTTATTTACTTAACTATCGTGTACTATAGTAACATAAATGTCTTTAACTATGTAATTCCTTAACAAGACTACTTACCTCAATGTAGAAATGTAAAGACTGGTTATAGGTACATGAAATATCCTTATCCCACCTCGTTGGCAAATAAATAATAAAACTCCGCGTACGCAATTTGGTTGTCTAAAGAGAAAATTTCTTCACATAATTCTGTCTCATTCAATTGTAAGAAACAACACAGATGTTGAGCGACATAAGGTAACTTTATTAATATTACAAACGATCTATCAAAGTCTACATACATATGGACATTTTGATAGACATGTAAAACAGAAACCGTCTTGTTGTTTATTTATATACGTTTTATTGTTTACTTGTTAATAAAACGAAGAATGTGCTATTTAAAACGATTGAACAAGGAATTTATTGTTTTGTATGCAACTAAGTTTTACATACGAAACAATAAATTCCTTAGTTTTCCATGAAGCTCAAAACCAGCAGTATCTGC
The DNA here is from genome assembly GCA_911387795.2 of Apamea monoglypha. Taxonomy (NCBI): domain Eukaryota; kingdom Metazoa; phylum Arthropoda; class Insecta; order Lepidoptera; family Noctuidae; genus Apamea; species Apamea monoglypha. Next base: position 4,445,980 of record OU426931.1, read on the forward strand.
TGTATAGAGAGCTTGACATTAGTAGCGAATAACCAATTGATCCACAATGATTACCGAGAATCAGCATCTAATAACTGAAGTCCCGCAATAGGGAATGCCATTGATTTTGAGGTCATAAAGTCAGCGGTGTTAGGTAAAGTCCAAGATGACAACATCTATTTATAAACCGTTTTCAATTCGTGAAATATACAATGCTAGGCAGTCAACACAGAATGTAGAGCTTCGTACAGAAACAATAAAATGATCTCGTAAATTTTATCGGCCAGCACATGATAACATCCAAAGAACCAGTAAGAACCGAACATGACATTGTTGGATGCGACCAGACTAGGCTTATTTCATAAAACCGTCAGTCGACAATCTGACAAATCGTCAATTTTACCAGTTTCTTTCACACATTTTCTACTTTATTAAACAGCACCTGTCTCACAATATGTGTCAATTTTCTTTTTTGTCAATTATTTCGCGTGGTAAAAAATATGAATTTGGGCCCCGTGGGATAATTGCGTAACTCACTTACAGGAGCAGTGGCTTCCGTTTTTACAGGTCAACAACATTCATTGCGTTATTTACGTTGTCGAGCAGATAAATTTTTGGAACATTCATACATATGTAGGTACTAGCTGCCCCCCGCGGTTTCACCCGCATAAGTTTCGATCCCGTGGGGATATCGGGATAAAAAGTATCTTATATAAACCATATGCGTGCTAAATTTCATCCAAATCCGTTCAGTAGTTTTTGCGTGAAAGAGTAACAAACATCCATCCATCCATCCAAACTTTCACGTTTATAATATCATATACATACATACATATATATAATATATTAGTTTAGTAGCAGTAGGATAGTAGGAAGTAGGATTATGAAACAATGGATTAGCAATATCCTTCAAAATTATTCAGATTATGATTGAAAGTGTATTACGCACTTAGGGTGCAGAAGTGACACCATTTCATGTTAAAAGCGTGAACGATCTTTGACGAACATGAATTTAAAACGTTCTCCTTTGCTACCCTACAAGTTCCCGTTACTTTATAACAGCTGTCCGCTGATCTCAAAGCCTCGCACAGTTAGTAATTGTGGCGACTTATGTCACAGAGAAGCCGATGGCGTAACGGTACGAGATAAAAAGTAAACTCGCATCGCCTTGTAGGGTCTTCCTGCTGAGCGCGCCGCGCGATGCTGACCCCGATGCGATTCCATAGCGTTATGCTTTTTTCTCTTCGAAGACTTATTTATGGCACGGCTCATATTGTGTTGTGGACAGCTAGGATGTTTATTTTTTTCATCTAGGTACTGCATGTCTTTTGCCAATTCTTGTGCTGTCAATTATACCAGTAAGTATATAGTAACTCAATAGGTTAGAATTTGGTTAAGAGCAAACTGAAAACTAAGAAACATTTATCTTAAGGCCTTCTAAATGGTTCTTCACATCTATTCTAACCACAGATTTATAAACTAAAGGGAGATATGGTGTGGCTGCCCAACTGTTCGAGTCCGGCTGTCGCCTTCAACTACATATGCACTATAATACGAACACGCGCTCACTCACACTATAACAGTCACCACACTCAACGCGAGCCAATCGCGTAACGCAGATCGCAACGTTGAGACACACAACTACATTGACAATTCTTATTGACAAATCAACGGCGCCCGCGTTTGTTTCTGTTTTGTGCATACATTGTTCGCACGCGCCGAGCCCCCGTGGCATATCTCCCTTTAGTTTATAAATCTGTGATTCTAACCGACTTCGAGACATGAACAGTCAGTGTAAGTCTTGTACTGATATCGTTTACGAACTGATGCGTATCAGGATTCTAATGCATAAGGAAACTTAATTGATCGTCAAGTGTCGTCAATCAACGTCGGTAGTGTTTATCAGTCCATCCGATAGCAACAATGTTTACCTACAGGTTGTTACTGTAATTATCTGAGCAGTTCCGACGTAACTTCTTACTGGAACTATAGACAGATGTATCCTGGTGTAGAATAAGGTATTATATCTTGATACGAGTACCATAATACGGTAAAATGGAAGGCGTGATTAATATCCTATCTTACAGATGCCATTTACAGAGTGACATGTAATTTGACGTAATCCTTTCAGGACGTGATAGTGTGATCCATTTGCTACAATTAAGCAACTCATAAAGCCGCGGTGAAAATTCAGGGAATTCGCGAAAAACCAATTTTTATGTATTAAAAAAAACGGAATTTGTTACAAAATATCACTTTTCTCTTAACTCTCAAATTGAATGGCTGTCATTGCTATTCCATTGGGTACCTAATACTTTAACAAACCTTTCGATGTAATAAAATTTTCTAAAAAATCAAACAAATAAAGTTAAAGGATTTATTTATTAACTATTTTAAAAAATCATCTACGTACACGAACTTTGACACCAGTTATCCCAAAATTGTATAATGATGTTCGTGAATTCCATTAATTTGCGCCTAAGCTTTATGGGGTGCTTAATTATTGCAAATGGGTCACAGTATAACGCCCTGGAAGGAATACGTCAAACTAAAATCAACCTGTATATACGGCATCTGTAAGATAAGATATTAATCACACCTTCCATTTTACCGCATTATGGTACTCGCATTATGGTACTTACTCTATTAGTGACTGTGAATGAAGCATAGACTCAAAACACATCAGCTAACACAATCTTACTAATATTATAAACGCGAAAGTTTGTGAGGAGGCATGGATGGATATTTGTTACTCTTTCATGCCAAAACTACAGAACGGATTTGAATGAAATTTGGCACACAAATAGTTTATAACCTGGATTAAAACATAGAATACTTTTTATCCCGATATTCCCACGGGATCGAAACTTATGTGGGCGAAACCGCGGGGCGCTGCTAGTGGTCTAAATAATTTGCAAACGAGATTCCTTCACACCCAAAAACGCGTACTACATCCATAATAATCTGTTTGACCATTTCCTATCTGGGTCATAGTTAATTGCTAGTCTAGTCTGGCTGCATTTAATTAATGATATCATTTCCATAAGCATTTGTTTTTTCTAACAGGAAATCTCTATACATAACTACATAATATACAAAGGTATTGTACATATATTTGTCACAAGGCTCATGTGCAGTGAAGGCGGTACAAATTAGGCTATCAAACCGGAGCGTGGGCAGTGCTAGGGTCCGCCTTGCCTAATACAGTAACGAAGCTTGGCGGATGCATAATCAGCTGTTCATACCGGTTCCTGCATGGCTCATTTGGGCTGATATTTACGGAGAAAACCAAGAAGTTCATGAAGAGGGAGTCTTTAAAGGAACCTTTTATAAAATTAGTCCATATGCAGGTGGTCAGTGAGCCTGAGCGAGCATTCGCACACATGAAAAGGATTTTGTCAGTGTCGTGTTTTGGTTAAGCTTTCCAAAAGCGGTATAAACGGTCACACAATAACCGCTGATTTAACACTTTTATGTCCAATACATCGGGGTAATTGCGTATCACACTAACAGTGGACATGGCTTTCATTTTGACAGTTCAACAACATTCGTTGCGTTATTGGCGTTGTCGAGCAGACAATTTTTTCGAACATAAGAAGCAATGGATTAGCGATATCCTTCAAAATGATTCAGAGTGTGTTACGTAATAAGGGTGCTGGTGAAAATTACAGATTTTCGTGACGGCCGTTATAATATGACTGAACCGTTCTCTATTATTATTTCCTTTATTTATTATGTTTAGCAGAATTCCAATAAAATTAGTGCCTACAAAGTCGAGATACAATGTTAAGAAGAACGGGAATCCAAATTATAAGATTGCCCACATTCCTAACAAACAGGATTCAAGGCGGACACGAGGATTCGATACACGACCCCCCGAGATTAGAATTTCTTATTACAATTATTTTATATAATATCTTTGGAGGCCTTCCATGGCATTTTTAAGTTCCGAAGAAATTATAATAACAGGCTGTTCCGAGGTAAAATGTATTTTTAATACAAAGATTATGGAAATTATCAGAGAGTATTAAAATTGGGAGAATACGTAAGTTATTACGCCGAAATTACTTTTTATCTTTTATAACTTACCATCGACTCGAAAAGAAGAAAGAGACTTTTTATCTGGACTGATTTCTACACCGCATATTTAAAATGCATCATTAAAGATTAACATAAACCAACTCTATCGAAATAATTGGAGAATTGAATTAAGTATGTGCCTCCTGTTGGTCTAGTGGTCGCAAGCGCTACTGATGAGCACGAGGTCCTGAGTTCAACTCCCAGATCGGGCAAAGTGTGATTGGGTTTTTCTATCAAGAATTTCTCAATGACAGCCCGGACTCGGATTGTGTGTGCCCGGGCAATAAGCTCGCCCCCTATTACATGGGAATTAAACTTAACTGCCGAAATGTGGGTGTACTACGAATATAAGTCTAACCCTTCGGGGATTACAGGCGTGTTTTAATTATATTTATTCAAAAAAACTTATGCTGGACTTCGTTCAGTTTTTTTCTCAAAAGCAGCCTGGCGAAAACCTTTTATTTCTAAACTCTTTAATTCATCAAAATTAAGATTAGCCGGAGATTGAAAAAAAGTATGTGGGCTTTGAGCCGGCTCGAAGTACCGAATTAAATATGTATCTACAAATTATTTGATCATAAACCGAACATAAACGGTCTATACCACATGCCAATCATATTTCGCTTCCCACATAGCTACCTAGATGATTTCATATTCCAATTTCATAACAGTTCATTGTATGCATGATACATTAATTAAGTGCTAAAATAGCTAATTCAATTATGATGTCATTCCTAACTAGTATTACTACTTCATTTAGCCTCAATTTGGTATTTGGATTTCCGTATCTGGAAAATAGGATAATTTTTTCAAAATCGTCAATGGCTGCTGATCAAAGCAGATTTTAGTTGTTATAATTTTTAAGATTGTGAATAAATAGGTAAACCCTTCAGTATTAACTCATCATACACACCACGCCTGTAAGCCCCGAAGGATTAGGCCGAGATGTACCTTTAGACACACCCACATTTCGCCAGTTATGTTCAAGTCCCATGTAATAAGGGGCGAGCCTATTGCCATCAACCGGGCACAAATCCAGACTCCGGGCTGCTACCTACTGAGAAATTCAATCAGTGTCAACCTGTACGACTTAAATACTAGCGCAGTTATTGCAAATGGAATAGGCTCACATACGACGTTGCTAAAGTTCCGATTCCAATGTACCTAAGTAGGTATACGGGGGGCATCAGCTGATTACTGTAACATTGACATTTGCGAAGCTAAGTGAGGAAATGCCTACGCCACTTGCAAGCAGTGTACAATCAATGTCTGCGCGACTTCCTTTCAAGTTAAAGAGAATCGCTTGTGCTTACCGCATAAGAGTAATCAAATACCGACTCATCATTTAATAGTCTGTAAAAACTTAGCATATGGCGGAATAAAACTCAATGAATATACCAAAATCCCACAGAAATATTTAATACAAAACATAGAAATAAATCGTCCACCTTATCAATAATTCAAGGAACAACAACTCTTAGGCTACATAATTAAACTTGTAGGACCCAATTCCCGACAAGATGCGTAGGCGCAGGCTCGTAACTAACCGCACCGATGAGGTCATTGTTGCAACCTGCTCACTGCTGCATGTTTTTAGCGAACCTAAATAGGTATTTGGTCAAAAGATATGTCATTTAACCATCGTAAATAAGTCAACTTATGAGATATAAGTAGACATTTTGATTTTTGATTGTTTACTGGAGCATCCTTTTCCCATATTTAAGGAAATGAGACATGACGGAATCGACGTAGCGATAATAATTAATTTCTTAGTAAGTGGGTGACGATCGGGTACTTAGACATGACTAGAATAATTACAAGTTTATTAGAATATTAGATCATCACAATATTAATCATCAATAATATTAGGTCATTGTCCAGTGTTGACTCAAGTTTCCTAGATTCCTGGACTAACACTCGATTTCTGAAAGACCAGTCAACGTCGTGCATCACATAGGTTAATGAGACATTCAGAAAAGTAAGATTTTGTCGACTTGCGGCATCGCATATCTTCTCTATCCCGATAAAATATTGCATGTTCAGTCGAGATTTATAAAGTAAAATATCGATGATGCATTTTGTCTCAACTATGACCGGAATTTTAATAAAATTAAACTAGGATGCTAGTAAATAGCATCCTAGTTTATTACGACATTTTTCCAATACCAGGACATGCCTAATAAACCAATTACTTGTATATAAAAATTAAATAATATTAAAATTTACATTTAAATATTTTCATATCAAGTTTACATTTAAATATTTTCTTATGAACATTCAACTAAGTCCACTGTAGTTTTGTAGGTACACACAACGTCATTGATCTCGGCTTCCATGGACGCAGCACCGATTTCGGAAATCCTAAAACAAACCTTAGACAGAAAATTACTAAGGTATTACAAAAACAAGAGCCAGAGCTTTTGAAATAAGTCTGATGCCACCAAAATATGCATAAAATATTTTGTGGAGTGACGACGCGCGACGTAAGCTAAAATAAGGCTCGTGTTTTGAACACAATGTTTACGTAGGTACCCCAGGACCAGTAAAGAAATCTTTTTCATGTAAAAAAGGAGCAAATTTTGCAACACGCTGCTTACAAATTCCCTTTAGGAGAAATATTTTGGGCGAAGAATTTTCACAGATATTAAACTTGTAGGAACAGTCCTCTGTTCAATATCTCAAATATTCGGAGAATGAAATGTAAATCCTTTTGAAACAGTTTTATAAAAATATTCAGGGAAGTTTAGTATCCACTTCACATGTCTGCTCTCGTGAATGTGTTTGGTAAAAGTTCTGTGTGTGGACTAAAACTGGAACAATATCTTGAAGTACCCTTTTGACTTCCACAAAGGAAAAGTATCTATGCGAAATTAAACTGGATGGTGAAATTCCTTTTAGACGTGATTAAATAAATAGTGATCCGCAGATTTTAAATAAATCCATTTATTTTCAAGTGACACATGGGCATAGATAAATACCCATAGATAAATATTCTGTATGCTGATAATAAGTCTCACTGCGATATTAAATCAAATCTTGGAAACAGAAATAGTCGTTGTAAACTGATTTGTTTTTTAAATAAAATCGGGGTCAAAAGATTTTCCGAATTTGTAATTATCTAACTAGGTAATCAGGTCTGGTCACAGTACCAAATTAGTTTGACCAGTTTACCAATAGGCAACACGACCAGATAGCAACATCATAACAACATATTTTATTTTAATTAAATATACAAGCTCTTATATTAATTAATAAAACAATTATATCATACATCTGTGAACCTAATCAAAAGCTAGTTCACATAAAACACCATACTGTTAACATTTCGTAAGTCTAATTCATGTGGCTTTGTAAACAAATATGGAGCCTAATAAATTATGTATAATGTACCCACCAGATGTGTTGCTAGCCATCGAAAGCGTTTTGTTGTTGAATTTGGGTGAGCTGACATTGGCAATCAAATATGTAACCGTATTGTCAGAAAGGACCTAGACCTGCGTGTAGATTCTTTGGTCTCTCATCAATATAAGGAAAATTTACCTGTGTTGACTTACAATTCATAGAATTCTAGAGAAAATGGTGACTGCTAAACGGATAGTTTATAAAATACTACCCTATTTTATAAACTATACACTATTTAGCACGGCTGCCGTAAATGAAAATATTTTTTTGTGAAAAGGTCAACGAAAAAACTAGAGAAGTAAGTAAGTATTTCTTAGTACAATTTAATTTCACATCAAAGTAATGAACAATCCTGTGTTGTATCATCCCGGCGCCCGAATTACGTACAAAATTTAATTATTTAAAAGTAAAACTAAACTTGATATAATGCAGACATAAAGGAGGAAGGTTTCATGGGACATGGACGGTTATATCTCCCGCACCGTCATAGAATATTATATTATTTCTCGTCGGAGAAAATATATATAAAATTCTTTGTTATACCTCCAAGCCAAAGCTTATTAATATTAATTTAAGATGTAAACGAGCATCAAGTGGGGTACTTTGGAGATATGAATAGGCTTCGTACCTAATTTTGGATGTATTTAGGAAACGATTTGATCACATCTCGTCTAAAGGTAAAAACAGAAATGTAGGTACCTAGTGAACATGTAGAAAGACACACAGGTATTCATGATGTAGATATTGAATTCATCATCACCATTATCAGCCTATAGCAGTCCAATGCTGGATATAGGACTCTCCTATTGCACACCATTCAACTCGATTTTCGGCAACTCTTATCCAGCTGCTACCAGCCATCCTGCTAAGATCATCGCTCCACCTTGCCTGAGGGACCTCACATTTACTGCACCAGGGTTACCTTACATTTTACCGATATTGACTTAAGGACGGTATCAAGTTTGCAATATCCCTTTGAATTCGGAAGCTTTTAAAGTGGCCGTAGCCAATAAGAATCCTTAGAAATTCATCATGATATTATCCGCCCGTCCATCTGTCACTTTTAATTCCTTTTAATTTAAACTTCCTTGCTTCTTCTTTAACTTTGACATTTATATGAAAATGTCAAAAGTCAAAGAAGAAGGAAGAATGTTCTGAATCCACTTAACGAGTTATATTTAAATATTTTAAACAAGCCTTCAAATAAGTTCTGATGATGATTGATTAGCCAGACAGCCACTCTAATCGTCCTCGTTTCGTAAGATGTAATTAAATTATGGTATAAAGTGAGCAGATATTAGGTAGCTGCATAATATATTTACTTTGTGGTAACACCCACCAATTAACGCATATAGCATATCATCATCATCTGCCCAGCCTTTTCCCAACTATGTTGGGGTCGGCTTCCAGTCTAACCGGATGCAGCTGAATACCAGCATTTAGCAATACGCATATAGCATATGTTAGCCTAAAAGACAGTTGACCATCAAGCAAATCGGACATGTTTCAAGAAAAAAGCAGCTCCATCTATCTGCACTCTTTTCTTTCTTAGAGCATTATTAAGAACTTATAACCGATGATTGCTATTAAATATATCTGGCACCTCGAAGACACATAATATGCCACACTCAGTATAAAAATAGCAACAGTGTTCAAATGGTAACAAGCTATTTCCACTAGAGTAGAACAATCAGCCTCCATTAGGAGACTCGCAAAATGCAAGTGTTGATTGATGACTGCATAGATACTTCGAGGACTCCAGATAAACCTAATATAAAACGGAAAGATGATTGTCTACGTTTGAAGAAGTTTCAGTTTTTTGGACCTTTTCTTGATCTTCTGATCTTACCTATTAGTTCCAGATATCAATTCTCTGTCTGCAGTTTCCATGTTTTATGAAAACGTAAGGGACTTACATCGATAAATGGCTACGACAAGGAAAGTCACTTTCACAAATAATATGTGCAAATGGATGAGACACATGAGATACGAGTATCTGATAATAGATATCAATCATTTGTATATGATGTAATATGTAACATCCAAGTAATTATGAGTGAAGGTCCTTCACCACCTTTTCCTTAACAGTAAACAAATTCCAGTAATTTTGACTCACAGCTGAGTTACGACACCCACAACAAAATCGTAACCACAAGATTGTAAACATTTATGATGCGCTTGAGCATTGTGTGAAACCAGTATTATGCTCCCTATATGGGCTACCATATGTCCCATGACCTGATTATTGTGATGATTTTGCTTATTTCAGACTTTAAATATAATTTTGTATTACTTTGCATATGGATGCTGGCGACATTAAAGGGCAATAACATGAAGCTTGTATGAAAGTAACGGGACAATTTTGTATACCTACAGTATCTAAATACGCACGATTCTTTGCGATAGGCGATACTGGGATATGGACATGTGATGTCATGTGATATGACACGAGGAAAATTTATCCATGTTTATGAAAAGAAGCAGACAAGAGGAGCAAGGCTGAAAGAAAGATGACGAGGACTGCTAGGTAAAGATGTGGAAGAAAAAGACAAAATTAAGTGCTGTGTCGACACAAATAAACTTAAATAAGGGCAAGAGAATGCTGATCAATATAACATGGCATACCTACCAAATTAAAAGAATCCAGCCCTATTTAAGGTACAGGTACCCCCTCAGTACCCAGGTACTGAGGGGGTACCAGTACCTTAACAAGATAGTCAGATTCACCATAATCACATCAAATTAGCTCTACCTAGACTGAAACAAAAGGACCATACCTAAAAACATTTTGCTTTGCAGGTATTTCTCCTACAACAGACTAATATTCCTCCATGTTAATATCATTTAATCCTGAGGTCACTCGACGCAGCCCTGACTAAGCGTGACAAATAGATTACGAGATGGTTTGTTTACCTCGCCGGGTAAATTCGGTGGCTTTGTCTATCATAATAACGTGTAGCTGGGAGCTTTAGGGACTAGGGGTTCTTTTAGTATCTAATCATACTGGTATAGAGGACGGTTTGTTACTACATGGAGTAAACGCTTAGTGGTATTATCGTTCTACTAGCGACCTGCCCCTGCTTCGCACGGTTTTTACGACTTGATTAAACATCAACATTTCTTCATTCTACGGAAGTTTAAACTGTATTATACCTACCTTTTGGATTAACTCTGTACACGATGGTGAAAACCGCATCAAAATCCGTTGCGTAGTTTAGAAAAACAATGCGGTCACACAGACATGACACGAAAAGCAACTAAATGTTACAGCATATAATATCTTATACCAGCTACTGAAATTAGGGTTCCAAAGTCCGAAGACAGGATGAAATGCAGGACAGGGATTTACAGACGTTAACGAAAACGTTGCCCCACACTAGGAATTTCTCCTGTATCGTGGGTGCGTTTACAAACATTTAAACTCGCATACATAAACAGCCACACCGGAACAACTACTTGTTAGTCATACAAATATTTCTTCTGTGCGGGTATCGAACCCGCGACACGCAGCGCAGCAGTCAATCGCTTAACCACTGCGCCAACCGTGCCGTCAGATATCCGTCAGATATCAGATAACCTAAATCACATAGAAATAAGAACCAACTGAATTAAAATAATCTGCTAGCCTGAAAAACTGCAATAAAGCTGTTGCAATACGTAAAGCCAGTCGTTGAACTTCCAGCCCACATCCTAAGAAAATGCCTGAACTTCCGTTCAATCTAATTATGCCATTTTATGTGTGCATTCGTTCTATTTCTCTCCGAACGCTAATGACCCCGAGAATAGTATCGCGGCTGTCCTAATGGGAATTTATGTTTACTTTGACTGATGTATTTCTGTGCCTGGGGGTGAGGATTTTAATTTCTGAAGCGTAAAAAGCTTGTGGATGAGAAAAATTGTATAGAAAGGTGGGATGCTGATTCTAGTCAACGATGAGAATCTAGTCAATCAAAATGTTGAAAAATTGCCATTTTTTCCATTATCTATCCTTGTGCTACGCTAACTCAACACAGAAAGGAAAGAAGACGAGGAAAGGAGAAAGAGAATCCTTTGCCCTGCAGTGGAACAACATGGCTAAAAATAAATAAATAATCCTTGTGCTAACAACTATTTCAAACAAACAATCATAGCTGCTCTGAACGGGAATGCGCTAGGTAGCCCGCGAAATTCAAATTTTCACTCAGAGGGTTGTATTGATGATTTTCATTATTAGGTACTCGTATAATTCCGTAAAGTCATATTTGTTACGCTCGCGAATCATATTTTCATCAACTTATAATCTGGGGGTCTACTCCGAAATGGCATCCTGTTACGAAGTTACTATTTGGTTCGGTCGGTCCCGATCCTACACTCCTACACTCTTTCGAATATTGACTATGGTCCAACTGGCCGGTCCGAACGTTTTCGCATTTTTTAATAATATTCGGTTCGACCATGTGTCGGTCCGATCCACAGATTTATAACCTAAAGGCAGATATGCCAAGGGGGCGTGGCGCGTGCGAACAATGTATGCACAAAACAGAAACAAACGCGGGCGCCGTTGATTTTTCAATAAGAATTGTCAATGTAGTTGTGTGTCTCAACGTTGCGATCTGCGTTACGCGATTGGCTCGCGTTGAGTGTGGTGACGGTTATAGTATGAGTGAGCGCGTGTTCGTATTGTAGTGCATATGTAGTTGAAGGCGACAGCCGGACTCGAACAGTTGGGCAGCCACACCATATCTCCCTTTAGTTTATAAATCTGTGGTCCGATCCGATCATTCGCATTTTGCACTTCGTAGTAGACCCCCTGACACTGACCTGCAAATTGCGAAAAAACTAAGAAAATTTAAATTTCCCGGGCTACCCTGGCGCTTCCCCCTTAATCACTAGGTACTTAGGGATAGATAACACAACAAACGATAACAAAACAAAGTGTATGTATCTATAAGATTATTCTCGATCAATGTTATTATAACCTACCCATGTTGCTATAAAAATCATCGTAAATTAAATAAGTAATTGCATGCAAACCAATAAAATGTAGCTAGGCCACCGCCTACAATCTTCGAGTACGGTATAATAGTAGGTACCTACTGGTACCTAGTTGTAGTCAGATTCCTTCAACCGACTCCTACGCCTACACGTACATAGTGATAAGATACGGACTGGCATTGTTTATTTTTAGTACATATTTTTAGTACATTTTCTATCTTAACGACCTCTACCCTTTCAGATTGAGCAAATTTAAAACAAAATCGACTTGAAAGAACTCATTATCGTAATAATTACGATATTTCGTAAGTGCAGCTTCGTTCAACTTGAAGTCAAAGTCAAACTTGTGCATAATAAAATAAGCAAAAATCATTCGATGGATCACGTTGGTTAAGAAATCTTTCAAAACATTTATTTTTATTACTCAGCTATTGCCAGTACCAACCTACTGCCATTAATTATTTTGGTCAACATCTCTTTGTTTATATTTAGGACTATATTATAATAGAGATAAATAAAAATATTAATTGTTGCCCTATGACTTCAGTGATAGCATAGTGATGGAAAAGATCACTACCTCGTTTTCGACCTTGTTAAAAATGCTTACGTAAATAATTATTATAACGTATGCATTGGACTTACCTTCATCCATGGTGAGTGATTGGGTGACCACCACCACAGCAAACAGCGCCAAGGCTCGCGCGCACATGGCTGAAGTAGCCATGTCTGCTGAAACACCATACTTTTTTGTAGATCATTAAAAAAATGTAAACCACCATCAATGAAAAAAAATCATAAATTAAATTGTTGTTTGTATTATTAATGCCTCACATTTTTTTGTGTTAAAAAAAAAGAATCAGCCATAGATATTTTTTTTATTTTAATTATGGGCAGTTTCTTTTTTCATATAAATTACTGATAGGCGATGGCTTTTCATACGGAAAAATAAAAAAAAAACTAGGTAATATTCTACTAATAAAAATCTACTAATTAAATTTAAACTACAATAAAATGTGTGATAATATAATTTCCAATTTTATTTACCGCGATATTATAAGTTTTATTGAAACACTATTTTCCCGCGTAAAGTTTCGATTGCGCGCAAGCTCGGGTGGAGAAGTGCGCGTGCGCGAGCCACTTACGCGCTTTTCAACTGCCGCGATCTCGGGTCAAACGCTCGCGCGTATTGCTGTTCCATATTGTATGAGTTATCATATTTCTTACAGCTGTAATGCATCACTCACGTACATAGGGAAGTAACTGACTAGTTACTTACTTGAAATAAATATAAATTCCAAGGATACGGTGAATAAACGGGTGTAATGGCCACAAGCTAGAATGCGACAATTCGTGAGAATACATTAAAAGATGTACAGGGTGAACTTTAATTCGACGTATTCCTTCCTGGGTGTGATAGTGTGACATCTGTATTCTTTCCGTGTGTTGTTCCTTCCTGGATGTGATAAGCTTCAGTGGGGTCCACTTATAGATAAATTGTCAAAAAAGCTAAGTTCCGCAGCATACGCTGTTAGAAAAATTCGTAATTTAACTGATATAGAGACAGCCCGTTTAGTGTACTTTAGCTATTTTCATAGTGTAATGTCGTACGGTATTCTATTGTGGGGAAATGCCGCTAATATTCAGACTATCTTTGTTTTGCAGAAGCGAGGTGTTCGATCATTTTATAAATTAAGTCCGAGACACTCGCTCAGAGACAAATTTAAAGAGATTAATTTTATGACTGTGCCTTCTCAGTATACTTATGAAAAACTTTTATATGCCCATAAAAATATAAAATTGTTTAAAAAATACAGTGATATCCATGATATAAATAGGTACTAGGAACAAACACAAATTTGTTGTACCTACAACAAGGCTCAAGAAAATAGGTGGCTCGTTCAGATGCCATACGCTTTTATATTAAACTCCCTAGCCACATTCAAGATCTAAGCCTTAATAAATTCAAATCATTCAATAAACGTAAGTTGTGCCAGAAAGCACTTTATACCGTCAAGGATTATATTGAGGACAAAAAGGTTTGGGATTGAGCTGCTTCTAATTTTTACATATTTAATGTTTTTATTTCTTTTTTTTTTCTCTTTTGTTGTTGTTCTTTTTTTTTATACATTTTGACATTAATGAATTTTATATATACAATTACATTTGCTTACTTTGTAAAGTATTCTATTATTTTAATTATTGTGAATTTGAAGACTATGTGAGTCATTTTATTTTTATTTTCTCTGTTCTGTTAGGTCAGTTTGAGTAATTAATGTGGCCTACTCAAATGTCCTTTCTTTGGTATTGTTCGTCGAATCGTTGAGCTTCTTCAGTTTTGAGTTGAGCTGCACGATTTCTGACAAATACGTGTGTGAGATTAATATATTGGGAAGAGCTAAAAATAATAGTCATACTAAGGGGCAAAGCATTTATTCATTTAAAATTTCAGATAATTGAATTAGCTATTTAATATATTTATTAATTTGTAAAGGAAATACACAATTTTTTAGGAAGCAGTTTATTCTAGGCATTTATTTATATAAAATTTCAGATATTTGAATTAGCTATTTAATAAATATTTATTTATAAAGGAAATACACAATTTTTAGTAAGCAATTTATTTTATAAACATAGAAATATTATGTACTTGTATTGTACATTAAATTAGTTGACAGCCACATTACCAAAAACTCCAGCTACTTACACTTCCGTGTCTTTATATTTATGAAGTAGCCAACTATGTCAAAGCAAATCTACATCGATATAACCACTCAAAGAGCATACGCTACAAAAATACTATATACACAACACGACACAAAAAAGCCGTTTTCAGCAAAAATCTTTTAGGTATGGCACCCAAAATCTGTAATAAATTACCTAAAGAAATCATAGTTATTACCAATAAAGATCTGTTCAAAAAATGTTTAAGCGAATTTCTGGCTGCAAAATGTTATTATTCAATTAACGATTATTTAAATGAAAGATACTAGACCTGCTACATCCGATTTATTATATTAGCAAAACCTTGACTTTGAACTAAATTATATTATTAAAATCCTAGTTATAATTATGTGACATGTAATCATTTTTTATTATTAATTTTATATTTTATATCATTCTGTCATTAACATCTCTTTTGCTATTATTATATTATTTGATTTTATTATTTTGAATTTCCAAAGAAATTGATAATGATGACTGATGTGTACCTACCTACCTACTCAAATTCGTTCCGTTTATTTTATATTTTTTTATATTTTATTGACATCTTAATAATTGTAACAATAATGTAAATTTAATTTCTATAATATAACTATTGTACCTATGCCCTAAGGGTGGGACATAGCTGATCTCAATTTTATTATTTAAGACCTGTATTATGTACCTACCTACGATCCACAATAAAGATATTGATTGATTGATTGATTGAAATATACACATAAATAATACAACAGAAATATATGAGAAAATATTTACTAATTTACTAAATATACATAAAAGTTAACCAACAAGATAAGGTTACTTAACTTAGGTCCGTTCGGTGTGGGGTGCATGTTGAAGAGCCTCCTCGTGGCGCACTCTGGGCAACGTCGGCTCCAAGCGCCCACCAGGTTTTGGTGGACACTTGGGGCTGGCGGCTAATCTTCAACAAACGGGGAAGGGTCATGGTTCCAGTCACCGATCATCCTCGATGGTCGTTGAAGGGAACCTGGCTGCAGATGGTCATTACGTCTACTCCCCCTCTGCTTACAGAGGGAGGTGAGTGGGCGTAGACTGGGGAGGGGCGGTTCGCGCCGCTGCACTCACGAGAGTGTGGGTAGTGGAGGGTGTCCATACCCGCGCTGCGTCTGTCCGGTATCCGGCGGCAGCGTGGGGACGCTGGGGCGACGGTTGGTTCTGGCCAGCCGTCGGCCACCCCGTAATCCTGAGCTCAGGACCGGGGGTCCGGGCCACTGAGGCCCGGGCTGCGAGGAAGACAACCTCTCTAAAAAATTACCCCAATCCCAAGGTCTAGCGTGCCGAGGGGATGAATGGCCGGAGGGGATCCGGTCGTTAGCGCGGCCAGAAAGGGACCTCACCCTTAAAAGGAACAATGGAATCACGGACTACTGGCAATATTCCCCAGGCGGGTACCCTCCTACTCAAGGAGGGTCAATCCCGCCCTTCTACGGAAGGCAGCCCCACCGTATCTGGGGGGGGCACCACTAGTCTCGCGGGTCGGCAGACCACCGCCGACCTGCGTCCACCAAGTCCTGCGTCGCAAAAGGAGCTCCGGGTCAGCCTGGAGCGCCTGTGCGACGCAGAGGAGGTACCGCTTGCCGTCATTGACGGCAACAAGAGTCGAGGAGACTCATGTCCCGAAAGGGACCTGGACTCGCGCGGGTGCACCTCCAACACTCGGAGGAAGCGCATGCGAAGCGGGGATTCGGGGTCGATGGGCCTCTCCTCCAGTGAGGAGAACCTGTCGGCCCCCAAAGTGCCAACGGCACAGAGAGGGCGGGGTCGCGCGGTGGCGGGGGGAGCCCTCGCTCGGTTGCCGAGCCGTGACCGAGCGGGTCGCTTCGTACCGATGTCTAGGCCCGCTACACCGGTTCCCGCAGAGCTTCCTGCGGAGACCGTGGAAAGCGACCCCGGGACCTCGGTAATGGACCTGAGCGAGGACTCCTCGTCCTCGCTCCTGTCCTTGCTGGGGTCCAACAAGGCGGAGGCGAATGCCGCAAAGCGGGCGCAGCGGAAGGCGGTGGCGGCTGACGAGGTCAGCGAGATGGCACGGCTGGCCCGAGAGCGGCGCTCTGCTCAGGCGGCTGCCGGTGAGAGCCTGTCGGCGGTGGCGCTCAGTCGCCAAGTTTTGGACGGCGTGGACGTCGTCCTGAAGGTTGCCACTAAGTCTGGCAGTCTGAAGGGCACGTTCACGCGCGCTCTAAAGGAGGCGGCTGACGGCATCAAGGAGGCAGTTGGGGTCCTCCTTAGCCGTACCAGCACGGAGGAGACGGCGAAGTTGTGGGAGGAGAACGGCCGTCTCCGATCCGAGCTAGAGGACCTCAAGCGGGAGTTTGCCGCGCAGAGGGCCGAATGGCAGCAGAGGCGTCCTGCAGCCATCGGCTCCGCTCCCGTCGCTGCCCCGCCACCGTCGGCCCCGTCGTCAATCCCTACCCCCGCCGTGCATGCGGATGCGGAGATCGAGAAGATCGTTCGCATCTGCATGCTGCAGTGCGGGGGTATGATGAATGCCCGTCTGCAGGGTCTGGAGTCTAGGCTCCTCCCTGCAGAGACTCTCCGGCCGCCGCTCGCTGCGGATAGGCGGAGAAAGGAGGAGCCCGCCAAGTCCGCCCCGGCAGCGGCAGCCGGAAAGCCCAAGGGGGGCAAAAAGCCCGCGGAGGGGCCCAGGAAGTCCGGAGAGGGCGCGTCCGCGCAAACTTCCCGGACGACCGCACCCCCGGCGACCGTACCTTCGGCGACCGCGCCCACGTCTACCGCAGAGACCTGGACGACGGTCGTCAAGAAGGGTCGCCGTAAGACGGCGCCGCCGCCGCCGGCACCCGCTGGAGCACCGACATCGGCACCGAAGAAGGCTCAGGGACCGTCTAGGGTCAGAGCCCCACGCTCCGCGGCTGTAGTGATCACGCTGCAGCCCGGAGCCATCGAAAGGGGCCTGACATACAAGGCGGTCCTGACGGAGGCGAGAGCCAAAGTCGCGTTCCCCGACCTTGGCACACCGACCGGCTTCAAGATGAGGCCGGCAATGACGGGGGCGCGGCTGTTCGAGGTGTCGGGTGCCTCGAGCGGCGAGAAGGCGGACATCCTGGCCGCCAAGCTGAGGGAGGTCCTCAGCGCGGAGGACGTTCGAGTGTCTAGACCGGTGAAGACCGCAGAACTTCACATCGACGGTCTGGACGACTCGACGACTCCGGCCGAGGTCGTGGCGGCCGTCGCCCGAGTCGGCGGATGTTCGCCCGACGACGTGCGGCCGGGCGAGCTTCGCGTCGACGCTTCCGGGCTCGGCGCGATCTGGGTGCGGTGCCCGGTGGCGGCGGCGAACAAAGTCGCCGACGCCGGGCGTCTGTTGGTGGGGTGGGTGGCAGCGAGGGTGAAGCCGCTGCAACCCAGGGCCTTGCGGTGCTACCGTTGCCTTGGCATTGGACATGTCAGGGCACGGTGCACCGCTGAAATAGACCGCAGCGACCTGTGCTTCCGCTGCAGTCAGGCCGGCCACAAGGCGGCCCAGTGCTCCGCGGCGCCAAACTGCAGCCTCTGTACAGCTGCAGGGAGGCCCGCCGGGCACAGAGCGGGCGGAAAGGCCTGTGGCGCGCCCGCCCAGACCAAGAAGAGAAGGGGTGCCATGGCTGCCGGGGGCTCTTTACCCCCCCCTCAGCCTGGCAGCCCTTCGGCCGACTCCCGGCCTAGGAATGATGTGTTGGTGGAGGGAATGGATTGCGCATAAATGGCGCTCTACCATTTCCTCCAGGGCAATATCAACCACTCTGCTAGAGCTCAGGATCTCTTGCTCCAGAGCATGGCAGAGTGGTCGATCCAGGTGGCTGTGGTCGCCGAACCGTATTTCGTCCCCCCCAGGGATAACTGGGTGGGAGACCTGGACGGTTTGGTGGCCATCATTGGCGGGGCTCTCGTCAACCCGTCCCGAGGTCACGGCTGGGTAGCCGCCCTCGCGGACGGCATTGGCACTGTTGGCGCGTATTTCTCGCCCAACAAGAGTCTCGCCGACTTCGAGAGGTTCCTTGTCGAGTTGGGTGCCGTCGTGGGCCGACTCCACCCTCGCCCGGTGCTGTTACTGGGGGATCTCAACGCCAAGTCTGCGGCTTGGGGGTCCCCTGTGACCGACGCTAGAGGCGAGGTGCTGGAGGAGTGGGCGGTCACGACTGGGCTGACCGTCCTGAATCGGGGCTCGGTCCACACGTGCGTGCGGCAGCGGGGCGGGTCTATAGTGGACGTATCGTTCGCTAGCCCCGCTGTCGCACGTCGTGTCCGCGACTGGCGTGTCGCCGTGGAGGTGGAGACGTTGTCGGATCACAGATACATCCGCTTCGACGTCTCCGCCCAGACCGCGGCCGCACGCGGTTCACCGGCCCCGCGAACGGACGGTCCGCGCTGGGCGCGTAAGCGCATCGACAGGGAGCTTCTCGAGGAGGCCGCTATTGTCCAGGCCTGGTGCCGGGAGTCGGCAACGAACGGACCCGTCGACGTCGAGCAGGAGGCGCTGTGGTTCCGCGGGGCGATGACGCAAATCTGCGATGCGTCCATGCCCCGGGTCCACGCACAGTCTGCAAGGCGCCAGGTGTACTGGTGGACCGCCGAGATCGCGCAGCTGCGCGTCGCGTGCGTGGCGGTCAGGCGCCAGTACACCCGATACCGGAGGAGACGTCGTCGGGTCCCTGACGAAGAAGCCGCGCTGTATGAGGTGTACCGCGCGGCGAAGGGGACTCTGTGGCTGGCCATCGGCGAGGCGAAGACGCGAGCCAGGGAGGAGATGTTGGAGACTCTAAACGGGGATCCGTGGGGGCGCCCTTATCGCGCGGTTCGAGGGAAACTTCGAGCCGCGGCGCCCCCGCTTACGGAGAGTCTCCAACCCGAGCTGCTGGAGGAAGTGGTCGCAGCCCTCTTCCCGGCGAGAGCGGAGCATACGCCGCCGCCGATGGCTCTGTCCACAGCCACAGAGTCCACAGAGGAGAACGCCATCAGCGTCCCAGAGGTGACACAGGCAGAGATGGGGGCAGCCGTGATGCGGCTCCGGGCCAAGAACGTGGCTCCGGGGCCCGACGGGATCCACGGCTGCGCGTTAGCCCTCGCTCTGAAGGAGCTCGAGCCCCAACTGAGAGGACTCTACACAGCGTGTCTTGAGCAGGGCCAGTTTCCCTCTTTGTGGAAATCTGGTCGTCTGGTCCTGCTCAGGAAGGCGGGGCGCCCTGCGGACTCGTCGTCCGCGTACCGGCCCATAGTGCTGCTAGACGAGGTGGGTAAGCTTTTTGAGCGAGTAATCGCAGCCCGCCTCGTCGGCCACTTGTGCAGAGAGGGGCCGGACCTGGACGACAGTCAGTTTGGGTTTCGGCATGGGCGCTCCACCGTACACGCTGTGTCGCGGGTAAGAGTCCTGGCGGAGGAAGCGGTGTCCCGGGGCGGGGTGATGTTGGCGGTGTCCTTGGACATCTCCAACGCCTTCAACACCCTGCCCTGGAGTTGTATTCGGGAGGCACTGCGGTATCATCGGGTGCCTCCCTACCTCCGCCACATCGTTGGGGCTTATCTGTCGGAGAGGTGTGTCACCTACATGGGACGCGATGGCGGAAACCAGCGCCGCATGTCGTGCGGCGTTCCCCAGGGCTCGGTCCTAGGACCGCTCCTGTGGAACGTCGGGTACGACTGGGTGCTGAGGGGCGAGCTCAGACCGGGGGTGGACCTGACGTGTTACGCGGATGACACGCTGGTCACTGCCCGGGGGAGCTCGCACAGGGAAGCAGCGTTGCTGGCGACGGCTGCGGTCTCACAGGTGGTGGGCCGCATACGTCGCCTAGGCCTGGAGGTGGCCCTCAGCAAGTCGGAGGCCATGGTGTTTCATGGCCCCCGGCGGGCGCCGCCGCCCGGTTCACACATCGTGGTCGGGGGGGCTCGGATCGCTGTCGAGTCTACCATGAAGTACCTAGGATTGGTGCTCGACAGCCGGTGGGATTTTGGCCCCCACTTCCGGCGGCTGGCGCCCAAGTTGTTGGGCGCGGCTGGGGCGCTGTCAACGCTGCTTCCCAATCTGGGGGGCCCGAGCGCCGCCTGTAGGCGGCTCTACGTGGGGGTCGTGCGATCGATGGCCCTGTATGGGGCCCCGGTGTGGGCCTCTGACCTGACGGCCGGCAGTATCGCGGTACTGCGGAAACCGCAGAGAGCGATGGCCGTCAGAGTCATCAGAGGATATCGCACGATCTCCTACGAGGCGGCCTGCGCACTGGCCGGATCCCCGCCCTGGGACCTAGAGGCGAAAGTACTCGCGTCACTGTTTCGGTGGCGCGAGGAATGGAGGGCGCGGGGCGAGCGACCGACGCAGCGACACATGGAGCTGCGTCGGTCTCAGCTTCGCGAGGTCCTGGTGGCGGAGTGGCGGGACAGGCTCACACGCCCTACCGCCGGCCTCGTCACCATCGAGGCGGTCCGGCCGGTGCTCGAGCGCTGGCTCGGGAGGAGGCACGGCTCCCTGTCGTTTCGGGTGACGCAGGTGCTCTCGGGGCATGGTTGCTTCGGGAAGTACCTGTGTCGCATAAACAGGGAGCCGGACGCCCGGTGTCACCACTGCGTCGACTGTCGGGAGGACACGGCGCGGCATACGCTGGCAGAGTGTGCCGCTTGGGAGGAGCCGCGCCGTGCCCTCATCTCAGAAGTAGGCAGTGACCTGTCGCTGCCGGCCGTGGTCGAGTCGATGGTCGGCAGCGAAGAGTCCTGGGACGCGGTGGTTTCCTTCTGCGAAACGGTCGTCTCGCAGAAGGAGGCTGCGGAAAGGGAGAGGGAGATCTCGTCCTCTCACCCGGCCCGCAGCAGGCGCACCGGGCGTCGGCGGAGGGCGGATAACGCCCTCTTCCAGCCCCCCTAAATGGGTCCAGGGGCGACGGACTTGGGGACGTCCGTCGCCCCCCACACATCAGGACCCGAGATGGCGGCGCGTAGTGTTCCACGCGCGCCTCTCTTAGACGTCGCGGGGGGAGTCAAACACCTCACTCCCCCCCCTGACCCGAGGAGGCCCGCTGCGGCGGGCCGGCACCAGTCGGGGGTTGCGGAAGGATCTTACGTTCCCGCGACCCCCGGCGTAGGTGAGAGATGGAACACTGGGGTGGTTTTTAGTCAGTAAGAGTCTGACAGACCCCGTCGCCCGCCCCAGGGCGGCGGACATCCATGAGGATTTTCCACCCCGGAACAAAAAAAAAAAAAAAAAGGTCCGTTCGGTGTGGATTTGGACGACAGTCAGTTCGGGTTTCGGCATGGGCGCTCCACCATACACGCTGTGTCGCGAGTAAGAGTTCTGGCGGAGGAAGCGGTGTCCAGGGGCGTGGTGATGTTGGCGGTGTCCTTGGACATCTCCAACGCCTTTAACACCCTGCCCTGGAGTTGTATTCGGGAGGCACTGCGGTATCATCGAGTGCCTCCCTACCTCCGCCACATCGTTGGGGCTTATCTGTCGGAGAGGTGTGTCACCTACATGGGACGCGATGGCGGAAACCAGCGCCGCATGTCGTGCGGCGTTCCCTAGGGCTCGGTCTTAGGACCGCTCCTGTGGAACGTCGAGTACGACTGGGTGCTGAGGGGCGAGCTCAGACCGGGGGTAGACCTGACGTGTTACGCGGATGACACGCTGGTCACTGCCCGGGGGAGCTCGCACAGGGAGGCAGCGTTGCTGGCGACGGCTGCAGTCTCACAGGTGGTGGGTCGCATACGTCGCCTAGGCCTGGAGGTGGCCCTCAGCAAGTCGGAGGCTCGGTGTCACCACTGCGTCGACTGCCGGGAGGACACGGCGCGGCATACGCTGGCAGAGTGTGCCGCCTGGGAGGAGCCGCGCCGTGCCCTCATCTCAGAAGTAGGCAGTGACCTGTCGCTGCCGGCCGTGGTCGAGTCGATGGTCGGCAGCGAAGAGTCCTGGGACGCGGTGGTTGTGCTCTGTGCGGTGGTTTCCTTCTGCGAAACGGTCGTCTCGCAGAAGGAGGCTGCGGAAAGGGAGAAGGAGATCTCGTCCTCTCACCCGGCCCGCAGCAGGCGCACCGGGCGTCGGCGGAGGACGGATAACGCCGTCTTCCGGCCCCCCTAAATGGGTCCAGGGGCGACGGACTTGTTGACGTCCGTCGCCCCCCACACATCAGGACCCGAGGTGGCGGCGCGTAGTGTTCCACGCACGCCCCTCTTAGACGTCGCGGGGGGAGTCAAACACCTCACTCCCCCCCCCCCCCTGACCCGAGGAGGCCCGCGGTGGCGGGACGGTACCAGTCGGGGGTTGCGGAAGGATCTTACGTTCCCGCGACCCCCGGCGTAGGTGTGAGATAGAACACTGGGGTGGTTTTTAGTCAGTAAGAGTCTGACAGACCCCGTCGCCCGCCCCAGGACGGCGGACATCAATGAGGATTATCCACCCCGGAAAAAAAAAAAAATCCGTTCGGTGTGACTCCTCCGGAGCGAATTTGCCGAGTACGGCGCGGAGCGGCGGCTTTTAAAGCCTGTGGTAAACAAGTGACGTCACATCGTACGATTTTAATACAAACTTGTTAATACTTGCATTTTAACATAAAACTATTATTAAATTACATAAAAATAGAGTAAATATGTTGAAATTAATTAGTTCAATTACATACTTGGACTAACAGTGGCAAAATTTGTAAACAAGTCACGTTATACCATTAAATATGATTTTATAGAAAACAACAATGAAAGAACACAGTTTAAACTTATGTTATAAACGTATTTCTTAATAGTATTTATAAGATTTTCATAAGAAACTGTTGTAATGTTGTGTTTCACATGTAAACAAGGTTATAATTATTATAGGGATGTTTTTCTTTGTGTCCAATTAATGAAAAAGATTGAAGAAATCTATAACGTGCACTGACTGGACAGGTCCTCTCAATCTGTGTGGTAAGAACCACACAGATTGAGAGGACCTGTCCTCAAAAAATACAAGCTATTTGAATGATTTAAATTTGAAACTTCAAAAACAAGGACAGTTAGTAAATGATTTGTACAGCCATTTGAAAGCGTTTCAGATTAAACTACGCTTGTGGGAGTCACACATGCTGTCTGGTAACAGTTTCAACACACTCTCTGCGTATGAAAATATTGCTTATGCTCAATATGCTGAAGAACTCAAATTACTGTCGGAACAATTTTCGAACAGATTTAGCGACTTCAAAAACATGGAAGTCTGTTTCAGTTTATTTGCTACTCCTACAGAATGTAATGTACGGACGCCAGCAGGTCAAGCTACCCGAAACTGTCAAATTTTCCCAATAAACCTTGAACCTTAATGCTTTATCGATAAAGTTGAAAACCTATTAAAGAGGTTTGACAGATTGTAGTAGCTTGATGTGCTGTCGTCTGTACAAAATGCTCCAATACGCTTACAAATGGAGTCGATCGAGATTCAAGAAAACTCAATCCTAAAATCCAAATTAGAAGATGTAGAGTTGTGCGATTTCTACAAAAAAAAACCTAGAAGAAGACAATTTTCCGCAGCTTAGAAAATTCGCAAGAAGATTGATTTGTGCGTTTGGCAGTACATAAAAATTTGAACAGTTCTTTTCATTGATGAAAGTTAATAAATCAACACATCGTACAAGACTGACTGACGATAATTTGGAAAATTCTTTACGTCTTTGTATCAGTGGAATTAATCCAAATATCGATGGATTAGTTTCCCAAATTCAAGCTCAAGTGTCTCATTGATTTCGGTGTATTTAACTTTCGTAGTTTGTAACAATTGCAAATTTAACGATTTAATTATAATGTACCATTTTTTTAAATTTCCTTTTGTTATTTTAATAAATTGTACAGACGCCAGCAGGTCAAGCTACCCGAAACTGTCAAATTTTGCTTTAACGCTAAAGTTGAAAATCTATTAAAGAAATTTGACAGATTGTAGTAACTTGATGTGCTGGCGTCCGTACTACAATAACATTGTCGTATTATTTCATGTCTAATATCTATCGCAAAAAATATTATCGCGGCCCGCGAACGTATTTGCACGCTAAAGTTTGGCCCTCAACATGTCAAAGGATGCCCATACCTGATCTACGTGGTCTTCATATAATCTGACTGAGTTTAAAAGAGACTGTGACCTCTGAGTTTGTTTCAGCCTTTCTTCTCAGATTAGTCAAATAGGAAACGCCTACCCATCTAGTTTTAAAATATGATTGACGTGTAAAAGTGTTTGTACAAACCTACTTACAAAATAAAATCATTTATCATTTATCACCCCTTTGCAACATTTAAGCAACCCATATAGTCTAGTTTCTGAAATTTCCCAAATTACGACATTAATACCATTTTTCCTTAAGCTCATACATTGAATGGCCGTGAATGAAACCGTCAAGCATTAAAATACAACAAGTTATACTATTTTCAAAATGATCTACGTGCGTACAAATTACATAGAAAACATCTGCTCATCATCATCATTCGTGCGCACGTCAATAGTTTTGTTAACGTACAGACGCCAGCACATCAAGCTACTACAATCTGTCAAATCTCTTTGATAGGTTTTCAACTTTAACACTAAAGCATTAAGGTTCAAGGTTGTTTGGGAAAATTTGACAGTTTCGGGTAGCTTGAACTGCTGGCGTCCGTACGTAATCACCACCAACCAAAATATAATTGAATTTATGAGTTATTTTCAGTAACACACTGGAGTTTGTCGAATACTATGGATTTTGGCCTAGGCAATATGGGGGCCTAAATGTTTGCAAAGGGGTCACTATGACGTCCGAATACATCGAATTACAGTTCACCCTGTATACTTTCTCTACTTACTTGTCGATACATAAATAGAGAACGTCAGGCAGGATAAAACATAAACAACAAAAATCTTGTTTTGTATACCATCGTTGTAGGTTTTTGTACGTAGATCTTGTATTTTCATGATCTTGAGAATCCGAAATCGTCAAAGTTTTGAACGGCCCGCGCTTTGCCAGCCAAAATGATACGTCACTAAATTAACTCTATGCTTTTTTATTTTAACTATCAACGATTCACGCTATTTTTAACCTGTGGCAAAATTCAATTTTCTTTTTTTATTGTGGCAATAAGTTTGGTTCTACCGTTTGTCGATGGTCAATGTTTGAGTGATTTGTCGCAATCGCAAATGTCATAGTATTTTTTGAGCTCAATAATATCAGGATGGCAGAAAATAGAGAGGAAATTCTAGCAAATTTTCAGGTAAGAGTGCTGTTATAAGTTAGCAAAGTCCTAATTTTCCTATCACCACTCTTTTGTGTTTCAAAAAGGTTATGTAGTGTATAACAACAGTGACTCTTAATTCTCGTCTAACTCTTTGTGCTTTGGTCTTATCATAGTTTTCAAAGATTTTTTCGAAATTTCTTTGTCCTTTTTGTATAACTACATAGGTTTTTCGGGCGTGAATCATACTTTGAACACGTGTTATACGTTACGAATTATGCTTTTATTTTCTTTGTGCATAGTCGTTCACTTCCTTGAAGCTACTAAGCTACAAGGTAAACCTTGTGGTTGGTGTTTACTGCGTTCTTCATGTGCGTAGTATATGTAATTAACGCATCTTTATACTTCATTTGTATTAATGAAACAAATAATTCTAGGGTATAACAGCCATAGAAGATGTTGCAGAAGCTATATACCACCTAGAAGAAGCAAATTGGGACTTACTCGTGAGTACACTACTTTTTATTCTTATTTCAAACTGTAGATACTATAAAACGTAAAATAGGATGACAGTTTTTAAGCAATTCATCATACTGCAAAATATTAGGTCTGTACAGTTTCTAACTTTCATTAAGTCTTGTCCTTTTATGGGTTTGTTTATATTTTTAGTAGCTACAGATGTCACATGTGTCAAATATTTTTTTGCTTACTACCCCTACCCTAACCCTCAATAAATAAATATTTTGACTTCTGATTTAAAATTATGAATGGAAAATATGGTTGTTTGACCTCAAAATCTGCATGTCATCTCATGTCACAGCCTCTGTGTCATTATTATTATAGATCTACCCTATGATAATGATCTCTTATAAATAGTGATTTAATACCTTTGTTTATAGCTACACCAATTTCTCTTGTTTAGCTTACCAGTAGAAACATCTTTCTATCTTAAGATTGATATCTTAAGAGTGTAGTATATTCTAATAAATCCTTTGAATTGTTTCCCCAAAACTACAAAAAAAAAAAAACTAAAGAGGATGTTCGGTATATATTTTCATGCTCAATGTTTGACCAGCAACAGTAATTAACAATTACCATGATTACATGCACTTTTCATGGTACTCAGCTGCATTCAGTTAGACTCGAAGCTGATGCAAAATGATGATGACATGCACTTTACTTATGGCCGTGAACAGTAAACATTGAACACTGTCGACATTACTAAATTTGCTGCATTTACCTGAATCTTATCATTTCAAGTACTGTTGTAATACAAAACACATTGATTGAATACTCAAATGCTCCCGTGTAGTACCAACAGTGGACTTAACTGCAGATGCACCCACTAGGTGACCTACACGATAGTGAACTGATATTAATGTTATGAGTCATATCAGTCTACCATCTAATACTGAATGCCAATTCTCGTAATTTAAAATGATCAAAATCTAGTCGCAATGTCATCTCGGCGACAAACAAATGTCAAAATGTAGGGAAATTAGATGTATTTTTGACAGATTGAGACAGATCAGACTGTGAACGTTCTCAAAATTACGAGAATTGCCCCACTGGTATTCAGTTGCATCTGGTTATACTATAAGCTGATCCCAACATAGTTCGGAAAAGGCTAAGCAGATGATGATGTCTACCATCCCGTTGGTCCATCCAACCAATTAGTATAAGTGAGCTGGTATCTGCAACTTCCTGTGTCTGTGTCTATCTGTAAAAGCCAAATCCAGTAGGCCATTCAAAGAAACTTTTACAAAAAAAATCTGAATCAATATCCTTCCTACATTTGAATTAAGAATTTGAGATAATTTCAAGTTATGGAATAACAAAACGAATGTCATACTTAACAAAGTTCAAATTCCATTGCAACTAAGAAGTTATTAGGACCTTTTTATTACTAATGGTCACTCAAAAATCAATTTAGAATACATTTTACTAAGGTAGATAACTGATTAAGCGGTGATGGAATGTAAATTATCTGATCTTATGAACACTGCTATAGCTGGATACTTAGTCAATCTACTGTCTGTAGTCATCTAAAAAAAAAGTAGGTAAAAAATTAGTTCCACAAGAGGTTCATGAATGACAAATAGCTAAAATTACCTACACATAACAAAACAAGGGACCCGCAGGGTTCAACACAAAAAAAAAAAAAAAAAAAATTACAGGATAGCGACTTCTCGGTAGAAAAGTATTAGGGCTCCCGCCACACGACACGACACTAGTAGAACAAGTACCATGCAGTTTTCATAGAAATGGTTCTACAAGTGTCGCGTCGCGCCTGTCTGCGGGAGCCTTTATGATATTAACACAAAATTAAGTTATCTTAAGAAATATTCAAAACTCTGAAATGATCGTCGATTTTTGTTGGCAACTGTACCTACTTTTATGCTAAAGTCCAATTAGTCATAATGAGTGAAGCCAGTCAGTTATAATTATCATCTTTTTTGAACTGTTAGTATTGCGACATATAATTAAGACCTGCGGGGTAATTACGTAACACACTATTAGTAGCAGTGGGTTTCATTTTGACAGTTCAACAACATTCATTGCGGTATTTACGTTGTTCATTAGAACTTTTTTTCGAACATATGAAGCAATGGATTAGCAATATGCTTCAAAATGATACAAATTGATAGTAATAGTATGTTACGCGATTAGGGTGCTGTTCCTTGGTATGTGTTGTATACCTACATTTCTATTATTGTTGACTATTCTTAGTCATTAAATCAAATTGACCTATTTACAATAGCCTCAACAAACAGCTAGGGGAACTCAACTCTTAGATATAAAGAAAACATTTCTTTACTGTCCCTTTGCTAGGTTTCATTACTTTAAGGCTACGCACGTACTGACAGGTGTTTTCCTTAACGCCTACAGCTTAGCGAGTAACGAAGTGAAACGAACGCTCTAGAATTTTAGCAACCGGCGGCACTGCGCGCTTGGCGCCTTCGCTAGTCTCCTAGCGTTAGGGATTTCGAATAATGTACTGGACTTTTTCAATACCGGTATTAATACCGCGTAGAAAATTTCCAATACTGGGATCCCGGTATAAGACACAAGTTTTTCCAAAATTCTATTTTATTAAATAACTATGTACTAAGTTTCACCAAAAAACAATAAAATATCGTTTTTTATGTATAAATTCACTTTTTTTTAATAAATATATGTACTATATTATAGGCCAGTTAACGAAGACGCGCGTACGCGTTTGGTCGCAAAAAAATTGCACTGTAAACCAATAGTGTAAAAGCAAGTTTGCAGTTTCGAATAACCTGTGCTAACTGCGTTGGCGTTGCGTGGTGCTCTAAAAACCTCTAAATTTTCGGACATCTTTCAGTTTTTTACTTATGACTTCTAGCATCCTACGGAAATGTCACCCAATACATTTTTAAAGTAAACAAAACGTGTATCTCGAGTTTTATTGGACCTACAGCGTTATGGCTGTGCTTAAATTTTGTATAGGTACTTTAAAAGGTGACTTTTCCGTAGGATGCACCTTTTAACGCATGGGAGATTCCTCCATGCTGGTCCCCCACCTTCCTTCTCACCTCGGGAATCTCAGTTCTATTGTTGTAAGTACCTCTCGCCTTGACCGAAAGCAAAATACAAAGACCAACCTTTTTTTTTATCCCATTGTTTACCTGCGCAAGTAGTAGTAAAATGTAACTGACTGTCTAAATAAACCACGAGATAATTAAAATACGCAGCTTTTTAAACTTACCCAGATGAAAAATTGGTTGGACATGAAATGTGCAATAGAACGAAATTGTGTCATTGTAATTTCTACTGAAAATAAAATAAAATGACCAATACCTAAATTTCGGTATTGAAAAATAACAAAAATGTTCGGGATCGCGGTATTGGAAGCCCTACCTAGCGTGTATTGAGGCTCTAGGCGCTAAGCAAGCCACCTGTCAGTGCGTACGTAGCCTAATAGAACCTTCCAGAAATAATAAAATTACTTCTTTGTTTGTAGCTAGTATTACAACTTAGAAAACATTTCCTTTAAAGAATTGTAACAAACATTAATACAGAGTGACGATTAGGTTATCACATTAATGTTGTTATCAGTCTGTTAAAATAATAAAGTAAACAATTTTACTAAAAGCAGAAAACTGTTTATGTTTTAATAGCGTAAAATTTGGCACGAATTAAAAACCACCCTTGATTTAAGGCACTAGACACGCGCGGGCGGTGATATCAATTCAACACAAACTTTATGGTATTGTTACCAAAGAATCGGCGACACGGTTGGCGCAGTGGCTGAGCGATCGACTGCTGCGCTGCTTGTCGCGGGTTCGATTCCCGCACGGAACAAATATTTGTATTGCCTACAGGTAGTTGTTCCGGGTCTGGCTGTTTGTGTATGTGAGTTTAAATGTTTGTAAACGCACCCACGATACAGGAGTAATTCCTAGTGTGGGGCAACGTTTTTTTTAAAAAACAAACATACAATCATAAATTAAGTTTAATGTTGTTAAATACTAAAACGAAAAAAACGGTTCCACGACTAGAATGTTAACTGTTATTAATTATTTTAATTGTGTATGTTTAAAATACGTAATGTGGCATGCGTGGTTTCAATTAATGTGATAACCTAATCACCATACTGTATAAGAAACGACCTTATTTTAAAAGGTGTAAGACTTAACTTAAGTTTAAAATAATATTAAAATCAACAGTTTTCTAGATTATATTACTTTGATTATGTAATAAGTACTTGTTTCACTCAATCTCAATCAATAACATTCAATAAAAACTTGTAGAATGTTAAAACAATGTTTTCCTTCATTCCATGTATGGAATTGACTATGGTGACATGGTATTACTGTACTGTAAATGTACGCATGTAATGTATACAGGCTGGTAATTTGAAATTAAAATAGGAATGATGACATTTTTTATAACCGTTTTAAAATAACTGCAAGACAAAGACGGCACTATCATAGAAGTGACGTCACGACTATGTAACTTCATACTATAGGTATAGACCGACCGCTTAACTGAGACGTTGCCTGAGGTAGCTGCGCGGTGCGGGAGGGGTGTGGTGACGTGATGCGCGAGCTCAGTGATTCGCCAACTTGTGACGACTATCACCCCTCCTGGTTGGCCTATAGCGTAATACATTGTCAGTAACGCTCGGCAAAGCTCCCCACTCCCATCCAAAACTTTTAAAGCGTATAGCTTCTCCAAATTTCCATCGATTTTACAGGTTTTTTTCGATTATTTCGTTTTACTATGCCTTCTGTGAAATTACATTATTTGTTCGCACATTTCTAATATTAGTCATCATCCCTATTTTTCAGCTTGTATTTACAGTTTATAATGCATTGGGACAGCTAAAAGTCACGATTTTGCAACAATAAACTGAAGCCAACCAGCCGATCGATTCTGTAAAAATCTCACCGTGAACACTAAGATGAAGTGAGCTTGATGTGAGCTGTCAGTAGTGTCAATCCCTAGCATTAGTTGGAATGACAGCTCACTCCACGTTCACTTCACCTAAGTTTTCACGGTGAGATGGTTACAGAATCGCACTGCAGCTGAAAGTTTTTAACAAAGTCAGGCTGTCTGTAAGTACTTGCCGCGGTTGCGTCAGCTCTGCGCTGTTCGGAGCCGACAGATGGCTATTCTTTTTAATTTTTTAACTGATACTTTCGTTATTGTGTGAATTGTAACACATCGAACTCGTCTCATCGCACCAGTCAGTCTCACCGTGAAAACGTAGGTGAAGTGAGCTGTCATTCCACCTGGGAATGACACTATTGACAACTCACTATAAGCTCACTTCACCAAGTTTTCACGAAGAGCTCTTTACAGAATAAATCGGCTGGTGTGTGGAGCTTCTTTAAACCCAGCAGTGTTGATTTTGGACTGGCAAGCGATAAGTCTTGATTGTTCCAGTCATGTGCAAAAGCATAATGAAAGATCTTTTTTGTTATGGCCGTCCGACGCTAAAGTATGATCCTACAGATAAAAAGACGTTGGGCGCCAAATTGTTACTTCCGCGACTCAAGATTCGTTGACGTCATCAACTGTCATGTTACATAATATAATGCCGTCTTACTCACTCCTACGCGTTATGGTTACAGGCAGCCATCAACCGAGTGATGCCACAGGATGCGACCAGCTCGTCAGTACATGATAACGACACACATGATGTTGAGATGATAGACGATGATATATCTGTGATAACTCCAAAAACTCACCCACCAGGTATGAACTATATAATTATTATTCGTTTATGATACGAGCAATGAATTCTGCTGACTTCCGTATGGCGTTTCGTCAATGTAGCCCGCGAAATTCAAAATTTCTTATTTTTTTCTTTTTTTTTCAAATTGAAGCGCTGTACTTTGTATATTGATCAAAACAGAGTTCTAATTTGAATTTTCAACTCTCGGTGTTGAGCCGAGTATTGAGAATCCAACAGCGCCAACCAGCGCGATAAAAAAACATACTGTTGGATTTTCAATTCTCGGCGCTAAGCAGTGCGTTGAAAATCCAGTGTGCGATAAAAATCCGCCCGTGCGGACCTGACATTAGGCTGGATTTAGTGTTATGCTGCCGTCAGTCGCGTACTATCGGTCACGCGTACCAAGACGCTGACAATAAATGGACATGTATAATGTAGGACCGACGGTCAGCAACATAAATCGGTACACGACCGACCGACGTCAGCGCTGAACACTGATCGACCACTAAATCCAGCCTTTTAAAAATAGTACATGCATACTTGTGACTTAAAACCGCACTAGTCACGCTTTTCTGTGTAAAAATGGACTACTTAAGTCACAGAAAAGCGTGACTTAAGTGCGGGATTATGTCACACTGCTGTAAAAGACTATTCCTTTACTTTACTAACCAATACAATTATTATTCCGCAGACCGGGAAGACCGTAATCAAGCATCAACCTCGACGCCTTTAAATTATACCCCCACTCCTTTTGTAGAACTACAAGTTCATTATAATCATAAGATACATGAAATTAAAATATCTGCGAATGCGACAGTCGGTGAGTACTTTTTATATTACTAACAGCGCCCCGCTGTTTCACCCGCATGTTTCGATCTCGTGGGAATATCGGGATGAAAAGTATGCGTTAATCCTGGTTATAAACTATACCCGTGCCAAACTTCATTCAAATCCGTTTTTGCGTGAAAGAGTAACAAACATCCATCCTCACAAACTTTCGCATTTATAATATTAGTAGGATAATCGCCTCATTTGTATCTTGGTAGCAGACTGATCTGCAAGTCTACTACTAAGGGATATTTTAGACTCAAAAGTAAATAAGATTATTTGCGGCAAACATAACGCAGAAAAAGAAACCAACACAAAAAAAGAATAAGTTAAGGAAAAATATTCGTCACATCCACGCAAAACGGCCATCGCTCAGCAATGCTACTGCTGCTGTTAACGACTGCTCTCTATAAATTCGGTTTCAATACGCTTTTAAGCGTACAAAGCTGGTTTAACATGTACTTATTATTTTCTTATGTGGAACGGCCCCTTTCTTTCTTCAGCCCAAGATACCTGTATCAAATTCTATCGAAATCTGTTGTATATTTTTAATGTAAAAAAGTACAATAAAATCCATCTACCGTGATATAATAATCTCAAAGTGTAGCTATTTATAAAGTGGTTATAGTTAATAAAAACACAGAAGCGTTTACTCAGGTCATAATTTAATTTAATACAACTCAAACTATGACATTTCAACTGGCAACATTATATATAACCTCTTTTATTCCCGCAGGTGATTTAAAAAAGGAGTTGGAGACCAAATGCGGCGTGCCAATATGCCAGCAGCAGCTGTCCGGTCTGGGCGGCTTGCGTGCCGTCAACAACGCGACGCTACAAACACTCAGCTTGCCGCCTAACGCCGTACTGCGACTCAAAGCTGCTGAAACTCATATGGCGGATGATGAGTGAGTACAATAGCTCCTTAAGGGGGAAGCCAACACCCAGTGCGAGTGCAGTGCTTCCGATCAGACCATGCCGCACTTGTTGGAGTGTTCACCTGCATCTTGGATGACCTCAAAAATTCCGCTGATGCCGCAATTAACATGGCTACCTACTGGAAAATTATATCTTTTTTTAAAACAATTAGGGAGAGTACCATCTACACGAAAAGAAGAAGGGGGTAGCCCGCGAAATTCAGATTTTCTTAGATGTTTTTTATAAATTTGCAGGTCAGTATCAGTTTTTATGTTTATTAAATATGAATGCAACCCTCTAAGTTCATTCTTATTGGTTGATGTTTCGTGAAATAGTGATTCAATAGGATTATATGAACTTACTTGTTACTCTTGCGAAGCATATTTTGTTCAGCCTGACACTGACCTGAAAATTGTTAAAAACCTAAGAAAAATTGAATTTCGCGAGCTACCTAGCGCATCCCCTTTAATATCTTCTCGAGTCAGATAAGCTATTTTGTAACATGAAAATAAAGCTAGTAAGAAGGAAAATGGGAAAGTTTAATAACACTTATCCCGAATCCCTGGAATCATACCCAGGAACCCTTTACTCGGCAGTAAGAAAGGCAATTGTGGTTACAAGGTCCACAACCTCGATTTATATAAACAACTTGATTAAGTCGTGTAAACAGGAAAATTATTTTATTTCACCGCCTTCCCATCAAAATCAAATCATTGTACCTTGTATAAGACCTCCAGCTAACCTTCTCACAATACTAAAGTACAGTTTTTATTTTTAAAGTACAATTTATTATATCTAGCAGGGTCGCAGAGAGGCTGACAACAACATACGTCCTGCATGTAAAAGTAGACGACAAGGAGTACACGCTCAAGTACCCGGGCACCAAGACCGTGCAGGAGGTCAAGAGCGACATATACTCCCTCACAGACATACCCGTCAGACATCAGGTCAGTGATATCACCTGTCAGCTACAATAGCACATTATTTATATATCCTGTTGACCGTTATGACGCAACAACGTACAGTGTGGTACTTTTTTTTTATCTGTCTAGCCTTTTCCCAACAATCCTATCTGACCTTCCACCCCAGTTACTGGGTAACGCGATACTCCTTGGAACTTTTTGGAATTGGTCATTTTTACTCCAATACGAATTGCATGGAAAAACATTTTATTTTTGACCAACAGTAAAAACAAATATTTTTTACGATCAATTGTATGAAAGAGAGTCGAAAAGCATTAGTATTTTTATATAATAATAAATTTATTTCAGACCATAAGTCCATAAACAACACACATTACAATTTTATACACAAAACATACATGAATACATGAAAACACTTAACTACACAAAAAATACACTAAAACCATATCAATTATTAATTATGCTTATTTTCAAGGACAACTGACACTTGACCGAAAAAAAACAATTGTGCTATAATGAAAGAGCTAATGGTTCCTAAAAGTGCTCCCACACAACAGTTTATTTATTTATTTATTTATTTATTGACACACCAACGACTTATTCGCTAAAACATTACAATAAATATATTCTAAATCAACAGCTTTGCGGTGAATTCGTCACTTATAGGTGTGCACAGCACTTGTATAATCAATAATAAAAATTGAAATGGAAAAATAATATGATACTAACAAAATTGGAATTTACAAAGTTTACATCGAATCTAAAATGTCAAGTAATTAAATTGAAATACATTATAAATAAAAAAAATCAATTACAACAGTTATATAACGTTATAAAACATTGTGTAGCACGATAACATTTTATAACAGTGTGTAACGACAAAATAAAACAGTTAAAACAAATGTTATGCATCATTCTCTAGTTATATAACTACTGTGTGGGAGCACCTTTAGACATTTTCCCCGAATCTCCTACGGATTCGGATTTCCCCGTACTTTTTCAGAAAACAAAAACAGTAAAGAAAAAGACATGTTGCGCCGATCCCAAAAACAATATCTTTAGGCCAGAAGAATTATGTTGATGTTGCGCGTCGTTTGCCTAACTTCTTTCTTTCTGTTTTCCACAGCAATGGACAGGTTGGCCCTCAGTTTCAGGGCTGGATGAAATAATTTTAGCAATGGCTCATCTAGATCTTCCTCAACATGAGCTCTCCGTTCGACGCGCGCCTGGCAAGCAGAAGGAGTATAAGAGGGTAAATAGTACGGTACTGGACCCTTTTACTAACTTATCTATAGAGCTACAAGGATCTTTGAAAAAAAACTTCACTTCACAAGACAATGGGGAGGGCAGCCGTCAAAATGGCGCTGTCGTAGCTAGTTTTCGAAACAAGCTTCTACTAAAAGGCTTGAGGAGGTTTTTATTTATATTTGAGAAAATGTCTCGGTTGTGTTCTTAGATGCTCGGAAATTGGAGTCTACCATTTTCCGAAGGACCCTAAATGCAGAAGATTGTGGCTTAAAGTTGTTCGTAGGGAAATATTTTAATTAAACAGAGCTCGAGGTTATAAAAAAAAAAAATAATAATGTTGTTATGTCGGAAACATTTTGAAAAAAAAGAGATTACGAAGAAGTAAGCAATATTTAAGATTTTTCATTCTGAAATTTTCTGTCGAATAAATTTTCATTCAAATATTGAAATCACCGAAAACCACGAAATAGTTGTATAAAACCAAACTCATGAATGAACACGGAATGGAATGGATGGACGTAATGTCAAATTTATTATAGGCTGTAGAGACCGCCATTGATTTTTAATTTGCTAGACTAAAATGACAGCTGCGTAGTAATGAATCCTGTCAACATGACATTTTGGTCTAGCAAATTAAAAATCCGAGTAGCACCGGTGACTCCATCCTTGACTGACCTTCCCCATTGCGCAAACGATTATCAACAGCGCCCTCTGTCAACGTCAATCGAGCGCAAAAAGATCCTTGTAGCAATGTATGTTGTATAGTCGTGGAATGAAAAGGATGAGCACCTTTTTTTTTTTTTTTTTTCTCCTGGGTGGGAAATCATCATATGACTTCTCCCGCTCTGGGCGGAGCAGGAGGGCGTGTCAGACTTTTACTGACTAAAACCCACCCGTGTTCCTTCAGTTGCCTATGCCAGGGACCACGGTATCTCTTTCGAACAACCCGCGGCCCTGGCAGGAAGGATGAGCACCTTTAAGTCAAATTTTCATTTGACTTTATTTCTCACAATACATATTCAAAGGGGAGGTGGTAAAACCTTTTCATTCCTCGTGTTTACTTCTTAATCCTTAACTAACACACTTCCTACTTGTATGTGTATGTATACAATGCCTGAAATAAAATGATTTCATTGATTATTTGATTTTTTTTAAATAATAAATAAGATCATGAAAGACTAATAATTTTCTTAGTTTTTTATGTCGCCCTGCAGTCTCGAAAACTCTTTCCATAACAAAGAGTGTAATCATTCCAGATAATAGTGGAGAGTTCAGACAGTGAAAACAGTTCGGTCGAGGAGGTAGAGGACACAGCTGAAGGGTACACCGGCGAGGATGACAATATGTTCGTCGACCTCGTGCAGTCCGAGAGGCTGCAGCCGCTCAGTGAGTACACATTTACTACTTGAATAGTGAAAACGGCAACAACGAACAACAACTAAAATTAACTATCAACTTAAATTGTCCGTACATTCAAATCGCAATTGTTATTTATTTAATACTAGCTGCGCCCCGAAGTTTCACCCGCAAAAGTTTCGATCCCGTGGGAATATCTGGATGAAAAGTATGCTAAATGTTAATCGTGGTTATAAACCACCTGTGTGCCAAACATCCAAATCCGTTTAGTAGTTTTTGCGTGAAAGAGTAACAAATATCCATCCATACAAACTTTCACGTTTATAATATTAGTATGAAGGATAGTAGGACTTCAAGCACATCAATGTACAGAGGCGGACTTAATGCCATCGGTTATTATTTGCCAGTCGTATGAAATGGCTCTAACACGGCAAATTGACGTGTGTCAATCCGCCCAACAGCCAAGCTCCCTGACTGTACTTTCAAGTATCGACTCTCGAGAACTGTGCAAACTGAGAAAAAAATACAGTACATACTTCAAATCGCAATACGGCTTTTTCTTAATTTTTACGTTTTTTTCTGCAATTTTTTTTATTGTACTCTGTATAAAATCATTATTTCTATCTAACCCAATGAGATTTTTAATTAAAAAAAATAGTAAATAAACAGCAATGTAAATAAAACTCGAAAGAGAAGCGCGCGAGCGCGCCATCCGCGGAGCGTTTTAAACGCGTTGTTTTCATTGCGCACTCAAAAATGATAATTTTTTTAACCGGTCATTTCCGAGATGAATGACTTTCGTAATTTTATCAGGTGTAACCTTTTCACGACGTTTGTGCGTCGATGTCCCGTCACCCTGTATCTGCCGATTTTAAAAATGCATAAAATAAGAAATGGATGGTATGATCTGGAATAAAAGATTATTATATCTCTAATACTTATTATTTATGTTGTAGTGTCAGAAAGCGTAGAAGACGAGGCGCTAGGCTGCATCGAGTTCTCGCAGCGGTTCCGGACACGATACGGACCCAACACGCCGCACTTCTTTGAGGGCACTCTGCAGGACGCCATCAAGGAGTCCTGTCTTAAACCTGCCAAAGAGGTGGGTTACAGTCTTCATGATCACTCCATAGTGTTTAGAAAGTAGACCAGATTTAGGTTCCATAAAAAAAAAAAGTTTTATTGTATTGTATTAGGAAGCTCGGGTAGATAATAAAACAATCTCAAGCAGAACAGATCTTTGTTCCTAACTAGAACAAGGATATCTTCATTATTATCTAAATACTAGCTGCTCCCCGCGGTTTCACCCGTATAAGTTTCGATCTATATATTGTATATATTGGATATGTATATTTTAAACTTATTGTACTTGTATCCTTGCAAATAAATATTATTCTTATTCCCCAGCGAAAACTCCTAGGCGTATACTTGCACCACGAGCAGTCGGTGCTATCCAACGTATTCTGCGCACAGCTACTGGGCTGCGAGGCAGTACTTCAGACCCTCGCCGCCAACTTCATAGTGTATGGCTGGGACATCTCGCACCCCGACAACAATAACATGTAAGATACAAGCAATACTCGACCTTAGTAGCTACAACTTGTAAGCTATAATCAACTACGCGGCTGGACCTTAGATCCTAGCCGCCAACTTCATAGTGTATGGCTGGGACCTCTCATACCCCGACAACAATAATATGTAAGACACAAGCAATACTCGACCTTTAGCAGCTACAACTTGTAAGCTATAAGCAAATGCGAAGCAGTACTTCAGTCCTTCGTCGCCAACTTCATAGTGTATGGCCCGACAATATTAATATATGAGCAATACTTCGAAGTTAGCTGGAAAGACAACAACACAGTAGATCTAGAAGAGGGCAGATTCCTCCTAATTTCTTTCGATTTTATCTTTGAAAAATATCTCGTAATAAATAACATAAAATTAATGTTGTATTATATGTTTCCAGGTTATTATCGTCAGTTGCGAACGCGTTAGGCCCGGTCGCGAGCATGACGATACGCAACATCCCGGTAGACCGCATGCCCGCACTTGTTGTCATCATGCGAGTGCGGTCTAACACCGAGATATACTCCGTTATCAATGGTGAGTGTAAGATAACAGTGTTATTTATCATCATGAGAGCTGTATTCCTTGTAATGGGGGGCGAGACTGTAGTCAGGACCCGAGCATCATCTTGCTAGACATGGCCGCTTGTGAGAATTTTCTTGTAGAAAAACCCAGTAATACTGCCGAATTTGAGGATAGGCCCTAAGATTCCATCTTCAGCAGTCACGCTTAGGCTATGATTAGTACATTGTAAGGTAATAAAAACGTATGACCTGCTTGTGAACGTAAACGAGGCAAAAGGAGTATATAAGCACCGCAGCAGGTGGAGTTCTGTATTTTCTACCTAACCCCATGGGAAGATGTATGTAAAAACTTATTACCGTAAATGTATTGATCATCGCCGTGTGAAAGTGACCTAAGGACCATTAGACCAACGAGAGTGTCCACCTTCTTAACCTATCAACTCTGGAATGAGACACAATTGTTTATATTCCTTTAATTTCCTGTTTACAGGTAACGTCGGCGTATCAGAGCTGCTAGGTGGTCTAGTAGAAGCATTAGAACGGTTCAGCTCAGCGCGAGAAGACGAAGCCAAGATGGAGAGAGAGCGAGATGCAAGACAACGCGTCAAGAGGGAGCAAGATGAAGCATACCAACGCAGTTTAGAAGTTGACAGGTATGACTAATGAATTAATGTACCTATACACATAAGTATAGGTTTGGGTTGCATGTTGAATTAAAATTGTAATATGTGTTAATTATGCGCTTTTCCTATTTCAGGGCTAAGGAAGAAGTAAAGAAAAAGATAGAACTAGAAAGAAATCAAGAAATAGAGCGAGCAGAGTCCGAAAGACAAATGGAAGAAGCTAAGAAAGAGGTAAGTCCATTTATTGTTTGATGCACCTTTCGATGTACACTCACACTACATTTCATGTTTTTTAAAACAAGGAACGTGTGTATCGATCGACATCATGAGACTTGCGCGCGATTAATGAGGAACATACACTTCACAACTGGTCGACGACTGCGCTCTGCGCCGCTCGACCGTGAGCCGCCTGGCGCCACTGTCGCGCGTCTCGCTCCCCCGCTTTACCCCTTCTGTGTACTGCGAATTGTGGGTGCACTTTAGTTACATCTATGCTTATGCTTTCGGGGAATATAGGCTTGATGTTATGTTATATATCCTAACTCTGTGTGTCCGGCAGGCGGAGCGTTCGCTGGCAGCGCGACGCGTGCCTCCTGAGCCGGCGTGCAGCGCGGCGGCCGGCGACGTGGCGCGGATCCGCGTGCGCTTGCCGGCCCCGCATGACCACGCACTCGAGAGACGTTTCAACGCGCACGACACGCTCGCTGTACGTATATTATAATATCAGCCTACTAACGGCACGGCAAAAATCTCCGATCACCATGCTTGCTCGAGACGGGTTCCCTCACGATGTTTTCCTTCACCAGTGACACCAGTTCATGATAAACTTAGAAAGTACATACGAGTTTGGAAAAGTCACATTCGTCATTGGTACTTGCCCGGATCTGAAACCACAACCTCGTGTATGAAAGGCGATGCGTTAACATGACATCATGGAAATTTATATTTAAATGTAATCTTCCTTACTCAATGGCAGTACAAAGGATAACATATTATTTACATAATAATCACACCTTTGCAGTGTCTTCGTGTTTTGTCAATTCACTTATGTAACATCAGAAGCTAGTTGCACGGTTCCAATTGGTCGTTTTCTAGGGAGAAGAATTGGCAAGAAACTCCATGGAAACTATTAAATATAATTGGCTTTTACAATGTTTTCAAACTGCAGTATAAATAGGTATGGGAGGACAGTGTAGGCTTGCCAACAAGTGCCACGTACATAATAAAATTGAAAATGATCTGCAGTCTATGAGGCCTACTACATTCTCAAAATATAAAATAATCTATAGAAAAGATCAATAAAATAATATGTTTTAATGAAGTGTTTGTTAATTGAAGTATAAGTATACAAGTTTTTTTTTTTTTTTTTAATACTTAGAAGAAAAACAAAACCAGCTCAAAAACATTTTTTTTATTTTTGTTTTAACATGTTAAAATAACTTATTTTTGTGCTCTTTTTCAGGCATTACTAGACTTCCTCGCGTCTAAAGGTTATCCACAAGAACGCTTTAAGGTTATCTCCAGCTGGCCTAGGAGAGATGTAAGTACTTAGTTCCTAGATATTCACTCATTTTTCTCCACAAATTGTATAAAAAAGTCGACCTTTGCAAAATTATTTGTGGCGGTTTCTATAACGCCAGTTACGAACTACGCATCCCACTGACGTCATCCAAAATCCGGCTCGACGACCGCACGACTAGCATAATATTATATATACAACGTCCCGACATCAGTCGTCGCGTTGTATATATGCTAGTCGTGTCGGAGGATCCTCCATTTTCTATGGCGGATGAGTGAACTTTACTGTTGTACTACTACCCTGTTCCTTATTACCTCTCTTTATACATTTAAATAATTGTACCGAATCATCTTGAAAATAGATATCTAAAACGCTAGTTGTCAGGAATCTGCTAGACCGATCGTTGCAGCAATGCTTGGCGAACCAAAATACTGGCTATGCCCAACAGTGGACGTCTTTTAACTGAATAATAATGA
Source organism: Apamea monoglypha (assembly GCA_911387795.2). Classification (NCBI taxonomy): domain Eukaryota; kingdom Metazoa; phylum Arthropoda; class Insecta; order Lepidoptera; family Noctuidae; genus Apamea; species Apamea monoglypha. Next base: position 4,488,473 of record OU426931.1, read on the forward strand.
TGAATAATCTTGATACTTATCTCTTTTACTTGTTACAGCTAACACAGGAATCTCCGCTCAGCACACTGAAAGCTCTAAAGCTGTATCCGCAAGAAACCGTGATGCTGGAAGAGCGGTGAGCCACGCCGTTCGCTCCGCCGCACGCGACACACTCCACACTCCCGCGCAACACTACTAGACAACCGCATTCCAACAAATAAAATAATGTCAGATTATTTGATTACGTATGTCGTTTGGGACGTAGAAACTGATTCAGGTCCTCGTTTACATCACATAACATCATACCTGTATGGGGAGAAGGGTTAGGCAGAAGTTCTCGTTAAATTTTCCTAAAAACTATACTCTCTTGAGAATCGCCGCGTCTTGGAAGGTTAAAAAAAGAAAGAAAATCTAACTTTTTATGTTATTATTTTGTACTTCTATCATCAATTTACAATCGTCGCATCAACTTCTCTTGTAGGCTTTTTAAATATTTAATAATTAATTATATATTTTACCATAATAACTGCCTGTTAATCGGTTCTGAATCAGTATAGTAGAATCTTAAATAAGAGTTGAAAGTAAAGTTCAAGGCGAAGAGACTAATTCTACTTTTGCCGTCAGTGAACGTTATTGTTTTACCCTTATGTCCATTCTGCAACAGCAACTTCAAATCGTCTGACGACATACGTTAGTCCCGCGTTTCAATAACGATGTTAATTCAAGGGTTTAATATCTATTAGGACTGCTGAATACATTTTAATCATTAGAACTTCCTTCGAGGCTGCCTCTTTACCTCTATTTAGTATTATAAAAGAAAGAGAAAGGTTCTCTATGATGCAGCTACTATGTAAGATGCGTAGACGAGGCAGACTCGAATGAGGTTCCAACGCGGAACACACGTTACTCGTTTATTCCTTAGCAAAAATATAACCGTAAAAAAACGTGGTCATCACCAATTGAATTCGCCCAAACTAATAATACTATATGCGTGTTGTAACTTCAAATTATTAAGTTGAGATTGAGAGATTTTAACATTGATTGTTATTCTACCTTGCGAATTTGAATCTTATTGTACATTAATAGTGTTTATATTGCGTTGCGCACCCACTGCGGATAACGGAGCTCCTTGCGTTTGTGAGCTTTCTAGCGAACAATACTGTCAAATGAACGGACACTTGTTTGTATTCAGTGCATCGTTAAAAATCTTCATTTATACCAATAAATGATCGTTAGCTTAATATTGTACATTGATTGTTCGACTGACTTCGGCGGGGCTTTAAATACAGTGTAGTGACGTCATTTAGAAGTAAACAAGAAACGAAATAAAAACATCACAATATTTGAAATAGCCATAGAGCTGCGTTTTAACAATGTTATATGATGCGACGTCTGCGCACAATGTTTTTAAGTTCCCGTGTCGTAGTCAGCCATGTACTGATCTTATGTAAACTTCATTCTAGTTCTGTGGCCGACTGGCAGGTTCCATGTTGAGTCAGCCACAGTGCCGTGTATTATATATACTATACATGATAATAGTATAAATTATTATGAACTTGGGTATCCGTACAGTTTTGGATGATGTTTGTAATTTTTTCACGAATCGACTCTGGAGTGTAACTGTGTAACGCGAGGAAGTTATGTGCCCAAAATAATAAACAGATGGAAGATGATTCGTTTATTTTATTATTGCTCCTTTTACGTTACATACTACTTCGCTTGCAACCTAAGATTTATCACTATTTTAGGATAATATTCATGAACATCGACTTACATATTGATACATAACAAAATAATGTTCTTAGAAAATAGCTATTTAAAACGAGGGCGCAGAGATTGCCTCTCCCTCACGCGCTCCGCCTCCTCCTTTGCGAGCATTACTGCCTCGCAGGAGGTGACGGCTTCCCTTGTACTCTCGCTCCGTACCATGGCCTGGACCAGGGCCGGACGCGAGAGATTGCCGCCGCGAGGACGCGGCGGTGCTCCGCCCAAGCCGGGCAGACCTCCACCGTATGCTCCACCGTGTCCTCCGGGCGATCCACACAGTGGTGACACCCTGACGTTTCCTTCCGCCTTATCCTGAAGGACCTGCGTCAGGCGGAAGGTGAGGGCGCCGTGGCGCCTCTCCAGTCACTCCTCAAAGAGGGGACTTATCGCCGCAATTGTGGCGTGCCCAACGAAAACTACCCTTACTTGTTAAGAAATAAGGACGATGTCAATGTCAAAGTTATTGACGTGCGGGCGACTGTTCTAACTCTACTCAGTCTCTACAGCACTGTACCTGTCCTTTCAGTTATTTTATTTTACCTGTAATTTTTACCTTTAATGCAAAATGATCTAAATTTAAATGATATAAAAATCAGAGGTAAAATAATAAAAAATACTACTCTGAACCTACTTATAAAGCAAAAATACCTAAACACTACTGAATCAATTCCTAAACTGTCTCACTCTACTCTTAACAAACCTATCCAATACGAGCTCGCACATAAGGAACACTACAGACGTGATCATGCCAAGTGAGAGCGCCAACAGCGGCGTAGAGAACTCCCTAATGCCGACACAGAACACGCTGGAATCCGGCGTGTGCGCGCACTCGGGCATCGGCTCGTCGATCTCTGATTGGATGCGGGGAGGCAGGCCCACCTCGTACATCTTGCGGATACTGAAAATAACCCGGGAAATGTGTGAGTAAATTAAAATTGCTGTCAAAGATCACGCGAAAATCAGTTTATTGCAAATCTCGTAAATTATTGGTTTTACGTCAATTCATGCTGCCACTAGTAGGCCATGGGCAACACACGTTTATTTTTATTACATTCTGTACAAAAGTGTCGCAATTATTTTTTCTTTCCCAGCTTAACTTATTTCCTGGGCTAAAATGCTATGTAGAGTTGCAACTATAACTCAACGTGCAATGCTAAAAGCAGCTAAGGATACCTCATAACGGCCAATTTTATTCTCGTAAGTCTAAGAAAAATAAAGGTGTAATTCCCACTCAAGTCCGATTAAGTACAACCTCCTAGGTTGAACTGCGAGATGCCATTCCCAAAAAAAAAAGGTGCAATTCCACTGCTGTGTATGATGTTAATGGAAAAGTTACCTTATTGACTTAAAACTGACTTTAAAAAGAGGCGAGGTTATACTATATCCAATGTTTATTTCTTATTTATACAATACTTACGCATAAGCAATATGCTCTTTATACGGCGAGTTCTTCCTAACAACTACGCCCATTCGCTGCAGCGGATACAGCTGCACCAAGTTTGTCTCGCAGATCTCCCTCTCAGTAAACATCGCCTTAATTAAGGGAAAGGCGAAGGTGGTCTCTACGTGGAATGCAAAGCCTCCTCTCTTCACCAGAGCTATGCCTTCCTCAGGGGTGAAAAAATTGTAGTGGGTTGCGGTAGCCACCTTTTTGTGGTAAAGTTCTAGGGCTACTGGGTCTGTTGTGCGCTGGAAAATGGGTCTCGATATAAAACGCTGTTAATCAATTTACATAAAGTTAGTTTAGGTTAGGGCACGTCCATTAATCATATTATGTTCTTTTAGCAACTTTTTAACCCCTCCCCCTGGTGATACGTGGTGAGGTTTTAGACTACCCCGCCTGCCCAGAATCCTCGCTGTATCAGCAGCGATAAAAATGTCCAGACAGACATTAAGGTTGCAGGTTGTTCTGACTGGCATAAAAAATAATAAAGGAAAGATGTCATCATGAGAAAAATATTTATATTTCCGTTTAGAAATCGCGCGTTCATCGTAAAAATAAAAACGCGTGATATCTCACTTCAGCCCGCCCTTGTGATATTTCGTGAGTGATTTTGAACCCCTTCCTCCCCCTTTAGAACCTTTCGTGCTCTTTTCGTGTTTAATGGATGATAATATCGCAACAACTGATTTGCCAGACCAGGCACCTGTTTATTATCAAAAAAAAGAAAAATGTAGCTAACTAGCAGCTATTTACCTACCACATCCTCATTTCCTGCATTCTAAAGTTATCAAAATACTTACCTTAAAAAAATCTTTATCATACACAATATCATGAGAGCCGGCTTTCAAATCGCTATCCAATAAATCCTTCAGTGTCCTGATGTTCTTGGGCGCTTCTAGCAGCAGTGAGGACACTATAGTCGCGTTGTAGTACTGGTACAGAGTCACAGCATACACGAACGTGGTGAAGATCACCAGTTTCGTGGAGGTTGACTCACGGTGTATTGAGATTCCTAGAAGTTAAGTAAGTTTTGGATACTGATAGACTGCACAGCAAGAAAGAGAAAAAAATCGTGGCAGACCAAAAGATGGATTTTGTGAAAGATTATAAATGGATGGGAAGGAAATAATTACGCATGTACATATGTACGGTAGATGAATGGAAGAAAAAGACGTAAGTAGGTACCTACTGCGCTGACCGCAAATAAATTAGCAAAGTAACATCGAAATATAAAATTAGCGCACCGTTGATACATTTATGCAAATACCTACCTAATGCATAAAAAGTAAAGCCCGGAATATACATGCCTGTAATTTGCATAAAAGTATGCAAGTTGAGGCACACGGCATGCAAGCTATGCCGTGTGCCTTAACAATTTCTGATTGGCGAGTACCATAATGGTATGCAAGTTACTTGCATACTTTTATGCAAGTTACAGGCATGTGTATTCCGGGCTTAAAGCATGAGCTGGGCAGTCTTACCTTGTTGACAAATCGCTCCCCAAATAACCAACCCAGCCAAACTCAAAGAAGAGTCTTCATTATCGCCCCTATTGTTCTGAACCACCAGCATGGCCCACAGTGTGACGGCTGTCACCACCAGCATGGTGATAACGCAGTACCACACGACGACGCTCAGGGGACGCGTGTAGATCGTGTAGAAACCACCCGGGTACTTAGGATGGCGGAAGATGAAACTGTGCCTATGAAGGAGAAATGTGAAGTAGGTAGCAAAAAAATCACCCGTCAGGAACGAGGTTCCTTACGCGATACTCGCGCGGACACACACTCGTATACAATAGAAAGAGACAGAGAAAGTTGCATAGAGTAACGCGCTTCCAGCGTGACGATTTCTATCAGTCAACTCCTACCGCAAGGCGTGTTATGGGACTTTGTTCCAAAAGTTCTGATTCTTCTTGCCTTCACTTTAGGAAGACTCAAGTATCCATATGAACTAAGGTAGCGACGAAGGATACTGTACGAATAGTTACGGTCATCAACGCGCGTCTTGTCATCGTGGATGCCTATCTCAATAGGATGGTATCAGTACTCTACATTCTAACGGTGATCTCCGTGTTTTGATGTTACAAAAACGGCCTTATCAACAGTGGATGTTAGCACTATTACCAACCACCCAAGAAACGACATCAACAAGTTTTACCTGGACATCCAGACCTCTGATATGTACTGTACGTGCTGCCCCCTATCGATGCGGTAGAAGATGGGGGCTCCGCCTATCTCTGCCATACCAGTGTACAGAGCATTCACCATCCCGTCGAAACTGCCGTTGCGTTTGTACCCCCACGTACTTACTCGGTGCATGTCGTAGCTATAAAAATTTAAAACAATGCGTACCTATTTGTAAGCAAGAGGTTTTTAAGGAAAATCGTGTCTGTAAACAGTTTATAAAAAAAAATTTGCTTGGAAAAAAAAGGCTTGTGATAATGCCAGATGGTTGTAGATATCGGGAGCTAGATTTCAGCATCACCACAAAGTCACCGGTTAGGATACGGGCAACCCTGAAGCCTTTCCCCTTTGCTGCTGGGGAGATTGTTGTGCCACTTCTTCTTCCAAGCGAAAGCACTAGGAATTGGTGAAAGGCGGGCGTTTTGAGGGTCTTTTGTCATTTTGACGTTCGAAAAGAGCTGATTCTCAGCCTAATTTGAATAAATGACTTTTGATTTTCTTTTTTTTTTAGTTTCAGATCTGGGGTACAACTGATAATATAATCTTTAATAATGCCCACGAAAGTTAAACCCAGTACGAAAGCGCAGCAGCCTCCCTGTAGAAACAATATCTAAAACCGATGAGTCTGCAGTTTAAAACTTACCTGACGTTGTACATATCTCGCATAAACTTCATCATTGTGAAATATTTCATTCGATGTACAGTGTCTACGTCAATCTGCGACTTAATAGGCTTCTCCATGTACTGCTCTAAAGTCTGGTTGGCCCACCTGGGCGACGAAAGTATAACTACCGCTGTCTTGACGAACGCGCCTTGTAAGTTCCATCTTTTCGAGTTTTTGATAAATAATGAAGCATCCCAACGTCCTATCATTCTTACATTGTATTTCCCCTTGAAATTAGATCCAGTGTTGTATACTTCATACAGATTGAATGTTTCATTCATCCTATGTGCAACGATAACATCCGAGTCTACTTCAGCTGGGTACCGAGATAAAGTTTTCGTAGTTACCGATAGATGTTCCGTGATTATTATATAGGAATACCCCTGAAAAGATGTGGTGCTAGAGTCCAATACCGAGGTCCATCCTTCGCAGGCACTGTCTATCACTAATCCAACTCTAGGGTAAGATTTCGTGACATTAAATGTAACATTATAATCAATTTTAGCACTCGCGATCAGGATATCGTGATCGTTGAATATTTTATACATAGTATTCACGAAATAGTTATCGTAACAATGAAATATTACTCCGTTTTTTATATTTTTATGTTTAAAAATGTCGATTATTAAGGGAACGTTTGATACCGAAAGAGTTAGTAATACGTTGCAGAACAAATTCATGTTGAAGTAAAGCCGATTTTGTATTATAAAACCGTGGTCACTCTTTTATTCACTCTAGCGGGCTCTGTTTATACAACTCGTAAGTACTGATACATATCAGTTCTTTGTAAATACACCATAAGCTTCAATCATGTGGTCATCATCATCATATTCGATTAAACTTTGAGACGCGACTGACAATAAAATGTGCGCGATTATAAAATAACTCGTATTAAGCCGCGAGGCCACTAAGGCGCACGAAAAGTTACCCTCTTTCACTCGCTCGGATGTGGTTGGTAGTGGACTGTTGCAAATTCATGAGGTACTAGCCGCACACTGTACAAACAAAAAATATACGCCCACAACATTACTATGCCGTGGAAGTGGCGAAGTTTTGGGCCAACAAAATCTAGTCGCGCTGTCGATATGACGAAGATGACTGCTATGGGCAGTTTAGTTTGTCATGGCAGGTAAACAGAAAATGCACAACACGCTTTTGTGTTGCTGGACATACGTCGCAAACAAAGAGAAACGTCGATGGAAACAATAATATCTAAAAACTACTGAACAACTTTTGTGTTGCGATTATGGTAATTATGGGCAGCCTCCGTTTTATAATAGCTTTTTTCCGCGATTACACTCGTGTGACGGTCGGCAATACCGTCACACGGTTCGATTTTAGTTGATCTACTGCTAAACCGAAAGCGATTTGACCATATGAAAAATTCGTTTGTCTAAAATTGAACCGTATGAAGTCGGTATAATTATGCCACGGGTCCTAACCCCCCGTCGTCCAGCCGTTATGGTTTAAAAAAAGCAACAGACAGACAGTTACTTCGCATATAAAATATTAGTAAATATGGATAATGTTGCGCCGCAATGTGGTGGCGCCTTTACTGTCAGCATGTCAACCGGAATTATGAATATAAAATGAGGAAAGCTTCTGTTGACGTTAATAGAACCCCTATTAATGTCAACATCATGTCAATTTTGATGAGAATGAACTACCTATCATGGGTTTTAATAGAATGAATTATAGCATAGCCTTTAGCTTTGATAAATTCTAATAGACCATGCAATAGTACCTATATTTGCTCGCTATATAAATATAAAGCAAAATTCCCCACAGTATATATAGAAACTGTTGTTTACAGCTACTGTGTACTTCATAAGTAAAGAGTTTTTGCCAAGAAACACTTTAATAAATATTAAATAACTATTCTAAACAGAACAAGCAAATTCAATAGAACATACATTTAAATAGTGTAAGTAGAGAAAACATCTTGGAACGGAAACTCAGCTGTATCAGGTACTAGGAGATCTGACAGGAAACAGACAGTACCCGCAGTGCCTTCATACAGACTCTCCGGATTATCTGGTAGTCTTGCATCTCTAATAAACTCTTCCGTGACCATGAAATCAGCAAACATTTTTGCTCTATACAGGTACTTTTCCTCACCAGTTATTCTATGCAGAAGTAGAAATACGTAACCATTGCCACCTACTCCGTGGCAAATGCCAGGGCCCTTGCGTAACAACCCCTTCTGCCACACTAGCTCACCAGCCTTGATGATAGCATCATAAAACCTCTTATCTTTGTAAATTAAGTATGCTTTAGCCATAGCATAGATGGTGCCAGGTGCACCATGACACCAATGCACCAGCTTGTGGTCGCTCAGTCCAATTTCGTCCATGCAACAAGGCCAGTTTCCATCCACAGTTTGCAATGAAGCAAGGTATTCTAGTGTCTCTTTAATGTCAGTAGCAGCAGTCTTGTTAAACCTTAAATATCCAGGAACAGAAAGGAGCATCTGTAAGATGAAGCTCATTCCATGTGCAGCTCCAAGGTACTCCGTGTTATAATAATGAAACATCAAGGGGCAAGGACTTTGGTGTTTCATGGAGTATTCCCTTCCCGAGTCGACTATCACATCACAAATCTTGTATAACTCCTCATTCGCAAACACTGGTGTTTTAAGTTCTCGGCTCATCCACAACGCTCCAGCAAGGTAGCCAGCTCGCCCGACAAAAAACTCATCTCCACCGCATTTGAGGAACATAGGGTTAAGATATTGTGTGTACAAAGACTGGTATGCCTTCAACATGTCAGCAGATTTCTCATCGCCCGTTTCATTGAACAGAACAGTGGCTAACGCGTAAGTACCGGCGTCGCCCAATAGGAACGAAGTCTTATCTCCAGCCGTCGTATCCAAGGCTGGCTTTAAGTATTCAATACTTTTTTCTAAGTACACAGATTTATTATCCGACAAAAATGGGTTTTTATAAAGATAATAATACATGAAAGAAACGCCGGTGACTCCGACATACAGACCTCCATCAACGTTCTTCCGTGAAGGATGCAGGCGTTTGGAAATACTATTGGTGTACTCGTGTAATTGAGTAATCACTTCGTCTCTGTCAATCGTTACAGAGTCTCCTGGCTTGTAATCATCGTATGTGTTTAGAAAGAATCGTACCATTTTCTCTTCAAAAGCAACGTGGGACATCAAATCTACTGTCAGCAAGCTCTTAAATGTACGAAGTACAGTTGAAGAAATCTTTTCGAAGCTTCTACGCATGAATGAAACTTTTATTGAAATGCCTTTGTAAGAAAATAAAATAAAGTAGAAATAATTTTTCTAGCAAACTCTCTTTTACTACCGAGATGCGATTTTGTTTTGTTTTTGAAAAACTTGACATATCATTATTGACATCATTACAAAATTGCCAACCGAACAACAGCCAGCAGGAAACAAAAAATATTTACAGTTGCGTTCATGGTCTTAATTTTAACCTTTTGAACGCCAGAGTATAAACGTATCGCCGTACCCCTGACGCCAGGCCACTTTTCTGTCAAATGACCTTCATAAAAAATAGGGATTCCAATACTTATATCGATATACAACTGAGTTTTTATTTTCGTCTTTAATTTTCTAATAAACCGTACTCACGACACTGAAATTTTATTTAACCTGCCACTATATTCCAATATAGTAATCTTTACACAGCATTTAACAGAGACTATCAATGAAAAAGCAGATATAGAAAACTAAAAAAATATATTTATTACAATATGGTTACAACACTATTCAACATGACTTGTCATGGTATTGTGACAATGGCGTTGCTTGCCAGTCAATTTTATGAAATTCTCGCATCGAATTAGGGATGTAGCAGTGTACACGTTGGTTATCGATTCTAATAAGTAAGTATTCTTTTCTAATATAATACCTATCCATATCTAAAATACGCAAGGATTTTAATGTAGTAATAAAAAAAAATTGAAATCAGTATTTTAATTATTGTTTTTTTTTAAATGTAAAAAATACGCAGAAATAATTTAAAAATCAACAGTTACATATACCTAATAATTATTATTACGAATCAGTCTTAAAATATCACAAATCTTTAACAAAATGTACCTAATAATATACTAGGAAGAACATCAGTTTAGTACCTAATAATAATAATATCTATTTTGGGTTCAAAATTAAAATCACAAAATTCTATAAAGCTTTTTATTTTTCCTTATAATTATTATCAGAAAGCAAAAGTTATTATAGTTCTAAACTTTATGTCCGCTGTTTGTAAACGACAATCTATGTACCTATATACTTCAGAGCGGCCATATCGGCCTGGCCACGACTCCGGTCTAAGCCAAAGCGGTAAAGTGTGTAGAATAATAATAAGTACACTAACTGGTTCCGTCTTAGTAGTATATTTAAAATTAATCATTTTTTAATTAGGTCAGCTTACATATTAGGTGCATACTATGATTACTACCTTTATTAATGCATACCTATGTAGACAGTGTGCGCTGGTCTAGGTACGACATTTTACTCATTCGTAAGAGTTATATAAAAAAAAACAAGAACAATAAGGTCAGATAATATTTTCAACGATTGATTCATATCATAAGTAAATCTAATAAAAGAGAAAATATTTCAGGTGCTTATCAAAGCCTGTATCGTTCTTCTTTATTAGTGTGAGTTATTTTTTGAAAAAATTTCGTTTAAGAAATTACTGACCTGTTTTTGTCCCTAATAAATAAATTAAAATGTTGATATAACATTTTTGATCAGTTTTTAAAATAATTCACCTCTAAATCATCTTCTTGTATTGATTCCGCTTCCGAGAACTCTTCGCCATCTCAAATTCCTTCTAATATTCGAAGAAGTTCTTCGGTAGTCATTACACTCATGATCACGGTTTATACTATAACTAACTTACACGATATTTTAATAATAAACAAATACAAAAAAAAATTAAAGCACTTCACTAAACTTAATCGCCTGCGCTTACGACGTCACCGCTGTGTCATACATTTATGACTATGGCGTACAGGGGACTGATAATATTGGTTTGCGCTAGGGATGCGCATGAGATGAGTTTAACAAGTGTCGATATTAGACATTTGCATATTTTATTTTTGATTGTGTAGCTAGAGGCACGGTAGTATAAGGCTAAGTAGTTTTAAAAATACGTTTTATTTCTCCTGATACCAACTTATACACAAATAAAATACTCTGGACCAAAATTTCATATTCATCTTCTTAAGTTTTTATTGATTTTACAATCATATGTCACAACACTAGCTGTCACATATAGCGGACTATGGCGTGTGGGGGACTCCTTTTATACGCGTTTAACATCTACTTTTAAAACAACAAATTTCTCGATATTGGTGGTTTATTTATATTAGTTTCATGCAATACAATATAGACGGAAGCTTAAACTTTTAAATTATATGAATAAAAACACACAAAAGTAATGATTAAATAGTTTATTTCATAATATGGTGCGACGTGTATTTTGTCATCTATTTGTGACGTTGGCGTTCAGGGTAAGATTTCGTTTGTCACGTATATGTGACAATGGCGTTCAAAAGGTTAATAACGGATGTGTAATCAGCACAACTACTATAAAGGAAAAATACACAATGCTTTGGGATTATTAATATTGATCAAAATATTATAATAACGTTAATAGGTTAGAGACGAGTATAAATAAAGAAACAAACAGTGATAACTCGTTCTCAACAGATTCCTGCTTATGAAAATTAGTCCAAGGCCGTGGTAAGCGTTACTAAGCAACCTGTTTTTCTGAGTGATAAATTATAATGGACCAAAACTGTCTTTTGTACGAATTTATTTTATATAATAAAATAAAATTGTATCAAATGGGGCCAACTGTTTCTTAAGTCTTTTGTACCGTTGTTGTTATAATAGAATAATGCCTATCACGTATAACCGGGGAAATGTAAGTAACTAGGACAACGAATTTAAAATTATATAAATGCAGAGATGTAAATTGTAAATGCATATAAATGTGTAAATTATTATTTTTTCCGCCATCGATCCTTGTGTATTCATATTTTTCTTTTATAAAGGTAAGGAAAATTGCTTTCCGCACAAGGGGCATACAGTCAGCTCAGTCTCTTGATGCGGGTGGACCACGAGTTGACCCTGGTGCTGGTGGTGACGGCCGTTTATTTTTGCAAATAAAACCAGCGCTACCAGATCCAAGAGCTGCACTAGTTCAACGATCTCACACCACGCTATCAGGGTAAGTGGCAAAACTCTAAAACTATTCCTTCTCAATCTAAGCAACAGATGAATTATATATAAATCATCTTTCTTCTTTTTTAAATTCTTTCCTACAAACCTACTATTAATTATGTAAGCTCACTCGAAAAATAAGGTGATTTTATCATTATTTAATTATAAACCAAAGGTTGTAAAAACTCTTATGACTTATTTTTATTCTATTGAATCTTTGAAACATTCATAAAATCGTACTTTACAGAATAGAAAGTACTAATTCCAATTATGAAATTTTGACAATTTACAGTAATGATTTCGTGCTCAAAGAAGACAGCAAAGATGAAACAATCAATTTGCAAGCTGTGGGTGAAGGAAAAGTTCAACTTTCTAGAACACCACAAGAAAAAGATCGACTACCCGACAGGATCAGCTTGGATAGGTAGTTAAATATACCTAAGAGATTATAAAACTAAGTTAGGAGGTCAGATAGATAGGCAGTCACTGCATGTTAAATACTAGTATACAGGTGCATCCGGTGAGACTGGACTGGAAGCCGACCGCAACCTAGTTGGAAAAGGCTAGGCAAATAGATGATATTCATTAAACTAAGTGACACTCGTAACGCGGTCGATTGTCTGATCTTAAAATCATTTCTGCCCACTTTTTGGAGTCCCGGTCAAATTACTCACCTACTTTTTTTATTTTGTTTAATTTCGTCACTATTATGTTATCTGATGTTATCATCACTTATCACTAATTTAATAAATTTGGTTTCAGGAGAGGCCTTTCGTCAATACCCCATATAGTCGGAGAGCCCGGCTTACGACTTTTGTCATTACAGCACAATCTAATTAACAGTTTGTCGGGATTATCTCCTTTAGACTTGGGTAAACTTGTGTTTCTGGATGTGTATGACAACCAAATTGACAAAATTACTTCTTTGGAAAGACTGTTTGGCTTGCGAGTGCTTTTAATGGGAAAAAACAGGTAATCAACAATCAATGTGACGAAGTATTGTATAATTGAATTAATATAGTCTTCTCATTAGTATATTATAATCTTACAGGATAAAAAGGATCGAAGGCCTCACAAATTTAATAAAGTTAGAAGTTCTAGATTTACATGGAAATAGGATAGGAAAAGTTTGCGGTTTATCTAACTTATGTGAACTGAAAGTGCTCAATTTAGCTGGTAATCAGATCAAATGTGTTGGACAAACGGATCTTCAGGGTCTTGTATCTCTAAGAGAACTGAATTTGAAACGAAACCGTTTGAGAAAGCTGCTTGGATTTCAAAATACGCCAAAATTACAAAAACTTTATCTTGGCAATAACGATTTACAAAGGTATTATATACAATAGTGTATATTTCGTATTAACTATTTAACGTTATACTGCTTTGCAGTTTATTTATTTTTTTAATTTCCAGTGTAGAGGATATGTCGTCTCTTGCTGAAGCGGACTCTCTGGTTGACGTGTCTCTAGACGGAAATCCTGTGGCTTTGGGTGGGGATTGCGTACCGTTTCTTGTCTCATATCTGCCTAATTTACTAACGTTGAGCAACATGCATGTTACTGAACAGGTAAGAAAATATCAAAAACAGGAAAAAACAGGCATCTCCATTTTTATTTTAAAATCTAAACAAGCATAAACTTAATTATCTGCATTTGATGGCGTGATTTGCGTTATTAATCAGTAACACATTTTAAAAATTGGTACAGTTTTACGTTTGCTACAGGTACGTAAGGCTGCAATGGCTTGGCGAAGTAACAAAGAAGCAGCACACGCAGCTTACTGTGCATTAGGCGGAGCTGCGCAGCAAGAAGCTAGACGTGATCAAATTATTAACAATGCTCGTACTAACTGGGAATTGCTCAGGTTTTCAATTCACTTTTGTATAAAATAAGTAAGGTATATTACAAAATATCAATTCTATAATAAAATTTGAACCTATAAATCCTGTTTTTAGATCGGAAAATAAATGCTTCGTCCCTGCAACTAGTCTAACCAAAAATGTAGACACTGACAAAGAATTCTCCATAGAAGCGACAACAGTGATCACACAAAGTGGTGGAATTCAAACATTGGAAGCCGCAGCACTTCCAGATGTCGTTGTGTCTATGCAACAAGCTGAAACCGAAGACTCCGATTGTAAAATTAATAGCGATGCAAATATTGCAAATGCAAAAATGAGCACAGACCATGTGCCAAAAGCGTCACCAATGAAAAAGTTACAAAGAAGTTCAACAGCCAGAAAACCTTCGGAGAGAAGAGTTAATTTTTCTGACAGAAGTGCCTCCCAAGACACAGACGCATCCCATTCCACGTCGACGAGTAGTGATTTGAGACTACCACCTATATTATTACCGATAATTTCTTCTTTGGAAAACGTTAAACTGGCAGATAGTTCAGAACCAATACTAAAACGCTGGGAAAGTGTTTCAAGTGTCGAACCAGTAGTTGATTCTTCGTTCAGCTCACTGCCATCTTCCAGTAGTGACAGTGAAGAGGAAACGAAGAAAAGATCTATTAGACGCATGCCAACAGCTTTAAGGCGTCGAGAAAACTTTAGTACAATGCGGTCAAAGTCTGTATGTGATCCAGAAAGTCGCAGATCTAAATCCAAGAATTCAGATATAAGTGAAAACGCGAGCAATATATCAAGTAGTACAAATGTTGGTTCTGTTGCTAATTCCTCGACTTCAGGAAGTGATCATAACAGTAAGGTTCTGCGACGAGAAAGCTCCTTGAATAACAGAACGAGTAGAAATATAAGGAGTGCAACAATATCGCGGAGAAATGAAAGGGCATCTTCAGCAAATAGAGCATCTACAGCTAGAACAAAGTTGGTGAAAAATTTGAATTTAGCTAACTTCAAATCCTCAGAGCCTGTGCCGAAGACATTGCCTGCGTCCAAGGACAGAGAACAAGGTAGTATGGTCTTTAACAAAATTAAATATCTTACTACACTTTGACTACATAGACCTCCTTTTTCTACAGGAGTTGATTATCTGGTGGAAGTCTGTGACGGAGTGGTGAGCGCATGGGGAGCTGGTGCTGTGCGACGTCTCGCTCGTGATTGGGACTGGGAGCGTGCGCGTACCGTCACTCGCGCTGCCTACCACTATATACACTATAATGCAGTTGCACAATCACTACCCGAGCTTAAGTCCAAGTAAGTAAAAAAAAAATTTATAACATTTATTTAGAGTCAAATCCTAACTAATAATTTGCTTTATCAGGTTTCCAAATGTCAGCCACATATCAGTGCGTGCGACGGGTCTACAATGGCTTGGCCAATTGCATGCTCTAGCTGAACTGCGAGGCGTCACCGGTCTAACAGTAGTACCAGAGGGTAACCCTATTTATGCGAAAATCTGGAGAGAATATGCTGTCTACAGACTCGCTCATTGGGGATTAAAAGAGATCAACGATGAGCCGGTAAGTAATTTTAAATGCGTTGAAAATGCTGGAGTATTGGACAGTTAAGAAATTGAGTATCCTACAGGTGACGGATGAAGAAATAAAGTTGGCAAATAGAACTTATGGAGGACTTAGTGATATTGTACTTCGAGCTATACCTGACGCTCCATTACAACCTCTTTTGTCGAGACTAGGAAGAAGTGGTAATAGTGCTACTAGTGCTAAAGCCTGGTTAAGAGCTGCTGATCCAGCTTTAAGGGACGTCATTGCAAAAGAAGCCTTACAATATAAAAAAGGAAATGTGTCGCAGGTAAAATAACCAGGGGACTTACCACCTGCTCTTATAGCAGGGCAGAAGTTGAACTGCACTGCTTTTTTGTACTTAGTCATAGAACAAAAAAACAGTGCAGTTCAAGTTCTGCCCTGCAATAAGAGCTAGTGGTAAGCCCCCTGATCAATAATAATTCATTACTCTACTCGTATATGCCATGGATCATGCATACCTATCACTCTGCCTAACCTTTTCCCAACTACGTTGGGGTCGGCTTCCAGTCTAAGCGGATGCAGCTGAATACCAGTATTTTACTGGGAGCGACTGTTTATCTGACCTCTGCAATCCAGGGTAACACTCTACCCCATGGTAAGACTGATTTTCAGACTTTGGGCATCTGACTATCCATAACGACTACCAAAGATCTACGAATGACAGCTGGGACCAACGGCTTAACGTGCTTTCCGAGACACCCCTCCGTGTCCCCATATGTAATGGATGGTCACCCATCCATGAACCGACTTCGACAAGCGTAGCTTAAAACCTTAGATCGAACGGCGCGGCTATTATAATTTAGCCACGAGCCCCTCTTCCGATCATGGGTACCTATATGTCTTTCAAATGTATTTGTACTTTATAACATTCATTATGTATTTGAAATTGAATGCTGTTGTTAATCCGATTATCACCAGTAAATGATATCAACATAATTTATTTCACAGGAGGACATGAGCTGGCGTGTTCGTGGCCGTGGTCAACTATCTCACGCAATTGATTTAGCTTGTGGGGCTGCGCAAAGACTTAGAGCTCTCGAAGTACAATGGCCGACAATATTAGTCGAAATGATTGAAGACATTCTGAGAGATTTTGCAGATATGGAAACACATGTGAAGGAACAAATGAAACTGCTTACGGACACAATGTGAACTAGGATAGAAAAAATAGCTTTATTTAGACTAGAATTAGTGTCAAATGTCGCGCCGCCAAAATCTAGATTATTATAACAATTAATTACAGCATCAACAAAAATAATTCATATTTGATAATTGAGTATTGAGTAAAAGATATTGAGTATAATTCATATTTAGTCAAATTGTCACGGGCTAGATAATCAATTAATTTATCATAATTAAATACCACGAAAATGATTTATCTTGTAAACAAAATACCCACCCAAATGTTATTTTTATAAGCTTTCTTTACTAATAGATTAATAGTGTAGAACAATCAAAAACCAGCAACTTTGTCGACTGAACAGTATTGTAATTTGCTCAATCTAGGTAGGAAATCAAACTGATCAATTAATAGCATGTTTAATGTTTTGTAGTACCTCAGATGTTAGAGCCATTTGTAGTGGACTAGTTTAATCGTATTTTAATAATAAGTTACGTAGTTATAGAGAAATTAATAGTACTAGGAGATGAACTGCCCTGCGTGTGCCTCTTTAATTTTAAAAATAAAAAATTTATAGATCTTTTTTGTATTCATTTTATTTTTTTTTCATTTACATTACATCTACACTCGCTTCGCCTAGCAATAAGATGATGCCGGCTAATCGGAATAGTAGATAAGTGACGGAAACAGTAACATCTACTCGGCACTGGTTGTCAATACGATAAACACGAGGTAGCCCCGTCGAAAATATAATCAACGCATTCCCGGTACTTGCCCGTGGTCCCCCAGTCTAATTCCCCTTGGGGTACCGCGAGAAAATATTTTTGCCCATGGAACCCCCTGAATAACAATCTTCTTATTAAATATATTTTTATTGCCCGTGATACCCCATCCCAAACATTTCATTTTGACATTAAAGAAATAATTTAAAAAATTAACTGTTGCTTGACAAATAAAGAAAAATTGTTTTCCCAATTCATATGAGATTTTTCAATAAAAATCATAATGTTGACGCTGGAAGAATTGTCCCACTTGGGGTCAAGTGGAACTAGACTGGGGGACCACGGGCAAGTACCGCGCATTCCTTCTTCTGGCGCCTCTCCATCAGCCAGGTGCCGTCCCAGGTTTTCGAGAGCCTGTTGTTTTGCTGATAATTACGAGCGAACAAAGTCGGAATTCGGGCACACCGCTCGTACAGACGCCAGCAGGTCAAGCTACCCGAAACTGTCAAATTTTCCCAATCAACCTTGAACCTTAATGCTTTAGCGATAAAGTTGAAAATTTATTAAAGAAATTGACAGATTGTAGTAACTTGATGTGCTGGCGTCCGTACATTAGGTTTAAAGAGCTAAGGCTAGATTCTAAAACCAGTAAGGGTAAGTACTGTAAAACGAATCAACTCTGAATAAGTCGACAAAGTTCGTCCATTTCTGTACAAAAGGTCAAACGAAAACCGAACCGATCCGAGGCCTGCTTGAATTTTTGAGCCCGCTCTACATTCTCTTAATACTCAGCTTCGACAAATTACTGCCTATTTCTATTTGAATGGTCAAAAAAATCGGAACTATCCGAAATGGTGCAAAGGAAAAAAGAAAAGGAAGGCTTTTGCAGTGGCACAAAACAGGCTGAAAATAAATGTTAAATGCCTATTATTGCTATTATACAAGGAATTTGAGCTCATTATTTTGAACGCAACAAAATGACAAAGCTACCAACCAATCAAACGAAAACATGCTGAACTGCTGACTGACAAAAATCCGCGCATAGAGTAGGATGCCCACAAGTTTAATTTTAATTTTCTCGTTTTTTTTTTTTTTATCACTTGACACATGACACACTTGACAATACTTCAAATACTTGTCATTTGTCAAATGATAAAAAAATAAACCCTAAATATTTTGTAATTATCATTATCCCAATGCATTATTCACTGTAAAATGAAGCAGTGATTGTAAGTCAATACGAAATGGACGACACTGAGAGCACTACAACATCTGCTGATGAGAACACCGGTAACTTGTGCGACAACCCGACAAGGGACACTTTAGCAGAGGGCTTGCTCGGACTTCTGAAACCCACTGTGGACCAGTTAGACGACAGGGTCAGAGCTACAAGGTAAATTATGATATTAAATAGCCAAAGATATTGTGGGCGGCCTTTTGTTAATACATATTTATACTGAAAGGCAGCTTCAGTTTTCAATCGCCGTAATTCGCGATATTTGTCGACAAATGAGACCTATCTAGATTATAACCTCTTTTTCTGTTTTTCTTCGTTACTACACTTTTATGAGTTCCAGTTGGTTCTCAAACAAAATATTCTAGAGCATAGGTGTAGGGTGTGTAGCCTACATCTATGCTCTAGAATATTTTGCAATAATTCTACAACCAAAAACTAGGTCACAAGTACCTATCTTAAGAGTTGATGACCCCTTCCCTACTGAAACATGTTGTACCTGCCTACAACAATATCTTCGTATAAATTCATCAACATGCATGCCTTTCAACTTGTAAATTTACAGGATATCCCAGTTAGAACTGAAACAGCAGATAGAATCATTGAACGAAGAGCTGCAGAATGTACGAGAGGCGTTGAACAATCACCCTGACTTGGACCCCTATGTGAAGAAGCTGATATCTTGCAAACACAAGGTCACTGTAGTACTGAATGTGTTACAAGCCTCACAGGTTAGTTGTAACTTCGTTAAAATATAGTAAAATAATTGCTTCGTCTTTTTCCTGATTTTATCCTATTCAAATCAATGTTGTAATACTGACCACACATTAAAGTAATGAAAATAAACTAAAAAGCAGCATTATACTGGCAAAAGCTAAATCAAATCCTTGTCACAATTTCAGGATAGACTCAATGAAATAAGACGGATGGTAAGCAAAGAGAAGAGTGTCCGCACAACTGTACTGCCTGAACCAACACCACAAGAGCCTGAACAGAGTACCAGCGGAGTGGTTACAGACAGAGGAAGCATCAACTGACAGCATGGAGACTCCATATCAGAACCACATTAACAAGGCTGACTACGACCATGTGTACGAACCTGCTGAAGACAGCTTCCTACTCATAGATGCCTTAGAAAAAGACCTAGAATATTTAAAGAACAAAAACCCCACGTTCTGTTTAGAAATTGGTTCTGGCAGCGGTGTCGTTGTAACAGCTTTTGGTATGGCATTCCCACAAACTTTCTGTATGAGCACAGATGTTAATTTTAAAGCTTGTGTCATGTCTAAACAAACTGCTGCATATAATAAAATTAATTTAGATTTGTGCAATATGGACTTGGCTAGTTCCTTTACTGATAACATTTTTGATGTTATCATCTTCAATCCGCCATATGTGGTGACCGACAGTGAGGAGTGTGGTGGAAGTGACATTATGGCTAGTTGGGCTGGTGGGGCTAAAGGCCGAGAGATTACCGACAGGCTACTCAACATGATACCAAAGAAACTAGCCAATAATGGAGTCTTCTATCTTCTGCTCATTGAAGAAAACATTCCTGATGAAGTTGTTCAAATTATGTCTAGTTATGGATACAAATCTGAAACTGTCATAGGGAGGAAAGTCCGAAATGAGCAACAGTTAGTTTTAAAGTTTTTTTAAGTATAGTTGATATTCCTTATTTATTTTGCGATATCGACAAAACACATTGATAAAACAATATTATTTCGTATTTGCTTCAGTCTTATTATTTACAGCTAGAGGTCAAATTAAACAACAGTCTTAATATTGCAATCACTTTATTGTATATTAATAAGTATAAAAATAATTTATAATATGTAGCAAAAATATATTTTATATGAAAAAAATATCATCTTTATTTCAAGCAAGATTTTTTATGACAGCTTCCCCAAAAGCTTTAGCTCCTACATCGTTTTCTTCAACTCCTGGCAGCGTGGAGCATATATTTACCCATCTTTCAATGTTAGGGAAGTTTGAGATGTCCCAACCAACAGCCTGAAATGCAATATAAACAAAAATGTAATGTTTTCTAGCAATCCAAATAACATGAATGGTGATTTTGATATAATATAACAAAAGTTGTATTGAAAGAAGATTGAGTAAATAAGTTTGCATAGTTTACCTATACTGAATAAAAAAGCTTGTAAAAATACGCCATGTTACTAATATTTGGGTGGATTCCTCTGCTTACCCCTTTTTCGTAAATGTGGATAATCTTATGTTCCTATGGAACAGAAATAACCGTAAAGTACTGGTACAGAACCTGTACCTTTGGTACCGGTTCCAGGCCCTGCTTTGAATTGCTATTAGGATCCATACTAAATTGCAGCCCTAAATATTTAGTCAGGGTTACCACATAGCACAGAGTTGGTATTACCAAGAGAAAAAGACGATACCAGACAGGCCCAGCTCCATACATAAAAATGATTTTTATTTATTTTGTTTTATTTATTTGGGGAAAAAACAGTTATGCGTTACAACATTAATAGTTGGCTAAGGTATAATAGTAAACAAACTGCAGCATTGGCAAATGCTACATTATAATTTTATCACGAACAACCTTCTTTTATAACAAATCCAACCTTATTTTTAACCAGAAAGTTTGTTTTCTTCATGTTGGTTTTGAATTTTGAATCAAATAGTGACATGTCTGTTCTCTTACCGAGATTTGTTTTTTTTAAGGATTTTTTGGACACAGGACGGAAGTACTAACCGTAATCTATTAAGGATTGAAAGACCGAGTTCTTTGTGGTCATCCACTGGATCCAAGGGCAGTGTTCCCGAAAATAAACCTATTTTACATCGCTGAAAAGTGGTCTCGAGGCGAAGCGTGAAGATTCGATTTGTCCGAAGACTGTAGGGCGATCTGGAATTCGCCCTACCCGACACCCTAGTATGAGACGTCTACAAGCTTCCTGTTGGGAATCGAACCCAACATAACACCTTGCGCACAACCTGCTCATTTAAGAGGATTTTGATTCCGGCCAGCAAGGTGCCTTCCTATTGTCAGCGTGGAGCCTAGGACTGGAGTCTCATATATTATGTAGCTTAGTTTTCAGTAGAACCTATTTCTTGATGAACTACCAACTAGCCGTTTTATTATTTTTATTTATTTGTATTATCACTATAATTTTGATCAGGCGGTTATTTTTAATTATTATCTTGCTTCCTAATAACGAATTGACTTGGTGCCAATTACCCATTAGGACGTCCTCGTATTTATCTAGTTAGGAACGTTTGCAAACGTTTCTTAATCAACGCGTAACAAGAATAAGTAAAATTTATTATAGGGCTCGAACACGAAAGACGTCGTCGTATTTTTTTTATTTAAATAATATTCGTTCTGTGTCTTTTCTTGTTTTTATTAATACTTTATTTTATTTTGTCAAATTAAAACGTGTACAAGTGGAGTTTGTTTATAATTTCGCTACAAAATGCATAACCCACACTATTGTCCACGGAATCGTATTGATTTCAAAAGAAATAAGGAAACAGACGTACACAGAAAGGGACAGTAAGAAAATAAAAATAAACCTGAAGTCACACAAACCAACTGAAGACAGAGCTCCCCGTCAAGATTTAGTCCGTAGTACAGAATCAGATACACCATAACATCAGCAAGAAGCAGTCATCGTTAAAGATGACCAGAAAGTGAACCAATAGCCATTTTTCTAAATTTGTTTTGATTATGAGTAGGTACCGAAAATATCAAAATTTATAAAATGTGAGTTGCACGTTTCTAATAATCGGCGGAGGTGTTCTCTCAATTTGTTCTATACTTCTCTGTGTAGAACAAATGCTGGCTTGGGGTTTCTCCCACTTCCCGCGACTAACAGTCCTAAAGTTCCATACAATTAAACCTATTGTTGCATATGCCAAACAGCATCATAACCACCAGCAGTGTACGCCTGTGCTCCAAGCTTAATATGTTATACTGTTTCATCAAATTCACATAGGGAATCGTGGTATGGTAACACTTATAATGTGTAGTGCGTTTTTTCTGTACCATTTCTAGTATATGCTTATGATGTAAGTAAATAAAGTTTATAAAATTGTTCTTACTAGAATGCTGCTCAGTGATGCATAGATAGACGTGTCTGCAATAGTAGGATGGTCACCAGCAACCCATTTGCTGTCATTGAGGAACTGGTTCAGGAAACCAAGAGTAGTGTTCAGCTCATCTTTCAGTGTCTTCTTTATTTCCTTCTCTCCAAGGAATAATATTGGGAACTAGAAAATAAGTTTGGTAGATGAATTGTTTTTAAAAGTAATATTTTCTCTATGTAGGTAGGTACAACTAAGTATAACAAGATTTAAAACTTTGAAATATTTAGAAGCAGTGGGATACAGAAATTAATAAACAATGCTACTTCATGAAATAATGAAGGCTATGCGACTAATGACTCACACAAATAGCCCTAATCTTCACATACAAAGAGGAACTATCGAAGTACAATCTCTGATTGACCAATGCGCGCTGTTTCAAATCTTTCGGATAATACTGATCATCCTTTCCGTACTTGTCGGCCAAGTAACACGCAATAGCTCGGCTCTCCCATAATATGAACCCATCATCGTCCAATGTGGGTACGCAGTGCTGTGGATTTATTTTCAAAAAACTTTCTTTCATTTGTGCCTTTCGGAATAAATTAACAATTTCAACATCTATCGGCACTTCTACTGCTCTAGCTGCAAGTAAAGCGCCACGCGAAGGGCCACTGATAGGAAAATGGTAAAGTTTCACCGACATTTTAAATAAAAGAGAAAATGCAAAATTTAAAATACAAGTTCGGAAGTTTGTTAACTTCAAGTGACATTCAAGAAAAAATAAGGTTAGTGAAGTGAACTGCAATAGGTACCGAACCGTACCGAACGGAACCAGTTTCATACTACGATTTATTTACACTTTTATTGGGGTATGTACGGACGCCAGCACATCAAGTTACTACAATCTGTCAAATTTCTTTAATAGATTTTCAACTTTATCACTAAATAATTAAGGTTCAAGGTTGATTGGGAAAATTTGACAGTTTCGGGTAGCTTAACCTGCTGGCGTCTGTACCTACTATTTATTGTTGCATCAGCAACTCTTCGATCTTCGTCCAGAGTTCCAGACGACTTGTTTTGTACGTTATACTGACTTGAAAGAAAGGTTTGTAACGAAACTCGTAAGTCACGTTTCCAATAAAACCGTAATTTCTAAAAAGTTATCTAAACTCTCAAGTTTTGTACATACCATTGGTCCAACTCTATCTTTGAAAAAGAAGTTTTCAAGTGTCAGAATAGAAGTTCCTGTCATGTCTGTCATTGTCAAAGCTTACCTCATGAGCTAATGTCAAATTGCCAATGTTTATATTTTGCAAATATTATAAAACGAATTCGTGCTTATTTTTATAAAATAAATTATATTTATAAATTAAAGATGACGGCGAATATTTGTAGAGTCTGTTTAAATCAAGAATTATTAGTAAACATATTTAAAAAGTCAGGATTTCTCACGATAGCTACGAAATTAATATCTATTGCGAAAGTACACGTGAGTATGATAATATTATTGTTTTTTTATTTGAATATAAAACATAAGTTATATATCACCAGTACACCAGGGGTTAAATAGATCACTGTCGTATCAGAATACAGTACTGCACAATGCATATTGGACTCGAACTCAGGTAACCTACTCATACAAGGGTAGACTAGGAGTGGGCTGGCCATACATTTGCATGCAATAAATCCCACATTTGGCGTTATTGTACACAGATGAATTTTGCAAATCACAGGCTTCAAAAATAAAGCTTTTTTATTTTAGATAGCACCTGAAGATGGCCTTCCAGACGCAATTTGTTCAAAATGTGTCCAAAAACTAGACAACTGTATAGAATTTATTGAGCTATGTGAAACATCTGATGTAAAACTGAGGGCCTTATTAGAAAATAACTGTATGGAGAACAAATTGATGATGGACAATAGCATAGAAAATGATAACTTTTTATCAGATAATACTTCATTATCACCTAAAAGTGAGACAGAACAATCGCTGTTTATTGATGAAAGTATAGATCATAGTATTATGGACCATACAACTTTAACTGATGATTTGTTGGAAAATGAAACAATTATGGATACAAAAAAAGAAAATATCAATCATTCAAAATTAATAAGTAAGAAGACTCAGAAACAACAATGCTTCACTTGTGGAAAAGTTATGTCATCGAGGCAAGTAAATAGAAATAAATCAACTTTATATGAATTAACAGATCGAAACCAAATGAACTTTTTGTTGGTTTGTTTTTATAGTTGAACTACTGGAATAGTTTTGATGAAAGGCAGAGTAATTAGATGTAAGAACAAGTTGCACGAGTGTGGTTAGAAAGCCCAGGTTTCTTATAACTAGACGTTATTTTTCACACACTGGATTTTCATCTCTCGGTATTGAGCTGAGCATTGAGAGTGCAACACAGCTAATCCCAGCTCGTCAAGAAAACACTGTTGGATTTTCAACAAAAAAATTGTTTGTGCGTACCTGGGCTAACAGCCACTAGACTTTAGTATTACGTCTGGCAAAATAAAGACTGACCATAAATAGTCTTTCAGAGGAATCATTTATTAATTTCACGTTCTAACAATAACAACTTTTATCCCTTCTCTCATCTTACATTTCGCATTTACCTTTTTAGATTTCGCCTCAAGACGCACATGCGGACACACACTGGAGAGCGGCCATTTTCCTGTCCACATTGCAGTAAGAACTTCTCATTAGCACAGAACCTGAAAGTGCATCTGAGAATACATACAGTAAGTAGCATTAGTCACTTTGACAAGGAAAAGTGAGGAGAAAAGGACTAAGTCTGGGTGACATTTTTGTCCCAGTCTTAGTTAAGACTAACATTTGACTGTAGTTCTAAAATTAGTCCTAAAGTAACCCCTTTAACATTTTTATATAAAAGTTTAAGACCCTTATCTTGTTATTTTGTATATTAATTGCAATTTTATAATTTTCAGGGAGAGAAACCACTGCAATGTCCAATATGTGGAGATGCATTTGCTCAGTCAGCAGGTTTGGCAGCACACAAACGCAAGCATTCAGGCGTACTACCGTATGACTGTAAGCTGTGTCCGCGCGCCTTCCGAACTATCGGACACTTGCAGTACCACACACGGTAGGCATTCATAGGGGGGCTTGAGGCTAAGTAATAACAGCCGCACGGGTCGATCCATCAGGTTAAGAGCGCGTATAAAGCAAAATTACCAATCTTATATTTGATTTTACATGAAAAATTCCAGACCAAATCTTAAAATAAAAATGTATGAATAACTACATGATATTTCCGAGGGTTCACTTTGATCAAAAACATGAAATAATAACATTTCCTCGATATAAAAAATTCACGAAGTAACCTCTAATTCTCATATTTTTCTGTTTTGTACTCAATACGGTAATGCCTATTGCGACAAAAATTTGATAATTAATTATATTTAAACAAGAGTAAAGGCTGTGCTTAGGCATTTTATGAAATTCCTTTTAGTTTTGGATTTATTACGATATAACAGTTTTGGCGCATACTACGTTTTTATTCCGCGCAAGAAATCATCGTCGGTCGCACGTTGCGAGAGCTTCAAGCATATTTCTATTTCAGCCATCAGTCGCTACCGCTCCGTTGAGACGAGAGGACTACGCTCAAGTGTATAGGTGCGCCGAGTTATTATAAATTCAATCGTAATTGTTGTTGTTGTTCGAAATAAATAGTGAAATGGGTAACAAGAAAAATACATTGAAAAGACTTCCGAAACGAGAACTAAAAAAGTTACAAATGGACAGGATGGCTAATTGTCGAAGGTAAGTTTGTGAGTTACCTGTTTGTTTTATATGAAATATGAATATGAATGAATATGAATATGAATATGAATATGAATATGAATTGCACCGATCCCAGCGTGGTTAAACCAGACTCGATTAATCGAATGAACCCCAAGATTCGCACTAGCTCCTGTAGCCTCATGTTCATGGTGCTACAGCGACCATTGCATATCAAGAAGTAGACCGGGGGGCGCGGTAATGGTAAGGAAGAAGTGCCCGTAGGATGGGATAGGATTTAAGAGCCTACCGGATATGCATCCTAGAGTAAGCATTGGACTAGTGGAGAGATGGGTGATATTTGTCTATGGATGGGCATCTTTTAACGACTTTGCGGCCAGGTGCAGTTTCACCTGTGAATCTTTTGGCGGTGTTTCAACTGCTTTCTTGGCTCTTTTCTGTATCCTTGCTCTGCTGTGTTAAATGTTGCCGTTTTAATGTCTTCGTCGTGGGTCTTGCTACTGTCAGCGTTTTACTGCCAGTGTTTTTGTAAATCTCACTAGCAGGTTTCTTGATCCTATTTCTGTGTTCCGCCGTATCCCTCCAAAAATTGATTCCCTTGTCGAAGTATTTCATGTCCTATTTTGAGTTGTCGTTCCATGTGTAAATAGGTTGGTCGATTTTCTTGGATTTGGCCTTGTACTGCATTGCTGTATGCAGCAGGTGTAGTTCGCGGCGCCTATGAACATGTGCGAGTTAGCACATCCTGTCGTTCTTGATGCGTTTGGTAACAGTTTTTTCACCTGAGATTTCATGCATTTCCTTTTGTCTTGATTTATTCCTAGCGTGGTTGTCTCTCATGATAACTCGCTCATATAGCGAGTACATAAATTCTTTTACTTGCAAGCCGTTCTTCATCTAAGACCCTTTTAAGCGTAAACGTGTGGTCGTCTGTTGATCTATTATTTAAAAGGGCAGCTTGATAGTTGCCCAACTCCGTTATTCATTCGTATCTTTAGGGTTATTGTTTTTCGGAATTGGTACCTGCTCCAGCCACATGTTGGGCGTTTCGTTCTGTGTCCAGGCTTTGTCCATGTGTTTGGTGACGCACGTGACGGTTTCCTGTAATAAATGGGGTATCGCTTTGTAAATCTCAATTACCACTTGGTCAGTTCCGGGAGCTGTCCCGTTACGCATTTTATTAATGATTCCCACTACATTTTTGTTGTTCATACTGTGTTAATGAGCTAGCCAATTGGGGTCTGTTTGTTTGAGACTGGGGTTTCATGGATTGTCCTTGCTCTTCACGTGTGTTATACTGGTTAACTAAAGGCTTAATAAGTTGTGGTGTTTTGACGTTGGTTGTTTCGTTCTTGGATTAGAACTATCGGGTTGCTGTTGTAATGTTTGTAGTCGGTCATGACCCAGCTATCATAATGCTGATCTTGCTGCTTTTACTTGATGCTTTGCTTGATGCTTTTACTGGATGTGTATGTTGCCAGGTTCTGGTTCGTCAGTAGTTGAATACACTAGTGTGATGCTGGTATGATGCGGTGATTAGGATTAGATTATCCCCTCCTCCCCAGAACGTCATGTTAAACTGCGTGCTTATGTATTTTGTTATCCTTTGTTTCTGGAAGAGATTGCTGTTACGGAGAGATTCTTGTATATTATTTAGAAATGTTAATATGAAGCGAGGTCTACACAGACAGTCACGTGGTCGAAAGTTAAACCCATATTTATTTGGTGGGCTACCGCTTCGCCCGGAACAAAGAATTCCCGTTTTTGTCATCGGCACAATTATGCCAATACATTGCAATAGCTTTTGTTTTTATGGTGTTACAAGAGCTTCTCGACACATGTGCTCGGAACTATGAGATTTATGAGCTTCGCTCTTTTTTTTTATCTTTAGAAATACATCTTGTTATGCAAACTTAAGACTTCGGGGTAGTTTTTTGTTGCAAAGCGTCGTTTTTTTTTTTTTTTTGATGCGGCGGTCTTGGGTGTAGAAACTTGACTCACAAGTTAGAAAATAGATAACTTGTTCAAGGCAGTTTTGGTAATTTAGTACAATGTTACAATAAGAAAAGCGTGAAGTACGAAATCTAAAACGATACCGCAAGAATAGAATGTATTAGTTTTATGCCGCCCTACTAAATATCATATGAAAACATTGTCCTAAAGCTTAGCTATAGCTTAAAATGATGTTAATTCGCGCGTGGCTTCAAAAGTCCCAACAAACTAAAACCCAGCCGGATACAGCTTCCAATGGAGATCCCTGAAATAAACGGAAAGATCTCACCAGATTGGCCCGCAAAGAACCCTCAAAGTCACTCGACGTCACCAGGATCCTCGGCCGGAAAGCCTAGGCCTCTGGCTGTAGATCAGGAACGCACGTATGTCACTTTTCCACCGTTTTAAGGTGTTTTAATTTGCACCCACGAAAACAACACGCGAAACACCATTCAAATTTCAAATTCGAGTTTCAAACTCACAGTCAACCACCCACATGTGGTGCAAGTGAAATCGCGACGGGACACGTCTGTTCTCTTCGACGGTCAGTATTCGAATCTTCTACCTGTTTGTTTTATATGAAAAATTAAAAATTTTATACGTACGAGAATGTTTGTGCAGGCGATTTTAGATTTTACTTTGAGAGAAACCGGATCTAAATTCGTTTATGTACTCCCAATTTCGCGGGCCGAGTAAGTAACTACCTACCTAGATATGACGCGACGATATCAAAAAATTCGTAGTAGTTACTTTATGAGATTATTAGGATAGAAGGTAATAAATTAGATTCATAATAGGTAGCTATTTACTTTGCTATTTTGTTATATTATTATTCTTCACAATAAAATTTTCTGATCATTTTCCTTTAGTGTAGTTATAGGAGATAGACGTATCGACAACAATAATGATCTTGCGAGTATTCTATAAAAATATCTACCTTTACCATGAACACTCGTAGGTAACGCGGGCAGTATAGTATATGCAAAATAAACACAAGTTGTTAGTTGGTATCTGTGTTTGTTCGATGAAATAAATTTATGTCGATTTCGAAGCCATTAGGTGTTTAAAACCTAGTTTTGTCTGTTTTTGTTTGTTTTGACCAATTTATTGTGGACACAATTGTATAACAAGGAATTTGTTTTGAAATAATATTTTATTTTCAGAATTACTGCGTCTCAAAATATTGTACAACCTGGAGAATGTGATCGAAACGAAGTTATAGCCGAGTGTCACCCTGTGTATGTTTATTTATATAGTATCCGCACTCGCACTTCCATCTTGAAATACAGTTCGTTTAGATAGATGAATAAAGGTGATGATGTCTGAAATATTAACTAATTTTACAGAACAACATCGAATTTGGAAAATGTGGACCCTAATGGACAAACTATACCTACGGACTATTCTCAGGCAGAACAAAATACTCACCACAATGATTATGCCTGGAATGAAGAGAGTGCTCAAGAAAGGTACCTGCTCTAATTCGTAAAGTACAATCAAAATAACAAAACCCGAGTTTTATCGAAGCCGCTTTTGTGGCACCGCTGGTTGTTCACTCGGCTTGCACGTTGTGTAGTCACTAATACTTGGTAATTATAACTAAATTTAATTTTTTCATTACAGTTCATTGAAGCCACGAGTCACTCAAAAGAGCCGACCACAAACACAGAGTACAATTCAAGATGAAAATTTGTATGATGCAGCAGAGAGAGTGATAATAGATAAGGTGTACTTTTTTGAAAAATTAAAAATTATATCGAATCATGCTCCTCAATTTGGCTGCACACTATCTAACTTAAACATTATAGGGGAAACTAAATTAGGTTTACGTTCTAAATT
Organism: Apamea monoglypha; assembly: GCA_911387795.2. NCBI lineage: Eukaryota > Metazoa > Arthropoda > Insecta > Lepidoptera > Noctuidae > Apamea > Apamea monoglypha. Next base: position 4,518,924 of record OU426931.1, read on the forward strand.
AAAACTGTCTTGTAATATGTGCAGAGGTGAATTTATAATCAATACGTCAGATCCACAGCCAACCCAGAACCTAGACATTAATACAGCAGCAGTTTCTGGTATTACTAGTTCAGGTATTGGCTTGGAGCAATTCCAAGGCTTGTGTATAGCCATGAATCTTACCACATTGACACAACAAATGTACCGAAAAAAACACACAGAAATTTGTGATCAATGGGAAAAAACAGCACATAAAGTTATGGAGGCTGCAGCAGAACGTGAAAGACTGGCTGCAATAGAAGAAGGAAAGGTGAAAAACGGAGTAGCAGTCATTGATGTCATTGCTGATGGCTGCTGGTCTAAGCGCTCGTACAAGAGCAACTATGCTGCGCTTTCTGGAGCAGCAGCCATAGTCGGTAGAAAGTTTAGAGAAGTTCTTTTCTTAGGAGTTAGGAACAAGTACTGTTGTATCTGTGCCCGTGCTCAGAATAAAGGCATAGCTCCAAGCACACATAAATGTTTCAAAAATTATACTGGTAGCTCATCTGGCATGGAGGCCGAAATAATAGCAGAGGGTTTCAGAAAATCAGTAGAGATGTACAACATTATCTACGGAAGACTGATCGCAGATGGCGATTCAAGCACCTACTCGAAGATTCTCGAAGAAAGGCCATACAAAGATGTTACAGTGGAAAAAATCGAATGCAGGAATCATATTTTACGGAATCTGTGCAACAAATTAGTTTCTGTCAGCAAAGACACAAAATACCCACTGTCTATGAGAAAAATTCTAACTACGCAGAGAATACTCGCTATTAGAAAAGTCATTTGTTGTGCTATAAAAAAACATAAAGCAGAAACTTTGGAATTGGGAGAAAGAATAAATAAACTCTATACTGATATTTCTAATTCGTGCAATCATGCATTTGGACATCACACCGAATGTCTTGATCACTACTGTAGCAGTGAAAAGAAAAATGAAGATCTCGTTCTAAGAGTTAAAAACTCTGCATTTTGGGCCAAAATCCAATACATTGTAGGCATAGTTGCCGCACATTCTCGAAGCCTAATTAATGATTGTGATAGCAATGCCGTCGAACAATTCAATAGCATAATTGCTAAATTCGTAGGCGGCAAAAGAACAAATTTAGTACAACGGCAAACATATCAGTCTAGATGTGCAGCTGCAGTGGTGGCATTCAATACCAAAAGGCCATTGTATAATATACAAAAATCTTTGCTGGGCAAAAGCCCCAAATCAAAAAGTAAAACATTTGAAGAGAAAAAAATACAAAAGAACAAGCTAAGAAGAAAGTTGACACGAGTCAGAAGGATTAATTATAATGAAAAATTGACAACCACAGACAAACATTATGGAACAGACAGCTGCCATAAACCCGACATGGAAAAAGATATTTATAGGATAGCAAAAGAAAGTTTCTTGAAAAGTTTAGAAAAGTCGAACCAGGAAAGGTTGCTTATCGAACGTGCAACTATTTTGCAAAGAGATAGTAGTGAGTGGTTGGAACTTCGTAGGAATTTACTTACAGCATCCAACTTTGGAAAAATAATAAAACGCCGTCCAACCACCAGCGCAAGTATTGTAAAAGCTATGCTGTATAAAAGCGATATCTCGAACGTAGCTTCAATAAAACACGGTGTGGACAACGAGACTATTGCACTCAACCAGCTAGCGGCACAGGAAGGAGTGGAAATAAGACCTTGTGGCCTATTCATAGATAGTGAAATACCTTTTTTAGCTGCTACTCCAGATGGTCTCGTGGGAAATGATACAATCGTGGAGATCAAATGCCCAATGTCAGCTTTTAATATGCCTATTAAAGAAGCTGTTGAAAAAAGAAAAATTAAGTTTTGGAACATCAAAGACGAGACTATGGTTGTCAACACCAACGATACTTGGTATTACCAAATACAGGGCCAGCTTCATATTACCAAAAGAAATGTTTGTCTCTTTGCTGTATGGCTCGGTGAAAGACAAGCGATGGCCGTCGAAATAATACAACGTGACGAAGACTTTTGGAAAAAACAAATGATTTCTAAGCTCACTGACTTTTATATGGATCATATATTACCAGAATTGGTAGATCCACGTCATACAAGGAACATGCCACTGAGACATGTTCCTTGTATGACGCGGAAAAGCTCTAAAAAACGGTTAACTGACGAGAAAATATGTAGTGGGCCCTTTAAAATATCACGTGACCAACCCGGTCCGAGCAGTACTGCTTCTGAAAGATTTATAATTGAAGGAGACCGAGATCTCGGTAATTCAAATAATTTTGCAGCTGAACCCTGTAGCCCTTTATTACAAGAAAATATTGTATCATTTACGGAATATTGATAAGAAAGACGCGATTGTTTAAAAATAATTATTTGAAATAAATATGATATTATTTTTTGGTATTGATTTTTTATTGATTCGTGTTCACCTCCTACTAACTCACTATTTACGTATTATTTGTGTACACATAACATTTCGTAATATTGTATAACGCAGTCATACTTTGAATACAGTTGTTTCATCTGATTATTATACGTATACTACAGAAGATACGCGTCGAGCGAGCGCGTAGGTACCTACACGCGCGATCGTGTTCGATGTGAGGAGCGGGCAGGAGAGCGCGGGTGAATTCTAAAATTTTACTGGCTTTAGGCGCGCTCTTAAGCTACGCTTGCCGCGGTTGGTCCGTGGATGGGTGACCATCTTTACATACCAAGACCCCTCCGTGCCTCAGAAAGCACGTTAATCCGTTGGTCTCGGCTGTCATTCAAGGATCTATGACAGTCGTTAAGGGTCGTCAGAAGCCCGAAAGTCTGACAACCAGTCTTGCCAAGGGGTGTCGTATTACCCAGTAACTGGGTTGTGTAGGTCAGATAGGCAGTCGCTCCATGTAAAATGCTGGTATTCAGCTGCATCCGGTTAGACTGGAAGCCGACCCCAACATAGTTGGGAAAAGGCTAGGCAGATGATGAATCATTTTTCGAAACATTACACATTTTACAAAAATATTGTTAGATAAGATATTGATTATTATTCAAACTAGGCTAAAGCTAATTTTATGCATTTTTTTGTAAATAAATCGTCCCCCTAAAATAACTTCCTTGTACTGTCTTGTACCCAGAACTTTCGTTACGCACAGTTTTGCTGATCTGATCGTTGTCTGTAAAATATCCTAAAAGTAGGATTTGTTTTTGCACATTGTATAGTTAATTAGTCATTTCATGTAGTACCTACATTAAACTAGTGTAAATAGGTCGTTGTGTTAAATATTATAAAAGTTATATGCAGAATACATATTATAAATTGAAACTAAAAGGTTATAATAATATGCTTATCTATTGCAGGCGACACACAGGCGAAAAGAACTTCGAATGTGACACATGCGGTCGAGCCTTTATCACTCGCAGCGATTTAAAACAGCACTTGCTCACGCACACCGGAGCCCGGCCCCATGTCTGCTGCATCTGCGGACTGCGGCTCACCCGCGCCTCACACCTTAAGAGACACATGAATCTTACCCACGAAAAAACTGTATACTCCTGTGATCACTGCCCAGCGGAATTTATAAAAAAAAGCGAGTTAGAAAAGCATATTAAAACTCATGACGATTAGATATTTTATGAATTTTAATCTAATATGCTTTGATCGATAGTACGTAAGGTATTTATAAAGTAACATGTAGATAAATAATAGATTGAAGCAATAGATAAGTATTTTAAAAAGTTTTAGTTTAATGTGTACTGAACCCTTAGATATACTTAAAGCGGAAGATACGTTATTTGATCACAGCGCGAGGTCCTACTGAACCAAGTGTTTCGTTGCATGTAGTTGTGAACCGACCCCAGGTTTAGTGATTGCGATGCTAGAGCGTATCTTCCGTTTTTAGGTTTATCTAAGCTTAGAAGGGCCTTAAGACTATACCACAATGATTTAAAAGTATCTTTAGTAATAAAAATCGAACTAATATAATTATTGTTCCATAAAAATAATATTTATGGTTACTTATTTCATTCCTTTTCTTATTTCCTGTGATATAAATCGGCAACTAATAAATGTGTCTTAATAATAACTGTAGGTGTGGTTTTATTCAAATTAGTCTACACTTACACCCAAGAACTGCCATTGCGTTGTATCGTTCGACTTCTTCTACTGAACAGTGTACACAAGCAACCTATTGTTCAAGACATGATGCATCTATCCTTTCCATTAATTCCTTGCTCGTTGCACGACACCCACAAATGTTGGATGATTAGGTGCAAAAGTGACCTATTACACCCATTTGCTATAGTGTCTTTATTTTCGTAACACTTGTTACCTCGATCGAGTGCTACTAGCCGCACTAACATTTTAGATCTAGTAAGTTAGTACGGACGCCAGCACATCAAGCTACTACAATCTGTCAAATTTATTTAATAGATTTTCAACTTTATCGCTAAAGCATTAAGTTTCAAGGTTGATTGGGAAAATTTGACAGTTTCGGGTAGCTTGACCTGCTGGCGTCTGTACATACGGTTAATTTATGAATAAAGACACCCTGAGTAGGTTGTTACCCGATTTCTGATATTTGTATTCAAAGTAAACGATGAATAGATTAGCCCGAAAATAGCCTAACAAAATAAACTCAACCCATTTATTTGTAAAAAATTAAAAGAGTATACTTAAGTAGTTTGGTCATGTTGAAGGGAGGAATGAAAGCCGAAAGGTGACTGACTAAAAAAAGATATTTACAATGCAGATGTGGAAACGTCAGGAAAGGACGCCCATATAGTGACTTTTTGGTAATGTTAACATGAAGCGGTGAAGAACGGACCTGACTCAGGTGCGTACGTAATACTCGCAACCAGCATGCGTGTATGAACGTAAACGAAGCAAAAGGATTACGTAAGGACCGTAGCAGGTGGCATTCTGTAATATTTGCCTACCTCCATGGGAAAAAGGCGTAACTTTATAATTATGTATCTGTATGACTATGATCCAATATCATTTACGTGCTAGCGTCTCTAAACTATCCAAGGGTCTTATTCTTATTTTAGGCACTCTTTTATTAGTGGTCTCATGGTATCTTTTAATTTCAAGAAGTAATTGGTCTTCTTTTATCATTTTCTTTAGTAACTTTTTAATACTCAATTAATAACTATTTAGTATACCGAGAATATCATCCTCAATTTTGCGGAACTTTCCGATTTTCCGTGGTTTTTTATCATGGCAACATCCACATTTTCGAATTTTAAAATCGTTAACGCTTCCCTGTCGTGTTTGTTACGAGTGCTAGTTTTCTTTGTGATTTTCTAGAAAACTGGACTAAGGAATTGTTTTGTAAACACCGCTGTTATATCACCATCAAAAGAGCTTTTCTAAAAAGTATTAGGTTTCTAATAAAAAAGCGAATTGTTTCTGTTTTGGCAGTTTGAAATATTGTGACTGTCATCACCATGTCGGCGAGAGAAATTTATTACTCTGAGAAATATTACGATGAAGATCACGAATACAGGTAAGGGATTTACTAACTAACACTATTTAAAGTCATAATACATCAACATTCAAGTCCTAACCTATCTAAAATTTCAAAGTTTTCAATAGGTTTATGGGGGTTAAATTCTTATTTCTGGGTCGTTCTACTTAAAAATACCGGTACGAATGATACAAAGTTTTGGTGGTAAACTTTCCTTGAAAGTATGAAAATTTATGAAACTCTTAAAACTTCATGAGGCAACTTTATAATTCATTGAAAGGTTTCATGAGCAATCATGGGCTGATTTAAATTCTGGAGGTTCGAAGATTCAACATCAATACAGAATCTTCGAGATTTAGTATCCGAAGTCTTGTTTTTGTGAACTGGTTACCATACTGGTGAACTGTTTGTTTACATTGTTTTCCCTAATCTGTTTGTGAAGTTGTTGTGCTAGTCTGAGTTCTGAATCACATGAAACATCAAATTGCTAACAGTAAACCTGTAAAGTATTCAGTTCATACATTAAAATATTTAAAGTACCTATTATTATCCTATTATTTGAAATATTGTTTTATAGCAATAATATTATGACCAAACTTCGAATGGAACTAATAATAATCCTTTTCTTATTGTAAAATCTAGATAACTCACTAAAATATTGCTATTTCCAGGCATGTGGTTCTGCCGAAAGAGATGGTGAAACTGGTGCCAAAGAACCACTTAATGACTGAACAGGAGTGGCGCGGCATCGGTGTGCAGCAGAGCCAGGGGTGGGTGCACTACATGACACATCAACCTGGTCAGTAATACTTTATTATGTTTTTTTTTGTTATTTATAATTTTTTTTTGTTTTTAGTAATTGTACCTATCTCTCGATATCTGGATTAAAATATATTTTATTTATTTATGTCTTTATATGAATGAAGGAAAATAGTAGTAGAACACTAAATTATAACTGTACTGCAGCAAGCCAAACATGTTCATCTTCACTTAAATCAACCAGCAGCAGTCACAGGAAAGGCTTACAGTTTGATCATTTGTCTTTTTTATAAAATAATAATCAACTTAACATGTGCTTCCTACTATGTGAATTATGTTGAAAAAGAAATAAGACACAATACTTGTACAGATTCTGTACAAATATCATGTATGTTTTTTGTCATAATGGGACTCGAGTCCCATTATTACTATTGTTTCCTTTTTTTTGTCTGTTTTTTTAGCTGTAAGTCTTCCATGCTGTAATAAATAAATAAATAAATTATGTTCGTAAATCAGTTGAAACTTTACTATTACTGTTCTTCCTAAAAATGCTTTTCTTTTTAAGGACTAAAACAAAACATTGTAAAAAACATTTTTAATTTTTTAATTTTCATTTCAGAGCCTCACATCCTGCTATTTAGGCGAAAGAAAGAAAAGAAATGAGAACAAGCGAAGTGGTGCAAGGTGTAAATGTATAGCTCTTAACTGATATTAGGATTAATGCTAGCTTTAATTAATGTTGCCCATCTCAATCAATGATGAATCTCTTGCTTCCATAACAATAATTATTAAAGATCAAACACCTTTAGCCACCCAAACCCATAATGCAATATATTTTGTTTTCATGTTCTGCAATAGTCCTGCACCAACCTGGGTTGTCCTTGGGGGTACTTGCATAGTGCAAACAGGGATAATCATCGGTTGGTGCCTCCTCATTACTTAAGATTGTCTAAGGGGCATCTGCGAGTTGGCTTCAGCCCCTGGTATGCCTTCCAAAGGCCAGGACCCCAGGGTCCAATCAATGACAATCAATAATTACTAATTATCAAAAGAAAAATATGAAATGGGAAAAGTTTTTGTACAATATGCGAATTGTTAATCTTGCATGTTGGTAAAGTTTAATATGCAAGAGTAAAACCAAACCCAAGTGATGGATAAGAATCATTGTTTAATAATTGATTAATTAACTCCCATTGCGGACACTCCCAATGGATTTCGGTCATCCTTTCAATCAATACATGATTTTTGTACATACATTGGGCTTGATTCTCACCTTTAAAGCTCTAACAACAAGATGTATTTAACATTTTAGTCTAAATCTTGAAAGTTTTTATATTTCATATTATACTTTTTTGGTCAACAGTACAGCCCGATTCAAGCTTTATGGCGGTTCTGAAGTGCACTACTCACTGCGCAGTACCGCAACCCTCACACGCGCTGACAAGTGATTTTGTTACTGCGCAGCGACTCGCCTCGTGTTCTGAACCACCATACATTTTGAATCAGCTGTAATCGGACTCTAACAGCAGATTCATATCTAATGAAAATAAATTCTGACTTCTTGTCTGGCACTAGCAACTAACAGTGTAGTACACCAACTACACTGTTAACTTTAATGATCTTCATTCCATAATTATTAAGTTTTTGTCAAAAGGAGCATGGATCTACAACTGTTTTATTAGAATTTTAATCATGTAATTCATTTTGGAATGAGTACAATGTTCAATCTTTTGTTTTCTTAAATAAGTTCTAGATGTGTGCTTACTTTTATTTCTTAAATTAGTCATTAAATGTTCAATAAAATCAAACTGTTCTCATCATGACTTGAATTGTATTATACCAGAAGGCCAATTCGCGTAATTAAAAACGTTCAAAATCTAATCACAATCTCATCTCAGTGACAAAAACTGGTAAAAAATGTTGGGAAATTAGAGGTATTTTTGACAGATTGAGACTGAGATCAGACTGTGAACATTTAAAATTACAAGAAGCCGGTCAGTTATGTGCTGCACCTATTTTTAACAATTTGCTACTAGGCATTCATCCTTATTTTGTTTTGATGATAATTGCTCAGTAGTGGGACAGAGTAGGCTAACATAAAAAAAACAAATCTTGATGCTTCAACAATATGCATTATCTATCTTAGGATGTAAATAACAAAACAAAAGGTTCGGTCCTAGCAGTACATACAATTTAGTTAAAGCATTTAATAATAATTTTTGAATTCATGTATTTTAGGGTTTTTCACATAGTGCCTTAGTAGTAGAACTTATGATAATATTGTGATAAGTGTTTTGACTTGAGAATGTAAAATATGGCAATGAAATCAGGTCTGTAATGTTGACTTTTTGATGTTTGACCACCAAGTAATTATTTGTGTTTAATCCGAGACAATAATAATTATTGCATGTTGTATATACAGTGATGTAATTATCGGGGTTTTGGCAGCACTTATTGTTATCTGACACAGTAATTGGAATAAATTATTTGGTGCTATGTTATAACGATGTTTTATTTTATTCATGTACTTTCTTGATTGTAGAAGGCTTCCAGTTTAACACTTTGCGGGACACTAAACCCCAGGTGTATGAAAAATGCAACTTCTATTGTTTTGTTCAATGTCCTTCAACGTCGATTAACCAGATACAGCGAAGGCGCCGATTTTGCAATCGTCAGTTATTAGATAGATGAATTTTTTTATTTGTTTTATCGTTAATCGATACCCATCACGTGTGCAGTTTCGCTAGCTAATTTAATTTGACCCTGCCTCTGATGATCTTATTGATCGGGGGATTGCAGTTGGGGCCTAGTGGTCACATTTACTACACTTGAGCAATGCTCAGCTAATGGTTCTGGGTCAATTGCCAAGCCGAGTTGGGCAGTTGGTTTCTCATCGTCCAAATTCTCAATACCTACCTAGCAGCTTGTACCTGATAGCAATAGGCTTTACATGGAAATTATACCTAACCCTTCAAGAATACACGTGTGAAAGTATGGCTTGTCATAATCAGCCTATAATGTTCCCACCACAGGCCTCCTCTCGGTGAGAGGGAGTGGGCTGTAATCCACCACGCGGAAAGTATGGCTACCAAAACAAAATTGTTTTAGGGATTGACAGAATAAGAACAACACTTTTATTTGATTTAGGGCTGATTTTTCAATCGACAGATGATTTTATTCCATGAATAAAATACTGTTGATTGAAAACTCAGCCCTTAGAAGTACTTTATTTCATGAATATGCTAAATATAAAGGTGTAGATAGATAATCTATTTTCTCTTCTTCTTAGCACTGGGTGATAATGTGGGCAGTTTTGCAGTTGTCTCTGGTTGTGAAAACTCCATAGGTTCCATTTTTATATCATCTGTTGACACAGCATCTAGGAGTTCCAAACCCTGCAGTTGCTCTTGTTCTAAACTGTGTAGCATTTGGAATCCAGGTTCCAAGGATGGTGTGAATGCACCATCTAGGGCAGCAGGGAAATGCAACTCCGGAACTTCTTCTAATTTCAATTGTGGTGCTATATCCCTTATAGCTAGTGATTCCACCTGAGATCTTAAATCCTCACATCTGTTTTTCGTCTTTGCATGGTACCTCACAACTCTGTCATTGTAAAATTCATGAAGGTTGCCAACATTGAGTTCTGAAAATACTTTTGTAATTGCATCTGGGTATCCTGATTTTAAGCCACTGGCTTCCTTATCAACCGCTGTCCTGAGTAATTTGCACATATTGGTTAAATGCAGGTCTAGAGTGTCGGCTAGAGCAGTTAAAACAGTATTCGTTGTGGTAGAAACTCCAACATGGCCAAGAGCTATGGCCGCACATTGACGCAATGCTCTTTTGTGACTTTCGGGTGTAAAAGGCAGAATCATGGGACCTTTGCCTAGTGAAAAGTCACAGTACTCTTTTTCGAGATAATTTATCGGTGGGACTGTTTCGTGTTCTAGTTTTAAATCTGGTTCTGGCGGCTCTATTGGTAAGCTCACGGGACCCAGACCAGCACCTTCATAGACGGCAGCTTCAGCTTGTTCCAGTATCCCTGATAGTTGTCTCGCATGAGCATGAAGCTGTATTGTGTGAGTTATTAAATTCGGCTTCGGGAGTTCGATAGGCGAAGATTTCACTGTGATAGATATTTCAGGAATGTTTTGCATACCCAGTTCTATGATAGGGTTGAAATTTACATTCTGAAGTAATGTCTCGTCCGTTCTTTCGTCTTCCATTTCGCCCCAGAGCTTTCTTGTGTTCATTTTTGCAGGATTAATAAAAATAAAATAACGTCGTTAACTTTGTAATTTCAACAAGAAGAACAACAACAATTATATATATTTGTCAATGTCAATCACTACTGTCAATTTTGGGGTTATCCTTTCAAAGTCAAATTGTTAACATTTATAGCACAACACATTCTGTCTCTCTCTTCGCCTTGCAAACGATTGAGTTCACTGCCCAACAAATGATGCTAGAATTGCTAGTTAAATAATGAAATGGTACTCTATTTTTGACATACACATAAAGCCATGCCTTCTTCTCATAGGGGTAGGCAGAAACTATAGAACATACATGTTTTTATAAGATTGGAAATAGTCGAAATTTCAGCTCTTTCGGGACTCTTATTGTAGATCACTTTTATTTTTAAAATTCAAACACTGTTCTTCGTACAAAGAACTTTATTATGTCCACTGATTCCTGACTACAATGTTCAACTGTCCTTGTTCGTAGCTCAACGATTACTGGCTCTGCCTTTTACAATTTAAAACGACTTTTGCCTCACTCAGAAATAAAGAGATATCCTACCTAACCGTTATTTCTAAGTGTTGCCAAGTAGTTGCCATAGTGGATACTTCGGTATTAAAATAATATGTTTCATCCAAACTTCCGTAATAATCGATAAGTTTTAGTAGAATTCACAACTTATTTTCAATGAATGAGGCAAACCTATCTGGAAAGTGAGCAATATCTTTTTATAATTAAAACAAGCTAACACTATGGATCCGAGAAGCACAGGGGACCGTTGGATGTGGCGACGGCCTATGGCGATCATACCTTCATCGGCTGAAATGACAATGATAATGATAATCGGCCCCTTCCAAATTTTGGCAGAACGTACAAATCACCACCGGCTATGATTCTTACTTTACGTTGCTGCTCATAAATGGGCACCAGTTGTGACACTAATTATTACGAGTAGGTACAACAAGGGCGGATCCAGGATGGAGGGGCACATGGGCCAGACAGTTAAGAAGAGTCTCCCGCATCTAGTATTGAAATAAGAAAGAAAGATGCACTATGTTGTTTTTGGGATTCATTCTTTTCAATGACATTAAAGAAAGGTGTGCGATCGGGGGACCCTGGTCAGGAACGAAGTTCCTTAAGCTATGGTTTCCTTCTAGAAGAGCGGTGAGCCCCCATAGCGTCCCCAATTTACCGGTGAATGACGCAACTGAAACGTTGTTTATGAGTAGGTAGGTAAAGAATACTGTACACACGGCTACACATCAAGCTATACATTTCCAGTTTTGGCTGACCTCGCATTGTATAGGTTTTTCGTACAATCAGAAGTCAGCTTATACTGGTTATGTATAGCTTGATGTGTAGCCGTGCGTACTTAGATGCAACAGCGGACTAAGAGAGGCTGCACGGTTGCCCAAATCGTTTGGGCAACCGTGCAGCCAGCATATTTTCGTGATTTGGGCCCTCGGACATTTGGGTCAGAAAGTAATATGATTTCTTTTTAAAAAATAAATATGATTTGCAAAGTATTTTTGCGATTTAATTAATTACTTTTAGGACACGAATTCCCTTATCAAGCTTGATAAAAAAATGACTGCTTAGGCTAGGTTGCATAATGACATGAAATTATATTGTTATTTCTGTAAATATGATATCCCAATTACTGTAACAAGTCATAACAAGATAAAAAAAAAATAAGCTAGATGGAGTCGACACCGATCGATGACTACCCCTGAGAAGAAATAACAGCCCTTTTCTGTAAAACAAAGATAGTATTAATGTCCGCACAGGTTCCCCAGAGAAGAATTCTGTATAACATAAGATTATGAAAATAACTAAAATAAACAATTCTGGATGTATTCACATCAGTTACTGTTACTGTTAGCCTGCATTATCCTACTGCTGGGCAAAGGCCTCTCCCCATGAGTTCCAGTTCTTTAGATCCAGGGCTAAAGTGGACCATTGGCCGTTTGTTTTGTCCATCTCGTCCCGCCATCTTCTACGGGGTCTGCCGCGACGCATTCTAGCTGTGTCAGGGCTCTACGTGGTGGTTACAGTTATCTATCGTTTTTTTTTTAACAGTCATGGCGGCCGTACTGGGCCTTCCTGTCATTTTTTCCATGTGCAACAGGGTCCGACTCTATTCCATTAAGTTGAACATTAGTAGTTAGGTGCCTCTCATATTTATCCCTCAGTTCCATAATTGACTTATAAAGGTCAAACTAACAATGGAAAATATTGATGTACAGCAGCATCTGGAGGGACTGGAAACTGGATACCAATTACACACGATATCGCTGAGAAAAGGTTACATGTATCTAGATACATAGTTAGTTTACCTATTGTCACATAAGGATTCGAATATCTTCTAATACCTATACTATTTTGAACATAAAAAAACATCGAAAGCATAAAGTCACAAAAAAAGGTTTTAACATTCTTAAAATACTCGTATTAACATCCATACTATCCATCTTACATACTTTTTTTTTTTTTTTTTTCTGGTGGGAAATCATCAAATGACCCCTCCCGCTCTGGTTGTAGCGGAAGGGAGTGTCAGACTCTTACTGACTAAAACCCACCCATGTTCCTTCCTTCGCCCTTTATGTTCCGGGGTAGCGGTAACCCTTTCGGACAATCCCGCTGACCCGGCAGGCTTCGCCCTAAGGGGCCCCTCAAATTATGCTGACAACTCTTTGAGGCGCGCGTGGAACACTTACGCGCCTGGTCCTGATCGGACGGTAAGCTAACCATTGCTCTCCGCCCGCAGGCCCGCGCCTACGGTGGCCGGGAGTCGTCACGCGGCTCCCGACGCCCGGAGCGTCTCCCACGGCGGCTGGGACGGGAGGCTCTCTCCCTCATCCGTCCCGCCACCTCCTTCGCTAGCATGACTGCTTCGCAGAAGGAGGCGACTGCCTCCCACTCCCTCTCGCTCCGGACCATGGCTTGCACCAGGGCCGGGCGCGAGAGGCCGCCGCCGCTGCCGATCGCCTCTACGAGGACACGGCGGTGCTCCGCCCAAGCGGGGCAGACCTCCACCGTGTGCTCCACCGTGTCCTCTGGGCGATCCTGGCAATGGTGACACCCGGGCGTTTCCTCCCGCCTAATGATGTGCAGGAACCTCCCGAAACTTCCGTGTCCGGTGAGGACCTGCGTCAGGCGGTAGGTGAAGGCGCTGTGGCGCCTCTCTAGCCACTCCTCAAAGAAGGGTCTTATCGCGGCTATCACGGCGTGCCCTGCGCTGGGTTGCGACAGTCGCTCTTTCCATGTCGCCATGAGATCGAGCCGGAGATCCGTCCGCTCCGCCGTAATTTGCCGCGGGAGCGGACTTTCCCCCCATCCATACTACATACTTAGGGCTGATTTTTTAATCAATCGATAATTTTTATTCGAGGAATAAAATTTAAGTGTGACAGTTTTTCTATGGAAGAAATGTCAAAAATCAAAATTATTCGTTCTTTAAAATTATCGGGCGTTGGAAAAATCAGCCCTTAGTAATATAAATGCAAAAGTAAGTATCACGACTAAGCGGCTGCACGGACTTGAATGTTTGGCTCACGGTAGACCTGCACCCTAATTGCGTATCACACTACCAATCAGAATCTGAATCATTTTAAAGGATATTTCCTTTAAAATGATTCAGATTTTTTTTAGCAATAGCTAATCCATTGCTTCATATGCTTGAAAAATGTGACTGGTCAACAACGTAAATCACGCAATGAATGTTGGTGAACTGTCAAAATGAAAGTCACTGATAATGTTAGTGTGTTACGTAATTACCTGCTGTATTAGAACATGGAATACTTTTTATCCTGGTAGTGCGTTCCCATGGGATAACTGCTGTTCAAAAGCTGGTATGTATAGGGAACAAGTAAATCCAATCAAGAAAGCCCGAAGCATCTTACAACATAAGTAATTAAATATGAGATATTATAAACGTGAAAGTTTGTATGGATGGATGGATGATGGATGGATGAATGTTTCTTACTCTTTCACGCAAAAACTACTAAACCGATTTGGATGAAATTTGGCACAAAAATGGTTTATAAACAGGATTAACATATAGGATACTTTTTATCCCGATATTCCCACAGGATCGAGTCTTATGCCGGTAAAACCGCTGGGCGCTGCTAGTATACCTACAAACGTAAAATACGACCAAACGAATAAGTTAATTAATAGTCGCCAAAAATTCAGCGTTTCAGGAAGCAAGCGAATAGTTTCATGAATTAGATCCGACATTGAATATAATTAAAATAAGTCGGATGTACTAATTATGGCGGTTAAGGTCGCCTAATTAGCGACAATTATTTTTAATAGAGTGGCGACAGTGTTGGGTAAATAGGTATTTGGAGCGAGGCTGTTATATAATACCTATACTGTACCCCATTTACATTAGGGCAACCATCATCACTCTCCTGCCCTTATCCCAATTTATTTGGGGTCGGCGCAACATGTCTTTTTCTTTCATACTTCTATATTAGTCGTCATCTCGGTAGTCACCCCCTTTCTAACCATATCGTCATTCACACAGTTCATCCATCGTTTCTTTGGTCTTCCCCTGCTGTTGTAGCCATCGACATACATTCTCCAAACTTAATATTATTATGCAAACTTAAACCTGCCTCCCTTACGACTACTATCCCTTATGTACACCGACCCACTCCGCACTCAACTGTAGAACCGGTACTAATGTGATGCGACACTTGTCCCAAAATTCACCCTGTATACTTCAGTGAATATTGAGGAAATGTAATGCATACATGAGAACATAATATTTGTACCTATATACCGCATATTCATAACTAATTTTTGCCTGCGACTTCGTCCGCGTGAAATTTTTGTTCCACCGACCCATCCTGTCGCATCGCATCGTCTGCCTGCGCTTTTACGTCGTTTTCGCTTATTACTTTTTGCTCGGCTTCTAACAGTACTAGCGTGATGTTAAACAGCCTATAGCCTTCCTAAACTTCCTCAAGCACTGAGCTGAAATGCAAAAAAAAATAATAATAATACAGACTTATTAAACCTACGACGTGCTACGAAATCTCAGTGACGTAGACAGGTAATAATTCCGTAGGCGGAAGCTACGAGTATGCTACGCCAATGATCGTCGTAACTCGTAGCCAATTAAGAAAAGCTGGCTACGGAAATAAACTTACTTAAGGAGAAGCAATGTGGGTTGTTAATTACTTGTTCTTTTTATGTTCAATATGCTAGGTGTTTTAATTATTTGT
This sequence comes from Apamea monoglypha, assembly GCA_911387795.2. Classification (NCBI taxonomy): domain Eukaryota; kingdom Metazoa; phylum Arthropoda; class Insecta; order Lepidoptera; family Noctuidae; genus Apamea; species Apamea monoglypha. The sequence goes on from OU426931.1 coordinate 4,534,609, forward strand.
GTGGGACTAGACTCAAGGCAGACCTGAAAAGAAGCTAAATAAGTAATAAAGTAAAAAATTCACGCGGACGAAGTCGCGGGCAGAAGCTAGTTATTTAATAATCAAGAGTACAGTTAATATAGCCTAAGCATCTATTTAAATGTGCAGACGCCAGCACATCAAGCTACCCGAAACTGTCAAATTTTCCCATTCAACCTTGAACTTTAATGCTTTAGCTATAAAGTTGAAATCTAATAAAGAAATTTGACAGATTGTAGTAGCTTGATGTGCGGGTGTCTGTACCCATTATAATGCCAGCCTGGAACTGTCCCACTGCAGGGCAAAGGCCTTTTCTCATACAGAGAAGGCACAAGCTATGATCACCACCCTTGCTCAAGACCCATTAAGTTATGTAACCATAGAACAACCGATTGGACTTCTAAAAACTAAGAAATCTATCCATAACCTGCAGCCATCTGAAATTCCAACACAAGCAATAAATTCTTAGATGTCATCGTTATCATAACTCTTAGCAAACACGTTACGCTAGCCGTAGGACGACCGCGACTGGCGATAGGGCCGCTTTCCATTCCATTCAGGACATGGAAGTACAGATCAATCGTCACGTCCCCCCCTCCCCCCACCGTGATCCCTAGCCTGGAGGATATCCAGACAGAGTGGCTTGTGGCTTGTCAGTGAGGTCTCGACTGCCGCCCGCGACGCATGTGTCGCACGCACCGTCGACCGCTCGAAAACGAAAGTGATGCGGTGTACAATTGAAACTAACTAGTGATTTGTGATAACTGTACTGTAATCAGCTGTTTTTATTGTGAACGGTAAGTACCGAAACAAACGTAGTTTTTTTACAATTTATTCATTTTATAGAAGACCTTTTTTGTAAATTTTTGGAATACTGCGCGGTATTATGAAATGGAAATTGCGTTCTTTATCAATTAAAGTGCGTCACCAAATTAATTTTTGTTACAGTTAAATCAAGTTACTTGAATGGTTACTAGTTTATCATAATTTTAAAAGTAGTAAACGATATATTAGTAGGTAAATCTCAACGTTAGAAATGGCATTGTAAATATTGTTTCTGCGCAATTAAGAAACACTTCAAGCTAAAATATTACCTTTTAAATGCTTAAGATTTCAAGCAAATAGGTATAAGATATTTTTGGCACTCATTTATATTAACAAAAATAATAGATGATTTATAAATAATGGTAGCTTTTCCTTAAAATCAACATTAAATATCCCGTTTGTGGCTGGATCAAGTTGCGCGGGAAAATCGCCAACTGTTGAGATTCTCTGCCATTGTTTCTCTTCCAGTTCCATTATCTTTGTTTACATTAATTACATTATTTATTTACCTTAATGGCTTGCTATGTTAAATCAATATTTTATTTAGCAAAATATATTTAGTTAGCCAGGTATAGGTACTAAATATTCAGATTTACATAAAACTATATAATTCGAGTGTATTGTTTAATGCACTATGCGTTAATTGATTGAATTCGCCTGCGTTTTATGCACCGTAAAAATATATTGATAAATAAAACAAAACATACCGTTGGTTATTTTATTAGCAAATATAATTGTAAATACGATTTGGGATGTATGTGTATTATGAACTATATATGGTGAAAACTCCACAGATATAAAGGACGTTCTAGATACTCCTGGTCTAAGTATGCTCCCTTGAGGAACTCTTTTACATAGTTCATTTAGATTTCATGAATTTACAGACAACTATGTTTGAAGATTAATTTGTCATCTTTAAGAACTCAAAACTAGTTTCCAAGCAGAAGGCAATACAATTTAGATTACCCATCGGTTTCGCAAAAGCACTTTAATTTAATCAGTTGTCTTAAAATCGTATTGTCAAGTATTATGATTGGTCGATGTTGTATAGTTCAACCGACTAGTAGTACTATTAACCTCTTGTCTCTTTAAGTTATTGAAGAGTAAAACAAGTGATTAACATATTTTCAAAAAGGTCTTCAACAACATGATCGTTTTCTGTCTAGTCTTTATCCACAGCCTTAAGTTAGTTGAAAATCGTAATTGAAATCAACGGATGAAATCAATTGCTTTAGCTACATAATCTGTAATATTGTCCATCATTGCTTCAATGTAGGTTGTACTATTGAAATGAATCAGGATCCCTATTAAAATAGTCTGGAGCCGATTAGTTCGAATTATTTGTGCAGGAAGAGCTCAGTGCTTCCACGGAATTGGCCACTTCAGCTGCGTATATCAATAAATAAAACAAGTGGTTTCACTACCGGATAGAATGACAAATTCAATCCCCCCTATTGGTCTATTTTTATCAATCGCCAGGCAGCAGACAGCTAGTTTGCGAGGGCCCGCAACTATATTTAAATACTTCATGTCCGCTTATTTCGCGCGGAAATTTTTTGACATATTACAATGCTCTCTTTGGGTTTGTTTCCCAAGATTGGCACTATCTACATAAAAATGGAATAAGTACCTACATACTATGTTTTACATCCTCTGTTTCCTTGGTCTAGTTGTCGCAAGCGCTACTGCTGAACATCAGGTCCTGGGTTCGATTGCCGGGTCGTACAATGGGTTTTTCCTTATGGAATTTCTCAGTGGCAGCCCGTAGTCTGGATTTGTGCCCGGTTGATGGCAATAGGTTCACCCCCTATTACATGGGGCTTAAACATAACTGGCTAAATGTGGGTGTACTATAGGCATACTTCTGCCTAATCCTTCGGGGAATGACGGCGTGATGTAGTGGTATGTATTTTTTTTTCGAATTACACAGTGCATAAACCTATGTGCCAGATAAATAATCGGGACTTATGCGCAGCAAACAGGCTATAAAAAGTGCTATTGATGTTTATCAATATTTTTTTATATGTTGCATCTCGCTGGTCAACCTAGAATGTTTGTCGGCTGCTTAACCGGGTATGCCTGAGGGTGCCTCAAAGGCCTCCAACAAGGGCTTAAAAAACTAAGCGACTACATGCTAAGAGCACCCCCTGTGGGGTACGGACCTCAGCTTAGCCCCTCCCTGGGGGAGGAGAGCAAGTCACAGGCTGGATAGGACTAATATAACAATCTAAGAAAATGAAATTGTATTTATTGGAAGGAATTCAAAGCCCTACCCGTCATAAATATACTGGTTTTTGGGTCAAGGAAGGACCTTTTTACTTAACTTCTATGTTCTATGTTGTTCTATGTTATGGGATTGGTTTCCGCACTTAGTCCTTCAGGTGGACCATTGTACGTGGGCCATGGCGGCCGTCGGTGGTTATTCCAACCAGCCCACCTCCCTCCAGAAGCTTATCAGGTCTCCTGGTCTGTTAAGAACATCCGTGTATGATCTGGGTGTCCCGAGGGTTCCCGACCTAATCTGGGTGATGCCTGTGCACTCGAAGAGCACATGCGCGACGGTCTCATCAGCCTCCATGCAGGCCCTGCACAGGGGGCTGTCCGTTATACCTATCGTGTAAAAATGTTTGTTTAGTGAGCAGTGTCCCGTGATGATCCCCGTCATCAGGCGCAGGCCTGACTAACTAACTTAACTTCTATTGTCCTACTGATAAGTAAAAGCAACATTCTTTCCACTGAGGAAAATTGAAAAGGTCCTAATAGTATGAAACGTACGTCCGCCCTTTTCATTTACCAAGTTTTGACAAAGAACACGCTAACGAAACGCAACAACTAAACTAAACTTTCTCGAAACTAATTTACCGCCGACCATCCCGAGTGCCGTATACAGATAATCGCAGCGATTCACAGTATCCCCAGGGTCTGCGGGCCGTCCGACTATTTAATGACGAAAAGTTTATATAGAGCATTTCATAAAACAATACTTCGTTTTCTAAATGATAAATGATATTATTTTAGTTCGTGTCCCTTGTGTAGCCAACTTCCGTTTATCATCAAAAGTCGCTTATTTCTAAAGGGGAAAAGGGTCTGATGAACGAAGTCGCTTTTTTTTGCTCAGAAATGTATTAAATTTATGAAATCTAAATCAAAATCAAAAGTCATTTATTCAAATTAGGATGAGAATCAGCACTTTTCGAACGTCAAAATTACAAAAGACAGACCCCCAAAAACGCCCGCCCTTCACCACTTCCTAATGCTGTCTTTTAATATTAATAACCACATCATACTTCTCGTTTGAATTTATACATACAAATAAATAAAAATGAAGTGCCTCGTTTGTAATGTCAAAATAACAGCTTTTTACTAATTGCATATGAAAGTATATACGGAACTTATAACAAGAAAAAAAAATGGTCTGTCTGTTCCGGCTCATCTCCCGAAACGGCCAGATTTTGGACAGATTTTTATGAAATTCGGTTTCGAGATTCTTTGAACCCTGGGGAAGGCCACGTTTGATCGACATACCACGCGGGCGAAGCCGCGGGTGGTAGCTAGTTTACCATATTTATTTGTCATAGTAGTCATATAGGTACTTACTTAAGTTGAATAAGCAATTCAATTGTTCAAATCCAAAAGTGGTCAAAAGGAAAGGCATTGCCATTGTGTATAACGCAATTAGGGAGCTGGCTTGCCGCTCTTCAATGTAAAATTCGGCAGTCATAAGATCCTTTTAGCAGAAAAATTATAACTCTCCATTTCCTTTTCTGTCTCTGCTGTCTTAACATCTTAACAATAAGGTTCATAATTTGTATCCAGTTACGAGAAATATAATTACATTCCATTGGAAACTCTAAGGGAAATGATTTAAGAGTGTCAGGAATCCCCTCGCGAATTGTTGAGTGTCAATTGAATAAAAATAGGTCACTGTGCTAGTGGCTGCTCCGGCTGGCTGGATGTTGTGAAAAGCGATATTGGAGTCAAGCAATATGACCGGGGAGGAGATGCAAGTCAAGTGGAAAGGTGGGATGTGAAAGAAAAAAAAGAAAGAAAATACGATTACTTTCGGTAAACATGACGCAAAGAAAGAACACAAAATAAACAACGCAAATTGGGGGAAAACATACGTCATATCCACACAAATCGACGACACGGTTGGCGCATTGGCTGAGCGATCGACTGTTGCGCTGCGTGTCACGGGTTCGATTCCCGCACGGAACAAATACTTATATTGTAGTTGTTCCGGGTCTGGCTGTTAAAAAAAAGCAAAAAGGCCACCGCTCAGCATAATGCTAGAACCCTATGCGAGATAGAGCCCCAGCTCTGGTTTTCAGCGACAGCCGACGTTGACGTGATGACGTCAACCGGTGCAGTATACGATAAGATAAAAAACGGACTAAGTACTGATCGAGTATACCCTGTCCATTAGGTTAACCGTTTTTTGACAGCTGTCTTAGAACGAACTATTCCAGATTACGTAAAAGTTAACTTTAAAATGCGTAATAAAATAAATATATAAACTGCCTTATCTTATTGAATTGTCTTATTTATGACTTCTTACAGACATTATAACACCGTACGTGTATCAATCAATGTATTGTGTGTTGCAGCAATCACTAGTTCCAGCTGTCAAAAAACGGTTTACCTAATGGACAGGGTATAGTCGCGTTTTGGTTCTGGCCATTTTGAAAACAATTGGAAATGTGGCTGTCGTCCAGGCGAAGGTGATGTAGAAGGAAGCGAAAGAAGTATGAAGTAGTTTTTTTTAAGTTCAAGATTTTCTTTTTTACGTCATGTCATAATGTGTGTCTTATTATGGACTAGCTGTTCCCGTGGCTTCGCTCTCGTAAGTGTTCTATATTAGGAACAAGTTAATGGGAACGAAAAAAATACCTACTATGCTTTCACATAGTAGGTGTTTTCGTAAAACGTTAGTTGATTTAGGGCTGATTTTTCAATCATCTGATAACTTTATTCGAGGAATAATTTTGAAACTTGACAGTTATTTCATACAAAAATTGTCAAACGTCAATTTTATTCCTCGAATAAAAGTTATATGGCCATGGAAAATTCAGCCCTTAGTTAATTTAAACTAAAACTTACTTTATTGCGGGCATCATTTTTTTTAACTCTCGTTTCAGTTCAATACTGAAAAAGCGTATTGTGTTTTTTACATCCTCCTCACGACATTTTCAAAAACTTTTCTTGTGTCTTCGAAATCAGCGCCAATTTTCTTCACATCGGCCTAGGAGGCCTGTGTCCCAGCAGTCCCAGCAGTGGGAACATTATCCCCACTGCTGGGACACAGACCTCCTCTCTTGGAGAACGAGTGGTCTATAATCTACATACCACTCGAGCCCAGTGCGGGTTGGTAGATGTCTCATGTCTTTGGTTCTAGGACATGCCGGTTTCCTCACGATGTTTTCCTTCACCGTTTTTGAGAGCAGTGGTGATGAAATAATTTACACAAAGTAAAGCGCCGGTCTGGGTTTGAACATGAGACCTACAACTCGTAAATCGGGGTCGTTGCCACTAGGCCAATACTGCCCTTTAATCAATCTAAATTTGCCAATCGTCATACAGACGCCAGCAGGTCAAGCTACCCGAAACTGTCAAATTTTCCCAATCAACCTTGAACCTTAATGCTTTAGCGATAAAGTTGAAAATCTATTAAAGAAATTTGACAGATTGTAGTAACTTGATGTGCTGGTGTCCGTACATATCCTCAAGTTTCCAACACATCTAACTCTTCAACCTTGCTCTAATCTGTCACAGTCATTGTATCAATCATCCTTACATGTTATAATCTAGATGAGTGAATAAATAAATAAATTGCACGGCATGCAGGCGACTATATTGACACCGGCAGCTTCGCCTTGGCACTGGGCGGAAACGCTCGTTGCCGCAAATTGCATTTGCCATGCTTCGTTAGGATTACCGCTTGATGCTTGTAAACACGGTGTGATAAAGAGCTTTTATTTCTGCGTTTGTAATAGTAATAGTTCATTTATTTGTCAGAATATTGTTATAGAGATGTTACATCTAAATGGTCTTCACATGATCTGACCAAGATTATGTCTGGACTTTAAAAGAGACTGTGACCCCTGTGACTGTGACTGTGAGTTTGTTTCGGCCTTTCTTCTCAGAGTAGTCAGATAGAAAACGCCGACCTCATCTAGTTTAAAAAAATATGATTGGCGTGTAAAAGTGTTTGTAGGTACAAACCTAATTTATACAGAAAATAAATAATTTATCATAGTTTATAAAGTTCATAATATTCTGCCGTTTTCGGCGTACAAATAAATTTCCAGGGTTTTAGTTAGTTTCTTATTTTAGATAGAACAATTTAATTAAATGAACTAGGATGACATTCAAATTGGAAATTAGATTAGTTATAGAAATGTCAAAAATATTAAATTAATAAGTCAAAGAGATAATAAGAAGATAATGTTATAATTATTTCCTAATATTTAATTTGGTTTTTGCAGCTGGAGATTTGACCTTGTGAGTTTGTATCTCGACAGTAAGTTAGTGAAATATTGGTATGATGAGGGCAATGGCACAGTATAAAGATGACAAGTATATCAACTAGGACCTTTTTGTGAAATCAAACGGGTGTTAGGATTGTCGACCAAACGTTAATACTTATATATCTACCGTGGTTATGTGATCTTGTTGCCGGACGTAATTGTCTGTAATTGTCTACTGTAGCCATACTTACCTACTGACCTTTGCCCTGTAGTGAGTCAGTTTCAGAAAGTGATCCGAGCATTGACGAATTTCTGCGTTAGGGGTTCCAAATGTTAAAATCAAGTTCTCTCGAAATGGTTAATTGTATTGTTAATTAATTTTCTTCATATATGAATTAAAGTCGCTTTTCGTGTCTCTCTGTGTGACCGCGTTGTTCATAAAACACACATAACACCACGCCTCCATTCCGCGGAGGGTTAAGCAGAGGTGTAGGTACCTATAGTATATCCACATTTCGCCAATTGTGTTGTTGGGTTGTGTTGTTATGTTAGTTAATTGTTCTTTGAATACAGCATTAATATGAAACACATGTAAATCACTTTATTTTAAGTTTTTTTATCCAGTTTTTTTTTTTTTTGTTGTTTTTGTGTGAATATTGTGTGCCTTACTTAACCTGTGTCAAATAAACTTATTTTATTTCATTAATAAAGAAATCTCGAGGTTTTGTCAAGTCGTAAAAACTGTGTCAAACAGAGACGGTTTGCTGGTACGGTCACCAAAGGAGATAAATAACCAGGGTCGTCAGATATAGTTGAAGTTTAGTAAGAAACCGATGGATGGTTTCTATATGCGATGACCCTGGTTACTTAACTCTTTTGGTGACTGTACATAAATAAATAAAATATTAAAAGACTTCATTAAATAAGCCATCTGAGACTATTTCAAAACAAGGAATGCTTTATTTGATGTCCGGAATAATCCGAGATTCGAGTAAGCCCAAGGAACTGGAATCCTGTTTCGTTAGTGGAAGCACTTTCCATTTCCCGTCCTTTTGTTATTGTTCGTGTGTGCGGTTCAGTCTCTGGTTTCACTGCTTGATTAGACACTGAAATATTAACGTGGAGGACAATTTATGTAGGATTTACTTGAGACGAGTCCATTTCCATCAGATGTCCGATTCAAACTTTATGGCCAAGCTTCAAGCTTTATTCCAATAAAATTCAATTATAATTTGGGGGGTATAGTGATCACTCGTGTCACCAGCGTTAAGGACTTAGGGGTGACCTTTGACCGCAGTCTGACATTTACAGACCACGTGTCTGCCCTTGCAAAGGAATCCTTCAGGCGTCTGGGATTTGTCCTGAGGAACGCTCGTGACTTTCGCAATCCCAGTATTATTAAACTTCTGTACACCTCTTTGGTTCGGAGTAAACTCGAGTCCAGCGCCTGTGTCTGGCATCCACATACTGCGTCTCAGACACTGATGCTTGAGAAAGTTCAGAAAACCTTCTGAGATTTTTGTATCAAAGGCTGTACCATTACTTTCCATTCATGTACCCAACGAATTATCTTCTAGGGGTGTTGGGCTTCAATTTGTTGGAGGTAAGAAGGGGCTTTGATCAGCTCACGATTGCCTGTAAAACCCTAAGCGGTCGTATTGACTGCCCTGAGCTCCACGGACTTTTCTGCCGCCTATTTGTGCCCGACAAATACCTTGGGCATCGTCAGACCCGCCGTCATGACCTGTTCGCACTACCGCTATCTAGATCTGTTGCTAGAGCCGAATCGCCAGTATGTCGAACCCTAAGGATGCTAAACGGCCTCCTGACTGCCGACCCTGAATGTGATGTGTTTGCTGATGAATGGAAGAAAATAATGCGTGCTTGTCTGGTGTTTTGTGAGAGACGATATGCGAGGGTGTCCACCGTTACATGTTAGTTTATGATGTATTTAATTTATTTAACCATTTACTTAAACAAATATTAGTCATTTTATCCACGAATTGTATATCTTTGAATTTGAATTTAATTTTTGTATTGTATGTTATTTGAATGCTTATTTTATTCTAATTTTTTTATAATTCTATGTTAATTAATGTAATTGGACCTGTGCCGTTTTAATTAACTATAAATAAATAAATAAATGGCAGCTCTGAAGTGCGCTACTCGCTGCGCAGTACCTCACCCCTCACCCCCGCCGACACGTGAATTGGTTACTGCGCAGCGACTCGCCTCATGTTCATGTTGTAGCCATAAAGTTTCATTCTTCTTTTTTTTTTCATAATAGAATATTTCTTTTAAAAAAAAAACATCAAATAAATAATAATAAATATTCATATTCCTTTCGAATTCAATTTTCAAAGAAATCAATGTTAAGTTTTTATTTTGATAGTGTCTCATTAATTGTTAATGAATCTAATCTCTAGGAGAGCCGGTCCTAACTGTGATATTTCACATAATTAGGAAAAACGAAAATTTTATCAGCCTAGGGTAATTTAGGAACAGTCACATGTGGTCATATAAAGATATGACCACATGTGACTTCCGCAAAGGCGTGCGGAAGTAAGTCTGGCTTCAAATTATGCAAGCGTAGGGTATGACCAGTCACTACACACTTACAGCTTAAAGCTCACAGTCCTGGCTGACAACAAAGCGCCTTAATAAGGTACTCTATCCGTCGTAGTGGCCCTGAGAGGGTATTTCCCACGCAACCTCCGTTGGGCGGGCGGGGGATGTTCGGCTCCGGGGGCGGGCGGAATCAACAAGTGTCCTTCAAACCACCTGAGTGGCCTTTGTTGTGTGTGTGTAAATAAAGCCTTCTTTAATGATGTCCCGGCCTGTTGCTAGGATCCGTAACGATATTTGAGATTGAGGTGATTTAAAATAAGTGTGCATATCAACATCAAAATACAGTGAGTATATCTGTTTACACTATTTTTTAAGCTTTAGTATGATAAAGAGTGCATCCTTGGTCTAGTGGTTGCAAGCGCTACCGTTGAGCGTGAAGTTCTGGGTTCGATTCCCATATCGGGCAAAGTTTTATCTATTAGTTTATTACTTAGGAATTTATCAGACTCGGAGTCTGGATTTGTGCCCGGTTGATAGCAACAGGCTCGCCCCCTCTTACATGGGACTTAAACATAACTGTTGAAATGTGGGTGTAGGTGCTATATGTATATATAGGACACCTCTGCCTAACCCTTTAGGGATTACAGGCGTGATGTTATGTGTAGGTAGACAGAGTGTAAACAAACAATTTTCTACTCTAAATGTGATTAAATTGTAAGGACGTGTCAATTTATTTGACGAAACTCGATAGCGCTGTAAAGTGAGTAGCATCGTGTTAGGACTTCGTCTGGGTAAGGAGACATACCTACTACCATTTGGGTAATTTTAGAAGGCTTTCGATTTTGATCATTACTACCCGATTGGTCCCGACAGAAGGATCCAGTTGGGTTTGAAAAAATTGGTCAAGTCTTCATCGCCAATCCCACAATGTTTAAGTTTAAGACTAAGGTCTTCAACCAGTGCGTCCTGCCCGTTTTATGTAACATAGGGTACCGAAACGTGGATACTCACAGTCTGGTCCAAAAATTTCAGGTCGGTCAGCGCGCTATGGAGCGCACTATGCTCGGAGTTTCTTTGAAGGATAAGTCAGAAACGAAGTTATCCGGAAAAGAACAGTAGTAGTAAGTAAGGAAGTCTGTGACGCCCCCTCGGTGGACCGAAAACCTCAAAAAGGTGGCTGGGACAAACTGGATACGGATGGCGCAGGACAGGGTGTTGTGGCGCAGCCTAGCAGAGGCCTATGTCCAGCAGTGGACTGCGATAGGCTGATTTTGTTGATTGACCCGATTGATATCAGGATTGTGTTCGTCTAATATGTGATTGAGACTTGGTATTGATAAGACGGGCTGGTGTCCGTGACTACATGACAAAGCGAGTACCTATTTGTAGTATAGTATAGTACATTGGTAAAAGAAACAGGAAAGGAAATACGTTTATTTGCGGTAAACATGACGCATAAAAAGAACGCAAACACAAAAAAAAAAAAATACAAGTTCGGGGAAAACATGCGTCACATCCACACAAAATGGCCATTATTTAGCATAATGTTAAGACCCTATGCGAGACAGAGTCCCAGCGCAGGTATTCAGCGAAAGCCGGCGTTGACGTGATACGACAACTATGGTGGATGGTGTTACTGACAATCTCATGAAGGGTTACCTGGGTTCCCGAAGTACTGAGACTTAAAGATATTGTAAAAGCGCGTCCTCTATGACACGAGGCTGTACCTACATTCACCCCTCAGCTAGTCATAGGGCTACTCCTAGGACTATCTACTAAGGGCCGATGTTTTTTTCCGTAGTTAAACTCAACCAATTGTTAAAAATAGTAACTAATTAAATTTTTGCAAAATGTGTTTTTTGAACAATTTTTAGTTTATCTAATGGTTATTTTTTTAACTAATAGTTAATTATTTGATCTTTAGCAATGATATTATATCATTAGATAAACTACGGATCAAAAAATATGCCCTTAGACGAAGATGAAAAGATTATAGTCAGCAATGTTGCCGCCCAACAAACGGCAGCAGTAATTAAGTATCATCACGTACTATAATAGCTCTTGTGAAACACTTTCCTATCATCTTTTATATGTACAGACGCCAGCAGGTCAAGCTACCCGAAACTGTCAAATTTTCCCAATCAACCTTGAACCTTAATGCTTTAGCGATAACGTTGAAAATGTATTAAAGAAATTTGACAGATTGTAGTAGCTTGATGTGCTGGCGTCTGTACATATTATAAATTAAGGTCGCTTTTCATGTCGGTCTGTGTAACCGTGTTGTTCTTCTAAAGTACGCAAAGGATTGATAGTGAAAAACTATCAATTAGAGAATTTATTTTGGAAGGTTTATGTGTGTGATACCTTAATATAAAATTACCCTTTAGTAAAGAACTCTACTATCGACGTTTGGACCAACCGTGCGAAGCGGGGAAGGGCCGCTACTTAGCATATAAATATAAAAGGCAGCCATGATATAAGACGGAGTTATTAGCTGCAAATCCCGCTCAAAATACAGGTCGACATCAGCTTCTTGTGGAGAGACGTGAAGCAGGACAAGTGAGGATTAAGCTTTACTGAAGCTGAAGCTGAAATACAGCGCTGGAGTCGCTTTTTTGTAGTTCGGTACATCATATTTTATGTATTGTCAGTTAAAATTACGATATTATGAACTATGATGTTATATTGAATGAGATTCTTTGAATAAACGAAGTCATCATCCTCATCTCCCTAGCCTTTGTCCAACTAAGATGTTGGGGTTGGCTTTCAGTCTAACCTGATTCAGCTGAATACCAGTATTTTACATGGAACGACTGCCTATCAGAACTCCACAACCCAGTTACTGGGTAATACGATACCCTTTGGTAAAACTGGTTGTCAGACTTTCGGGCTACGAAGTATTAAATTGCCTTAGAAAATCGGTGCACAGTGCTATAAAATAAATTAAATAATACCTTCCCTTTCTTCTTTGAAGTCCATTATAATGATATACCAATTTTTTATCTTGTTAGCAACGTTGCAAAGAATATATCGTATTTCACATCACATCGGCCTAAGCAATTGGACGCTCGAGCGGTGTACGATGTCACGTAGGTATCGCTTTGAGATACAGAATCCAATTTTAACGAGATTGGGACAAATACATAAGCGTGAACGGAGGTGAACGGTGCGTCTACCTATTGTGCTAAAGGTCACGTAATCGATTCAGGGGACAAATATTTGGACCACGCTAATATATGCTCACAAGTATTGGAACCAAGTTCCAACTATGGCGGTACGGTCTTCTACAAGAGCGGTGGCCGCTACATAAAATATTAAGTTTATTTATTTGTCTTGACAACCATCCATATGTTAGTTAGGTACAATAAACTTAAAGCTATGTTAATATGTTAATGTAACTAGGTACTAAGCTCACGGAAAAACAATATTTACTTACATTCATATTTCACCGGAGGTAATGCATCACTCCTGCCTAACCAATTAGGGCCTGCATGAAGTGATTCATTATCGGCGAGTAAAATTTGTCTCTACTAACATCTTCAGATGGCCGATGGGGCCGACAGGATCTGGAGTGGGTGGCGATCGCGTACCGGAAGACAAAGCGTTGGAAGTCCTCCCACAAGGTGGACCGACGACCTTGTGAAGGCCACAGGAACCCGTTGGATGCGAGAAGCACAGAACCGGTCCAAGTGCAGGTGCTTGTGGGAGGCCTATGTCCAGCAGTGGACGTCTTTCGGCTGAAATGCTGATGATGATGATGACTAACATCTTCACAATGCTATTAAGACTTGGCCACAATGACGGCTCTCATGAAAATTGGGGCTTGACTCTACGGTGTCAAAAAACGCTCTCTAAGAAAACACACTAACTTACATTCATACATAACGCTTCAGTGACGTCATTCGATGTATTCTATTCATACCTGCTTGCATGAAGATAATGATTATTTTCGTGATAAAATTATCATTATTTTGTATGTCGAAACAAAGTCAAAGGATAAGATTTCTTTTAAAATTCTGATTTTTTTATGGGGTTTTGGGGGTTTTTGGGTTTAATTTACAGGAATGTTTGGAACAGTGAAGAGCAGTGGTGACCCGGTGGTTTAACTTTTCAAATCAAATCAAATCAAATTCAAATCAAATTTATTTTCTGAACCAAATAGTTTTACATTAGTTAAAGTTTTACTTTTAAAAGCATAAAACGTAGGTATACCTGTATGATTTTGCAATACCTAGAATATTACTTAGCTAACTATTTTTTTGACCTCTGTGTTCACTTTTAGGTACTATCCAAATAGGTACCTGTTTTTATTTGACGACACATAAGAATATGGGTTATATAAATAAGGTAATATTCCTGTAAAAGCCACAAAAAACAACGTTATAGTGAACATAATATTTATGCGATGACTACATTACTTGCGTTTGTACCTACCTGTTATAGAAATTGTTATCAATTATTTTGCCTGGTACTCGTAGGCAGATCCTGATTTTGCATTGTTCAGTGTGTATTTGTTAGGATTGTTATTTTTGTTAATTTACTACTAGGTACTTAGTTTCTAGTAATCAACAAGCCGTGTGCGCGATGGCCACATCGGCAAAAATGACGAACACTCATCTATTAAAATTCAATCTAAACAAATCTAACATTGGCGCCGATTCCCTTGTTCACAAACTAAAACTAAATTTAAGTTCAGTGCATCTTTTTCTTTCTATTTCATTAAGAAAAGGACAGAAGATTAGTTTAGTCCGGTCTGTGTTTTTTTTTTGGATGGGAAATCATCATAATTGACTTCTCCCGCTCTGGGCGGAGCAGGAGGGCATGTCAGACTTTTACTGACTAAAACCCACCCGTGTTCCTTCAGTTACCTAAGCCAGGGGCCACGGTATCTCTTTCGAACAACCCGCGGCCCTGGCACGCATCGGCCCTAGCGGACCCCGTCAGTTCGTGCTGACATCTCTTTGAGGCGCGCGTGGAACACAACGCGTCGTCGACCCGGGCCTGGTCCTTGCCGGGCGGCGAGATGCCCATTGCTCGCCGTCCGCAATCCCGCGCCTACGGTGGCCGGGAGTCGGCTGGTGACGTCCAGTGCGTCTCCTGCGGCGACTAGGGGCGTGAGGGCGCAGAGATTGCCTCTCCCCCACGCGCTCCGCCTCCTCTTTTGCGAGCATTACTGCTTCGCAGAAGGAGGTGACGGCTTCCCAAGCACTCTCGCTCCGTACCATGGCCTGGACCAGGGCCGGACGCGAGAGATCGCCACCGAAGATCGCCGCCACGAGGACGTGGCGGTGCTCCGCCCAAGCCGTGCAGACCTCCACCGTATGCTCCACCGTGTCCTCCGGGCGATCTACACAGTGGTGACACCCTGGCGTTTCCTCCCGCCTTATCCTGAATAGGAACCTCCCGAAACAACCGTGTCCGATGAGGACCTGCGTCAGGCGAAAGGTGAGGGCGCCGTGGCGCCTCTCCAGCGACTCCTCAAAGAGGGGTCTTAGCGCCGCAATTGTGGCGTGCCCAAGAGACTGTGACCTCTGATGTTTATTTCGGTCTTTCTTCTGAGAATTGTCCGATAAGAAAACCCGACTTCATCTAGTTTTAAATAAGTTATTTTTGACGCGTAAAAGCGTTTTTTGAATTACAGAAATTAGGTAATATCATTTATCATT
The DNA here is from genome assembly GCA_911387795.2 of Apamea monoglypha. Lineage (NCBI taxonomy): Eukaryota > Metazoa > Arthropoda > Insecta > Lepidoptera > Noctuidae > Apamea > Apamea monoglypha. The sequence goes on from OU426931.1 coordinate 4,550,153, forward strand.
TAGTTGCTTTAGACTTGAGCTCCACGAGTGACAATTCTTGTGTACATTACATACGGCACTCCCTAGGTGGTCAGTCTCGCTAATAACCTGGTTGACTGCCTAATCTTTGCACAACATAGCATTGACATTCTTCGTAATTCACGCCGACTTGTTTTAACCTAACTGGTTTTGGAATCCCTCAGATAAAGGGTTAGAAAAAGTTCTTCCATGATTATGTGTGTTCTTAAACAAAATGTTTCAATACAAGGTGGAGACGGCAATAAATTAAACTTCGTATATGTATAATAACTGTTTGCAATCTATTGACAAAATATTTATCATTTATGTTATTGATTATTTTTGTGAAAACTGTTTGAAGTTCATTATGTATTATTTTTAGCTGTAATAAATTAATTAATTTACTAAATATTTCAAACACAATGCGAATTATTACATGAATAAATAAACAAATAAAATAAATAAATTAGTCACCATAGCTAGTCGAAGATTGTCAAAGCTCACAGTCGGCCCATCACTACTATTTACATAATTTGTTTGAAAGAATCACTTTTGAATTTCTATGTTAGGATTTATCTGATAGTTTTAAAATGCTTCTTTGTACCTCCTATTGCCCGTGTTTTAATTTATTATCCTATTGTCGTCTTCACATTGTAGGTATGTCAATTTCGAGGCACTTTTCGAATGGTAAACTTCGGTTCAAAATAATTAAATCCTCGGAAATTGAGCTTTTGTATAAGTTTTCTTGTAAAGGTCTTGTCGACTTCTTCTGATGCCTCCTTTAGTAATGAAAGTGGGCCATCAATTCTGAAATTTTCTCCTTGTCCTTTGTGAGCTGGAACAGCTCAGAAGCCATGGTGAAGTCGTAACTGCTCTCCTTCAACGCAGACACGATAGAAAATTTAGAGCCCAATTAAGTTAATCCAAATGTAAACTACGCGTCAGTCAGTTAACATAGACGTAGTATCAGGTAGGTAGATCAGGGCAGGCAGTTAGGCGGTGCGTGTGAGCGAAGGGGGACGCGGATTGATAGCGATACCGCTAAATAAAGATTTCCGCGACGACATCCGTGCGGGGGGTCCCGCATGCTCCCACGTGCGCCCGCGCATCGCAACGCGAAAATGGATGCTGTGATTAGATGAAAGTTTCGGCATCAAAATGATGCTTCAGGGCTGAATTCTGATGACAATCAGCAGCACAAAAGTTTCTGATGTGGTCGAACAAATAAGTACCAAAAAATTGGCATTTTTTTTTTATTACCAGAGTATTAAATAAAACGCGCAAAATAATAGAAAAACCCACTGGTTAACTTTTCCTAACTCTAGGTTGAACCTCCAGTCTCACCAGAGTGCAGTAGATAAGGCAATTAAGTGTGTAACTTATTTCATTTGCGCTGGCTGAGCATAAGAACTGCCTCTGTGCTATATTGGTCGTAAGCCCGGATGCAGAGAGTGGTATCCTGGGTTCGATAACCAGGTCGCTAAAAGTATTCTTGTGTTTCTCCCTTCCGTTTTTAATGTGGGTGTCCTATACAATTCTGCCTGGGGAAAACAGAACAAGGCTCTCAAAACGGTGAAGGAAAACATCGTGCGGAAACCGGCATTTCCTAGAACCAAAAAAATCGAAAACTTGTGACATCAACCAACCCGCACTGGGCCCGCGTGGTTGATTACGGCCCCCTCCCTCTCAAAGAGAGTAGGCATGTGTCCCAGCAGTGGGAATATTATAGGCTGATTATGCTTGGGGAAAACATACATTAAAAGGTATGTAATGTGAGTTTGTGATTGCTCATTGTATAGACACTTCATGTCCATCAATTAGTTTAGCGATATTAGTGCACGTGCTCGGCCGAGACTACAATAGGTCGACGTGCTCTGCCAAGAGCTACTCCTAATATTAACTGAGGAACGCAGCGCGGTCACGGTAGGGTGACCAGAGATAGTGTGTCATCAGGATATGTCCTAGTTTTGATTAGTTAGTACCTATTATATGTAGTCACGAGCATAAGTATGCATTCAAAGGCGATTTTCTCCTTTATTTTCGAATTAAATTTTATGTTGCTACGAACACAGTATTTTCGAACCCTAGGTTTTTGCAATGTGTCGTATTTCATTGTTGTTGTCGTTATTTCACGCAAAAATCGCTATTGTAAGTTTTCAAGTGTTGACATATTATGCTCGTGACTGTGCAAAATCATAAATAGTTTGCTTAAATTAGGCTGAGGATCAGCACGTTTTGAATGTCAAAATTACTTATGACAGTACCCCAAAATGCTCGCTTTTCACCACTTCTTAGTTGTATAGTTGGTCCATTCGTAAACCATACATACGCTTGTAGATAAATGTCACAAAAGCCACCAAAGCTTTAATTTGGAGACTCAACAATTGCCATTGTTCCGTTAGAGTAAAGACAAGTTAATCAAATGAGAATTTCCAGAACTGTCAACATTGGATTTCTACTGACCAAAATAAATATGACCCAGTAAGTGTACTTCGGTAGGGTACTTTGTAGAGGTCAAGCCGTAATAACGTCAACAGTGTTTACGTTTAAAATTATGTTTGGTTAAGCGACAAAAGCGTCCAAAGAATTGAATTAAGTTCGATTAAGCGACAAAAGATATGGGAGCAATGGTGGCCCAGTGGTAGCGGCCGCGACTTACGAGTTGTAGGTCGTATGTTCAAACCCAGACCTGCGCTTTACTTTGTGTAAATTATTTCATCACCACTGCTCTCAAAACGGCGAAGGAAAACATCTTGAGGAAACCGGCATGTACTAATTCGAAGAGATGTGTGCATCTATCAATCCGCAATGGGCCCGTGTGATGGATTACGGCCCTCTCTCTCTGACTGAGAAGTGGCCAGTGTCCCAGCAGTGGGCTACATTATGGGCTGATTATGATTATGAAAGCGACAAAACCGTACACGGAGACGGTCCGTTCCGCAAAACGTAGTCATTAAAATGAAATGTCCCACACCAGTCTAAAATGTGGCCCCCCTACCCGACCCGATTCCATCGAGAGCAGTAGGCATTGTCTCGTCGTTTTATCAGCGTATAATTATTATGATTTATGGTCAATCTTCCCGCCGGACATTCCCAGGAATCTCTGACAGTCTAGTCTAGACCAAGTTTAAGAACGAATTAGTGTTTTGAGCTACAAAACTGGTATAGTAATGGAGCCAACTGCTTTGCGTGTATGTTGAATGCAAGATAAAGTGACAGTAACTAACCAGATTGATGCAGTTATACCTCGCTTATCCAGCCGGTTAACATTTTGGATAGAAATATGTCTTTCGGCTATTTTCAAGTGCGATAATTTGATGTCGTTAATATGTTATTGTTATCTAGTATTGAGCCACTGAACATACAATCAACGTCAATCAAGAAACGAAATAAGAGAAGATCAGGGGGGGCAATTCAAGTAATTTTAAGAACGTTCGCTGTCTAATCTTAGCCCCACGAGCAACTTAGCTAACTAATTTTTTTGTCTCTGTCGCTGTGTCCTCACCGAGATTTGGACGATGCGCACACGGGAGCGACAGCAACGCTACTTTTTTTGTTAAATTTCCGGTTGAGCGGCAACTCGCTAGCCAGCCACTTTTTGTCGCCGTACGCGCACTTGCATTGCAAGCAATAGAGGGGCGACAGTTGCGTCCAAACCTGCGGACAAAAATGTCTCCCAGCACGCACTTTCATACAAACCCGTAGACTTGATGTGAGAGACAAATTAGTTGCTGAGACAAAAGTTGCTCAACAATAACAACAACATTATTAGGTGTTGTGGTCAACAATACCTAATTTCCCTACATTTTCTTTCTTTTTTACATTGATTTTCGCTGAGATGAGATTGCGACTAGATTTTGAACGTTTTTAGTTACGGGAATTGTTCTGCAGGCCATGTAAATACATAAACCACTGACTAATATATTTTTTTCTATCCCCAGAAACAAGAAGCAACAACCATGCCGCTCCAAATCCGAAGAAATCGATGCGCGTCGTTCGTGCGCGACAACCTCCTTACACTGCTGACCATCATCGGAGTGGTCTCTGGCACCATCCTCGGCTGCGGCCTCCGGGCCTCGGGCCAGGAGTGGTCGCGCCGTGACGTCATGTACTTCCAGTACCCCGGAGAGCTGTTCCTTAGGATGCTGAAGTCCCTTATAGTGCCGCTGCTGGTGTCCAGTATTGTTTCCGCCATTGGGTCCCTGGATTTGAGTTTATCTGGCAAGTGAGTTGGTTTTTATTTGTTAAGTAATTATGTTTTTGTCTGTGTCTGCCCCGCTATACATAGACATAGTTTTACCCAGCTGCACGTAGTAGAGCTATGTTGAAACTAATTACCATTTTGTATGCGTGGCCACTAACAATGCAGCTGTGTTCGTGGCTATTTGACCAAGTTCTGGTCAACTGTACGTTTTCGTCAAACAGAAAAAGTTTGACAAGAATGTTAAAAAAAAATTGCAAAGACATACTACGTCCCTAGATTCTATCACTTCTGGGCAAAGGGCTCCGCCATACTTACCTATTTTTCTTTATGTTGTGCCTTCTCCGGCCAATCGGTCAGGAACGACTCACCCTTCATTAGCGCCTTATTAGCGTATTAGCTTCTTGGACCAGTAGCTTCTCATTCTTCAATCTGTTCTCCTTGTCTCCTAACTTCGTCCCAGTTAATGTCGGCACCCGTCAAAGCCAGCAGAGCAGCTGGAGTCACTGGGCACTTGGGGACATATTATCGTTGTTGTTTCCATATGTATGGGAGGTTTGGACCATAACCAGCCGCGCTGGTCCAGTGCGGGTTGGTGGGTCACTGTATAGGCGACTACACATCGCCTTAGAGGTTGGCTTAGATTCCTTGACTAGAATTGAAACTCCTTACACTTTTTTTTTATTATATATTATATTTTTGATTTATTATATTATATTATTATAGCTAGCCTGTACTGACCCACTGCTGGGCAATGGCCTTCTCTCTAGAGTGCTTTGGTTAACAATAAAGTGGATTTGTGAAAAATTCTCGTGCTGCAACCTGCAACTAACTCCTCATTCATTCCAGGGTTGGTCTCCGCGCGATTATCTACTACATGACCACGACGGTATGTGCTGTGATGCTGGGCATAGCCCTGGTCACTACCATCAAGCCGGGCAAGGATCCGGAGGCCTACGCCCAGCCTAACGCCACCAAGCTCAACATCAAGGATACTCTGACGTCAGATACCCTGCTGGATTTGATCAGGTCAGTCTTTGTAATGAACATAGTGTTAGATATATTTTTACAATAAACACTAAAATGTATCACATTTTGTACAAAGAAATAAAAAAGGGGAAGACCTCATTAGACATCTAAAAAATTGTCCGCATCGCTGTCAATGGGAAAAGTGCCCAAAGGACTGGCTGTTTTGCCACGTTGGATGGCAATGCTGAGTCATAGGCCTAAAAATAGAGTTTTAGATGTTGACGTAAATCTTGGCTTAGAAATTCTCGAGATTAAAACTTTAAGTTTGAAATATCTAATTGTTTAATCAATGTTAGTTTTCCTAACATAGGGGTGGGTGACCACGATTTATCGGCCACAACCGCAGACAAAAATGCTTAATTTATCAACAGTACCGTTACACCAGTCCTATCATTATGTATTCTCTAAAAAAACATCTGCCACTTGAAGGAAAATTATTGAGTCCCTTCTTAGTAACAAGATTACATACAAAAAATATAAAATTATTTACTTACACGTGTCTGGGAAAATTAAACGATCTACAACTTGCAAAGGCTTCGAAGACCGTGTATGAAGTTACCATAGTGAATCAATACCTGTGGGTAGCAAGGCGGGCAGCCTAATATTTTCCTCATATTACTCTGAAAAGGAAATATAATATGTAAGGTATATTTCTGTATAAACGTAGTAATGCAAAGGCAAATCCTCCTTACATTGGAAACCTCAGAGAGACGATTGAAGACAAAATGGCGCAGGATTATCCGAAGCAATTTCGTAGCAAGCTTTTTTATAGTAATCCTTAAATGAACACGACTATTGTTGATTGTGGTTTTTAATCTGAGGATATTTTTTTCTCTTTTCTTGTTTTTATGTAATTAAATTGATTTATTGTGATTGAAAGTGTGTATGATTATAATTCAGCAAATATTAATATAGGCCATTTCCCATAAGAAAACGGTACTTCTTTTTTTCTGGCTGGCACTTTAATTTTTGGGTACGAAATGAATTTCGCGGGCTACCTTAACCCCATGCCCCCTAATAAGTCGACTCTCTTTTTTTTTTTCATTCTCTCACTCTCCTAAGTACAAGTGCACACACATAAAATTGCGCGACATTTCCAGAACATACGAGAGCCATATTAACTAGATCGCATCAAACAATTCGTATAAAATGACGCGAGATGATTGGCTTAATACTCTTAATAGGTGCTACATAGCGGGTAATTTCGCCATCCGGGTGACCCGCGCCAAATTAGGTTGATAAATGATATGCATGATTTGAATAAATTACGTGTTTCGAGGTAACAGTGTTGGAGTTTCCAGTTCCGGCTGCGAATGACGATGTTGTCAGTTAGCCTTTTAATTGTAAACTCGGAACACATATATAAATGTGTATGTACGACTTAAAAATATAATATAAATATAGTTTCGTAACACACTAATAATAGGAATGGCTTTCATTTTGACAGTTCAACAACATTCATTGCGTTATTTACGATGATGAGTTGACAAATTTTTCGAAGATATGAAGCAATGGATTAGCAATATCCTTCAAAATGATTCAGATTGTGATGTGTGTTTCGCAATTATGCTGGTGTTTCTTTTAGCACAACTTTGAAGGAAACTGAGGTGTTATGTACGTTTTAATGTAAAAATCTGTGACTTATCATGGTTAGACAAAAGTTGTGAAAAATACATGTAAATAGTTATACGTTACATTAGAAATTGATGGCCATCTTTGAAAGGGGCGACCTTTCCTCCACAGTTCACTGAACACTAAATATTGCCTTAAAATTAATTTGGTTAAACTTGAGATTTTGAGAACCATATTAGCCCGCAGGTTTGCACCCTGTGGTAGGGATGTGAAGGTGTACCTTTTAAGGCCTACTGTCAAACCTACACGTGCAGCTTGTTGATGAAGCATACGCAGAGGGCCTACAACGTCCTACGCGATCAGTATAATAAGGGATTTAGCATGTTGATGGGGCTTCGAAGCCCGTGTTGACGATTTTCATACCCTAATGAGAAAGAGGGCGAGGGATCGATAATGGGTAGGTTAAGGAGGCTCCAACAGCATCCTAAAAACATTGTATCGCAAGGTGGACAGCCCCTTTATTAAGCCACCTACCAACCACTAATAACTACGAGGCTCAACGCATGTTGGCACGTGCCTCTGCACTCCACTGAGTGCAGAGGCACGTGCCGACATGCGTTGAGCCGTTGTTAGTAGTAGGTTAGTTTGTAAGTTTTACTAACATAGTTTTTATGTCCTTGTTACTAATACAATAGGTATGGATCATGGGTACTTTTATGTGTGATCTGCAATAAACGAAATATGTATATAAATGACTAGCCGCGCCGTCGTCCGCGTGAAATTTCTAGTTCCCCCAATCTACCCCGTCGCATCGCATCACCTGCTCGGCTGTCACTTAATTTTCATTTAGTGATCTTTCTAACTTTTTTCTTATTGCTCGGCTCCTAAGAGTCGTAAGGGATGTTAAATAGCCTATAGCCTTCTTTAAGAATTGGGCTATCTATTTCAATGATGATTTTTCAAATCCTACCGGTAGTTCCAGAGATTAGCGCGTCCAAACAAACAAGCTCATTAGCTTTATTATTAGTGTTAGTAGATAGATTAATCATTCAGAAGTAGGTAAGCCGCGCTAAACTGAACCAAATAAAAACTAAAACCATTTAGTGGTTCAATTGCTAGCACTACTCTTGGCCAGCAAAGATCGGAGGTCACAGCTGTCGCGCTATTGCCCATAATTGCCCATCACCTGATTTATTGCTCTATTGCCCGCTCCTCGACGTTGTAACAATGTGTCAATTGTTTAACACCTTTCATCCTCATATTGGCGTAGATAATTGAGTACTAACTACTGTAAAGGTTTAAAAAGGCAATAGGTTCTATAATTGGTTGCATTGTTTTATTTTCCAGTACTGAAAAGGACCTGGATCGCTTACATTTTGCTCGTCTAAAGCATGCTTATTAGCAAAGTGAACCTTGCTTTAATCAGCAGAAAGGTTAAAATTCAAGCTACGTAGGTATTAAGGGGGAAACGCCAGGGTAACCGGCGAAATTCACATTTACTTACGTTTTTTGCCTGTTGAATGACTATTTCATGAAATCGAAATGAACCGGGTTATATGAATTTAACGTAGAGAGATGATTATAATTCTGTAAATACATACTTGTTACCGTTGCGAATCATATTTTGTTCAATATACAACCTGCAAATTACAAAATCGTAATAAAATTTGAATTTCACGGGCTACTCTGGCGCTTCCCATATGATGCCTTACTCCAGTGAACTTTACAAAGTATAAGCATATTAATTTGACATTAAAAGTCATTACAATATTTCAACTTCAAGTTATTTTAGAAAATACTGAATTCACAGCTGCTGAAGCGTTAACTCAATTTTGAATCCAATATTAGGGATGATAATATATCTTCGTTGGCCAAATAAACAGCACCTTCATTGCGTTACACATCATCAATCTCAATCTGAATCACTTTGAAGGATATTGTTAAACCATTGCTTCATATGTTCGAAAAACTCAACAACAGTGCTCAAGAACGGAAATAATGCAATGTATGTTGTTGAACTGTCAAAATGAAAGCCATTGCTACTGATAGTGTGTTACGCAATAACCTCGCAGATTGTTTGCATCCAAAGCGAGCTCTCAAACCTCATGATTCATCAAAGACCATACCTCGAATGCTACAAAGATATTTTGGCGCCTGAATGACATTGACAGGGGGGCGCTGTTGGTAAACATTTGTGAAATTATCACAGAAATTGTATTGACAAAACAAGATGGCGGCGTTAGTTCAGATTTTGACCACGCGCCAAAAGAAACATGTAGCGTTGTATTTGACTTGCATGACACGCTAACGTGTCCTATGCGTGACAATATATGTCGTGTCCTATGCGTGTAGCATGGCGACATAGGTAATTGTCAATTGCAGCCGGTGTGAGAGGAGCGATGCGTACCACAATTCACGCTTGTCGCTCCGTTCACTTATTTATACTGCGCCCTACATACTGCGCAGGGCTGCCGGGAGATACACAAATCGAGAGATATTAGATAGATGCAAGACACTAATCTATAATCATTCATGGTTTGACGCAGTTAAGGACCAGCGCCGGCTGCACTAGGATTCCGAGACTATCTCTAATTTCGTGGGTGCATTTAGACAATTTATCACATTCTTAAATATCCAGCCTTGTATTGAATAAATATCATTATCTGGTAGACCTTTTAGATTAAGTGTTACAATGGGTTATGAATTCAAGATCATCAGCCATGAATAATACGACGACGTAGGTACGTAATGGTACCTGCATTCTTCATTCACAGTTTTAAAGTTCACTTTGTCGTTACATTATATTATGCTACTAGTGTTTTCCTGGGCTTGCTATTAGGGCTGTCGCCAATGTCATTGGTGACCCGTCATTTTAAATAGAATTGAATAGAATAGACATTTATTTTTCAAATATGGGTAGTACATAATAGATGTTATAATACATTAAAGCTCAGCCATATTTCACCATTCGGCATGCAATTTTTATATTATTAACATTCACTTAAGTTTAATCAAAGGCCAGAGCAATTCAGGAAATTCTTTTCTCTGATAAAAATTCAGTCACACTGTAGTACGTTTTATCCTACTAATATTATAAACGCGAAAGTCTGTTAGGATGGATGGATGGATGTTTGTTACTCTTTCACGCAAAAACTACAGAACGGATTTTGATGAAATTTACATTATTAACCATGATCAGTTTTATATCTCTCTTTCAAGTATTCTATTTTTCCTCCTGAAACCGATGATATTTGTGCTACGTTAAGATTATTCACGATAGGTTCGTGACTCTTTTCACACACTAACTCGATTCCAAAGTAACAAGGTTTATTTATCCCTTCCCAATAGCTAGTAACGTAATTAGTTAACAGCTCAACACCCAGGAGACACGAGCTGTTGATGTACTTTATTGTGCTTTCGACGGGAATAAAAACCTTCGGTAAGCTTCGTTTATACTGTGCAAACGTTAAGTAGCTCAGCAGCTTACGTACCAAATGCTTTACACGCAATTACACAAATGTTAAGACGTTTAATTTAGCATGTTCAATGAGCGACATGTATTGATGAAAGTGCTGTGTCACAAAAACTGTTTTTTTTTAAATTTATTTATTTCATTAACCATTTTCCCATTCTGTCGAAAAAATAATTATGAATACTTGGAGGTTTTAAAACAATCTTCGTAGTAAAAAATATTCTAAATAGTATTTCCTCAGCCGGTCGATTCTGTAAAAATCTCACCGTGAAAACCCAAGTGAAGTGAGCTTGATGTGAGTTGTCAGTAGTGTCAATATCTAGCATTATTTGGAATGACAGCTCACTCCACACTCACTTCACCTAAGTTTTCACGGTGAGATGGTTACAGAATCGCACAGCTGGTCATTAAGTACTGAGTCAGTCAGTGACAGTGTCAGTGGTCCTTTTGAATAAAATCTGAATTTTGTTTCGGTGTTTGCTTCCTAGTTTGCGTCCTAATACATTTAAGTATTAAAACAAAAAATATTTTCGATTAACACTTTTCTTTCATTTCTCCTCGCCAGCTATATAAAAAAAATGTGCAAGTTATAAATGAATCATTTTCATACGACTCTTCTACCGTATGACTGGCTTCTAAAGCACTTGTCTTATTTTCCTGGTTCTGTTATCCACAATTTCCTGACGACATCTCTAGAACTTAGGTCATTATTGTTGTACACCGACTCGTCCTGTAAAGTTTCCGTTCAGTACCTATGCGTCAAGACAGTAAGCACTGTAGACAGCCCTACGTACCTCATCAATCAAAATAAGACAATGGTGCTCACGCGACTGACGGCGGGACATCAGGTGTTGTGACGTCACAAGATCCTGATCACTGACGGAATAACCATTGAGCTTGGAAACATACGTATGGTTGGGGCAGACGGCACCACAAATGGTAGCTTTCCATAAATGTTTGAATTTGTTAAGTACGACGCGTAGGTACAGACGCCAGCTGCAGGTCAAGCTACCCGAAACTGTCAAATTTTCCCAATCAACCTTGAACCTTAATGCTATAGCGACAAAGTTGAAAATCTATTAAAGAAATTTGACAGATTGTAGTAGCTTGATGTGCTGGCGTCTGTACCACGAGGGCTGGTTCGAGGTGGCGCGAGAAAAGAGTTCCTGGAAGGATTTGGGGGAGGCCTTTACCCAACAGTGGAACAGTATAAGTTTACATTGTCCGCGTGGTGGCCCACTCCCCCTGACAGAAAGGAGGCCTGTGTCCCAGCAGTGGGATCAATGCCTGCACAGATAAATTTGCGGCATATATCGGTTTGACCAGATGCATGGATATACGAAACAAGGATTGGCTTCAGGGAGTAGTCACTCTGGCCATAATAGGCGCGTGGACCCATGAGGCCATAACAGTAACTTAACATAGTTATCATGTATTTAAAGTAGCCTATAAAGTCCCAGAGATGGAGCTCAAATGCTTTGCTCATCGTCAAGACCCCAAAATGCTGCCAGCCAATAACCATATTTACCCGCGGTCGCCTGTTCACTTTCCGCGGTTAATGGAATGATTCAATTTGTCCGAAATTCTGTTAGCCCTCGTAATGTTTGGGCGTATTTTTTTCGTTTTAAATTGCATAGGTTGCCGACATCATTTTTAGTGTTTAAAAAGCTACTAAAGTTAGTTTTCGGGCTTAGCATAAGCATATCATAATCAGCCTATAATGTTCCCACTGGTGGGACACAGGCCTTCTCTCTGTAAGAGGGAGTGGCTTTAATCCGCTACACGGGCCCAGTGCGGCTTGGTAGAGGTCACACATAGAAATATGAGGTCACATCCCAACTAGCAAAATTTTAACTTACAAGTGTCCCAAGACCTATATTTTTTTACTCTTTTAGCATACTTACAAACAACTGTAAGTGTCGATTTAGGCGCACTTTATAAGAGAATTCTCACTTAGAGTCAACTTATAACGCTCTTATTGAAGATTACTTTACACTTACAATAATCTTGTTACTGCTCTTGTAATACAATAAACTTATAATGGTTTTATAATGGCATGGTTTGAGGGAAAATAGGACTTAGAGCGCTCTTACGACTGCCCTTGTAAGTGTAATTCCCCTTATGTTGCTCTATGGAAGCTCAATAAAGGAGTATTTATCACAACGGCCGAAAGAGTGTGCGCGAGCGCTGTTGGAATAAAAAAAAGTTGTCAACTCATTGAAGTATCATTTGTATTAGTAGTATTTTTATTTCCTGTAATCATTTATTTAATTTGCTTGATAGTTATGTGTCTATGAACATAAATAACTTGCGGTGTACATTTCTTCGAATGTTTTGCGGAATAAAGTGAAATATTTTCACAGGCCCACTTCGTTATGTATTTAGAATATTATTTAAAAAAATATTAATTACTTGTAAAATAAAAACTGACGCCATTAGAGATTGATAAGACCAATTACTCTTCTCTAAGATAAGCATAATACTAAAATGTCTTATTTCACACTACCTAAGTTGATTTTAAACCTTTTGGTCTTATTGAGCACTTACATAAGGTAACTACTTGCAGCCATTTAATAAATTTAGGGTTCCTTTTTATACCATGTCATACAAATTACCAGTTTGTGGTAGGTTTAATGTTAGGTGAGCCAAACGTGCATAAGTATATATGTACCTAATGGGTGGGTAAGTGGGTACCTACTATTAAGTGTGTGTGTTTTAAAATATTTTTATTAACTCTTTTTTATAGTGGATATTGACCCCCGGCCGTGTCACGATAGTATAATGGTTACCATAATGGATTTTGACTGTTTTTTGAGTAAAAAAAAAATGAGATTGCTCAAGAAGAGGAAGTGACCCTGAACCGTAACTCACTTTATTCTTTCACAAAAATGTTTCGCTTGTGGATACACATCATGGTTTAACGCCAATGAACCTCAAAAGCCATTCAGCGGGATTGTCCGAAAGGGTTACCGCTACCCCGGAACATAAAGGGCGAAGGAAGGAACATGGGTGGGTTTTAGTCAGTAAGAGTCTGACACTCCCTTCCGCTCCACCCAGAGCGGGAGGGGTCATTTGATGATTTCCCACCAGAAAAAAAAAAACCTCAAAAGCCATTTCATTTCATATTAGTTCAAAGCGATGTAAATAAATTATTGCATGCCGAATTCATAACGCCAAGATCAATCAAGTGGAGTGAATCACACACAGGAATGTCTTCAACCATATCGATATTGAGTTTTAGAAACGGAGAATCTAATTTATGGTGTTCTTCGTCTTTTTGACCGAAAATCACTGTCGTTTCTTTTAGGACAGTCAAATCCTCGGAATGTGACAGTTCTTGAACTGTCACATTCCGAGTGATTCAATATTATATATATATTATATATTCACATTCAATATTCACCGGTGTCTTGACACCGGTGAATATTCACCTACCACAGTACATTTTAGACAGCCATGCTTGGCGTTGAAATTTACTACTCTTTTAACAAATGCTCTTGCTGAGGAGTCGCAAATGAAAGCTCTGATTTTTACGGGAACTAAAGTAGATGATCCTTTTGATTTAAGGGTTACACCACTGTTGAGAATTTCGTTCAATTCTGTTACCAGAGGATTCAAGAAAGCTTGCAAATCAGATGGTTTACTATCTTCCGCATATATACCTGGAAGTAAAATCAATTTTTAGCAATATAATGTCGCCAATAAATATGCGAACAGTTTGAGTCGAGTTCATATTTTTGTGACGATAAGACTTAAGAATAGTAATAATGGAGAGCACGGAATTTCAGAAATACTGCACAGGATTGGCAAAAATTGTTGTCTAGAGCTGTTATACAGAGGTAAGCCGTCAATATTAAAATTTAGTGAAAGGTTATTGGGAACAGAAACAAGTTCGTGTTCAAAAACAATTTTTCCAACTGTTTTCTTAAGCTGTTATGCCAATAAAGCCCTGTCCCTATTGTGTCTATCTGTATTTTTTGTCCGCTTGTTTGGAACAAAGTTCGGGCATCTTTGGGTAGTATGTGCTCGATTCTTTTATTAATAATCACAGAAAGTTCATTAAACGCCGAATGTGGTATATTATTCTGAACAGCCCATATTTTGATTTCTTCACGAAATTGTATATTTTTTTCGTAATCCGTTGTTTTTGTTTCACATTCACTTTCATCGCTATCGTCAGAACCAGAATTAAGACTAGAATCTGCCATTCAAAGTCTTCAGAGCTGATATCTTCTTGTTTTTGTACGGAACCATCGAACGATTTACTGGCTCCATCGTTGTCTATCGTAGTTCTACTAGTACCAAGTAGCCTTTTCTCTGAGTCCGTCTATTTTTGTTTAATTTTATTCCTATATGCTCCACTTCTTTTAAATCTTTTCCATTTTTCAAACTCCATGCTTAACTGTTACAAACACTTAGCAATGTTTACACGAATATAATGGCGGACATTCTTAATAAAGTATTCACAAGTCTTTTAAAAGACAAAATATTCTGATAGAGCTCTACTATTAGTCGTCTTCTCTTTAATTTGACTCAGAGAACACTTAATTCACACTTACAACTTGGCTTTATAGTAGTTTTATGTAAAAGTTTATTAAGGTCATAAGTGTTATAAAACACTCAATGTAGACTCTACTAAGAAAGAATGTACTTTTAAGATGATTTTTTAAGTACAAATAATATTCAAGAGCAATTGCTCTTTAAAAATGCACTTGTAAGACAACTGTGCTGATAAATGTGTTACAACGATTCTTTATAGACATATATAAGAGCACGTACTAAGTGTTAGTATTCTTTTAGTTCAAAATGCCTTAGATCATGCTTTTATAAGATGTACTGTCATAGTCTAGACACAAGTAAGTCTGCTGTAACACCTTAGTTCTTAAATCAGCATATCCGCAAGAGAAAATTGCTAGTTGGGATGTCTTCGAATGTTTGGTTCTAGGAAATGCAGGTGTTCTTACGATGTTTTCCTTCACCGTTTTGAAAGCGGGGATAAAATAATTTACTAAAAGTAAAGTGCCTGTTTTGGTTCGAACCCACAACCTACAACAGCTCGTAAGTCGCCCGTAAGTCTGCATATTTACCTATTCACATAACCTGATTATAATAATAATAATAATCCTCTAAGCACATTGCTGGAGGATTCAGGTCTAGGCTATCGGTTGAAGAGAGATGGTCAGGTCATATCTCACCTCCTCTACATGGATGATTTGAAACTCTTTGCCCCCAACAAATTACGACTGCTGGAGCTACTGAAGGTAACTGAAACTTTCAGTAGCGCCATCAGGATGGAATTTGGTGTGGACAAATGTGCGGTCATGCATGTAAAGCGAGGGGAGATTATGGAATCCGAGGGAATTCAACTCTCGGATTCCATACACCTTAGATCCCTCTCCTCATCCGAAAGCTACAAGTATTTGGGTATGTCGGAAGCGTTAGGCATCAACGTTGCTGACATGAAGCAAACGTTGAGGGAGCGCTTCTTTGGTCGCTTGAAGAAGGTGTTAGTTAGCCTTCTTTCAGGCGGAAATAAAGTGCGCGCCTTCAACAGTTGGGTCATGCCGGTCTTGATGTACTCTTTCGGCATACTCAAATGGACTCAGACCGAACTCGATGCCCTGGATAGAAGGGTCCGTACACTACTGACCGCAAACCGGATGCATCACCCACGATCATCAGTGATGAGATTGTACATCCCGCGGAAATGCGGGGGTCGAGGCTTTTTAAACGCCAAGACCCTCCACAACCGAGAGGTGTGCAATCTCAGAGAATATTTTATAAAAGCCGAAGTGGGTATGCACCGTGATGTGGTTGCAGTGGACAAGGGACTCACCCCGCTCTCCATGGCTAAAGAGAACTGGCGCAAACCTGTAATACTTACTACCGATGACCGCAAGGAGGTATGGCAAAGCAAGGAGCTTCACGGGCGCTTCTATCGGGCTCTTCATGAACCCGGTGTTGACTTCTTAGCGTCCGTATCATGGCTACGTTTTGGGGACCTTTTCGGAGAAACTGAAGGTTTCGTCTGTGCAATTATGGACGAAGTTGTCTTGACGAATAACTACCGGAGATATATTATGAAGGACGGGACGGTTGACGTGTGTCGGGCATGCCACCGTCCGGGTGAGTCCATCAGACATATTATCTCTGGTTGTTCTCGTCTAGCTAACGGTGAGTACTTGCACAGGCATAACCAAGTAGCCAGGATCATTCACCAGCAACTTGCTTTGAAATATAAACTTGTCGATTCTGAGGTACCGTATTACAAGTATGTGCCCGACCCAGTTCTTGAAAATGACCATGTCACGTTGTACTGGGATCGGTCTATCATTACTGACAGGACTATTGTCGCCAATAAGCCTGATATAGTGGTGATAGATCGATTAGCGCGCCGCACAATGATTGTCGATGTTACCATTCCACATGACGGGAACCTCGTGAAAGCTGAGAAAGAGAAACAAATTAAATATCTGGACTTAGCACACGAGGTTGTTAACATGTGGAATGTAAGCTCGGCTATCATTGTGCCGATTGTCGTATCGGCCAATGGCCTCATGGCCGAAAGCCTCGATCAACATCTATCTAGGCTCTCGTTAGGCGGTTGGATCAAGGGCCTGATTCAAAAGGCAGTACTCCTCGATACGGCTCGCATTGTGAGGAGGTTCCTGTCTCTGGAGCCCTAACCACCGGTAGCTTGGACCCTGCTCCCGACATCGGTGGATCACTATTTTTTTATATTTTTAAATGTTTTTTTTTTTATACTAATATTTAAAAATGTATTAAAATAAGATATCTAAATAAATAAACGACATAATAATAATAATAAAATATCAAGTATCTTGACTTGGCTCGCGAGGTTGTCGACATGTGGGATGTGGACTCAGCAATCATTGTGCCGATAGTCGTGTCAGCCAATGGGTTAATAGCCAAGAGCCTCGACCAACACCTGAGGAGGCTCTCGTTGGGCAGCTGGATCAAGGGCTTGATTCAGAAAGCGGTACTTCTGGACACGGCTCGCATTGTCAGGAGGTTCCTCTCTCTGGAGCCCTGACCGCCGGTAGCTTGGACCCTGTTCCCGATACCGGTGGGCTACTATTTTTTATATTTTTAAATGTTTTTTTTATCTTTTTGTTTATAAAAATATTTAAAAATATAATTTGTAAGTATGTAAATGAAATAAAGGAAATAATAATAACTTTATTTCCAGAAAGTACAATTTCACAGCAAGACTTAATACTAAAGCCATACATTGGTTATTTCTAATCAATAAAAATTGTACGCTACGACAGGTTGTGATCCTCTGACACCCAAGCTAAGATTAAACTTGTGTTATGGGTGCCAGGGCTCTCTCTTAACACAATTTCCTAATGAATACAATTATGATTAATTAGGTGTCTACGAATTTAGGAATAATCAATTTGTTATGAGTGTATTTAGAAGAAGTGAAATTAATATTTATAAACCAATACAAGATTTTTACCTATAAACTAATTCATATACCAACAATAAAGCCTCTATGCTTATAAGTGTGTGTGTAAGGGTGTGTGAGAGGGTGTGTGTGTGTGTGAGGGTGTGTTTGAATGTGTGTGAGGTGGTGAACTGTGACTGGATATATTACCTTAAAGAGTTTGAGAAGAAATTTTCTACGTCGTCATATGTAAGGGTCATAAGCCAGTCAATCAGATTTCTTTTACAAAGATGGAGATTGGTTCCATATATTTTGCAAAATTTGTTTGCTAAATTATATAATTTGCAACCCAAAAAGATTATGGTCAGGTTATGTGAATATGCAACTAATGTGTAAAGTAAATACGTTAATTAATTGAAATGATTTATTAATAATGTCAATGTCAACCATAGGATAGAATATGAAATATTGCAATTAATCATTACCTTGTTACTAGGTACTCATATTGCGAATATACAGATTTTCCTGGTAGTAATCTACGTAATACCTATACATTTATGTAAATCTTTTATTCATTGTTGTATATTATCGTCGGCTCATGTTAATTAAAGCACATGTACAACTTTTAATCTATAATATTTACGTCAACAACAATACTTTAAGGAAACAAACATTAAATAAAACAACAAACAGACTAAAAAGCCTAGATTTATATGATCGTTAAATGAAAATGTATCCTTAGTTTAATTCATTTACTATTGTTTTATTTAAAGCAATTCTGCTGTTTCATTGAAAAGTGAAATACCTAACCGGTCAAAATGTACCTACACAGCATTTTTTTTATTAACCAACGAATAATTTCAGGTAAAAGGAAAAGGTTCAGAATCATGTAACAGTGAATCGTGTATTCATCCATAGTAACCGTTTGCGCGTTGATGTCCCTGCCACTCTGTATACATAATTTACAAGCTGTCTTATAAATAATACAATATTTGACGGCACGGTTGGCGCAGTGGTTAAGCAATTGACTGCTGCGCTACGTGTCGCGGGTTCGACTCCCGCACGGAACAAATATTTGTATGACCTACAAGTAGTTGTTCTGGGTCTGGCTGTTTGTGTATGTGAGTTTAAATGTTTGTAAACGTACCCACGATACAGGAGAAATTCTAAAACAAAAAATGATAATATAGATGATATATATATATTTAGTCATTCAAAACTCGTCCGCATCGCTGTCAACAGCAAAGCCGCCCGAAAGGCTTTTCTCGACCTGACCAAATTAATTTTTTTTTTTTAAATAGTAAAAGACTTTCGAGATTTTTTTTGGAACTGAATCTTCATGAGTTGTACTTTTATGCATAAACTAATCAGCTTCATGTCTATGATGAAAGTTATGAAAATGTTGGTCTAAAGTAAAAAAAAATGGGTTCGGTAAATATGACTTCAATTTCCAACTGTAAATTAAAAATCAAAGTAGGTGACTTAATGGTTCCTAAATAGGCCTTAAAAATGCGCCAGACTCTCATCTTTCATAATCATTAAAAAAAGTGGTTACCGAACCCAATTTTCCGGCCAGCCTGTATAATGTTCTAATTTAAATAATGCCAAAAAACCCTCTATGTTGTTATCAATGTGCCTAGAAAAGATGATCTATTTAACCGTATTGGTTAAAACGATCATCTTTTCTTTTTTTACTCTTGTTAAAATTTTGCTATCTTTCCCTCGAACTTCACGGTTACATAGCTACTGTTTCTTAGTCACAATTTTCGTAAAAATCTGTCGTTAACTATTGAAGACACGCACGTCGTAAGAAAATGGGTTGATCATCATTCGCTAGCTCGCTGGCAGAGGGCCAGTGAGCCAATGACTATTGTCCACTTATGCACTTTTGCAATCTGGTCGGTGTTATTGTGGCCGGTTCAAGGGCAGTCAACTTTTAGAAACACGTGTTCATTGTAAAGTCATATAATTTAGAAAGATGTTGTTATGAGACTAGAATTAGCGATTTTCGATTTTTACTGTTTACAATTCGAATTTTAGGTTTGTGAAATGATTATCGTGGGTTTTTGACTGTTACTTTGGCAAAATAACCTTTCACTGCCCTTTATGTAACAAAATATCAATATAAATAAAACAAGTCGGGTCTGTTACACCATTTATGACTCAAGGACGGCTGGTCCGATTTTTGACTGCTGAGGAGTTTATTGCGCCACTTCTTCTTCCCAGTGAAAGCACTAGGAAGTGGTGGTTTTGGGAGACTGTCTTGACTGTCTGATTTGAATAAATGACTTTTAATTTGATTTGATTTATGATCATTGATTTGTTGGGTTTGTCTCCACCCCATATAACAGAATAACTATTAAAACATGGGAAAAATTCATGAAAATAAAACTTTCTGAAGCGGTGCGAAGTTTGCCGGGTCACCTAGTAGTGGTGATCTTTCAGCAAACAACATGTAGTTTCGTCTCTTTGCGAAAAAGGAAACTTATAAACATGTCACGTTTACTTCCTAACCTAATAAAAATACACAAATGTTGATATAGTTGAGAACTATTCCATATTCTAGCTTAGGTAATGACTTTCCTAAACATCAATAACCATGCATACCGTTTGCCTAAAGGCGAGTATACGCTAAAGCATTTTCTCGAGCATTTTCATGTAATGTAACGTTCTTTCGAATGGTACAATACAGGCAAAAGCTCAGTTTCCAAAAGCATTTCCATGTAATGTAACGTTTTTGCGAATGCTCGACGCTGCGTTCGACGTAATGCTCACGACAAGTGAGCATTTACCTGTAACATTTCTTTCTACCTTGCGTACAGGTACCGCTCGTGTCTTTGCTCGTGTACACCAATACGCTCGCTGGTTTTTAAAATCAGGTTGTAACAAAACATCGAGCGTCGTGATCGAAGTGCGGTTCGATAAAATTATAAAACGGCGAATGCTCGATGTTCTGCTACAAGTAAATGCTTTAGTCTATACTCACCTTATGAGTACTACTCTAGTAGATGAACAAACACAACAACAACAGCGGAAGTGACGAACTCTTGCCATTTACGACACTTCTGACCAGTGTGCACCTTTTGATAAGTTTAAATGATTCGTCCTTCGCTCTATTTTAAAACTACACTATTTTAAATTTACCTATTGCTAGTAATGTATGTATGTATTGTAATAGGCCAGTAACCTGCACCCAAATTGCGTAACACACTTTTCAATCATAATCCGAATCATTTTGAAGGATGGTTATCCCTTGCTTCATAAAGCTAAAGGAATCCGACCAAAGAAGAGTCATACCTATCAGGGAGGGAGTGAATTCATGATTACAGTTTGCGCTTCGATGTCCCTGCCACTCTGTATAGGAACAAATTGAAGTTTTTCTCTGTACCTACTCTTGTATGTACATGGTATCTTTTCTAATTCTTACATTGTCTGTTTGTTTCAGAAACGTGTTCCCGGAGAACCTTGCGCAGGCGACGATCGCATCCTACCGCACGAGGCTCGTTTTCGACAAGAACGACACTAAAAGTCAACTAGGTAGATTTATTTGTTTCTCTCCCGATTATTTAACTCCCGATAAATCTTAATTTTAAGCGTTGTGCATTCTACTTTTTAACAACCTTTGAAATATATGTTTGACATAAACAATGACACGTGTAGATATGTACGTAACGTTAGTGTCGCTACGCCAATAGGTAGGTACACTATCGATTTATGAAACTCGTGTTACTGGGTTTTCCTTTAGGAATTTCTTTGTAACAGCCCGGAGTTTGGAAGTTGGCGGTGTGATACCCCCGTGCCTCGTAAAGCACGTTACGCGGTTGGTCCTGAGCCTTATTTCTCTCCGGTCATGTCAGTTTGCGTCCGTCCCATCGGACCCTTTGAGAGTGTGGGAAGAGAGAACACCTGTATCTGAGCACACACTTTTGCACTATAAAGTATCACGTGCCGAAGGCTAGTTTCCATTGAGTTTGCCGAAATTGGGTTGAAGGACAATAGTCCCCTAACCCAATTTCGTTCGGTGACCTCCGAATTTTTCTGACGAGGTTCATAATAATGAATCTCGTCAGAAAAATTCGGAGGTTCATAATATAATGAACTGTTCTACATTAGCTACAGGAAATAAATAGATACATATTTAATAATCTGCAGTCATTTAAAAGCTTGTGTGTTAGATCCACAATATTTAAGCTGAAGTCGGCAATATTCACTTATTTATGTACACACATACTTAATAAGACAAGAAGAAGGGAATAGAAAAATACGTACAAGGGTGATGCTTATTTCTAAGGAAATCTCTCAATTCACATAGAATAGAACCAAGTCATGGCATTATTAATGTCTAATGGTGCCTCACCCCACAATAGTAACCGAACACTGATTTAAGAAAAATTAAATATCACTAAACGACCGCGTGTGCAGACAATTTGTGAACAGCTAACTGAACAATGACTTTTATTGCAAAATGATGATGAATGACTCTTCTATTCGTGAACAAAAGATTCTAGCCTTTGTTCATAAATAGAACAGTCAGCAATTCATTTCTTGACGTCACTGTGGAGGAATTGAATTCATTATTGCTATGCTCATCTTCACAAATATTAGGGAGTTGAGTTCTATCAGCATTTGTAGCGATGTTGTAGAGCATAATATGTTCTCAACCTTATTTTGCCCACCGCCCACTTTTTTTTACTTACCAACTGTCGCAAATCTGAAATAGCTATTGCACGGCATTTAAACGTGCAATATTATATAGTTGTAAGATAGGATATACAATAATTTTCTCTGAGTTTTCAATCGCTCCTCCTGAAAGTCTTAAGCGCCCACGAGGGGGTGTTATCGCCCACGAGGGGGTGTTATCGCCCACGTTGAGAACCTATGCTGTAGAACTTGAGTCTTTTGCCATGATTTTTGTGTAGTGCATACTGTGACAACTTTACCAGAATTTATCACTGCCTGTAATAATAAAAGCATGATTGATGCGAGCTATTTACGTGAAACATGATAAAACAAAAAATAAATTAACTTGGTGACTTTTCTTGTGGTATCATCGACCGCAGTTAGTGTTGTCACTTCTTCTTCATCGTGTCGCTGGCACGACTGAATTTTATATCTTGTTGGCCCAAAACGTTGCCACTTCCACGGCGTCGTCAGTGGCAGCGCAGAAGTCACTTAGACTGCATGTTTGGGACACAGAGGGCAGGATAGGAGGTGGAGCATGGTTTGTGACAAACCTCCACAACCACACCCTATTGCCGTTCCGTCAAGGTAGCCCCACTTTACTTGACTTACATCTTCCCACTTGTGTCCGGCGATAAAACGAAAGAAAACAGATTATATCAACTCATAACTCCATGTAACAACACAACAACACTCCCAGCGGTTTAAATATTTTTATATACATATATTTTAAAACATCAAATATTTTATATATTTTTTTTTATCGTGTTTAGTTATCGGTAGCCGTCGCGTCTGCAGAGTTTCGTTAGCTAATTTAATTTGACCCTGTATTTCTAAACAAGTATTTCTGTACTTTTCCAGGTGAGTTGGAGACGTATCAGATCACGGGCGAGTACCAGAGCGGCAGCAATGTGTTGGGGCTGGTCTGCTTCAGCATCGTCCTGGGCATCACTCTTGGCAAGATGGGCGACAAGAGTAAACCGCTGCAGGATTTCTTCCACGCTTTATCGGAAGCCATGATGATCATCACTGGATGGGTTATTTGGTTAGTACGACATTATTATTATGAATATTGAGAACATAGGCTGATTGGCGTTGATGGTATATTTGGACCGTCTAATAACCAAGTCATAACCAAGTTTCTATGGTCATATTTAAGCTACATTTGACACTTTTAAGGTCAGCCGATCGATTCTGCAAAAATCTCACCGTGAAAAGTTAGGTGAAGTGAGCTTAGAGTGAGCTGTCGATAGTGCCTAGCATCAGGTGGAATGACAGCTCACTTCACATAAGTTTTCACGGTGAGATTTTTACAGAATAGACTGGCCGATCAAACTGTGAACGTCCAATGTTGTGTATGGGCCATTGAAGATGTGACGCATATTTCACCCCAACTTGTTCTTTTTTGTGTTTGTGTCCTTTCTCTGCTTCATGTTTACGGCAAATAAACGTATTTTATTCCTTTCTAAGAAGCCACTTGAACAATAACAATATCTGTTTATCCTTTAAATCTTCCAGGTTATCACCACTCGGTGTGTTCTTCCTGGTGACAGCAAAGATCATGGAGATAGATTCATTTGCGGAGCTGGTGGGTCGGTTGGGGCTATACTTCATGACGGTATTGCTGGGCCTATTTCTGCACGGGTTCGGAACCCTGAGTATCCTGTTCATTCTGGCCACGAAGAAACTCCCCTGCCGGTACATTGCGAAGATGGGACAGGTCATGGCTACTGCTTTTGGTACTGCTTCCAGGTAAGATCAATTACGTATTATCTATGATCATTAAATGAGTGTATTTTTGAACTAATTTACAGAAATAAATATCATTTATCCGAATATTATTTTGTAAAAGATATCTACATCTTTCTAGTCATAATTTAATTAAATATAGACATGTTTGGTTGCCTATAGCTATTTCTTTCCACTTTAAATGTTTTTTAAACTTGGTGTTCGCGAAATATTTTTTTTTAATTCCATAAGCTGTATGCTTAGGTAATATCAGGGTCCTTATTCTTGAAGTAATAGGTACTTAGAAAGCTATGTAAATTATAGAATTTATATCTCTGATGTAAATTTTCACCGTATAAATTGCGAACTCACACAAATCTTGAGCTAGAATGTGTATCGCCATTTTATTTCCTTCGTTGATATAATTTTCCAGCTCAGCGACAATGCCAATAACGATCGGCTGCTGCGACGACATGGGGCTGGACCCGCGCATCACGCGCTTCGTGATCCCCATCGGCGCCACCATCAACATGGACGGCACGGCGCTGTACGAGGCCGTTGCCGCCATCTTCATCGCGCAGCTCAGGAAGGTCGAGATGTCGTTTGGCAAGATTATTGCTGTTAGGTGAGCTGATCACTTCATAATGAGAGATGATGTTCAAATTTAATGTTCCTCCACCCATCCATCTTCTTATGGCTGCTCTGAAGTGTGCTACTCGCTGCGCAGTACCTCACCCCTCAACCCCGCTGACAGGTGAATTTGTTACTGCCTCATGTTGCAGCCGCTGAGCTGCTATAAACTTTGAATCGTGCTGTACTTGAAAGTTGTTGACTTCATATGTGAGGACTTTAGAATCCATAAGCAACTTTATGTATATTACAATATATAGTTATCTAGTTACCTAAAAATATGTTGATCCGAGGGAAGAGCAGAACCACCCAATACAAGCATTACTACATGCTTCCTGGGAGGTTCTAGCCACAGAATTTTATTGTACAAGAAAATTACAGAAACAAACTATTTTAATTTTTAATTTAATTTTTAATATATTTACTAAAATTGCCTGTGAATTTAGTTTATTTAAGTATCCTATGAGTTATTACAGTCCTGCAAAATTCAAAACCTTTCGATTCAAATCTCTCAACTACCCAGGAACACTTGTTTGTCGAATTTATGACATAGTTTTCCCAATTACTAGTAGGTACTATTCACTATATTTGAATTGACAAGTACTTAGGTTAGCTTTGTAGTTATTATCATCAATAATAATACATGATTTTCCGTAATTTTCTAGTGTGACGGCTACGGCAGCGAGTATAGGCGCAGCAGGCATCCCGCAGGCCGGCCTGGTTACCATGGTGATGGTGCTGGACACTGTGAACCTGCCCGCCGAGGACGTCTCCATCATCCTGGCCGTTGATTGGCTGCTGTAAGTTCTTATGAAAATATTGACGAATCACAGCAATGTCTGGGTACCTAACTCAGCCAGATTTAATTCCCGTTGGAATGTTTTTCCTAAACGCTTTCTTTTCTTCTTCAAAGAATTGCCGAAATTCTGTAAAAATCTGAGTGAGCTTGAAGTAAGCTGTCACAGAGGTTGTCGCCAGTCTGGTGGAATAATAGCTCACTTCACATAAGTGTTCATGGTGACTCTTGTGATGATGATCCCTGAACATTAATGGGTTAGTTTAGTCCTGAAAGTTTTTCATTCCTATAAATGGATCTATGGATGGTGTTTTGTGCTGTGTAGACTGTGGTGCTATAGAGCTAATTGGTTAGTTGAAATACGAATTTGTAAACGGATCGTTCGGTAACCTACTGCCAGTAGGACATATAATTTATGTGACTGAGGATAAAGTGACAAGTAATTGATACCAGCTGATTCACTAGCAGCTTGATGAATTGTGTCATCAGTCCTTTTGTTCATTAATTATTATTGTCATAGTATACACTGTTGCTGTGACGTCATTAACGCAATGGTATACTGACACGTTTTGCTTAGCGATCTTTTGTTTTTCTGTATACTGACACGACGTGGGCCAATGGCAACGGCCCCGACTTAGGAGTTGTAGGCCATGGGTACGAACCCAGGCAGGCGCTTTACTTTGTGTAAATAATTTTATCACCATTGCTCTCAAAACGGTGAAGGAAAACATCGTGAGGAAACCGGCATGTCCTAGAACCAAAAAATCCAAGACATGTGACTTCTACCAACCCGCACTGGGCCTGCGTAGTGGTTACAGCCCACTTACTCTCAAAAAGAGAGGAGGCCTGTGTCCCAGCAGTGGGAACACGATGTGACAGTGGCTGACTATGCTATAGTGACACATTTTGCTTTTTTTTTTTTTTGTTTGCCTACTTTATGTTCCACTGTTGGGCAAACGCCTCCCCTTTTTCCTTTCAAACCTCCCTGTCTTGTGCGATCTCTGGCTGTTGTGGCATGTTGGCCCTAAGAACGTTACCAGATCGTCACACCACCTTCGCCGTGGTCTACCTCGACGGCGATGTCCTCCCTCAGGCGTCCAGTGAGTGACGATCTTTGCCCATTGCACATTTTGCTTAGAGTTCTTTTATTTTCCCCTATTTTTGAACAACAAATTAGCTCTTTATACTGTAAGAAAACTTTCATCTACTATATTCTAATATTGTAATTGAACATTTCATTTCAGCGACCGCTTCCGTACAACTATCAACGTGGTTTGTGACGCTTTGGGCGCCATTATAGTGACGTCACTATCCCAGGGAGACATAGAGAAGACCCGCGCTATCAACAACGATAGGGAAGGGGCGCCTTCCCACGAGCTCACCGAACTAGAGAAAGGAGAGCATTGAGCTGATATACCACAAATATACGTCCTCCACCGACTAATGTGGACAGAAAACGGAATAACGCCATTGTTAAAAATAACAGTTTGATAAATATCGATGAACGAGTACAAGACAGAAGCTTTAAATTCAAATCATATCGTATTTAAAAATATCAAAATTGCTTCAATGTAAAAAAGCTAATTTAAATTACTTTGGCATGTGTGTTCGAAAAATCAAATGCAAATACCTAATAAAAATAACATAAAATAATTAGTTATTCCGTCGCGTTGCGAAAACTGTTCTGTGTTCAAATATAGTACCGTTATAGTTACCGTTATTTTTAGGATAATAACGTCGCAGCTTAAATGTGATGGTATGTATGATTTTTTTTTGTGTGTAAAATATTGATGTTTGAATTATAATAGTTTTTATTTTATTGCAAACCTTTAAAATACTGTTTTAGTTTATATATCTAATTTTATTTAAAAATGGTCATGTATTTACGCATAATATTTTAAATTTGTTTTTTGGGACAGTTGATAAGGCTCTCTATGCACCGTATTATTCGAGTTTCAATTTATAGACATTATCATATCGTCCCAAACGTTGGTTACCGAAATAATATAAACAAATTAATATCCAGTATTTAGGGTTAAATTGATGTAAATGTTAGAAGGAGCTTATAAAATGTGTCGGTGTGTTCTATATGTGCCATTTTTTGTAGCCTTAAAGTTGCTGTCGTGATGTTGTTTAGAATTTTCGACTCTCTATTATATTCGTGTCTACGTGAAGTCAAGACTCGAGTATGAAGTGAATGTGTGTACATGTCGCTGAAGATATATTCTCATTTAGAGATTATGTAAGAGCTGCACTTTCACTGTACTCTATGAGGTGTTTAACTGCATATTTTCAGCTATTTTGCTATACAAAACTTTTCCTGTCCTGTATAAGGATCTTTTTGAGACAAAATTTAAAAAGGAGGTTAAAATTCATATAGGGTAGGTCTTGTTTAGTGACACTACACATAAAAGTCACCCACAGAAAATTTACCTTTGGAGACATTTAAAAAAATCTGTAGCTGAAACTTTCCATCTATTTTGGTATGAATGTACATTAGTCGAGTCGAATGTGTAAGTAACGTATCTAGAATGTGTTTGTATTATAAGTAGGTACTGTAATTATATGCGCCAAAAGTTGATTTTACCAACAATGATGTTAATTTGATATTGTTCTACGTTTTATGCAATGTTTTTGGTATTTAAATTACCATTTTTGTACTTTTCGACAAGTTTCGTCATTGCGAAAAAGTACTTAATACTAGTATTGTTTCAATGCATTGCCTATCCATCTGTATTTGTTGATTTAAATTAACATTGAACTGTTGGTAAAACCAAAATTGTGTTGTTAGTAAGTTTTCTGAGTTGTAATTTTAAAGACAGCCTGCATTCCAGTTATTTCGAACGAATACATGACACTTAGTGTTGTGCTTCTATTTATTTACATTTGTTATCGATTGCTTTTATCGTTACAAACGATGTAAAATTTACCGTTAGTTTGAAAACTTATTTATTTTCTCCGCTATTTCACCATTCTTTGACATGACGTATTTTTTATGCCTTTTTAATTTTAAAATATACACCTGTTTGTGAGATTATTGATTAAAATTTTCAAGGAAAAATATCGGCTACCATTGAAGCAATGTGTTAAGTTTTTCCAGCTCAGAATTGGTGAAACAGACCCTAGTAGTGTATGAGTTACTAAGTGATTCTCTACAGCAATTTAATTTAAAACTAGTTATTCGAATAAGTTACGACATAATAAATTATACCAATATAATTTATATTTTCGACCACAGCAGAGGGAAAGTCATTTAATTGTGGCCAAATATTAGCTGTAAGCTATAAAGATTATAGTAAGATATTTTACCATTAAATATAATTATATAACCACATTTATGTACGTAGATGTAATGTTCATAATAGTCTCTAGTCCGCACTTTAATTATTATTAGTCCGTTATTTTAATTGATGTTGAAAATTAAATTTGATGTATCATGGGACGAAGATATTTTTAACGGAAGTTTATCAATACCTATTGGATCTTTACACGAATATCTTTTACTTAGTAAGGAATAACTTATTTTGTTACTATTATTATCTTTATTATGTGTATGTATTGTCGCACTAAATCTTATATCACTGAGTTAAAAATCATACCAAATATTGTAATATAAGAACAATTTATTTATTGATGTCGGCTCATGATTCCCTGTTTTTATTTAAAAAAACGATGTTATTTTAAATAAATATTTGTGTGAAAATTGTTTTTTTTACTAAGGATCATAAATAACAGAACAACTTAATTTCAATTTTTATTTAAAAAAAATTAGCTCTTGCATTAACTTAGGATTAAGATTTGGTACAAAAATTTCATATCTCTTTATGTATAGAGCTGAGTCTCTATCACCTCACAGCCAAGGTACACATTTACACTACTAAACAAAAATAAAAGAATCTTTACTTTAAAACTATAGTTTAAAAACAAAAACAACCTTCAAAGAAATAACAATTAGTGTTTGGTATCAAAATACCTACTAAGGACTTATCGTCTGTCAGTCAGTCTTATTGAATAAATATATACGTAATAACTTAAGCGTGTTCTCATTGGAATGTATCAACTTTACATGCTGGAAAGCCATGAGTATCCTAGTTGTGTCGAGGAACTAGAAAATCAATGTCAATTGTCTTCATAACGAGTAACAATATCAATCGATGAAGCCTCATTACACTAGCTATCAGCTACATAATAATTAAGGACTATATTTATAGCTAACTCACTTATAGGAATGTTACATATCAGTGCGTAACACTCAACAATTACAATTACGTTAACCTACTCACAAGGCATGGCACAAACCGTACGAACCGTAGTCTTTGTGTAACTTATCGCGACCTAGATATGTTTTCAAGACTCCACCTTAAAGCTTTCTTTTACACACATAGGAATTCAATAACGATATTCAACCTCGTTTCAACGAGCTATCGCGCTTAGAAACAGAAAAGAAGTCGTTTAAAATAAAGTTATTTATGCCCATCACTGGTTGGTCAAGAGCAAAAAACAACGCCTGAATAGTCTTGATCAAATAATTGGCAAACATATTTGTTTTTTTTTTTTTTTAAATTTGTTTGGTTTGACATATCAGCAAAAAAACGGCAACAACTGATCTAAGGCAAACTAAAAACCCTAAAACGAATGTCCTTCAAACTTCGAATTACGACTTTTCCAAGCACCTCAAATGATTTTTAAGTCGTAATTTTCCCAAAAAGGTTTTCTTAACACAAGTGTAAGGCGAGAGAGAGTGAGAAAGCTATACCATGCCGTTGCTAACGTGGTTGTTGTTGATGGTGTTCCAATGTTTCTGTGACCCGTTCTGCGTGTTGTGTGAGGAGTCCCGTCGGGCGTTTCGCTCGCTTCCCATGGAGTTCCTCGCTCTGGCCAGGGTCGCTGCTGATATCTCCATCGATTCACCGTAAGGTAGTCTTGAACCACGCCTCATACTGCCGCTGCGACATCGAACGTTCTGGAAATCAAAATATGACATAGTTTCTGAGTTTTAAAGGAATATTTTTCAGTTTGGTTTAATAATGAGTAAGCTGTACCGTCTCCATCAATTGCAAGCGTGATGAATATGTTTTCGTTTTAATATATTTTGCCACATGCTTACTGCCATATACGAAAGTTAAGTTAGTAGCCCGACTTCCGGTCCTAGACCCCCATTAACTTAGAAAAACAAGGCCAGCGGGGTAGTTGCGTAATGCGTAACACTCTAACAGTAGCAACGGCTTTCATTTTGACAGTTCAACAACATTCATTGCGTTATTTACGTTGCTGAGCAAATTAATTTTTCGAACGTATGAAATAATGGATTAGTAATTGTATTGTTTGTATTAATTAATAAAACAGTTGATAGTTTAAATCTAGATTATTTTAAAATAATCTAGATTTAAAGTAACCTACTAACTACGTCTAATCGAATTGTATTTTATAGGACATTGTCACAAGGACGGCTGTCAAAACGTCTGGTAATAACGTTACATTACTACAGTACCTTCAAAATTGTTCAGATTTTTATTGAAAGTGTTTTACACAATTTGACGGCACGGTTGGCGCAGTGGTTAGGCGATTGATTGCTGCGCTGCGTGTCGCGGGTTCGATTCCCGCACGGAACAAATATTTGTATGACCTACAAGCAGTTGTTCCGGGTCTGGCTGTTTGTGTATGTGAGTTTAAATGTTTGTAAACGCACCCACGATACAGGAGTAATTCCTAGAGTGGGGCAACGTTTTCTTTTAAACAAACAAACAAACATTTAGGGTGCTGATGACAACACTATCTACGTAGAAACTAGTTAATGTTCAAATTCCGGACACCTACTTATCCAACTTACATATATGACAATCTACACACGATACCTACGAGTTCTCTACGAGGTGCTCTTTCGAAGCCGGTCGGCAAACCGCAAACCGCTGCGTCAACGTCGCCTAACCGCAAAGACAGACCGCAGCAACATGACTGGTTTCTACATAAGTGTATATAAACGGCCAGCGGTAATAGGCTATATTGCCGCTGTTTGCCGTTTATATCTACGGAAGCATTTTCATAGAGCATAGAAACCAAGACGTCTAATCTCTGAGCACGAACTCCGTAGTTTCGGCAGACGATACGGGCGTTTCCTACTCCGTATCACATACGGACATAAGATTAGTTTGGGGCCCAAACTATGAATGAATGACAACACGATTTGACAGTTGTCCTTATTTCCAATGTGTTTTTACTGTCCGAAAAAGTTATTTAATCAGGAGTAGATTTCACTCCGAAGTATCAAACTACTTCTACATCTTTGTTGACGGACTTGAGAGTAGGTCCCCTGAAGTGTCGCTGAGGTCTATCATTGCGAATGGGCGGCGGTGTTGCCGCTGCGGTTTGCGGTTGCGGTGGCCTTCGGAAGAGCACCAGCCAGTCTATTCTGTTAAAGTCTCACCGTGAAAAGTTAGGTGAAGTGAGCTGTCATTCCACCTCGTGCTGGGGATTGACACCATTGACAGCTCATTTCACCTAAGTTTTCATGGTGATATTTTTACAGAATAGATCAGCTGAACTCTCTTAAAACATATAAACAAATACATAGGTAGATGGCGTGAGACTTACAAAGTAACTCACCCGTCCGGCGCGCCACGTCCACCGGTTGCGGTTGAACACGCCGTACACGATGGGGTTTGCACACGAGTTGGTGCACGAGAACAGCCACATCGCCTTTTGGATGGCCGGGTCCAGGCTCTTCAGAGATTCTTTGTCGATCCAGTACCTGAAGGTCAGAAATGATGGCGTTCTTAGATTGGTTTCCTTTCTCTTAATACAAAAAAATTACCATTCATGTAATGGTTAAGATTTTAAATGCAATGTTCCTCATTGAGAAGTGACGAGAAACCTAAGAGAACCGGCAAGAAGGAACATCTTTAAAGGTTTAGAGGTGTGAGGAACAGGGTGTAAAGTTCACTCATCCTCCATAGAAAAGGGAGGATCCTCCGACCAGACGGGTTTTGTGTCTGGCGGGCAATTGCCCAACGAATGATGTCGGGAAGTTTGTGTGTATGCTAATTGCGCGGTAAACTCTGCTTGCGAGATACAGGATTTGCGTGACGTCAGTATGACGCGTTGTTCGCAAGTGGCGTTGTAGATACCGCTACAAAGGTATCTTTAAAGGTACATCCTATTTAGGTAAAATTCAAATCATTCTGCAGTCAATGGCAGAACTCATGCGTTGTCACTCACTGAACACGATACGACATAATTGGACTATAAATGATTATCATTAAGGTGTGATTATTTTGCCAATAAAGTAAAGATGACTTACCATAAACAATAACAGTAGTAAGGAGACCAACAAGTAAAAAAGACTAGAACTATGGTGACGGTCATCTTCAGTGTCCGAGCGCGCGCTCTGCCCAGGATGCCCACGCCGCTTCGACGCATCTTATCTGCAATCATCAACGAAATATTTAATCTTAATTACGCAATACATTACCTGAGACTAGAGATGCCAATGCATTCCACCAGTTTCTGTGACAAATCTTTTTCTGTTCAAGCAGTACAGTTATGGAATGACTTGCCCATGTCGGTAAGGCGTGCTCAATCTTTGTTCAGTTTTAAAATTATGATAAAAAAGCACATCCTCTCTCCTTAAACAGCATCATTATTTTCTTTGCTCTTGTTTTATGTTTATTATTATATATATATATATATATATTTATTTAGTTTAGTCTAATATACTTTATGTATGTATTTAATGTATTATGTAAATGGTAATGACTACCTACAGTATTTGTATCTCCTTCCCCTTTTTATTCCATCCAAAGGTTGTCTTTAAAAGATCGCTCTTAGCGATAAGACCGCCCATGGTCATCCTTTGTAAAATTTCTAAATTTATGTCTGTAATTTATATGGTGTACATAATAAAGAGTATTCTAATCTATTCTATAATGATCACGCAAGAAAAACTGTAATGAAAATGTAGAACATATTTACTGTGTTTTTTTTTTTTTTAATTAGCTATTGCCCGTGGCTTTGCCCGCGTTGAGGTCGCAAACTATGCCACGGGATTAAAAATATGCCATGCCCGCTGCGAGCCGTTTATGTGTGAAAAGATAACAAACAGACAGAGTTACTTTCGCTTTTATAATATTACATTGATCACGCAAGAAAAACTTGAATGAAGATGTACATACGAGTATATACATATATTGTAGACATAATTATTGAGAAATATGAGGAGAAACTCTTCAGGGCTCTAATTCACTATGACCACTTAATGATTCCATACTTCGAAACCACGTCAATTCCTTAGCTAATCTCGAGTAATTGGCATGCTCAGACGCCAGCAGGTCAAGCTACCCGAAACTGTCAAATTTTTCCCAATCAACCTTGAAGCTTAATTCTATAGTGATAAAGTTGAAAATGTATTAAAGAAATTTGACAGATTGTAGTAGCTTGATGTGCTGGCGTCTGTACATTGCAATTTTATGCACCAGTATTTCGATCTACATCGCTTCAGTAGTGTATCTTTAGACGCTTCTGTTTGTATCTGAGATCATATAACTTGCTCGTTTTAGTACCTACACAATGCATTACAAATATGCTTGACACCGGAACATGAAAGAGGTTCAGATAGTAGACCTCTTTTATCTGTTTTCTGTGCTTGATGGTGCGATAGCATTTCGGGTTTTTGTACCCTTGTGACAATGTTCTCAAGTTCAACAGATGATTTTAACAGTGTTTGTGTATATGTGTTGTGTTTGTAGATGTGTGTGTGTGTATGTATTTTTGTAGGTGTATTTGAGGGAGTGTGTTTGTGTTTCTAGGGGCATGTGTGTGTGTGTGGGAGGGTGTGTTTGTGTGTGTATAAATTTCCTTACCATTAGAAGTATTAGCTCTCCGAATGATCTCGAGCAGCGCGGCCGACGAGCAGTACAACGTGGACAGCAGTGGGATGACGTACATCAGGATCATGTTCACCAGGAAGT
Organism: Apamea monoglypha; assembly: GCA_911387795.2. NCBI lineage: Eukaryota > Metazoa > Arthropoda > Insecta > Lepidoptera > Noctuidae > Apamea > Apamea monoglypha. The sequence continues at coordinate 4,584,632 of OU426931.1, forward strand.
ACGCGAACTCGTGGCACTCCGTCGGCAACGAGCCGTAGGACACGCACTGGTAGTATCTGGAATTAAAACAGATGGTTATTAGCCCTGTCACCTGTGGTCTTGACGATCTTTTGACTGCGTCAGTGAGCGGAGTTCGCGCAGCAGGATTCTGGGCCAAAGATGTTTGAACTTTTTGCCATCGATACGCTAAGAAGAAGAAATACATAGCGTTGACTAAATAGTGTTATGTATTTATTTTAAGTTTGTATTTGTACTGGTCTTAACTAGTCTTGCCAAGGAATATCGTGTTACCCAGTAACTGATATAGACTGAGATAGGCATGCAGTCACTTCAAGTAAAATACCAGCTGCATCTGGTAAGTCTGGAAGCCGACCGCAACATCGTTGGGAAAAGATCAAATTGAGTTGGGAAGATTGAGTGCACCTGTGTTTGCGCACATACTTGTGCACTATGTCCCACGTAGATGGTTAGTCTCCTCTGAGATTGGCCTGTAGCTTTAAATTCGGTCAAAAGGAGCCTGAAGCTTTAAATTCCGGACTGTGACCTCTGAGTTTGTTTCTGTTTCGGCCTTTCTTCTCAGAGTAGTCAGATAGGAAACGCCGATCTCGTCAAGCTTAAATAATAATAATTTTGATCCAGTCTGTCCCATCTTGCTGTCCTCTGCGCAGCGACGTCCTAAGCCGAAGTTCGTACCCCACAGGGGGTGCCCTTAGCGTGCAGTCGCTTAGTTTTATAAAATATTCGCCGGCTGGAGGCTTTTACTTGAGGCAACCACAGGATACCCCCGGTTAAGTAGTGACGACCTCTCGAGGTCAACTACGACACGCCATATATAAAAAAAGAAAATTGCGTAAATGTGTATATTCATTACAGGTTATGGAAACAGAAACCCATATTCTCATTTCAAGTTCTAATGATTGACGTAACCAATAAAAACACACGCACTTGTTATTGATATTCGATCAATCAACAAACCTTTCGACTGTTTATTACCGAACCGCGTTAGGGAACTCGTAACTTTTATTATGTTAGAGACACGTGACTGCTTCGGCACAAAATTAAGTGGTCATCACCGTCTATGGTTATTTGCAAAATTAATAAGGTTAATAAGGTTGCTGCCGGTCTATTCTGTGAAAATCTCTCCGTGAATACTTTGCTGAAGTGAGCATGAAGTGAACTATCAATAGTGTCAGTCCTGGCATCAGGTGGAATGACAACTTACAAACTTCAAGTTCACTTCACCTAGGTATTCACGGTGAGAGCTTTGCATCGCAGCGTTGCAATCCCAGAGATACAGCCAAAACGGGTACGTATTGCAATATCTAAAACTAAAAGAACTAACGTAAAATAACCTACGTTCAAAATACCTAAAATCTAAATACCTAATGATTGTTTCACATAGATTCAAAATACCGAAAGCTTAAAATGTCAAATGGATATGTTACTGAAGTTCATAGAGCTAAAACTTGAATCTCTCTCTCTTGATCTTTTAATTTTAGATATTGCAATACGTACCCGCCAAAACATTTCAGGCGCCTGTATTACACTGCACCTATACCTTTTACCATGAATAATACCAGCCTACCAGATTGTCTCATAGGTCTAGTGGTCGCAAGCACTATGCTGAGCATGAGGTTCTGGGTTCGGTTCCCGAGCCGGGCAAAGTATCATTGGGTTTTTCCATCTGGAATTTCTCAGTAGCAGCCCAGGAGTCTGGATTTGATGGCAATAGGCTCGACCAATATTACATGAGACTTAAACACAACTGGCGAAATGTAAGTGTACTATAGGTTCACCTCTGCCGAGCCCTTCGGAGACTACAGGTGTGATGTTATCTATTACCACAATATTATTGTCCAACTGCAGGGCAAAGGCTTCTTCTCATACCAAGAAGGCACGAGCATTGTTCACCACGCTTGTATAAAATGGGTTGGCTTTTACCATTACCGTAATATAATATCTCCAGACGAACGTATTTACTGAGAGCTAAATGAGTTATTTTAAACAAGTAATATATCACATTACGTTATCGAGAGCCATTACATTTAAATAGCGAGTTATCTGAATATTTATATATGTAGAACTTTTTAATCTGAATCAATTTATCTTTGATTTCTTTCAAATGAATTCTGAATAAATTTGAATGAATAATATTTCTCTTCAGTATTTTTAGCGTGCTAGGAAATATTCAAATTTTATTTAATACATTTAGTAGTAGATTGTAGTTTGAATATTCATTTTATCTCTGTAAAACAAAGCTGTGAATGAAAAGTTACTTTGTAATGAGAATGACTCCATTATTGTGGACTATTTGGCGGGTGACGAGTTTTTCCTCAGGGTTGTCGCAATGTAGAATGGTAAAATCATACAGATGCCTTATTTCAAGACTTAACGTCTACTATTTTGGAAGATAGGTTATCATCTCATCTCATCAAATTCTTATGCATGAGATCTTATTTGTTGTTGCTGTTTATTTTTTTTTTGTTTTTGAATGTACAGACGCCAGTAGGTCAAGCTACCCGAAACTGTCAAATTTTCCCAATCAACCTTGAACCGTAATGATTTAGCTATAAAGTTGAAAATCTATTAAAGAAATTTGACAGATTGTAGTAGCTTGATGTGCTGGCGTCTGTACCTTTTTTTAAATAATAACATTGTGCAGGTTAAAATTATATATTTTTGCACACCAGTATGTTTGTGTGCCAGGGGCCACTATAGGTTTAAGATCATACATTGTAAACCTACGTTCTGACAAATAAATGGATTTGATTTCATCATTGGCAGCCTTCTTCCACCCTCTGCTGAGTTTAGACCTCCTCCATTTTGTGCCATGCTTAGGTCTGCGCGAGTCTCGACCAGGAATATAGGTGGGTAACACTGCTGTAGCGGCATCTATATCGCCACATTCGAACTATCACACTCAATTCTGCATCACACAAACAGAGTTTATCACGCGTCTAGCATATATACAATGTCCCTACATCAATCATCGGACAGTAGCCCATCAGACATAACACCCGTCTGGTCAGAGAATACTCTCTTTTCTATGGAGGATCAGTGAACTTTACACCCTGTTCCTCATACCTACAGCAAACTAAGGGTCTTACTATGAAAACTTAAACACATGTTCAACGTGTGTCTAATGTCAGTGTTATGTCAAAGTCTGTATAATTATATCGTGTTTAAAAGGTGTTTAGGCTAAACAACTAATAAACACTGTTTTGTGGTAGTGAGGTAAATGTTTAAACAGCTAAATAAACATCCTAACCACATACTACACTAATGATGTAACTATTTCAATACTACAAACTATTTATATGAATACGGAAATTCCCTCAATACAAATAGAGTTCTTAGCCATGTTTATGCAAATAAATGTACCTACTCCATGCTGTTAGTTGCAAGCTCAGTAACCCTATTCCATCAATCCAGTTTTACGATTCGATTGGCGTCTATCGGCTGGAGAGAACGTTTCTTTTACTTAAGGAAGGCCATGAAACGTATGGATATGCTGATTGGTATCGTAAATGCAAATTTTATTAGACTGGTATTTGTGGGTGGTGACGATGGAATGTTACAGAGCATGGTCGCGTTGGCACACTTGTAGGAAGTAAATATTACTTTGACTCAATCCCCCTTATTACAAAACAAGGTTTTCCATCGATCAGGCTAAAACCACTGACTCAGTTATTGAATTAAGAACCCAACTGTTATGGAAATGCAGTTTATTATATAAAACTGACAGCTTAGTTCGGTGCAAAGATGTCATTATAGCATTAAGAACTTTGCCTAAATCGAAATAAAGTTCGAAATACAAGTACTGGCTCAATAGTTAAGGCTAGAACTAAAGTTAGGTTTCGTTTTGTAATAACACGGTTGAGGTTGGCCATTTGTATTGGTACATTTTAAAACAAGATTGTTTAGAAAATATGCGATTCCTGGCTTGAAAGTAGTACTGTGAGAGCTCTGCGAGCCCTCCGTACCGAAATGCAATGCACCGGAATGCACTTTGCAATATAACGTACATAATTATTCCTAGAATGGATTTACGTTTTTACGTTTATATAATTTTCTGTCTTCCCGCTTCTCAGCTAAATAGACCCCTACTTGTTTTATATTCTTATTTTAAACCAAATTCATGTTTGTCTCGTATTTGTGCCATTTTAGCGGCATGAGGAACAGGGTGTAAAGTTCACTCAATCCTCCATTGAAAAGGGAGGATCCTCCGACCAGACGGATGTTGTGTCTGGCGGGCAATTGCCCAACGATTGATGTTGGGAAATTGTATCTATGCTAATTGCGCGGTAAACTCTGCTTGCGAGATGCAGGATTTGCGTGACGTCAGTATGACGCGTTATTCGCATGTGGCGTTGTAGATACCGCTACATCACTCCCCTCCGGAGACCGGAGGTCGATAGTGGGCTGAGTCTTGTATCTTGCGATGCTTGCCAGGCCCGCTGAGGATCCAGTGAGTCGGAACCGGTTGCCGCATAGTTCACGGTGAGTCGGAACTGTCTGCGGATATGCCCCAGTGCCACCATACCACTACGCCACTGCCACCGCCACCGTACCATCTATTTATAACGGACTCGCGGAGGTTGTATGTAAGCACCAAATAGGCTATAAGCTCTACAGTACCTACTTACCTATACCCTGTCCATTAGTAAAACCGTTTTTTGACAGATGGAACTAGTGATTGCAGCAACACACAATACATTGATTGATACACGTACGGTATTATAATGTCTGTAAGAAGCCATAAATAAGATAATTCAATAAGATAAGGCAGTTTATATGTTTATTTTATTATGCATTTTAAAGTTAACTTTTACGCAATTTGGAATAGTTCGTCCTAAGACAGCTGTCAAAAAACGGTTAACATTATGGACAGGGTATAGTTTAAAATAATGATTTGATTTCCAAAGCCAAACTAATAACCAAACTGTTATGTCCTACACGAAAATACACTACACACGAAGTTTAGTAGCCAGAATCGTAGTACATTTAGTCATACACGAAAACACTCACATCCGATTCACTAACTCATCTTAAAGAACTCCGACATGTTCTATCATCGCCCGTTAGATCAGCATCATAAACATGAACACTACCAACTAGATTACAGGCTGAACTTTAGGCGCAAATGTAGCACAATCTGCCTGAATCCGTGCCAATATTACGCCGGGATTCAGACCTGTTAGCATATGTTTATGGAACATCAGATCAAACGTTATGGAGTTTATTATTGATATACGTATCTTATAACAATCAACGCTTTGCATTCGTATGTGTAATAGAATTTCCTGAAACGTGGGTGCTGTTAAATAACGGGGTCAAATTAAATTAGATAGTGAAACTCTGCAAACGTGATGGGTATCGATAAAATTAAAAAGGATTGGTTTTTTTTTTTAGGCATCAACGACCGCTGTTTGTGTTGTTACTTGAAGTATACGTTGAGAAAATATGTTTTATCCTGTTTTGGTATCGATACCAACCACGTCTGTGAAGTTTACACAAAAACAAACCGATATTTCAAGTTAATAGCAGTAATTGTAGGCCCACACAAAATATCATCAAATTAATTTCTTTTTTGTTTTATCATGTTAAGGTATCGATACACATCACGTCTGCGGAGTTTCGCTAACTAATTTAATTTGACCCGGTACACAAAGTGAGTATGTTTCAAACCAGAGTTGATGCAAAATCGGGACAAATATACTGAACATAGCTATGTAGGTAACATTTGGAACCATTTGGGAATACCTACTATTCGATTACTGGGACATTCAGATTGTGGGTTCTAGGCTCAGAGGGTTTATTATATTACTCTGAGGTTCTGGGAAGCACAGATTACGCCCCAACTCGGTCCGATTCAAAATATAAATGGATGAAATGTTATGATTATGTTTATTGTCATTCATTATTCTAGCTTTTCACTGAGTGATTTGTACAAACAGTACCTAACTCTATTGTTCATATACTCATTTATTGATATAGAGACGGTTAGCTAGGATATATGGCTAAGCATACGTTCATCATAACTTGTTTTTAAGCAATATAATAAAGCTGAAGAGTTTCTTTTTTCATTAGTTTGAACTCTGAAACTACCGGTCGGATTTGAAAAAATCTTTTTGCATTTAATAGCCCAATTCTTGAAATAGGCTATAGGCTATTTAACTCCAGCCAGGGTTATTAGGCGCCGAGAAAAAATAAAAAATAAATGTCCGAAAAAACGCTATAAGTTATTTTTAAGCAATATAATAAAGCTGAAGAGTTTGTTTGATCATTAGTTTGAACTCTGAAACTACCGGTCGGTTTTGAAAAAATCTTTTTGCATTTAATAGCCTAATTCTTGAAAAAGGCTATAGGCTACTTAACTCCAGGCAGGGTTATTAGGAGCCGAGAAAAAAAAAATGTCAGAAAAAACGCTAAATCGCCTAATCGCTAGCGAAATCGCCTACCCGCGCTATCACTTGATAGCGCGGGTAGGCGATGCGTTGCGACGGGGGGGGGTCGGGGAACAAGTTTGACGCGGACGAAGACGCGGGCAGAAGTTAGAAAGTAGACAAAGGGGAAAAGCGCACAGTCGGCTCAATTTCTAGGTGCTGCGTCCATCTCCAAAGGAAGTTGTGGTGACAGTACTGTCAACGGAAAATGAAATAACGAGTGCGCTGAAGCGATGAGGATATCACATTAAATGAAACCGTATCCTACATAACGTTCATTAAACGTACACAAAAAAAATCTGTTCTTTTAATATTTAACAACATCATGTAAAGAAATTCCTAATGGAAAAATCCAATATAACACTCAGCCCGACCCAGGAATCAAACCCAGGACCTCATGCTCAGCATTAGCGCTTGCGACCACTAGAGCAAAGAGGTAGTTGCACATGATTTACAAGTGTATTGAGAATATATCCCTATCAAAGACAAAGACATTTATTCGTCGGTTAAGATAGGTACAAATATGGATAAGTTCAGGCCACATCCGCCGCTAATAGCATATATAGCGGCATACGAATATTTACATATCTTATATTAACGATATACACATATTGTCAGCAATATCCTCATTGAGTGTTATCTATATCGTTTATGCCTGCTTACGTGCTCATCTGTTAAATGAGACTACGATCTCAATATGATGCTATTGATGATGTTTTCCTAAAAGTACGTCTTTCATGTATACCGACTAGCAAATTTTCTCCTTTTCATTTATTTATTTTACCATTTATGTACACACATATGTAAACGAACAAGAAAAACAGAACAGAAAAAATAGGTACAGAGGTGATGCTTATTTCACAAGAAATCTCTTCCAGTACACCCGAGACAGGACAATAGATACAACGATGTAGACAGTGTGTGCGTAGTAAAGGAGGCAAAAAAATAATACATACAATCAAAAACAATTCACTTAAAAAACTAAACAAAAATTATACATACCTACAAATAAACATACATACATACATGATTCTGATTCTGATTCAAGTAATGTTTTTATCGTTATCATATACCTTTATACTCAACACTAATATTCGTATCTATAGAAGTGTATTTCCTATATCTATGGTCGTATGTATCTGTTTCCATTTTACTGTATGTACATCCTACTAATATTATAAACGCGAAAGTTTGTCTGGATGGATGGATGTTTGTTACTGTTTACCAAATACTATAGTTTTAGTTTATTTTTAGGCACTATAATTGTATGGGAAATTTGTTACTCTTAGCTAAATGTACACCTTTTGTAAACCTTTGTATGAAATAAAATTATTATATTATAAATTATCTTTCACGCAAAAACTACTGAACGGATTTGTATGAAATTTGGCACACAGATGGTTTATTTAACCAAGATTAACACATAGGATACATTTTATCCCGATATTCCCACGGGATCGAAACTTATGCGGGTGAAACCGCGGGGCGCAGCTAGTAAACAATAAAATATATTTTTTTGTTGAGTTTTACCAGTGTTTTCGTAATAATTTATCAATAATTACCATAATAATGAACCAGAATTTTTAATTAAAAAGCTTGGGAAGGTTCAAAGCATAACTTTGGAAAGAATAACAAAAGGAATCCTGCTTTTTTATTTTAATAACGGTCCGCTCTTGAGCACGGCTCACAAAAAACTGATGAGTTCTAAAGACTAAAATGCTGCACATTTCGACTTACAACATGTTTGACACTTCACACGTCTACAAGTAAATCAAGTTCTCAACACCACTTAGCGTAATTAGCCTATAATGTGTCCACTGTTGGGACACAGGGCACTGTTGGCGCAGGGGTATCCACCACGCGGGCCCCCAGTGCGGGTTGGTGGATGTCACATGTCACGAATTTTTTGGTTCTAGTACATGCCGGTTTCCTCGCGATGTTTCCGTTACCGTTTTGAGAGCAGTGGTGATGAAATTAAATACACAAATATAATTAAATAATAAATGAACATATAATACTTGGATATATAATATTAATAGAATAAGTAAATGGAAATATAAATACTTAATAGGATATTAAATAATTCGAACTTAATAACTTGAGTTTAAGGATAATTTATAAAGAGCTCTTCCTCTCTCTACTTATTTAAAACTTTGCTGTACCCGACAGGGTCCGTAATTGTTTCTATTATTTTTTATTTTACCACTTGTAAGATTGGATTGGATTGCAATAAACGATTTGAGATTTGCTTCTGGGTTCGAACTCACGACCTACAACTCGGCAGTCGTGGCCGATATCACCGGGCCACAACTGCTCCCACACTACTTAAAAAGGCTAAATGAAGGTATTCTCAGAGGTACCAAAAGTAGCAGGCTAATTCAAAAACTTACTACTCTGACTTTCATCCATGATAGGTACAGACGCCAGCACATCATGCTACTACAATCTGTAATATTTCTTTAAAAGATTTTCAACTTAATCACTAAAGCATTAGGTTGATTGGGAAAATTTGACAGTTTCGGGTAGCTTGATGTGCAGGCGTCTGTACTTCAGGTAGTTTCAAGGCCAAATCTCGCGGTGATTCGTTGGCCTTATCGAATTCGACGCCAAAGTCCCAAGGCGGACATTGATTCTATTGCCAATTTAATCCACATACGTAGTACCCATACATGTTTCCAATAGCAAATATATATTTATAAAGTACGTTTTTGATAGGTTTCCTCAGTCCGAAACGCGTTAATCAGTCGATGAATATTAAACACGTGTCAACGCAACCTTCCGCTGAATCGAAAAAAAAATGTAAAAGATTTTTTTGTTTTGCTCTTAAAAAAAAAAGAACATGAAATAAAATTAGGCGGAGAATCAGCAATTTTTGAACGTCAGAATTACATAAGACAGTTCACCAAACCCTTCACAACTTCCTAGTTTTTAGCTGGGAAGCAGAAGTGGCATAACAAATTCCCCAACAGCACATTGACAAAAGGTTTTGAACAGAAGAAATTAGTGTGGTGTATGAACATTATTTGAATACAGAATCAGCATTTAATATTCCCACTGCTGGGCTCTCTTCGAGAGGTAATGGGCTGTAATCCACCACGCGGGCCCAGTGTGGGTTGGGTCCTTCACCGTTTTGAGAGCAGTGGTGATGAAATAATTTACCCAAAATAAAGCGCCTGCCTGGGTACGAAGCTACGACCTATAACTCGTAAGTCAGGGCCGTTCCCACTGGGCCACCACTGCTCCAATTCTATTACTAGAATGGGTTACGTACGTTAGCAATGATTTTAAACCTAACTACATTCTATGTGGCTAACTTTTTTCTTTTTTAATTTCGAACTTTTTTCTATAACTTCTGCGAATTGAGCGCAAAACCACAACAAACAACCGCAGCGAGTACTACAAATTAGGGCGATCTAGAATTCGCCCTATCCGTCACCCTAGTACCAGACGTCTACAAGCTTCCTGTTGGGAATCGAACCCAACATAACATCTTGCGCACGACCAGCACATTTAAGAGGATTCTGATTCTGGCCAACGCGGAGCCTTCCGATTGTCAGGGTGGAGCCTAGGACCGGATTTTCATATTTTATGTAGCTTAGTTTTCAGTTGAGCCTATTACTTGATGTACTACCAATTAGCCGTTTAAATTATTATCTTGCTTCTTAATAACGAAAATATGCAGTACTCGCTGAGGTTGTTTGTTGTGGTTTTGCGCTTAATTCGCAGAAGTTATAGAAAAAAGTTCGAAATTAAAAAAGCTTTTATGGTTCAAAACTCTTGGTTGAACTAAGCTGTTTTTTTGTCCGTACTTTTTCACCTTTGTAAAGAAAAATTCTCTCCTCACCTTATTTCTTTTATAAACTTTTGAAGGATATGGCAGTTCGGACATAATTTATATTCAACAAACTTGTGTTTGTAGATAGAACGGGTCGATTGTGGCTCAGATCAGAAGGTCTTCTACGAATTTTGATTTAGAATAGACAGTTACTAATATCTATTAGGCATGCTCGGCTGTACACCCTTTTGCGAAGTAACTCGTACCAATTTACACATCTCTTTGACGCTTAAAGCAAGGTACAGCCACAATTTGTCAAAGTGGGGGGATTACTGACCTATCCAACACCTATTACGGGTGCGGTGCTTCTGATCAGACCATGCCCCACTTGCTGGAGGGTCCTAAGTGCCCGTTCTTCTGCACCTCGAAAGGCCTAAAGAATGCCATTGATGCCGCAATCAACGTGGCCACCTACTGGGCTCAAACTATATAAAAAAAAAACACCGAGGAAGAGTACCATCGACACGAAAAGAAGAAGGTACAAGCCAGAAAATGAGTACGAGAGAGGTTGTAATGGTCTTTGTAGAGCACAACCCAATTTTCATTTTTCTTTTGAAGTTCTTCTCATCATACTTAAAGGCTTGCCACACACTCGTCGAGTGGCATGGGAAGTAGCAAGGAAAGGAGGAGGAGACGTAGTGTGGCAACATTACTTGTTATGCCACACGTCACGCCCACAGCCCCCAGTTTTGTCGGTTTTTTGGGCGCGAGTCAAACGGCTGGCAATAAATTGTGCGATTAATTGCGCGAGTAGAGCAGTGTGTAGGCAGAGAGGGCAACATCGCGGCAGCGCGGGGAGCAGAACGATGAGCACAGCATAGTGTGGCAGGGCCATTAGAGGGATGCTCCATAGTAGCCTATTCTCCTTAATAATGGAATATATCACTTACCCCTTAACATCGGGATGCTCCTCCACGTGGAAGATGAAGCTCTGCGGCAAACTGGCGAGTCCGGCGCACACCCACGCCGTGACCAGCGCCCTGCGCACGCGTGCTTCCCACGTCACGTTCAAAGGCTTGAGGATGGCGTAGTATCTGGAATGGCGATTTATACAACTGTGAAGTCATGATATGGTATTAATTGTATATTTTACGCTAATTATTGTATGTTTACCATAGTGTCGTTTTGGAATTCCGACTATAGCAATATTCCGAATTACATACTATACACAGTTACACACACATTACATTAAATTTCCTTTATTTAAATGTAAACATAGAAATTATATTTTTAAATATTAGGATATAAAAGATATAAAAACATTTAAAAATATAAAAAATAGTAGCCCACCGGTATCGGGAACAGGCTCCAGAGAGAGGAACATTAAATTTATTATTTTAAGTTGTTTTTCGTGTCTGTTTGTATGACCGCGTTGTACTTCTACTAAACTACGTAACCGATTTTAATTCGTAATACGTAGACATTTGAAATTTTCACAGAGTGTGTCTACTATGGCCGCTATTAATAAAAAATAAATGACGGTATAAAACTATAAGCGGTGCCCATACAAGAAAAGATTTTTTTACTAAAGTATTTATAAAACACGATCCCTTGGGAATATCAGGATAAAAAGTGGCTATAAACTATCTGTGTGCCAAGTTTCATCCTAATCCGTGCAATAGTTTTTGCGTAAAGGAGTAACAAACATCTATCCATCCATCCATCTACCATCACAAACTTTCGCGTTTATAATATTAGTTTAAAAAGTTTATAAAACATATATGTATATTATATAATGTTAAATATTGTACGGTGGTACAGAACCCTTCGTGTCGTCAACTCGCACTGGGCAGCTTTTTCGTTAAAAACTTCCTGTATTAATTTTCCTCATATTCAGACAACTTGACTTTGGCAGGCCGTTAATTGCTTAACAACGAACAAAGGGTAGATACACGAAATTCTAATTTAAAGTTAATATATTATATACCGGAGAATTGGAGTAAATTGTGTTATAGGTAGATTAAGTTTGAGCTTGGTAAATAAACAGACGCCCACCTAAGTGAATACCGCTGGTTATAGAAATTACAACACGTGAGGATTACTAACACCTACTAATCTGTTATTCCTACTTGTCTGGATATCTTCAACAGAGACCAAGGTTCACCCAAACCCTCGGCATGTTTTTACTGTGCCCTGACAGGGTCTACAACGGCTCTTAGCTCTAAGCCTTTTGTTAACATCTTGTAGTTTGTGGAACGCAAATAAATGAATATGAATAATAAATTACCGTCCACCCTGTGAAGATCGTCACACCACCTAGCCCGAGAGCGTCCTACCTTACGCTTGCCGCCGTATGCGAGTATTTTCGCCTTTTTTCACTCGATAATCTGCTTGGACATAGCCGCGTATTATATTAGTAGGTATACAGACTCTTCCATTCTATACCTTATGTTCTGAGGGATTTGAGGGGTACTCAATTAAAGAAATATAGTCTGTACCTATAGTATCGCGATTGTATGAAACCTGATATCTATTGGGTATCTAGTAATGTCACATATAGAGAGGTTTACCAATGCGTGACAATGAACTTGAGATGAGGGTTGCTCCTTATGTTTTGATTTGAGCTACACGATTACTGAGAATTGTGTGCACTGACTGGACAGGTCCACTCAATCTGTGTGGTTCTTTCCTCAAAAGACCATCTCAGACATAAATCATGGTCTTAACATGATCTGACCAAGATTATGTCTGGACTAGTCCGATAGGAAATGCTAACCTCGTCTAGTTTTTAAAATATGATTGACGTGTAAAAGTGTTTGCAGAAATAAAATCATTTATCATTTAATGACGGTGCATGATTGCAAAAGTCTCTTGTACTTGTACCAGCAATTTTACAAGCACCTTTATAAACCTATTCGGATTTACGCATTACGTACGATGCGTAAATCCGAGTAGGAACTACCTTGGCACTTGTAATTCGGACAGCTGATTGATCGATCTCGTTCGATGACCTGTCTCGACGGCACTCATGTTTAGGGACGTCATTATTTTGTGCGGGGAAGAACCTACGTGGGCGTCTTATTATTGTTGGTACGTACGTTCTTGATTTATGCGTATGTTCGTTCCTTTAGGATGCCACTAAGTAATGGAACTATTCTTCGTCTGTTTTGCTTCAAAAACCTAATGCATAGTTTACTGCACCTATTTGTTTTACTTTAGGGCTGATTTTTCCAACGCCAGATAATTTTATCCGAGGAACAATTTTGAATTTTTGACAGTTCTTCCATTCAAAATCGGTCAAACGTCCATTTTATTCCACAAATAAAAATTATCTGTCGATTGAAAAATTAGCCCTTAGTTGAAACTCTCCATTATGGAGCAATTACTAAAGAACTTATTGAGATAATTACATAATCAGCCTATGATGTTCCCACTGCTGGAACACAGGCTTCCTCTCTGTGAGGGGAAATGGGCTGTAATCCACCACGCGGACCCAGTGTGGGTTGGTGGATGTCAAATGTCTTCGAACTTTTGGCTCGAGGACATGCCGCTTTCCTCACGATGTTTTCCTTCACCGTTTTGAGAGCAGTGGTGATGAAATAATTTAGACAAAGTAAAGCGCCTGTCTGGGTTCGAAACTACGACCGACAACTCATAAGTCGGGGGCGATACCACTGGGTCACCACTGCTCAATTACAGTTTACATTTAATTTACCTTTTTTTCTGCGGCAATTTACATTTAATTTACCTTTTTGGATCATTTATTCTTATGACTAAAGCGATAAGATGATGTGCCCGATTGATGGCAATAGGTTCGCCCCTTATTTCATGGGACCTAAACATAACTGGCAAAATGTGTGTGCACTGTAGGTAGGTACACCTCTGCCCAACCCACGGGGAAACAAGGTGTGATGTTAAAATAATGAAATTACAATTCATAAAAGAAAAAAAAATCACTCACCTATCAACAGCGATACAAATAAGCACGAAGCTGGACAGGTACAATCCGAAGGTCCTCGTGAACATCATGACGCGGCACATGAGGTCGCCGGCCAGCCACTGCACCGTCCCCGCCCACGCGATCTCCAGCGGCATCATAAGGAACGTTACCTGCAACAACACTGCTTACCGTTTCATTTGAAAGAAAGAAGAAGGAATAACATTCATTTGGCAAGAGTTCGTCAACACACAAAATACAAATAAAAATTAAATTGTAGCACCCATACACATAACAGAAGTGAAATTTGTTCAAAAGTAAATAATAAGAGAGATTTAGTTTGAGAGACTGAGAGAGTTATATCTTTCTTCTCTGTCATTTAACGACATGGGCCTAAACGTGACGCGTCCTTGAAATTTCACTCCCAATACTCGTCCAAATCGAATCACCGCCTATGTGAAAAAAGTGAAATGTTTTAACAAGAACAGTGTGCCTTACAACTGCAATAAAAAGGTCCATTTTAGCATTAATGCCAGCAGGCATTATTTGCTGTTGTGTGCTAGTTGGGGTATGGGGTATTGGGGGTTTCGAGAGAAAGGTGATTAAACTACATAAAAAGTGAATTATGGAAACAACATTCCTGGAACAATTTTTCAGTAAAAATTGAATTGATTGGTTTAATTTATAACATAAAGAAACCCTAAAACATTCCGGAGCCTAGGATATTGCTAATCCATTGCTTCATATGTTCGAAAAATGTGTCTGCTCAACCACGTAAATAACGCAATGAATGTTGTTAAACTGTCAAAATGAAAGCCATTGCTACTATTAGTGTGTTACGCAATTACCCCGTCGTTTCCCTTTGTGTAATACCTATTACCCACAGCAAGGCTACGGTGTAACAAATAATGGGCAACATACATATTTTCCTTTCAAAGAATCCGGTTGTATAGCCAATGAACAAGTAAACCTTAGTTACCTTGGTACGTGTTGGCAATTGTTATTCAGCTCACGTGGAACGAACCTGCGGGGCAATTCTCGTAATTTTAAAAACGTTCACAGTCTGATCTCAGGCTCAATATGTCAAAAATACCTCTAAATTACGAGAATTGGCCTTCAGAAACCTACCAGAGGGAACCACATGAAGGGAATTGTAAGAGAAACTTTGAAGGACACGAAATAATATAAATATCGAATTATCAACAAAAGAAATGAATCATACAAGATACAAATGAAAGACGATTTTTTTATTTTTTTTATCATATGTAACGGTTTCAAATACAATGTAAATTGTTTCGGATAAAATAAATTAAATGAAGAAAGTAACATTTTGCCCCACATAAAATGCATGATAGAATTTTGTGCTTCTTAAAATGCACTTCAAATTAGATAAAAATATTTTATTTCACATAAGCCTGCATGGGCACTTGTGCAACGTCAGAAGCTAGGTGATCGGTTCTAATTGGTGGTGTCCTATGGAGAAGAGCCGGCAAGGAACTTCACAGAGAAAGAAGAAGAAATAAACTTCAAAAAGATATTGGTAAGAGGTATCCCAGATGGGCGGACGACATTGTCGCCATCGCGGGAACCTGGATGAGGCTGGCACAGGAGCGTGGGGATTGGCACAAGTATAGAGAGGCATATAACCAGCTGTGGGTGAAGTTGGGCTGTGGATGATGATGATGATTGTCTATCTACCATACAATCAATTGAATGTCGAAAGTTTTGCTAATGATGTATTTGCTAATTTTTATTATGAAATGTGTGATTCTTTATAATATTTTTTTTACTGTCCGTGCTTATTTTATTTTATCTTAATTATCGAGACTTGGCTGGCTTGATTACTTCATTAAAAACATTTGCGCACTCTTTATTATCTTTATATATAATTTTTACATTTTACCTATGTTCAGCATTATCTTATTTCAGCAAATAACTTATGACTGATGCAGTGAAACACAAAACACATCAAAAACTCTTCTTCTCAGCGTTTCGACGGAAATCTAGATTGTGTCAGCCCAGGAGGTCTACTTCGAAGTGCTATCGGCCGAATGTTCGCGCCGTTTCCTGCTACGAAGTTACTATTTGGTTCGGTCGTTCCCGATCCTACACTCCTACACTCTTTCGAATATTGACTATGGTCCCGACCCAACTGAGCCGAACCGAACTTTTTTCGCATTTTTCAATAATATTCGGTTCGGCCATGTGTCGGTCCTATCCGATCATTCGCACTTTGCACTTCGTAGTAGACCCCCAGGACACTAACTCACTATAACTTTTTTACTATTCCTTACTCGATACCACGTCAATTCCTTAGCTAATCACGCCAATATCGCGTTCATTTCGCGCGGTTTCGTTTATTGTGTCATAGAGTATATGGCCCCAAGAACTATTTTTTTTTAAACTAATAAATTACTTTAATCGATACACTGTCTATCTTTACAACGTGCAAACTTCAAAATTAAACAAATATTTTTTCAAAGAAACCGCCGCGTCTTCGAACACTGGAGAGCTCGAACCAAAATACATAAAGATGAGGTCGTTATGGACTCCGCTAGTTACTCGCAACAGTTGATATTCTAATGTTGTGTAAATTATCTTACGATCTGCATTAAATACCTCGGGCGGTCGGTGTGTAAACAGTTAAAATTTGTTGAACGAAACGAAAGATAATAAAATTGTAGGTAGTCGGATCATCTATGTGTTTTGACTTCTATCAACTGGGTCAGACGAGTTAACACATTTAAAATATCTTACGTCAATCGTCTGCTCAGCCCACCCAACTAGTATTGAAAGTATGATGGATATCGGAATTTGCCTTTAGCTTTAGATATTTTTGTCGGCAAAAATATCTAAAGCTAAAGGCAAATTCCCGGAACTAAAAATGTTCGAAATCTATTAGCAATCTAATCTCTGCGTAAATATATTTCAAAAACTTATGAAAAATTCACAGTAAATTCGAGGTTATGTGACAGATTGAAACTAAGAT
This sequence comes from Apamea monoglypha, assembly GCA_911387795.2. NCBI lineage: Eukaryota > Metazoa > Arthropoda > Insecta > Lepidoptera > Noctuidae > Apamea > Apamea monoglypha. The sequence continues at coordinate 4,601,779 of OU426931.1, forward strand.
AAGAATTTTTTTTTTGTCTTGGTTTTATCAAGTAGCGAGTCTTATAAAAATAACAAAGAAACCCGCGGTTTGTCTCTGATTCTCGACCTACATACAATGTGGAGACACCAATACGATAATAAATGAACACACTGGCAATATTAATGCGTAAGAGTATTTTGAGACTATCAAATAACCTCAAAAAATAAATAATTTCGATGGTAGCATCGAAATTGAAATGTAATTTTTTTCTAACAAACTAAATAGCAGTGCCGGCCCGACTATGGATTTTGCCAATCTTTGTCTAGCTGGAGTGACTAAAGTATTGGATGTATTTGATTTAATTTTTGTATGCAGACTGGGAACAGCTTAGAAATACGCAGTTTAATTTATTGTCATCTCCACCTTGTATATCCGTGTTACGAGTAGTTTATATGTTTAAATTTTAAATTCCATCATTATTCTAATAACAAAAACTGAATATCCAAGTGGGGATATACAGGATATATCCAAAGCATAATCAGCCTATAATGTTCCCGCTGCTGGGACACCGTACCTTGTCTGTTCCCGAGGGAGTGGCCCGTAATCCACCATGCAGGCTTAGTGCGGGTTAGTAGATGTCACATGGCTTCGAATTTTTTATTCTAGGACATGCCGGTTTGCTCATGATGTTTTCACAACCTACAATTTGTAAGTCGGGACCGATACCACTAGGCTCCAGATAAAGCATGCTGAATACAAATCAATAATCGCTTACCATAAGATCAGCTACAGCTAAATGCATTAGCAGCACATCGAGCCGACTAGCCCTCCCCGCCCGCTTCCTCTTCATCAGCTGCGACAGCACCGTCAGGTTGCCGGTGGCAGACACCACCATTAGCACACTATAAACGGTCATGGACACCATGTGGCCATGGTTGAACCTCATGTCCAGAGGCAGTTCATCACTGGTGTTCAGATGCGACCAGTTCTTCTGCGAGGCCCCCCCGGGCCCCGACACCTTCTCGTCTATGTCCATGGTTGGTGTTGAAACTATTTGGTGTGAAGCCAGGCAGTAGATGGTGACATTTTCGATTTGTGTGTTGGCATTCGTTGTTGTCTGTAACAAGAGAGAAAGATTTTGGTAAAATATGTATTTACTAGCTTGCGCCCCGCGGTTTCATCCACATAAGTTTCGATTCCGTAGAATATAGGGATAAAAAGTATTCTATGTGTTAATCCTGGTTATAACCCATCTGTGTGCCAAATTTCATCCACATCCGTTCAGTAGTTTTTGCGTGAAAGAGTAACAAACATCCATCCGTACAAACTTTCACGTTTATAATATTAGTAGGATTTATTATATGCACAAGTAAAAAAATACTGTGGACTTAATGAGAATAACATAAAATAATCAAATAATAATCTTTAATTTTATTTTTTATTATTTATATTAAATAACAAGTAAAAAATGACTCAAATATGTTAGTAACAATATTTCTTAGCCACTACGTTAGTAAACTAAACCTGCACACTTAATCCAACACTGCAATATAGTTCATGCGAAACCCTGCTACAAGTTCAATACCGGTGTGAAAAGTTTGCAGCAGCGATTCACATGTAACCAGTTCAGTCTGCTCGCGATACACCGCAATGTAATGTTAATAAGCTATTCCACAAAATAATTGTGCGAAATATTTATTTTTTAGTATGTTTCTTTGAAATACTTTTTATAGTATTTCGCTGAATCAGACATATTCAATTCTTCCAATTCACTGGCTATCTGAGAGCCTTAGAGTTTATCAATAAATACTGTTAAGCTGATTTGGAAGAAAAGATTAAAGTAGGCGACATAAAACGACGAAGGCCTTTCAAAAAAATCAATTAAAATAATAAGTTACTACGTCATCGAATTGCGGTAGACGCCATTACGCATTTGTGTCTACGCCGCGGCTACGGTGCTACGCCGTAGCTGACGTAGCCTTAACCCCGCTACGCAGCTACGCGGATATTATTTTAATGGCCTTCCGATGTTTTTTTAGGTATATATATTTTTATAAGAGTGGATTGGATTAAGGAAAAACGTGTGACTTCAAGAAGAAAATTTTGTGACTGTTAAATCTTATTTTATTTATTTAGGTACAGATGTGATGCTTATTTCATAAGAAATCTTTTCCAGCATACCTGCGATAGGACAATAGATAGAGAATCTTCTGAAATTTCAGGTAGACGAATTCCTCTCTTACAAAATTTATTTAATTTTACTCTACACGATGAAAAAGCGTTATATTTTAAGTCAAATGGAAAAGTTCTTTTGTGTCTGTAATCTTAGGACTGACAAAATTCGTCCTTTGTTCTCTAATAGACCTTAAAATAGCTGTTTTAAGCTTACTATGTTAAAGCCGTATATTAAACTTTTGTTCTCTTGAAATATGTTAGAACGCTGGACTAGTCCGAGTCTCAATATATATCTTTACTATGTCGCCGTTAATGTTTTAAGACAATGTTAAATTTTGTCATGCAAATTTTTTCAACAATTTTTCTTCTAAAATGTTTCATAAGGAATCCGTTTTAACTGCTTTTTTAAATATTTACTATATATTGGAACGAATGGATATAAAAACAACTCGGGGCCACCAAAGTTCGTCGTTCGTCCTTGCAACAGCATGGAATATGCCACATTAAAACATTTATATCAAAATATGTATCAATTGAGATGCTAGGGCTGAGAGCAGTCATTTTATGATATTAAAAAGAATGATTACGAAGCGGACACAATGGTTGCATAGTCAACAACATCTTTTAATGAAGACAATCCAGATAATCTCGTTTTTATATACGTGTTTTGGTCTGTGATAAGTCTTGCATCCACCCTTATCATAAATACATAGCTTGAACATTTACAATTGTATCTCGGTACTATCGGCTAAATCTATATCTGACCACCGTAAGGTCTATTCCTGCTTGCAGCACATATCATTAGTCGACCTAAAAAGGGTCCTCTTTTGTTTTACCTCCGGACGCAGCTGTGGTCATCATGTGCACGGGATTTTGTTTTCAAAATGGTCAGATATAGGTTTTGGCGATAGTACCTCACAGGTATAAAGCTTCTTATTCAATGTTCCCATGACTTCATTAACATAGTATTTAGCCTACGCAGCAACTACCAAGGGCCTGAATTTCGGTTAGTCAAACCCAAGCTTAGCAATTAGCCTAGGATTATTTCTGTTAGGCTCTTACTGAAACATTAACTAAAGGCTTTCTGTAAGGATTAGGACATATGTCTAATAATAGCGATAATAATCAATGACACCTCAAAACGTCCTCTGAATCAAGATGTATTTATTATTAACCAGCACGATAATTCCTAATTTATTTTATGCTTTATATATCAATTGGTCCGAAACTCTAAGAACCAGTCTTACTTAGGGGTATCGTATTACCCAGTCACTGGGTTGTGGAGGTCAGATAGGCAATCGCTCCATGTAAAATACTTGTATTCAGCTGCATCCGTTTAGACTGCAAGCCAACCCCGACGTAGTTGGGAAAAGGCTAGGCAGATGATGATGATATCAAGTGGCACGGACACTGCCAAATCTTGCAAAAGTTCTTGATGTAATTTTCCGGCGCCATATTTGGACGAATTAACGGATAAATACAACAATAAAAAACCCAGCACTCACAGCGCTTCCATAAAGGATTAAAAAGCTTAAGCGCTCGAAAGCGCTGGAAAGAAACACAATTTTGCTTGACCCGGGAACGAACTCAGGATTCAATGCTTACAGTCGCGCACCACTAACTTGATGAGGCAGTCATGGTTATTATCACAAATGCTAAAATGACTGCCAATAAAAAAAATAAACAAGACTTACAATTACCTTTTTACCACAGACTGCTATAAAAAATAGCTCATTATTGATCTTCATAATAAAAATATATAATAGCACTCATTAATATTTAAGTATGCCTGAGTTTTACCAGGATAATTATAGGAAAGCGAACCCTCAATTGAAAAAAACTTCAACAAAAAATATTCTGAATATTGCTGAGCTTTTAATACCCTTAATAACCACTTCAGTTACCTACTTGTGTTCCAAAATACCGTCGTGCCGAGGGAGATTCAAGATAAAAGGCGATCGTCAGCGTTGATTGACGTAATTTGGAGTAGGAGCGAAAGAGTAGAGAGCTAATTAGGTACAGAAGTATTCTTTATAAAATTGAAAATGAAATACAGATAAGTCTAAATTTCAAATTCACTTTCTCTTCACATTTGGAGTAATTTGTGCATTTCTGATGGTCTAAAATCGACATAGAGAGATAATGAATACTTTAGTAAATAAAAATTTTGATTCATCATCATCAAGTTTACCTACTTTGATCAAAATTATTTTAAATCAATCAAACTAATGGTACACCACGGACTACCTGCAGTATTGTTTCTCCGTTCTCTCTAAATCTATCATGAGGTTGTCTTTAAAATCGCTTTTAGCGATAAGACCGCCCATTGTGACACTCCTCGACATTTATATTTATATCTGTAATATTTATGGTGTACATCATAAAGAGTCTTTCATTATATTTTAATTTTTAATTTACATCAATCAAAGCGTAGCCTCACTCCAAACTAGCCCAAACATCTCTTGTCCTCAGAGGCGTCATCTCAATCCACCCAACAATTCTGTTATCGCGATAATGAATGATTGGGCCGAACAACGTCAACAATAACTAGGAGGAATTAAACCAAGGTTGGTGACGTCACAAGCCGGCTAATAGTGACGTGGTTCGAATGTTTAAGTGCTTTCCCATGTTTTTATAACTAAATGTAGGGTAGTAGAGCAGAATTTTTATTTTTTAGTTTTAGTTTACCCTAAAGGTGAATATAGACTAAAGCATTTTCTTGTAACAGAACATCGAGCATTCGCAGTTTTATAATTTTATCGAACCGCACTTCGAACACGACCGTCGACCTGATTTTAAAAACCAGCGAGCGTATTAGAGTAACATTTTATCGAGCAAAGGTACGAGCGATCATAAACGCAAAATCATCAAAAATGAAACCAAGGTAGAAAGAAATGTTACAGTTAAATACTCACTCGCCGTGAGCATTACGTCGTAGGCAGTTACGTGAACATATAGTCGGTTATAAAAAAAAAATCTGCAGTTTCATAGAAAAGTGCCTACGCAGTCAAAATGTATGGAACAACTAATATATTTTTTTTATAACCGGCCAAAAATTTCTACGCTAGGGGTTTGACCCATGAATTCAGCATATGCTGAATTCATGGTACAATTTTCGCACTGGTTAAAATTTTATCCTGTATAGACTATGTTGATTCCTGTAACATTTTTAACACAATTATGTTCGTTACTAATGTCTACGCTTGTGGAGTTACAATCGAATTACAATAAAAGCCATAAATAGCCCTGTTCCATTAACAAAATTACCTACAATTGAATAGGGATTTTCAGGCATACGTAAATGGTTTGTTATGATTTCCGACCTAGAGAGGTTTGAATTTTAGGTCTGATTTGCCTTTAGTTCAAACCTCGAGTCAGTAATTCTGTGTTCAAATCTCTTTCTGGGTTCATTTTTTTCAGTTCAACAACAAGTTTGTTTTGTTTTCCATTTGTAATTTCTCATTGGTTTGTGGCCGGTTGGTTTCAATAAGCTCACCCCCTATTACATGGGACTTAAACATAACTGGCAAAATGTGGGTGTTATACAGGTACACCTCTGCCTAACCCTTTCAGGGGTTGATAGAATTAACACAGTTACGACTTCATACTTTGTAAAAGTGTCCGTACCGAAACATAAAAGCTCTCGCAAAAGGATGCTTATTAGTTTGTTTTTCGCATAAGAGCATAATGTTATTTTAGTAAAAAATTCTTTGGAAATGGTAACAAAGGCTTCGGTGATTACATTACATTACGTTATACGGTATAACGTGACGTATACGTCTTTTAGAGCCAGTCCGTAGGTTAAGCTGTTCAGTGTCGGACTGAAATTCCAGCCTATAATGGTGAATAATGTGTGACTTCATTCTGATTTGCGGTTTGTGCGTCTGGTATTTTATAAGTAAGAAAAACTTGAAGGATATATGAAGTTTAAGTGAGAGGAGATTTATTTATGTATGGAGAATATAAAAGATCTGCCTACCCTTTTGGTAAATATAGGCGGCATTTAATGTACCTAACTTAACCTAATCATTCCCTCCCCCCTTAGGGCGAGGTGGCGGTGGTGTCAGCGTCGTCGTCATCCCTATTGATGTCCCCACCCAGCCCGCAGGTAGTGCATAAGCAATTATGTACCATTTTTACAAAAGTTGGATACTGGACATAACAACCAGCGGGGTAATTGCGTAACACACTAACAGCACCAATGGGTTTTATTTTGACAGTTCAACAACATTCAACATTGCTTTATTAAATAGTTGCATTTTTGCTGAACTGGGCCTTTTTGGCGCAGCCGTGAGGCACACTTTCCTGCTACTTTCTTACATCGGACTTTACACTTTTTATTTGATCTTTAGTTTTTGGTTTTACCTGATTTATGTATGTATCTAGTGTATTGTTTATCTTTTAGTCTATGTTAAATAAATGTACATATTTTCTTTTTGAATTTTTACTTAATAATTTAATACTCAAAGTTCAAGATACCCAAAAGAAAACACAATATCTCCCACAAAACATCGTCCAAGTTACAGTTGAAGGTCGTTAAAATAAGCTATTTTACACCTAGACCGGAGTTATCGGGTGTTCGTAAACTGATTGGAATGATTAAAGGTTTCGGTTCTAAGAACCCGTGTAGAGTTCCGGTTTAATTGAGCGGTTAATTGAGTGGTCCAAGTTTTCCTTATGGTTCGGATGGAAATAATGCGGGTTATACACAGCAATTAGGTGAAAGATGGTGGTCAGAGCGTGGAAACGTGGGTGTACTACAGGTACGGACACCAAAGGAGATAAGTAACCAGGGTTGTCGGATATAGTTGAAGTTTAGTAAGAAACCGATGGATACTTTCGTATAAAAATTGAATTAAATGAATAGAAAACAAGCAGTTTATTTATGTTCTATGTTACGGGTTTGGTTTGCGCACTTAGTCCTACAAGTAGACCATTGTGTACTAGTTTAGTAAGAAACTGATGGATGTTTTCGAATGAAATTTAATTAAATTAATAGAAAACAAATAGTTCATTTATCAAATTAAATTTTATTCGGAAACATCAATCGGTTTCTTACTAAACTTCAACTATATCCGACGACCCTGGTTACTTATCTCCTTTGGTGCCCGTACCTGCTATTTTTGAAAGAGAATATTCAACACACTTTTTTCTTTAATCAAATTCTGTTCCAACCTTTTAAGAAAACTTTCCCTAAACTAAAGCCCAACATAACATAACATCACCTAAACAAATATGCACAGTGACCTGTGTTCAGGAGCTGTGAAAACAAGGAAAACGTTCAATATTACTTTTCAGGACCTTTTCAGTTTCATAACAAACCGAGTTCCCCAAACAACTTACACACGAGATAACACATCACATATATACATGATGTCGTACATGTATATCGTCGGGCTATAAAAATATTCTCCCAACTATGTTGGGGTCCACGCAGCAATCGATGCAGCGACTGGCGATCGATGCAGCTGAATACCAGTATTTTACATAGAGCGACTGCCTTACTGACCTCCACAACCCAGTTACTGGGTAACACGATACCCCGGCAAGACTGATTATCAGACTTTCAAGATCCTTAAAGACTTTCAAAGATCTACGGATGAAAGCCGAAATACCATACAAATATCAAACCAGCAGTTGGTAAAACAGAACCTTTACTTTACCATTCAGCTGGCCTTGCGTATTACTCAAACTCAAACTCAAACTCAAAGTATTTATTTCAATTAAACCAATTACAGGCACTTTTGAATTGTCAAGGGGTCGGTCAGTCAGAGAAATGAAGCTAGTTGCCCATTCCAAAGCGTAGTAGGTACCTATGGAGAAGAACGGGCAAGAAACTCCATGGACACTCTTTTAAATCAAAATATGGTTACAAAGTATTAGTTAAGTACATCATTCATGTTAAAAATTATGCATGTGAGAACGATGCAGAACGTTAAAAGCGTCCGTAATGAATAGCCTAAAACAATCCAAATATTAAATTAAATTAAAATAAGCCATGGCAGCAAAGAGATGACCAGTCCCCACTGACGGCGCCCGTTCACGAACATGACGCACGGATTAGCACCATTCAGCTCAACCATTTTGAAGGGAGCTAAATGATCCAACACATGTGCCACCATCAGCGAGACATTTGAGTGAGCATGACATACTCTCAGCTGCCAGGGCACATTCAAGTCAATGAAAGACGTACCCAGTAAATGGTAGCTTTATAGTATGTACCTACATAGTACTCACACATGAGCTATACAATTATACAATACTAGACGATTGAAGTTATATAATGCAAAAATAGTATTTTACAATCTTCAGCGGCTCCAACAGTACTTTCAAATGCTAATCAATTTATTTATGCGTCCTGTGGAGCAGGACCAGCGTTTAGCCAAGCATTTTTATCAGCGATGTAATCTCCCAATTTATAATATGCCTGGCTGCATAGTGTGCGTTTTATACAAGATTTAAATTTCGTTTCATTCTGTTCAATTATGTGGGGAGGTATTTTATTGTAACATTTTAAACAGTACCCCATGAAAGATGAGTCTACTTTAGCCAGCCTGAAACCTGGTTGAACTAATTGGTCCCTATTTCTAGTGATATAATTGTGTCTTTCACCTCTTTTACTAAAAATATGTAGATTTTTCCTTACGTACATAATGTTTTCATATATATATTGACAAGGTACCGTCATGATGTTAATATCTTTAAACAGTTCTCTTAGAGAGTCACGCCTGCGGAGGCTATATATGGCTCTGATGGCTCTTTTCTGCAGAATAAAAATAGACTCGATGTCTGCAGCCCGTCCCCATAGTAAAATACCGTACGACATGATACTATGAAAGTAACTAAAATAGACCAGTCTCGCGGTATCGACATCAGTAAATTGACGGATTTTTCTCACAGCATACGCTGCTGAACTTAGTCGTCCTGCAAGGGATGTTAAATGAGGACCCCATTGAAGCCTTGAGTCGAGCGTGAACCCCAGGAAAACAGTTTCATCGACGAATTCTAGTACGGAGTCTACGGAGATTCAATTGCGCAAGAGGTCAGGTTTTTGTTACCACTGATATGCGAACCATCACACACACGTGAAAGCACCTATCGTTCGTATATTCCGCTGTATGTGTAGGTACTTAAAAGGTTGGCAAACAGGACGACTGCCCACGCGTTTCAAAGTGGTTAACACTGCATTTAAATGGGTTAAGGCGTAAACCAAAATTTAGCCACCTTAAAGCCTGATTGTCACGGTGCGATATAACTGGTAACTGGTTTATGTGGTGTACATAATCAAGAGTATTGTATTCTATTCTATTCTAACTGCCTGTGGCATACTTAATTTATTAAGAGCAAACGTCTCATCCTGCCAGATTGAATTTAAATTCAAGCATATAAACCCCATAATAGTAATAAAAGCTTTCAAGCAAATCAAGATCAAACTAACCGAAGATCTATGGGGAATGTCTATCAAAGTTTGTACCTCCATTATTGAGACTATAGCGCCGTACTTAGCCTTAATATTTAATTTGTGTGTGGATCAAGGAGTCTTCCCAGATCTAATGAAATACAGCAAGGTGATACCCCTTTTAAAATCGGGGGACAGTAAACTTACCAATAATTATAGACCCGTATCCGTGTTACCGGTCTTCAGCAAGGTGTTTGAAAAGGTGATGCTGAACCAAATGCTCAATCATTTTAACACCAACAGAATATTACACGACCAACAGTATGGTTTCACCAAGGGACGTTGTACGACTGATGCCGGTATCACCTTATTAAAACACATTTTTACAGCGTGGGAAGAGTCCCAAGACGCCATAGGAATTTTTTGTGACCTTTCCAAGGCTTTTGATTGCGTCGACCACGAAACCTTACTTTTAAAACTTGAGCATTACGGAATAGGAAAACTTGCGCTCAGTTTAGTTAAATCTTATTTAAATGATAGACAACAGCAAGTTCAAATAAATGGTGTCAATTCACTCGGTTTAAAAGTAAAAATGGGTGTTCCGCAAGGCTCGATATTAGGTCCTTTCCTCTTTTTAGTTTATATAAATGATCTACCCCATTTGTTAAAAACCCAACCACAGATGGTGTTACTTGCTGACGATACTTCCTTGATTTTTAAAATTAATAGACGTGCATCAAATCTTGACGACGTAAATAACGCCCTACTGCAGATCCAAAATTGGTTCACTGCTAATAATTTAGTATTAAATGGGAAAAAAACTAAGTGTATAAGATTTTCTTTACCAAATGTCAAAGGTAGTCATTGTGAGATAAAATTGAATCAAGAGAAACTAGAATTCGTCGATGAAACTGTTTTCCTGGGGTTCACGCTCGACTCAAGGCTTCAATGGGGTCCTCATTTAACATCCCTTGCTGGACGACTAAGTTCAGCAGCGTATGCTGTGAGAAAAATCCGTCAATTTACTGATGTCGATACCGCGAGACTGGTCTATTTTAGTTACTTTCATAGTATCATGTCGTACGGTATTTTACTATGGGGACGGGCTGCAGACATCGAGTCTATTTTTATTCTGCAGAAAAGAGCCATCAGAGCCATATATAGCCTCCGCAGGCGTGACTCTCTAAGAGAACTGTTTAAAGATATTAACATCATGACGGTACCTTGTCAATATATATGTTACAGTTAAAACCAGTTTTTAGATAGAACGCGTTTTCCCTAGTTAGAACTAGTTTTTACTAAATGCCTTTGTTAAAACTAGAATTAACTAATACTTGAAATGGAATATCAGTTAAAACTAGTTCTTACTAGACAACACGCGTTTTTCCGAAGTGAGTCAGTTAAAACTGTTCTCAAAATTGATCGTACCTTATTCTCATTGATCGCGAGACATCGCCTGATTCGACAAGTGCGGGAGAATCCCTTTCCGAGCGCCATCCACGCGCTGTGCGCTCGTTCATTCCCGGCGATTCGCTTCTGGCGTTGTTTGTCATACTCTAACCTAACCTAACCTAACTGTTTCCTTTTCCAAAAGCGATTCGCTTCTGGCACATCGCCGGCCGCTGCCGCGGCACATTTCTAGTTTTAACAAAGGCATTTAGAAATAACTAGTTCTAACTAGGGAAAACGCGTTCTATCTAAAAACGGGTTTTAACTGTAACATATATATGAAAACATTATGTACGTAAAGAAAAATCTACATATTTTTAGTAAAAGAGGTGAAAGACACAATTATATCACTAGAAATAGGGACCAATTAGTTCAACCAGGTTTCAGGCTGGCTAAAGTAGACTCATCTTTCATGGGGTACTGTTTAAAATGTTACAATAAAATACCTCCCCACATAATTGAACAGAATGAAACGAAATTTAAATCTTGTATAAAACGCACACTATGCAGCCAGGCATATTATAAATTGGGAGATTACATCGCTGATAAAAATGCTTGGCTAAACGCTGGTCCTGCTCCACAGGACGCATAAATAAATTGATTAGCATTTGAAAGTACTGTTGGAGCCGCTGAAGATTGTAAAATACTATTTTTGCATTATATGAATTCAATCTCCTAGTATTGTATAATTGTATAGCTCATGTGTGAGTACTATGTAGGTACAGTCGCTTGGCAACATTATCTGACCCACCCTAAAAACAAACGAATTTGGACCCTCTGCCTGTAACATTAAGGTTTATTCAATTTATATGAGCTTATCAGACAAGTGCACGAAGACTCAACCAAGAATTACAATAATAACACAGACATGCAAATTTGATCTTTATAACGTTACCATTAGGTTATATGTTAAAACTACTTGTTATAATATAATTAGTGTAATAGCTTATTTTAATAATTGCGTTCAAGTAATTCTGGTCTCGTGGTCTGTGTATAAGACTGAGAAAAACAACTTGCGAGATCAAATCCTGCGACGAAGATATTATTTTGCTTTCAATTTAGAATGTATTCCAAAACTATTTAATATATTATTGTAAAGAACTATAGACGGATGATCTTCATACATAAACTTTCTAAAATGGTAATATTTTCGCATAACTTGTAATAAGTGGGTAGTTGAAAAATAAATAGTCGTATTCATTATAAAACTGGTAGGTATTCAAAAGCAACTAAGGGTATGCAGTGACTACGCGCAAACATGTTTTACCTTGCCTTACTAAATTGCAAAAACAACATCTCTTTACAATTTTTTATTTTCTATTTTATAGGTAGTTTTTTTATTATCATGTCTCAATGGAGTGATTATTTAAAATACAAAATAATCTATTTGCACCAGGAGAAGGTTGGCTGCTTGTGCTGTGCAAGAATAAACTTTATGAAGTATACTATATGGTTCAAATTCTTTAGAATATGCGTCTAGCATTACAACTAAGATCAAATTTCAAAGCGCCTTATAAGAGTTGAGTTGGTCTTGTGGTCACTCACTATGGTAGTGCGGTATTTATCGTTGTCTACGTTCGAAACCAAGTTTAACCTAAATATATCTTTTTGCTCAGCTGTTTTTTTTTTAATTATTTTATTACACTAAAGAAATGTAAAAAACATTTCTTTAATGGACGACGTAGGGTCTTGTCTTTTTACACGGGTAGGTTGTATAGGAATAAAAGTAAACAATTGCAAGTTTAAAATGTTTATTATTTCATTAAAACACTTAGGTAAGATAAAGTATGTAAATGCTCATATATATCCAAATTAATAGACATTTTATATTAGTATGCCATAATCAAATCTAACCATTTATAAACATTAAAAAAGGCGTGCTTATGCTTAAAAGTTTGTCATCGAGAAAATGAATTCATCTGTGAAATGCTTTACAGATTTATAGCTGCCTATATGTAGTGAATAAACATGATATTTAAATAGAAAAAATCTATTTATAACAATAACATCACCACATAATCTGCAACATTTTAATGGTTTAACAATCAATCCATTGAGCATTTACTTACATGGTGTGTTTAAAAATACCTACTAGATTACATAATTAGTAGTCCCCTGCTATAACTTGCTGTAAGCGGCTACGCATAACGCGCACCATATTCCAACACAAATCTTTGCCATTTAAATATTCCTGGGCAAAACGAACCCTTTCTTCGCGATGAGCAGGTGTCAATGTAATTTTCTGTGCTGGTTTATAATTCCTTATCTCAGCAGCGTATAAATGCCTTCTCACTGTTTCCTCTGAAATATTGTGGTTTATTGCGGAATGGGCCGGCGGCCTTCGAATTCGGGACTATACTTAATGGCTTTTGCTCCTGGACGAATACGCTGAATATCTCCATTGTCTCCATAACGTTTTAGCCAAAGTCTGACCGTATTTCTCTAAAACAAAAAAAAAAACATTTTTGGAACCGTGTATGTAACTTGTAAGGAGTGAATGTAGTGGTAAAATAGCCAACTACGCATTCATTAATCACAATCAATAAAATAAAATAGGTATAAAAACACTTACTGCTATATTAAGTCGACGACCAATCTCTCTAATTCCAATATTCTGCTCATGTAAAAATATGATTTTTTGTTTGGTATAAGTAGTCATTAAGTTGCGACATGCTTTTTTACACCAAATTGCTTAAAAATACTTAACGAGTTATGTGAAACGATTTACAAATGTGTGTGCGCAGTCACTGCTATTAGGCGTAGTTTAACTTTTGTCACATAAATGAATTTATTATCTACCTCACGAAGCAAATATATGTTTTACTTCGTATCCAACCATTCTTGATAGGTAAATATAAATTCTGTGAACTTAAAGTTTTTTAATTTACCCACCTGTTTACAAGATAAATTATTAGGCGTAAATCATATTGGTCGTTCTTTAATAATGCAGGCAATATTGTAGAAATGAAAACAAATTAAAAAAGAAACTGATTAAAGGTGGACCGTGTTTTCGAACCCACATGTTGTTCGTCGCCAATCCAGCATCAAACCGTTAAGCCACAAGAACTTGTCAGGAATACGCGAAATTAAAGATTGGGTTCTAATTATGTAGTGTGATTTAAAAGCTTTTCAACTTTAATGTCAACGAGATAATGATTAAAATAGCTTAACAAAATGATATATGTATAATGCCGGTGGCTCCGACAACGTTGCACGAGCGCCGTCTGATAAGCTCATATAAATTGAATAAACCTTAATGTTACAGGCAGAGGGTCCAAATTCGTTTGTTTTTAGGGTGGGTCAGATAATGCTGCCAAGCGACTGTACATACTATAAAGCTACCATTTACTGGGTACGTCTTTCATTGACTTGAATGTGCCCTGGCGGCTGAGAGTATGTCATGCTCACTCAAATGTCTCGCTGATGGTGGCACATGTGTTGGATCATTTAGCTCCCTTCAAATTGGTTGAGCTGAATGATGCTAATCCGTGCGTCATGTTCGTGAACGGGCGCCGTCAGTGGGGACTGGTCATCTCTTTGCTGCCATGGCTTATTTTAATTTAATTTAATATTTTGATTGTTTTAGGCTTTTCATTACGGACGCTTTTAACGTTCTGCATCGTTCTCACATGCATAATTTTTAACATGAATGATGTAACTAAAACTTTGTAACCATATTTTGATTTAAAAGAGTGTCCATGGAGTTTCTTGCCCGTTCTTCTCCATAGGTACCCACTACGCTTTGGAATGGGCAACTAGCTTCATTTCTCTGACTGACCGACCCCTTGACAATTCAAAAGTGCCTGTAATTGGTTTAATTGAAATAAATACTTTGAGTTTGAGTTTGAGTTTGATACCATAAGTTGAAGCACCAATAAAAGTTACATCGTCTAACCACTGTTTAGACAATGCAAGTGAGAGATGCAAGAAACTTGCGTCGTGTAAATGGGGCTTTAGAGACAAAACTGAAATGTCTCAATGTGCACTACATTTCACAGTTACCCATCTCCCATCGCATCTACATTTATTTTAAGTCTGACAGCAGCAACCCAACAGTAAACTTCATCATCGAATCATTTTTGTAATTACTAGCTTCGCACGCGTGGATATCGGAAAATATCCCACAGGAACGTAACACCGAAATCAAAAAAACCGCTATTTGTTAATCCAGGTTATAAACTATCTGTGTGCCAAATTTAATCGAAATCCGTTATGCCGTTTTTGCGCCAATCCGAAACATACATCCAGACAAACGGACCATAATTCTTCGTTAGATACTACTAGCAGCGCCCCGCGTTGTCACCGGCATAAATTTCGATCCCATGGGAATATCAGGATAAAAAGTATCCTATATGTTAATCCCATCTGTGTGCCAAATTTCATCCAAATCCGTTCAGTAGTTTTTGCGTGAAAGATGATCCATCCATCCATCCATCCAACCATCCATCTATACAAACTTTCAGATTTATAATATTATAATATAATATTAGTAGGATTAGTAGGATAAGAAGGATAGTAGGATTTTATTATGTAAATACGTTCTTGTATTGTATTCTACTGATTTAGCAAAACCAATCGTGTATGAAAACATATAAAATTATCACTGTTTCGTACATTATGACGTATGCCTGTAGATTATCTTTCAGCTCTAGTTCACTCTCAGATTGATTTACTTATGTGATGCGTAGCCAAATTATCGTTTGGTTCCCAAAGTAGGTATATTTGAATGTTTTTCACACAACTTTATACCTAGGTACTAATAATAAAACTGAAGAGATTGTTTGTTTTTATGTTTGTTTGTTTGAACGTGCTAATCTTTAAAATTACCTGGCGGATTTGAACAATATTTTTCATTTTATAGCCCAATTCTTGACCCAATGTCCAATTCTTCTTCTCTTTTCCGGTGTGGGTCGGGGGAACAAGAAAATTCCCTTTAATTCCATTTAATTTTTTGGTCCAAGTACACGCCGGTTTCCTCACGATGTTTTCCTTCACCGTTTAAAGAGCAGTGGTGATGAAATAATTTACACAAAGTAAAGCGCCTGTCTGGGTTCGAACCTACGACCTACAAACTCGTAAGCCGCGGCTGTTACCACTGGGCCACCACTGCTCTCCGACTTGATTGCGATCGTTGAACTCAAGATATTCAGGATATTCGTGTTGAGGAACCGCACAAACTATGTATTCAGGACACATTTCCCTAAACTACATATAACCACAGGGTCACATTACCTTCACAATGAGTACAACATTAAGTCAATGAAGACAGTCCTAGCTAACTACAAGTATGTAGGGTAGAACCCGGCCACAGACCGCTATCCGGCATTAGTTTAAACTCAGTTCAAATTGTCTCACTTAAATTATACATTAGTCCAAATGACTTTTCTTTGGTAGTGTTCGTCTAATCGTTTAGCTCCTTAAGTTCTGAGTTGAGTTGCACGATAATAAATTGACAAATGCGTGCACTGACTGGACAGGTCCACTCAAATCTGTGCGGTTCTTTCCTCAAAAGACCATTTCAGGCACCAATAGAATAGAATAGAATAGAATACTCTTACCAATCTACAAGCTTTTCACATGATCTGACCAAGATTATGTCTGGACTTTAAAAGAGACTGTGACCTCTGAGTTTGATTCGGCCTCTCTTCCCAGAGCAGTTAGATAGGAAACGCCGACCTCATCTAGTTTTTAAAAATATGATTGACTTGTAAAAGTGTTTGTACAAACCTACTTACAGAAATAAAATCATTTATCATTTAGTCTTTATGTAGGTCCTTCTCCCAGACGGGAGGCCTGAGCCTCCCAGCAGTTTAAACAATATAGGGTAACAAAAAAAAAAAGGCCAAGTATATTATTTAACCCGTCGTCTGTAGGGAAGCTTATTAAGCTCGGTAACAATAGAAAAAGTAATTGTGTCTCATTAGAGATAGTTAATTTCTTAATACTATATTTTTTTATACAAAAAAAAAACACATTTCTTAAATGGTAAATGATTTTTTTTCTGTAAGTAGGTTTGTGAAAATTATTTTATACGGCAATGGACAAACAGTTTTACACGTCTTGTATGGGGACTCCCTTTAACTTTTAACTTTATTTTATTTTTGTTTTTTGTTGTTATAACGGTCGTAGTTACACACACTCTGTGAAATTGCAAGACCCTATTACTAAGAAAGAATCGGAAGGAAGGAATCGGATCGTAGGAAGCCCGAAATTCTGTCAACCATTCTTACCAAGGGAAATCATGTTATCCAGTTACTGGTTCTTGTAGATTAGATAGACAGTCGCTCTATGTAAAATACTGGTGTTCGGCAGCATCTGGTTAGACTGGAAGCCAACCCCAACATAGCTGGGAAAAGGCTAAGCAGATGATAATGAATCCTTGCTAGATATTTGAAAAAGGTTTAATTCTTGATATTTACACAAACAGTACTCGGAACAATAATTTCAGCAATTTGACCTAAAGGTGCGTTGTGTACAAAAAATCACAATAAAAGCCTCTTTTCTTTCAATATTAATATTCAACTACGTCGCGAAACTAGCGCAGTGAACCGTTAAACGATATCATTCGGTTCAACACAATCTTTTTATGAATATTCTGTTCCTATTACATTCTAGATAGCTACTTATAATCAATTGTTTCAAGTAGGTCGGTTTGATACAAGTCTGTGGATCTGTTAGAGCTTTGGACTGGGCCAGAAATGTGATGAAAAACATAATCAGCATATAATGTTCCCCCACTGCTGGGACACAGACCTCCTCTCCGTAAGAGGGAGTGGACCGTAATCCACCACGCAGGCCCAGTGCTGTCACATGTCTTCGATTTTTTTGGTTCTAGGACTTGCCGGTTTCCTCACGATTCCCTTCACCGTTTTGAGAGCAGTGGTGATGAAATTAAATACACAAAGTAAAGTGTCTGGCTGGGTTCGAACTCACGACCTACAACCACTGGTCCAACATTATCTTGTAAATATAGAAAGAAGTAGGCATAGACACGATTTCTAATCTTCCTTGAGTTACAAATGATTAAATAAATGAATTAAATAATGAACATGAACGTACTCTGTATTAAAACTTTGGGGTAACTAAGTCCCTTATACGAAAATGTGGTTGTGCAAAATTTTCTTCATATAAAACAAGTGTTTCCATTGAATACCACAAATTAGTCGAAAATAATGTAACCTTCGCAGAACGAAACACGCACCGCCGCGCGCCGCCTTCCTTAATAATAAGAAAAAAGAATTTTTTTGCGTATAGGTCTGCTACTTTAACAGCTCTAGGTATTTTTCCTATATTAACTTTGTATCGAATTTCTATTTTATTTTTCTCATATAATGAAACACTTTACTTGCTACTACTTTCCAGAGGTAACTTAAAATAAGACTGAATTTAAAAAGTTCGTGTATATTACTCAGGTGCAATTTCTCGAATGAAAATCATCGCAAAATTAATTTGACAAATTGTCAAAACTCAAAGCATTTATTTCAAATAAACCAATTACATGCACTTTTAAATTGTCAAGGAATCGGCAAGTCAGAAAGATGAAGCTAGTTACCCATTCCAAAGCGTAGTAGGTACCTATAGAGAACATGAGAAGATCGGATACTCTTTTAAATCATAAAATTGTTACAAAATATAAATCATTTAACCAATCACAGCAGTTTACGTGCGTTTCAGAATTTTTCACTTTCATTTGCCATAGGAACTGGCCCTTAGTTCAGTATAGTTCTACACAAGCCACGTAGTACACGAAGGGTCGAATGCCGCGTAGCGCGTATACCCCTATGCTGCGCAACGTTCTACGGCGTAGCTCACACTGCTACGACGCGCGGTGTCCTTGTGAAAAGAGCGTAGCTCACACCTGCCATGGCCGCGGGCTGTTCGAAAGAGATACCGCGGCCCCTGGCATAGGCAACTGAAGGAACACGGGTGGGTTTTAGTTAGTAAAAGTCCTATACGCCCTCCCGCTCCGCCCAGAGCGGGAGAAGTCATATGATGATTTCCCACCCAGAAAAAAAAATAAACATTGCCACGACGCGCGGTGTCCATGCGAAAAGAGCGTAGCTCACACTGCTACGACGCGCGGTATCCTTGCGAAAAGAGCGAGCTCACACTGCTACGACGCGCGGTGTCCATGCGAAAAGAGCATAGCTCACACTGCTACGACGCGCGGTGTGTATGCGAAAAGAGCGTAGTTCACACTGCTACGAGGCGCGGTGTCCATGCGAAAAGAGCGTAGCTCACACTGCTACGAGGCGCGGTGTCCATGCGAAAAGAGCGTAGCTCACACTGCTACGAGGCGCGGTGTCCATGCGAAAAGAGCGTAGCTCACACTGCTACGAGGCGCGGTGTCCATGCGAAAAGAGCGTAGCTCACACTGCTACGAGGCGCGGTGTCCATGCGAAAAGAGCGTAGTTCACACTGCTACGAGGCGCGGTGTCCATGCGAAAAGAGCGTAGCTCACACTGCTACGAGGCGCGGTGTCCATGCGAAAAGAGCGTAGCTCACACTGCTACGAGGCGCGGTGTCCATGCGAAAAGAGCGTAGCTCACACTGCTACGAGGCGCGGTGTCCATGCGAAAAGAGCGTAGCTCACACTGATACGACGCGCGGTGTCCATGCGAAAAGAGCGTAGTTCACACTGCTACGAGGCGCGGTGTCCATGCGAAAAGAGCGTAGCTCACACTGCTACGAGGCGCGGTGTCCATGCGAAAAGAGCGTAGCTCACACTGCTACGAGGCGCGGTGTCCATGCGAAAAGAGCGTAGCTCACACTGCTACGAGGCGCGGTGTCCATGCGAAAAGAGCGTAGCTCACACTGATACGACGCGCGGTGTCCATGCAAAAAAAAAACGTTTTGAAAAGCTTGTTATCTTTGAGCGATTACTACATGTGATTATTTTGATCATCATATGGCCTATGGCACTGGCTAACTAACTTTATGAAATTGTACTTCAGTGGGTAACGCAAACGACATCGCGGCAGGCCCAGACGGAGATGGCGGGATGAGCTGGACTCCTTTCATAAAGATTGGTCCTAGGCAGGTCTGGAGAGACAGAGGTGGAAAGAGAGTAGGAGGCCTTTGCCCAGCAGTGGGACATTAACGGCTAATAATAATATAATAATAATTTATACATAAGGTCGCGTTTCCATATAAGTTTATATCTAAACACAATGCACTTAGCATGTTGATAAGTACGAATTGTGCTTTGCATTTAGATTAGAACCTTCGCGCTATGTCAACGTGCAAACCCACGAATAAGTTAGAATAAGTTACACATGTTAACATAATCACAAGAGACATTAATTGATAACAAAACTATTAAGAGGAGATGCCAAATGTCGAAGTCTGTTTTGTGTACTACATTAATTATGAAAGGAGATAGATTTTTTTGGGCCCACGTCTTGTAACCTCTATTAATCGGATTACACTTAAAAAACGTAACCAATTTATCATTTAAAATGGTTGATTTTTTCAATAAAGTATAACCGGAATCACGAATTTTTAATAAAAAGAAAATGTTTTGATAAATCACTCAATTCTCTCAATTCCAGATATGGTCGTCAATGTCATAAATGCATGCATTGAAGCGTTTCTAAAGATTTTAAGAAAATAAAACAAGGTATATACCTAAATACAATTTGAGATGGTAACCGAATCTGTTTCATTAAGTAAAAGAATGTACCATTGACACTGCAGCAGGTCCTATATTTAAACCCATTTTTAAGTATCCTTACTCTAGCGTAAAGTGGTTTAAAAATCAACGCGAACAAGAACAATTAGGTCTAGACTTAGTAACTTACCCAAAACTTAAACATTTTCCCCAAAATCTACACAATAGAAGAATTAAACTACTTAAGTTACAATTTTGACCCTAATTCAGCCCAAGTACTGAATGTTCAGCGCCTTGTTAACCGTAACAAAATATATACATAAATCGACTTATTTCTTTGGGTTTCGGATCCGCATCCTTTCGATCTAACAAGAATATTATATTTTGAGGAATACCTAACAGACAAATATGTACGCAACTGGCAGGTTGTATGAAGGTAAGCAATTATCCTCGTATATAAAACAAGAAAATAAACGTCACACACAACATTTAAACATCCCGCGTAAATAATATCTACTGAAGTTTTTTTGTATATAGGTATAAGAAGACAACATAAAATAATCTGCGTTCGCAATTTAGTTATCAAAAATGTAAACAAATAGGTATGTATTTTTGGAAGAATAACTTTAAAACCCACACAAACTTTAGTGTGCGCTACAACTTCGAACTTAGACACACAAACGACTTTTCCAATAGTACATAAATCAACTAAATTGATATTTGTGTAAGTAGAAATAACATCATTTGGAAACAAGGATGTGAATGGTGAATAGATGAGGACACCCCGTTGGTCTCGTGGTTGCAAGCGCGACTGCGAAACGCGTGGGTTGGATTCCCAGGTGAGGCAAAGCGTCATTGGGTTTTACCATTAGGGATTTCTTAGTACAGGCACAACATTTGGAAGTTGGCGGTGGGATACTCCCGTGTCTCGGAAAGCACATTAAGTCATTGGTCCTACGCCTGATCTCTCTCCCAGCGGACTATTAGAGTGAGGGAAGAGAGAGTGCACCTGTGTCTCCGCAGTCACTTGTGCACTGTAATATCTCTCGCGCTGAAGGCTAGACTTCGCTGAGATTGGTCACTATGGCCGAAATTCTGTCTGGAGGACTATTAGACGAGAATGCAAACTTGTAAGAATGTTGATACGTCTATTTAGTTTTCCAAGTTCTACTGCTAACTAGTTATACGAGTTCTTCCAACTACGTTCCGTCACTCCGTCTCTCAAAGTTAGAGATATAATAATATAATTAGGAATACTTTCCTAATTGTAATACTGTAACCAATAGCTCAAGTTTCTCGGTTAGTAAGTAGGCAGTAACGAAGTGGGTGTTACGAAAACAGAACAGCGCAAACTTGGTTAGTTTGTAAACTAGGTTTTAATACTTACAAGTAAATAATAGTTCTCATGTTGCAATCAATCTGCCTAGTCTTTCCCCAACTATGTTGGGGTTGGCTTTCAGTCTAACCGGATGCATCTGAAGCCAACAGGCCAGATAGGCAGTCGCTAAAATACTAGTTAGTATTTTTACATAGAGTGACTGCCTATCTGGTCTCCACAAACAAGTTAATACAATACCCCCTGGTAAGACTGAGAGGTTGTCAGACTCTCGGGCTTCTGACTACCACCCGTAATGACTGTCAAAGATCTACTAATGACATCTACTACCAGCGACCATCCATGGACCAACCTCGGCAAGCGTAGCTTACCCTTCGATAGACCCATGCGGCAGTTATTATTTAGCCAAGAGTTAATAGTTCACATTTCAATTTAGAACATCTAAATCTTCTCGCGTTGTCCTTTGAAAAACATTGGATAGTGAAGTATTTATGAAAATTTATGTAGACATTTAAGTTGCCATATACCATATAGTTGTTGTCGTCATGTGCTATATTCAATAAATAATATTGTAGTTCTTGGAATAATATACCATTACGCCAGTTTTCCTCGAAGGGTTAGGCAGAGGTGTACTTAAAGTACACCCACATTTCGACAGTTATGTAATCTTCTGAGAAAAAACATAAAGGCTCACTTTACGGAACATCTCTCTAATTTCAGGCTGGCTTGGCATTTTGATCATGTAGGCGTCGCAGTCAAGGCTTATAATAATACATATCCGAATATCCAACATCTTGTAATTATTTGACGAGGCGGATCTTTAATTGGTATTTGCACATAATTGGGCACCAGGGTAGGCCTTTATTAAATGTGTCAGGATAATTCAGAAACTTTCGGAGACCGAGCCGAATTTCTTACAAGTCATTGACATCGAAAAACGTGCCTAAATCTCTCTTATAAACATTGTATCTAATATAATAAAAGTTACGAATGTACCGAGAAAGGAGATACCGAAAATTCTGTTACTTAAATAAAACGAGATTGCTATTTTTATTGAATAAATAAAATAGAAAAGCCAGTAAAGAAAAGCCCATGTAAAATACTGGTATTCAGCTGCATCCGGTTAGATTGGAAGCCAACCCCATCACAGTCGGGAAAACGCTAGGCAGATGATGAAATAAAATAGAAAAGCCTCGAATTTCCATATCTACTGGGACGTCCGTAATTTCTCACTAATAATTATATTATTGTTTTACGTAATCATAATGTTGATGCGTAAAGAATTTTGAATCGGAAAGTAATGTTTTTTTTTATTATTTTATTTATCATCACTGTAAGTAATATTTTCAACGCAATGTATTTTGTTGATAAATAAATGACGTATGACTTAATCAGATGCTACAGCAACCGATATGGGCTAATAATTAGTAGCTACCTCATAAAGGCTCCCACAGACAACACGACGCGACTCTAGTAAAACAATTTCTATGAAAACATAATGGGAATTTGTTCTACTAGAATCACGTCGCATCGTAGCGTCGTGCCGGTCTGCGGGGGCCTTAATATTGAAACGAGATCGATAAATTATAAATGATTTTATTTCTGTAAGTAGGTTTAGACAAACAAAACTAGATGAGTTCGGAGTTTCCTACCAGACTACTCTGAGAAGAAAGACCGAAACAAACTCAGAGGTCGCTTTAAATGTCCAGATATAATCTTGGTCATATCATGGTGAAGGCCATGAGTAGTGTCTGAAATGGCCTTTTGAGGAAAGAACCACAAAGCTTTGATTGGACCTTTTTGTCAATGCATGCATTTGTCAGTATCATAATAAAATATCAATCCAAGTTCAACACACACAATAATATATAATCTGCGGTGACGTCAACTCTTGAACTTTTTTAAATCGAAAACTTTATTTAAACGCTCGCGCTTTCCTAAACCGTTTTCAGTCACTTTTCTAATCAAATTCTGAGCGACGAAGGCCGGATTTTGGTAAATCTTTTTGTCAACCTTTTAAACCAGTTGGAGCTTATTATTCACGAGAAATAGGATCGGTCGTGATAATCGTACACTGTAAGTATATTGCGTTAAGGTTTTTCGTATTTAAACGTGAACGAATGTTCTTGTGAGAATTTATCCGCTTATTTTTATTTGTAACGTAACCTTAAATGTTTTGGTTAATATTTATTTTTCATTCATACAAAGACTGCTTAGCTTTCAATTCAATCTATCTGCCTAGCCTTTTCCCAACTATGTTGCGTTCGGCTTCAAGTCTAACCGGATGAAGCTGAATACTAGTATTTTAAATGGAGCGACTGCCTATCTGGCCTCTACAACCCAGTAACTGGGAAATACGATACCCTTGATAAGACTGGTTTTCAGACTTTTGGGCTTCTGACTACGTAGGTCTATGACAGTCGTTACGACTGTGAAAGATCTACGAATGACAGCCGGGCTGCTTAAATGGCTTTTGCTTTTGCGATTTGTAATGGATGGTCACCCATCTACGAACCGACCGCGGCCAGTGTAGCTTAATCTTCGATCGACCCGTGTTATTATTTAGCAACAAGCCCCTGACTGGTTAACTTTTAATTAAAAGCAACAAAATCGACTTCCTCTAAGAATTAACTCCAGATTAAAATCCTCTTTAAATTCGAGCGAGCGAATAAAGAAATAAAACCATTGTCAAAGAGACAAAAATATATCTTGGATGTGAGGATGACCTTGTGTAAAGACCGGAAAATTCGTATCCGGATGGAATAACGAAGATCGTAATCTGTTACCCGTGTCATACGTGTCATGACGGTACTTTTGTGGCTTTAAATTTAACTAGCATACTTAAATCTACTCTAATCATAGCATGCATAATCAATAATGCTCCCACTGTTTGGATACAGGCCTCCTGTCTTCGAGAGGGAATGGGCCATTATCTACCACGCCGGCCCAGTGCGGGTTGGTGGATGTCACATGTCTTCGATTTTTTTGGTTCTAGGTCATGCCGGTTTCCTCACGATGTTTTCCTTCACCGTTTTGAGAGCAGTGGTGATGAAATTAGATACACAAAGTAAAGCGCCTGTCTGGGTTTGAACCTAAGGTACACACACCACAATAGAGTTTTTCGGCTATTATATTTTAAATTACTATTTTAATGTATCTTTTTGTTTGGGTATATCCTTTTACTTCCTTTATTATGGAATTGGTATCTATATAGCAAAATGTTGGTGCCGATGACTGTGATGGGAGTTTTGTCATTGATTTGTCATTATTTTCCGTTTTGTAGCGTTCACAATATAATATGTCGAAGAACATACAGACGCCAGTACATGAAGTTACCCTAAACTGTCAAATTTTCCCAACCTTAAACCTTAATGCTTTAGCGATAAAGTTGAACGTCTATTAAAGAAATTTGAAAGATTGTATGTAGTAGTTTGATGTGCTGGCGTCTGTACATACCTCGGACAGATATTATCACCAAAAGATATTACAACAAAATAAATAAACAAAAGAGTACAGTTAGCATGGAAAAGATAAATTGACAAAAACCCTAGGTACGACTCAAAGCTAAGGAAAAAATATCTTATGCATGTATTCTACCCACCATGACATATGGATGTCAAACATGGAGTGTAACGAAACAAAATATGCGTTAACTTGACACCTGCCAATACAGTATGTAAAGACTGTTAACTTGACGTTGAGCAGAAACATTTCGAAATATTTGACATACAAAAACTTAGATGAAGGTGCGCAGGTCGTGTGATGAGAAATAATAAAGATAAATGGGCTAAGGATGTTACGGAAGGCGGTATTTTAGGAGGACGATATTAGGAAAATAGCTGGTGTTACTTGGAGAAGAATGACCCATAATCGCAAAACGCAAGACAGTCCCAATACCGGTGTCACAAGTTTAATACGTTACTTTATATTTTAGTTTAAGTTAACTTTCATATTCATGTTTTGTAAGATTGTGGAATGATGGCTATTATTATTATTTAGCATAATCCGCCTATAGTGTTCCCGCTGCTGGGCTACAGGCCACCTCTCAGTGAGAGGGAGTGGGTCGTAATCCACCAACGAGGCCCAGTGCAGGTTGGTGGATGTCTTCCATTTTTTTTTCTGAACGGGCCTACTCTTGATCTCGTTTTGTTCTAGGATATGCCAGTTTCCTCGTGATGGGAAACCTGGGAATTGAACCCAGGACCTCATGCTTACTAGTAGCGCTTGCGACCACTACACCAACGAGGCAGTGTTTTATAAACATGCTTTAAAATGAAGTCTAAACTTGAACGTTTGTAAAACAAACTAAATTGAGTAGTACGTGTTGGTTAGTAAATATTGTGAAACGAGATAGTAGACAATGTGGTAGCGCGTGCGGATAGTTAAAAGGCTTACCCAGATAAAAATACTCTTGGATCGTGAGTCATCATCACCATCATTTCGCCGAAAGACTTCCACTGGTGTCGTCATCTAGGAGGTATCTATTCGTATGAAATTTGTGCATGTCTCATGTAGGCACGTGTGGCCACAAAAGTCGTCGAACGAGAATACATCGCTTTTCAGAGTTTACATAACACATACATAATCAGCGTATAACGTTCCCGCTGCTGGGACACGGGCCTCCTCTCTGGAAGAGTTTATTTACTTGTTAATTAACGAATGTGGGGAAACGAATTATTTCCCTTGAGCTTTCAAATATCCAGGAAGTGCCTTTCCTTTCGACCCATTATTTATCCCTTCTTAATAATGCTTTCCGAAATTCTCGTACAGACGCCAGCAGGTCAAGCTACCCAAAACTGTCAAATTTTCGAAATCAATCTTGAACCTTAATGCTTTAGCGATAAAGTTGAAAATTCATTAAATAAATTTGACAGATTGTAGTGGCTTGATGTACTTACTTATTAATACTTCAGGTATTTTTGATATTTGAATATTTTGGAAATTATTGATTGGTATTATTTCCACCTAAAGTGATTTTATAAAAACACTAGCTTCTGCCCGTGACTTCGTCCGTGTAGAATTTCTTGTTCCCCTTCCCACCCCGTGGCATCGCATCACCTGCCCGCGCTATTACTTTTTTTTCTATTTTTCCGGATGGGAAATCATCAAATATGAGTGTCAGACTCTTACTGACTAAAACCCACCCATGTTCCTTCCTTTGCCCTTTATGTTCCGGGGTAGCGGTAACCCTTTCGGACAATCCCGCTAACCCGGCAGGACCGCGCTATTACTTCGTTTTCGCTTTAGAGTTCCTTCTAACTTTTTTTTATCTTTGCTCGGCTCCAAAGAGCCGTAGCTTGATGTTAATACCGTGAAGCATTCCTCAGGAATTGGGCTATCAAATGCAAAAAGAATTTTTCGAATCCGACTGGTTGTTCTAGAGATTAGCGCGTTCAAACAAACAGCCAAACAAACTCTTCAGCTCTATTAATTAGTAAGTACATGTACGTACTTTTTATTTTTTAGCATTTCTATCATCTGGTATTGCCATCTTCTATCTACTCATACATTGAAATAATATTATGTGGGCTGTATACTTACTAAATAGGCAGAATAATAATGTACGTACGGCAGCTATGTTTTCTTTGCGTTTGGCAATTAGTGAAACTCACTAATTGGGAGAAAAATGGGGTACTTAATACTCTTTTAGAATATATATTGGTACTGTAAGGGTTGTAGTAGTTAACTCTGTACACCGATTTGTCGTGAAGGTTTCTAAGTTTAGTTAGTATAGAGAAACCCGTTCCACTAAGATGCACTAAGTAGTTAAGTTTATTTAAATTAAGAGTAAGTTACAGTACTAGAGTGGAAGGCGATTATTTCTCTCAGTTGTTGATAGTTACACAGTTATAAGCTCACTATGTTTTAATTCGTTAGTCATGTTGTTTTATAATGTTAATTTATGACGCGCATCGTTGGCCTAAAGTCGGTTACCGAGTAAGCAGAAAAATGTTTAACTTTTATAATTTTTTTTAACATTAGAGCAAAATTAGATGTACCTAAATATACAAGACGAGGACATTTACAAGGAGGGGCTTGTGGCTAAGTAATAACAGCCACACGGTTCGATTTACTTGCCGCGGTTAGTCCGTGGATGGGTAAGTATCTATCTTAACATACTGTAGCGGTATCTACAACGCCACATGCGAACAACGCGTCATACTCACGTCACGCAAATCCTGCATCTCGCAAGCAGAGTTTACCGCGCAATTAGCATAGATACAATTTCCTAACATCAATCGTTGGGCAATTGCCCGCCAGACACAACTCCCGTCTGGCTGGAGGATCCTCCCTTTTCTATGGAGGATGAGTGAACTTTACACCCTGTTCCTCATACCTCTATAAAATTTCATCCTAGTCTGTTATGCCTTTTTTGCGTGAAAGCTTAACAAACAAACACACAAAAAATCAAATCAATCAAATATTTTTTTTTATTCTTTTTTTTGTTATGCGTCGTCAGAAGCCCGAAAGTCTGACAACCAGTCAGGTATTACCCAGTAACTGGTTGTGGAGGTCAGATAGGCAGTCGCAGTCGCAGTATACTGGTATTCAGCTGCATCCGGTTAGACTGGACGCCGACCCCAATATAGTTGAGATAAGGCTAGGCAGATGATGATGAGGACATTTAAAGGTACTTACCTAAGTAAGGAATAACCGAGCTTTTTATAAAATTAAATAACCCACCCAATTGGGAATTTTAATCGAGAAAAATTAAGGATTCTTGAGAAGCCTCTGAAGAATTCACGATAAGAATAAAAAATACAGGACATTTTTACGATATCGGCTCGGTTCGCGATAATTACGTCATCAGTTACTCGTATAAGAATTGAGTTCCAAGTAATAAAATCAGAGTTTTATGTCCTTCACCTACTTACAGACTGACGGGTGTAATTTTTGTACCAAGATAGTTACTTTACAGCACCCTTATTGCGAAATACACTTTCAGTCACAATCTGAATCATTTAGAAAGAAATAGCTAATCCAACGCTTCATGTTTGAAAAGTTTGTCTGCTCAACAACGTAAATAACGCAATGAATGTTGTTCATCTGTCAAAATGAAACCCATTGCTACTGATAGTGTGTTACGCAATTACCCCGCAGGTCCATCTGATGAAGAAACCAACCGATTATCGCTTGGGTATCTAAGTACCAACAATTTTATAAACGTTACAATAACGTTATGGTAACGAGTAAGTTTGTACACGTTAGGCCCGTATTTTTTAACGATAACGTATAAAACCATAATATCGTACCTGTATACCCCGAAGGGTTAGGCAGAGGTGTACCTACTTAGTATCTACCTACACCCAAATTTCACACGTTCAACCGGTCACAAATCCAGACTCGGGACTACTACTGAGTAATTCCAGATGAAACCACAGACGGCCGCACTGACCCACGCACAATGGTCCACTTGAAGGACTAAGTGCAGAAACCAAACCAATAACATAGAACATTCCGGATGAAAAACCAAATAACGTTTCACCCGACCTGGGAATCAAACCCAGGACCTCAAACTTAGCTACTGCTGCGCTTGTGATCACGAAACCAACGAGGGAGTTGAGTCAGTAAAGTAAAAAAACAGATTTAAATTAATATTCTAGAAAATTCAAGTGATAACTAATGTACCTACGTGTCGTCAGCGAGAAGCGATATTACTTTGTGCAAAACATCAAGTTATAAACAAGCGGACCTTACGACCTCATCTGCATTAATTGCACGATTAGGTACAACTATCAACATTTTACACTATAACAATAACTGTCCACGCGATTATAGACCCTAGAACTGTTTAAGTAAGTGTGAAAATAGCATCAAATTCTTATGCTATAGATGGAATTCGCGTGGGTGTGTTCGCTTGGGTCTCATTTATTAAAATTATCTGACAACTATAAAATTAATAAGCTTGATTTCAATGCGACCATGTATGTAATAATAAATTATTTACATTAAATGACAAAGACTTAATTAATTGCAAATTAATATAATCGCGAAGGCAGTTTGGTACAATTTTGAAACAAAAATCCAGGGTAGTGGAAATTATTCCTAACTAGCTGCGCCCCGCGGTTTCACCCACATAAGTTTCGATTCCGTGGTAATATCGGGATAAAAAGTATCATATTTGTTAGTGGTGGCTGGTTATAAACTATCTGTGTGCCAAATTTCATCCAAATCCGTTTAGTAGTTTTTGTGTGAAAGAGTAATAAACATCCATCCATCCATACAAACTTTCACGTTTATAATATTAGTAGGATACGAGTAGTAGAACTTCTTTTGCATAGTATTCAATCGTCGAATCCGAAAACTTTGAGGAAATAGTCCATTCGCTTCGTCAATTAGCAAACCAAACATAGGCTCGATTCTGAAAATATCGTCCTTGCTTCCATTTGATAAAACAAGGAAATTTCTTATTTAACCATTGGTTGGTCTAATAATTGAGGGGCTTGTGCTAATAACAGCCTCACGGATCGATCGATCAGGTTTAGCTACGCTTGTCGCGTTTGTTCCGTGGATGAGTGACCATCTTTCCTTCCGTGCCTCGGAAAGCACGTTACGCCGTTAGTCCTGGCTGTCATGCGTGTATCTTTGGCAGACGTTACGGGTCTGTCTTACCAAGTGGTATCGTATAACCCAATAACTAGGTTGTGGAGGTCAGGTAGGCAGTCGCTTCATGTAAAATACTGGTATTCAAAGCACGGCTGTCCTTCGTGGATCTTTGACAGTCGTTATGCGTCGTCAGAAGCCCGAAAGTCTGACAACCAGTCTT
This sequence comes from Apamea monoglypha, assembly GCA_911387795.2. Classification (NCBI taxonomy): domain Eukaryota; kingdom Metazoa; phylum Arthropoda; class Insecta; order Lepidoptera; family Noctuidae; genus Apamea; species Apamea monoglypha. Next base: position 4,632,476 of record OU426931.1, read on the forward strand.
TGCAAGGGGTATTACCCAGTAACTGGTTGTGGAGGTCAGATAGGCAGTCGCTCCATGTGAAATACTGGTATTCAGCTGCATCAGGTTAGACTGGAAGCCGACCCCAACATGGTTAGGAAAAGGCTAGGTTGGTCTAATAATATGAACATACCAAATACCAATGTCCTCTTGGCAGGACTTGGGAATTTCTAAAAGATTTTTAATAGGTATCAAATAAAATCAAATCAAAAGTCATTTATGCAATCTTGGCTGAGAATCAGTACAAGAAACGTCCCCCAAAACACCTGCCCTTCACATAGGATTATTTAAATGTAATAGCTTAACGTCAGGCGCGCTAGAGTTCAAAACACGCCTTTTTGGCAAGAAATACTGCGTATTTTCCTTTTGCTCCCAACTATTTCGGTGCATTATGATTATACATCCCTGCCTAACCCTTCCGGAAAAACAAGCGTGATTATGCTGTTTGTATTATTTCGGACAAAAATTCTTAGCACGAGCCCCGGAAGTAAAGCTGTGGTTAGTACATTACTGTTGAATTTTATAGGGGTGTTATTATAGGTAAATGTACCTAATAACATCCCTATCCCTATAACTATGCCTTTTTCAGCTTACATTCAGCCAGTAGTAATAATTTAAAAAAGTTCACATCAGAGATCAGACCAGATCAGATGATCTCAGTCTCCATCTGTCAAAAATACCTCTAATTTCCCTACATTTTTGACAAGTTTTTGACATTGATTGTCGCTGAGATGAGAATGCGACTTCTGGAATCGGCCTCGGTCGGATCTTCTTTAATTCATTTTTGCTTTTCAGTATACCTTATGTTAGTGTCCATCGAATTACTTGTTTTTCTTTCTTTCTATATGCAGAGAAAATCCATAATAATCATAATATAATGTTCCCACTGCTGGGACACAGGTCTCCTCTCTGTGAGAGGGGAGTGGGCTGTTATTTACCACGCGATACGGGTTGGTAGATGTCACAAGATTTCGAATGTTTGGTTCTAGGACATGCCGGGTTCCTCACGACGTTTTCCTTCACCGTTTTGGGAGCAGTGGTGTTGAAATAATTTACACAATTTGCTGAGAATCAGGGTTCGAACCTACGACGTATAACTCGTAAGTCGCGGCCGTTATAACCGGGCCACTACAGCTCCTAATAACATTATTATGCCAGTAGTATTGCGCTACAAAACTTCATTATAATAACAAGTTTCTTGAGATTCAAACGGACGGATTTCTTTGAAGTCATCGTAAAGTAATTTTTGTTAATAAACAATTTGATTAATTACCAATGTGTTAATTCCAACCATTCTTACCATACAAAGCGAAGAGGGCCCTAAAATTCACATAGGTAATCTTTAACCGACCCTGAAGGTAACCCCTAGAAAGGGTGTCTCTCCCAAATTCTTGGCGCTGAGTTGGCAACACGAGAAAGTTTAGGTACCCAATTCACGATTGCTCGATCAAAGTCAGTGTCGAATTACACAAGATATTGGCTGGTAACTATTGAACATTAAAAGAAGGCCTTTGCTCGGTGTTTTAAAACTTTTTATAGAGTTTTCTCGAAAAACACGAGAATAGGTTACGATCTGATAAAAATATGGCCCAGTAGGCAACGTTATTAGTGGGACTGACTTTCGAGAATGTGCTGGATAACCTCATAGGGTAAGATAGAGAACTTAGCGTTAACTTACGCTTCAATCCGTCAAAATCACGCTTTTTGGCATAATTTTGACACATAGAACCGTAACCACGCTACAGTCCGTTCACATTTATTTTACCTCTGATTTTGCATCGCTGTCAAAAGCACAGTGATCTTTATTGTCGTTGCAACAAGGTTGCTGTTGGATTGCTGCCATTGACAAGTCTGTCAAAATCACAGTGAACTTTATTGTCGTTACGATAAGGTTGCTATTTGGTTGCTGCTGTCAGAGTTAAATAACTGAAGATACCCAGCACATTCTGAACAGTCAGCCACACTAATAACGTTACTTTACTATGCCATATTTTTCCATTATCGTATAACCTGAAGTTACATTAACAAAGATACTTAGTTATATTTTTATTAAAATAAAAATATAATATCCTAATCTAACAAAAACTATTAACAAACTTAAATATGGCGTCGAAATATTCCTCCGCATCCCTGTCGACTGGTAATGTACCCAAGAGACTGGCGGCATAGCTACGTTGAATGGCAATACTTATCCACTGGCCAAGGTAAAAGCCAGCCCTTGTGTCACGGGAAGTGTCAACCAGCCGATTGTTTTCATTATAGTTACTTCGAACAACCAATTTTCTGGTTAGACATATTAAAGTTAATCATTGTTTAAGATTTTGCTCGTGTATTTGTTTTGGCAATACCGAATTAGCTACTAGTTTCGAAACCTTTATTCAAGAGCTCACACCGCGACACCGCGCGTGACACATAAGTGAAACTGTAAACAAATAAGCAAGTTATTGGATAAACTTACCAAACGTAAGACGTTCATTTACGTGGTGTATATCGTGTTTCTGTTAATTAGATTATGTGAAGTGTGTAAATTCGGCGTTAAAACAATAATGTCTAAGGTATATTAACGATTCAATATCTCTTGCAGCCACTTTGCTTTCACTTTTAATCATTTTATTTGTACACATCATACTATTTATGTAATTACATATTTATTTAGTTTTTTTGTAATTTGAAACAAACTTATTTTACTTTTATTACCGAACATGTTTTGATAATAAATGTTTAGGGGTATGGTAAACCCTCCATATTGGTGCCCAAGATAAAGCCTTGCTTGGTTTGGGGCCAATGGAAAATCTCTGTAATATTATTATACAACAACCCCTATGAGATGAAACACAAACATAAATATTTGAAATTTCGCCATCCACTTCCCAACACTATTTTCCTACATTATACACTTCACTCACAACAATATCACATCACTATACACACATCCTTTCCAAACAAAGTACAAATTCGGACTTAATACAAGTACCTGAGGCATTTTCTACCAGTCAAACTTAGGGTGATGGCGAAATAAAACATGGCCGGTGCAACAGAATGGATAGATAACTCGAAATATAATAAATACTAATACGTAGATACATATAAACAGAATAAACTTTGTCAGGAGTAATAATGATAGGTAGAGGAGGACATATTCGTTAGGAGTCTAGTGTACACTAAGCACTAGATAACCATGTGTATAACACTTTCAATGTAGGTACAGACGCCAGCACATCAAGCTACTACAATCTGTCAAATCTCTTTAATAGATTTTCAACTTTATCGTTAAAGCATTAAGGTTCAAGGTTGATTGGGAAAATTTGACAGTTTCGGGTAGCTTGACCTGCTGGCGTCCGTACACTAGCGACCCCACGTAATCAAGGCGTCAATAGCTTAATGCTAATGACAAATTAATTAATTCTCTCGGTGTTGGGTTAAGAGGAAAACTGATAGTATTTTTGATAGATTGAGACAAAGATTAGAATGCGTCGTTCTTGAAAATACGGGAATTGCCCATCAGGTTGTATGGTATGTGTTTTTTTTATTGGAAAGTTGCATTATGATTAGAAACTATGTGCCTTGTAATAGTTTAGGTTACGTAAATTTTCACGTTCATTAGTTAAGTATAACAATTGAGGTTAAGGGTTAAATGAGCCTAATCCTAAAAATAAGGCTTTGAAAAGTATACATTTCATACAACAGAAAACTTTCATAGCTTTGGTAATATCGCCTTCCATAGGTCCTGTGGTTATTGGCCTGATAATCTGTGTGACAGGTTTTCCTAATGCAGATACCAGTCTTCCCACAAAGGATATATCATCAACTCATAAACCCAGCCTATCGCAGTCCACTGCTGGACATAGGCCTCTCCCAGGCCGCGCCACGACACCCTGTCCTCCGCCTTCCACATCCAGTTTGTCCCAGCCACTTTCTTAAGGATTGATCAGATGTTGTAATCTTCATATTTTTCAAGGCGCCTTTGTAGAAGTGAAATAAATATGTTTATGTTCACGATACACGTTTATCATGAATACGTTCAACCCTTATCAGTCTCGTATCGTCGATATCGTCTAGAATCTTTGCCAGTTGTTGTCCTGCAGCTCGTGCGGGGTCGCGACGACCCCTAAGGTCACTAGTGGCAGGTGTCAGCTCGTTAGTCCTATCGGCACATCTTGACATGCAGACAAAACACGCGTCGGTCTGACTTGCTTACTACGACACACGGTGTACGGTAAAAAGATTTGTATCTATCACTCATATTGATTTACGGTGAAGGAAAATATTGTGAGGAAACTTGTAATCAATCACGTAGCACTGTCGCAATCAAAATTGCAATTACTGCTTGATCCTCGGGCAAGGTTATAATGAGTTTTTCTTTTAGGAAATTCACCTTATTGTATAAATACCTATATTCTGAGCTAATAAATGAATATTCTATTCTATTCGCACTTGCTACGCGGAGTCAGGATATATTTCCGACTAGCTGTGCCCGCGACTTCGTTTGCGTGCATGTCGAAACAAATTGGATTTCATGGGTTTTAAATTTCTTTGCGCGGAACCCTTATTCTTTTTCTAAAATAAAAGTAGTCTTATAAAGTTTACTCCTTATAATATCAGCTATCTGCCAGTGAAAGTCCCGTCAAAATCGCCGCCGTTGCGGAGATTAACCGGAACAATCAGACAGACAGATGGACAGAAATTTAAAAAATTGCTATATTTTATTTCATTATGCATTTAGTAAAATTTGTCTGTTATTTTGACATTACAAACAGATACTTCAATTTTAGTTATTTGTATGTACAGATTCATGGCAATAGGTCGCCCCCTCACCTGGCCTATCCTGGGTGTCCACTCCTCTGACTCTCATCAGGGAATAGTGTAGTGTCATTAATGTTATATATTTACTGTAAGACACCGTTGCTGCTGCTAATATTATTATATGTAAATAATGACGATGATATCTATAAACAACAATGCTCCCATGCTGTGCGCATTGCAGATATGTAAGGATAGTGTAGTCACTACATTGATGTAAATGTTTGTGTGTTCCATGTAACAACTTGTACAGTTACCTGTGTTTAATTGTGTGCTCTCAAAACTAAGCGTCATAACATCACGTTAGTAATAATAATTTCATCACCACTGCTTTCAAAACGGTGAAGGAAAACATCGTGAGGAAACAGGCATGTCCTAGAACCAAAATTTCGAAGACATGTGACATCTACATTGGATTACAATTCACTCCTTCGCACAGAGAGGAGGCCTGTGTCTCAGCAGTGGTAATATTACAGGCTGATTATGTTACGCCTGTATTTCCCGTACAGGAGTATAGTGCAGCTTAATTTCGCTAGCTGTGTGTCTATTGACATAAATGCAGACTCCCGGCTGCTAAAAAAACGTAAAGAAAAAATCCAGTAACATTTTACCGACCCAGGGATAAAACTATGCTTAGCTGTCGGTCGTAATGGGGACCGACAAACCAAAAAGGCGGACAAGCAAATAAATCAAATTATAATCTAATAACTGCCCTCTCTTAGCACATATAATTTGGCTTATATTTATCGCTACTAGGGGTAATTTTAACAAGTTGGGGCGTCGTACGACTCAAAGAGCTGTTCCCAGAATTGTACCATCATTTTAAACGTAATTATAATCCGTATAGGCAGCCAAAAATATCCCTAAAGAGGGTTACAAAATTCTTTGATGCCATTACATACTTTAATTTAATTGCTGGTTTTTTACATAATAAACTAGAGACCAAACAAACTGACTGATTGTTTGACATTTAAGCATTAGTACTAAGCCAAATAATACGTCATATTTAAATGTTTAATTCTTGATATCTTTTCCCTCTGCTGACAGGGTAATACCCCTGTTGGCATAAAATTTTAAGGCATAATATAGTTTGGCATAACGTTTTCGCATAACTTTTATTAGCATAATAATACTGCTGCATAATAATACTTTGGCATATTGCAAAGGTTAGCATAACTATCATTTAGTCTAATATGTTTTGGCTTAAGTTGGAGTTGCATAAATTTTAAAGGCATTTAGCATAATAGTATTTAGGCATACAATTATTAGGTATGATGTTTCCTGATATTTACTACTGTTATTGAATCATATGGGTTAGGTTAGGTTAGAACAGTAACAGATCCCCTCTATTGTTGGTGTTGTGGTTTGGGTTAGAATGCGTTTTTAACATTATGCTTTATAAAATTATGCTTCATTATGCTAGCAGTATTTATGGCAACAAGCTTTATGGTAAAACATTTATGCCTAATAATATTATGCGTAATGATCATTATGCTGAATTTCGTTATGCTAATGTAAATTATGATAATATATTTTATGCTTATCATTAGTCAACCTGCTGACAGTACCAACATTTTATACAGCGTAATGAAATAATCAAAGATTCCACTTACTTATATTCTTTGCTTTATTTAATAAAGGATTCCGTATTTAGAACTCTCCTCGTTCTTCACAGCATAATGTTTTAATCTGTGTTACTTTACGTACTATTGTATTAAATCAAGTTCTTCTTACTTAACGGACAGTTGTGCTGCTGGGGAGTTTGTTGCGCCACTTCGTCCCAGCTAAAGCACTCGGCAGTGGTGAAGGGCGGACGTTTTGAAGGACTATCTCATGTAATTTTGACGTTTTAGGAGTGTTGGTTCTAAGCCTAAGTTAAAAAATGACTTCCGAAGGCCAATTCCCGTATTTAGAAACGTCAAAATCTAGTCGCAGTGTCATCTCGGCGACAAACAAATATCAAAAACTTGTCAAAATGTAGGGTTCGTAGATCAGACTGTGAACGTTCTTAATATTACGAGGATTGCCTCTCAGGTTTTGATAAAACTCACTACTTCGCTTTCAATCTCGTCCATGCCCTTTGATAATTTTCCCTCCTTTTTATATACTTGTAAATTTTTTTTTTAAACTGTTAGCTTTTTAATTTATGTAAATATACATTCTGGAAACCCATTATCTTTCTTCATATTTAAATAAACAGCAGCGAATGTGAGTGATCAACGTTGACAGACACTCATTCCCGTAATTATACAGAATGAGTGTTTGTCAACGTTAATTACTCCACATTTTATGACTCACAAGAGTCTTTTAATATAATTTTTGTTTAGGGTAGGGGCACAATTGAGAGAATTGTTTTGTTACTAAGATTTCCTCAGATTGCCTGACTGGTGCTTCTTCTTAGCGTTTCGATGGCAAACTAAATGGACTCGGCCCAGAATTCGGTTAAGTGTTTAGCGCCATGACTAGCATCCATCAGGTCCTGTAACGTGCAGCTGACAGGACACGTAGGACATGATAATAAGCATCCCATCGTTTGTGGAACAGCACCACATTTACACACCAATTTATTCATTTGTAATGGATACACAAAAACACCTCCTTGATTGAAAAAGTTATGAACGTCCAGCACACATTGGGCAGCCCAGCTGTTGGTTGGATTGTGTGCATGCTGAAAACATTATTCTCACAAACATGAAAAGATAAATATTATGTATTTTTTTATTATAAAAACTTTATTCATCTTCGACGACATAATACAATCTGACACCAATCTATTCAATTATTCTCTCTAGCACAGCGATCTACCATAATTCTGTCGCCAAGTTAATTTCAAGAAAAATTGCGTCTTGAATATTCCGGTGTCTAAAGATTTGACCCATACCCATGTATGGGTCAAATCTTGCAAAGTGAATTAAAACCACTTCCTCTTATCCTACGGAGTTAAAATTTTACATACTGATTCTTTTTTGGTGACAATGCATTTTTTTAATTATATGTATAGAGCTACAACGTGTGAAGAAACTCGCACATCTACTGCGCTGATGCAGACAAGCTGTAGGTAGTAATCTATCACCCAAATCAAAAGTACCACTTAAGCTAATCGTTCACTATTAATTATTAATAATAACAAACAATTAATCATGAACAGTCGTGATCCCACTTTGCAATAATCGACACCATTTGTTTCCCTTTGCTACTCCCATGGGGGGTGACCTATTGGCTAACGGAAACTTACGTAATTAAAACTTATGATAGAGGTAATAACTAAGAAAGTAAGTTGTGTCATTCTGAACTGTTCTAGCAAGCAGTTTAGCTTTTATCATCATTTTCTGTCAAAGTCAAATAATTTATTTCAGGAATGCCATTAACAGGTTGAATGCCGTAATTACGGAAACAATTAAAAGCTTCTGTGGCTCGTGTTGATCCACGTTCATGCCAAGGGTTAGAAGGCACTTGAACGTCTTTACAAGAAAAGAGATGATTGATTCTAGATGCCGCTTCCAATAGGTAGTTTCGTATGGAGAAGAATGGGAAAGAAACTCCACAGAACATTAACTCTAAATTTTTTTACAATATTTTTAGTTGGTAATATCGTTTTCTTATAGCAAATTCTGTATGCTATCCCTACGACCCGTCTGTAATGAATAATTGACTGCCCCGTTGGCCTCGTGGTCGCAAGCGCGACTGCAGAGCGTTGTATCCTGAGTTTGATTCCCGGGTCGGGCAAAGGTTATTGGGTTTTTCCTTTGGGAATTGCTTTGTAAGAGCCTGGACTTTGGAAGTTGGTGGTATAATAACTCCGTGCCTCGGAAAGGATGTTAAGCCGTTGGTCCTGCGCCTGATCTCTCTCCGGTCGTGTCGGATTGACAATGAGAATGAGGGATGAGTGAGAGCACCTGTGTGTGCGCACACACTTATCCACTATAATATCTTCCACGCCCAAGGCAGGTCTCCGCTGAGATTGATCGCCATGGCCGAAATTCGATCGTTCAGTGTTGTTCTTTTTGCTTATAACAATTTATCACTATTATCCTTATAAAAAGCCAAGAGATCATAGTAGTCTCTCATGACTGATTTGTTTATCAAGTTTTTTATTTGATCCAATATAATATGGTTTTTTTTTTTTTTTTTCGCGGTGGAAATCCTTATGGACTTCCTCCATCGTGGGGGTGACGGAGGGTATTCTTACCGGATAAAACCACCGCGGTGTTCCACCTCTGTCTATGGCCGGTGCGGGATTCGCATAAGCATTCACCGCTCTCCAGACAGGTCTTGACCCGCTGTTCCTCAGCGGGTCCCACCTCCCCGTAAATATAATAAGGTATGACAGATGTTCATGTTTTACAATGAACATTTACAGTTTAAGGACTGACAACATGATCATTCTAATTCTCTTGCCCTTATCCCAATTTATTTGTGGTCGGCGCAACATGTCTTTGTCATCCATACTTCTCTATTAGTCGTCATCTCGGTAGTCACGCCCTTCCTTGCTATATCATCTCTCATACCGTCCATCCATCGTCTTGTGGTGGCATCTACATCGCCACATGCGAACCACGCACCACACTGACGTCACGAAAAATTCTGCATCGCACAAGCATATTGTTTACCACGCAACTAGCATTATATGCAAAGTTCCCGACATCAATCGCCGGGCAGTTGCCCACAAGACGCAACACTCGCCTGGTCGGAGGATCCTCCCTTTTCCATAGAGGCTGAGTGAACTTTACACCCTGTTCCTCATACCTCTATAGTTTCTTTGGTTTTCCTCTACGCTTATTGCCATCCACATTCTTGCTCCAAACTTTCCTCATGACATTTTCCTCATTCCTGGCTGATTAAGAGCTTAGACATAAAATGCATAATTAAGTTTTCCTCTTTACAACCAACAAAAATCGTGAATCCCCTTATTTTTCCTATTTATCATCTTATGTGTAATCCCTGTGTTATGTACCGAGTGAACCACGCCAATCTGTGGCCTATTCACGTTCGTCCAGCCAGATAGCCGGGTCATACGGCGACCTTCCGAAATGCGATAACGTTAGATATTCTTGTTTTTATTCATATCTCACGACGCTCTGATGTTTTTTTACTAATATGCTGTATTTGTCATTATTTGTTTGTTTGTTATGATAGGTGTGTCAAGCATTCATTAGAATAAACAAAAAGAGATTATTCTGGAAGATACGCAACTAAGAGCTGCGCGTCATAGTTACAACTTTGAAATGATTCAGCTTAGTGTGGCCGGGACATCGACGATCAAAGTGTAACCATAAATTCAGCATATGGTTTTAGACGTAGAAATTTTTGGTCGGTTGTAAAAATAACACACGAGGTCAAAAAAAAAAGTTCAATTCAGAATGTCGTTAAATTTGTAGTTGTAGGTATCACATTTTTTTTTGCGACTCCATACTTGCATTTGCAGATAGAGAACTGACCGTGACGTATATATCCATGTATGGGACAACCTGTTTTTCAATTACATACAATGTTAAAAAAAATAAAATAAAACTAAAAAAATAAAATAAAAAAAACAAAATACACAAAAAAAAGAAAATAATAAAAAAAATAAAAATAAATTAAACTAGTATATTTCTGTAACTTTCTTATACAATATTGTTCTGTGGCAAGGACCACCCAGGAAGCATGTAGCATGCAATGCTTGTATTGGGTGGTTCTGCTCCTCCCTCGGATAAACATATTTTTATTAGAACATACTATTTCTCATATAGGCTGTGTGAATTTGACACCTCTTGGGATCGGGAACGGAATGTTAAGTATGTTTTTATATTTTTGGCATAAAGTCAGCTCAACTACGGACCCCTTAGTGTGCGTGGCCCGTTTTTTTTATAAATTAAAAAAAAAAAACACTACCAGCACCTAGTACTACGAGGATAAAATTAACTCCCGTCGCATGTTGCGAGAAGTACCTACGAGAATAATATATTTTAATTTTACGGAAGGGGGGGGGGGGGGGAGGGTGCGCAAGGTAGTTTTTGTCTTAACAACCTTTTTAGATTTGGCATTTCGTATAGACCGCTAGATCATTTGAATAGCACCTACAGTATTCCACATTGCGCACCCACACTTATAGTGGTAGCTAGAGCTAGTAGCATTTGTGAGACAAATAAACATTTTTTTTAAATGTCTCTCGATGTTTTTCAATCGTTTCAATGCAGTATTCCGCATTGAAACGATTGAAAAACATCCTGAGTGATATAAGCATGGTCTTGAAATCGACGATCTAAAAATAATGCCTCATTTAATCTTAATTCCTATTCCTACGGGTCGAAGCGTCCATCTACAAATTACCCCCGTCAACATTGCTTTGACTAACTGAAAAAATCAAACAATTATTATCTGGGGACCAGAGATTGGGGACCTTGGGAAATCGGTTGTCACGATATAGGCAGGTGATGCGGAGGAATGAGGAAAACGTCGTAAGAAAAGTTTTGAGTATGAATGTCCGATGGTTATAAGAGTATAGGAAGACGAAATGAAGGAAACGATGGATGGACCGGTCAACTGTGTGAAAGATATATGGCAAGAAAGGGAGCAACTACCTAGATGACGAAAAATAGAGAAGTAAGTATGAAAGAAAAAGACACGTCGCGCCGGCCTCAAATAAATTGGGAGAATGATGACCAAAGATCTAGACCTATTAAAAAGAATAATTCTTAAGAATAAGTCTTTAAATAGACTCCGGATCCAGGTTGGCCGAAGCAAGGAAAACCTGTTCGGGTAGAAATTCATAGACGACTCCGTCTTGGAGTGTAAATGTAGTGCTGTTCCACAAACGATGGGACACTTAATATCGTTTCCTACGTGTCTTGTCAGCTGCACGTTACAGGAACTGATGGACGCTGGTGATGGCGCCAAACAAGTGACCGAATTCTGGGCCGAGTCCATTTAGATTGCTATCGACACGCTAAGAAGAAGAATAATTCTCGGCACAAATTGTCACTTCTATTTAGTAGTCCCACAAAAATGAATTGGCAAAAGCTTCATTTACACTTTTTTTTACTAACTTTACACAGGTTTTTGTTGCGTAAAACCAGGAAAGTATTAGCATATTCACAAAGCAAGGTAAAAAGTACTGTAAACAGAGGCACGAATGCTTTCAGGCAAATTGTTAGATTATGGACGCAGCACACTATTCAAGGCTGTCTGTACAGTGCCCAATCTATACTATTTATTTATAGTCTACTAGCGACCTTTATGTTGAATGCTTAAAGATTATAAGTTTGTTATTAAGTCTGTGTTAATTAATAAAATAAGGTTAAAACATATTTAATATACATATGTATAATTAATATATATTAATATATATAATTTAAAAAATTCAGTCAAAAATTAGAGTACATTTATTGTTGATTTAACTAGAAAGATGCACAATTAACAGAAAAGCTGATCACGAAATTAAAACAATGAGAAAGTAAAAAACAATTTTCTGAAATCTAACAAAGCCGAAGAGATTATTTTTTTCATGTAAACGCGCTAATCTCTAGAACTCCCAGTCGGGTTTGAAAAAATCTTTTCACATTAGATAGTCCAATTCTTTAGGGAGGATTATATTCGCGGCTTTAACACCACTCCAAGACCGTGTTTTTTGCTCACTTTGAAAAGAACCCTTAGCGAAAACGAAGTAATAGCGCGGGCGAGCGATGCGATGCGACGCGGTAAGTTCGGTACCGAGAGAGTTTTATTTATTTTAGTATATTGTGTATCGACTACCTCGTGAACGAAGTCGTGGGCAGAAACTAGTTATCTTGTAAATATCATAGCTTCATTATTTCTGTAATTAGTCCTATAAAGATGAACTGAATGAAAGGCAAAAGGCATCTTCTGGGCACGCTTGTTCCATCTTAGACCTCATCCATCGCTTTCCATCAGGGGTGATCAAGATCAAGAGCAGGCCCATTTAGAAAAAAAAAAAAATATTTAGAAGCACTTTCTGGTAGCTAGAAATATCTCCTGTAGCATAATCAGCCCATAATGTTCCCACTGCTGGGACACAGGCCTCCTTTCGCTGAGAGGAAATGGGCCTTAATTCAAAACGCGGGCTCAGTTCGGGTTGGTATATGTCACATGTATTCGAATTTTTGGTTCTAGGACATGCAGGTTTCCTCACGATGTTTTCCTTCACCGTTTTGAGGGCAGTGGTGATGAAATAATTTACACAAAGTAAAGTGGGGTTCGAATCTACGACCGACAACTCGAAAGTCACAGCCATTACCACTGGGCCACCACTGTTCGGGTCTACCTTTTATAGCAGAACTTTTTACGTCATAATATTGTTTTGCATAACAACGGATAGCATAAACTTCATTTCGCAGAAAATCATTTCGCATACACTCAGTTGTCATACATTCAAAACTCATAATTTTGTTAGTCAGAATCATCTTTAGGCATAATGTTTATATCCATAATAATTAAAAAGCAGAACCATCATATCGCAGAAAATTCACAGTCAGAATCGTCTTTTAGCATACATTTTATATCGATAGTCATTAAAAGGCAGAACTGATTTTTTTCGCCACACACATGGGACGATTACGTTAATTGCTACCTCTTTCTGATCAGGCGTTAATGAAATCATTTATTTTTAGTTTTACAGTGGGAGGTAGTTTTTATTAGTTCCTTGTCAAATCGTTTTATTGTGTTGATCAAAACCAAGTTTATTTATTATTTAATTATCATTATTCAATAAAACAGTTGATTCTGCATGTATTTACTCAATAAAACAGTTGATTGTGAAAGCATGCATGCAGCATGCATGTAGCATGCAAGCAGGCATGCAACATGCAGCATGCAAGCAGGCATGCAACATGCAGCAGGCATGCAGCATGCAAGCAGGCATGCAACATGCAGCAAGCATTGTTTCTGTCACGGCTCCGGCGCTGCGGGGTTTGGGCGGCGCCACGCGAGCTTATCGTCACAGATGGTTTTAACGCTCACCACCGCAGCTTCGGCTTGCTGGCCGGCTTCGCCGGCCAGCCTCAGCCGCGGTGGCGGGCCTTCAAACCACCTGCTCCTCAGCTCGCGGGCCGCCCTACCCCTCCGCGCCTACGCGGGTTTAAATTACACTCTAGGGGTAGGGCAGACAAGACTGCGTAAAGTCGGTTTCGCAGCGATTCGTTTCTGTCACAAAATTTTGCATCACAACGTATTGACTTTTTATGACACAAATTTAATTTAATATTGAAAATGCTACCAATACATGCTATATTTAGAACATTCTATGTCACTTTTGCAGACCATTCGATTTTAAATACATTGCACGTAGGTTATCTAACCATTCGACAGCATAAATTTACTTTATTTAAATTATCAGTTTTATTCCATATATTATAAGTTTTTGATGTTTTGAACACTAATTTTTACAAGAAGATACATCTATTTTAATTTTTGATGTTCAAATATGCACCCATACCAAATAATCGTATCTCTAAATAAATGTTATGCTAAACAAAATGATGCATAATATTAATTATGGCAAAGGTAATTATGCGAAACAAAATTCTGCCAAGATAAAAGTATGCCATTGTAAATTCGGACACGTAAATATTCTGCCAAACAAAAGTTATGCTAAATAATTTTTATGCCTTAAAAATATTCGATTAAATAAGATTATGCCATGTGAGTTATGCCAAATAAAAATCGGAGTATCAAGATTCTGCCAAATAGAAGGAACCCCCACTGTTCATCTCCCTGTAGGTACTTAATCCAACTCTTTTGTCACGACTGTACAGACTTTTATTATACCTCTAAACGTTATAAAATAAATATTTTGCCCGTAGCGTCTCTCGTAAGGATTTACAGCAAATTTCTTTTCCTAAGAGATTTTTTATGGTTTAGACCTTGAGTAATACGAGTATATCGCCTTTGGAAGGATAGAAATTATAAGCCCTTGGTGTTAGATAAGACAGAAAACTGTAGATACACTGTAGATAGAAGCATGTATGTTTATTTGTATGTATGTAAGTATATTCTCATCATGTTTATTTTGTTTATTAAATATGATTTTATGTTTTTTTTTTTGTCTCCTTTACTCTTTCACACGCTGTCTACATCTCTCTATCTATTGTCCTATCGCAGGTATGCTGGAAGAGATTTCTTATGAAATAAGCATAACCAAAAAAACAGAACAGAAAAATAGGTACAGAGGTTATGCTTATTTCATAAGGTACCTATTTTTCTGTTCTGTTTTTTTTCTTGTCTTTTTATATATGTGTGTACATAAATGGTTAAATAAATATATACCCACACTTCTAAAAAGATTTTGTTTTAGTTTTAGCTATCGCCTTTATAACGGGTGTAAAAATAACCTTAAGGCCCTCTGTACTCACACGTTTTTCTTACCGTCAAAAACTACGGTTTATTCGCCGTGTGTAGACACGGTCGTCAGTGTTGTATGAATCACTATAGAAGCTTGTTGACAGACACGATTTTTGTACGGCGCGGTTTATACGCCGTACTGTAAAGAAACCGTGCCGTGTACAAAAGGCCTTATGAAACCGAGAGTCATTGGATTTTCCCGTTATTATGGAAGCCGAGAGTCATTGGTTTTGACCTTCCGGTGACTGAGATATTGTAAGTCAAAGTTCTAACTTCTTCTGATGTTTTGTTTTATGAAAGCAAGTTTAAATGTTATAACTTAACTTTAAATACTTTCATGATCCCTGTAAAAAAAAGAAAAAAAAGAAAAAGTATTTATTGCGACTCGTACAGGATTATAAACTGTACTGCTGCGCTGCTGTGCTGCTGTGCTGCTGCTGTACTGTCTGTACTGTTGCATGCACCCATAGGCACAATGTTTTGCGTGCATTATATTGCACAATACCGTAAACAATCAATTTACACACCAAAAATAAAAGTCGATTGCCAACAATTATTTTTGCACCAAGTTACTTAGTTCAGGGACTGCCTCGGTGGTTTAGTGGTTGAAGCGCTACTGCTGAGAGGTCCTGGTTTTCGATTCCCAGGGCGGGCAAAGTGTTATTAGGTTTTTCCATTAGGAATTCTCATTTGCAGCCAGGAGTCTGGTTTTGGCTTGCCCCCTATTTCATGGGACTTAAACATAACTGGCGAAATGTGGGTGCATTATGGGTACACCTCTGCCTAACCCGTCGGGGATTGCAGGTGTTATGTTATGTTACATAGTTTAATGTACGGAATGCGTAGGTGACGGCTTCGTGAAGGGTTTTTACACCCTGTATGTATGTATGATCGTTTTAAGACTAAACTCCTAATAGGTTTGATAAGAGTCGTAATAAGGCTGTATAAACCAAACTTTTGCTGGCTGGCGTACTTCGCTTTACAAAGTTGTAGCGTAAGTCATAAATACCACTTGAGTGGGCGTTAGCGGATCGAACAAGATCTGTTTTAGTTATTTAGTACTATCTTAGGCTAAGTAAGATTGCTACTAACAAAATGGACCTCATTGGTAGTCTGAACAAATAAATTATCCTACTAATCCTACTTCCTACTAATATTATAAACATGAAAGTTTGTATTGATGGATGGATGGATGGATGTTTGTTACTCTTTCACGCAAAAACTACTGAACGGATTAGGATGAAATTTGGCACACAAATAGTTTATAACCAGGATTAACACATAGGATACTTTGTATCCCGATATTCCCACAGGATCGAAACTTATGCGGGCGAAACCGCAGGGCGCAGATAGTAATATTATAAACGTGAAAGTTTGTATGGATGGATGGATGTCTGTTACTCTTTCACGCATAAACTACTGAACGCATTTGGATGAAATTTGGTAATTTAACATATAGGATAACAGGATTAACATATAGGATACTTTGTATCCCGATATTCCCACGGGATCGAATCTTATGCGGGTGTAACCGCGGGACGCGGCTAGTTATTACATATTATTGTAAAGAACTTACCAATAAAGTCTCAACAAAATCAGTAGCAGCAAGGACAGCCTTCTGTGATTCTGAAACAAAAGAAATACCGAAATATTACTAACTACTTCATCACCTGGATGAGGCTGGCACAGGAGCGTGGGGATTGGCACAAGAATAGAGAGGCCTGTGCCCAGCTGTGGGTAAAGTTGGGCTGTGGATGATGATGATGGTGACTCCAATCCAACAAACGATCTGTTTGCGAACGAATGGACGAAAATTTTTTTTTTTTATAAAAACGTTGCCCCACACTAGGAATTTCTCCTGTATCGTGGGTGCGTTTACAAACATTTAAAGTCACATACACAAACAGCCAGACCCGGAACAACAACTTGTAGGTCATACAAATATTTGTTCCGTGCGGGAATCGAACCCGCGACACACAGCGCAGCAGTCAATCGCTTAACCACTGCGCCAACCGTGCCGTCAACAGATTGTGTAGTACTGTGAGAGGGATTTATGAAAGTGTTGTTAACTTTTTTCTTGATGATTTCATCTTTTGTGTGTATATGTTACGGTAAATGTGATTAATTGAAAATTATTAATAATTATCCATCATTATTAATAATTACCTCATGATTTGGTAAATGTGAATATAAAATTGAAATTCATCACTTCTAGCAGTTGTTCTATGTTACGGGTTTGGTTTCCGCACTTAGTCCTTCAGGTGGACCATTGTACGTGGGTTTAGCAGTTGTTATTAATAATTCACTACTCTCGTCGATAAAAGTACCTAATACAACAAAATAAGCCTCGAAGTTATTTGTCCAGTAGGTATTTATTTATAATACCACCGTACTTACAAATATATAACGAAAAGAAACTTACATGCAAAATCTTTGATTCTTTGGTTTCGCTTAAATCAAACAAGAACAGATTGGCACGCGACGATGGCGATGGAAAGAGGCCAGATGGACTTTTCTTTATTTTTTTATTATATACTTGTATAAAAACTACACTTGTTGTACTTTTTTTTTATGTATTTCAATATTAACCTTACAACTATCATAACAGGCCTAACCTAATGCGACAGTGTAGTCATCCACTTAAAATTATCTTATTTAACCTTACATACCTAACAGCAAATAATATAATTTTTTACCTTACGTAACTAACTATATTTAATAAAACTCTTGCGAATTCATTCAAAGAGCACGAAAAAATATCCAGTCTCTCATGGACTTCGTTCACCACATGGATTGTTCGGGTGTGGGGGTGCTTTCGCCAGTAGATTGGTTCTGGCCACGGGCACGTTTAGCAGTTGCAGGCGTCTCCGCCTCCACACGTACCGGTCCGGCACTCTAAGTTCCAGTTGACGCAGCACTCCCGGATTATGTGCTACGCCACACAGTAGCTTCACTAAATACGCAGCAAGACTGAACTCCCTGCGAACCCTGAGTTCATTATACCCCAACATACCCAATACAAATAGTATGGGGTGCATCAACAGGTAGAATGGATACACCCCATACAGTTTAAAATACAAGTGCCTTGTAAACTTGTTCTGTACCCGATCCAACATGGCATTGTATTTGGCTTCATGTGGTGCCCAAATGACCGCACTATGTTCAAGATGGCTTCTACTTGTTGTTAGCTTGTAAATTGTAATTGTTGTGTCTTTGTGAATAAATATATAGAACGGATAAAATAAAAACTTTTTACAGGAAAAAACAACCGACTTCCAAAAAAAAAAAACACTACAAAGTGAAAAATAACTTTAATTTCGGAACTCGGTGTCGTTAGTTCCACATTTTCTTTTTTCATTTTAATTTTTAGTTTTATATTTACCTCACCTTTGTTGCTCGATCGAACAGATAGACGCTTAGCGTACGTTATTTTTTAATTACATTTATCGGTACTAAGTTTACATTATTAATAATCACCAATAAATGTGATTAATTTCTTACTTTTACCTCGACTTTCGGTAATAATTATTAATACTGATCGAGAATTATTAATAATTTTCAATTAATCACACTTACCGCAACATACATATATACAAGCTGTGTACCTATTTAATTTCTGTAATTGGTTTTAAACCATTGTCAAAAATTGCCATTGCCAATGTCAAAAACTTGTCAAAAATGTAGGCAAATTAGAGGTATTTTTGACAGATTGAGACTGAGATCAGAGAGTGAACGTTCTTAAAATTACGAGAATTGCCCGTCTGATCAATGACCACCGATCTATTCTCAAAATATCTCTATGAAAGCTCACTTAAGGCTCACTTCAGAAAGTTTTCACGGTGAGATGTTTACAGAAAAGACTTGGTGGACCAGAATAATGACGTTGACACAAACATTCGTTTCCTAGCAATCACTTTACCTTGAATTTATTTCCGAACTATCTGAATACAACAACCTTCACTTTATCAAACACACGATCTCTCAACTTTGATAACTTTAATTGGCGGTAAACAAGTTAAACAGTTCTCTGGGCCGTACAAGTATCAACGAAATGTCTGCTAGAGGTAGTTTAGTTATGAATTTTGTAATAATTAATTCCGTAAATCAAACATCCTGATAGTGAATACAAACTGTTATACAAACTGTGTGTAGACTTAACGGCGACTTTAACGGCGTGAATTTTCTTGTTCCCCCGACCCACCCCGTCGTATCGCAACACCTGCCCGCGCTGTCACTTCGTTTTATTTATTTATTTATTTAATATTTTCGCACAAAAATGTACAAAGGCGGACTTAATGCCTTAGGCATTCTCTACCAGTCATCCAAGGGTAGTGAAGAGATTAGATTTTCGCAGGTTTTTGCCGAAAACCTGCCATCTTTTCGCTTAGCGTTATTTCTAACTTTTTTCTTTTTGCTTGGCTCTAAAGGTAAAAGGCGTTATATGAAATAGCTTTCCTCAAGAATTGGGCTATGAAATGCAAAAATATTTTATTAAATCCGACTGGTAATACCAGAGATTAGCGCGTTCAAACAAAAAAAATAATTCTTTAGCTTTATTATTAGTATAGATTTGTATTCTAAAGATACGGCTTCCTAGCAGAACTTTAGCAGCGTCTGCAATTTACCGGCGAATGACGTCACTGAACCGTTATTTATGGAGTGCTTTCCTATAGAGCGTTTTTGACACCGTAAAGTCAGTGTCCATACTGAGAAGTGTGAGCTCACACACTAATAAATTGCGTTTCCATGACAATCAAGTAAAGTCACTGCGTCATTGTGTGTATCTTTTGACGCGGTAGGCCGAATCTAACGATTTAAATCTACAAAGATTTAAATCGTCAAATCTACAAAAATGATGGCAGCGTTTATGATTAAAGTAGGCTATTTCAAAGTTTATCGCGAATATTTTGTATTACTTAATTAGAACTTTTAATAACTTACGATAGTATGCAGATTCCGAGAAAATGGGTTCACAACATCAATTAAAATTTAAAACGATAAAAATAATATAGGCTCCAAAATTGTTTGTGCAAATAATAATGATCTTCAGAAATCCTACTAATAATATTATACATGTGGAATGTAAAAGTTTGTATGGATGGATGGATGTTTGTTACTCTTTCACGCAAAAACTACTGAAAGGATTTGGATTAAATTTGGCAAACAGATGGTTTATAACCAGAATTAACATATACGATACTTTTTATCCCGATATTCCCACGGGATCGAAACTTATGCGGGTGAAACCGCGGGGCGCAGCTAGTCTAATTTATAAAATAGCAAATTCATAAATCCTGTGTTTCTAATAATACATACCTACTATTTCTTATACATTCATGTCTTACATGTTACTCGAAATACATAATACCGTCGTAACAGGTACCTAATGTGGCACACAAATTTATAGAATTTATTTATTTTCCTTTAATGGCCAACAAACAATTGTTTACGTTGATAACTGTATCTGTGTTTTCACAAGACATTAGATAAACATTATTTATACAATTATAAAGAATGTTTTGCTAAAATCTAAGGTTACTGTAACAATTTCTTATAGGTTAACAACGCATAAACGTATTGTGCCACAAGAACTACATACAGGTACTATATAATGAATAACTAGCAGTTTAAAGTTATGTGAGAAAATGAATGAACACCATTTAAGTATCTAATTAGATTGACCTTAAAAACGAGAAATGTAATGCGAGTTTCTTACAAATATTTTCAATAAATATTCATCTGTTAGTAACAACATTTTTCCAAATTATTCACGAAATAATTACACGAACAATTAATAAAAACAAAAAAAAAACCCGCGTACGACCGCAGGCAAAAGGTTGTTTATCAACAGAACATCGTAAAACCGTCGTTAATTGGGTCAGCAGACGTCCCTACCTAAACAAATATAACTTTTATGTAGATAAGCTTACGTTTTCGGGAACTGCGCACAAACAGATAATAATGCACTACTTAAAGAAATCGACAATGCTAAAAATGCCCCTAAATATTTATATAATACCATTCAATCTGCGTTGCCTTTTCCTAACTATGGCTTCTAGTCTAACGGGATGCATCTGAATACCACTTTTTTACATGGAGTCTATCTGGTGGTGGCCTATCTGACTCTACAACCCAATTACTGGGTAACACGATACCCCTTGTTATGCACCCATAAAGCTGCGTGTGATCAATATACTATATTAGGAACCTATACCTGTATCACATTTTATTATATATTTACACAAGTAGATATTACGTATGAACTTCTAACTTATCAAATCCGTTATTACCAACCATTCTATGTTTGATTCCGCTTAGGTACAGACGCCAGCACATCAAGCTACTACAATCTGTCAAATTTCTTTAATAGATTTTCAACTTTATCATTAAAGCATTAGGGTTCAAGGTTGATTGGGAAAATTTGACAGTTTCGGGTAGCTTGACCTGCTGGCGTCTGTACATGCTCCAGCCTCAGCAGAAAATTGAAATTTGATATTTAGCAGCAGCGGTATACAATCCAATTAGTAGAAAATTCTGATAGCCTAAAACTAAAACCTGTTATCAAAATATCCGAATTTCTATTATCATATAGATCTAATAGAAGTACCTGCGGTTCGCCTAACTAATTTTTCAATCAATCTGCCAGAAACATATATTTTCACAGGCTCTATATTTCGAAAGAGTCATGAAATCTGTGATCACGTAATCGTAAAATGAGCTTCAGTACTAGGGTGGAATAATTCTGCTGAACTCTAACCGTCACCTTCCAGCGAAAATATCGCATTATCGAATATATCCGTAATATTGTTTGTCGACTGATTGCATTCCCTCCCGGCCACAGCGATAACATTTCACCCGTAGGTAACTTAATTTTGAACGAACGATCACAACAAAGTTGTAAAGATAAAGTTAATTGGAATAACATCAATAGAAATGGGACCAAATACGAGTATACACTTACACTTACATTTTATGATTTTACGTATTTACACTGGGCTCGCGAGCAGCGGTGGCCCAGGAGTAGTGGTGGCCTTGACTTACGAGTAGAGAAGTTATGGGTTCGTGCCCAGACTGACGCTTTACTTTGTGTGAATAATTTCATGCTCTCAAAACGGTGAACGGAATCATCGTGAGGAAACCGGCATGTACTAGAACCAAAAATTCGAAGGCATATGACATCTACCAACGCGCACTGGGCCCGCGTGGTTTGGAACCCAGTCCGAAGAGAGGTGTCCTGTGTCCCAGCAGCGGGAACATTATAGGCAGATTATGCTTATACTGGGCCAGCGTACTGGATCAAGGCTCACTTCCTCTCACGGAGTGGAGGCCTGAGTTCCAGCAGTTCTCTATTTTTTTGCCTGTGTAAATCCTGATGGATGTTCTCCGCCCTGGGGCGGGCGACACTGCGTGGTTTTTAATAGTCTGACAGACCCCTGTCTGTCAGACTATTAAAAACCACGCAGTGTTCTTCTACTACCTTTGATCGGGGTGCTGGACCACCTAGGCAGTTCATTACTTCCCCCGGCCAGTTATTAGCCCGCATGACTTTCGTGCGGACCCCGTCACCCTCAGCGGCGTAAGTCCCAGAAGTGGATAGGAACATCATTGGCTGACTATATATGGTTTCACGTAGTTAATGCATTTGCTATCAAAATAACATCTCATATCTTTGCTGAATATAACGAATATTTTCTGTATTAAATGTCGATATACTGCTCTTATCGGAGATGTCCTTCGAAAACCACGTGCACTCGCGTATGAACGTGGATAAAGCAATGGGATATAAGGAGCGAAGCACGTGGCGTGTCTGCCTCTCCTCATGGGAGAAGGCTTGAGTTCGTGTATGTTTGTATAACATAACGTTCACGCCTGTATTCTCCGAAGGGTTAGGCAGAGGTACACCTATAGTACATCCACATTTCGCTAGTTATGTTTAAGTCCCATGTAATAGGAGGCGAGCCTATTGCCATCAATCGGGCAGGAACCCAGGCTCCAGGCTGCTACTGAGAAATTCCAGATGGAAAATTCAATAACACTTTGTACGACCTGGGAATCGAAACCAGGATCTCATGCTCAGCTGTAGCGCTTGCGACACCGACCACTATACCAACGAGACATATTGATATAATTCATGTTTTTGAAACAGACACATTTTGTTGTTCGTAAGCCTACCTCTCTTATTGCAATGAACAACCCAATGGTATACAAAAGGTAATATTTTTCGAAGTTCCATAACTTTAACGCCCGTTTTCCTTTCAAAGGAGATGAAAGGTATTATCCTGTCAAGGAAGACATAAATTACAATAAAAAAGGAATGAAAGAAAGCAGGTGAAAGAACAATAACTGACAGTGAGTGCCTTTTTCCCGAGAATTATCTAAATATCTCGCTCGCTTCGCTATAGATTTCTTACGAATAAAACTTTTTCTAAAACTTTGCCTGTTTAGCTTTCATGTAACAGACAGTAAACATAATTGTTGCCGCGTAAAACCATTCTTTTGTACATTTTTCTTCCATTGAGAGATCTATTGTTTTCTCTGGAATAATATGAAAATAATGGCTCCTACTACCCAAGTTGTGCCGGACATAATTTTAAACCAGGAGAAAGAAGTACAGCAGAATTATTAGTACAGAAATTATATTTATTAGAAAATTAACACAAATGAGAAAATTAACTTCTCTAGGCACTAGGGCCTTGGGGTCCGGATGTTCATCGAGTATTTCGGGACATCGCTAAGCGGTTGGTCGAATCTTCACGTGACCAGAGGGCTGGTCTATTTTTAGCCCAAAGAATCAGCATTGCCATCCAACGTGGCAATGCTGCCTTTTGGGAACTTATCCCACTAAGAATGAGCTCTTCCCTTTTTTTTAATTTTATACTCGTAAGTAATATATATATTTTAGTGTTAGCTTGTATATTGTAGTTACATATAAAAATACATACTTCTAAAAATTTACTTTTAATAACATTAGATAGGCAGATGGACTGTTGCAGGTTACAAACACACACACAAACAAATACATGATTATACGTTATTCAGATGCATCCGGTTACACTGGAAGTCGACCCCAACATAGTCGGGAAAGGGTTTGCACATTGAACAAATGATTGGCGATCAAGTGATTACTCAATGCCTACGTATTGAGTAACTTTTTCACCGCCATAAACCATAAACATGGATTATATACATATCAGCATTTAAGCCGTAATATCCATTTTCGTATCACCTATCACGTGGGTTCGTCATGAAATCTTCTAAAGAGTACTTCCATTCAATAGCAAGGTTATACAGGCGCCATACTGTTTCAGCTAATAGCACCTGTATTGTGACGCCATAATGGTTGCGTCATGTTTTTGTTCGTAATGTGTTTCATGCTAGTGCAGGTCAAGATTGACGGTAGAGGGCGCTGAGGGCGGTGAATTACCTCATCTCTTGTTGAACGAAATCCTAGTTTAGTATGTTGTTTCTAGAAAGTAAAGAATACAGACCAATTCCCGTAATTCAAAACGTTCTAAATCTAGACGCAATATCATCTCAGCAACAATCAATATCAGAAACTTGTCGAAAATGTTAGGAAATTAGAGGTGTTTTTGACAGATTGAGACAGTGAACGTTCTTAAAATTACGAGAATTGTCCCTCAGGTCTACTTCTTCTTTCTGTGTAGATGATACTCTTCCTCATTGTTTTTTTTTTTAATAGTTTGAGACCAGTAGGTGGCCTCGTTGATTGCGGCATCAGTGGAATTGTTCAGGTACATAGCTGGTAGTAATATATATATCATGGCCCCCAATTGTGTAACATAAACATCACTTCTTGATTCCCCGAAGGGTTCCGCAGAGGTGTACCAAATAAAAAGTACTTCAAAATCTCCAGAAAACTTAAAAATTCACGCAAATTTATCATAATCAGCCTATAATATTCCCACTGCTGGGACACAGGCCTCCTCTTTTCGAGAGGGAGTGGGCTATAATCTACCATACGGGCCCAGTGCGGGATGGTAGATGTCACATTTATTTGAATTTTTGGTTCTAGGACATACCAGTTTCTTCACGATGTTCTCCTTCATCGTTTTGAGAGCAGTGGTAATGAAATTATTTACAAAAAGTAAAGCGCCTGTCTGGGTTCGAACCGACGACCTACAACTCGTAAGTCGGGGTTGCTACCACCGGGCCACCACTGCTCACTCAGGATAATTGCTTCATCATCATCAGTTCAGCCGAAAGCAGCAGCAGCTTCACTGCAGGACATAGGCCTCCCCCAAGTACCTCCACTTCGACCGGTTCTGTGCTCTTGATAAGTGCTTGGTAACAAGTAATTGTTAGTTGAAAAGCAAGTAGCTTCTATCCAATCAGTAACAGGAATCTCGAGAGCCGTCAAAACAATTCTCCGACCGTGAAAACATTCCCATTTTAAAGTCAATTAGTTCCAATGACCGGAGGGTCAATGAACTTGTAATAGGGTACTTTTGATCCCCGATCAATGTTTGCGTTAAGCGATTAAGGGATTTATGTACAGACAACAATAAAACTAGTTTAGATGTCGATGGCTTTGATTAAAGTCTACTTGAAAATCGTGTCGAATTAAAACCTTCTTGTAGTGGATTAAAAGTCAATGATCTTTAAAGGCTCCCGCAGACCACGCCCGACAGCGCGACGTGACACTAGTAGAACAATTTTTGTGAAAACTTCATGTAATCTGCGTTCATGATTTTGTTGCCAAAAATGTAAACAAATATGAGTTTTTGGAAAAAACTTTATTTTCATCACAATAAACTTCAGTTTACGCTAAAATTTCAAGCATTTTTATAACTTTTTCAATAGTGCTAGTCACTCTTAAATCAACTTAATCGCCATTAAAATAAAGTTGATATACTTAACATCAATTGTAAACATACATTTGAATAGAACTTAGGTAAATTGTTCTACCAGAATCGCGTCGCACCGTCGCGCCTATCTGCTGCCTTAAAACATTTGAAGTTGATTATCAGTTTAACTAACCCCTATTTACAAGGTCTCAATTATCTGCAGAGAATGGTTCAATTTGGCCATTTTTAAACCTACATTAATTTATTTACTCTTCAGATTTAGGTAAATAATGTACAATTAGCGCTTATAGTTGCCATTTACAAGCTTCCACAAATTATAAAGTAGTTAAAGCTGCCTGAAGTAAAAAGAAACACAAAAATAACTACTATTCAAACAGACAAAAAAATCTCTCATCTCATCCGTGCTCATTTGGAGAACGCTAGCCACACAGAGCACTCAAACATTGGCACATAAACCGTCGATTGAATCTCGTTGCCATGTGCCAGTACCCGGTGATTTGGCTCTAATAATCTCTCAGTAGGTCGCCCGTTTATCTGTCAAGGATACCGCGACCCTGTTTTAACGTAATCGTATGTACGTCCTCCAATTACAAGGTTTAAGGGGTGGAACAGATCTTGTAAACAATGGAATTCGCCAATTTTGATTTTAAAGGCGTTCACCTTGTGTGTTGTTAAAAGTTATGCATGTTTACCTTCACTCTTGCTCTGTGTTTTGTGTCCCTAAGCCTCATCCTTCATTTGTAAATTCAAATGGAAGCGAAATTTCATCCAAATCCGTTCAACCGTTTTAGCGTGAAGCTATGAGAGTGAGGGATGAGAGAGTCCGCCTGTGTCTGCGCACACACTAATTGTGCACTATAATATCTCCCGCGCCGAAGGCTGGTCTCTGCTGAGATTGGCCGCCATGGGCGAAATATGGTCCGACATGTTGTATAGTCCTCGGAAAATGTCCCGGAATCAATGCACTCCACAAAACACCCCAATTGCAATATTATGTTATAATCACAATGCATGTACTGAATTTTTACTATTATGTATAAAACATTGTTTAATTATTAAATTAGTTATACTGATTGTGGAAAAAATTGTATTGCACACGTATTTATACGTGTGCAATACAATTTCTAGTAGGCAATTAGGGCGTAGTAGGTAATTCGTCCGTTTTGGTTTGTTTTGACTGTACAGCCAGCGGAAGTGTGACTACAATTTATGTAATTTTAATTATTTTTGGTCAACAACTTCAAGTGTAGTGTTCCCAACATGACGTACACCTAGGACAGGCAGTCCAGCTAGGTAGGTCCAACATCGAGAAAGAGATCTCTCGTCGAATCCAACTTGGGTGGGCAGCATTCGGGAAGCTTCGAAAAATCTTCGCGTCCGACTTACCTCAGTGTCTCAAGACAAAAGTCTATGAACAGTGTGTGTTGCCAGTGATGACTTACGGCAGTGAAACATGGTCGCTAACTATGGGTCTCATAAGAAGGCTCAAGGTCACCCAGCGTGCAATGGAGAGAGCCATGCTCGGCGTTTCCCTGCGTGATCGAATCAGAAACGAGGAGATCCGCAGGAGAACTAAAGTAACCGACATCGCTCGAAGGATTGCTCAGCTGAAGTGGCAATGGGCGGGACACATAGCGAGAAGAACCGATGGCCGTTGGGGCGGAAAGGTTCTGGAATGGCGACCGCGCACCGGACGACGCTCAGTGGGTAGGCCCCCGACAAGGTGGACCGACGATCTGGTGAAGGTCGCGGGAAGCCAGTGGATGCGGGCAGCGCAGGACCGATCGTCGTGGAGATCCTTAGGGGAGGCCTATACCCAGCAGTGGGTGTCGTGCGGCTGATATGATGATGATGATGAATTATTTTTGGGGTAAATAATTACGTATATTAAAAGTTACAGAAATCGATTAAGTAAACAAATCTGAACAAACTACTTTCATAAAGTCCATGAATTTAGTTGCACATTGTTGAAGGTAATCAATATAAGTAATATGGTAAGAAATTATACCATTCATCTCTTTCTATCTGACATTGATGACATTATATCAAATTACATCAACATATTTTAACAAAGTCATGGCCCGACATGACCGATCGTCTCTCAGACTGCACCTTTATCCTATGGTTTAAATGTAATTACCACATTACCATAATAACGCTTATAGATACTTGGATAATAAGACGTTTGAACTTATCTATATTGGGTGAATAATTGAAAAATCTAATTAGCATCAATTGAGATTATTTTAATGAAGAAATTCAAGCGAGGTAAATATTGCCTTTGACTTTAATCTTAGATAATGTATGTATATGACAACTAAGTATCTACGCCATAAAACCATTCTCTCAAATCGCTCAATCTTGCGAAATACTTTGATCTTTGTTCCTATTGGCAAAGTCAAAGGCAAACAAGCAACAAGCTTTTAAAACTTTGTGAGTCGCGACGTAGCAACTTGCAGGCCCTTTGTACACGGCACGGTTTCTTTACGTACGTAGAAAGAACGTGTCAGTCAACAAGCTCCCATAGTGATCCATACAACACTGACGACCATAAACACACGGCTATTAAACCCTAGTTTTTCAAGGCAAGAAAAACGGGTGTGTACAAAGAGCCTTGGGGGGAAAACAATGCGACAGTCACGTCTTCAAATAAAGGTATAATGTACGGAAATTAGAAGATAGTGTTGGTACTATATCTTTCTGTGTACCTACTTATTACGATGTTTATTTGATGGCAAGATTGGGAACCTCGGGAGTTTTCTTGCTAACTTTCCACCACCCTTAGTTGTCTGATAGAGAACGCCTTTTTTTTTTTTTTTTTTCTGGTGGGAAATCATCAAATGACCCCTCCCGCTCTGGGTGGAGCGGAAGGGAGTGTCAGACTCTTACTGACTAAAACCCACCCATGTTCCCTCCTTCGCCCTTTATGTTCCGGGGTAGCGGTAACCCTTTCGGACAATCCCGCTGAATAGAGAACGCCTAAGGCATTAATTCCACCTTTGTACCTTGCCTTTTGCACAAACATAGCACCTTGTCAAAAACTACGAAATAAAAGAGACTTCTGAAATTAAAATAACTTTAGTTTCAAGCAGTTTCTATATTTTATAACAGAATAAAAATCATATGGTAATGCAGTGCTCGATATAATTAACTTGCATGGTATAATTAGCCCATAGCGTGGTGCTGGGTCCTCTCTTCGAGAGGGAGAGGATTATATGTATATAATCCACCACGCAGGCCCAGAGCGGGTAGGTAGATGTCGCATGTCTTCGAATTTTTGGTTCTAGGACATG
The DNA here is from genome assembly GCA_911387795.2 of Apamea monoglypha. Taxonomy (NCBI): domain Eukaryota; kingdom Metazoa; phylum Arthropoda; class Insecta; order Lepidoptera; family Noctuidae; genus Apamea; species Apamea monoglypha. The sequence continues at coordinate 4,661,751 of OU426931.1, forward strand.
CCGGTTTCATCACGATGTTTTCCTTCACTGTTTTAAATAAGTGAGAGATTATTTTTTATCTGTCTTTTTTTGTCGCTAACGAGGGTACTTTCCAGAAATACATAGTCTCAAGGAACATCTAATCTATACTAATAGTATAGCTGTATAGTTTGTATGTTTGTTTCAACTTGCTAATTTCTGAAACTACCAATCGGATTTGGAAAATTCTTTTGATTTGTTAGTCCAATTCTTGAAGAGTATATTTACTATCATGGTAAGACCCTGAGGAGCCGAGGAAAAAGAAAACAAAGTCAGAAAGCACGCTAAGTGAAAACGAAGTAATAGTGAGGGCTGGCGATGCGATGCGACGTGGTGGGTCACGCGGACGAAGTCGCGGGCAGAAGCTAGTGTCTTTTATATGTAGATCATGTAAGCCTTGGATACGATGTCACACGTGTCTCTCATCAGGGTCAAAAGCTTGCTATTTACTGAGCTTTTCCTTAACGTAATTCGATCAAAAGTTTTGGTGCTTTTATGAGCATTGATCAACAGCTGTGTTAGGAGTTAGCTTTCGAAAGTCGAGCAAAGAAGTTAGTGCAATACACAACTTTATTAGCAGAATTTTATATTAGTTGAGTTCTCCTACCAGAATGCCAATTCCCGTAATTCAAAACGTTCAAAATCTAGTTGCAATCTCATCTCGACGACAATCAATGTCAAAAACTTGTCAAAAATGTAGGAAAATTAGAGGTATTTTTGACAGATTCAGACTTAGATCACATTGTGAACGTTCTTAAAATTACAAGTATTGCCCCTCTGTTTGCAATTATCGCGGTATTCTCTTATTGTAGCTGCCAGTAGGTTAATCATGTCATTGGTTTAAATAGATTTTTATTACTTTATTTGTCCCTTAAATAGATTATTTTATAAATGTGAGAACGTAGTAGGCCTTATAGACTGTAGATTTGTGGACCGTTTTCTATTTTTTTAAGTACCTGGTACTTATTGATAGGCCTACACTGCCCTCCCATACCTTTTTACACTGTAATTTGAAAACATTGTAAAAGCCAATTATTTTTAAAAGAGTAACCGGCGAGAGACGTAGACGTCTTCTGTTTAGGAAACGACCAATTGGAACCGTTCATCCAGCTTCTGACGTTTCAGAAGTGCCCATGTAGGTTTATGTGAAATAAAAAAAAATTGGTTTTGATTTTGAATATAAGCCAAAAGCTTATACTTACGGCCTTACAAAGATGGGGGATGACCTGAACTCATTTTAAAACAATTGATTCTGCTGCACTGTGAATTGCAGTAGGTACCTACGATGCGAAACGTACTAATTCTACAGAAATTATTCAGAAATGTAACGGAATTACGTCTCCGTTACTTGTAGATGGCAAGCTATATATCTTCACTATATGGGTCAACAAACAATAGCTTACGGTGGAAAATTGTTCGGCCATGTATGCAACCTGTGTGATGGAGCCGAAGGGACGGCCTTTAAATAATGCCGAGGCAAGATTTTGTTCTTCGACAACCAGAAACGTTGCAATTATTCCAGCGGGCAGTTTCAAACTTTCAACCCTTTTTTTTTTTCTGGTGGGAAATCATCAAATGACCTCTCCCGCTCTGGGTGGAGCGCAAGGGAGTGTCAGACTCTTACTGACTAAAACCCACCCATGTTCCTTCCTTCGCCCTTTATGTTCCGGGGTAGCGGTAACCCTTTCGGACAATCCCGCTGACCCATAGTAAGCTCGATGCAAAATGTTTATAAAGCCTGATTTACACCGTACGATTTAATTGCCTGTGGCATACTGTATGTGTCAGCAATTGGAACGTCTACACAGTGTTTAGACTATGGGTTCTCAACATGGGCGATAATGCCCCATCGTGGGTGTTTGAGACTTTCAGTGGGGCAGTAGAAGACCCAGAGGAAATTATATATCCTATCTTACGACTACATAATATTACACGTTTAAATATAATCGTGGCAATAACTGTTTAAGATTCGCGACAGAGGGTAAGTAACAAATCGGGCGGTGGGCAAAATAAGGTTGAGAACCTATGCAAGTCATTTGTTGCAAAAAATTCTATTGCTTTGGGCTTAACTCTGAATATGATTGGGTAAATTTTGGATTTACATTACATTTCTACCAAAATGATGTTTGTGAACCCTTTTTTTTTTGGGTGGGAAATCATCATATGACTTCTCCCACTCTGGGCGGAGCGGGAGGGCGTGTCAGACTTTTACTGACTAAAACCCACCCGTGTTCCTTCAGTTGCCTGTGGCCCCTGGCACAGGCAACTGAAGGAACACGGGTGGGTTTCACGGTATCTCTTTCTAACAACTCGCGGCCCTGGCAGGCATCGGCCCTAGCGGACCCCGTCAGTTCGTGCTGACATCTCTTTGAGGTGCGCGTGGAACACAACGCGCCTTCGACCCGGGCCTGGTCCTTACCAGGCGGTGAGCTGCCCGTTGCTCGCCACCCGCAAGCCCGTGCTTACGGTGGCCGGGAGTCGGCTGTTGACTCCCGACGTCCCGGGCGTCTCCTGCGGCGACTAGGGGCGTGAGAGCGCAGAGATATGTTTGTTAACCCTGAATTACAGAACTATGGCCTCTAGAATCACTGAAGAATGCTAAGACCCTATGCGAGACAGAGCCCCAGCGTTGGTTTTCAGCGACAGCCGGCGTTGACGTGATGACGTCAATCAGTGCAGCATACGATAAGATAAAAAAGCAACAACGATCAAAATGCGAAATAAAATAAATATACAATACCTAGTTCTAACCCAGCCATAGTTCTAGTAGTTACCTAGTTTGTGGTTTTAAAAATCACAGAACACGGACTCGCCTCGATGACCGCTGCTAGAGTCGTCAACACTTTCCATACAAACCACGCGTGTCATCGTTGACTCGCACTACGACCGAAAGGACGTATACAGCTCGACACTGACAGCTTTGAAGGCAGTCCGTGGTAGAAGTTGTGCGTCCAACGCACGTTCGGCACCACGAATTATATTAGCACCGCCGCCGTCTCTGGGCGGTAGCGGCGCGGCGATTCCGTGCTCTGTGTTATAAATAGACAAAGTAACGCTGCTGCATCCTCTTCATTACTTATCTTTTTTATTGGAACGAAGTTCTTTAACGGAGCTTCCGGTAGGAGTAAACTGGGAGAAATCGTCACGTAACGAAAATGCATAATGCGAGTTTTTATTACATATAATAGAGAGAGAGTCAGAGAGATGTGGTTTTCATGGTTTTCGAGGGTGCTGAAGCCGATAGTGAGGTAGAAATGAAAATTTTAAAATGTTCGCAGCCGCCATCTTGGATTTTCATTTTGAACTTCGTTCCTGCCGGGAGACCCCCGACCCCACACGTTTTTTTATTATTATTTGGTTAGACACAAGCAGCTTGTTAGCTGATGCGTGCGTATCAATTAGCTTGGAGATATTTTTAATCTGTCCAGTCGATTCTCGAAGTAATTCAATCTAGGAGCCGTCACATTTTCCGGGAGCCTATTTCAAGCTGTTACAACTCGGTTAGACAAGAATTGCTTCAAAGGTTTTTTCTTTGATGAATTTTCCCATAACTTTATGGGAATGCCTACGAAAATGTTTGTTGGCATTCACAATGTAAATAACTTTGCATAATAGAACCAAACATCAGAAGAATCTGGCCGGACATTTTCCTGTGCGTCGCCGCTTCAAAGTGCATTTCTCGAATGAGTTTGCATGTTTACTGCCAGTATTAAGAGCCAGACGGTAGGCTCGGTCCAATTGACCGATTGACGTCACAATGCTGTGACAAGTACGGGGGCGTGTCACAGCGTCATCAGCTCCTGACCTGACCCGTTTGATTGACACTATTTGTAATCGTTTTGATTGGGAGACAATTTATTTGATAGCACGTGTGGGCTGCAATATGATGTAGTCATTAATGAATAGAACTTTTATAGTTTGTCGAAAAACACATTCTGGTAGTTTAGTAAACGCTGATTTTGTTTTATTATTTAATAACTTATTATAATACCTTTGTATATTTGCCGATTATTGAAACAAATGCTTTCGAAAACACGGTACCTATAAGTAGACATATTTATCCACCTTTCAAAGTCAAGCTTTATTTTTTTAAATTTGTGTATTCAGTATTTAAATGAAATGTACATAAAAATAACAACTCATACCTAATTTAAATAACAAACTATTAAAATAAAATAATCTAACCTGACTAACTATTGACTAACTAAAATATGGCGTCAAAAAATTCCTCCGCATCGCTGTCGACTGTTAATGTACCCAAGAGACTAGCGGCATTTCCACGTTGTAAAAGCCAGCCCTTGGGTCACGGGAAGTTTCAACCAGCCGTTTGGAGATTTTGTTGAACAAGTTTTTATTTGTAAAATGTAGGTATAGGCACACTTTGTTTTGCCGTTGACGGCGTACAAATATGAATAAATTAGTCTAAAATTACACTATTTCTTGCAGCCAATAGGAATAAGCCATAGAGCTCGACCATGAACTACATCAACAAGACATTACTATACATTCACGTACATCCATCAGGTGAGTAAAAACAATTTGCGTAAGTACAGAACTACAGAAACATCGAGAAAACTTACAATCTCTCACGCGTTTCTCATTAGGAAGTCACGCGACGCTAACAGGTGGGCAAAGAATAAAGAAAAAAGTAGAAGGTACACTTTAGCTTTTTTATCATAGAAGCGTAATAAGCATAGATATAAGAAAGGAGTGGAGTGGAGTTTGTGGAGTTTCTTGCCCGTTCTTCTCCATGGGTATCTACTACGCTTCGACATGGGCCACTAGCTTCATCTTTCTGGCTGACTTTTGGATTGGTTTATTTGAAATAAACGCTTTGAGTTTGAGTTTTCTTAAAAAAAGAGACATGCCCGGTAGTTGAAAATGTGTCAGAACCCGGTCTCTCCAGTTTGTCCCTACCACTCAAAATCAAAATCAAAAGTCATTTATTCAAATTAGGCTGAGAATCAGCACCTTTCGAACGTTAAAACTCACCACAACTACACATGCAGTTCAGTAAGAGCTGTTGCGTTGTCTGATTGAGCAAAACGTGCTTTATTCTTGAAAGTAGAATGTGTTATTTTGTTTTTTCATCTACATATATTACTTTAATCAGTAATAGTTTGATTATCCACAGTTAGATAAAATTTATCCCAAAAATCCAATCCAAAATCCAAATACTTGACTTGGTATCTAGTTGATGATTTCGTGTTAATAGTGAGCCTTCTGTAGTACTTCTGTCTCTGTGAAACAATGAATAGACTATTCTAGACGCTACTGTCAATTAATAAGGATTTGCAGCAACATCATGTGGCAACCCTGGACTAGGCCGCGCAGTCCCCGGATTTAAATCCAATCGAGCTCGTATGGGATATGCTCTAACAGAATTTTTACAACAATTTCCCAAAAAACTGGTGATAGAGTGATCTCCGTCGAACCCGGGACCAAGGAGATATCGATAAATAATTTATCGCTGTAGATGCATTATTAACATCAGGCGCTTTTACAGATTATTAATGTTTTTTTTTATCAATTTAATTTGTCAACAAAAATAGAAGTGCGTTTTTTTTTTTGTACATAGTTAACCATTTTGTTTTTAAAAGTTAGATTTTTATTTTATTTCCTATTAGAGTATAAAATACTGCGCACTTTGATATAAGTTTGTTATCAGATTTTCTAAGTAGGTTCAATACATGAATCGCTAAAATATCCCTATTACTATCGATTAATAGATTCAGTTGATGTGTTTATTCCGATATATAAAAATAAATTAAATAAATAAATATATATATAAATTGAACAATGGGACCGGGCACCCGTCGATCGATCGATCGCACTTTATCAGCTTGGATATTATCCTCAATATCCAAAGTGATGACGTGCTTAACATAAACCACCATTGTTACAAATATTAAAAGGAAAGGTTTTTCCCTTAACATATCAATATCGTCAGACGAAGGTCTGTTGTTCGACATCAGAATCTGGCGGTTATTTGTGGCGATTTGACAGTCAAAGTATTATGGAATACTGAATAAATGAATATCTTCCTAAGCGGTCCGCTGGGAAGTCACCGATTTTATAATATCCTTATTACATTCAGGGAAATTTCAGGGTACAGGAGAATGCCCAAAAGAAATCCCAGCGTCGATAAAAAAACATTGTATATAGTAGGGTGATACATAGTAGATATCAAATGTGAACTTATGTAGTTTTTCACAAAATAATCTCCATATCTAAGCGCCACAGCGTGCACAAAGCAACAACATTGCCAGCGTCGAATAAAGTGTTACCTGTGGTCAAAAAGAGACAAGAAGTATAAGCACTATGCGTTTATGTTGCGCTTATTTCACCATCCAAACAACGTAACGAAAGTTAGGTAAAAATATCGGGATAAAAAGTATCCTATGTCCTAATCCAGGGCATGTGCCAGATTTCATTCAAATCCATTCAGTCGTTTTAGTATGAAAGCGTAACAAACATACAAATAAACAATAAATCGAATGTTTTCTCTTTTAAGTTTAGATAAAGAAACTTCAACGGCTGAATAAGTCAACAATTAGCTCTTTAAATAAATAGTTAAACAGTTCATGCTAAACATTAATTAAAGCTGTTGTTCTTAAGTTTTAAAGGAATGAAACACAAGTTGTACAGTAGCAGCCGTCTGTACACACAATGATAAGGTTTATTATTAACTTAAAAGTTTACGAAATGAATTCTAATTTGTTTTAAATGGTTTTCATAGATTTTTTTTTTTATCTAGAAAAAAGGCTTTGTTGAGATAAATAAAGATTAACGATTATCGATTATTAGATTATGATTATCTCCACACTCATCACTCTCAATCTAACAAATCTTTAACATCTTGCAAAGCTCATTTTTGTATTATTTTTACTTCAAGCTGAGTTTGGCTTTCAGTCACAGAATCTACTTAATAAAAATCTTAAATACATTTTTAATTCATTAACTGACAACGCACTTCCAATACCGCTGGGTCTAGAAACATAAAATTGCACAAGATTTCCTTATATATTATACTAGCAGCGCCCCGCGGTGACACCCGCATAGGTTTTGATCCCGAAGTAATATCGGGATAAAATGTATCCTATGTGTTACTACGGGTTATAAACAATGTGTGCCAAATTTCATCCAAATCCGTTGAGTCATTTTTGCGTGAAAGAGTAACAAACATCCATCCATCTATTCATCCATCCATCTATCCTCACAAACTTTCGGGTTTATAATATTAGTAGGATAACAATAACAAAGGGTCCCCTAAATAGGGGATGAAAGTTTGTTTGGGGGTTTTTCATTTTTGCCTATGGGAAATCAGACACACAACTTGTCTGATATTTACGAATGAAACAACTTATGAATGAAATTTTGCCGACAATATTATCATCATTGCTTTCAATCTCCTGCATATTATTCGGAATGTTGGCACCACTAAAGTTGCTGACACCTTCAGCGATGAATATTATTCAGTTACTATTTATTACAGACAATGAATGGTGACATTAATTGACATAACATCAACTATCGCCTGACGACATATCATTATAATTCGGTGTCCATTTCAATTCCATCGTTAAGTCATACGAGTATAAGGCAGCGGTCATTGTGCTGTAAGTATTGTGGCGATTAGGGCTCTTTCAATAGCGTTTGATAATTTTGAACGGGGCGGATGTCGTACTGCGTACGGACGGTTGTTTTTTACATGCAGAGAAGTGCGCAGCACAATTGCCGCAATCCGGCCTCAAACCGGCCTTAAATTGAAAGAACCCTTAGTGTAGTTGCTTATCTGGCTATGGGACCAGTTACTACTGGTACCGTGCATCATTCGGCTGCTGGGCAAAGGCCTCTCCCCATGTCTTTCAGCTCTTTCGATCCAAGGCTAAAGTATACCACTGGTCGTTTGCTTTGTCCAGCTCGTCCCGCCATCTTCTACGTTTGTATTTTTTTGTTGTAGGTGATTATAGGTCTGGGACCTGACTGAATATCAAAGGAGGTACCATTGATATTCCGTCACAACTCAGAAATCAGTGGTGATAAACGTTAATATCCTCCTCCTTGTTACCTATCTATGCATTTTTCCGTATAACGGTAAAAACACAGAAAAACTACAAGCCCACACATAGACATATTATTATACAATAATACCGTTTAGTTTAAATAAGTGATGTTATAAAGGATACGTTTTTATTAAAGCTCTGAACCCTAAATATTAAGTAATATTGAAACACCTCAACTCAATTTATTTGAACACTTCAATGTGCTAAAATAACTACGTGGAAACGCTTTTCTCAAGCTAGATACTCACTTCCTTACTTTCAAACGACATCGTCACCATTACATCTCAAACTGGTCCACACATTCGTATCTCACCGCAGCCATTCTTCATAATATTAATCATGAAGAAAATAACAACTAATCTCCATATATTATCAGCAACATAATTACATGTCGCCGACTTCCGTGTCACACATCTGTTTATCTCGTTATAATATTTAGGCGTAAGTAAGTCGCTTCAATACGATGTTACAGCCAGAATAATCTTTTTAACAAATTAAATTACCAACTATGTTTTAGCAGCATTCATCATCTACTTAGCTTTTTCTTGATTATGTTGGGGCCAGCTTCCAGTCTAACCAGATGCAGTTGAAGTATTTTACGGTGCGATTGCCTATCTGAACTCCAAAACTCAGTTAGAATCCGTCTCAGAAAAGAAGTCCCGCGGCAATAAGTGGAACTAATTATTGGTTTTAGTTAGCAACATTCCAATAACAACCCTCCTACCTCACACACCGTTCTCTATGTAAGATTGTGCATTGAAAATTGTGTTGAAATAAATAAAGATATCTCCGTCGCATGCCTGGGCAGCGTCTGCGAGACTTCTTTCGTGAAACAGACTCTACTGGGTAACACGACACCCCTTGCTAAGTCTGGATGTCAGACTTCTGGGCTTCTAACTACCCTTAACGACTGTACAAAAACTTACTTGGTTTTAGGTTCATTATCTTTATCATTGTGAACATTCTAAACAAAGCTCTTTTGTATTAAGCGTTAGGTCTTTACAAAATATTTATACAGTCTTGATCATTATAGTTAGAAAGCAATTATCTAATATAATTTGGTCATCGAGACGCGCCAAATTGAAGATGAACGACAAAGTCGGTTACGCCACGAAATTAAATCGATCGTGCCATCCTTAACCACTTTGAGTGTACCTACCCATCAGTAATAGATAGGAATTTACAGATAGATTGATGTAACTTACACCTATTACGAAGTATATTGCAGAACACTAAAAATTACTAGAATTTTGGGATTTCAATATCATTTGTGACTTACAAACATATAGGACGCAAGAGTTGAAATTTATTTAAGATGTTTACTGCAACTGAAAATGGTTTCTCTGTTACCGCAATAACGATCAGTCATAGGATACCTATAGATTGGCAGACGGACTTGTAATTCACAGTCATGTCAGTACTATAATGGAGAAAGCTGCTATTCAGGTTGTGGATATTATCTCTAAGTTACTGTTTCCGACACCTACACAGATCGTAGAGAGCTGAGTACCGTATACAAACCATAAGATTTATCGTATGGTTTCACAGTACAGTGCACAGTGGAAGGATACTGGATAAGTGGAAGATAAGTATACATCTATGTAGGTACAAGTATATACGTAACACAACCCCGTGATTGTGTTGCGTATTACGTAGGTACGTAGGTACGAGTATTATCTATGTCAGCCCTTTCCTAATTTACTTATTTTGGAGTCGGCACAGTAAGTTTTCATTCAGCTCTCAAAACGGTGAAGGAAAACATCGTGAGGAAACCGGCATGCCCAAAACCAGAACCAAAAATTCAAAAACACGTGACATCTACCAACCCGCACTGGGCCCGCGTGGTGGATTACGGCCCACTCGCTCTCACAGAGAGGAGGCCTGTGTCCCAGCAGTGGGAACGTTATAGGCTGAGTATGCTGCTGACAGTAAGTTTTTGTCTTTCTTAGGGCTTATTTTTCAATAATCAGATAACTTTTTTCTGAAGAATAATTATTTCAGTTTGACACATTTTATACACAAAAACTGTCAAACCGCAATATTTATTCCTCACGTTAAAGTTATCTGACTGTTGAAAAATCCGCCCCTAAGGAAATATATGTAATACAACTCGTTGAGTTAGAATTGGCCTCAAATGTCATGATTTAATGAAATAGTCATTCAATAGGGTAATACGAACTTAAAGAGTTGTATTGATGAATTTTATGATTAAAATTCTATAAATAAACATTTGTTACGACCGCAAATCATATTTACATAGATCAACAACCTGCAAATATCAAAAAAACGTAAGTAAATTTTAATTTCGCGGGCTACTCTGACGCTTTCGTCTCAAATCTTTAAGGGCCTTTTATGAGACGAGTAGAAAATACAATATAAAAGTATGACATTGAAATTGAAATTTCAAGGCAACGATGCCACGGTATCCTTAGGCATGCCGTGACGTCCTTTGGCATCATCATTGAAATTTCAATTTTATTGTCATACAGCGTGGCGCTTTAATGGCGACATTAATTTTACACACGTATACGGTTTCGCGTCTTAGTTGTATGAATATATTTTAATTCAATTAAACATTAATATTTATTTATTTATTAACAATTTTCTAAAATAGCATCTTAGAGCAACCTGACTTAAAGATCATTGCATCGCATCAATGTAATTAAAACACATGACGTGCAAATAGAAGGCGAATTGAAGGAAAGAGAGAGAGCCCTATGGCGGCGAGCGGCGCTGGTGGAAGTTTTCAAGTTAGGTTTTTTTTATGTTGTTATAACTTTTATGATTACCGACCACTAGCCCTACCCGTGTGTTAAATTAATGTCGCCATTGTAGCGGCACGTTGTCTATTTCTATTTGTTGCATAAAAATCCCTTGCCGTGCCATGCCGTGGGCGCTAGCCCTAATAGTCAACGTTTTAGTATTAACTTCCTTTAACCACACGGTCTTCTTTTGCACAATCCGGCTAGCTTTTCTATCTGCCTCATTTCATATACATTTAGCCACTTTTCTGCTGATCTATAAAAGCAGCGTAGGTATACACGTTGTCTTGAACGAATTTATTATTTGTTTGATCTGTTACGTATACGAGTACTATGATACGAGTATGAGTAATGTTACGCTTTGTGTACTACAAGATAAACATTTGATTTCGTCTCATAATATTTGTATCAATTCGTTTACGTCATAATTTCCGTTCTATTAATATGATAGATAGATAGTTGACGGAAATCAAACCTTGTGGTAGCTTTACCTGCGCCGTGACGGTTCAGTATTGGTATGAACACTATTAACTTATGAGCACCGTGTAAATTACTGTCTACAGTCGCAATAAATACTTTTTCTTTCTTTCTTTGCCTATAATGTTCCCACTACTGAGACACAGTGCTCCTCTCTATGAGAAGGAGTTGACCATCATCCACCACGCGGGCTCAGTGGGGTTAGTGGATTTTAACGTGGAAATTACCGTCTAGAAACATATAATTTTTAAGATTTAGTGAATATGCGCCACATCCCTTAACCGCTCGAGTAGACTGCACAAGTACGGTCAGCAGAAAGAAGTAGATTTACGCGGTTAAAAACGTTGTAGATAGAAATTATTGGATACATTAGTTTTCAGATTTACATGTAATAGCTAATAGGCTAGTCACCTTAGACCCAAAAATCGCGTTAGGTCACAAAAAATGCATTGTACTGATTTTTGTACCAAGTTTGCAGCCTAGAGAGACCTGTGCTATCTGCGTGGCCCTCGAAAAACTTCGAAACTTTTGGACTTCTTTCAGTTGTTGGCTTCTAACTTCTAAAAGGTGCATCTAAAAAGCTGCAATTTTCTACAATTTGAGCGCAACCGTAGGTCTGCAGGTCCAATAGAATCCGAGATACAGCACTTTAAACATTGGCCATTTTCCAACAAAGTTCAAAATTGTAGTTTTAGCCGTCTCACGGGCAGGATATCATTTAAAATACTCATTCTACGAGGACAGCTTAATTTAATTTTGAAATTTTTGTAGGTTGTATTAAACCTACAGCAACGGTTGAGGTCAAATTGTAGCAAACATTTTGTATATATATTTGAAATACAAGTGATGTAGCGGTATCTACAACGCCACATGCGAACAACGCGTCATACTGACGTCACGCAAATCCTGCATCTCGCAAGCAGAGTTTACCGCGCAATCAGCATAGATACAATTTCCTAACATCAATGTAGTATTGGAAGACTTACAAAAATTTTCAGTTAATTTGTTGCGACCTACGACGTTTTAAATGACTGGCCTGTAAGAATTTGTATAAACTATATTTATTTTCTGTACCAACTTTTCTTAATATTTAGCTAAATATTTTTTTTATGATTTAAAAAACTGAACTGTTAATCAACTTTAGTTGCTGGCCGTTCCTAGCTTGCGCGTTGTGCAACATAGTACAGGAAACTTGTGCTAACATGTTCAAGTTTCTTGCACAATGTTGTACACCAGTTAAAGCAAGTTAAAGTTATCCGGCTGAAAATGCCTGAAATTAACTTAGTTACTGTTCCGAAACTAGGTAACCGACATAGCCCGAATAATTGCAAAACTTCAGTGACATTGCTCGCAGAACAGATGGACGTTCATGTCGACGCGTCGTCGCCGAGTTGAGCACGCGGCGCGCCGTTCAACTAGCTTTCACGCTCGCACACGCGGCCCGCGGGAACCTTTTGCTTCTTTTTTCATATACATGTAGTCACGTACATATTATTATTTTAAGTGTTAGCTTATATATTGTACACTAGCTGCGCCCCGCGGTTTCACCCGCATAAGTTTCGATCCCGTGGGAATATCAGAATAAAAAGTATCCTATATGTGTATATTAATCCTGGTTATAAACTATCTGTGTACCCATCCAAATCCGTTCAGTAGTTTCTGCGTGAAAGAGTAACAAACATCCATCCATACAAACTTTCGCATTTATAATATTAGTAGGAAGTAGGATTATATAGATAGATAGTGCTGTGATTAAAAACGCTCAGTTTCCCTTCAACTGAAAATACTGAAATTATTATTTTTCAGTAAACGTGGTCTCCAATTATTTAGAAGACTGTTAAATTGTAATTAACAAATACGTTCCTTTATTAAAAATTTAAAGCTTGTTTGGTAACAACAATATGGTTTTCTTTAAGAAATCTCTCCCTGATAAAAAGATATCTAAGGTCCATTGCCGGCCACGCTGCGCCGCTGCAACGCCGCCGCGCCGTGGCAATTTTCAGGCCACGCCGCCGCCGTGGAATTGGCCATCGGCGCTCATATCTATTCTGGAGTCGCGACCACGTACCGGAAGACGCAGCGTTGAAAAACCTGCCACAAGGCGGGCCGATGACCTTGTGAAGGCCGCAGGAATCCGCTGAATGCGAGAAGCACAGAACCGCATCCTAATTTCGTAACACGCTATCAACCTTAATCTGAATAATTTTAATGGATATTGCTAATCCATCCATCCATTAATCCATGTTCGAAAAATTTGTCTGCTCATCAACGTAAATAACGCAATTAATGTTAAAATGAAATCCATTACTACTGAAAGAGTGTTACGCAATTACCCCGCTGGTCGAAGTGGCGGTGCTTGGGGCAGACCTATGTTCAGCAGTGGACGTCTTTCGGCTGACATGATGATGATGATGTCAGCAAGTTCCTTCATGACACACATAATAGATATCTGAGGTCATCGGAAAACCTGAGACTAGAGATGCCGATGTATTCCACCAGTTTCTTTAACAAATCTTTCACTGTTCAAGCGGTACGGTTATGGAATGACTTGCCCGTGTCGGTAAGGCGTGCTCAATCTCTGTCCACTTTCAAAATTATGTATGATAAAAAAGCACTTCCTCTCTCCTTAAATATCATCATTTTTTGACATATCTCGGAACCCTGGGGTCCCGGACCTTTGAAAGGCGTACTAGGGGCCGAAGCCAACTCGCAGAGGCCCTTTACACAATTTTAAAGGATGAGGAGGCACCAACCGACGATTATCCCTGTATGCATCATGCAAGTGCACCCAAGGACAACCCCCGGTTAGTGCAGGACTATTGCAGAACATGGAAACAAAATATACCGGGCTATGGGTTTGGGTGGCTATAGTGGATCCGGTTACCTTGAACTATGGAAGGTCTATGTCCCCTGCCTGACCAATGAAATATAATATTCACAGAATTCATTATTATTATTTATTATAATTATTTTTTTTTCTTTTTTTTTTTCTTTGCTCTTGTTTCATGTTTATTATTGTATGTATATATTTATTTAGACAAGTAAAATATACTTTATGTATATATTGATTATATAATGTAAATGGTACACCACCGACTACCTACTATATTTGTCTCTCTTTAATTTTAATCCATCCAAAGGTTGTCTTTAAAAGATCGCTCTTAGCGATAAGACCGCCCATTGTGTAACCCTTTGTAAAATTTTATATATTTATGTTTTATAATTTGTATGATGTACAATAAAGAGTATCCTATTCTATTCTATTCTGCTTGAAACATTTTGGAGATGTGTTTATATTCCATTTTCTTAGTTAGTTAGTTTATACCTAATGGAATCCGTGGTAGTGAGATTATTGCTGAATTAATCCGGTGTTATCACTACACAGGATTAATTAAACGTCACGGCCGTAATCCCGATGGGTACCTATGTACTTATCTACCCGTCGGGGATTACAGGCGTGATGTTGTTTTGTAATCCTGTATCTGTTTTCAGCATTTGTGGCAGGATTCAGAAGAGGGTAGCACAAAGTACCAATACGTATGTACCTAAGCGTAGCCGTGGAAGTATGTAATACTAGCTATATACCTGTTACCGGGGGAAATCCTAAACTTTACCGTCTTTGCGTACTCAAGAAGACGAAAAGGTCACGTGCGACTCTTTTTAACACGGTACGTACGAATAAGGTAATATATGTCACGGACATTCTAGTTCGAGCCTAGTCTAGATATGCCAAAACGAGGGCGGAATACTATATCAGATTTTGGGAGTTATTCGTTGATAAAAGGGTTTTTTTGTGGTTTCATCGTCACATTCTTCGATCTGAGGATCTGTAATTTCTGCCTAGCCTCATGGGAAATATACGTGGCTTAATGTAAATAGGTGTTATGTGAGTAGAATTATTTAACTTGAAGAAAAAGCCGTAAAACTTTTAACCCAGGTAATGTTTCCCAGTCCTGTGTCAAAAGTAATTAAAATAGCTGATAGGCTTATAAATGTAATAATATCAGTTCATATCGGAGCCTCATGCGTTTTCAACATCCCGCCTGCTAAGTGTAGGTACGGCAGTGTTCGACAACGGCAGAGGCAACTGCAGCCGCCGACGCGTGTCGACGGGCGGCTGCAGTTACCTCTGTCGTTGACGCATAAGAGAAACGGTGATTATTTTCTTCTCAGAACATTTAACTGCAAAGGGAGTTATGGTAATAATCATAATCTGCCTAGCCTTTTCCCTTTTTTTTTTTTTTTTTTTCGGGTGGGAAATCATCAAATGACCCCTCCCGCTCTGGGTGGAGCGGAAGGGAGTGTCAGACTCTTACTGACTAAAACCCACCCATGTTCCTTCCTTCGCCCTTTATGTTCCGGGGTAGCGGTAACCCTTTCGGACAATCCCGCTGCCCCGGCAGGCTTCGGCCCTGAGGGGCCCCTCGTTATGCTGACATCTCTTTGAGGCGCGCGTGGAACACTTACGCGCCGTCCGGCACGGGCCTGGTCCTGATCGGGCGGTGAGCTACCCATTGCTCTCCGCCCGCAGGCCCGACTGCATAATATATTTGGGTCGACTTCCAGTCCAACCGGATGCAGCTGAATATTAAACTAATGAATGCCTCATCATGACAATGTTTAACGCCGGAAGCGAAATATTTTACCCATCTAAATTAAAAATAATTTTATCTGGGTTAACCCAGCGGCCAGCAGTTGGAACATTATTGGCTAATCATGCTTATGCTAAAATATTTTGGTTCGGCATCAAAAGAAAAGTTTAATTGCCGATCTTGTTTATGTTATAGCCGGGTTCATCAAACTGTCGTGAACTCTGTTAATTAGCAAACGGGCTGAAATTGTTTGTCATTATACCTACATCGAAGTTTAAGAGTGTCATCTCCCATGGGATGAAAAAATAATTTTAAATACAATAAACTAACATAATTATGTAGTTCTTAAGTTCACTAACACAATGAGTCCTTGTTACTTAAATAAAGAAATTTATTATTATTATTTAACAAAGATATTATACCACCACCGTTTGAACTACACCACATAACATAACATCGCGTCTGCTTCCCGGAAAGGGTTAGCAGGGGTGGACTCCGGATTGCTCTTCAGAAATTGCCATTGGAAATTGCCATTTCAATCTCTGTCTTTGACAGAAGTTTATGAATCAGATAACCCCAATGAAGCTTATGATAATTGCATTAACTTGTTTCGTTTATTGTATGACTTATGCTTGCCAAATCAACTATTCAAAGTAAAGCCTGACAAAAAAGTGAAATGGATTTCACGAGGAATAAGGATTTGTAGCCGAAAACTAAGAGACTTTTATTGGAAATACATAAAAGCACCTACGTGTAAAAATAAAAATACATTTAAAACATATTCGCAGAGATTTAATTAAAATTGTCCTTGAATATACATTTTTTTTGTTTTGTTTTTGTGATGACGCTTAGTTCTTATTAGTACTTGTTTCGTTTGACATATAATTATTTGCTTGACATTGTATTACTGTACGTGTATCTAAGTAGACAAATAATTTGTTGACTATTCTTTATCAATTAATTTAAAGCTGACAATTATTTATTTATTTTAAATTTTTCTGTGGCAACTTGTATCTATAATATTAAGGTTTTGAAAGCATTTGCACGCCGGAAGGTAAAATGTATCGGGACTATTAATATAAAAACATCTTATCTGTGTACCTTCATTATTGGCAAATAAATGATTATGAAAACTAACACTTTTCCTAACCTGGAAATTGAACCTGAACGCCACGCTCAATAGTCGCGCTTTCGACGACTAGACCAATGAGGGGAGTCAAATAAAATTCGATTTCAACATTTTATGTTATTTATATCTCATCGTATGCTGCACCGGTTGACGTCATCACGTCAACGCTGGCTGTCGCTGAAAACCAGCACTGTGATTCTGTCCCGCATAGGGTCATAGAATTATGCTAAACGGTGGCCGTTTAGCGTGGATGTGACGCATATTTTCCCGAACTTGTTTTCTTTTGTTTTTGTGTTCTTTCTCAGCGTCATTTTTGCCGCAAATAAACGTATTTCCTTTCTTTCTTTATTTATCGTTCACAACTAAACACAAACCCGTGTAGGTATGTGTACCTTTAAGTAATCTTATCAGTGTCTTTTACCGTAAGATTTCCCCAAAGAATAAAATATTCATTGATGAATAATGTATCAAACGTATGCGATCGCGACATTCAAAAGCTGCCAACGTAATACAATTCTAAAAGTTCGAGCCCATGACTGACAACCAACTATGTATATTTATTTTTACTTAAAAAAAACAGCTAAACTACTAAACTTTTTTAAATATGTTTCTGTCTCTTAAATCTTTTTTTTAGTGAGAAAACAAACCACCGGAGATTAAACATTGCCAGCATATTTTTTTTAGTTTTTCAGCAAAACTCAATTGCAAACAAAAACAAGGTGGCTCAAAAATTGAAAAATATTTGAATGGTAAGTTGAGGCGGGCCCCGGTTGGTATCTACTGTAAAGATTATATCCTATTTGCTTGCAGCCTTTATGGATATTTTAAGTAGATTCTCTGATCTATAATAAACAAGTACGCTGACTTCATAATATCGATGACAAAATGAAGACATTTGATTTTCGCCATTTTGGCGCTGACAGCAACGTGAGCGTCCGTGGAACTAATATTTTTGATACCCACTTTTACAAGATACTCTCATGATAAAATGTTCTAAATATCTCGTAGTAAACACAAAATACACAAAAAAGTCTTATTCCACGATTTAGACCTAAATCATCAGACCCGTACCAAAACAAACCGACAGCCTTTTGCGGCAATGTGTTAATTATAGTTCCTGAGACGCTCGAGAGGGGCGCTTTGAATCGGCACAAAAAACAACTGTCATTTCGTATAGTATATTTAGTACAGCGTACTTGTATATTATAGGTCAGTGAGTAGATGGCAGCAATACGAGACAACATTTATTTATAAAAAGAATAAGAGAAAAACCAATAGACGTCAGATTTGGCTGAAATACTGAGGACAAGGATAAAAATATAGAACCATCTTCTATTCTAGGAATAATATTTTATTAAAGTAATGTGAAACGGTGCTTTTATTAATTTACTCGTCCGGTATTGAGAGCTCGCAAAGTTCTCACTATACCTTTAAAGTTGATGCTACCAATTTTTTGATACTCAGACATTTGTTTTTATTATAAGGTAAGCAAAACTGCATTCCAACATTTTTTAATGTCGCCTCTACTGGGAATCGAATCAACTCCAATATGAAAAAATACATCTGTATTTTTGTGTCCCCAATCGAATATCGATAGGGTCAACATTTCATCTTAAATTAAAGGAAGATCATGAAATCTAACTAAAGAATGAAAAAACGGTTTACCAGAGGTATAAACATATTTAAATGTGTGTGATGAACAGATGCCAGCACATCAAGCTACCCGAAACTGTCAAATTTTCCCAATCAACCTTGAACATAATGCTTCAGCGATAAAGTTGAAAATCTATTAATGAAATTTGACAGATTGTAGTAGCTTGATGTGCTGGCGTCTGTACCCTGTAACATCGCCAACGCCCGAGAGGCAAAAATATAATATTATTATTTTGATGTAAGCACTTTGTATCTCATTTTAAGTGAACTGTTATTTAAGTTCTTGTGAGAAATAAAATACCTTTAAACCTAAAATGACCAATGAATATATTTTGGGAACTATATTTTCTATCACCAAAATTTATATTTGTCATCAAGTTGTATCACCTAATAAATAGATCTATCGCCACGAAATATTTTCGTTCTCAGATAAACAAAAATTGTTCCCAGGTATGAATTATCAAATTAATGTTAATATATGTGTAAAATAAGAGATCGATAACCAATAAAATTATATTGCATTACATGAATATAAACTTCGTTCTTATAATAACAGTTTTGTTACTTAAATAATAGCTCTGTGCTCAGAATGGTAGATCTGTCACCAAATAAATCGATTTTGTAAAAGGAAACAGTTAGGTTAGGTTAGGTTAGAGTATGACAAACAACGCACGAGCCGAGCGAGCGAAGCGAGCGTGCCGCGGCAGCGGCCGGCGATGTGCCAGAAGCGAATCGCTTTTGTAAAAGGAAACAGTTAAGTTAGGTTAGGTCACATTAATGATTTATTGGTGATCTCTTTAAATTAGTTTGCTTAAATACTTATTAGGACACACCTATTATAATACATACAAAAACATTTATTTGGTACTAGACCTTATATCTCAGGATTTTAGGTGATTTATTGTGGAACTGATTTTGCATTGTTTGGTGACTACATTTTGGTGACAGATCTACTATTTTGAGGACAAACCCTATTATTTAAGAAACACAAAACTAATTAAATTGGTGATAGCTTATGATAGCGAGATGATCTCTCGACAAAGTAGGCGCTCAAAACTAGCCAAAATAACACTTATACTATCTTCTTCTTTTCGTGTTGATGGTACTCTTCTGCGATATTTTATTATTACTTATCCTAATTACTATCGCCGTCATCAAATAGGTTCCGTCAAAATTGGAAGGAGGACGCGCGGGCTCGCGAAAGGTGGAAGGACTGGAGGGAGGCCTTTACCCAGGAGTGGGCCAGCGTAGGTTAAAATAAAAATAAAATAAAAAAATACTATTTGGGATCCGTAAGATAGTCAGCGAAATTACAATTTTCTTTCATTTTTTTGCAATTTGCAAGTCAATGTCAGATTGTAAGTATGTTGATCATAGAATTATAAAAATTATGAAATGCAAATGCACGCAGGTGAAGTCGCGGGGAACAGCTAGATACTCTTGCAAAAATTCCTGTTTTTTTTTTTAAAAAAAATTTGAACACGAACACGCTATGTTTCGATATTTCCAAATAAAAATTTTCAAACTTGAACATATTGTGATCCTTCCAAGAATTTGAGACCTTCGTTTGAATAAAATTAATCAGAAATCGTACAAGTGGGCTAGTCCAGTGCCCTTTTGTAATATGTACGCCGTAGGCGTTTTGAGACTGGCCTTCTGAAATACTTATTTGATTTTATACGAACTTCGTTTTTAACCCCGGACGCAAAAACGACGGAGTGTTATAAGTTTGACGTGTCTGTCTCTGTGTGTGTGTATGTGTGTGTGTCTTTGGCATCGTAGCTCCCGAACGGATGAACCGATTTTGACTTTGTTTTTTTTGTTTACCCTAAACCTCTTAAAGGGTCATTGTATTCATCATTATGAGTACCTATCAAATAATCATCATAAAAGTCGTTCATACTGATGAGTACAATGACCCCTTGTGAGGTTTAGGGTAAACAAAAGTTAAGGTGATACAGTTAGTGAAATTAATTGTTTAGCAAATTGAAAACCCACTTTTATTTGTCGTGTTATAGACATTTCTTACAACTGTCAAAGTATGATGGTTGTGATTTGCTTTTGCCCTTATCCCAATATATTTGGGGTCGGCGCAACATGTCTTTTTCGTCCATACTTCTCTATTAGTCGTCATCTCGGTAGTCACCCTTTTCTAGTCGCCCTTTCTTTCTATCTGTACTTGAATATGCGGAAAATTAAAGTTGGTGGTCAATTTGCTTAATAATTAATTTCCCTGTCTTTAAAATCTGTAAAATAAACAGTAATGGTCGGACTACACTGCAGTCGTGTAACTTAGGTAGCCGTAATAGTTTAGTCCTTTGTAAAAGGCCTCGTCCGAGGAAGCACTCACTTAATATATGGTGTGAGTGCTTCCACTTCTATTTCTAACGGGTACCGCGGCTTTGTTCTAGTTTGAAGCGTTTCGATGTAATTACAAGCACACTCCTTTGTTTTTAATGGGCATCTCATTGTGTAGGCAAACACATAGGTGTACAGTCCGTTCACAGTCATTTTACCTCTAACAGCAGCAAGCCAACAGCAACTTTATTGTAACGCGAACAAAGATCACTTTGATTTTGACTGTGACGCAAAATCAGAACCATATACAAGCTTTTACTTAGTTGTTCAGATATTATACTCGTAAGTGCCTAGACATGTGTAGGTAAAAACTCACTGACAGCTTGACAAAGCTTTATAGTCAAAGTTAAGTTAGTAAACCACTTAGTTCATGGACTTTAAAAGCTCTGCTGGATCCCTGTTGACATGTTTTTGTCTTTTATCTTTTTTTGTTTTATAACATTACACATTAGGGAGCAGTGGTGGCCAAGTGGTAGCAGCAGTAACGTACGAGTTGAAGCTCGTAGGTTCGAACCCAGACTGGCGCTTTACTATGTGTAAATTATTTCATCACCACTGCTCTCAAAACGGTGAAGAAAAACATCGTGAGGAAACCGACATGTCCTAGAACCAAAAATTCGAAGACAAGACAAGACATACATTAACCCGCACTGGGCCCGCGTGGTAGATTACAGCCCACTCCCTCTCGAAGAGAGGAGGCCTGTGTCCCAGCAGTGGGAATATTATAGGCTGATTATGGTACTCAATCTACTGTCTAGGTATATAGCTTCATAAAGAAAGAAAATATGTTTATTTGGCCCAGGTTAAGTAAATAGCGAAACACGACGCAGACACTTCGTGTGCATTAGTTTGTTTTTTAGTGTAATTATAATGTTGTATGTATTTATAGTATTTTTAAGTTATATTAATATTGTATTGTATGTGTGTATATGGGCCTTGATGCCTGAAATAAATGGATAAATAAATAAATAAATAAATAAATAAACGTGTTTTTAATTACGCATAAACGCTTCTACGTAGTAATGCTGGTAGACAGTAGCCCTAAGATAAAGATAATGAAATAGAAAGCTGTACGTCCTGTTACAGCTTTCGGATAAAGTCGGTAAATAGATTTGAA
This sequence comes from Apamea monoglypha, assembly GCA_911387795.2. NCBI lineage: Eukaryota > Metazoa > Arthropoda > Insecta > Lepidoptera > Noctuidae > Apamea > Apamea monoglypha. The sequence goes on from OU426931.1 coordinate 4,683,923, forward strand.
ACTAATAAGAAAGTAAAAATTGTTAATAGTCCCAGGTTATATAAAAATGAGTGAATCTGAATCAGATCTAGGTATCCTAATACAATAAAAAGGTCCTTAAATAAATTACGATGTCAAGAGCTGCTTATTGAAAAAAAAATAGATGCTTTTTTAGTTTACAAAAATACGGGTTTGGCTTCTAAAGATGTTACATAAATTGGATACGACAAGAACTGAAACATTTTGGGACATTTTAACGAATATTTGCCGATCGAACCGAGAATATATGATGCCATAAAAATCAAAGCTATAAATAATGTATCAAAGAAATTTAACCCATTTAGGGAGAAATTCCGATTGAAATTGATATAAAAATGGATCAATTGTTGTATCTATCTACCTGCACCCTAATTGTGTAACACACTTTCAACAACAATCTGAATAATTTTGAACGATATTACTAATCCATTACTACATATATTCGAAAAATTTGTCTGCTCAACAACGTAAATAACGCAATGAATGTTGTTGAACTGTCAAAATGAAAGCTATTGCTACTGATAGTGTGTTACGCAATTACCGTCGGTCTGCTCAAAAACAAGATATAGATACCTAAGTATTTGGTGCACGGTAAAACTCTAATGAGTTTATGTTTGCCCCAACTTCTATTATATAAAATATTATTTATTGTATTTACACTAACTAACTGTACAAAAACAAAGGGATAGTTAGGCGTCAAAGCACTCGTCCGCATCGCTGTCATCCGGAAACGTGCCCAGAAGACTGGCAGCATTACCACATTGAAAAAAAAATAATCTAAGATTATTTTTGACGAACAATTTTATCGCAAAAGAAACTTTTTATCATAAGTAGGTATTTAGGCGAAAATTATTTTTAAGATGTTTTTCTTTTTCGTTCCAATTTTATTTCACATACCGCGCTATCACGATTCACGTTAAAAATCTGAACAACGCTTAGGTATAATTTATCTATAGAAGCTTTTGTCTACAACACAAAGGGAGGAATTTTTACTCATAATTACGAGTTTTTTACTCAGAATTTATTAAAAAAGAAGATTCATTCGAAAAGTTGGTTAACACTCTGCGGGAGACTGAATGCCCTAGGCATAATAACTATGTAAAAAATTCTATTGTGTCTCGTTCAGTGTCCAATGCTTTGAATGTTATCAACTATTTTGTAAATTCAATTTATTTCTTACTAGCTTACTCGATAGACGCTGTCCTGTCTAAATTTCAATAATTCATTCGAATATCCCATAGAAATATAAGACTTTCAGTTTTTCCCGAATTTTACAATTTTCCAGGTATATTTTTTCCAACTTTTTTTCTTTCCATAAATCCCAAATTCGGACTTTATCGAACATTTTAAAACAAAAAATAGCTAAATCGGATAACCCGCCGTACTCAAGTGATACACTGAACAAGAAACAGCATTTTATTTTTATTTATATATATAATATATGTACTTTCTTTTTATATTTATAATATACTTAGTTTATATGCAAATCTAGCAAAATATATTTTTTATATCGTATAGACAAGTAGGTACTTGCGACAAAAACTCATTGCCGAGTTTGACAAATAGCTGGTCAGAGTACCTAATGTTAGTAGCAGGTCTTGCGGAGATAGAAAGCATCGTGAATAAAAAAGACATACCTATTCCTCCACCTCCACTAACTCCTATAAAAGTATAAATATTTTTGGCCCAAAATTCAGCTGCGCGAACTTCGCTTACCGACGCGATAAAATCATTAAGGGTCAGTTCACACCGAGACGCGACGCGACGCGACGCTGCGCGCACACTTTAAAAGAATGACTCAAAATATACTATATTTTCTACACGAAAAGGTACACATTGCATTGTGAGAGTTCAGAATACGTTGCGCGGTGCAGTAGGTCGTTTTAAAGTGTGCGCGCAGCGTCGCGTCGCGTCGCGTCTCGGTGTGAACTGACCTTAGGTGCATAGGTGACAGGGCATGCGGCGCAGGAGGGAAGGTGGGCTATTGTCTGTGGGGAGGTGCAGCATACGCATTTGTGATCAGAGCCGTCCGTGAATCTCCATCCGTGGAGATCTTCGACAGTAATTGTGACTCCAAAAATCTTTTCGAAAGTTCTAGATAACCATCACCCTGTAAGAAAGCTCCGATGTTTACAAAATGGTCACTTTTGTGTTGTTCAAGATAAGACGGAACATTGCACTAAATCATAACATGTTCACAATAAGCATCACCTTTGTACCTATTTTTCTGTTCTTTATTTCTTGTCAGTTTGTATATGTGTGTACATAAATAAATAAATGTTATTCATCACTATCTATTCTACATTTTTACCAACGATGACTCATCAATGTTGTTGTTTAATTCTTCCTGTCTTGTTTGGGTAGATTTCCTTATATTCATTTAGTGGTTTAATTTTAATAGGTATGGTGCAACTTGTTTTCCTGATATAAAATACGGGATGGAATTGCTCAGTAGCAGCCCAGAGTTTGGATTTGTGCCCGGTTGATGGCAATAGGCTCGAACCTTATACATAAGATTTAAACATAACTGACGAATTTGGATGAAAGGCACACAGATAGATTATAACCTGGATAAACACATACCTAGGGTGCTTTTAATCCCGGTAGTACGTTCCCGTGAGATATTTTCCGACATCCATGCGGGCGAAGCCGCAGGCTAAACCTACTTTCCAATAAAGTATCGCTTTCTGCTAAAGAGATATTCGTGGAATTTGATTCGTTCTGCCAATACCCGTGGCGTACTATAGGTAGGTAGGTAGGTACGTAAGCGCTCGCGGCGTATTGCGTATAAAAGGGTTATCTTGCGACGCAAGTACGCCACGACGATTGTCTCGAACGTGATTTTAATAAAAAAATTAATACACAATAGTAGATATTGGCGCTGATTCCCTTGTTCACAAACTAAACTAAATTTAAGTTCAGTGCATCTTTATCTTTCTATTTCATTAAGAAAAGGACAGAAGATAAATATTAGTTTAGTCCTGCTACAACATTATTTAGTGACAAATGCTTGTCACTAAATAATGTTAAAATATTATGCTAGTTATAACTAAATTATTAGTGCTTATTATAATAGCTTATTAGCATTTAATAAGCATATTATAATAAGGCTATAACGTTCCGCTGCTCCGTGACGCTGGGACTGGGAGACAGGCCTCCTCTCTGTGAAAAGGCAATAATCCACCAGAACTTAATTATTATACCCACTCTGCTGCCACTGTTATCTCTATGATAACAGTGGCAGCAGAGTTGAGGAGATGAAGGGCAATATTACCAATTCATTTGAGACTTCCAAAGCTTTGCCAACGATCGTTAGAGACAAGGAAGGCTGCAATGTTTGGCAAAAAAATTTGGTTCGTAATTGCGGCTCTTTAGTCAACTGAGGCCGCTTGAACTTATCCCGCGGGATTTGCTTGCCAAGATTATCCATTACATGAGGAGCTCACTCTTACAAGTAAGTAGGAAGTTAGAGAAAATATTTTGCTTTATGGTAGAAATAGTGGGACGCCCTAGGAGGACATATTGGTGATGTTCTTCAGAAAGGTCAAGTGCGTTGTACTCGCAACCGGCGTGGGTTGTGGTTGGTTACCTTTACTTTCTAATCATATTTAAGGAAAATTAAACAAAAAGTCCTTTTTGTGAGGCGTCTTTAACTCGCGCATTAAGGTGAACTTTTTATCAAAAACTATACAAGTTGAGGCTTTTTATCGTCTAATTTAAGGGTTCCGTAATTGAAGTCAGAAATCTACTGGTCCACATAGTTCTACACTTATGAATAGGTACATACAGCAATATTGACGCGTCTGCTAGCCGGCACGTATTGTTTACAAACATACCCGCCACACTAATTAACTTCATCTCATTAGCACCTATCAACACGGAGACAGGACAGGCACGGACGTAACACGGGCATTTGGATTATTAACGTTATTATCTGATCTACCCTAGCTACGCAGCTGATTTACAACAATTTTAGATTGATTTCAGGTAAGTTTACGTGCCGAAGATGCCGCTCTGCGATACCTCGCGGTCGCGGTTTAGTTCGCTACTCTTCACCTCCATGTAAAACAAATGCATGCTGATGTCTATTAGCATGCATTTGTTACCCACGCACATGCCTGGCATCGAGGTAAACCCCCAAGCAGCCCGCGATGTATCCTTCGGCATGTAATTACCATTTGCCTCTTCAGCATTTACTCGTACACATTACATCAAAATCAAACCTCATAATATTCAAAATAGGCTGACCATCAGCACTTTTTGAATGTCTAAATTACATAAGACAGTCCCCCAAAACGCCCGCCATTCACAGCTTCCTAGTGCTTAGGCTAGGAAGAAGTGGCGCAACAAACACCCTAGCAGCACAGATGTCTGTTCAGTTAGGACTTGATTTTATACAATAGTAACGGCTGTATTCCTCGAAGGCTAGGCAGAGATGTACCTATACCCAAATTTCAGCAGTTATCTCTAAGTTCCATGTAATTGGGGCGAGTCTTTTGCCATCAACCGGGCACAAATCTAGACTCCGGGCTGCAACTTGGAAATTCCATCCAGCACTTTATATCAGGAAAACAAGTTGCGCAATAACTATTATAGTTAAATCACTAAATGAAAATGAAGATTTTAACAACAACATTGTTGAATCATCGGAGGTAGGTACAAACGCAGAATTGTTTGTGTCGCTTAAGAGCAATGATGAATAACATGTTTTCACTTAGAACAATGTTCCGCCTTCTTATCCTGAACATGATGCTTTTTTTGCAGGTGATTATGATAATACTTTCGGAAAGAGTCACCATTTCTGACTCCGCTAAAATACGCAGCATATTTTATGGTAGAGAACTTGAGGATTTTGGAGCTGAAACGAATTCTGGAGTGGACGACTATCCGGGTTCCGGACGGGTTCGATTCCCGGTTCAACTGTCATCTGTGAATGCAGTTTAAATTGTTTTTTTAAATTCAAATAATGTCTTCTTTCAGTAAAATGTTCCATCTACAATATTCAAGGTACTTTCCCCCCCATGTGGCATATCCGTGGAACGCCCTGTATATATATTTCTATATACTATAGTATAGATGAGTTGAGCTAAATCTAGACCCAGCAAACGGGACATGCACGAAAGACATATCTTTCGTGCGGGCCATAGGCCTCATTAAAGCATTGCCTCAGAGTTAGTCATACTCAGACGAGACCATGCGCTCTGTCGCGTGACAGATCCGCATATATGACCCGCTTGACTCCGCTATCGGTCTCCAGAATTGATTTATGAATTATTACTTAATTATCCGCTGTTTACCGCTCGCTAATTAAAGGCATTTTATGATGCCGCCAGCCTGATAAGGATGCAATAAAATTTTACAAATCGACTTGGGGTAAGGAAGGAGGTCTTTATTCAGCAGGGAGTAGGAAAAAGTTAGTAGAAAAAAGTTTTTAACACATTTATGGAAATACAAAAATCACGATTTGTGAAGTTGCGGATTTTATCCATCGTCAACGATTACCATAACAAAACGATTGGAGTAGATTTGTTATAAACTTTCGGTGTCTGCAAATCGGATTTTAAGCCCAAATTCAATTTTTTTTTGTACACAGACAAAAGTTATAGAAAGTAAATTTACTTTTGCCTGACGAATAAATATTGCAGTTTGACAGTTTTTGTGTAGAAACGATATCAAACTGAAATAATTATTCTTCTGATAAAAGTTATCTGACTATTGAAAAATCAGCTCTAAGTAAAAACAAAGAAATAAAAATAGTTTTATTTGTCACAGGAACACACGGTGCACATGAAAAATTAGGTAAGATTATTTCAATAGCACTGCTCTCAAAACGGTGAAGGAAAACATCGTGAGGAAACCGGCATGTCACAGAAAGGAGGCCAGTGTCCCAGCAGTGGGAACATTATAGGCTGATTATGTAACCTTAGGGTGATGTAGAGACAAAACATGGCAGGTGCAACATACGGGATAGATAGCTCAGAAATGACTATGAACGACTATGAAATGACTCTGTCTAATTGAGAGTTTTGAACGCTTATATGTTTTTAATTTCCGAAGATATTAAAAAACTGGCTATACCAAGCTATTGGTGAGGTAAAAAAGCTTAAATTTAAATAATAAAAAAAAATAGTCAACTAGCCAATTGCAGTTGCTTCTGTCGTCGACGCGTTTGTATGCACACACAGATAGATAATACTTACACACACACATTCAGCTTAACTTAGCCTAATCCTTTCGTTCTCATTCAAACAATCAAAGCAACATTAACTTATACATAAATGCAATATTTAAGCATTCACAAAAAAATTTAAAGAATTTCAGGACCGCTGTAACACAAAAAGTACTCGAAGCTCGGCGATGTACGAAATTATTCATATTACAAAGCCCAATGAGAGGATCAAACAAAGACTTATGTACTAATTCGGAATTTGGTCTCAAGGTTGGGAACTGGGTTCATTCAATTGGTTTCAATATTGTATTATTATTTTACTCACTCATATTACTTGTGCCTAATCAAGGACAACGACGTCATAATCTGACAAGCTAGACCAGTGTGGGTAGCACTAATTTGGCAACATTATACCATAACATACACAAAATAAATACACAAATACTCTGTCTCTCTTCCATTGATAACATAATTGGAATTGAATTCTGGAGTGCGGTTAAATATAAACCCTAAAGGTTAAAGTATTTTGGTTTACGGATCACTCAGTGTTCAATCACGCATCCGTCTTGATACATTTTTGATAAGCCACCGTATGAATTCACATCAAACATCAGCATTTTTTTTATTATTATACTAAGTGCCCCGCGGTTTTGTCGGTATAAGTCTCGATCCCGTGGGAATATCGGGAAAAAAGTATCCTATGTCCTAATCCAGGTCATGGTGTCAAATTGTAGCGGTATCTACAACGCCAGATGCGAACAACGCATCATAGTGACGTCACGCAAACCCTGCATCTCGCAAGCAGAGTTTACCGCGCAATTAGCATAGATACAATTTCTCAACATCAATCGTTGGGCAATTGCCCGCCAGACACAACACCCATCTATGGAGGATGAGTGAACTTTACACCCTGTTCCTCATACCTCTATAAAATTTCATCCTAATCTGTTATGCCTTTTTAGCGTGAAAGCTTAACAAACAAACATACAAAAAATCAAATCTTTTATCTTTTTAATATTAGTTAAGATAACATCACGATGATGCCTTTGTTACTCGAAGGGTTGGGCAGAAGTGTACCTTTAGCACACCCAAATTTCACAAGTTACATGTGTTTAAATCCCATGTAATACAGGGCGAGCCTATTGCCATCAACCGGGCACAAATCCAGTCTCCGGGCTGTTACTGAAAATTCCTGACGGAAAACCCAATAACACTATGCCCGACCTGGGAATCGTACCCAGGATCTCCGGCTCAGCAGTAGCGCTTGCGACCTAGTGGTCACAAACAAACTTAAATACTTAACTTCCGAACTTAACGCTATTAGCTTTTCAAACGACTTTTCAAATTAGAGTTATTCAAACATTGTTTTAATTAAGTAAAACACATAAATATTGTTTAGTTAGTTTTTATTTTTGTGTGTTGAATTTGTGCAGAACAAACTGAGGGGTTATAATCTAAGAACATGTTTTGTTTTTCTAAGCTACTATAATTATTATTCATAACAGCCACCTTTCAGGGCTCCAGAGACTAATCAAGAACACACTTCTAATTCGGACATCGTCCGAAACTTTTGGAATCAAACATGACCAAAATCTAAAATCCCATAATGAACCTGAAGGTCTATCCACAGACAGCAGGGCCGTACGTGACCGGACGTGGAGAGACCGTGCTCCGTCAGAGGCCTAAAAAGAATAAGTGTGTATATATTTTTTTCTTTTTTGTACGTTTTTTATCTTTGACAGTCGTTACGGATCGTTAGAAACCCGAAAGTCCGATAACCAGTCTTACCAAGGGGTTTCGTATAACCCAGTAACTGGGTTGTGAAGGTCAGATAGGCAGTCGCTCCATGTAAAATACTGGTACTGATAATGTTAGTAACAAAAATAGCTTAGCCTATGTTAGTACTTAATAACTAAAACAGAACGGGCCCGGTTTGCGGTAAGCAGTTTATTGAATATTCAAAAGCGATAGAATTCAGTAAACATCCATTGAAAGTCGGAGATTCATCGACTGTGATATCAATCTGGCAAGTTTCTGAGAAAAAAAGAAGAATTTCTAAAACATTGTCCCGAGAAATGTTTTCGGTTGAAGTGACATCAAATATAATGTTCAGCCAATATGTGTTTAGTGGTAAAGCCTGATCTTTTGATAAATTGTGCGATGTGTACGACGCTATCTCTAGAGGACTACTCACATCGCGGGTCTACTAGCACGTATTAAATTTTTGTTTTTAATGCGTGTATTCCCTTTCATCCCATTGGCCGTCGTCCCCCTGGTGGGACGATCGGGAATTTAATAAATAATATTAAGTGGGACGAACGGGATTAATTAAGTACTTAATTTTATTTTGAATTCCCATTGGTCCCACTAAATAATTTGAGTCGGTTTGAGTGGTTGTTCAATGGTGAAAAACACTTATTTATCCTTGCTAATATAATATTATAAATGCGAAAGTGAGTTTGTCTGTTTATTTGGTACGCTTTCACGCTAAACCAGCTGAAAGGATTTACATGAAATTTGGCACATGGGTAGTGGTAGTACGTTGCATGCATACAAGACGGTATTCCAACAAAAAGTAGGTATTAGGCTTGCATGAATTAACGGGAATTAATTTAATATTTATTTCCGTGAATTCATGCAAGCATTTTTTTAATTCTCGATCGTCCCACCAAAGGGACGAACGGGAATACACGTTTTAATGTATCTATATAATAGTATTTTTTTACTTGGAAAATTGTTTTTGTGAACCTACATAATTATACTTACTTATGTTTTTCTCAAACATGATTGGAAATTATTAGAAGCATTTTCGATTTGTCTCGAAATAGGTCGTCAAAATAGGACAACCTTCTTCGAGATAAATCGAAAATGCTGTAGGTACTGGTTAAATATCTACACGAGCAGCGGCGGCCAGCAATGTTATTATGAAAATATATAGGTATCTGTCATGTTTACTATTACTATGAAAACTTATTTAAATATCAATTGTGTAATATAAAAATGGAACAAGCTTTTTACTTCTAAACATGGCAACCAAGGAGGTAAATTATCAATGATTTTATTTAAATTTCGAACTGGCTTGCAAATCGAGCTGTATAAATTAAAAAAGAAACTAATGAAGATTTGGCGAATATTGTTTTTCGTTGATTCTGAAAATAATTAATCTACTTAATTTGATTATTTGATAAAAGTACTACTTATACAAGACTTGGTCGCTACCAGGCATTGATGGCGTCACGTATGTGTGCCACGGCTTCGCCTCTGCGCAAATTTCCACGTTCGTCCATGAAATGGCTCTTTTGCAGGCCGCGGCAGTAATGTACTATTTTCTGATATTAAATTTATCAAACAGGCCTCGATCGCAATAAAATACCGGTGTCATATCGCTTGCATGTTCGGTGTTTCCATAATATGCCTTTCTTCAAATGGAGCACTAAATCGTTTACTGATGAGACCCCTACAGTACAAAGGAAGGAAATGTTTGAGAAGCTAATGACGGTAGCGAAACATTATAGAACTGAAAATTAGGCGAGGGATTTCGAGAGCAACGCGAGGGGTTCCGGAAGCTATGCGACCGTTCTCTATTAAAGTCTGTTAATGATAATAAATGGTGAAGAAATATAATAAACTCTTGGATTCTTAAATCAGGCAATGGTGTGCACCGTTGCTTGATTTAAGAATTCAAGTAAGTCCTAAATAATAAAAAAACATAATTCAGTAAAAGTTTTAATTCAGTTTAGAAGCCGACATACTGGCGACCATTTATGACGACATACTTAAATCAGGGGCAATTCTCGTAATTTTAAGAACGTAAACGGTCTGAAGGCCAATTCTCTTAATTTAAAATGTTCAAAATCTAGTCGCAGTCTCATCTCGGCGACTATAAATGTCAAAAACTTATGAGAATGTCAAAAAGATGAGATTGCGACTACATTTTGAACGTTTTTAACTACGGGAATTAGCCTTCTGATCTCAGTCTCAATCTGTCAAAAATACCTCTAGTTTCCCTACATTTTTGACATTGATTTTATAGGCTGATTATGAAAAAAATCCGCGGTGGTTCGATTTAGGAGTCTGGGACTGTATTTGTTATTTTCTTACGCGCTTATACAGTTGCTCAAACAAAACTGCAAAACATGGGATCTCTTTACCCAATGATATATCATAATCATATGATTGAAGAAACAAACACATAAAATACAAGTTATAAATACAATATTTTATGGCTACTAAATCTTTAGGTTGGTGAACTAAATATACAGACACGATCAAAACATGCAGTTTTCGCGCCCAATATTATGCGTCACTCAAGTTTCCAGTATGTTTTCAATTACGTCAATGTAATTTTATACACAACACACACATGACATCACGCCTGTAATCCCTGAAGGGTTAGGCAGAGGAGTATCTATAATACACCCACATTTCGCCAGTTATGTTTAAGTCCCATGTAATAGGGGGTGAGGCTATTGCCCTCAACCGGGCACAAATCCAGACTCCGGGCTAAGAAACCCCTAACAGAAAAACCCAATAACACTTTGTCCGACCCGGGAATCGAACCCAGGACCTCATGCTCACCAGTAGCGCTTGCGACCACTACACCAACGATCCAGTATTTTATAAACATGCTTTAAAATGAAGTCTAAACTTGAACGTTTGTAAAACAAACTAAATTGAGTAGTACGTGTTGTTTAGTAAATATTGTGAAATGAGATAGTAGACAATGTGGTAGCGCGTGCGGATAGTTAAAAGGCTTACCCGGATAAAAATACTCTTGGGTCGTGAGTCATCATTACCATTTCAGTAGAAAGACGTCCACTCTGGACTTAGTCTTCCCCAAACACCTCCACTTCGACCAGCAGCCTAATTGCGTAACACATTTTCGGCAAATGATTGAGATTAATTGGTTTCGTTTCGATCGCTTTTTGTTTCATTTTACGATTTTCGTATTGCGTAATTCCACTATCATGTAATAGCAACAGCTGTTGGTTTGAAACGCTATAGAGTGAACGATATGTGCTTAAGAAAATCGTAAAATGAAACAAAAAGCGATCGAAACGAAACCAATTAATCTCAATCATTTGCCGAAAATGGTTACGAAATTAGGCTGCAGTTCTTTGCTTCCCGCATCCAGCCATCCAGTCCGTGAGGACTCGTGAGGATAATAAATGTCTATTATAATATTCCAAAAATAGAGTTTTTTTTTAAGGTTAGCGAGATATCTTCGAAAGTCCGCGAATTTCATTCGCAAACTCCATTTGTGAATATCATACGTAATATGTACACATTGATCGGTAAAGTCAGCGACAAAAGTGACATTTAAGTTTTTTTAATCTTAACTATTGAGCTAAATATTTTATAACAATCGGAACAGAAGCAAAATTAAAAGAAACTAAAGGAAATAATAGAAGAAGAGGGAGAAAAAGATAGAGAGACAGTTAACATTGAGAAACTCTTAGCTATTAGGTACCTATATGAAATGCCGAAATACAATGGCATAATTTTGTGTTAATTTAGATGACGTGTAAAAGTAGTAGTGTTAATCAAATTTGACACTGACCCTACGTAGAGAAAGAGATGTCAGCATAATCCGAGGGGCCCCTTAGGGCCGAAGCCTGCCGGGTCAGCGGGATTGTCCGAAAGGGTTACCGCTACCCCGGAACATAAAGGGCAAAGGAAGGACATGGACATGGGTGGGTTTTAGTCAGTAAGAGTCTGACACTCCCTTCCGCTCCCCCCAGAGCGGGAGGGGTCATTTGATGATTTCCCACCAGAAAAAAAAAAAAAAAACTCTTCGTAGTGAAAGAAACACGCCAGCAGTAAACACATGATGGCATAAAAGTTTAACAAACATTTATTTGAAGGTGAATGTGATGGCAAACTCTGATAAGAAGATCGAGGTTTGATATTAAATTTCGGAAGATACTATTACAACATATTCTCATTATCCTATTGCATTATATGCATTACATGCAATAGGGCAAATAGACCGCGTATTGGGTAGCGTGGTGTGGGACCCCCAGCTAGATGGACCGACGACCTAAAGAAGGTGGCTGACAGACTGGATGCGAACGGTGGAGGACAGGGTGGGGGAGCAGCCTGGGAGAGGTCTATGTCCAGCAGTTAACTGAGATAGGCTAAGTTAATTGGTTGACACACAGTAGGCTGTAGGAAACGTCAGCTTTTGTTGACGAAGTTTTTTGCTGCCTGGATATAGGCCTTGCAAAAGTTGCGGTACAATAACCAGCTTTCCGCCTTCTGCATCCAGTCTGAAATATAAGCAATATTCTTCCTTCAACTTCTTCTTTATTACAAAAAACAGGGAGCTCCAATACAATAAGGAAAAGTCTATTGAAACATTACTGAATACATCTCATCGTAGTCGGTCAATGTGTCAATATGCCACCGACAGTCGTTCATCACAATAATTGCGGCAATGAGAGTCGGCACGCGAATTTGATTGGCATAACTCATTCCGAAGGTTGGCGACCACTGGCGTCAGTATAAAATTCATACAACTCTACTATAGTCTGTTCTAAAAGAATCTGGTGGAAATGTAAACAAATGCTTTATAATAGTATGTACAATCACGAGCATAATTATGTATACACTTGACTTTATTCAAAAGCGATTTATTCCTTTATTTTTTAATGAAATTTTATGTTTCTACGAACATACTATTTTCGAACCCATAGGTTTTTGCAATGTGTCGTATTTCATTGTTGTTTTCGTTATTTCACGCAAACATCGCTATTGAAAGTTTCCAAGTGTTGACATATTAGTGCTCGTGACTGTACATGTAGATGCCAATTTTAAGTGCAACTTACAAAATGAGTATATTGATTTGAGTACATATTTGAATACCTAAACAGAAAATTGTAATTGAAATCACCCTGAAGATGTTTTTCATTTCACAATTAAGGTAATTAACATAACATAACCCTGTATTCCCCGAAGGGTTAAAAGGTGCACCTATAGTACACCCACATTTCGGCAGTTATGTTTAAGTCCCATTTAATAGGGGGCGAGGCTATTGCCCTCAACCGAGCACAAATCCATACTCCGGGCTAAGAAATCCCTGACGGAAAAACCCAATAACACTTTGTCCGACCTGGGAATCAAACCCAGGACCTCATGCTCACCAGTAGCGCTTGCGACCACTACACCAACGATCCAGTGTTTTATAAACATAATTATAGTAAACCAATAGTGGGCTAGCCTATAGCCATTAACCGGGCACGAACCCAGTGTCCGGGCTGCTACTAAGAAATTCCAGATTTTTTTTTTTTTATTTAATTATTTATCAACCTTACAACTATCATTACAGGCCTTAACCTAATGCGACAGTGTAGTCATCAACTTAAAATTAACTTATTTAACCTTACATACCACAACAAATAACACAACACACAACAAATAATAACAAACAATATAATTACAACAAACAATATAACACACCAAACAAACAACAAATAATACAAACAACAACAAATAACAAACACAACAAATAATATAACAACAACAACAAACAATACAACAAATAATACAATTACAACAAATAATACAACAAACAACAAATAATAACAAACAAGAACACAACCAGATCCAGACCATAGACCATAGATCCATATCCAGTCTCTCGTGGACTTCGTTCACCACACGGATTGTTCGGGTGAGGGGTGCTTTCGCCAGTAGATTGGTTCTGATGGCCAAACCACTATACTAACGAAGATTTTTTAATTAAATACCGTTTAATAATGTAATGGTATTTTTAGGAAAGAACCACACGGATTTGAGTGCACCAGTCCAGTCAGTGGAAGCATTTGTCAGTAATCGTGTAGCTCAACTCAGAAATTTAGGAGCTCAACGAATGCGTTACCGTACTAATTCCCTTGAGTGATTACGTAACAATTAACCCGAACAGAGTTTGAATACACTTTCATGAAATACTTTTACAACAGACCTTACGTAATGTGGGTGTGTATTCATACGTAGTTGGCTGTATTACGTAGTTTGTCCTATGTCAATATTTGGGTTGTCTGTCCCTGTTTGTTTAGTGGCTAAAGGGTTATTCTGCACCGCAGCGTAGATTTCACACAACACGTCTAGCTTTAGAAATAGTCACAGATATGAATAGGGTTGACAACTTTTTTTATACCAAATATAGTATTTTCGGAACTATTATTTATAGAAATATAGTAGACGGTGGAAAAAAGGATGGTGCGTTCAATAACTATCATCAAGAAAAAGTGTCATCATTAATGTGGAATATTGACACATAATATTGACAGCTCTTGTACGTAGTTTAGATGTACTGTTCGCGTTCAGTTTCATGGAATATTGACACATAATATTGACAGCTCTTGAACGTATGTAGTTTAGATGTGCTGTTCGCGTTCAGGTGAAATTGACCTTACTAAGGATAAGTTCATATGATCGCGTGGTACAAGATCAAACTAAATAGTGTTTATCGTCTACATGAACGCGCGCTACCGCGCGGCACAGCGCGGCGCGCTCCGTCCCGTGCGCAAGATCTTGCACAGCGCGGTGGCGGTCATATATGAACTTACTCTAATACTTCGGCCGTAGTTATGGATTTCAAGCTTAAAGAGTAGACGCCCTAGGCAGAGGCACATAGAAGGCAGGCACTGAAGCTTCGTCGCCGGCCTGGACACGGACGTTTGTGAAGGAGTTCATATTATAAAAACATCATCTGCATTTTCCAACTATGTTGGGGTCGGCTTCCAGTCTAAGCGGATGCAACTGAGGAAGTAATCCATTGTCTGAATAAATGAAGATTATTATTATTATTTCTTTTTGTCTTTGACATATCTCGGGACCCTGGGGTCCCGGACATTTGAAAGGCGTACCAGGGGCCGAAACCAACTCGCAGAGGCCCTTTAGACAATTTTAAATGATGAGGGGGCACCAACCGACGATTATCCCTGTATGCACCATGCAAGTGCACCCAAGGACAACCCCCGGTTGGTGCAGGACTATTGCAGAACGTTTGAAATATTATTATTAATGCTTTTTACGCTGAAATATGTATTTAATATATAATATGGGCTAACAAAAAAAATACGTAGGTTAGGTAGGTAAGTTCAATTGTTTTAGGGCTGATTTTTTTATAGTCAGGTTTCTTTTATCTGAGGAACTAGCCTCTGCCCCTTAGTCCGCGTGAAATTTCTTGTTCCTCTGACCCACTCCGTCGCATCGCATCGCCCGCCCATGCTGTTACTTCGTTTTCACTTAGCATTCTTTCCTACCTTTTTCTTTTTGCTCGGCTTCTATCGGTCCTAGCGTCATGTTAAATAGCCTATAGCCTAACGGCTTAACGTGCTTTCAGAGGCACGGAGGAGTTTCGGTATGTAAAGATAGCCACCCATCCACGGACCGGCCGCGGCAAACATAGCTTAACCTTATCGATCGACCCGTGCGCCTATTATTACTTAGCCACGAACCCCTATTCTAACTAAACGAAAATTCCAATCGCAAAATACAAATACTACATCGAAAACACAAATCTATACTTTACTACTACTACTTTACTAAGTCCCCAAAATTGGAATAATTCCGAATCGTACATATTCTAAGTCATAAGTCTTCTAAACCACTAAATTCTCTCGCTTATTTTGTTTGTGTGTTGGTACATAGTTGAACAAAGCTTTCATCATCTGCCGAGCCTATTCCCAACTATATTGGGGTCGGCTTCCAGTCTAACCGGATGCAGCTGAATACCAGTGTTTTCCATGGAGCGGCTCTGACCTCCACAACCCAGTTACTGGGTAATACGATACCCCTTGGTAAGACTGATTGTCAGACTTTCGGGCTTCTGACGATCGGTAACGACGACTTCTGAAGATCCACGAATGACAGCCGGGACCAACGGCTTAACATACTTCCCGAGGCACGGAGAGGTCTTAGTATTGAAGATGGTCACCAATCCACGGACCAACCGCGGCAAGCGTAGCTTAACCTGATCGGTCGACCCGTGCGGTTGTTATTACTTAGCCACGAGCCCCCCACTTTTTCCTACTCCTTACTGAATAAAGACCACCTTCCTTATCTCAAGTCTATTTCAAAAATTTTATTGCACCCTTATCAAGCTGGCGGGGGCTCTCTCTGAACAAAGTAGCCTTGCGTTTGCAATTTACAGAGTTAAGAAAGTAATTAAGACTTGTCTAGGCACTGTCGAGACTTTGGCCTACATGGCGTTTCTAGCTTGCTATACGTAGCTAGCTTCTGCCCGCGGCTTCACCTGCGTGGATGTCGGAAATTATCCCACGGGAACGTTCTACCGTGATATAAATCCATTCAGAAATTAAAGCGTGAAAAGGTAATTTAATAGATACACAAAAATTTCAATAATCTTATGAATTTTAAAATCATCACCGATTTTTTGATTTTTTTTGTTATTTATTTATAATATTAGTATGGATGACATACGATTATGATATAAATGCTATACAGAAGATAGAAAATAACAGAGACTCAGCTTCGTGAGTTGACCGAGAGCGGGTGGAAAATGTTATAGATTCATTTGATACGATGAAATAATTACATATTAAAACTAAAGAAGCCTTTAATGGAACGGACCCATCACAATACCTACTTAAGTCGATACATTGTTAGGTTTTTTTAAGCAGGCTTTACTGTCTAAATAGCAATTCGGTTAGGCCACAGGTGACTAAAGTCGCAAGTTCCAAAGTAGAGTAGGTTTCAACTTTTGTCGCACGGCGACAGTCGCTTGAGGCGGGTGACTTCGACCGTGAAAATGCTCCGTCAAAAGCGATCGCTCGCCGCTTGGAGGTCGACATTTTGATGCAAAATAAACTAGTCACGCAACTCAACAACGTAACTGGGGTCAAACCCAGCACCCCACTCTACCAGGTCAGGCCAAGCTTTGTTATTGTGTTTTTCCATTAGGAATTTCTCAATAGCAGTTCGAAGTTTGACAGTTGGTGGTGTGATTCCCCGTGCCTCGGAAAGCACGTTAAGCTTTTAGTCCCCTGATCTCTCTCCGGTTGTGATGGATTGCCGTCCCATCAGGAAGAGAAAGTGCACTTGTGACTGCGCAAACAGTTGTGCACTATAAGATGATGACGATGAGATGGCCAGTCTCAGTTTGAGACTGGCCGCCATGGCCGGAATTCGTTTTGGGGGACTATAATTATGATTGAATGAAAGATGTTTGTATATTTATATTTTTAGCAACTCCCAAAAATCTTTTGATAAACCTTCCTTGAAAAGAGATCTGTATAGTTTATATTCCACAGATATTTTTCATATCCTTGTAAATAAAGTAGGTATGTAAGGTTCGAAAAGAAAATCAAACAATATTTGAATATTCGCTATAAATATATTACAATAACAGCATACAATAGAACCCCGTTTGATCATTACTTATGTATTGAAAAATTCTTCTGCTCGACAGCATAATTATCTATTGCAATTGTTAGTGTGTTTACGAAATATCAACATCTTATCTGGGACTTTGGAAATATAATAAAGAGCTAAAATTAAATATATGTGTAGGCCTTGTAAGGCTTATTGATTTCTAATATACGCCCACACAATTACTGTCTATCAAATTCAATAAGTTATTTCCTTTCACACAAATAAAGCTTCTGAGAACCCGTAATCGTTTTTAGAACTTTAGGATCGATTACAGGCTCTACATCTTATTAAAAAAAACATAGACAGTCATGGGGACAGGACTAAAAACTTTAAACTATGAAATAAAAGTGTTTTTTTTTTCAAACTACTTAAATGTAATATCAAAAACGCGCCGGAAGCAGTTTTTACATAAAATCTAAACCAATATTATAAACCCCAACTGCAGTTTGCACGGCAAGGGCACAACAAAACAAATTAAAAAAGTGGTGTATTACGAACGCACACAAAAAGTGGAGGCCAGGGTCACAGCAGAACATAATAAACTCATTACTTATGAACTTAAGATAGCCATAAAAACGCCGTTAATTTGGACGAGAACAAGAAAGTTTGTACCCAAAATCATTTAAATATTTACTTACTTACTTATAGAGTTTAGATCTGTAGACCGTTTTTTTATTTTATCAAGTACCTGGTACTTATTGACAGGCGTACGCTGTCGTCCCATACCTACTGTAATATGAAAACATTGTAAAAGCCAATTATTTTTAAAATAGTAACCGTGGACTTTGTTGCCGGCTCTTCTCCATAGGAAACGACCATTTGGAACCGTGCACCTAGCTTCTGACGTTTCATAAGCGCCCATGTTGGTTTATATGAAATATTTTTTTTTTATTTGATTGGATTTCAAAATCTCTTTAGTTGTAACAAACCCCCGTTACACGTGTCGATCTGTCATATTGTATAATCTAGAAATCCTAGGCTGCTTCCAACATGTTTTTTTAAATAACGTAAAGCGAAGCTAGTTCATAGTTTTTTTTCTTTTTAGGGTTCCGTACCTCAGAAGGAAAAACGGAACCCTTATAAGATCACTTTGTTGTGCGTCTCTCTGTCCGTCCGTCTGTCAAGACCCTTTTTCTTAGGAAAGCGTGGAGTTATCAAGTTGAAATTATTATTAAATACAGGGCTGCAATTCCTTGAAGCAGTGAAAAAATCAAAGTTCTAAGTAAACGCAATGAAGAGATGTTCCGTTTATGCCGCATATATGTGTATTGACACTCGCAAGGGAATCAAAACTTATAGGGTACAGAATCATGAAATTTGGCAAGAAGCAATGTCATGTAGCACAAGTAGGTAAAGGAAAAAATCCGAAAACCGTAAATTTGTAGTTACATACCTACAAATTTGTACGGAACCCTCGGAAGACCGGTTTTTTTCATCCATCATTCCCATGTGGAAGTTTGTTATAGATGTAAGATAAGTTGGGAATCATTCCAGAACTTTTTGTTTGGGAAGTCAATTTGTGACTTGTCTTGTGATCAATCATTGAAGAAAATAGCCATGGGGATAAGATGATACTGGCCCATAACTAAAAAAATCTATCAAAAAATGGAATGAAATGGAATACAAATACTGTACAATTTGTTTCACCTAAAACTTTTGATAAAACTTCTAAAAATCTCGCCTAATGCTAAACTCGTGTAGGGTTAATAAGTATATTTAGAAAAATTGTTTATCAATATTGTTATAGTTAGTTACCCGAAAGAAACATATTCAGGCCGAAAAGTACAAGCAAAGTTTTCGGACGTTATGTCAAACAAAATCAGCTAGGTAATTGCGTATCACACTAACAATAGCAATGGCTTTAATTTTGACAGTTGAACAACATTCATTGCGTTATTTACGTTGTTGAACAGACGAATTTTACGAACATATGAAGCAATGGATTAGCAATTTTCTTCAAAATGATTCAGATTGAGACTGATAGTGTGTTACGCAATAAAGGCACGCACCGTCGGCTCGCGCCTTTCTGCGAGAGCCTCTATCAGCCATAATCCGCAGCGGTCATCGTTCTCTCAACTTGAATTCCAGTTCGCTGAGCTCTCAAAGACTCGTATGTATTTGACATTTCAGCGGGGGAACCCTTATAACACGGTTGGTTGAACCAAATTGACCGAAAGGTGCAGAAATTAAACCTTTGGTTGACATTGTGAGATTTACTTTTATGTACTAAAATTTCTGTTCTATGCTCGTGTTTATTAATTTTGTTTTTATTTTTCTTTATTCATCACCATCTGTTTAGCCTTTTCCCAAATATTTTGGGGTCGACTTCCAGTCTTATCGTATGCAGCTGAGTACCAGTATTTTACATGGAGCGACTCCCTATCTGACCTCCACAAATACGAAACCCCTTGGTAAGACTGGTTGTTATATTTTTGTATGCACATATTGCACATGTTTCTGTTATAAACAAACCTATTATTCTTGCTTTATTTCTTTTAAAATAGCTTTAGCGACAAGCCCGCCTATTGTACCACCCTATGAACATACAAACTCTACAATTGTATTTTTCTTGTCGCCGTCATGAATATCTGACATTTTCACCAGTATTTGACAAGATATAAAAAAAAAACTGTCTTTATTTGGACAGCCGTTATTATGTAACAATTCACCGCTTTCTTCGGAAACCAAAGCTTAATGGTCTAAAATAAGTTTATCTAAAATATTAAATCTATAATTATTAACATTATTTTTTTTTATTATAATTCAATTTCAATCCTGCATTAGTCCTTTTTTTTCTGGTGGGAAATCATCAAATGACCGCTCCCGCTCTGGGTGGAGCGGAAGGGAGTGTCAGACTCTTACTGACTAAAACCCACCCATGTTCCTTCCTTCGCCCTTTATGTTCCGGGGTAGCGGTAACCCTTTCGGACAATCCCGCTGACCCGGCAGGCTTCGGCCCTAAGGGACCCCTCGTTATGCTGACATCTCTTAGAGGCGCGCGTGAAACACTTACGCGCCGTCCGGCACGGGCCTGGTCCTGATCGGGCGGTGAGCTACCCATTGCTCTCCGCCCGCAGGCCGCAGGCCTGCATTAGTCCTACAACAACCGGAGGTTGTCCTTGGGTGAACTTGCATAGTGCGAACAGGGATAATCGTCGGTTGGAGTCTTATTTCATTGGAAACGTCTAACGGGCCTCTGCGTGTTGGCATCGACCCTTCGTACACCTTCCCCGTACCCCAGGATCCCAAGATATGTCAAAGACACATTCAATTCATATAATTTTTAATAATATAAATTATTATATTTTTAATAAAAAAATCTCACATAACAAAAATAATTTCACAGGTAAAAACTTGGTTGTTTCATCCAAATTGAAAAAGTTGAGTGAACCGTGTATCATGGTCTTTACAGCCCAATTATTAACAAAATGTAATCCGCGTTGAGTCCTGAGCCTATACTGAATGCTTTTAATAACGATATTAATCCAAATTAATCCAAACTTTTAATGACGAAGCAGGGATTTATGATCAGAATAATGACCAACGGTTTTGTGAATTATGCCGAAATTCAATAAGTGGTCACAATAATACTCGTAACTGTGTTATTGGTCTAGTATCATCATTCTCCTGCCCTTATCCCAATTTATTTGGGGTCGGCGCAACATGTCTTAGTCAACATGTTATTGGTCTAGTAGCTTTTATTTATTCATTTATCCATTTATTTCAGGCATCAAGGCCCATATAAACACATACAATACAATATGAATATAACTAAAAAATACTATAAATAAATCAAAATCAATAGTCGTTTATTCAAATTAGGCTGAAAATCAGCACTTCTTAAACCAAAATTACAAAAGACAGTCCCCCAAAAACGCCCGCCCGCTCTTCACCACTTCCTAGTGCTATCGCTGGGAAGAAGAAGTTGCGCAACAAACTCCCCAGCAGCACAGCTGTCTGTTCAGTTAGAAAATACTTGATTGTATTTGTATACAATCAAGTATTTAATAGGTACGTTATTGTGTATTGAATACATACAACAGCAGCAGCAGCTTTTGGTGACTTCACCCGCTTGGAGGTCGGAAAATATCTCACAAGAACGTACTATACTTCATCACCATTATCCTGCCCTTATCCCAATTTATTTGGGGTCGGCGCAAGGTGTCTTTTTCTTCCATTCTTCTCTATTATATGCCATCTCGACAGTCACCCCCTTTCTAACCATATCATAATTCAAAGCAACAAGAACGTACTATACCTACTTAGCGGGATAAAAAGTTTGCTACGTCATTACACAGAGAAGCAATTCTCGTAATTTTAAGAACGTTCACAGTCTGGTCTCAGTGTCAATCTGTCAAAAATACCTGTAATTTCCCTACATTTTTGACATTGATTGACGCTGAGATCAGATTACGACTAGATTTTGAACGTGTTTAATTACGGGAATCGGCCTTCAGGCCATGGTCTACGTCATAAATTTCATCGTACCTCGTTCATCTGTTAAGGCGTGAAAAGGTAACAGGCAGACAGTTACTTTCGCATTTATAATATTTATAAAACATATATTAAATTAAATAAATATGTTCCGTAGTCATATTTTTAGTTGCCGACTCATGGCTGTAAATGGACGTCGTTATTGAGATCGGCCTAATTGCGTAACTGAGTATTGATCACAATCTGAATCATTTTGAAACCAAAATTCGTCGTCGTGTCGTTTTGCATCCTCGTCAAATTCACGGAGGTAACTATGCTACTGATTCTCTGCACGAATCAATAATAAAATAAGTTTTTATTTCTTCTACTTTTCGGAAATCGGCATGTGTGGGACACGCATTTTAAAACGCGGCATGTGTGAGACCGCACTGTAACTGACACACACATAAAAATGTGGCCGCTTATACGCTACTATAACGCGATTCTGTTCTTTAAAAGTGGTGTATTCTGAAATACTGACAAACTTAAATAACTAAAAAAACAAGTAAGTATTCATTATTTACCAGGGATCGTAATTTTATTTGATTATTTATGTGTTTCATAACAGCCTCCTGATATTTGACGAGGATGCAAAACAACAGCTTGTATGTTCGAAAAATTTGCCTGCTCAACAACGTAAATAACGCGATGAATGCTGTTGAACTGTCAAAATGAAAGCCATTGCTACTGATAGTGTGTTACGCAATTACCCCGCATGTGTTTATTCAAGTTAAATTTAATCTTATACAAACTTTTATTTGTATTCAAACATTCGGTAAGTACCTTAACAACAGCATTCGTCATGAAACCGGCGAAATAAAGTTACCTATTACATTGCAGAGATTATCTTCTAAGAATATCAATTTCCTATCAATATTGACCCATGATATAATACCATTAGAGCCTTCTGGCAAATCTAGAGAGTTATCGATTACAAAGAGATAGGATAAATTGATGGCTGAGCATTCAAAAAGCATTTATCCTACTAATATTATAAACGTGAAAGTTTGTATGGATGGATGCATGGATGTTTGTTACTCTTTCACGCAAAAACTACTGAACGGATTAGGATTAAATTTGGCACGCAGATGGTTTATAACCAGGATTAACATATAGGATACTTTTTATCCCGATATTCCCACGGGATCGAAACTTATGCGGGTGAAACCGCGAGGCGCAGCTAGTTTACAATAAAAACTAGTACCTAGGCTATATTTTGAGAGCAGTGGTGCCCCAGAGATATCGGCCCCGACTTACGAGCTTAAGTCGTCAGACACTTCACTTTGTGTATTTAATTTCATCACCACTGCTCTCAAAACGGTGAAGGTCAACATCGTGAGGAAACCAACATGTCCTAGAACCAAAAATTCGAAGACGTGACATCCACCAACCCGCACTGGACCCGCGTGGTAGATTTCGGCCCGCTCTCTCTCACAGAGACAAGGCCCTGTGTCCCAGCAGTGGGAATATTATAGGCTGATAAATGCTTATGCTTATTACCTATCACCACACCAAGTAACTACCCCCCAACTAGGTTGTGGAGGTCTGATAGGCAGTCGCTCCATGTAAAATACTGGTATTCAGTTGCATTCGGTTAGACTGGAAACCGACTCCAACATAGTTGGGAAAGAACTAGGCAGATGTTGATGATGATATTATGCTTATGCTTATTATTCTCCTGTCCTTATCCCAATTTATTTGTGATCGGCGCAACATGCATTTTTCTTCCATACTTCTCTATTAGTCGTCATCTCGGTAGTCACCCCCTTTCTAACCATATCATCATTCATAGAGTCCATTCATCGTTTCTTTCCCTACTCTTAAAGCCATCGACATTCATACTCAAAACTTTCCATACGACATTTTGCTCTTCCCTCCGTATGACATGCCCATACCATGACAACCGATTTACACACAATTTCAGTTACCGGTTATAAATATTAATAGGTAAACTAAAAAGCTCAATACACACTGTTAACGCTCTTCTCAAATGTTATTTGAAAGTTACATTACTTCTATTGAAATAATATTTTACTATCAAATTAAAAAAAAAAAACAATAGGTAAATAACAACAGAACTGAGTGTCTTTTAAATTTTTCCATTTTTATGCGAAGACATGATCTTCAAATTGTGTATCTGCATTTTAATATCATAAAGTAGGTGATTGCTTGCAATGGCATCTCCAAGGTGTCTTAACTATACATACAAATAAATGAATTTGAAGTGTCACTTTGTAGAGTCAAAATAATAGCTTTTTACGAAATGCATATGAAAGTATATACGGTAATTATAACTTTTTTTTTTGTCTGTCTGTGTTAAATGGCTGAAGCGATTTTGATGAAATTTAGTATGGAGATACTTTGAACCCAGAGGAAGGATATAGGCTACTTTTTGTCGACATACCATGCGGGTGAAGCCGCGGACGGAAGCTAGTACGACTATACAATTACTAAAGGAATTTTCATTTCAAAAAGTATCTGTGGAGTTTCTTGCCCGTTCAGAAGAACGGACAAGAAACTCCACAGATACTTTTGTTGACGCTTTGGAATGGGCAACCAGCTTAATCTTTCTGACAGACGTACCTACTCGTTAACAGTTGAAAAGTCCTTATAATTGGCTTTATTGAAATAAATGCTTTGAGTTTGAGTTTACCTATCTAATTGCATTTTAGTCGCCATTGTATTTTATAGATTAGATAAAATATAGCGTAAATCGTAATACTTAAAATAAAACCACCAACTATACGAGCATGCTAGGTAGCATTATAGATTACAATATAGATAGCATTACCTGTTTGTAGCTTTGCAAAACGTACCTATCTGATTTTCTGATGGTGTTTGTTTGTAAGGAGATTGAATAAAAATAATCAATTACTGGCCGAACGAGCAGAAAAAAAAGCTAGGAAAAGCCAATAATGAAAAAAAAATTACAAGTAAAACATAATGGCATTCCATGATTTTTTATATAGCAAATGGCCGGTAGTGATTTAATAATTTGGTTACATATTTAATACTTACTAATTCCATGGTCGATTCATATTTCATTGAAAAAACACTGACACAAAACACATTTTAAATGAAAAGTGTGTTTTTCCCCACACGTTTTGTGTTTGTGTAAAACTAATTAAATATGATTAAAGTTATTCGAATATTTGATGCAGGAGGGTAAATAGGTTATAAAATATAATTATTATAGGTAAGTATAGCAGGCCAGAAAAGTCCAAAAAAATCTTATAAAAGCCATTTACTATTTAAAAGTAAGAAAAAAAGTAAAACTAAATGGCATTCAATATTTTTTTTACTTGTAATAATCAGAGTGAATTTTAAACAGGTCGATACCCGTAAAAAGGTTCGACTAAATAGGTTTACATACGTAAAATTCCATAATACAACACCAAGAAAAAACCAGTTTTGATATAAAATAAGTCATTTGAATTGATTTGAAACTTGAACTTCACTTTAGCAGTGGGGTTAAAATCATAGATTCAAAGTGCGGTACAATAACATGTTCATTCATTCATCCAATATTATTCTATGTATTATTTCTTTAAAATAACATGGAGCTCAATTAACTTAATATAACAACGATTGTTACAAAACGAACCGCTAAGTATTTTCAATTAATCCTATTACGTTTTATGGCATTTTTATGGAGGCCACTTTACCCAGACTGACCCAAATTGATTCAAGGGTAGTAAGAATGAACTTTTCAATATAAAAAATACGTTCTGTTTTACCTTAAGATTATAAGGAAACGTCAAAACGTATTTAATACAAACGTATTAAATACGTACGTACGTTACGTTTAAACGTATTTACAGGTTTTTTGAGTTAAAATATTATTCTAAGTAAGTACCCTTTGTCTTCGAAATTCATTTAAAATATATTTTAAAAAATCTACCAAATTAGCACAATGTGTATTTTTCTTAAACGCAGATAACATTATGAACTTTGAGCAGCCAATCAAATGCGAATAATCTTGTGCGCAGTTAGTGTGAACGATTAGTGTCACTCTATATTATAATATTATGCACTTCAATATCGTTATCGATAAGTATTTTGATTTTTAGAATTCGATTTCCGTCATATCGAATGGAATGAAAATGAATGAATGAAATTAAAATGGAAAGTGTCATTGAGCCCGATACTCCCTCGTTCATGTGACATCAACGTAAGTATTCCACTCATTTTTTACAGGACAATATAACATCTAGAAGTCCTTAGAAATTTCTGAAATAGCTATGAAACAGAAGATAAATGTAACTGTGTGAAAAAGGCACGTTGGCATCGATAGTCGCACTTATCGATAAGTATTTCGATTTAATACTTTTGGAATTCGATTTGAGTTTATATCAAATGGAATCGAAAGTGTCAATGAGCCCGATACGAGCATTCAAGTGATGTCAACGTACTTGTGGCATTTGGTTCTTATACGACCTATTGAAATTTTCTAGATCTTAGAAACTTCTCAAATATCTAAGGCTTTAATACCCTGGCGAAAAAAGCGGGAAAATAGAGTGGGACTCGCACACGAAGGGTCGTAGCACCGTCCAATATTTAACACTATATATTTTAGATATTTATTGTTATAGCGGTCATAGTAGTCTGTGAAAATTTCAAGTATCTGCCTATTACAGATAGATACAGAAGGATGGACGGACGGACAGCGGAGCCTTGGTAAAAATGTCCCGTTGGCACCCTTTGGGTACGGAACTCTAAAAGCCATCATCTGCCTAGCCTATTCCCAAATATGTTGGGGTCGGCTTCCAGTCTAACCGATTGCAACTGAATACCAGTATTTTACATGGAGCGACTGCCTATCTGACCTCCACAACACAGTTACTTGGTATTAGGATAGCCTTTGGTAAGACTGGTAGTCAGACTTTCGGGCTTCTGACTACCCGTAACGACTGTCAAAGATCCACGAATGACATCCGGGACCAACGGCTTAACGTGCTTTCCGATGTACGGAGAGGTCTCGATATGTACAGATGGTCACCCATCCACAGACCAACCGCGGCAAGTGTAGCTTAACCTGATCGGTCGACCTATGCGGCTGTTATTATTTAGCCAAGAGCCCCCGGAACCCTAAAAAGCACCCGTATAAAATAAACTTTTTACCATTCGTCTGTTCGTTCGACCATGCTGCATCTGGAACGCCAAACATATTTACTTTCTCATAGGGAATGTTATTTTTCCTACTATCGCGTAGACTTACGAATATAAAATATTTATCTAGAAGCTACCCAAGTCAGCAATGTTTTTCTTCAATTATACACTATCACGAAAACCACATTTTATTCAGGGGGTCTACTACGAAGTGCAAAGTGCGAATGATCGGATCGGACCGACACATGGCCGAACCGAATATTATTGAAAAATGCGAAAAAAGTTCGGATCGGCTCAGTTGGGTCGGGACCATAGTCAATATTCGAAAGAGTGTAGGAGTGTAGGATCGGGACCGACCGAACCAAATAGTAACTTCGTAGCAGGAAACGGCCGAACATTCGGCCGATACCACTTCGGAGTAGACCCCCAGGTCGTGCCGTGCGCTGTCACAATCTAATATAATTAGAGACGCAACAGTGACCCGGCTCGAGATAACAGAATAATTAGCTTAGTTTGCGGCGACTTATGAGCCAAGCCAAATATAGCAGGCGTTATGTTGTAATTAAATGTATACACTGGAACACTAGTATTTTAAAGGTTTTATTTTTTTTGTGGACACAAAGTCACAGAAGAGAGAATCAAAGATTTACCTTTGTAGTGACAACAATCGAAAAGAATATGCTTATATGATTTGGTCGATAATCGTGTTAGAGGATGAGTAAAAGGTAGTGGTGATGTGGCGGCATCTACATCGCCACATGCGAACTAAACATCACACTAATGTCACGCAAAGTTCTGCATCGCGCAAGCAGAATTTACCGCGCGACTAGCATATATACAACGTCCCGACATTAATCGTCGGGCAGTAGCCCACCAGACACGACACCCGTCTGGTCGGAAGTTTCTCCCTTTTTTATAGAGGATGGGTGAACTTTTCACCCTGTTCCTCATACCTCTATTATTATAGTGTTAATAGCCCAAACTGCGCACTCAGTTGCGACGTTGATGCAAGGCCAGGCCCTTCACGATAACAACAAATACCTGCTCTCAAGCTTTTTACAAAGGTAGGTACGTCAAATAATTTGACATAATTAATCATAGTATAAAATGGTTTTGATAACGTCCGGTACTTAAAGAGGAAACTCACGTGGATAGCTGTTTATACGTACTTCGTCGTACTAACTAATAAATAAAAATATCAATAAGTGATTAAAGGAGGTACTTATACCAAAAATAAAAAAACACCAGGAGAAAAATTTATTTTTTATTGGGAAATGGCTATTTAATTTATTTTCCTACTTTGTTTTTCCGCTTCCCAGATTTCTATTGGTGCTGTAAAACCAGTAATCTAGCAGAAAAGTCCTCAAAGAAACTTCGAAGGACAGGCCTTAGAATTCGAGGTTCAATTGTTGTTAGAACCTGTTGGACTGAAAAACATAGCCGTTTTCATTTTTTTCAAACATTCCACCCATCCTTTAATATTACTACGAAATATTTGTAGACCTAGAGCCACAAATATCCATAATACCAATCGCAAACAAATAAATGTATTTTCTTTACACAATTATTCCTATCACAGCGATAGGGACGAATTTTCTGATGCCCTTTGATTTTTTTCCCTCCTTTTTATATACTTGTATATATTATTATTTTAAGACTGTTAGCTTTTTAAATTATGTAAGTAAATATAAATAAATAGATTATTCCTTTGATCAAAACATTTAAACGTAAACTGGCAACACCGCCACGTTTGCAACACACAGATGAAAGGCAACCTAATAAAAATAAAATGTGTTTTTGGAAGCATTTCGTGGAAGTTGTACCTACTAGTAAATTTCCCATTTCAGTTAGGGTACTCGTAATGATGTAAAAAGAAAAAGATCTAATTTGAAACAATAAAAAGTAAATGAGCTACCTAGGTACAGACGCCAGCAGGTCAATTTACCCCAAACTGTCAAATTTTCCCAATCAACCTTGAACCGTAATACTTTAGCGATAAAGTTGAAAATCTATTAAAGAAATTTGACAGACTGTAGTAGCTTGATGTACTGGCGTCTGTACCTACTTGTAATTCATCTTTTTGTACACAAAGAAAATACCAGTCTGTAAACGAGATTTGTGATTCTGAATTTCGGAGTATTTTGACAGCACGCTTAATAATATTTTATCAAGCTTGTTTAATTTTCATGCTATTTTATTAGATGAATAAATCATAGTTGAGGTATACCTCTACCTATTTAAGTGGGCTCTCAATAAATCATTTACGGTCCCCGATTTATTCAAATTGAAACGCTTTATTTAGTAACTAGCTTCTGCTCGCGACTTCGTACGCGTGGAAGTCGTAAGATGAACAATGCCTATACTAAAATAACAGCCACATTTTTATAAAACTCCCCGTCGCTATTACTTCGCTGTCGCTTCGGGTTCTTTCTGACTTTTTTTCTTTTTGCTCGGCGTTATTGGTCGTAGCGTGATGATAAATAGCCTATAGGCTATCACAGGCCAACACATTTTTTTAAATCCGATTGGTAGTTCCAGAGATTGGCGCGTTTAAAAAAAAACAAAATTCAAACAAACTCTTCAGCTTTGCTTTATTATTAATATAAATTTAGTAAACTAAACGACATGACAAAAATGACAAAACAACGAGATTTCTTTATTATTTATAAGTTTAATATTGATATATAATACACATAAACTTTCCGGAATAAATTCTCTAAAAGATGTTGAAATCTGCATCAAGAACAACGCAGTCACGCAGACAAACACGTAAAGCGACTTTAATTTAGGTATAATATTATGTATAGAAGTAGATCGATATTTTATGATACCCAATTGTAACTTCGAGTGTCCAATAGATTTTTGAATTTTTAATCAATCATTCATTTTAGATGGGTTCCACGCGGGCCCAGTGCGGGTTGGTAGTTGACACGTCTTCAAATTTTTGGTTCTAGGACATGCCGGTTTCCTCACGATGTTTTCCTTCACCATTTTGAGTGCCAGTTGTGATAAAATTATCTACACAAAGTAAAGCGCCTGCTTGAGTTCGAGCCCACGAGCAACAACTCGTAAGTCGGGTAATTTAATAGCCCAGTTTTGAGGAAGGCTATAAGCTATTTAACATCATTCAGGAACCTTAGGAGCCGAGCAAAAATAGCGCGGGCAAGCGATGGGTTGCGACGCGTTAGGTCGGAGGAAATAGAAATTTCACGCGGACTAAGTCGCGGGCAGAAGCTAGTCATCATATAAATACATATTGGAGTCAATTTATTATAAAAGCTCCACCAACTGCATTAAGATAAACTGAACAGACTTCCTAGTTGCATCAAAACAAGGGAAGTCGTAAAAATCACTATCAGCCGCACGTGTAACGATTACAATTTTTATTATACCTATCATCCATTCAAAGGAAAACACATTTTGTTTATATCTGTAAAATATGCGTAGATAATTTCGTTTTTTTTTTAATATTGGGTGAACCGACATTAAAGTTATAGGTAAACTAACCTAAAGTAATATTTTTCTATGAAATTATTTCTGTTTACTTCTCCGTTTAGTTACGTTGATTTTTCAGCAAATTTTGGTGGGACTTATAGATACTTTGCAGGAGAGGAAAACGTTCATCATCATCATGATATTCTAAAACTCAACGGTTAGGCCTACTTAGGAAACTTCAGACACCAATCTACATCCCATGATCTGACCAAGATTATGTCTTTAATACAGACTGTGAGGAAACACCGACCTCATCTAGTGTTTAAAATATGATTGACGTGTAAAAGTCACATCATCTGCCTAGCCTTTTTCTAACTTTGTTAGGGTCGGCTTCCAATCTAACCGGATGCAGCTGAATACTAGTATTTTACATGTAGCAACTACCTATCTCACCTCCACAACCCAGTTAGAGGTATCGTATTACCCGGTGGTAATACCGCGGCTGTTGCTGTGCAGCTGTTATTGCCTAGCCACAAGCCCCTCACGTGTAAAAATTATTGTACAAAATTATAAAATAATTTATGATTTATCTTTTATTTACTAACACCACAGATCATTAAACATAATTCTGGCTCTATAATCTTCACAGGATTGACAGGAACAGAACGATGTTTTAAATTCGTTTTGTTCCTGTTGTGGTGTAAGTGAACCTTAGGTAGTTAAAAATGTATTACTTGCTAATGCTCTGCAGTTAGTTGTTGAGCAGTTAGCTGAGCATTGGTCGCCCAGTGGTATCGACCCCGACTTACGAGTTGTAGAGCGTGGGTTCGAACCTAGACAGACGTTTTGTGTAAATAATTTCATCATCACTGCTCTCAAAATGGTAAAGAAAAACAGCGAGGAAACCGGTATGTTCTAGAACCAAAAAATCGAAGACATGTGACATCTAACAACCCGCACTGGGCCCGCGTGGTAGATTACAGGCCACTCCCTCTCGAAGAGAGGAGGCCTGTGTCCCAGCAAAACTATATAGGCTGATTATACTAATACTCTGCAGTGCAAGCAAACATAACAGAGCACAATAGCCCTTTTTACAAAATAATCCTTCGACCAAACTACCTATACTATATCTCCAACATGTAACCTGTGAGTCGGCTCTCGGAAATTGTCCAAATTGGTCAGTAATGGGGCTTAAATCGTCCACGATATACCCTTGTAAGACGGGATTCATATCATCATATAACATAGTTAGGTTGCTGTTGAACTAGGAACTAGGTTGTTGTATTGTCATGTCTCACCATCTTTTTTTTAATTTATGTTTACTTCATTTGATTTCATCTTTTGATTGTTGTTTGTCTCGAATCATATTATGTTGCAATGGTTTATTTTATTTCTTGTCTTGATTGTTGTTTTTATTTATTTGTGTATAATTACATGCTACACTGGTTGACGTCATCACGTTAACGCCGGCTGCCGCTGAAAACCAGCGCTGGGGCTCTGTCTCGTATAGAGTCTTAGCATTATGCTGAGCGATGGCCGTTTTGCGTGAATGTGACGCATGCTTACCCCCAACTTGTTACTTTTTTTTTGTGTGTTTATGTTCTTTTTTATGCGTCATGTTTGCCGCAAATAAACGTATTTTCTTTCTTTCTTTCTTTCTTTCAACTATCGAAAAGCTCTGCTGGTACTTATGTAGGACGTAGTAGCACTCAGGGCCAGTTTCACGATTTCCAAGTAAGTGCTAGTCACCAAATAAATTCAGGAATGCTACAGGACTTGTAAACAGTTCCTAACATCTTGTCAAGCTTTTAATTGAAATGGTTTTGTTTCTTCAACTGTAGCAGTTCTAGATTTTCAGACTAATTAGTCTGAAGGTCTTCCAGAATCGATTTTTCGAATCGCCGACCTGTAATCAACATTGCAAGCGTAACTTATTTAGAAACACCTAATCAGAATGTAGGTACCTCAGTATATATATATATCAGTATAAATATTTATCAATATTCCAAAAAAAAATAGGGAACTCCCTCTTAAATACTTTAAATCTAAACTATATAAATGGCTTATTGGCGATTGTTTTTATAGTATGAAATAATTTTCATTTTTATTATTACCTACTTTTTGTAAATACCTATTACCTATTGTTAAGAATTTACTAAAGTTATTAGACTTGTTGAACATGTTGCAATAATGTATCCTTTTAATGTTTTACATGTAACGTGTTTAAATATTTGTATGCCAGTCCTTGGCGAAACATGTAAGATCATAATTCTATTTATAAGACCATAATGTACCATGTTTTAAAGCAAATAAATATATTCTATTCTACTCTACGTTATTTGTTTTGGAACCAGGGCTGACGAGTTGTAGGCCTGCTGGGCCCGGCGCAGTAAACTGCACGCACTTTCAATGTCAATTTTGAATAATTTTGAAGGATACTGCTAATTTATTGCTTCATATCATATGTTCGAAAAAATGGTCTGCTCAACGACGTAAATAACTGTTGAACTGTCAAAATGTGCTAATGTTAGTGTATCACGCAATTACCCCGGGGTCCTGTACTTCTCGCATCCAGCGGATTCCTGTGCCCTTCACAAAGTCGAAGTTAGATATGTAACTTCTATATACAACTGTAGGACGAGAATGAACAAATTCGATTGTATCATTTTCAGTAACAACGTTACTTTGCACAGCAAGCACACGCTTTCGGGGAATCCGTTGTTAAAAATACACCGGCTCAAATACAATCGCTTATTTTAGAAATTGCCGATCACGCTCGATTTTTTTGTACTACACATAAAACAAGGTGCAAAACAACTACGTGTTGTTTATTCAGTTTCAGGTACGATAAGTAGAGCTTAGTACACAAGTGCGCACAAATAAAGTTGTCAAACGATGCGATAAAAATACAAGCAATAATAACGTGATGTCGCAGGTTCTAGTGGAGATACAATCAGTAGCCGATAAATAAACAAAGGCCGCGTGTCCATCACATGTCCACACTCGAACGCCGTCATCCACCGTAGTTTCGAATGGTTCGGCGCGACCGCTAGAACTCGGCCCGAGATTGTGACGGGCTGATGCGATGTGCCGGCAATACAGA
The DNA here is from genome assembly GCA_911387795.2 of Apamea monoglypha. Taxonomy (NCBI): domain Eukaryota; kingdom Metazoa; phylum Arthropoda; class Insecta; order Lepidoptera; family Noctuidae; genus Apamea; species Apamea monoglypha. The sequence goes on from OU426931.1 coordinate 4,717,630, forward strand.
ACAACTTTAATCTTGTCACACTGCCGTCGCACCGCGCGGTTCGCCTGGTTTTTGTTCTGTCTACCATGCCGAGGTCGGTCGCGGTGGACACACGATCACCGTCACCGGGACGGCACGTTCGGTTCGAATAATCTCTTTTCCCGGTGACGTCCCGATGACGGTGGCCGTGGACAAAACCCCGAATGAGTGTGATGTTTTTTTTTTTTCTACAAAAATTGTTTGAAAACCTGCAGCTAATGTACGAAGGCCTCCCTATGTTTGTGAGCATGGCGCGAACGCGCGTAGTAAACGTAACGTAAATTCGAACGATTTAAAATTGAAAATACCTACTCATTTCCCACATAATATTTACTTCGTTTTAACTTAATTCATATCTATGGCTCCCCCAAGGTGGACCGATGGCCTTGTGAAGGCCGCAGGAACCCACTGGATGCAAGAAGCACAGAACCGGTCGAAGTGGAGGTGCTTGGGGGAAGTTTATGACCAGCAGTGGACGTCTTTCGGCTGAAATGATGATGATCACGATGATATCTATGAGTGATACTTATTTAAACCAAAAGCCTATAGAATAAATTGTATTATCTCGAAATCGTTCGTATTTACCATAGATATCCGTGGTATATACGTTAAGTTTCCGTCACGCCTACTCCAGTGGCGTGCATTGCCTATAGGCATATAAGCTGTGCCTACCTCGATAAATCACCATAAGACAATTACATTTTAGTGTGTGTGCCCCACAATTAAGAAACTCACAAATTAACATAACTAACAAAAACAAAAATCTTCATACAAACTCACGCGGCAGTCGGCAGTCGCTAGACGGCCTACTCGGCTCCCGTACTATTCGCACATTGACATTGGTCTTTACTCGTTCAAGTTGATACGACGAAATTAAAAATACCTACGTTTCACGCGTAATACTATGACTTTCGATCTTCGCAATTTATCACCCTTAAGTAGGCATGCCTACTCTAGTAACCAAACACCGAGAATAAATGTTAAAATTAAAAATAATACTTCGTAATTTGGCCGTGCGAAGGAAGAAAGAGATGGACAATGAGGTCGCCGATAGTGAGGTAAAAATGAAAATCAAAGATGGCGGCTGCAATAAATTTTGAATTTTTCGTCATGAGTGTCGTTTTCGTGGTTTTCGAGGGTGCTGGAGCCGATTATAAAGTCAAACTGAAAATCCAAGATGGCGGCTGCAAAAATTTTCAAATCTTTCATCATGGGTGTCGTTTTCATGGTTTTTAAGGCTGCTGAAGCCAATAGTGAGGTCAAAATGAAAATCCAAGATGACGGCTGAGAAAACTTTCAAATTTTCCGTCATGGGTGTGGTTTCTATGGTTTTCGAGGGTGCTGAAGCCAATAGTGAGGTCAGGCGGAAAATCCAAGATGACGGTTGCAACAATTTTCAAATTTTTTGTCATGGGTGTCGTTTTCAAGGTTTTAGAGGGTGCTAGAGCCGATAATAAAGTCAAAATGAAAATCCAAGATGGCGGCTGCGAAAATTTTCAAATTTTTCATCATTGGTGTCGTTTTCATGGTTAAAGTATTTGCCTACCTGTTCTGAAAACCAATGCACGCCACTGGACTACTCACGAGTTCGTTTTAGGGCTTTAGATCATTTGAACATAGTATCAGCAATGCTGCAAACGATCACCATGAGGTTGCATATTCATTCATTAATATTTTTAAACTGTAATAAACCATTCATATAATCGTCTATCATGTAGTAATCGCTACAGCGTGCACTGCATCGAAACTGCTAGACACGTACGGTGTAAGTGCAATACACACACGTGCAGTTAGGCACGGTTCGGTTGGCAGTATTTGTTGAACAATAAAGCCGATCCTGAACCAATTACTACGCATATTCGGCTTTCATTCGGTTCTAGCCGATCGGCAAACTTCGTTTGGTATCTGACCTCGCTTAATCATATTCGGATCGGCCCGGCACAATTCGAGCTAAGCCCGCTTTTTCCCGAACATATCTATACTAATAATAAAGCTGAAGAGTTGGTTTGTTTGAACGATCTAATCTCTACGCATCACGCTATAACCCTTAGGAGCCAAGCAAAAATAGAAAAAAGCTAGAAAACGAAAAATAGCGCGGGTGGGCGATAGGATGCGACGCCGTGGCTCGGTGACTGAATTTAACGCGAACGAAGTCGCGGGCAGAATCTAGTATTAAATATTATCTATTTTGCCGCCAAGCTGTGCCGAAACATGACCCGAAACCCGAACATCCGACCCGAACACGTGTGTAACCCCTTTTTTTCCGGATGGGAAATCATCAAATGACCCCTCCTGCTCTGGGTGGAGCGGAAGGGAGTGTCAGACTCTTACTGACTAAAACCCACCCATGTTCCTTCCTTTGCCCTTTATGTTCCGGGGTAGCGGTAACCCTTTCGGACAATCCCGCTGAGTGTGTAACCCCTTAGGTTCCCTTTATTTACAGAACGAGCAGTCAACGATTTTAATTACAGAGTTTTAAGCTTCCTTCTTTCCACATTTTCATACTGTACCAACCGGACCGAGTATGGTCTGCACTGTTGGAAAAAGCGGTGAGATATAAAGTTGAAACCTTCTAAATACAGATAAATGTGTTATTCATTCGCTTTAGTGAGTGATTGTGTTACCTGAACAGAGTTTGTTTACACTTTCATCAGCTACTTTAGAACTTTACTACACATATCTGCACCAAAAGTAACAAGTAAAAGTGTATAAGTATAGTGTGTAAACTGCCTACTCATAGCAAACCTCTGACCACCAAAGCGGGAACGACGTGAATTTAAAATAAAAATATCTTTTGGGTTTTCATTGCTCGGCACTTTTCCGATCCTCCTAATGGCAGCCTTGTGATGGCCGTGACGTGACGTAGCTAAACTATAGAGGTATGAGGAACAGGGTGTAATGTTCACTCATCTTCCATAGAAAAGGGAGGGTCCTCCGACCAGACGGGTGTTGTGCCTGGCGGGCAATTGCCCAGCGACTGATGTTGGGAAATTGTATCTATGCTAATTTCGCGGTAAACTCTGCTTGCGAGATACACGCGGTATTGACTTGCGTGACGTCAGTATGACGCGTTGTTCGCATGTGGCGTTGTAGATAACGCTACAAAACATTACACTTCAAATTTTTGTAGACCTTTCAAAAAACACTTTGAGTTTGAGTTGCTGATTTAACAAAAAGGGAAAATATTTTTCTATTGAAATGTATAAAGATCTGCTGACGATTTGTTTCCACTTGTTTCTTCGCTTCTTATTTAAATTCAGCTTTTTCGCCAGATTGGTGATAAATGCTACTAATATCCTATCCTACTAATGTATATATAATACTAATGTGTATGTGTGTGTGTATATATAATATAATATATACACATACACACTGCACACACATACATACATATTGTATACATATATATATTATTAATATTATAATCGTGAAAGGTTGTATGGATGGATGGATGGAACAGAATTGGATGAAATTTGGAATACAGATGGTTTATAACCAGGATTAACATATAGGATACTTTATGTATGCGGGTGAAACCGCGGGGCACAGCTAGTGATAAATAATATCTCAATCCAGCCCCCGCGGTACGCGTCCAGGTTATCTCGCCAACACTTTCTGGGCCGACACTGGCGGCACCGTCCATCTTAAGACATCCATTGTGTGGAGACTGTTGCCCTTCGTAGTACCTTGCAGTGTATACCAGGCACATAAGATACGAAACGTAAACAAAAAAAAAATCTCCAAACACGAACCTAATCTTCCTTTTTGAGAACGACAATCCATTTTTTCTCGCAAAGCAAATTTTGTGGAAATTGAAAAAAAAATGTTTTTTAACGATCGATTTTTCCGTAAGTACCTAATAGTTTATTAACATGAAAATATACTCGAGATATATGGGAAAACTCCATAAGTAGGTATGTAAAATGGTTGTAGCGTAATCAGCCTATAACATTTCCAGTGCTGGGACACATGCCTCCTGTCTTGGAGAGGAAGTGGGCCCAGTGCGGGTTGGTAGATGTCACATGTCTTCGAATTTTTCGTTCTAGGACATGCCGGTTTCCTCACGATGTTTTCCTTCGCCGTTTCTGAGAGCAGCGGTGATTAAATTATTTACACAAAGTAAAGCGCCTGCCTAGTTGGGTTCAAACCCTAAGTCAGGGCCGTTACAACTGGGGAACCACTGGGGTACCACTGCTCTCAAAATATAGCCTAGGCACCTAGTTTTGTTTTGTTTTCCAATTGTGGTTACCCAACCTGTCTTGAGTTTACACAATATGCGCAAGTTTATATCTATACAGTAATATTAGGTTTACATAAACTAATTAATTTTATGCCAACAAAGCAGGAGGGAGAGGCTCGTGGCTAAGTAATAAAAGCCGCACGGGTCGATCGATTAGGTTAAGTTACGCTTGCCGCGGTCGGTCCGTGGATGGGTGACCAACTTTATAAACCGAGTCTCCTCCGTGCCTCGTAAAGCACGTGAAGCTATTGATCCCAGCTGCCATTTGTGGATTTATGAAAGTCGTTACGGATCGTCGGAAACCCGAAAGTGACAAACCGTCCTTCCAATGGGTATCGTTGTGGAAGTGCGATAGGTAGTCGCTTCTTGTAAAATATTGGTATTCAGCTGCATCCGGTTATACTTATATTAATAATAAGTCCAGGTTTCCTCACGATGTTGTCAAACAACGATTACACCTTATCAAAAACATATTCGGATGGAACATTTTAATCAATTTTCCTAACCTAAAACATCTTTACATACCAAGACCCCTCCGCGCCTCGGAAAGCACGTTAAGCCGTTGGTCCCGGCTGTCAACCGTGGATCTTTGGCAGTCGTTACGGGTCGTCAGAAGCTTGAAAGTATGACAACCAGTCCTACCAAAGGGTATCGTATTACCCAGTAACTGGGATGTGAAGGTCAGATAGGCAGTCGCTCCATGTATAATAATGGTATTCAGCTGCATCTGGTTATACTGGAAGCTGACCCCAACATAGTTGGGAAAAGGCTAGGCAGACGATGGTGATTAGTAAATAGTTTTTTTGGTTTTTGACCTTTCTTTGCGCATAAATACACCAAAAGAAAATTCGGAAACGATTTAAAAAAGTATTTATATGTACGCAGTATTTTACTAGAGATATTTATCGTTAAACGTCGGCAAACTCAAAAGCGATTAATAAATTATTAGGTAAAGAAAGTACGGCGTAATAAAAAAAGACGGAGATATTTTTCGTCAAGGACAAAAATAGTTCAATGGCTACGAGTGAGGAATCTTTTAAATTTCTCTTAGCGACGGATCCACTATCTATAAACAATAAAAACATAGCCATGCTCCATTGTCATCAAACGAAATTGCTCACCCACGTGACTCGCCGATATATTAAAATGTAACTGAGTAATATTAAAAAACCCTACTGCGAGTAATACACAATAGTTTTTGACCAACGCCTACTGTTGGCGTCTTTTTTATTAAATATCTGCAATATTTGCCGACCAGATTATGTATGCAATTTTGACGGATAATTAATAAACTTAGTAGATACGTGACTGGTCTGACGTAGTTTGGTAGTCGATTTCAAGTGTTGTCGCTATGAAACCAATCTGAAATTAAAATGAAAGCAAACTTACTTTATTAGAAAACCAATTTTATTATGACTTTTTCTTGATTAATCAAATAACACGTATGTGTAACAACGTATGTGTTTTATTTAAAGCAGAAATTACAGAATGCCACCTGCTACGATCCTTACTCAGTGTAGCAAAATAAAAAAGGAAAATTCACCTCTTTAACAATTTTCTTCCAATAATCAAATGAGTTGCTTGTTAAAGTCGAAATTCGAAAAATTCTGAAAAAAAATTGATGGCCACTCATATGAACTAGAAAAAAAACCACAGAGGTGACGCTGCAATAGGTACTCCTTTTGCTTCGATTAGTAAAATAATTCAACATTTAATCGAAAGTTTTAGAACCAAAACTAAAAAGAATAAGGAAAAACTTAATTCAAACGACTCCTATCCCTTTACATAATAATTTAGAAAACGAGCTTTCTCAGGATAGATATCAAGTTTCTAAAGCTATTGCACATACTCGTTTATAACCGTCTCTCCTTATATTACTCCAGGACCTCCCCCCACCCCCCGGGGTAATACGACCGTAGCTAACCAGCCGATATCGATGTCGTACCACCCGTCAGGCTGAACATTACCTACATTTGCTCTAATCGAAGTAAAAAATAATGTTGTAGCGTTCTCGGTTCATGAAAGAGTTTAAATAGAAATGTTTTTTTTTTAATTAACATCTTTATAAATAAATAAATAAATAAATAACTTTATTTTCCAATTTTACAATTTTCATAAGGTCAATTCTATGACAATATTTTTTTTTTTTTAATTGCATAAATCACTGATTATTCCACTGGCACCCAAGCTAAGATTAAACTTGTGTTATGGGTGCCAGGGCTCTCTCTCTTAATACATTTCCTAATTTATACAACACTAGTACGGAGTTACATTGTGTAAGTAGCTATCGAATGAATGAGTACAAAAAGAAAACAAAGTTATAAAAACAAAGAAACAAAAGATAGAGGGAAAAAAAATTAAATTCTAATTAAAATGTAAATAACAATGTATAGCCTCTATCTAGTATGAATTTGGTAAGATGTGTGGTGGAAAGTGTAAGTGTATGACTGTATGTTGTCGTGTGTATGTTTTATGTATATGTGTCGTGTGTGTATGATATATGCGCGTGTTGTATGTTGAGAGTTGTTTGAAAGTTGTTTGAAAAGGCAGAAACTTTATTAGAAAAGCTTTCCAAGTAACATTTCAGTCTCCTCGTAGGTAAGAGTTGTGAGCCATTGACTCACTTTCTTTTTACATTCAAATTTATTTAAGCCATAAATATTGCATTGTTTATTAACCGTATTATAAATTCGACTACCTATTACTCGAAAGTGTCTTTCAGCCAATTTAGTTTTATAGCGTTCTATAGGACAGACATATTTTGATCTCATGTTTGTCTGATGACCAGTATTGCATTTCAGAGAACCATGCCTGCGCAAGATGGTATTCAGCACAAAGAGCTGTCTAACAGTCATAACTTTACATTCTTGATACAATTGTATTGTACTATACCGGAAATGTTTAAAAGTCATGACCTTAAGAACAGCTCGTTGCGCTCTTTCCAGTTTAAGGAAACAAGTTTTATAGGTACACTAGCATTTTCCCGCGACTTCCTGTCCTAATAGAGGCCATGGTCTACATGTGTATGAAATTTCAGCCGTTTTTTGCGTGATTGAGTAACAAACATAAGAAGGAAAATACATTTACACAAACACATACAAACTTTTAACATACAAACTTTCAAATTCTCTCTTCTTTCTTTCTAATTTTCTTTCCTTTTCTTCTTTCTTTTTTTTTCATTCTTTCTTTTTATAATATTAAGTAGGGTACAATAACTTACCTTAAAGTTCGTTTTTAAACCCAGTTACTAATTTGACAGGTGTAATGTCAAACTTCTAGATGAAAAAAACGCAAAGAAAAAAGACTTAAATGTCAGATTACTATCTGGGATTAAGAAACGAACTTTAGACACATCTCTATTAACTACAATTATTTAAAAATCGCGAAACTCTCAGTCATCTCTCAGCAGTCTAATTGACTATCAAGATTCAAGACATCCTAAGTCTGTATGAAGTATAACTCAATAGGAATATCTTAAAACTTTTGTTGAAGTTACGAAGGCAACTGTTAGGATAGGATTTCTTTTTAGATTTCTTTAAAGTTCTGTGTAGGCACACTAAAACGAATTACTTATTTTTTCCTTTATTCACTATCATCATCATCAGCCTATAGCAGTCCACTGCTGGACATAGGCCTCTCCTATTGCACGCCATTCAACTCAACTTTCGGCAACTCTCATCCAGCTGCTACCAGCCATCCTGCAAAAATTGTCGCTTACCTTGGGGGCGTCCCACCTTACGTTTACCGAGTCGCGATCTCTACTCAAGAACACGTCTACCCCAACGGTCATCGGTTCTATAGCTATTATGGGCCCATTGCAACTTCAGCCACTTGCTTATTCTGTGAGCTACGTGGAAAACTTTGGTTCTCTGCCGGATCACCTCGTTGCGGATTCGATCCCTCAGAGAGACTCCAAGTATAGCGTTTTCCATAGCTCGCTGAGCGACCTTGAATTTATGGACCAACCGTACCGTGAGTGTCCACATAACTGGCAGGCTCTGTGGAATACGCGACGAGAAGACTCGACGAAGCATCCCAAAATAAGAACTAAACACGCACGCAGGTTGTTTTTGTTGTTCTTGCATTCTCGTAACTTTAAGAACGTTCGCAGTCTGATCTCAATCTCAAACTGTCAAAAATACCTCAAATTTCCCTACATTTTTGACAAGTTTTTGACATTGATCATTGCTGAGATTGCGACTAGATTTTGAACGTTTTTAATTAAGGTAATTGGCATTCTGACCTTTCTGAAGAACATCACCAATAAGGTACCTACCTAAGTCCATACTTTGGATAATACAGCGTAGACTTTATTCTAAGGTCATTTCACTCCGCAGATTAGTAACATAAGCTGTATTATCTATTCACTCTGACGTCTAAGAGAGCGTTACATCGCAAAATCAACATAACCATGAAACATTTGACACCACTATCAATCATATAGTCTGTAACGGAGAAGGTACTGAAGGACAGATTTATATTAACTGACAAATGCTTGTACTGACTGGACAGGTCCACTCAAATCTGTATGGTCCCTCCCTCAAAAGACCAATTCAGACACTAATCAACATGGCCGTCACATGATCTGACCAATATTGTGTATAATACCGTATTATGACAGTTTAATGCTACCATGATTCTAGTGTTAGAGAGAGACGGAGCTACACTTGACCGATAGCACCATCCCTTTTTCATACTGGAATCATGATTGCCCATTGACTTTAAAAGAGACTGACCCCTGAGTTTATTTCGCCATTTCTTCTCATGGAATTTCCTTTCATGAACGAGAACTAAAACTTATTTCTTAGGAAAGCTTAACAGTTGTTAAAATAAATATAATGTATTGTTAACAAACAAACACAAGTGAACCAAATACAAGCGTGTTAAAAAAGAAAACAAATCATCATTTAATGTGAAGACTACGTGGCTACGAATTCGCTACGAGGATTCGTAGCGTTGCTACGAATTTAATAAGAAGGCTACGATTTTTTCCAATAACTTTGAGTAATGTTTTTTTAAGATGTTTCTCGGAATATGATTATAATTATCTTAGAAACTTGTCAATACATGAAATTTCCAAGATATTTCATTTATTACAATATGAAATATATTGGAAAATAATAAGGCTTAAATATTTAAGCCTTATTATTTTCCAATATATTTTTTCTATTCTTATATAAGAACATATTTTATATTATTTTTAGGTTTTACTTGTTCAGTAGACGAATTTCCCAAATCGGTTATGGATACTTTTGTACAGTCAAAGTGAAAGCTATTTCCTATCACGAACTTCAGTTCAATCACAATACGAAAACAGGATTTTGAAGGAAATCCCAAATCCATCGCTTCATATGTTTGAAAAATTCGTCGGCTCAACATTGTAAATAACGCAATGAATGTTGTTGAACTGTCAAAATATTACCTCTCAAAATCACAGTGATCTTTATTCTCATTCTTATACGGTTGCTTTTGGGTTGTTGCCACTGACAAGTCTGTCACAATCATTGTGATCTTTATTCTCGTTACAATAAGGTTGCTGCTGTCAGTGGTAAAATAACTGTGAACGGACTGTAGTACCAATCATATAGGTACTATTTTTGGATTAATCATTTCATAATCAGCCTATAATGTTCCCACTGCTGGAACACAGGCCTCCTCTCTTCGAGAGGGAGTGGGCTGTAATCCACCACGCGAGCCCAGTACGTCTTCGAATCTTTAGTTCCAGGACATGTCGGTTTCCTCACGACGTTTTCCTTCACCGTTTTGAGAGTAGTGGTGATGAAATAATTTACACAAAGTAAAGCGCCGGTCACCACTGCCCCATGCCTATCATCTCACTAGATCAATTTTCAATCAACAAACTGAACGTTTGCCTTCCGTTGTATACGTCACATCGTAACGTCATGCCTATCGGGACATCACAGGAAATTAACAGCGTTTCGGTTTTGATGATTTACGATACTTTTTGAAGCAAGTTTTGGTGTAACCGAAACGGAACTAATGAGAATGTAATTCATTCTCTTCGGTAACAAAGGTAGATTGACCAGTCCTCTATTGTTATTTTTACGCTAATCTATTTTATTTACTAATAATAAAACTGATGAGTTTGTTATTTTTGTTTGTTTGTACGCGCTCATCTCTGGAACTACCAGTCGGATTTCAAAAAATATTTTCGCATTTGATAGCCCAATTCTTGAAGAAGGCTATAACTTACACCCTGCTAAGCGAGCCGAGAAAAAAGGAAAAAAATCAGAAAAAACGCTAAGTGAAAACAGAGTAATAGCGCGGGCGGGCGATGGATGCGACGCGGTGGGTCGGGGCCCGAAATTTCACGTGGACGAGCGCAAAAGCTAGTAATTTATATGTGTCACTATTTCATTCAATCAAGCAGCAAGCTAAGCAAGCTATTTCAATTAAGCAGCAAGGTAAAACGTTAATTTTTCGTTGTTATTTCTGGTGTTTATCAGTGGTTTGTAAATGACATTCAATTTCATATAGTTTAAGAACACTCTATAAATTACCTGTAAGTTTTCCGAATAGAATAAAATAAAATAAGAATAGAATAGAATACTAAGGTAAGTTCTTATAACAGTATTCTTTCATTCTTTCTCCATGTAGGATTCTTACATTTATTCTTCTGCTACGGAACCCTATTCACATCGACTGAAACATTTTGATCAATATGAACATTCAGTGAGCCGCTAAACAAACACAATTTCAATTGGAAACTAGTATATTTGATCCACAAGTAACCAATAACGTATTCCCTTTCCTTCGATTGATATGTCATGAGCTATCCCGTAAAGCGGAATCCCGGAATAAGAAATGGAGGGAATCTCCCCTAGCTTGCGACTGCAAACATGACAAATGTTTTCTTTCTAACAGAATAGAATAAAATAATCTTTATTATGCACACCATATAAATTACAGACATAAATATAGAAATTTTACAAAGGGTGACACAATGAGCAGTCTTATCTCACAGCGATATTTTGAAGACAACCTTTGGATGGATTGAAAAGGGGAAGGAAAGACAAATACGAGTACTGTAGATAGTCTGTGGTGTACCATTTACATAATACAATAAATACATACATAAAATATATTATACTAACATAAATAAATATATATATATAATAATAAACATGAAACGGGAGCAAAGAAAATACAATGATGGTGTTTAAGGAGAGAGGAAGTGCTTTTTGATCATAATTTTAAAAGTGTACAAAGATTGAGCACACCTCACTAACTCGTCTCGTCTAACTTTATTTTTGTTTGAATCATTATCGTATCAAAATCAGTCGAGAGGTGTCGGGACGAAGTTCCTTTTGCTTTTGCGCACTTGACGAATGAGAGCTAGACACAATGAGACACTTTTTTCACGTAACAAGTATCGTGAAGGTCAAAACGTTACACTTTTTAGGTACAGACGCCAGCAGGTCAAGCTACCCGAAACTGTCAAATTTTCCCAATCAATCTTGAACCTTATTAAAGAAATTTGACAGATTTGGTACCTGTGAACCATCGGGTTATAAAAAACCAAGGGGTTATGACCCCCCCCCCCCCCCCGTTGGACCGCGCCTGTACTTAACCATATTAAATGTAAGCTTACTGTCTGTCATCATCTTTAGGTGTTTGTCTAATAAACCTTTGGGTTTTTTTTAATTTGTAAATCGTCATTCACGTCCGGATTCTAAACATTTATTGTTTCTCGAATTGATATACCTATCGGTATTGATTTAATCGTTTGTACCTACTAACAGTCACGGAACTTTAAAAACGAATCATCACCCATAGTCGTGGTCCAACATGCTCCTAGCCCTAGGCCTAACAAGTTACATTTCTGTAACAGACAGACGATTGGCCAAATTGAGGAACTTATTTGGCACGAAAAACTAGAAAAGGTTGAAAAATCATTGAAAATCCCGACTGCAACAACAAGTTCAATACAAGCTCATTTTTAAAGCAGTAGGTATATTGTAGTTCGCGGCAGTTTTTCTAGCTGAATTTCATAATTTTTTGATGCCATTTTGGTTTGAGAAAATACCCTCGAAGGTACAGTACGTGTGAAAAACATAACACTGTCGCGCAATCGGGTAAAAATAACAAGAATCAGTCATATAAAAGTTGTCCCCAAACTCGATAGATGGCGTTAGTGGAAAAATTAAAACTCGCAATGGTTTCGTTACTGCGAGGAGTATATATTCAGACGTCGACATACTCGATCACACAGTTTAAATTAGTATCATTTTTCTTGTACGAGCGCTGACTGTCATAAAGACTGTTCAGTGCTTACATAAAAACAATAAAACAAAACGCACGGAAATGCGTAGTAGGTAAGCGTATACCTACTACATTTTGTCACATTCCCGTATGCAAGCCTGATTTTTGAAGCCACTTATTAATCACGTATCTATATTCTCGTAATTAAATCGTGATTAGTGTTGAAAGACGTCCACTGCTGGACATAGGCCTCCCTCAAGCACCGCCACTTCGACGGGTTATATGCTACCTTCATCCAGCAGATTCCTGCGGTCTTCACCAGGTCATCCGTCCACCTTGATGGAGGTCTTTCAACGCTACGACTTCCGGTACGCAGTGGCTACTCCAGAACCTTTCGGCCCCATCGGCCATCTAATAATAATAATAATAAGTATTTATTAGCACAGTACAAGTTTGACTCATATTAAATACACATAGTAGTCACTTGGGGACAGAGAAATTAACAAGAATAGTGTACAAGAGATGGGTAAGGTACAGTCAACACAGAATTTGAGCCCTGACTCCTAAACTAGGAAGATCCTGTATCTTAGGAGGCAGTGTCTTCGCAAAAATAGTGGACGAACAAATTATGAGCGTACTAGCAGACTCGGATAGTCACAAACAAGATATAGACTATAAGGTAAGAAATATATCTATATAATCAAGATCAATTCTGTAAAAATCTCACCATGAAAAGTTAGGTGAAGTGAGCTTACAGTGAGCTGTCAATAGTGTCAAACCCTTAGCATTATTTGGAACGACAGCTCACTCCACGCTCACTTCACCCAAGTTTTCACGGTGAGATGGTTACAGAATCGAGTAATATATCGGTCGCATCTTTGACTATTTATTGGTTTAGACGCTCAATTGATTTTTGTAATACCGGTGAACGCAGCGACGTTACATGTCACGTGAACGGAATCGGGGGGGGGGGTGTCGATTTTAAAGTTATAAAAGCGCGAGTCGTAAGAGAACTTGGCTCAGAACGATACTTCAGATCGGACTTCCAATCGGGATCGTTGGTTCACAGGTACCTTGATGTGCTGGCGTCTTTACCTCAGCCATACCACAAAGGAAGCTCCTTCCTTTTGAGTGGTGGCCCAGTGATATCGGCCCCGACTTACGAGTTGGAACCCAGGCAGGCACTTACTTTGTGTATTTAATTTCATCACCACTGTTGTCAAAACATCGTGAGGAAACATGTTCTAGAACCAAACAATTCAAAGACTTGAGACATCCGCCAACCCGCACTGGACCCGCGTGGTGGATTATGGTACACGCCCTCTCACAGAGAGAAGGCCTGTATCCCAGCAGTGGTATCATCCACCACGGGCCCAGTGTAGATTGGTGGATGTCACAAGTCTTCCAATTTTTTTTTGGTTCTAGAACACGTTTTCTCACAATGATTTCCTTCACAGTTTTGAGAGCAGTGGTGATAAAATAAATTACACAAAATAAAGCGCCTGCTTAGGGTCGATCCCACGACCTACGCCTCGTTCGTCGGGGCCGATAACATTAGGCCACCGATGCTCCGCACTGCTGACCCGGACATAATTTGACTTAATTTATCTGCAGTGTTGTTATCAATACATACATGTTCTTACCGAAATTGTATGTTTCATGAACGAGTATGATAAGATACACCTTCTAGTTTATAAATCATACCACCAATTGGTAAGATGCTCCGATGATAAAGCGTATCCGCATAGACTACAGCAGATTACTTTCTACGAATTCACGAGCTAAATAACACAAAAGAAATCCTCGATAAAATCTTCCAAAGCTTACAAAGGATCCGCCACTTTATTTTTCTTGATATTTTTTTATAACGACAGTTTGAGATATATCCCTGTAATATATTATCCGATTATTCTTGCAATAACTCAGATTACACAGAATCTTCCCAACATTTGGTTCAAGGATGGCTTCACCCGATCCCAAAACTCGATAGAATTTTCCTGACGTAATTTTCCGAAAAGTCGATCACATTCTGACAAAGGAATAAAGCAACATATCCACTCATACGTAACACTGACAGCTTCAGCGATACGAGCGGAATACAAAAATATTGATGTGAGCGCAAATTGTTTTTGTTTCGAGCGCGCGGGTGAAACAGTGGTGAATATCGGATGACACGCCTCAATAGGTCGAAACCTTTTAGATAAGTTAACGATGTTTAGGCCGGCCATTTTTCATAAAAATAATAACGCTAATATGTTTACCTGATTGTAGTAAAAAAAAAAAACTAGCTGTGTGTGCTCTGTCCAAATAGATAAGTAATATACCTACAACTTACCAGCGTTGTGGAATTTATTTTTTAAATATCGCAGCATTATGCTGAGATAGGAGCCTTTTTGGCCTCGCACAGGTCTATTTTTTCTTGTTAATTTTTTTTTTTTTTTGGTTGTGTTAAATGTAATTTTGTTAGTTTTAAACGCTTTTTTTATACTCGTCATTCTGTCTCTCGTCATAATTTTGATCTCGAGTTACAAACGCACTAACAGACAGACAAAAAGAGAGACGGGAAAAGCAAAGCATCACGCTCTTTTAAATTCAACTAACGACACAAAACCTTTAAAAATTCAATTAATTAAAACAGAAGCATAGATCTAGCTAAAGAATAGAAGAACATAAATAAATATATCGAGATAATTGCGTCGCAGATGACCCGGTAATATAAAACGTGAATGTATCAGTTCGTTATCTCCCTCGGTGCAAGGTCGACAGAGGGAGACGGATTATTCTACGGATGTCTATCAATCAATCGGTACAAGTGTCACCACTTGTACCGATTGATTGATAGACTACTGTTTCATTTTTGATCCAACGTTTACCGATTTATAATCAATAACTCTATAATAGCCGATCTATTCTGTAAAAAGAAAGAAAGAAAATACGTTTGTTTACGGTAAACATGAGGCAGACAAAGAACACAAAAAAGCACAAGTTGGGGAAAAATATGCGTCACATCCACGCAAAACGGCCATCGCTCAGCATAATGCTATGTACCCACCACAACCCTATGCATAACAGAGCCGCAGCGCTGGTTTTGGCGACAGCCGGCGTTGACGTGATGACGTAACCGGTGCAGCACACGATAAGATAAAAATAACAAATAAAATAAATAGACAATACCTAGTTCTAAATGTTTATATAAACATAATATTTATAAAATGGTAACATTCCGGAAAATCTCATCATGAAAACTTAGGCGAAGTAACTATCATTTCACCTAACGATTGACAGCTCACTTCAAACTCACTTCACCTAAGTTTTCACAAAAGTAATTAGACAAAAGTTTCCGAGGGTTGCCGAATAAACGATCTATTAGTAACAATAACATCATAGTCGAGGGCTGCCGAATAATCGATCTTTATGTAATTTAACCATCGCCATCTATCCGTGTCTCAAAAGATCTACTTACAGAAATAAACATTTCATTAACATCACAGTAAAAACTCTGTATTCTAGTTAAAAGTCAAAAGCGTTCAAATGAAGCAGAATAGACAAGTTACTCTCTCTATGATTACGAGCTAGCTGACCCGACAGATGTTGTCCTGTCCAAATTTCAATAGGTAGTTCATACAAAAAGGAAGTTCAGTTTTTCCTGAATTTGTAAATTTTTAGGAATACTTTTCAATTTTCCTTCCCATGTCAATCTAATTAAGACTCTTACAAACATTATAAACAAAAAAATAACTAAATCGGTCCAGCCGTTCCTTAGCAACGAATAGCAGTTTATTTATATTGATATAGATTTAGTGGCTTATTGTTTGATAACAAATCGGTCTTCCACAAGCAATTAGGTACAACATGAAAACCACGGATATCGATGAAAACCCAACCCATAATCATAAAAGCATTAGACCCCTACTCATAACTTTTCGGCACCTCGATCAACCGGGCTTAAGTCAGATCCTCTTGTACATGTCCGCATCATTGACAGATTGAGAGTTTTACACAAGTATGACAAACTCATTTGTTTATTTGGAAGAACACTTGGTTGTTTATTTTACAAGTGTTATTATATTTTGTTTGTAAATTTTGTTTTTCTTGTGCATATTTTTTTGTATTTGTATGTTTTTGTGTCACTTTGTAGTTTGTAATTTGCTCTGTACAGCGTCTTAGGATTCAATCCTGTAATGTTGTGCATGTAATATAAATAAATAACAAATAAATAAATTTTCGCCTCAGAAATCTTACCAACCGATGCTATGTATGACCCACCTCCTAAGCCAACCAACCTACGACACAGGGAATCCTAGTGTGGAGTTTTTATTATTTATTATTGTCAATTTTCATTCAAAAAGAAAATTGAAAATAATTGAACACTTTTGAATTGTCGGTCAGGAGTCGCGGGTCAGTCAGAAAAATGAAACTAAAATGGGCATTTTAGCTTCATTTTTAAGCTTTGTAATGGGCATTCCAAAGCGTAGTAAGTTCTTATCGAGAAGAACGAGCAAGAAACTCCACGGACACACATTTTTTTTGTTAGCCTATTTTTGTTAGCCTATTTTTGTTAGCCTATTTTTGCTAGCCTATTTGTCCCAGTCACGGGCCATGTTGACCCTGCAAACTTTATCAGATTTTTTAATCAAAATATTGATACAAAATAAAACCCTTCAATAAAAACATGAACATACCTATGTTGAAGATCAAAGTGGGTATATCGGCACTGTATAACGTAATTTGAATGTTATTTAATTTAACGTTCCTAAAATGTAGGTAGGCGTGTTAAGGATATAGGCCACTTAATATTTGGGTATTCGTTATCGGTGTTCGTGGAATTCTGGGTTAACTCTCAATTTATTGGGTAAAGGAAAACGGGTTTAATACATTGTAACATTATCTACTTCAAACTTTCGGGTGCCTACTGAAAATCAGTGCAGTCCTGTCGGTCCCACGTAGCACAGCATCATGACGACTGTTTCTGTCGTGTGATTATTTATTTCTTTCTTCAATTAAAACGATTTAAAACCAATTACAAAACATTTAGACCGTTTGTACGAGTATATACACATGCACATAAAGGAGACATTATAAAATCATCAAGTCCAGGTAAAAAGTTAACAACACTTTCATAAATCACAGTAGTTCTGACATGCCGATAAAATGTTCGTCCGTTCATCCACAAACAGATCGTTTGTTGGATTAGAATCCATGATCATCAAGTGCGGCCAGAGTACGTGGTACTGGGGACTTAGCACCGCCCCTAAGACGACCCACTGACCCATCCCAGTAGAAAATTAATCGGATAGAGGTGAGAATAATAGCCATAAACCAAAGAAACGCTTTTTGTACCTTTTCCAATAAAAGCGCTTAGGTACATTCGTGTGAATTCGTACGAGTGGATTAAATATTATTTTGAAGGCATGTGTGCAGCGAAAACCGCGGCAATTACGTAGAACAAAAACCAACCATTGGTAGGATTCCTTAGCTACCGTGGCAATGTGGTCGGGGAAGGTGAGTTTTCAGTCAAATGTGACTCTCAGATCTTTTATTACAGTTGTTTTCACTATAGTACTGTTATTTAAATTGTATTTATAATTAACTGGGCCAGCCAGTTAATCATTCGACCGAATGTCATTGCGAAGAATTTGGACGTAACATTCGGTTTTTTTTTTTTATAAAGTTCTCAAGTCGAGAATTCATTCAATTTATTTCTGATTCGCTATTTTAACTTGTGGTAATATCATAAATAAAAATTCAGTAAATCGCATAGTAGGTATAACGAGTTTTTCTATATACCAGGATAATCATTTCCAAGATTTGCCCAAAGGGGCTTACCGTAATCCAGGATTGGAGCGTCTTACAAAATTCCCATTTCCGACCACTCCCAAATTAAAATATTTTTCATTGCCAGGATAAATCACACAATTTATATGAATGGTAAAAATATAACAACTTTTTACGAAAACAAGTTCTGGGTAGAGTTCTTTTTTCCTGTCTGCAAAGTAATTTCTCTGCGGTGATAAGGATTACGGAAGGAACCCTGCTATATATCGGTCGTGATAGATATTATTTCTTATGGGTCAAGAGGTCTAAACTAAGACAGAGTTCGGGCATAGGATTCTGTAACGACATTGAATAATCAACTATATCTTCAAAGTCTTGAAGTGCAAATTCGTACGACCATCGACGCAGACATCAAACTTTTCAAGTGACTTCGAGTGTGCTCGAGCGGGCTCGTTTGCACTTTAAAATAATGATGATAAAGTTTATTACGATCTTCTCGGCCTGTCCCAATAGTTATCAACCGGATAATACTACGACGCTGATGGACAATATTTACTTGTAACCCAACACTTTCAATATAATCGCCAAAGTTGGTCTAAGTTCAATGTCGAACAATATATCGATTCACATCAAAACAGTTAATAAACAAAGACGAAAATTATGACGTACATAAGCAGTAGAATGTACTTACATATATGCCATTTCTGAAATGCGTTACGATTGGTCCCCGAAGGGCTGGGCAGAGGTGTACCTATAGTGCACCCACTTTTCGCATTTCGCGTAGGTAAGTTATGTATAAGTCTCATGAAATGGGGGCGAGCCCATTGCCATCAACCACGCGAGGGCGAATCTATTGCCTTCAACCGGGTACAAATCCAGACTCAGGACTACTACTGAGAAATTCCAGATAGAAAAACCCAACATCACTTTGCCCGACCCAGGAATCGGCATTAAATCCGCTTCTGTATGTACATTTGTGTGCTTAAAGTATTAAATAAATAAATAATAAATAAACCTCGGACCTCATGCTCATTAGTAGCACTTGTGACCTTGGTCTAGTGACCAAGGAAGCAGTAATATGCCAGTTAAAAGAAATTCCCGCCACAATAAGTGAGTAAACGGAAATCAGTGATTGTATGTCAAACACAAGACGCTGAAAATAGAATCCAATTCTGAAATACATCATTCGTAAAATTGGACCAGCGGGGGTAATTGCGTATCACACTATCAGTAACAGTAGCAGTTTTGACAGTTCAACAATATTCATTGCGTTATTTACGTTGTTGAGTAGTCAAAATTAGCAAAAGAAGTATTTAAAGATCGTAGCAGGTAGCGTTCTGTAGCAGCCCGGTTAAGCAGCCGACAACTTCATAAGTTGAACTGCGAGATGCCATACATAAAAAAGCGTTCTGTAGTTTCTGCCTACCTTCGTGGGAAGAAAGCGTGAATTTATGTATGTATATATGTATAAATGAAAGGTCTGAGTGTTTTCGCCTTCTTAAGTAACAATTAGCTACGGTCGGCGAAAATTGCTGATTCGATTATTACACAACATCAACGCCAAGTAGCCAGTTGTGATTTGAATACACGGGCAAGTTAATTTAGTAATCAATTTGCTAAACAATCACCCCTTTATTCATAAACGTTGCTTAAAGTTAAGTAGTGATTAGCGACTGTTTAAGCATATATTTTTGACGTTTAAACTTCACTAAGGGCCGATTTTTTGATCCGTAGTTAAACTCAACCAATTGTTAAAAATAGTAACTAATGGTTAAATTATTGCAAAATGTGTTTTTTGATCAATTTTTAGTTTGTCTAATGGTTATTTTTTAACTAATAGTTAATTATTTGACCATTAGTAATGAATTAATGATATTATATCATTAAATTCGTTTATAAATAAACCCCTTGTTTTTTGCGACTTTTCATTGCATGTAACAAGTGTACCTACTACCTAGGTAATAAGGGTACGCGCCATATATGTTTGTTAATTTTTGGGCTATATACCATATATACAAAAGTTAGGTTTTCGGTGAGCTAAAGATCGAATTGAAAAACATATTATGAAATCTTGAAACCGTTCTCGGTTTAGCTCGAAAACTATTCCAGTATCTATTGTCACAGTAATTGTGGGCTTTGTAAATCCCAGATATTCGGGTCCGTAAATAGTTTAAGTATTAAAATGTAATTAAATATTTCAGTTTAAATACAAGTGCTCAATAAATATTTTAACAGTTAACTAGTGATGGACGAATTTACTAAGAACGCACTCGGTGCCAAGTTGTATGACAATTGACTTATTAACGTTTGTTTTTAGAAGAGAGTATTAATATCTCTCGCCTGGCAATTAGTATTTAAATTAAATGTCACTGCAATATAATTGAAGTCATCTTCAAAACATCACAATCAGTCAGTACTTATTGTTATCGTTATGAAATAGGTGCCTAAATATCTGCGCAAACAAAATGTGTTTTTCTTTTTTCGAAGTTTATTTCATTTAAAGAATGCTCTTTATTTTTTTTTATTTTACTATTTCAATAGGGGTCTTTTTTTCCGCAAACTTCTTATTAATAAAATTTGCAGTGAGTTTTTCAAAGTAGCAAAAACACGTTTTTAAAGTAAATATAAAAAAAAACTTTAATTTAAAGAAATTCTGGAAAAATATAAAAATCTAATCTAATAGGTACTTACAATATTCCCGATAAACGCATTTCAATTTAAAACATAACAGAAAAAGAAACTACTTACAAAAAAGTTTTCACATCCAAACTTTTTTCTCACCAACCAGCACTTCACTTCACTTTTAATTTCAATTTTAGGAACACCTCACTTTTTTTCTGAATAGTCGATAATTTCCTGATAACGATGTATTTAGTCGAGTATTTTCACTAGTGATGATTTTGTGATAGTGATAAGAGATGATTGTGTGTACGTTTGTTTCGTACGCGCGCGGTCTTGCTACTGGTAGTGTTGTCGGGCGGGCGGCCCGCCCAGATGTTATCTCAGAAGTACCATTGGACGCGACGCGAGCTATGAGCGCTAGCGGAGATTTAATTGTTTTGGTTATATACATATAAAGTACATAATAAAGAGTATTCTATTCTAATTTTGTACATTCTTATGAAAATATTTAAGTGTCGGATATTCCATTATTTTTTTTTCTTTTGCATCAATATATTTTAATGACCCGCATAAAAATAAAAAACAGTAAAATGAAATCATAATCATATCTGTATTTATTAATGATTACATTTGTTTCCTTGTTGTAATAATGGGCATATAAAATAACTCAGGAAAATTTGGTTAAATTTTGGTGCTGCAATATACATATTACTGTCGCGCCTACGATGCTACGTCACCGCTACGCCATGACAGTGATGTAGCATCGTAGCTGCAGCGTAGTATCGTAGCATTTTTTTTTATATTAAACTTTTAGGTTTTATGTCATAATATTATTTATTATTCTCGATTCCTGCCTATCTATTCTGTAATTTAATAATGTTAATGTTATAAAATCTCACCGTGAAAACTTAGAAGTAAGCTTAAAGTGAGCTGTCAATAGGGTCAATCCCTAGTGTCAAGTGGAATGTCAGCTCACTTCTCCGACGTTTTCATGGTGTTTTTTTAAAGCTGGTATTATGAGTAGCTGACTATAGTCCTTTCACAGCTATTTTACCTCTGATTTTCCATCACTGTCCAAATCACAGTGATCTTTATTCTCATTCTAATAAGGTTACTGTTGGATTGATGCCACTGACAAGTCTGTCAAAATGATTGTGATCTTTATTCTCGTTACAATAAGGTTGGTGTTAGGTTGCTGCTAACAGAGGTAAAATAACTGTGATCGGACTACAGTCCGATCACAATTATTTTACCTGGCCAGTAACTGGATTGTGGAGGTAGGATAGGCTACAACTTATCCTACCTCCACAACCCAGTTACTGGGTCATACGATACCCCTTTGTAAGTCTGGTTTTCAGAATTTCGGGCTACTAACCGTAACGAGTGTCAAAGATCCACTAATGACAGCCGGGACCAACGGCCAAACGTGCCTCTGAGGCACGGAGGGGTCTTGGTGCGTAAAGACGCATGGACCAACCGCGGCAAGCGTAGCTTAACCTGATCAATCGACCCGCGCGGCTGTTATTACTTAGCCCCTCTATTGTGTGTCAGAGGTGTCAAAACGAAATAGAAAACGCGACTAAATTTTGACACGAGAGGGCAAATTGGCGATTGAAATCTTTGCCAAGTACAGACGCCAGCACATCAAGCTACTACAATCTGTCAAATTTCATTAATAGATTTTCAACTTTATCGCTAAATCATTAAGGTTCAAGGTTGATTGGGAAAATTTCACAGTTTCGGGTAGCTTGACCTGCTGGCGTCTGTACATATTCCCCCGCTACCGGTTATGCATTACACCACGCCATCCCAAAGGACACCCCGTTGCCGTCAATTGTTACACTCGTTAAGCACTTCGTAAACACGTCCGTTTTAATGATGAGAGCTGCAAAGGTGTCTGCAGTTTTTATACCTACCCCTAAGTGTTTGTTTTTACGCAAACCACTAGAACTATATGATAAGGTGACTCAAGGGTGTGATTTGGATTTGTAAACAGAATAAAAACGTAGGAGAAGTGAGTTATCACAACATGAGTACGTAGGTAGTGTATTGTTTTTTTGTTTTATTACATAATCAGCCTATAATGTTCCCACTGCTGGGACACAGGCCTCCTCTCAGTGAGAAGGATTATTTGTTTATTATTTTCCTATAAACTATGTAGGGCTGTTTTCCCAGTCTTTCTCTTATCCGGAGAATAAAATTAACGTCTGCGAGTTCTAGTATGGAATACTAACAAAAATAAAAAATAAAAACTCAGTATAATATTTATTCTAGGTACAGACGCCAGCTGCAGGTCAAGCTAACCGAAACTGTCAAATGTTCCCAATCAACCTTGAACCTTAATGCATTAACGATAAAGTTGAAAATCTATTAAAGAGATTTGACAGATTGTAGTAGCTTGATGTGTTGGCGTCTGTACCTATGAAAGTTTGGTGAAATTCGCCCTAACGGTGCTGGTATGTGCACCTAATCAGAGAATTTGTTTACGAGAAAGGAAGAAATTCATTAGAACGAAAGTGGCACGAGAAGTCTTTCGATATTAGTCATCAATGACGTCATTCTATGATGCAGTTTAGTTTATGAACGGCTGTGACACATGATTATATCTACACTGCTGGCTGACATTTAAACCGACTTTCAAAAAGGAGGAGGTTCTACGTTCGTTTGTATTTTTATACAGTATATATACTGTTGCTCACACAGTGAGTAGTGGTATACAAATTGGTGTGGGGTAGGTACCACAACTAAAAAATGTAAATAAAAATTTTGGAAGTCTGTGGCAAATAACGAAAATACGCAACCAAAGACAGCGGCTTCCGAAATTAAAGTTATTTTACACTTTGTAGTGTTTTTTCGGAGTCAGTTGCTCTTTTTTCGTAAAACAGCTTTTTTAATTAGCCTAAAACATCACGCCTGTAATCCCCGGAGGGTAAGGCAGAGGTGTAACTATAGTACACCCACATTTCGCCAGTTATGTTTACCTAAATCTCATGAAGGGGCGAGCCAATTGCCAACAACCGGGTAAAAATC
Organism: Apamea monoglypha; assembly: GCA_911387795.2. Taxonomy (NCBI): domain Eukaryota; kingdom Metazoa; phylum Arthropoda; class Insecta; order Lepidoptera; family Noctuidae; genus Apamea; species Apamea monoglypha. The sequence goes on from OU426931.1 coordinate 4,741,538, forward strand.
TGGGCTCCGGGCTACTACTGAGAAATTCCAGATGGAAAAACCCAATATCACTTTGCCCGACCCGGGTATCGGCATTAAGTCCGCCTCTGTACATTTGTATGCTTAAAGTATTAAATCTCCACTAATAATAAAGCTGAAGAGTTTGTGTGTTTGTTTGAACGCGCTAATCTCTGGAACTACCAGTCGGATTTGAAAAATAATTTTAGCATTTAATAGCCCAATTCTTGAGAAAGGCTTTAGGCTACTTAACATTACGCAAGGAGGAGCCGAATTAAAAGAAAAAAAGGCAAAAGAACACTAAGCGAGAACGAAGTTATAGGGCGGGCGGGCGATGTGAAACTTCACGCGGACGAAGTCGCGGGCAGAAGCTAGTTATCGATATCGAGGCTGTGACAACTTTATAAACTTTCGCATCGTCATCACATTTCGCCAGTTATGTAAAAAACTGCCGCGTTGATATCATCTTTTCCACTATATTCCCTTCGACTGTCAAAGATCCACTAATGACAGCCGGGACCAACGGCTTAACGTGCTTTCCGAGGCACCGCGGGGTCTTGGTATTTGAAAATGGTCACCCATCCACGGACCAACCGCGGCAAGCGTAGTTTAACCTGATCTACCGACCCGTGCGGCTGTTATTACTTAGCCACAAGCCCCAATGGTAGTTAAAGAGAGTGTGTTTTTTTATCATAATTTTAAAATTGGACAAAATTTGAGCACGCCTTATCGATTGTCTTCTAACTGAAATCCCCTGACAAGCCAATAGACACTGAACACGACAATACTATTATCTAGCGGTTTACTTGTCAGCTTCAGTTGTTGTTGCATTGTGGACCGTTGTTTCTATAAGGAGGATGGTATACGTCTACTGCTGTTTGTTGTGATTGACAAAACTACACAAAGTTAAGATCAACAGCGTCATCTGCTAAGTAGTGTCCTGCAAATTGCAAAAAAACCAGTCAAGTGCGTGTCAGGCCACGCATAGAATAAGGTTCCGTAGTCCCCCATAATGGCACGTGGATTTAGAAGGCAGGGTTGGGGTTGAATAAATTAATTGAATAAAACGGTTTAACCATTATTGTCCGTAACGTTTAACAAGTTAGGCCTCTATAACTCCTGAACTAACAAAGTTATCTAAGCCGTTATAGTTTTCCTTGAAAGTTCATCACATAGATTAACATCATGAATTTTTTCAGATTTTTCGAGCCAGCCGTATTTAACAAAAAAATGCAATTTAAAGTTGAATATTTCGCAAACGGATACCTAAATCAAAAAATCGTCTTAGCAACCTCTCAATGTGTTTGTGTAAAAGACCTATCTAATGTTACCCCACACAAAGGGGTAGACGCGAGAAAAAAAAATCATCCCCACTTTACGTATAGGGAAGGTACCCCAAAAAATATATTTTTCGTGATTATATTATAGCACTTTGTCGACGTGGTAAATACACATCTCCATGCAAAGTTTCATCTTTCTAGCACTAACCGTTTGTAAGGTAAGCCGGGGACGGACGGACTACGGAACCCTAAAATGGATGAAATAAAAATAATTGGAATTTTGCGCGCTAAGTGTTCAACGAAATTCCTTGGCCAGAGGCTAAGCATTGCCATACAACGTGGAGATACCACCAGTCTCTTGAGTACATTACCAGTCGATAGCGATGCGGAGGAATTTTTTGACGCCAAATTTTAGTTTGCTAATACATAAGTAGTTTTACTTAGGTTAGGTTATCATATTTTCATTTTAATAATTTGTTAATTAACCCGTTGAATGCCGTTATTACAGACACAATTAAAAAACCATTGCGTCGATCTACGTTAGGGTTATACGAAGGGTTAATTTAGTGTAAGAAGTTTATCCAGTGTACATTTTTCATCCAAATAATGGTTGAAAATGAATTTATAGGAGTATTACCTCTTCAAAGGTGAAGAGGGTAATCTTCCATCAAAATAATAAGAACAAGGGCCTTTCAAGAGCTCTGAATCCTTGAGCAACTTTAGCTTGGGCTTGTGCCGAATACAATAGAATAAATAGAATGCATTTATTTGTCAGAATATTGTTACAAAGTTGTTAGGTATATGTGTTTAGATCATAATATCCTGCCGTTCCCGGCGTACAAATATTGTTTGTAAAATCATGGGTCATTATAACAAAATTAAGTTATTTTCATTAGGATTACTAAGTTTTACTTACTATTAAGTGGAACAAAGAGTTGTCAAAGAGATTAATTGTGTAAGTCAAAATTCAATAATGTCAAACTTATTATGATGATGAGTTGATTAGGCCGCAATCTCAAATTTTGAGGTCAATTTTTAATACATAAACTCTTTAGTCGAAAATTCTTAGGCAAATCAAAATGTGAAAACTTCCAAGAAAATTTTGCGATCTTAAAATACCTCCACCTTGACTGACCTGCCCCCTGACCTGACAAGGGCCAACAAAAAAAAGGGCAACTTTATTTATTTATTTAATCATTTATGTACGACACACATAGTCATAACATCCAACCCGTATTCCCCGGAGGGGTAGGAAGAGGAAGGAGCACTGAATAGTTTCACGTGTTACTTTATAAATACCCGTGCCTCGGAAAGCACATTAGCCGTTGGTCCCGGCTGGCATTCCTGGATCTTTGACAGTCGTTACGGGTAATCAGAAGCCCGAAAGTCTGACAACCAGTCTTACCAAGGGGTATCGTATTACTCAGTAACAGGGTTGCGGAGGTCAGATAGGCAGTCGCTCCATGTAAAATACTGGTCCTCCTCGACGCCTTCTTCTCCGAGCGGGATCGGCTCTCTCACGATCCCGCTCGGCAGTCCTAGATACCTCCAAGTCCTACCTTAAACCCGGTACTGAAGAATAGAAAAAATGGAAAAAAATATTATCCATTATGTAAAGACAAAGGTACAGATTGGTACAGATCGTTTACTTTAAAATTGCACACCCCTCCGCTACTTGTGGCGTACACTTTTCAAATGTTTGTATAGCCATTTTAGCGAAGGGGCGCGCAGTTTATACTTAAATAATCTTTTAAGTACATGATGAGCCAACGTAAGTAACTTAGTATTACCACCAGCTAGGTTACAAAGGAGAAACGTTCCAAAGAACTGTCACAAACATATATTGCAATAATCACAAACCTACAAAATATTCTGTGTTGTGAGTTTTAATGATGACCCGAGATAGCGGACAAATCGATGTTAAAAGGCGAGCGATTCCTGGAAATTATTTAGAAAACAATTTGAACTCAGTTTACTCAGTGCAAAGGATGTTTATAAATCATAATATAACGCCTTTAGTACCCGAAGGGTGTATTATGTAGTGCTGGCCCGGCTATTATTTGGCGCGGGTTCCATTCGAACATTCAAGCGGACTTAGAATAAGGTGTAAAAGAAGAGTCTAGGCTGTTCAGCAAATGGTTAAAGATGAAAAACACGTAGTATTTTTATATACGAATCATTATTCAATTTAACAAGATAAACCGTATTTGATTTGGTATGTCCCGTGTACCGTGAAGTTCGTAGAGAGCTTCGCAGTAGGTACACCCACATTTCGCCAGTTATGTTTAAGTCGCCCCCTACTACATGGTATGGGACGAAACTATTGCCATCAATCGGGCACAAATCCAGACTCCGGGTTGAGAAATTCCAGATGCAAAAACTCAATAACACTTTCCCCGACCTTGATAATCGAACTCAGGACCGCAATAGCGCTTGCGACCACAACACCAACGAAGCGGTCCAGGCAGTCGGGAAGTATATGTGCAAGTGTTTTTTCGGACATGTCTGGAACACAACTTCTTTTAGCAAATCGCTATACTTATTTTTTTTTTTTTAGCAAATAAGATAATTACTCAATTACCTAAGAAAATAAATGGAAGATACTTACATTTGACCTAACCAAGAGCACATGAATTCATCACGGCAGATCAAAAGTTCAACGTGTGCAACTTCATAATTTCGTTAATTAACCAACGCGTTAGTAAAAAATCTCAGTATTATTTGCAAATAGACACATACGTACACAATAATATGTGTTGTTTGTGTGGCGGTGAGATAACCCTCTCGACCTCGGCTATTGAAGCTGATAGCGCGTTGAGGGCGCGCAGGAAACTGGACGATTGATGAGATGCCTGAAAACGTGGTGACAAGAAAATTTAAAGTGCAATGTGCATTGAAAATGAAGCATATTAGTAGCTATTGCGCAGCTGTACAGACGCCAGCACATCAAGCTACTACAATCTGTCAAAATAATTTAATGGATTTGCAACTTTATCGCTAAAGCATTAGGTTCAAGGTTGATTGGGAAAATTTGACAGTTTCGGGTAGCTTGATGTGCTGGCGTCTATACTTTCTGAGTTTATCTTGGACATAACTTGACATCGGTGAAGGAAACATCGTGAAGAATTCAGGGGGTCTACTACGAAGTGCAAAGTGCGAATGTTCGGATCGGACCGACACATGGCCGAACCGAATATTGTTGAAAAATGCGAAAAAAATTCGGATCGGCTCAGTTGGGTCGGGACCATAGTCAATATTCGAAAGAGTGTAGGAGGTAGGATCGGGACCGACCGAACCAAATAGTAACTTCGTAGCAGGAAACGGCCGAACATTCGGCGATACCACTTCGGAGTAGGCCCCTTGGACTTATAGTTAAGTCTGAGATCGTCAACCCGTCCTGAGCAAGCGTGGTGATCAATGATCGTGCCTTCTCTATGTAATAAGAGTAATTTGCCCTGCAGTGGAACAATAATAGGCTGGCATTATTATATTGCGCCTAGATAGAAACATATCTGATATATATTTGTACCCCAAGTTTCACTAGACAGTGATTACCGCTTTATTAACAAATAGTTTTAGCACGGACCATGTAGGTTACCTATACATGGGACTGTCCTGTATGACACACGGAGGCAGGTGGCAATGGAAACTGGCGTGGCCTGTACCTACCTAAAACATGAATCCTTATCTGCATCACCTTCTTGACACAATGTAAGATGAACGGGAATCCGTCTATTCCAACTAGTCACGATGACTCAGTCCAGTCCATAGTCCATCAGATATCAAAAGTCCCGCTCTAGACATATGGACAGTATCGCGGCGCAGCATACGACCGCGGCATGGACACCGGCGCGGGCGCACGTGCCCGTCACGCTTACAAACAGCGGACGATCGTACCGAACCACTTAATGCTCCCGGAAGCACTCGGATTATGGATTTATTTATTATGTAGGTTTATTGGTATATTTTCAAGGTGAGAATCATCTAATTTAAAACTGCACGCCCCTCCACTGCTTGTTGCATACACATTTCAACGGTTTGTATAGAAAAAATTGTGGAGGGGCGTTCAGTTTTAAGTTAGACGATCTCTATCGTGACTATAAAATCAGTGGTGTAATAGGACCCTTTTTTTACCGGATGGGAAATCATCAAATGACCCCTCCCGCTCTGGGTGGAGCGGAAGGGAGTGTCAGACTCTTACTGACTAAAACCCACCCATGTTCCTTCCTTTGCCCTTTATGTTCCGGGGTAGCGGTAACCCTTTCGGACGATCCCGCTGACCCGGCAGGCTTCGGCCCTAAGGGGCCCCTCAAATTATGCTGACAACTTTTTGAGGCGCGCGTGGAACACTTACGCGCCGTCCGGCACGGGCCTGGTCCTGATCGGGCGGTGAGCTACCCATTGCTCTCCGCCTGCAGGCCTACGGTGGCCGGGAGTCGTCACGCGGCTGTAATAGGCCCCTTGGGTATGACTTGAATGTACAGACGCCAGCACATCAAGCTACTACAATCTGTCAAATTTCTTTAATAGATTTTCAACTTTATCGCTAAAGCATTACGGTTCAAGGTTGATTGGGAAAATTTGTCAGTTTCGAGTAGCTTGACCTGCTGGCGTCTGTACGAAGAATTTGAAACACACACTTAGAACTATGTGGATAATCTCCGAGGACTGTAATTAGAAGTCGGATATAATAGGTGAGTCGTGAGGTGAAAAAGCTTTAGGACCGGCGGCGCCATCTAGCGAGGCGCAACGAAGCGCGGTTTTATTTAGCTATTTATTGAAACTTCATGTACTATCGCCAAAATCTATATCTGACCACCGTAAGGACTATTCCTGCTTGCAGCGCATTTCATTAGTCGACCTAAAAAGGATCCTCTTTTGTTTTACTTATTTTGGATTTTGTTTTCAAAATGGTCATATATAGGTTTTGACGATAGTACAATAGTGGTACAGGGGTGGACTTATTGCCACAAGGCAAACAAATGTCAACCTTGTTCCCTTGAAATATAGTTAAAAATAAAAAAAATAAACTTCTATTAGTGCGAGACCATCAAGGCTGGAAGAGGCACGTAGTTACGGGTTATTTCTTAAAAATTGAGAGAAAGAGCTTCGCCAGGTCTGCCCACCACAGCGCGACTTGTGTGGACAACCACGGGTCATCTAGGTCTTGAATGTAGGCATAATCAAACAAAATTATATTAATAGAACTGTGGAACAGTATCTCTTTCTCTTTTTCTTTAAAAAAAAACTTTGCCCCACACTAAGAATTTGTCCTGTATCGTGGGTGCGTTTACAAACATTTAAACTCACACACAAACAGCCAGACCCGTAACAACTACTTGTAGGTCATACAAATATTTGTTCCGTGCGGGAATCGAACCCGCGACACGCAGCGCAGCAGTCAATCGGTTAACCACTGCGCCTACCATGTCATCTATAACCCTTCAGCTTGCCTACAAGGAAGTATTGAGCAGTAGCAACGTGATATTCATTCAACAAAAAAACTCAGCGAACGCATAACCTCGTTTTTTTTAAGTTGGTTAAAAAGGTTAACAACTCCTTCGATAGCTAGCCGTACTGGCTCATAGAAGAATTTAATCTTAAATTCAGAACTAACAAACAACTTTGAAATACTTTCAAAATTAGAAATAATGTCAGTTTATTAAAAATTCTAAGTAAGCATGAAACTTTAAGCAATCAACAGCTGGGTTTCTGAAATAAATTCTTTTGATTTTTTCAAATATTATTAATTTATTAAAAACAAGCTTCTGCCCGCGGCTTCGCCCGCGTGGATCTGGATTTCATGAGTTTTAATTTTTTTGCGCGTAACCCTTATTCTTTTTCTAAAGTAAAAGTATCCTAAGTATAAAGCAGCCTAAGTTACTTCTTATAACATCAGCTATTTGCCAGTGAAAATCCCGTCAAAATCGGTCCGGCCGTTTTGGAGATTAGTCGGAAAAAACAAACAAAAAAATCCTTTTTTTTTGTTATAAATACCATAAAAACCTGTTATCTTTACATTACAAACAGACACTTCAATTTTATTTATTTGTATAGATGTATATAGATAAGTTTCAAGTTGTTTTAATAAACAGTTAGGTACTCGTTGGCAAGTTATGTTCCAACTTTTCAAAGTTATTTTCATCAGAGTCCAAACAGTGGTTTATAATCAAAAGGCGAAAGTCTAACAAAATACTATTTATTTAATCTTTTAACTTAAAACCATTTACATTGGCATTTAAACCTATATTATTTTGCTCGAACAATTTACCGAACAGAGAACTGTACAATTCATTCTTGCTCTCATCAGTCCACATGGCTGATTTTTCTCGAGCCATATAATTGACCAACTGATTATGAACTACGTACTTTATCTTTCTTCCCTTAGTGGCTTTTGTATCAACTTTTCTCTTCATCTTGCTTCTCATTTGTTGCAACGCAATCCATTGACGACTTAACTGTACTGGGTCTGAAATATCCGCAGACTTGCATTCAATTAGCTCTCTAAGTAACTGGTGATAGAAATCACTGTCATCAAATATTTCTGGGATATATTCGTCATTATCCTTGCGGTCTCTTGTTACTGGGTTTACTTCTGTCTCTTCTGTATCTTTAATTTCTTCTTCTGGGATATCTTTTTTATAACCAATAATGTCATATTCAGACCTTTTCAGCTGTGTACGTCTCACCAACTTCTCTTTATCGGACAGAATATAAGATATTTGTTGCAAGACTGTGTTTGTTGGCGCATTTTTAATGTTAGTAGCTGTGGCCAGACGTGTTTTGTCATTCCATTTTTGAATTGAAGTGTCTCTGAATGATTTGAAAGCTTTGTGGGAAGTTGAGATGTCGGTTTCATACTCTCCAAGTTTGCGTTTCTTGGTTGGGGCTGTTTTACTTTTAATTTTAGGTGTTGATACTTCTTTAACAGCCTCCTCTTCAGCATCAGTGTCCGATGGTATCTCCTCATTGTCCGTATCGCTTGGGATTTCTTCATCACTATCATCTTTTGCAGTTTGTTTTGCATCTGCTTGTTGTTTGCTTAATTTCTTATTGCAAATGGTCTTTGTTTCTGGATATTTGCTTAGTAGCAAATTCTGAAGGGATAGTAACCTGAAAAGACGAAATAATGGATTAATAAACACACCTCCATTTTAATTATATCCTTTATTTCATTTAAATACCTACAAATTACATTTTTAAATATTTTTATAAACAAAAAGATAAAAAAACATTTAAAAATATAAAAAATAGTAGCCCACCAGTATCGGGAACAGGGCCCAAGCTACCGGCGGTCAGGGCTCCAGAGAGAGGAACCTCCCGACAATGGACAATGCGAGCCGTGTCCAGAAGTACCGCTTTCTGAATCAAGCCCTTGATCAAGCTGCCCAACGAGAGCCTCCTCAGGTGTCGGTCGAGGCTCTTGGCTATTAAGCCATTGGCTGTCACGACTATCGGCACAATGATCGCTGAGTCCACATCCCACATGTCGACAACCTCGCGAGTCAAGTCAATATACTTGATTTGTTTATCTTTCTCGGCTTTCACGAGGTTGTCATCATGCGGGACGGTTATGTTATGTTATTATATTATTGTTAAGTTATTAACTTTGAGTCCCGTATTATAGAACCTTGTGCTAGACTCAAGCATTGCTTTAAAACTAGTTTTAAGTAATACTCGAGTCTTGAGTGAGGTTCTGTAATACGGGCCTGAAACTTGTTAGTAATATACACATTACACAAATAGTAATTATTAGGAATGCAACTTACTTATCCAAAACTTTGGTGACATTAGCCTTAGTTGCATTTGTCTCCTCTACATATTCCTCATTCTTCTTCAACTCACTGTAAACTTCAGGCATAGGCATCTGATTAGCAGTGTTCACACACCTTTGGAGATGGATTCTCATCTCCAACAAACTCTCCCATAGTAACAGCTGGTTCCTAACACAAATACCCTTCTTAGCATCTTCAGATAAGTTCTGCTTTTTGACATGTTCAAAGTTTTCTTTCATAGGTTCTTCCATTTGACTGATATCATATCCTTCTCCCTCATCATCATCTTCGTTGCTGCCTTCTTCATCGCCACTACCCTCTTCGTCATCAGAATCAGCATTCAATTGTTTTTGGAACTGAGTGATGCTGTAATCTTCACTTTCAGCATCTGAATCTGAATCTTCTAAATCCGAAAATTTCTCGCCACTAGTTTTTGTTTTAGACAGGTCGTTCTCCGAGTCAGACCCGTCTGAGTCGATTGAAAGATCCTGTTTGCTCTTTTGAGGTTGTTTTTGGTTCGGCAAATCATCGTCTGAGCTGCTGCCTTCCACATCAGATTCTTCAACATCTTTGCGAGTTACGACTTGTCCCTCATACTTTTTACTAACCTCGCTCAATAAACCCACGTTTCGTTTACGGAAATCACTGATAGCCGCCTCAACTTCGCTGTCTGAAGAACCTAAATCATCACGCGTAACAGTTTTCGGTTTTGTGCCGAAAACTTGGTCGTCTTCAATGTCAGCACGAGGTTTTACCGTTAAAGCATCGGCAATTTTATCAGATAGTAGCTTCTGTGGTGTTTTCTTCTGTTTTAACTTCATTTTGGAGTTATTTTATATTTTTAACCAACAAAATACCTTCACGTGTTTTTGACATTAATTTACAAACTATTTGTAGGGATACGCAAAAAGTATCGATACCACAGCGTATAGATACTTTTGTTTCGATGCCAAGTACTTTTCTTGAGATACGTTTGAAGTATCGATACTTTCCTTCTCTCTCCCCATTTATAATAAAAATCAGCTCATGAAAAAGAAAAACTATTAATAATTTTTCTTATTTCGATATTTTAAACATAATATTTGTCTAAACCTCAGACATGGTTCGGAGAATTTCCACTCACTGCCAAGCACTCATGTGTGTTACCATTTATGATAAGCTGTTTCAGGAGTTTTTCTACCAGTAATTTTTACGGGTTGAATAAACTGTGTAGTATTTTTTTTTGTCTTTAAAACTATTTCAATTATTCAATTTTCTGATAATTGCAGCCCATATTGGTATTATTGCATTATTTGCACAGCATCTTTCAGTTCTTTAGATATAGGAAAGTACAGACGCCAGCAGGTCAAGCTACCCGAAACTGTCAAATTTTCCCAATCAACCTTGAACCTTAATGCTTTAGCGATAAAGTTGAAAATCTATTAAAGAAATTTGACAGATTGTAGTAGCTTGATGTGCTGGCGTGCGTACATACCTACGTTTACGTACGTTATGTCTAACAGTTTCTAAATATCTATTAACTATTAGTTACTATTTTGTGAGACACGTTCCTGCTAGATTTTTTTGCGAAACTTAGCAACACAAACTACACTCCATTCGGGTCTTTTTATATATTAAAAAGTACTCGATACCTTCAGGTATCGATACTTTTGTTCCGATACTTTTTTTTGTATCGATACTGGTATCTAGTAAAGTATCGATACTTTTCAAATTTTGCGTATCTCTAACTATTTGTCAAATGTCAATCAATCTTGACTTTTCTCTACCGAAGTTTACGAAGCATGCTACATAATGAAAACCGTTATTTTAATAATAGATTATACTCTAAACACTAACAGATTTTTGTGTGTCTGAGTTTAACATAAATAATTTAATAAAAAACAAAAATCTAGTCTATTCAGATACACAGCTTCGTAAACATTTTCAGTTATTTTTTGCGTAGTATCTAAAGATATAATAAATTGTACATTTTTATTAAGCAATACGGAGACTAACTGACAAAAACTTAATCAATCAATAGTAAACGTGTTAGTAAACTAGAAAACTAATCTTTGTGCATTTGTGTAATCAAACAAAACAGTACGCATCCGTTAAATTGGCGCGAATATTGACATTTAGCTTTTGACAAGGTGAGCAAGGCAGCATCAATCAAACTCCGATCGACGGATAAAGTAAATACGCTTAAATATTCCAAAGTAATCCAACAAAATGCCTAGAAGAAGAGTACTGCCTAAAACTGTAACGTGGTTAAGTAAGGAAATACATGTAACACAGATTTTAACCCCATCGTTTCACCACTACGAGTAAGTTAACCCGCAAATTTAAAACAACTTTGTTCTTTTTTGCTTCTCCAGCCTATAGCATAGTTTCTTTTTACCAGGAAGTTTCAGTTCGGGAATATCATAGCTGGAATTGGAGATTCGGTTCTCATTTCTAACGCTGATGCGGCTGAACCGGATACGGAGGCAGGTTGTGATGCGGCTCGCATTATCTCATTGTATGAAGATTGTACCAACGCCAGTGATCCCTTCAGAGCCAAGGTTCAGTGGTACTCAAAGCCCAGTGACCTTCCCAACTGGTGTTTTAGCAATATGGAACCTATTAGTTTTTATGATAAAGAGGTGAGAAGTTATTATGTTTATTTACAAACTCTTTATAAAAATCACTTTAACTTTTGGGATCTTGTCATGACAAATTATAAAATCTTAAAGACATACTTGTAATTATTTTATTTATTAATAAAAATAAGACTTTTACTGCAAGCAACAGATGGCACTAGTGGTTGCACGAACTTTGTTGTAGTTTCTTGCCGTTGACGATACTCCAGAGTTTTTGTGTATGAGCATTATTGGCTCGTACAAACTTGTGTGTACGGATGCCAGCAGGTCAAGCTACCCCAAACTGTCAAATTTTCGCAATCAACTTTGACCCTTAAAGCTTTAGCGATATAGTTGAAAATCTATTAAAGAAATTTGACAGATTGTAGTACCTTGATGTGCTGGCGTCTGTACGATAATGTTTATTCACTTTATTCCATTGTGTTGGAATAAAGTGAATAAACATTATTAAAACTGTACTTGAGGTGTATGATTTCTTCGCATACCTTACAGTCAGTTAGTACAATAACAATGTTGACATTACAAAGAAAACTATTTCATTCTTCTACTTCAAAAAAAGGAGGTTCACAATTTGGATGTTTATGTTTTTTTTTTTTTTTACTTTCCATCATTACAATTTATTTACATTGAATGAAAAACAATTTTCTTATAAAAGTTTTAATTAACAATTAATTAATTCATCATTTTAACAATTTCCAGGTAATAGAAGACCACCGTCCGTTCAACCAAGATGTATCAATAGAAACATTCTTCAAGAAATGCACCATCACTCGCACCATAACAAAGGATATGGATGAAATTATTAATGAGCCATACCATTACATATGCAGGTACCGTCTCATGGCCATGAGCAAGCGCAAAGTACATATGGAACCTGTGCTTGAACAAGAACGACTAGCAATAGCATTGTTAAGTACACCTATTAAGACACCGTCGAAGAGAACAACTCCAAAAACACCAAGTAGTTTAGTCAAAATAATGAGTAGAGTATCCATCTCGGAAAAGAACTGGAGTGTCAGCAAAAATGATGGAACAAAACTACTGCTCAAAAGAGCTATATTAACTGACAAAAATGAAAAAGATTCACCGAAAAAAGTTACTCCAAAATCAACACCAAAAAAAGTCACAGAAACACCAAAGAGCTCTAAGAAATTATCCAAGAACAATTTAGAGGATTTATTGTCTATGGAACTGAAAGAAAATTCTGATGATGAGCTCCCAACATTGATCATAAGGCAACACGTACCAACTACACCGAAAAGAAAGCAGTTAATATCTAAAATAACTAATGAGGAGAGTCCTAAAAAGGTTTTAGTGTTTGAGGACGAAGAAAAGAGTACTCCTACAACTAGAAGAGGCAGAGCAAAGGTGGCCATTAATTACCAGGAACCTGAAGTATCACCTGTAAAGAGGACTCCTAAAAAAGCAGTCCATAAGATGTCGGAGAGTGATGATGACTTTAAGCCAGCTCCTAGGACACCGAAAACGCCTAAGACTCCTAAAACGCCCAGGACTAGGACACCAGCACTAACTCCTAAACGCAGTGTGGCTAAAAGGATTTTGACAAGTCAGCTGACCCCAACTTTACATAATAGAGCACACTCCATTGATAATATTAATGGTAAGAATTTCTAACGTTTGAACATGGCCTTTCCTATTCACATTGATAAATGCTTTGAGTTTGAGATTGAATATTTTCTGATGCAGTGGTAAAGTGAACTCTATAACCCTTCAAGTTCATAGAACGTGGATGCACGCGAGACACAATGGGTTTTTCATTGTTTCTAATTACAGAATTCAACCGGTTAATTTACAATTCGTTGCATTTTCAGAATTCCTAAAAGATAACAAGTCCCTCCCTGGCAGAGAAGGTCAAATGGAGGAAATTCTATCATTTGTTAGATCGAAACTTTTAGATGGCACTAGTGGGTAAGTTTTATTGTACTCGCATGTGAATGTCCTAGCTGGATAGCACTTTGCATTGACCAAAGCTCATTACAACTTATGCAACCCAAATCTATTGCCACTTGGCAATGTTATGTACAGACGCCAGCAGGTCAACCTATCCGAATCTGTCAAATTTTCCCAATCAACCTTGAACCTTAATGCTTTAGCTATAAAGTTGAAAATATATTAAAGAAATTTTACGGATTGTAGTAGCTTGATGTGCTGGCGTCGGTACAGACGCCAGCAGGTCAAGCTACCCGAAACTGTCAATTTTCCCAATCAACCTTGAACCTTAATGCTTTAGCAATAAAGTTGAAAATCTATTAAAGAAATTTGACAGATTGTAGTAGCTTGATGTGCTGGCGTCTGTACTTTCCGCATGCATAAGTTTATAAGGAAGAAAACAAGTTTTATAACCAGCATTGTACTGATAAAATCTAAATCCTATGGCAGCAATACCCCTTCCATATAAAATCCTGTCCTTTTATCAATTACTGCTGAAATATAACCCTGAAATACTAATAGTCTCTCATTTCTTCCAGGTGCATGTACATATCAGGTGTACCAGGGACAGGAAAAACTGCCACAGTTAGCTCAGCTCTCAAGTACTTGAAGGAAGAAGTAGACCTGCCAGAATTCCAGCTGGTTGAGGTCAACGGCATGAGGATTGCGGAGCCTAGGCAGGCTTATGTGCAAATATATAAACAACTTACTGGTGAGACATACACTTAACGAAAATAAAAATAATTTAAGAAAATGTTTTTATTAAATAATATCTGTAACTTTTATTGGCAGTGACATAAGGTTCAAATTGCTTTGATTTAATTTTACAGGTAAATCAGTAGTTTGGGAGCAGGCCTGTGCATTACTAGAAAAAAGGTTCACAAATCCTGGACCTAGAAGGACACCTACTGTATTGCTTGTGGATGAGGTAACTTATTACTTTTTAATAATAAACCTTTATTTTAGACCAAAGAGAATCCATACAGTTTACAGTTTTCATACTTATATATATTAGATAAAAAAATGTTAAACTAATGTTAGTATTCAAAAAATAACCTAACCAAAACCAATAGAAATCAATAGAACGTTTGTACAACGCCGTCTATGGATAAATGGATAAAACGTCTGCACAAAGCATGTGTAGTTGTATTTGTTAATGTTTAAGAGGCATTTTTCATTTTAGTAATTTTCTATTATCTCCGAAACTATATGACCAATTGACATACTATAAAGGGCATATCTTGTATCTATAACGACCTTGTTGATCATAAAATAATTTATTTTGATAAGGATTCATAATTAAAAATTATATTCTCATCCAAACGTAAGCATGTGAAAAAAATACTTTTTAAAACAAAGAGATATTAAAAGATAAAATATAAAAGATAGAAATATGGTGTCGCGGGCTTTTTTGTAGAACTATTTAAGGCGAACCATATTGCCATACATTGTTTTCAGTTATATACAACTGTTGAGGCAGCACATGCAAATAATTCTGTTTTAAAAAGTATTTCTTTCCGACTTGCTAGACAAAAGTTGTGATAGCTCAGCTAAAATAACAAAGCATAATTAGCATAATTTATATCTTATAGCACTCACACATAATGTAGCTTTCTACCAGTGAAAACCTTTTTAGAATTGGATCATTAACTCCGGAGATTACCCCCTACATACAAACAAACAAATTTTACCTCTTTATAATATTAGTATATATATATGCCCTTTACCTTTTACTATAGAGCTATGCTATTTTGCTGTTGCAAGCTCATTCTAAATCTATGTTGAGAGCCATAGCCAATTAATTTATAAAATTAAAATTAAAATCGCCAACAAATAATCATAATCGTTTATAATATTTCAGTTAGACGCCCTCTGCACCCGTCGCCAAGACGTCCTCTACAGTATCATGGAGTGGGCTGCCCACAATACCGCCCTGCTCACTGTGCTCGCAGTAGCCAACACTATGGACTTGCCCGAACGAGCGCTGGCGGCAAGAGTGGCTTCCCGCCTCGGTCTGACCAGGCTTACCTTCTCGCCCTACACCCACACGCAGCTACAGAATATTGTTGCTACGAGGCTGACTGGCGCTAATGTTACGGCTGATGCTGTTCAGCTTATTGCTAGGTATAAATGCTTTAAAAATAACCCAATAGAACAAATAAAAACAATTGAATGAGCACTGCCTGATTAAAACTTAAAAAGTTCTTTAAAAAAAAGTAATGCTACGAGATTATAAATTATTTATTTTAAAGCCTTGTGCTGTTAATACACTGAGAACGCGAAAATCGATATCCGTTTCTTTTTAATAGCTTTCGCCTTCAAACAATCCGAGTTACAGTCTGAAAGGAAATCCATAGCCAGGTGTATTAAATGTCAATTCAATGCTAATCAATATTAATACTTTTCCTTCCAGAAAGGTAGCAGCAGTATCAGGCGATGCTCGACGCGCGCTCGCCCTATGCTCCCGTGCATTAGAACTGGCGGGGCCTGAGGGCGCTGGTCTGAAGGAGGTGCAACAAGCACTCGGTGAAGCCGCCTCGAGTGCGGCTGTACGGGCTATTAAGAACTGCTCGCCTGCTGAGAGGCTTATGTTGAGGGCGGTGGCTGCTGAGGTGAGTTTCATTTATAAGTAATATTTTAGAAATATCCAAGGGTCTAAAAACTACGTGTAAAATAACCTGCATGCTGATAAAGGGCACGGGTGACTTGGCTGCTTCGTTACGTGCCGCGGGCTCGCGGGATCGATTCCTGCACATAGCAAATATTTGTATGGACTACAGTAATAGATATTCGTTGCTAGTAAGGCTTTTTGTATATATAAACGCACCCATGAGACAGTTAAGTGTGGGGAGTTCATAAAAGTGAAATGATGAAAATAGACAGCATAATTTTAATATTATTCTAGATTCTAAATGAATATTTTTTACTTCAGGTGGAAAGAACAGGCTCAGACGAGACAACCCTCTCCCGAGCGCTACAAACAGCGGCCGCTATAGTCTCTCTCGATGGCCGTCCATACAAGACGGCCCCATGTATTCGGGCGCCCACGCCATCGCAAGCGCAGGCTATATGCACACGACTGGCCGCGCTAAGACTGTTGCTGCTAGAACCTAAGCCGGCTGAGCCGAGACTACTGTTGAATATTAGTGCTGATGATGTGCATTATGCCACGAAGCAAATTTCTGTTTGATTGAAATGCAGTATTTTTTTTATTCTTCTTCTTCGTCGTATCGATAATGCAGTATTTTTGCTGATAAATAATTTCCTAATAGATACAAGAATTCGAATTGTGAATCGCGAATAATATAGTCATAATATTATTAACTATGTGCAGTGTTGAAAATTGTCCGCCTCATGTTTCATTGATACGACTCAAATGGACAGTAATGTGTATTCAATTAATAAGTAGATTATTTAAAAAATAAGGGAAAAGTGTTTTATGCATATAAAGGAAATTATGGACATGTATTTGTTAAATAATTATGAGGTTTCTAAAGTACACATTTATAATGATTTTTAACGTTTTCTATTGACACAGTGATCTGTTATTTAAAATGACTGATATTTTAAGTTTTTTTAATGATATAATAAATTATTACAATATTTTTATTTTGTTATGTCATTGAGTAATCCCCAACTTGTATGATCTTGATGAGCGCTTCAATATTGTTGTCTTGCACCGCTTTTCTACTTGCTGCTACAACTGCCTTGCCGTATTTGCCCACTGTAAAACGTGAAAATATTTTTTTATTACCTTCCTACAAAATTTTCCCTCACTAGCATAGTCGGTACGGCAATCCAACACCACCGGGGGTATCACATCGCCAATTTCAAAACTCTGGGCTGTTACTAAGAAATTCCCAATGGAAAAACCCAGAGAGAGTGCATCTATCTATGTGCACTATAATATCTCCCGCGCCGAAGGCTGGTCTCCGCTGAGATTGGTCGCCATGGCCGAAATTCGGTCTGCAGGACAACGTTTTTTGTAAATTAAAACATAGGCTTCCTAAGTCCTGAAAAATTGAAGGTACCTCTGAGTCTAACAGCCTGCTGCAAAATTGTGTGTAAACTTTTCAGAGCAGTAACTGCTTGTTCCTGAGTAGATCGCCTGATATAGCATCCTGTGAGAAGTTCTTCATTCAACATTACTACTTCCTTATAACGGTTTAGCATCTCCTTCCTAGAAAATGTGGTTTAATTGAAATTTGCTCACATAATACAAAAGAAATATATTGACAAAGTTTTTGAAAGTCATACAAATCATAAGCTGCCGCATCTTGAGCCGCTGGTAGTAATGCAGTTATAAGTTGTGCTCTCTCCGCAGTCTCTGCAGCTAATCGAGATCTCATCTCTCCTATTTGTGATACATGCTCCATTTCCTCACGAAGTTTCTTTTGAGCTTCGGGAAACTGGGCCACGGACTGAAAGTTTTACAAAAATCCCGCCAAAATTAAACTGTCTATGGTATGGAAAGGAATAAAACGTCACTACTCTATTTTACTGAATTTAGTCGATTTTACATCTGACATCTCTACGATTAAATGGCGCCGCGTCAATTCTTGCCGGCGTGGGGTGGTTGTCAAATTGTTGGGAAGCGTTAGAGCCGGGTTTTGGGAGTTTTATTGTGAAAAATTATATGAAAATGGTTGAAAACAACGATGTTGAATTGTCTGAAGCAGAGGCAGAACAGTATGACCGTCAGATCCGTCTGTGGGGTTTGGAATCTCAGAAAAGGTTACGTGCATCGAAAGTTTTGATCATCGGGATAGCGGGCCTGGGCGCTGAAATCGCCAAGAATGTTATTTTATCCGGAGTCAAAAGTGTATGTTTGTTAGACAATGAAAAGCTAAAGGAAATAGATCTGTATTCGCAGTTTTTGGCCCCGCCTGAGAAAATCGGAGAGAATAGAGCAGAAGCTTCACTGACGAGAGCGAGGGCTTTGAACCCAATGGTAGAGATTACATCGGAGACGAAGTCTGTTGATAACCTCCCCGATAAATTCTTCCAACAATATGATATTGTTTGTGCAACAGGCCTGAAACAAGAGCAACTGGAGCGCATCAACAACGCTTGCCGCGACAGCAACAAGAAATTCCTATGTGGCGATGTTTGGGGCATGTACGGTTACATGTTTGCCGACCTCGTCGACCATGAGTACTCTGAGGAAATTGTGCAACACAAAGCCGTCAAACGTGGATCAGACGATGTGGAGAAAAATGCTAGAGAAACTGTCAGTATTAATGTAAAACGCAGAGCAATATATGTCCCTCTACAGAACGCTCTATCTGTGGACTGGATGAAGCCAGAGATGCGTTCAAGACTACGCCGCGGAGACCCTTCGTACTTCGTGATGAAGATTCTACTGCGTTTTAAAGATGAGTACAATAGGAACCCAGACCCAGCTAAGAGGAAAGAGGATACCAAAATTCTGTTACGTATGAGAGATGAGCTCGTGAAGGAGCTGTCTCTGCCTGCTGGCTTTATTGTTGATGCTCTACTTCTAGATGTATTTGGTACAGTGTCCGGTGCTGCAGCCGTAATTGGTGGTGTAATTGGCCAAGAGGTTGTAAAGGCCGTGAGCCAGAGAGAACCGCCGCATAATAATATGTTCTTCTTCAACCCCGTCAAATGTGTAGGGTTTGTTGAACTGTATGGTCAGTGAAATTCATTATTCAGTGTAGAATGTAAGCAATGGCGATTTAAGTTTAATAAATTATTTAAGTACACTTTAGTTTTTTTATTTTCATACGAAATTGTATAGTTGTATTTCATATGCACTTGTGAAATGCAACTATACAATTGAATGAATCAGATTATTTGTATTGTGTAAAAATTACCATTCAATTGTGATTTTCAACAACCATTAACTGTCTGTAGAGACAATGAATGATAATGCTAAAAACATTAAAAATTATATAAATGAACATACCTGCAAGTCACTCAAATTCAAATAAACAGCCAAACTCTGTATCAGATCTCCAGCCAGCCTAATATCATGGGTGCTAATCTTGACTTGTCCATCAGCCCCAAAATCCATGCACAAAAATGAATGGTCTCTCAAACACAGAAGATTTATATGAAGTTCCTTAGTTTCTTCTGTCTCAAGGTCATACTCTTCATCTAGTAGAAAGTTCTGGTTTATCCAGATACAGATTCTTTGCACCCTTTCGGTAATGCGAAAAGTGACGAAGCTGTTCCCTTTCTTACGTATTTCTTTGTTGATCAGCTCGTACATCGCGAACCTTGGGAGTTGTTTTGTTAGCTCGAATATGTGGAACTGCTCGCTGTCTGGGTAACCAATGAGAGCCTGTATCAAAATAGTTTACAAATAAAATTATTTTCATGGCTGTATGCGCGCCACATAAAATCAAAATACGGCCTCGCCAGAGTAGTGTGGTTTGTATTACGGTAGTAGATGAAATTAATAGGTTTGAACTTCAAAAGATTTGAGCAGCTTCGGATTTCTTTGTCGTAAACGTAGCGGCGGTGATCCAATGTGATGCGCCACTGCCGGTCTGGTCTTAGAAGTATAGCAGCCTACCTTGATATGAACATCAACCGGCACATCGCGCGGTGGTTTCAGCGGAATATGTAGCAGAGACCTCAGTTGGCTAGGCTGTGGATGACGCACGAAGATCTCACCACTGTCGAAGATACCCTCTGCTAGAACCAGTGCGCAACGGACTATTGTCTCATTGTTCGTTGATACAGCTAGTTGTATGCTTGCCTAAAAGTAAAACGTAATTATTTAAAGAATCTGAAGACAGATATAATAGTTTGACTATGGAATGTTTAAAAAATCAAGGCACACATATCAACAGATGCAATTTCGTCTATGAAAATACACTGCATCTTACGATGTCTACTTCAGCCCGTGACGTCGATGCGACAAAAGGAAAAAGCATCCCTGACGGTTTGGTTATTGCATGCACCAAACCGTCGATGACCCCTTTTGATCCTATACCTTGAAAGAAATCCAAGTTTAGGACGTGTACCTCATCAGCAGTATGCAGTACAGCCACCTGCAGCCTGGTATTAGTAGGCATAGCTGATGCTGGGCGCTCCAGACTATCCACATTCGCACTGCCACTGGCAGCATTAGCCTCATAGTGCTGCAGTTCCACCATCAGTGCTTGCTTCTGGTTGAATAGCTCCGTGATTGCCTGACGGTCTTCCTCTGAGGGCATGCTCTTGGAGGCGGTGTTGAAGCCAGTGTTTTCTTGATACGGCGGATATCCTAATACTGTTGGGATGTTATTTTTTTTTAGAAAACACCAAGAAGGATCTTGTGAAATGAAAACTGCTTATTCAAATGACTACCAATGCTTTCAATGGATCTACCCTAATAAAGGTCACAACAACCACCGGCTTAACAATCGTACGTTATCCGTTGGTATCTGCACAATACGCCTGCAAAGACTTAGTTTTATCATGTTCGGTTCATCGCCAAGGATTGCAAATGGTACGCCGCCGCGCCGCATAAAAATGCAACATATTTACTTACCCTCGCCCCTATCAGACACGCAGACAAGATCAGGGACTCCAACCGACCGGTAATCTGCTAGCAACATGGCTGCTGCATTGGCGCGCATCTGCACCCGCCGTAACACCTGGCCTGTAGTGCCTTCGCGCCAATCTACACGTCCGTTGGACCAGCAGCACGCCAGAGTCTCGCCTGACCATCGAAGAGCCAGCGCGTTTTGTTTTGACTGCCAGGGAAAATCTCAATTCAGTATGTTTACTTCATTAGCCTCTTTACTACCCTCTAGACTTTCTACTTGCATACCTTCACTCGCCATAGTCGAATCCCCTCCTCATAGATTCCAATGGTGCCGTTGGCGAGTCCATATGCAAACCTTACTTCGTTGACTGGAGAGAGACATAATATCGGCCCAGTCTCAGCGATTTCAGCTATGAACTGATTGTTCTTCAGAACTCTGATAAATGAGTCATCACACCCAATGAGAAGCTGGAAGATATTTAATAAAGGCCAGAAATAAAAAAGAAGTTAGGGAATTCGCCGCCCTAAGAAGCGGCTAGAAGCCGTTCTGTCCTGTCAACAGTCAAAATTGGGTATAGTTACCGCCACGTAAGTTGGCAAAATATTTTGCAGGAGGAAGTTCGCGCATGTAAAAATGTATGAAATTGTGCGAGCACGGACTTCCCCCACTACAAAATCTTTTGCAAACTTACATGCCGGTAACTAATGAGTCAATACCTATCTAGATTAGGTACCACGAAGTCGGACACATAGGATAACGCTGCACTGCGAATTATATCCGTTATCTAGTTACGACTGTTGCCTACCTGATTGACGTAATAAAACATTATTGCATTTTTTTATTACGTCAATCAGGATAAAACACCGACAGCGCTGACTTTTCACTTACCTCATTCTCCCCATCCTTATCAAAGTCGAAAGTGATCATAGCACAAACTTTCCCGCTGACGACATTCCAGAACACCTCGTTACCTTCCCAGTCTATGGCCTGCACGGAACTGTTGCCGCCGATGATGGCGAGCGTCTCCGTGTATTTGCCGAAGAAGCCAGCTATAATCACGTTGACACCGTCAGGAGCCTCTTTGAAGAAGAGGTCTGTATTGTCGTGGACATCGTATGCTGAAATGGTAGAAATAAACTGGGATTTTGGTAAAGTCGTCTCAGGTTTGAGATGTGTGACAAATTTCTGATCAGCATAAACAATGACCTGATGTCCTGGCAGGCAAGGTCTACTTTAAAACTGAACTGCACTGGTCTGAAGAAAAAAAAAATGCATATGGTCAAGCAACAAAGAATTTTTTCTCGCACGGTAGGTGCGTACCAAACGGGCTTGAATGATTGAAGATCTAAGTAGGTAGGTACTGAACAGTGACAGTAAAAAAACAGCCTCACCTAGTATCTGAGTAGGTGACCCAATAAGCAGCATATCTCTGCCAGTGTCGGGCCGCAGTGGTCCAGCTGCAAGTGCTATGATGGCCTGACTGAGGTTCAGTTCTGAGACCTCGCCATGCGCCTGCGACCGTTGCGCTCGACCACTGCCCACTCCACCGTGCGGGTGATGGATTATTATCTGCGAATTTAAGAATATAGGAATCTCCTATAAATTCTATCGAACTCTTCAATTTGGTTAAGGTCTCTCGCAATAGAACTACATATTTTTAATTTTATTGTTACTGAGTCAATAGGTGTTCCTGCGGGACAATAAACTAAGAATCTGATAGACACATGGCTGCTCAGTACTATAGTCGTTAATCAGGGCCTAGGAGGCCAATGATGAACATTAAATTGTCAGGGGCTTCAAACACTGTGCCAACAACATGCTGCTCCAGCTGCTTGCTTTTCCCTAAATGGACCCTTGATAACACATCTAAAATTAGTTATTCCTTTTCCTAGTCCAAGTAGTATCTAGAAGGCCAGTCTTAATTTATTCTGAAGTATTAACTTTATCGTATCCAGCAGATGCGGTGAGACAAGGATGCGTTCCGTCATACTTCGCAATGGTCACTACATCAGGCGTAACTTTATGATTCAACTCCAACTTGAACACAGGCTGAACTGTTGATAATTGCATTTTGTTATCGACTGTGTTTTGTTTGTATCCAGATATTTATGTCGGTGTTTTTTTGTTCTGTTTTTCTATTAGTTGCCATGGTAACGTGCCATGTTGTATGTACGGACGCCAGCACATCAAGTTACTACAATCAGTCAAATTTCTTTAATAGATTTTCAACTTTATCGCTAAAGCACTAAGGTTCAAGGTTAGGTTAGAGATTGTAGTAGCTTGATGTGCTGGCGTCTGTACATACGTAGACCTTAACGAAATAGGAAATCCATGGATTTAATACAAAGCATCTCTACCGATTATTTCATCAATTTTGCGTGAAATTATTGTTTGCATTTTCTTTGGTCTGTATTTCTTTTTATAATCCATTGCAGTCGTCTTTTGCGTTGATTTGAATGAAGTGTTCATTGTGCGTTCAAAAACCTACTGTTTTAAAACAGAGCAATATGTTATTTGCTTGAGTAGTTGATTTATGTCTTAACAGTATAATAATTAAGAATTCGTTTACGGTATTTTAATTATGTAATTTGAAAATAAATAATAAAATAACAATCGATAAAGCAAGGAATCGGAAAAATATCACGTATTCGTATTGAACGCAAAGAAAAGGGTTATTGTCAAGTTGACACTTGATTGTCAAAATCAGTCAATAAATTTTTTTGGCATTTTGTTTTACGCATTTATAGAAATAACATGCTCTTGAAATCGTGCTGATTGCGATAATATTATTAGTAACGCGGAAGTGTTATGTGTTTATTGAATTAGTACAAGTGACCAAATGGGTAGTGAATTGAATATTGAGTCTACGGAATCCAGGTATTTTTCAATATTTTAATTTAGATATGTATCTCGAAATCTTGAGTTATTTCGGCCTATCATTATTGCGCAATTGCTTCATAATTTTCATATCGAGCCGCCTTTGCCTCTGCTTCTGATCTTTTTAATTAAATGCTTTAGGATATCATGTTTTTGTAGGTACACTTGATGTCTTTCGTCTGTAATGCCAAGCATTCACATTCCATGTTGTATTTGGACTCAATATCTCATGGCGTTCATTTATCATGGCATTATTGGCTTCCTAAGGTAATGGTCATAGTCATAACATTATTTATTCCTTCACTTACAAGTCTATGAAATGGCACTGCAGCTGTATTTAATGTTTTTATTTTCTCTCATGCAGTTAAGGCCATTAAACCTTATTTATAAACAAATCTATAATTCACAGTTTTCTTTCTTCTTCACATATTTCAGTTTAGAAAAAAAAAATGGCAGAAAACTTGATAGTAATGGCTCAAACTAATGAGTTAGTTGCTAAAAATCAGTTTCTATATTTTGTAATAATTTTATATATGAAGAAAATTAAGGGGGTTACTGAGGTCTGAAGTCCCATTCCTGACCTTCTTGATTTATCTAATTTTTGGAAAACATCCCAGCATGGTATTTTTTTTTATTGAAATTACAAAATTGAAAAAGTATTATAATTGTTATGAAATGAATACATAACATAACAAAACCATGCAATTCATTATCTTCATTGCCCAAACAAAGTGACAATTTCAAAGTATTGCATGAAACAATATATTTTTTATTGTTTCCCCATATAATATAATAGATTACTGATAAAAAACACCTTATTCATGCTTACAAATCTTACAATACTGCTTGTCATAGTTTCTATCTTATTGGCAAGAAAAAAATAAATTATGAAATATAAATGAAAGCTAATATTTATATTTGTTTTCATTTTAATTTTCTTTCTCTATCTTTTCTTTTTTTAAAAAAACTTTGCCCCACATTAGGAATTTCGCCTGTATTGTGGGTGCGTTTACAAACATTTAAACTTACATACACAAACAGCCAGACCCGGAACAACTACTTGTAGGTCATACAAATATTTGTTCCGTGCGGGAATCGAACCCGCGACACGCAGCGCAGCAGTCAATCGCTTAACCACTGCGCCAACCGTGCCGTCAATTTATTAAATACCTATGCATTTCAAATATTGTACATAATTTTATTTTTTAAATATAACATAAACAGAGTGTACTATACAGAATTTACAAAAAACAAAAAAAATTGTTTTATATAAGCAACTACTTATTTAATAAAAAAATATTTTTGTTGTTTTAAATTTTATGAATATTATACAGAAGTGGGTTTTACTATCATGTTCATAAAATTTCTCACTATTTGTCCTTAGTTTATATACAAAGATAAATATCAATATAATAACATTATGTTGATATTCTTTCAGATAATAATATAACTCAGCAAGCACCAATGGTGTTCGACAATAATAAGCAAGTTATTTAGCTTAAGTGTTGTGTTCATTTTGTGTGATTCCTTTGTTATTTGTGAAATATGTTGTTTGTTTGACTCCTAAACATATTGGCTGTACACAGTAACAATTTTTTTAAACCCTTTAAGAATACTTTTCAGTTTTTCATGTAAAATATCAAAATTATCAGATAAATTGTACACAGTCACGGTCGGTCGGTAGTATCTGTGAAAGAAAAATATTTATTTTGATAATATTTTGTCCATAAAAAACCTTGTTTTTTTTGTGGTTGAAGAACACTGAATAAGACACTAGTAGAAGTTTATTATTACACCTATGGATGTTTAGTGGCTGTCAGTGTGTTAATACAAAATGGTTGCCAACCCAAACAGTGCATCTCATCATGATAGTGATGACAGATATCAGTTAGAATAGTGCACTGTCACTCAGAATGATGAAATAGCAGTCAAGTATATTGCAAGTCACTTCAGTAAGTTTACAAACAAAAAACAATCAAAATTAGAGGACACTTGATTTGAAAAATGGGGGCTACCCACTTTTTTTTTAAGGTTTTCTATCAATGAGAGGTGAGATGATTTACTTCAGCTGTGTACAATATATTGCCACTGTGTATAGGAGTCAACATTTGTGTATGCATGTGCAGTATTGCCAGACAGTGACTTAGCAGTCAAGTTCAGATGACTCACATTTAATGTTGCAAGCTACCATGATTCATCAGGGTTTAATACCACATACTGATGTGGTGTTAAACCACATCGGTATGTGGTAGGTACAGACGCCAGCACATCAAGCTACTACAATCTGTCAAATTTCTTTAATAGATTTTCAACTTTATCTATAAAACATTAAGGTTCAAGGTTGATTGGAAAATTTTGACAGTTTCGGGTAGCTTGACCTGCTGGCGTCTGTACCTACCAGAACTGATAATTTAGCTGGTGTAATCCATAATATGTAGATAAAACATTTAAATTAATGTATTGGATTTACTAACTTAATAATTGCCCTCTCATTATTTCAAAGCAAAGGTATTCCAGATAAATTTCTAGCTTGGAATGATCCATTCCCAGTTTTTTTTTTTTTCATTAATAATTTTGCAGGCATGATTTTGCTATTGTAACAAATAATTGTCTATGAATTTGTGTCTTGTTGTATTGTACTCCCTATAGCCCAAATGTTCATATTTATATTGTTTAAATTAAATATCGATGGTTTTTTCTTTTTAAATTTCAGTACAGTTAGCAGGACATGGATTGGAACTGTTTTATCCATTATATGGAAGTAAGATATATTTCCAGTTGATGTCACCATTTTAGTTGTCACTGCTTTGTTATATTTATTTTGGGATATTTCTTATTTATTTATTTATTTTAATATATTATACTAATCGTGGGGTTTTCTGTTAGAGTAAATGTAAAAAAAGGAATGAGGCACAAATATCTACTGTGCATTATACATTTTGTTGTATTCGTTATAAAATATAACACCAAAATTTTGTCAATTTATAACGTAGGTGTAATTAATAAGAAAATTGGTATAAAACCAAATAAGTATATAAACTAGATTCTGAAAAAATAACACAAACTTTTTTGTGATCAAAAATTGTAAACTGCTTTTAAATTCTCCTAATAATAATTGCCTTGCTATGCATATAGTTTAGGTTAATATTTCAGGTCAGAACTAATTAAAAATAACATTAATTCATTTTCTAATTCTGAAAAACATGTAATAATAATATTTTTTGCCTTCGTAGTTAGTTGATGCTATAGCAATTACTCCTGTTGGGGTCGCGGAGCATACGCGAGCAAACCCTGCAGATAACAGGAAAAACACCATGCAGTTTCCATCGGTAGGAATCTGAATGACATAACGCTAACACTTCGTGCTCTCTAGGTGCAGGGTGAACCTGAATATGTCAATCAAATCATTATACTATTTTTCTCTATGGCAATGCTACCAATGTCATATGTGTTAGGAGAAAACGTGCGAAAGTGGAAAAAATAAATAAAAACTAAAAACCTAAATCCAATACAGTTGATTATTAAAGTCATTTATTCAAATGAGGCTGAGAATCAGCAGTTTTTGATCGTCAAAAATAAATAATACAGGCCCCCAAAACGCCCGCACTTCACCACTTTATCTGGGAAGAAGTGGCGCAACAAAGTCCCCACTAGCACAACTGTGTGTTAATAAAAATGCTTAAAAGAGAATGTCAATTTAAATACAGACAAGGTCTATTTTTTGTAATACTTATAACTATTCTGTAGGCTATAATTATTCCGGTTCTAAATCATGATTGGGCATATATTTCAAACTTTGCTCTCTGAGTCACTACTTCTAATGACTGCTAGTTGTGGCCTTGGACTGCGCCTAGACTTGACCTTCACTTGGTCAACTCGTAATGATCAAAGGAACGCGTATTGATCACTGTAACAAAACATATCAATCAATACTGTAAAGAACTGCATTAATAATCCATACTTTATCGTATTACCCAGTAACTGGGTTGTAGAGGTCAGATAGGTAGTAGCTCCATGTAAAATACTGGTATTCAGTTGGGTTCGGTTAGACTGAAAACCGACCCCAACATGATTGGGAAAAGGCTAGACGATGACTTTATTAAGTGCTGCATATTTTAAGTTCGCTTAAAAATTCGAGCAATGTATTTCCTTGTATTTTCGCATATTAGTTCCTAAGCTAATACGAGTACCATATCTTAACAAAATGAAATCTAAAAAAGATATGCGTGGTCATACATAAATAATAAAACTGTATAGATAGGACTTGTTTATTTCTTGCAAAAACGTACCTACTGACAATGCCTATAGTTCCTTTTACAATGTTTTTTTAATTAGTTAAATGCCTATGACTAATTTATTTTTAAACAATTCTAACAAATTCGTCTAAGAATAACCAACCCAATTTACTAAGAACTTGTCTTAATTTGCATTTTCAATTGTTTTAATTTGCATTTTCAATTGTTTTTATGTTTAGTTTTTTTTTATTGTTTTATTCTGTGTGTTGACCTGTTAAAACCAATTGTTTACTGAGCCAACTATCAGTTATTGATGCTAATAAAAAAACCATTGCTTTTATAAAAAAAAAACTTGAATTCTTTGCCAATCGTTTTATTTACTGTTGGATTTCGTTCTGGTCTTTAGAGAAATCGACTCACGTCGATCATTTTACCTTAATACTCTGAAGACCCTAACCATAAGGGCCATAATTATTTGTAACTTCATTTATAGTACCTATTTTCATTATTTTTATTGATTGTTTAATGTGGCTCAGTAAACAAATTCTTCCATCTACTTTAAAATGTCCTTGAACAAAAACTCCTGTTTTAATTATTTTATGTTTGTTCTTCTAGTTGGACCGGTGGGTGGTTCAGCTGGACCCGCCAGTCAGATGCGATGCTACGTAATGTCGAGAAAAAGATATTATCATGTAAGAACGCCTTTTTCTATTTGGATTTCGTTAATTCTTGTATTTATGCGATTAAAAACATAAAAATCTTATTTGGTTCGTGCGGGAATCGATCTCGCATTCCCACGACACGTACCACAGGCAGTCACTGCGCCAAACGTGTCGTTAAATTTTATTGGGAAACCAGTGCATTGATTACCTATTTTAACCGCCAAGCAGTGCCCCGGCTCTAAAGGTAAAACTGCTGGAAAAATTACGGTCTCATAAGACGTTACGAGACTATATTGAGTGCTTTGTGACCGTGACCGTCGCAATCGTAATAACACGCGGGACAAGTTCAGTGGAGTTAATACCGTAATAAGCGGAGTTAACCTTATAACAACACCAGCAGGCTCGCGGTTAGCTATCGGATAGATTCGTAAAATCACAAAAAAAAAAAAACAAAACCCATTCAAATTCTTATCATATCAGGAGAGATTTTCGGGAAACGGTCACCTCTTTAACAGTCGATAAACGAAAATGTAAACGGTTCGCTTGCACCTTAAAATAAACCCGAGCAGAATTCAATGTTTTTAACACCCCTCCCCTTACCTGCGTCACGTCCAACCGGAACCTGACCATTACTGAGCGGTAATGTCTCTATAATTATGGGGGAGACTGCATGCAATAGATTAGGTCCAATGCAGCAGATCTACGACACACTATTTTTAATGTTATTATCTGTAAGTGCTTTGGGAGATGACCTGTTTTAGCTCACGTAATCGGATCCTTCCGACAACACGATATCCCGACATCCGACATCATCATTTTTCTTCCGACATCTAGCTAGACGAAGAGATGGTCGATGGAGTAAAGCTGTGACCGAATGGTGATCAAGGTTAGACCAAAGAAACCGGGGCCGTCCAAAAGCGCGTTGGGTTAAAGAGACACCTGGATGAGAGACGCACAGGGATGTATGGAAGAAGATAGGGGAGGCCTATATCCAGCAGTGGGTGATTCCGGGCTGAAACGATGATGATGATGAATCGGATTTCTGCTTACGTACAGACGCCAGCACATCAAGCTACTACAATCTGTCAAATTTCTTTAATAGATTTTCAACTTTATCGCTAAAGCATTAAGGTTCAAGGTTGATTGGGAAAATTTGACAGTTTCGGGTAGCTTGACCTGCTGGCGTCTGTACTATATTCACCCATTCTCTTGCCCTTATCCCAATTTATTTGGGGTCGGCATAACATGTCTTCTTCTTCTACACTTAGTTGTCATCTCTGTAAGTAATGAAATGTAATTGTTTATATAGGATATAGGAATCACCTTTACACGTCATATAAAAAAAGCAAGATGTAGTCGACATTTCTTATCTGACTACTAAAGATCCAAAGGTAGTCAGAAAGGGTCTTGGTCATTTCTAAAGTCGCACTGGGTCAAAGTCCAGATATAATCTTAGTCGATCATGTGAGCACCATGTAGGTAGATACGTATCTGAAATGGTCTTTTGAGAAAAGAAACACAAAAATTTGAGTGGACCTGTGCAATCAGTGCAAGCATTTATATGAGTAATCGTGTAGCGCCAACTCAGCACTTAAGGAGACCCCACCCCCTATCTAGCCATATTGTGTCGTTTCTTTGTAACATTATTCGAGCCTTAAAGAACGCATAAGAAGTGATTTTGTGTGTATTATGAACGCATAAGAACTATGCTGTAAATGTAAAAACCGTGCCTAATTTTTTTTTTTTTTTTTTTTTTTTTTTTTTTTTTTTTTTTTTTTTTTTTTTTTTTTTTTTTTTTTTTTTTTTTTTTAAAACGTTGCCCCACACTAGGAATTACTCCTGTATCGTGGGTGCGTTTACAAACATTTAAACTCACATACACAAACAGCCAGACCCGGAACCACTACCTGTAGGCAATACAAATATTTGTTCCGTGCGGGAATCGAACCCGCGACACGCAGCGCAGCAGCCGATCGCTCAGCCACTGCGCCAACCTTGTCGTCAATTCCATAACAGATTGCGAACTAAATACAGGGGATCTACTCCGAAGTGGTATCGGCCGAATGTTCGGCCGTTTCCTGCTACGAAGTTACTATTTGGTTCGGTCGGCCCCGATCCTACACTTCTACACTCTTTCGAATATTGACTATGGTCCCATCCCAACTGAGCCGATCCGAATTTTTCAATAATATTCGGTTCGGCCATGTGTCGGTCCGATCCGATGATTCGTAGTAGACCCCCTGGTTTGCAAAAGTCAAAGAGGAAACCCAGTCTTAAAACCACACTGTCTATCAAGTGTGTCAGTGTGTTTGTGTTATCATTTAATTATTTTCCGGGATGTAGTCGATAAAACATTACATATACGCGATGCACACAAACTTACGTGCTGATAACAATCAGGAGCATGGCGTGTTATCAACAAGATAACTGGCACATTCTACAGTATAATGAACTTTTACTGTTAAGTATATACTTGGACTTTGAAGCAGGATTTGTGCGAATTTTCATCCTTGTTTACGAGGAACTAAGGACCAGTAAACCATTAGGATTCATAACGCCCAAAGGTAAAGTAAATCTCTGTCCACCGCCTGATGTAACATTTATTCGATAGACTAGCCTTAACTTGCAGACCGGTAGGTAATAAGCATCAGTGAGATCTAGCTTAGCGGATACCTAACCACTTTCCCTCATCGCTTTTGAGGAGATACTAACTGCAATTAAAACGAGTACTAAGCCCTGTACTTCTTATAGCAAAACAGAGCCAAGACCACATAGATATCTTCCTTCTAACCAAATATCCGTCTTTGTCCTCAAAAATTTGTCAACGACAGACGTTGACCAAACAGACCATTAACTGGATGCAAAAGAGAGCTGATCATGATCCTATTGACCTCCCCCGCGTATCTGACTTAGTTCAATAACGTAGGTATATTTTTGGTTTTTTTTTATCGATTTCCTACTATAAATGCACTGATAGTCTTATACGATTGGCATTATCAACAATGGGTGACCTCAGCGGACTTGCTGATTAATAATCCTCCAATACTCGACCTTGTCAGGAAAATGTTATCGGATATAATTATTAATGTACCTAGTACTTAGGAATACTTCCTAGTATTAAAAAAAGTTAATTGTATCTCCCGCAAATACAGCTAAAACGATCCAGTAAGATTTTAGGCTAGCAGATAGAGAATAAGAGGAACCTGATCCGAACCAATAAGATTTAAATTTATATTACAGTAGGAAAGAAAATAATTTAAAACGTTCAAAATCTAGTCGCAGTCTCATCTCAGCGACAAACAAATGTCAAAAGCTTTTCAAAATATAGGGAAGTCTCAATCTGTCAAAAATACCTCTAGTATTTTTGACAGATTGAGACAGATCAGACTTGAACGTTCTAAAAATTACGAGAATTGCCCCTCTGGTCATTTTGGTATCAAACAAGAATATTTAATAATGTAGGAAGATTTTTTCCCGGCAATAGTTAGTGACTCGGCAGAAAAATTACGAGTATTAAAAGATATATAAGTTATATCGAGCGAATATAATAGCTATCTGTTTAGGGAATCCAGTTCTTACGTGGATAGAGATAGGGACTGCGGATATAAGACATCGCGCACGCTCGATGGGGACATGCTAATAGTAATGATGCGGAAGTTTATATATGTCGTGACATTGCGTTTTGAGCGAAATACTTAGCGTTGTGTTTTGGCGTATAGATGTAAAGTTAAGCTTCAATATACATACTCGGGTCCGATGTTTTTGCCAGTCGTAACTCAAAAGGACCACTAATACTAAACTGTATATGGTCCAATCCCGCATTTAAAAACGTTCAGAATCTAGTCGCAATCTCATCTCGGCGACAATCAATGTCAAAAATGTAGAGAAATTAGTGGTATTTTTCACAGATTAAGACTGAGATCAGACTTAAAATTACGAGAATTGCCCCTCTGGTCCTTTGATACATTTAGATACTTACTTCTAGATAATTCCTTTCATAACCGTGTTATGCTTCGAAATGATATTGCCAAAGACAAGAGTCACCTTTTCCTATATAAGGCATGTCCAAATTCCTCCAAGAAATAAATGTTAATCTGACTTCTTTTCCAGGCTTGAAAACTGCATACAAACGTTTCTACGTGGACATAGGCAGCGTGGTGGGACAAAGCGACAAGATATGGACGATATCGATGAACGACGAGTCGCCCAAGACTCCGCTGGTGCTCCTTCACGGAATGGGCGCAGGCCTAGCGCTCTGGTGCCCAAATCTAGACTCATTTGCCGCGACCAGGCCTGTTTATGCTATTGATTTGTTAGGTAAATATATTTTTAATTCGTTTGTCTGCCTTGTTGCGCTAGTGTTACAAGTGCGACTGCACTGCTCCAGACCTAGCATAGTATTATTAGGTTCTTCCTTGAGAAAATCCTCAGTAGCAGTCAGCAGTTTGGATTTGTGATCCAAATGTTATGGCAAAAGAAAACCCCGTATTACATGGGACGAATTGGCGAAATGTAGGTATAATAACACCTCCGCCTCCCCTTCGGGAAACACATGTTATGTTGTCAACGGCTGCACTTATCTGCCGTAGACGCGTGTCGTTCGTGGGTTACTAGTTGCAACAAAGAAAGGTCGTTATTAATAGAGTCCACGTGCAAATCTGTAATGCGGAAACGAATTGGACTTGAGCCAGGAAGTGTCACTAACCCAAGTAAAATATCAACTTATTTAAACCAGACTGTTCCTAGTCAGGGCTTTCCGGGCTCCGACTTGTCTGGGCTCAGTGACCGCTTATGTCACTGGGATACTAAAAACCGGATGATACGAGCAGTTTGTTTCCCGTTCCTGACAGAAATTAGGAAAACCTGGAAACCGGAAGGCTATGTTTTGTTTTTTTTTTTTTTTCATAGTTTTTGATGTAACTCGCATACCGTATGTGGTGCTGGCAAAGATCTAAACGTTCATACCTAAATTAAAGTGTGTATTGTGAATGGGTCACTATAAGTCTTCTCATTTATTTTTGTGCTTTTCTTTTGGACATTTCGAAAGATCAACCAAAGATGATTTCTTTCAATTAACTAATTTATTATGAGTAAAATTTATTTATTTAAGTCACTTGATTTGGTTACATACAGGATACGCCGCACGACATCCTCAGGATTGCTGTCATCAAGACATTTTTCTTATACCAAGAATCTCAATTTAAATAAATACCTTTACACCTTATTTTTGGAGCAGCCGTGCACCCCGTGGGTCACTACGCCGTTCAAGGGAACCCGTGATGTAGATAGATGTAATGCATAAATGATTACAATTTTCCCCAGGTTTCGGGCGCAGCTCCCGTCCTAAGTTCGCGTCAGACTCCCAGAAGGCGGAGGCACAGTGGGTGGAGTCGGTCGAGGAATGGCGGCGCGAGGTCAACATCGCGCAGTTCATCCTGCTAGGTCACAGCCTCGGCGGGTATATTGCTACGGCTTACGCTATCAAGTACCCTGAGAGGTAATGAAGGAATTTATTGTAAATTGGTGTGTAAACACTTGTACGTTTCTGCCCATTCTGACCTTATCCTAAAGTCGCAGGATACGCTTGAATTTTAATATTTTTTAAATAGTTTCCAACTGATTTTTCATCTAGTGCAGTTACAGATTTTTTGGAATGGGCACTTGTAAATATAATACTAAATAATAAACCTTTGTTACCAGACCACAATGAATCCGTGCAGTAGTATTAGTAAAGAAAACTACTGTTAGTATACAAATAATAATCTTATAATATCTCGCAAGTAGGTAATTTTCATGTCAATTGGGCTCGGGGAGCTATTAAACCTGTTCTTGCTCCTAAGTGCATTACAGTTTACAATATAGGATGGTGCATGACTGCCAGTAGATAAACGAGCATCAGTACAGCTATTGTAAACCATTCGACAGGCTTCCGAGTCGAAAATTTTCAGCCACCTAATTTGGCAAGTCCCTGACAGCAAATAGCCTGCGAAAGAATAGCGGTGGCCTATTTCCCTTGCAGAGTCCGCCATTTGGTCCTAGCCGATCCATGGGGCTTTTCGGAACGTCCACCAAATGCCTATGAGAAGGCCCAGCTCCCATTGTGGGTACGGGCCATCGCCACTGCCGTCCAACCTCTTAACCCACTGTGGGCGGTCCGCGCCGCCGGGCCGGCCGGCAAGTGGCTCGTCAGCAAGACCCGCCCCGATATCTCTAGGAAGTACCTCAACTTTGTGCCTGACGCGGAGAAGATTATACCTGAGTATATTTATCAGTGTAACTCGCAGACGCCTAGGTGAGTTTTTCGATATAAAATTTTACAGTAATACTCTTTAATATGAGCAACTTATACTATGGTTCCAATTCATCTCAATCAGCTGTTCCACATATTTTGACCGGGAAGATATGACATTTTCGCAAGAATCAACAACCCTCACATCAGTCCACATAGATGTTTCAAAAATATAATTTAACAATTATGTACTACAATTTTGAGTAGCCCATAAAAGCTGATTCATTAATTTCCTAAACTGGAATCTTTTGGATACCTAAAAATCTAATACTAGATTAGATTATTACATATCAATGTTTGATTTTTGGACTACAGCATTCCTGACTAGACAATCGGGGATATATCCAAATTAAGTATTGAATTACCATTTGACTTATAAAATAACCTCATCTTCCAAAGCGGTGAAAGTGCCTTCCACACCCTAATGACGGGTTTTGGCTGGGCCAAGAACCCGATGGTACGTCGCGTGGATGAGATCGACTCGGCGCTCCCTATCACCGTGCTCTACGGCTCCCGGTCCTGGGTAGACAACAGCACGGGGCAGGTGCTGGTCGAACATCGGGGACCTGCTAATACATTTGTTCAGGTAACGATTACATTTGTTTTTTATTTTAGATTATATAAATATCAATATATATCCTTCAATCAGAATTTTTACTGTGCGTGTGTGTGTTTTCACTTTCGTCACTGGCTTATAAAAAATAAAAGAAACAATTTACATTTATTTGTAAGACTTGCAATAACCACAAAAATTTCTTCAAAAGAGGCAGGACTCAAAAGCCGTAAAAAAAACCAGACTCAGTTCACGCATGAATTTAACGCTGCTGGTAATGACTGTCCTGATTATTATTTTAAAATTATCTTCATCCCCGCATATAATATGCCACTCAAAACTTAGGACCAGCGAAAAAAAAAAAAATATATATATATATATATATATATATTTTCTCTGACTGTCCATAGGTTATCAACGGTGCAGGCCATCACGTGTACCTAGACAAGCCGGACCTCTTCAACAAGTTCGTCCTAGAAGCGTGCGCGCGCGCAGACACGATCGACCCGCGCCCCGCCCTGGCGCCCGCGCCCGCGATAGAGGCGCCCCCCGGGAAGGCGCAGTCCTCGGAAACCGTGCAAACCTCTTGATAATAAAAGTACGCTAGATATATTATTACAATTGTTACGCATATTCGGTTATGTATAGCTACGACTCGTTTTTATTGTTTTGAGTTGAGCGTGTGTTCTTGGTCGGGTAGTGAATGGAGGATAAGAGGTGATACAGGGTTCTACAGTATTTGTTTTGTGTGAGAATAACGCCTTTCATTTCATCTGCCTAGCTTTTTCCCAAATATGTTGGGGTCGGCTTCCAGTCTAACCGAATGCCGCTGAATACCAGTATTTTACGTGGAGCAACTGCCTATCTGATGTCCACACCGCAGTTACTGGGTAATACGATACCCCATAAATAATGCCTTTCATTGTACTGGTAACATTACTTTTCGATTTTTCTGTTTACCTAGTTACAGTACCGTAAAAATGGCAATTCGTGTTTAAAGTAAACTTTGGATTTTAATGTGCGTCTATCGTCCACCATGTCTCGAGTCTCTTTTTAAAGCTCGATATCAACGTAAATAGGTACTGTAATAAAATGCTATACGTGTACGGGGTGCGAGATTTTACTTTCACGCTAATCCTCCATTAACTACTCCTGATTAAACAAGAATTGTTATTGTTCTTTTTTAAGAGAACTATGAATGTGTATTTGATTTAGTCGATTTTGTGTAATCGACTAAAAATGTCCAAAACTTTGTCACATATGTGGCAACACTAAGATAGGCCTAGAGTGGCACGGTTGTCGCGAGAGATAGATGTCTTAGTTAGTACGTAGTAAAGTATTAAAGTAATTGAATCGTATAGGCCCTTTCTAAAACCATTTATATGCTTCACACAGACCAATTAAACAAACTTAACTACTTTAACATTTGTTTAATTCATCTACTTATTTGAAAAGTATCTTAATTCGTCAAACTCCTATTTATAGCAAAATCATAAAGGGTTACATAAGAACGATTTATGTTTAAATATATGTATCTCCAAAGAATATGTTTTACATATGTATACTATTAAAACTACAGGTTACGGGTAATAACAATGGTTTTGTTGAAGTTTGACTATATAATGAAATGTTTAACTATGTTTTTTAAAACTGTATTTTATTATTAGTCAACAATCTTAGAACACGAC
The DNA here is from genome assembly GCA_911387795.2 of Apamea monoglypha. Taxonomy (NCBI): domain Eukaryota; kingdom Metazoa; phylum Arthropoda; class Insecta; order Lepidoptera; family Noctuidae; genus Apamea; species Apamea monoglypha. The sequence continues at coordinate 4,778,964 of OU426931.1, forward strand.
CAATATCTTACAGTATAAATAATAAGTATTAAAACTTCCATATTCTGGTTTTTTTAACTCTAAATATCGGTGCCTTTAGTATTAAAAACTAATCCTCTCTTCTATTAGGAACATAACTTGTTATGTATTGGCAAATATAAACTTTTTCCTCTAAAACTCTTTAGAAAGATATTCTTCAAAGTTCTGTTATCTTTGGCGTCGCCTCTTCTAAACTGTAAGGTTTTTATACTTGGCCTGTGGAGCTACCGAGTACCTGCTTTGAACAGATAAGGGATCACAAGATAATGAGACTATTTGTATGCAACGTTTTTTTTACTTTGTTAAGATGTTGAAAGTATAAAACCAAAATGTCTTGTGTGCGTCAAACCTAATCTTATATAAATTTTTATTTACTAATAAATCTGACGTGGCTTGAAGTCACGCAACACGTGGCACGTGGCCGCAAGCCGACCGAAATAATTAAACAAATGGGTATAATACGGTTGTCTTACCGTCTCAGGTGAGACGGTTTCTTTAGTATCTGTACAGCATATTTGCAGATGACTTCCATTTTGTCTTATTAATTTGGTCAGCTAATAAGCTGATTGGCTTGCCCAAGTTCAGTGAAGCCAAGAAGTTGGCGTTGCATTGGTTACGTGACGTACTTTTTAACGGGCCCCAGCAACGCAAAAATCCTCCTACATGTACACTGTCATCCATTTTGTTTGAACCATCGCAAAACTACAGGTGGACAGCACCGGGCTTTTTATATTAGAATGCTGCCTGATGCGGCTGTAATGTGCGCTTGCCTTGGAGACGAACACAAAACATTTTGTAGGGGGTTACTTTCGTCATAACAAGCACAACGGTTTTATTGGACATGTGTAGAGTATGCGAGCTCGTTGAGTATTGTTGTTTAGCCACAGGCTTTTTGATACACGGAATGAAATATTGTGTAAATAAACTTAATTTATTGAATACTATGCGTTTTATTTTTTATATATGACATTCCTAATAGACAAAACTGCTTAATGCGCAAATAATGTTGCTGTTTTCTTGTTCACCAACTAAACCAAAACTAGAGCATTGCTTTAACTAAAAGCCACTGCAAGAAAAACGTTTTAGAGTTGTCAAACTAGCTTAAACTTCCGTCTATTTCTTGTTTTATCTGCATGTAAAAGATACCAATTTATGATCATGTTTATGTACGACTAGCTGTGCCCGCGACTTCGTTCACGTGGATGTGGCAAACAATGTCTACTAATTCGAATGAACGATCAGAAGAAATAAAGGCTATCTTTTTATTTCCTTAAAAGTTTCCAATTGCCCAAAATAGAACCAGCAGGCACACTATCTTTTTTAGTACGGACGCGTTTAATCTGCACGTCTTTCTACATCGTTCTCACATGTATAATTTCAACACGAAAGATGTAACCAATATTTTGTAACAATTTCATGATTTAAGTAAGATAAGTCCGTGGACTTTCTTGTCCGTTCTTCTCCATAGGTACCTGCTACGCTGTGGAATGGGCAACTAGCTTCAACTTTCTGACTGACAACCTTGACAATTCAAAAGTGCCTGTAATTGCTTTATTTGAAATAAATGCTTTGAGTTTGACACCAATGGTTTGCCGATCGTTTTGGGCCCGTATTACAAAACCTCACTCAAGCAACATTACATAAAACTAGTTTTAATCAATCAAATAGCTATAAACTAATGAACAAAAAAATAATGAACGAAAAAAACGAACGAACAAACGAATGAACTAATTTTACGTAATGCTTGAGTCGTCATCATTCTCTTGCCCTTATCCCAATTTATTTATTTGCTTTAGTATTTTTTTTTTTTTGGATGGGAAATCATCAAATGACTTCTCCAGTTCTCCCGCTCTGGGCGGAGCGGGAGGGCGTGTCAGACTTTTACTGACTAAAACCCACCTGTGTTCCTTCAGTTGCCTATGCCAGGGGCCACAGTATCTCTTTCTAACAACCCGCGGCCCTGGCAGGCATCGGCCCTACCAGACCCCGTCAGTTCGTGCTGACATCTCTTTGAGGCGCGTTTGGAACACAACGCGCCGTCTTACCTTACTTTGAGTGAGGTTCTGTAATACCGGCTTTAATGTTTTTTGCGAGATGATGCTGTTTTTAGAAAGAAACAAAAACATACAAAAAAATATGGCTTATATTAAAACAGACAAAATTAATCGAACATTACAATTAAATCAACACAGTGGTATACAGATCAACATAGTCTCAGGTGGGTGTGGCTCACGATCGTCACTTTGCCTTCGTCTTGGAGGTCGCGTAATGCCTCGTCTAGTTGCTCTCGAGATACAGTCTGCAATAGAGAGAAATATTGTTTAGTTAATTAAGAAAAGTTTTTTTCTGAGATTGCATAGCAAAGCAGCTTTTTTTTGTCTGAATTGAATCTTTATTTGGTGCATTAATGCTGAGATTTTAAGTCATATTTGTTAGGTTCTCAGAGTACTTGGATAGGAGACACCGAACTCGTCTAGTTTTTAAAACATAATTCATTTTGGACACGTTAAAGTGTTTTTTATGAACCAAACACAGAAATAAACATTTATTTATACATATATTCATTAATCATTTAGAACACATTTTATTAAATTTTTAATAAGCATCCTGAGACCTATTGAAGTTTTACAAGTGTGACGTACCTCTACACAAGTCACACGCTTGTTGTAGAGGTACGTCACACTAGTAACAATATTGTTTATCACGATTAAGGGTTAGTTAAATGTGTCGTGTTTTAAATGGATGCTTAAAGCAGTTTCGCACTACGTCCGATCCGAATCCGAATTCAAGATCCGAGTTCAATCCGAATTGGGAATGTTCGGACGGTTCGGTTTAAATTCGGACGGAGTGGGTTCGGATGTAGTGTGCGCCTCATACAAAAAGTACTATGGCTACTTCGGACCATCATTTCTCTGATTGAACTGCTCTTACTCCTCCTGCATCGTCAGTATCTTGTGCAGTTTAGAGCCAAATCTAGGAACAAAACAAATAAATAAAAATATACCAATTATACTCACAACTTGCGAATTAGTATTAATCTCCTGCAGCAGCTTGGAATGTGTGATGGTATGTGGCTTCGAGTAGGGTTGTATGAGAGCCTTGAGCGCCGTCACCAGCTCCGCGCGACGCCTGCGAGCGGCCGCGCCCAGCCCCGTCGTGAGGATGCCCACGTCGATGCGCCCGGAGGCCGGGTCTGTGGCCGACTGCTTCAGAGCTTCTCGGTGTAGTCTGGAAAATAAAGGTCAAGTAAGTTAATACTTATTTCATGAAAATGTGAGTATATGAAAAAGGTAAGAATGCCATGAATTAGTTCAGTGCTCCCGGCGCTATCTGAGGCCATGCCCAACTTTGTTATAGTTACGCCCGGCCTTTTGCCGCTTCTAATACGTAGGCTTTGTAGTATTTTACGGTAGTATTTTTTTCCGCCCACAAAATCCATATAGGCCTTGAGACATACTAGTAAATATCTTGGAAATAAATTCAAATACTAATGGTATTAGCTTTTACTTCCAAGACATCACAAAATCTCTAAAACTACAATGCTTAAAAATTTGGAAGTTTATATTATCATGTATATATCGAGTCAAATACGGGATTAAAAGTTTGAACGTGGAAAAGTCGCAGGGACAGCTAGTATATTTGTTTTACCTGGAAGCTTCATCAACATCAGATATCTCGACGATGGGTGAGAGTCGTAATCTCGCGTGCGCTTCCGCGAGTCTGATGAGAGACTCCAGCTGTCGCGGGTACGCAGAGATCTGACCGCGGCCGCTGCCCACACGCCTGGAAACAACAAATAAATTGTTAAACTAGCTGAGTCTGAATTCAATAAGCAACTTCGAGCACCTGTGCGTGTGTCAAATGTTTGAAAAATTCGTCTGCTCAACAACGTAAATAAATTAATGTTGTAGAATTGCTAAGATGAAAGACATTGCCATTGATTGTAAGTGTGTTACGCAATTACCCCCGGTCCTCTCTGGCAAGTTGCTAGTGAATTCCGAGATAAAATTGATCATGAAAAGACCAAACAAAAACGCAACAAAAGTTTATTTTTTTTTAAATTATATATTTTTTGTACTATTCTCGGTTCAGTATCAGGTTGTTGGGTTTTCGTATAAGGAATTTATTAGCATCAGACCGGAATCTGGAGTTGTTGATGGCACTTCAACATAACTGGCTACCCTGTCGGGGAATGCAAGCGTGCATGTAATGTTATGTTACCTCATGTCGACGTATGAGTCGATGAGCCTTTGCTGCGCGGTCTCGCTGAGTGTCGGCTGAACGTGCTCCTTCGCGAACGCTATATAGTCACGCATTAACGACATATCCTGAAATTAGACAAAATAGCATGTTTTATTACCAGTTCACTGTTATTCTGATCTTAGTTATAGACTGAACTGAACTCTTAGGTGATTGTTCAGCCTTTATCTGCGGGATTTATTGGTGTATACTTCTTTTATGATCGGTTTCTTAAGCCTGCTCTTATATAAAACCATGCTCACTAGCAACAAATATTGAGCAACATGCTCAATATTTGTTGCTAGTGAGCATGGTTTTCGACGACCACAACATGTGCACAATGTACAACTTCGCAGCAAATCCCCTTTCTGCGAGTTTTCAACAACTAAAATTGACAACTTTCTAACTAGTAGATAAATAAAGCTTGCCAGTAAACATTGTGTATTTATAAAATCGTCAAATTTGCAGAATCCGGGGGTAAGTTTTAAATCATCTTCAGCCGAAAGACGTCCACTGCCGGACATAGGACTCCCCCAAGTACCGCCACTTCGACCGGTTCTGTGCTTCAAGCATCCAATGGATTCCTGCAGCCTTCACCAGGTCACGGTCCACCTTATAGGAAACTCAAACGCTTCGTCTTCCGGTACGTACGTGGTTGCCACTCCAGAAACTTTCGGCCTTTTATGTTTTGAATACTTACAACAATATCTTCGTCGTCCTGCGAGTTAGTAAAGTCTTTGTAGTACAGTGACACGAGATGCGTGGCCAGCCGCCGGTCGAACACCTCGTCTTGTGGGTCCAATACTAAGAATATTAGGTCGAACCTGAAATATACACAATTTTATGGTGATGGTGTAACAAGAATACAGCAAAAGGAAGAAACGGTTTGTTTTTCTGTCGGCGACGAAAATGATGCTTTTTTTGTACGGCTGAAGAATGGACTGGTAGAATAATAACAATCAATTTATTGAATTCACAGATTACAGAAATTCCATACAAATAATCATAATATACACAAAGATACCATAATCTGCCTTTAAGAGTATATAGCATAATCGCTTCTGTCGTCGACGCGTGTCGCTCGTGTGTCTGCACGCTAAGAGTTCATATTCATACTCATGTATGAATATGAACTCTTAGCGTGCAGAGTTCATATTCATACATGAGTATGAATATGAACTCTTAGCGTGCAGACAAGTAAGAATGCGAGAACTGTTATAGGCTTATGCCCATAACAGTTCTCGCATTCTTACAATACTTATGTCTGGTGTTGAATATTCAACAGAAAATTCACTGAACTCTTTGAAGGTTACCAATTCCTTGCTGTTGCAGTGGCGACTGCAAATGCTCAAACTCAAACTCAAAGTATTTATTTCAATTAAACCAATTACAGGCACTTTTGAATTGTCAAGGGGTCGGTCAGTCAGAAAAATGAAGCTAGTTGCCCATTCCAAAGCGTAGTAGGTACCTATGGAGAAGAACGGGCAAGAAACTCCATGGACACTCGATGCTCGAAGTGGCTATACGCGAAGTGACCGGGTTTTCAAGACCAAATTTGGTTTTGCTAGTCATCAGAGAGCTCACGGAAGAGAAGAAAAGTAGTCAGGGTCGCTGTTGCCAGATACGGTGAAGGGGACTACACTTTAACAAAAAAAAAATACGAACCTGGACATTAACGTATGCGGTAGCTGCACATTCTCCACAATAGTCTTGTTCTTGTTCCACTGCGACTCCGCCGGGTTGGCGGCTGCAAGGATCGACGTGCGCGCGTTCAGCTGGCAGATGATACCCGCCTTCGCGATCGATAGGGTCTGTTGTTCCATTACCTGTAAGAAATAATAATTATGTGATGAATATCATATTATATTGGCTGATTTTGAATTCATTAGCATTCTTTCAGGGGAAAAGATAACATGGTACAACTCTAAAATATTACAAAAAAATCTGGTGTTTCATAAAAACAAAAATGCCCGTTCACAACACAATACTATTTAAAGTCTTTTTTTTTTGTGTGTGAATGTTGTGTGCCTTACTTAACCTGGGTCAAATAAACTTACATTTCTTTCTTTCTTTCATTTTGTTTGAATAAGAAATGTACTTTAATAGTTTTTTTAAGTATTCCGGATTTTATGAAAAAATATGAATTCGTTTTGCGAAACTTTAACTTTACATGAATATGTCATAGGTACTTACTTCGTGCAACACACTGCGTGTAGAATCATTCATCTTGTCGAATTCATCGATGCAGCATATACCATTGTCTGCCAGCACTAATGCTCCGCTGGAAAAGTAGAAAAAAAATATATCAAGAAACACTCACGAAAGATTAACATTCATGTGGACGAAGCAAGAGGAGCATGTCATTTTATGATGTGCGTCTTATTTGTGTAGAACAAACATTTTTTCTTTAAAAGGATTGTAGCACATGATGTTCTGTAATGTCTGCCTACTCGCATTGAAAGAAGATGTACTTGTATGTAATTTTTAATTAATTTTGAATAGCTCTTGTTTTCAGTTTGACTCTCGATCCAGCAGAATACAAAACTCGTCGGAAAATCACGACCACAAACTTCACCTTCACTGTAAATGTGAAAGAGCATTTTTATAATTGGATTTTATCCTTTCAACCACCTGCGTAGGGCTCCAATATACCGTCTACCGACTCACGTCTGCAGCACCAGCTGGCGCGTGTCCGGGTCTTTAGTGACGTAGGCAGTGAGTCCCACGGCGGAGCTGCCCCGGCCGGACGTGTACTGCGCGCGCGGGACCAGCGCGTGCACCCAGCGCAGTAGCTGGGACTTCGATGTGCCCGGGTCGCCGCAGAGCAGGATGTTGATCTCAGATCTGTAAGATGAAGGGGTTAATTATATTAAAAACTAAACAACGAAAATAGTCAATGGCCGCTTAGTTTACTGAGTATAACTAATAGTTAGGATCAGATCACACCGAGATGTAACGCGATGCGACGCTGCGCGTAGATGATTTAAGATACACGCTGTCACTGAATAGAATGTGTACAGCCTATTATAGCAAGACTACTGTTGGGATCCCCAATTGCAAGCCAATACTGGTCTTACCTAAAATGTGTTCGTCCAGCAGCATTAAAGTTCTTCTTGGTTCCTCCCAACAGTTGTAGAAGACATCCCTTCTTAATGTCCAAGTTCTCATAGATGGAGGGCGCGATGGCGCGCGCTAGTCGTTCGTAGCTGTCTGCTTGAGCTGCTAACTCTTTGAATACCTCGATGCGTTCGGGAGGGAAACGGTGTTCTTTGCTGTGGGGAAGAAATAGATGTTTTAGAAAAAGGATGTAAAATATAGTGTTGTATTATACTTAGGGCCGACAGCGATGCTAGAATGTACCATAATTATGATTTTCGTGTCGCTGCGAGCGGCCGCGCGACCTTTTCAAGCGATACTGGTCTTTTAATCATGTAGATTAAGTTTAAAATTATTTCACACTGAAAGTGCCCGCCGTGCCGCTGCCGTTCCAGTGTGAATCGGCCCTTAATGTATGTACTAGTTTGTTTGCATTTCGTTTGTCAAAATCCGCAACCAAGTCTGGGAATGTGTTTCGTAATATTAAGCGATGTTTGGATGCAAGATTGTTCAAATATGTATAAAAGTTTCTACTAGCTTGCCGATATTCCACTATCGAACTTTAGTGTTTGTTGGTGTTGATTTGTTGTTCTTTCACGCAACAAGGAAGTGAGGGATCGACGTGGTTTTTGCATGATTTCTGCACCGGAAAGTGCCATAATCACCTTTTTTTTTTCACAACAAAATTCACGATTTCTGTGGGATACATCACAAGCTCCGGAGAAAAACTAGTTTAGATATATGTACGTACCCCTCCTCAGTCTCCAAAAGCCTGTCGTTGTGCACCTTCCTGTAGTGCAGTGCGTCGACGTGCGTCCTGTGCAGCGCCTTGAGCGTCGCCTTGCGCGGGTGCACGCTGGCGGGCGCGGCGCGGAACACGCCCGTCACGCTGACGCGCTCGCCGGCCGCGACACTCTCCACCAGCGCGCCGTGGGCGAGCACGCTCACGGTCGCGGGCGTGCGGCCTGCTGGCATGTCGTCTGGGGAAGTACATAATGAGGTTGAGTTTGTTTTGCAGACTCCCCATCCAGCAGGAGCCGAGGCGGCGCCGCGTAGTGCTCCTCGGGGGAGTCGCCCACCTCCCTCCCCGCGCGGGACCAAGGTGCACCAGCCGGGGATCGTGGATTACGGTCCACTCCCTTAACCGAAAGGAGGTCTGTGTCCCAGCAATGGAAACATAGGCTGATTTAGCTAAATAGTAATTATTATTATTACGTAGGTACTCACCAGGCGACTCCTGCAACTTGACGAGCTGCTTGTCGCTGAAGTGCGACCTGTTGTGTATGAGCGTGTAGGAGTGCGCCGTGTTGCAGTGCGCGCAGTGCGCGGGCTCGGGCACGCGGCCGCGCTCCAGCTCGGCCGCGGCGGCGGCGCCGCACACGGCGCAGCGGAAGTACGCCTCGCGCATCTCGGGCACGATGCTGGACGTGCGGATCACCATGCCGGACAGGGTTACCAGCTGATCGATGTCTGAAAGATGATTGAATTAATGTTTTTCAATATGGAGGTATACTGATAGAGGTCTTCAGAGCGGTCAGTTTTTATAATAGATACCGTTATTGTACAAAGAAATTTAAAAGAATATCTTATAATTCTTTCTTTCTTTTCTTTATCCTAAGCTTACTATTATATATATATATATATATATCAATTTAATTATGTCTTAGTTTGACGGGTGCTTCATAAAGTTCCTTTCTACATACCTTTTTCGCATTTATAATATTCATAAAAATAAACTTATCAAAATTTTCTCAGATGAATCTTACCTTCGGGGTTCAAGTCCCTCATGTGCCGCTGCGGCGCGTTGAAGGGCCGCACCTGTATCTGATGCTCCAGCACCGCCGCCGGGTAGCGCTCGAAGAACAACTCGTTTACTGCCGCGTCGAATGCTGGGACCACCTATACAATAAATAACATTTTAACATAGCCTTTACTTCCTTAAGTTTTTTTTTTTTTTGCCATTAATGTCCCACTGTTGGGCAAAGGCCTCCATAGAGAGGTGGAAGGCTCTCTCTGTCCAGAACTGCAGACGGTCAATGGGCCAAACTTACAACCCAGTGGGTCCGGTTAATGGCAAACGACATTGCAGCAGGCCTAGACGGAGATGGGTGGATGAGCTGGACTCCTTTAATAAAGATTGGTCCTTGGCAGCTCCTTAAGTTTCTAATAAATTAATAATGCAGTGCAGAAGTGTATAATAATAGTATGGCCCGTTGTGTTTTGAGTCCGTGATTGTTTGAGGGAGAGTCTATTGCCATAATTACACGCTGGGGCGTTTGTTGCGCCACTTCTTTTACGGTAAATAGTGAGTTTTCTTAGAGCCTGTCCTTTTTAAATCAGACATTCCGTATTTCTGCCTTGAAAATTCAATAAATACTACCATTTCTACAATTAAACTTACCTCTTGAGGATAGCACACAAGTTGGCGATGCAATTTGGAATCAAATGCTTGGATGTGTTCACAGTCCACATCCAGGAATGGCTCTTCTAATGTATTAATCTGTTGGAGAAAATATAAAGTTTATTTAAGAACTCTGATAGGTACTGCAATTTAAAATTTGAAAGTAGTGTCAGTCTTATAGTATATGAGTGAATGGGTGGTTGAATGGACCTTTGCCGTGTTTTATTTTTAAGATTCTAAATAAGGGACACACATGCCTGTGTGTCTGTAAAGTTGCAGGCACGTAACACTTTTCAGTTTGATCTGAATAAGGTCAGCAACACATCTGAAATTGTTGATGTTTCAAGTGTCAACGCGGCGGTACCTCTCACTTTCTATTAGCTGGCTGTTAGCCTTTTTTTTTCCGGATGGGAAATCATCAAATGACCGCTCCCGCTCTGGGTGGAGCGGAAGGGAGTGTCAGACTTACTGACTAAAACCCACCCATGTTCCTTCCTTTGCCCTTTATGTTCCGGGGTAGCGGTAACCCTTTCGGACAATCCCGCTGACCCGGCAGGCTTCGGCCCTAAGGGGCCACTCAAATTATGCTGACAACTCTTTGAGGCGCGCGTGGAACACTTACGTGGCTGTTAGCCTTATGTAATATTTACAAATGCACCACAGTTCACATCACACCAAAAATTCTTATTACGGGACAATTAGTGTTAAAAAAAAAAAAATATCTCACTTCTTCCAACTTCTGTTCGTACAAAGGCTCGTTAGTAAGAGCGGTGGGCTCCACAAACCTCTGTAAGAACTTGATGAACTTGTCGCGGCACTCGGCGATCGCCACGTCTGTGCCCCACACGACCAGTTGCGGCTCGCTTGATGCCACCTCTGCTCCGGTGTCGCCGATCTGAAGGGAAAGGTTATTAAACATTATATGATGTTGATAAACATCGGCATTGTTCGTCGGATCGTTGAGCTCCTTAAGTTTTGAGTAGAGCTGCACGATTTCTGGCAAATGCGTGCACTGACTGGACAGGTCCTCTCAATCTGTGTGGTTCTTTCCTCAAAAGATATCGATCGACATGGTCTTCATATGATCTGACCAAGATTATGTCTGGACTTTAAAAAAGACTGTGACCTCTGAGTTCGTTTCGGCCTTTCTTCTCGGACATAGTCATATAGGAAACGCTGACCTCATATAGTTTTAAAAATATGATTGACATGTAAAAGTGTTTGTGCAAACCTACTTCCAAGAATAAAATCATTCATCATTTAACAACTTTTTATGGTTGTTATTTGGTGTTATATCTAGGGTTAAGGCTAAAGCGCCATCTCCACGAGCGAGAGAATCGCACCAATAGTCTCGACGTGCCATCTAATTATGTACGTTTGCCCAGCACGGCCCCTCAGAATTTGCATTTATGGTGTACACCATTGCAATGTACTCGCCTCTAGCAGTATATGTACCGATTTCTTTTTCAATGTACCTCTATACTTTTGAAGAAATATGCAAAAAAAGGTGGCCGTGCCAGCCAAACGCTTTCAGCACGGCCCCCCATGTAACTTGAATAATACATACCGTATTAACAAATGTCTATAACTCAAGAAATGTACTCTATTAATACGTTATATGTGCCGCAACAGTTATTGTGAATTCATAATAACAAATAATATATAGATGTGGATAAGGGGCCGTGCTGGAAAAAATCATTTTAAGAAATATCTAAAAAAGACAAAACATACTTAGCCAAAAACTATTAAAAAATAATTGAAGTTTAGCAAGTAACATATGTACCGCATTGATTTCTCATACAACTTGTTATATTGTGAAAAATAAATCTATTTAAGTTCATTCAGCACGGCCCTCTATAGTTGCCTATATCTTTTTAAATAAGCCGTGTATGTTTACAAAATTCGACTTCCTGAATAATATATAGGAGTACATTCCTTTCAACTAAATTGCAATTCTGCTGTATCAATACTTTAGAAGATAAATTCAATCTAAAATATACATACATTAAAACTGATGGGGTGACCATGATTTCATATATTTGGTAGGTAGGTACATAAATGTTCTATATTTATGTACTTATATTAATTAAATTATGTGACTACATTGAAATAAACATTCTTTTTACCCGACTGTACCAGAAGGACGGTAAGGTTTTTCGAGTGAATGAATGTAGATATGTAGCAACCTTCATTTCTTTGGCACGCTTTGTAGTCTAAACGGCTTTATTAATTTCAACTTGAGAGATGTCGTTATATTCGTCTTAATTGTGAGAATGACACAGGGTAGGTATAGGTACCCATCAAAAACATTAAAAATAAAAATAACTGATTCTTGGCGTCAAGTAATTAATCGTTTTCTTTTCCTCAAAGCCTATCTAGTGGGATAATATATTAAATAAACGAATTTCTAAGTGGACTAGCTTTAACTTACGGTTCGGCTCGCGTGGTAGAAATAAAAAATATATAAAGCGTGCTTATAACCTTCCCCTAGAAAAAACACAACTTATAATATGTTTAAATAAATGTTATTCAGAATGAGAAATGCTAAAAAAAACAAAATATTCAATGTTTCTCAAAGTTTAAAATTTGTCCGCTATTGGGTAATTTATTTAAATAATTATGTGTTTATTCATTACATCTTAAAAAATAATCATTAAGTATAATAATATATTATCAGTTAATTTTGTCGTGTGCGATCGCTATTAGTTCACTGACGCTACCGTAATTTTTAATGTGGCGCTGGTTTTGAGCCATGGTTTTTAAATACATGTATTTTGTAATAATTTAAAGTTAATTTTACACTATTTAAGAATCTGGTAAAGACTAGTTGCTAAAAATATGCATATGAAACTGTGAACTGTTTAATAAGAAGTCAATACTGTTGTAATGTCATCTGTGATTACTTTTAATAAGTTAATTTATGTACTAGTTTTTCTATGATTATTCCATAGGTAACATAATATTAGTAACATAAACGAACAATATTCTAATTGTTATAGTCGTTGAAAAACATCTGTGATTACGTGGATTTAATTAATTGCCTGTGATTATACCAAATAATTAAAGCGATTCATGCAAATTAATATTAGTGTAATGTAAGGTTCAATCAATATGATTTATTGAACGCGTATCTGTGATTTTTTAAGATTTTTAAGCTCTGTAGTGTTATTGAGACATAGGTTGTTATTCCATGTAAACGAACTAATTTGTGAAATGTAATGAATCTGTGATTTTATTGTAATGTATGATTTTTAAGACTTTGAGCTATGTAGTCTTAGCGACACTAACTTGACACTTGTACGATTATCGACCTATTATGTATAAGTACCTAGTTATCGTTTATATAGTTTACCATATTGTTGATTTGTTTATTTTAATAAAGATTTACTCAATTTAAGCAGTATTTTTTATCCTATTTTCATGTAGAATCATGGTCACCCCATCAGTTTTAATGTATGTATATTTTAGATTGAATTTATCTTCTAAAGTATTGATACAGCAGAATTGCAATTTAGTTGAAAGGAATGTACTCCTATATATTATTCAGGAAGTCGAATTTTGTAAACATACACGGCTTATTTAAAAAGATATAGGCAACTATAGAGGGCCGTGCTGAATGAACTTAAATAGATTTATTTTTCACAATATAACAAGTTTTATGAGAAATCAATGCGGTACATATGTTACTTGCTAAACTTCAATTATTTTTTAATAGTTTTTGGCTAAGTATGTTTTGTCTTTTTTAGATATTTCATAAAATGATTTTTTCCAGCACGGCCCCTTATCCACATCTATATATTATTTGTTATTATGAATTCACAATAACTGTTGCGGCACATATAACGTATTAATAGAGTACATTTCTTGAGTTATAGACATTTGTTAATACGGTATGTATTATTCAAGTTACATGGGGGGCCGTGCTGAAAGCGTTTGGCTGGCACGGCCACCTTTTTTTGCATATTTCTTCAAAAGTATAGAGGTACATTGAAAAAGAAATCGGTACATATACTGCTAGAGGCGAGTACATTGCAATGGTGTACACCATAAATGCAAATTCTGAGGGGCCGTGCTGGGCAAACGTACATATCTAATTCAATAGAAACTCTATGAATCAATCTCCACACGGCGATATCATCGCGGCGATCATTTGATGGCACCGCATGACTCGCCGCGATTTTCTCGCCCGTGGAGATGGCGCTTAAGGGGTATTGCTCTTTACCGGGATGGTTCCGGGTCTATAAGTCTCGAATGTTTAGGTTGCTTGCAGGCTAGTATGTCGATAATCTTTTTTTGTTTAGTTGTGCATCGTCGACCATATATTTAGTAGCTATCATCATAAAAAAAATTAACCATGAATCTAAGGGGCATGATATCCCGAGAATACGTAGGTACAAGATGTTCGAAAATGATTAGATACTTGTTTTGGCGACATTCAACCTATTTGTACACATCACAAAAATAAAACCTACTTCAGATAATACAAAAAAAAACAAATCATCAACTGACATGACTCATTCTGTAAATCATGGAAAAATACAAAAAAATGTAAAACGAGACAAAGAAACAAAATCATTAAGAAAATGCGCGTTTCCGGGTGTGACCTGCAGATCAAACACTCGTATCCTGAAAGCGAATTCGAGTCTGCTACGAGTTTGGACGAGAGGGTATCGTCTATTATCAGCAGCTGCAGGATATGCCTGTCTTCGATCCTGGACCCGGCAGCCTTGACATGTGGTCACAGGTTTTGCGAGAAGTGCCTGACGCAGTACTGGCGGATACGAGAGAAGCCGGACTACATCGTGTGTCCGCTGTGCCGGGCTTGCGCATTCAACGTGGATTTCGCTAAGGTATGCGGGCCTATCGCCCGCTTTCTCTAATACTAGCCTAAGCATAATCAACCTGTAATGTTCCCACTGCTGGGACACAGTCCTCCTGTACCACGCAGTGCGAGTTGGTAGAAGTCACATGTCTTGGAATTTTTGGTTGTAGAACGTGCTCGTTTCCTCACAATGTTTTCCTTCGCCGTTTTGAGAGCAGTGGTGATGAAATGATTTACATAAAGTAAAGCACCTTTCTGGGTTCGAACTTACAACGTTCTTCAAACATTAGACGACACCTTAATTAATGCCTTTGTAAAGCGCACTGTTGGTTTTCAACGCTTGGCTCGTTTGAAATCCAGTACGCTTTTATTTAGGTGTCGCCTAGTATTAGTGAAAATAGTCCAAAAATGGATTGACTTAGGCTGAGTACCAGTTTGTTGATAAAATAGTTGTATCTTCTGTAGTATGCTGAAACATTTAACCATAGCACTGTTCTGACCCCTTGGTGGCAACGTGTAGATTCCTTTTGGTAGCTAACTTTAAATTCGGTTTGAACATACTTTATAAAAAAAAATATTATTAGCCCACAGCTGGGCAAAGGCTCTACTCCATGAACATAAGTAAAGTATTTTTCAACAGAGAGAAAAACGCGCGTCTACCGAAGACTTCAGAAAAACCTTCACAGAAATGACGAACATGAACAAATCCGAGGTCAACAAAGCAATTATATTTTGCTTCAAGATCAGTGTGCTCCTGCCCGCTTTGTACTGTTTAGTGAAATGGCTCAAGATACCATTCTTAGACCTATTCACCAACTTACGTAACCATCTAACACATTGATATTGTGCATACATGTTCAGCTATAGTGTTGTGAAATAGTTAATTTAATATTTATAATAAAGACGAAATTTAACAACATTATCTTTTGTTTTCACTTAGCTCCTTTGAGTAGGGCTGCTGGGGAGTTTATTGCGCCATTTCTTCTTCCCAGCGAAAGCACTAGGAAGTGGTGAAGGGCGGGCGTTTTGGGTGACTGTCTTTTGTAATTTTGACGTTCGAAAAGTGCTGATTCTCAGCCTAATTTGAATAAATGACTTTTTTTTGCTACGATTTAGGGACCCAATATTTCATGAACCTGATTTAATTGTTATTTCTCTTTAGCCTGATTGATCAGTTGATTTATTTGATAATGATCCAACTGAAGTGGTGTGGTCATGTACCAGTAGACTACCTAAAACCGCTTTCTACTCAGAGCTCGCCCAAGGAAAACGTGCACAGGGCGGACAGTAACTTATGCTGTGCCCTACAAGGTCCATAATGATCTAAATTATACATCTGAATGCTTTAGACAAATCGTCTTGAAGACCTAGACAAGAAGCGCCAAATACGCAAACGTCCACCAAAGCCTTCATATACGATGCTGATCAGCTCTTCTTAACACGGTGTGACCGGGTTTTCAAGACCAAATTTGGTTGTGCTAGTCATCAGAGAGCGCGCGAAAGAAAAGGAAAGTAGTCTGGTTCTAACTCTTGGTAACTATATGTATAAAAATCATGTGTAATATGTAATACCCCGTAATACCCATTGACTTCTTTGTCCTCAATAAATGGTGAAATAATATGGCAAGAGAGCCCTGAAGATATGCCTCATACAAAGGTATTTGAGTGATGCCATCGAATTAGGGCAACTTTTGCAGATAATTTGGTTTAATTGTGTTTGACATGTTGTTAAATTAATAAGTTAATCACCCATAATGTGCACTAATGGGTGATTAACTGATTAATTTATTATGTCATACTCAAAAAGGACTTAATGAGTATTTGATGAGTCATTTAGGAGTTTGTAAATTTAGGTATCTAGGAATAACCATTTTCTAAACTATGAGGACGGAGTGATAAGTCTGGTAAAAATTAAACAAGGAGTCAATTTTATTTAATTATTATTATTTGTTTTTCAACGTAGTTTCCTTGTAACTCAATGCACTTCATCCAGCGTTTCTCTAGCTTTTCGATCCCTTCCATAAAGTACGACTTAGGTAACCCTTCGAAATAGGCATTGGTTTCGTTCATGATTTCTTCGTTGGAGCACAATCTTTTCCCACCAAGCTATTTTTTTAAATTCGGAAACAGAAAATAGTCGCAAGGGGCTAAATCTGGCGAATACGGGGGGTGAGAAAGTGACTCATAGTGCAACTCATGATGGCTATGGTGGTGGATCCATGTTTCGTCTACTTTGGTCGTTCAACACTATATCGTGGATTTTAGCGATCATCTCTGGAGGTTGACCTCAACTGAGCGTCCTGGACGCACAAAAACTCAAACTATTTATTTCAACTAAACCCATTACAGGTACTTTTGAATTGTCAAGGGTCGGTTCAGTCAAAAAGATGAAGCTAGTGCCCATTCCAAAGCGTTGTAAGTACCTATGGAGAAGAAAGGGCAAGAAACTCTAAGGACACTCTTTTAAATCACAATAACATTGTTACAAAGTATTGGTTACATCATTATGTTAAAAAATATGCATGTGAGAACGATGCAGAACGTTAAAAGCGTCCATAATGAAAAGATAAAAAAAAACAATTCAAATATTAATTTAAATCAAAATAAGCCATGGCAGCAAAGAGTTGATCAGTCCCTATTGACGGCGCCCGTTCACGAACATGACGCATAGATTAACACCATTCAGCTCAACCATTTTGAAGGGAGCTAAATGATCCAACACATGCGCCACCATCAGCAAGACATTGAGTGAGCATGACATACTCTCAGCTGCCAAGGCACATTCAAGTCAATGAAAGACGTACCCAGTAAATGGTGGCTTTATAGTATGTACATAGTACTCACATATTATGTGCTATGCAATTATATATACAATACTGGTAGATTGAATTTATATAATGCAAAATAGTATTTTAAAATCTTCAGCAGCTCCAACAGTATGTAGGTAGGGTAGGCGTATGTGAAGTATTTTCAAATGCTAATAAATTCATTTATGCGTCCTGTGGAGCAGGATCAGCGTTTAGCCAAGCATTTTTGTCAGCGATGTAATCCCCCAACTTATAATATGCTTGGCTGCATAGTGTGCGTTTTAAGTAAGATTTGAATTTCGTTTCATTGAGTTGCAAGTATGTGGGGAGGTATTTTATTGTAACATTTTAAACAGTACCCCATGAAGGAAGAGTCTACTTTAGCCAGTCTGAAACCTGGTTGAACTAATTGGTCCCTATTTCTACTTCTATAGGTGTGTCTGTCACCTCTTTTACTGAAAAGATTTAAATTTTTCCTTACGTACATGATGTTTTCATAGATATATTGACAAGGTACCGTCATGATATTAACATCTTTAAACAGATCCCTTAGAGAATCGCGCCTGCGGAGGCCATATATTGCTCTGATGGCTCTTTTCTGCAGAATAAAAATAGACTCGATATCTGCAGCCCATCCCCATAGTAAAATACCGTAACACATGATACTATGAAAGTAACTGAAATAGACTAGTCTCATGGTATCTACATTAGTAAACTGACAGATTGTTCATACAGCATATGCTGCTGAACTTAGCCGCCCTGCAAGAGATGCTAAATGAGGACCCCATTGCAGCCTTGAGTCGAGCGTTATCCCCAGGAAAACAGTTTTATCAACGAATTCTAGTTTATCTTTTTTCAATACTATGTCACAATCGCTACTTTTAACATTCGGTAAAGCAAATCTTATGCATTTAGTTTTTTTTCCCATTTAATACTAAACTATTAGCAGTGAACCGATTCTGCACTTGCAGTAGGGCGTTAATTACGTCGTCAAGATTTGATGCACGTTTAATAAAGAGACAATTTGTTTTTTTTTTTTTTGTTTTTACACTATCACGCTAAAATCGCTGAACGATTTGGATGAAATTACGCACATAGGTAGACCATGACCTGAATTAGGACAGACTACTTTTACCCCGACATTCTCACGAAATCGAGACTTATGCGGGTAGAACCGCGGGGTGCAGCTAGTATAAAATAAACAGATTACACATAGGTTCATTTCATGATAGTAAATTCCAACTCTTTATATACAACACTTACCACTCTAGTAGGTGAAGGAGCACTAGGAGCTGGCACATTGCGGGCAGGCTGGTTGCTCTTCAGGTCAGCTCTCTGTCTCGCAGGCGTCATGACACCGCGTAAGTTGGAGCGAGGGGTGCTCAGGGAACTGGGTGTACCGTAGTTGAGAGGGGAGCTCATGTCTATGTCCGTACCTGGGTAGTGAACAATATTTTTCAAGTTATTTATTAGGACTACATAATACTATTACTCCATACTCAAGGCAGATGGGATTGGAAAGGAGAAAGGAGGCCTTTGCCCTGTAGTGGGACAAGATTGGCTAAAAATAATAATTAATACTACTCCATATTGATAATTTGGTGTTCTTGACAACTTCAACTTGCCAACAAAAGGAACATGATAAGAAAACTGGACAGATGAAATATCTCCAAGTTACTTGAAACACATGCATCAATATAATAATAATTAAAAAATACTTAAACTTAAGTGTACATAAGGACTTACATAACATGCACATTCAATTATAGCTTACACAGTAATGTCAAGTATAATCAAATCTTACTTGTATTTTTAGCTTTTTACATAATTATATTAAAGTGTAAATTCACTAAGATTTGTAAGAGTATACAATTTAAAGTAACTGGGGCATTTCTACACAAGCATAAATGCAGAACTGCTAACACTGCTTAGAAGTAATTTGTGGAATTTCATGTCCATCAATATTTTCAGTTTATTTAAAGTGTTGTTGTTTGTTTATTTTAATTGAGAAGCCATTTTTGCATGGTTCTGCTTGATTTGTACCAAGTTCTGAGCAGTATAGCATAAACTCTTGTTTATTCTTGTATACATTTACATAATATATAGCCTATGACCATCTGGAAAAATGTAACTTTCAAAATGGTGAAAGAATTTTCAAATAGGAGCTGTTGCAGGAGGTTTAGAGATTACCCTCCACATACACACAAACTCATAAAACTATCTCTTTATAAATGAATCAAGTTGTACCAGATAGCTACCTATTTAGAGAATATAGTTAATTATCCTTGTATGTTGCTACTTCATATCTGTAACTAGCTTCTGCCTGCGACTTCCACTGCATGAAATTTCTTAGTACCCCGACCTACCTAATCGCATTGCATTGCCTCCCGAGCTATTACTTCATTTACACACAGAATTCTTTCTTATTTTTTTTGTGTTTGCTCACCTCCTAACCGTCCTAGCATGATGTTAAGTAAGTCCTCAAAAATTGGGCTAGCAAATGCAAAAAATACTTTTTTAAATCCAACTGGTAGTTTCAGAGATTAGGGCGTTCAACTTTAACAAGCTTTGTTGTGTGTAGATTTTTATGGTGTATCATTCTACCTATCTTACTGTCAGCCTGCATGATCCTATTGCCGGGCAAAGCCCCTCCATGAATGATTTCCAGTTATTTTGGTCTAGTTTAGCTTTCCTTCAGTTTTAGGCAGTTGTATTTCAGTTTTGTTGGTAGAAACATACCAAGTGGACTGGAAGCTATGGCACGAGCTGGTGATGTACCGGGTGCTTCACGAGGAGTGCGCGGCGTCCTCCTGGGAGTACCAGGGGTTTGTGGGGCCCCTCGCGGAGTACCAGGCGTTCCATCTGAAAAATTGTTTTGATTTCCTATATAAGAAGTCGATGTATTTTATTATGCATCGGTATTACAGTATCGAAAAAGAGCGGGTGATAAGAACGATAAAAATGCAAAATTCTGTTCTTCAACGAATCTTTAAGTACAGACGCCAGCACATCAAGCTACTACAATCTGTCAAGTCTCTTTAATAGATTTTCAACTTTATCGCTAAAGCGTTAAGGTTCAAGGTTGATTGGGAAAATTTGACGTTTCGGGTAGCTTGACCTGTTGGCGTCCGTACTAAAAACTTTTCCAAGTTGTTACAATAACGACAACAAGTAATTAATTTCTGATGAATGAGTGCTAATTATCCTCATTTGTGCAAATATAACCAAGAAATATTACGTTACAATAAGTAAAGCGTACTGTTTGAAGGAGTGCCAGAGGAACGCTGCGGCGTTTCTGGAACAACAAGTTGTTGCGACGAGCGGGTCCTCCGCGACGGCGTTGGAGCATCCGACGACGCCTGTGATGCCGGGCGCTTCGTTGGAGTAGACATTTTTTTCCTATCACACTGATCACAGAATTAAATATTACGTTGTTTTCAGAAATATGATAAACAAACGCGGCGTTCGCACGATAGGTTACTTTTCATTTGGCGCGAAATATTGACAGCAACTGTCACACCTGTCAGTTCTCACACAAACGGAGTTTCTAAACGAGTTTCGGTATTTCGAATCGAGTACCCCTTTTGAATTAATTTTTAATTAATAAATCTTGATGATTAATACTCATTTATTATTATATATAATTGTTGTTTTTTAATGGTTGGAACCCTTACAGTTTCGCCAATTCTGTCTGTCCGCAGTTTAGTCAGTCTCAGAGACCCTAAATGCTGTAATTTGCCATAGTATGAAGTTGTATAGTAAAATCTTGAAATAAATATATTTTTTGGTACTCCACATGAAGGTAAAGCACGATAGATTTTTTTACTCGTCTCGGTATTTCATGGATACCTATGAATATTTTTCGATTTTGAGGTTCATTTGCGAAATATGTAATTGCTAAACTGGTAAATGCTAGAATTACGTGAAATGGGTACTTATGTGTATGTGTACGATAGTAGTTTAAATAACGAAGTTAAAAAGAAAACGATCACAGCTACATAAGTGTAGGCTCTACAAGTTAACGAGTAATAGATAATAGTCCACCAACATATAAAACGTACACATACTTAGATACGAAAAAATATCGTAAAAACTCAGTAGAAAATGTGCAAAAACCGATGGCATTAACAAGCAAAACCCACATAAATGTTCTACTGCTACAAATTTACGCTTTCTTTCATGGGATAGGGAGAGAAGATCGAGCGTTACATAAGCGTGTCGGGTATTGTTGGATCCCATAATTTAAAAGATTTAATTAAGATGGTTACAACCGCAGAATTAACTTTGTTTTTCATCGTTTTTGAAAAATACTAAATAATTATAAACTTATTTTTGCGGTTGATAAAAACAATACTGATCATGCGTAAATATTAATTCCTACTACGGAACCCTTCACTGTGTATGGCCTGACACACACTTGGCCAATTCTTTTTAAGAAATTTAATTTATTTCTACTATTATATCATCTTTATCAGTTAAATCGACTATCGTCGAAATATCTTGAAGAGATTTGTAATTCCCAGCTCTGGGAAAATTATATTCCAGAAGACGACAGAAAAACTAATCGACTAAATAAAATTGTCTATGGAGTGAGTGACAACTCTATTGTTGTCAACTTTCCATAAGCAAGACAAATAACTTTTTTAAATCAATTGATCGTTCATTCACCGCTGATGTTTTTACGGTGTTATTTTATGATAATAAATAAATATAACGATAATTGCGAAATAAAGGCGATTGTGATGCTCAGCAGTATTTAAAATTATTGCAATAAAATTAACAGAATCAATGTTCTATGCTAAAATATTGATTGGCGTTGTAAAAGCTATCTTTGTGCAATCTACCTGCATCGTAGAAAATATTTTCGTGAATAATTATCTTTGACGGGACAAATAAGATACGTTTTAAATGGACAATATATAGTGTGTACGCATTATTGCGTAGTACATATGTTTACTTGTGATTCAGCTGTTCTCCCACAAGGTCTGAAGATATTTTGGTAAGTATCGGTAGGTGCCGCGATGAATCATTTTATCTCTGCGTGCATTTCCATTGTAAAGGTCCTGGATACGGTGCTCGCGATTAATATTTAACTAGATGGGACTCCGCGCACGGTACACAATTATCACGCTCTAAGAGTATAAAATGCATAACATGCAAATGATGGGGTACCTTTTTGTCTAATAAAAATGGTAATTGTAGGGTAGAAGTCTAGAATTGAAGAAATTCTGGCTTATCATCCTTACAAGAACAGCCAGTAGTGTGGCTAAGGAGCCAGGGACTATAGAACAGATGAGGTTTTAAAAGGTCAAAATAAAATAAATGTTATTGTTTATGACTGAAGCAATAAAAAACATTTTGTAAAGAGATTATGATTTACATGTATAGGGAGGTATTTGTAATAAGGAAATAACTATTATAGTTATGGCTTTACCTAGAATCAATAAGAGCATGGCCTTTTCAATTTCCCTCTTCAAAGTTCAAGGTGGACTTATAAATATTGATCTTCAGTCTTGAGATATTCTTTCATAATAAAAAAAAATTGGTTAAGCAATTCAACAGTCTTACATTTTTATTTATAGAACCACAGGTCTATTTTTAATCTATGATTCATTTGTTATGTTTACCTGATATCCAATACCTAAATAAAAATTATAAAAAGGGGAAGGTATGTACTCACCCATATTTTAAAGTTCTGGTTTTTTCCTACTTCACATGGTCCCCTTATTCCAAATTGAAATAAAAATAATTTTACCCATTCATGTTTGCATGCTGAGCCATTGAGGTGAGAGGTCAGTGACCCCTGTTGCAAGGCAATGTACAAAATTTTTAATAACTGACATGAGATTTGAATAGTCATCATTTTAATGTCTTGTACTGCAAATCTCCAGTGTGTTTAGATTCTTGAAATTGAAATAGTTTTAATTTTTTTTGTTATGGAGATGGCATGGCATGTAAGAAAGTTCTTTTTTTAATCTCTATTAAATATACATAGTTAAGCGATCCTCATTTTCATGAGTAACCTTTATTCATAAATACACAAATACCTGAGCCAAATGATAGCTAATAAAATATTGATTGTTGAAAACCTTTTCAGAAATATTCATAGTTTTAGACTTGAAAATTAGCATTCTAGCTGCAATATTTAGGCTTTAATATTCATTTAGATCTGTGCGATCATAAATTGCTACACAAGAGATTCAATGACCTCCGTAGGTCAGTGCAAGGTCTTTGGAGACTTGCATTGGCTCGTGAGTCAGGCAATTTAGTAATATAATGAAGATTTTATTCAATTTTAGACATTCTGATCCTATTGATGTATACATTCACTGTTATTGTAATATTTAATTAATTCTGAAAAATATGAATGAAATTGGGAATTTAATGTAACATAATATCATGCCTGTAATCCCCGAAGGGTTAGCAGAGGTGTAACCTATAGTAGGTTCATTCACATTTCTCCAGTTGTGTCAGGAATCTAAAGTTTTAGCTTTTAACTCGAATGAGATGTATATGTATATTAGACCCAGGTATCAAACTTATTTGTTTCATGTGAGCTTGAAACCTGTTGATGCTTGTGTGCGCTTGTTCTGTATTAAATGTAAGCATTAAATAAACTACATAATTTAAAACAATGGTGTTATAGCCTAACTGAATAAATACATAAGTAAAAGATATTACTTTTAGGAATAAAATGATTCCTAATAAGTTTACCTGTAGTGTACAGTGCCTATTTGACAATAATACCTATTAGTTTAAGAGTATTTCTTGACTAAACAAACTAAATGCACTCTATCTTTACAAAATGCTATTGATTTAATAGTTCAATTTTATAAATCATCGTAATTTGCCATTATTTATTTCAAGACAAAAATATTTGTCAAAATTCTCCCCCATTTAAAACAAGGGAGCTTCAGGCCAAGTGTTGATTGAGGAAAACTATTGATTTCTGTAGCTCTGTGTAAGGGGGCATATTTCTCGTAACCTCAAGCAAGGTAATCCTGCCTACCCTTCGGGATGCGAGATCGCATGCGCCAAGCACTGTTCACCCCTCATGCGGACTCCGCAATTATATATATATAACTATATTACCGTACTACGCATCTACAATACTTGAAATGTTTCGTACGGATGATTCTATTTGGCGACGCTTTGCTTTTTAATTTTAGAGCCTCGTGACTCGATTTTAGAGTCGCAATTTTATAGTCAAATAATTATCTAGGACGTATCAGCTGCTTTCCGTCCCACGCTTGTATAAAAATCCATAAACGAATAGGGTAACTAAGATACGCAAACTAAAGCTACTGCACCCTTCTAGTTTTATCTATGCGTAGAGATGGTTGCACATTACATAATTAATTTATGGATTAACTAGAAGCCCGGGCTTTTTCCGCTAATATTATACAACAACAAAGTCTGTAAATTATTTAAATAAAACATTGTATTCAGTTGTATTCTAGACAAGTCCAAACATAAACGCGGAACCTATTAACTTTTCTATCACATGTCCCGATCATTTATAACGAGCAAGTAAAAATCAATACCATAGAGGGCGCAGTATATTTTTGTAACGATTCTGGCAACGCATGATGCATCACTAATGTTGCTGTTGACCCTACCAATTAACTCAAACGGGTGTGCGAGTACACCGAATAGTTTCACGCACAAAACGGACAAATGTATGAAACCTTAGTGCGATCGAGAAACCTTAGTTTAACTGCGTCGTTCAAAAGTGTGACGTAGGCAATAATTTGTAACGCAAAGTTTAAAACTGGAGAAATTGTTATTAAGTGGTTTGAACCTAAAAAGTTTTGTATGATTTTTACTCAAAAGTTTTACTTTACTATCGTTGTTGTTGTTTCAAACTTTCTTCATTAATTTGCGAATAAATACACGTTTTGACCAAAGTAAGTATAAACTAACCAATAGCTTAACGTTTGATCATTGACTTTATTCCAAGGGTAGTTGACCGCGTTGGTTTAAGTTAAGAGAAGGCCTAAGACACGTAGCTATGCGGTAAGCAAATCTCTGCCTAAGAAATTGAAGATTTAAAATGTCTAGTGTAGTTGATCGAATACCAAGCCCTAGTTCGTGAATGCGAAATCAAAAGATAAAAGCTCTGATAGGCTAATAGAACGGTAGCAACACAAACAGTCGTGGCCCAGTAGTAAACGGCTTACGGTCGTGCGTTCGCACCCAGACAGGCGCTTTACTTTGTGTAAATAATTTCATCACCATTGCTCTCAAAACGGTGAAGGAAAACATAGTGAGAAAACCGACATGTCCTAGAACAAACAAAAAAACCAAGGCATATGGTATTACCAACCCGCACCGGGCCCGCGTGGTAGATATAACCTACTCATTTTCGAAGAGAGCAGGCCTGTGTCCCATTAGAGGGAACATTATAGGCTGGTTTTGCTAGACTTACAGAACCCGTGACCCGCAATGATCTATTCTGACTCATTAGTAAGTTGAATATTTTGCACTATTAGCAACTACCACTACGATTACTTCCTGTAACTCCTAATAAAGGACCTCCAAGAAAGCTTTAAACGACGTACTTAAGTCTCAAATATTCCTTTGTTTGATAACTAACTACGAAAATACCGATGATATCAGTGGTTTTGATAATCGATTATGTTATTATGTCTTAAAAGCTGAGTCATTGCTTGATTTCCATAGATTTACGTCAGGAATTATTTACGTATCTGCCTACCTTTACTTAATACGTAGAATTAGGCATATAAAAGATAATTTAAACCTATGATATTCTTCCTCCGTTGTTACATATATTAACATTACTTATAGTAATGATCTTACCCAATGTTAACTTAACGACAGCGTCTTAACCTATATTTAACGAGCCTGAGTTTAAATACTAGGCTAATAGCGTAAGCGCAGCGTAACGAAGAGAAACCAAGATTCTCTCTCGGTGGAAATCCGTCAATTTACAGAAAATCGTCTCTCTTAAAGCAAGGTATCTCAAAGAGTTTATCCCGTTGGGATAACAGCCGTTTCCTGTCCCGTCAAACAGTTCCCAGCAAAGATTCATCGCATTCCGGAAATTCTGATCTAAACCCTCAGGTCCTAAGGATCCGCACTTCCGAGAGATGTGTTTATAATACGAAACTGGGGATTTAAGTTATCTCTTTACCCTCGAAATCGTGTGTTTTTGAGAGCATAATAGTATAATAATCAAATAATATGAGTCTGTCAAACTAGAGATCCCAATTTGATATTAGTACACAGATGATTGGCCGGTCGACTTTTACGACACCCGTAGGACGTGATGGGACGGCTGTCGAAGCCGGGACCACACGGCTAGTTTATTTATTTGCGTTTTGGGTAGTTGACATGATTTAAGTTTTAGAAAGAAAGAACAAAGATTTAAAGTCGAGAATCATTGCTTGAAAGTAAATAACAAACTCACTGGGTCAGTCCAGAAAGAAGTGATTATTATTGCACCTTGTAGACTTTTATCACAAAATTGC
Organism: Apamea monoglypha; assembly: GCA_911387795.2. Lineage (NCBI taxonomy): Eukaryota > Metazoa > Arthropoda > Insecta > Lepidoptera > Noctuidae > Apamea > Apamea monoglypha. Next base: position 4,805,838 of record OU426931.1, read on the forward strand.
ACTTTTTCACAAAGAAATTCCGCTTGACCGAAAATAATAATTAAACTAATCTAATTGTATCTACTTAGACTAATGCCTACTTCGTCTAATTACACTGTCACTAGTGTCTTAGGTCAAGTTCCATTACCAAATTGCTATCAACACTTTACTTTTCCGACCTATCCACTGACACCTAAGTTAGTCACGTCTGTAGAAAGCGTAACAAACGAAGCTACGAGTATCATATTTCGTTTAGACTTGAGACCAATCACCTGATGGATATGATTCATATATTATATCTAAAATATATTACGACTGCAACAACGTGTGTAACTTTAGAAACATGGCCTCTTGGCGATCTTATTTGTTTTGGATTGAGAGATGCTGTAATATCTCCGTAAATTCAGCTGTAGTATTTTTGATAGATGTACAGACGCCAGCAGGTCAAGCTACCCGAAACTGTCAAATTTTCCCAAACAACCTTGAACCTTAATGCTTCAGCGATAAAGTTGAAAATCTATTAAAGAAATTTGACAGATTGTAGTAGCTTGATGTGCTGGCGTCTGTACGAACTTGAGAGATAATTCAATTCATTTAAAACGAAGCTGTCCAAAGTTATAATATAATTTTAATTTGTTGTAATGTCCAATGGAACTTGGTTGGCAATGAGTGTGCCCACAACTGGTCGTTCATTCAGGTAGATTTCTCCGGAACAGCCCAGCGTCTCTCAATGTTTTAGATTTGCTGACGTTTAATTTACCTGAAACTATTGTTCTGCTCCAAAGTTGTACTTTTGTAAGACTAAAGATTTATTTCACCCTTGGACCCTTTTCGGTATATTATTATGGTTTCTATTTCGGTTAAAGATTTGCTAGAATTGATTTTCGTTTCCGTAACTTCATGACTTTTCTCCAACAAATATTGTGTGTTGTGTATGAGAAGGTAAACTAAAAAGTCGACATGGAAACAGTAAAATCTAGCTGATTTTAGGACCAACAATGTCACTCTTGTTCCTAATGCTTCTCGTTTCTAAATTATTTTATTTGCCAGTTGCCTGCAAACAAAATCATTTAGCAATGTTAGCTACCACTGCGCTAGTAGGAAGGGCCGGTGGGCGCCGAGCGGTGGACCAGGGTCGCAACATGCCCGTTCTGCACAAGGCTATTGTTTCACTCCAACTCCAAACCCACAGAAAAAATGCCAGCTTTCATTTTTTTGCTACAAATGTACAAAGAAAGTTACCTGCACTTAGAAAACGGTGAATGTGCGTAATAAAAGATATATTGTACATATTTAATTTTAAAGCATTTCTTCCACTTATTTTAGTAGTGTGCGTCGAGCGTCTATCCTTTCTGTACTATAGGTTTTTTTTTTAGGTAGGTATCTACCTAAAAAAAATACCAGCAAAACGCAGGTAAGTTTTCATTGTTTGGAGCTGTTATCATTGTTATATTGATTATGACGTTTAGAAGTGATTTCAGTCATGCTCATTCTGCGGGTCTATAGTTAGGTGTGTATGTGCGTGGCGCGTCACTCACTGTGAGTGTTATCTTATGCGTAAAATGGCGTCAGTAGTCCATAGTCTACGGACTCTATTCCGAACAGTCAATCGACTCTCACAATCTGCGCAGTAATATAGATATCTAGTACCCAAGAACATGATATTTAGAATAATTATAATTATTATTCATTTAGCTAGCATAATTTTTTTGAAAAGTTGGTTAATGACTATTGACGAAACACAAGATAAGAACCAGTAACATTACTTAAACTATTTGTTAATTAAAAGCGAAATAAAAATGACAATGGCGTCTTCTAATTGCACCTAATTAGTGCTATTTATTTAGTTTGTTTACTCCAAAGCCATTAAAGAATCTTTACAAATGAAGATACTTTTATTTTTATTACATCTTTATCCTTCCCTGCATTATTGTCCGTGAAAATATCTTACCCCTTTCAGCCCTAAAGGTATGCAAATCCCTACGCTGTAGGTATCTGAATTTGTCCCGTCAGCGCTTTCAAGAGTTACCTACATTAGTTTAAGATGTTTTATTTACGCTAGTTCATTACTTTCATAACGCCATGATCGATTTTGCTTTAATTATCCATAACTATATTGTCTTAAGTAACAAATTCAGGCACAACTTATGCTTTTTGATTCTAGTTTAATGTGTGTGCAGAAATCGAACAATATCCCGCAAATATTTCGGAATTGGAGCAAAATATTTCTCTAGCTTTGCCCGACAATCGGTAGCACTCTCAAAGGACTCTTTCTATCGTGATATTATTATAGCATTTTTACCCGTGGTTTCGCCCTTCACAGAAAGTAAGGGCAGCTAGGGAAGGCATCGATTTTCGGCACCCTACGTTCTTCTATAAAGTTCGGGGAGCGCGGGGGCGTCAAGATGGCCGCGGTAGGGTCTACCCAGACCTGCCTCACGCGCATTCGCCTCACAAGGTCACGGTGCATGTGTTGCCACCGCTGCGCCACCCAAAATACAAAATCTCGATAATAGGAAATAGTTTCTGTCCCTTTCTTATCTATGACAACTAAGTTGGTCTCTTTTCCACATCCGCTCGATGATTTGTACTACAATAGCGATAGATGCTCCTAATGTCGATTTTGGTTACTTTTCTAGTAAGTTCTGAACTCGGACCCTGTTTTTGATGAATTTAGCCCTTGGTGGAGCAAGGAGGTGGGTTATCTCCCGCGAATACAACACCTCAACAAGAGTGATAAAAACATTAACTTCGTGCTAAAATTCCACTGTTCAGGCAACAGGGAGCATTGAAACAAATTCCAAACACTTGCGAAATTCTCTTTGACTGCCGCGTCCATAGTCCGTCCCTTGCCAACCCTAATCATAGCAAACCTCCTTATCTAAATTATGGAAAATTTTGGAATGCGACACAGAGCTTCTCTATCGCACCCTCGTCTATTAAGTGTTGCTATCTCACTCTCTCTCTACCTACGATATCACAAGGGGTAGTGGTAGGGCGCACACAAAAGATTTTGGGATGGATTTTTTTCGCAAACTGCACCATATGAAAAGATTCAGTGCAACCATCAGTTCATCGTAGAAGCCCCTCAATCGATAGGGTGCGCTCCTGCGTCCATTTTTTTTATTATTTAAATTCATTTGTTTTTAGGTGTAAACTATAAGTATCAGTTGTTGTGTGTTAGTGATAGTGACAGCAATTAGCTATATTTCAAAGAACATTGAGATTATGTTTCTTGTGTTTGTTTTTTAATTGTGAGCACAACGGTTTCTATTTTAAAACTGGTGAGTGGAGTGGCGTGGTGTTAGGAGTTATTAATTTAACTCCTAAGACTTTTTATATCTTATTTTTGCGGAATTTCAGTCAGCAAACAGCAGTCACCAATTAGCTTCTATAAGCTAATTTGTTACTGCTGTTTTCTACCACAAAATACCACATGGTTTTTTTATGAAGAAAAAGTCTATGCTTTTTCTTCAAAAAAAAATCATGTGGTATTTTTTTAAATGCTGTAGCGCTTCCCCGTCTCCAAAACTGTCATGATTATTAATACCCCTCAGTGTTTCACGAAAATAAAACCGCGTTTGTTTGTTACAGTTCTGATGACGTAACGAAAGACGCGAAGAATGACGTCGTTCGCTAACCTGACGCAGTCTCTAGCATCGAGCCTGCCATCGACGTCGACAGCCGGCGGTTCCGGTCACAGCTCCAACGACCAGGAGGACCCGCTTGCCATGACACACATCATATGCAACCTACTCGAGAACATGAATAAACCATCGAATCTGCAGACCACAGCATCCACCTCGGCAACGTCCAGCGTGCCATACGATATCTGGGCACTGCCGGCGTGTAGCTCCATGCAGAACCCACTTGGACCCATAAGTCGTGAGTACAACGTTACCTCTAATAACAACCATCACCAGCATCAATCCAAAGAAGACAACTCGAGCGGCTCGCCCGGCACCTCGTCGTCGGTGTCCATCACCTGTTTCCGCTGCGAGGAGCGCACACCGACGACTCGCTGCCTCGAGTGCAACGATTTATTTTGTCACGAATGTTGTCACAAAGTTACATCGGACTGCCAGCTTAGAGAGCATACGCTTCTCCCTATACACCAAATATCGCCCATAGGGGCCAGGCCTAACTCTGTGAATAACGAGAAAGAACTCATGTTCTGCGACATACACGGCGATCAGGTTAGATATTACTGTGAACCTTGCATCGTCTTTATATGTCAGGAGTGTACGCTGTGGGTACATAAAGATCACAATTATACGCCCATTAAAGGTGCCCTTGACATGTGTCGCATCGGAGTTTTTAGAGCGATTGAAGACACTAAGACAGGAACAAAAGCTATAAAAACTGCTATAGATCGCGCTGTTGCTATGTCGAAAGCATATGAGAAAGAAACCGCAGAGGCTAATATGAAAATAAGGAAAGCGATGCGATGCTATGCTCAGGCTATCGAAGATCGTGAAAAATATTTATTGGATAAAGTAGAAAAGATGCGTCAAGCTAAAATGAATGAATTGTCAGATCATATGAATACACTTAGAGGCATATTAGCTGGATTAGCCCATACAAATGAAACTCTAGTGCGTAGCATGGACTCTGAAGGGATCGATTTGTTTATGGCGAAAGAGAAAGGACGAGCTCAAGTTGACTATTTTTCTTGTATGTTTAAGAACATGTACGTAACAGAGGAACGAATCGTGTTCATCCCTCCTAATTACGACTTAGTGGACCAGTTGAAAAGACAGTGTGACGTGCAGTCCTCGCCGTCTAGTTCGATGCACTCTCTCAGCTCAACATCATCGATACAGTCCCGCCAGTCCCTGCTATCGTTACAGTCATTACAGACGGCTCAGAGCTTTCACCATCTAAATTATAACATGTCCGGATCCAGCAGCATGAGATCACTACCAGAATATGGTGGACCACATACGAGATCAACTAATTATTATGACCACAGCATTTCATCAAGTCTAGCCATGGATTCGAACCCTGGCCGCGGAGTCGGTCAATCAATACCAGGATATTGGATGTCTGTGTCAGTGAGACCTACACGGAGCCCTGTTCCTGGTGTTCCTGTGTTCTCGTTCGCTCGCGAAGGGCAGGATGAAGGACAAGTATCCAGACCTTGGGGTCTTTGTGTAGATAGAGAAGGAAATATCATTGTTGCCGATAGAAGAAACAATCGTATTCAAATATTTAGCAGTAGAGGAGAATTCAAGACAATGTTCGGATCTAAAGGCACTGGGCCTGGGGAGTTTGATCTCCCGGCAGGCATCACCACGGATACTTACGGACGCATCATTGTGATTGATAAGGACAATCATAGAGTGCAAATATTCACATCTTCCGGTAACTTTATTCTCAAGTTCGGTTCATTCGGTAAGGAATGTGGACAATTCCAATATCCGTGGGATGTCGCTGTAAATTCGATAGGAAATATTATAGTGACTGATACGCGTAATCATCGCATTCAACTGTTTACCAGTGACGGAACTTACATAACGAAGTTCGTGTTTGAAGGTGCGAACCCGGCTAAAATGCTGAAAGGGCCTACGACTCCCAGAGGTGTGTGTTTTACAACATCGGGTAACATTATAGTGTCGGACTTTGAGAATCATCGGTTATTAATGGTGGACCCGTCTTTGGGTAAAGTGCTGCACTGTGTGGGTCGCGAAGGTTCTGGAATCGGTGAGCTCAATCGCCCATCAGGGATAGTGACTGACGATGACGGACGCATCATAGTCGCCGATTCCAAGAACCACCGTGTGTTAGTGTTTACGTCAGAACTGCGTATTCTGTGGGCCGTGGACCTGAAGAGCCCCGGCCTGGACGACAAGGACCGGCCGAGTGACGTGGCGCTCACGCCCGAGGGTTTCCTCGTAGTGCTGTTCGAGACGCTGCCCGACACCGCGCGCGACATTTCCTCCCACGGCAAGCAATACATCAAAGTATATTAATATTATATTACTGTACCTAATGTTAAGGCCAACTAAGTTCGTGGACCTAAGGTCTGCCGTATTTTATTTTGTTTCGTTTTATTTGTGATTTATTTGACAATGTGCCAATTTTATTATTAACGTTTGGAAAAATTCAATCGAGCATAGCTTGCGCGGAGAATCTTAGTTTGCACATCGACCTCACGTGGATGTGCGGATCATGTTCTCCGTGAGTCCTGATATATTTTTCGTTACCAGTACTTTGATTTTCTTTTCCGTATTTGACTAGTCTCTAAGGACCAAACAATGTTTGCAGTGTAATTTACGATGTAATTAGATGCCGCAATTATAAATAGCTGTCATTAATCTGTATAACTGTAGATCTCACCAAACTCATAGTCGGTGCACTAAATATTTAATGTCGATTACTTATAAATGTACTCTCTGGTCCGATCCCTGCGATGTATCGCTAATATAATCGAATAGAGAAATCGTAAAGATAAACTATTATAGAGAATCACAATGTGATGTAAAAGATGTTTTTATGTGAGATAAATTAAAGGATAACTTGAAAAGTATTTTTCCATAATGTTACATTTTGCGTTTTTTAACTTGGTTAATTAATTAATGCAGACGTTGATATGTATTTTTATGATAAGTTTTTTTGCATAATGATTTAGGTGCATATAATATTTTTATTATAGTTAAGCGCGCGCAAAGGCGCTGCTCGCGCTCGGCTAGAATTATGTTTGTATTAGTTACTTCTTATCGCTCGAAGGCTTCTTCTGTTTTTTTCGCGGCTTGATACGATGGGATGTGAAAATGTTTGGACGAGCAAAAGAATCAATGCAATAAAACTTTAAGACTGACTTTAGAAGACTGTCTTAAAGAAGTTGAGTTGCGCCGGCGCTTGTGTCGACCGGCGGACGGTGACAGTCGCGGCTGGCAGTGTCGCGCGATTAAACCAAAATTCTAAGTATTATTGAAACACTTAGCAAATGTACAAACGTACCTCGTTTGGGATCTAAGCTGATGATCTTATCGTCGTATTTGCTTATGAGACGTGATATTTTTATTTTCATACGTAAAATGTGAAAGGTTTTTTTTTAATTTTATTTGTAAATTTCCTTATGTCGCAAAACTGACTGCCGGCTTGATCGGGTTAATTAAACGTAATGTTAGAAATGAATTAGAGTGGAATGAGGATGGCATGACGTTCTTTTAAACTGATTTATTTATTTTGATAATTAGTATAATGCCTGTTGACGGCGTAAAGTCAACGTACGGTCACCCCGCGTATAAAATAAATCGGATAATGTGTTGTGAGTGCGTACAAGTTAGTTCCACGCATTTGAGTCTTATTAGCTAATTAATAGATAATCGTATCTAAATTAAAAATAATTTCGATTAGTTTTTATTCGCGTCGTCGTATACTAAATTTTTCGTTTTAGTTCAAATATTATAGTGAAATTAAAAAAAAATATTATTAAATCGATATGATATTTTTCAAAACGTATGTTAGGTGACATTGAGATACATCCCTATGTGTTCAGTCAGTATGTGTTCACTTAATATAATTAATTGTTAGATAAATAATTTAAATCTAAGTTGCATGCGAGACGGTCAGCGGTCGTTGTATTAGATTGTGTGCACTGTTCCTCCCGTCATGGTTTTCAATAATTTGACACACTTACTACCCTAGCATGAGTCTGTTATATATTATTAAATACATACTGTTACTTATTTTATTTTTTTCTAACGTCAAGTCTCAAAAACAATGGCTGATCTAAGTTATCCTACAATTTATCGTTTGCAAACAATTTGCGCAGTTTTTGATGAAATGTAGTTAGAGAATTGTTCAGTTAAGACAGATTGTATGAAAACCATGTACCTATGTATATATACGGGATTTAATCGTATAATATTTAATGTCTATCGGGAGCTGAGTGGGAGGAAAAGCTTTTGTTCTCAATATAATATAGTATATTTACGCCTGTGGCTTTGATTGAAGGAGGCAAAAGCTTTAATTTCGCGCTATGCCTCGTGCCTTGCCTCGAGGCAAGCTTACGTTTGAGGATGTTTACTTTCTCGAGCAAGCCTCCAAATGAGGAAGGAGGACATTTGTAACAAACATATTCTTAACATTTCTTTTGCCTAGACTCCTCCGCTGTTTTTTTTGCAGAATCTTTTCCTCCATTAAGCTTTTGATTTGCGTATTATAATATAATATTGTTAAAGCGTGTTAGACCTCAAAATATGTATAAGTAAATCAAATTTATAGTGAATTGATATTGATATAAAATTGCTTCAATCCAATTTTAGAAGGCTTACATGGACAAACTATACTTGCAAGTAGTTACTGCTTCAGTGTGCCCTCCTAATTGTGGCTAATTGTATAAAGTAGATACTTCACTGGAGTCTCACCAGCAGCTCGCAAAAGATTCGATTGTGTTGCGACTCTTACTTGTATTACCATTATTGCTTTCGATATAGGCAGAGACTAATTCTCATAATCCTAACTTGTACTGAGTAATTCGTGCGCGGTAGTTTGTCCGGTAACTCTTGTTATCCCTTCGCGGTAATTAGCTCGTGTATATTGCGTAATCAACGCTAGAACTTTCTCCCAATACACTAAACTAAAGCATAATAAAATTACTGTAAGTTACTATACGGTTAGAGATACATTTTCACGTTTGTACTTAGGATTATTCTAGCGTAAGTCTTCTTAAAATAATATGTGGTATTCCTAAAAATTCGATGCTTCAAACAAAAATTTTCTAGTAACGGTGTGGACAGTAGACATAAATTAAGGTACTGATAATTATAGATAACGTTGACTGGAATATGAGTCTGAAATTAAATACTTAAGATGGGAAAATTATTGTTTGAAGTCTAACTATGTGTCACAAGACGTTGGTAGGATTAATTTTGGGTGCGTTTTATTTATTCGTGGTCTAAGAACGCTCGCGTAGGTACGGTTTTCGCATTTATTAGCAGTCTTTCCCTTAATAGGATAAGTAAACAAATATATTACATAATATTCTTGTTATACGGTGCACTATGTGTGTCGTCAGCGCTTTAAGCCATATCTAATAGTACAATTTTGTAATGAAAACCCTGTCCGAACCGAGAGGGCCGTACTAAAACTTCTACAAATAAAACAATAAAGAAAATTATTATATAAAGGTGTAACGCTTGTGTCAAGCTAGTAGAACAGAAGCGCGGGAAGCAAACAAGATGGCGCCCGCAAATGTTGCCCGTGCTTGTTGCATTTATTACAACTTTAAAATGATCCCCTTTTCCATTTACTCGATGTACTGAGTGAATGAAACAAAATCAGTGTGCATTTTTTGCCTAAAATGAAAACATATAACATGAAAATGTGCTAGCATTTTCACGAAGGTCGTGCGCTCGTTGTACGGGGCAACTCGATAAGTGTGACCATGAAAATGTATCATACATTTTTTTCTTGCAAGAATATCCTATTATTATATTTAAATCTTCAATTTGTTTATGCATACCGTAAATATGTTGTGAAGATACAAATTACCACCTTCATTGATCGGACAGGCTTTTCATGACATGCTGTTCATGGGAACTTTACAAGAGCCCAGAAACATTACAAAGTGAATGAATACTTCTGGTTATCTGGTAGGTACAACTGTAGTAACTTTTTCGACTAATAATTGTAATCACATTTATCCCACTTAAAGTGAATTTATTCTTATTCAACATTTCGTAGTTTTGAAGCAAAGCTTCTCTTAGGCTAAGTACAGTCTTTGTATCATGTAATGTAACATCGGTTAACGTAATGGAATGTCATGGACCCGCGCACTCCATTACTGATAGACGATCAGTCATAATCGTGTAATGAAATGCTCGGTCTCCAACCAATGATTGTCTGATAACTGCCATAGAGTAAGTTTCTTTTCTTTGTTTGTCTTTCGTTCGTTGAACGTCCATGTAACATGTTACAGCACAGCGCTGATTACATTACACGTTGCACAAGCATGTCTCCACTATAACTTGTTGCAGTTAACGCATTTGAAATGTACATAAATAGACTTACTTTATTTTCTTATGCAGGTATGTAAATAAAATAGTGTGAATTGTTTACCTTAATATAATAAGATAATCACGTACCTATATATTAACACCAAGTTAGTTGAAATAGTTAAAGCGAAAGCCGTGCCGAGCAACGCGTTATAGTTAGGTTAAATATGTGCAGTGTCTTGCGTCTTAACGGTGTTGACGAATTCCGCATTGTTAATTCATAAATTAATAATGAAATATTTATCTTTTCCAATAAGTGATGGAATTAACGTTTACTTTTTGTTCAGTGCCATTATTAAAGTATTACGTTATTTTTAAAATAATGTGTTGCATGAAATGCATTTTTTATCATTATTATACTTTCAATTTTTTCTTGATTTCGATCACAGAATGTTTTTTAGCCGACAACGAATCTCATAATTATAGTAAATACTGATTCTATTGTCGTTTGGAACTTAGGTAACGGATTTGCAAAGCAACTCCCTCCATCTTGCGTCTGGTACACTCGTAGAGTGCCGCCGGCATGTCGTGAACGAAGTTTTAAATAATCCGTGCGATTGCTGTCTCAGAGCTTTGCAGACGGTACAGCAGGTGACATCTGACGAAGGGTATATTACGCGCTGGTCTTTGACTACCACATAACTACTAGTTACCTTTGTTTAAAATTGTAAATTTTATCATTTCACCAGACAAGTCGAGTATTGGTAACAACTAGACCTGAGGTCAATAATGTACAACTGAACTGAGAGATGCTGAAGCATTACTTAATTTTTTTTACGACTGCATTAGTTTTTATATAATTTGGTTATGTTTTATTTAAAATGATTTTGTAACTCAAATGGTTCTGTGGATTCACAAAGTGTGTTTACTGGTTTTCAGTTTGAAAGTGGAAGTAAAGTAACGAAGTGTCTCGTTGAATGTAACATTGTGCTGAATAAGGCATACAGACGACCTTGGTAAACATACTTCGGTGAGGATCACAAAATCAAAATGAATATTTTGTCGTAAAGCGATGTGTACTTTGTGAAATCTGCTAGCTGCTAGCAGTATAATTGTGGTTTTGTGATAAATACAATAAAATTGAGAACTAAATAATATTGGAACTTAATGATAATTTTTGTACAAGTTTTTTGATGTCTATCACGACTATTGTAAAAGCATTCGGAACATTCAGCAGTTAGTTGAGACACGTAACAATGTTGTGGTAAGGGTGTGGGAGCGAAGTGAGACGCAGCACTAAAACTGCATAATAATAATGATAAAATTATGAGATTTTAGCGAATATAATAAGCCATTTTCGTGCTATTTTTGTATCTTTAACTAGGAGCTTGTGTTGTGTTAGTCTTAGTGTAGAAATTTTGTGCATCCATCTTCCCTTCGCGAGTGTCCCTGCAGACGAGCTCGCTTCTTACAATAGATAGCGCATAGACAAGCTGGTCAATGTATGAGACATGACACTTGGCAGCTGTTGAGATGTCACGTGATCCAGCTGTGACAAACACAAGCCTAGCTTTTCTATTCGTTGTCGCCACACCTGATGCACCATGTCCATTAGCAAGTTTTGTTGCATAACTTTAAGTCCACAGCTGGCATGCTTTATGGAAACATTCACAGCTAGACGAGATGCTAACAACTAAAACCTTGCTGAGGTCAAGCGCAAATCTTGTCTTGTGGGCACCGTGCATTAGATTGTTTGAAGCGATGCTTGCTTTATTTCTAACACTAGTCTCGACAGGTGAGGACCACTACATCGTCAGCAAAGGGTGGATGAATGATATTGTCAATATCAATGTGTATGTAAGTAGTATTTTTGTACACGTGACTCGCTGGGAGTCAGGACCAACCTCTTTGGTCCTAGCTCCCCGCGAGACGCTTAGTGGTGTTCAAAGATCAACCATAAACTACCTCTTTTTTGTAAAGTTTTTAAGACTGACGGGTTGGCGTAGGCAACCATGAATGGTGGAATGGTGGTTTGATCACCGCTTTAGAAGCCTGTTGTCTACTATTTTATTTAATTTTTAGTTTTCTCTAGAATGTAATCGTAGAAGCGTCCATAGCACTGTCACGTTTAGTTTGACTTGAGCAATTGCATATACATATATTCATGTAGTGTAGTTCAGCTTACAATTGTCATAGCGAGTGGACAACAGTCTTGTTCTATTGTAAGCACCTAGCGGGAACGGCTGTGGAGGCTGTCGCCCGCGCCGCCCTGTCAGCCGTGATAGTGGGCGAGCGTGGACGACAGGAAGTGTAACTAGGGTAAGGCTCACAGTTATTTCCGCTAGATTATATTATCTACCTTAGCTTACGTAATTATTGTAATCATCTCTAATGTGTGTAATGAGACTGAATTTTTTTTTTGTAGTGTTCCTATATTTTAATTTAGACTATTTTATTGCCTACCGTATTTCATTAACTTTATTTTTTACCTTCGATACATATTCATGCATCATTACATTACATTACATTCATCCTTATAATCCTATCAATTTATGTACGACGCTATATAATGTCAAATTTTTGAAATTTTTTAAATGAATTTTGTATGAGAAATTAATCAAGTGATTGATAGAAAATGGTCTTTTATTTTTCTCCACACACTCGCCCTGCCGCAGTCCTCTTACAAAATAAGGACGCCCTCATTTGTTCTCCATTCTTAAATAATATTTTATAAAGCTAGGTAAACATATTTTGAAATCTGGTCCTTTGATAAACATTTCACTGATACAAAATTCAAAATACTCTATAACCAGTAAGTAGATATTTATTATACTTGGTGTAAGGGACATAGACGCGCAAACTGTTAAGTACATACGCCAACACATCAAGCTACTACAATCTGTCAAATTTCTTTAATAGATTTTCAGCTTTATCGCTAAAGCATTAGGTTCAAGGTTGATTGGGAAAATTTGACAGTTTCAGGTAGCTTGATGTGCTGGCGTCTCTACCATGAATTGAAACATTAATAAATCCTTTGACTTTGAGCCCTCAAAGCCAAAGGATTTATTTCAAGGAGGCACGGCACATAAAAGGCACTTGAATGTTAATATTTACAAGAAAATAGAAAATAATTGATTCTAGTTGCCTGTTCCAAAATGTAGTTCCGCTTAAAGAAGAATTGGCAAGAAGTTCCATAGTTACTCTTCATAAATGTTTTACAATATTTTGTTAGATCTAGAATCATGTATGCAACAGTTTGCGCGTTGATGTCACTCTAAGGAAAAGGGGAAAAATATACACGGTGTAATTCGCCGTGTATATTTTTAAAACCATCGCAATGAGAATTCTGAAAATATAAAGCCTCTGCTGGGACACAAGCCTCTGGCCTCACAAGCCTCCTGGGTAGTTGGTGAATGTATCTTCGAATTTTTATTTTCTTTAAACCAAAAATTCGAAGATTCGAAACATTGTGAGGATCGTCTGAACGTTTCGGTTTCCTCACAATGTTTTTCTTAAGGGCCGATTCACACCGGAACGGCAGCGACGCCAGAATGCACCATGATGTTCGTGTCGCCGCGAGCGGCCGCGGGCAGACGCGCGTAGCCGCGCGACCTTTTCAAGCGATACTTCGGTCAACGGACTCTTTTAATTATGTAGATAAAGTTTAAAATTATTTCACACTGAAAGTGCTCGCCGTTCCGCTGCCGGCCGCTGCCGTTCCGGTGTGAATCAGCCCTAACCCTTTTGCCCGGGTTCAAATCCGCGACCTATACACACGTAAGTCATGGTTGTTACTATTGGACCACCGGCCACCGTTCCATGGATAAACCATAACCAAACCGATTTGAAAAGTCTGGTGAACTGGCGTATCAAGCTATCTACCAATGTCTGTGTCATGTCAATGCCAAATTGCATGACGTATTAGATGGCGATACAATATTAGGAAAAGTAGTTATTGAGCAAGCTAAATAAATAAATAATACATACAATAATAGGAATAAAATACCCTAACATGGGCCATCAAGTCAGTGCGATGTTCTCCAGTTTGGGCAGATTCTTCGAGTACCCAGTGAAGCGGAAACCGATCTGTTTCTACAGACAGGAGGACTTTAGTGCAACAGGTTACTTTAGGGAACTGTTAAAAATGTAGTCACAAGCGCAGCTGAGCGTGGGTGAGCCTGGGTTCGATTCCCAGGTTGATTCAGTAGATAGTAGTTCAGAGTGGATTTGTCTCCGGTTAGTGGCACTGGCAATATAGGTACTTGTCTCTGCCGAATGTTACATAGGTCTTTATCACATCTAGCAAAATGTGTAGTCACAAGCGCAGCTGAGCGTGGGTGAGCCTGGGTTCGATTCCCAGGTTGATTCAGTAGTAGTTCAGAGTCTGGATTTGTGTCCGGTTAGTGGCAATTAGTTCTTATCACATCTAGCAAAATGTGGGTGTAGATAGGTACTTGTACACCTTTCCTTTTGGGAAATACAGGCGTGATGTTATGTGCTAAGTATGACGAAAGTACCCACGTGCTTTACCTATACAGGGTCAAATTAGATTATCTAGCGAAACTCCGCGGACGTGACTATCGATATCTAAATATGATAAAACAAAAATGAGGATGGCCGGCGCTCCCACGGCCGGACCAGGAAGAGGTGGCGAGACGATCTAGACGTGTACTGCAAGGGTTTGATCGACGTGGCGCTATAAAAGGATGCCTGGAAGGATTTGGGGAGGGCCTTTGCTCAGCAGTGGGACAGTGTGGGCTAAACAAAAAGAAAAAAAAAACAATAATTTGATTTCCTTATGCGGGATCATCGACTGCACTTTGTACAGACGCCAGCACATCAATCTGTCAAATTTCTTTAATAGATTTTCAACTTTATGTATAAAGCATTAAGGTACAAGGTTTATTGGGAAAATTTGACAGTTTCGGGTAGCTTGACCTGTTGGCGTCTGTACATATATCAGTTTATTATATCTGTACTTCGTAGACGTGATTGATTTCAATATGTAAATACTATAAAACAAAACAGATTTTCTCAACTCAAACTTCAAGTAACAAAACTACCAGCTGTCGTTGGCCCCAAAAAAATACATCAAATCATTTAATTTTTTTATTTTATCGTGTTCAGATATAATAATAAAATAATAATAATAAATAATAAAATAGTTTATTTCTCTCTCCACAAAGGTTAGCTTATAAATAACACCTTAAGACTAAACAATAAAAACAAGTATCGATACCCATCGTCTGCAGAATTTCGCTAGCTGATTTAATCTGACCCTGACGCTTCCAAAAGATTAGGTGTGTCATCTCAGTTTTCAAAAACAAATCGAACAAACAATAATGCAAAGAATTCTATCATAAATAGGTGAAGCTCATAGGAAGGTAGCAGATCAGCAGAGGAATATCCAGACGGACTACGACAAACTAGTCGATTTGTTTTATACGCGACTAGCTGAGCAACGCCAGTATAACCATGTAAGATGTTTTGCGAGTACTTTATTTGATGGATAAGAAAATTACCTATACTTTGAAATCACAAAAACAAATCACATGACGAATGGGAAAACATTAGCGCACCCTGAGTAAAGTCCTTACACAGAAATTTTACCCGTGACAGCTGCAACCCAACAGCAACTTTATTACAACAAAAAAAGATCCCTTGTGATTTTGACAGACTTGACAGTCGAAGCAACTCAACAGCAACCCTATTGCCGTGAGATTAAAGATCACTGTGATATGACTAACTAACTAACTATATAAATGAATACAAAAACAAAAGGATATTTAGGCGTCGAAGTACTCGTCCGCATCGCTTTCATCCGGAAACGTGCCCAGAAGACTGGCACATTGCTACGTTGAATGGCAATGCTAATTCTTTGGCCAAAGAGCGACGCGGACTCGGGGCCTCATGACCCGAGCGTTTCGACCCCAAATGGCTCAAAGCTGTAGTTACTCATAAGGTTACAGTATTTGCGCCGCATGAGGGTCTGTGATATTGACAGTGATGCAGAGGTAAAAAAAGCTTGTAAAAACTGAATTGACTTGGATTCACCCAAGCATCCCTATTCGCCCCATTACATGGTAGGTACTCTTATATAGGTAGGTACTTAGGTACCTATTTAGTGCCGATTTTAGAGGAGTTCTAGTCTTTTAAGTCCTGAATAATTAGCAAGCTCACTAAGAAAGAATTACTTGCGCAAGTCTACTTCTGCAAGTTTTCTTGTATGACACACACGCCTTCCTTGTATGACAGCCGGACGCGTATTTATAAACTTTTTAAGCACAGCGCCGTATAAGTGTGGGCTCAGATTATAGAATTCTATAATCTGAGAATGTGGGCATGAATAAGCGTTGTAAACACGGCGCTACGTCATTGCGAGTTTACGCGCACGCAGTCTTCGAGTGAAACACGTGTGTTTCACTCGAAGACTTCTTTCTGGAAACTGCCTACATTTGGTGTGTATTTTTCGTCGTTACACCAGTGCGATTTACAAACTTGGTTTGTTTTAAGATAAATTCGGTTCCTTGCCAAAATAACACTTTCACTTTATCTCTGAAATGGAATTCGAGATCAAAACTGTATAACAAATTTGAAGGTGTTGATAATTTGAAGTAATAAATACAATTGTGTAGTTTGTCGAAAAGTACTATAATATACCTAGTGCTAAAATTGTAGGTAAACACACTTATACAGGTAAAATTATAATAATGCACACAGCTTTTAGCTTTAAAGTCACGTAAACTACGATCCAAGAATAAAATATATGTAACTGTTTGATATTAAATCGTGCAAATTATTTTTATAATACTGGTAATATTGATATTTAGGTGATTGATGTTTTAATTTCATTAGTTTACGACGAGACCTTAGGCTATAACATGTTTAATTTTGCGTGTTTTAAAAAGTACGAAATTGAATAACATTAAATAACTAGGGAAATGTTGACTACCCTTGAAACTTCACTTTGGCAAGAACATTTCTTTGTTAGAAAACAACACAACATTTCTTTGAACATTTCTTTGTTCATTGATTTGTTTGTTTCTTTATAAGATAAAATAAGTTTTTGAGTGTCAAAAATTTTTGACGCTCAAAAACTTATTTTAACTCGAAAATTAAATTCCAGATCAACAATGTCCCAAAACGCCTACTTTAACCCGCGTTTTTTACAGACGCCAGCACATCAAGCTACTACAATCTGTCAAATTTCTTTAATATATTTTGAACTTTATTGCTAAATCATTAAGGTTCAAGGTTGATTGGGAAAATTTGACAGTTTCGGGCTAAGCTATGATCTGCTGGCGTCTGTACTATTATGGTAAAGTGTAATTATCTGGTATGGTAGGAGATGAAGGAGAAAGATCGACGTTGGAGTATGCAGAAGGTGGTGGAGCGCTTCCCCGGCTGGAACGAGGTGACCATCGCCAACCTGCACAGCCTGTTCCTACTCTTTGACAACCAGTCCAACGGCATGCTCGGATTTGATGATTTGTTAGTCTTACGTTTTATGATTTAATAGCAATAGGTAGATACTTACTAGTCTATAGGTCTTATGAACTTAAAGCTTTTTTATGACAGTGATAGCCGAATGATCATTTATTTTCATTCAAAAGAGGCTACAACACTTTCAGACTGTTTTATTCATTTAACCTTTTTTGTACACACATATATAAACAGACAAGAAAAAACAGAACAGAAAAAATAGGTGATGCTTATTTCATAAGAAATCTCTTCCAGCATACCTGCGATAGGAAAATAGATACAGAGATGTAGACAGAGCGTGTGAAAGAGTAAAGGGAGACAAATACATAAAAACAAAAAAGAATCACTTCAAAAACTAAACACAAATTATGAGAATATACTTACATACAAATAAACATACATACATACATACTTCTAAAATAAATATCACTAGAATGATAATAATTATAACATACTTAAAATAATAAATACATACACAACTATGATGAAGTGGACAGACGGTGCAGTTCTTTTATCCTTCTTTTAAAAACTGCAACATGGCAGTCCCTAATGTCAGGCGGTAGTGAATTCCACAACCGCACCGCGTGCACTGTGAAGGAGTAGGAGTAGAAGTCGGTGGAGTGTTTTGATTTGAGAACAAAAAAACGCCGCTGATGTTTTAGGCGAGAAGATTCGACTAGCACATTTCCTACTTTGGGAACAGCCTATGTTCCGAGGAAACGACATTCACTACCTAGGTCCGTGCCCACGGCGACAAATCAAGCTATACAGTCCGTCTATCCAGTTTAAGCTGACTTCTGATTGTACGAAAAACCTATACAGTTATAAGTTTTTCGTACAATCAGTAGTCAGCTTATAGGTACTATTTATGTATAGCTTGATGTGTTACCGTGCACCTATCTGAGTATCCAAAAACTAGATACAATTTAATTGGCATTGTTTTAAGAACCTACACACTTGCTGCTTCATCATGATAGCTATGTCTTGATATTCGTCATCCCTATTTAGCGGGGCAGTGCTGGAGAGTCTGGGCGATGAGAGCAGCATGGACGTTCGTAAGGAGAAGTTCAATTCAGCAGACACGGACAACGATGGCTGGATCACTTACGACGAGTTTCTATCGGTAAGCGCATGAATAAGCACCAATTTGGGGCACTGATCTAGTATACCTACCTAATGTTTTAGAAATTCGTTGAACGTATGTGCAGTGCGAATACGGCGTAAACGAAAAGTCAGTCAGTAAGTCTTCAGACGACAACTGGATTAACTGGGCAAAACGTGACTACCTCACGCTTAACTTTTTAATTAATTCGTGCTCGTATCGATTTTTTAGCAAAAAGTTATTTCCTTGTTCGAAGTAATTTTCCTGTACATATATGATTCTATTGATGGATCGATAAAGTATAACGTCTATGAAGTCTACGTATCGTCCTCACCAGCCTCTGCGTAGAACCTAAGTAGCGTTTACTACACGATTACGTCAACCAAACGTCTTCGCTGCAACGACGACGTCTACGAAACGTCTCCGTCGCTACGCAATGAAGTCTGCGAAAAGTTTACGCCGCACGACGACGGCTACGAATCATATCCGACGCTACGCAATGATGTCTACGAAACGTATCCGACGCTACGCAATGATGTCTTCGCCGCTACGACGTCTACGGAAAGACTACGCTGCTACGACGACGTCTACGAAACGTCTCCGTCGCTACGCAATGACGTCTACGAAACGTATCCGACGCTACGCAATGATGTCTTCGCCGCTACGACGTCTACGGAAAGACTACGCTGCTACGACGACGTCTACGAAACGTCTCCGTCGCTACGCAATGACGTCTACGAAACGTCTCCGACGCTACGCAATGAAGTCTGCGAAAAGTTTACGCCGCACGACGACGGCTACGAAACGTATCCGACGCTACGCAATGATGTCTTCGCCGCTACGACGTCTCCGGAAAGACTACGCTGCTACAACGGCGGCTATGAAACGCCTACGTCGCTACTAAAACGTCTACAAAACGTCTACGCTGCTACGACAGCGCCTACGAAACGTCTACGTGGCGAAACGTCGACGCTGCATCTACGTGAAGTTTACACGTTCACAGTCTGATCTCAGTCTCAATCTGTCAAAAATACAAGTCAAACAAATGTCAAAATGTAGGGAAATTAGTTCCCTTTATTTTTGACATTTGTTTGTCGCCGAGATGAGGCTGCGACTATATTTTGAACGTTTTAAATTACGAGAATTGACCTTCTGATCTGTGCTTATATTTACGCTACGCTGGAAAAATGCCCATTGCTGCTCCTGATAGATTTCAAATCATTCATCTGCAATTATTTCGTCAAAAATCTTTGTTTATATTTTCACTTCGAACCATGTTTGCAGTTGGTGTACAACTTCAACCCGGGAGAAGAGGGCCGCGTCGCCGGACTGGCAGCCCTGTGCAATGATGTCGCAGAGAACATACAGTTTGTGAGCAACCTCACCGTCGGGGAGCAGCTCGAGTATGGACTGTTTTAAATATACACAGTTGTTTATGTTTGTAAATGGTGTTTTATTACGCAAGTGTTCATTCTATCTATTTAATGCTCGTTTCACTAACACTAAGCGTCAAAGAAAAAGGCGCTGTTGGATTTTCGCCACTCAGCTCAGCGCCGAAAGTTGAAAATCCAACAGCGCTCTTTTGTTTAGGCATTAATTTAGGTGTCGCCTAGTGTTAGTAAAAACATATGTGTATATATGTGTAGCAGGGAATTTATTTCTGTCGTCGCAATGGGACATGCGTTTAGCTATAAAGCCGCAGCCGCAATAGTAACGCGATGGCGAATGGCGATTAGGTTTAAACAAACTCCAAACAAATTACTATGGCAGTAACCGCATCACAAAAGCAATGATTTTTCGCGCATCGCTGTTTTATCGCTATCCGGTTACCAGTGCGGTCGCGGACTAAGGCTACGTATGCACTGATAGGTGGCTGCTTAGCGCCTAGAACCTAGTGACTTAACATTTGTTCGATACACGCTAGGCAACTAGCGAAGGTGCCAAGCGGTACGGCCGGTTGCAAAAATTCTATTCTATTCGTTTCATTTCGTTACTCGCAAGATGGCTCACTAGGCGCTAAGCAAGCCACCTTTCAGTGCTCAGGCAGCCTTAGGGAATGTTGAAACAAATAAAAAGTGTTCCCAACCGCGCGTCTTTAGCCAAAACCCCTTCGAATGTTACAACACGCGGGCCTAGAGACTGTCAAAATTTAGAAGATGGATCAATAGTTTGTCGACCTATGATCAAGCGATGGCAGTGAAGGACTTGTTACCAAGGGCAAGTCCCTCGTTGCCACAAGCGTACCCCGCGTTTCTCCGATCCCTTAGATCACACCCTTCCTTTATACCCCTCTGGTTCAACCGGTCAAGCCTACGCGGGACACCACGCCCCTTCATGACGAATACAACAATATTTTTATTGAAAGTTACTCGTAGTTATACCTAATAATGCGTTTGGCTATATTGGCCTATATTTAGATATCGAGTTGTTAGTCAAAATAACGGTTGGCCGCGATAGAATTGTTGGTATTTTTTTAAATCAAAACACAAGTAGCGTTGGGTTACGACATACAAAAACTCGATGTAATGAATAACATTTTTATTTAATCTTAAACATAGTAGTATTGAAGTCCTCTGTACAGACGCCAGCAGGTCAAGCTACCCGAAACTGTCAAATTTTCCCAATCAACCTTGAACCTTAATGCTTCAGTAATAAAATTGAAAATCTATTAAAGAAATTTGACAGATTGTAGTAGCTTGATGTACTGGCGTCTGTACAAATAAAACAGTGTACTCGTTCACTGCTACGCTTCCTCGCATAGGCATAGTGATAAGACAGCCTGAACCATTAAGGGCGAATTTTACCAAACTGTTTTACCTGATATAAGTGTTATCCGGGGAATAAATATTGAATTTTTGACAGTTTTACCATATTAGAACTGTCAGATGTCGATTTTATTCCACGGATAAAGGATTTCTGACTTTGTCAAAATCAACCCTAAGGGAGAAGCGCCAGGGTATTCCGCGAAATTCAAATTTTCTTAGGTTTTTTGCAATTATGAATTGTAATAATTAATATCTAGTCCTGTGGTACACATTTTGAATCACAATCCGAAAAAAAAAATAAGGCAATTGCTAATCCATTGCTCCATATGTCTGAGAAATACGTCTGCTCAACAGCGTAAATAACGCTATGAATTTTGTTGTGCTGTTAAAATTGAAAGCATTGTGGTGTGTTACGCAAATTCCCCGCCGCGTTGGTCGGATTAAACGGTTGTCAATAGCGGAGCTGATCATCATCACTAAGCGAGTCCACGTCGCTCAGTTCGTTAAGGCTGGGGTCACACGCGAGGCACCGCGCGCCCGCCTCCTTCCAGCACTCCGCACAGTATACAAATGGACACTTCGGCACGCAGCAACAGTGCCAACGACTTGATGACTGCTGCCCTGAAAATGTTGATAAACATCACTATGGCTGCGTTTCAAGAGGTTAAAACCTAAGACGGTAGGTACGGATTTTCGGGAATTTTAAATATTTATCTTCTGTCCTTTTCTTAATGAAATAGAAAGAAAAAGATGCACTGAACTTAAATTTAGTTTAGTTTGTGAACAAGGGAATCGGTGACAATAGGTACCTATCTATATCCAATCTGCAATAGCTGCCACTAAGTTATGTTTCCTTGAAAGTTCTCATGAGTATGATACTTGTTAGTGGATACTAACTACCCTTGGTCTTGTGAGAGGAGTGATAAAGTTGAATTAAGACAATGAAACGGAATCGGGATGTACGGCAACTCTTTATTTAGGACAAAATTTAATATCTAGATCCCTCACTGGCTAGACCTATAGGAAAATCGTCCTTAATTCAGAATCGGCCGTAGCGGCGGTCAGTGTTCCTTCCCAAAGCTTCGATATAAGCTACAATCTACATAGTTACAAACTACTTTCCCACCCTCATCGTTCCTAGGTTCCGTCTCCCCACAAATGAGGCAGGTCATCCTTGCAGCGGGCAGGGCATTTAGCCAGCCCAGCAGGTAGGGAAACTTCATCCTCAAACTAAGGAGGTTCTCGCCCGAGAGGTAGTGTGCGCGCACGGCTTGGACCGCTTTCCTGAATGTAGATAGAAACAAACAAAACTGAAAAAAAAATATTTTTAGGACAGTTACAATATAGAAGAAATACTGAAAAAGAAAAAAAGAAAAGAAATATCGTAGTATTTTCAAAATTTCTGTCCATTCTGTTGTGTGTGAAAACGTCCTCTTGAATATTAACCAAGAAAAATGCATTGAAGTGATCAAACTAGTATTATTATCCTTGAGCAACATTTTTTTCCAGATGGGTTTCAACATTACAGATCTTAAAAATAGATGGGGAATTTAATTTTTATTTCTAGGCTTAAGCATTTATTAATTGTTTTGCTTAGTTTAGAGTTTATTGTTTTAAGTATTTTTTTTTATGTTAATTTATTTAAGTTTAATTGATTATGATATACAGGGTGGCCGGAACATTGACGTCCAAAAATAAAATTTAGGTCCCTCGTATCGTGGGGTATCCGAATCACCCCCATGTATGTTCCGCGACTTTTCATAGTTTTCGAGTTACGAATTTTTTTCTGATTTTTTGAGAATGATCGACCTGACCAATCTAAAAAATGGCTTTGTCGAGATTTTTTTTTTGCAACTGAATCTTCGTGAGTAGTACCTACTTTTATGCATAAAATAATCAGCTTCGTAACTGTGATGAAAGTTATGAAAAAGTTGGTCTAAAGTGAAAAAATTACGTTCGGTAAATTATGGCTTAGCATTTTAACTTTAAATAAAAAATTTAAACAGGAAATTTCATGGTTCCCAAGTAGGCTTCAAGAATGCGCCAGACTCTCAGCTTTCATAATCATAAAAAAATTAGCACTTTAGACCAACTTTTTCATAACTTTCATCACAGTTACGAAGCTGATTATTTTATGCATAAAAGTACTACTCACGAAGATTCAGTTGCAAAAAAAAAAAATCTCGACAAAGCCATTTTTTAGATTGGTCAGGTCGATCATTCTCAAAAAATCAGAAAAAAATTCGTAACTCGAAAACTATGAAAAGTCGCGGAACATACATGGGGGTGATTCGGATACCCCACGATACGAGGGACCTAAATTTTATTTTTGGACGTCAATGTTCCGGCCACCCTGTATATATATATTAATAGTATTTTTAGTTTTTTCAGTTTGTGAAGGGGCTTTAGGTTTATCCATTTTAGTTTAAAAAAAAATATGTTTATTTCTTCAGTCTCATAAAATTTTCATATACCTCGTGCCTCTAAGCACAAGCGTGTAACAAAAAAAATCATAAAGAAGAAACTACTCACATATTTACATGTTCTAGTTACACAATGTCTAAGACTATAATTATGATGTAAATGATATAAAATATAAATAAATAACCTAATCTATACTTATAATAAATCTGTAGAAGTGAAAATTCTGTACATTGAAAATATCAAAAAAATAAATGGCAGGGGGTGCTATTAGACCGACACCGAACCCAAAAATGTGATTAAAAAATTTTTTGTCTGTCTGTCTGTCTGTCTGTTTGTTCAGGCATCACTCAAAAACTACCGGTTCGATTACGATGAAACTTGGTATAATTATTTTTTAATATCCTGGGCACCACACTGGGTACTTTTTATCCCGGAAAAGTATATACAATAAAAAACAAACTTAATTTTGCGGTTCGATCCCTAGATCCGATTACTGTACCAACCGCAAATAATAAGTTTGTCGTAGGTTACGCCACCCGCACTGGAGTTCACTAAGGGGCGCTGCACACGGCTAAGATACTATAATATTTTATCTTAAGATACAATAACGCAAAATCCCTAAAAACTAATATCTTAGTTTTTAGGGATCTTGCTTATTTATTGAGTTTAGATTAGTTATCATCAGAAATAGGTTTATTTAGGTAGGAAGGTATTTTATTTTCTGTTGAGTTGTTTGAGTGTTTTTTTTTTTTAATTAGGTAGGTACTTAGTTTTACTTTTATAAGGCGTAGACGTAAATAATAAATAATGATTATCTTATATCTTAATCATTATTTTCAAAAACAACTACCTTTTGAAGAGTGAAGTGGGGTCTTAAAAAATAACAGATTGACTAAATGCGTATGAAAATGAAAATATACACGCTAAGTACTTATGTAAAAAACATTTTTTTTTATTTTTGTTTGTCTGTTTGTTGCGGCTAATCTTCGAAACGACTGGACCGGTTCTGACGGGACTTTCACTGGCAGATAGCTGATGTTATGGAGTAACATAGATTTAGTTATTTAAACTTTTTGCATACAAAAAAGGTACAAAGGCTGACTTAATGCCTTAATAGGCTGTATAGGCTACTTTTTGTTTCGGTAGCATGTTCCCGTGGGATAATTTCCGACATCCACGCGGGCGAAGCCGCGGGCAGAAGCTAGTGTATAATAATAATAACATTATTTTAATATGTCTTCCATTTCGTTCAGTTTTGTTATTATTTATTGTAACACTAATATTAGTAGATATTTGGGGTTTTCAACTGGCAAAATTCTCCATTTAAAACCGTCCAATCAGATGACAACAGAACGTCTCACGTCTGCGGCCTGTCCACTATTTTGACAGCGGGTGCCACCAACTAGTGTTTGTTCCTGTGCAGTGTTTTTTCAACAATAAATTGTTCTTTTTGGTTTTTCAGCTATAAAAACAACGGTAAGGCTATCTCTTATTATTTTTGCGTAAATATAAAGAATAATTTTGACCAAATATGAAAAAGAAGCTGGATAAATCCAATATGATTCTTTCTAACCTCCAAATGTTTGAGGTTGTAATTCATCATGATTGATTTCATTTTTCTAACGATTTGTTAGGTTTTTTTGTTGCGTAACAAAAATGAAGTAAAGCCGATTTCATACAGAATTATTATGTTTATATAATTTATAATTTATTAAATAGGTATTTCAAAAATAAAATAAGTAGGTAATAATTTTTTTAAAACTATTTACACTATTTTGTCAAATATCAGAGTCAATCTCTTGGTGACTTAACAAACCTATTAAATCCGAAACGTTACGTTTCGTCAAATGACTTGACTAAACATTTTCCAGAAATGATTGGTTTTACTTCTTTGCCAAACACAGAGAGAGAAGGAGAGCCATGTATGTTCCTCTAAATAAAAAGAAACAGTTAAATCCTGGGTAGGTTATTTTTTTTTTATCTCGGCGACAGTGACGTAAATTAAGTAAGTAGTTGTAGAGTGAAGGACAACACAGTGTCTATAGACACTGTGTTTTTTATTTGTTTTATTACCTTTCCTTAGCCTTTTAAAAATAAAAGTTTTGCTGAAAAATAATTCCATTTAACAATTATTTTTGTAATGACGTATTTATGGTTATTACCAATTTTTAACTATGTTCCTCGACAAAATGTTTATTTTGATTGGGCTAGACATGTCAATAAGTAATAAAAATACACAATTTTGAGACTAATTTTATGACTGTAATTCAATGGACTGATTATTATTACTAATAAATGATTAAAATGCGATTTCGTTGTTTTAATTATCTTCTGTGAAATAGCCCTAATATTTCCTTTTTGTTATTTTTTTGTGACATTGTTCATTCTTGTAACGGTAGGTATTCGTTTTGTTTCATTTTTGTAATTGTACAAAAATTTTGAAAATCACCCATGTTTGTAATATCAAAATAACAGCTTTTCACTAAAAATAAAGTAAATTTATTAACTTTAACAATAAACATAATATTTAGAAATTTCTAATACTAAATAAACTACAAATTATTAAAATAAAAATATAATATCCTATACTAACTAAAACTATTAAAAAACCAAAATATAGCGACAAAATAATCCTTCGCATCGCTGTCGACTGGTAATGTACCCAAGAGACTGGCGGCATTGCCACGTTGTATTTTCACTAAAATGCATGTGAAAGTATATGCGGTACCTACTTATAACAAAAAAACATATTTATTTTTTTGTCGTCTGTTTGTTCCGGCTAATCTCAGAAACGAAACAGAACTGTACCTATTTTGACGGGACTATCACTGGCAGATAGCTGATGTTATAATAACTAACATAGGCTAGTCCCGGTAGCACATTCCCGTAGGATAATTTCCGACATCCACGCGCGCGAAGTCGCGGGCAGAAGCTGCAGATAATCCCTACCAAGTTCTAATTTATCACCACCGACGTGCGAACAACATGTAGTTATTAATACTAAACCAGCGTATTTCTTTATTGACTTACTAACATTTGAAAATGCGGTAGGCAGGCTAACCGTACCTGCGCAATGTTTTATCCATTTTCATCCGTTTCTTGAGAATATCGTTGTAAAGATGCAATACGCGCTGCTTCTCCCGAAGAGGATAAAAGTAACTGCAGATTTGTCTGAAATGATTTGCATCGTTTTCACGAGAATGAATTTGAATGGTTATAAAAACCTGCAAAATGCCTAGACAAAGATAGCGAAATCGGCACCTGGACTCTAAGTGTGCATACACACGACCGACACGCGTCATCGGCGGAGATAATTGCAGCCGTCGACAACGTGCCGCGTGTGTTTTTGAATACGGTGCTCAAAGACACTAGCGGTATGTTGTCGAAGGTTGCAATTGCCTCTGCCATTGACGCGTGTCGCTCGTGTATATGCGCACTTACTGAAATAGTTGCTTAAAAAGTTCTCTGCAGTAAAAGGAAAATCGGGACCACACATAAGGAACAAGTCAGTTTTGCTTTTTTTCTGCTTTACCTTCTGAGCCTCATCGTATATGGGTTCACATACAGCAGCAACAGTATCCACACGTATCCTCCATAGATTTTGACGAAATAAATAGGAGGCATGGCGCGCGGCTGCGGCACACATAGCTCGTTGGTGACCTCGCGACGTACCCCCTGGGTTGACGAGAGGTTTGAGATCAGCTTGCGCAGAAGGGTGGCTAGCAGGCCTGTGCCTTCTACCTGAGGGTGAATTCAGGTAATAAAGTAATGGGGTTTTGACTGATAGACGTGGAACATTTGAGGAAACGGAGGGATCCTGACATTCTTGATCAATACTAGTACAAACGCCTGGTTAAGGTTAAAGTTTGGTGCCACAAGTAGACCTACTTTGGAATGGCCTATGTCTAACAGTGGAATAAGAAGAAAGAATACTCGAGCGAAAATGATTCATAGAACTTCATTTAAATATTCATATTTGAAGGATTTTGGTTTTTTTTATATTTGAAGGATAAACGAGTACCACCGACAGGAAACTAGGTGGCGCGGACCCTAAGACGCTACTGCTCAACTTTTCGAGGATAAAAAACTCAGCAGTTTATCACCTCAATTTTCAAATCCTGCGTCCCTTGCTGCAAGATCTCAACCTGGGCATGCTGGCGTACCACATCCAGTGCTTCATAGAACAGGCGGTCCAGCATCACGAAGGTGGTGGCCGTCACTACCTCTAGCATCACCTTCAGTATCTGCGTCACAAGTTTGCTGTGCGGCGACGTCGAGTACCACATTGAATGTATGTCTATGTATTTGTATCGCTCCATCTAAAAAGCAAAATTGTTCATCGCTAATTTGAGGTGGACACCGTGTTCTTTTGTTTTGTTAAACCAGACCAACTCGGACTCGGACGGACGGACTCCTACGCTCTCGCTGACGTTCACAACACACACACACACCCCAACATACTCACACTCTCTAGCACACACCCACATTTACACTCTACACTCTATTTTGTAAAAAATGATATATATAATTGATTAGATTTTTGTTGATTTATATTTTGTTACTTTCGATATTATTTCTTATTATTTTGTTATATAATTGATCTCACACTGTTAATTTTATTTTGCTTAGTTTGATCTCACGATGAATGTAATGCATATCATAAGTTCTTTTATTTTATTTTATTTTAATTAATTTTAGTTTAATTAATATTTAGTTTTTGTTCTCCTATCTTGCAATAATCATTATGTACCACACTTTGAAAATGTCGCAACTCTGACTCCCAAGATACAGGCAAATGCCTAGTTTGGGGGTCGCCGTCTATTCTATTCTTGTACAAATTGTGATAAATAAATAAATAAATAAATAAATAAAAAAAATAAAAATACTTCTAATATAGGCCGACCGCTTAACTGAGACGTTGCCTGAGGTAGCTGTGCGGTGCGGGAGTGGTGATAGTTGTCACAAGTTGACGAATCACTGAGCTCTCGCATCATGTCACCACACCCTTTCCGCACCGCGCTGCTTCCTCAGGCAACGTCTCAGTTAAGCGTTTGGCCTATAAACCTCATGACTTACATAAAAAATGTTAAAAATATCAAACCTATACGTATCTATCGCAAAAGGGTTTTTGGCATAGTGAGTCATAGCAGTTAACATGATTCGGAACCAATTTTTACGACCAGCATCAATTTTTACGACCGTAAGTAATATTTGAAGTCAGATTTAAAGGTTACTCCATTTACTGGTATTCAGCTGCATCCAGTTAGACTAGAAGCCGATTTCAATATAGTTGGAAAAAGGCTAGACAGATGTACAGACGCCAGCAGGTCAAGCTACCTGAAACTGTCAAATTTTCCCAATCAATCTTGAACCTTAATGCTTTAGCAATAAAGATTAAAATATATTAAAGACATTTGAAAGATTGTAGTAGCTTGACGTGCTGGCGTCTGTACTATCACCAAAACCTATATCTGACCATTTTGAAAACAAAATCCCGTGCACATGACGACCACAGCTGCGTCCGTAAGTTATACAAAAGAGGATCCTTTTTAGTTCGACTAATAATATGCGTTGCAAGCAGGAATAGTCCTTACCGTGGTCAGATATAGATTCTGGCGATAGTACCTGTAGTAATGCGTTTTAACGTTATTAGATATCACCTTCACATTACCTTCTTCAATGGCAACAGCGTGACCTTATCCTTCTTCTTTCTCTTTTCGTCCAACTGCTTAAAGTATCCCGTAATGTACACGTTATCGAAGTGAATGCTGGTGAGATACATCTCGTGATACGTCACGGCAGCCATGACGATGCGTAGGAACAGCAGGGCCATGCAGACGTTGAGGGCGACGAAGACCACTCCCATTATAATTTGCTTCTCTTCGAAGGAGTGTAGGACGCGCTCGCCTGTTTCTTTTGCGTCCTGGGGTCGTGTTATGAAGTATTAATGTCATCATGATTCCAGTCCGAAAAAGGGATGGTGCTATCGGATGTATACCTCCGGCTCTCTGTCGCACTTCGCACTCTCTCTCGCATTTAAAATGAGTGCCTAAAAACTAAAATTACCTAATTATTACTAAGCCCTACGGTACCTACAAAGTTATACCGTGGATAAAAATAAAACATGCTGAATTGTCGCCGATCTATAAATCATGATTCGATAACACTTGACCGGTCTATGTGGCGACGCTTACCTATATAGAGGCATGAGGAACAGGGTGTAAAGTTCACTCATCCTCCATAGAAGAGGGAGGATCCCCGACTAAACGGGTGTCGTGTATGGTGGGCAACTGCCCGACGATTTATGTCGGGGACGTTGTATATAGGTACGCTAGTTGCGCGGTAAACTTTGCTTGTGAAATGCTGATGACGATAATTCCACATTAAATTACCTGGATATCATACAAGTTGCGCTCAAATGTAACTTGGTATTTCAGGTTGACATGATTTAAACCACCGCTTAGTTGTCGTTGAGCTTTCTTTAGACCGACATACCCTTCGCCGAAACCACGGTCCATCTGTAAATGTTTATTATATTTATAATCGGACTAGCAGCGCCCCGCGGTTTCACCCGCATAAGTTTCGATCCCGTGGGAATATCAGTGTAAAAGGTATTCTATATTTTAATTCTCGATATAAACTATCTGTGTGCCAAATTTCAACCCAATTCGTTCAGTAGTTTTTGCGTGACAGAGTAACAAACATCCATCCATACAACATATGAAGCAATGGATTAGCAATATCCTTCAAAATGATTCAGATTGTGATTGATAGTGTGTTATGTAATTAGGGTGCAGATCCTCGACTAAACTATGTATCTAAGTCTTACCTGTTTCCTACTATCACACATATCACTCTTCTGGAAGGCCTGCATAAAGTTGCAGATATAGGTGAGCTTCAGAGGCGAGCACAGCATCCAAGCCGTGGTCTGAGGCATACTGTGATAACATTTCTCGTACGCTGTGGTAAAGGCTTCAGAGCACACGGCCGCCGCCAGGGTCAGCTGGTACTGACATCTGTGCTCCAACTTCATTTCATATATCTTTAGATAATGGTCTTCTTTGTTTGTACAGGGTGTCTGTCTAAAATAAATACACAAATAATGATGGTAAGTATTGGTTATTCATCTGCCTAGCCCTTTTCTCAACTATGTTGGGGTCGGCTTCCAGTCTAACCGAATGCAGCTGAATACCATTACATAGAATGTATTGTTTATTAGTTAGCTTTTACTTAGCCAGATCAACTATTGATTTTATCTTAGAACGCCAGATCGACGTGGACGTCTCCATTGAGTGTTTTGAAGTATACAGACTATAGAAAAATAGGGCTAAGTGAAGTTCGCAAATTAATTCCTGATCGGAACAAAAACAATTGTACAGTCTCACTCTGTAAATGTACCACGATTCAAATCTTGGACCCGGACTCCCGGCGACATTTCCAAATATTGAATTAAGACATGATAAAACCAACCAAAACTCATTTATTCAAACAAGGCTGAGAATCAGCACTTTTTGAACGTCTGTACCTACATGAGACAGTCCCCCAAAACGCCTGCCCTTCACCACTTCCTATAGTGCTTTACTAGCAAAAAGAAGTGGTGCAACAAACATTCCAGAAGCACAGCTGTATGTTCATTTAGAAGAACTGGATTCTATACAATAGTACGCTAAGTAATACTAACTGATACTTGAGCTCAATGTCTCTAGACCGCGAGCCCAGTTTCAGCAAGCCATCCAAGTTGTCAGTCTGCTGTCGTTTAATGTTCACCTCTTCCATGTCCTCTATTTCTTGTTTTATGGGAGCTACTATATCATGAATTGATCTGGAAGCAAATCATCACCGAAAATCCATTATCGCCTGTGATACGCTAAAACTTAGTAGCATAAGCAGCCTATAAAGTTCCCACTGCTGGGACACCGGGAGTGGATCTACCACGCGGGCTCAGTGCGAGTTGGTATATGTCACATGTCTTCGATTTTAAGGTTCTAGGATACGCCGGTTTCCTCATGATGTTTCCTTTACCGTTTTGAGAGCAGTGGTGACGAAATTATTTATACAAACCCACTACTCTAAAACTTAACTTAATCGCTCTCTGCACTAAACTGTCTTATCTAAATTTTGGCGAAGCAAAATGTTTTCTTCGAAAAGAAAACCTCGCAATAAACATGCAAAAAATGTTTTTTTATAAAATTGCCTACTAGATAGATGGTAAACGATGACTAATAAACGAAATAAATATCCTTTACACATAATTTTGTTTGTACATAATTTTGTTTTCGACATCTGACGAGGTTTTCCCACGTTGTCAATTGTATGAGAATAAACTTATGTGTTCAAAGCATTATCAGTTTTTTCAGTTTTTTTTTTCAAATTTAATTATAGTACAGGGTGGGAAACTTAGAGGTATTAGAATTTTTTTTAGCCGCCATTTTGTTTTGGCGGCAAATATGACAGTTGTTTCATGAAAATTATTTTGTGTAGATACGGCAAATTTGTTATGGAGCGTTTTACGACTGAACAAAGTGTTTTAATTATTAAAACATTCTACTCAACCCAATCATGTATTGCGGAAATTCTAAAGAAATTGCGGCCATTTTTTGGTCGAAATCACTTACCTTCAAGGCTGACAATAACTCGTTTAGTGATCAAATTTGAGCAGCATGGCATTGTAACAGATAAAGCAATTTTCTTATATCAAGTGAATCAGTTGGGCTTAGGAAACACGTGGTTCTAACAAGACGGGGCCACATGTCATACGGCACGAGCCAGAATCGAGACGAAGAAAAGAACGTTTCCGGGTCGATTAATTTCGAGAAACGGTGACATTAATTGCCCCCCAAGATCCCCGGATTTAACAGCACCTGACTTTTTTTGTGGGGCTATCTAAAGGAACGTGTCTATGCTAACAGGCCAATGAAGCTTCAAGAATTAAAACCAAATATCTGAGACACTGTCACTAAAATAACGCAGGAAAATTGAAATTCATTTTCATTTTCATGAAATTTTCATGAAAAACGCAGTGAAAAGGGTTCACATCTGCCATGCTGCTAGAACATTTGTCAGAGATTATTTTCCATACTGAATTGCCGGCCCTAAATACTATATTTAAATAAAGATACTTAGATATTAATTTTTATATTTCATCTCACCTCTTATTTGTCCAGCCTGTAGTATGTTTTTTTTTTTAATCTTTAGTTTAAAGGAATTTTGAACACAGTTCACGCCAGTCCCATCATAAGCTAATCTTAAGTTACGTAACAAAAACTACTACTAAACAAAAACAGTCCTTAAATAGTAACTAATGAATAAATCATTTTAGCCTCCCGGGCAGAGACGTACAAAATAGTTTTAAAAAAGCATTTAAATACAAAATGCAAAATACTTTTCAGATTTCCTATTTCAAATGCAAAATACCAAATAGTTTTACGTTTTGTATTTCAAATGCTAAATGCAAAATAGGTATTTTCAAAATAAAATACCTTTTGACCAAATTGAATGATATTTTTATTTATTTTAATAGAGATACAATGCCGAGCCAAATCGCACTTTTGCGTGTCATTTTGGTCATATTTATCAGTATGCGTATCAATAAATTCTGTTGTTATTAATAATAATAATACTCACTTAAAATAATGTAAAAAAACTAGACTAACGAAAAGAAAAGAAAACACTCAACAGTCTAAACATCAATTTTCTTTATTTAATACGCTTTTTAACAATCCAGTTGTTCGAATAGGTCATCACTGATTTTTCTTCTGTGAGGTCTCATAATCATCCCACCATACGAAAAAAACCTTTCTACTGGTGATGAACTAGGTAGGGATGTGATGTGTTGTATTTTAAAAATACTTTTTTAATTGTAGGATATGCGTTTAGCATGTCCAGACTTGTGCACTCATCCTTCAAATATTGTAGGGTTTCTAAGTCTATTGTAGTATTGGCACTACCACCCTCACTGGTGTTAGAGGAGTCTGAATCTTGCAACATGTAGTAAGACTCACTTTTTTCTTTTTTTCTTTCTGATGTCTGTGATTGGAGGCCACTTTTTAAATTTTCATTTTTAAATTTCCTGACTTCTGTGATAAACAGCTCCTTAACATGCTCCTTCTTATTTTTAGGCACTAATTTGAAGAATGGATATTTATACTGCTGCCAGAATGCTGCCCTTGGATCTTGGGTCTTCTAAATCAAATTTTTCGAAACGCTTTTCAATACTTTCCTTTATTATTTCAATCAACGGTCCACAATATACTGGGTTGTCCATTTCTAATGAAGCTAATATTTTTTGCATTCTCATCAATTCAGGTTGTAGACATCCATAATATATCTCTTTGTCACCTTCCAAGCTCCTGATGGCCTCAGCTATGGGTTTGGAAGTTCTAACATATTCAATCAAGAACTATATTTCAATTTCTTTCAGGACTGATAATCCCAGTTTTCTTAGAGCTTCATTTATGGATTCTTGGACTTGTAATATATCTGTTATACAATTGTAATTTGAATTCCAACGAGTTGGGCAGGGGCTAGTTGGAGACTTACCCGTAACTTCCAAGTAAATTTCAGATGCTTTCGGTGACCTAGAGCATATGTATATTCCAAACAGCCTGACATTTAGTCATAGCTGCATCATGTAGTTTCCGGTATGAATTATTTTTATGTCTGGCTTTATCAATGTCCCTTGCCGGAATCAGATGTAAGGTATGGGTTGCACATCTCTCATGGTTGGGTAGCTGGTATAAATCATTTTCTCGAGGTTCAGGAAATTCATGCAGGGCTAATATATCATCATTAACATGATCATCTTGCTGATTGTCATTGTCAGGGATTTCATTTATGTTCACTTCAAAATTTTCTAAATCCACATTCAACAATGTGTGGAATAACGGTTGTTGATGACGCGAACAGCCGAACGCACCCTCGGCGGCATTATAAGCGTCATTCGTTCATTTCATTTTGTTTGACTGGTAATATTGGCTAAACTTAGTCACAAAGTATTTTGCATTTTGAAATAAATATTAAAAATGCAAAATATGTACATCTCGAAAGGTATTTAAAATAAAATACAAAATGTTTTTTACTAAAACGCATTTAAATGCAAAATACAAAATAGGTATTTTGCATTTTGTATTTGCATTTTAAATGGAAGATTTTAGATGGATTTCAAATAAATCGCATCTCTGCTCCCGGGACATAGGCTGGGCCAGAAAATGATTAAATATGCCTAAGTCTAACCTATTTATTTTTAATTTTCTAATACATAATTCTATTTCTCTCAGATTCGTTCCTGACGCACCCCACAAAGATGCTGCACATCTTCTCTTTTATCGCAAACCTCGCAATTAAAAGCTCTCAGCGGCATGTGTCCGGAACGAACCCGATGAGCAGTTACTACAGTACCACGGCCAATGACATTGCTATCAAACCATGAGATACGAGGAGGGTAGTATGATAAAGAACACCGACTTGGTGCAATAAAAGGATTATTATTATATATACGCTAGATTTTTTCACGTTTTTTGTAGAAATGAAAAAGAAATTAAGAATATGAAATTAAAATTGCATGTCTAAAATCATAAGTTTGCTGCTACAAGGTACGGACGACAGCAGGTCAAGCTACCCGAAACTGTCAAATTTTCCCAATCAACCTTGAACCTTAATGCTTTCGCGATAAAGTTGAAAATCTATTAAAGAGATTTGACAGATTGTAGTAGCTTGATGTGCTGGTGTCTGTACAAGTGCAAAGTGCGAGGTAAAATTATTCAGCCGAACAAAAATTAGAAAGTTTTTTAGATGGAGAACTATGTACTCCAGATTTATTAAGTAAACACTACTTTATGGCTAACATTAAAAAAAAGGCACGAGCCCGTTATAATGTAACCACTCATCACTGACCCGTAGCTGTCAACTACAGCTCTATAGAAGGGACCATCACACGCACGGGTGGGCATATGGGTGCTGTGACGTAGGTAATTAAAGGCTAGCCTGTAACCTAGCCAGGTAGACTATTTAACTATTGAATATTTGACGATGAAAAGCAGGTACCGAAAAAAAATCTAAATTAGCCAGACAGCCGATTTATCTGCTACGTTTTCTAGAAAAGAATAGCTAGTTCCACAGTATCATGCTTGTATTCCTCGAGGAGGAGGCAGAAGTGGCACAGTGTGGCAGTTACTTTTGAAGAACTATGCATGTAACAGGGCTCGCCCTATTGTTATCAACCGGACGCAAATCGATGCTCCGGGCTGTTATAAAAAAAAAAAATCATTAAACGACCCGATAACACATTTGCCGACCTCCCGACGTGGGAATGGGGCCCAGAACCCCATGTTATATTTCCCCTTTTTGGTCTATGGTTATTTACTTTCGGACAGTGGCGTGCATTGCATAAAGGCATGTAAGCAGTGCCTACCTCGAAAAATCAGCATAAGCCTGTCAATTACATTTTAGTGTGTGTGCCCCACAATTAGGAAACTCACTAAATTATCATACCTAACAAAAAACTAAATTTTTATACAAACACGCGCGGCAGTAGGCAGTCGCCAGACGGCCTACTCGGCTCCCGTACTATTCGCACATTGTCATTGGTCTTTACTCGTTCAAGTTAATACGACGAAATTAAATTCCTGCCTACCTATTCTGAAAACCAATGCACGCCACTGCTTCCGGAAAGAAGAAGGGATGTGTCGAATTCCTGTCACAAACCCACACCCTGTTTATCATAGATAAACAGGGTGGCAGGGATATCGACGCGCAACCCGTTGCTATGGAGTCAGTACATGATTCTGAATCCCACTGCGTTGAATTTTTTTGCCGGTTATAAAAAAATAACAGCTGTTCCATATATTTTGACCGCGTACGTATTGAACTTTTCTATGAAACAGCTGATTTTTTTGATAACCGATGTAAAATTTCTACGCTAGGTCTAGAATCATGTGCTGAATGATTCATGGTGACAGTTTGCACGTCGATGTCCCTGCCTCACTGTATGATGGTGATGCCTAACCTCAAAGTATCCTTCATCTGGTCCATTTCACTTTGCAGACTGAGCGCCGTCCTCTTGAAGGGCTCGACCATCACGCCGTATCTCTCCTTGGACAGATTGAATGACAGTTGAGTGCTGCAGGCGAACACTCGCACCACTTCTCTTGCATTTAATCCCATGTTTGTGATTGGACCTAAATGTAAATAATAACAGCAGCCTATTATTGTCGCACTGCAGGGTCCTTTGCCCTGCAGAGCCTCTTCTATAGAGAAGGCACGACCACTGATCACCACGTTTGCTCAAGACTCGTGGCGATTTCAGACTTATATGACTACTAGCTGCGCCCCACGGTTTCACCCGCATAAGTTTCGATCCCGTGGGAATATCGGTATAAAAAGTATGCTAATGTTAATCCTGGTTATAAACCATCTGTGTGCCAAATTTCATCCAAATCCGTTCAGTAGTTTTTGCGTGAAAGAGTAACAAACATCCATCCATACAAACTTTCATGTTTATAATATTAGTAGGATAAGTCCTAGGTTTCCTCATAATGTTTTCCTTCACTGATGTCAGTAGATAATGTCCAAGATAAACTCGGAAAGTATATGAATTGAATACCTTAACAGTTTTTGATTTTTGTATGGCTTAGACGCCAGATCGCCATGTTTTTGGATTGTTTAATGTTTTTTTGACTTTGATGTAAGTTCAAAGTTTTTTTTTTTAATATAAGTAAATATTACAAATAATTTAGGCTGCACATTACTTATATACCTTTCGACTAAGCTATATATTTCCGATGCGTTGTTTGAAGTGAGTTGAAATCAATAAATAGTGCAACGGATGGGAATCGATTTGCAACGTTTCTCTCGCGAGTCCACAAATCAATTGCTATTGCTCCTTACTAGTGTTAAGCCCATTTACACGATGCAAGTATCTTGCCTGTGGCGTACAATAAAATTAAAGCAACAATGACTTGCACTTTCTTTTATTGTTCATTGCACTTATACGACCAGCAATTGAATTGCGCCGTGTAAATTAGGCTTTTATGAGCAATGTATACACGCCATATTGGATCTACGTCTGCTTATATCGTAATTATTCGCTATTTTAAAATGTAATCGTTACTCACCAGCTACAACATAAGTCAAGATAACTGCCTTGACAACTCCTCGCCCAGACTTGCCGCAATACATAGGAAATATTAGCAGGCATATACATCTTACTTGTATTGATATCGCGTTTCCTATACCTGTAATAATAATTTGTATACATTTAAAAATATAAAAAAAATTGTAGCCCATCGATATCGGGAACAGGGTCCAAGCTACCGGTGGTCAGAGCTCCAGAGAGAAGAACCTCCTGACAATGCGAGCCGTGTCCAGAAGTACCGCTTTCTGAATCAAGCCCTTGATCCAGCTGCCCAACGAGAGCCTCCTCAGGTGTTGATCGAGGCTCTTGGCTATTAATCCATTGGCTGTCACGACTATTGACACAATGATCGCGGAGTCCACATCCCACATGTCGACAATCTCGCGACCCAAGTCAAGTTTTATACTTGATTTGATAGGTATATATTGAAACAAAGGAATTAATAGTTTAGGGAGGTCTAAGACGTAGTCACGAGGTGCCAACCAATGCAAGCATTTGGCAACTCATCGGTTTACGTGTACGGTAATTTATGGTAAGTAATGTAGTCTTTTAATCGTTCATAATTATTTATTATACACAAAAAACAAATACATATTGACACTAAGACATTTAAGTATAGGTACTTACGGTGTTAATCTCTTTGTAGCTGCACATATATCTGTTACGTGCAGGAATCGAACCCGCAACACGCAGCGCGCATAGCCAACCGCGCAACCACTGCTTCAATTCAGTCATCAAACTGCGTGATTTTTGTTGCAGTAGTTTTCACTATGAGAGTTATGTAGATATATAATTTGCGAACACTTCACTTACCAAGCAATACACTTAAAACTAGAGACAAATTAGATCCCAAATTATTAGGGAAGGGTATCCGCTTCAACAAGTAATAGTAATAAGCTTGTCCTAAAAAGAATCCAGCAAAGAAGCTCGTGCATCTCAGGTTTCTGCTCTGATTACAATCTGAAAAGAACAGCCTGTAGACAGGAGGACAGAACACACACAAGCATTTCAGTAGAAATTTACGTAAATAGTAGAAACACAAGCACATTTATGAACGTTTGGTAAATAAATATTATTGTTATGAAATGTCGTATCAACGATATTGACATAATATTTTTTTATCTGTGGTTGATAAGAAGTTTGTTATTTCTTTTAGTGTCATCGGTGATATAAAGAGGTTTGATTAATTTGTTTTCAGACTGTATTTTTGGCTTTATTTCGAGCTTCAAGTAGAAAATTTCTGGGTTACTATTGCTGCTGTTTTATTAATTAAAACAAGAGGGACAATTGTCGTAATATTAAGAATGTACAGACGCCAGCACATCAGCAGCATCAGAATTTAGTATCAACTACTAGAATCTGTCAAATTTCTTTAATAGATTTTCAACTTTATTACTGAAGCATTAAGGTTCAAGGTTGATTGGGAAAATTTGACAATTTCGGGTAGCTTGACCTGCTGGCGTCTGTACAGTCTGATCCGTCTCAATCTGTCAAAAATACCTCTAATTTCCCTACATTTTTGACATTGATTGTCGCTGAGATGCGATTGCGAATAGATTTTAACGTTTTTAATTACGGGAATTGGCCTTCAGGTTCACACGGTTCGATTTTAGTTGATCAACTGCTAAGTCGAAAGCGATTTGAAACGTCTGAACAGACTTTCAATAAAATTGAATTTCAAATTCACAATAATTTTGTTGAACAACAAAACTGAAATCGAACCGCGTGAACCCAGTATAACACAAAGCAACTATTTCTAACTGAAGATATGAATGAAAACAACAACTCTAAATGTATAATCAAATTTTTATTATCGATCATTGTTTAGTATAATTAGTCTTATAAAATTCAATACGTCTTGTATAGAGAACAGATATTTACTGAGATGAGTTAAACGAAAATGCCTCAAGCAATCAACAGCAGCATTCAAAATGCCAATTTACAATAAATTAACGAGTCACCACTCCCGCGACGAACGTCTCAACTTCAACACAGGTCAACAAAATTTTACTATTTCATTTACTTCGTTATAAAGCTGCTGTTCTATTAAATAAATATTCGTGTAAATATAAATGCTATTTCGTACATAAAAATATAAGGGCTCACTTCTGGTTATAACATCATAACATAGTTTATTGGTTTTCAATATAAATCGAGACAACCTTGGTATCTTATACATACAGTTAACAGAAAATAACTAACATGTGAAGTTAAGTAGCTAGACCAGCCATGGTTGTAGACAAACAGACACAGTTCACTATCGATATTATTTAGGCTACACAAAATGCCAAAGGCAGGAGCGGCTATGCATAGCGATGTATAGAACTTGGGCTTAAATATGACACATCGGTGTTAGAGTGTAACCCAGATATGAGTGAGAGACAACGGTCGACATAGTCCATGATGACCAACAATTTTCTGTAGCTGGGTGTGCCATTTTTATGCCCGGTACTGTAATAGTAGCCTACAGTATAGCTTTTAATGCATATATCTATACATACTAATATCTTCCTTAAGTTACAGAGATCGATCGCCAATAACAAGAAACTTGACTTTATTATATCCGAGTTCGGAATAACCGAAGGTAAAAAGACGTACTTTGTATATGATGACATTTTCATTTCGGATATTGTTTGGGGCTTTTTTTGACACTCATCTACGTCAAAGAATTAACGGTAGTAAATAGTTTGTCTGGTGCGATGTTTTTTTATTATATTATCTAAAAATCTAAGCGAACTCTGGTAATACCTTTAGCAAGCCTATCAAGTTCTAATAAAATATTATAGCATAGTACAAAGTGAACCCAATTTCTCGACCCTCTATACATCAGGCGGCCTAACACTATTGTGACAAGACACATATCACAAACCTGCAACACAAAATGTCACAAACACACGAAAAAAATGTCCCAAACCCGCGACATAAAATATCTCAAACTCGCAACAAATGTCACGAACCCGCAACAAAAAATGTCACAAACAAGCAACATAAAATGTCACAATCTTGAGACAAAAAATGTCACTAACTCGCGACACAAAATGTCACTAACTCGCGACACAAAATGCCACTAACTCGCGACACAAAATGTCACAAACTCGCAACAAATGCCAAAAAACCACGACACACGAGACAAACCGACATATGTCTTGACACAATAAAAGGCTATAGAAAGTTGTGCGAGTCGCAGTTAAGTCAAGCGGGTTGGAGCTAATGGAAGCTAAGTAGCAACGTGGGGAGTGTTACGCGAGTGCGATCGGCGGGTCTTCATCATCACGTTCGGTTATCATCGGCTCCGGCTTGTCGGTCACTTCGGGCACCTCGAGGATCTTCGGCCCGTAGAGAAGGAGGTATGCGCAGTGCCAGTCTCCTGTAACAATATATGATGGTTAAAGATTATTATTGTTGCTAACGTTGCAATATGGTTTCTGGTAAGAAATAGCTCACCCCAAATCTATATTATTATGTGTGATATCGCCAAGTGGTATCTGGTATAGAATAGTCCCCTTCTCCGAGCGGGGATTGAAAGTAGTAATTATTACAACAACCGCATATAGGCTGTAAAGTTTACCTTGCAAGGAGAGCATAATTTGACCAGACGAACCAGCACTAGGTCGAATTGACCACGAAACATTTTGACAACGTATTGAACGCTCTTGGCGTCATCGTCAAGATCTTGAGGCCGTTAACATCCACACCAGTTACTTATTTCGGTGGGGTCGGACTGATCTGATGGTAGATTTGAGCATATTAGGTGTTAACTTACCGCCTCCGCTGAGCTTCAGCACCTCCTCCTCCTGCACGGGCGAGACGGAGTCGTCATCGCAGCGCAGCCAGGTGTCGCCGCGCGCCACCCACGCCACGTAGTGCCCGGACGACGACGAGCGGCCGCGGTGCGTGAGGACCGCCTGCAGCCGGTAGTAGCCACTATTGTTGCTGCCTACGTCTGATAACAAGTAGAACAAATTAATAAACAAACAACAAAACATCATTACCTGTGCAGCCTTTTTCCAACTAAGTCGGGGTCGGCTTCCAGTCTAACCAGATGCCTGAATACTAGTATTTTACATGGAGCAACTGCCTATTTCACCTCCACACCCCAGTTAATACGATACTCCTTGGTTGTCAAACTTTTGGGCCTCAGATGACTCGCAATGGCTGTCAAATATCTAAGAATGACAGCTGGGCCCAACGGCTTAACTTACTTTCCGAGGCACGGAGAAACAACAAGAAGTAACTGTCGAAATGTGAATATACTTAAGAAATAAGTCAGGAACACTCCTGGAGTGTCTTACCAACAATAACATAATTTACTGCTATTGGCTAATACCTACAAGCAGGTAACCAAGAAAAAAAATGCAATAAAAGGTATCATCATCAGCCTATATCCGTCTATTTCAGGACGTAGACCTCCGTAAAAAAAAGCATTAAGAAGCTGTTATGTAGTGGCCGTCCCTGAAGATCGCTGGCCGAGTATGGCGAGTAAAACTACCAAGTATAAAATAGTAACTTACCATTAGGGAACCAGTAAGGTACAGCCCTCGATGGCTCCTTTTTCTTAATTTCCTTTGAACTGTCGCCGTGGTTCTTCGTACTGAGCGATGTCTCCACGTTTGCGTCTTCAAATTCCTACACAAGTAAATTAATTTAATTGTTTCGTCATGTATTTGAAATCCTAAAAGCGTCAAATTAGTACGGAAAATAAAACATGAGGAGAATTTGCGGAGGTGATTAAAAACATTTATGTGGTCCATTACTCCTTGAAAAACAATTTCTATGCCGTTAAACAAATCAAAAATCCATGGGATTTCATTTATACCTTTTAAACTTAATTCGTGAAAGTTCACAGACAATTCAAATTCATCAATGAATACAATAAAAAACGGGGGGGGGCATCAATCGAAGATTTTAGGCAGACGGAGGCAGGGCAGGCGGTCGTCTGCTTATCAAACAGAGCTGCTTTAGAAAATTCTCCTGTTAGATCGCCCTACCTTGAACTTATTTCTCATGGGCATGAGTCTCTCTTGGAGCTCGGGGCAGCACAGCTCATACACGTCCAGCTCCAAGGGGAACTTCACGTCCTTCAGGATCTTAGCGTTAATGGACTCCTTCTCCTTGTAGTAGAAGCGCACGAATTGCACCGTTAAATACGCTGGCAGACGGCTGATCTTGCTCTGCAAATAATATCTAAATGAATTGTTGCACACAGAATGATGACGAGCCAGAATAATTATATAATTCGGTAAGGAGTCCGAGAACAGTGAGTATGAGAGTTTTTTTACTATATGTGACTTACGGTTTTCGTGTAGATGGCATCCCTTCCTAGAGTCTGTGACATTTTTGTGATTTGCTCTGACATTTTCTGTAAATAAACATGTACACATTAGTGCACTTATTTGGTAGTCGAGACGTTTTTATAATGTTTAAATTTGTGTTTTGGGTACAATGTGAAAATGAATGACTTTATTATTGAATATAATTTGCACGCTAGCTTGCAGGCATAGTACAATAACTTTTAGGCTTTAAGATCTTCCCTTGTTGAACAATGTATTTTTTCGCAAATAAATATTTTGAATTTGAACAAATTGAATAATATAATCTGGCGAATAAATAATAATTATTATGAGTACAACTCACAGATCTAAGCCCCGACTGCAGGTACTTGACATCCTGCGATATAAAGCAGGATAACTGAAGGAACGTCTCCTTGGTGCGAGAGGGAGCCTCGTCGGCCTCAGAGCAGACCAGCTCCACGTCTAAAGTACCGCCGAAGTACTGCTCGATCACTGACGACCTGATGACAGATGACGTTGCGATATTAGTGTCGTTTTGAATATTTATTAATTATATTGAGGCAGTAATACAAAGCAGGAATAATGTAATACTGTTATATGGATTGTTGAAAACGATCCAGACTCAAAATTTCGGGTAACATACCTAATTATGGTGACAAAATTGTATGGTGCACTTTCTTTAAACGTAAATTATCGGATATTCTCGATAATTAAATTGGCTAAGTAACTAGCTGGCTGGCTCGCAT
This sequence comes from Apamea monoglypha, assembly GCA_911387795.2. Classification (NCBI taxonomy): domain Eukaryota; kingdom Metazoa; phylum Arthropoda; class Insecta; order Lepidoptera; family Noctuidae; genus Apamea; species Apamea monoglypha. Next base: position 4,849,702 of record OU426931.1, read on the forward strand.
TTTAATTCAGTTTCGCGAAGGACTGACTTTTTGGAGTTGTGTAATGTCAATTGTCTTACCTGTTTGGAGGAATGTTAGGCGCCTCGGAAGCCTCACTTGCAAGGCTGTTATGATCTCCGGTCCAGCATTCTGACGCGTGTTGGTGCGCCAGCCCCTCCACCTCCCTCTTTAGCTTATGTAGTGTGGTGGTTATAGTTTCCAAGCTTGAACATACCTTTCCGGAGGCGTGTCAGGCGCAGCCGGCAGCCGGGCCTGCAGCGCGCGCACGATCTCGGCCCAGCACTCCGACGCGTCCTGCTGCGCCAGGCCGCCCCCCGGGCCGCGCTCGGCGAAGCGCGGCGCCGTGGAGTGCAGCGCGCGCAGCAGCTTGGCGGCGGCGCCTGCGCAGGCCCCCGCGCCGCCGCCTTCCAGCGCTGACATGGTGTCGCTGAGGGCTGACGTCAGTTCTCCCGCCGTACCACCGCCAGACGCTGATAGAAAATAAAATAGTAACAAAAAATTAGGAACGAAATCCGAAAAAATCTTGTAAACTTAATAATAGAAAGTATTAAAAAAAAAATCTTTTTCAGTGTTCAAAGAGTCTACTGAACGTTCGTAACGCATTTTTCAACCTGATTCCCTTTCAATATACAGCGGGTATATTGTCGTAAATAAACATCCGTCTTGGTGGCTGAATGTGCTCTCCATTCATCTAGGTGACGCGGTCAAATTCGGTTCCTATTGGTCTTATTTTGTTGTCTCCACTTTGTTTTGCTATAGTGGTAAGACAAGGTAAAAACATACATTAATAACTTACTCTTATCGTAATTAAGTAAGGCATTCTTAAGTTCAGGTACTGTCTTCAGGCACTGTACTGTAGCGTTCATGTAGCATGTGTTGCCCAGGTTGATCAGACCCTCGGGCAAGTCCATCTGAAACAATAATAACCAACTTACAATCACCTCATAGAAAAACCTCGACCCTCTACATACTTCGGCTATCACAGCTTCATAAACATGATTGACAAACTATATTTTGGACTGCTATCATGACATGATAATTCAGCTGCATCCGGTTAGACTGGAAGCCGACCCCAACATAGTTGGGAAAAGGCTAGGCAGATGATGATACATTACTATATGCAGAAATCCCAACTAAACCAGGCCTGGCGCACTCAGCATTTTAAGTATGAAGCTATAAGTACGCGGCGGGCTCGACTTGTCTGGACAATTCAATGGGCTCTAAGGTAGTCGGAAGAGATAAGACTTACGCGATAGAAAGAGAGACAACTTGCAGGTGAATATAACTGTAGGCAATTAGCGCATTGCGACCTGAATTGCACTTTATTGTGCAACAGTCACTATTTATTCAAATGATTTTGAAGAGTGAATGTTGGTTGTAGTGATATATGGTCCCCTAGACAGATTTCTAAGTACAAGAGCCTGTAAGATTCCAGTTTATCAAACAAAATATTGACAGCGAGTGGCATATCAATAGTTCTGTTGTTAAAGGTCCATTCAAATTAAAACTGACGGCAGAGGTACACACATTTGAGATTCGCTCTTTTCCACCTCCCTTCTGTTGAGTAACTGAACGTAACACATTGTTTGAAGGAACGGTATTATACTCACAGCAGTGGCAAGCTCCGCCTCGTTCATGTCTTCAACGAAGCGCGTCTGTTCCACAGGAGCGGCCGGCACATCCTCCTCCTTGCTGCCCATAACCAGCACCAGGGCATTCTAGAATAGTACAACTTTGTCATATTATGGAGAAATAGTGTCATATTTACCTCTGCTGACACCTTCAACACATTGTCTGCCACCGCGGTCACTGGTGACTGCCAACAATAGATCTTCTATTGTGTCTGTTGTCTGGCAGTCAATGTGTTAGTAAATAAATAAGTATGTAGGTCATTTCAATGGTGTTTGAAGGTGGCAAAGGCAGCTGCCAAGAGTTATATTATACGGTCATTTATTTATTTTATTATTTATGTACACTCAGTAAAATACATAGGGATATGACATAATAATAATTTGAGTACAAAGGTACTGCTTATTTCTTAAGAAATTTCTTCCAGCAGACGGAATTTGACGAGAATGCAAAACAACAGCTTGTATTTAGTATACTGTAGGATAGACAGACCATGGAGGATTTAATTTAAAAAAAAAGCACCTATGCACCAATAACTCATGATTGTAAAGTTATAAAATAATAAATAAATAAAAAGGTTTATCGCAGAAACTTGTACAACTTTACAGTAAATCTTACATAGGGACCTCCTTTTAAGTAAAAGATATACCTATGCTATGCTAGAAAGAAAGTTATAATTGTTTGTTTTTAAGCTATTCAAATCGATATACACATATTAAAATTACTAAATAAGTCATAAGCTTTGTAACATGTTTACATTGCACATCAAGGTTACACAGGTCATCTACTTTCAGTAGTGATGATATTGATAAGTAGCCACATTATAATGTATAATTACAAGAAAGAATGAAAGAAAAATAGCTTTATTTGTCACAGATTACAAATAGACGGCAGCTGCTCATCGTGAATGTGACAAGAAGGCCTCCACTAGCATTATGCTGTGCTATGAGGGACGCACAGCACAGCACAATGGTATGGATGGCATAATAAGATGTAAAATTACAATTTAAGGAATTGACAGCTAGAAAGCGTTGTGGGAGACCCCGTAGAAGACGGCAGGACGACCTGGAGAAACCAAACAACCAGTGGTCCACTTTAGTGTTGGATCAAAAGAGCTGGAAGTCATGGGGAGAACAGTTTCCCCCAGGTGAATTTTTTTTTTCATATTCTAATATTTAAAAATATAATTTATATATATTTAATTAAATAAAGGAGATAATAAATTAGCTAATAAGCAGAAATGTTGAGTATTCTTTACTTCCAATGTTATTTATTATGCACAATCAACTTTGGAACAAACATGAGTAATTGCATACAGGTTTTTATGCACATAAATATTCAGAAACACTTGGAATTTATCTTGTTTATTCTACTTGTCTGCTTCCAATACCTAACTCTCTCTTTTGCCAGTTATAGTTAGCATAAACATTTTGGGTGTGCACACACATGCAGTATCTGTTGATTAAAAACACACTTGAATTTGTTCACTGTTTAATTATAATCTACAATTTCAGCACTTCTTTGCAAGTGTTGCCAGTTTCAGTGTTTCTTTTGCCAGTGTTGTGAGCATGAAAATTTTGGGTACACACATAAGCATTATCAGTTTACTCAAAAAACCATAAAATACACTACAAAACTTACATTAGTTAACTTAAAGTTGGCCCAGCTGTCATCCCTCAGCGTGACTCCCTTGCAGACGACCTTCTGCCTCTCAGGCTGCACCCCAGTGAGGGCAAAGATCTGTGCCTTAAACACCACGGGATCATCATCCGTGTTCACCTCCACACCTGGGTACAGCTCCTTGCCCCATTTTACCTTCACTGTAATGGCTATGATTATTAATTACTACATTGACATGGGCAGACATGTCCTTAGACATAAATGGCAGTGTTATCTCATTTTTATCCTTATTTATTGATTGATTTTGGCCTTGCAGCTGTATAATTAGAGAACAAACAAGGAATATAGGCTGATTTTAATGAGTTGGATTTAAAGATTTGAAAAGCTTTGTGAAGCATGTGTGAAGCTAATGAGAGTAATATGATTACAAAAATGTAATCTGATTGTCATTTAGTTACTTTTTCTTTTTTAGAAAAGTACTTTTGTTTTTGTAGTTGGATAAAATGGGCAAATATAAGTTTAAAACAATGATGGGTAAGTTAGTACTGTACATTTTATAAATTATGTGTATTGTGTGCAGTTACAAATTAATTCTACAAGCGTTCTAAGCTGCTGCGAGTATAATGAGGTTTGCTATGCAAGAAAACATTACAAATGCCGGGTATGTTTTACAGTCAAATGGGGGCCGCGTCATGACGTTGCACTTTTGTTACCAAAGCCACATCGTATATTATTGTCGATTAGAGTATAATTACAAGGATTTTGCACAAATTGTTTGAATTTCAAATGTAAAATAAGAAAAATATCAAAAGTAAAATGACAGTTGCAAAAGCTATAACCTCAATGCGAAAAGATGATGTAGCATTTTCTGAAAGTAACAAGTATTCAACTTTAGTAATTACCTGAAACCTTAGGCATTATGGATTATGTCCACGCAACACTGAGGTGTAGAAAACAAATAGATATTCACATAAACTTGCAAGAAATTGAAAGTCACGATTCGCATCCGGACTGATGACAAAATTGACAGATAGAATGAGAATGACAGCTACTTTCATAGATAAAAAAAGTAAAACGTTATGTTCCACGCAGTTACGCAGTAATACGTTTAATTCATCACTCTAAGTTTTTTATTCTTTTGTCCTTTTCCTTTTACCTATTGCTTCCAGCCCATAATCTAGAATGTACGTACGTACGTTATTACAGAATATGATCATTACATTATAAATAAGTAGAAATATGATAAATCATTTTTCATTTTTTTCAAATTATTTATTAATCACAATTTGTATGCAAGAATAGAATAGACGGCGACCCCCAAACTAGGCATTTGCCTGTATCTTGGGAGACAGAAATCCAAGAAGCACTCTACACATTTTCATTAATTAATAAATTCAACTGAAGTGAATTTAAACCCTAAAATGCTACTTGGTTTAATTCTTGTACGAAAAAAAAACATTTAATCATTCAACAGACCTACAGGCTATCTCATCTAGCGGGTTTCAATGACTTTCAACCACACAGCACTTTATAGTATTTGTATGCAACCTAGTCCACATTCATCGCATTCACGCATGCAGCACACAAACCTATAAAAGCCCATTTGATTGTATAGGCAGGTGAGTAAAATTTTCTCGAAGGCTTTTTCTCATGTGATCGCACGTCTCACTTCACGCGGGAGCTATTCGTTCGATGAACTTTCCACCGGCGAAGGCTGCGCAAACGCCTCCAGGCGCGACATGCGCACGCCAGTCTCTGTACATATTCTTCGCGTGTTGGACGTTGCTACACTACCTAGTCGTGATTCCGCGATTTTCATACGACATCAGTTATTGCTCTCACTTGTATAGTGCTATATGTGAAGTGATCGTAAAGTGGTTATTGTCAGTGGATATTAATATTATAAGCAATAAAATCTGAATGCGGGATGGTAATCGGACTTGTGAAGGAACATCGACTGCCGAAGCCTACTGTAAGTTTGCAAGCTTTTGTGGTTAGATTAGGGCAATAAGTTTATTGCCGGTGGCTCTACGGGTGTGCGGAAGTGGGTGTTAACCGCTTATAGACATTTAATGATACTGGAGACTGTTCAAAACATTCTATGAACTAAATATATGGGTATGAAAAACAGTTTAACACTGCTTATAATTTAGGCGCAATATTTTATGCCCTTCACATACCTAGACGTACCTACATATAGGCGCTATTTTACAACTTCATTAACAAAGCTTAGGTATGTAGCGAGGAAGAAATAAAAGTATACTTACAAATCAAAACTAATAAAGGACCCGATACCGGAAATCCCAAAATATTATGAGGCTCTACCTATCCCAAAATGCCCCAATTTTAATAACTGGTCCCCACAACATACGAAAATGCATCGAAAGGAAGACACGATGAAAATAAATGAAAACAATAGATGATGAATGATATCATCGTCAATTTTTTCCTTTTATTTGTTGAACCCACGGTTAAATGTACAAAGACAATGTTCCCAAACAACTCGAGAACGCTCAAAATATTCTGACAAGGATTAGCATAACACAAAGTCACTTTGTCCAATCCAAACAAACTAGAATCCAGCTCAAGTTTACCTTCATATTAGCATAAGCTCTGCTTAGAATACAAAAAAGCTTTGGGCAATCGCGAACGGATTCCTTGTGATGTTTTTGCCTCCGCTGGCGTGAGGAATTTATAATGCGGTACCCAGGACTTTACGTTTCATTTACCTGACGCTAATAGCCCGGCCGCTGTCCGCGCGGGCGCAGATGCCATAATGATAACATTTCGCTTTACTACTTACTTGTTCTTGTCGTGATCAACGCTCCCCTGTAGCACTTATGTTTTCCTAGTACTTGAAAGTTGTTAGACACAGATTTTGTACTGACAAATTCAGGCTCTAAAGTATTTTTGGCACTATTAATATTAACTGCACTCATACGGTCTGTATGTATATTATCTAGCGTTATAATAATATTGTCGCCCTCTCTGTAAGATTCAATGTGATGAGGTGCATCATAAAAATCAACGTCACCATGATTATATTTTGATTACTCTAAACATGATACAGAGTTCAACACCACACAATCATTGAAAGCGAACAAAACGTAAACCTGACTCAACATTATTAGAAATGGACTGATTCTCACTATTTTTGTTAGTAAATAATCATTACTGATGAATGAAACGCCGAGAAGAAATGCGTTGAAAATATTTGGACGTAAAAAGCCAAACAATGATTAATTACGTGCTAAACGCACATCTACAGTAGTTTTTCGTAATACTTTCCCTGTTGCGTTTTTAGTACATATTTAATCGTTTAAAGGTTTGTTCTTACTTCATTGTAGCAAGTTTTTAAAGTTTTAAAACAAAAGAGGGCTTGATAAACACTATGTTGTTCTTAAAATTCGGTGGGAAATTGAATCTAAGTTTTTCGCGTTCTGCGAATTCTTCTTTTTGTTTGAGATACAACATCGCTCAAGAATAGCAGTACCTACTCGGGGAACCACTTGAAAATTCTCAGAATGAAATGAGGACACCTAAGTTTACAATGCATAACTGGGAGCGCAAAACGTTCTTCAACTTATGTGTAGAAGCAAGTTTCAAATAAATTATAAGATTCGAGCTTTTTCGAAGTTAGTTCCTAATGTCAGAGAGAGAGATCTGAAGCGTTTTTCAGTGGTGGCTTAAAAACAGTGACATATTTGGCAGCTTCTACTTGTGACGTTGCCATTTTTCCGATTGCCCGATTCAGCAGAAATATTGGCATGATCAACGGCCTCGAAAACAAATTGGTGATCATGGTATATATATAGTTCGGACTTAAAGGAACAGGCTCTTACTCGTCTTCTGGACGTAACTGCCCCTTTTATGCTTTTCGAAGTGCCTATTACTCTATGATCTGTGAAAATCATGCGCAGAGTGAGAAGCACTTGTGAGCACTTTAACGATTCAATAAAATCACAAAATCTTCTTAACGTATTTAATAGAACTACTGCTGTGCTATAATTTTGAGTTAAGAAAAATAGACCTCGGATATTATTATAAATGTAGGTATGTATGCTCATGTTAATAAAAAAGCTCGTCTTGAAGGACACAACACTAGTCGGCCGTCAATTGTTTCCTCTTCAACCAGTTTCAGTAATTAACTAGTTTTAAAACGACTTGAAACGCTAAGTGTGCGCAATGAACGTCCAATACTTTCTCGCTTACTTTAACTTATTTACTTGACTTTATTACCGTTGGCAAGCAACTTATAGAATAGCCAATTAATACCTGGATTTTATTTATCGTAGGTACTAATATGGAGAGTTTATCATCATTTGCGGCGGGAAATTACATAATACATATAAGGTAATATTAAATCATCTTTATAAATTAGAAAAAGAAATGGTGGTCATTGGGAAATAACCTAAGCCAAAATGGCGGATTATATAATTTTTTGTGTAGGCGTCAATTCTTTTTTTAAAACTGTTCGTGGAATTCTTATAGCTGTTGAATATTAATTCTAAGTTTTAAAAATTAGCGCATTGTTTATGTCATTTGTTTTAATATTAGTACATAGTGTCATTGTTGTAATTTGTTTCGTCTTCATCAAACTTTTTTCAGTACGACCCAATTTAAACATTGACTTTATGTAAATTATATGGTACATAGATACATTTCCGACAAAAAAAAAAACTGGAGGCATGTAACCACAGAACGATTAATCCTGTGGTTTGAAGCCAAGGGTTACTGTTACAGCATGTATCCACAAAATACACACTTAAAAATCAAGATAAATATTACGTAAAACAGCTACAAAATTGCATCCTTCCATTTAAAATAAAATGTTACGTGTTTAGATATCAGTAACATGCATAAAATTGTGAATACAAAAATAATCTAAAGACTCATCTGAATAAAAATTCACATAATATTTAGATAGACCTCTATATTTCCGGGTATTTTTGAAAAAAACGAAACTAAATTTATGATTTATTTTATCATCTTGAATTTTATAAGACAGTGACTAAATCTGATGCATGAAATAATTTTCAGAATATAACCAAACCAGAACGTAAAAAAAATGGTAGCTAGTACCTCGTGGTAGGAAAAAGGCCAGGCTAAATTAAGCTGGCATCTACTTGCATATTGGAGCACACCGATAAATCAATCAGCGTCCAGTCTAACCGTATGCAGCTGAATACCAGTATTTTAAATGGAACGACTGCCTATCTGACCTCCACAACCCAGTTACTGGATAACACCCCACTGACTGTCAGACTTTTGGGCTTCTGTCTGACTACCCGTAACGACTGTCAAAGATCTACGAATGACAGCCTGGACGAATGGCTTAACGTGCTTTCTGAGGCACGGAGGGGTCTTGATATACCCTGACCTGTTAGGAAGCCTTGTTAATGTCGGTAACAATATAAAAAGTAGTTGTGTCTCATTAGTAACAGTTGAGCTAATATAATTATGTATTGGATGGTCTCCCATCCACAGACCAACCGCGGCAAGAGTAGTTCAAATGTACCTTCGATTGACCCTTGCCGCTATTATCATTTAGCCACACCACAGGGCGCTAAAGGCACATTTATAGAGTCAACTTTTCTTGTCATATTGATATAGTGATAGCTAAAGATCACGGGGATATTTTTTTACTTTCTCATGTAAAGTATCGCTACAAAGAAGGTCAACTGCGCAAAGCTTTTAACGTTTTTATTGCCGATCGCTAATTTTTATGTCTCACGGCTCTGATCACATTTTAATAGTCAGTGAAACTATTAATCATGGTTTTTATATGATGTTCTTGGTAGCACTCAATGCACGCAGGCTTTCTCGAGCGGTTTTTGTTTTCCTTGACATAATGGCTGAGTTTTAATTAGAGGGTTGATTGTTAATTAAGAAACTTATTATCTTTTTTGTGTGCAAGTACTAATAATAAAGGTCTCATATACATATGAATGAGGAGGAATGAGGAAAATGTCGTGAGGAAAGTTTTGAGCATGAATGTTGATGGTCATAAGATTAGGGGAAGACGAAAAAAAAACGATGGGTTGACTATGTGAATGATGATATGGTTAAAAAGGGGGGTTGGACTACCGAGATGACGACTAATAGAGAAGTATGGAAGAAAGGATTTGAGTCACCGACCCCAAATAAATTGGGATTAGGGCAGGAAAATGATGATTTTCTTATACTTATGCTTTATTGATTTTTATTGCGTCGGGCATATTTATTGGGGTTATCCATTAGGAACTTTTCAGTAAGTACCAGCAACTAGTCTTAATTTGGTCGACAATGGTCCCCAATAACATGGGGCTACACATAATTTGATGCAGCATGGGCCCGAGGCACCCGATACATTTTTACCATCGACTCTTAGTTGTGACTGCTGGTCTAGTGGTTGCAAGCGCTACTGAACTGAGCATGAGGTCCGGGGTTCGATTTCCAGATAGGGCAAAGTGTTATGGCGTCAGGGTTTTCTCCGTAGCAGCCCGGAGTCTGGATATGTGCCCGGTTGATGGCAATAAGCTCGTCCTATTACATGGGACTTAAACATAACTGGCGAAATGTGGGTGTACGATAAGAACACCTCTGCCTAACCCTTCGGGGATAACAGGCGTGACGTTATGTTATGTTATAAGTATGCCGAATTGGAAAAGAAAAAGTAGTATAAGGGCACTGGTCCACGATGTAAAACTGGCGAAATGTAAGTAGAATTTGCTACACTTTTTACCCCTATGTAAAATATTCAGAAAGAAACGTTGGAATCTATACTAAAAATAAAGCAGAACTGTTTTTTTTTTTGTTTGAACGCGCTAATCTCTGGAACTTCCAGCCGGATTTGAAAAAATATTTTTGCATTTGTTAGCACAATTCTCGAGGAAGGCTATAGGCTATTTAACATTACGCTAGGATCCTTGGAAGCCAAGCAAAAAGAACGCTAAGAGAAAACGAAGTAATAGCGCTGCCGGGCGATACGATACGATGGGGTGGGTCGGGGGTAGGTACAAGAAATTTCACGCGGACGAAATCGCGGGCAGAAGCTAGTAAGTTATACATATAAAACAATCCGCTCCATTCAAAGCGAACAGTAATTAGAAAATCATATGACAAACGAAGTCTTTAGCTATAAACATAAAATATGTGTTAATTACGAAGCGCCGCCGCCGACGCAAATGAGTGGTCGGTAAAATATTGCCACGAGCGTGTTGTGTCAGTGTTGTTATGAAAGCGGGGAAAACCAATAAAATGTGAAGAGTTTGTGGATAATCACAGGTTTCTCTAGTCTTTTAAGACTAGGCGATAATGACCTAGGCGATAGTGGCCTTTGTTGTGAGCAGTAATTCCTCTATTTCAAAGATGTCATGTGCTAGCTCTCACAGAGAGGAGGCCTGTGTCTGTCTCAGCAGTGGGAACATTATGGGCTGATTATGTTTATGCTATGTGCTAGCTAAGCTCGCTCAAAGAGATGGTTATTGATATGAACAGAAATTAAAACTACGGGTTTTCATATACTTAAGCGGATCTCACACTACAAGTTTACAACGCGCCACGCAACAGGGGGCGGATAAAGCACCCACGCGCGTGATTTCTTACATATAAATTCAATAAAAACGCGTTTCCTGCGCCCCGTCGCGTGGCACGTTGTAGTATTTGATCCCTGTTATGCTTGATATCTAGAAAAATGAAAACTTTGATTTTTCATACTATTCCACTTTTCTTTTAGACTAATTGATTTCGTAGCAGGTTCCAAGACAATTGAATCATTTCTCTGGGACACGTCGAGCTTCATTGCCTCAACGCTGTCCTGCGGGCTAATTGCGTAACATGCACATTAACAGTAGCAATGGCTTTTATTTTGACAGTTCAACAATAAATTCATTGCGTTATTTACGTTGTTGAGTACATACATTTTTCGAACATATGAAGCAATAGATTAGCAATATCCTTCAAAGTGTGTTACGCAACTCAGCGCGTTAGGGGCTGGTTGGTCGCTACGGTCGCTACTGTAGATTCTGGCTGACAGTAGTGCTATTCTGTAAAAAACTCCGTAAAAACGTCGGTGAAGTGAGCTGTCATTCCACTTGATTCTAAGAATGGACACTATTGACAGCTCATTTCACCTAAGTTTTCACGGTGATATTTTTACAGAATAAGTCGTCTGGAGTTGCAATGGTTGGAAAAAAATTGGCGGGATTGACTTACAATTCGGAAAAGCCAATTGCATGAATAAGAAAAAGATATGAAGTATTATGTATGGTCTACAAGCCGTGGTATACGTTAGAAAAGTATCTATTGTTAATTACAGTGTTGCCAAAACTTTCTCTGCTAACCTATGACTACACTTGATTTATCACAATACGTGTGGAAAGTATTACGCAATAAATAATAGAATATCATAGTAGTATCGGATGAGAGATCATAATATATCTATGCCAGACATACGAGTATACCACTACATTACAGGATTACATAATAAATGTCATTCTACTTGTAAATGACGATAGTATTCAGTTTTATTTATGCAATGTTACTATGTTCAAGCAAGTTATGTTTATTAAAATAGCTAGCAGACAACTTATTTTACTTTACGTTTGTCGTTGAATATGAATAATATGTATCTATTTTAATAGCTTAAGGTGAAAGGGTCAGGGTAGTCCGCGAAATTAAAAATTTCTTACGTATTTTGAACTTTGAAGGTCAGTATCAGGTGTATGTTGACCTAAATATGATTCGCAGCCGAAACAAATATTTATTTTTAGGATTATAATCATAAAATTTATCAATACAACTCTCTAAGTTCGTATTACGCTATTGGATGACTATGTCCTGAAACATGACATTTGAGGCCAATTTTAACTCAAGGAGTTGTATTGCTGATTCTAATGATTTTAAAGTAAGTAAAGTCATATTGTTTACGATCGCGAATCATGTTTTAATCAACATACAACCTAACACTGTGCTGCTAATTGTAAAAAACGTAAATAATTTGATGCTAGCTACCTTAGTGCATCCCCTTTAACCTATAGTAAAACAGTGACCTAACCGAGTCAAATCAAATAATAATATTAGGTTTGATTCTAAACTCGCACTCAAATAATTATGATACAAAAATACGAGAGGGCCAATTCCTGTATTTTTAAGGATTTTAATCTTAGACTCTATCTGTCAAAAATACCTCGTATTTACCTGCATTTATGGATTTTTTTTTTAAATTGACGGTTGCTGAGGACTAGATTTTAAAAACGTTTTTAATTACGGAAATAGATCTTCTGTATACAACAGTATTAAATAATAAATGACATTCTATTTGTAAATGACGATGTTATCTAGTTTTATTTATGCAATATGAAATGTTAAGGCAAGTTAGCAGCTAGCAGAGAACTTGTTTTAATTTAGTTTGCACGGGTCCACGTTTGTCGTTGAATAATCTGTATTATTTATTTATTATGATTAGATATAATCCATAGTTTGTATCTAAAACAAGTGAACTCAAATAATCATGAGCTTCTTAAATCAATTAGAAATAAAAGAAAATTACGTGGTTACGTGGTCGCAGGTTCACATCCAAGCAGTCACTTAACTTTATGTAAATTTTGCTTGTGAAGGAAAACCTCGTGAGGAAACCAGCTAGAACTAAAAATTCGAATACATATGCACTGGGCCCGCGTGGCGGATTATGCCACCCTACTCTCTCTCAGAGAGAGAGAGACGGCCTGTGTCCCAGCAGTGAGTACATTACAGGCTGCAATATGCTAATCATAAATCAAAGCTAAATTGAGACATAACAACTTCTACAGAAATCCCAATGGATGGAATGGATGTATCTCTTTGTTCGATCGAAAGTGAACACCTCATCAGACTGAACAGAAAATATACAGACGCCAGCAGGTCAAGCTACCCGAAACTGTCTAATTTTCCCAATCAACCTTGAACCTTAATAATTTAACGATAAAATCGAAAATCTATTAAAGAAATTTGACAGATTGTAGTAGCATGATGTGCTGGCGTCTGTACCACTGAAAATTACAGTCGCTATCTCAGGTCTACACGCAAATAAACATTATCTTTTGTGAAATTCTAATTACATGTCTTAGTAATTAATAGATTTGATATCTTTATTTTAATCACACACTATAATAAAGATTCAATCTAATTTTCCTCGCGAACTCCGTTGTTACAAAAAAACTTGGCTTTTCTATAAATGAAAAGTGTAAACGTGAGAGTTTTCTGCTTATTATTAATTATAGTTTTATTACAGTTATTGTCGAGGAAAATATGTTGTATAGAATAATATCATTTTTATAGCTAGATGCTAAATTATAATAATTAGCCAATAAGACAATGAGAATACTGGAAAATGTCGAATGACATGAAAATGATAAGACACAGTTTGATTTCAAGAGTAAATTATATAAACACATAGGTTGCCGTGTCGGTTTAGTGGTCGCAAGCGCTACTGATGAGCACGAGGTTCGATTCCAAGGTCGGGTAAAGTGTTTTTCCATCAGGAATTTCTCAGTAGCAGCCCGAAGGCTGGATTTGTTATCGGTTCATGGCAATAGGCTTGCCCCCTATTACATGGGACTTCAAAATACATAAGTGACGAAATTTGGGTGTACTATAAGTTCACCTCTGCCTAACCCTTTGCGGATTACAGGCGTGATATTATGTAATGTTATAACATAGGGACCACGTGATCACATTACAATGCGATCATGTCAACGCCTTTGTGTAATAATTAGGTACCTACTACACCTTTTCAGTTCGTCACGACAGAGTTGTCTTCGTGCGAGATGTCCTACTTTACAGTAGTAGTTAAAACAGCAGTACATGCGCTAGCCTTTTACTCAAATCAAAATGCCCCCCACCAGAATACAGTACCAGTTTCCTTGAACCTTCTTTTAAAAAAACTAAAGCTACCGAATCAAATTCCCCCAAAACGCGTGTAAGTTGAGATAAGACAATTATATAAATTCGGCGCTGGCGAGGGGGCGACGTCCAGAGCCGTCACGGTTCACGCTCCGTGGCTCCGGCTCCTTAACTAACTATATCATATTCGTTACCTATGTCTAATATTATACAGTTACTCGTACTCGAGAGAATTAAGGATTTTTTGTGCAAACTTCAATGTGTAGAACAAAAGACATCAACGCGCTACGTTGCACTGCGACTCCTATTAATTAATTAATATATTGTGGCTTTTTACTTTTATTGTATCATTAGCAATGAAACTAGATACACATACAAATCATCTACCTAGCCTTTGACCAAATATGTTTGGGTCGGTTTCCAGTCTAACCGAATGCAGCTGAATACCAGTATTTTACATGGAGCGACTGCCTATCTGACCTCCACAGCTCAGTTACTGGGTAACACGATACCCCTTGGTAAGGCTGGTTATCAGGGCCCGTATTCCCGTAATTTAAAACGTTCAAAATCTAGTCGCAGTCTCATCTCGGCGACAAACAAATGTCAAAAACTTGTCGAAATGTAGGGAAATTAGACGTATTTTTGACAGATCCAGACTGAGATACTGTGAACGTTCTTAAAATTACGAGAATTACCCCACTGACTTTCGGGTTTCTGACGACCTGTAACGACTGTCAAAGATCCAAGAATGACAGCCGACACCAACGGCTTGACGTTCTTTCCGAGGCACGGAGGGCTCCTGGTATGTAAAGACTGTCATCTATCTACGGACCGACCGCAGCAAGCCTTGTTTATTGAATTGCGTCTCTGATGCGCCGCATACAGCCCCAACAGCTTCCTGCAGCTTATTGCAGGGAGAATGGATGTGGATTGCTCCTTCATGGAGCATTGGACAAAACTCCATGTACGAGTAGTGTGGTCCTGATCCAATATTTCTATTGTATAGTTTGTAAAAGTTTACTAACATAGTTTTTTAAGTCATTGTCACTAACATTATATAGATTATGTGTACTTGTATGTGTAGTCCGAAATAAATAATATTATTATTATTTAACCTGATTGATCGAACGGTGCGGCTGTTATTACTTAGCTACGAGCCCCTCCTAGATACACATATAAATAACCATAATAATAGTTCCAGTTTTGTTGGCTCATAAACAGTTGAGGCGATATTTTCCTTAATTACATGACATAACGTCGCAGGCAACTTTATGATGAACACGAGGTCGAAGTTTTATCACCCTCCCTGACATAAACAAGACAAATGACATGCACCACGTAATCTAGCAACATGTTCACATGCCATTTACTTCATCATCACAAACGTAAAGTTAATGTGACATTTTGTTACATAAAAAATGTCTATTCATTAGAATTGTTACATCACTTCACAATGGGTACATTCGATTACATCTTGGCTGTCAAAATTTATAAACATGATGTAATATTATGTAAAATACGGAAACAGAGCACGGAAGCTTCCATAGACATCAATTTACTTGTTTATGATAGCCTGTTGTTGATGAACCAGTTATAGTATTTAAGTAAAAGTAGGTTGCGTTGATTAAATTTTATAATTTATGAATTTAAGGGCCGTTAGATGATAAATATAATGAGAGTAAACTTTCGATTCACTTTGGAACGCAGTTATTTTGCTCTGGGCGTTGTTATTGATTTGATTGATGTAATTGATAGTTTAATGTATGCGTTTTAGCTAGGCTCGTTAATGAACCACTCTCATCGTCACACTTAGGTGTAGAATCTCAAGTATTGCTGTCAAAATATTAACGTTGTTACAACCTACTAGTTCCGCGTTAGATCATGATGTTTATTAATTAGGCCAGCATCTCAAGAGTTACCGATTACAACAGTACAAGTACAGTTTGGATTTACGTCTATATTAAAATGATTATTGTACTCAGAGGAGTTTTACTTAAAAGCCAACAAAAGCGTACATAATTAGTAAATCAAAACCTTTGTTAGGCTGATCACATACTACAACGCGCCACGCGACTGGGTGCGGGAAACAGCTGTTTGTCTCTGCATTTCCCAAAGGTTGACTGGTAGAAAATACCTATGGCATTAAGTCCGCCCTGTACATGTAGGTGCTTGAAGTATTAAATAAATGAATAGAGTCAAATTCATCGCTCAATTTTGATTGACTTTGTATGTAAAAACCACGCGGGGCGCGTTATCTGCACCCCGCCGCGTGGCGCGTTGTAGTGCGTAATCCGCCTTAGATTTACTTGAAAGTTTGTATGAAAATGTCCATGTAAAAATGATGGCAAATCGATCGTTATAAGACATAAATGTTCTAAGAATAGTCAGACCACCCTGCAGCTTCCGTTGGAAGTCGTTTAACTGGATTAGGATATTTTATTGAAACTGTGCCTGTCTGCTTTAATAGGTACACGTTTACTGATCCTATCAGAGATAAGTGAAGACTGGCTAAACAATAAGCTATGAAATTATACATCAATGACTTATAGCAAGCACTGCCTCTTTAAAAAGTAGGTGCAGCCGATAAGAGGCTCCTAACCTAGATCAAAATTAAACTGAAGATAAAACATGTGGGTGCTGCAAACAAACAATATTTTCTTAAGAATTTTTTCGAGAAATAGTTTACTATTTCTTTATTTTGATTTTGATTTTCTTACTATACGCAACGTAGTTTTTTTCCTTCAGCCTATATTGTCCCACTGCTGGGCAAAGGCCTCTCCCATATTCTTCTACCTTTCTATGTGCTGTGTGCCTTCTCCGTCCAATCGGTTAGGAACGACTTTAAATCGTAGTTATTGATTAATAATAATGATAATTAAAAAATTATATTGATTGATATACTTTACGGGTGAAAAAATCGGACAGACTGTGACCCCTGTCAGTAAGTGTGGGTTCGTTCACAATTTGACGGTTTGACATGGATAGATAGCTATCGAAAATGAAAACATAATATTGAGTCAGTGTGTTCACAATTTATCGACAGTTTACAATCTCGCGAGATAGATTATAAACTAACGGTGTTCACAATCTTACGGTTACATATACATTCGTATGCATTTAGTAAAAAGCTGTAATTTGGATATTACAAACAGACACTTCAATTTTATTTATTTGTATGATTTTAATAATACATTAACGAATTCATAAAATTAACAGATCATGACGTCGACTCGTCATCATCTGCCTAGCCTCTTCCCAACTATGTTGGGGTCGGCTTCCAGTCTAACCGGATGCAGCTGAATACCAGTATTTTACATGGAGCGACTGCCTATCTGACCCCCACAACCCAGTTACTGGGTAATACGATACCCCTTAGTAAGACTGGTTATCAGATTTTCGGGCTACTGACGACCCGTAACGACTGTCAAAGATCTACGAATGACAGCCGGGGCCAACGGCTTAACGTGCTTTCCGAGGCACGGAGGGGTCTTGGTATGTGAAGATGGCCACCCATCCACGGACCAACCGCGGCAAGCGTAACTTAACCTGATCGATCGACCCGTGCGGCTGTTATTACTTAGCCACAAGCCCGTATCATGACGTCGACTATCTTATATCAAGTGATACTGCCAGAACCCTGCAGACAGTTGTCAAATTCGCCAATATAACAAGTGTAACTATGTTTACTAATTAGTATCATTACACACAGTAGTAGAAAGTAAATATCGTGTAATTGGCTTGTATGTTGTATGTATTATTGCCATGTAGCTGTCACCCACGTCAGTCAGTCGCGCTTGGTAGTGTACTCGATATGTATGACAGAAACATCACTTCGCATTTTTATTTCTTATGATACTGCTCTCGTTTTAGAGTTATCAATTCGTAAATAACGTCGGAATTTAAAACCTTTTTTTAACAGCATACCGACTGATTGAGCAGTTGTGGTCCAATGGTAACGGCCGCGGCTTACGAGTTGTTTACTTCTTGTGAATCATCACCACTGCTCTCAAAACGGTGAAGGAAAACATCGTGAGGAAAGTGGCATGTCCTAGAACCAAAATTTCGAAGACATGTGACATCTACTAATCCGCACTGGGCCCGCGTGGTGGATTATGGCCCACTCCCTCTCTATGGAAAAGGAGGCATGTGTTCCGGCAGTGGGAATATCAAAGGCCGATTATGAATATCGGCTGAAGTAAATAAGATCATTCGAGAGGAACTTCTCAAATTTTTTTTTTTTTTTTAACTTTGCCCCACCCTTGGAATTTCTCCTGTATCGTGGGTGCGTTTACAAACATTTAAACTCACATACACAAACAGCCAGACCCGGAACAACTACTTGTAGGTCATACAAATATTTGTTCCGTGCGGGAATCGAACCCGCGACACGCAGCGCAGCAGTCAATCGCTTAACCACTGCGCCAACCGTGCCGTCAAAAAATAAGAGGCTTTATAATGATATCAGTGAGTACAGTATATATATGGTGTTCAAATTATTTAAAAGTAACGCCGTACCGTACTCAATGGTTTAACCTTAGAAACAAAAAGAAAGAAATGCTGCAGCAAATTAATTGAAATAGAATTAACCTCATCATCATGAGCAGATATTTAATGACCGGAATACCTTTAGGAATACCAAAGCACGAACAAAGGCCAGCAATCCCGGTTGAACACGCTGCATGCCGGTTTTAAACGTGTTCGATATAAAAACTTGTGCGGAACAGCAGATGCTCCCGCGCACCTGTCGCGCGACCAGGGAAGTTTGATTCCTGTTTAGAAACTAGGTGGCGTAGCCCCTTCTTTATTTGAGGATAATATACACACTCACACACTCTAACGAACCCAATAACCTAATGACAGATCGCTACTGATGGTAGCCAGTACAAATTATAACTGTCAGTATAATCTAATCATACAGATCGCTATTGATATAGATTATTGGGACGTTAAAACCAGAGATAGATAGGTTTTTCTTCTTCCAGTATGCAAAAACTGGTGGTAGATAGGTAATTGTGCTCGGCCGTAAATAGAGTTCGTTAGGTTATATACCGTTGCCAAATCAAAGGATTGTGAATGCCGAAACTAATTGATACGGTCAGACGAATAATGACAGAATATTAAAAGCGATAACACCTACACAAGTCACGAAATGCTTTTAATTAAGTAGTGTTCAGGGTCAAAACGCAGGTGCGTTGATATTAAAGATCACATTCTTCTGCGCTGGAATTCGTATTACCCTGTAACTGGGTTGTGGAGGCCAGATAGGCAGTCGCTCCATGTAAAATAATGGTACGCTACTGCATCCGGTTAGACTGGAAGCCAACCCCAACATAGTTGGGAAAAGGTAAGGTGGATGATGATTCTTCTGCGGTGGCACTCGCAAGTTGTCAGAATTGTGGAAACTACAAGTAAAAAATGTTGAATCAAAGTTTAATTCTTATAACAAGCCACGTGCCCGGTGGGATTTCTCATCGGCAAAAATCACTAACTTCCATTCAAACATGCACCCCTTTAGGAAGACAATTTACAGACACCCTTCTTTAGTGCTCACCTCCGCTATGAAAGGAACTCTTGTGCAAAATTTCATGCTTTTGGATCCAGCAGTTTCAAAAAGTCAAATTAAGTTTTTTTAAAAAGATTTTTACAACATAGTTACGTGGTGTTCCTACTTCAACATGTAATGCATCCCTGGATCTAATATGTTAGATGTGGAAACCGAGTACAATAGTGCATTTTGGGAGTAGCTTATTTTCAGCAGTAGCGTGCTATTAGTTCTGTTGGCAATTGATGACTCGTTCTTCATTTGATAAATCTGAATCAAATCGACCTTTGAGTCGTCTTCCTTGTTATAGCTTTCAGCATAGCTGATCTTTCGATTCGAAGGATCTTTAGCGTACTTATCCAGGCACAAGTTACCGTGGCCAACTTGGAAAACCTTAAATAGACTTCGTACTCAAGTAGACCGCAGCAAGGACAACCTCCACAGGTAAGGGTTCATGGACGGCTCAGACTTCCGGTGTTTGTCTCCCCACAGACAATGGCCCACCGCCCTGGCACCCTTGCGGTGCAAGATGGGAGGTGGGAACGGTATGCCCTGTCACCTGTACACGTGAGGACCTAAGGGCGAGAGGCGTCAGCGAACGGTATTCGCGTTGCGTTTTCGTGATTGTTTTTTTTTGCCGTAGACACGCTAAGAAAATTAAGCGTATTTACTACTAGATGGGTAACTTACATAATTCTTTATTTATTTATTTATTACAGCATGGAAGACTTACAGCTAAAAAAAACAAACAAAAAAAAAGGAAACAATTGTCGACAGAAAGCCAATTACAAGTCTTCGCGTTTAGACTTATATTAAAATTTGAGTTGTGAACATACGAGCAGTAACATATTTAATAGTTAAAACTATATATACTATATTTAATAGTTAAAACCATCAAAATAACCACTTGTGTTCGCAATTGAAAAGTGAGAGAAAAAAAAATAAGAAAAAATAGAATAACTAAAAAGCACTGCAACTATTTAAAAAAGTTGAGGCATAAGCACCTTCCAGCTGAGGTCACACTGGTTGTAAAGAGATCCAAATCGTGTTGTTTACATATTTTATGACAATTTTTGCTTGTACGCACAATATAACTGTTCTGCCGATAATTCGTAGAACTGAGAGATACATTATGCTAGTTCAACCGCGCAGTTGTAACTACTTGTGACTATTTTAATTATAAACAAAGGAAGGGTCTTTTGTTCTGAAGTATGTAATTCCTTTGTCATGCCAGCTATGGGAAGTGATCACATGATCTATGCTCCGTCCGTTATGATAATATTATGATTATGCTTAGTTATCACTTTTGCGGTTATGATGTGCATACAAGAGAAGATATGAAAATAATGTTTTTACAGTAATGTATTTGTGAATCGGAGAACGTACATACGTTATGTTAACGCTATACCTACTCAACAAATACACGTACGTACGCACGTACGTATGTGTGTTTGTTGAGTAGGTACATACTGCTTTGCATATACTTTACGTATAGCTTGACAATTTCGGTATAAATTTTGGATATTTGTGGACTCTACCAAAAATCTGGTAGTCTTTGAAGGATACGATTCAAAGATGAGGCAATTGAAGCTATTATTCGCAAAGTAATAGAAGGTTAATATTTTTAGTGCCTACATAAATTAGAGCACCTATGTATCAAAAACTTTACAGAAACAATCGCGATTTACCAACTTCGCATCCACCTAACTCACCAAACAATGATTATTTTCTAATAAATAAACTGCCTTTTTAATGCACTCCTCCGACTAAATGAAACTCATCCTTGTTATTTCAAACCGCAGCATCTCCCACAGTTGAAGATCAAGCAGCTGCAAACAGCTATTAAAACAAAAGCAAGAGAGCGCATGACAGATGCACATGTTATTGGGTCTGTAGTCGCATGTTTACGGCAAGGGCAGCCTGCGTGTGCGCAAGGACGCGCGCCATTCATAAACGAGTTGGTTTCGACACTAAGCGTAGGATATATTAAAATACTGGTCTGGGAATATTATTGATTATTTATTAATATACCTATTTTGTAGTGAAATATATGTATGTAGCTTATTGAGCCAGGGTACTAGTGGCTAATGAACTACAGATGGAAATCAAAAGAACTTTTGGAATTGATAGGATGAATGAACATTGTGCATTGCAAAGAATGAACTCTCTATAATTATGAATCTGGTATAATTAGTATCTATATAGTAATTTATATCTATCAACTTGAAAGTTTACACAAGTTTCCTAATTATTATTGCCAAACATTTCGAAATTCGTTGGCAATCAACAAACTAAAATCATCTAATGAGCCATGATCCGTCACCAATTTTATCTGTCTGCGAAATGACATTTCATAAATTAAAAATTATATAATATAAATTCCGTTTTGCAAAGCTAGACATCAATTGGGAAAATTTTGAATTGCAAGCAATATTCCAGATAAATCGTTTCTTTATTCCAAAATGAAGAGTATTTAGCCAGCGAATGAAGAAGCTAAGTTTATGTGCTGCCAGTCTCCGTAATTCTATTAGACTGGTTGCACCGTTACCGCTTTCAGTGCGCGTTCTAAAACATTAATCACTTGTAGTTGTTGGCCATTTTATTAACCGTTTGCATTCCACGTCTTTTGTCTCTGGTTGTCTGCAATGAAAATGTTCAGTTTATGCTGTGTCCCGTTTGCGTTTTCTTTTTAGGTTGAGTCGTATTTCAGACACATTTAGCAGTCTAGACATTTTATGAGGCTTTAACATACTGTCGTGTGACTTATGGAAATCTATACTTATAATAAATCTTAAAAAATAACAGATTTGACTAAATGCGTATGAAAATGAAAATATACACGCTAAGTAAATATATAAAAACATTTTTTTTAATTTTTGTTTGTCTGTTTGTTGCGGCTAATCTTCGAAACGGCTGGACCGGTTCTGACGGGACTTTCACTGGCAGATGGTGATGTTATGGAGTAACATAGATTTAATTATTTAAACTTTTTGCATACAAAAAAGGTACAAAGGCTGACTTAATGCCTTAATAGGCTGTATAGGCTACTTTTTGTTTCGGTAGCATGTTCCCGTGGGATAATTTCCGACATCCACGCGGGCGAAGCCGCGGGCAGAAGCTAGTGTTGAATAAAAGTTTCTTCTGACTATATTCATCTATCCAACTTTCTTTTAAAAAATCTGAAAACTAAATTTTCATCTATCTATATCTATACTAATAGTACAGCTGACGAGTTTGTTTGTTTGAACGCGCTAATCTCGGGAACCACCTGTCGGATTTGAAAAATTCCTTTTGCATTTGATAGCCCAATTCTTGAGGAAGGCTATACGTTACTTAAAACCACACTAGGGCTCTTAGGAGCAGAGCAAAACCAAAAAAAGTCACAAAAAACGCTGAGCGAAAACGAAGAAGCACGGGCAGGCGCTGCGATGCGACGCGGTGTTAGTAGTAATTATGATGGTAGGCTGAATCGTTCGGCTGGTCGGTTATTTTACCTTCAAGGTTGAAAATGAGACTGTTGTGAAGTCCATTATCCAAGCACTTCGGTAGTAAAGAATCACTCAAACAGAAACCACTAATAAAATCATTAGAAAATCAACTATTGCATTCTATGCTGCCGTTCACACATAGCGTCTACATTCGCATATATTTATTCACGTGCCACGCAAACTTCAGGTTGTTTTTACCACCGAAGTGCGAATCCAGCACATGCAGTAACGACGCACCGGGGAGAGAAATAACTGTGTTTTTACTGGGTCAGGATTACTGCAAACAAGTTTACTTATATTTGTCTTTCACCCCACGCGTGTCAATGAAACTGTTGTATAGACTACGGATGGTGATACGGACGGGCGGATGGTTCAAGTTTTGAGCAAGTTTGCTTTTCATTCCAAATGCGTTCAAGGTCTTTTTCGAGGAATTGATCCTTGTGATGTCAATGTGCCTTTACCGTTATGTTTGCACCTCGAAGTCAAGGAGCGGAACTGAGTTTTATAACTATAGCGTTACTAGATACCTAGGTGTGTGTTGCGTATGCAACTGTAATGGATACAGAGCAACGTTCATTCCTTTGTAATAAACCTTTATGTTTCCTTTGTTCATTCATATATAAGCATTACCTATTCATGTCAGTTTAAAAAAAAACGACCGGAAAAATAACAATGAATTTAAATGAATCTTAAGTTATCTTAACCCATTAGAACATACCTAGAAACTAGAAATAAGGAAATCGTGTAGTATAAGGCAAGAAGTAAAAGGCTTTTTATTTAATTTTATTTTATTTTTAATAACGTAGAGTTTCAGTAGAGTAAATTGCAAGCACGATAATTTTATGGGAAGAGATCTTACTTTGCGCGTACTCGTACCAAATATACCATGCATTTATTTTAATTTAAACTACATTGTACTAAAGATAACCACAATTTTTTTTATAAATTTTCAACGTATAGATTCGTAGTCAGTCGCCTTCCGTGCTCTAAAATTTGATGGATGCGCGGGCGCAAGCCACCCATTTATTTGGACAGTCTGTACTCTGCAGCTTCACCCTGCTATGTACCGTTCAAATATTGGTTGGTTTGGACGCGACGCGGGCGCAGCGATTTGACTGCCACTAATGAGAGGCTGACAAAACGCTGCGCCCGCGTCGCTGTACATGTGAATATTCATTAATAAATTACACCACAGATGTTGGGAATTCTGAAATGTAATTTACGCTAATATAAAAATTTATGAGAAAGATTTTAAGATTTTTTAATTAAATAACCATATCATGAACTGAGATTCTTATTATAATGTATTAAGTAGTTCCCTAACCAACACGTGAAAAAGTTGAACTAAGGTAATGGAAAAAGTACTGGAAGTTACGCAGCAATAGACAAACGTCAAAAGAAAAAGTGTAGGTAAACAAGATAGTTTTAAAGATTTGTAATAGTCACTTTAAAAAAAAAATAACTAGCTTGATTGATATTTAAGACTTACTCATAATAAATTACGACATGTTAAAAAGCTTTCTCCAGAGCTTAAAATAAAACGTATGCTAGCTATTTGTGCACAGTGATTAATTATCTCTAAATTAGAAAGAAGACTCGCAAACTAGCGATAAAAATAAAGAAAAAACCGGCCAACATGGCCGCATCGACACGCATGTCGAACCACGCACAATGAAGGGTTCCGTAGTTGGAATAAATTTATCCCAAGAACAAACTTAACATTGTAGTTGAGAATCTTGTTCTCCCGTACATTGTAACTGCAAATGTAAGTTGGTCGACTATTACTCGTAAACTTGAAAAGTCCACTTAGCTGTGATAGGTCTCCTTTTAACTTCGTTATATATAGGTACACTATTACCGTGAATTTTGTCACCTATCCAAAACTAACCATTTAGCTGGCAGGACCGACACACACACACGACTCTGACAAAAATTCTGAAATAGAAAAATTGTTTTCACAAACCCACAATATTTTTGAAAGAGCCATCCAACAAAACCCCACACTATGGGGTAGACGAGAAAAAAAACATCCCCACTTTACGTGTACACTAACTTTTCTTGATTTTATTTTACCACTTTGTCGGCGTGATTAATATGTATATCCATGTCCAATTACAGCTTTCTAATACTAAGAGTCTCTGAGCTAAGCTGTGGACGGTCAGACGGACGGACATGGCGAAACTATAAGGGCTCCTTGTTGACTACGGAATCCTAAAAATGGAAGGAACTAAACAAGTTATTGATAAAGCCATTTATTGATCGTAAAATTAATGATAATATGTTTGACATAATCATGACTATTTGTCACTATCTTATATAATACCGTTTGATATAATGCGTCATATCAATTAGTGTGTAAATATATTCATGGTATATCAAATTTAAATACCTTCGTTACGAAATATTATGAGACGCCAATGCATACGTTTAGTTTAGATAAGTTAATTAGAATGGGTTGTGTGACACTCATGTGACAGAAAAGAGATAAACGTGTGTGATTTTATGCATTCTTGGTTTTGCTGTTTTATATACACCGTCTTCCGGACGATATACATAAACTTCGACCAGATGTTCAGAGCATGGAAATAAGCATTTTTCATTATGAACACATTAATGAATTCTTATTTGTTGTTCATTTACATACAAACTAAATACCTTGACGTAAATCACCCGATATGCATGCCTCTTTATCTCTTTGTCCGAAGCATTTGATAGATTTATCATTTTAATTGCACTAAGTGGCGATATAGGTCAACAAAGACCCTTTCTTACTGCATAGCTCAATTAAATTTCATTAAATGAAATTACAAATATCTTTGTAACGAAGCCTTTTTAAGTACTACTTCCTTTGTTATATTTGATTTGTAAAAGCTATAGAAGCGTTTGCCAAAGTTTATGGATAACGCGAAGAACACCGAGAACACGGTGTATATAATAGAAGCTGATCCCAACTTCGTACCGCCTCAGAATCAATAAGAACGAATGTATGAGAAAATGAATTATCTTCGTTTTTTATTCGTAAATTTTTCCCATTTTTAATAGTTGTTCTATTATTCGGGGTAGATTACAAAGCCAAGAAATCTAAGATCATCATAAAAATCGCTCCAGCCGTTCTTGAGTTATAAATGGTGTAACTAACCTGACTTTGTTTTATTTTTAAAGATTAAATAAATAATATTAATAGTCCTATTTCAATATTTAAATTATGGTTAGAGATCTACTTAATCGATTTAGTTACTATCAGAGATAGTCATCATCTGCCTAGCCTTTTTCCCTACTAAGATGGGGTCGGCTTCCAGTCTCATCGGATGCAGCTGAATACCAGTATATTTTGTGGGTTTCCTTCCCCGATTAATCTTCCGTAAATGCATCTAGGTCGTCCCACCAGCTTTTCTAGGCCTCCCTCGGCGACGACGCCCATCTTCTGGAACCTACGGCTACAGCATGGCGACTCTAGCCCACCTGCCAATACTATATAAATCGAAAAATAATGCAACTTTTCTCGGATGACTTTTCAAATGTCACTGTATAATTAAATAGACACGAGAGCTACGTAATTTTCAACTTTCAATTTCGACTTTTCAAACTGCAACTTTTTAGAGCTCCCATATTATGTAATATTTTTGTTGTTGTTGTTGTTGCTCTCGTATGTTGTCTCGTTGTATTGTGTTGTTTGTTGTATTGTGTAAAGGTCAAAATATATATTAGACCAAACGTGCCGTATTCCAAAGGTTTGAATCCCTTAAAAAACAAAATCTGATAGAAACGTCCACAATAGTGAATATAAAAAAAACAAGTTGGATGTGACGCGCTGTAGAAGTCTTTAATTATGTCTTGTTTAAGCCCACGTCCGTACCTATCGAATTATTTTCTCAATACAGTGGTGTTTCCCGAGCCACTAGGTGTAAAAGGAAATGTCCTTATTAGTAGCTGCTGTCTATGGTCGCTGCCGCCACATATCACATAACATCACGCGCTTTCTCTTTGGAAGCGAGGAGCATTCCAATCGCTAATTGCAGGATGTGTCGCTTGACATCTATGTCTATATCTTTATTTACCTATAAAGATATAAGTTACATTTGGAATACAATTTTTATTTATTGGGATTTAGGTAAACAGATATCTTTCCTATCTTCCTCTTCTGAAATATAATAATAATAATTCTTATTTATTTTCCCATCACAAAAAGTTTCATTATGCCATTTTTAATTCTTAATAACTAAAAATTTTAAATTAACTTTGTGGTGCCTGATGTAGGTGTGTACGGACGCCAGCACATCAAGTTACTACAATCTGTCAAATTACTTTAATAGATTTTCAACTTTATCGCTAAAGCGTTAAAGTTCAAGGTTGATTGGGAAAATTTGACAGTTTCGGGTAGCTTGACCTGCTGGCGTCTGTACAACATTAACCCTCCCGCGGCTAGTAAGTATGCTAGATGTGGTATTAGTTTAGCATTTCGCACTGAGCAAAAGTGGAAGCTTAGCTAAAAGAAAAAAATAATAATAACAATTCTAAAACAAAAGTAAGACAAATCAACAATTCATACTGAGGAGATGAACGTGAGTATGAATGCTTAGTTGATGTGTGCTTGATTGCAAATTTATGTGTTTGTGTGTGTTAGAGTATAAGTCTGCAAGTTTATAAAAAGAAGTTTGAAATGAAACAGCCGAGTATGAATCAAATAATTCCAATTTTACGACCGAACAATACATACGAGTAGAGGTGGCCTATGTATGTTCAACAGCTAGACGTCGGCTGAATAATGAATATGATGATGACTATGACACGGCCACCAAAGTGAAGAGAATATTCTCTCCAAGCTGCGCTCAACACTTACTTATTCAAAAAGATGTTTTATAACAACCACAAAGTCACTGTTTATAATTTTCTACCTAACAATAGTGCACTGATAATGAAATTACGACAATTATGTGCGATCTGCGATCAGGTGTTGGGAACAATCGCTGGCATTCCGTTACAGGTTGAATGACCATCTGCGTGCCATCGCCACCGCATCATGTAATCACATCCTTACTTACCAACTTACGATAATCGACGCTTATGTGAAAGATTTATACCTATTCGATCTAGATTTCAAGGCAGAAAGGCAGAAAGGCAGATTTACGTAATCTTTAAAAAAATAAATCGAACGTCATTTGAATTTCTCGCGATTTTTTATTACCTACCTTATCTATGGTCTCGTTTACTTTTACTTTTAAATTTATAGATACCGTTATGTCAATGATTGATGATGTAGTTCGATACTAGTAACTTAATACTAAATGATTCCGTCATCCGAATAAATAATGCCATGCATAAATTTAGCAGCCTTGTTATTAAATCTATTTAATTTCTATAGTTTATTTTCTTGCTTATAAAATCTCTTGCACGATTCTATAAATAATTAACCACGTCTACTGTCTAAAGTAGGTACGAAATCCGTAGTTTCACCGAAGTTACGGGGTATTTCTACTCCGTATCACCTACTGACATAGGATTTGTTTTTGGCCCGACCTAAGAAAAGAATTAATAACATGTCGATTTGACAGTTGTCCGAACTCGCGATATATTTTTAACCGACCGAAAAAGTTAATTAATAGGTTGTAGGGTTAACACTGAAGTTTCGAATTACTTTCGGAAGGGCCCCCTGAAGCTATATTGAGCATAATCCAATCAGACTGGAGTTAACTTATCTCCACAAAATTACCTAACGGAAATTGAAGCAACAAGAACGCTTTTCAAAAATATCTCACATCTCGTCTTACAAAAAATAACAATGGAAGATGACTCAATCAAATTCGGCTCAAATTGGTTCACAATAAAACTTAAAACATTAAGCTTCGCGGATGCCGGTTTACGTGTCGAGGTCAACCCATTGTTCGTGTTATTATTATAGGCATTATGTGATCATGCCTTGGTCTCTGGGTTTGTCGAATTTACATTCAATATGGATCCTCCTTGAATCATTCATGATGTATGTTTACGATTTGTCTCCTTTATAGTTTTAATATAAGGTGGCTTTATTTATTTATTGGATCTCCAACAGAGGCCACATGCAAGTATACATAGAACAGGGAAAAATACAATCGTGCGCTTCTAAGTATTGGAGGAGGAGACCACATCATTTATGCTATCAATCTAGGTAAGTTTGACAAGGTAGAAACATTAAAATAAATCAAAAAACATAACTCGAAAGTGATACAAAGGAAACAAAGTGAATTACATAACAAATAAATAATAACAATACAAATGAATAATAGGAAATAAAGAATAACCATAAAAGACAACAGATAAAAATAACAATAACAATAAATCAATGTTAAAAAAGAAACTTTATAAAAGCTTTGTAAACTTTTTAGATCTAATAGGCACTTACTAAGTTAGGCTACGAATAGCCAATAGCCGTAAAAATGAGAAGTTACATACTCATTGAAGCCCGATTGCAACGCAAATCACTAATGTAAGAAACACCAACAGGAACGGGACGTAGTCAAATAATGATACAACGATTATACGTAACTGACTTGTATTTCGGTTGAACTGCACATACAAAAATCAATACTTAGCACTAGGTACATACTTATTAATTCTCTTATAACATATCGGTATCGCGTGGAGTCTAAAATCCCATTCCTTTTAACCCGCGTTTTTTTTTTTCATTTTGAGCGGGAAGAAGCGAGTTCTCCGATTGGTTCCCGCGATTTGGGTCAACCAATCACAGAGCGACCATGAATATAGTGAAAGGGTAAAGTTGCCAGTGTAAAATATTAAGACCTAACATTAGCCTAAGTTACTGCTTGTAACATTAGATATCTGCCAGTGAAAGTCCCGTCAAAAAGGGTCCAGCCTTTTCGGAGATTAACCGGAACAAAAAGGCAGATTTATTTGTTTTTGTATAGAAGATATGAACGAGCTCAAAGATGAAAACACCACGCTACATTATCAAGTATCGCATCACTCTAAACTACACATTAATAAGCGAGTTATTAGCGCGTAGGCGCAGCAAGCCTAGCGCAGTTTAGATCTGAAGTATTGCCCTCGTTAAACCTAGCACATTATTGTTACGGGCAACCTTACACAATGCCGCCAATACTCTTTACTGCCTGCTGTTCTGCTCACCTTGTATGGCAAAATGTTTTGCCTGCTTATAAAATACGACTGTAAGCAGATAGCGTTCTTCTTCCTCGTATTTTATCGGATAGAATTCGATTTGTATCAAGTAAAATCGCCGGTCGATCGATCAGGTTACTCTTGCCGCGGTTGGTCCGATGGGTGACCATCTTTACATAACAAGCTCATCGTGCCTCGGAAAGCACGATAAGCCGTTGGTCCCAGCTGTCATTTGTGGTTTTTGACAATCGTTACGAGTCGTCCCGGCCGAAAGTCTGACAACCAGACATACCAAGTATCACCCAGGAACTGGGTTGTGGAGGTCAGATAGGCAGTCGCTCCATGTAAAATACTGCTATTCAGATGCAAACGGTTAGACTGGAAGCCAATATAGTTGGGAAAAGGCTAAGCAGCTGTAAAATGGCCATGTGTGAGAAGTCTTTGGAGGTCGAATTGCTGTCATTCAAAAATCTCCTGTTACAAGTTACGACTGGGAACGGAATTCGTTTGACGTTAGGTACTTCACCTTATGCAGTAGCTCATGAAAGTCGTTTAAGGAAATCAATGAACATTGAATGCGTTTTACACGAATGTGGCGTCGTCACTTACAGAATATAGTAATTTCTACGTCTTACAACCAATCTTGAACAGTCATTACGCTTTATATCTACGTTTTTAATCATTACAGGTAGGTAGGTATTCCATTTGAACACAAACAACACATACTGACATTGCACCCCACTTCCGCAGATCATTTACAAAGTTGCTCGATGCATCATAATGAACTCCGGACTCCCATGGCCTTAGTTCCAAGTACAAGACAATGGCTGTCGCGGGGGTATCGTGTCGATATAATTATTGTGATGCCTAAGCGTCACCAATCCGTTATTTGTGGGAGAATGGCTGACTCTTGTGAATGTTTGTTGCGGATTGTTTTCTGATTCGTCACTGGGATCTTGGGTCTTATAAAATACTGATGGTGTACCTACCTAGTTTATGTGTGACAAGAAGAATGGACACATGAATTTTTTTACAAAGGTGTGACGTTTATTTGATCCATCGTTTGATTCGTCAACAACATTACAGATATTCAATAAGTTGTACACAATACCAATACGAGATTAGCTCATGGCCGGATCAATACGCCAAACAACAATGTTGGTAGCGTATCTGACTGACCAGCGAAGTGCCCAAAAATGAGATGATGATTAAAGCCAGCAGACAAATTAATAAAATTCAGAGAAATCTGTCGGAAGATAAATAAGAATCTGCCATAAAAAATGCCAGAATAACTAAACGAAGCCTCCAACTTGACATCAGTTACAACCAATCAATTAATCATCACTTCATTCACCCATCAATAAATAAATTATGCTTTCATATCAAATCAACACCCTGCCACTTCATGTCTTGCCGACATTCCAGCGTCAAGCGGATATTTTCGTCGCATCATTAAGTACCTGTCACGACCTACATCATCCACCTCATAGTACGTGATTTATAACATCATTTCATGGTGTATTTGCGGCGTGCCGACTGCTTCAGGAAGTCACAATTACTAAGATCGATGCCCACCACCGAACTGGTTTAGAAAGCCACTCAGTTTGCAGTCATACGCTAAGTACCGGAAAATAAAAATTAAAGTCAAGAAGTTAATTCGAAGGGATAAAGAACGTTAGTCAATTTTATATGGAATTGTTTCGGACAGAACTGAGTTTGGAAAATGTGAAAACAAGCTTGAGAATGGAGAGGAATGTTAATTAAAAAAAAAAAAAGTGTTTATTGCGACTCGTACAGGATCATAAACTAAACTAAACACAGTTAAAAATAAAAAATAAAACAAATTATATAAAAAAAAAGTAGCAAAAGGAAAAATGAAACAGACAGTCCTATACGAGGCCAAAAGGCTCCTATCTTAGCACGATGCTTCGACATTTTTTATTACACACTAAAAACTTTGAATAAAAAAACGCAGTATTCGCAATCCATAACGACTCCGTTTAGAAAGAAATAAAATATGTACTTACATGTATTCAGACAGACAACGAGAAATACCTCAGTTACGGATGATTTCAGTACGATTTTATGGGCTGTGCGATTACAGCAAAACAAGCAGTTTAAAATTAATGTTTATTGGTCATTTGCGCTGTAGCTGGAGTTACGACTAACGACACTCGTCGACGGTTGTAGTTAACTCTGTCGTTGACGCGTGTCGCTAGCGTGTATGAGCACTAATGTACCTGCAGACGCCAGCAGGTCAAGCTACCCGAAACTGTCAAATTTCCCAATCAACCTTGAATTTTAATGCTTTAGCGATAAAGTTGAAAATCTATTAAAGAAATTTGACAGATTGAAGTAGCTTGATGTGCTGGCGTCTGTACAAAAGACAGTATACACACTAAATAAATCATATATGTAAAATAATTGCATGGCTTTATACGATGTGAAAACTTGATAGAATCATTTCATTTCAAGCTTTCTGTAATTTCCTTATTATGATTGCTAATTTTATGGGCCGTGTTATTGTCCATTTTATTGGTTTTCCAGTTACATTCGAAGATGGGGCATTAAGTTGTGCCCACTCAAGGTCAGGATTGTGGATAACGGGAAAGGCAAAGAACAGATTACTTTGAAGAAAGCCGTTTTGAATGGCCATATAACCATGGAGTTTCTTGCCCGTTTACTAAATAAGAATAGTCATATGTTTGGAACGGGCAACTAGCTTATTATTGATCAACTCTTTAAGTAAATAAACCTGTAAAGGGTCTCATCGAAATACTTCAACATAAAGAATTAGAAAAAAAAAATCAGCTCAGTCTATCGCAGTCCACTGCTGGACATACGTCGCTCCCAGGCTGCGCCACAACACTGTCCTCCGCCTTCCGCATCCTGTCTGTCCTGGCCACCTTTTCAAAGTCGTCACTCCATCTAGCTGGGGTGCGTCCCACTACGCTTGCCGATACGCGGTCTCCACTTCTCCACTCTTAGGACTCGTCTGCTCAAAATACTCGGTAATTAAAGCAATAGACGGCAGACGCCTTCGAAGAAGTCTAAAATCTGGTACAAGCCCATGACTTAAATTTTAATGAGAATCTTGAGATGCACTGTGTTGTGAAGAACTTTACCAAACTTGCAGACTCATAGGCGGAAAATTTTCATGACTGTCTGATCAACATATCAACCACACTCAATAATGTTAAGCAAATAGAGCAACCAAATGGTTTTGTAGAATCCATGGTGACAAAAAGTGACAAGCGACTTATGAAAGTTTAAAAATCGTAGCTTTTGTCTTGGTTTGACTAGCCTAAATTTGAAGCCAAAATCAAGATTATCATCACCGGCTTGGTATAATTTATTTACGATTAGCAGCCGAAATATTGCCACTGGAAAACCGTAGATTATTTTGCAATAAAAACGGTAATAGCACACACGGAGGAAGACGATACCGTTGCCGTGACCGCAGTGCACACGATTCATCAAAACCTAAGCCTCGTCCAGACATTCGACGCTGAATACGTAACTGTATCGATCGGGTATCGATAATCGGCCACCGTACTGACTCGAGAAAGTAGTCTGCATATCACCGATGTTGGGGCACGGTAGCAATGAATCTATCATTTGTTTTTTGTCTTGCGATCTATTCTGTAAAAATTTCACCGTGATAAGTTGGGTGGAAGTGAGCTGTCAACAGTGAAAATCCCTTGCATCAGCCGTGCTATTATGTAAAAATATCACCGTGAAAACTTAGGCGAAGTGAGCTTAAAGTGAGTTGTCACTCCCTAGCTATCTCCAGCGTCAGGTGGAATGACAGCTCACTTTACCTACATTTTCACGGTGAGATTTTTACAGAATTGCACTCAACTCACTTCACCTAAGTTTTTACGGTGACATTATTGCAGAATAGACCGGCAGGTGGAATGACCACTCACTTGAAATTCACTTCACCTAAGTTTTCACGGTGAGAATTTTGTAAAATAGATCGAATGGTCTGTCAATATATCCTCTAATGTATAAACGTATCATACTAGGTAATGCATTTTGAGGCTTCGTTTCATGTATCCATTGATTATACCTATTTTATGTTTGGTTGGGTGCAACTTCTTAGGAGTGCTAGAAAAATCTAAATCAAATTGATAATAAAAATATTTGGATGGTTTCAATGAAAATGGAACCCACTGAACATTATGTACGTAGCAGACAGCTATTATTCTTGTTTGTGGAATAAACCGGACCATAAACCAAAACCAACCTAGAAAGCAGACAGATTATTTGCAAAATATTGAAAGACGGGACACGTTTACGAAGACTCGGGCATCTGGAGGGCCATGGGATAGAGGACGAGGGAAGAAATACTTTTATCAGAAGCATAGAAAGCCTCTTTTACAAGCTATAAAGAACTATAGGTACATACAACCAAAAGGAGAGCAAATGTGTGTAACATCCAAACAAATTATTTATTTCGGCAGGTACCTACTGCCGTCTATTTGTGTGTTTTGGTGCAGACGAAAGTTTTAGTCTACTTATTTCAAATCATTTAGGTTTTGTCGAGTCATTGCTTTTAAAATATCTATTTGTAACTGAGATTTGAAATTTCTAGGTCGTTCAAGAAGTTTTGAATTCAGTTCAGTGAACCAATCGTATTCATTATTATTCGGGTCTGGTATACGAAGGTAAATTAACGACATATATTTACTTTTAACTAAAGTAAATATTGTCATTTCAATTTCGCTCGGTTCTCGCACGGGTGAAATCTTGGCTGTACTACGGGTGAATCAGAAAACGTTATGTTTAAGATATAATAATGGAATTTGTCATAACTTTACGTAGTCACAACATGAGATTTACATAATACTTATTCCTCTAATACTTTCTCCTCACAAAAGCAATTCCTTGCTTAAAAGATGATTTCCAATAACATGTATTGAAATGCCTTTTTTTTAATAAATATTTTTTTAATTTTTTTTTTACTTATGTAAGTATATTTTCAGTAATTTACGAAGCACAGACAAAAAAGTACCTACCTAAAACTAGAATTTGACAGTCAACAATTAAATTCTTCTAAAAGATAAACCTACGAACTTAGTGGTTATTTATTGATTTAACGATTTATTTCTAACCGACTTCAAAAAAAGGAGGAAGTTCTCAATTCCGATGTTTACATTAGAAAAATACGTACAGAGGTGATGCTTATTTCCAAAGAAATCTCTTCCAGCATACCTTCGGTAGGAAAGTAGATAAAAAGAGATGTAGAAACCATGTGTAAGAATAGAAGAGAAAATCAAATACATAAAATCAATTCATCGATTGAAATTAAACCTATGATATGAGAATAAACATACTTACATACATACGGTACTTTAACTTTTACTTAAAGAAAAACTTGTCCATCATGATTTTCCTTTCCACTTCGCCTTGCATATATGTACGAGTACTATCTACTAATAACTAATCGGGAAGGGATACCCGATATACAAGAACATGATTCCTAGATACAGCTCAGCTATTAGGTTTCTTATATAGCTTATTACGTCAAGTAAGTACCTGGAAGGCAATTCTCGCGCATCTCGCGTTCGTTATTGACGTTCGACTCGAACTTTTCCCTCGACAAAAATCAAGCCGAGCTATTCTCGCCATGTCAATTCGAGCATTTCTCGCAGGAAAGACACGCGACATGTCTTAGTTTACATACGAAAAAGAGTAGTCCTGACCAGTCGACACGAGACGTATGACTCTTTGATCTCAGTAATGGTAGTGAGAGAAGGTGCCAACTCAAAGAAAACTGCCCGAATTAAGACAAAATCGACATTGGGCATATAAATCAATTGAACTTCAATAAAACATACAAACAATAATGAGATAAATATATATCACCACGCTTGTATTCCCCGAAGGGTTAGGCAGAGGTGTACCTATAGTACCGTCACAAACATTTCGGTAGTTATGTCTAAATTCCATGTAATGGGGGCGACCCTATTTTCAACCCGGCACAAATACAATCTCCGGGCTACTACTGAGAAATTCCAAATGGAAAAAGCCAATAACACTAAACACACATCCCGACCCGGGAATTAAACCCAGGACCTCAGTCCACCTCAGCAGTAGCGCTTGTCTAGACTACTAGACTGACGAGGCAGTAATTAAAAGTTCAATAATAAATTCGATAATTAGATAAATTCATACTAATATTATAAATTCAAAAGTAGGTCTGTATGTATGTTGCCTTTACACGCCTAAATCACTGAACGGATTTGCATAAACGGCAAGGAGATAGATGGCATCCTGTGAAAGATATGGGCCGCTTTCTGTCTCAGTAGCACCTTGCCGTGGAATAATTTCCGACATCCACGCGGGCGAAGCCGCGGGCAGAAGCTAGTAAATAATATAGAACATATATGCATTATGTAACGTAACACGTACGATTACAAGCAACAGGAAATTACTGAACGATCGATCAATTAAAAGATAATAGAATGAAGATGTAGAGCTGTAGACTATGGCCTACATCCTCGATATTTTATCTATAACATAGCCACAACTTCCACCTGCACGTAGCTACTAATGGGCACAGCCACCAGAGCTATAATATTGGCTTCTTGGTTGATTCGCACAAATCATCTCGTCCGAAACGAATGACTCGACACTTTTAATTAATATTATTTTTCTATATGCGACTCGTCTAAGTATTATCCTCTTTATTTACAAACGTTGCTTAAAGTTATGTAATATTTAGCGGCTGTGTAACCATACATTTTTGACGTTTAAATGTCTCTTAACTAAATCAAAGTTTATAAATAAACCCTAATTATGTTTATTGTGCGAATCGGCAATTGCAGAAATACCTATTAGGCAAAAATAGAGGAAAGATAATTCGCACGAATCAATCAATAAGCCATAATATTAGTGTAAAATAATTAGGGAGATGACTAAGACATATGGCTGGCTATAAGGATGGCTATCTTTTTATTTTTACAGTCTATACTTTCGATAGCAAAAAAAAAGACTGAAATTAGAAAGTGGATCATAAAACTGGAACATTTAATAAAAAATACTGAAAGTCTTTGAAAAAATCTAGAATGCAAAGAACGTAGTGTTGAAAGGAAAGGAATCTTAACACCTATTGTGTTCGCCTCGTTAATCACACAAGTATTGTAATGCGATATGAAATCTTTCATCTTTCATTGGATAGGCTGTTTTCTACTAGAGATCTGTCACGCTTATCTCGGAAAAAACGTAAATAAAACTGCACAACGTTGAATAGTTTGTCCGAAAAGTAAGTTCTTCAAGTCAACAACAAATTGTTAACTAATCTAAATACATATTTATGCATCATTGCATAGAAATCATAACCAAGGGGCCTACTCCCTAAGCACGAAGACCGTAACTTTGGCCGAATTTACGGGCGTTACCTGCTGCTAACGCCCGTAAATTCGACCAAAGCTACGTACCACTTACGGACATCAGGCTAGTTCGGGGCCCGAACTAAGAATGAATGACAACACGATTTATCAGTTGTCCCTACTCCCGATCTGCTCCCAGGAATGGAAAGGAATGGTGGTTGGCAAGCACAGCGTGGGACACTCGTCAGCTAGATGGACCGATATCCTTTAAACACTTTAAAAGGTGGCTGGGTCAGACTGGACGTGGAACTTGAGAGATACCTACATCCAGCAGAGCACCGCAATAGGCAAAGCAAATCCATACCCAATAAACGTAAAGTAAAGAAGATTTCCAACCCGTTGCCACTTCCAGCTGAGCTGACCCACCATACCTACTCTTTCTGTACTGAAGAAACCAACATTAAAATAAGTAATTAACTATCATTGTCTTCAAAGCAAATGACGGTTTTCTCGTCTATGACATACTTTCTACATAAATTGTAAATGTAAGTACATGTTCTGGCGAGATGGAAAGCAAAGGCAAGCTTCGCAAACAGCCAGAGGCAAAACCTTGAATGTTGAGTTTATTAACGAAGAAAGTATCGCTTAGGGCAACTTGATAAAAAGTATTGACCCACATAAACCTGCCAAGCTCCTTTTAGTAAGTGATTACTTGTGGTTAAATCAGTACCTTAATTGAATAACAAGCTTTCAATCACAATATGATTATTTTGAAGGGTATTACTAATCCATTGCTTCATAGGTTTGTTAAAGTCGTTTGCTCAACAACGTAAATAACGCAATGAACGTGAGTCAACTGTCAAAATGCGATCACTGATGTTGTACCTACTTACCTATACATTAAACGATAATTTAGTAAATTAAATTACTGGAGCTGAATACACCACAAAAACAGCAATCAATGTTATAAATGAATTTAAAATTCATGATTGTAGTACCAAAATCAAAGTCAATCATTTATTTCACTTTTGAATGTCAAAAACAAAAAATGCAATTAACTCCAGTCGTCTTTTCCAAAAGTTAGTTTTGTATTGAGAAGAATGGGCAAGAAACTCCACCGTTGGTCTTATACAAATGTTTTACAATATTTCATTTTATTTTTCAAAGAATACCAATACCATAGCAAAACTAATCGCAGCTGTAGGTCTAATAAAAAACAAACGAAAACAAATATCGCAACGCCTGCGATAATGAACACAAAAAGCAGTATTTAACTCTGAATTCCAGTAAAAAAGCAACAAATTAATAATGATTCGCTACGGTAATCATAAATCCGGAGAGCCGTGCAAAGCAGCTAATTGCAATAGATAAATGAGAGAGATAAAACGTTTGGCAATCGGTCGATGGATCGGCGCAGACGCAATTTATCGGCAATTAAATTTGCATATTCCATTCAGGATTGCCTGCCTTTGTAATATTACCTTATTTGGAATGGTTTGTAAGGAAACTGCTGGAGATACGATGGGCTATTGTGTAATTTCTAGCGCTGTTCGAATAATTAATTTTCTTACACTTTCATGTATCTTGTGTCTAATAAATAAAGCTCTCGCTTGTTTTCTTCTATTGCATTTTAGTGAGCTTAAATCTTTCCTTATTTAGATAATCTGCCGGCTGTCTTACCTTGCCTCTACAGGGTCAAATTAAATTAGCTAGCGAAACTCTTCAGACGTGATGTATATCGATACCTAAACACGACAAAATTAAAATGATTTGATGATTTTGTTTTGGGTCAATGGTTAGTGTTGTTACTTAAAGTCTGGGGGTCTACTCCGAAGTGGTAAATTTATCGTATCGGCCGAATGTTCGGCCGTTTCCTGCTACAAAGTTACTATTTGGTTCGGTCGGTCCCGATCCTACACTCCTTCACTCTTTTGAATATTGACTATGGTCCCGACCCAACTGAGCCGATCTGAACTTTTTTCGCATTTATCAATAATATTCGGTTCGGCCATGTGTCGTTCCGATCCGATCATTCGAATGTGTCACTTCGGAGTAGACCTCCTGAGCTGATAAAATCTGTTTTATCGTATGGATATAGCGATACGAGTCATCACGACTGTGAAGTTTACACAAAAAAAAAACTGATTTTTAAAATGATATTTTAAGTGACTACACACACTATCGGCGGTTGATAACAAAGATCAAAGTCAAAGCATTTATTTAAACTAGGCACATAAAAGGCACCTTTGAACGTCAAACATTACAGTAAAATAGAATTGATTCTAGTCGCCCCTTCCAAAAGGTAGTTTTCGTATGGAGAAGAATGGGCAAGAAACTCGACCGTTACTCTTTTAAAAGGTTTTAGAATATACATATTTCACGATGCACCTAAAATAATATAAAATTACTATACCACAATAGGTAAAAGAATTAAAAATGAAACCATGACATATAAATTAATTATGTGATAGATTCATGATGCTCGCATATTTAAAAACATTGTAAAAGAAGATTTT
This sequence comes from Apamea monoglypha, assembly GCA_911387795.2. Classification (NCBI taxonomy): domain Eukaryota; kingdom Metazoa; phylum Arthropoda; class Insecta; order Lepidoptera; family Noctuidae; genus Apamea; species Apamea monoglypha. Next base: position 4,889,810 of record OU426931.1, read on the forward strand.
CATTAAAAAAAGTTACAAAATTAACAAGTAGGTTGTGAGTTAAAATAATTACAGAATGTAAATCAATGTCAAAAAAGAATAATTTTACAATTAAATTAGCAACCAGTTTGATTTTGTCGAGACTCTAGATTTTCCTATGGAGCAGGACCAGCATGTTTCCAAACGTTTATATCTTAGATATAATCCTCTAATTTATAGTAGGTATGCTTGTTTACAAAGTGTATTTTTAATATGAGATCATCAAATTAGTTTCACTAGCTAATTTAATTTTGACCCTGTATAGTTTCTGCTTTCACAATATTAATCTCTTCTCATTCATCTATCTGATATGTCATTTTTCGATATATGTACACTTTTAATTTATGGTTTAATTTCTTGAAATACTTTCCTTATTTAGTTCTCTGTACCTATTGCATTCACAATAACTAATCTCTTACCATTAATCTATCTTTATGATCTAAGTGTCATATTTTTATTTCCATACTCATTTAATTGATGATCTCATATCTCCATTACCTAACTTTTCCTTTCCTATATAACATCACAGTCATAACTCTCAGGTAAAGATGTGCCGACAGCATTATCTGCTTGCATCATTCAGTATCAATAAAACTATCAATTTATCAATGATCGGATCTTCCATCTCGTGTGAAATGTGAGCGACTCTTACGCAGGTACTTGCGTGCACCTTGTCTTCAAGCCGCACAAACTGGGTCGAGCACTTTCCCAGAGCTTCACTTTACTCGCACTTTGACGCTTATTCCGATGCTTTTACGTTTGTAATAATAACAGACAATTAACGTATCTCGTATTTACGTTAATCTTTAACAAGACGTGGTAACTAATTATGGCAACGTTTTCAACGTATGTATGAGAAACGGTGATCGTCGAGTTGTCTCTACATGATGACGATGCGTGGCTGTTTTAATTGTTAGCTGATTCCTATATTTTACTAGCCGTTAGTGGTTTCGTTTAAGTCGTAATTTCTTCTTTATGTAGCGCCTGGAATACACACGTAAACATAACTAAGGACTGGAGTTTATTTAAGACCTATTTGGGAAATATAAAATGCCACCATTTATGGAGGTAAGCAAAACGATTTGAACCAAGCTTTTATAAACGCACATACTTTGCGTTTTCGTTTTATAGTAATAACATGTCGAATTCAAATTACAATAGTGCATAAATCATAAGTTAATCATAGGCAAGCCGAGGGCTACCGCATTCTTCACTAAATTGTAGGCACTGCCGTCGTAACCAATGATTTATTTGATCTTCATCATAATTATCCTCTTTCCTGCTCATTGTTACATTCCAATTAGAATCAGACTTGTTGATATACGTAGGACCATATGTAACGAAGTCATTTCTGGTAACAGTGGTAACTAAATATAAGCTACGTGAACATCAGCTGCAGTAGTGTAATTCTGAAGAAACTCAATAGGTACCGCCTTCACTCCTCAAGGTCTGAGTCGAGCTATACGATTACTGACAAATGCTTGCACTGACTGGACTGGTCCACTCAAATGTGTGTGGTTCTTTTGGCAAAAGACCATTTTAGGCACTAATCTACATTGTCCTCACATGATCTGACCAAGATTATGTCTGGACTTTTAAAGAGACTTTGACCCCTGAGTTTGTTTCGCACTTCATTACTTCTCAGATAAGAAATGCCGACTTATCTAGCTTATTTTTTTTTATAATATGACGTGTAAAAGTGATTCTGATATCTATTAACAGAATAAACAATTTCATTTGATTTCACTGTTCTCACTGAAAACTGAGAGCTTTCCTCATTTATTTATTTAATACTTTAAGCACACCACTGTACAGAGGCGGACTTACCTACTATCTCGGATTTTAGGCAATAGGTATTTTACCAATAGTTGAATTCCTGAAACGTTGCTGTTCAGAAGCAGTTCATTACGCTGCGGCAGTTTATAAATAGGCTTAAATGAGAAGACCACGACCTGTAAAAGGATAATAATCTAAATTACAAGAACCAGTAATAAACTGCATTACCGAATACTTGAGAGCTCTTTCAATTACCGCGTAGTTAATAAAAATGGAAACAAGTTTACAACACAAGGCAGATTACTTAAAACAAGTTTGTGTAATAGCTTCCAGTCTCGTAAAACAATGTCATGAGTATAATCTTTGTTAAGGTTATACAATAAAATTATAATGATGATCATTATTTTTACGACATCTCTACTTAAGTACTGCTATATACATGCACTTAATTTAACATTCTAAAAGATTATTAAATAAATTGTTACTCTAACATTTTTTTATTGTTGAACTAAATAAAGATAGAGTACTCAATTACCTAGATAGCTAGCATCCTTTCATCTATGAAGACCAAACAGCCGGTCTATTCTTTAAAAATCTCAACATGAAAACTTAGGTGAAGTTAGTTTAAAGAGAGCTGTCATTCCACCTGTTGTGCTATTCTATAAAAAAAAAAACAATTGCACTCCGGGAGTGCCGGCAGAAGTGAAAACTTACCGTCTTACGAATTTTTGATCTGGTCACGTGTCCTGACGCGAGTTTAACATTTTTTACCCATTACAAAAAAAAGTGTTCAACGCCGCTAAAGAAGTTTTCACTTCAAAAATACCGAGAAAAATTAGGTCAGTGAGTTTGAAATGACCAATCCTTAGATTCCCTAGCGTTAAGTAGGATGACAGCTAACTTCAAGCGCACTTCACCTAAGTTTTCACGGTGACATTTTTAAGGGAATATACCGACTGATGCTAGGGATTGACATTGGCGCTGATTCCCTTGTTCACAAACTAAAATAATTTAAGTTGAGTGCATCTTTTCTATCTATTTTATTATGAAAAGGACAGAAGATAAATATTAGTATAGTTCTGTCAAATTAGTCAGCGCCTGACGTAAATTGACGTATTTTTAGCCGCCATGTTTTTAATCACGTTTAGACTGTCTATAGAGTATCTGAATTTGACAGGACTAAACAAATATTTTATCTTATGTCCTTTTTATAATGAAATAGAAAGAAAAAGATGCACTGAACTTAAATTTAGTTTAGTTTGTGAACAAGGGAATCGGCGCCATTATTTATATTATTGAAATCTCACTTCGCCTAAGTTATCGCGCTGTGACTTTTACAGTAGAACGGCAAACCGCAAAGTGCAAGAAGTAGACCAAATTGGCCAGACGACCACAAAACAAGAGAGCATGCAAAACGCATAACACTTTTTCATTACAAAGTGCGAACACGGATCATAATGATAATGCAATCAACCTACTTACGCGCTCTGATGAACTTGACGATGCATGGGAATTTCATTACCAATACGTTTTTATTTCAACGCTGCATTATTAGGAATTGTTCGACACGGTATTTGACGATGGCCGATACTTATATGTATTTTTTCCGAACATGGATTTGATTTAATGAACCGTAAAATGGGAAGTGTAAATGGAACTCTTAGCAAGATGGATATTTTATGTGAACAAAAATCAAAAGTCATTTATACAAATTAGGCTGCGAATCAGCACTTTTCAAGACAGTCCCCCAAAACTCCCGCCCTTCATCCCTTTCTAGTGCTTTAGCTGGGAAGAAGAGGCGCAACAAGCTACCTATAGTACAGCTGTCTGTTAAGCTGGAAGAACATGATTCTATACAATAGTATACAAAGTAATAACACTACACAACAACAAATTAAATTATAAATTATTTGCCGTATGCTACTAGCATACGCCAATAGCAGAGTAGAAAATACATTTGAAAGACTAGCTGCGCCCCCCGGCTTCACCCGCATAAGTTTCGATCCCGTGGGATTATCGGGATAAAAAGTATCCTATGTGTTAATCCTGGTTATAAACTATCTGTATGCCAAATTTCATCCAAACCAGTTCAGTAGTTTTAGCGTGAAAGAGTAACAAACATCCATCCATCCATACAAACTTTCGCGTTTATAATACGTATTAAGTAGGAAGAACCGGTAGCCAACATGATTTGTGACCAGGAAATAAAGAAAATTAGCATTAGCAGAACTTTCCACGTCTCAATCAGGAGACATCTTTATTTCGCAATCTATTTCGACAGTTTACCGTCTTTTGGCAATAAAAGTTTAATTTATGCGACCTCCTCAGTCAAATTAGCAGATAAAACAGTCGGACATGTTATAATATTTCGTCTGGCTCAACTCCAGTTCCACATTTCCATGAATATTTATGATGAATTGATGAGTGTGGCAGGATGCGTAACGTAGGTAGCTACGTAAAATGACACCCTGCGGTACATTATAATGATCATTAGTACCTACATCTAATGAATACTCCGGCATAATGTGAAGTAACGCTAGACTAGAAAGCAGACGACTAATTTGCACAATTGCGGAGTACTCTTTATTCATAAACGTGATTAGCGACTGCTTAACCATACATTTTTGACTTTTAAACGTCAGTTAACTTTAATTATCGTTTATAAATAAACCCCATTATGTATATCAATCTGCCTGGCCTTTTCCCAACTATGCTGGGGTCGGCATCCAGTCCAACCGAATGCAGCTGAATACCAGTATTTTACATGGAGCGACTCCCTACCTGAGTTCCACAACCCAGTTATTTCACTAATGGGAAGCTAAAGATTTGCCGAGTGACATAGGATACATATGGTTTATGTTAAAACAATAAATTTCACGCGGGCGAAGTCGCGAGCAGATGCTAGTGGGAAATAATTACAAATCATTCATCGCAACTACTGAAACCGCAGTACCCAGTCACGACGGATCAAACAGTTGATTTTATTGAAGGGCAGTCGAGGAAGATCTTTACGAGCTATTGTTACCGTAGCATCAAGTTCCTCCTCTCCCTACTATGCTGTGCCTGACAGGGTTCATAATGAGCCTCCTGTTAACCAATATTATGGAATGCAATAAAGAATTGTGAAGTTTATTTGAACAATCCACTATCGCACGTGTTACCGAACAAGCTCTATTATATTGGTCCTCAATATACATAATTGGATAATCCTACGTGTAGCCATTACACCATAAATTTCCGTGTTAAGACATTTATCAATCGACTGCCTTTTGCCGTGGAATATCGTAAATGTTCTCTCGAAAGCCTAGGGTACAGCATGCTTGGTAGCAAGTAAAAGTTTATGAGGCACGCCACTACTTTCGCAGTAGCTATAAAATCTAACGATATTGCGGAAAAAATAGCATTTGGAAAGTGTCATTTTACCATTGCAAGTGCCAAAAGGAAAATCTAGCACACAAACCAATCTAATTTATTTACTCAAACCGCTGTTCAAATATTAATATATACCTGCGCATATCGTAAATCTTCTTCCGCGTCACTCCCAAGCCTTGCAGAGAAAAACGAACATTCTGCAAATGTTGACATAATCGGAGTGCCTCATCTGCTCGCATGACTTGCCGGAATCTGCCGCCGCCGACGGGAGAAACGCGGAATGCGTCGAAAGTAAAATTACAATGATTTAACGAATTGTGAATCGCCCGTCATGCTCAACAAATGAACGAGATCTAAGTATTGGTCTATCGTCTATTGGAAGACCGGATTTTTGTTTGCCATTTCCGGTGTTATTGCTGATTGGATGATTGAAGAATCTAGGTGTTTCAACACTTTCATATCCAGACTTAATGAGGATACTATACTGATCACGATTCCGTTTTTGTTTGTGATGGATTTAACTATAATTGAATATCTGATAGTTTGTTAATTAGCTTAGCAGGATCCTCGGCTACCGGTGTGTTTCTTTTACTCTTCATTACATTCTTCTCTTCGTGTCGCTGGCACGACTGTATTTTAAATCTTGTTTTCCCAAAACTTTGCCACTTTATTGTATTGTACTTGATGGACCCAGTACCTATCTACCCAAGCACAACGTTTCAATTGCATAGAAGGTCCATAAAAGAAAGAAAGAAAATATGTTTATTTACGGTAAACATTGCGCAAATCCATCCAATTGCAATGTGGTACTACTGCTCGTTGCGAGGATGGATGGATGGATGGATGTTTTTTACTCTTTCACGCAAAAACCACTGAACGGATTTGGATGAAATTTGACAACACAGATAACCAGGATTAACATAAAGGATACCTTTTATCCCGATATAATAATTTATTTATTTTTATTTATTTGTCAGATCAGTACAATCCATATTATAGTTAGTAAGAACATAAACTACTTACAAACTAGTGTTAGTACATAATAATAAATTCAGTATTACATTCAAACAACATGTCCAATATCAATACACATGTCAGAAATAATAATAATAATAATATGTCACAATAATAGTAATAATAACACACACAGTAACAACACAACGACACACTATTTCTGGGCACGGTTTGCAGGCAACACTTGGGTCCTCGTCCAGTGTTTTAATATGAGGCCATCAGTCCTATCCGCCACAGTCATCAAGAGACTGTTGGCGCTGCCCCGCACCCGCCACATCAGGGAAGCGACACGCTTACGTATGATTGCATAAAAGTCATCTATACGTGCCTCAGCGAACATCCCTGATGCACTGCAGTGTCGCGGCAGCCTCAACAGTGCCCTATATGCGTTATTGTATTGGACTCGTAAGGCGCTGTAAGCCCTCTGCGTGTAGTCGACCCATAGGCCGCAAGTGTAAAAAGATTGGCAGTATGCCCTGAACAGAGTCACCTTAACGTCATTTGAACATTTTGCAAACCTACGGATCAACATATTGCTCCTGACTGACAGCGCCCTACGTTCCCTCTCCATGTCATTATTATCGGTCTGCGTAGCAGTGACCCAGTGCCCCAGATACTTGAAAGAAGTGACCCACTCTAGAGCGGTCCCCCCAAGTGTAATAGGTGGGACATCATAGCTTTTAGTGCCTGCATTGAACATCAGACACTCGCTCTTCTTTGCATTATATCTAAGGCCCTGGGCCTCCGCATATTGCTCACAAACCGATAACAGTTTCCTGAGGGCGCTGATCGATGGGGCCAGCAGCACCATGTCGTCGGCATAACTTATGTTGTTGACAAATGTTCCGTCAATTGAACAACCTACCATAGTGCCGCTGAGCTCACGAATCAGCCGATCCACATACAGACAGAAGAGCTTCGGCGAGGTCAGGCCACCCTGCCTCACCCCACACTCCAGCCCGTACGGATCGGATAGCGCGCCTGCCCACCTCACCATATTGGCTTGATGGCCGTACCAAAACTTAAATAACTCAATCAACTCACCTGGAAGCGTTGTCTCATCATACATCTTCTTCCATAAAACACCGTAGGACACCAAATCGAAGGCTTTTGATAAGTCCAGAAAACACGCATACACAGGGGTTTTCCTGTCCGTATAGTATCGAACAGTGTGCTTGAGACACAGAACAGCGTGTTCAGTTGAAAGGCCAGCTCTGAAGCCAAACTGAGCGTCGTGAAGCGACAGATGTTTATTTAACTGCTTGTCCAGCACACTGTCCAACACCTTCGCAATTACCGTAGCCAACGATATGGGCCTGTAGTTATTTATGTCAGAAGCGTCCCCAGTGCGATTTTTAATGATAGGCACCACCAACGTCTTCATTAGATCAAGCGGAAGGTACGAGTGTGAGAGGCATAAATTAAAAAACAACGACAGTACTCTGGGCATATGAACACCCGCATTTTGTAAATGCTCGATGCTCAGAGAATCGTGCCCAGGTGATTTCCCACGGGATCGAAACTTATGCGGGTGAAACCGCGGGGCTCTGTTAGTACATTAATACTACACTCGGGAGCCAGATATTAATATCAGCTACTAGACTACCGGACAAATGACTCCCTTCATGACTTCGATATTAATCTGGAGATACTAACCTTAAAAGCCTCATAATATCTCATTTCATATCTCGGATCCAAAAAAACAATCAACTAAAGTGTTAACCTTATAAATAACCTGCCATAAATAACAAAGTCCATTAAAAGAACCGCTAATTACGTGAGACCTGACACTACTAACTTAATGCCCTGTTACAGAGGTCAGTTTATGTTGGCCATTTCTTTAAAGGCGCCTGTGAGTCATTGAATACGGCGCTTATGGCCACGGACCAATTACGACCTTATTTTTCGTATTTTAAAAAAAGTTTGATACAAAACCGCTGTCACTTGCATACTTTGTAACAAATTAATGGCGGGCCTGACAGATGTTCCATAATATTGCTCTTGCGCATGGTTTTTTACAGTTTTCCTTTGTGGGTTAAACAGTTGGGTGCTCGTATGAATATACTTTTTGCACATACGTATATACATAAACTCACGCCTTATTAAATGGGAGTAAGCAGAAACTAGTAGGAAGAAAACGCCACCCACAACGATATTAAAAAAAATGGATAAATCCTACTTCCTACTCCTACTATATATTATATATAATATTATAAACGTGAAAGTTTGTATGGATGGATGGATGGATGTTTGCTACTCTTTCACGCAAAAACTACTGAACGGATTTGGATGTTTGGCAAACAGATGGTTTATAACCACGATGTAGAATACCGATATTACCACGGGATCGAAACTTATGCGAGTGAAACCGCGGGGCGCAACTAGTCTGTATCTATTTGCGGGTGTCATGGGCTTAACATTCTCATTCATTTGAGATCCTCGGTCTTGGCTTCAATAAGACGAAATAGAATCTGCTACTAACAGCACCACATCAACACTTACGCGGGTCCTTGCATTTTAATTTCCAAACTTCTGTAGCATAGGTAGTATACTCAGCCTATAAATGTTCCCACTGCCGGGACACAGGCCTCCTCTCGGTGAGAGGGAGTGGGCCGTAATCCACCACGCGGACCCAGTGTGGGTATGTCTTCGAATTTCTGGTTCTAGGACATGCCGGTTTCTTCACGATGTTTTCATTCACCGTTTTGAGATAAGCGGTGATAAAATAACACAAAGTAAAGCGCCTGTCAGGGTTTGAACCTACGACCTTCAACTCTGTACATAGTGTAGCATAGAAGAAGGCGTAAATAAGCACGTATTCCTAATCAAACTTTCTCTCCTTTCAGAACCAAAGCACTGAACACTAATGTTTGGGTCGGCTGTGACGCGATGCGCGAGGAGGACCTGGAGGTGGCACTCAAGGTGGTGATCGTGGGCGACGGCGGCGTGGGCAAGTCCAGCATGATCCAGCGCTACTGCCGCGGCACCTTCACCCGGGACTACAAGAAGACCATAGGAGTCGACTTCTTAGAACGACAGATTGAGTGAGTTGTTTTTACGTACCGAATGCTAGCTAGAAGATAGACTTAATAAACAACAGGAACCCTTGAATGAAGACCAGCCAGAGATAACTGGAGCCCTGGAATCAAGACCAGTCCCAAAAACCACATTTCAATCCTGTCCACTTTATTTCGTCATCGGTAGCTCAGGTAAACGCAAGCAACTAAGAGATACGGTTAGTCTAGGGTTAGATAAGGCTCAGGAGGTTTGACGGGCCGGCACCAGTAGGGGGTTGCGGAAGGATCACACGTTCCCGCGACCCCCGGCGTAGGTGTGAGAGGGAACACCGGGGTGGTTTTAAGTCAGTAAGAGTCTGACAGACGGAAAAAAAAGGCTCAGGAGGTTGCACTTAATGTGGTCATTGTGGACGAAAGCATCGTGGGCAAGTCTAGCCTGATCCAGTGGTATAACTGCGGTACCTTCACCCGGGACTATAAGAAGACCATAGGAGTCGACTTCTTAGAACGACAGATTGAGTGAGTCTTAAAGATTGATTGATCTGCCGAATATTAGTTAAAAGATAAAAATAACACTCCTGCATTTCTTTCTTCAGAACAAGTTGGTAGGTTTATGTTAAAACAAACTTTATGTACCTATCGAAACTCTAGTAATTTGAAGAATATCTTCATAATTAGGGAACTGTAACTAAGTAATTACAACTTGGGTGCAACCGTTTTCTTGACCCCGAAAAAGTTCAAAGTATTATATCAATCAACACTATTGAGTCATTCATTATATTTTTTTTTTTTAATAAAAACAGTATTTTAGCGTTAAAATACCGAGCCTAGATAACCCCAAAGACCTCTTATTTAGATAACAGAAATAATATGGAGACCTAGATCATTAAGACGAACATAATCTTTGAATTAGCCACCCAAAGCGAACTGAGAATAAAAATAATTGACTGATCGCCGAGAAAAACTAAAAAGGCTAGATAATTATGGGGCTTTAATTAAATGAAGACATGCTGAGATGTCGTGTTCTAGATGCAGAATATGTACTCTAATTAGGGTAATCAAGCAACCACTGCAGGTGTGGTCTGATGTAGAATTGATAGAACCCTTGGAAGTCATCCAATGAAGGCAAGCAACTGGAGGAAATGATGGTAATTGAATTAACTGGACATGTCTTAGGAAACCAAGTAGTTCCATTAGATAACATTTTCGTTTTGCGTCCATCTTGCGTTTAACTACTTAATTTTTTTTTTTTTTTTATGATATAAACTATGTAGTGCTTGACTGCGATCCCGCCTGATGGAAAGCAGTGATGTAATCGTTGATGGTAAAGCACACTAATTTATTACGAGCCTATTCACTCTAGCCTTGAAGACACTTCAATTATAATCGGACGGGAAAACCGCTGCAGGCAAATTGTTCCAGTCCTTCGATGTTCGCGGTATAAACGACGAGTCGAAACGCTCCGTCCGGATCTTAGCAGTTTCAACAACGTAAGGGTGGTAACTCGCCGTGCGACGGGTTGTCCGAAGATGGAACGGTGATGGCGGAATTAAGTCATGTAATTCCCGCGCACACTCTCCAGAATGCATCCTATAGAATACCGAAAGGCTGGCTACCCTACGCCTGAGCTCCAGGCTTTGTAGATTGGTCTTAACCAAATCTGGATCACCAATTAGCCTCTTCGCACGCCTCTCCACTGAGTCCAAAGCTGCTAGATGGCATTTTGCAGCACCAGCCCGTATGTGGCTGCAGTACTCCACACACGATCGGACCTGCGCTTTGTATAACATTAGAAGCTGTCCCGGTGTGAAGTACCGCCGGACCTTTGCAAGAACGCCAAGTTTTCTAGCAGCCATCTTGGCTTTGGACTCAATGAACTGCCCAATGTTTAGGTTTGAGGAAATTTCAACTCACAAGTGCTGAAGGCGGTCGGTGCACTCCAAGGATACATTCTGAAAAGCAGGAGCCAGGGTGAACGGGCTCCTTTTGGCGGTGAACAGACACGCTTGTGTTTTGGCGGCGTTGAATCTCACAAGGTTGGCTTCGCCCCACTTGGAGACTGCCTGAAGTGCGACATTCGTACGCTCTACCATAGCCTCTCTTTCGGACCGGATTACTTCCTTACAAGCCCGAGCACTCGGCAGGTATCTCTCTACAACTGTGCTGTCATCTGCATACCCATAGATTCCGGGCATAAGCAGATCGTTGATATGCAGCAGGAAGAGAGTTGCAGAGAGAGCAGACCCCCGAGGAACACCGGCATTAGTCGTCATAGGCTCCGATGAGCATCCGTCGACAATAACTCGGAGAGACCGTTCACTCAGGAAGTCTTTTACCCAGCCAGTCAGACCAGGGGAAATGCCGTACACTGGAAGCTTACTCAAAAGGCTATCGTGCCATACCCTGTCGAAGGCCTTCGAGACGTCTGAGGAGAAGGCAATTATAGAATATTCCGGTGTTATTTTATTGATGCTACTTTCATTATAAATACTGAACCTAGTAAGGTACTTACAGAGCATCAGCATTTGCTTTTCGAGACGTCCAGGGCGGATGTGCCGATTAAGTGAATACAGTTTATCTAATTTAATTTATCCAACAAGCCTGTATTGTCCCACTGCAGAGCAAAGGGTCCTTCTCTCTTTTCCAGTGCCGGCCAGTCCCTACGGTAGGAGTCTTTCATATATAGGTATAGAGATCTTCGTGATTCAAGTTAATACAAGCAAATTCGTATGCTCTGTACGCCTCGATGGCCACAATGTGGAATTGTAATATATGTGTGCCAGGACTCCAGTGGCACATAACATAGGCATAAGTAATTCTTAAATCTTTAAATCCAAAAAATACGTTAAACCGACGTTCTTTTCTTGCCGCATCCCGATAACTTTCATGCTTTATTAATCTACATTCTAATAAATATCATTCCTTCATTCCCAGGATCGACGGCGAGGAAGTCCGGCTGATGCTATGGGACACGGCAGGGCAGGAAGAGTTCGACGCTATCACGAAGGCGTACTACCGCGGCGCACACGCATGCGTTCTCGCCTTCAGCACCACAGACCGCGACTCGTTCCTATCACTACACTCTTGGAAACTTAAGGTGACTATCTTTAGAAACTTCGAATCATCGAGCCACTGCCGGATATAGGCCTCTCCAGGACCTTCTCATCCTTTTACCGGGTACGCTTCCCTTCGAAGATCGTCGCTCTAAGTAACCCGAGAGCGTCCTACTGCTTGCCGCAAGTGCAAACCAAATTGGTCAGCCGAATAAAAATAAAAAACATGAGCTCTATTTATTGAGTTCTGAATTCTACCAATTTCCCGATTGGTGAAACGTTATCATTTATGTTTACAGTTCATTCAAACTTAGATTACTTATTTATTTTCATCGTCGGATATTGCGCATTTAAGTACTAAAGATAATTGTTTTCGTAGACGTCGAAGTAGGTCGTTATGAAAAGCTTGGCCAGATAGGAATAATCTATGTATTGCAAATATAATGCATGTATTCACCAAATAGCTTGTAGCTACCTAGAAAAACATGCAATAAGTTAAATTAAAATGAAACCAAAGACCCTCTATAAAGTTCTGCAGTAAAACCGCTTTGGACAGCAACTTTATGCTAATCAAATCGCAACATCTTACATAGTTGGAAGAGATTTGATTTCGCTACCATGTAAATAGGACCGTATTACTGAGAGCATTTGGCAAGTGCAGATAATTTTGTACTAGATACTCGCTACATGTACCTTAATACTCGCACATTGGCCATTGGCCGCATTTGACCCTGTTAACGATTGAACTAACTTGTACATACATTCATGTTAATGTTTCTCGTTCTGGTTATTATAGAGATCACTTTTTGCGCCATTTTTATTGAGACCAAGTCACGAGCAGCTGAGAAAATGTTCACGTTTAAAACATAAGCAACGTTGGTATTTTATTAGGAACACAGTATTTATCTACTTAAAAAGCGGTCTATCGGAACATAAATCTTCAAAACATACATTTTAATGCCTAGCTCTTAAAATTCAGTTCCATGTTCCTAGGTATTTTGTTAATTGAAGCAGCACATTAAGATAAGTGAGGTCGTGACTCGCTCACACAGACGCCAGTGTCCCGACACGGCTTCACTATCTAATACACAGATATCAAGTAACGCACATCGACTGTTTACATTACGCCAACTATATTTGGACCGGGTACATTCATCTCCGATCTTGGAATCATTAGCAAAGATGCACGGGTCTCACGCGTTCGTCTTTTCCTTCGCCTGTTTACTGTGTGGAGTGAATTCTGTGATACATGTCAGTAGAGAGTTGACATGTACACAATACTACGCGACAGGGCAAAACTATGATCTGAACGAGTTGCCGGCACAAATGTATGGAGTGTACTTCTGGCCACCGAATCAGAGGCAGAGAGACAGTTGCGAGAACATCACCTTCAAGAAGTTGACGCAAGAAGATGTGGCAGTGGCTAGCAATGAGTGTAGAAAACTTAGCTTACCGGTGAACGAGAACGTGGTGAAAGCGACATACATCAATAATGCCGGGAAGACAGTCAATTTACTTTACTACGGCGATGCGGAAGTGAAGGACATGTATCGTGGTTGTGAAAAGAATATAGCAAAGTATATATTTAAGAAAGTGAATGATAATTATGTTTTGGGGATCAATTGTTCGGCTGGAGGCAGAGGCATATTGTATGCCAAGTTTCTGCCAAGCTTTGCGGAAGTGCAAACCGTCGTGGATAGCATAGAAATCATGAGTGGACGAGAAGGAAGCCCTGATTGTAGTCTTAGTCGTAGATAATCGTACAAATATATTATGTATTGCCTATATAAAAATCTTCTTATTAAAATGTCGTGAACTTCAATACGAGTTGTTATTAATTAATCCATGTTATCTTCAAGGAATAGGTAATTAATGTGATCATTTAATGTATTCTTGTGAAGTGTAGAAAGTATATGACTTTTTATTTTGTTTACAGGTGGAGAATGAGTGCGGGGAGATCCCCACAATCATAGTTCAAAATAAAATTGATTTAATGGACCAATGCGTCGTTGGACCGTAAGTACTCTATTTGACTACTTGTTTATTTTTTTATGTCTGTTGGAAAGATCGATCCTCAACTCTATTTCCAAGGGTGGTGCAAGTTTAAGTAGTAGTATTCTCTACGTATTTCAATGACTAATGGATAGAATATAAATGGACTGGGTATAAGCCCTGGGGCACACTTATTTTTTACTGAACACATTGATGATGTTATTCGTGTATAAAAGTTTTGATGACACATAGAAAGTAACTTATTACGGATCTGCATTCGCGATATTGCTTGCCTGATAAATTTATAGCAATCTGTAAGCAACCTCTAGTGCATATATTGAAGCCCATGGAAAAGTCGCAGAACTAACCTACATTTTTTCTAGTTGACTGTGAAGCATTGACACTTATTTTTGTTGGAACAATTTTTTTTGTCATTAGCCTGTAGTGATGGATTCTTTCCGAGACAACATAGGCATTTACATAATCAGCCTATAATGCTCCCACTGCTGCGACACAGGCCTCCTCCAAGAGGAAGCGGGACGTAATCCACCAAGCGCGCCCAGTGTGGGTTGGTAGATGTCACATGTCTTCGAATTTACAGTTCTAGGATATGCCGATTTCACCACTTTTTTCCTTCGCTGTTTTGTCATAGGTATTTAAACACCCTAAAATACTTTGGGGTTCTACATAAACCAACTACGGTTCCAAATCTATGACGAATAATATATATATGTGATGAATATCTAATTTCCAGAGACGAAGCGGAGCTTGTAGCGCGTGCGCTGGGCTGTCGACTGATGCGGGCGTCGGTCAAGGAAGACGTGAACGTGGGGGCGGTATTCAGGGCGTTAGCAGCAAGATGTCTGTCCGACATGCGGCGAGACGACGCTGATGCAATGCCGCCGTGTCAAGCACCCGTTATAGGTACGGGTCTTCACCTTTCGACACATTTGTACCCAGTACTACATAAAGGTTTCCTTGAGCCTTTCGAGTCTTGATAGCAAGTACATTTCACACACATTCCCTATTCTGGGGACTCTTGGTAGCCAGTCCTCATTCCTTACCAAAGATACCACTTATTGTGGCGTAAAACGACACTAGGTGATGTGCCAGGGGCACATCATTCTTTAAACCACAATACACACGCGCGTGTAGCGATCGCAATAATGCGGATCTATATAAATGAATTCGACAGGAACAACCAAAAAATATACCTACACAACACAACTGACTGAACCAATCACTATACCAGAGGTGGCAAGTCTACTTGCTCCCCATTAAATCTTTTGGGTGATACAAAAATCAACGAGCGCTATACCTATCTCTGAAAAGCAGTTCTTCGAAGTTTGTGACCAATCCTAACTAATCAAACTGAAACTGTTTTCAGGAACATTTACAAATCACAACAGCAACGGAACGATCCTGCTGCGGCCGACGAAGCACCGGCCAGGCGGTAAGAAGAAGAACGTACTAAGAAATGCTTGCAGACTACTGTGATGTCAACACAACCCTGTGTAACTGCTCAACTGTTAACTTAATTTAATACTCTTCAACCGTGGAAGTCCCCGCTGATGGAGGAATATAAAAAGGAATTGAATTGGACCTAAATTAAACCCTCGAAAGTACCCTTTTTAAGACAGTGTTCACTCCTGAAAACACGTAATATTAATAATTAATTTTGAAATAACTTTTTTTATCCGTTTGTTACTTGGATCAAAATATTAGGGACAGCATATACTAGAGTCGAGCAAAAGTAACGAATTAAAAAAAATATCTAGGTACTATTAGGTAGTGCAAGTACATCTTTCAAGTGCAATAGTCCCTAAATCTAAGTTGAATTAATTTCCTGACAACAACCCTAATTTTAGTCGATTAAGAAAGCTGTTTAGTCATATTTTAATGTTTTTTAGTTAGTTGATATTAAAATAACAAAGCTATGTAAATAATTATTTTGTACTTATCTAACTATTCATTTTATAAAAAAATAAATTATTTGCAAATATCGAGTTTTGTTTTAATATTATTACAAATCAAAGATTAGGTCACCCGTCCCTAGAGATTGGGACTGAAATAGGTAAAATAGTCTAGCTAGCCGTAACACCATAAGTGCTTAAGGGGGAAGCGCCAGGGTAGCCCTCGAAATTGTGTCATGATGATTCAAAGTGTCGAACATTTTATACCCAAAAATTAAAGTGTCGGCCAGAAAAAAAAAGTACTATATTCTAATGGGAAATAACATCTTTAGCATTTTCTACTGTTACAACTAAAGTCTAAAATTAACCCAATAATCCCCCGGCTGCTATTTGAGATTGAAAATGGCAAAAATTATATTTTCTAATCACACTTTAATTTTAGCACTTTAATTTTTGGGTACGAAATGAATGATGTCCTTTTCTTATCTTTTTTTGAATTTCACGGGTGCCCTGACGTTTCCCCTTAAGGGAAAGAAAGAGTTACCGATACAGATAGCATGTATCAGAAATGTGTGGTCATATTTCAGGGTGTGGTACAGACAGAATAAATTGTCAACTGTTCCTTAAAATTTTTTAATACATGCTCGACGTTAATGTATGGGACGGCTGATTATTTTTATCGCGATTACGACGTTGATTCCATGGAGAAAGTTGGTCAGTTTGATGGTCTGTACCACACCCTTAACTATGAGACCTTTCTGATTGATACATGCTGTATAAACTATACAGGTGACTTTTTGTTATTTTAAAGGTGCGGTAAGAACCAAATTGTTAAAGAAAAACGGCGCAGGACTCAGATTTTTTTTTGGTATTTCTTTTGTTGATTAAATTCTGTTTATTATCATTAGATTAAATATCTAAAATTACGCTCAAAATTTTGTGAATTACGCGATGAAAAAATTATTGGTTTTACAATTGTTTTATCATGATAGTATTTTAATTTTATTAAGTCTTTTCTTTGAACATTTCACTATTTTTTTTTACAGGATCTGAATCTGAGCGTTTTACGGTGTCCTACGTTTTGGCAGCGCCTTAATATACAAGTTTTATACCAAGGGTATAATGTTCCCTTATCGAGTAACACGCATATTTATCAGTAGAACAACGTTACTAGCGTTATATTATGAATATGAAGGGAGAACAATATGCTACTGTTATCTAATCACTTAAACAGACGTCCACAACATTGAAAAAAAGTAGGTAACTGATAGGCGATAATATTACTTATAGCTAAAGTATGAACGATATGAATGATATCACCAGCACCCTAATTGTAACATGCTATTATGTAATCACAATCGGAATTACTTTGAAGGATATTGCAAATCCATTACTCCATATGTTCGAACAATTTATCTGCGCAACAACGTAAATAACACAATAAATGTTGATGAACTGTCAAAATGAAAGCCATTGCTACTGTTGGTGTATTACGTAATTACCCCGCAGAAAATGTCGAACAGGTTTGTGGCATTTCTAAGATTATTATTACTAATATTATTCCATTAAAATGTCTTGTAAAATAAATTAAAAGCAAAGGACCATAATGTATGCACGGTGCGCATAATTAAGTTAATTATGCGCACCGTGTGTAATCATTATAAATAAAAGATTGGAGAGAAGCTCAATCGTGCTCGGTACCCACTATAAGACCATTATTTACCTAGGTACACAATGTTGCATAGAAGCATAGCAACAGTATAACCCTGCCTTTACCGGTACTAGTTGCATAATTAACGCGCGATATTTACTGCTAGCCGTCTATAAAATAGACGAGATACTGCCGCTGTTCAGTGTAAGTGTGAAGTTTACGACTTTAAGCTTAAACTGTAATCAACATGTTCAACGTATTAGTTGTGTTGGTAAGTTATTTATTTATTCAATTTTATTGGTCTGACGAGCGAACAGATTATAATTATATAACCGGCCTAACACTCGTATTAGTTTTAAGGCTATTATAATCATAATCAGCCTATAATATTCCCACTGCTGGGACACAGGCCTCCTCTCTTCGAGAGGGAGTGGGCTGTAATTTACCACGCGGGCCCAGTGCAGGTTGGTAGATATAGATGTCACAAGTCTTCGAATATTTGGTTCTAGGACATGCCGGTTACCTCACGACGTTTTCCTTCGCCGTTTTGAAATCAGTGGTGATGAAATAATTTACACAAAGCAAAGTGCCTGACTGGGTTCGAAACTACGATCTACAACTCAAGTCGCGGCCTCTGCTCCAAAATCTAAACCAAGCAAATCAACGAGCTGGCAGAAAAATCTTATGAAGATATAAGTCATTTTAAGTTTTGTTTTATCAACAGGTTTGCGCAGTATGTTACGTGGCGTACGGGCTGGAATACGTAGCACAGAACACTGAAATACCTGATATCCCCGACTTCCCTGGCGCGACCTATATACCATAATGTATGTAAGTGTACATACAGATCTCGGGCGAGGCGGCAAGCCTCCTTGCCGGACTGCCGCCATGGGATCTGGAGGCGATAGTCCTCGCGCGCCTGTATGAGTGGCGCGCGGAGGCACTACGCCGGGGGGAAAGTCCGCTCCCGCGGCAAATTGCGGCGGACCGGACGGATTTCCGGCTCGATCTCATGGCGACATGGACAGAGCGACTGTCGCAACCCAGCGCAGGGCACGCCGCGATAAGACCCCTCTTTGAGGAGTGGCTAGAGAGGCGCCACGGCGCCCTCACCTACCGCCTGACGCAGGTCCTCACCGGACACGGAAGTTTCGGGAGGTTCCTGCACATCATTAGGCGGGAGGAAACGTCAGGGTGTCACCATTGCCAGGATCGCCCAGAGGACACGGTGGAGCACACGGTGGAGGTCTGCCCCGCTTGGGCGGAGCACCGCCGTGTCCTCGTTGAGGCGATCGGCAGCGGCGGCGGCCTCTCGCGCCCGGCCCTGGTGCAAGCCATGGTCCGGAGCGAGAGGGAGTGGGAGGCAGTCGCCTCCTTCTGCGAAGCAGTCATGCTAGCGAAGGAGGTGGCGGGACGGATGAGGGAGAGAGTCTCCCGTTCCAGCCGCCGCGGGAGACGCTCCGGGCGTCGGGAGTCGCGTGACGACTACCGGCCACCGTAGGCGCGGGCCTGCGGGCGGAGAGCAATGGGTAGCTCACCGCCCGATCAGGACCAGGCCCGTGCCGGACGGCGCGTAAGTGTTCCACGCGCGCCTCAAAGAGTTGTCAGCATGATTCGAGGGGCCCCTTAGGGCCGAAGCCTGCCGGGTCAGCGGGATTGTCCGAAAGGGTTACCGCTACCCCAGAACATAAAGGGCAAAGGAAGGAACATGGGTGGGTTTTAGTCAGTAAGAGTCTGACACTCCCTTCCGCTCCACCCAGAGCGGGAGGGGTCATTTGATGATTTCCCATTCGGAAAAAAAAAGGGTCGTAGCAGGTGGCGTTATGTAGTTTCTGACTACCCCCATGGGAAGGTGTGAGTTTATGTTTGTATGTGTACCAACATACCTTGCTAATGATTTTAACAGCGTATTGTAGAGAATGCAACGTTCGTACCTCTGGACAATATAGCTACATCCCTGGGGGATCTCTTCCGTGGTGCTTTATCATCCCGAGTGGGGCTGGTCCGCTCTCAATTTTCCTCGCTGTCTTTTCTTTCTAAGACTCGCAGAAGGGCCTTTCCCTAGCCTACTAGGCTTAGATACTGCGTATGTCTAATACTTATCTGAAAATACAAAGTAATCGTTCATATAACGTAACGTTCATATGCTTTTTACGTTTAAAAGGTGATACTTTATATTTTTCAGGTCTCCGCGATGATTTGATGTCAGTTCAGCTACCTGCGCACATATTTGACACTGCTCACTCATATTTTGACCGAATATAACACACTAAAAGTTTATTGTGTTTGTTTTCAAAAACTGTTAGGTTACGGACGAAAGCAGTGCAGGATTAGTTTGCACTCGAAACTTACGCCAATGTAAATTGACTCTTATTACTACGTGATTAGGTTGGTTTATAAATTAAACACAGCAAATAAGATTATACATTATGGTATGTATTTAAAACTAAGTCGTTATAACAATTTAAAGTTCAAGAAATTGCTAAATCACTAAAAATGCAATGAAAAATACAATGATACTGTTACAAAAACTTTCTTACGACATTTTATCAAATACAGGAAGACACTGTCCATTAACAATCGTGCTTTAGGCACTAATAAGCAAAAAAAGTCCCATAACATTAACTATTTAAGCAGCAAAACAAATTTTAAACATGTGAAAATAATACTTCACCCTGTATTTAAAATGTCGTTCATAAACATCAGGCTATCAAATCACGATTTATTTTCAAAAATGTATGAGCGCCTTAACATGTTAGAGAGATCCTCAGAAAAAGGCTAAACGTCTATTACATTAAAAACGGCTATAGAACATGCTAGCCGCGCAGTTGTGGCCACTGGCCACGGTTGATATAACATTAGTAGTGTACACTCACCTTAAGCCGACTTAAAAAGCTAATTGTAACTAAATAAGACATACGAGTTGTACTTACACATAGTACTATAAGGTTACAGTGTACTGGGCAATAAATATAACACATCGAAATACCCGTCATTCGCCCAGACGTATTTTTTTATCTACACTGGATTTTCAACTCTCTCGTGTTGAACCGAGCGTTGAGAATCCAACAGCGAGCACCCCTGCGCGTCAATAAAGCACACTGTTGGATTTTCAACTCTCGACCGCTGAGCAGTGAGTTGAAAATCCAGTGCGCGATAGAGACAGATATGAGTGACAGAGTAGACTCTACAAACCCGATTTTTTCCCACAAACTCGATGTGCCATATTAAAGGCCAGGTACAGTACAATCATTGGAAATTGGCGATCTCAAGCACTCATACACACATACAACATGTCAATTTACTTCACAACTTACCAAATAATGTGATGATTTGCAAATATAAAACCAATACAAAACTAATAAAGTACAATTTTAATTAACTATAAATATCTTGAAAGACATTACGTGTCGATGGTGATTCGATGTTGGTTGTATAGTCGACCTCGTAATTGTTTTAGCACCCTAAGGTTGAATGTCACTTACACGTCATAAAACGTCAACGGCTATTTTTGCTTAAAGACCAATGGGATAGTTAGATAGTTTCAACCTTAGTGAAGTTTCAATTTACTGGGAGTTATTACCTAAAGTGCTAAAGCAAAAATTACGAGGTTGATTATACCAACTGGGTGATAATTGACGGTATATTGTACATACATGGGAATATTCTTTGTTCTTTTACTCTCTAATAAATAGGGGAGGGGCCAGAGGGACCAGTGAGGGTTAAGGCTTATCACGCACTTGGCTGGGGCACGACAGTGTCATATGACGACCAGAAGCCTAATTACGTGACATACTATCAATCTCAATCTGAATCATTTTGAAGGATATTGCTAATCCATTACTTCATATGTTCGAAAAATGTGTCTGCTGAACAACGTAAACAACGCAATTTATGTTGTTGAACTGTCAAAATGAAAGCCATTGCTATTGATTGTGTTACGCAATTAGCTCGCAGCACCATAATTGCGTAACACTATCAATGTCAATCTGAATCATTTTGAAGGATATTCTTAATCCATTGCTTCATATGTTCGAAATATTTGTCTACCAACAACGTAAATAACGCAATGAATGTTGTTGAACTGTCAAAATGAAAGTCAGTGCTTGTGATAGTGTGTCACGCATATACCCCGTAGGTAGTGACTTGACGAAATAGAAGTAGGTGTCTTTTAATTAATTAAGGTAAGGTCAGTTTGTCCCTGTGTGTGTTTTCAAAGAATATTTGATCAGAGCAATTTGTAAAAGACATCAATATT
The DNA here is from genome assembly GCA_911387795.2 of Apamea monoglypha. Taxonomy (NCBI): domain Eukaryota; kingdom Metazoa; phylum Arthropoda; class Insecta; order Lepidoptera; family Noctuidae; genus Apamea; species Apamea monoglypha. The sequence continues at coordinate 4,911,874 of OU426931.1, forward strand.
GACCTGATTATAATGAGGCGCCAGTTATTAACCTTTAGGTATACATAAAATATAATAATTTAAATACATAATTGAGCATAGTTTTTTTTGGATTAAGTAAGTACAATTTTAATACCCTTAAAGTAATAGATTATTTCCTTGTATCGAATATTTTCCTTTTTTTTTGAGGATAATTTTACAAATCAAAATATACTTTTGGAAGTAACTTAACTTACTATTGACACACGGAGATGAAGATTTTGATGATGAATAAATATTAATTTTGCTTTGACATTTGACACTAATCAACATGATAACAAATCGAGATGAAATTATACAAAATTTTACGATCACCAGTGAACATACTTAGATTCACTACATTTAAAATGTATTCATAAAAAGACTTACGATAAACAAGCAAACAGCAAACACGAAAATAAGTCATTTCAGGTGTAATTTTTCCACTATCATCCACTTAAAGTGCAAAATGACGATATTGAGCCTCTTATTAAAAGTGCTTACAGAACCCGGGCCTTTATCAAGTGGACCTACAGTCCTTTCAGTTATTTTACCTCTGATTTTACATCACTGTCACAGTGATCTTTAATGTCATTCTCATAAGGTTGCCAGATTCGCAGTTATTTTACCTGTGACAGCACACAGGTAAAATAACTGTGAATGTGCTATATGAATGATTTTATTTTGATTCGTCTAGCATTTCCGTTAATCACAGTCAGAAATGCTCAAGTGCATTCGAATCGTTTTTTTTACTACAATTTCTCATAAACCCATTCACTACATCATAAGAAAAGATTTATATCGTTAGATTCGACAGCGTCAAAAGACAACATTTGAATAGTATTATCTCGCTCATTCCTATTGAAAATCGTATCTACTATTCCATGGGGGATCTGTCAGCTCACTCTTCTCAGTATGGAGACTTACGTATACTAAGTATGGTTAGGGGGAATTCAACGACTTAAATCTTTGGTTATGAGGTTATACAGACTGCTGTAGGACAAACAACTGACAATTTCGTAGTTCTGCTTGCTGCAATCCGCCTGTGCAGCATCAAGCATAATAAAAACATGTAACATGGAACTATCAAGCGTAACATGACGTAGTGTAAATCTATGTTACCACTGTACAGTCAACAGAAGAGTTTGGCTTACAGGCAAGAAATACTTTTGTCCTTTTTTTTTTGCAAATGTCATGTCAAGTGACCGGTCGTCGACTGTTTCGGTCAACCAACCACGGCCCCCGACACGAGGTTTGACAGTGTGTTAGTTGATGTTTGTGTAGCTTAGCTGGGTTAAGAATACCGCGAAAGTAAACTTTTATTACGTTTTTTGCAATTAGCAGGGCATTATTAGGTTATATGTTTATGCTATATTCAATATTTAATAATTAATTTATATAATAAATTAATGATACATAATATTTTTATTATGTATCATTATTTATTCATTTGAACTTAAAAAGTTGTGTTGATGATTTTAATGATTATAATTCTCTAAATACATACTTCTTGCGGTCGCAGATCATATTTTGATCAACACACAACCTGACACAGACCTGCAAATTGAAAAAACATGGGAAAATTTGAATTTCGCGAGCTATCTTAGCGCACCCCCTTTAAAAAGCTGTTTTCTTAGCTGCCTGTATATGCATTTTCTTTTGTTGACGGTACTTCGTAGAGTATTTCCTAACTCGATTTAAAATAATTTCTGGATTTAAAATTATCTAAACTAATGGTCCATGAAGAACGAAAAATAAACTCCACTGTGACAATCAATGGATGTTTTATTGAATAAAAAAAAATACTAGTAAAATTATACACGTAGATTATCACATTTATCAAAGCTTTTTGAAACTGCGGGGCCTAAATGACTGAGGTGCCTATTTTTATGAAATTATTAACTCTTTGATTGTAGTAATTAGAGACACAATAGAAAGACAATTGCTTATGTCGGACTGTGTAACATAAGACATTCGAGAGGTTAACAATATTTAATCACAAATATTATCCTGTTTTTGTCATACAATTTGCAATAAAATGAGACAGCAATATGCGTCGGTTTTATTTAGTTCACAGATAATTTAAGATACAAATAGAATATTGTACTGAAAATTATAAGAACTTGAGTTTTTTTCAACATCACGTGCTTTTGACTTTTGCCCATTATGTATGGCTTTTAGTGCTCAATTTAAAAAGTGACTGGATGAATGGGAATCAAGGGCTTTTGGTTCGTAAATATACACTGGGAAAATTATAACGAAAATGAAATCATACTTTCTCCATAAATGCAACACTAGATACAATTTTAATGTGATTTTTCTTTTCATACGTGAACTTTTAATATTTATTTCGTTCTGATGCAATTTTGGCTCCTGTAACATAGATATCGTTACCTAGCGCAGGAGGCAGGACTTTACATGTTTGTACACATGTTTTATGCCAATAAAGAACATATTACTATTAAACTTGATATGATTGTCGTTCTAAGCGCTCAAACGTTACTGGTTACGGATGAAAGAACTTTAAATCAAGCGAATAATTAACTAAGTGATTTGATACGATTACGAACTTCCTGCTAAGATGAATCAATTTAAGTTAATTTTCTTCATAGGACCATCGTGATATGAACCAAAAGTTCTAGCAAAAGGGAGACGTAACCTAAAATCACAAACGAACTATAAAACATACAATTTAACTTTCACAGTCGTTCAGTTATACTACCAACATATGCACAATAGGCACCGCGTCTCCAGCATCCCAACTGCGTAACACAATTTCAATTACAATCCTAATCATTTTTATGGAAATTCCTCAAAAAAAAAAATCAATCATGTTTGAAAATTCGTCTGCATTGCGCAGACGAATGTTTATATATGTCGCATAGAATGTCGTTGAACTGTGAAAATGAAAGGCATTGCCATCGCAAGTGTGTTACGCAATTGCCCTGCAGGCACAGTTCAAATAAACGAGAATCTGGCAGTACAGGCGCTTAGCGAATGACAAGTTTGCTGTCAAGCAGAGCGGTTACTCACGAGCAAGTGGTGACATTTAACTTAGCAATGTAAGCTAGGAGGCCTTGGAGGCGTTTCTTGACTCTTTTCTGGTCGTCGAGTGTGCAGCCCAAGATGGCGGATTCGAAGTTCTTGTCGGTACCTGTGGAGGGGTCTGGCTGGGACGTGCACGCGTTCATGAATGTTTGACAGCGGGTGTGCGCGGTGACGGCGTCGTCGTGCACCGAAATTACCAGTTGGTCTATGTACATGTTTACCTGGAATTGAGAGAAATTGGTGTTAAAGAGTGAACATTGTTATAGTTATTAATAAATATCAATATGGGGTTCGAATGCACTGCTAGGCAAAGGCCGTGGTCGTTGACAGCTTCTGCCGTAGATTTAAGTTACCATACTATTGTCATTAGATTAGACGTTAACTTATTTAAACTTTTGATGTGAATAAATATGCCATGTAATCTATTATAAGCTGAAGAGTTTGTTTGAACGCGCTAATCTCTGGAACTAACAGTCGGATTTGAAAAATCATCATCAATCAATCATCAAGACAATCATCAAGGTTATAGGCTATTAAACATCACGCTAAGATTAAGAGAAAGAACGCTAAGCGAAAACGAAGTAAAAGCGTGGGCGGGCGATGCGATGCGACGCAGTGCGTCGGGGGCCCATTTTCAGGCGGACCAAGTCGCGGGCAGAAGCTAGTATTCCATAAAATCTGCTGCGTGGACTACATATATTTGTGAGACCTTGTTCTTCTCTGAAAGACTAACATCTTCATGTTAGTAAGGATTATTTACTCACAGGAGACGACCAAGCAAATTAGAAAAAACCATCAAGCTACAATCAACATTAGGTACTATAATATAACTAGCTGTGCCCCGCGGTCTCACCCGCATAAGTTTCGATCCCGTGGGAATATCGGGAAAAAAAGTACCCTATGTGTTAATCCTGGTTATAAACTATCTGTGTACCAAATTTCATCGAAATTCGTTCAGTAGTTTTTGCGTGAAAGAGTAATAAATCTTTACAAACCTTCGCTTTTATAATATTAATAGGAATAAAACCTTACACGAATATTTTTTATAAACATTGTATAATTAAACTATACTTGGAAAAATGCAAAGAACCTTCACAATACGCTTTGTAGCTAATTATAAAATTTATTTCTGGCGCGCATAAACAAGCGGTTATTGTATGAAAATATCGGAATGAAAGAACAGTAAATTGTGTAAGTTGGTCATTGTGGTCAAGTTATAAATCAACCGACGGAAATAAATAAGTTGTCCGTAGGCGGCAGTCAACAATAATATTGTGTGTTCGCACGGCTACACATCCAGCTATACATAACCAGTTTAAGCTGACTTCTGATTGTACGAAAAATTTATACAATGCGAGGTCAGCTAAAACTGGAAATGTATAGATTGATTTGTCGCCGTGTGTAGTGCTTTTTATGGCTTCTACGACAAAAACATTTGATATTATGTTTTCAGTGGTATTTTACGCTTATCATTTTGAACTCCCAATATGTCGATTTGTATACAGGCGTCAGGGACATCCGACGCGCAAATTGTAACCACGAATTCAACACATGATTCTAGAGTAGTGTAGGTATATATCGTCGATATAAAAAAAAAAAAATAATTTGCTGTTTTATAGAAAAGTGCAATACCAATAATACGCGGTCAAAATGTAAGAAACAGCTTTTTTTTTTTTAAACCGACGAAAAATTTCAACGCAGGTCTGTTCAGTATCGTGTACTGAATCCATGGCAACAGGTTGCGCGTCGATGTTCCTGCCACCCTGTTTTATTTACCCAGCGGTCAAATAACCTGACTCCAATATGCTCTTTTATAATTTCTAACGAGATGATATTATCGTGTAGGTACACCAAAAGAGATTGGTAACCAGGGTCGTAGAACATAGTTGAAGTTTAGTAAGAAACCGAAGGATATTTTTTAATGAAATTTAACTTGATAAAAGAACTGTTTATTTTCTGCCAGGCGTGATCGAGGTCAAGGCCCATTCAGAAAAAAACAATGTGGGTTCGGGGGACCCCCGCAGGAACGAAGTTCATAATTAAAATCCAAGATGGCGGCTACGAAACTTTGAAAATAATCTTAGCCGCCTTCTTGGATTTTCATTTTTATCGGCTTCAGCACCCTCGAAAACCATGAAAACGACACCCATAAAGAAAAATTTGAACATTTTTGCAGCCGCCATCTTGGATTTTCATTTGGATTCTCACTAGCGGCTTTAGCACCCTTGAAAACCATGAGCACTGTCTCTGTCTGTCTCTCTGACTCGCTCTATTATACAATGTGTAACTGAATTAATGCACATTATGAAAGTAGTTTGTTCAGAATCGTTTATATGAAAAAAAAATGAAATGAAAATACGTTTATTTGCGGCAAACACGACGCATAAAAAAGAACATAAACACAAAAAAAAAAGTAACAAGTTGGGGGTAAGCATGCGTCACATTCACGCAAAACGGCCATCGCTCAGCATAATGCTAAGACTCCATACGAGACAGAGCCCCAGCGCTGGTTTTCAGCGGCAGCCGGCGTTAACGTGATGACGTCAACCAGTGTAGCATGCAATTATACACAAATAAATAAAAACAACAATCAAGACAAGAAATAAAATAAACCATTGCAACATAGGCAATATGATTCGAGACAAACAACAATCAAAACATGAAATCAAATAAAGTAAACATAAAATATAAAAAAAAAGATGGTGAGACATGACAAAACAATGATGATGTGGTAACATTCCGGGCAACGAATCTCGCGCCGCCGGGTATTAGTAATCTGTGCGTGTGCGCAGCTGTCACAATGCTATATTTGACGTTTTGACATCCAGAACGTAACAATTAGCAATAACATGGCTCATTCATTAATAATGAATGATAAGATAGAATTATAATTATTATGTATTGTGTGAATGTGTAGCTGTGGTTTTTGCAAAACAGTGTTTGTTAAAATTGTGCTAGAGGTGCAAATGACAAACTGTTTACTGAATCGATTTCTGTAATTTTTAATATAGGTAATATTTTATCCCAAAAATAATTGAAACTACGTAAATTACTGTCACACTTCCGCTGTACAGTCAAAACAAACCAAAATAGATGAAGTACCCACTGCGCTAGACCCTTATACGAGTGCGACTGTTTGCATGCGTACATTTGTAATGTGACCACAATTTTCTCCCACAATCAGTGTAACTAATTTATGAGAAAAACAATGTTTATTACATAATAATAAAAAATCAGTGTATGTATTATGATTATAACATAACATTCTAATTGGGGTGTCTGGTGGTGTGCGTTAATTCCGGGACAAGTTGTATATAATAAAAAATCGCAGTCGCATTTCTCCAAGTTGACTCCTACCGTAAGCTCTGTTAAAGAACTTCGTCCCACAAAACTCATTCCCTAACCCACTGCGCCATCACCATATCATTAGACAGATATAACTTACAAATCGTAAGTGCGATCGCATGTGCGATAGCTAGTAAACAATGGTGCATCGTTTGAAGAGGACATCGCACTCATACAAATGTATTATGTCATCGTTGTTTTTTGTTGTGACTGTTTCTACATTACATAAATAGGTACAGAAGGTTCACTGTCTAGATAGAATAATATTGACAGCTCTGCACGTGGCTTTTAGCAAGAAATGGGCATCTTTTCTTTGGAGTTATCAGCTGCATGAAAAAATATAACATCGAGTGGCGCTAGAAAGGTATAGTTGTCGCGTTTTAGGATGGCAATAGCGGTCATCAACATCATCTAAGGCTTTATAGCCGCGGGTGGGCCTTCGCCTGGTCTAGTATTCTCCAACGTGACCTATTTCCGGCTTTTTCTCTCCAATTTCTCAAACCAACAGTTCTTAAATCTTGGTCTACGCCATCCAACCATCAGAGCTTGGGCCGTCCTTGACTTCTCCGATCATCAGGTTGACTATTCAGAAAACGTTTCGGTGCTCTGGTCTCGTCCATTCTTGCGACATGTCCTGTCCACGTCCCACGAAGACGTCCTACTTTGATGGTTTTAATTACATTAGGCTCATCGTACATCTCGTAGAGCTCATGGCTGTACCGCGTACGCCATTGCTCGTTTTCCAGCACTGCACCGAATATGCGCCTGAGATTTTTTCCGTTCGAATACTAACAGAGAGTTCTCGTCTTTTTTGCACTCATTGCCCATTCCCTAATATCTCTCCGTAGGAACCCAAACAATTAATTATGAATGTTTTTCGTTATTGGAACATGTTAAAGATCACGATAGATATTTATACAGTATGTTAACTGACTGCTTTTTTTTTGTAAAAATTGCTAGAAAATGTAGGTGGGTGATCGCTATTGCCATGATAAAATGCGACAACTATAGTTGGTGATTTATAGAGGAGGCAAAAATAAAAATTCCATCAAAGACATCCGAATCATACGATTTTTCAGCACAATTGATTTTTACTTTGATGACGATGTGGCATCCAGACAGAGCGAGGCATGCGCCACAAATGATTATTTAAAAATGTGAGATGCCTTTGCCTGAGGCAGCCGTTTTATGCGTGGCTTACCAATTGGACGTATCTTTCGATAGTTGTTTTTAGAAGGCTTCCTTTCCGCACCTTCTGTCTGTATCCCTATGCATTGTTTTCATGTTTTTGTAACTAATTATGAAGATTACAGTCGATTGAAGCAAACAATTTGCTAATTAACTTTCAGTGCAAATGCCCAGATGGTAAGATTCGTGTTTAATTGAACTATTATGTAATGGTACGAATGCTGCATTGGCTTTGTAACAACAAAGGCGTCTGGGTACTTGAGGTCAAGGCTCAGCGAAGGTACAGAAAGCGTGGTGAAGTGGGGGGTTATACTTAGCCCAGATGCCTTGATAGTTCCACAATGAAGACCAGACTACTTCCCTAACATAAGGTGTCGTAAAAAGCAGGTAAATTGTCATGTGGGAAGTATGAATAGCGTACTATGTTCTAAAAGGGTCAATAAGGGTAAGTAAGGTAACATATTTTTTAAAGTAAATTTTGCACTGTCCAAGATTTTTGCCCGGCAGTGGCAACTATGAAGTACGCAGACAGTTGGAAAATACTAAGTCTCGTATAGCATAATCAGTCTATAAACTTCTCGCTGCGAGGAAACCCTCCTCTCCGGGAGTGGTCTGTAATCCACCACGCGGGCTCAGTGCGGGTTGGTAGATGTCACATGTCTTTGATTTTTTACTTCTAGGACATGCCGGTTTCCTCACGATGTTTTCCTTCGCCGTTTTTAGAGCAGAGGTGTGTAAAAAAAATACACAAATTAAAATGCTTGGGTTCGAACCTACGACCGCTGGTATGTCGCGGTCGTTTCTACTGGGCCACCATTGATCATCCTACACTTGCATACTTTTAGAATTGTTTCAAGCTTTGCGTGTGCAGATAAAAACCATGTACACCGTTTATAATATATCGCGCACCACTTACCGTAAGTTGTTTCCTAGTGCCGGGCGTCTGACGAGTTGACGACGCATACCACTTCTGTTTATCCTATTAGAGATGGCATGTATGTACGTAAGTATTGTAAGTAATTAATTAGTGTTCTCGTGCAGACACTAAACTGCATGATTAATTAAAGTGTTTCTAGTGGAATGTTTGGTTTATACGTCGTTACGTCGCCCGTATTGATTAGTTAACTGCGTTGCGTAACATAGTTTATTGATTGAGTCTATCTTTATGATATATTAAAGTGACATTTAGGTTATTTGGATTTTAGTTAGAACATTCGATACATAGCAGGAAGCCATGCTAAACTATACTCGGGGCTCGGGGTCTTTCAGATTCTTTTTTTGGTTTAAAAACTGGCACCGATATGATTTAAAAAGCACTTTGGCTTCGCTTTTAAATAGATTTGACAGATAATGATTTGCATTATCGTTATGAACCTTAAAAAAATAGACTATACTGACTACCACACCACCTTCAACGTAAATTAGTCCTGCTAATTATAAAATTATTACACACATATTTAGAATCAGATTTTTGCGCAGAATTAACTAGGTATAATAATTTTTGAAGGTTGGGTTGGTAGCAAAAAACGAATGGCTGAGCTTAACACAAAGGCTTGACTACCGACAGCGATTCACTACAATTTATTTCTGAAGCATTGACATTTTAACCCGGCTAGTAAGTCAGGGTCGACTGTTACATGCCATGTATTTTAGCCCGCGCTTACCGTAATTATGTAAGTACAACATTTTATCAAGGAATTAATTTTATAAAAATAAAATGAACAATACAATGCTGAATTTTAAAGTGCAATTGTCCATTAATTCGTTAACAAAAACGTTAATCGGAATTCGAACCATTTTCCTGATTGGTTTATTTATCTGTTAGTCGAGTACTTCCTTAACAGACAGTGGTATTTATCGATAAAATAGAGCTAACGACTTTCAAATTGTATGATTCATCATATTCGCCACCATTAGCCCAGGTTAGCACGGACGCAAAAATATGGCGGCGGGATTGTATCGATTTTCAACTCTCGGTGTTGAGCCGAGTGTTGAGAATCCAACATCCCAGCGCGTCAAAAAAATACATTGTTGTATTTTCAACTCTCGGCGCTAAGCAGAAAAATCCAATGCGAGAAAAAAAATCGCCGCGGGTAAAACATGTCCGTGCGAATCTCGGTTTAGCCCACGTAGGCACGGACGTAAAATTATCGCGGCGGGATTTTAACGCGCACTGGATTTCCAACTCTCGGTGTTGAGCCGAGCATTGGGAATCCAACAGAGCGCATCCCAGCTCATCGAAAAAACACGCTGTTGGATTTTCAATTCTCGTTGCTAAGTGCGATGAAAATCCAGAGCGCGAAAAGCAAATCGCCGCAGGAAAAACGCGCTTGTGCGAACCTGGGCTTATAGTGGCTATGAAATAATTTTATAATGATCCATGAATTGAATGGGCCCTCTGACCGTTCATTGTAGCGGCCATTGGGGTTCAGAACATTCAGGATATACCTAGTTACCATTATTACAGTCTGATACGATGTTAGTTCTCCTTTGATAGATTGAAATAGAAATTGTTTTATTGAAATAATTGATTTACATAAATATTTACAAAATAGGGCCTTATACTAGATGTAGACACAAATAATTAGAGAAGATTTCTGACTACTTACTTATCCTCGAGTTCCTGGTATAGAATTCGAGAGATTGGCGCCGATTCCCTTGTTCACAAACTAAACTAAATTTAAGTTCGGTGCATATTTTTCTTTCTATTTCATTAAGAAAAGGACAGAAGATAAATAGTAATTTAGTCCTATCAAATTAAGCTACTCCATAGACAGTTTAGACGTGATTAAAAACATGGCTACTAAAAATACGTCAATTTACGTCAGGCGCTGACTAATTTGACAATACTAAACTAATATTTATCTTCTGTCCTTTTCTTAATGAACTAGAAAGAAAAAGATGCACTGAACTTAAATTTAGTTTAGGTTGTGAACAAGGGAATCGGTGCCATTGTTTTTTAACTTTTAAAGTATCATGGTTTTTTGTATTGATCAGACTAAAGGATAAACAGAATAGATAAATAAAGTATCCTATCAACATTACTTTGTTAATTAATACGAGCATGACTTTGAAAAATAAGGGGTTTTTACACGAAGCTGCACCCTAATTGCGTAACAGACTATCAATCTCAATTTGAAGGATATTGCTAATCCATTGCTTCATATGTTCGAAAAAATGTGTCTGCTCAACAAGTTAAAAAACACAATGAATGTTGTTGAACTGTCAAATTAAAGCCGTTGCTACTGATAGTGTGTTACCCAATTACCCCGCTGCTGGAACAAGTTTAAAACGTACCAATCACTGGACAGCTCAGTAGATTAGTGTTTTAGTTAAGTAATCTCTTACAGTTCCCACGCTATATTGATAAGTATCGCTGCCGGATCTTGTCTCTCGACCTGGTAATTATGACGTCATCAAATAGATGAAGAAACAAGTGCAGACTAATGTCTTTAACGATACCAGACTGTACATACAACTTCTAATGAACAGATTAGAATTTAGCTGTGATGGCTAGTCTACGAATAATCGAATTACTTCGCGTGGGTGTCGTGAAAGGCGATTACGCGATTCTAGAGGTCATGGAGCCGATAAAAGTTACAGAAATTCAATCTACAAAAGTACAAACTATATTTTATTCATTCCTAACGGCCTAATTTGGTAAACACAAGAAATGTTATGCGCCATTATATCTAAACACGAAAAATGTATAGGTACATTAAATTATTTCTAATCATTTGTCATACCTACTCGTACTATATTTGAGTCTCTAGGACAAACGAAAAGAATATACATGACTGTATTTCTTCTTAAATATATCTGCCGCGTATTTCTGAAAAAAAGCCCGCGTTTCTAAAACTATGCATCACATTAACAGTCATGATTTTTTTTAAAGAGTGCGCTAATTTGTCATAACGAACAACGTTTTCGATACTTACTTCTTACACAAAGTGAAAACTTTTTATTGTTTTCATGGGAGGATAATTTACTGTTAAATTTTTTGTCTTTCTGAAGGTCAATTATATTCTCGTAATTAAAAACGCTCAAAATGTATGCTATGTAGTCGCAATCTCGTCTCAAAAGCCTGTCAAAAATGTAGGGTTTTTAGAGGTATTTTTGACAGATTGAGACTAAGATCAAACTGGGAACGTTCTTAAAATTACGAGAATTGCCCCTCAGTTCAGGTTGCTCATGTCTCATGAAACTAAATTCATGCTCCTTTTTCTCGTTTTCACCACACATCTAAATTATTTATACTGTTCGGGCTCAGTAGGTGGCCACGTTTATTGTGGCGCCAGAGGCGTGGTTCAAATCGTCAAATGGTGCTAGTGAACGATGATAAATTCATGCTACCAAACAAACTCCATGCGTAAAATTCGAATTTATCTATCAGTTGCAGCCTAGCTTTAACAACTGAGAAATACGGTTCTGTGTTAGTAGGTAAGGGGTTCTACTACGAGTACGAAGTGCAAACTGCGAATGATTGGATCGGACCGACACATGGCCGAACCGAATATTATTGAAAAATGCGAAAAAAGTTCGGATCGGCTCAGTTGGGTCGGGACCATAGTCAATATCCGAAAGAGTGTAAGAGTGTAGGATCGGGACCAACCGAAAAATAGTAACTTCGTAGCAGGAAACGGCTGAACATTCGGCCGATACCACTTCGGGCAAGACAGCTTTGGACTAGATTTAAAATATAATTTGCCTGGCAGTCAAGAGTTCCACTAGTATATTTACCTGGTGCAAGGCCTCCTCCTGTTGTGGATCTCTGTCGGTGCGCACGGCTACCTCCACCGTCATGGCACGCGCCAGGATGCGCTCCGCATACCGGGTTATGTCGTCCTTATCACCTGGACAAGACATAGTTATTGAAAACACGTGATAATTGCAAATATGGTGAGCACTGTTGAAACGTTTTGGAACAGCTTAATGTTATCATCGTGATCAAACTGTAGCAGTTCTCTGCTGGATATTGGCTCCTCGGATCACACACTATACAACTCAATCCTTGGCTACCCTAATTCTAGCTACTGGTTGCCTGGAAGAGATTGACAGCCATCTCCGGCCCTAGGATCATTGCCTATTGTTACCCATTTAAATGTTTCCTTTTGGATTAAACAAATACCCAGTGGTAACGCCTCAACTTAAGAGTTGTAGGTTGTGGGTTCGAACCCAGACAGGCGCTTTACTTTGTGTAAATAATTTCATCACCACTGCACTCAAAACGGTGAAAGAAATAGACAAAAAAGACATGTGATATCTACCAACTTACACTAGGCCTGCATGGTAGCTTACAGCCCACTCCCTCTCACAGAGAGGAGGCCTGTGTCCTAGCAGTGGGAACATTATAGGCTGATTATGCGTGTTACGTAAATAACTTTCAACTACTCGAAAAAAAGTTGTAAGCTTCTCAATTAATTTGTAAGGAGTACTTACAGTCAGTCACTTCACCCAGCAGTTCCGAATGCTTGATACTGTCAAGGGTAGACAGCAAGGAATCACGCTCTTCTTCGATACGGACTGTGTCACGTCGCAGCCGCTCCACACGCATCTCCACTTGGTCTAATACGGCTATCAATCTGGACAGAGTTAGTTTGTTAGTTTGTGTAGTTGTTTGTTAGTTTGTAGAATTGCTGTTTGGTTTTAATTAGTTTTTGGTTTTATTTTACTTTAGGACTAACATAATATTAACCTCTCGAGCGCTTTACGAACACCGTTTGTACATAAGCAAAAACGCCTCGAGCGCCTTACGTACACCATCTGTACACAACAGACGTCGCTCATTGGACGTTGACTTTTAGGCCGCGTTTCCACTGACGCGGAGCTGGGCGGAGAGGAGCGGAGAAGAGCGGTGAAAAGTGGTCAGTGTTTCCACTGAAGCGGAGCTGGGCGGTGAGGAGCGGAGCTAGGCGGAGAGGAGCATACTTTTGGAATCGCGCATTTTTGCACTTAGTTACACTCAATCTCTCGGAAAGACCATACGTCATGTTGTCGCTTAAAAAGAAAAAAAGCAATCATTTTATATCTTTCTCTACTTGAAGACGAAGATAACGAATCAGATGAAGTAGCATTGACTGTTGCGACTTTTTTGGATTGCGTATGCATCTAGTGACGTAACGAAGACAACTGACACACTGCACGCGAGTCACGCACCGCCCCGCTCCGCACCGCTCCGTACCGCCCCGCTGTCCTCCGCTCTGCACCTCAATGCTCGCTGTCCTCCGCACTGCACCGCCTCGATGTATGAATATCCGCTCCGCTCTGCTCCACCCCGCTCGTACAGTTTCCATTGAAGCGGAGCGGAGATTTCAAGCATAGTCATTGGTCAATTTGTGCACCGCTAAGCTCCTCTCCGCCCAGCTCCGCGTCAGTGGAAACGCGGCCTTATCATTTTGAGCGACGTCTGTTGTGTACAGATGGTGTACGTAAGGCGCTCGAGGCGTTTTTGCTTATGTACAAACGGTGTTCGTAAAGCGCTCGAGAAGTTAAGAACTACTTACAACTACTATGGACCAATAGGTTGTACTAAGAAAAAATTTATTAAGCATTATGAGTGTATGTTGTTTGTAGCATTGTATTGTTGATTGTTTATGATTTCATGTATTATTTTTTTGTCTCCTTTACTCTTTCACAGGCTGTCTACATCTAACTATCTATTGTCCTATCGCAGGTACACTGGAAGATTTCTTATAAATAAGCATCACCTTTGTACCTATTTTTCTGTTCTGTGTTTTTCTTGTATGTTTATATATGTATATGTGTACATAAATGGTAAAATAAATAAATTGTATGGATTGCTGGTACACAGATATGGAAGGCAGACTAGATATCCACAAGTCTTTGTGGAGGATTGCTTGTATCCAAAGAACACTCACAATCATACTCTTACTAGCTGTTGAGAACTTGGAAATTGAATATCAAAATCAATTCCATGTTTTACCAATTTGATGCTAGTAGAGTAAATATTTATATAAACAATGCTGAGGGTAGATATGTTAAATACAACACACTATAATAGAATTATATTCTTTCTATGCAAAAAAAAAATGAATCTGAATATAATTCTTATTCCACATGTTAGTGTAAAAAACTCATAACTGGGTACTTGGGACAGTGAATATTTATGTCACTGTGAGTGTATGAAGCAACAATAATGTAGTTCCTAACTGCACTCTGTGGTCTAACAAAAGACAACTCATACTCTGTATTATCAATGACTTCTCATTCAAATTGTGAGTATGTCCACCATTCCTTACATTTTATAATCGTTTCCTTATAAGAATCCATTCGCCAGTTAACAAAAAAGGCCGACTAGTTCTAACAATGTCGGAAAACATCGTAATGTAATTAATTATAAGCCATAGAAACATAACTGCTGCGTGGGTGAGCACATAGAGAAACTTTTTTTATAACTCGTAACGCTTGGCGTTGACCTTTTATGGAGGCTGACCACGCGTTCTGCCACCTCGCAATCGTCACACTACCTTCGCATATGGTCTTTTACATGCACTTTTCGTGGAAGGTTACCTGTCTTTCGGCGCCTGTGACCCGAACGCCGACGTTTCGTCGATGAGAGGCAGCCGCGAGCTCTCACCGGCGTACAAGTCCACTGCAAACTGATCCACTTCCATACTGTCGCAATCGTTGCCTCTCAATCCAGCCAGTTTTTTTTTACAATATAACCCCAGAGATTTCACACAAAAGTACAATAGTTAAATAAACAGGAGGAACAATTTTCACCCAAGACGTCAAAATCAAACTAACCAAAACAAATTGACTGACGTTTCTCAAATTCTCTTGAACTTTCCGAAAAAAAGAACAACTGTCATGAACTGACATGACATTTGAACAATAGAAGTTACTGTATGTCGTATCGAACTTTACATGGCGGTGATAAGAGCTCTAATTGTATTCCTCAGAGATCCCCGCCCACTGCAAAATCCAAAAACAAGGATGAATCATAGACAGTACACTTAATTTTTTAATAACAGATAAAATACCGCCTCTGCCAACCAGTATAAAGACAACCATTCCGTCTCAACATTTTACAATAATTATTGTGATGGCTTTTCGCCAAGTTGTTTGATGATGCATAGCGCAGACAGGTACAATGATAGATGAACGATAAAGTGATGTCATCTTTTAATAATTAATTTATTTTGCAGCAAAACAGAAAATTAAGAAATGAAATCATGTAAAACATTACCCACCCTCCTTCTGTAGTCGGATAAAAAGAGATATCATCCTCAATGCTTCAATCAATTATATTGTTAATGGTATTTATGTAAGCCACACAACGGGTTTGCCGTGCATGCATTTCACTGTGTAGTTTTGATGTTTGTTAATCAATCACGCCAAATCGGCTGAACGGATAAGGATGAAATGGCATACAGATAGTTTATAACCTGGATTAATATATAGGATACTTTTTATCCCGCTAGCACGTTCCCATGGGATAATTTCCGACCTCCACGCATGCAAAAACTAGCAAATAATAAAGAAATAGTAGGTACGCATGCACTTTGCGCATTCCAGGATTTTTGAACTCTCTTGTCAGTTATTTTATGGTCGTTCGGGACTGATCTATTATTGCGTATGGCATGTCATCGTTTATAATCAATATCATCATAACCATACAATACAGAGAACATCCTCGGCGTAAGTATAGTGTAAAAAATATATACACCAACCAAGGTGTTCATTGAGGCCCTTTCCTCTTCATAGCATGATTTATAAAGGAAGTTAATTTTGAATAAAAATTCTGAAATATTTACAAATACTTTATTGTTATCTTATTATAATAAAAACGGAAGTAAGCTATAAAAACATAAAGTTGATTAATTTGTGTTATATTACAAGCAAATAAGACTGCTCGTATTATGGCGTAACCACACTTGCTGATACATTACACTAAATAAAATAAAGAAACGAAAATATTCCTTCTGTTCTCTTCTAATTGACGGATTCAATCTCAAAGTGTGGTCGAGGCATAAGGGACGGATACTTACTAGTAGTATAATAGCTATGGCCGTCTACCCTTAAGGGCATAAAGTTAAAGAATGATATTACACTGGTTCCAAATGTGTACTTAAGTAGTAACAGTTAGTAGAATCTGCGAAGAGCACATATCAATCACGCGATAGAACGGTAGGGAGAATCGTAAGCGCTTTACGCTTAATTGTAATTCAGCGCTGTCGTCTTTCTGTGCACCGTCAAAGAAATCCACTCACTTTTACTAATAATAATACATTTTCCGTTACTCTGATGTTACGTTAGCGTCAACAGCTTTAGTCCGATATAATATAATTTATATAATTTTGAAAGGAAAACGGGAGGCCTTTGCCCAGCAATGGGACACAATGTAGGCTAACAAAATATATATATATATTATATATATTTTGGTATTCAGCTGCATCCGGTTAGACTGGAAGCCGACCCCAACATAGTTGGGAAAAGGCTAGGTAGATGATGATGATATAATTTAGGTCACATCGCCCTATGAGGTTGGATTATCAAGTATCATCAAAAAGTTGTTATCGAATTGTGGGTGGGTAGTGTTAGAGAAGTTGAAATTTGGCTAGTCAGCAAACCCGGTGTCAACGGACACACGCAACGTAATTGTACTTGTCTCTTTTTCTCTCCCGATATTTAGGACATGCCGTCCTACTTCCACGTGTCATCTATAATGTGACATTACAAAATTAATTCATCGTTTTTCAATATCGAATGTTGCGTATCTACCTCTATTTATTTATATCATTACAGTCTACTGCAAAAATAACCTCACTGTAGCTTATAGGAACAAAGTTACGTTGACTCTAACGTAAATCAGGCATTCATTATACATTAATTTATCTTAAAAAAAAAAACAAGGAATCTTTAAAATCGTATGTATAAGTACAAATATAACAATAAATAAATCTCTGATTCATAATGAAGAAATAACAAATACAATACTGACATTTGCGTTGAAAAAAAAAACATATTTAAAACAAAAATTAAAGTTGCACTTTCATTAGAATCTCATAACAATGTCGTAAGACTAATGTTTTATTCTTTTATATTAATAGTATATTTTTTCATTTTCATTATTTTACATTTATAGGGAATAAAATTATAATTTCGCTCACATAGTTTAGTAATATTCTGAAGGCTCAACCACGAGGGGATCCTCCAATATAATTATCAGACATTTCATTGATTTAGTATCTCAAGACAAATCTAACTTGTCAATTGTAATTTTCGCTCTTTTAACACGCTCTGGCTGACCGGTAGCTGGCGGCGGGTGACGCTTTCACTGAAATTGAACTTTGTCATTGACAGCGTCTCTATTACCTAGCAGTAAGGGCGGTTTCCATCGATCAAGGGTTACTGACGTGCGTGTTGGTTACCGTATATAGATTCACCCGGGTACCCGGCGCTCCGGTTAGTAGGCAACCCATTTTATTCTTCACAAAAATTGTAATAACTAACACAGAGATTTCACATTAAGATTATGGCTAAAGTAAATACTACTTACTTTGTTTTTTTTTTAACTTATGGAAGCTGTTTACTCGCTGAAATAGGTGTTGCAGTGGACATAAGAAATGGAAAATGGCCAAAATCGATCCTATTCAGCATGAAAAGCTTAATTTGTGAATTTTGGACAAGTTACAAATCCAATGTAACTTCTCTGGCAGATAATTTCATATTAGTTGTGTTAAACAAAGCTGGCGAAATGTGGGTATACTGTTACACCTCTGTCCAACCCTTCGGAAAATACAGGTTGTGTTAATTCTGTTTATTTTTTAATTTAATGGTAGATAGTGCCTTTCCAGACACTGAAACTGGCCTTTAAGAATAATTTCCCCCATCCACTTACAATACAACAGATTAAAATAAGAACATTCTACATAACGTCTAGTAAAGCTCAAATCCGGAACGACAAACATACGTCTATCTCTATCGCTCTAATGGTAGATATGGCGTGTGCGAGCAAGACGGCATTCACTTGCCGGTCCACTCGCTGATCCTGCCGTTCTCGAACGCCAGGTTCTTTCTAGGGAGGGGAACTAAAGTACCCCGCTTGACGATTCCCATGTCTTCGCCGGGGTAGTACTGAAAAT
This sequence comes from Apamea monoglypha, assembly GCA_911387795.2. NCBI lineage: Eukaryota > Metazoa > Arthropoda > Insecta > Lepidoptera > Noctuidae > Apamea > Apamea monoglypha. The sequence goes on from OU426931.1 coordinate 4,930,560, forward strand.
ATTTTAATAAAATTAATAATGGGATACCTGTAAAGAGTATTGTCTGAAAAGGGCGTGCCAAGAAGTCTGACCGAAAATATGGCTTGTTCATGCTTGGCAATGTTAGTGCAAGCCAGCACCAGCACATTACCAACGAATCTTTAGAATACAGTAGAAACCAAATGTCGTTCTTTGCGATGTGCGCGGGTTGTCCCTATAGAATCCTTACTTTCTATTATCTATTGCAATACTGCAATATGCTATACAGCATACCAACCCACACTGGGCCCACGTGGTAGATTACAGCCCACTCCCTCTCGAAGAGAGGAGGCCTGTGTCCCAGCAGTGGGAACATTATAGGCTGATTATGTATACAGAATTACCATTTTAAATAAGATAAATAACACACCTGACACTGTGAAACAAACTTCAATATATCTGAACGTATGAATTCATTGTCCTCTTTCACTTTCTCCAATCTGAAAAGACGAAAATAATAATAATTAGCCAACTATACCACCCAGGCAGACACTTAGCAGTGTTCTTGAGATTTTTACATTCCATCGCCGTTTAATCACGACACGGTTGGCGCAGTGGCTGAGCGATCGACTGCTGCGCTGCGTGTCGCGGGTTCGATTCCCGCACGGAGCAACTATTTGTATTGCCTACAGGTAGTTGTTCCGGGTCTGGTTGTTTGTGTATGTGAGTTTAAATGTTTGTAAACGCACCCACGATACAAGAGTAATTCCTAGTGAGGGGCAACGTTTAAAAAAAAAAAAAAAAATCAGTTATCTACTTTACTGCAATGTATTTTAAGTTGATTTTTCAGTGACCATTTGTAACAAAAAGGTCCTAATACGTTTTTGGTTGCAATGGAATTTGAACTTTGTTAAGTATGACATTCAGTTTGTTGTTCCATAACTTGAAAATTATATCAACTTCTTAATTCAAACTTAAAAAGGTATAGGTAAACATCGTGAAGAAACCGGCATGTCCTGGAACCAAAAATTCAAAGACATGTGTCATCTACCAACCCGCTCTGGGCCCGCGTGGTAGATTACAGCCCACTCCCTTTCGAAGAGAGGAGGCCTGTGTCCCAGCAGTGGGAACATTATGCTATACCTATTACGAACGATACATTTTAATATAATACTCACAGTTCAGGTTTAGCTATTCGTTCTACTATACATTTGCATATTTTCTCACATAACGTCTCGTCAAACAGCGGAATGCCAAACTGCAGATCTACTATTGTCCATCTCTGAAAAAGTCAAATTAAGGTCAGTTTTAGCACACAATGCGCACGCGCAAGTTGGTGTACTACGTAAATCTATACTGATAATACAGCTGAAGTTTGTTTTTTTGTTTAAACGCGTTAATCTCTAGATCAACCAATCGGATTTGAAAAATTCTTTTTACATTTGATAGCCCAATTCTCGAGGAAGCTTATATGCCATTTAACACCCTAAGGGCCAAGCAAAAAGTATAAAAGTCAGAAAGAACGCTAAGCGAAAACGAAGTAATAGCACAGACGGGCGATGCGATGCGACAGAGTGGGTTGGGGGAACAAGAAATATCACGCGGACGAAATCGCAGACAGAAATTTAATCCAAACATTTCTACATGTTTTCTAATAAATAAGTTTTTATACTAACAAAATATATTCGACATACCTCAGGTCTACAAGCGTCCTCATCGAACACATAGGGCGCCGTATCCACCCCACTATCGCCCTCCGCGGCCGACATCTCCGTCAACTTATCGGTCAACTGCGTAAACATAGAGATCGACTCCTCGGCGGGACTCAACAGATCGTCCAACTGGTTGGCCGACTTTTTGTTCAAATTCTCGCTGCTGACCGACGACGAACGAATCGGGACCAAGTCATCGGATAAGGCGATAGATTCTTTGCTAGTTGAATTTTCTTTGGAATGTTTCTTTTCTAGTTCTTCAAAACTGGCTGAAGATGAATGTATAGGTACTAAGTCGTCGCTATTGGCTATGGACTCCTTGCTGTGGGCGTGTTTTGTGACGTCATCGAGTGCCATATTGTCTAATTCATCGCATAGTAACTGGCCACATTCTACGCTAGTGAAGCCATTTGCTGGTGAACTGTTCTTGCTCTCTATAGTAGGAGTGACGGCGAAGTGAGACTCTATGGGGGATTGTAGCCTTGTCAGGGTTTTGGAGTACTCTTCTGTGTACTTTTCTGTGGAGTCTGTTGATGATAAGGAGATTTCGCTGACTGGTTTCGCAATGCCGCATATGTCTTTTTTCTTTCGTTGTTGTACTGGGGAAGAGATTAAAGATTTTTAAAAGGTTAATTTTGATCAAGTAATGAATATTATGTTGCGAAAGTAAAACTGATCCCGCCATAATAATTATTCACTTAGCAATTGGGTAGTTGCATGACATTGAATACTATATATTCTAGTAGATAATATATTCACATGCGTGATACGATAACAGAATTCAAAATCAAATTTGAAAACGGTCGAAAAATAAAAAAAATTATAACTTATAAAAGCTTAATGTCTATCTCTTTCTCACAAAACGAAGTTTTGCATGTAATTTATATGGCGATACTGAAATATGATGTCACAATTCAGTTTTTCCCTCTCTGTCTAATTGAGAGTTTTGAACGCTTATATCTTTTTAATTTCCAAAGATATTAAAAAACTGGTTATACCAAGCTATTGGTGAGGTAAAAAAGCTTCAATTTAAATAATAATAAAAAATTTGTCAACTAGCCAATTGCGATTTGTCCCATTTGCCAATTTTCTGATCCACAGGCAAAACTTTATTTTCGGGTGGATTAAAAGAACTTCCATGAACGGTACCATAACCCCTTTATTCATAAACGTTGCTTAAAGTTAAGTAGGGATTAGCGACTGTTTAATCGTACATTTTTGATGTTTGAACGTCGTTATCTCATCAATAATAGATAGTTTTAAATCGAGAGAAGAGTAAAAGAGCAACAAAGAATTTATCAAGACATCGTGTTACCCAATTGCACAGTAGCAGGTGGCCGCGGACAACCCAGGTCGGGCACACCGATGTCTGCCAACGTGACGTAGCCCACTGAACGTGTCAATCGCAGCCGCTTCAGTAGTCGACGGAGCCCGGCGTGACGGGACCACATTGCTTGAGACTCTGTAAGAGGAACAACAGTGTAAATATGGTAGAGGGGCTTGTGTTAAAGAACTTAGTAAGTTAATCAAAATTACGTAGATCTACCAAGGAAAGGAAGTAACACAAGTGTATTGCATATTGTGAATTAGGGACTATGTGGGTCATTGATTTATTCTGTTTTTTTTTTTTCCTTTTCTGTTAGTTTAAATCATGATCTGGCAGTTTGTTTGATTAATGCGGCCAGCTCAAATGTCCTTTCTTCGGTATTGTTCGTCGAATCTTTGAGGCCCTTAAGGCTAAGCGTGCACTGCGATGCGATTTTTTTTTAATCGCATGTTCATGTGTAATAAAATCGCAAACGCAATAATTTTTCAAGCGAATTCTCAAGCGATTTTTTACCACAGTGCGCGGACTCTAGAACATTGGTATTGTACACAGATTGGCGATTATTATCCGCAACGATTAAGTGCGCGTTTAGCCTAAGTTCTGAGTTGAGCTGCTCGATTAATGACAAATGCACTGACTGGACAGGTCCACTCAAACTGTGACCCGAGTCGTTTAGAAGTATGGCGGCCGTAAATGAGGAAATGTTGAGCTATTGACAAGTTACCGGTACAAGTATCGGCTTCAGGCGGGAACATGAGATGCCTCAGCGGCGCCGGCTGGCGCACGCCCAGCGCCTGCAGCAGCACGGGCCCGCGCCGCAGCGCCGAGTTGGCGGCCAGCAGCGCGGGCGCGGCGCCCAGCGCGCCGGCCGCCGGGCCCGCGCCCTCCAGCGCCGCCTCCGCGCCCCACCACGACACCGTGAGGCGCGAGTAGCCCAGCAGCAGGCGGGGCACGCCGCGCAGCTGCGTGCCTGGTGGAACGTACGAGTAGGTTTAGTGGACGTCTTAAGCAGTGTGGAAAGGTAATAAATTACTGTTTCTATATCTATGCATATTACAAATTGAAGTCACTTTTCGTATCTGTCTGTGATCATGTTGTTCTTTTACACTACACAAAGAGTTTTGAGGCGATTTTACACATCATTTAGAGAATATATTTCGGGAGATTTATGTCTATAATAAGCTAGAAAAGCAAAGCAAAAGACGAAATGACGACGAATGACGAATTTTGAAAATAAAATCTCATTTAACCTTACCCTTAGTCAGCAACAATGTCGGAGGTCCATATCCCGCTACATGATATAAATACAGCCTCATCCACGGAGTGTGTGCCTCAGGAGGTGCTGGTCCGACATGTGGTAGTGAGCCCGCTGCTGCGCCCGCACGGGCTTCTCGGCATAAAGGCGCCGTCGATATGGCAAGTCTATAACACATAGAATAAAATCAATAGTTGGTAATGAATCTGTCAAACTGCATCAGTCATAATTATCATAGAAGAAAACATCCATACTACATTAAATATTATAAGTACATATACAAAGTTGATACGACAGAGGGGCTTTCCTTTAAACTGCCTATACTAGGTACCATTTTCAGGCTCTATACTAAAAATCAATTAAATAGGAGCAGTAGTTTAGCCGCAAATGATTTTTTAAGTTTTTGCACCATTTGAACACGATGTATCTTTCCTAACAGCTGATTATGTCTAAGCATAGGTCATGCACCTTACAACGATAAATTTACGATGCGTTGTTGCCGCTCTGACGCATGTCACTAAAAAGTTGGCAATGCAAACAAGGAAGCAATAAATACACACACACTTGCACTTTCATTACGAGAGTGACAATCATAGCAAAACATCCCGCGCGTGAAAGAGACAAAAATAGGTCAGTTTGTTGCATCCTAAATTTTTGTGATCGGTAAGTGGGGCCTCTAAAAAACTTGTTTTTTCAGTGCGCCGACGCTGCCCTTTCGGAACGTACGGTTTGTCGAATTCGCGCGCTGACAATTGTGATTTTGTTTTTTTATTGTGACTGGACACATAACTTTTTTTGTGTGTTTGACTGTTTTTTATTGTGATAGGACACGTAATTAAACTTTAGTTGTGTGTGTGTGTGTGTGTGTAATTAAAGTGTGTATGCCTTTATTTTTTTTATTTTTCTGTTGGGAAATCATCAAATGACCGCTCCCGCTCTGGGTGGAGCGGAAGGGAGTGTCAGACTCTTACTGACTAAAACCCACCCATGTTCCTTCCTTCGCCCTTTATGTTCCGGGGTAGCGGTAACCCTTTCGGACAATCCCGCTGAAGTGTGTATGCCTCAGAGGTAAATACAACTGTTGAACTAAAAAATACGATTATTTTAGCATTTCACAAATTAAAGTGCTTAGCGACGGACAGTGATTTAATTAGAAAAATAAATAACAATATTCTCCGTCGGTATAATTTGTGCATTAATTAATGTGAATGGAAGACACATCGAGAATTTAAAAATTTAGTGTGTGTTTTTGTGCGCGTACTTCAAAACCTTACCTAACATAAAAGCCAGACCGCCGCTGGCCGCCCGCCTCGACACGAGATAACACACGCCGCGCTCAGCGCGCGCGCGACGTTGCCACTCTGTTGCCTAGGAATCTGAGGTCAGTCAAATTTCTTTACAAAGGGTGGTTACGTTTTATTCTGATTTGTAAGCTATTTAGTTTGTTAGAAAAAAATATTTTCTCTTTTTTGGCGCTTTTTATTTTTATACCGTATCGAATTAATACTAAACACGTATAGTTTACGTAGTGTAATTTAATGCCCCTCTGTCGTATCAACTCTGTATACTATAATATTATAAATTCGAAAGTAACTGTCTGTATGTTATCTTTTCACGCCAAAACTACTGAACGGATTTCGATAAAATTTTGCAAGGATAGATGGAATCCTGGGGAAAGACATAGGCTTCTTTTTGTCCCGGTAGCACGTTCCCGTGGGATAATTTCCGACATCCACGAGTGTTACGACATTAAGTGCGGCTTGGACAAAATCTAAATGAAGGGGTGTGACAGTGCTGGTTGTGAAGATCGAAATAAAAGTTCTGCCAAATCCCTTACATTTCAAGATAGTTCCCTATTTCGCCATGTTCATTAAAATCCCTGTCACAGTATACTAACTTGTACTTAGTAGACAATAGTCTGCTCCTCGCAGCCGCCCCCAGCGCATGCAGCGCTTCACAGCGCAACAGATCAAGAGGCCGTAACTTAGGCCGAAGAGTTCGCAGCGCTATCCTCAGGCATGCAGCGGCTGCAAGGTACCGCCGCGCTTCGCCTTCGATCTCGGGGTCGGCTACCACCTGGTATGTTTAAACGTTACACTTTTTTATAAATTACTATATGGCTGGAAGGTAAGATTATGTGGTGTAGCTGTATCTACAACGCCACATGCGAATAACGCGTCATACCGACGTCACGCAAATCCTGCATCTCGCAAGCAGAGTTTATCGCGCAATTAACGTAGATACAATTTCCCAACATCAATCGTTGGGCAATTGCCTGCCAGACACAACACCCATCTGGCCGGAGGATCCTCCCTTTTCTATGGAGGATGAGTGAACTTTACATCCTGTTCCTCATACCTCTAAATGTAACATACGCAAATAAACCAATAAAGATAAAAAAAGAGAAAGTGTGAGTGTGAAATAAACATTTGAATTTGCATTTGACGAAAATAAGTAACATAATTATTTAAACGTAGTTATTCGCTGATTCGGGGTCTCGCACCAATAGATAATTATTTGTGTATCACTCAACGGTGCAGTAAATATCCAATCAATCAATATTGAGTAACTAAACTTTTTCCATATTGTAAAACAATCGAAATGGGTAATATGAAAGTCTGACAACCAGTCTTACCAAGGGGTATCGTGTTACCCAGTAACTGTGTTTTGAAGGTCAGACAAAGAGGCAATCGCTCCACGTAAAATACTGGTACTCAGCTGCATCAGGTTAGACTGGAAGCCGACCCCAACATAGTTGGGAAAAGGCTAGGAAGATGAATCAAAATCTCATATATAAAAATCAATTGCCGTTCGTTAGTCTTGCAAAATCTCGAAAATGGCTCGACTGTTGGTGATGAAACTTTGGTAAGTTGTTCTGTGCGCGCCGGAGAAGGATCCTAACAAAAAAGGGGCATTAGCTAGCGGGTAATAAACTCACCTTGTCCAGTTCCATCAGTAAACTGTCGAGACTTTCGTCAGGTAGCTTGCCAACTTCAAACAACGTTACCGCGTGGCTCTTTAGGTCCTGAAATGATTAAAAGATATGAAGGTCTTGAATATGTATTGAGAATTTACCAAAAAAACGTTTTTTTTGTTTTGTTTAACCTGTACTGTCCCACTGCTGGGCAAAGACCTCGAACCAGCCCTCGCGGTACGCGTCCAGATCATCTCGCCACCACTTTCTGGGCCGACCTCGGCGGCGCCGTCCATCTTCAGGCCATTACATATTTGAAATGGAATATTGAAAATAAATCATTATACATACCGGTGACAGATTCCCCATCATAAGGTAAGCAGCTAAGGTAGAGTCGAACAAAACGGCAACTCTTCGTCCAGCACCGTTCGAAGGTTCAACCCCTTCTTCTGGGCTCTGCAAAAGAAAAATTAACTTTCTAATTAAATGAACTGTTACGTTCGACTGGCTTATAATTTTCAAAATGAACTCCCTTAAAAACCATTCGTCACTTCAGTCTATTTTAGCTATGAAGAGGAAAAATTTCAGTAAAAACTTTACCTGTTTGGAAGTGGATGGCGTTTGCTTTATGAGGATCGGTTCCATTTGTATGGAGTCATCATCCATGTTGGGGTCGAACGTCAACGGAGCTATTTGTCTATATCTGTGGAAAGATAAGTTTAGTTAAAAAATATTTGTAATTCTATATTTTTTATGTGTACAGACGCCAGCACATCAAGTTACTACAATCTGTCAAATTTCTTTAATAGATTTTCAACTTTATCGCTAAAGCATTAAGGTTCAAGGTTGGATGGAAAAATTTGACAGTTTCGGGTAGCTTGACCTGCTGGCGTCTGTACAATTCAATTTCTGCCGATCAGAAAATTTTACAGTGAATGAATCATCATTCTCCTGCCCTTATCCCAATTGATTTGGAGACGGCGCAACATGTCGTTTTCTTCCATACTTCTCTATTAGTCGTCATCTCGGTAGTCACCCCCTTTCAAACCATATCATCATTCACACAGTCCATACATCGATTGAGCAGTGGTGGCCCAGTAATAACAGCCGCGACTTACGTGTTGTAGGTCGTAGGTTCGAACCCAGACAGGCGTTTTACTTTGTGTAAATTATTTCATCACCACTGCTTTCTAAACGGTGAAGGAAAACATCGTGAGGAAACCGGCATGTCGTAGAACCAAAAAATTCGAAGACATGTGACATCTACCAACCCGCCCTGGGCCCGCGTGGTGGATTAAGGCCCATTCCCTCTCAGAGAGAGGAGGCCTGTGTCCCAGCAGTGGGAACATTATAGGCTGATAATACATCGTTTCTTTGGTCTTCCCCTACTCTTATAGCCATTATAACATATTCTATTTCGTACAGTGAAATATATTATCTTAGAATGTTATCAATCGCAGGTGTCTTTTCACACAAATGGCCTTTCACGCAAATGTTTTTCGTAGAATCTTTCCGCGCTAATTTAGTTCGCACAAATGGAACAAAAACAAATGAATAAACGACTGATGACTCCAAATATCTTTCACGGAAATATCTTTCAAACTCCAAATATCTTTCACGCAAGTATATCAGCACCCTAATTGCGTAACACACTATCAATCACAATCTGAATCATTTTGAAGGATATTGCTAATCCATTGCTTCATATGTTCGAAAAATGTCTCCGCTCAACCACATAAATAACGCAATGAATGTTGTTGAACTGTCAAAATCAAAGCTATTACTACTGTTAGTTTGTTACGCAATTACCCCGCATATCCGGCTGTTACTATGCTACATACACATACATTTATAAACTCAGGCCTTTCTCACGCGGCAGAAACTACAAAACGCCACCAACGACGATCCTTACATATTCCTTTTGCTTCGTTTACGGTCATACATCTGAACAAAAAAAAAAAACCGAACATCTGCTGCAGTGATGTTGAATGTCAATGTTGTTACTAACGGCTGATGGCTGTGCGTAGTGACGGCGTCCCTCCAGGTGGCGTGCTGCGGCGCCACGGGCGGCGGCTGCAGGTTGTTGGCGAAGCCCAGCCGGCAGTACAGGGAGACTGCTTGCTTTACTGACTCGCATTCCACCTGTAAAGAGTAAATAAGTAAGATAGAGGTTTGGTTCATGCCAATAGTTTCTATTTATTGTTAAAACGTACAGTAAACTAGGATATAGACATGCCAGACGGTTTTGAAGATACTATCTACAAAACCAAAAAACTTTCGGGATTCACCGGTCTTTGGAGTTTTATAATTTGAATTTCTTATATCTTTATGGTTTAAGAATGCCTCCACCGAATTTCCATAGGTAAGTCGTTCAGACTTATTACTAGCATACTGATTTCTATGATTTTACGGAATAATATGCATTGCAAAATACCTGAATAGCTCTATTGATATCACCTACGACCTTGTGTCAGCAGTGCGTCAGTGTCATATTAATTATAACATAAAGTTCCGTAGGAAGAGCTCTTTACGTCAAAATAGTAGGTACGCCAACTTTGAGGTCAATGCGAACTTTATTGCCGAAAGCATAGAGTTCACTTTGCAAATATAGAGCTCACGTGTGATAAAACTACGGAATATTCTATTCTGTTCTATCTCATTTATCTTATTATCGTACATCCTACTAAACATTATAACATTAATTACACGAATAGCTGCACGGACGACCCGGAAATAAAATGGCCATACTAAATAAACGTAATTCGATTTTAACAGGAATTATAATTGTGTGGTCCTTTGTTTACTTAGGGCTGATTGTTCCATCGCCAGATAACTTTTATTCGAGGAATAAAATTGACGTTTGACAGTTTTTGTATGAAATAACTGTCAAAATTTCAAAATTATTCATCGAATAAAGTTATCAGATGATTGAAAAATCAGCCCTTAATTCAATACAATAACGGTCGGTTACTTGATTTGACACGTCGAGTCAAGTCAAATCATTTATTTCAATTAGGCACATAAAAGGCACTTGAATGTCAAAATTTACGAGAAAATTGAATTGATTCTACCTAGTTGCCCCTTCCAAAAGGTCGTATATCTATCTATAGTATGGGAATGGGCAAGAAAGTTCATAGTTACTCCTTTTTTTAGGGTTCCGTACCTCAAAAGGAAAAACAGAACCTTTATGAGATCACTTCGTTGTCCGTCTGTCTGTCCATCTGTCAAGACCCCTTACTCAGGAACGCGTGGAGTTACCAAGTTGAAATTAATATAATATAGTCAGGACTGCAATCCCTTGAAGCGGTGAAAAAATCAAACTTCTAAGTCAACGCAACCAAAAGATACGGGCGTTTATGTTCCGGAATCAAAACCTAAAGGTACTTCCCGTTGACCTAGAATCATGAAATTTGGCAAGAAACAACGTCATGTAGCACAAGTAATGGAAAAAAATCCGAAAACCGTAAATTTCTAGTTACATATCTACAAATCTGTACGGAACCCTCGGTGCGCGAGTCCCACTCGCACTTGACCGGTTTTTTTAGACCACCAACATTAAAAAAAGGAAAGTAGTGGGGTGAATAAAGTAGGTACATCTACACAGAGCAAATTAGGGAGAGAAGACAAACTAAAATTAGTAATCTGACTTCTACACAATAAAGGTGGCACCCCACTAACCTGTAACACAGCCGCCAGATCAGCCACACTAGTATGCTCGTCAATGGACACGAACACCTTATAAAGCAGCGTCTCGAAGTAATCCCCAGCTATTCGATTCATCACGAACCCTTTGAGTGGAGGTACTGACACCTTGTCTGCTGTTGTTATTGGTACGTCCAGGTAGATTAGGCCGCGCCTGTGAGGAGAAGGGTAATGTAGACGTTATTTATTTGAACTAAGGTTGATAATGGTTTGTAGGTTGAGTTAGTGACATGTGACTTTTTGTGATTGGGGGAGAGTTGAGGATATGAAAATATTTTGCCGCCAGCAGACATTATTTAGTTTATTGGCATGTAATAAAAGTGTTTGTACAAACCTACTTACAGAAATATTTTTTTTTATCATTTATAGTCTTTTTTTGGAATGATGGAGACATTTTTCCAGCAGCTTACTTCTAGTTGACCCGGCCTGGGAGTCACATATATTCGGATACACAATTACTTGGCTCTTTCAATCAGGTAACAATCGAAATGAATAATGATACCTACTGCTTCATATAACGACATTATTCAATCAACTCATAGCCTTTTGTAGCCCAGTGCCGGATATAAACTTTCTTATGATTGTCAATATGTGTTTTGGTTTTTGGGCCAACATTGTATAAGCACATACAGGTAAACTATTAAAAATATGTGATTCGGTAATCTTCGTGTTTTCGAATAACGGGGGCGGAGTGATAAGTCTGGTAAAAATCTATTTTGGAATAAAATGATCGCAAATTGCATGGCACCTCCTTGTTCACAACGCTTTTGAAGAACTAAATTAAAATTTTCATTCAGTACTGCCAGTTAGTTTTTTTTTGACAGCCATTAAAGAAAAACAACTGAACACGTTTTCGCAAAGATGGAGAAAAGTGAATTTCGTAAAATATTATGGGGACTCTGCTGCGTCCATTAAAATGATTAATAAGTGGTTCAACGATTTTCGCTGTGGTCGTACAAGCACAAGTGACGCTGTGCGTCCAGGACGCCCAGTTGAGGTCACTACTCCAGAGATGATCGCTAAAATCCACGATATAGTGTTGAACGACCGAAGAGTTCGAGAACTTCATGAGTAAAAGTGAAAGCAACTCATAGCGCATTTAGACCCTAGCGACTATTTTCTGTTTCCGTATTTTAAAAAATGGCTTGGTGTGAAAAGATTTGTCTCCAACGAAGAGATTATGCACGAAATCAATGCCTATTTCGAAGGGTTACCTAAGTCGTACTTTATTAAAAGGATCGAAAAGCAAGAGAAACGCTGGATGAAGTGCATTGAGTTAGAAGGAAACTACGTTGAAAAATAAATAATAATAATTAAATAAAATTGACTCCTTGTTTAATTTTTACCAGACTTATCACTCCGCCCTCGTAGTACGAACGGCGCGCCACAGAGTAACCCACCACAGAGGCAATGCTTCTAACGTTGTACTGCCGCGCTTTGTAGTAGTGCACCTATCATTAGACTTACGTATACGTAACGTATTTTCTTTTCTTTTCTTTACTTTTGTATGAAGTTTTCTCTGATGAATTATCTACTCCGGTCGCAGATTGTCATTTGTCCCTCAAAACTTTTAAAAAGTTTTTGGAATTGCATAGAGTTGATAATCTATAATTTTCTAATCTTGGTAATACAAAATAGCAAGTGCTTCCAAGGTTGTAACAGCTCTATATTAGATATCATCATCGCGCGTTCATATTTCCGAAGATAGGTAGTCGGATGATTCACGAAGCGCATACTTTTCCTTGGAGATCTGTACTTCTAAGTTAATTGATAATATTATCAATCATGTTAAATATTAATACCATACCTGTACAAAGTCTTGACGACATAGTAGTCGAGCGTGCCGGCGGTCTGCGATCCGCGGTCGATTAGCAAGTCTATTAGTGCTCTCTCGCTCTCGCCTAGAGGCTGCCGTGAAACAAGCGATGCGTTATGTCAGTTAAAGTAAGTATGGCAAGTAATAAGCAAGAAAAATCTGTCAGAAGAAACTGCCGCGGCCGGCAAACATTTCAACAATCAAAAATTATATATTCATTCTAGGCTGAGAATCTTTTTGAACGTCAAAATTACATAAGAAAGTTCCCAAAACGCCCACACTTCACCACTTCCTAATGTTTTAGCTGGGAAGAAATGGCGCATCAAACACCCCCCATTTACCCCTTTAACGGCCGGATACCTATTTTCCTGTATCTCTATCCCTTTCTGTCGCTGAGAAACACAATACACTATAGAGCGAGAAAGAAGCAGTCACGGAATAGGTCCGCCCGATGCTGAATAGTGCAGGCGCTTGGAAGCAATCTTTCTCGCTCTGTGTCACACAGTGAAAGTTACGAATACATTAAGAGAATGAACAACTTTCTCTACAACTTTAGAGAATTATTTATGCTTGACCATTCCAGGTGTGAGTCAAGACCAGAATACATATTATATATATTATAAAAATGTTTTAGTTAGACGAACTATTAAATGCTATCTTAGTCAAGACTATATCTCAAAATAGCTTCAAATAAGCAAGTTCAGACCAACAAGGTCTAGCATAAATTCATCTAAATGATTTCCATAACATTTGTAGATCATATAGATACTATGATATTGTTATTTTTAATTTTCTACTCCAGCTCATTAAAATACTGCACAAAATATTATCATTCATAGATTGTTTCTTTTGTTAATTTAACGTTCAACAGCTGATGTTAACACTAATGTAAATAAAACTCTTTAGCACACTCCAGTTTAGGATAACAAAATCTCAAAAAAAATTTGTTTCAAAATCAAAACAAAACAAATTTAACTTAATCACCATAACAATAGAGTTCATATTACCTTAACATCATCTTCTAGGACATATCCAAGCTCAACTCGCCACCACGGTTGCATGGGTATGTTAAGAGGGACGCGCGGGAGTAGAGCACGGATCGCTTTGGAGCGCCCACGCCGCCCTAAAGAGCGGGCTTTTGCCACCAGTTCTAGGTATTCATTCCGACCAATACCTAGCAGTCTCAGACCTATGGAAAATGTTTGTATTTCATAGATATTTTTAGAGTTAAAAGACATGGTGAATTTACCCATAAAATAGCAGAAAAAACTACCTATTTCCCATTAATAATTCAAAATAAGATTAAACAAGATAATGTGCAAATGAAAGTAATTTGCATAATACATATAAGGAAACTTACAACACTTGATATCGAAAAATAAAAAACTTTTATCTTAAGTACAATAGGGCACACGGGTTTTAGATGTTTCAGCTACTGTGCCTATCATAAATTTCTTACCTCAATATGTATAAAATAAGTGCCGAGTGAACAATACTTTAAAAAATATGAATGCACTAGCTGTGCCCCGTGGTTTCACCAGCATAAGTTTCGATCCCGTGGGAATATCGGGACAAAAAGTATCCTATATGTTAATCCTTGTTATAAACCATCTGTGTGCCAAATTTCATCCAAATCTGTTCAGGAGTTGTTGCGTGAAAGAGTAACAAACATCCATCCATCCATACAAACTTTCACGTTTTTAATATTAGTAGGATTAGATTGACTCTTGATACAAAAAGTAGTTAAGTCATACTCACAGTCAGCAGCAGTAAAGTTAGGCATAGTATCATAGCTTTTCTCCATCTCTATGAGGAGGGCAACCACCTCCACGTAGTAAATGAATGGGGTTATTCTTAAACCTAGAACGAAAACAAAAAAATTTCAAACTTTAACTATTTTACTTTTCAAGATAGAACATGGACATAGACAAGTATTTCTGTATAGTATTTATTTATTTTATTTTTTTATTTAATTATTATTAAAACTTACTTAGTATAATCGTAAGTTCCCATCAATTGTGTAAATGGTGGGCTTAGAACTCAAAACCTCTCACTCACCAGTCCATAATATTCTTGTAGATATAATCAATAATTCCAATAATTATATTTGACAACACGATACTCAATTCAATATTCATTTAAATTCCACAATGTAAACTTAGATGGTAGGTTTTACAAAGACTACCATTGTGGACATCGGGCACAGATAAGCCGGAAAGAGGGAGGGGGGGGTTTATAAGATGTACAGGCACAAACATTATAAGAATGAATAATATTGTGGCCAAAATACTAGTTGGTCAGCAAGATTCTAGGCAGGGACTGCCTTAGGTGTGCAGGACATCAATTTAAGCATTCCCTGGCATCGAGCATCCATGCAATGCTTAATCATACATCCTGTTTTATTTGTAGGGCTTAATGAAACAACTTACCTTTAACAATCATGTCTGCTAGGTGATAGGGGTAGAGCATGAGTCTTTGTATGCTGCTCTGTATAAGTGTCTCATAGTATTTCTTTTCATCTTTCCGAACAGTCCTGACTGTAGACAAAAATCCACTTTTAGACATGTACCAATACTTTAACATCTGGATTGATTATGTGGATGAGTAAGATAAAAGATAGATTTGAATTGTTACAGAATACACAAAGATATTTTATTTTATGTTGATCTGATATTCAATAGGTTAATAGCAACTTACCAAGACTTCCTCTGTACCTTAATTGATTTTTAATACTGAATTCGAAGATGTACCTCTCATATTCTTTGGGAGAATCACCCAACAGCTGAAACAACAAAGCAATGTTTGTACCTACATAGTACATGTCACTTGTATGTGATAGGGATAAACAGTGCTCGTGATGTTAACCCCACTTATTCTGTACTCTAATTGCCGAAGATAAACATCATTAACATTGAATAATTGATACTGTAAAACAATAACATAATAGTTTACCTTTTTCACAGGCGCAGGTAATTGCGACCACTGTGTCTTTTTTCTAATACATTCCTCAATTTCGTCTTCCATGGTACTTGACCATTTAAATAACGATTATAAATAATTACATTGATAGCGAAGAACTCTTAACGGCCTTGGATAAATGGATAAACTGCACAAAATATTTTTGATAAGTAAAAGCAAGCAAATCTAGCATGCGTTCAGAATAATGATAAAATAACAGGATTAGTAAAGTATTACATACAAAACAAATTATAATGGAAGTAAAGAAACTACTTAATACGGTTTTTATTTAAACCATAATCAATCATTTCAAATTTATTTAAAAAAACAATATGATTTTGAGAGAACAGTCTTAATTTATCAGTTTATTGAAATTGTCTCAATTTTTTTAAACTGATCGGGTTTTTGAACGTAAGTGGTACCATTCTTGCTGTCATAGATTGACATTAGAATAAAAGTTGCCATGATTGAAGAAAGGCGATCGATTGATTGATAATAGTTGTTGATTGCAATTATTTATTACAAGAATATTATTCTTAAAATCATATAAATTATGCTTTTTAAAATGCAACAATCACAAAGCTTTCAGAGTTAGACATTCACATACACATTTTTTATAGAAAAAGACGTTCAACACCACTTTTTTCTTAGCATACCTATAATAAGTTTGTCTAATAGGTTTTTTAAAGATATACTACAACTGAGCTTCTGAACAAAATAGAAGTGGACAACAGCTTTAGATTTGCAGAATGAAAGAAGTAAATCTTTCATTTGGTAAATATGGTTTTCGGCTGGGTCGCACCGTAAATTCAAATTTACTCATTCAAGTAGACTACTTATCCCGTGGCTTAGACATCGATGGGCAGGTTGACACTCTGTATTTTGGTTTCCAGAAAGCATTCGACAATGTTGACAAGATGACCCAGGGCCGTAGCTAGGGGGGGGCATCGTGGGGCAATGCCCTACCTTGAAATCACAATGCCCTACCTTAACTGCAATCAAGGCCTAAAAATCGATCACTAGCCTACGATCTACTAGTGATCGATGGCCTCAAAGACTGTCAATGGGTCACGAGAGAATGGCTGGTATGGTATTTCTGTCCTTTGAAAAAAAAAAAAGAACAAAATCAGTTGATCTGATCGAAGTTCTTCGCATTTTTAATAACATGGCGAATCATAGAATTCAGCTGTTTTAAATATTTTTTTATTATTATGTTTTCCTTTATTTCATTTACATACTTACAGATTATATTTTTAAATATTTTTATAAACAAAAAAATAAAAAAACATTTAAAAATATAAAAAATAGTAGCCCACCGGTATCGGGAACACGGCCCAAGCTACGCGGCTAGCGGCGGTCAGGGCTCCAGAGAGAGGAACCTCCTGACAATGCGAGCCGTGTCCAGAAGTACCGCTTTCTGAATCAAGCCCTTGATCCAGCTGCCCAACGAGAGCCTCCTCAGGTGTTGGCGAGGCTCTTGGCTATTAAGCCATTGGCTGTCACGACTATCGGCACAGTGATCGCTGAGTCCACATCCCACATGTCGACAACCTCGCGAGCCAAGTCAAGATACTTGATTTGTTTATCTTTCTCGGCTTTCACGATGTTCTTATCATGCGGGACGGTTATGTCAACAATCATTGCGCGCCGCTCTGATCGATCCACCACCACTATATCAGGCTTATTGGCAACAATAGTCCTGTCAGTGATGATGGATCGATCCCAGTACAACGTGATATTTCCATTTTCGAGAACTGGGTCGGGCACATACCTGTAGTACGGCACCTCAGATTCTACAAGGCTGTATTTCAGAGCAAGTTGCTCATGGATTATCCTGGCTACAAGGTTGTGTCTATGCAAATACTGTCCGTTAGCTAGACGAGAACACCCGGAGATAATATGCCTGATTGATTCCCCCGGCCGGTGGCATGCCCGACAGATGTCAACCGTGCCGTCTTTCACAATAAATCTCCGGTAATTGTTCGTCATCATAACTTCGTCCATAATTGCACAGACAAAACCTTCGGTTTCTCCAAAGAGGTCACCGAAACGCAGCCAGGCTACGGACGCTAGTAGATCTACATCGGGTCCATGTAGGGCCCGGTAAAAGCGTCCGTGAAGCTCCTTACTTTGCCATACTTCCATGCAATCATTGGTGTCAAGAACTACTGGCTTGCGCCTGTTCTCTTTAGCCAAGGAGAGCGGGGTGAGGCCCTTGTCCACCGCGACTACATCTCGATGCATCCCCACGTCGGTTTCTAGGAAATATTCCCTGAGACTGCATATCTCGCGATTGTGGAGGGTCTTAGCGTTTAAAAAGCCTCGACCTCCACACTTTTGCGGGATATACAGCAGTCATTACCGATGACAGTGGGTGATGCATTCGATTTGCAGTCAACAGCGTCCGGACCCTCCTATTAAGGGCGTCTGGTTCGGTTTGAGTCCATTTGATTATGCCGAAAGAGTACATCAAAACCGGCATGACCCAACTTTTGAAGGCACGCACCTTGTTTCCGCCTGATAGAAGACTATTAAGTACTTTTTTCAGGCGGCCAAAGAACCGCTCCTTCAACGATTGCTTCATGTCAGTAACATTGATGTCTAACGCTTCCGATATACCTATGGCGGACAACCGGGGTATATTCAGTACCTTGCGGTCGTACCTGGGACAGTCTCCCACGTTTTGACGTATGTTTCCCTTCACTGAGTCGAGTGACTCTGCTGGTGGCACACGTCCCACGCACCCCTGAATGCGTAGCCGTTTTTATATGGGTATACCGGCTCGGAAGGCTTTGCAGAGATAGTAAAATAAAACAACCAATTTTCTTACTTTTGTTGCTTGTAGATTTCGGCTTCTTTTGTAGGTGTTGCCTCTTCGACGGCTGAGCTGTGACTGACTTTTCGTCGCAAATTGCGCTCTATTTATACCCGGCTTACGTTACCTTATAGAGAGCCGTGTATTTTGAACCCTTTTTCATGCTACTTTTTTCTTAAGCCGAAATCTGTCAAGCCCCTTATTTTATTTATTTTTATAGAATTTCCTTACAATTTTTACTATATTATGTTCCTTATATAACCATCTACTTAATTAAACCTTACTATATAACTTAACTATGTATAATAAAAAGTTTCTAGAACAAAAACTGTCAAAAAAGTGAGTCGACACATTTTCACTATACAAAATCCCTTGTAATTTCTAAACTAATGATCCGATTTTCATAATTCAAACGGAAATATTCGTTTTATATCTAGACCTATCCTTTAAAACAAAAATTATCAAAATCTAACCATAAACAAAAAAGTGAGTTTTCAAGTTACGTAAATATACTTGAACAAAATTACACTTGTAAGAATCCTTTCAAAAACAGTCTCATTTGTTTGGAATACAAAACTAACAACAAATCTGAGCTAAATACTAATTAGAAATATAAGAAAAAACATGAAATAAATCTCTTTAAAAGTTTCTAACTAGATTAAAATTTCTACTTTACTTTTTGTGCGTAGTGGTAACGTCACTACTTGCGCCCTGGTACTCAGATAGGGTCTTGTCGCCGACATTCTCCCCCTCGTGCGCAGCACCATCCTCCTGGCTCGGCGAGACTCCCGGCACCAACAGCACCACTCTCGAACTGGGTCTTCGCAGCACTCCACCTCGTGTCTCGATGTCGACGATTCTGGTCCGCCCGTCTGGTCCCGGATACACTTGCTGAATTCTGCCGCGTGGCCAGGTGCATCTTGGTAGGCTGTGGTCGACGATCAGGACGACGTCCCCGATGTGCAGATCTGTGACGCTGCTTCTTCCCGACGTCTTCCTT
Source organism: Apamea monoglypha (assembly GCA_911387795.2). Taxonomy (NCBI): domain Eukaryota; kingdom Metazoa; phylum Arthropoda; class Insecta; order Lepidoptera; family Noctuidae; genus Apamea; species Apamea monoglypha. The sequence continues at coordinate 4,950,017 of OU426931.1, forward strand.
GGCAGTAGAGTGGGCAGGTACTCTCGCAGCCAGCGTTGCCAAAAGTGGTCGGCAAGTCGCTGCGTCGACTTCCAGGTGTGCCTGCCCACGAGCTCGTCGTCTTTGAAGCTGCCGATTCTTGTCGCGCCACAGGATCGTCCGAGGAGGAAGTGATTTGGAGTGAGTGCTTCCTCCTCAGGGTTCTCGGAGAGGTGGGTGAGAGGCCGAGAGTTGACTATGTGTTCGGCCTCTAATAGGAGGGTATGTAGGACCTCCTCTCGTGGATACCTTTCGTTGAGTGTGGCGTTTAGTGCGGTTTTTATGGATCGCACCAAACGCTCCCAGGCGCCTCCCATGTTAGGTGCACCAGGAGGGATGAACGTCCACTGCACACCGAGCTTCTCTGCTTCTGAGGTGAGGCCTTCTTTCTTCATGTTGTCTATTGCTTCTTTTAGTTCTTTACTTGCACCGACGAAATTGGTTCCGTTATCGGAATAAATGGTCTTTGGCATTCCTCTTCTCGCGGCGAATCGTCGCAACGCCATGATCATGCTGTCGGTGGAGAGGGAAGGGGTGAGCTCAATGTGCACAGCTCTTGTAGTTAAGCATGTGAATAGAGCACCCCATCTCTTTTCTTGACGTCTTGCTACGGTGATCATCATTGGGCCGAAGTAATCTATGCCGGTGCACGTAAAGGGAGGGTTACTGTGCATCAACCTCTCTTTGGGTAAGTTGCCAGTTGGTAGTTCTTGAGGTCTTGCCTTCTTCGTTTTGCACCACTGACATTGATGCTGAACTGACTTGATTGCTGACCTCAGTCCCAGTACCCAGAAGCGTTGTCTTACTTCATTCATCACTGTCGCGTGGTTTCCGTGGTTGAAACGGCAGTGGAATTCTTCGATGATAAGTTGTGTTATCTTTTCCTTGCTGTCGAGCACGATGGGACGCTTGTAGTCTCTGGTTATGCCCTGTATCGCGTCGATTCTTCCTTTTAAACGCAGGAGGCCTTCTTCTAACACCACGTCGAGCCTTTTCAACTTGCTGCTTCCTTCTAGCTGCTTTCCTTGTCTTAGACGTCTGATGTCTTCTCTGAAGCTCCTCTCTTGACTTCCTTTTAATAGCAGAGTCTCAGCTTGCTCTAGCAGGTCTGCGTTTAATGGTACGTAGTTCCTTTCTATTTTCTTTGAAGACTGTTGTCGTTTCTCGACTGTTTTCTTCTTTGTTCCTTTCGACCTTTTCCAGGTGGGATCTTCTTTGCTGACGTTGACCTTTTCTTTCGTTCTGCAGAGTTGTATGAACTGCAGTACTCTCGCTGTAGCTCGCCAAAGTCTCTTCCAAGACGAAAACCTCTCAGGATCTGGTGATGGATGAGTGGTGCTCGCTGTTGCTGCAACGTCTGTAGTCTTCTCTTCACCGGTGGTTTCCTTCTTGAATGTTCTTGCTTCAGGCCAGTAGATTTCTTCTTTTCTTAAGAATTCTGGGCCAGTGTACCATCGGTGCTTGAAATCGAAGTTGTCTGGTACGTCGCGTGTCGCGTCATCTGCTGGGTTCTGCGCTGTAGGCACCCATCTCCAATCTTGCGGCTTGGTGAGATCTTCTATTTCGGCTAGACGGTGAGCCACGAACGTTTTGAAAGTTCTCGGGTCCGTCTTGATCCAGGAGAGCACGATGCTGGAGTCCGTCCAGAATGTTTTCTTTACAATTTTCAGATCCATTTCTTCTTCTACTGCATGGGCTAGTCTGCTTCCAAGGACGGCTGCTTGTAGCTCCAGTCTTGGGATCGATACCGGCTTCAATGGCGTGACTCGTACTTTTGCTGCCACCAAGCTGACGTGGTATGTTCCGTTTGTATCTTCTGTTCTCCAGTAGACTGTGGTTGCATATGCTGTTTCACTTGCATCTGTGAATGTGTGCAGCTCCCCCTCGGTGCGATGTGGCGCCAGACATCTTGGGATTTGAAGATCCTGTAGTAGCTTCATCTTCTCCAGATATATTTTCCACGCTTCGTGTTCGCTTTCTTCGATTTCTTCGTCCCAACCGACGCCGCTTCGCCATATGTTCTGAAGCAGCTTCTTTCCTTGAACGAGGACCGGTGATGCTAATCCCAGTGGATCGAAAGTTGACATTACTGCGCTGGTGACTTCTCTCTTCGTAGGCACCTTGAATCCCTTGGCTATTTCTTCCGGAGTGTTCCGGAGGTTTGCTCGGAAACCGATTGAGTCCTTTTCTGTGAACCAGCGTAGTCCTAGTGTCTTTTCTTCTTTCTCACCAAGGTCCACTTCTGTCTTTTCGGTTGTTTCAGTCTTCACGTCTTGCAGCAGTTCGGGTTGGTTTGATGCCCATCCTCTGAGTTCGAAGCCCGCCTTCTTGTGTATGAAGTCCACCTGCGCTGTTACCCTTCTGAAGTCCTCTTCGGAATGGAAACTGTGTAAGTAGTCGTCCATGTAGTGGTTCAGCTCGACTGCCCTTGTAGCCTCTGGATATTGTTCCTTGTAGTCCGCTGCGTTTCGGTTCTTCACGTAGATAGCTGTGCTCGGAGATGATGTTGCGCCGAAGATAACTGATGTCATCCTATACTTCTTCGGCGATACGTCGCGATGATCTCCACGCCACAGAAACCTCAGGCTGTTTCTGTCTTCTGGCCTGATGCGAACTTGTAGAAACATTTCCTTAATGTCGGCAGCCACTGCTAAGGGTCCTTGTCGAAACCTCAGTAGTACACCGAAGAGTGATTGAAGTAGATCTGGTCCAGGCAGTAGAGCGTCGTTGAGACTTCTTCCTTTTGACTTGGCTGCAGCGTCGAACACGATCCTTATCTTCCTCTTCAATGGATGAACCACGGAGAAATGAGGGAGGTACCATAATTTCTTAGAATCCTCTTGTTCTTCAGGTGCTTCTTCTGCATATTTGTTGTCGATTAGATGCTGGATCTGCTTGCCGTATTCCGCCTTCAATTGAGGATCCTTGTCTATTTTCTTTTCGATGTTGATTAATCTGTTCCTGGCAGATGTGTAGCTTTCTGGCATCTGTTCTTCTTCATTCTTCCATAGAAGTCCAGCTTCGAATCGACCATCTTCAAGTCTTCTGCAGGTTTTTTCTAGGATGGTGAGTGCTCTTCCTTCTGAATCTGTAGTAGGTCTTCTAGGTTGCACACCAAGTGCTTCGATCGCGAAGTGATCCTTGATGGCTTGATGCATCTCTTCTTCTGGCGTGCTGACATGTAAACATGTGTTCAGGAAGTGTACTGGTTTACCTCCGATGTCCGACCCGTGGAGCACCCATCCAAGTCCTGTTTTAGAAGCAACTGGTTCTCCTGGTTTCCCTCTTTTCACTTCTTGAGTCACAATTAACTCCCAATTGTCTTGACCGATGAGCAGTTGTGGTGACTCCCCTTCGTAATATAGAGAGTCGGCGATCTTCTTCAAGTGTTGACAGTTTTCAATCTTTTTCTTGTCTAGGAACTGTGGTGCAAGCTTCAAATCGTTGATGGTGCGGACTCTCTTCAGCGTCTTCTTGGTTTCTTGATGAACTCCTTTCACTGTGAGGTCCAACATCTGAGAATCCTTCTTCCTTATCAACCTGCCTCCCACTGTTTCGATGGTCAGTTCCTCCTTTCTTCCTTGAGCGCCGACTTCTTGTGCCACCTTCTCGTCCAGAAGTGACACGGTTGATCCTTCATCCATGAGGGCCAATATCCTTTTTGATCCTTTTGACCCGAAGACTTCTACTGGAACTATTTTCAGGTATGCCCTTGCATTGTTGACTGCGTTCACTGATGCCGTGACGCTCTTCTCATCCTGTGGTGTCTCATTTTTCCTTCCCTCCGAGGTCCTTTCTTCTGACTCGACGTGCAGCATATGATGATGCCACCTCTTGCATTCCTTGCATGGTGGTTTTCTGCAACTCTCCTTCCTGTGTTTCCCTTGAAGACATTTGAAGCAGACGCGACTCTTCTTTACTATCGCCCACCGATCTTGTACCGATGTCTTCTGGAACTTCTGACATTCGACGAGGTAATGTTCACCCTCACACATAGGGCAAGTTTTCTCTCGTTGTCTTGAATCCTTTTCTGTTGTCGAATGCGTTACTTGTCGATTGGTCTTCTTGAACCCGCTCTTCTCTTCTGAAGTTGCGAAAGCTCCACATTTGTCTGCTTCTGTGTTCAGGAACCTGGATACCAGCGTTAGGTTGGAGAAGTCGCCTTCTTCCGATGCTGCAGTGAAGTCGTACCATCGGAACTTGAGAACCGTCGGCATCTTCTCTGTTATTTGTTTCACCATCTCTGGTGAATGCAGGTATTGTGATTTCTTCAGTCCTTTTATGGCTGCTACGCTGTTGTTGATCTGGCTCGCGAAGACGCAGATGTCTCTTGGATTTTCCGAAATCTTCGGTAGCGCCTTGACCTTTTCTAGTTCTGCCAACACCAGCGCGTCAGGTCTTCCGTATCTTCTTTTGAGGGCTTGCATCACTTCTGACGGAGAAGCCTCGGAGTATAACAGGCTCTTGATGGCTTCTCTTGCATTGCCCTTCAGTGCTCTTCTTAATCGTGCCATATTCTGAACTTCGTTGAACATCGGTGCTGTATCTTCATAAACAACCTTGAAGGCCAACCACTCGCTGCTGTTGCCGTCGAAGTAAGGTAGCTCGTGGATGTAGCTTGGCTGTGCTGCCGGTCCTCCTCTTGTGGAAAAGGCTTCTTTTAAGGCAGTCGCCAATGCTTGAATCTCGACTGTAGCTCCTTTCGTTGAAGAGTTCTCTTCAGGCTTCGTCTTCTGTGGCTCTTCTGAGATGCGTTGACCTCGTTGCTCTGGTTGTTTCTTGTTGCCATCTTCTAGTACTGATGACTCAATCCAGTTCTGCACCTGTGCTGTTCTTTCTTCCTGGTCTTCATCATCCACGGAGTCCTCATCTTCATATTGTGTCATCTCCAGTCTGACACGGGCTAGTTTTGCCGCAGCCTGTGCTTGTTTCAGCTCCAGACGTGCTAATTCTTCTCTGGCTTCCAGCTCGCGTCTTCTGGCCGAGGAGCTCGTGGTCTTCGTAGACCTGGCACGACGACTGACCCCCATCGGTTTCAGGGTTGTGGCTGAACCACGAGCACCCTCTTCCGGGACATCTTCTGGGGTCTTCTGTGTCGTCTCCTTCTGTTTGGCATCTTCCTTCTTCTGTTCGCTCTTCTTGGATGATGCCGTGGTCACAGTTTCAACCGTGGTCTCCGTTGTCGTGGTCCCTTCCGTAGTCAATGTACCCGAAGAAGTGTTGGTGCCTGATGAAGTAGTGGTTTCTGATGATGCTGACGCTGACGCAGACGTGACCCCTTCTGACCTTGACGCTTCTACCGTCGCGTCCACATTAGTAGGACGGGACGGGGGGCGTGAGGGGGCATCCTTCTGTGACCTGGTTACTGGCATCTTGCAGTCCTCTTATCTTCTAGGCTCTTCTGACTTCTTCTTGCTTCTTCTTGCAGGGATCCGGCGCTCGAAGGACCAATTATGGCGGACAACCGGGGTATATTCAGTACCTTGCGGTCGTACCTGGGACAGTCTCCCACGTTTTGACGTATGTTTCCCTTCACTGAGTCGAGTGACTCTGCTGGTGGCACACGTCCCACGCACCCCTGAATGCGTAGCCGTTTTTATATGGGTATACCGGCTCGGAAGGCTTTGCAGAGATAGTAAAATAAAACAACCAATTTTCTTACTTTTGTTGCTTGTAGATTTCGGCTTCTTTTGTAGGTGTTGCCTCTTCGACGGCTGAGCTGTGACTGACTTTTCGTCGCAAATTGCGCTCTATTTATACCCGGCTTACGTTACCTTATAGAGAGCCGTGTATTTTGAACCCTTTTTCATGCTACTTTTTTCTTAAGCCGAAATCTGTCAAGCCCCTTATTTTATTTATTTTTATAGAATTTCCTTACAATTTTTACTATATTATGTTCCTTATATAACCATCTACTTAATTAAACCTTACTATATAACTTAACTATGTATAATAAAAAGTTTCTAGAACAAAAACTGTCAAAAAAGTGAGTCGACACATTTTCACTATACAAAATCCCTTGTAATTTCTAAACTAATGATCCGATTTTCATAATTCAAACGGAAATATTCGTTTTATATCTAGACCTATCCTTTAAAACAAAAATTATCAAAATCTAACCATAAACAAAAAAGTGAGTTTTCAAGTTACGTAAATATACTTGAACAAAATTACACTTGTAAGAATCCTTTCAAAAACAGTCTCATTTGTTTGGAATACAAAACTAACAACAAATCTGAGCTAAATACTAATTAGAAATATAAGAAAAAACATGAAATAAATCTCTTTAAAAGTTTCTAACTAGATTAAAATTTCTACTTTACTTTTTGTGCGTAGTGGTAACGTCACTACTTGCGCCCTGGTACTCAGATAGGGTCTTGTCGCCGACAATACCCAAATACTTATAGGTTTCGGATGAGGAGAGGGCTCTAAGGTTTGTGAAATCCGAGAGTTGGGTTCCCACGGATTCTACAATCTCCCCTCGCTTTACATGCATGACCGCACATTTGTCCACACCAAATTCCATCCTGATGGCGCTACTGAAAGGTTCAGTTACTTTCAGTAGCTCCATAAGTTGCAAATTGTTGGGAGCAAAGAGTCATCCATGTAGAGGAGGTGCGATATAACCTGACCACCTCTCCTCAGCCGATAGCCTAGACCTGAATCCTCCAGAAGTGTGCTTAGAGGATTCAAGGCTAAGCAGAACCAAAGCGGACTCAAAATATCGCCCTGAAAGATGCCTCGTTCGATCCTTATCGGTTCGCTATTCCTCTGAATATTTCGATATCCTGGATAGCGAAGGACCATCCTCCATAACATCAGGAAGGTACGCAGAGTTGCATCTACTTTATACAAATCCAGTACCCTCATGAGCCATGTATGTGGCACCGAGTCATAGGCCTTCTTATAATCTATCCAACATGTCGACAGATCCTTTCGGGAACGACGAACCTGTTTTCTAATGGCCACATCAATGAGGAGTAGCTCCTTAGTACCACGGGACCCATTCTTACATCCATTTTGAGAGGCAGACATCTTACATCCATTTTGAGAGGCAAATTATTATAATATGTAAGTTTGCAGAAACAATATGATCTAAATTGTATTTTTGGTCGTATCTATTTATTCGTATCACCCAACAATTAATTATTACCTCACTCTCACTCAGACGTGGATCTCTACATCCAAATCTGGAAGTTCAACCATCTTGTTCGCTTGTTCTTCATCATTGAGGATTTAATAGTTCTTATATCCATGCTCATGCTCTGTCACATAAATTATTTGTCTACGAATAGCTATTGAATGTACATCACTGACCTAGAGGTCAATGATATACATGGTGATTGATTTAGGAGCCCGTGCTTCGACGGCAGATCAATTATGATATTTTTTTTACTTCCGCCCTACCTGTAACCAATGCTGCCCTACCTCAAATTCGACTCTAGCTACAGCCCTGAGATGACCACGATATATGCTTTGCTTTTTGAAGACATTGGTGTTTCGAGTCTAAAGCTCCAAGCATTACAATACACGCTCGGGTATAAGTCTGGGTTCCCTGTTGGGGCCACCTCTGTTACTGATAATTATCAATGACCTCATACCAAATGTAAATTTTATTAAATGCCTGCTTTAAGCCAACGATCTTAGCTAGAGACAAATCCGAGGATTGCCAATCGCTATAAAGGGATATTGACGCCATTGAATGGAGCATTGTCAATAAACCATTTTACAATACAAGCAAGTGCTGCGTCATGACACGGTAGAGGGTTGTAATTCATTACGGCGACGATAGTTTGGGTGGTGAAGTAATTACCAACTCGTGTCATCAACATAAAGGATTTAGAAATGACTTTCGATCGCTCTCCGACTTTTAGAGATCACGTTTCTACGCTTGCGAAGGAATCTTTCAGGCGCTTGGGATTTGTTACGTGAAACGCCCGTGACTTTGGCAATCCAAATGTTATTGCTGTTGTACACGGCACGAGGCCAGTGCCTGTGTTTGGCACTCATATACCGCGACCCAAACACTAATGCTAGAAAAGGTAGAGAAAACTTAATAACCTTTGATCAGCTTCCGGTAGCCTATAAGACCTTACGGGAATGTATCGACTGCCAGGAGCTCAATAGCCTTTTCTGTAGATTATTTGTGCCCGACAAATACATCGGACACCATCAGAGCCTAGACTTAGAACTTTTGTGGAAATCGATTTGGTGGTATGGGCATGTGATGTGAAGGAATGAAGATGGAAATCGTTATAATACTTTATACAAAATCAAACAACATTTGCGTTTACACAGTGATAGTAGTACAATATAGTAATTATTTCAAAGGGGTAGTCATTCCTTAACCAACGAAAAAGTTGATTCAAAGGCTGAGTGAATTTGATTAATCATATCGGACGCTAACATTGATTGTCCATATAAAACGTTAGCCTTATAATTACTTAATCTCGTAAGTTTTGCAGCTGCATATGCAGCGACACTTTGTGCGAGTTGTGTGTGATTTTCGTTCTTGCAAAGTTCCGCCTTTAACGCCCAATGATAAAATGTTCCTAGAGAACCAGATAATATATCTCCTTGTCCTCCAACCCGCCGTCCTGAACCTCCTCCTGTTGCTATCCAACTGTAGGTAGTCATATTTGTATAGAAATGATCTTTTTCACCCTTTACCAAAACCCCTACGCAATCTCCCCAGTAACTGTACCAATTACTATCATTTCTGGAAACGGCTGCCATTAGTCTGTTTGCTTCACGTAGATTTGGTGTCATGATCACTCCAGGACAAGGATAACCTTTTATCAACGATGTATTCTTAGAAATAGCGTACAGTCCATCGGCGTCTATAACTAAAGGTTTTCCCAAGTTCTTGCAATCCTCAATAATATCAGATATCAAGTGTAATGTTTCGGGTTCTCGTCCTAAGCCAGGACCAATGACGATTACATCCATTTTTGGCAATAATGATCTTATTTTAGACGCATATTTAGAGTTCAAATAAGGGTAGACGATAAGATCAGGACTATAAGCCTTAATGACATTTGCAGCACTATCCGTAGTTATTACAAACGCCAAGTCTGCCCCAGCCTGAAAGTACGATTTTTTATTAATTACATTTACTTACATACTAACATCACGCCTGTACTCTCAAAGGGGTAGGTAGAGGTGTGATGTAAAACTCTTATCTAGCCCTCATCATGCCCACTTTAACGTTTTAAATGAGTTTCACGTAATACATGCATTTTAACGTTTGCAAGTGATTAGAGGATGGGTGCTGGAGAGCAGCAGATTTGCAATCTGCTTTTATGTATGTCGGTGACGGCTTCCATTTGATGCAAAATAATATACATAAAACTACTACATAAACTACTATTAAACCTTAACTCAATGCGGCGTGGCAATATCTTATTATTTATGGAAAGATTTAATGATTCAATCAAAGTAAAAATTATTAAATGAATTTATACGTGCCTTTAATGATGTTATCGCCGAAAAATACGGTGCTCCAGTGTATTCTACCGAGCCACCAATTACTCCTATCTTACCCGCATCCCCCTTACTTGTAATAACTGTATCGGGAAGAATTGATTTACTAAGAAGTCTAAAAGTATTCGGTTGAAGTTTACTATTTAAAAAATTACACATATCTTCAATTTCATCACATTTCACTAAAAGTAATGATAAATAAACCATAACACAAGTAATATATAGTCTCATATTGTAAAACCCAATCAATCACCGATCACTCGAGAATAGTTAGTGCCTTTGTTTCTTCCTCGGTATTCGTTATCAAACAAGTTCAGGTTTTTTTATACATATATACGTCTACTTTTGTTTATATCACAGCCACACAGCTAACGAAGAATGCATGGGTGAAGGTCAAAATATCTATAAGATTAATTAAATGTTTGTGTTCCATGTTTTTATTTAAATAATTGGTTTTCGATCAATGGTTGAAAGCAAAACAAAAAAAAATATAATTCAATGAACACGCTTTGGGTCAAGAGTCGAGAAAATTGATTGAACAAACGAAATAAAATGAAAGGATTATTCATTAGGGCGACATTGGCTTCAACTGTCAAAGTCAACCAGCCTTCGTAGTTCTGAAATAATAACAAAAATTCCATTGTAGCTATTTTCGTATAAAATTACACCAAAATGGATGATAAATATGAAACTGTGAAACTTGTTTATACTATAAACAAATACTCAAGTTATTCCGCTAACTATGTACCTGAGTATGTGTATATTTCAGTGTGTTTTGTGCAATTTTTATTCTTATTAATCATAAAAAAATCCCGGTGTGCGCTATTTATTCCCAATTTTTGCTAAGAATTCGACTGCCTATTGACATGTGTGCAATATATTGTTTTATATTGTGCCAATATTAATTGGTAGAAGGACAGTGTATAACTATAGATATGTTATGATATAAAACGTGCACACATTTTCAGGAATATCATGGTAAATAACCCCACAGACCAGCTATCCCGATGGTTCACAGACAGCAATACGCCGCAACAGTTCATCATGTTAAGATTAACAACGCCAGCCATAGTGGAATCCATAAAATTCGGGAAGTACATAAAGGCCCATGTCAGTGACCTTAAGAAATTTCAAATTTTTGGTGGAACTGATGAAAGCACCTTATCTTTATTGCTGACTGCGTAAGTATTTATTTTATCTAAAGTATTTTGTAAATATTATATTATTAGATTAGGATTTTTATTAACATTATGTTTTTTATCTACAAACAATTAATTGAATAAAAGTAAAAAATTCAGAAATCTTTATAAACATATTAAAAACTACTACTATTACTTATCACACAAATTGTAAAAGTATAAATGAAACAAAAATAACATCATGCCTGTAATCCCCGAAGGATTAGGCAGATTTGTACCGACAGTACAAGAAGGGTACCGCGCCCCCTAAGAAATTCAAAGTCGTTCCGTCTGCCAGAAAAAGTCATTGCCACACATGTTTTGGGACTGAAAGGGAATTTTGCTGATTGAGTATACAAAACAAGTTGAATCCATAAACGCAGCATCCTACGCATCCACTTTACGAAATTTACGGGAAGCAATTAAACGACAAAGACGGGGTAAACTGACCACCGGTGTGTTACTTCTTCACGACAACATTGGATTAAAAATCGGCTTTCATAGACTTAGGGAATTCAATTTGCAAATGCCGGACTTTTTGCCGGGTATCGCTTCTATTAGTTATTAACTGTATATATATATGTATGAAAAGTCTAATTATCTCTTAAACGAGAAGGAAAACTGTAATATCCTTACAGGTGGTTATAGAGTCCATTTCCCGAAAGAAGTCCAGCGGCAATAAGTGGAACTAATTATTATTTTATAGTTAGCAACATTCCTACAACAACTCTCCTACCCCAGACACCTATCTCTATTTAAGAATGTGCATTTTATTAACCAATAACCAAGCCTGCTACTCGTATATAATGTTGAGATAAATAAATAAATCAATATTTATGATTCCGTCCTACAACAGTGGCGCCGCGTCTACGAGACTTCTTTTGTGAAACGGACTTTAGTACTTATTATTTATGATTTTTTGTCAATCTCCACATAACAGTTATTGCTGCCGATTTTTTGTGTTGAATGATTAAAATAATTTTTATTTATTTTTACATATGAAACGGTTCCTTTTAGTGTTTATGTTAAGAAAATCGATATGAAGAATGTTATTGACACAAATATTAAGAATATATCAAACAAGAAAAATATTAAAATAATATTTGTTTATTATTTTTTATTGATAATTTAAATAAAAAGGAGGTTGCAAAAATAGTATTTAAATACTTTAAATACAATTTCATTTCTGTAGGTTTTGCTAAGCACAGGTAGCTCGATGCATTTGATCTGGCTTCAGAAACATATGTGCAGACTTAGCATCCATCATTGTCATCATTAGTTGATGAGTCACCCTGTTACTGTTACTGCACATTGTGGGGATAAGGGCCTTAATTTCATCATCCATTTGTCTTTTGAGATCAAAGACAACTCCTTCACTCTCTTTTACAAAAGTAAACTGAACTCGATGACAATACAAAGCTGAGCATGGTTTTGGGTTCGTCCATAAAGTATTATCTCCTTCTGTCAGTTTTAGTGGCATCAAGGAGGTCATGAAAATGCTTGAATTATCTTGCTCACCATCCATTTTCTGCTTGTGTCGGCTTTGATTGAAAGCACCATCAAATCCCCACTTGGATATCAGCTTTAGCTGCTTATTTTGCACATCATCAGAAAGACTGAAGGATCCTCGTTACCGTGATGTCAAGTAAAACTTAATGTGTAATCCTAGCCAATGAATCCGTAACTGACACTGATTTCTTCGGAGGGCAATCAAGCTTAGTTTGTTTCACTTTATAGTAGGATGGATCATGGATAAATGTACTTAACACCTTCCCGAATGGCAGCCTCTCGCAACGTAATATACCTATTGCCACTTTGACAGTTTTAGTGAAAGAAGCAATCCAAGCGCTTTCTGTGGTGTAAATATGACTGTTTTCTCTGGTTTCATTAATTTTAATGGCTACTTCAAGATTTTACATCATATATTCGAACACAGATGCGATATCCACATCCCTTCTTCTTTTAAACGTGCTGCAGTGCAGCTGCATATGCCAATTCACTAGAATCTTCGCCTGTATAATAATAATAATACGGCGCTTCTATCGGGCTCTTCATGAGCCCGGTGTAGACTTCTTAGCGTCCGTATCCTGGCTACGTTTTGGGGACCTTTTCGGGGAAACTGAAGGTTTCGTCTGTGCAATTATGGAAGAAGTTGTCTTGACGAATAACTACCGGAGACATATTATGAAGGACGGGACGGTTGACGTGTGTCGGGCAAGCCACCATCCGGGTGAGTCCATCAGACATATTATCTCTGGTTGTTCTCGTCTGGCTAACGGCGAGTACTTGCACAGGCATAACCAAGTAGCCAGGATTATACACCAGCAACTTGCTTTGAAATATAAACTTGTCGATTCTGAGGTACCGTATTACAAGTATGTGCCCGACCCAGTTCTTGAAAATGACCATGTCACGTTGTACTGGGATCGGTCTATCATTACTGACAGGACTATTGTCGCAAATAAGCCTGATATAGTGGTGATAGACCGATTAGCGCGCCGCACAATGATTGTCGATGTTACCATTCCACATGACGGGAACCTCGTGAAAGCTGAGAAAGAGAAACAAATTAAATATCTCGACGTAGCACACGAGGTTGTTGACATATGGAATGTGAGCTCGGCTGTCATTGTGCCGATTGTCGTATCGGCCAATGGCCTGATGGCCGAAAGCCTCGATCAACATACATATATCGAGGCTCTCGTTGGGCGGTTGGATCAAGATCAATCAAACATAGAACGAAACATACAATAAAATACACATACTAACAGAATCTCAAAAATACACAACACATAACAAACAATAAGATAATAGTGACAACACAGACGAAGCAACACATTAAATTTGACGAGGAGGAAATGTACACTGCTCACAAGGCAGTGTGCAAGCGCATCCAGTGGCGCAGCAGTGGAAAGTCCCACCTGTCCGCGAACACGTTTAGTAAACTGTTGCTGCTGGACCTAATACGACTCAGCAGCGACGCACGTTGCTTCCTTATTAGGGCATGAAAGCCATCAGTGTGCGCCTCCGCGAACATCGTGGATGCACTGCAGAATCGTGGTAGCCCCAGCAGTATGATCATCAGATCTTCTTTTTTTCTGTTTGCTTCCCAGATCTTCGAATGGTTTTCGGGACCTTTTTGTCATTGTTCCAACAGACGATGATGTCGACGGTTCTTGAGAAACTGAGTGTGGTCTTGGTATCTCATCATCAATTTCCGTACTTACCTACAGTCTTCTGAAATTATCAAGGAATCGGTTGGATTTCTGCCACTTCTGTAAAGCACGTCGCGTGAATCTCCGACAAAATTCTTTGAGAGTTACTCCATCTTCGGCAGAAAGGCCCTGTTCATTTGCATAAAATTTTAAGACATAATATAACGTGGCATACTTTTGTTTGTCATAATTATGTTTACGCAACACCTAATCATATTTTAACATTATTTACGCATGACATCTTACGCATAATTTTTTAAGCATAAGTTCTCTAAAAATTTGACGGCACGGTTGGCGCAGTGGGTAAGCGATTGACTGCTGCACTGCGTGTCGCGGGTTCGATTCCCGCACGGAACAAATATTTGTATGACCTACAAGTAGTTGTTCCGGGTCTGGCTGTTTGTGTATGTGAGTTTAAATGTTTGTAAACGCACCCACGATACAGGAGAAATTCCTAGTGTGGGGCAACGTTTCATTAAAAAAGATAAAAATGTAATAATGTTTAAGCACAACATTCTAAAGCATAAAACTAAGACATATTTTTTGTGGGCATAACAAATACGCATAATAATTAACTCCTAAAATGTTAGACTAATATAGGTACATTTTTAAATACAATATTACTCTAAAGATATTTGTAGGCACTTTACGACACTGTAGGTAGAACTAATTATTTTTTAATTTTTCTAAGTGGACGGTGGACGGTATCATAAAACTATTGTCTCAGTAAGTGTATTATTGCAAAGTTGTAATTTAATCCTTTAAATAAAGTGAATTGTAGTTACAAATAAAAATATAGTGCATACCTTTATAACTAAAAGAGGCGGAATCAAATAGAATGTGAATGGTGTCATATATGAGATAAATCGAGAAAATGATAGTAAATATTATTGGTTGTGGGAATTGCGACGTAATGACAATTATAAATATAACTCTCGACTTATTACCAAACTGAACGACGACCAACAACATGAAATATTATCAAAGCATATGCAAAATCACAACCATGAACCAAATGCACTTAGAGAAAAGGTGTTTTTGGCAAAACGGGCGTAACTCCGCTGCCGTGAGAAATCACGGTACAGCAGACAGCTCCGGCGGGATCTCATAGCGACAGTCGCACTCTCGACGGAATGACAATTATAAATATAACTCTCGACTTATTACCAAACTGAACGACGACCAACAACATGAAATATTATCAAAGCATATGCAAAATCACAACCATGAACCAAATGCACTTAGAGAAAAGGTGTTTTTGGCAAAACGGGCGTAACTCCGCTGCCGTGAGAAATCACGGTACAGCAGACAGCTCCGGCGGGATCTCATAGCGACAGTCGCACTCTCGACGGAATGACAATTATAAATATAACTCTCGACTTATTACCAAACTGAACGACGACCAACAACATGAAATATTATCAAAGCATATGCAAAATCACAACCATGAACCAAATGCACTTAGAGAAAAGGTGTTTTTGGCAAAACGGGCGTAACTCCGCTGCCGTGAGAAATCACGGTACAGCAGACAGCTCCGGCGGGATCTCATAGCGACAGTCGCACTCTCGACGGAATGACAATTATAAATATAACTCTCGACTTATTACCAAACTGAACGACGACCAACAACATGAAATATTATCAAAGCATATGCAAAATCACAACCATGAACCAAATGCACTTAGAGAAAAGGTGTTTTTGGCAAAACGGGCGTAACTCCGCTGCCGTGAGAAATCACGGTACAGCAGACAGCTCCGGCGGGATCTCATAGCGACAGTCGCACTCTCGACGGAATGACAATTATAAATATAACTCTCGACTTATTACCAAACTGAACGACGACCAACAACATGAAATATTATCAAAGCATATGCAAAATCACAACCATGAACCAAATGCACTTAGAGAAAAGGTGTTTTTGGCAAAACGGGCGTAACTCCGCTGCCGTGAGAAATCACGGTACAGCAGACAGCTCCGGCGGGATCTCATAGCGACAGTCGCACTCTGGACGGAATGACAATTATAAATATAACTCTCGACTTATTACCAAACTGAACGACGACCAACAACATGAAATATTATCAAAGCATATGCAAAATCACAATCATGAACCAAATGCACTTAGAGAAAAGGTTTTTTTGGCAAAACGGGCGTGACTCCGCTGCCGTGAGAAATCACGGTACAGCGGACAGCTCCGGCGAGATCTCATGGCGACGAATGTAACTCTCGTCTTATTACCAAACTGAACGACGACCAACAATATGAAATATTATCAAAGCATATGCAAAATCACAATCATGAACCAAATGCACTTGGAGAAAAGGTATTTTTGTTTTCTTTTTGTATGTGGTTTTGTACAAATATTTTTTACACGTCAATCATATTTTTTTTGGTCAATCATACTTTTTTGGTCAATCATATTTTTTTTTTTGTTATATGTAAGTGCATATGTATGTATGTATGTATGTGTAAGTGTATATTGGGGGCTTAGGGGTGGCCCAAGAACCACCCCCGCTGCCATGGGTTCTGGAGGCAGTCCTTGCCCACGTATGGGAGTGGCGCGAGGACGCAAAACGGCGTAACTCCGCAGCCGCGAGAAATCACGGTACGGCGGACAAAGCTCCGGCGGGATCTCAGTGCGACTGTCGCAACCCAGTGCTGGGCACGCCACAATTGCGGCGATAAGTCTTTGAGGAGTGGCTGGAGAGGCGCCACGGCGTCCTCACCTTCCGCCTGACGAAGGTCCTCACCGGACACGGTTGCTTCCGGAGGTTCTGATTCCAGATAAGAAGGGAGGTAACGCCTGGGTGTTACTATTGTGTGGATCGCTCGGAGGACACGGTGGAATATACGGTGGACGTCTGCCCGGCTTCGTCGGTGCACCGCCGCGTCCTCGTGGCAGCGATCGGCGGCGGCGATCTCTCGCGTCCGGCTCTGGTCCAGGCCATTGTACGGAGCGAGAGTGCATGGGAAGTCATCACCTCCTTCTGCGAAGCAATAATGCTCGCGAAGGAGGAGGTGGAGCGTGTGAGGGAGAGGCAATGTTTGCGCTCTCACGCCCGTAGTCGCCGCAAGAGACGCCCTGGACGTCGGGAATTGATAGGCGATTAACAGCCACAGTGGGCGCGGGCTTGCGGACGGCGAGCAATGGGTACCTAGCTCGCAGTTACACAGTTGTGAACAATCTAAATTATAAAGCAAAATGTTAGCCCTTTTATTGCAAAACGTCAATAATTAGTTAACTACCCCTCATTAGAGTTTTAAAAGATGTTCTAATGAAAATTTTTATTTGCCAAAAACATTTCTTAGAACTCACAGCACAACTAATCAACAAATTAGCTTACTTATCAGAAAAAGGTGAAATTAGTCCATAGCTGGCATTGTGCGCGATATTGCACATCATTTAATCACCTATTCAGAATTATTAGAAGACTGAATCATTGTAATTAATTAATCACTTGTCTGAAAGACTCATTAGAAGACTAAACTATTTGTTATTTTGGTTGTATGTAAAGTTCTAAAACTCATCTTGTGTTGATAAATATCTAGCTCAAACATAGTTGTCTAAGTGTGGGTGTACTATAGACCTCTGCCGACTCCTTCGGGGATATAGGGGTGATGCTATTTTATGTTACATGTTGGTAAAAGTCTGTGTTCCTCAACTTAAACACTAAAAGGAACCGTTTTATATTATGTCAAAATAAATAAAAATATTACGATGATTTTTTTAAAAAATCGGCAGCGATAACCGTGATGTGGAGTATGACAAAAAATCGTACCTAAATACTTTTTTCCTTGCCGTTTAAGATATAATTTGATTTTTCATATTAGCTTCATACAAATTTTTCGTAAAAAAATTATAATTCCTTTGTTTTTGTGCAGAATTAACTCGGAATAACTAATAGAAGCGATATCCGACAAAAAACCCGGCACTTGCAAATTGAAATCCCTAACTCTATGAAAAAGTTATTTTTTACACTGAAAAATAAAAAAATAATTTAATTGAATTTAAGTATGTCTTTTTTCATGCCGATACCGAGAATACATTGGACGCCCCCCGAAACAGGGGGCGAGCCTTTTGCCATCAACCGGGCACAAAGCCAGACCTGCAGCCTAATTGCGTAACACATTTTCGGCAAATGATTGAGATTAATTGGTTTCGTTTCGATCGCTTTTTGTTTCATTTTACGATTTTCGTATTGCGTAACTCCACTATCATGTAATAGCAACAGCTGTTGGTTTGAAACGCTAAAGAGTGAACGATATGTGCTTAAGATAATCGTAAAACTTCTTTCAGTTTTGACTTATAACTTTTGGTTCTATTCCACCTTTTTTTTAATCCCATTCTTTACCTGCGTACGTAGTAGTAAAACAAAAAGTAACTAATCACCTCAGGAATATCAGAATAGTATTTCTATTTGAGATCTATAACTGTTTCTAAATAAACCACGAGATTTAATTATCTCGTGGTTTATATTTAGGAACTTACCCAGATAAAAAAATTGGTTGAAAATAGAATGTGCAATAGAATGAAATTGCGTCACTGTAGTTTCTACTGAAAATAAAATAAAATCACTAATACCAGAATTCCGGTGTTGAAAAATGTCAAAAAATATCTGGGATCCCGGTATTGGAAGCCTGCTTGGTGTACTGGCGTCTGTACATGAACTTTGATACCATTTATCTCAAAATTTTAAAATGGAAAATACTAAAATTTGCAATGGCATATAGTTAGATAATTGTTGCAAATTGGTTTAACTAATGAGCAATGGGTCCCCCATTTGTAACAGTTAACTAACTATCACTATCAGTAACTATCATGTCCTGGAAGGAATACGACAAATTATAAGTCACCCTGTAATGCATGGCCTGTATAGTATGTAGAAGCTGCAGTGCGATTCTGTAACGATATCACCGTGAAAACTTAGGTGAAGTGAGCGTGGAGTGAGCTGTCATTCCAACTAATGCTAGGGATTGACACTGTTGACAGCTCACTTCACCTAACTTTTCATGGTGTGATTTTTACAGAATCGATAGGCAGATATGTTAAAAATGTTGAACTTAATTCCCGTTAAAGTGCCAAGTCGCATATCAATAATTAAAAAAAAATATGTTTTCATAATTATTCTAAGGGACGTAATGATCTATTTCGTTGTAATAAATACGTTTTTTTTTAAAGGTTGGTACTGGTTTACTTGTGGACAGGGTAGCCCACAGGCGTGGATTGCTTAGGCCGATTAGGGCATCAAGTAGTCTTAATCCGGCACTATCGCTGAAAGCTAGTGCCTAGTGCTATGGCTCTGTCTCTCATAGGGTTTTATGCTGAGCGATTGCTGTTTTGCGTAGATCTGACGCATGAGGCATTCTCATACTTATTCCCCATCTTGTTCTTTTTTGGAATACTTGTGTTATTTCTTTGCGTCATATATTATGGCAAATAAAAATATTATTATTTTTGTTTTTTTTTATATTATCGTGTCACTTTGATATTGCTGAAAATGGAATTCCGTTTGCAAAAACATATTACCCTATTTATAACAAGCTTATCAAAATGACTGGGAAATCCAGTTATTTTATTGTTTTCGCGCCTTTGACGCTTATAATGTCCGTAATCAATAAAAAAAATATATATAAGTATATATATATATATATATCTGTAAATAACTAGTTTTCCCAGTCATTTTAATAAGCTTGTAATAAATTCATTAATAATTTTGTATAAAATAGTAATAAATTAAATATAGTATATTTATTTGTTGCTATTTTATATAACAACAGTAATAATTAATGTGACACATAGAGACCTTTTAATTAAAATGTGCTTTATAGTTATAATTAAAACGTCTGGTTTAATTAATTCAACCAGACCTTTTAATGTCTGGTTGAATTAGTTAATTACATTAATGTAATAATGTAATTAACTAATTAACCACTTTAGAGCTTTGGCGGGGGAGTTTTACTCATCATAAAGTTAGTAAAATACTTATTATAATTCATTTACAGTGGTCTCAAAAAGGACAGTGCCTCAGAAACATTCAGGCTTCGCTACCGAACTCCAGAAGGCCTATACCTCCCCATACAGTATGTGAAGATTGTCCCATTACAATCTTGGGGCCCAGCATACAATTACACCATATGGTATGTGGAACTGAATGGAAAGAACCAGGAACAAATAATCACCAACGCCATGGAGACCATCAGTTTGGTAAGTTTATCGTAAGCTCTGGCCAAACTCATCCTCCATAGAAAAGGGAGGATCCTCCGACCAAACGGGTGCTGTGTCGGTTGGGCAACTGCCCAACGATTGAGGTCAGAATGATGTATGTATGCTAATTGCTCGGCAAACTCTGCTTGCGCGATGCAGGATTTTGCGTGACGTCATTATGACGCGTAATTCGCATTTATGTTCAACTATACAAATCAGTTACTAGTTCGATTGTGTCAACTACTAACTTGTAAGGAGGTGTTCCGATTGGCGCGATTCGTGATTAGAGCCGCGTGGCTTCTTATTGATTAAAACAACTGACGTGCGCAGTCGCTCAGAACCAAATTAAAGAACATATTCTTGCTGCTAGTGAGTTAGTTATGTGTCAGTGTACTTGTCAGGTTTCAAACCCTGTTGCTGTCCAGCCTGAGGCAACGGAGGACCCGTCCCAGACTGAGAGTTTGTCTCAAGACTGTAACCTTAACCAAGAGGTACCTGATATAGTACAAGATCTATCTCAAGTGGTACAGCTTGATGATGAGACTGGTATTTGTTCATCTTTCAGTAGTCATGATTCAATTATGTTCTCAGATAGTATAGGAAGAGGTTTAGGTAAATTAATTAGTGACAACCTGAGTTGTTCTACTCAAAATTATTGTATGCCAGGGTCAACCTACAAACAAATAATGGCATCAGTAACAGGAAATTTATTTAATCCTAAAACCAAAATTACTATTTTTGTAGGTAACAGTTCTAATGTCAAAAAATATGAAATCACTGACTGTGTAACTGAGTTGTTAATGTTAAATTGTAGAAAAATAATATTTTGTGCTTTCCAATATTTAAAAAAATTGACAAATAGACAAAACAATTATATTCGTATGCTTAATAAGCATATGCACTTTTTAGTTAGTCATTACAGTGACAAGCTTGTATATTTTGACACCAACAGTTTTGTGTAAACTTTAGTCGACTAGGGATACTGAGTATCTGCCTGTTAGTTTTAGACACATAATAGCAAGGCTATTAGCTTTTTAAATAAACTCAGACATAAGTAGTATGTCGAAGTCTTGTATTATTAACACCACAACAGTTAGTAATAATACTAATATTAAGGTGGTTGACCTAAATGAGTGTAGCTCAACTGCTATAAATATTTATACAAATTATACGAAGAAGGTTCCATTTCCCTCATGCATTAAGAGCTCACTGCCTGGTGATGACATTGAAGTCTTGGGATTAACTCCGGATAATCATTTAAACTAGTTTGTAAGACAACAGAAGGTACCAGTAATAATATTCTTATACCTAACAACAACAAGGTATCTTCCTGCTATAAATTAAGTAAATATCAAAAAGGAGATCAGCAGAATGCCTTGAAACTATTTCATCAAAATATTCAAGTTATTTCTTCTAAATTATTAGAAATTCAAATGTTTTTAGAAAAAACAAAGTTTGACATTGTTTGTTGTACTGAACATTGGTTAAAGGATTACCAAATGCTAATTAATTATGAGAACTATAGTGTGGCCAGTTGTTTTAATCGTAAATCTATGCTGCGTGGATGTTCTCTAATCTTGGTTAAAAATTGAAGAAAAAAACTAAATGCATAAGATTTGCTTTACCGAATGCTAAAAGTAGTGATTGTGACATTCATTCTAGTTTCTCTTTATTCACAGTATTGAATAAAGAGAAACTAGAATTCGTTGATAAAACTGTTTTCCTGGGGAAAACGCTCGACTTACGGCTGCAATGGGGTCCTCATTTAACATCTCTTGCAGGACGGCTAAGTTCAGTAGCACATGCTGTAAGAACAATTCGTCAGTTTACTAATGTAGATACCGCAAGGCTAGTCTATTTCAGTTACTTTCACAGTATTATGTCTTACAGTATTTTGCTATGGGGACGGGCTGCAGATATCAAGTCTATTTTTATTCTGCAGAAAAGAGCCATCAGAGCAATATATGGCCTCCGCAGGCGCGATTCTCTAAGGGATCTGTTTAAAGATATTGATATTATGACGGTACCTTGTCAATATATCTATGAAAACATCATGTACGTAAGGAAAAATTTAAATAATTTCACTAAAAGAGATGACAGACACACCTATAGAACTAGAAATAGGGCCAATTAGTTCAACCAGGTTTCAGACTGGCTAAAGTAGACTCTTCCTTCACGGGGTACTGTTTAAAATTTTACAATAAAATACCTCTCCACATACTCCAACTCAATGAAACGAAATTCAAATCTTACATAAAATGCACACTATGCAGCCAAGCATATTATAAGTTGGGGGATTACATCGCTGACAAAAGTGCTTGGCTAAACACTGGTCCTGCTCCACAGGACGCATAAATGAATTGATTTTATGGCATTTGAAAATACTTCACACACGCCTACCCTACCTACATACTGTTGGAGCTGCTGAAGATTTTAAAATACTATTTTGCATTATATAAATTAATCTCCTAGTATTGTATAATTGCATAGCACATATGTGAGTACTATGTACACACTATAAAGCTACCATTTACTGGGTCCGTCTTTCATTGACTTAAATGTGTCCTGGCGGCTGAGAGTATGTCATGCTCAGTCCAATGTCTTGCTGATGGTGGCGCATGTGTTGGATCATTTATCTCCCTTCAAAATAGTTGAGCTGAATGGTGCTAATCTGCGACTGATCAACTCTTTGCTGCCATGGCTTATTTTGATTTAAATTAATATTTGAATTGTTTTTTTTTATCTTTTCATTATGGACGCTTTTAACGTTCTGCATCGTTCTCACATGCATAATTTTTAACATGAATGTTGTAACCATATTGTTATGAGTTTCGGGGTTCGTGACAATTAAAACTGCCGGTAAAAATTACCAAAAATTACACTTTAATTAAACAACACTAATAACAACTCAAACACACTAATTATAAAACACAATTGCACTTAAGTCGCACTTGAAGATCGCTTTCGATGTATTCGCTTGTATCGCTTATCCAAATCTGTCTGTCGTCGAGAGATCGCGTCTTATATAGTGCCGCAGATAGTTCTAGAACCTTCTATTGTAGAAACATCTAGAATGTTCGAGTGACAAGATGTCCATAGTTCTAGAAAGTTCTAGCATCGACATTTCTGGAAGGATATATTAGTTCTGCTGCTCGATACTAGATGGCGCTAGTGATAATTTGTGCCGCGCAACGATATTATTGTGATTTAAAAGAGTGTCCATGGAGTTTCTTGTCCGTTCTTCTCCATAGGTACCTACTACGCTTTGAATTGGGCAACTAGCTTCATCTTTTTGACTGACCGACCCTTGACAATTCAAACGAACCTGTAATTGGTTTAGTTGAAATAAATAGTTTGAGTTTGAGTCGCGTGAAGTCGTGGCCTGCGTCCGGCACGTTATTCGCCTCAGTGTGACCACAATATGAAATATATTTTTCGTAGTTGTTTTTCAATTTTAATAGCTTCCTGCCTTCTTGAATCCAGACTACCAAGAATTAGCTAATTAAAAACTTAATTACGCTTGGGCCTACTGTAATGGCTAGGACTTTGCAGTTAGGGTGCGCAGGCCGCTAACAATTAGGTAGCATAATAGAAACACTTCGCCCAGGTTCATATGTATAATCTGTATAAGTTCATAGATAGGTAGTTGTAGACTAGGTCGCGGGTAAGGACACACTGCCTTTATGAGCACTAGCCCTTGGGAAGGTAGGAAGGGTACCATCCTTGACTCCCGGGACACAGAGGCTCAGACACCGGGAAGCAGGGCTTGCCAGCACGGTTCCAGAAAGCCCGTCAGGCCCTCAGTAGGCCGCACACTGCGGCGCGTGTGCAGGACGCCGGTAGCGCGCAGTAGATGAGTTTGTCCTGTCCTCAGCCTGGACGTAGAAGCCGGGATGTAGAATCCGGTACGTAGAACCCCTGGAAGGCGCGATAGGGTGCGCATGTTACTATAGTGCGAAAGCGGCAAGCCGCGTGCGGCACATCGCACACACACACACACCGCACATACACACACATCACACACACACACACACACACACAGCCACACACACACACATAAACACACACGCGCACACATCCAGCCTCATTCCCGCTTCCACGATCAAGGAACGGTGTAGGAAACAGGACATGAGGAAGCTTAATACATCGCAGCGGTTTACAGTTTACAGGCAGAGAGTTTGCAAAGACATGCGTGTCACAATGACAGATGCAACATGAGGTTATGTGTGTGACACGCGAGCATAAAACACAAGATAAACAATGATCTTAGCAGCTGGCTTGCTATATAGCTTATAATACACAGAGAGGCCTTGCACATGCCAGATGCAGCAGCAATACATACATATTTCCGTCTCCTACGCACTGGATAACCTACCGCCGCGTGGTCTGACATTGACAACCACGCAATCAGAAAATACTGTGGATAGACAATAGCAACGTTTATCCAGTGCAGAGGGTCTGGTATAATCACCAAATCAATGAGGAACTCACCCTAGATTTGGGGTATACAGTATATTGCGAGTCAGGGAATCACTCATGCTAGCTAAGCAAGCGGATGTTAAAATGACAAGTGTTCTTAGTAAATTAGTGTTGTGCCATGATTCTAGTGATGTGACTTGCAACTTACTAATTATCAGTCGAGTATTTGCCGTTGAGACCTTCACATCGCTACACTACCAAAGGATTAAACCTCAGGCTCTGCAGCTGCAATTGTAACACACGAGGCACTCATATTCTCTCCATGGTATCATAAAACAAGGCTTTACGTCATTGTAACTATATTCAGTTCCCATATCACTATTATAATAAACAGAGTATAGGAGGCAAGTAGGAGGTTTATTGCAAGGACTTTGATTATGAGAATCGTAAATGATAACGTAATACTTATCTCTATAGTGAGATAACCCATAGAACAGTGCCTTTGCTCTGTTCTATGCTTTATCCTACTACAAATAGATAGATAATGTTTATTTGCCAAAAGCAGTGTAGTGAGGGTGTGTGTGTGTGTATGTAGGGTAGTGTAGTGTGTTTACGTTTCCTTATAGTCATCTTAAAACAATAAAGTTTTATTTTTGCAAGTGAATAATGACCATTCAATAAAATAATTAGGTATCACATCTTGACAATGTTGACATAGCTTTTGTTTATGTCAAGGACAAATGCAAATTAAAATACTGTTATTTAAGGTCGAAAAAGATAATATATTTCTAGGTACCACGGTATTTTTTTTTATTTTGAATTTTTAATTAAACAGTCCGAGGACATATAAATATCAGCTCGTTCGTTTTTAAGAAATGAAACTTACTTAACTTGACATCACAGAGCACTTTATAATACGGGTATAGAGTACCATCTCACGGTATTTTTATGCCAACCTGTCGCGAGTAGCGCCATCTGGAAATCTTGTTCCTAACTAACCATACTATACATACCTACCTATACTATATATATCCTTCATTTTCATTTGATTGCTTTAGCATATATTTCCCAGTTATAGATTGATTTATGTAAAACCATGTTTGGCAGTGTGAAATTAATTTTACAGTAGTTTGAAAATAAAAACCGCTCCACATGAATTTTAACCAATCTATACGCATGGAAAATATGCACATTTATTCTCCTAAATCGTTTTTAAAGGTTAATTTAGTTTTTAATTAAACAAGCTTGTTTTTGTATACTCAATCCATAGATTTATTTGTCTGTTATTGTTCACGTTTACCTACTTTAGTGCACATTTTTCACTTCAAACATGTCGACAATTCTATTTACAATAATTATGTAGGAATAATATTAATAATTAATACATATTAGAAAAATAAAATATGATGGTGTTAAGAATAATAAAATATGTTGGTCAATACACATTATTTTGTCACTAAAACAATGTTATATACCTACTTAAATATAGTTAGTGCTAAATGAAGATTATAAGTCAAAATGAAATATGATGATGATGATGATATGAAATATTGGATAAACATTATTTTGTCACCAAAACCTTGTTTTGTGATCTTCACAGTTATCAACAGAAATGAAAAAAAATGTCAACAGTTTCAATTAATATTATTAATAATTACATACATATAAAAATGTTGATAAGTTAAGATTACTTAAAAATATATTTATTTTTCAATTCCATATTTTTTTCGTTTATTATAATATTCTTGTACATATTTTTTTCATTTCCAACCATATTTTAAACACTTTGTGATGACACATCCACAAACGTAACCTCTTTATCCAGCTCCTTCCATTTGTTGAACATTTGGAGCATCGAACAATAACTCTTCATTTAAAACGATTTCTTCATTTGGAAAATCGTCATAGGTACTGCTCAACATAATGTTTTTCGTCTATCATCAAAACACTTAACTAATAGCGTCCAAATATCGCAGAGACCGATTCAGTCGGCCTTCGCCCCGCGGATAAACTCAACGCAAGGACGGACTGACGAATCTGATGATGCTCTCTTCAATCTTTTACGGAGGAGAAGAGCTTCAACTCAACGTATTAGCAGCAAAGAATACTATGAAGAATACAGTATAAACAATACGAAAACCACTCAGCGCACACGCAAGTTGCACAACGTACCGGCCATAATGTTTCAGAAAACAATAACAACGGTTTCGACAACTTCGAATTTTGACATTTGTTTTTTTTTTATAGCAGTCGATAAAATAAATCAAAAAATATATTTATCCGTAATTTAATTCTTTAAAATTAAATTAAAATAATGAAAATTTATTAGAAATTAATATAGTCATTTTCAACAATTATAAAGTCTAAGTCGTTCTGTAGAGACATCTAGTATGTCTATGTGAATTATTTGCCTTAAGTTTAAGGAACAAGATTAATAGATGGCGCACCTAAAAAAATAGCTGTGAACATGTATGGAAGTTTACCCCCCCTGCTTGACATATAAATAAATACATGTTTAAAATAATACATATTTGTTACCATTTAACTGTGCTTTTGTGTGCACAAGTTGTTTATCTGTCTATCTATATAAAACTTGAAAGGACTATGGGCAATTTAGTCCAATCAAAAAAATCCCTCAACAGCGATAAAACCTGTGTCTTAAGAAAGCTATTAGGGTACCACTTATTTAATTCTATGGCGGTTATGTCAAAATCGAGCGCGAACATGGTGGTTGGGCACATTATCGAAACTGAGAAAGCATAAATTCATAGCATCAATAAATATAAACTAAAGCTTTTTCCCTGTTCTTTGTATACCTGCGCGTGCGCTGCTGCAACGTATTGCACACAGGTAGCTAGCTAGACTTTCCCCTCTCCTACCCTACCCAGCCCTTGTGGTCCGAACAAAGCGTAACAGAAGGTCATGTTAGTCGTTGCTCGCAATTGCTCGCACGTTGTTTACGCTCCTTGTTTCTGTGTTCTATCGGCTTGTTTTGAGACTTTTTGACCCCAGCTCGTTAATTAACTTCGATATTGTTTACGTACATGTGATTTTGGCTTCTACTCGAACAGGATTTTAACAATTCACTTGGTGAAAAGTAATTGGTGTGTAATGGCAGAAAACCGCTGTGAAATGTGTCTGTGCTCGCGCGCAGCACGAACAAGACAGCATGTTTTGAAAGACGATATTCCTCAAAGTCCACCCCAGGTTGCAGAATCTGTGCAGCAAGATGCTTTGAGCGAGGTATGGACTTATTTATTATATGTATATAATTATTAGGCCGTATTCTCGAAGTCAGCTGCGTTAAAAGACACAAACGCATACATTTATACAAGCTTTTATTTAACTTGCAATTTATGTATGTTTTGTTCGGGTGGAATCTTGCAACTCAATTTTGAACAGATATCTTCAACCGATTGAGCTGAAAAAAAATGGCGGCACATCCAAGATGGCGGCACACCCAAGATGGCGACACACCCAAGATGGCGGACTAATTATTTTTAATGCACTCCTACAATATGGGTATCAAATGAAAGGGCTAGCTGAGAATAAGTCGAAAAATAAAGTGACGTCACTCTAAATCCGATATGGCGGACTAAGTTTTAGATGAACAGACTGAGAAACGTGTCCAGCGATAACTAAAAAGTAAAAAATCAATTAAAAGTAAAAAAAACTTTTTAAAAAACAAGCTTTTATTGAAATGCGCTAAAAAGAAAAAAAAACTTTTAGTTTAAAACTTTTAGTATCAATTTATAACGTCATTACACAATTTATATGATATAAAAGATCATATCGCTATCTCTATAATGTCCTTGTTATCATAAAATAATTTATTTGGATAAGAATTCATATTTAAAAATTATATTTTCTTCCAAACGTAAGCATGTCAAAAAAATATTTTAATAATACATAAAAGCGATATTAATGAATGAATGAAATGCACCGATATCAGCGTGGTTAAACCAGACTCGATTAATCGAATGAACCCCAATTTTCGCACTAGCTCCTGTAGCCTCATGTTCATGGTGCTACAGCGACCATAGCATATCAAGGAATAGACCGGGGGGGCGCGGTAAATGTAGGGAAGATGTGCCCGTAGGATAAGGAAGAGAGATTTAAGAGCCATACCGGATATGCATCCTAGAGCAAGCATTGGACTAATGGAGAAATGGGTGATATTTGTCTATGGATCATTTAACGACGTCGCGGCTAGGTGCTTCAGGTCGAGCTTCACCCGTGAATCTTTTGGCGGGGTTTCAACTGCTTTCTCGACTCTTTTTTATTTCCTTGCTCTGCTGTGTTAAATGTTGCTGTTTTAAATGTCTTCGTCGTAAGTCTTGCTACTGTCAGCGTTCAGCGTCAGGTTTCTTGATCTTATTTCTGTGTACCGCCGTATCCCTCCAAAAATTGATTTCCTTGTCGAAGTATTTCATGTCCTATTTTAAGTTGTCGTTCCATGTGTAAATAGGTCGGCCGACCTTCTTGGATTTGGCCTTGTACTGTATTACTGTATGCAGCAAGTGTAGTTAGCGGCGCCTGTGAACATGTGCGAGTTAGCACATCCTGTGTGTGTCTTGATGCGTTTGGTTACTGTTTTTGCGCCTAAGATTTCATACATTTGCTTTTGTCATGATTTATTCCTAGCGTGTTTAATCAAATATCTCATGATAACTCGCTCATATAGCGAGTACATTAATTTGTTTACCTGCACGTCGTTCTCCATCTAAGACCCTTTTAAGCGTAAATAAATGGTCGTCTGTTGATCTATTGTTTAAAAAGGTTGGTAACTACCAAGCTGCCTTTTTAAACAATAGATCCCAATTCCGTTATTCATTCGCATCTTTAGGGTTATTGTTTTTCAAAATTTGTACCTGGACGGTCTGCAGCCACGAGGTTTTTTTTTGCAGCGCGTGTGGGTATATAAACTTTACTCACAAACTAGAAAATAGATAACTTGTTCAAGGCAGTTTTGGTAATTTAGTACAATGTTACAATAAGAAAAGCGTGAAGAACGGAATATTATATTTATAAATTAATACACTCTGTATTATAAATATAATATGAAAATATTGTCCTAAAACTTAACTATAGCTTAAAATGATGTTGAATTTGCGCGTGGCTTCAAAAGTCTAAACAAACTAAAACCCAGCCGGATCAAGCTTCCAATAGAGATCGGCCGGAAAGCCTAGGCCTCTGGCTGTAGATCAGGAACCCACGTATGTCACTTTTCCACCGTTTTAAGGTGATTTAATTTGCACCCACGAAAACAACACGCGAAACACCATTCACAATTCAAATTCGAGTTTCAGACTCAACCACGTGTTGTGCACGTGAAAACACGACAGGAGACGTCTGTCCTTTTCGACGGTCAGTATACGAATCCTAAAACATTAAAGCGATATTAAAAGATAAAATATAAAAGATTGAAATATGGTGTCGTGGACTTTTTTGTAGAACTATTTAAGGCGGACCAGATTGCTATTTTTAGTTATATATAACTGCTTAGGCAGCGCATGCAAATAATTCT
This sequence comes from Apamea monoglypha, assembly GCA_911387795.2. Classification (NCBI taxonomy): domain Eukaryota; kingdom Metazoa; phylum Arthropoda; class Insecta; order Lepidoptera; family Noctuidae; genus Apamea; species Apamea monoglypha. The sequence continues at coordinate 4,980,062 of OU426931.1, forward strand.
GTTTTAAGAAGTATTTCTTTCCGACTTGCTAGACAAAAGTTGTGATAACTCAGCTAAAATGCATGAAGTAAACATAATTTATAGCCTATAGCTATACAAATAATGTAGCTTTCTACCAGTGAAAACAATTTTAGAATTGAATCATTAACTCCGGAGATTACCGCATACAAACAAACAAACAAATTTTACCTCTTTATAATTTTATTTATCTACACAAGTACATCTCGCGACAAGCTTTTGTATCATATAAATTGTGTAATGACGTTATAAGTTGATAGTAAAAGTTTATTTTTTTCTTTTTAGCGCATTTCAATAAAAGCTTGTTTTTTAAAAAGGTTTTTTACTTTTAACTTGTATGTATGTTTTGTCTCACCGCGCCAGCGTGGCATCGCCGCCGCTCGCCGCTGTTTTCGAGAATACGACCTAACCGCGATAATAAAACGATGTATTCCTTGCTTCGGTTGTTTGCCTAAAATACAATATTATTGTACATGTCTAACATGCAGACACACTATAGGGAGCTGTGCCCATGTTATCTCCATAATATGGCACATGGGACTAGCCAGACTGGATGGATTTCATCGACACACGTTACATTTAGATGAGATTATTATTGACCATTAATAATTATGAGCCAATTACGTGTAACAGTTATTGATAAACTATTGAATTATTTTGTACACCACTCGCCTATAGATTTTAAATCCTATCGGTGGTCTGGAAGGTATTACTTATTTTGATTATTTTTAGCAATGACACTGTCTGTATTTTAGGCATAGGAATGCAAAAATGTTAATAAAATGTGTTTTTTTTTTTATAGTACTTAATAGATACTCATTAACTTACTCTCGTTAAAGGTGACCTGTGCCAGTTAATGGGACATATTTGTTAATGATGATGATGACCCATTAACTGGAAAAAATGAATTAATATCTCCATCAAATCGTCACTTATTAGTATCCGGTGGGATCGTGATCAAATGCTTGTCAATTTTTTCCAAATAAAAATGTACCAAAACACCTTGTTGACGCTCGATTTTTACTTAACCGCCATAGAATGAAATAAATGGTACCCCAATAGCATTATACGGCACGGGTTTAATCCCTGTTGGGGGATTGGACCAAGTCCCATACATTTTTGCCCATGGTCCTTTAAATGATTAGGGAATCTCCCATTTTTTGTAGCACAGAAAGCAGTGACAGGGTTTTTATAAAATAAAATATATAAAAAAAAATGAATCACCGAAATGTATGTACGCGCATAAATTGGCTGTTATTTATTCAGTCTGTTTTGCCAAATCACCACGGACGGATATAGCGTTCAACAACACGTGCAAATGATATTTTTTTTTTATCAAAATGGGTGTTCTATTCGGGCAGCGTTATGTGCGCTTCGTCCATTTTTCGGTCGCCATAATCGACCTACCGAGAGGACTATTCACAGTGTGGTGGATAAATTTGAGTCCACTGGTGATGATACCAATCCACATGAGATCAAAGAGCGTCCAATTCGGTCCAATGCATACCGAAAAAGTCACTGTTTGGTGTGGATTTTGGGCAGGCGGCGTCATCGGTCCATGTTTCTTTGAGAACGACGTTGGCCAGGCCATCACCCTCAACGGCGAGCGCTATAAGTCGATGATTACCAATTTTTTTGGCCTGAATTGGATGATATGGACGCCATGTGGTTTCAACAGGACGGCGCTACGTGCCACACAGCTCATGCTACATTGGACATTCTGCACGAGCGATTTGAGAACATGGTCGTCTCACGTGGAGGTGATGTGAACTGGCCACCGAGCTCGTGCGATTTGACCCCGTTAGACTTTTTCTTGTGGGGTTTTCTTAAGTCGCAGGTCTATGCAAATAAGCCCCACAGCCACACCACACGCCACACACACCACACACCACACCACACCACACCACACCACACCACACCACACCACCACAGCGGCCCTCAAAGCCAACATAACCCATGCCATCGGTCAAATTCAGCCTGATTTATGCGCTAGAGTCATGGAAAATTGGACATTTTGGATGCGCGCCACCCAGCGAAGCCGCGGCGGACATTTGAACGATGTCATATTCCATACATAATCCTTTGAAACAAATAAAAAATGAGTTGAAGTAGGTATATACAGATACTTTAAATGGAAAACTACTGTAATGTTTGACGTTTAAAAGTTCATTACTTAATTCTCTTCTTCGTCGATTCCTCAATGCTGAGTGAGGGTCGCGACCACTAACAACGCGCTCCAAGTTCCCGGTCTTCTGCAGTGAGGACCGATCGGTGCATGCTGCCTCCTACAGACTTCTTACAATAATCAGCCTATATTGTTCCCACTGATGGGATACAGGCCTCTCAGTGAGAATTTTTGTTTCTAAGACATGCCGGTTTCTTCACCACAATTTTCCTTTACCATTTTCAAGAGCAGTGGTGATAAAATAATTGACACAAATAAAGAGCCTGACCGGGTTCGAACATAAGACCTACATAACTCGTAAGTCGCGGCCATTACCATTGGGCCACCACTGCTCTCTTCTTCAACAGCCTTCCTAATCTTGGCTTAACTTTTGAACATCAAATTAATGAGGTTTTATTTCAATTCTAGCGTAAAGAAGAAGAAACAGTTCGCCTTCTACTAAAGCACTTGCGCCGGCGTCGTTACAAGGACGCGTTCGAGGCTTTGTCGCGGGAGAGTGGCGTGAGGCTCGAAGGACCGTTGCAGGCCAGGCTGTGGAACGCGCTCGTTGAGAACGGAGACTACAAGCTAGCTGAGGAGATCTTTGATGAGGGTGTAGCTGGTAAGATATTGTGTTCATCTTTACTTTACGTCATAATACTGGTCAGCTCACGATGAGTTCGGGCGGCGGCGGCAACTCGGCCGACCACTCTTGTTCTTGTTCGTAAGGATGTTCCTACGTAATGGCATAACTCGTAGCCAAATTCTGGCCCGACTCTAATTAGATTGCCATCGACACGCTAAGAATAAGAAGAATGCCACAACACACTCGGAATTATAATCCCTTTTATTTTGACAATTCTACAATCCCTTGAACTCAATAATATGTATACGTTATGTGAACTAAAGGATAACAAGTTAATGTTTGAAATACATTTTTTAGCAGTGTGGATGTTTTTATGGAGCTCTATTATAAAGCTAGACGTATTATTGAGTTCAAGGTATTGTAGAATGATGATTTGTTTTCAATAAAAATGAACTATGTAATAAAATCAAGAGATTTTATTAGTTCTGTAACTCATTTTAGAACTTCCCCTTTAAAATTCTTAGCTAATACAACGAATACTCAATAGAAGTAACTCTAATCTTATCACACAGGTAAACAAATGACCATTGCAGTTTGTGAGTCAGGCGCTAAAACGCTTTTGTTAAAAATAGTGCCTATGAACAAGCTATTTTTGACTAGATTTTTAGGGCGTTGTAATCAGAAGAGTCTCATATCGTATTATATTTACCCAAACAGATGGTGAGTTAGACTGGTACATGTCATGGCAGCCCTACACACCCATATGGCGGCAGATGTCAGCTTGTTCGTCACAAGTGGAGGACCGGCTGTGGAGTGGCGAAGCGCCGCCCCCGCCCCCCGCGCGGCAGCATGACCTACTGTGCACTGACAGAGATCCGAGACCTGATACTGGTGTAAGTAGAGTTGCTAAGTTACGACTTGAATTTTGGTGTTATCACAACATAATGAGCTAGTTACTGCTGGTACTCAAGCCTCCTCTTTGTGAGACGGAATGGGTCTTATTGGTACCTGTAACGGCTTGGTGGATGTCCCGTCTTCTATTATTCGGTTCTACAGCGGGATTGTCCGAAAGGGTTACCGCTACCCCGGAACATAAAGGGCGAAGGAAGGAACATGGGTGGGTTTTAGTCAGTAAGAGTCTGACACTCCCTTCCGCACCACCCAGAGCGGGAGCGGTCATCAGATGAATTCCCACACGAAAAAAAAAAAAACAGTTTTCTTCGCAAATTAATCTGTCTGTCTGGGTTAAAAACTGCGACCCTCTTATGTCAGAGATCTTATCGATGGGACGATGGGCCGCCTCTGCAAATATACCTAACACAATATACCTTATGCATAATACTTTATGATCATATGATTTGCTTCATCTTCATCGTCATCATTTCATCCCGGAGTCACCCAGTGTTGGGTACAGGTCTCATATTTTTTCTACCATACTTCACAGTTCCATACGTCCCTCATCCAAGTGTTTCCCGCGATTTACATTATTTTTAACAAATATGTTAAAACTGTTTCGTATCTTATTATCATTTAGGAGGCGCCAATAAACGGCGTGGATCCGAATGAGTTGTGCGAGCCATGCGGTGTGAGCGTGTGCTGCAACAAGCCCGGGCCGCGCGGTGGACATCAACTTGTTGTGGACCCCACCACTGGTATGTATAAACTGTGCCCAAAAAAAGAAAAATTACAGAGCTTGAAAAAGTTTTTGATGCAGTTTTACATTTTCATATTTATTTATTGAAGAAAATAAAGGTTACGGTTGCATGACTAAAAACTTTGACAAATGGGAGCAGTTACAATATACAAACAATTGTGAAACAGTTCTGAAGACCAATTCCCGTAATTAAAAACGTTCAAATTCAAGTCGCAATCTCATCTCAGCGACAGTCAATGTCAAAAATGTAGCGAAATGAAAGGTATTTTTGACAGATTGAGACTGAGATCAGACTGAACGTTCTTAAAATTACGGGAATTGCCCCTCTGGTGTCGGGAATTAACTTCTCAGGGATGGGCTATTAAACTGTTGCAGTTTTTAAAAGAAGAGTAAAAGAACACTATCTGTCCACTTCATCATAGTTGTGTATATATTTATTATTTTAGAAGTATGTATGTATGTTTATTTGTATGTATGTTAGTATATTCTCGTAATTTTTGTTTATTTTATAAGTGAATTGTTTTAGATTTTATGTATTATTTTATTGTCTCCTTTACTATTTCACAAGCTGTCTACATCTCTGTATCTATTGTCCCGCCTCGGGTGTACTGGAAGAGATTTCTTGTGAAATAAGCATCACCTCTGTACCTATTTTTTCTGTTCTGTTTTTCTTGTCTGTTCCGAAGGCAACCTCATATAGTGCAGGCCGGCTATAATTTAGCGCGGGTTACATTCGAACGTTCAAGCTTATGTCAAATATTTTCAATTAGGATTTTTGCTTAGAACTGTGAGTGGTAATTTAGTCAGAAATATGTAAAGACGTGTTTACAATCTAATCTTAAAGGAGTCGTATAGTTGTTTGATTCCTCCCGTTACCTCAGAGGGCTCCACTAGCCCTCTATAGTACATACATGTTAAAATAAATAAATAAAGTAGCTTCTACAAAAACACTACTGAAAAAATAATGAGGAAACAATGACTACTAAAAATAGAATGGTTTCATCAGCAAAAAGCACCTGACTTAAAAAGTAACATATAATACTTATCATATCACACAGGTACGCTCTACCTCTTCGGTGGTTGGAACGGCACAGAGGATCTGGATGACCTCTGGTCCTTCGACACGACGAACGAGCGCTGGACGCTGCTGTGCCATCACAGCGGCCTAGTTGGCGGACCCACGCCCAGGTCCTGCCATAAGATGGTGTTTGAACCTGTGCATCGTCGACTTTTTACAGTTGGCAGGTAGGTGTTATAGATCTTTTGAAGGTAAAAAATATATCCTTTAGATTTTCACGTCGAAATTGTTTTAGGTACTGTTATACAGACGCCAGCAGGTCAAGCTACCCGAAATTGTCAAATTTTCCCAATCAACCTTGAATCTTAATGCTTTAGCGATAAAGTTGAAAATCTATTAAAGAAATTTGACAGATTGTAGTAGCTTGATGTGCTGGCGTCTGTACAACAGTCGGCATATCCATTCCATACTATACATAATATATGTAGATGTGAAAATAACTGTGTCTATCTGTATGTTACATTTTCACACATTAACGGCTCAACGAATTTGGGTTAAAGACCAAGGGTTAGCACATAGGATACGTTTTATCCCGGTAGTACGTTCCCATGCGATAATTTTCGACCAACACGCGGGTAAAACTGTGGGCAAAAGCTAGTCAGACATAAATAACGTGTCTAATATGTATTTTTGTTTATTTCAGGTACCTCGATAACGCCCAGCGAGTACCCAGCAATATGAACGTAAGTTTTATTTTTTAATAGTTTAATTTCGTTCTTCGTACTTAATACGTTCAACTCTACAATAAAAAGTTAATGTATGCTAAACAAAACAGTAATTAAAATCTACTGTTTGAAACTGGGTACTCCGTTCTTGACCTCGATCTCATTTGATGAAAAAGTGATGTGTATAAACAACAATTGTCTCTGATGTCTTCTTAATTTGAAGTTTATAATGGGTTATAAAAAACAAGTCGTTTGCCCGATGGGATATCCGGAGTTCCCATCGGCAAAAAGGTCGAACTTCCATACAAACTTCCATCTCCTATTAACCCCTTTAGGGGATGTATTTTCAAAAATCCTTCCTTAGTGCACGCCTTCATTCTAAAAGAACTCTTGTGCAAAATTTTAAGCTTCTAGAGCCAGCGGTTTAGGCTGTGCTTTGTTTATCAGTGAATATAATATTTTTGTTAAATTATACAAGGTGGTAGGGACAGGGATGCACAACTTGTCTCCATGGATTCAGTACATGATTCTGAACACCCCTGCGCTAAAATTCTACGTCGGTTATCAAAAAAAATATTGCTTTTTTATACATTTTGCCCGCGTAGGTATTGCACTTTTCTATAAACCAGTAGATTTTTTTTCTTGTCTAGAATCATGTGCTGAATTCATGGTGGCAATTTGCGCGCCGATGTCCCTGCCACCCTGTATTAGAAGATACTGAATAAAACAACCGCATTTCTTTCTTAAGTAACAAAGGACCAAAAACTTTATACCTAGGACCAGTCTGTATCCAGCTGCTAACTTAGAGAGGCCATTTAAGTAATTCAAATTGTATATACCCCACAGAGTGACCTATACATGTATGACGTACCTTCCGGGGAGTGGACACAGATCTGCGAGGACACCGCGGCTGCTGGGGGGCCAAGACTTGTGTTCGACCATCAGATGTGCATCGATCCTGACACACAAACCATCTACGTGTTTGGGGGAAGGGTGCTGCCTGCTAATACGTATGTACAACCTTGCTAAGACGTTGATTACTTTTACTATAAACTCGTTACTTGTGAAATGATGTAATACGTCACATTTTTGACGTCGCCATTTGCATATCTATAGTATGACAAGGTTCTAAGTATGATTCAGTATTAAGTTACTAAATTGCGTTCGCGATTTACTTGCCAAACATGTAAACAAATATGAGTTATTGGAAAAATAACTTTAATTCCTACACAATAAAGTTCAGTTTACGTTACAACTTCAAACATTTTTAAGACTTTTTTAAATAATGCTAGTCACTCTGAAATCAACGTAATTGCTACTAAAGTAAAGTTGATATTTGTTTAGTTTGAAATAACCTCTATTGGAAACGTAAATTTGAATAGACCTTTTGTAAGAATTGAATTGAAAAATTACTACATATCTATGAAATCCACTAACACGTTATGCTGTTATACATTATTTGTCAATATTATTGTATGATTCTCAAACTCAAACTCAAAGTATTTATTTCAATTAAATCAATTACAGGCACTTTCGAATTGTCAAGGGGTCGGTGATTGGTATATGTGTTATGAATATAATGTAATCTTAAGACAACAGTGTCATAGATTTATTTATCAACAGATGGTAAGCATGATACGATAACATTTTACTAAATTTCCCTATTTTAAAGGAAAACCATATTTTAAGAAATATAAATTGAACGTTTTTTTCTATTAACCATAAAAAAGAAGTGCTGTAACGTTCAATTTGATTTATTTGATTATTTTTTTACAATAGAAACGCCTATTCTCGGCGGTCGCAGAAGGAGTGTAATGTATTTCCTTCTATAAAACACATCAGCTTCGATAGAAATGTCCACAATATGAAGAATTTTTTAGTATTTATTAAATCAACATATTCTTTCACAGCGAGGAGGTAGTGAGTCCTCAGTACTCGGGGCTGTTCGCGTACTACATCGCGACCAACACTTGGCAGCTGATACTGAGCGACCGACACGAACTCGACGCTCCGCAGGCGCGCGTCTCACACTCTATGCTGTTCCACCCGGTGAGTACTTTATATTTATCTATATTTAATACAGCGAGGACTTAGTAAGTACTCGTAGTTAATAAGTATCCAGTTTTAAATGACCTTTACTGAACATTATACTCGTAATAGACCTTTTAAGAAATTGCTTTGAATTGATATCTCCCCTCAGACTCTTCACCGTTTGATACTTTGGACAAATTTTAAAATTTATATTAATTGATTGGTGGTACAATGATTTCGTGAATTAAAACATTCCCTAAGGCTAATGAACCCGTGCATGGGAAGCCGTCACCTCCTTCTGCGAAACAGTAATTAATGCTCGCAAAGGAGGAGGCGGAGCGCGTGAAGGAGAGGCAATCTCGGCGCCCTCACGCCCCTAGTCGCCGCAGGAGACGCCCTGGAAGTCGGGAGTCACCAGCCGACTCCCGGCCACCGTAGGCGCCAAGGACCTGGCCCGGGTCGACGGCGCGTTGTGGGAACACAACGCGCCGTCGCGCGAACACTCGCGTCTTTGAAGTTCGCGCCTCAAAGAGATGTCAGCACGAACTGACGGGGTCCGCTAGGGCCGATGCCTGCCAGGGCCGCGGGTTGTTAGAAAGAGATTCCGTAGCCCCTGAACTGAAGAACACGGGTGGGTTTTAGTCAGTAAAAGTCTGACACGCGCCCCCTTTCCGCCCAGAGCGGGAGAAGTCATATGAAGATTTCCAACCCTAAAAAGGCCAATTAACTCCAATTTCGCCTCAAAGGACCAAAAACTCGGTGTAAAAAATTTTGGCCCTGCTATCCTTCCGGATATAAACTGTAGTACTAGGACTACTAGGTACGTACTACGTAGATGCAATAACAGTTTTATACTACCTATATATTCGATGTCGTCAATTTAAACTTTAATTTGTGCTGAGATTGACGTCGCGCCGTCTAGTCACAATAAGGGCAACTGCAATTATACCTTACACACTTACTCAAGTTAACGTTAACGCGATCGAATAGCTACAAAAACTCGCAGTGCAGTGTCTGTGGCTGTGGCCTATGCACTACCTAGTATACCCACTTATTGACGTTTTAATATGACATTCCTGCTTTCTATCCTCAGATCCAACGCCGCCTATACATGTTCGCCGGACAGCGCAACAAGGAGCACCTGGTAGATCTGTGGTGGTGGGACGTGGGCACGGGCGAGTGCGGAGCCCTGTGCCGCGGGGCCGCGGCGCCTCCGCCCCCGCAGGCCGGCTTCACGCAGAGGGCCACGCTGGACCCCGACACTGACGAGATGTTTGTGCTGTCTGTGAGTATGGTGTTCTTTGATGTAGGTACGGATTTTAGGAAGGGTGGATGGAAGGTTTACCTACGCTTGCTGTGGTCGGTTCGTGGACGGGTGAGACCGTACATTGGATATCGAGACCCCTCCGTGTCTCGGAAAGCACGTTAAGCCGTTGATCCCGACTGTCATTCGTGGACCTTTGATAGTCGTTACTGGTCGTTCGATACCCGAAAGTCTGACAACCAGTCTTACCTAGGGTATCATGATACCCAGTAGCTGGGTTTTGGAGGTTAGATAGGTATTCGCTCCACGTAAAATACTGGTATTCAGCTGCATCCCGTTAGACTGGAAGCCGATCCCAACATAGTTGATGAAGGGCGGTTTTCCCACATATTATTTTATAAACTGCCATATCTGTATTTATTTTCTTATCTTCCAGGGTATGAGCAAAGAGAAAGACAAGCGCGTATACAACACCCTGTGGGTTTTCTCTCTGCGTCGTCTGACGTGGACATGCGTGTACCGCAACGATAGTCTGGGACCGAACGAACCGCGCCCGCGCTTCGCACACCAGCTAGTGTATGATCCTGTTAAGAAGGTATGTCAGTGAAGTTATAGACTTTAATGGTAATTGGTTCTTTTAAGTTGTAAAAACTATTGGTCCTTTTGCTTAGATGACTGATTTCATGATAAAGATATCACGTTACTAAAGACAGAAATTACTATGTAGCGGTATCTACAACGCCACATGCGAATAACGCGTCATACTGACGTCACGCAAATCCTGCATCTCGCAAGCATAGTTTACCGCGCAATTAGCATAGATACAATTTCCCAACATCAATCGTTGGGCAATTGCCCGCCAGACACAACACCCGTCTGGTCGGAGGATCCTCTCTTTTCTATGGTGGATGAGTGAACTTCACACCCTGTTCCTCATACCCCAAAACTATTATGGTTATTAGTTTATTGACGATTAATTCAATTTTGAATGTCCTTGGATTTAAGATTCAATTTTCATTGAAACTTTTAAATGGTGAAGATAGTCATTACAAATATTAAAATCAGTAAAGAGTTCGAGGGTAGACTTTGAAAAAGACTCGAAAGAAATTACTCGGTGTATATTATGAAATGGGCATCAAAAGTTGCTTAACGAAGATTATTGTTCCGAACCCCTCCAGATCCACTACCTGTTCGGCGGCAACCCCGGCATCCAGTGCAGCCCGCGCGTGCGCCTGGACGACCTGTGGGCGCTGCGCCTGCGCCGCGCGTCGCTGCGCGGGGCGGCGCGCGCCGGCCGCGCCGCGCTGCGCGAGGGGGCCTACCGCGCGCTGGCCGCGGCCGCCGCGCGCCGCCCCGCCGCCGCGCCCGCCGCGCTGCGCTACCTGCGGCACGACCTGCACGACGTGATGGACCACTCCTGTCCGGAACAGGTGACACTGTGATTACATACGAAAAGGACGATGGCCGGCGGAGCGCACGACTCCTAGAGTGGAGACCGCGTAATGTAGGACGCCCCCCGGCTAGATGGACCGACGACCATAAGAAGGTGGCTGGGACGGACCGGATCCGGAAAGCGGTGGACAGGATGTTGTGGCGCAGCCTGACAGAAACCTATGTTCAGCAGTAGACTGAATTAATACAAAAAGTTACCATACACAATTTTATTTGTTACAAACGCTAGATAAGATTTAGATTTGTCGCTGCTAAAAGTACCATCTTTTGAAGAATATTTATTACTATTATTTCGGTCCTTTGTATGTAGCTTGATTTTATTTAAATTAAACTTCATCAAATAATTTTCATCGATGACCATAGTGTTTATTTCTGGGCATTGCTACTTTTAAACAGACTTTAAAAAAAGAAAAAGTTATGCATTCGTTTTTTCTAAGAACTTCCATTCACTAACATTTTGTAAAGCCTATTTATTTTCCAATCACCATTCATAATTTACACCTATCTATCTATCGTCTATTCCAGGTGGCCCGTTTCCAGAAGCTAGCTACAATGCTGTTCGCAGGCGAAGAGCCGTGCGAGGACGCGGCCGTGGCCCTGTCGCCGCGCCGCGCGCGCGCGCTGGCCCGCCGGCGACACACGCAGCCCGCGCCCGCAGACCTCGCGCATGCGTTAGCGCAGGTAACGTGCAGCACTGTTTAGTGTTTTTGTTATTTTGTATTTTACCATCTTTTTATAATTTTATATCATGTTTTTAAGTAAATAAATGTTATTGTATTCTATTCTAGTTACAATCCTAGCAAGTTATGCTAAATATGTCATTTTTGTAGTAATGGCGTAATTCGATCATTGATTTGTTATATCAATCAACGGCATTTATATAAGAACGACCTATATTGCCGATCAAAGTTTTATACGGTTTTTGACATAATTAAAATCCAGATTCTCATCATCGATGGCGGTTTTGCTGATTAATTTCATAGTTATCCCACGATCTAGTTGTCAACAAAATTATACTAGTTTGAGGATAGGATAAAACTTCAACTGAACTGAAACTTGAATCACACTTTGAAATAATTATGATTTATTTTAAGTTAAAATCTATGTAGATGAGATTAGATTTACATCACCAACCAGACTTTGAACCTGAAAGACCATTTTCCCATTCCAGGTCCTAGGAGCCGAAGACAGCGCCCCCGAGCCAGTCCAACCATTCGAAGATGTATCAGAACCCACTCCCGACACCTGGGACGTGGGACAAGACGACGAACTGACCGGCGAAGGAGACGACACTGCCGAATGGAACGCGCGCGCACAACGCATCGTACTGTACGACAAAATATGCCAGTACTTTAGGCCGTCGACCATACCACCTAAAGGAGATATCACTGACTTGGTCACCCTGTAAAATAGTGGTGGAATTTAGGTATGATGGTGATTGAGCGCCGGTTGGGTGGTCAATTTTTCTGGCAGATAGGTGGTATAAAGTTTTTAAATGACGGCAATTTTGTGCCATTTTTGATAAGCTGTTTTTGTATCTATCGGGGGATGTATCCACCATGAACAGACCTATTTTGTAATGTGTAACAGCTTGGTTGCCGGATGAAACCTTCCGTTTCATCGAGCTTTTAGAATTAACATTAAGAAAAATTGTATGGTCGTCAGGCGCGTAAGTAAATTCTCTGATAAAACGCGGGAAACGAGAGTTATCGTATACTATGATTAAGTCCGGTCTATCTATTTCCGTATTTTCTTTTACTTTACCATGTACTTTTTATTTCCTGTAGAGAACTACGAAATAAGCGTACTTTTAGACACAAATTAAAGGCATACGTGTCTCGATACTCAGTTCCTAGAAACTGTGTTTTCTTTTTTCACCGTAAAAATAGTTAGGCAAAGTTCTGCCTATCACCAAATAATTCGACTCTTAAAATATTAAGTAAAAATAAGTTCAACACATTTTAACCGTCTATCACAATTTTATTATTGCACGGATTCGTAATTTCTAATTTATTACCGTGCGATATTAATATGGCTACCTTTACATTTGTATTGATGGTCTTTGTAAGGCCATGAGAACAACGGTGACTCAAAGGAGATTACTTGAATTATTCCGACTGTAAATAAAAATTCCTCATTTCCTACGAAAAATGACATCGTGACCTTTTGTCACTCTAATGAAGGAATAACTCGAAAGGTCAACTTTGTAGCCAAAAACTCACATAGATATGATGAAGTAATCTAGATTCGCGATTTATTTGCCAAAAATGTAAACAAATATGAGTTTATGGAAAATAAATTTAATTCTTACACAATAAAGTTCAGTTTATGCTACAACTTCAAACATTTTTATAACTTTATCAATAGTGCTAGTCACTCTGAAATCAACTTAATTACAATTAAAATAAAGTTGATATTTGTTTAACTTGAAAAACATGAATTTGAAACATAAATTAGAATAGACTATGTCCTTTGCTGGAACTGACATTGCTTGTACCAAGTATGAGTGAAGATCAGGACGAATTGATCTACAATGTAGATCAATTCGTCCTGAACTACATATACCCATTTCGTCTCGAAGGACCAAAATCTAACTAAGAAGAGCTGGGAGGAGGGTTTTAAACTCCTCCAAGTTTTATTTTAGTAAATTGGATAGCTAATAACTAAAGGGTTATATCACCTTTGTTCTCGTGGCCACTTAATAAATAACCAGATATTTATAAACTTAAAATATTACTTAAATAGTAATTATATTAACATATATCTCGTAACATAATATTTGTAATTATATTGACATAATTATATCTCGTAACATAATATTTGTAATCGTATTTCTCTTCTTAATCTTCTCAACGTATTTCACAAGTGACAAGATTTAATTTTGTAACTACAAATATGAAAGTATAATTTATTTTAATTTATTTTTTCATAACGTGTTTTAATTATTGACATTGTATGAGCATTTTTAAGTTAAAACATTTTGCAATACTGACAAAATGACTATGTTTTGGTCTGGTGTTATTTTTGAGTAAAATAATAAGGGTGAATCCTCTTTTTTATGTAGATGAAAATTAAAAGATATTTCTGCATATTTGTTGTGAGCCAAAGAGGCCTAAAATAATACATATCTATGGTCTCCGTAAGTGTTCGTCACCTTCTACTATCTACTATCGCCTTCGAAAAAGGAGGGCGGCGGATGGGTTTCATAAAGTCATCTAGATTTATTTAATATTATGTATTATGAAAACCGAATTAAAGGCTATCTTCAATACAAAAAAAGAATCCTGTCGCTTTCACTACGGTTGAGCAGAACAGTTTATTCTATCGCATATTTTAGTTCGATGTAAGAACGCATGAAATTCAATCATTTTGTCAATCTTGCAAGCTTTGTACCGACGCCAGCAGGTCAAGCTACCCGAAACTGTCAAATTTTCCCAATCAACCTTGAACCTTAAAGGTTTTAGCGATAAAGTTGAAAATCTATTAAAGAAATTTGACAGATTGTATTAGCTTGATGTTTTAGAGTCTGTACATAACGCACATTACGTCTAGAAGCTATCGTTAAGTAAGGAATGGCCATAAAATGCATCGAGCGGTAGAAAAGAGGCTTTATACCCCACGGTCGCACGGACATAAAATGATCGCGGCGGGATTTTATCGCGCACTAGATTTTCAACTCTCGGTGTTGAGTCGAGCATTGAGAATTCCAACAGAGCCCAGCTTGTCAAAAAAGACACTGTTGGATTTTCAACTCTCGGCGCTAAGCAATGCGTTGAAAATACAATGAGCGAAAAAAAATTGTCGCGGGATCGGGCGAACCTGGGCTTATCTTCATAAAATTGTAAATAATCTAAGTCTAGTTCTTTCAAATTATGTATCATTAAGCGTGTACCGTGTTCCCTATGTCAGTCTAGTCAGAATTGAATACTAAGTTGTACGCGATACATTCTCGACATTGTTTATAAGAAAGAAAAGACATTTTGCATTTCTCTGCAAATATCTTACCAAATATTTTGGGTAATCATTAATGGTCTTAGTAGTACTACTCTTTTTGGACGATTGAAAATCTTAGTTTCTAAGTTCTGATTTTAATATTTCATTAAAATATGACCTGTAAATACAGGTTTTTCGCAAAACAATGCACCTTACATTAGTCAGCTTTTTAGAATTAGAAAAACGGGAACGCGTATGTTTACAGACTGTGATAAAATTGCTGTAATCAATAAGATGTAATTAACGGCGTAAGGAGTCAGGAAACAAGGGTTTTTGAAGCTAGGGAATGTTGCCAAATTTTAGTACTACCACAAAGGAAAATTGTGTATTTTATTTAACATTTAATCACGTACTTTACAAAGAGTAGTTTTAAATTATTGTAAGTTTAAAATCATACATTATAAAGATATGATATCCAATGACGATAAAACAGTTGACTGTGCAACGCATTTTGTTTCCCTCATAAGTCATTTGTTTTTCTAATATTTTATGAATAATCTTATATTTAAGAATGAATCAGTAAGATCACTTGCTTATGTAGTAGTCACAGTATTTTTAGGAGCGCGTACTAAACTTGTCATACAGAATAGATTCGATGTTTTCATTGAAAACGTGTTTTAACCGTTCGTATAATTTAGTTCCGAAAAGTGCAGGAATGAAGATGGATCATTCATTGAACCATTCCATTCATTAATTCTATGTGTGCATACACATGAACCACACGCGTCGATGACAGAGGTAACTGCAACCCAGTTCCATTATGAAAGAAAGCATTCACATTTTTTTGTGATTCTCAATATGTTGACATGTATTCTGCACTTCTTAGGACTAATTAATTTTATGCGTAAATTTATATAATCTTTAGAGAAGCTCAATGTGAATTTTACATTTTACTCCAAAATACTCCCGATGTGTAGGTACAGTCATCATAACATGTGTGCACACATTTATGCTAACTGTACATAAGGACCTAAATACTCGAGTGTATCTGTAAATATTATAGTATTGTATCCGTAATTAAGAGACAGTACGTAAGAAACGTAAATATGCATTTGTATTCGTGTAAGAGTAAATTATTTGTAACTTGAACCATTCTCAGTCTGTATGTACAATTATATGCGTATTAAACTCATAAGTTGTTTCATTTAATTATAATCCCTTCAATCCTTATCTCGTGCCATAGTCATGCTTTCCCTGTGTTACTCCCAAGTTGTAAGATGGGGACATTATAGTACGGACGGTGTGAGTCTGAAAGAGTAACTTTATACCGGCTGAAAATCATTTCCAAAAATAGTTTTTCCTTAGTGCATAAGAGATCTCATCGTCAGCTGCTCCAATAGTGTCAGTCGGCGCCACGGAATAGAAAAAAACAGTGGAAGTGCCCTTAGACTCCCTTAGTACGGGAACCAGTGTCGCCAAATTCACACACTTGCAAATTAAAATGAACATTTCAATACACAGAAAACGATGATATAATTGGCTACTAATTACAAATGCAACTTTGGCGAAAAGTTTATTTATTGTTGTTCAAAATTAAATCTTATTACAACTCTTGAGTGTTGTTTTTATTTTACGTGTCAAAATCAATGAAGTCCATTTTTCCATGTAACAATCAAATTCGAGCAATCCACAACGAGTTCAGCTACTCAACGCTAGAGGGCGCTGTAACCAATTTACTCTATTTAGCACCCTAACGGCATTGAAATAGATGTCATATTCGTATGCACTTGTTATCTATTTTTCTACTCAGCTAGAGATGAGGACAAGATATCGATAATTTAATATCGATGTTTGTACAATTGTAATTAAAATATTTTATCTTATGTAACGGACCAAAGTCCGATTAGTATAAAAGGTAAAATGGTTAAATGAAACGATAAATAGTGAATTTAAACTATTTATTGTACTTGAAATAAAACATATTTGTTTAATAATTGTCGGAATTGCGTTATCTTTTTTAAAAATATGTAGCCTTTTTTTGAAGTTTGTAAATTGTTTTCATAAAAATGCTCTGAACAGATTCTATGTACTTGATTTTGACGGCATCCAGTTCCGTCTTCTCGTAGCTTCTATCCATTTCTCCTTGGTAAAAGGATCTGAGGGAAAACTGAAATATTTACATACTTTAGTATTAGTTACTTTTGAGGCCTACGTCCAGCTATGAATGAATGATTGGTTTATTTGTCAGAATATGAGTACTCAAACTCCAACCATTTATTTCAATTAATCGAGAAGAACGACAACGAGCATATAATATGTCATGGTAACGTGTAAGTTTCACTATATAAATACACATTTTATTATTTTATCGATACCGAACTATTTGAATGTGTCCCATCCCTAATCGAGTAGCGTCGAAGTTTCTAGAATGTATACGATAATATTCAAGACAGCGAGCAAGTTGATTTAGACTTTGAACAATGGACATAAGGTAGTTTTTAGTTCGCAACAAAGTAATAAATATGGTTTTGTCAATAAAAACGATTATATTGAAATATATCATAGTTTTATAATAACCGGTGATACGATACACCTCCGCAAGATACATTTTTTGTCCTGCTATCGTTTTTGCATGTAAAAATTGCACAATAAGGCATATTTGTAATATTTTTCGTTACGTTCGAGACGTCATATCACAGCAAGTAGGTAATCCCGACTGAGCCGGTGTTGCGGAGCTCCGCATAACACACGCGTGACACACGCGCGATAGCTGCGTGGCACTTCCACTGTTTTTTCTATTCCGTGGTCGGCGCACTCAAAGTTAGAGACCTTGGGTGCGGCACTGACTTTCATGATTATTGAACAAAACAACTACTTAGTAGAAATGGAATATAATCGGTACAAAATTGGTCGCAAAAATCGAGCAGTACCTCCGTCCTATTAAATAATATCAGTAGGTACTGACAATACTCCATCCTTTTGCTTATTTCATGAGTTATTTTTGGATTTGATGTTAGTCATGGCAATTCATTGATCAGTATGATATATTCCGAGCATTTGGTCTTCGAGCCGGATGAACAGAATACTAAGCTATGGTGATCGTTAAAGGCTTCTAGAAATCAAATGATGTATCATATTTTAAAATACAGAATCTGTTATCACGTCATAATGTACCTACTTTTCAAATGAAATGAGGTAATTCAAATGCTAAAGAAAATCGTAAACAGTACAGGTGTTACAAAAAAAAAAACCACACAAAATGTTTTAAATATATAATTTATTATTCTCATACATGATTCAAATCAGTCATTGTGACAACACGGTGTGCCTTACACAGTGAAAATAAATCCGCTCTGCCATGATATGTTCCCGCGCGGGTTCATTACATCTGTCGGTGAATATCTACACAACACCGCATTGTACAAGAAACAAGCTCATTTGGGGATAAGAGATTCTAAAAGACTTGTAATCTGCTTCGATTACTAGCAAATAAATAAGTGGCCATCTGAAATTAAAGTGAGGAAAAATATTGTTCTGCATTCAGAGTGAACCATCAAACTGTGCAATGTTATCGAAAAGCGTGGGTTCGGAGGCAAGCGCTTTGTATTCAAGTCATCTCATATCAGAACATTGATTTCACACGATTTAACAATTTAAATGATAATGCAGAGCTCGCAGCCGCACCCAGCTTCATGTTAATTGACGTTTTACTCAGCTACAGATTAAAATGAGACCACGGGAAGTGGGAACATTCATGCCTCGAGTTGTCCAACACCTAAATCATGTCGCAATACAATAATAAAGTAGCGGGCAATGTATAACAAAAAGTTCATCTTTAAATAATATAACTCATAATCAATAGTTACTCTATAATATAACGTAATATCTATGCCTAGGCAAAATAATTATCTAAATGTTATGTAATAATGTATAAAGAAAAAATATTATTTTTGGTTAATCGCTGTGATCACCGCCACCGGCAAGTGGCAGCAGACATCGAGCGATGCCCACAAGTACAAATACTGCGTGATAATACACTGAACAATATAACATTTCTATGAAACAACCAAATTTTTTATTGCACTAATACTTTAACTCATAATACGTAGTGGCGCATAGTTTCACCGCACTAAACATA
This sequence comes from Apamea monoglypha, assembly GCA_911387795.2. NCBI lineage: Eukaryota > Metazoa > Arthropoda > Insecta > Lepidoptera > Noctuidae > Apamea > Apamea monoglypha. Next base: position 4,999,045 of record OU426931.1, read on the forward strand.
TAGTCGGCCATTTTTTAACAATCAACAATACATCTGAATCAAATAAACGATGTCGGAAACATGTCAAGGCAAACTCAACAGTGTCGTAAAATACAGACAAAATTCAAATCTTGCAATGAATATCATTTATCGAAAAACATACTGCTCTTATAACAAATAGCATATAAAAATATTATTATGTCGATGCAAACCGACTCTAGTACGAGTTTCATTATGCTTTAAATGATATCGATGAAACAAGCACTAGACGCGCGGAGGAATCCCTGACTAGACATAAGAATACATAAACGATGTCTGCTGCTAAGCTACATACGAACAAAATAATACTAGAAAAGGAAAATACATAGTAAAGCTAACAAATGGTAAGTCCATCGTTTAAGTACATGAAGAATGCTCTAATGAAAGCTAGTCAATATATTATTATATCTATAAACAATAAATGCAAGGCGATGGTCCTGCGGCGCGCAAGGCTCTGAGCCGAGCGTCCGCCGCCCGTTGAGCTATGCAAACTAATTACGCTACGACAGTAATATTGCAAATTAATTTCACTACACGAGGAGACTGTCCTCGCTAGATTACCTACTAAGTATACTTGAAGGTTAATGTATCTAGCTCTATCCTAAACCAGTAAAAATACCTACTAAGGGCGAGTGCCCACGCTACATGGAACGGTCCAACTAGCCTAGGGTCACTGAGACGCTAGGAAAGGTCAACGACTATGTCACCGCGCGGTCGTACGCGACCCCGCGGGAAGCTGCCAATATCACATCCGATAACGTAAACAATAAATACGTAACACTTAATAAAATCTTTTTCATTTTTTTGTAAATTTTGTCTTATCAATAGATTCGCTGGTCGGCGCCCGTGAGCAAAGTTTTGAGCAACAAGGACGAGAACTGATTCGTTACATTCGTTTTAATATTACGAGTAATGTGGTGTTTTTAAGTTCGTGGTTCGGTATAGAAGTGCGCGTAACATCAGCGGGGCGCGACCAGCTCATGGACAAGAAATGGACGCGTGTGGCGACGCCACAGGACGGCAGAGAACACAACAGTGGTCGGAGCCGGCGCGAGCTGCGAACGTACTCACCAGTCAAGTATCATCACATTATATGTCTTTTAATGAAGTTTACAACGCTCATCAACAAATCCCGGGTAGATTTAACTCTAAGCAACATTTCTCTCGTTCGCAGCGGTCCGCAGTTGAGAGACTACTAAGTCCGGTACAGCCCGACTCCAAGCCACAACAGTCTAAACGTCACTAACAAAAAATACTGAAACACTACGAGTACAACTAGAACAAGATGGACGAAAGTATTCGGCAGAGGGCCACAACAACACAACAAACGTATCCGCTACAGAACAGATTACATAGTCTTTTTGCGCACACAATGGATGGACGTCGACGAATATCATTTTTTCTTTTTACAAATTTTTATTTGGACGTACTAAACATTCGTATCGAGTAGAGGATTCTATGAATATAATAAGATTCGAACGATAAATATAATGTATATCATAAAAAATAACGTCGCACTGTTTCATCGAAACCTCCGTTCAACTTCCACATCTATAAGAAAATGTGCCTTCGACGGCGCAGACCACGCACTAGGCAGGGAATATGTACCGCGGGGACTTCACCAGGCTATCACGCCAGGCTGCCTAGTGCGTCGTCTGCCCGCCGTGTCATCTGTGATATCGTAACAACGGTGATAAATTCATATGCGTAATAAAATACACTGATCCTATTACAAAAATACTCGATAAACATCAATTTGACGACGTGCAATAGATAGATAGATATATTGAGGAAATTCGATATCAAATCTGGATCGGTGGTGCGCGGGTGAAGTTCGCGAAGAGACGCGACACGTGAAGCTCGCGACACACACAGTGCGGCAACAACAACAACCAGCCGGCCCGGCGCGGCCTCACGGTAAAAATCAGTCAACTTTAATATTACGACACCGATCGTTCACTGGCAGGGGGGCCGCGGCAATGGGCTATGTTTTTATTCAATTAATTCTATGTTTTCGTTCCTATATGCTAACGGGTCGAGCGTCGCGCGTGCGCAGCTGCACAGTTTGACGGTTCACAGAGATACGGAGGCCGCGCATGCGCACTGCTCGACCGCGCGTCGCCGGGGCCCCCCGGCCGCACACCCGTACGATTAATTAGATTAAAATTTTATAAAACGTATAAAGAATTCAGTCCCAGGGGGACTCACAGTTATAAAAAATGTCGCGAGCTCGGCTCGGATGCTTGCGTCCGCGGCGACAGACGCGCGCGACACGTGCGACGCGTGCGACCGGTCGCGAGCCGCGCCCGACACTAACACTATAAATTCGTGACGCCATCGATCGCGCCGGCCGCCCGCACACTGCGCGACACGTCCGCAAGGCGCTTCCGGCGAGAGTCCATCGTGACGACGGCTCCAGTGAGTCACTCGTCCCCCTCCCCCTAGCTGCGCAGGTGCGCGTGCGAGGGAGAGGGCGCGAGCAGCGCGCGCAGGGCGGCGGCGGCGGCCTTGAGCGCGGTGACCAGTCGCTAGAAGTCCCTCCCGCGCGCGCGCGCCGGCCCGCCCGCCTTCGGCACGCGCCGCGTGCGCATCTCGCGGTCCACCTGCGGGGACACACCCATCACTATTTAAAGGGCAAGCTAAAACATCGACAACTATCTATTTTCTATGCAGAAATATATCAGCCAATATCTACTTAACGAAAATCTTAAACTCATTCATTCACTGACGGACAACCCATCGAAATTTAGCACAAGAGTTCCATAAACAAGATGTAAAAAGACCCATCACATGGCCGTTAAATACGTATTCCGTACATCAAATTAATTACACACATTGAGCAGAAATGATTACTGGGAAATGACTTTTAATTTTGATTTGAAAAGTCGCTCTTTACTTTAGTGCGCAATGAAACTATGAAACGCACGCAAAACATTGTGCTTATGGGTATGTGCAACAGTACATGGGTCGAAAATAACCTCAAAAAATATTGGAACTTTGACCTTCAATGTCTCTGTAACCAGAAGGTTCCCAGGTATGGTCCAGTGCATAATAATGATCACAATGACGGGGAGAACAAGTGACTCTGATTTCGTTGTGTATCACTTTACATCTTGTATATCTCCTCATAACCGAGATTATATTACCTCCAACTCCTCCAGCCGCTGTGTGAGCGCCAGTTTCTGCTGCACAGCCAGTCGCAGCAGCTGGTTGAGGGTCTTCTTCTCTTCCTCAGCGCCGGCGAGCGATTGGGTCAGCTCGTCCACTTGAGTCACGTACTCCTCGCAACGAGCCGCGAACATCGCGCGGAGACCTACACACAACACGAAGTATTAATTGATTGATTTTTATTTCTCGCGAGTGAAAATCCGAAGATTTGTGCTGCATAAAAAATGGGTATAGTTTGACCTAACAAAAAAATGGCCTTTCACGCAAGTGACATCAGCGTCCTTTGCGTAAACATCTTTTCGTGAAAATGGCCTTCCACACGAGTGAATTCGCGCATGTGGTCTGCACATTTTACGTATACAAACATTAGATCAAACAAAAAAGTTATAGCTCTGTTAGACCGGAAAAAAAGAAATGATCAATGAAATGCAAAAAAAAAAAGCATCAAAAGAACTGCATACCTTGACATTTCACAGAGAAGCAAGAAAAAAGGTTACAAATAATTCATCAAAAAACCCAATATCATTAACAAAACTCACTGGAGAAAGTAGCAGCATCTTCCTTCAACAATCTCAACTCGTTCCTCAGCTTCAGCATAGTCTCAGTAACGATGATCTTCTCCGTCTCGTATTTAGACTTGAGGTTAGCCAGAGCGACCTCTGCCGTATTCTTGTTGGACTTGAGAACGGTACGCAAGGTCGCGATCTGTTCGCGCTTCGTAGATAGCAAGGATTTCAGCTTGATCACTTGCTCTTGAAGTTCTACTACTTCTGCGCCGCGTTCTTCGGTTTCCATTACTGTGAGAAAAAGAAAAAGTCAGTTTTGTGATTTTGTTTTGAAAGAGGATGTAATTATATGGAATCCTCGTTTCGATTTGATCTACAAGGTTAAGGTTGGAATGCAGTTTTGGAAAAGAGGTTGTAGTTATGTAAAAACCTCTTATCGAGTCTAACTACTGCTGTCTGGCCACTCATGTCAGGTACCTGATCTGATTCCCCAATTTGGTTTCCATACCGGATGAGCTCCGCACAAAGACGGTTGATTGCGTTCGGTTACGCTCCCCAGTCGTGGGCCAGAGCCCACCATGTCATGTGAGTAGAATGACATTGAGGATGAGGAGTTTCTACTATCCATTGCTTTTATCTTGTCACAAGAAAATAATCCGGGTTCACTCTTTAAATATGCGTGCTGCGATCTGTTTCAGGTCATGGATTTGACTGCTTTGACTGCATAACCGTATCGGAACACCATGACATGTGCGACCTCAATGATAGTAAGACAACCAGGTGAAAACTAAAATAAATTACTTAAATTCTAGACAAATTATGGACTGTTAGAACAAAACTAATTAATCAATATAAAAATCCTGATTGATCGTTTAATTACTAATTTGGACATTATATAATTTGCGCATTATACTGGGTCTTTAGCCCGCATTCCATAGGTATCCAAATGCGGTTAAACGACCGTTTCGCCATTACGGTCAGCGAGCTTTCGATAACTACCAACATTATAAAGCCAACAAAACCTTTCGAACCATCCTGTTCCTGCATCCATCATATGATATACTGCAGCATCATCACACACGTCACCAGGCTGGTTCTCAAAGACGTCTTAATTCCCGACGTTAACGTCGAATCCTTTCTTTGGTACGGTATATTCTTACAGTACACACTCCCTCCATTTAACACAGTATTTCTCCACACCGAATGCAAGTTTATTGAATTTCCTACTTTATTATTATTAGTCCTCATTACGTTTCCAGGGTTGTGAAAAGGAAGGGTAGTATTCGGGAATGCTATCATAGGATTGATGTTCTGATAGCTGGTGTTATTATTCCAATTATCTAAAGAACCTTGTATTATCGCATTAGAGTCGTTAGTTTGCGACAGTTTCGACATATTTTCGAAGTAGTTAGTTATTTCTTTGACACTTCTTTGTTGGGGGATATCTTTTTTGGTAGTGTCGTTGTCTAAGGACTGTAGGTGACAAATTAAGTTGTATAGCTTTCGCTTGGTGTCGGCTATCTTTAGCTTGCAATTGTATTGTTCTTTCAATTTCTTTATAGGAGTGTAGTAGGGGGTCCGGGATTTGGTATAGTGGTCGGTTTGGATACCTGGTTAGGGGAGGAAAGTTTTAGTATTTATGTCTGGATGCTTGTAGGAATATTAAAGTTTTGTGTTTGGGGAATATCTTCCCACTGTACAGTCACTTTTCGCAGTGATTTTTGGTATAAAAACTATTTTTTTCATTTTTAATGTTACAGTGTAGAAAATAAAATTATTATTGCAGTAGCTTCAGTCGGTGACTAGAGCTACTGAAATGATATTTTTTAACTGTTTGACGACGCAGTTTCAACTCCTAATATAATTTGAACAGTCTCGCAGCGAACTCTGTGATGTAATGGATTTTCCATGACAACTGTCAGGGTATAACAGAATGTGCCACATACCAGGTTGGTGCCTGTTCCTGGAGTCGAGCGCGGTATCGAGTGCTCTGCGCAGATGTGTGAGCTGATCTAATAATGTATCGGCCGTGCGTGCCACTCCGCCGGCTGCACGCAGGCCTTCCAGCTCTCCTGCTGCGAGGGCCAGGGCTTCGGCTTCCGCGCCACGGCCTTCGGCGCCGGATACTGAAAGATAAAAGAGAATAGAAATAAATAATTACTGTTATATATACACTTTAAAACAGATCTTCTTGACAGTTTTGACAAAAACTTTCAAGACTTACGATAAATTGGGGATCAATTGTAAAAAAAATCGACTGGCCAACGTATTTGTCGGACGCCATAATTATTAAAAATACCTGCACTCAGATATGTACCCTGTGCAAGGGCATTTGAAGGACTAAAATCAACCGGCACACTTACCGTCGTTCTGGCCGGCGTGCTCGAGCAGCACTCTCTCGGGCTGCGTACCGTTGACCGCGCACACGTGGTGGTAGATCTGCGCGAGGGTCTCCGCCGCAGACAGCAGCGCGGGGCCGGCCGTCGCCAGTGCGCGACCCGCGCCTGCGATACAAAACATTTTGTGTTAGTAACTAAGCATAGGGTGGATGGCGAATATACTGGTTGTGGAATAAATGGAATCTGTGATCATACATACTTTAAGTGCATACATGTCTATATATTTTTTTAAATCATAATGTCTAGCATACTATCTTTGTGCTCTTCTTTATGTATTTTTCTCTACTAAGTGTTTTATGTCTATATAAATAAAAAGTGCTATTTAGCATATATACATATACTCACGCCACCCATAGAGTTAGGCAGAAACTACGAACTTTCTTTCTCGATAAAAAGGAAAAACATTTTAAGTAAACCAATTTTTTAGCTCTTTTTTTCTTCTCATAAACTCTCACAATAGGGTAGCACATTTAGGTAAGTGCATAATCTTGACACTAAAATTATACATTCTATCAAACAATAATTAGTTCCACACCTCCAGCCAAAGTCCTCAGCAAATCCGCGTCGGCGTCCAGCGCAGCACAGCGCACCTCGGCCTCGGCCACCCGCTCGGCCAGCTGCGCCAGCGCAGCCCGCTGCAGCGCCGCCGCCGACGCCGCGCCGCCCGCGGGCCCCGCGCCGGCCGCCAGCTCGCCCAGCAGCGCGGCCAGCCCCGACAGCTCGCCGCCCGACACGCGCCACCACGTCAGCCATTTGGCTGCGCGCGCTGAGACGCCGCCAGATTCTACCTTCTCGTCGTCCTGTGAAAATTTATTTGTTCGAAGACCATTAAACTTGTCCAAGAGAATTTGGTAAGGCTAGAAATAGTGTAACTCTACGAGGCGTGTACACGTCGATTGAACTCGACTTGCCCTTTCGGGGGGGTCTCGTGGGACGATCTAGACCCGGCTAATAAGATCGTACGTGGTCCGAGGTCAAATAAACCGCGAGCGTATTGATACGCAACTATGTAGCATAATTTCCAGCCTACGATTTTTCTTTTTCTGCTTAATTTTTGGCTTTTGTCATGTTATTTCCAATATTTACTCCACGGACTTATTTCCTTTCCTTCACATGGCTCCCTGTTATATTAAAGATCATAAAACAAAGGAGAAACTAACCAAAGGCGCGCAGTCGGAATGCAGGGCGTGTAGCGCAGTGACACGTGAAGCAGCGCGCGTAAGTCCAGCGCGCAATAAAGCGGCCGCCGCACTCTCGCTCTCTGCCGTCACCTGGGCGCTGCGCATGGATGATTGAAGTTGACTCTGTGAAACACGACAATAATATTAAATACAAACTGTTTACTCTCCCACTTAAAAACAAAGGAACAGCGAGCGAGCACTGGCTACCACGCTCAAGAAGTGATGTTGAAAATAATATGGTTGATTAAAACCAACCATTGACGAGGTTAAGAGAGGTTCCGGAATGGTTTTTGGTCTTCAATGTCTAGAAAACTTGTACTTGCAATAGTAACCATGAGCAGTACGAATATTAGTGAAACTTTAACTTAATTAACATGAAAGATAAGCAAGTAGTTGAATCGTAGCAGAACAGTTGAACTCTCTGATAGTTTAACATCGAATTTGGCAGTAATCATAAGAAAAAAAACAAAATCCGCGCATTACAAACGTGATTTAAATGTACTTTTTAATCAATTAATTCAGTGAAACCTGTGTTGACTCAGTGGTGCATAAAAGATGAAACACTCAGTTTCATGACACATTTTGACTCAAAACTCCGACGGCTAGATTACATCCAGTCTACCTACAGTTATCTCGTTGTCTAATTAGCATCAATTCCCAAATCTCATGAAACATTCCAGGTAATAACGTTGAAGTTCACGAATGAGGTCAGTTTCGTTAAAAGAGACTGAAATATGCATGCAGAGTGAAGTGGAGTTACCTTAAATATTTGAACAGCGAAAGAACTGCGGGTTTGTAATTTGAAGTTGAATATGTGACTAGTATTTTAGCTGTGTAGTAGATAAACAATGAAGTGTCTGTTGTCCATCAGTGGACTAAGGTAGGTTGAGTTTATGTAGAATACAATTTTAGCCGAAGCCTCTACCAAATTCGTCGATTGCTGTGTAGCCAAGATGTCTACCAACATATTTTGTACTCTACCTTTACTGTTTTACCAACTCGCAGGAAGCCGATTTGCTGTGAATGTTTACGCAATGCAAGTTACATGCAGACGCAATCAAACTTGCGCGCACATGATTTCAGAACCATCACTTATTTTATCAGTTCAACTCGCGAATTCCTACTTTCCTAGTAGTAAGCTACTGGAAACCGAAATAACTACGTAAGGAGACCATTCATATTGGGCCCAAAATCGAAAGTGTTAGTAAAAAAAAAAAGTTTTTTAATCTGTTTGGGATATCATTTTAAACATTTGGTACTATGGAACCATTATTGTAGCGGCTACGAATATGAAACACAAAAGTTACAATACCAAGTAATAGAGAATATTGACTTACATTTTCGTTATGCGCTTGTTCAAGTTGTTTCTCAAGTCGTGATATTTCATGCAGGTGTACTTCGGAGAACAGGTCGGCGTGGTGGTCGCCCATCGCGTTGGCGAGCTCGGCTGATGAGGAACCGCCCGGTTCACCGTCGTCTTCAGTACCGTCTTCTGGCATACCTGAAATAAAATCATGATTTTATGGTGAATTTAGGGAAAAACAATTCGGAGTTCCCGTTTTTTCTAAGTCATTATTTGGTGGTTTAAAACAAGCTGACATGAAAATCTAAGCTGCCGATGAACCGCCCGGTTCACCCTCGTCTTCTGGCATATCTGATACCGCAAAAACATTGTTTTGGTCAATTATGGGGAATGAAATTGCGGGGATCCTGTTTCTCCTAAGTCAGTCATAAATAAATAAATACAATTCTTTGGTAGTTTAAGATAAGTTGACAATAAAATCTAAACTGACGATGAACCGATCGGTTCACCGTCGTTTTCTGTGCCATCTTCTGGTATACCTGATGTAGAAAACATTGTTGATGGTGAATCGTGGAGAAAAAATGTATGCGTGGTTCCTGTTTTTCCTTAGTAATTCTTTGGCGGTTTAAGACAAGATGACAAGATACGCATCAATCACGTCACACATTCTGAATATTATCTGGGAGTATGTACGGTGTTCAACTAGCTGCTGTAGTATCTTAGGTTTGTATGGAAATAGTCTTTGCAAATGTCGTCTCGATAGTGCGTGAAGATTGTTAAAAGACGCAAATTCCATCGAGGGTCCGTATGTACTCCCAATTTACCTTTTTGGTTCACCTCTGGCATCGGGCTCTGTTATTTCATATATATTTTCAAATCAATAAACTACTAGAGCACTGCACTATTTATTTTTTCACAAATAATAGCGATTTTGAATTCTTACGTAATCAATATTTTGATGCTTGTCAGGAGGGTAGTTGTAAACTTCTACAACATCGAACAGTCATCCAAATATATATACATATTCTAAATTCAAATTCGAAGACTTAAGAATTTATACTCAACAATAAACTACGTGACGACGGGACTATTAAAATCTTTCTTCTGTACTTTTAATATTGTAATTTGAATCGCCTGAAGAAATTGATAAATATTTATATTATACTTTGATACAAAATTTTGAGAAAAATAAATTGAAGAGACGGAAATTGTGTGTTTTGACTGAACTTACCTCGTATACTATACGCCAAGTTAGTAATATTGTAGGCGGCTTCCCTGCTAAGGTGAGCATCCAACTCCTTCTTAGCTGCGAACTTGGCTTCTCTTTCGGCTTGCAGCGCTTCAAGCGCTTCCGCCAGCTGCCGCTCAGCGATGCGGCGCAGCGCTGCGGTCTCTTCAGCCATGGCGCGTGCATTCTCAGCCTCTTCGCGCAGTTGTCTGACTTCATGTTTTAGGCCTTCGAATTCGACCTGCGAGGAGATGGGAGTATTAGTACCGTTAGGTTTCTAACCTTGAATTGTTTTATTACTGGGCAGCAGGTTGTGGATGTAGAGCTGTGTCGGAAACTATGCTCCACCTCCTATCCTGCCCGCTGTGCCCCCAAATATGTAGCCAAAGTGAACTCTGCGTTGCCACCACCAAGCCGTGAGTGGCGAAGTTCCGGACAAAAAAAAGGTGGGGTGGGGTTGGTAAACTGTCGTGGCATCGACATGAATAAGAAGATCGTACTATTGGTTCAACAGCAGACGTATCGATATCTGAGAGTTTAAAATTAGTTCAGTTGGTACATTAAAAAAAACTGAATGATAGCTTGGATCTTGGAACTGCCTTTAATAATAATAGGTTAGACGACAGGTCCAGGTCTTAAAGTAACAGACTAGATATTTCGCGACCTGAGAATCGAACTCAGAACAATAGGGTCCATGCACTTGCACCATAAATGGCTAAATATGTTTAACGCTAAACGAATTTAAAACATCGTTCTATTTCTGTCAATCATTTGAAGATGAAAGAGACAGAATGATATTTCAAATACATTGATTATAGATAACGGCATTTGTCCATATCATTACAAAGAAGCACTTACCGTACAAAGCAATTCAAATTCATTGCTCCGATAAGCAATACTCAATTCTTAACTACGAAATTCTCAAACAGTTTGGAAAATTCAATAGTCCATAAGTTCCAGATCCGATTTGCATGGAGATATATGAGCCAATCAATTAGGCGGCAGGTTTGCCGACTAGCGGTGGGCACGGCTCCAAAGTTGCGCGTAAAATACCAATAGGCACTAAACAATATCTATGGCGGATTGTGATGCGAATAGTTAGGAGGGGGGAATATTGAATAATAAACTGTGATTGAGGAAATGCCTTTAAGGATTTAGCGTGGATAAAACCAATTGTATGGAATACTAATCTGGCGTTTGTAAGTTACTATATTTTTATTGGGACTGTGCAGCCGGATTAACATAAATAAGAAAGTAAATGAAAGCAGTAATTTTCTTTTGTTTTGTTTTGTTTCATTTAAGAGAAATCATGAGCTGTTCAAGTGCTCATCCTGCTTTCATACTTACAGTTCTACGGCTAGATGCCTCATACAAACATTCTGTAATGACTGTATAGTACCATCTGATACTAGAAAAACATTTATTATTGGAACGAAGTTCCCTAAACACGTCTTGCGGTAGGAGAATGCCCCCTCCATGCGACTTTCTCTCTCTCTTTTTGTGCGTGCAAGTATCGCATAAGGAACTACGTTCCTGATGGGGTTCCCCGACCCTTTTTGTTTTTGTTTTTACTAAGTAGTTACCTAATGGTTCCTCCTTTGCCTCCAATCACGCCGTGAAATGATGGATAAGACCTAAGAAAGACGACGCAATTCCTAAACTCCCTGGAAAAAAACACTACCCTCCTTTGAGCCTCCACCGCAGTCGGTTAATTCATAAAAGCAGTAATTGGGTAATTGCGTAACAGACTATCAGTAGCAATGGCTTTCATTTTGACAGTTCCACAACATTCATTGCGTTATTTACGTTGTTGAGCAGGCATTTTTTTTCAACATATGAAGCAATGGATTAGCAATATCCTTCAAAATGATTCAGATTGAGATTGATAGTGTGTTACGCAATTCGGGTGCTGGTTTACTAACCTGTGACGATCTAAGCGCGGACACTTGCTTCTGTAGCGATATATTCTCGTCCTCCAAGTCTCCTATATCGACCAGTAGTCTCTGTTCCCTCTGCCTGGCCTCCCGGAGCTCTGCCCTCAGGGCCACGCGCTCCGACTCACGGGACTGTTTGTCGTGGCCGAGCTCGGAACTTTCGGCTAGCAAGCGATCTCTTTCGCTTACCACGCGATCTAGTTCATGACGTAACTGTGAAAAACAAAAACAATTCAGGTACAATAATATTCATTTTTCTAATCACCTATACTGGCATTTCGCCACATATGTTTAAGGTCCACGTAACATGGGGCGAGCCTGTTGCCATTTACCGGGCACAGAACCAGACTTCGGGCTGCTAATGGAATAATTTCATTAACAGTACCCGACCCGGGAATCGAACCGATCCGGATGTTAAGCTCAGCAGTCGCACTCGCGAAGTCGCGACCACTAGACCGATGCGGCAGTATAATATTCAATATCTCATAGATAATATTAAAAGTAGAGTAGATATATAAAAACCTGGCAGTCTGATATACGACATGTACTTAGTAGAATATAAAAACATTAACAAGTAATAAATCTAGCTTGTATACAATTTTAACATTATAAAGGTGTTCGAAACGTGATTAAACGTTATTGATGGAAACAGCACGCGTATTGTATACGATTTATCGTCACGGAGTTTTCATTCATGGCGTGAAAAACATAGTCTCGAGTACAGCCACGAGCATAAAACGCAATTATCTTGCATTAAACGCAACATTCAAAAGAGTTTGTTATTTCACGAGAAAATTGTCGTGAAATAACAGCTGTAATTTTGAGAAAGACCTATTTCATAATAGTATGCTTTCAAAAATGCTATATTCACAACACGATAAAATTTCTACACCGCGACGGTAGCCCGCGAAGTTCAAATTTTCTTACGTTTTTTTGCAATTTGCAGGTCAGTGTCAGAATGAATTACAGAATTATAATAATTTAAATCATCAACCCTCTAAGTTCATATAACCCTACTGAATGACTGTTTCTGAAATAGTTCCCTATACGCGATGTTCAATTGTTCAGCTACTCGACTATAAACTGAATTTATGTATCTGATTTAGAGATAACTCTATAACTGTATTATGCATGAATATTAATCGGATATTTGTCGATCGTTTACGAGCGATAGCGCCATTTAGCGTCGACTTCCAATCGCTTAATTCAATTAGCTTTGTTTCTTCATTAGTTCCGCTGTGCAGTAAACCGTAGTGCTCTTACGACAGACAACCTACAACCGATATAAGAGGCTTCACTTTTCGTTCATTTTTACCTTTCATTCGGCATCTTGCACTGGATTTTTAAAGAGACCTATAAGTTTATTTCGGTGTTTCTTCTCAGAGTAGTCGGTTAGGAAACACCGACTTCATCTAGTTTTAAAATATCATTTCTTTTGACGTGTAACAGTGTTTTTTTATAACCAATATACAGAAATGAAATATAATTTATCATATCATAATATACAGGGCAGCAGGGACAGCGACGCCCAACCTGTTACGTGTGGGATCAGTACGATTGTCAAAAAATAAAACTGCTACGCAGTCAAAATGTACGGAATAGCTAATATTCTTTTTAATAGCCGACGAAAAATTTGGGCGACAAATGCCTCTAGAATCATGTGCTGAATTCATGGTTACATTTGCGCGTCGATGGCGACGTTCTAATAATATCGAACTTTTTTTTAAGAATTTGATCTTTTTTTTTTCGGATGGGATATCATCAAATGACCCCCTCCCGCTCTGGGTGGAGCGGAAGGGAGTGTCAGACTCTTACTGACTAAAACCCACCCATGTTCCTTCCTTTGCCCTTTATGTTCCGGGGTAGCGGTAACCCTTTCGGACAATCCCGCTGAAAGAATTTGATCTTTACATATAATTTATGCATAAAAAATATTGTAAAACGTTTTAAAAGAGTAAGTGTGGAGTTTCTTGCCCATTCTTCTACATACAAAAACTACCTTTTGGAAGGGGCGACTAGAATCAATTCTCGCTCGCATCCGTCGTCCGTCCGCCGGAACAAGACCAACAGGAAAGTCAGCACTGAAAGTGATTCACGCTGAGATACTGTGGACACTGTGTTCTGTGTACCACGTACGTTTGTGACATTTAAATTTTTGACTTTCAGAAGTGCTTTTTATGTGCCCATTTGAAATAAAAGCTTTGACTTTGATGTGCCATATCAATGGTCCCGTATCAACATTACTCGAAAGAAGAGAGAGAGAGAGACAGTAAAACATCAACAACTCCGGACTTAATATCATTTTACGACTGCACCTACTCCCTCTCATTAAATCTTCATTGTATGTAACGACCTGTGGGGGTTAGGGGCGCTAACGTTGATTTACAGCCTGATATCATAAAGCGCCGTTGAAATGCCACGATCATTATTTTTTTATAATTAAGTACTACCACTCTTTTTGAGTGTAATAATTGGACTGGTATCTACCACACCCATCACGATCTATATTCCTTTATACAGAATGTGAAAGCATTTATTGTGAAACTTCATGTTCATGACAATACACAAATAAATCGATATCGCTGAGGTTATTTATGAAGGGCATTTCAGGCTAGGGTTAATTAGGAAGGCCGGTTCAAGTTTACTTCCAATACTTTTTCATACGTCATGATTCTACATGAAAAATACAGGGTAGTAAGGAGACATCGACGAACAACCAACCATGGATTCAGAACATGATCCTGAACGCCCCAGCGTTGAAATTTTTCATCGGTTATCCTAATATCCTACTAATATTATAAACGTGAAAGTTTTTATGGATGGATGGATGGATGGATGTTTGTTACTCTTTCACGCAAAAACTATTCAATGGATTTGGATGAAATTTGGCACACAGATGTTTTATAACCGGGATTAAAACAGGATACTTTTTATCCCGATATTTCCACGGGATCGATACTTATGCGGGTGAAACCGTGGGGCGCAGTTAATAAAAAATTTGTTGTTCCATACATTTTGACCACGTAGGTATTGCACTTTTCTATGAAACAAGTTTTTTTTTAATAACCGCCGAAAAATTTTAACGCAGCGGGGTTCAGAATCATGTGCTGAATTCGTGGTTTTAGTTTGTGCGTCGATGTCTCTGCCAGCCTGTAAGTATACGGAAACTTAACTGGCGCCTTTTAACCATGGCCTTCCTGGGTGACAGCCTCAGGAAGGCCGATTTGACAACTGACTACGGCAATAAGTAGCTGTTGGTTAACATCAGAAAACAGTTGGAGAGCTAAGAACTCTTGCATCGCAGGTCCTGTATAAATATCTGTGGTTCAGGTCTACGGGTGCTTTTAAACAACAACTGTCCTAGAATACTGTGAAGATCTGTGTCTTCATTTTTGTGAAGATAAGGATAGTGTATTTTAAAGGCTGGGGTATAATCAGCCTATAATGTTCCCACTGCTGGATGTGTCCCAGCAGTCTCCTCTCTGTGAGAGGGAACGGGCCGTAATCCACCACGCGGGCTCAGTGCGGATTGGTAGAAGTCACACATCACGACTTACAACTACATAGTAAGTCGCGACCGTTACCGGCCACTGCTCTGCTGGGCCACCACTGCTCTCTGCTGTAGCAGTAAGGTGGTATTCTGACTACCGCAGAAACCGTTACAGTAAACAATCCAACCATTATTTACATACTATTGATTTAGTAGTACAAACTGTAAGCACTCTGGTGATGAGCCCCGCCTATTTCGCAAATAGGCGAGCGACAGGGAGCGGCCGATCGTAAACGTAACACGGTCAGGCCTCACTTAGGTCAATAACTCTTGTGTTTTATAAGTAACACAAAGCTTTTATTACAGGTTGCGTTTTTGACCAAAGCCAAACTGTGGGAAATATAGATTGGTGCACAAAGAAGTTAGTAATGAGTTCCATTTTATTTATTACTTTTGATAAAACAATAAATATTATGGAGGTAATTACAAAAACATTCTTCGAGACATAGATGGAACCGCGAAAAAAAGAACTGTCTTCAATTCCAGAAACCAGTACTATCCAAAATATGTTCAAATTGTGGTGCAATTATTAGATAGTTCCATCTACATATCCAAGAGATCTTTTTTGTCATTTTTACATCAAAATTACAGTGTGTCTTGCCTTCCTCTTCCGAGATGGTGGTCGTAAAAGTGGAGTAGGATAGGAGCGATAAAGTATCACGACGCGAATAAGTGTCGCATCTCACCCTTACCTAACATTTTACGATCAGGAATCCTTTTGTAGAGTTGTGCTATCTTTCAAGGTCGCTTGTTATTATAACAGACTAAATCCAGTGCGGTCGTTTAAAATTCATGAATAGAACACGAAGAAAGGCAATCAATACGATGCAGCCAGTTGCTACCCTATCTATTTTTATAGAAACCGATTTAATTACGAGTCACAGTCAGGTGTGACTCATACACTATGCAGACTTATTTATGTCATTGCCATTCTTAATAAGCCTGTCGCACAGCCGCTTGGTATTAAGCAGCTTCCGTCATCCGTCTAGATGACATTCGCCACATGGCAGCCATGCTGGGGGAACGTTCAGAGTCAAAATTAGCCTCAAATTAGACATTTACGAAGTAACTTTAATTGTTGTTTTACCCAAGGGTATAAATCTGACGATAAATGTCTGGCAAAAAATGTCGAGGAGAGCCGACGTCAAATGGAAAGAAATAAGGCTGTCAGAGAAGAAGTCGATAAAAATCTGATCGAACAGGATGCGTGATACACAGTCCAAAGTTGCAAAAATCTGGTCGTAAAGCAAACATTGGCGATAGTTTGTGAACACGAAACAAATTAAAGAAGAAGTGAACAATAAAATTGTCACACGTCCTGTTCCTTCTTAGCCAATAAAATCCGACATAAACTTCAATCGTAGACAGCACAATAAGTGCACCACTGGACACACGAGCAGGCACGACACCGGACGGTATAATGCGTTCTGACTGCTCTGAGTCAGGCATTGTAAACAAATCTGTCTGTTACCGTGATAAGAGAATCGACCTACAGGCTCGCAGGCACCCGCACTTAGTCATCGCTCGTGACTCTACCTATACGTGATTAATTAACCAAGTGGAAGAACTTGATGGTGAAATTAACACGTTGAATAAATTGTGTCATTAATTTCTCGAGGTAAAGTGATTGTAAAATAATCTTCCTGAGTGCTCCATGCGGTTTGTTGCAGAATGAGGCCGTGAAGTTCGAATTACTTGGTAGTTTAGATGGACAAACAGATATGGTATTCAGTTTCTAAGCAATAATAGAATTCCTTACAAATAACTAACCGAATAATAGTTTTCAGAACAATTCCCTATCGGGACTTTATCTCACAAATAGTCGCGACATAAAAGGACCCTATTGAATGAATTCATGAATTATGCATGTGCGAGACATAAAGTTCGGGACGGGACAACTTTATGTCGATAAACCCGTAAATGGAGATTAAATCTAGCCGTATTTGTTCTCCTGGCGAGCTGCCAGCAACTGAACAAGTGTCAACAGTGTTCCATTATTACTGTAAACACTCCTTCACGTGAAACACGAGTAATGTCTCCCAACCACCCTCTTCGGGATAGCCAGTTGAATAAACACGAAATAATAACACATTAATACCTCGCCTCCTTCATTCATTTTTCAGTGTCGCCGACAATCTGCGTGCACTACACTAAAACATATTTACACACATTCACTTGGCACACGCACTAAATATTCGGCATAATTTAAAAAACACTAATGCACAGAACTCGTGTGCATTGCTAAAAATCTACACACCATTGAGTAATACGTGAATACGTGAATCAAGGCCGGGCAAATAAAAATGTATTTCTGGACCAGTGTTATGGATTCCCGTCGGCTGCGCTTACGCCATTCGGAGCATTACATCACGGACGAGAGGTCTATTTGGTTCGCGGATAAATCAACTGCTGCATCGCGGATTACTTGTGATTAACCACGGTTAGGAGTATTTTCTGCGTTGGAAATAATATTTTTGCTAGTAAGAACTTCAGTACAACATGTAGTTGTAGTGTGCTGAGTAGGGGCGTCTCGCGCGCACTGTTCCGAGGGTCCACGGATGATTCACGTCAATTGCTCCCATTTCATTAAACCGAGCGTAGGCATGCTGTCAGATGTGTCTCGGGAAAATTGTTAAATGAGATAATGAGAAGCTCGTCATAACTTAAAATTCAACTGCTGTACAGCACGGCCATGTGCAGTTTGTGAGTGTGCAATTTACCACCGGCTATAATTTGAAAAGGTACTTTTAGTTTTCCCTTATCAGTTGCAGCCTTGCAGCATTACTCACACTATCAGTAATAGGTATTAATTTGCACAGTGTAAGTACACGTATCGTCATTTTATGCGTACTACTTATAGATCTGAAGATATAATTTACAAACAAATCTACTTATAAAATATATTATTTATCTAGATACCTATTTTAGTTAAACATAAAACGGCAATCCGCCAATTACATTAGCTAAAGATAAAATTAGACAAAAATTCATATTCATACACTCATTATTAATGAGTGTATGAATTTTTGTCTTATTTTATATTTTATAAGGCTTTACAAAAATAAAAATAAATATATAATGAGTCATTATATATTATTTATTTATTTACTTTTGTAAAACCTTTAAAAACCTTATCAGTCCTTACTTACTCACCTTCAATTAGACTCAGTTAATAAGTTTGCGGAACAAAATCGATAAGACGTCATATCGCGTATGATTCAGATTTATAATGATTTTTTATGATTGTTTACTAGCTTCTAAAACAATATAAATAATATTCCTCCTCCTTTTCCAAGACCGAAAACGCGCCATCGACGTGCGTTAAGAAAAGACCGTGTGAAATAATGCCCTAAATTAACACAAAAAAACTGCTATTTTTTCGGATCGTTCGAGTGGTGGGAAGATAACATTGACCAAGAGCCACATGATATTGTTTTGCTATTGAATTTTGACCCTTATTCAAAAGCGGCTAAAGTTGAGTTTTAATTTTATCAAAATAGTATCTTCTTCCTTTGTGCGTTTTATGAAAAAGAAGTTTTAAATATAATACCTGTTTAGATTCACTCTCCAGCTCCAGGATCTGAAGGGTGAGGGAGCTCTCCATAGCAGCGGACTCGTTGAGGAGAGCATTTTCTTGCTCTATTCCACTCCGGGTCGTTACTTTCTGTGTTGTGTCTAGTTTCATAAGCGCCTGGTGACAAGAAAACGTATGTTTTAAGGTTTTGATTTTTGTTCATGTTGTTTAGTTTTACAACAATCCTATAAGTTAATCTAGGAAATCAAGTCTATCTGTGTACTTGATATCATCAAAATCTGTTCAGCTTTTTATGAGTGACGGTATATCAAGTCAACATAAACTTTTACATGTTTATTATAAATATGGAGAAATAATTAAAATTATAACTGACCACAGTGACCGCCTTACTTTATTGCGTTGATATGACTATGTTTAGTGTTGAGGCTCTAATTTCAGGAACATAACATAAGATTATAATCAGTGATCGGATAATCGGATGCATATTTACTTAAAGTTCATTTTTGGTTAGGAAATTATGGAAGCGGCTTCTTAAAACATATTTTTTTAAATATAAATCCCGGGATTCCAGAAAATTCGGCAATGCGAAACTAGTCTGTAACATGGTGAAGAAACGTCGTCTTTAGCATGTGGTATTTATTAAAAAGAAAAAACAGGGGGATTACATAAATTATTTCGACACAAAAGTGCATTCCTTAATATTATCCAACACCTTAAACTAAGTAAATATTCCTACACCCGATTTGATTCTATAGTAAAAAAACCAAACTTGTTGATTCCGAATTCGCGGGATTTTTTCGATACAAAAGTGCATTCCATAATAACCAACACCAACATTTTAGGTAAATATGCATCCGATTATCCGATCACTGATTATAATCCATGTATTGTAGTTTCCAATACTAACTTAAAAAAAGTGTTCAGTACGTTACGTTTCAGTGTTGCAAAAAAAAAACATGTTTCTTGTATGGACACAAATAATAAAGCTGAAAATGAAAGCGGGTATTTTACTGTACTCGAAAAAAACTTCTAAAATAGTTTCTAGATTAAATTCTAATTTTCACAGTATGTCTACAAGGCAAAAAAATATTTTTACAGACATTTCTATTTTCTTACTAATGGGGAATATTAATGTAAGATTAATATAAATATTCATTAATGCCACTTCATTCAAATTGCAATAAAATAAGTCATTACCTTAATTAGAATTTATAATTTTGCTAAAACTATTTTTTTAATAATGGCTCATGGTTTTACAAATTAATCTCCCATACAGCAGGTAAAATAATGTATAGCTAATTATACTACACACATAATCAGTTTCAAGTAGTTTTTAACTATTTTCCTGAAAGCAAAGCAGTGTCAATTACAATAGTCCGACATGAATTTAATTAATATGGTATGCACTGATAATCAGAAAACTGTGAGAGTTTGTTTATGAACCAAAGAAATATTCAACTTGTTTCAGGTAAAATATTAATAGCTGTAAGTATATTTTCTTTTTTTTCTTAGCTTCATGCCGTCTGTTGGGACCGGTTAACTCAAAGCTGTAATGACCCTTTCTTTAAAAGGCCAGACATGGCCCTCATTATTGGACTGGCATAAAATCCTAATAATATAATGTTAGGACTTAAAAAGAGACCAAAAGCTCTGTTTCGGTGTATCTTCTCGGGGAACAGAGCTAGGAAATGCCGGTGCCATGTAGTTTTGAAATATTGACCAATAAAATATTGGCATGTAAAAGTGTCTCAAAATATTTAGGGCTGATTTTTCAATCATCTGATAACTTTATTCGAGGAATAATTTTGAAATTTTGATTGTTATTTCATACAAAAACTGTCAAACGTCAATTTTATTCCTCAAATAAAAGTTATCTGGCGATGGAAAATCAGCCCTTAGATTACATAAATAAACATTTCATTTCATAGAAGAAGAAGAAATATATTATTATAAGATCAGTTTTAAGAATATTATTATATTCCGCATACTTATTGTTGTATAGATCGACAGAAGTTTTACAATAAAAATAACTTTGAACCAGTATAAAAATTATATTACAACCCTTTTTTTATAGTCAAATAGAAACTAGTTTAATTAATAGTAATTCCATAGAAAGACATTAAAGAATTTGTATGTAACATAATTCATAAAGTAATACAATTCCATAAAACTTTCTCATTCAGTAAAAGTATTCCTACACTTTGGTAACAAAGTTTTGTCTAACTTTTCTGAATGGTAAATAAGAAAGTAGCAATAACTAATCTGATATTGATGTAGCAATAACACTTATGTACAATATATGCTGAATACAAGAAGATGAAATAGCTAACTGTTTCAGTGTATGTAGGTTATACTCATAATTTTCACTTGCGACTTTTGAAAGTAGTGCATAATATGAATTGTTTAAAGACGGATTAAAATGTCCGTTTCGGCACGTTTTAATGTACCCATTAATGCATGAAGAGTGAAATGAGGAGAATGTAGGCCACTAACCTCTTGTGTGATTTCCAGGTCGTGTTTGGTGTTCTCGTACAGGCTCTCGAGTTCGTCGCATCTTTGTTGCAGGGAGCTCTTTTCCTCCAGCAGCACCAGGCCCAGTTGCGCCGACTGGATCTTCTCGCTGCTGGCTTGATCGAGCTCGCGGCCAAGCCTCTCGATCTCCGCCTTCAGCTCCGCGATCGATAAATCGCTTTGAGCCGCGGCTGCCATCGTGTGACAGTTAGACGGCTAGATATTAAATCTTCATAAACAAAGTAAATAATCTCAGAAAAACAACTTTATAAAACGTGTAAAATCAATTGTTTCTACATTCTCTCAAAGGTAAAACGTCTTGACAGCCCATTTCAGTGTTGTCAATGCAATGATGTTGACTGGTTGACTCTGACACCGACCGATGTCACGTAAATAAATAAATAAACTACCACAGAAAAATATATTTTTGATTTGCAAATTATAAATTATATAAACATGATAATTAGAGATTTATCATGAATTATATTTCTCAACTAATAGCACTAGTAGACATTATTTTTCTTTGGTAATTGATTATTTGAACAAATCGGAACTCCCGAGTTGGTATTCATATTTTTACTACTGGCAACACGAGAAAACAGACAAAAAAATTAAGAACCAACTGAGGCAAATGCATTGAATTTTAATGCCAAAAACTATAAAAAAAGAGAATTACTCATTCAGCTTACAGCCGAGCTACAAAGAATCATCAGTGCATAGCTATATAGTCTTGACTTATTATTACCTAACTGTTTTTGTTAGATTCCGACTGTAGCGGAAAGAGTCGACAGCCTATTTACCTTGAACTTTATTGCATTACTGCTCAACCTTGAGGTAAATAGATAGACTATAATCGTAATAGAAGCTATTTCAATTTCTTTTTTTTTGCCTAAAGGTTGACTAGTAGCTAGTGCTGTCTCACAGATGGACCATTATCGCTGTCCACTGCTGGACATAGGTTTCATCCTAGCAGCGCAACAGGCACAGCCTGCCGGGTCAGCGGGATTGTCCGAAAGGGTTACTGCTACCCTGGAACACAAAGGGCAAAGGAAGGAACATGGGTGGGTTTTAGTCAGTAAGAGTCTGACACTCCCTTCCGCTCCACCCAGAGCGGGATGATTTCCCATCCGGAAAAAAAAACAAAGCTATGTGCCTTCCAGTTTCCGGTCCAGCCCCGTACTTTTTGGTCTGGTAAATGGTGCAACTAAAAGCCAATCTTCGTTTAGGGTTTTGCAGAAAAAATTAAACAAAGACTAGAAAGTGTTATTTACTTTTTATTTTTTAAACACCAAATTGACAATAATTACAAATTTTGTTATAAAAATTACAACGACGAACATCCAAATCAAATTAAGGTGAGGGATGATAACCGGATTTTATGTAAAAAAATGGGGCTTAAACACTGATGCACAGCTTTCTGAGAGCTATTCAGTGTGGAAACACCATAATGGTATCTAATAATTCCAAACATAATATTGCATTTAATAAATGCAATATTATGCATTGCATTTAAAATAATTTGCTAGTATCGTACCTAATTGAAAATGTTAAATTATCTTTTGATAATGACAGGATATAATAACACTGTAACAAATAAGGAATTAAACAAGGTTTGAACGCAACAAAGAAGATTATGAACGACTCTATAACACCTCTAGCAAATAACCGAAGCGCAAGCGCATCTAGTCTTGAGTTCTTGACAGACTCTAGAAGTAGGTAGAACGAAAATCCTCTCTCTCCGAAAACTGGTGGATACATTGGGGCCAGGGGCCAGCCTATGTTTTAGCTAGAATCTAAGGCAAAAATCAACATACCTACTATCCGGCTGTCGAAAGAATGCGTCCCTGGCACCTGTCAGTGCGACAATTCTAGTAATTAGTAAAGATCAGATTCGCAAAACACATATTCGTTTGTACGAAACTGACAGGTGTCAAGAACGCATTCTCTCGACGTCCGAACTGTAGGTGTTGAAGACTTTCCACATCTTTGTTACGTTCAAACCCACCTCTCATAAATAAGTAAAGAATAATAATGTATTTTGCATATTAATATCGAACCAAAAAATATTGTCTCTCTAAACTATGTTAGCACCGGTATGAATATCAGATGACAACATGAAAAAATAACGATGATTCCCCAGTAAATTCGCTTACACTCATTTAATAATTGACCTAATTATCATACTAATCTTACTGTAAAAGGAATGCAGACATATTATTGCTATTTTAATTCACAAAGACAATTTTGGAATGACTTATTTTAATTCCACAGTAAGTCGACATTACTAGATTTATCTTCGAATTTTCACAATACTAACATAATAACTATCTAAATTATAAAACACAGTGAAAACGCCATTATTTTTTTTTTTGGTCTGTGTTGGATTTACCAATTAGCCAAGAAAAACAGAGTTCGGTTTTTAAATTACAAACGCGAAGGCTACGGTCTCTTGTAAACGTCACATGCTACCGTCAGCGTGCGGTGACGTCAAGATGGATGACCGACACGCCGCCCCGGTTGCCAAAACATTCGTTGCCGCCGACGCACTTGGCGGTCGCGGGCGGCGGGCGGCGTGCGAGCGAGACAACGCCCGTGTGTTTGTTTATAAGCACAGCATTCGGCCGTGTGGTCAGATAGACCCCAGCCCTTAAGTGAAACGGGAATAAATCAAAAAACCAATTAATCGAGGTTAGAATCTAGGAGGCTGCTGTGAAACATTTCAGTTTCCTCAGTCAGGCACAGGGGTAAACCCACCACTGAACCCAATTTAGATTGATTGGAGCTGATTTATAATAATAATAAGTGATAAATAAATATTGGCGTTTACAACATGTTTCCATATACATACATTATCTAACTAAATAATATCATTTGAAGAAAAAAAAAAAACTTAAAATTAAAGATGACTATGAAGATGTTACACTTATAAAATAAAAATTTGTAAATTTTTATTATGGTCACAACAAAATCCAATATTTTGTACTAATCGGCATTTTAAACATTAATAAGATATGAAAATAATTATAATTTATTTTGGGGGGATACTATTATGAAAAATTGGCACCGAGATGGCGGGAAACGATTTAAAGCTGAGCGTCTACTGTTTGTAGCGCCATTTTGTTTTTCGTACTGGTTGATTTTTGTAACAAGCACAAACGTCGTATTGCTAGCATACAAAATGCACTTCTTCATAATGAAGTGATTATTTTTATATGCTTTTCATGAGTCCTTCTTCCAGTATGGTTTTCTGAACTCATAATTGTAACTCTTTTAAATCTGTACAAATAGTGAGAAGGCTGTTATTTCTTTCAATTAAAACAATTTGTCACAGCAACATGTGAAAAGAACCTAAGTAAAATAAGTTTTACAAAGTATTGTTGTGAGCAAAAATTAAACTTTGAGATTATAAGTTGAGCAACACAAAATAAATTTATCGCATCACTAAAATGAGCAAAATACGTTACAACACTACAATGTTATTGCTGTTCTCATGGACGATATAAATGTGAATTATAATTTATTTTAAATTAAATAATTAAAAATATTGTTAATTTTTTTAATCTACATCTACTTGTACTGTTAGTATTTAAAAGTTAGATCTAAGGTTAAGACTGAGGCATCGAGTGCGAGATAGGTGGCGGTACTATCGACATGGTTGAAATTATATCAAAACTTTGTGAAATACTGTTGTATATAGCATTTAATTATAATAAGTTAGGAAAAGAGACACCTTATAGTAGAATCAAACTGGATTTTAGTAGCCTTGATCCAAGGATAGTGGGTGTTGACTGCACTCGAAGCCCAAATCTCTTTGTAATTAGATCGTTAGAGGCTGCCCCAGAACCTAATCCTTGTATTCAAGAAAATTTTATCATTTTTATTTACTAATTTTAATTTCACTACCAGAAATATTGTTAATAGGAAACACATCGAATCTTATTTAACTACTAGCCTGTATAACATTTCAACGAATAAAT
Organism: Apamea monoglypha; assembly: GCA_911387795.2. Classification (NCBI taxonomy): domain Eukaryota; kingdom Metazoa; phylum Arthropoda; class Insecta; order Lepidoptera; family Noctuidae; genus Apamea; species Apamea monoglypha. Next base: position 5,024,355 of record OU426931.1, read on the forward strand.
TCTGTTTATTTGGCAGAGGAGCGATCTAAAGAGTTGCCATTTGATGGTTTTGACACTGCCATAGACAAGAAAACTCCTGTGGTGTGTACCTTTATGGGTATTTTACTGGGGTACAGATAATTTTGAAATGTTTTTACTCAGTATCCTAATTGCCTAAAACACTATCAATGTCAATCTGAATCTTTATGAAGGATATTGCTAATCCATTGCATGTTGGAAAGTTTTTTCTGCTCAACAACGTAAATAACGCAATGAACGTTGTTGAACTGTCAAAATAAAACCCATTGCTACTGATAGCATTACGCAATTACCCGGCAGTACCTATAAGATGGAATGAAGATATTTTTCCTTTGAAAGTTTTCTCGCCTTTAGCATCGTATCTAACATAATTCTACCTAATATTCACTATATATAACTCACTACTTATACACCAAACAATGATATAATATTAAACAATAAATTGATACTAATATCGTCCGGGAAGTCTAACCCATAGACATAATATCTACGAACACACTATCTGCTTCAATTTCCAAATAAAATATGAGATAATTTAATATTAACTACTAAATTAATACTAATACTTATTTATCTATAAGTACAATAATGAATATTCAAATAGATAATAGTGAAATTAGTCTAATTTAGAGTCCATGGCCTAGAGAAAAAATAGGATGTGGGAGGAGCAAACCAAAGAGGTGCTTTTGATAAGGTTACGGCAAGCTAGCGTTGTCCAATCAAAACTATGGTATAAAAATATGACCCCGACCAAAAACGGAACGAGGCATCATCTTGTATTTAAATATTTTATCCTCATCTCTAGACCCCGACCTCAACAACTGATTGATAGAAATAAATTATTAAACATTACACATAGACTAGACAAGTAAATAATGAATTCATTTACATAAATAAATATTGAGATGTATACATTAATCAGCACCAAAAAGTATCATAATATTCATCATATTTTCATAAGGTTGAAAAAGTCACTTACTATTAAGATTCATTTAATTTTACCTAATTATTTACAAAACAAGATAGAACATCGATTAGGAAACACGTCGAGACGAAGGTGAAAAATTTTAATTTACAAGAAAGTTTCTAGAGTACGAAAGTACGAAATGTATTATATGAATAATATTTAATTCTTAGTTTTTACGAATACCTAATAGTAATATCTCGACTGACGTCTACTATACTAATTCTACCGTTTGTAAAAGAAAATTCAGGTTCAACAAAATTTGTAAGACGTGATAAAAAAGTTACGTCCGGAAAAGAATTGCCAGAGTTGCCAGTATCAAGTTTGCACAACATAAAAACTTTCGCTTTGATTGCCGCCCCGGGCCCTCATGCCCTACGGAGTCCCCAATAAAAGTTGATACTGACACTAATCTTTTCACTTACACTACACCCACCTTATTAATACACTCGGAGTAAAGTTACACCAAATTCGAAAAATTACGGTCAAACTGCCGTAACTTGCGCACGAGTTCACCAAAATTTAATCAACCATTTAACCGTTGCTTAAGAACTGTTCTGTAATCGGTTGATTAAATAACCTGGTTGCTTGTTTTTTCTTTAGAAATAAGCATCACCTTTGTACGTACTTTTCCGTTCCTTTCTTCTTGCCTGTTTATATGTGTGTGCACAATCGGTTAAATAATAGTAGATTATGCACCGAGGGGCTAAAGTTGTGTCTTATGTCACGGGCGTCATATTGAATCTCGAGCGCAATGAAGGATTCGGGATTTAACTCCCGAGCGCAGCGAGGGAGTTAACAGTTTTACTCACGAGCGAAGCGAGGGAGTTAATACAAGAATCCTGAATGCAGCGAGGGATTCAAGCTAGCCCAAGGCAAAGACACCTTTAGCCCAGAGGAGGATACTCTACTTTTTACACCTACTGTGAGAAAATAATAGTACGAAAAACAAAGTATTTATTAAATAAACAAACAGTAAGAATAACATATTTAGAACTAGTTAGATAAATAAATATAAATTTAAAGTTTAAATGCCAAAAGTTCGCGCTTTTATTGCGTCTACCAATAAGTAGCCAAGACACGATCAATTCGATTTTCAAAAAAAAAGTCTTCTACGGTTTTGTCGTGTGTGTCTATTGATATCACTCTCATGGAAGTGGCGTTTGTGTAAACTAAGCTTTATACAGGGCTGGTAGAATGGTTTTGGATGATTGGCTGTATGCATTTTAAATTTAGAACGTCATTGGAGACGCTCGTGAAAATAGAGTATTTTTGATAAAATGTGATAAATCGACTGTAGTATAGATAGGTTTTATTATTTATTTATTTATTCACAAAATCCACAGCAATCTTTGAGCAGTTTACTTAAAATAAATTAACTAATGTTACAGCCAATTACTATTACGGTATTACGGCGCGGTACGGTATTTGTTATTATTAATGCCAGTTTTAATGTTATTCCATTCCTTTTAAAAAATGGTTTGTAGTTATCTAATTATTCTTACAATATTATGTCTTCGAAAACATGGCAACGATATGAAGAAGCAGTCGTTATGATTTTGTAGGAAATCGAGAATATCATCCACGCGTAGTAAGGGTATCGAGAATAGCTTTCCTCTTTCTGGCACCAAAGGGTGTTTGTTAGTACTATACTGCCAATTTAGCTGAGCATGTGAGATTCCAAATTCAAATCACATTATTGACCAGCGGGTCATAATGAAATCCAGTACAACATTATTGACCGGCTGTGCCCCCGGCCACTAATGACTCACTTTAGGTTAAGGTTGCTCGACATATAATTTGACATTTTCGAGCAGGTGGTGTGAAAATAAATTTAGGTGAACTTGTGCCTTACTGGTGTTTAACTGAACTCCGAGTTTCATATAAAAAAGACTGCCAAAGATGTTTACATAACCACACATCCAGTAGACACGTCATCACGCGAGGGCGCAGGTGGGCGGGGCGGAGACACCGTTACGGAGGGCGTAGGCTCCGCCCCCCCTGACTCCTTCCTCCCCGCTTGCTTTGACACCTCAGCCTTTTGCGGCGGAGGGAGTTTAGCTTCTTGGGTCTGTGGTTTCACCTTCGTCTCCTGACCTAAGGAACTGGTGCTGGCGGTACGTACTCGGGATTTGGACATTGAGAGGCGTCGCTCTCGAGTGTTGATGATTGATGTGAGGAAGGGGATCTGGTTGCTGATCGCCATCATGAAGGGTTTGTAGCCGAGGCTGGAAATAAAAGTGTGTTGTGAAAGTTTATGTAGTCGCTCCATTTAAAATACTGGTATTCAGTTGCATCCGGTTAGACTGGAAGCCGACCCCAATATAGTTGGAAAAAGGCTAGGCAGATTGATTGCAACATGAGAATTATTATTGGTAGGTTGGATTGGTGAAGTTTATGTAAGCAAACGGTAATATGATATTGGTTTACTCGGTTATCATAATAAATTGTTAAAAAGTCCTGGGGACATGACTTTAAATATGTATCTTTTAGACGGAAATCTTTCTTGCATCGTTATGACTTTCGATAAAACGAATATTAGTGACAGCGGAATCTACAGAAGTACAATTTGTTTAACATCTCTTGTAGCTATTTCAAATTTTAGTTAGCAGACACTCGGTATAAATAACAGTTCTCTGCTATCTGATCACGCTTGAGCGTATAAAGGATAAAACGCATGCAATACAGACATACCACTCGGCATCTGTCCACGCGCATATATCCTGCAGCGTCCTGCGCAGCCGTCGAACTGCGTCAAGACTGACGTCATTGCCGCGCGCCGCGTTCGTAGTCCGTAGCACGGCGAGCGCATCGCGTAGCACTACCGCTACGATTACTGCCCATTCTACGCAGCTTGCTTCCGTCATTAGTTGTAGGTAGTATCTGTAAATTGCAATAAAAAACTGTGTACCGTCTGTTCCAATCATTATAAATAAATCTAATCTTCTTATTCTGAATTAATTTGTATTATGTCAAGGATATACTTAACATAATATAAAATATTAATTGACATTTTTGAGATATAGTCTGTCAATGAGTATTGGTTAGGCCATTTTTTTTTACCATATGACTGACCTGAGCTGCACGTGAGAAGTATGCGAGCCCCGCTCGGCCTGGTGGTGGTGCAGCCGCTCCATGAGCGCGGCGTAGCGCCGCTCCTCGCCCGCGCCCAGCGCCTCGCCGCCCCACGCCACGCCGCCGCCCTCGGCCACGCTGCCTTCGCCCGCAGAACTGACGGAAATATATTATCGAATAAGGAAATGCGTTGGATGTAAGACACGTCTTGAAAGTGGTCTATACTCAAGTAAAGGAAGTGAATGTGGAATTCTCACGCTCTGTTCAAATGATAACAAATTTTACTGGCAATTTAGTACTTTATATAATAAATACATGATGACATCGATGCACAAACTGTTTCCAGGAATTAAGTACATGATTGTTGACCCCCCAGAGGAGCAACATCATGTCGATAAAAAAATATCTGCTGTTTCATACAAAAGTGCAATACACGGTCAAAACATATGGAACAGCTGATATTTTTTTAATTACCGACCAAAAATAATAAAAGACAGAAGTTCAGAAATGTTTAAATCAAGATTTCTGTAAGAAAACAGTTGAGACATAGTGAGTGTTTTTACGGTGCACTGTTTTAAAACCGCTAGATTTAAGTTACGAGGTAATCGAATAAGGTCTTTAACCCCTCACCATCATTTTCACCCGGAATCACCCCATCGCATACGTGGAAGGCATATGCCTTCCATTTTTCTGCGGTTCCGTGCGTCCCTCATCCAGTTGTTTCCCGCGACTTTGACGATATCATCAACCCAACACGCTTTAGAACGGCACTGGTTTCTTTGGCCGAAAGTCCTACCACGCACTAATTCGTCTTAGCTCTGCCTAATACCACGTATTAGGTTGCTTACTAAATGTATTTTCTTCTTACCTAACAGGTCCTGGTGATACAGGTACTGCTCCAGTCATCAAAGGTAGCGCAGCGCGAAGTGGTAGGCTCATGTAACCACTGTCACCGCATAAACTGTCCGACTCAGCTGATGGTGTATATGAACCTGAATTTTTTTTTATTTTTTTTATTTTGTAATATGGGATACATTGAAGGACGAGAAATTATCGTGATAGTGATCAATGCTCGTTCTTTTTTAACACGTAAGGGCGTGTTAGTGACTTTAGAATATTAAGTTCAGATTTTCTTTTATTTAAGGGCTGATTTTTCCATCGCCAGACAACTTTTATTCGAGGAATAAAATTGACGTTTGACAGTTTTTTGTATGAAATAACTGTCAAAATTTTAAAATCCTAAGTATAATTTACTGGCTTAAAAGTACCAAGTTAATTGGAGATTCTTGCGCGTTCTTCTTAATAGAGATTTACGTTTTGGAATGGGCAACTAGCTTCTGATTAACTGACCGACTCCTTGACAATTCAAAAGTGTCTGTAAATGGTTTAACTGAAATTATTGCTTTGAGTTTGAGCTTGCTTGTCAATTTTCGGAAAGTCAAAGGAAAAATAGAAAGGTCCCTTTGAACGCCCGCTTGTTGTTTGTTTATTTTTTGGTAGGATGCTTTGGAATAGGATAAAAGTTAACATTACAGTGTTGGATACATTGCCACTAGACCATAGTTGCAATAGTCTTTTATCCTTACGGACCGACGTCGAGTCATAGGACGTTCGGTTGGTCATCAACGATTTATCAAGACTTACTGGTAACAGTGCTGCCCTTCCTCTGTAGATACTGCTCCGTATCGTTAATTACAGGGTACGGCCACGCAAAATCTTCGTGCAGTCTCTTCACACACAGTACCGCACTATCCACCCTAGCTGCTCTCTCCCTCTCTCCGGCTAGCCACGCGACTAAGTGCAGGTCTAGAGCGGCCGCCATCTTGCCTAGCGCGTATAAACGGGCCGTGGATAGGAGGAGACGCGCGTGGCGTTGGATCATCATGTCTATGAAGAATTCTTCGGCTGTACCGCTGTATGAGTCCCTGGTAGAAGAAATAAATATGATTTTTTTTTATTTTGATATTATAATTATGCTAGACAGAGACGGCAATTATAAGCGGTTGCGTTACAGCTTAGTAAGTTACCACCACACCACCATACATAAAGTCTATTAAAATGTCATGTTTCTAATTGGTTATTTCAAGTTAAACAAATATCAACTTTATTGTATTGAAAATTAAGTTGATTTCAGAGTGACTAGTACTATTGAAAAAGTTATAAAAATGTTTGAAATTGTAGCGTGAACTGAACTGTATTGTGTAGGTATTAAAGTTATTTTTCCAATAACTCATATTTATTTACTTTTAGAAATTAAATCACGTTAACAAAGACGAGTTTTTATTTGTGTGTTATTTGTTTGAGTGTTATTTGTTTCATATTAAAACCACCGCCACCCCACTACATACCCCGTACTATTTTGGTCCTTCGAGCCGGATCGCTCCTCGCGTAATTTTGGTAATTCGGAGTTTCGTCGGGCGAGATCAAAACTATCGTAACAAAAAACAGTGTGTAATATTGTGACTTGAATAGCAGCACAGGCAGAGTGCCAACAGAGTAGAATAATAAATATCCTTCAATGTCAACATACTATAACATGCCAGAGTCCATTGAAATAATCAATGGTTGAAGATGAAATTACTCATTTATTAAACCATCTGAAGACGCAGCATCGATGAAATAATGTTCAAGTCAACTCATTAATAAAATGTCAATTAATATCTGTGTCTGTCAGAGCAGTCGGATAGGAAACACCGATCTCATCTAGTTTTAAGACATCAAAAATTTTTGAAGTGTAAGTTTAAAAAAAAAAAAATTCAGGAATAAATATCATTAATAATTTGACATACTATGAGAAAACAATGCTTACTGTTTATGCTGTTTTATGTGCCACTGGTGATGAAACTAACAGTCCGTTCACAGTTATTTTACCTCTGATAGCAGCAACCCAATAGTAACCTTATTGTAACGAGAATAAAGATCACTGATATTGACAGTGATGCCAAATCAGAGGCAAAGCAACTGTGAATGGGCTGTAGTAGTTTTCGCTCCAATGTACGTACCTATCAGCCCTGGCAGGAACCGACTTCTTCCGTTTGACGGCGGCGGTGGCGCGGGCGGGCGGCGCGTGCGGCGGCGGCGCGGGCGGCGGCGGCGCGTGCGCCGGCGGGGACGGCTCGCGGGGCGACACCGTCGTGCTGAAGCTGCGCCCGCGCCCGCCTGCGAGCTGGGGAAGGGAGATATCGTTTACACTAATTAACTATTGTTCAGAAGAACGAACTATTATTACACGATATTTAATGAAAATGTTTTTCTCAAAAAGGCATAACCAATACGCAACTTCAAACCGATTCAAGTCAATCTACATATTAAAATAAAAGCATGCAATATTTTTAACCAGGCTTTTTACCTGCATGCTACCCAATATAACAGACAAGTCCTCGGCATTAGGGCTGACTGTCTGCGACTGGACCACTTGTCCGTACTTCGCTTGAACATTCACCGAATTCCTCGGCGAGTCGACGTCATTGGGATCTATAGAGACAACAATAAAATGTTTAAGCAACCTCGTAATTGCTTTAACCAGATAAGGTTGAACGTTACTTGCACGTCACAAAACTTTAAAGTCTATTAATGTTATAATTAGATATAGTTTTTAACCTTAGTGAAGTTTCAATGTACTGGGAGTTTTTGTCAAAAGTGGTAAGGAAATTACGATGTCAACTATACTATCAGGCATATATCCATATGACATTGTTACCATCGCAGGCAAAACCTGGATGAGGGTGGCACAGAAGCACAGAAGGATTAGCACAAGAAAATGGAGTCCTATGCCCAGTAGTGGGTGATGTCGGGATGTGGATGATAATGTTGATGCTTTCGTAATTGTATTCATCGATTCTTATACACGTTTTTGACAACAGTAAAGTTTCAATTCGTAGTAAAAAAAAGGTTTACCTATAGCTCTCAAGAATCTGACAAGATCCCTGGCGAGATCCCACCTCTCCTGCTGCAACGCAGTATCGAGTAGTTGTGTCGCTAGCTGTCTGCTAACCGTCGAACTTTCCAAGTTCTAATAACAAACATATATATTTAGCATTGAACAATATTTTATTTCAAATAAATAAATAAATATTCAGGCAAACGATATTTATGGTTTAACGATTATTCAGTTACGTCAATATTTTTTTGAGAAAAGATGTTTACTTGTTAGTCGAATCTACACATACTTTAAGCCGGATACTCACTTATGGCTGTAATGTAACATGTAAACGTTACTGTAACTAGTACAGTTACAATTTGGTAGTGAGTACCGGGCTTTAAACAATGATATTAGATTCATTGAATAAATAAAGGAGAGTTAAGGCACTATATCGTGTGTCCAGGCCGTATAGAAAATATCTAAAGCTCTTGCCACATAGCGAAGGCATGGCGAACCAAAAGCGAGGCGAACCGTTTAACATTTGTCAAAGCAGTCTTCTATGCATCACGTCAAGCCAGGAATACACATGTCATGCCAGTAATTTGCACGAAAGTATTTATATTCAAATTTTATTTGTTTCAAATTGACGTTATTTCAATTTAATTGTAATTAGGTTGATTTCAGAGTGACTAGCACTATTGAAAAAGTTATAAAAATGTTTGAAGTTAAGTTAAACTGAAGTTTATTGTGTAGGAATTATAGTTATTTTTCCATAAACTCATATTTGGCGAATATGTCGCGAATTCAGATTATGTAGCTTGCTTACCAATGTCACATACCCATCACTAATCAAAAGTGGTTATGTAAAAATGGCATGCACGCTACTAGTCCTACTGTATTTTTTGTGCAAGTTGCTAACATATTGCATGTTCTTGTATATTCTTGGCTTCAAACAGAAAAGCGAATGCGGAGCGTAGCACATTCAAAAATCGCTTTTGCCACGCAACACTTTCGGTCCACTGTTCTATGTGGCAAAAGCAACAGCTACTTGAGGCTTAAAAGGTACACCCAAACTGTAAGTAAAGAAGAAGTATCGCTACTCTCAACTAAGTACATTTGGTCGAGTCTACGTTCAAGAAGAAATTCGCGTATAGAATCGCACAGTATTGTTTTAATGTACCTTAAACAGCTGCAAGAAGAAAACATAATTAATTCAGAATCATTACATTTTATATTAAAGTAGTTTTTGTCTGAAAACATTGCATATACCTGAAAGAAAGAAGAAAGAAAGAAAGAAAATACGTTTATTTGCGGTACCTGTAGTATGATTAGGTATGACGCGGCTGTGTCAAGCATCTTGCGTTGTAGACATTCTTGGAACAATTCCTTTGGTTTTCCCGCTGCTGAGAATAAATACGCCCATAGTGCTATCTCTGTCTTTCTTGCGCACTGGACTACAGTCTGAAAGAGAAATTGTATTTGTTTGAACTGCTTTGATTCGTTATATTATTTGCTATTGGGATGAAATATAATCGATCTTCAGAGACGCTAGAGGAGAGAAACCTATTATAATTTAATGGACATATAAGTATTTTTTGAGGGGCTTGTGGCTAAGAATTAACAGCTGCACGGTTCGATCGATCAGGTTAAGCTACGCTTGCCAGAGTTGGCTCGTGGATGGGTGACCATCTTTACATACAAATACCCTTCCGTGTCTTGGAAAGCACGTTAACCCGTTAGTCCGGCCTGTCATTCGTGGATATTTGACAGCCCTTGCGGGTCGTCAGAAGCCCGAAGTCTGACAACCAGTCTTATCAAGGGATATCGTATTACCCAATAACTGGGTTGTGGTGGTCATATAGGCAGTCGCTCCGTGTAAAATACTGATATTCAGCTGCTTTCAGTTAGACTGGGAGCCGACGCAAGCATCGTTGGGAAAGGGTAGGAAGATAACAATGATACGTATTTTTTAAAGAATCAATCTTGTTTTTAATCCTGTTTTGAAGAATTGACTATTTGACTGGAAATGCTTAAGATAACGCACTTCAAATAATCCAATTTAGTCCCAGTAATATATATTCATTTGATAAGATGTAATGCGTTTTTTGCATGGCAACGCCTGTCAGTACCACTAATGATTTACATGCCATCCGTCCTACTTGACTAGCAGCATATATAATGGGCTGTTTGTTCACTTGTCTGTTTAACTTGCGCAGTCTTTTATAAATCCATTTGCATACGTTTAGTAGGTGTGAATGTGTGAAGTATGTAAAGCATTTGTTCTACTTACTAGAAAGCAGTTTACAGAAATGATTGCAGGTAAACCAATACGACATACGATTATTGCTAACAATTTTGTTGTTCATTTGAATAATGTTACTAGAGCTCATTTGTCAAGTCAATCTGCCTAGCCTTTTCCAACTATGTTGGGGTCGGCTTTCAGTCCCATCGGATGCAGCTGAATACCATTATATCACATAAACCGACTGCCTGTCTAACCTCTACAACCAAGTTACTAGGTAATACGATACCCTTTAGTAACTGGAACTGGTTGTCAGACTTTCGGGCTTCTGACGACCTGTAGCGACTGCCAAAGATTCACGAATGACAGCCGGGATCAACAGCCTAACGTGCTTTCCGAGGCACAGAGTGGTGTTGGTATGTAAAGATGGTCACCCATCCACGAATCAACCACAGCAGGCGTAGCTTAACCTGGTCGAACGTCCCGTAAGGCTGTTATTACTTAGCCACACGCCCCATTGAACAATTTTTTTTTTATTAATAATAGACCCAAGTTAGATTGATTTAACAGGTACACCAAATAAATAGTTCTAAAAACCGGTTCAAGTCCTTAACACTGTCCATGACAATTATTTTCATCAGAATACATTCAACGTAAAAAAAAAAAATAACATTAAAAGTTCACTCACCTGCAAATAAACAGGAAACTCATGCACGAACTCAATAATCGAGGGCAGCTGCGCATCAGGTATGGGCTCCTTACTCGTAGCCTCTTCTTCCAGCACCTCATGTAGTAGCAGTTCTAGGGAGTGCGGGAAGTATGCTAGTTGTGAGCAAGAGCGCGCTATCTCCCACGCGTGGTAGCCCAAGTTACGACGGAGCAGCTGACGCAGGATTTGGTGGAGGTATACTTGGCTCTGAAAGGAAATAATACATGAAGATATGTAAATGGCTGTACAGGATCAATGATTAAAATTTGAATTTTCGTATCCCTGATAGACAATAGACTACAGTATCATTTTACAGATGATATGCCTTTTTTGTGTGAATAATAGATTTTTTTTCTGGTTTAAACCCTTGCAATATTGAGTCTGTCCATCAGCAACAGTAATCAAATGGACCCTTAAATAATTACTCTCATACTATACTTCTCTTATCGAGTCTTATATCTATCTCATTGTCTACCTATTGGCTTGGACATAAGCAGTGTCCTAATTCACTATGACCACTTAACGATTCCTTGCTTCGAAACCACGCCAATTCCTTAGTTAATCACGACATGTGCTATTATTAATTTATTCTCTATGACACAATGGTGTGGTTTGAACTGTCAACATGTTGTCCGTACGGGTGGTATTTCGATTCCTTGCCGTTAACAAGACACGATATTAACGTGGTTTGCACGTGGTAAGATTTCGCGGGGAATAATACAGAATTGGGGCCCTGAACTGAGAGGTTAGAGCAACTGACAAAAGGGTTAATCCAACAGAAATTTAAACTCTAGTTCCTTAAACATACGGCTGATTTTAGCATACATTAATAAGTCTTGTGGTATTATAGTAAGCTCCGTTTGTCCGTGCGGATTGCACCATATTTCATCAGTTAGCGTTATAGCTTCAGTAAGTGCGTTTATCAATAAGGATATCTGGTGGATGCATCAATTTCAACTATGTCAGGTTAATAACTAGGATATCATTAGTTATTTATGCGTAAATTAGTATGTTACTTGGGAAAGTCTTTGTTATAAATGTTTAAGTGCTATAATTGAATTTGTAATGGAGGAGGCAGGATGCCACTGAAATATATAGGTTTTTAATAAGTTCCTTTCGCTGAATAGGTGTAGTGATACTAGGGATGAAACTTATGCGAATATCTGTAGCACCTTTAATTTTTGTCAGACAAAAATTGACGTGCCAAAATGTTTCTTTTATAATCGGTAATAGTATTGCAAATAAACTTACTGTTCTATTGACAACACAAAATGGCAACGAAAAGACCGAGTTGGAGTCTGAAGCGTACAGCGTTGTGTCGTTCTCAGCTCCGAGTAGGATAGCGTCGTCGAATAAAATTGCTGTCAACAAGAAAACAACTAATGAAACAAAACAAAACGAAAAAAAAAGTTACGAATTGTTGTTTCAGTTTCTAACACCATAAAAATACTTGTAAAACAGGACAGAATAGTAAACTGCTTATTCTTTCTGCCCTATGTTACTTCAGGTCCGCGCAAAATGTTTATCTCTTCTATTCTACCCTGTCAACCACCACGGTACCAAACGAGAATTCTGTAGTAGGAGCTTAGGTACTTACTCAGTGGATAAATATTAAGATGGAACGGCAGCATGATCCTTTTAGCCATAAACGTATGTCTTCCTGAATCAGGATGTCTAGTTGCATCTCTTGGTAGCAGGGGGAGCCATACTCTTGCTCCTAGGGCGCCACACCATAGCCAAAGGGCTCGGGAGAGTTGGGTTTGTGAACCGGTGACACTGCCACAGGACCAGACGCTTTCGACGCAGGATGCGAGAACTGTGGCTGGGAGACAGCTGTAAGCCTGAGGACAATGGGATAAAAGTATATTAGTTTATAACATCCATACAATATTATAAATGCGAAAACAACTCGGTCTGTCGAGTAGACCACGACTTGGGTTAGGATATAGGTACTTTTTTATACCGGTAGTCCGTTCCCGTGCGATAATTTCTGACCTACACGCGTAAGTTGCCCCGGCCTAAAACTAGTCGTACAGGACCGACAGTTGGGGTGACGCCTATTTATAGCAGTGAACGTATTTTTGCCTGATACAATGAAGATGATAGTTATTAAAATTGTCAGTTTATTACAGCTGTTTAGGAGCCAAACAAATGATTAACTATGGCAGTTTTGTTATCAACAAATGCGATGCGATACATTCTGATGTTTTCGTGGCCCTGCGCTGTGCAACAAAAGTCATTAAAATTCTAAAATATTGTTTGACAGGTATCATATTATTTTGTAATTAATATACAAGTGCAGGGCAACCAAGCGGATCCGATCTAGATTATTACGAGTCAAATAAAACATAAGAATTGACTAATAATAACTGTCTTATTATATTATTATTGGCGGATAGTAAAAGATTCAATTTTATGCCATTTAATTGCACGTTTCGGGCACTAAGTTTACACCTTGAGCATAAAATCACTTTATATTATATAAGTTGTAACAGAAAGTTTAGTTCGTGTCCGTTCATGTTGCTGGATTCACTGAACGATTTCAGACTTTATATATTATGCACGCATAGTGTGAATCCTACCTTGAAATCAATAATTACTATCAAGTTCAAGAGCATATAAAACAGGTGCAAAAAGATTGATGCGTAATGTTATACAAGTAATATCTGATAATGGTCACACTGACCGACATCCGTCAGTGGAGCGTGCAATCAACCGGGCGTTTACGATGACCAGACCGCACGCACAGACGCAACTGGAGCAAAACGTCGTATCATTAACGCGTTTAGATCTATTGCAGCAATACAAACGATGCGTAGAAACCTTACATTTAGAAATATTAAGTTATCACGGATGGCAATCATATAAATCATCGGCGCAATTGATCAGTTTCCGATCTGAAGCTAACTGAAAATTTTCGCGCGCTGACTCGCGCGTCCTGCATACCGAGGCATCGAGCCCTCTTTACATATTAACTCGCGTTTTCACTGCCCGAAGGCTGTTCTATGAAAATGAGGAAGCCTGATGCAACTCTGGGTGATTGTTGTTACAGCTAGAGCGAGTGCGCGCCAAACATTCCACATCCGCAACATAGGACATGAAGGTCTAAACCAAGCGCTTATAAATGCCTTCAAAGTGCTGATTGCTAAGCAGTGCGTTTTTGACATCACGTCAGTGCGTCTCCGGCATAATGAATATTTACGTAGCGGTTCGTGTAATCAGTTTTTGCTTTGAATTATCATGTTTTAAGGATATGTTTGTGAAGTGGTGTTTGAATTTTGCAGATATCGTGCCTCCTCGCCTTGACGGCGTCCGTAGCGGCTGACGGACTAGGAGGAGGACTTGTATATGCGCCAGGCCATGCTTCAGTAGATTATTATGTGAGTTTTCCATCCCAAGCTTTATTAAAATAATGCCTTCTTTTATTAATCAGGTATTTATTTCTTGTAGGCATATCCCAGATACGCCTTCGAGTACGCAGTAAAAGACCCCCACACGGGAGACAACAAGGCGCAATGGGAGAAGAGAGACGGAGACACAGTAAAAGGTACCTAATATAATATTTTAACCCAAAAGCTTTTGATATAAACTGTTTGACAATACAACTATTATTTATCTTTTGTTCGCAGGGGCTTACTCACTAGTGGAACCAGACGGCAGTTTAAGAGTCGTAGAATATTGGGCAGACGACAAATCAGGGTTCAACGCTGTAGTGAAGCGCATAGGACCTAACCTGCACCCAGTGTCAATACCAACATCCATTTACAAGGCACCCATTCCAGTATTGGGCCATGCATCGGCCATTGCCCCGATTTCAGTAGGACCAATAGCTAAGTTAGGAGGATTAGCTGGCGCTCCCCTAATATCAGGACCAATCGTCGGTGGAGCTATATCTACCGCCAACCTTGTCAAGCCAATATCGATAGCACCAATCGCACCAATCATTAAGACTCCAATCGTACCAATCGCGCCAATTGCATCATACGGGCCAATAGGACCGATTTCTAAACCATTATTACCTTCATACTCAGGACTCCCAGGTCCTATTTACAAGGCTGGACCAGTATATTCAGCACCTCTGCCTATTTATAAACAAGGACCAATATACCCTGTTCCTCTGCCAAGTCCAATAATCAAGACTGAGCCAATATTGGCCGGAGGCTATGGAGGCTACGGGGGTGGACTTGGAGGAATTGGAGGGTTGAAGGGCATTGGTCTGTCAGGACTTGGCGGATACGGCGGACTGAAGGGCGATGGTCTGATCGGAATTGACGGTATTGGAGGTCTGAAGGGTGAGGGCCTTCTGGCAGGATATGGAGGCATTAAAGGAGGCAGTCTTGTAGGACTTGGAGGAGGTTACGGAGGACTCAAAGGCGATGGACTAATAGAAATTGGTGGATATGGAGGAATTAAAGGCGATGGCTTAATAGGAATTGGTGGATACGGAGGTATTAAAGGGGATGGTCTTGTAGGAATCGGATACGGAGGATTAAAGGGTGATGGTCTAGGATACGGCGGACCCGGTTTGAGTGCAGGTTACATCAAAGCCCCTATCGGTGGCCACGGAACATTAGCTGACATTGGCCACGGCATACTCAACCCGTGGGGCGCGGGCGTACCTTACGGCAAACACTGATTTACTACAAATCTGCTATCTTAGAAAAAACGTCCTAATGCCGCTGTCCATTACTTATTTCTATACTTTGCCTTCAAATGTTCCTGAAGTCCCCTTTAAGAGAGCTTTAAGGTTGGATAAGTCAAGAAACTATTGTACATAAGATATTTAATATTTATGTTGCTAATTATAAGTCAGACTAGCACTAATAAAGCATATACCACCATGTGGTAGTAACTGGTTGTTTTATTGTCCTGTAATTAAATAATTTCGTTACAATGACTTCATTAAAAAGTAAATAATATAAGCCACCATATTTACTTACAAAATAAGTCAACCTTAACAGTAAAGCAAAGTTCAGTCATGTCAAAGAAAAGAAAGAAAGAAAACAAGTTTATTTGCCATATACCACATGACGCAAAGAAAAAAAAAACAAACACGAAATGAACAAATGGGGGACGTGATGTTGGTTGTAACACCACACTCCAGAAATTTATCTCAAGGGGGTGCACTACTAGAAAGAAAACAGAGGGGCTATTCTCGTAATTTTAAGAACGTTTACAGTCTGATGTCAATCTGTCAAAAATACCTATAATTTACCTACATTTTTGACATTTGTTTGTCGCCGAGATGAGTCAGCGACTACATTTTGAACGTTTTACGAGAATTGGCCTTCTGAAAACCTGTAATTATTAATCTAACTATAATCCGGCCAATTGGTAGTTTCCGCTAATTATATAGGTAGTAAACAAGCTTGAATGCACATCTGATCTTTATTTTCCTTTGAATATTTAATTAAAGGAAAAACCAATTTCGTTGTGTAATATTTAGATTGAGATTTAATACACTTGCTCGTTATATTCTATACTTACATATAATGGAATAGTAACGAAGTCTAAACTGTACAGACGCCAGCAGGTCAAGCTTTCGGGTAGCTACCCGAAACTGTCAAATTTTCCCAATCAACCTTGAACCTTAATGCTTTAGCGATAAAGTTGAAAATCTATTAAAGAAATTTGACAGATTGTAGTAGCTTGATGTGCTGGCGTCTGTACATCCAATATGTTTGAAAAAAGTAATTGCTACGAGGTGTGGGAACGAGACCGATGCAGAAAATATAGATTTTGGAATTTTTGTCCTTTTGTCTACATATTTGTTTGGATGTATATTCCATATTGGCGCAAAAACGGCTGAACGGATTTGAACCCCTAGCGTAGAGCTCAGAGGGGATCAGAATCATGTACTGAATTCATGGTAACAGAGGTTGTACGTCGATGTCCGTGCCACTCTGCATAATAAGTTATAACTGTATTTAAACGAGTTGACATGTGGTAGGTTGCTTTTGTTTGTATACTTTTTTAAATAATTAATTTAATCGTATTATACCAATGCCGATTGTGTTATGACAGATTGGACACATGCAAGACTGACAGTGATGGTCGTAAACCACATGATTTTTGTTTTTTTAAAAATTACCCACACTAGGAATTTCTCGTGTATCGTGGGTGCATTTAAAACATTTAAACTCACATACACAAACAGTCAGACCCGGAACAACTACTTGTAGGTTATACAAATATTTGTTCCGTGCGGGAATCTAACCCGCGACACGCAGCGCAGCAGTCAATCGCTTCACCGCTGCGCCAACCGTGTCGTCAAATGATTGACTGTATAATAATGTATATCAATGTAAACACGATTGTTTTTTGTGAGCCTAGTTTATAGAGAAACTTCAGCGAGGGTTCTGTCTGGTGTCTGCCTAGTGAGGTAGGTAAGATGCATGTTCATGCTGGAATCATTTTTCATCAAATCTACTATTTGAACAAAGGGAGACATTGTTTTTTTTTTATAAATAGGAACAACAAAATAGCTATCAATCCACAGGATATAAAAAAAAAATTGTGAAGGATGTTTTGTATCCTTCACAACATTTTTTTTGAAATCCAGCCATTATTAACTTATAACCCTCTTATATAGATAGGTATAGCAAATTTATGTGTACCTAGTATCTAGTACCTTTGAGCCTGAAGGATACTTTCACAGGTAACCCTAAATTCTATGCCAAATACTGAAGCCGCCATACATAACAAAAAAAATATTTGCGCATTAACTGTACTTTTTGCATACATTGGGTCATGTTTCATGTGAATAACGAACCAGTTTGTTGAAACGGGTCGTACTAGTTCTACCATCGTTACACTTATAAAGGACCGTGTTAATGCTGACAACTGAACATTCTGCGTATCACTCACTGACAATATGAAACGATTTTTAATGGTTGGTAATTATTTGGTAATTATAGAGCAGTGGTGGCCCCGTGGTAATGGCCGCGACTTACGAGCTGTAGGTCGTAGGTTCGAACCCAGACAGGCGCTTTACTTTGTGTAAATTATTTGAAAAACGGTGAAGGAAAACATCGTGAGGAAACCGGCATGTCCTAGAAATTCGAAGACATGTGACCTCTACCAAGCCGCACTGGGCCAGCGTGGTAGATTATAGCCCACTCCCTCTCGAAGAGAGGAGGCCTGTGTCCCAGCAGTGGGAACAATATAGGCTGATTATGATGAATTATTTGTTGTCTGAACGGTGATGATACAGTTGAACGTTCTTTGGACGATTACGTCTGTATCGGATAGGTTATCAAAACAGGGCTTTGTAGGCAGAAACAATTCAATAAAAAATATTTTTGCTGTTTAAGAGGTGAAAACTATTTAAATAACCCATAGTTTAACTTGTAATGTATATGATTTCAGATTGCGTGCACACTCGCCGTAGCTATTGCTACTGCTTCCGCTGGTGCCATTAACGTGGTTCCAGTCGTTGACAAAATCGTAAGTATCCGAGATTCCGACACAGCCAAGTCATGCAACATTTGTATTTCTTAACTTGGCCAACCTATAACTAGCTCATTGATTGCCTCTGCTTGCTCTTGATTTATCAAAAAGGAAAATAAACTTTAAACTGCACCCTAATTGCGTAACACCCTATCAATCACAATCTGAATAATTTTGAAGGATATTGCTAATCCATTGCTTCATAATATGTTCGAAAAATGTGTCTGCTTAGCAACGAAAATAACGCAATGAATATTGTTGAACCGAATCAAAATGAAAGCTATTGCTACTGTTAGTGTGCGCAATTACCCCGCAAAATGAAGACTATAAAAGGGGGATTTATTATATTAAATTATATTAAAATGCAAAAAAATGGGGTAACCATTACACGCAGCTACCTACGTAGCCGGGATACCGAATCTGTTCAAGCTAACACCTTCCAAATAAATTACCCTAATTAGTTGACTTTAAAATTCCAGGATCATCCCCGCTACGCGTACAACTACGCCGTCAACGATCCAGTAACAAAAGACAACAAAGCGCAATGGGAGACAAGAGACGGCGACGTCGTCAAGGGCTCCTACTCATTGGTCGAACCTGACGGAACTCTCCGCGTCGTGGACTACGCAGCCAATGACGTCACAGGGTTCAACGCGGTCGTCAAGAAGATCGGTCCGAGCGTACACCCTCCAATGTTACCAATAGGAAAAACTGTAGCTCCGTTAACATCAATAGTTGGTCCTGTGAGCTATGGTTTCGGTACAGCTCCCATTGTTGCCAACTTACCGAAGCTAACGAACTTCGGACAGTGGAGTCTACCTTGGGACCCCTTTACGCACTCCTACGGAGGATGGGTGCCACTTGCAGGTCCCTTACTAGACAAACCGTACGTCACGATATTCAGTAAGAAATATGTCGACGGTAAAGTACACAAGTGGTCGACAGGATCAATACCGCTGTATGGTAGAAAGCTAATTTTGAAAACGAAACATTGAAGTTGTATCATGAAATATGTTGGTATTGTATATAGCCTGGGTATATTTATTATTTTACCATACTGGTCAAGGAGTTAAGGTCTTGTCTGAGGTGTAATTCATTGAATTGTAGTAGCCATATTACTTGTATTACGAATTCTTCTGAGCGTTTTGGTGTTTTAATACTATTTTAGTCAGAATTGAGGCTAAAATGACTATTTCATAAATGCTTTGTAAATACTATTGTACAGCAACGAATTTTCTGTAAATATGTAAATAAAGGCATTTAAAACGTGTCCTGGATTTATTCTTTACACAGAGGAAAAAGGACAACATATTGGATATTTTTTTCTTTTATTAATGTAGGAATTATCAGCTACAAGAGTCTGCAATAAGAATGTTCGACAAAAAACGATGTTTAGCTATCAACTAATCAGTCAGTGATATGCAGACTATGAAAATGAATATGACAGAACATTCATTTTTTTTTCACTGCCCACACCATGACTATAGTCGACAGTTAAATGGAAAAGGAACAAGAAATAAGTTTGCTTTATTTAATCAACTATTACTAAAATAAATTAGATTAATCAGTGTTACATTACCTACATTATTTTTTTTTCTTGAGACATACCCTTACCATATCACTACAAAATGTTTACAATTTTAACAGCCTACCTTTCACTGTTACTGAGATAGTTTTATAACAAACACGTCTTTTGAGGTTATAACTGAGATTCGTATCCGTATCCTTTTTGTGAGTAGAAACCTGAAGGAAAATTCTCGTAATTTAAAACGTCCAAAATGTAGTCGCAGTCTCATCTCGGCGACAAACAAATGTCAAAAAGTTGGCAAAATGTAGGGAAACTAGAAGTATTTTTTGACAGATTGAGACTGAGATCAGACTGTGAACGTTCTTAAAATTACGAGAATTGCCTCTCTGACATTAAAGGCTGACGCACATTTGATCGAGCCGCGCGGCAAATTAAAAATCCTCCTACGGCCGGGTCGCCTTGCGCTTTTTTTTTGTAATGAAATACGATGCACTGAGGCCCGATGCGGCTATAATGTGCGCTTAGCTTAAAACTTAAAACTACAGCAATAATACGGTAAAGGTAATTGGATAGAATAGAATACTCTTTATTATGTGCACCATGATGGATTATGAGAATGTGACTAGTAAGGAAGCAAACACGCAGAGGAGGAAAAGAAGAGATGTGTGGAAGACTTTATCTTCCACACACCACATGCTGTACCGACCCCAAATAAATTGGGATACGGGCAGGAGATTGATGGAACCCACTCTGTCATGTTGGTATTAGAGCTGTCAATTTTGACTTTTAGTTTTTTTTCGAGTGAAATTTTATTCTTCCTCAGAGAATCAACGCTCACGCTAATCAAATAAAATCTTCTCTCGTGTCGATACAAACATAAACTACATAATATATGAAAACAGCTCATGTCGTGGCAAAAACACAAGCCGGTCAACAAGTTGGTAGCGGGGCTGACTGCCCAAGGTGCACTGGACTGGACGTACGTTTAGGTATTGCCACACGTGGAGGTTATTTTAATGTAAATTTACTGTTTGATCTCATGTTAACTGCTGTACGTCAAAAATCATCACAACAGGGGGTCTACTATGAAGTGTGCGAACGATCGGATCGGACCGACAAATGGCCGAACCGAATATTATTGAAAAATGCGAAAAAAGTTCGGATCGGCTCAGTTGGGTCGGGACCATAGTCAATATTCGAAAGAGTGTAGGAGTGTAGGATCGGGGCCGACCGAACCAAATAGTAACTTCTTAGCAGGAAACGGCCGAACATTCGGCCGATACCACTTCGGAGTAGACCTCCTGAATTAGTTCAAGTAGGCTTCCAGAAATCAGGTACACAGTCAATTAATGAAAATGTTAAGCACCTGAAGGTTACTTATTACTTCACCTTGTTAGTTTTCCGACTTCGTAAAAAGTAACAGTACAAAAAGGTAACATGCACCCGCTACGTGAGAAAAAAATGGATTAGTGAATTGGTTAATATTTTCACACCTTGGCCTTACATCATCTAAAATACAAATTACCTAAAGGTTTGAGGCGGCTACGGTGAGTTTCGTTGTTGGTGCAAAAATGCTATCAATTGTTCTACAGGTTTATAAAGAAAAGTAGGATCTATTCGACCATCTCCAATCAGGGATTGTAGACTGTTGGGCTTCTGACTACCCGTAACGACTGTCAAAGATCTACGAATGACAGCCGAGACCAAAAGCTTAACTTGCTTTCGAGGCACGGAGGGATCTCGATCGGATGGCAACCCATCCACGAACCAGCCGCAGCAAGCATAGCTTAACCTTCGATCGACACGTGCGGCAGTTATTATTTAGCCTGATTTAGCCAC
Organism: Apamea monoglypha; assembly: GCA_911387795.2. Taxonomy (NCBI): domain Eukaryota; kingdom Metazoa; phylum Arthropoda; class Insecta; order Lepidoptera; family Noctuidae; genus Apamea; species Apamea monoglypha. The sequence continues at coordinate 5,046,041 of OU426931.1, forward strand.
AACAATGACTTTATATAAAGGTTAAATTAATACAGATCTAGGTGTCGGCCGTCAACCGAACAAACGCGAACAAACAAGAAAACAATACGTCATTCTAACACATAACCACCCCAATTAACTCATTAGTTAATCATATTATACGTGCCTAACTACCGGTTATGTATGAACTATTTATGAATACTAAATCAGGCAAAAAGCACTGAAACGGACCGGTTGAGAACAAGATGTTTGACAGAAACCGGGGCGCTGCCGGGTCGAATAATTAGTGTAGTATAAATAGACATGTCGCAAATGACAAAATACAGTGCACTTCGCTTGCTCACTGGAATACCTTGTCAGCAACATGAACATGTATATCACGGTAATAGCTTCCGCCATTTTGAAAACTGTTCTTCTTTGCACTATTGTAAAGAAGAAACAGTTTTTCTCTGAAGATTCTTCAGAAATAGTTTTTTCTGAAAAGGAAAGGACTCCTTTTGGAAGTAGTAGAAAATATTAGTATTGGCTTTTAATTTTGTGGTTTATCTGAGGGGTGATTCTCGTATTTTTAACGTTCACAGTCTGGTATCAGTCTGATTCTTATATTTTTGACAAGTTTTTGACATTGATTGTCGCAGAGATGAGATTGCGACTAGATTTTATTTGAACGTTTTTAATTACGAGAATTGGCCTTCTGTTGTCATCCCAAAGGATGAAACTTTTAAGTTAAAAGGAGTACCTATTTTGCGAAGGCATACATTGTGAACATTTTTTTTTTTAATACTAAGATGAAAGAAAATGACTTAATCCTTATTGTGTTGAACAGGTCACCTGCCTGCTGGCTCTGGTTGCGGCCGCTTCGGCGATTCCGCCTGCGACGCTGTCATATGTTCCCATTACCACCATTGAAAAAATAGTAAGTAAAACCCTACATTTTACTACGGCTCATTTATACTCATAGTTTCTATCTCTATATAGTAATAGTGTATATTTAAATACTAAAGTAGACAAAACATATCTCATATCCCTTATCTTACATATAAAATTTGTTCCAGCCGAACCCAAACTACGGATTTAACTACGCGGTAAACGACCCGTCGACGGGCGACAACAAGGCGCAGTGGGAGACCCGCGACGGTGACGTGGTCCGAGGAGCATACTCCTTGGTGGAACCTGACGGCAATATCCGGCTGGTCGAGTACACTGCCGACTCTTTGTCAGGATTCAATGCCATCGTGAAACGAACAGGGCCGAACGTACACTCTGTGGCGTTACCGATAGCGGCACCTATAGTTGCCAAGCCAATCGTTGAGACTCTTGCGCCGATCACGCCCGTAATCACCAGGCCACACTTCGGACCGATACATGTTGGCCCTATTGGTCATGGACCCATCGGCCCTATTGGACACGGACCCATTGGCCCTCTAGGTCTAATCGGACATGAACCTATTGGCCCACTTGGCCTTATCGGACATGGACCTATTGGCCCCATTGGACACGGACCCATTGGCCCTCTAGGTCTTATCGGACATGAACCTATTGGCCCACTTGGCCTTATCGGACATGGACCTATTGGCCCCATTGGACATGGCCCAATCCCAATTGCCCCAATCGCTGAAATCGCGCCCGTAGCCGAAGTTCATCATCAGCCAATCATAACCCCGGTCATCGACACGCCACCAATCATCGCGCCTGTGCCGACTATCGACCTTCCTCTGATCTACCCGTTGCCCCCGGCTGGTCCGTGGGTCCATCTGTCGGGCTCATCCTACGGAAGAAAGGGCAACATCGTCCGCCGCTGGGCCGCCGGACCGATCTCACTGGATGGCAAGACGCTCACCATCAGAACCAAACACCATTAAGTTAATTTAAGTTTCCAAATGTAAATATCTCCTGTAACTAACTTCTCCGTGTATAGGTAACCTATTTAGTTACTCACGGCGCTAGTGTGTTCTTGCATTTGACACTGTACATGCAAAAATACACATAGGTCATTTAGAAGTTAAGTTTGAGTGGTATAATCCAAAGCAACGAAGTGTACCTGAATAATAAATAAATATTTTACGAACGAACTTGTTTTTTGTTCAGCGTATTTGTGCGTATTGCAGCGTAAAATGGGCTCATTTAGTTATGCGTGCCGAACATTCAATGACACGCTCATTAACTGTTAATGTATGCGTCTTCATTACATAACAGCGTAAATTGGTTAATTACTTGTACCGACAACGTATTATAAAAACTTCTTTTCAAGAATTAGGTTTTGCACACTGATTAACAGAATTTTAACGTTATGTAATTCCATGTAACAAATTCGTTTTCTTGATGAACGTTTCGTCAACTGTGAGGTGTGTGGAGTTGTAGAGGACATGCATCACTTGTTGATGGAATGTGTTCGCTTTGAAGCTGATAGGAGTAAGTTGTTCAGGGCTTTGAAGTTGAACAAGAACGATATAGGTACATTCCACCAAATACTATTTAAGCCGAGCTCTGAAGATGCGAGAAAGTTGTTCGACTTTATGGCCCTGACATATTAATCTCGTTAGTTTGATGTGTACTCGTATTAGGTTACGATGGGACTGACATACGCTGTGCGTTATAAAAGTCCCTAAAATTTAAAGAATTTAAAAAAAAAAACATTATGTAACAGAACATTTTGTCAGATTGTTTTAAAACAGTCGCATTTTTGTTCCATTAATTAGGCGCCATAGAGATCCGAGGGCAATTCTCGTAATTTTAAGAACGTCCACAGTCTGATCTCAGTCTCAATCTGTCAAAAATACCTCTAATTTCCCAACATTTTCGACAAGTTTTTGACATTGATTGTCGCTGAGATGAGATTGTGACTAGATTTAGAACGTTTTTAATTACGGGAATTGGCCTTCTGGTTGAAACACAAATAGAAGAGTGTGTCAATTAATTTTGAGAATAAATAAAATCAATAAACCAGGCTGTTAATAGAGCTCGACAAGCCTAGTTAAGATCGACGACCCTAGTTTTCCACATGAACACATTCGCCATTGCACAGAAAAATATACAATATCAACTCACCGGATTATTGTCTTCATCAACATCATACTCTTCCCTTTGCACCATCATCAGCTTACCGCTGGCGTTGATCACCTGGAAATATGAACCATATTTGGAATACATAAAGTTAGCTAATTATTACGAAAAATTTGCTGAAATGTTGCACCGTATTTATTTTGTATATTAAAAACCATCCGCAAATAGGGGTATTTAAACTCAGACGGGCGACTGGCATGGATGTCTGGCTTTAAAAAAAAAAAACTATTATGGAAGACCAGAGGTCGTATTATGTTTTAGAACCATGATTGGTTCAGTGTGACAAATAGATGGAGCTATACAGAACGAATAACACTATCTCTTTTTCACAACGGAACAATGCTGGGTTCAACCCTTCATAATACGCCCTCATGGATAAAGACCGTCTGCCCAACTAAAACTTGTCCTTATCCGTAATTTCTTACCAGTGAGTCAGGCTGACGTTGCACATGCACGAAAACTGTGGATGAGCGGTGACGTTGCGGCGGGTCCTGTAGCCGACATAATGATGCTGATACTACGCAGGCCGGGTGTGATAGCGCTGACACATCTACTGCTTGTACGCAGCGCATTTCTATGTTACCCGCTGGAAAGTAAAATATAGTTTAGCATGGTCAACAGGACAGACTAAAAAAGAACACTCAATGAGTGTTTCTAATTTGTCGTGACGACAGATAGTCGTCCTTTTCAAAGTGGCTTGTCAATTTCTTCTTTTTTTTTTTTTTTTACGTATTTTCTTTCTTTCTTTTTCTTTCTTTCAATTTATTGAGATCGAGCTGTGCACATATTCACGGCACGATGAACGGGCACGACCATTTTACAATACGGTATTTCGTTTCGACCCGGCACTGTCCAAATAACACAGGTTACCATAGGAGTTTATTCAGTGCAGGCAATAGCTACAGCTAGAAAAATTAAAAGTAGCTCGAGCCACCGTCACAGCGGCGAGATCCAGCAGGGTCTTTGAGAGCTGGCGTGCCAGGTCTGCGTGTTTAACGGACGGATACCGCCCCTTTGATTCGGGATTCTCTGTGGCCTAATCCTTCTGAGTCTAGATTGAGCACTATACATAATATACTGACCATTATCCACACAGTTGAGCTCGTATATGGTGACGAGCGCGTCGGCTCCAAACACGACGAGCTGGTCGTCGAGTATGTCCAGTACGAACACTTGCGACTGAACGCGAACTATTTTCGCAAACTTGTTGTCCAGTTTCGCTTCGCGGGGATAGAAGCGGATCTCGTCGTGACCGTCTAAGATGCTGTAGCAACCTGGGGGATGACAGAAGTAAAAATAAAGTTAATAGGAAAGTCATAGCATAGAAAAATTAATAATACTTCGCATAGAAAACAAACGCTCGCTCCGAACGCGTGCAAATTCGCACTATTTAGGGAGCTTTAGAAAAGTCCAGTTTCTTTCTATATCAGAGGGGCAATTCTCGTAATTTTAGGAACGTTCACAGTCTGATCTCAGTCGCAATCTGTCAAAAATATGTCGTGTAGCGACAAGAAACTAAGTTTAAATTAAAGAAAGGGATGTTGAAGTTAATTACAGATTTATTCGTAAGATAAGGATGGAGATGAAATGACAGTGGTGTGTAGTGTGTGGGTGAGGAAGGATGAAGATGAGTGATTGGTGGGTTGAGGAGGCTGAAGAGGTAGACGCGACGCGAGGCAGGTGTCGGTGACAGGTGCAGGTGCGGGCGTGGCGAGGTGCTGGTGCGTGTTCGGCACGGAGGATACCCGTAGGGGGCCCACGCGGCAGGAGTAGGTCGCAGCACGGCCACACGTGACAGCAGGCACGGCAGCACGGGAGAGCAGGCACGGTAGGGGGGCCCACGCGACAGTAGTAGGTCGCAGCACGGCCGCACGGTAGGGCAGGCACGGCGGCGCGAGAGAGCAGGCACGGCAGCACGCGGTCAGCCCGCCAGGAGAGACGGCCCTCAGTTGAGGCGCGGCCCAGTAGAGGGTGTTCCGGCGAGGCACGCCAGCGGTCCGACTGGTACGGAGGACGGAGGACGAAGGTGTAGCGCTAGTACGTCAAGTACCGGAGTCTTGAGGGGGACACGGCAAGAGTTCCCTGGATAATAGGTGACTCCGGAGTACCAGCACTACCTTGAGGGTTCGCTTTAGAGGCGAAACTCGAACTCAAACTCGAACTCGAACTCGAACTGGAACTCGCGTTGCTTGGATTCCTCAGGTAAACTCGTAGAATAGCAACTTGAAGAAATAAATATGAATTTGAAATATGATGGCCAGTATTGATTTGCGAAAGTCTGAATATATTTTCAGCTAAAAGTTACAGGCTGATAAGAATTTATAAGCAAACTTGTCATGGCGACGTATTAAACGTCGTTGTCAGGACTGTCATAATAAAATATATTAATAAAATACAATTAAATATATAGTTATTTCGTATTAAAAGCGTATTAAAAGTATAGTGTTTATAGGAAAAATGATATCAATGAATGTGGGCGAAATTTCCAGCCCTTGGATGTTACTAAATCGTCATAGTGTTATGTTAAAGTTTGATGACTGTGTACTGATTATGGATTAAACGTGACCTGGTGTCGTGAGGAATAGCCAGATCAGCACCTAACGGTGACGGAATGCTTGTCTGACCTGGAGGAATGAATGTAGATAACTGTGAGTATGTACATTACGTTACAAATATCTCTAATATCCATACATTTTAGAAAAGTTTTGACATTTGTTTGTTTGAGATTGCAACTAGATTTTGAACGTTTTAAATAACGAGAATTGGCCTTCAGTTTTGTTTCTTTTTCTATGGTCATAGATAATCTATGGCATTTCAGGCCAGAATACATATACAATAGAATTAAAAATCTGAAGGCACCTAAAGGCAGTTCCTTAAGATCGATAATTGTGGTCTAGTGAGACATATGACACTTCCTGGCTGAAAAAATGTTTTTTGTCAATTAATGGTGCCTTACCTATAACGATGTACTCTCTCCACCACAGCATGCCGCCCGCAACCACAAAGTCCTTCTCTTGCGCTTCATTGCCGAACAACTTCCATCTCCTTGACAAACAGTTGTAGTGCGCTAGTCCTGTCCGACCAGCCACGCATACGTTTACACCTGTCTCGTCTATTGCGCTGTACTGAGAAAGGAAATAAGTTCGTTTGTTAATTTATTTGGCGGTGCTTGGGCCTGTGTCCATCAGTGGACGCTATGGTGGTATTCGCTGAAATGATGGTGATGATTGTTGGGGCTTCAGTGATCTTCAATGAAACTCCCGTATCGAGGTATGGTTGTTTGATTAGATAAAACTGTATTTATAAAAATATGCGGAGCGTACAAGTTCGCAAATGATGAATCTTTTTGGTAAAAAAAATATAATTTGTGACGGTATAAGTAAAATTAAAATATATACGGGGCGCGTGGCCTTTTATAATAGTAAATGATACACAAACACTGAACGACTCCACAGTTAATATGCAGGCGTAAACAATTATTCATTTATTTATAGCTACGTGGCTCGTGGCTCGTTGACTGTTTTATTGATCTAATGGAAAACCCAATAACACTAACCGACCTGGGAATCGAACCCAGGACCTCATGCCCAGCAGCAGCGCTTGCGACCACTAGACCAACAAGGCAGTCAATTATAACAATAATATAAAGTCTATTCAAATGTATGTTTCCAATTGATGTTATTTCAAGTTAAACAAATATCAACTTTAATTTAATGGTAATTAAGCTGATTTCAGAGTGAAGAATTATTGAAAAAGTTATAGAAATATTTGAAGTTGTAGCGTAAACTGAACTTTATTGTGTAGGAATTAAAGTTATTTTTCCATAAACTCATATTTGTTTACATTTTTGGCAACAAAATCGCGGACGCAGATTAGAAACAAACTCACCCTTAGCGGCCAATTCGTAGCAATATAGGTAGCAGGTAGCGGCAAGATAATCCACTGTTTCCTGCACTCGTTATCATCAATGAACTCCCTATAGTTAGTACTGCTCTCGTATTCCATGTTAGGCTGGTCTTGTAACCCGTTCTCTGCTTGGTAGATCTCGGATGAGGAGTCTATGATGGAGATCTTTGTTCGTTTCGTTAGGTTGTCTTCGAGGTTGATGTACAGTTTATCGTCCGCCTGTAGGTAGAGGTGTCTTTGGTTGCTCTGGAAATATAGGAAATTATGTTAGGTGATTTAGGTTTAAATTGAGACAGATGGGCTGCAAGTGGTGGCTGAGATAACAACAAAAGTCAGATAGCCCATTAAAAATGATTAAATTAACTAATGAGACTGGATCATGATAGATTAAGGGCGGTTTATTTAACGTCCACTTGACGCACGCGTATACGTCAAAAATGGCGCTAACTATCGTAAACCAAAAAAAGCATCGTTTCAAATTACAATTACAAAATTATAAATAAATAAATAATAAATAAATCCCTGGACATTTCACACAGCACCATTTGTCCCAAGCTAAGCAACCTAATGCTTGTGTTATGGTAACAAGATGGCTGATAAACTACTTATATACAATTTTTTTTTTGTAAATACATACATATTATAGATAGAAAAACACCCAGACTCGGAACAAATACATGTAGGTCATACAAATATTTGTTCCGTGCGGGAATCGAACCCGCGACACGCAGCGCAGCAGTCAATCGCTTAACCACTGCGCCAACCGTGCCGTCAATTATGACCTTGACGTACGTCAAATATTAACGATCACGTACGTTACTTTAACCAACCGGCCCTTAGTTGGACTTAGGAATAAATAAAAGAGATACGCATTATTTTCTTCAAATTACAAAGAAAAGAAGGAAAGGCCACGTTCGTAAGAGTGTCTTACACTGTGATAAGTGACCTGCTGCTGCAAAGCTGTGTTGTTTAAAAGTGTACCTACATTACAAAAATGATTTTCTTCCAATCTTAGTGCAATATTGTTTTTCATACAAGATATCCTAAAATACAAACTGCCTTTTAATCAGATAGGTAGATAACTGACAATCATCATCTGGATTTTTGTATAACTTACCATGCAAGGGTTGACGCTGAGTGGACTTTTGACAAAGTCCAGTTGAATAATGTTAGTACTTGCATCTCCTTCCACTTTCACCATCCATAACTGGTATCCTTCTGTCGCCCATTCCTGGTAAAAATAAAATAATTGATAACTTGGTAAAATAATACTCGCTGAAGCAACTGATATCAAGGGCTCACTTTTTGTTAATTTATGTCTTTCATAAAGTATCTTTCACTCGAAGTGAAACATCTGAACACAAAACGAATAATGAATTCATTAGGGAACTTTGGCATTTCGGCATTCGACATAGTTCTCTGTTGATCGGAGGATTTCGGCATTCGACATAGTCCTCTGTTGATCGAAAAATGAAATGAGCAAAGGAACATTCATTTCTGGAATGAAACTAAAATGAACATTCTCTCGAGTGAATATTCAGTATCTGATATCGGGTAGACTATTTTGTTGTTTCAGAGGTAGAGATTAGACTACTAAATCAATCACAACCAAATATCTTCGTATAGGCAAATTCAAATATCTGACATAAATCATCGAGATAGCAATCTTGAATGCTCGCCAGTGCAAGATATAAAGACATAAAGCTATACAAGATAATTACCACTGTCATATCCACGGCCCAGATAAACACATAATATTATATAACACTTACTAAACTAGACACAATCAGTGGGTTGGACTTGCTCAAATCCTGATTGAGGCCGTAGTCCCACGCCAGCGAGCACATGAGTAGGGCTCCGAACGTACTCCATATGGACACGCCCCCTCTCTCCCAACTAACTGCCACCGCACGACCGTCTGCTGTCCATCTGGAAATATTAGCAAAAAGGCATCATAATACGAACGATAAATGAACATTGCTGACTGGCTTACATTTTTACCATAAATTGCGCTACTCTATACAAAGTCAAATTAGATTAACAAGCGAAACTCCACATTAGATAAAATAAAATAAAGATTATTGTTTAAAAATTGCATCATTACATTAATATACTGGTCCTCACACTAGGATTCCCCTTGTCGTGAGTATCAGGATCTTCCATAACAGTTTATGCAAAACATGATATAAAATGAGATTTTTTTTTTATTAAAAGTGAACAAAAACTTTCGTGTTCCCGTCAAGTCTGTGAGGTTTCGCTAGTCAATTCAATTTGACCTTACATAGTACAAGCTGACACGAGAAAAGCAGTTTTCGGTACCAATAGCACCTTATGAATAAATTAATAATAAGGGGACTTTACCTCATACATTTAACAGGTCCAGGATCGCCGGGGAAGTCTTTGGAGCTGAGTACCATTGTATGTGACAGTTCCAGACCGCCCGTAGCTTCGTCTATCGTGAATACATCCACTTGAGAACTGAAATATTAAGAAAGAAATTATTAATTATGGTCAACAACATCAATATCCATAGATTTTAAAACTAAAACATGAATTTAAAAATAGTAATGAAATTATGTTTATATCTATGTAAGTACAGACGCCAGCAGGTCAAGCTACCCGAAACTGTCAAATTTTCCCAATCAACCTTGAACCTTAATGCTTTAGCGATAAAGTTGAAAATCTATTAAAGAAATTTGACAGATTGTAGTAGCTTGATGTACATGTTGTAAGACCCGTTTAAAAGTAAATTATTGGTCAAAGTTTTAAAATTAGATGTCGTCGGTATAATCAATCAATGATACTCACTTTTTCCTGCCAATAGCAATTAATCTAAACTTATGGTTGACTCTAGCGCAAGTCGCGTCATCGATGCCGGGCGCCCAAATGCCTTGAACAGCCTACAAATAAGAAAACATATTTTACAAAGTTTTTCTTATTACATGAGTTATCCTAGCAGACCAAATTCCTCTAACGAAAATAAATAGTTGAGAAAGTGATGGACTATACTTTGGAAGACTATACTTCTTATCTCTTGTGAGCTTAAGAAGGAATGGAGCACGCAAAAAAATTGGCATAGGTTCTCCCATTACCACTGTTTATCACACAGAGGATCTGGCTAGGAAATTAATTAAATTGTGCCTATAAAGGGAAACTACAAGGACAACACACAAATTTAAAATTTTGAGGGGACTCAATAGCGCCGATTTGCTTGTTCACAAACTAAACTAAATTTAAGTTCAGCGCATCTTTTTCTTTTTATTTCATTAAGAATAGGACAGAAGATAAATATTAGTTTAGTCCTGTCAAAGTAAGATACTCCATAGACAGTTTAGACGTGATTAAAAACATGGCTACTATAAATACGTCAATTTACGTCAAGCGCCGACTAATTTTTACAAGACTAAACTAATATTTATCTTCTGTCCTTTTCTTAATGAAATAGAAAGAAAAAGATTCACTGAACTTAAATTTAGTTTAGTTTGTGAACAAGGGAATCGGCGCCATTAGCGTGCTTTAGGGGCTAAAATCAATTATCACAACACTCGCTTTACAATTTCTTACCATTAGATCTGTGTCCAATAATATCTGGGATTGTCAAAACATGTTTTAATAAATATTACATAGGAAATTGTTTTGTTGTTGGTAATAAAATGCATAATATACGTGTCATTGATAAATCGATAAAAACACTGGTTGTTATAATTCGCTCTGCCAGAAAGTCTCGAAAAACGTCCAATAGCCGTAGCAAAACATTGTTTATTTTTACTTGTAATAACTAATATCTATTCTCAAGAAAAAAAACCATGGTAATAACGATTGCTACCCGATTAGTTTCGGACTCAAGAGAGTTTATTTATGAGCTCAAGTCGCGGCATGACCACGATCACCCTTAGAAATAATCGGGAAATCCCGAAACAAATATATGATTGAAGCTGTAAACATTAAATAATGTTCTATACAGGGTGGCAAGGACACGACGCACAACCTGTTACCACAAAAAATAGCTGTTCAGTACATTTTGACCGCGTAGGTATGAAAAACCAGATTGCTTTTGCTTTAATTTTCAACCCTTGGTTCAGAATCATGTACGGACGCCAGCACATCAAGTTACTACAATCTGTCAAATTTCTTCAATAGATTTTCAACTTTATCGCTAAAGCATTAAGGTTCAAGGTTGATTGGGAAAATTTGACAGTTTCGGGTAGCTTGACATGCTGGCGTCTGTACTGAATCCATGGTTACAGTTTGCGCATCGATGTCCCTGCCAACCTGTATGACAGTTATAATATCGGAAATATCCGGCATTATTATTAAAACTGATAAAAATTAAGGAAAATAAGTCGTTTTTATACTCACATTAGGATCAAACTTGAGATTAGGCGCCGTTAGATACGCCGCCCGTCCGTCATTGAGCGTTATTCCGAAGCCGCACACAAGCGGGGAGTATTCTATGTCGTTCACGTGCGTATTGTCTTCTAATATCGGCTCAGCTGAAATTATCGGCAAAGAATTTAGTTACGGCCGTATCTTTTGATTGCGTTGACTTAGAAGTTTGATTTTTTCACTGCTTCAAGGGATTGCAGCCTTGAGTATTCGATATTAATTTCACTTAAAAAAAAACAAAAAGGGTCTCGACAGACGGACTAAGTTAGAAGAAAACGATCAAATTAAGACTATTTGGACATAAAATCGGGCTAAAATGGGTCTGCTCTTGACCTCGATCTCGTCTGATGGAAAGCGATGGATGAGGTCTACGATGAAACGAGCATGCCCAGAATGTACGGTTACATATAACCCTAACTGTAACTTGGAACGGAACACAGACGCAGGTCGAGAGTTCTACACTTTGGCCGCGCGCATAATTAAAGTGGAGGAGAAACGCTGAGTACGACTGGTCGAGATATCAACCTTATTTATTAGAAGGGGGGACAAAGTGTCATTAATTATTTGGATACCCCTCTCATACATGAATACCTTAGAAAGGGACAAACCTATTAATGCAGCCATCCGAATTTCATACTTAGTCAATGAGAGTAAACAAAGCACTTATTGAAAAGGCCTTGGATGATATTATAGACTGATTGACTGACACAGTTAACTAATAGGGACTATTATGATTCTGACTCTGTTAGAAAACTTAACAGCGCATTGTGTCTTCCTTATGTGAAAACTTACGCCGAAAGAGATGCAAATAGTAGTATTTGCATCTCTTTCGGCTAAGCAAGTAGTTTTTTTTATATAAAAAATAACGTGTCAATATCGTTGTTGTGGTGTTCCGTCGATTCCGCGGAAAAGTACTACAGGACAAAGACAACCTAGTGAAGTGCTGCTAACATAGTTTTAAGCTATATTAATTTTATTAACATAAGTTTTGTTTTATAGTAATTTATGTTTGTTTGTCAATGGGCTATTGTAGCCTGAAATAAATGTATTATTGCAGACATAGGTCACAGATGCACAAACTCCCAGGGAGTAGGAGTATTAATATTAAATGAAGGCCATACAGTAATGTATCTATTCATCGAAGTTATTTCATGTCGGCACTTAGTAATTACTTAGCCTTGAAAGCTGATTCCAAGTTAAGAAACTGTTACGGACAGATTGGAAGTATTTGTATTGTTTTGCCTTATGATTATGTATAACGGGCTGGTATCTCCACATCTAAGCGCGGATTTGAAATACGGAAAATCGAGAAAAAATAATCGTTTTATTCTAATTCTATGTAATTTTTTTTTCTGTAATCTAATTTTGTCCAATTTTATCTAATTATGTTTAATTTCATAAAATTTTGTATAGTTTTATGTAATTTAACCTAATTTTATGATTGTATGTGTAACTACTAGTATTGACCGATAGCTTGTATGTGTGGTGCAAACTGTAAATATAAGTTTATTATTAATTAATAAAATCCTTCGATCCACACCCCAGCTCCTCAAGAGACGCCTTGGTGTTACTGGCGATCTCACGGAGAGTACCTGGGTTACCGAAGTACTTTGTCCTGTGTATATGGCTAGTGTGGATTAGAAGCAGTTTCATTTAATTACCTTTAGAAACCTGTTGGTTTATAGAGAACGGTATTCGTCCTAAATCGAGACAGTAGTCCCGATTCTGTGTACCGTCCCATCGGTACCGCAGTAGGTGGGCTCTGGTGGTGCATACGAGGATCTCCGTGCCTGATATGCAGCACATTCGAGTGATCTGTCCGTCCCATACCAACACCTCTTTTAACTGGAAGGAAAGATTAAAAAATACCACTGAGTTTAACTTCCTGCCTTCTTGACATTTCAGATAAAAAAATCCTACAATATTAATATACAAATCTCTTGAAAAAAAATGTATTCCCAATACAGTTTTAGAAGAGTGTCACACGGGTTTGAGTGACAGAGACAACGCTCTACAAAGCCAAACTTTTTCCAAAACTCGTAATATTGAATAAACTATTCAAGCTAATCTATTCGTAGCCAGTTTTGCACACAATATAGGTAATTCTATATTGTGTCTACGAATAAATTAGCTTTTATAAATCTATATGTACAGAGGCCAGCAGGTCAAGCTACCCGAAACTGTCAAATTTTCCCAATCAACCTTGAATCTTAATGGTTTAGCAATAAAGTTGAAAATCTATTAAAGAAATTTGACAGATTGTAGTAGCTTGATGTGCTGGCGTCTGTACACTAATATCATAAAGAGGTAAAGTTTGTAAGTTCAGATGTAGGAGGTAATTAAGTTTTACGGTGATGATTTTACGTGTCATATTTAACTCAAACGTTCTGTTGCAAATAAAAAAAAAAAAAACTGAAACACACTATAAAAGATTGTTTTTTATATCAACCCCTGTTGTGATGAAAAGGGGTACCTAATAAGTTTATAAGAAAATTATTTTTCTTTTAAATTTTAAAATTAACCCAAATACTCATGTAAATAAATAATAAAGAGCATTATATATAATTAATTTTCGAAAACTACCTTTAAAACAGGGTGGAGCAGGACTTGAAATTTGTATAAAGGGGAAAATACGAAATTCACGCGGACGGAAGTCTCAGGCGTGCTAGTAAAATATAATATGCATATACCGTGAATAATTACAGCTAGTATTTTTATAGTTGAGTAAGTAGGCCACACTTTATTTTAAATATAAAGTAGGTACTTTCTGCTATCTATGCTCATGGGTTATGAATATTTAACAAAACTCTCTCACTTGTCTATTTCGCAAAAACCTAAAGTTAAACTACTGGTCATAAAAGTATTTTTATTACTAGATAATAACTTCTTTACTGTCTAATAAAATGCAAACCAGTGTGCCAGATGAATTCATTCACAATGCATTATGATGGGTTTTAATATACACCATACTAGCTTCTGCCAGCGACTACGTCCACATGTTTTGACATAACACAATATGTTTATTTATTTTACCATTTATGTACACACATATATACACAGACAAGAAAAAACAGAACAGAAAAAATATGTACAGAGGTGATGCATATTTTACAAGGAATCTCTTCCAGCACACCCGAGACAGGACAATAGATACAGAGATATAGACAGCGTGTGACATAGTAAAGGAGACAAAAAAATAATACATAAAATCAAAACAATTCACTTAAAAACTAAACAAAAATTACAAGAATATACTAACATACATACAAATAAACATACCATACTTCCAAAATAAATATCACTAGAATGATAATAATTATATCATACTAAAAATAATAAATACATACACAACTATGATGAAGTGGACAGATAGTGTTCTTAAACTCTTCTTTTAAAACCTGCAACAGTTTGGCAGTCCCTAATGTCAGGCGTTAGTGAATTCCACAACCGCACCGCGTCCACTGTGAAGAAGTAGGAGTAGAAATCGGTGGAGTGGGGAGAGGACTTGGGATGGTTTTTAAGATGCGACCTGCAAGGTGCATCAGAAGAACGGGCGTAGGAAGAACTTTTGTAACCATATTTGTCTGCAAATAAATCTTTGACTTTGACTTTGACTTAGGAAAAACGCTCCCGCAGATAAGATGGTGTTTTATGATTGTGAAGGATATGTTCTATGGCTCTTGACAATAGCGTAGATTTCTATCACTGACATAATTTTTTAATCGGATAAGTTATTCCAAAGATTACCCCCTACATACATATATACAAACTCACAAATTTTACCTCTTTTAAACTCGATCATTACTTGTTCAATACATTTTTATAAAAAAATATTTAAAAAATACCCAACTACCTACTTACCTTTCTTAAAAATTCAATAAATATGATGTCAATACATCATATTTATTGAATTTTATTAACACTTTTTTGCCATTAGCTGTGTGTATGATGGACTGTTGTATTAAATTATTTGAAGATATAATAGAATAGAATATACAGAAAAAAGCAAAATTAACTATTAACATAATAAAAATATTACCAGAGTGATTTTCAGTGATGGTATGACTTCTTTCACAAATAGCTCAGCGGAGTCTCGTCGCAGGCTAGCGGTGGGGGGGTCATATTGTTGATACGCTGTCTGTTCACTGTGCGCTTCTACATTATACAGTATTAGATGGCCTTCTGATGTCTGGAATAGAGGAAGCGTCAAAAGACTTTTAGCTAGGCTTTAGTCAATTTCATTAGGATGAGCTGGTACACATGTATATAAAAAGTGGTACAAATTTCTACCAGCTCCCTGAGTGGTTAAACCACTTTCAGTATTTCAGATATTCACAACACACATAATTTCATCATTTAAAGAGTGTTTATTTTTTGTAGCTTATTTTTTGATTTTCAATTAACACAAGGAGTATGTAAGATGGCGTTCTGTAGTTTCTGACAACCCCCATGAGAAAAAGGCGAAAATTCATGTATATATCAAACAGGTCTTCTTACAATATATCTGAATCAATAATAACACAATCCCATCAATATTTCTAATATGGAATATTTTACTTACAGAAATGCATATCATAGAAGAGTCCGGCTTCCACTCCACTCCGACATTGACTCCGAGTCTCTGAAGAGATTCTGTACTCCTCTTATGGTACACTATGGGGACAGTTGGCTAGAATAGAGACATTTGGATTATTTGGGGCATCGGGAATTGAGACAACCGGTACACTTTTTAAATTAAATGATCAAAATTTGAGTGGCCCTTAACCCTGGAATACATACCACCAGCCTATAATGTTCTCACTGCTGGGACACAGTCCTCCTCTTTTCGAGAGGGAGTAGGCTATAATCTACCACGCGGGCCCAGAACCCTAGAATACTGATCTTATTTTATCACCACTTATATAATACTAATTGTCGCCTAGCAGGCTATTTTATAAAAAAATCTAAAGTTTTAAAAATTTTACTGTAATTTAAAAATCTTTAAACAAAATAGCAGGCAAGCATACTACCTTGCATAAATTTAAAAGCATTTTTTTTTCAGAGCAATACTGACTAGTCCATAAATTAATCTTTAATATACCACCTTCATTCCATCTCACCTTCAACACAGCCTTATGAAAATCTATTATAAAATATTAAGGATGAGAATACTGATTTTTATCATAACCTCAGGCAATGATTAGTACTCTAGAGTTAAAGTACAACTTTAATGAACTTAATGAGCCATTTCATATAAAAAGTTCATAAAATCCAATGTTGACTACCACTAGTACATTGATACTTCATATTGTAACTGCCTTTGACGTAACGTTTATAGATGCAAACCAAGATGAACACAAACATTGTTGATTATTTGTTATTCAATAACACATAAACAACAAACATATTACTATGATATATGGCTGATTCATAAGTAAACTTAAGTTTATTAAACATACAAAGATGTTGCAGCAGATAACTGCACTTGTACAAAAAAATATTGGAGATGCTTAATATTGATACTACAAAGATATGATTACCAGATAAAGACTTTACAGTGTTTTCTAATTTTCTAATCTTATAAAATTACTAATAACAACAGATTGTTATATACAGCTCATATGATTGTGAATTTCAGTAAACTATGACCAAAGGTGGAATCCATGTAGTTTGTCAATATGACCTCAATGTTCACACAAAAATATACATACCTTACAAAACCATACTGCGAGGCAGTCATCGCTCAACGAAGCAAACAATATCTTGTCTCTATTCGAAACGATTTGTTTTATAATTTGATTATCTGCACCTAGATTTTTCAGAACTTTGGGCCATCCTATTGGAAAGTACATTTTGATTGTAAAACATTTGCCACTTTTATGAGAAATATAATAAAACACTAGACACCTCGATTAAATTGTGTCACTAGTTTCTGTTCTAAAATAAGAAATTCTGATATGATTTAGAGATATTAAAAATTTAATAAAGCTTGAGCTTCCCAAAAGTACTCTGTGCCAAAAACGTCAACACAATTCGCCACTGTCACAAAATGACACAATCATAGATGCATTGAAGTAGGACCTTTCGTTCGGTAAGCTATGACAATTAATCAAAACTATTGTGATATTTTCAAATAAATATTGTGATATTTTCAAATAAATATTGTGATATTTTCAAATAAATATTGTGATATTCTCAAATAAATATTGAGATATTTTCAAATAAATATTGAGATATTTTCAAATAAATATTGTGATATTTTCAAATAAATATTGTGATGATTTCTGATATTTAAAAATAAAAAAAAAAGCTTTTGTTTTTTTAATCAAGGTATTCCAGGGCAGCTGCAGCCGCTGCAGGCTGCTGCATCAGAGCAGCATGGCCGCTGTTTAAGGCCTGGATACACGCAGTCCATCCGGTTTGTGCAAACCATTGATTTGTGCCAACAATATGTATGTACGGACGCAAGCAGGTCAAGCTACTACAATCTGTCAAATTTCTTTAATAGATTTTCAACTTTATCGATAAAGCTCTAAGGCTCAAAGTTGATTGCGAAAATTTGACAGTTTGGGGTAGCTTGACCTGCTGGCGTCTGTACATACAGTCGGTATACGTTCCAAGGTGTAGAGTAAGCCACTGGTTAAACATGCTTACTTGTGCAAATCGCAATTTACGCAAGTAAGATTGAGTGTTTATCTGGGCCAGTATTCCAAATTTGTTGACCAGTGTTAGCAGATTTCAATGAATTTTATAATTTCTACCAATACTGCAGTCGAAGTAGTGTTCCATTTTCAACAAATCCTGATTAAATAAGTCTTTGACTATTCTTCTTTTATTAATTCCTGGTTGGATAGATAGCTAATAGATATAGAAGAACATGTTATGTAAAATGTTCTTCTATATTCTATCTATATAAACATCATAGATACTATAAATTGAATTGTTGCGTCTGGCTGTGTGATCGCGTTATTCTTCCAAACCCCGGAACGGATTTTGATGCGATTTCTAACATCATGTAAAGATTCCGGGAGGTTTTTATGTTTATAAGGGGTGGTTCAATAGTTCCAAAATAAGATACGACGAAACAAAAATGTTCGCCGATTACGCAGTGTTTCCACATTGAGGGGAAGTTCCCCTTTTAAGGGGAAATTAGGGTCCAGAGGGGAAGGAAAAGGGGAAAGACTATATGAGGGGAAATTGCGGGAAATCATAGATAAAACCTAGCCAGATGCGAAAAGATGGCTCTAACTGCTACGTGATTGGTGAATTTTGACATTATTGTTTGTGGTGAATAAAGTTCTCTGTCAGTAAATCGGCATTTAATTACTCACGTACGTAACATTATCTATCAATGTTAGTTCCATTCTGTGGCTTAAAATAAAACTTATGCGCTGACAGCGTAAACTGACTTGGAATAAAAGTTAAGTATACAGCTCCTATTATATTTTTGGTTAGGCTATAAATAAAACACGAATTGTTTAGTTATACTTTATTCATGCTAAGTCTAATTTTTTTAGATTCGCTTGCAGTTGCATTGGATTGCACAAACTTGAGGTGTGGTATTTCTACCTGATTTTTCATTACTTGTACAGATGTTACTCCGGTTCTTTTCAAGCCAGATTTTACACAGAGGATTGATGCAAGCGTTTCATTATCCAGCCTATTGCGTTTATCTGTTTTGATATTTTTCAGATCACTAAATAATCGTTCAACAGCAGCGTTGGAAAAAGGCAGTGACATAAAATAGTTCACCAAAATAGGCAGTTGAAGGAATTTGCGTTTGCCGTCGACATTTCTTTTTTCAAACATTTTTTTCCAATAGTGTACAGCATCTATGCAATCGTTACAATCCGTATCGGCAAGGAGACTTTGATTTCTCCATTCCTTGTCCAGCTCTGTTAAATCTACAGTAATGTGCGACGGAACGGTATTTTTTCGCGATTTTGTACAGTGATGTAGGGTGCAAATCATTGGCATTTTTCGGGTTTAAAAAAGACGAATCATTGTGCACATCTTCAAATACAAATCGTTTCTTAATTTGTACGATCGCTTCAATATAAAACAATTTTGCTGACTGAAATATTTTCTGAACTTCACAGTTTTCTTTCTGTTCAATCTCTGCTAATAAACAGGTTGCATCCACACCTAAATAAATACGGTTCAGTTCAAGATGTTCTTCTGTCTGATGAGGATTGATTTGGTTAGCAGGGGTTTGTTTGACATAGTTTCTATTCATGAAATTTAACGCCAATGTTTTGATTAATTCCTCAGTTTGAATCTTCAATTCTGAGAACTTAGGATAATCAGCTTGAAACATGCAGTTAAACTCATTAAACATTCCAAGAGCGTAGTCTACAAAATGCATTTGACTTTTTATCAAAGGGTTTTCCAA
Organism: Apamea monoglypha; assembly: GCA_911387795.2. NCBI lineage: Eukaryota > Metazoa > Arthropoda > Insecta > Lepidoptera > Noctuidae > Apamea > Apamea monoglypha. Next base: position 5,065,746 of record OU426931.1, read on the forward strand.
GGTTTGGAGAGTGTGGCGGTTTGCATGTGTTGGATCTTCGAAGTTTAATACTCTCCAGTAGCTCTTCAATGGATCCCACTGTTCTAAAATTCTTCGCACGCATGCTTGAAGCGACAACCACCTGGTTTGACCAGCTCTCAAAATTTTATGAGGTTCGACTTCATGGAAGCTTTGAAACTCTTTGAAAGCAGCAGAATTTTTAGGGCTCCTTCCAAAATGATTGTATACATTGCGGCACAAATCTTCTAAAGAGTTGCTTAACTTAGTGCATGCGTTACTTGCCACCAGATGTATCATATGGCAAGAGCATTTTGACACAAATACTTGAGGATAGTTTAGTTTGATTAGTTGAGACACAGAGTTATGCTGTCCCATCATGACTGAAGTTGTGTCAGCACAAAAGCCTACCCAGTTTTGCAGAGGCGCATTATTTTCTTTTAGGGTGTTCATCATTTGTGTGTACAAACCCACAGCGGTCCCGTCAGGGCAATCTACAACATCGACCACATCTACTTTTGTTACAAAATTATGGCAGTAGCTGACTAGTATCGCTAGTTGCTTTTTCACGCTAACATCAGTTGTTTCGTCAATATAGACGGAAAACAAATGATCATTCAGTTCACTAACAAGTTTATCATTAAAAAATGGGCGCAAACCATTCCTAATGACGTTAGTGGCTTTTTGTTTTGCTAAACAGATTTGGGACGTGATTGCCTTCTCTGGTAGAGATTTAATAAGTTCAATTAATGGTTCAACCGATGAAATAGGAAGATTGTTTTCGACGATATAAAAACAAATGGCAGCTTCGGTGTTTTTCAGCTTTGTATTTTCTGCAACAAATGTTGTAATACTAGGTTGATTTGACTGTAGCCACGCTTCCATGTGTTTTTTATGAACTTTTCCATCACCATGCTTTTTGAGCTCAGATTTTCCCGCCTTCATAACCACATTGCATACCTTACAAATTGCATCATCATCCTTATTCCCACTTAACAACCATGCCATAAACTCAGGTAGCTTAAGCCAATCATGCTGAAACTTCTTCTTAAATATCTTTTTCCTACCTTTTGCCATAGATTTTGAACTACCCAACTGCTTTTTTTCATTTTCAGTATTGTATCCCTCTTCTTCGTCTTCAGTCTTATCAGCCACTTTTTCATTTTCGACTTCCATTGCTGACGATGTTTGAGGATCTAATTGTTCTTTTTGATTCTCGACATTACTAATGGACTGAAGAAAACTCGTTCCGGGCTGAGCTTCATCAGCAGAGCATGTACTAGCGCCGGGTTTTTCAGATGAGCGCAAAGGAACCTTTTCTTTATTCTGAAAAAATATTGATAACGTTTAGTAATCGCTGTACACTCAAATGTAAATTCCTGTAGCAATGTCAGACAAAAAATATTTAAAAAAAAATTACCCAGCTCAGCTCAAATCAAAATACCCAGTTGGCAACATTCTTAATCTTGTCATAACAAAACAATGATCGAGGGAGGAGTTTAGTTTAGTATATATTAGCTTCCCTGTGGGATAAATGGAAGTACAAAGTACAAATCTTTGCCTGCCAATCAGCTTGGTCATAAAGAAGTAACAACGTTTCCATAACCTCTTAATAACCTAACATTCTAACTAATACAAAATACTAACTAAACTAATACAAAAATGGAAGCACAAACTTACCGATTTTCTACCAGCAGTATTTTTTAGCCACCGATCCATTTTTCACATTAAAACAACCGTACAATTAATATTTCTAGTTGTTTGTTTACTTGAAGTATTTAACTATTAATGGAGCGAAGACGAAGAGCGAAGCGAGCGCCGTACCACAGACCGTACCAACCACTATAGACCATAGAACAAGTGTTACCAACATTAAAATTGAAAGCTAGTGATGTGCAGCTATCTATACTATAGCAAAGTCGTCAAATGCAGATGATTTTGTTGACGTATTTAGTGTAAATAATATTAATATAGCAAGCTATACAAGAAAAACGTTATAGGCCTTTTTTTAGGTGTGGCGTGTGCTGTCAAAACTAAAAATACAGCTAAATAACTTTTGAGGGGAAAAAAGTCCTGAGAAGGGGAAATCTAAATTGAGACGTGGGGGAATGAAATTGTTATAGTGGAAACACTGCGATTACGTTTCAAAACTCCTTGTTGAACTATGGTATTCTTTAGTTTGCCTTCCATGAGATACAAAAAATACTGGTCCATCCAAATGCATTATTTACAAAAAGTTACTTTTGACATTGCGCCATATGGCACCACCACTTCGGTAGTTGGCTGAATTTTGGTTGTAAGATAAAAGAAAACAGAAAATTAAAGTTTAGATTTAGTTTGGCAACACTGGTTTTTAACAATCCGATGCTAACAACAGAAAATCCTCATTTTTCTTGATTATTATGAAAATAATTGTGATTGTGACGCGATATTTCTTCATTTGCCGTATAATAAATAATATGTAACTGTTAAAGTGGTTGAAGCTACCTTATTCCAACAACATGTCTGACAATAAGGATTCACTGGCGGCCAACCTCTGTTTAACTGAGGTTGCATTTGATCAGTTTCAAGCAGTTTCAATGTATCAGGAAGAGGAATACATCACTCTGCCTGCAGTAGTATCAGCAAAGCCCAAGGAACCAGATCCCGGCGAGTTAGATCATTTCAGTTATGTTAATGAGGTAGTTATAACTACCGAGAATGAAGTAAACAGCACAGTCAATGACAACACGGAAGAGATGGTGCCCGAGGTGGAGCAAGAAACCTTCGAAAATAATTCTTACTTAGAAACAACTGCAAGCTTAGACGACGGCGATATAAACGAAACAGACCACGACTATGTACCACAGAATGTTACCAGAAGAGGCCGAAAAAAGAAACATGTGATTCAAAATGACACCGAAACCGTCTCCAACAACATGACGATCCTCGGTGCAAAACAAAGCAGTGACATTCAGGTAAACTCTGAACAAGAATCCTCAGTTATAAGTAGCACTGTACCTCGTAGAAGAGGTAGAAAACCTAAGCCTAAACCTGTTCCTCCAGAACCTGTTAACCCACCAGGGATTAATCAGGATAGTTTGAATATCTCTAGCTCTCGACTTAGTTCAGATCCGGAAACTTCTGATATAGCAGCCAGTGTTAAGAGAAAGCGTGGTCGACCACGAAAATCAATTCAAAATGACCAAACTAATTCTAACAAAGACTTCTCAAGTGAGATGAGTGGTTCTGACAGCAACAGAATTGATGACGTACTTCTACCCCGCAAGAGAGGAAGACCAAGAAAAATACAATCTGTAAATCTTCTGAATAAAATAAAAAATAAAGCAGAAAGCCTATCAAATGACCTCATAAGTATAGAAGATTTAAATGGGACACAATTAACAAACACACACAAAAGGAGCAAGGAGTTAGTAGATTTAGATATATCTAAAATAGAAAATAGAGACTTGGATAAGAAAATATTTAGTGACTCAGATAATGATGGGCTGGATGACATAACCTTAAGTAAATTCAAAAAGCATCCTGAAATATCAAAATCTGCTGATGAAAATAATTTGACAGAAAATGACAAGGATGAAAACTTAACAAATAGCAGACCTAAATTTACTGTTTTAAATCCCACAGCAAGTAAAAAAAGAAACTTGCATAAAAAAGGGAGAGGTCGAAAGCCTAAAAAAGTACCTGCAGACATTGCTGAGAAAGATCATATGGAAACTATTGACAAAACTGGCTCTTTGGTATTGAGTTCAGTATCTAATAATGAAACTAATTTAGAAAACTCCCATATAGACTCTGACGACAATGAAAATTTGACCCTGAGCCAATTAAAAGAAAGTAACAGTGACCTAGCAAATACTGAAAATAATAACACAACTGTAGTATCAACTACTAGTGATAAAGATGTTGATGTCGATGTTGAAGCTGTTGAAACCAACAGTGATGTTATTAAAACTCCAACAAAACGCAATATTAAAATGCCAGTTATGTCAGACTTTGAATACAATGTTGACAGTGTTATAGAGAAGGAAGACACTGGAAATGAAGCAGATGCTAATAATGCATTACTTATTGAAGACACTTCTAAAAGACCTATTCGTAGAAAAGTTGCGAAATTACGTTATGAAGAAGAGTCTGATGAGGATCCCTTTGCTAATGTTGAATTATCTGATGATGATGAACCAAGGAAAGGTAAAAAATATTATTCTGATGATGAATATGTACCTGGCAGAAGAGGAAATAAAGATATAGATTCTACAGACAGTGAAATTGATCTGGTTAATGAAACACATCCAAAGAAGAAAAGGTTACGTAAGAGATCAGACAATCATTCTCCACAGAAAAAAGGAAAATTGGATCAGTCAATTCATGAAGTGGAAAGTGATGACGTAGAAGAATGTTTACCACCTACTACAGTAGTAAAACCAACAGATGACGACAAACCAAAAAATTCAAAAGTCTGGGGTTGTAGCAACGAGTTTGAAAACTTCCTTGCTAAAAAGATTCAAGGTACTAATTTAAAAATTAAAAAAGTGTCAGCAAATGCACCAACTGAGAATAAAACTCTTGAAATACCTGTGCTAGACCAAGGAGCAAAGAAGACCTATGAGATGTGCAGCCAAACAAATGTGATTCATACTTCAACCATTGGTGTGCAAACCACTACACCTTATGATATCCCCATGAAGGAGAACATTGCTTTAACAGCAGAACAGTCCGAAAAAGCATGTTATTTCCTAAACAGTATTGTGAAAACAACTTCTGAGTTAGGTACATTGATGACACAAAAATCTGAAGATTTTATCAAAAAGAAAATAAACACTACTCATGTCACCGACACCATGAAGATGGATTACTGTGTGAAAAAATCATTCTTATTATTCAAACTAGCTAAACATAATCTAATGCAGATGGAAGAGGATCTCGCGAAACAGTATGATGAATTTCTAAAAACTAATAATTTAACAGCATGTAGGGAACTACCAAAACAAATAGAAGCCTCGGCAATACAAGAAAGTAGTGACAGTGATTGTGAAATTGTTGAAGAACCAGATAAACCAACTTCTGTGAATAAATCTAAGGGAAAACCAAAATTTAATCCTAAAACTGTATTTCTCAACAAAGAACTTTCTATTAAGATTGCAAAAAAGCCATCTGAGACCAACAAAAAACTCGATATTAAGGGGCGGCATACTGTATGGATTAACGACACAGTGATGGTAAAAAAGGTTACGCAGTCTTTTTTAGCCCAGGACAGCCGAAATAAAAAACCTCCCGATAATAATATTACAACAAAAATGGTAAGTGATTTTTTTAAGAATTATTACCGTCAGAAAGCAATATCACTTTGTGCCCCTTTCATAACCACAGATTGGCTTAATATGAGCAAAGAATGTGTGTGCAACTATTTTGTTGTAAAGCCAGTTCTATATAATAATAATAATGATGTAAATTATTCTGCTGATGGAGGAATTAGCACAGAAAACAATGGCAGTACCTTGGAGACAAATGATGCTATAGTGCAAATACCTAACAAAACCACATTAACATGCCCAGAGACCCTTCTTAAACTGTGTTTTCGGATTGTGAAAAATCAAATACATGATAAAAGATATGTCAAAAAAGTTTGTCATCAACACATACAAAATGAACTTACAGATGGGAAAGACCAGCCAATGACATTATTCCGACAATGCCTGAGAGTCCTGACTAGTAAAGCTGATAAAACCGTGGAAAGGAGGCCAACACCATCAAAAAACATATCCCCTAAGGATGTATCAACTGTACCACCTCTTAAAATGCTCTGCCACCAAAGAATGGTGGAATTACTATCCAGCTCAGGCAAAAAGGATTCCAGGGAAGAACAAGAAATGGCTGAAACAAGGTGTAGTACAGAAGAATCTAATTATTTGATTTCTACCTGTTCTTCAAAATATTCATCATCATTAATTAAGATAAATGAAATCAAGTCACTCTTGTCTTTATGTGTTGAATTCATACAAAGTAAACAAGTTATTAGCCAACAAAGAATGGTGCCATTACTATCCAACTCAGGCATAAAGGATCTCAGAGAAGAAGTGGCAGAAATAAGTTGTAGTACACAAGAATCGAATTATTCGATTTCCATCTGTTCTTCAAAATATTCATCACCATTGATTAAGATAAATGAAATCAAGTCACTTATGTCCTTATGTGTCGAATTCTTACAAAGAAAACAAGTTATTGAATCAAGTTATATCACTAGTATATTAAAACCAGAATCATTAAAAACCTCCGCTTTTGAGTGTGTCAAACAATTGATATATGGAGATATGGATGATACCTTACTTGAAACTAGTCAGCTCAATTTAAGTGATCATAATGATGGAATTATGATTGAAGGCTTAACAATAAATAGTGTAAATACATTATCAGAGGAAGCATTCCTGAATCTAGAACATTCACAAGTGGATAATCCAGATAGCTCTGATGAGTATGTAGATGACTTTGATAATGATGACCATTATGACCCAGACTTTAATAATGAAATTGAGGAGGAAAACCCAGCTGAACCCGAAACCAGTTGGGTATCACAAGTGCAAGTGCAGGAATTTAGGTCATGCTTCAACACCACTAACACAGATGTCAATGAAGGGGAAATGGTTTCAGTTGTTACTCGAATCAAACTTGAACCTGAAGATGATTTGCCTGATAATCTAGATACGCTGGCGCATGTGAAAACTGAACCAATTCATGGACTTAACGAAATGACAATTATACCAGAAGTCAAGCCAGAAAGTATAGATGTCTTGGGTTCTCCACCACTAGAACTCCCCAGACAAAATAGTAGTAGTTACGATGTCGACGCATTCGAACAATTTGCTGCTTCCAACAAAATTTTGCAGGAATTTCAAAATGACGACATCTTCAGCCAAAGTTCGCACAGGATACGCAGACAACATGAACCTGATTACGAAGAAGATGACATGAGCATGAGCCTTCTAGTCCCACAGACATACGAACCTTTGACTGTTGAAACTGCCAAAGGGAGATTAATGGAAAGTAGTTCTGATGATGATAGTTCTAAAAATAAAAAGGTTACAGGGAAAAAGAAACCTGATAAACGGAAAGGTAAACAGAAAAAAGCTGATCCAAAGACTATAAACAAAGAAACACCTACATCGGCGAGTAAAGATAAGCCAACTAATAACGAAGTTGCTAATTTAACCAAAAAAATGAGAGACAGAATCAGACAAGAGGAGAAAAAAGAAGATTCTACAGATTCCGAATCTGAAAATTTACCGTTACGCCTTAGAAGCAGGAAAGAACAAGAAAAGTTAAAACAGGTGCAGACCAATAAATCCAAAAAAAGTGAGATACAATGTAACAATGTTGATTCTACTGATCAAATTGATGATGTTGTGAATGATTTTACTGGCTTTTCAGCTATTGATCAGAACGAGATATCTAACTATCAGAAATACATGAAATATGTGTATGACAAAATTATACCAGACAAAAAAGATGAGAGTGTCACAATAAGTAATAAGGTTGCTGAAGTAAAAGAAACTTATGAAGAACCATTAATTTCTAATGAACCTGTAGAATTATTGGAGTGTGAACCCACAATGCCTATTTTTGATGATCCAGTAGGCTCTAAAAGATCTACCAGAAGAAGCAAAGGAAAAGTTGAAGTATCTAAGAAGGAAGAAATATCAAAGAAAGAGGAAATATCAAAGAAAGAAGAAATATCAAAGAAGGTAGAAATATCAAAGAAAGAAGAAAAGTCAAAGAACGAAGAAATATTAAAGAAAGAAGAATTATCAAAGAAGGAAGAAGTATCAAAAAATGAAGAAATATCAAAGAAGGAAGAAACTTTTAAGAAAGGAATATCTGTAAAGAAAGAAATATCTGTACAGAAAGAAGAAGTTTTAAAAGAAAAGGTTGTAGAAGAAACTCCTTCATTTGTAGACCGCCATGGTTGGCACTGCTATCCAGTTGATGGAGCCGATGAAAAGCTATACCAAAGTTCTTGTGTAGCTTTGGAGAAACTGCCTGAATCTTTTGTCCAGACGTATTTTGAGTATCAAGGCATTGCTAGCAAAAATGTTGATGACCAAGAGATTGATAGGTAAAGTAACCATTTCTTTTTAATCCATTTTTAATAGTTTCCTGAAACATATATATTTTTTTATATTGACTAGTAAGTTAAATATGCATAATTTATTTAATTTTATAGTTATTTTTCCTTATAATATTAATGTTTGTAATACTTTCAGGTTGACAAACCTAAACTCCTTGAATAGAACAGTTCAGTTGAACTTGAGTAAAGGTAAATTAAAACCTAAACGGGAAGCTAAGGGTGAGCACACGTCTGACGCGGGCAGTCGGGCTGAAAGTCCCATTTTTTCTGACCATTATGATGAGCTCGAGCCTTCAGACGATGAGGGAGCCAATGTTGATGATGAAGTTGCTCCGCCCGTTGTAAGTATCTATTAATACATATCTACGCTTACTTATCTATCTTCTATATCTATTACTAATAATAAAGCTGAAGAGATTCAAAATGGCGGCCACGCTTGTAATCTATATAAATCGATAGCTGACATCAATGCAAACAGTAAACAATATTTCAAACTTCTATGCATCAAGATGTAAGCAAGTTAAAAAATATAGATGTCACATGATCAACTTTGAACGTTAATATCTCGGAAACGTGACATCTTACAAGGTTTGGTCCTATGTTTTCTGTTTGCATTGATGTCAACTATCGATTTATATAGGTTTCATGAGTGGCCGCCATTTTGAAAAATAAACAAAATGGTGGACAGGTAGGTACGCCACACACCTTTTTTTTTCTTTTTTTTTTTTCTGGTGGGAAATCATCAAATGACCCCTCCCGCTCTGGGTGGAGCGGAAGGGAGTGTCAGACTCTTACTGACTAAAACCCACCCATGTTCCTTCCTTCGCCCTTTATGTTCCGGGGTAGCGGTAACCCTTTCGGACAATCCCGCTGACCCGGCAGGCTTCGGCCCTAAGGGGCCCCTCGAATTGTGCTGACATCTCTTTGAGGCGCGCGTAGAACACTTACGCGCCGTCCGGCACGGGCCTGGTCCTGATCGGGCGGTGAGCTACCCATTGCTCTCCGCCCGCAGGCCCGCGCCTACGGTGGCCGGTAGTCGTCACGCGACTCCCGACGCCCGGGGCGTCTCCCGCGGCGGCTGGGACGGGAGGCTCTCTCCCTCATCCGTCCCGCCACCTACGTCACACACCTTCAAAGCCCTATAAGTTTTCTTGTCAAAAAAAAAATTATTCCTACCCGTATTAGGCATTAATGAGAAAAAAAAATAGTTTATCTTTCAAAATGAATAATAAAAGATTACCTTACATCCACAGCCACTAAAACACACCGAAAACACGTTAGCAAAGAACCTCCTAATGGACGACAACGAAAGTGATTCAGATTCCGGCGTCAAGGTGAAAAAAGAACCTTCAGATGGTAGCAAAAAGACCAAATTAAGTAGCATGTCTAAGAAGAAAGTAGAAGTTGAGGTAGAAGATGGCGCAGACCTGATGCTGACGGCTGACAAGATGATGAACAAAGAACTGAACTTGTTGCATGCACCCGTTGTAGTGACAGATGATGTTCAGAACACACAGTCTAAGGGACCTGTTACGAGGAATAAACAGGTAAATACGCTATTATGTTTGCAAGTTAGAGTTTCTTGCCCGTTCTTCTCCATTGAAACCTACTACGCTTTGGAATGGGCAACTGGCTTCATATTTGTGACTGATCAACCCCTTGACAATTCAAAAGTACCTGTAATTGGTTTAATTGAAACAAATGCATTCACAATACATTAGCAGTGCGGTTACTTTGCAGTTGTACATAGACGTTCGGTTTCTAACAGTTATTTTTTTTTTTTTATTATTTTCACAATTATATAGGTATTTCTTGGTCTTCTTGCTTTTTAATGTTTTATTTGAAAAAATTGTATCTCGATATTACTAACTCCTGGAGCCCTAGGTACTGCCATCATGATTCTAGTACATACAAGAATGTTGCTATCTGTCATGTATAGCTCCGTTTCTCTCTTATACTGGAATGATGATAGCATTAAACCGTCATAATACAGCACTAAATCTTTTTTATACTTCTTAGAGCTGATTTTTCCAACGTGAGATAATTTTATCGGAGGAATAATTTTGAATTTTTGACAATTCTTCCGCACAAAAACTGTCAGATGTCAATTTTTTTTTTCCACGAATAAAAATTATCTGTCGATTGCTAAGATTGATAAGCTTTTATCCGAACAACTTCATTGATGACCTCGTTTATTTTCCTTATCGCAGTTAGGGCCCAAACAAAGCTAATAACAATAGCCGAATAGCAGCTAATTATTTTTATGTTTCTTCAGAAAAGTGCAACGAAAAATCAACCGTCTACCAGCCAAATGAAGAATGAAGAAGATTCTTCTTCTGAAGAAGAGAAGCAGTGGGTGAGCACCAAGGAGAAGCTTCTCAAAAGAATGGGCAAGAAGGACCAAACCAGGTATTGTCAACCATATCTTCTTATATTTGTTGTTTATAATATTGAAATGTATCTATCTATGTCACACTAGAATAAGGTGATTAGATTTAAGTCTTATTAAAATAAGGATTAAGTAATAATAACTAATAAGTTGAATGGGAATTAATAATAATAAGTAGTAATAGTCGTGTCAGCCAATGGGTTAATAGCCAAGAGCCTCGACCAACACCTGAGGAGGCTCTCGTTGGGCAGCTGGATCAAGGGCTTGATTCAGAAAGCGGTACTTCTGGACACGGCTCGCATTGTCAGGAGGTTCCTCTCTCTGGAGCCCTGACCGCCGGTAGCTTGGACCCTGTTCCCGATACCGGTGGGCTACTATTTTTTATATTTTTAAATGTTTTTTTTATCTTTTTGTTTATAAAAATATTTAAAAATATAATTTGTAAGTATGTAAATGAAATAAAGGAAGTAATAAGGTGTTTTATGTTAGTCTATAATTATCAAAGAAATAAATAATAAAAGTTTCTGTGTTAATACTATGTCCTTTGTTTTTCATTTATCCTGAATATTAATTCTACCATTTTGTCAAAGATCACTAATTCGGTTTGGTGGTTAGGCGTTAAAAGGAGCCAAACGGAGAGACCGACAAACTATTTAGTACCCTCAAAACCGAGTTTGAAGATGTGGTGTAACATGAGTTTATTGGTTCAGGCGTATAAAGGCGATAATGTAAAGGGACTGTGCAAAAAATCGGGTTCCTCAGTAAGGTGCTGTAAATTGTGTAAAAGTTGTGAGTAACTAACTCACAACTTTTTCAATACAGAAGTTGTATCCTGTAATTTAAAGGGATTGTGGATTAGAGTTATTCATCTCTGTTATGAACAACATACCTATTCTAATCTAAATTAAATACCTAGATTTAAGGCTGACGCGCATTTAGGCGGGCCGCGCCGCATTGGAAATATCCTTCCATATAATTTTCGTTCATTTTGTTTGAACCATCGCACACTAAAGGAGTTTTTTTTTGTATCCCGCTGCGGATGTAACAGCTGTCTTCTAAAAGCTGTTCGATGATAAAAAAATATCACGTAATGATTATTTTAAAATATTTATTTGAATGTACACAGTGTGGACGACGCCAAGCGCGCCAAGCTTGTCAGCGAGTTCATAGAGAGGCGCGGCGGTTGCCCCGACTCACACATACGACCGCGCAGCACTCGCACGCGTCGCTCCGGCAAGAGGTTCCTGGAGAGGCAGAAACAACTCGGGTATGAACATAAACTATACTCTATGTACACAAACATGCTGTGAGCGACTATATAGAGAGATCCAGCGGCTTCCCCGACTCACGACCGCGCAGCACATGCACGCGCCGCTCCGGCAAGAAGTTCCTGGAGAGGCAGCAATAAATAACTCGGGTATGAAAAAGTACATAATTATACTTTATGTAAAGCGCAGCGCCAGACGGCCAGACATAGCTTCTAAGATTTGAACACTCATTTGTTTGACAAAGATAAACATATGTATTCAAAATTTGCTCAAGTACCCGTGGCAAAGATGGCAAAAAACATACATCTTAGCAAGGGAATTAAACAGCCCTCAAGAGCGTTCGCGCGCTTTCGTTTGCTCTCTGTACACGGAATAATAAGGTTTATTATCCAATATCATAAAAAAATATTCTCTGTTCTGCGCTCCTATTTGGTTTGTACTGAGCTTTAAAATTTCAGCGCCATGTCGGGGACAAAATCGATGGATAAGTGGTAAGAATAAGATCGAAGAAAATTATAAAATGTGTATTTTATTTTTCAGAATATTATCAAGAGAGCTGTTTGGAGAATCGCCAGACGCGTGTATGTCGAAAAGATCTCAAGCTAGCTTGTTTAGAGGACGTCGTAATATTAGGAAGGTAAATCAGCTTATCAATTTGTATGTTTAGAAAACTAGCGATCCGCACGGCGGCACTCGACTGACAAACATCGAGATGGCGAAACTTCACAGACGTGATTGGAATCCATATGCAATGACTACAAAAAAAAAAAAACATTTTCTGAACTCATCATTTCAAGTAACTATGCTACCAGCGTCCGTTAAACCGTTAAATCAGCTGATCAGTTTGTACTTGAAAATGAGTTTAGATTTTTGTTTTATCGTCATTCATTAGATATCGATACTCGTCACGTTTGTGAAGTTTCGCCAGCTAATTTAATTTAACCCTGTATTTAAGTTAAATATTAACAAATATTGTTTCACAGGTTATAGACAAGAAATCTCTGGCGCGCAGTACTGTAGCGGCAAATATGGAGGAATTCGAGAGAAAGAGAAGACTGAATGCTAAACAAGCCAAATTGGTAAGCTTGAAAAATCTAACAAATTAATATATACCCAATGTATACCCACCCTACCTTTTACCAATACATAACATACCTTATCTCTACTTACGCAAAGTTTATTTTGCATTATCATCTAATTGTGTCTCATTCGTACAGAGGGAGTTTTATAACGCTGACCCTTGCCAAATTTGCTTTTTTTGACTAATACAAAATATACCTAAACTCTACATTTAAAAAGTTTATTTTGCATTGCCAACATTTGTGTCTCGTTCGTACAGAGGGAGCTACTCGGCTGCGAAGAGGGCGTGAACGTGCTAGTCATTAACGACGAGGTGTGTCTGGAGTATGACTTCGAAGAGAACCGCCCCGTCGTCACCGTGCACCCCTTCTTCACCAAAGTTATGAAGGCCCATCAGGTATGGAGATAGGGGTTTTTTAGCCTCGTACAGAACAATTTTTTAGTTTTTTATGTTGGGCTATTGTTATCTGAAATCCCAACCCGCCTTGAGCAAGCGTGGCGATCAATGCTCGTGCCTTCTCGGTATGAGAAGAGGCCTTTGTTCTGCAGTGGATTAAGAATAGGCTGGTATTATACTATTATTTTATTTTTCATTTTTAGGTTTCAGAGGGAGATAGTTTTCATGGTTTTCGAGATGGCGACAACTTTATGAGAGCTTCTACAAACTTATACTAGATGGCTCTGTATTAAAAACGCATATTTAATTTACACACACACACACACACACACACACACACTCTCTCTCTCTCTCTCTCTCTCTCTCTCTCTCTCTCTCTCTTATATATGAGTGTGTGTGCGTGCAAGTATCGCGTAAGGAACTTCGTTCCTGACCTCACAGGTTTTTTATTCTTGGGATAAAAGTTATTCAAAATTCGGGAAATACTCATAGTTACTGTATTTGGCAACTGGGTTGTTAACTGCAATATTTTCTTGGAATCTGCGTCACTTGTAGCTGCGTTGGCTATCGAAAGGTATCTTCTACACGAGATTTGACATTTAGAAATTGAAGTAGTATCTTATTGATTATTACAATCCTGTCTGTATAAGTATGTTTGTGAGCAAAGATAAGGAGAATGAGGGGTGCATTTGTGGGCTAGGATTTGATAATCATGAAATTGATTTCCTACAGTACGAAGGCGTGAAGTTTATGTGGGACGCTTGCTTCGAAAGCCTGGCGGAGTTGGAGGCAGGAAGACCGGGGGGTGGCTGCATCCTCGCTCACTGCATGGGACTTGGCAAGACCCTGCAAGTGCTGGCGCTGTTACACACGGTACGTACTAACCTCTTTGAACTATAGGATACTATAAGAAGGTATCTGATAGCCATTGGAACTAACGAGACGGCGAACCGGCAAGCGTAGCGTGGCATACTCCCTACCTAGCTAGTCGGTCGATCTATCGTAAAAAGGCGATGTAGCTGTTATTGTGCAACTTCGAGACAACATAGAAGATACCCATGTCCAGCAGCAGTCCTTGGGAAGTTGAATGAGGTGGCATTTTTTACCCGCAGCGTACGGCCCAACGTTTTGACATATTGTTTTCACAGTCATAGCACAGCAAGTCCTTTCATGTCTTTTAACGGCGCACCACGTTTGTTCCCAGGTATTGACTCACCCCGGCGTGAAAATGCAACGCGTTCTCGTGTGCTGCCCTCTGTCGACCGTACTCAACTGGGTCGACGAGATACACAAATGGATCGGCCCAGTAACGAATCAGATCAAGGTAAGAAATAGTGGATAAGGTGCTATTAAATCAAAAACCCATCAAACCACCCTATTCTCAAAAAGTTTCCTAGGAATGGCTCCAAAATTACACAACATATTTATTTTTATTTTATACCATCATGTACCACTACATTACACCTATGTGTACAAATAAATAAATTTGAATTTGAATTTGATATGCGCAATAGTGGATTACGTGTATATATAAAGAGTGGCAGGGACGTCCACGCGCAAACTGTAATTAACACCACGAATTTAGCACATGATTCTATATTATAAATTTTTCGCTGGTAAACAAAAGTGTAAAAAAAAACAGCTGTTTCATAGAAAAGTGCAATATCTACGCGGCTAAAATGTATGGATCAGCTAATTTTTTTTTTTAAATAACCGAATAAATACTCAGCGCGTTCAAAATAATTTATGAAACCATGGTAACAGAATGCGCGTCGATATCCCTGACCTTAAAATTACGAGAATTGCCCCTCAGATCATTCAAGCATTCATGAATAAAATACCGCCAGACACGCGTCACACACAAGTCCTCAAATTAACCGAAAAAAATAACTCAAAACATTATCTAACCGAACAAGAAATCATTTAAGCGCGGACCCTTTATATATACACGCGCAATCCACTATAACAAATTTAAAAATAAAATAAATTAAATAGGTTTAATCTGTGCGAGATTGTTGGCTGCGAACTTGCGTAGTGCTGAGTGAGTTTAAATAAAAACGCAAAATACGAAAAACTACGCAAAGTTCAGAGCCGCCTCGAAGTTGGGCCGTAGTCTCTATAACATAATATTGTAAATATTCTTCCGTACTATGTAACCAACTTGTTTCATTTCTTTTTTCAAGCAACGTAAAATAAAGAGGAAATTACAGGTATTACTTTTATATTTTGTTAAAAAAACAAAATACGTAGCCTGTTGTGTAAAACATGAACCTGTTGTGCCAGGTTAAAACCTTATGTTTTAACCTGCCACAACAGGTACATGTGCCTGAGTGTTTTTCAGGTAAGTTACTTCAAAATGGTTAGCGTTGCAGGCAAACTAGGTTATTTATGGCCGATTTCTATAATTTATGGACCGTTATTGGTTAAAATCTCTCTTCTATCTTTATCAGTAATGAAGCAAAGAACTCATAGCTTTGCATAGTAGGCTTTTTGGTAGCCACTTCCATATGGGAGGGCCCATATGGAAGTGGCTATCAAAAAGCCTCATAAAATTATCTTACGAATCTATTTGTATGCCACGTTTCGCAATAAGAAATGCTGCCATTGAAGAGCAAAACGATTCGTTTTTGTCTATAGGAACCGAGCCTTAAAGACTATTCGTTGTCTACGGTCCTTCTACAAAGATAGCTTGGCATAATGTGCTCGTAATGCTTTTGATTGGGGTGCTGCATTTCATTTTTTTTTTTTTGCTTCTTGTTATGTGAGTACACTAGAGCATTTTCTCGAGCATTTCCATGTAATGTAACGTTCTTACTAATGGGACAATACAGGCAAAAGCTCAAGTTTCCAAAGCGATTTCGTGTAATGTTATGTTTCTGTGAATGCTTGACGCTGCATTCGACGTAATGCTCACGGCGACTGAGAATGTAACTGTAACATTTCTTTCTACCTTGCGTTCATTGCTGAAATGTCAGACATACAGGTACCGCTCGTGCCTTTGCTCGATAAAATGTTACGCCAATACGCTTGTTGGTTTTTGAAATCAAGCGAATCATCGAGCGTCGTGTTCAAAGAGAGGTTCAATAAAATTTAAAAACGGCGAATACTCGATGTTCTGTTACAAGTAAATGCTCTAGTCTATCTACACTCACCTGTACAGTATTTGTATCTCACGAAGCAACACGCGCTTTACTTGCACCACGCGTCGCGTCGTGAGATAAAATTACTATATAACAAGTGCTTCTTTTAAAAAGGAGGTTCAATTGTTGTGGGTATGAAGAGGCGTATGGTGTGGGGATGGAGGAACAAACAATTTAAATTCAAAGGCAAAAAAACACTAGTTTGTCTTTGTTCCAGTCAATCAAAGGACAAAATAAAAATGAAAAAGTCACGAACACAAAAGTCTACACATAACACTTCCGTGCCCACAGGTATTCGAACTATCAAAACTCAAGAAAACATACGAACGTGCCTACCAGCTCGAAGACTGGTACAACGGCGGCGGTATATTCATCATAGGATACGAACTCTTCCGAAGTCTATCGACTCTCGACCCGTTCCTTGACGACGTACGACCTACGATCGTCAACAAAATACGTACAGCCCTACTCGACCCCGGTCCAGACATAATAGTCTGCGACGAAGGACATTTACTAAAGAATGATTGTTCTGTACTCGCGGTAGCAATGAGCAGGGTTGTCACGAGAAGAAGGATTATACTGACGGGGACGCCGATGCAAAATAATTTAAGAGAGTATTATTGTATGGTGAACTTTGTGAAGCCTAATTTGCTGGGAACTTATTCGGAGTATTCTAATCGGTAAGTTGAAGATATAAATTTTACTGTGTAGTACAGCCCGATTCAAAGGGGATTGAAGATTTTTATATGGACCCTGGTATGCCTACAATTCCGCCTTTTTTTTTTTTTCAAAATGGCGGCGGAATATCTAGAAAAGGGGCCACTATGTGGTTTGATCTGATTGTTTTCTGTTTGCATTGATATCAGCTATCGATTTATATAGGATCCAAGCGAGGCCGCCATTTTGAAAAAAAAAAAACAAAATGGTGGAATGGTAGGTATGCCACGGATCTATAAAACCTTTTAGGTTGTGAAATGCGCTACTCGTTGCGCAGTACTTCACTCCTCACCCCCGCTGCCACGTGGATTTGTTACTTCGTAGTGACTTGCTTCATGTTCCGAGCCGCCATAAAGTTAGATTCGGGCTGTGGGTATTTAATTTTTCAAGCTATACTGTCCCGCTTCTGTGAAAAAGTCTCGGGACCTTATGATTTTTTAATATCTCTTACTTTATTGATTATTCTAGCCAATTCGGTATGTTTTTATGATTTTATCATAAATATTTCATGCGCCTAAAGTCTTACTGACCGGTCTGCAGGAACTTCCAAAGTCTTGAAATGAAAATATTTTTTTTTAAATTCTAAACTAACCTTTATATCCCTTTGTATAGGTTCGAAAATCCAATAATGAATGGTCAGCATCGCGACTCACTAGAAGAAGACATAAAACTAATGAAGGCTCGTACACACATCCTTCACAAAGTACTGGAAGGCTGCCTTCAAAGACAGGAAGCTTCAGTACTCTACCCGTACTTGCCTAAGAAGCACGAGTATACAGTCTTTATAACACTAACGCCATGCCAGTGGGACTTGTACAAGCACTACTTGCATACCTATGGGAACAAGACCAAACAGAGCATATTGAAGGACTTCCATATACTACAGAAGATTTGGTCGCATCCACAGGTGTTGCACAACTTTCAGACGAAGGCTAGAGATCGGGATGAGAAGAACAGGATTAAAGGTATGTTTATTTTATTATGTGAAGACATTTAATTCAAGCTCAAAAACGTCTACAATCTGCGATGTTCATATGTGTACAGACGCCAACACATCAAGCTACTACAATCTGTCAAAATTACTTAATAGATTTTCAACTTTATCGCTATAGCATTAAGGTCCAAGTTGATTGGAAAAACTTGACAGTTTCGGGAAGCTTGATGTGCTGGCGTCTGTACTATGTTTTGTGTCTACACATTGTTACAATATTTTGAGACTAAGGCTGGATTTACATTACTGTGTTGTGTCGTGTCGCCTTCTGACGCAGTTTCAGCCAATGATTTGACGTAGTTTTGAACAGATCCGATTCGTGATTGGTATATTCCCCTTCACGACACAACACAGCAATGTGCCGGTGGCTTAACTGTACTCTCGCTGCGTCGAATTACCATTCATTCGTCTAATCACGCGTTAAAAGCAATCGTCGCGTTCATATGTCACTATTTTTTCGAAAAACCGGAAAGCGTCCTCTGTCGGCCCAACCACGCGTTCAGGTTCACCGATACGCGATCGCTTTTAAATACAACGTGGCCTAGACCTTGCTGCGACCAATCACGCGCGCACATTGACGTTAAAAAAGTGCGAGTGTTTTGTTGGTATAGGTGTTAGTAAAGCGAACCAAATTCGAGCCCATAATTGTATGAGATTCGTTTCTTCACAAATTATTATTTGTAGATCATTAAATCTACTCTATCAATGTTGTGTAAGCTATTGCGATTAAAATTTAATTAAAAGGTAGAGCAACCGGGTTGTAACCTTCGCGTCACAGGCCTCTCAATGGCCTTTTATGTTGTTTATTGCACAGTGTCCCTAAATCCATTTTCTGTAGTGGCGACTCTATCTATGTATAAAATTATCAATTGTTTTCATTTGTTGTTTCAAGCGATGGAAATGAAAGAGGAAAGTACAGGTATCTCGTCCATTAACTTCGTTCGCGCACGTTTATTAGACTACAATACATTATATCCATTACCTAGCCTTCACATAGGTTAACGTAATACACTAAAACCGCATTTTAGTTGAGTTACATCGAAGGTTGGTGGCAAAAATGCCGCAAAACGTTTGTTTATTTTGAATACTGAACATTAGCATGTTGCCAGCAACACTGCAACATTGCTTGTAGCCAGTAACACGTTGCCCGCTACACAAAAATATGTTGCTGAAACAATGTTGCGCATCTTCTTTTCCTACTGTATGCGAAGCATAACGCGTTGGTATGACCAAGACTTTTTCGTTTGCAATTTTAAAGAGCAACCATAGAGTTCTCACGCATGCGTTTACTATTTAGCTCTATCAGTAGTGCCTACATACTTTGCCAAACTAAAGCGTCATTCTTACTTGTGGCATAATTGAAGCAACAAATGACTTACATCGTTTAAACACTGTTTATATTAGAGCAAGGTATTTGAGATAATTTTCAAGTTATGGAACAACGAACTGAATGTTATTCTTAACAAAGCTCAAATTCCATTCCAACCAAAAACTTGGACCTTTTTGCTACAAATGGTCACTCAAAAATAAACTTAGAATACCTACATTTCCTTATAGTAGATAACTGTTTAAGTGGCGATGGAATGTAAATTGTCTGAGATTATGAACACTGCTATAGACAGTTTTTGTTGCTTCAACGTATGCATGCCACAGGCAATTAAATCGCACTGTGTAATTCTGCATCCGTCTGTAATACACTCTAACCGAATTCTTATTTTCACAGCGGAGAAACTCGAAGATGACTTAGCGACCGAGGACCAGGAAGAAATAAAGCCGAATCCGACTGAAGACCTGTGGTGGCTTGATTACTTGGACGGCGGCAATATGTTGGAGACGCTTGATAGCTCCAACAAGTTCGTTGTAGTGTTCCGGATATTGGACGAGTGTGTCGCGCTGGGGGATAAAGTGTGAGTTATATTATAGATTAAGCATATGGGGCTCCGATCGCATTATGCCTAACTGGCCCGTTGGTCTCGTGGTGCATGCGCGACTATTGAGCGTGGGGTCTTGGGTTCGATTCTCAGGTCAGGCAAGGTTACATTAGGTTCTTCCATTGGGTATTTCTCAGTAACAGCCCGGAGTTTGGAAGTTGACGGACAAATAAATATTTACGACGAGTAGGGCCGTGCAATAAAATAAAGAGCAAAAAAACTAACACATGTTTTCAGTTGATAAGCGCGAAAACATTTGCATAGGCAGTCGCTCCATGTAAAATGCTGATATATAGCTGCATCCGGTTAGACTGGAAGGTGACTCCAACATAGTTGGAAAAAGGCTAGGCAGATGATGATGATGAAGCGCGAAAACATTAGTCGTGTTAATCCGACTGGGGCGGCCAATAGGTTAAATTAGTTTCCTTTAAGACGTGACACATTCAAACGATATCTTGTCCACAGGCTCATATTCTCCACGTCACTATTCTGCCTGGATGCCTTAGAATACTTCCTGAAGAAGATCAACAAGTGGTCGTTAGGGCACGAGTACTACCGGCTGGACGGGTCGGTTCCGCCCGAGGTGCGGCAGAAGTGGTGCCGCGAGTTCAACGCTGACAACAACTATAAGACTAAGTGAGTTTGTACCCAATTCTGGGAAAGGAAAGCACAGAACATTTTTTGATCACACTGAATAATAAACTTTATCATTTGTTTCATAAATAACAAAGTTGTCCGTGATTGTACGAACATCGACGCAGACATCGAACAAATTCTCAGTCCGGCGTCTCTCGCGCGAACTCCTTTGAGTTTTAAGACACCGGCAATAAGGTTTATTATTTAAAAATCGTTTGGTCTGCTAATAGGGTGATTTATTTCAGTATAACATCATTTAGCTTTTAGATAATATTTACTCAAGGCCTGTGTCATCAGTATCAAAACAGTATTATTCCATTGTGAAAAAGAGACGGTATTATATGGCATTTCCACTCAGATTGGCCATTTCTACTCAGATTGTTCCTGGTATCAACCCGCGCCGGCTGCCTCGGCCTGAACATGACAGCCGCCAACCGCGTCATCATCATGGACACGTCGTGGAACCCCGCGCACGACATACAGAGCATTTTCCGAGTGTACCGCTTTGGACAGAAGAAGGACTGCTACATATACCGTCTGGTCGCTATGGTGAGCCCTAATCTACTAGCTCACTCATGACATACAGGGTGGTGATTTAGTGACCTGCATCCGCCAACGGGGTGATTCAACTTTTACTAGAAAAGTCTTATACGATTCGTGAAAAAAAAATCCTATGCAACAGTAGGTACACTATATCGATCGATGCATGTAGGATTTTTTTTTTTTGAATTCCGGAATGAGTTTTATAACCCCTTGGCGCATGCAGGTGACTAAATTGCCACCCTGTTTAGACCATGTTCGGAGTCAATGACGGTACCTTCATAAAAGCCCAATAGCCCGGCTTGCCCTTATAAAAACAGAGGCAACATCACCTATCAAGCACTGAAATCAATGATCATTCATGTCATAAAATATAAATTCCGCGCGCTATCCGCCGTGCGAAGATGCCAAACCTAAGAACTTAATCAATAATTTATTATACGAAAAATAACATAAAAGTGCGCACGCGTCGGGGCAAATCTTTTTTACCCGGTACTGCGAGGTCCTCCCCCTTCTTTTGTCTTCTACAAATTGCTATAAAAATGGTAAGAGTAGAAGAGAACTCTTGTATTAATATAATTATTATTTTCCAGGGTACGATGGAGCAGAAGATTTACGAACGTTCAGTGACGAAGCAAGCCGTCGCCTGCCGCGTGGTCGACGAACAGCAGATCGACCGACATTACAATATGGCCGAACTCACCGAGCTATACAAGTAAATAACAACCTTATATATTCCTGGTCCTCCTTTGCACTTTATACGTTGAAAATAGAGTTTATTATATTAATCAAGAACTTCGGGTTTTCACTGCACTGTTACTAAGAAAGACAGAAAATATATTTATTTACACTAAACATGACGCATAAAGAAAAACACAAACACAACAAAAATTGGGGGAAATTAAGCGACACATTCACGTAAAACGGCCATCGCTCAGTATAATGCTGTGACACTATGCGAGACAGAGCCCCAGCGCTGGCTTTCAGCAACGTTTACGTAACTAACAAGAGTTTTCCCCGTTCAGGTTCGACGAAGGCGGCTCATGCGTAGCAGGCGGCGTAGCCGTAGGCGTGCACGACGTAGCACTGCTACGCGTAGCACGCGACGTCCTGCTACACGCGGTACATGAGCACGACTCGCTGCTACGAGGTTCTAGCGAGCAGGGCCTGCCTGAGCATGAGCGGAACGCGGCCTGGATGCAGTTCCAACAAGAGCAGGCGAATAAACGTAACTATAACTTGTATTAATAGTAATTGAATATAACAAAGAATAAGTATTTTTATCTTCACAAAAATTTTATTGCGCCTCTATCAGAAAAAAATTAAGCCAACACATAATAAAAGTCAGCTATTTTTTGTCGATTAAGAGTGGATTTTTCAATCATCTGATAACTTTATTCAAGGAATAATTTTGAAAATTTGACATTTATTTTATACAAAAACTCTTAAACGTCAATATTATTCCTCGAATAAAAGTTATCTGGCGATGGAAAAATCAGCCCTTAATAATACAGATTTCATAATGTAAAATACTCTCTTATTTTTTATTACATATTTCATAATGTAAAATACTCACTTATATTTTATTACATTTTTCACAGAAATGGAAAACAAACTGGTCGTGAACATCCCAAAGGTTGCGTTAAAGCGTATACACGACAACGCGCCATCAGCCACCGTCGTCAAAGAAGAAGACACCAGTGACTTCAATCCTAACGAACCTAAAACTAAGAAGGGAAAGAAATCTTCCATCATCAAGTGCTGCATACCCATACAAGACACCGAAACACCAGAAACCAGACGCGGCCCAAGAAATGAACCGTCCATCATCAAACCAGGGACCAGCAAACAATACATGGACGTAGCATCCACTTCATCCGCCGAACAAAAGCCTCATGCTGCCATCAACCAAGAAGACGTCATGGTGGAAAAAATCACAGACATACTCATCAGATATAACTTCCAAAATAAAAACGGAACGCCTGACATAGCCAATCTAGTCAAGAAAGTCAGAAATATAATGAAGCGAGGATATGTCAGTGAGGAAGATATGTCAGATGACTTGACTGCGAGCATAGCGAGGGTGTTACTCCCACAGCACATGTCCCTTCCCATGGTCACCAACATCATGTGCGAGTCTATCAACAACTCCGCGGAACCGAACGCACTGCCCAGCGACGCCGACCCAGAGTTGATAACGAGTGACCCCACTCCCAGTACATTCTATACAAATCAAAGGAAATCTGACGAACCCGAAGGGCAAAGGACAAAGAGAAAAGCAGCGATAGCAGCTGAGAAAAGTATCGATTCTTTAGCACAAGAAGTCGTCATCAATTTAGATGATGACGATTTCGATGCTAGAGATACCGATTTTATACCGGACGAAGATGTGGCTAATTCGAAACCAAAAAAAAAGTCAAAAAACTTAACACCGTCAAAAATGGAAGAAACAGACGAAAGCACTATGAGTGCTGACGAAACACGAAAAATAGAGACCAATTTTGACAGCTTGAAGACTAATGAGAAACCCAGTATTACGAATGAAGATAAAGTCACAAAGAATGAAGATAAGGACACAAGTATTCCTAAGAAGCATGGTCCTAAAAAACCGAAAGATAGAATTATTAAGACTTACTCTAGACCAGAAAAAAAGAACTCGCCTAAACTACCTAGCAAACCAATTGACCATGAACCAACCGCGAGTGTCAGTACACCTCCAGAAAAAGATAATTCGAGCATACTGTTAAGTGACGATGAGGATCTAATGTTAAATCTCGCTACTACTGAGAAATTAGTTTATAGTTCTAAAAAGGTGCCTGAAAAACCTCCTGTACCAAACCCTTCGAGCGACGAAGTAGTGCCTTTACCAATGTCTTTGTTGAAAAATCAGAATTTTATCAATATCGTAGCCCATACCTACTTGGTTGGAAATCCTATGTTAGATGAAGATGCGGCTACGCTCGCTGCGCAGTATAGTACGTTGAAAGCGTTTAAAGAGGCCGAACAGACAGGCAAAAATGTGTGTAGCGGACCCATCTATGATATAGCTGTGAAGGTAAGCCGACTTTTTGAGATATTTATGGACTATTTGTTTTCAATTCCCAGACTTTGTCTATCATTCTAGCTGCGCCCCGCGGTTTCACCTGCATAACTATTCATCCCGAGGGAATATCGAGATAAAAAGTCCTATGTACTAATCCAGGTCATGATCTACCCATGTGCCAAATTACATCCCAATCAGCTGTTTGAAACAAATATACAAAAAATCAAATTTTTTCTCTTTATAATATTAATTTATTTTATTTTATTATAATTACACACAAAAACATAAGGACAAGAACAACACGTCAGCCTAGTCAAATAAAGTCAATATTAATTTAGATAACAAACATGCAGTACGGGAAATTAATTGTTAAGCAAATTGACACTCTACATCAAGTTATATAATATTTAGCCAATATTATAGTTATTTCATACAAAGAATCATAGTACACATCACATCAAAGAATGACAATTTTGATTTGAATATACACTGCTACAAGGATCTATTGGCGCTCGAATGACGTTGACAGGGGGGTGCTGTTGTTAAACGTTTCTGAAAAATTGCTTTGTGAAATTTATTGAAAAAACAAGACGGCCTGAGTTCCGATTTGGCCACGCGCCAAATTAACCTTGTAAAGCTAAACGGACAATTTAAGTTGGTAGTCAATTTATTTTCCTGACTTTACATTGACCTGCATAACATTCAATTAGTTGTTGAACCTTCACAGACTCGAAGGATGTCGATATCTAATATTAAATTCCAATTTAATATGTTGCTATTTGCATATTTGTAAGAAATGCTTTAACACCTATAAGTTTCAACAATCAGTTGAAAGTAAAGTTGTATACAGAACTGTTTTTTTTCCTTTGTTTATTCCTTTATTTATTTAGTCCTTAGCTGCTTTGAACAGAAATTTGTGGAAAGACAGTAGGGTGGCCCATGCCCCTGCAGTGGGACATCACAGCCTGTGATGCCCCACTGCAGGACATATACAGGGTGTCCGGTAATTAATGGATAACCTCTTAAGGGGTCATTGTACTTGTCATTATGAACAAATTTTACGACGGGAACAAGCATGAAATCGCGAAATAAATCAGGTGTTTCCTACATTTATGTTCGCATAACTCGTCAAAATGTAGAAAACAGCTGATTCTTTTTTCGCGGTTCATAATGATGAGTACAATGACCTATATTATTCCTAAAAAATACTTAACTCCCAACAGGTAATCGGCAAAGATATACTAAAGAAAATGCACAGTGCCAACCCAAAAGCTGCCGCCTCGTCTGTCGTTGACGCTGTTGCCAGCATACAGATGAAGGAACAGATGATTCAAACCCAGAAAACCTTCGAAGAAACCGCTGCAAAAAGTTCTAAAGCCAAGAGTGCTAAACTCCGGGAAGATATGATTCAGCAGAAATTCGCTATGAATAAGGCAAACGCAGCTGATAAGGCAAAAGCGGCTGAGGTTATGGCCGTGGCCACACCGCCTGCAGCCAGTGTTAATAGTACTGTGGTGCCGGTTGGGTTGTAAGTATTGAGCTTAATATTTAAAAGGACCTAATTAAATGATAAATTATTTTATTTTGTAAGTAGGTTTGTACAAACACTTTTACACGTCAATCATATTTTAAAACTAGATAAGGTCGGCGTTTCCTATCTGATTAGTCTGAGAAGGAAGGCCGAAACAAACTCAGAGGTCACAGTCTCTTTTAAAGTCCAGAAATAATCTTGGTCAGATCATATAAAGACCATGTAGATCAATGTCTGAGATGGTCTTTTGAGGAAAGAACCACACAAATTGAGAGGACCTGTGTACGCATTTGTCAGAAATCGTGCAGCTCAACTCAAAACTTAAGGAGCTCAACGATTCGACGAACAATACCAAAGAAAGGACATTTGGGTAGGCCGCATTGATTATTCGAAACTGCCAGACCATGACAAAACTAACAGAACAGGGAGATAAATAAAATAAATAAATTTACCCACATAGTCTTCACATTCACAATAATTAAAATAATAGAATACCTTACAATTAATTTCATTCATTTCGTACCCAAAAATTAAAGATAAAATTAAAGAAAAAAAGGTCTGTTTTCGTATGGGAAATTTTTGGGTATGAAAGGTTCGACACTTGAATGATGTCCTTTGCAAAGAACGGTTTTTACGACTTTATAAATATCGAGATTTCTTTATAGAGTTCAAGTTTAGTGTAAATGCATTATACACATAAACCTTCCGGAAAAAATTGTGTAAATGATTGTGAAACTCGCATCAAGATTCATAATGCAGCTTAGAAGAACTAGGCAGACACCGAGACACACGAAACGAACACGACTTAATTTGTTTTTTAATAGATTTAACCGATTGCCTCGTCCGTTCCTACCCCTACGAAGAATACATACAGGTCGTATGTTATAAGGTTATAACTGATAACATAACATCATGGCTGTATTCCCCGAAGGTTTACGCAGAGGTGTACCTATAGTACACCCACATTTACCAGGTATGTTTGAGTCCCATGTAACAGGGGACGAGTCTTTGGCCATTGTTATAACTGATATTTTTTGTTTAGTATCAAGACAACGACGTGTATGGGAACCAGACCGACGTTCGGCCTCCCGCAGCTGAAGAGAGAGCGCGTGGAGCCACGCGTGGAGTGCATCTTGCCCGACGACGATGACGTCATCATCAGCGACGTGCTCGCCTCGCCGGCGCCCACGCCCCCCGCGGCCCCGCCGCCCGCGCCCCCCGCGCCCCCGCCGCCTCACGTGCCCACCACCAAGCCTATCGTTCTCAACAACTTGCTCTACAAGCCAATCACGCGCGGGTTGGAAGCACAACAAGGCTTTAGGGTAACCGTCGGCAGTGGAACCGGATCCCCCGTCTCGACACCTAAATTAGTTACGCCACCGAAAATCGTCCTAAGGCCTTACGTGCCCCCTCCGGTCCAAATACCAAAGCTAAACATGACCGCGACCACAGCCACGCCGACCGTCGTTCAAGCGAGTGCACCGACGCCGGACGTGCCCGAACGAATCCTACCGAATGACGACACAATCTGTTTAGACAGCGACGACGAGGAATCAATTCCGCCGAGCATTCTAGCGACAATAACCTCCGCGGCCCCCACAGCCCCGCACCAGGCTCCAGTCCCCGTATCCCTCACCAGTGCACAGAACCCAGGAGTCAAACTCCCTCTCCCGTCAATGCAGAATCTTCTCCACCACTCTGCTCCAGCCACTCATTCTCTATCAACAACACCACAGAAATTGGTGCTACGACAAGTCATGTCGCCCAACGGCATACAACCCCAATTTGTTCTAATACCATCCGATAAACTTCCGTTGCCATCCTCCATCGCAGATCCACCAAAGACAACTCACGCGCAGCCGAAAAAAGTTTCAGTTAGTTCGATCAACACCGCACCGAGCGAGCCCAGTTTAGCTGCTAAGAAACCTGATATTAGCCCCGCATTAAACAGAACAGCATGCAAACCGGGCGATATACTCAGAATAACTAAAACGGGAGCTATCGAAGTGATAACCCGGGCCGATTTACAAACAAAACCGGATAAACCGGCTGCTGACCCTATGGACACAAAAAAGGTTGTCATACAGAATCCAAAGCCGACTGCTCCGAAACCACCCGAAGAACCAAATAGAAAAACTGCTGCGAGCAATTCATTTATAAAGATTCTTCCAAAGCCCAGTACACATGGGACGTCAGGCCTAACCGATACAACTCCCGAGGTTTCGAAATCAAAGTCGACTGGACAGAAAACTTTCAAGTCCTCGACTGTTGACTTGACAAGCGTATCACCTGTTGCTCCTAAACCAAAACCGATCGCTCCAAAACCTTCTACTACTGCGACGTTTGACCTAACCGATTCAAACGATGCGTTACCGAAAAAGGCTCCGTCACATAGAATGGAAAAAAATAGAACCGACAAAGTTTACGCACGGAATTCGCGGCAGATTAGTAATTCGTCTAGCATTAATAACAGGCCCCCGAGCCCTGAGAACCCTCTGTCAATCCTGAAGGACGTCGTGCACATAAAAGCTGTAGACTATGCAGAGAAGTCTGTAATCCTAACATCAGAAAAAAGTAAAACCTCCAACATTTCTGTGCAACATGTCGTGTCCACAGACACTAAAATCAAAGCCACAGATGCAAAGAAAGGGTTAAAATTAACCAAGGTACCAAAGGAGCTGGTGCCGAAACATATAGATCAAGCAGTAGAGAAACAAATTAGGAAAGAAGCTCTCATGAAGAAAATAACGCCTTTATTAAGTAAAAACCAACCGCAGAGTAAGGAAGAACCGAAAAATCGTGGTAAAAACTTGATAAGCTTTGACAATTTGAGTAGTGCGCACACTAGTAAATTATTGAAAAATACCGGAACTGGTAAATCAACGGACAAGAAAGGCAAATCTGTCTTGAAGACCACGGAAACTGTGGATCTTACGTAAGTATTAATTTTTTGCTTACAGTGCGGTCGACGAGAGAATGCGTTCTTGACATCTGTCAATTACATACAAACGAATACGTGTGAATTCGCGAAACACTTTTGCTAATTTGATCTTTATTAGCTACTAGAATTGTCGCACTGACAGGTGTCAGGAACGCATTCTCTCGACGGCCGGACTGTAGTTAGCATAATTATGCAAAACTACATGTCAGACGTTCCGAACAAATATGTAGACAAAAAAAATACAGGCTTGTCTCAATAGCCCAGTCATCATCGCGTTAAATAGGGATTTTCATCAAACTCGTTTTAGAGTCTTTAAACCAAGATTGCATAGGGAATGAAGATCCAAGACCTAAATTTTCCAAAACTTGAATACCAACAACAACAATGTACGACCAATTGGCGATTGAGCTATTAACCAATATTTACGAATTACTGCATGCTTTTTGGTTCAGTACAGTTCGTCTAATATGTTTTATTATTTACAGTAACATGTTCCTACCCGGAACTACTATCAAAGCTAAGAGCGACTCTAAGAAGAGGCAGTCTTCTACGGACGTCACTCCGGTTAAAAAGAAAAAGCCTGCACGTAAGTATTTATGTTAAGGTGCCACCTACGTAAAAATATCGCGGCGGGATTTTATCGCGCACTGGATTTTCAACTCTCGGTGGTGAGCCGAGCATTGAGAATCCAACAGAGCGCATCCCAGCGCGTCAATAAAATCACACTGTTAGATTTTCAACTCTCGGTGCTTATCAGAGCGATGAAAATCAAAACACGCCCGTGCGAACCTTGCCGTAAAAAAGAAGCTTAACCTATTTCCATCACGATACACTGTAAAATATCACCTTATTATCTGCACAATAAGTTCTATATTCGTTTGTGCTTCAGTGCACGTCTTCTCGCTTCTCGCTGTAGAGGCAGAATGATGTTTGATGAACGCATTTAGTGATTAGTCCCGCAAGTGGGCCTTAATTATGGTTGCTGTTTCGCAAACGACATACCACATAACTTTCTGTGCTAGAAATGAACCTTTTCAAACGATGCAAGTATAACGTGTTTTTTTTCCCCACAGCAATGACCCTGAAGGACTTCGATTTGGACGATATCGACGATATCATTGAACTGGAATAACAGCTACTATTGGGGATTTTGATAAATCATGACAAACGAAGGGTCAATGCCCCTTTATCACTGCAAGTTCGACTCACGCGCCGAAACGGATATTTTAACCTTAAGAAACCTAATTCCGATTTGGAAGTATGTAAGCATGTCATTATATTAATCACAAGCGTACTAAATATATTATTGAAAAATTTATCAACAATACTCGTGTTCCAGTTCGATTTTGAAACGGTATATCGATTTGACTTACGATTTATGTCATATTTATGACGTAGAAGGTACGTCATAATATAACTATAAACTAAGAAAACATTCAAGATTTGTGCAGGGGTCGTATAGGGAAGTGTCAAAGTCATCATTGTTTCAGTGCGAAAACAGGATGCCGCTATACGTCCTGCATAGCTCCATCTCTTTTCACCCTGGACCAAGGATGACTTTCGACTCTGGCCTCTCTGGACGTTTAGCTGCCTAGTTTCATAAGCATGGCAGCTTATAGGCAACTCTTAAACTAACTGACAACAAGAATTCAATCGTAAAACCATGGATGTTAACAATTTACAGTGCAAACTTTTTACAACGGAATTTCTGCGTAACATAGACATTGTTTATTTAGATTTAGTATTTCATGTTTTTTTTACACATACTCTCAAAGCATAATTTTCATCTATAGATAGAAAATATTGTCGGTTCCAGAAATAAAAAGGTACTGCTTACAAAAAGTTTACACTGTATTGCAATATAATAATCAATAACATCATAATATAGATAAACGAATTAACCTCAATGATTATAAATATTTACAATCAAGCAATATGTTAATCGTGATTCAAATACGATTACTTGATTATGTAAAGCAGCTATACTCAACCTTAGGTGATTTTTTCTCGTTGTCCGTTTATACTCATAGATATCCTATCTATTATCTGCTTTTTTCTTGTCTTTATACATATATATGTGTACTTAAATGGTTAAATAAATATATTTACCACTTTAGCCACAACTATACTGAAACCGTATCTGTGTTCATATCAGCGTCAACTATTAGACAAAGAATAAAATATATAGACAAGTATTAACTGAGAGACCAGTAGACTTTTGATGTGGCTGGACTACGTAGAAATCTGACAAACCGTATGTTGAGCATCGCTGATTTAATTATATTACGTGTGTCTACTAAGAACTAAAATCTAAAAAGGCCCATATTCGTTCGTAAATAAAAGTTGCGCAATATTGTTGCAGGATCATGTTTTTGTGTTGGCAACACTGTACAGTGTGTGTGCCAACATGACAAAAACATGTTACTGCATCAATGTTGCGCAGCTATCGTTTACCATGAATACGAACGTTGAAACTTATGACTGCCATTAACGTCTAAGGACCATGTTCAAATTTACTGAATTTGTTGGAAAACTTTTTGAAAGGGCTTCGAAGGGCCGTGGCATATCTAATCTACCTTTCCGCCATTTTAGATCATAAATCTGTTTATAGGACCTTAATGTTTTAAAGCAAATAAATATATTCTTTCTCTCTCTTTTCTTTTATACATATTATGCGTGGCCGCCATTCTGAAAAAAAAAGACAAAATGGCGGACAGGTAGGTTCCATATTTAAATCTTCAATCCCCTTTAACATTCATGTAAAAGGTGTGTAGCTTGGCTTGGACATGGTTTCTCAGTGGCGTCGTGTAGCGGTAAAGTTAGGAACTATAATTAAAAATCGTAATATTTTGTGATTTCCCACTAAAGTAAGAGTGCTACTTGATTTTTAGTTTCAACTTTAAAGTGGTTAAGTACAGTTGTGTCTACGTTCTGATTATGATAAATTAATGTTTTTTTTTTTAACTGTGAGAATTTATTTTGTGTCCTATTTGATTATTTAGTGTTTCTAGCAAATGACAGAGTATGTTGAGTTGAGTTATACATAACTTAGATGTTAGTGTAAGTATTATACTATTAGGATTAGCTAATTCAAAATTATCGGTTTTAGATTTATTTCTCAACTGGAATATTATTCAGTTCAGCTATCTCAAGTTCAGTTTTATTTCATATATAATTTCTGTAAATTGATTAAGAATTTATAATTTTTCGTATATTTTAGTAAGTATGTGCTTGAGTCGTATTTCACATATTGAAATAATAAAAAAAAAACCCTTTTAAATATGGACCTCTTTGGTCACTTTTGTGTTTTTGTTCTTAATTTGTGGAGATAGAGCATTAAAGTTATATAATTGTAAACAAGGGACATGTGTCTAATACAACTCAAGTTAGTTTAGTGATAATCACATTTTATTTTTATCTTCTAGCAGAAGGATTGCAATGTTACGTTTTGTATAATTAGATGTAAGCTTACAAATAAATAGAAACAAAATATTAGTGTTTCTGTTCACTGATTCATTAAAATAAAAGCCAAATAATTATCGGAACTGTATATTTTCTTACACTTACAACAAAATATATTAAACATTTTATAATTTACGTACCTTACACTAGAACATTAAAGCTTCTACATAGATATAATCCAAAAATAATTTCATAATAAACCAATAACATAATGCCTGACCAGTCGCATATCACGTTGAAACTTAAAATTATATAAATTAATAACTTCCTATAATCATACATGGTGCTGTGTGAAATGTCCAGGGATTTATTATTATTATTTATTATTTATTATTATTATTATTATACAAGATCTTGGATGAACTTAGAACTACAATCATTACGTTTTTCAGTGTTTAACATTTTATTTGTTCGATAAAAATCAAAGTATCCTAATGTTACACCAGTATGTTGCATTGAATTTGTATGAATCATCATTTATATTGTACTAAATAATTTAACACTTATTGGCGGTAGCTTCAATCCACTTTCTGAAATATATTTCGAGCACCAAATATAATACAGAGTGGCGATTTGGTTATCACATTAAAGACTGATTTTTCAATCGACCAATAATTTTTATTCGTGGAATAAAATTAACGTCTGACAGTTCTTGTATGGAAGAACTGTCAAAAATTCAAAATGATTCCTCCGATAAAATTATCTGGCGTTGAAAATCAGCCTTAAACAGTACAACGGTTATTACAAGTTGTTATAATCAGTCTGTTAAAATAATATATATATTTTTTAAGAAAACTGAATTTTTCAATAAAAGGAATTGCTTAAAAATTGGCACGAAATAAACTACTATTGATAATAAGGCACTAGATAACCGCGGGGCGATGGTATCGATAATTCAACACAAAGTTTATGGATTTTTTTAAACCAAATAGTCACAAATTAAGTTGTTGTTAAATACTCAAACGAAAAATGGTCCCGCGGCTAGAATGTTAATTGTTATGAATTATTTTAATTGTGTAAGTTCAAAATACGCTATTTTGAATACGTGGTTATAATTGGACAACCTAATCGCCACACTGTATATTACAGAGAAAATCAGATGTATAGATAGTCAGTTAGATAGATCAAAATAAATATTAATCATTAGGGATTATTGATTAATAGATAATAATCATCAACAGGGCATTAATAGTCGATTCACTATACCTACGGTAGGTCCAGATTATACGAATATAATATCCAGATATTTGTCTATGCGCTTGCGCTCCTCATTAATGTAATTACTTTAATTAGGTATATAACAAACAGTTGTGATGTAGTCCGACGAAAGGCGAATGAACTCACTTTTTCAGGTTTTCAAGTTGGTAGGTAACATTGAGGTGAGCTTAGGATTAGTACCAGGTAGATAGACTACTGGAATCCACAGAACAGTTAGCTTTCTCGTGGATTAAAATTACCACCACAAATAACTAAAACAAGTTTCATTTGGCTATTCATCTATTTATAGTTACATAAATCACCAATGAAAATATAGAAAACGATTTTTTAAGAGATCTGTCAAATAATAAATGTCTGCTTGTGGCGTTGTATGGGTATAATACATACTCTAAAAAGAATTTTAACTCCACGGTTGAAAATATTATCAATAGGTTTTTGTTAGTGTACAACTTAAAAATTTCATGATTTCAATACACTTCAGCCCACGAATCGATCAAATAAAGTATACATTACTAATTAATTTTAACGAAAATACACAGTAATACTACAGACGGCAGCAGGTCAAGCTACCCGAAGCTGTCAAATTTTCCCAATCAACCTTGAACCTTAATGTTTTAGTGATAAAGTTGAAAATCTATGAAATAAATTTGACAGATTGTAGTAGCTTGACGTGCTGGCGTCTGTACATAACCTCAATAATGTCAGATAAAAAATACCAGTAGTGATCTGTTTCACAGGGAATCTCTTACGAATACTTACAATGTTACAGTTCGGCCGTCGAGGGAATGCGTTCTTGACACCTTTCAGTTTCATACAAACGAATACGTGTTTTGCGAATTTGATCTTTAATAATTATCTATTATAATTATCGCACTGACAGGTGTCAGGAACGTGTTCTCACGTCAAGTAGGTCAATATTTTGGTAGAAATTACGTACAAGTCAGCAGTCAAATGGGAATTTGCAAAAAGCTGAAATGTATCGTATGTCTCATTGACTACCGGTCAGCCGCAGTTCAAATGTTTCGGCACCCTGCTTTGACACAAAGTCTACATAAAATTCGACATATCCAGAATGTTTTGTTGCATGTGTAATGCGGACTTTCAAGACAAACATTTCGCATAGGTACTGAAATATATTAATACCTTTGATCAGAGATTTAAATCGTTAGGTTTGCCCTCACCGTCCGAATTCACGCGAAAAAGGATGGACACTTTTTCGCGTGAATTCGTATGGTGAGAAGAGTGAGCTCACACAATAATATTGCCATTTCCATGAAAATCAAGTCAAGCCTCTGCGACATTGTGTGGTGTGTCAGAGGTGATGTCAAAACGAGAAACGCGATCATATTTTGACGCGGTGGGGCGAATCTACGATTTAAATCTTTGCCTTTTATATATTAATAAATCCGATAAGATAATTTGGCTATTTCCAATACTGCCTTTGGAATGCGCTTTTAAATTCATTATTAAAATAACTTTATACAATCGCATAAATGTTCACACCACACTATTTTAGCAAGGCGCAAGAGTTAAACTTTTACTTATATTTTGCAAGTAATTTTTTTTCAAAAGGTACCCAATATTTAGATAACATTGGTCTCTCAATTTTTAAATTACTTGTGTTCTAACTTTTCTTTAAAAGACAACACAGAACAGACCGCGGTCATACCTATACGTTTTATTTACACGATTTCAACGCGGTTGTCTTGCCACTGATGATGTCCCACAAACAATTTAAAAAAGAGAGGTCCTTATACATTAATATACAGGTAATTTTTTTAGCAATGGCACTCGTGGCAAGCAAGGTTTTTGGGGAGATCAAACGCCTTTTAGCGCTTAGCTAACAAATAAAAATAATATCTCATTGTACCCTTTCCCAACAAGCGTCGCTGTACATGAAATTAATGTTTTGGCACTGACTCAAATTGAGTTTTATTTTCACCAACATATTTGATGTTTCGTCATTTATATTTGAAATTAAATTACGTTTTATGTTTACCAATATATTTTAAAATGTTTATTTTATTTAGTTGTCTTATTTTATTACATTTTTAAATATTAGTATAAAAAAATAGTGATCCACCGGTGTCGGGAGCAGGGTCCAAGCTACCGGTGATTAGGGCTCCAGAGACAGATACCTCCTCACAATGCGAGCCGTATGGAGGAGTACTGCCTTCTAAATCAGGCCCTTGATCCAACCGCCTAACGATTCTCGATAGATGCTGATCGAGGCTTTCGGCCATCAGGCCATTGGCCGATACGACAATCGGCACAATGACAGTCGAGCTCACATTCCACATGTCAACAACCTCGTGTGCTAAGTCAAGATATTTGATTTGTTTATCTTTCTCAGCTTTCACGAGGTTCCCATCATGTGGAATGGTAACATCGACAATCATTGCGCGGCGCGCTAATCGATCTATCACCACTATATCAGGTTTGTTAGCGACAACAGTCCTGTCAGTGATGATAGACCTATCCCAGTATAACGTGACATGGTCATTTTCGAGAACTGGGTCGGGCACATACTCGTAATATGGTAAGTCGACAAGTTTATATTTCAAAGCAAGTTGCTGGTGAATAATCCTGGCTACTTGGTTATGCCTGTGCAAGTACTCGCCGTTAGCCAGACAAGCACAACCAGAGATAATATGTCAGATGGATTCACCCGGACGGTGGCATGCCCGACACACGTCAACCGTACCATCCTTCATGATAGGTCTGCGGTAGTTATTCGTCAAGATAACTTCGTCCATAATTGCACAGACGAAACCTTAGGTTTCATGAAGAGCCCGATAGAAGCGCCCGTGAAACTCCTTGCTTTGCCATACCTCCTTGCAGTCATCGGTAGTAAGTATTACAGGTTTGCGCCAGTTCTCTTTAGCCATGGAGAGCGGAGTGATCCCCTTGTCTACTGCGACCACATCACGGTCCACTGCAACCACATCACGGATATTTTATTTATTGTTAAATCAATTGATTTACGAGCTCTTACAAAGTCGAAAATTAAAATGAACTTTTTCACATACAACCATTAAAATCATCTCAGAAAATGTTTTGTAATTTATTAGTAACGCCAAAGCCTGCCATGTCAATGCCATCACTAAACTCCTGTATATAACATAAATGCGTAGTCCCAGCGCCCTACCTAGCTCCTCACCGCGAGTCCACGACGTTAGCGAGGCGCGTCTTGTCGAAGGCGCAGATGGCAGCCAGCAGCGACGAGCGCGCGGCGCACGGCGACGCGCCGCCGCCGTCGCCGCCGCCCGGCGCGCGCGGGCGCGGCGAGCGGCTGTCGGCCTCGTGGGCTGCTGGGGAACAATTAACTCCAATAAGTACTACCTATAGACAATGAACACTTCGTATAGAAACTATCATATGCCCCGAACCAGTAGCGCGATTCTCTCTTATGCGTCGTGCACAACTGCACTAGAACAGAGCTGTTCAAGTCGCTACGTACGGGTCGGACAAAATATAAGTGAGCGACACGAGAAATAGTATAGTAGGATTTTTGAACGCGTTCATCAAAACTGTAGGCTAGCAGCGATTTTGAACGCATTAAAAAATTATGATACATTTAACTGGTCAGGATAGTACCCGCACATACGTCTCGATACTGTAAAGTCCGCTCACAGTTATTTTACCCTTGACAGCAGCAACGTACGTAATAGCAACGTTATAGTGACGGGAATAAAGATCACAATGATTTTGACACACGTCTCTGTGGCAGCAATCCAACAGCAAACTTAATAAAATGAGAATAAAGATCACTGTGATTTAGACAGTGATGCAAAATCAAAGGTAAAAAACTGAAAGGACTAAGGAAGGCTATGCGCGCCATTTTGAACGCGGTCCGGTATACGACTTTTTAATGTCATCATGCTTCCAGTGTGAGAGAAAGACGGAGCTATACATGACCGATAGCACCATCCCTTTTACGAACTGAAAAATATATGGCATTAATACTTCATAATAGGGCTCTGGATCGTATAATAACAATGAATGCTTACATAGAGCGGGTGGCGTCGGCGACGAGGCGGTGCTTGCACTCTGCGACCGCACTGTCTCTGCCAATGATGACGTCGACTTCCATAGACTATCACGTTTTTTCTGCAAATAAGTTAACCTCATTTTACATTGGCACAAATTGGCGGCACGGTTGGCGCAGTGATTAAGCGATTGACTGCTATGCTGCGTGTCGCGGGTTCAATTCCCGCACGGAAAAAATATTTGTATGACCTACAAGTAGTTGTTCCGGGTCTGGCTGTTTGTGTATGTGAGTTTAAATGTTTGTAAACGCACCCACGACACAGGAAAAAATCCTAGTGTAGTTACGCGGACGAAGCGGCGGGCAGAAGCTGTTTGTTTATAAACCTTTTGCAGTCCACTGCTGCATGTAGGATTCATTT
This sequence comes from Apamea monoglypha, assembly GCA_911387795.2. Classification (NCBI taxonomy): domain Eukaryota; kingdom Metazoa; phylum Arthropoda; class Insecta; order Lepidoptera; family Noctuidae; genus Apamea; species Apamea monoglypha. The sequence continues at coordinate 5,103,558 of OU426931.1, forward strand.
ATTTCTTTTAACTTCACACATACAGAAATGTATAATTAATCGATAACTTACCGCTCTTCGTTTCTGTTTCTTTATTTCTTCTTCGGAACCGAGTATTTCTTGTATCCGGACTTCTCTTTTCGCGCTTCGCATCTGAAACAAAAATAAAACAATTGATAAAGACCTTATTCACATCATAACATAACAATATGCCCGTTTTGACTAACTAGGTGAGACCTAAATAAATGACTAAACCAAGCGCTTTGTTGGATTTTCAACTTTCGGCACTGAGCCGAGCGTTGAAAATTCAAACATGTAAACAAATATTTGTTTTTGGAAAAAGCACTTTAATACCAACTCATAAAGTTCAGTTTGCAACAAACATTTTTCAATAGTATTAGTCATTCTGAAATCAACTTAATGTACATGGATATAAAGTTGATATTGATGACAACATATCTTTGCACAATTTCTGCCGCGAAAAACTCCACCATAAGTTCACACACCCTTTGTTTAAAATTAAAGGTACAAATACTATTTAAAATCAACCCAACATACCGATTTCTGTTCACTCTTCAACCTAGCCTCCATATTCGCCACAGCCATCTTCAGCTCATCCTTCAACGCGAGTGGGAACTTGAGGTGCAGGCGTTCGTAATGCGGGATCGCAGTGAGCCCATTGAGAGGGGCGCGTACGAAAAACTGGTGTTGTAGCAAGCTGTCTATCGTCGGGCCGCCGTGCTTACATGATATCTTTGATAGACACATTCTGAGGACTGATTCTGGAAATAAAAGGAATGATAAAATTCATATTTTTGTCTACTAAACTTTATATTACAAACTGTCAATCAAAAATCAATTTAGGCTACTTAACACTAAAGTAGATAGTTGATTTAGTGGCGGAACATGTAAATTATTTAAGATTATATATTGAAATTTGGTCTACTATCCTCGCCACCAGGACTGGTCCTGCGCCGCCCGGATCCAGGGAATTCCCGCGATCTTTATAAATATGGAAGGCCTCCCTACGCTGCACCTTCCGGTACGCGGTCTCCACTCCAGCACGTTATGGCTTCATAGGCCATTCGTTGTGTGAGCAATGTTCCAAGGAATAGTATATATTACAGCTGTATAATTATGATGTATATAAGGCCATAACAGGCTGCCTATTGATCCCAAATAAGATGTTAAGAGTACATCTAGTGACTTATCATAACACGTAAGTTAAATAATTATAAAAACTACTTACTACTTCAGAAATTCTTAGAAAAACACTCGTCACATCCAAACAAAACAAAAAACAATCACACAACACCTACCTAAACCCTCATTCTGCAATATTTGTTCACTCTCAAAATGATCACAGTAGTAATCTGACAACGGACACCCAACAGCCATCTCATATAGTGTCCGTCCGAAGCAGTACACGTCGATGGCCTCCGCCGTGACCCCTCGCCTTAGTTGTAGGAGATGTGGCCGGTACAGACATGGGACACCGACTAGAATGTTCTCTATGTCCATTAGAAGGGCACGCTGCTTTTCTATTGCTATGTTTCCGGGGTGGATATGGCCTGGGGAAGGGGAGAAAGTTTGGTTAGACATAAATTGGGGATATATAAGGCAGGGACCAAAAAAAATTGATTGGATAGCCAATTTTCAAGTATCGAAGTTCAAAACTTATTGACAAATTAGTGAGTGACCACTCATCGAGCAGCGGTGGCCCAGTGGTAGCAGCCGCGACTTACGAGTTATAGGTCGTAGGTTCGAACCCAGACAAGCGCTTTACTTTGTGTAAATTATTTCTTCACCACTGCTCTCAAAACGTTGATAGAAAAAATCGTGAGGAAATCGGCATGTTCTAGAACCAAAAATTCGAAGACATGTGACATCTACCAACCCACACGGCCCTCGTGGTGGATCACGTCCCACCTGTGTCCCAGTAGTGGGAACATTATAGGCTGATTATGCACTTTTATCAGCGCGGATTCGTCTTGCACCTATCACCACACTTGTCGCATAACTTTGATGCGGTGTCGAGTCGCTTCGGCCAAACCGAAACGAGGCAAATTACTTCTTTTTCGCTTCTATTGCATGGACATAAAGCTCTTTCAGGCCAACCAAGCAGTTTCCTCGTCCGGACACTCTCTTCTAGTTCCAAAACCACATACAGTGTATTTTGCAGGGATATAAAAGGAGTTTTTAGCTCATGTTAGTCCTACACAAAGTAGACTTGGTGTTATCTAGACTTCCACAACAATCCAATTCCAGTCCAATCCAGTTCTATGTCAAAAATTGTTCTCGTTATGGTACAAAGATATTTGGAGAGAATTCTACTAGAGATGTAAAATAACCTTTGTAAGTAATACGTACCATGAGGTATGCCTTTTTCATGTAAAAACTTCAACGCTACTAATATCTGATATCCATAATGCGCAAGCTGTCCTAACGTAAACGGTTTCCTTATCCTAGGGTTGCCATACTTCGCTAAATGGTTCTTATTATACTCCGTACCATAGAGTATGTCTCTTAGACTTCCGAATTCATGTATCTTTCTAACTACGTATGCTCCTGTTTCTAAATTTTGAATAGCTAATACTGGGTCTATGTGGGGGTGCTGAAAACAAAGAAAACATATTTTACTGTTATGTACAGACGCCAGCACATCAAGCTACTACAATCTGTCAAATCTCTTTGATAGATTTTCAACTTTATCACTAAAGCAAGGTTCAAGGTTCAAGGTTGATTGGGAAAATTTGACAGTTTCGGGTAGCTTGACCTGCTGGCGTCCGTACCTTAAGTTAATGCTCGAGAGGAAATCGGCATGTTAGTACATGCCGGTTTCCTCTAAACTACATGGACGTGGTGTGTATTGATACGTAATCAACTAATAAGCTAACGAAGATAATTACTAATTATTTTTATATAATTACTAATTATCTTCATATAATTACTAATTATCTTCATATAATTACTAATTTCTTCATATAATTACTAATTGTCTTCATATAATTACTAATTATCTTCGTTAGCTTATTAGTTGAAAAGCATACCCTTTAAACTAATAAGCCAGGTAAGTCAAGGGAATGGTCTAATGATAAATTAGACAACTGGGTGTAATACGACGTTCATACCCTTTAACCGCCTAGCATTTTCCCAACTATGTTGGGGTCGGGTTCTAGTCTAACCGGATACAGCTGAGTACCAGTATTTTACATGGAGCGACTGCCTATCTGACCTCCACAACCCAGTGACTGGGTAATACGATACCCCTTGGTAAGGCTGGTTGTCAGACTTTCGGGCTTCTGACGACCCGTAAGGACTGTCAAAGATCTACAAATGACAGCCGGGACGAACGGCTTAACGTGCTTTCCGAGGCACGGAGGGTCTTGGTATGTAAAGATGGTCACCCATCCACGGACCAACCGCGGCAAGTGTAGCTTAACCTGATCGATCGACCGGTGCGGCTGTTATTAGTTAGCCACAAGCCCCCCCTACCGTATCAAGTATCAAGCCCCAAAATATTCGCGGAAGTACTGAACTGCTACCTGCCAGGTGTTCACTAGGCTGCCAGCTGTCTAATTACTCTGTCAGCTAGTAATGTGCATACTTACAGAAAGATTCATCAAGCTCTTGAAAGTCGTTTGTAAGTCTTTATCACTGAGATACCTGTCGGCACCATAGCTCTGGTATGACAGTATGCAATTTGTTCGACTCTCCATGTCTGTGACCTGTAATAATAAAATGTTACCATTGAGACTTTCAATGTTAAGGATTACCTAACACGATAAGACGATTAACAGTATTTTAGAGGCATGAGGAACAGGGTGTAAAGTTCACTCATCCTCCGTAGAAAAGGGAGGATCCTCCGACCAGACGGGTGTTGTGTCTGGCGGGCAAATGCCCAATGATTGATGTTGGGAAATTGTATCTATTCTAATAGCGCGGTAAACTCTGCTTGCGAGATGCAGGATTTGCGTGACGTCAGTATGACGCGTTGTTCGCATGTGGCGTTGTAGATACCGCTACAGTATACTTTAACCTACAAATAGATTTCTACTTTGCTATGTTTTACATGTGTATAAAAAGGGACGGCTAGAAAACGCTTTCGAGATGAATTAGAAACGCTTATGGGAGACTAGGTGCTTGAACCTTTTCTACATAATTATCGGCACTTCATTACAAAGTTAAGGCTCTTTGAACCCAACTGCGAAGTAAAAACATGTACGTCTAGTTTATTTTTATCACGTGCCCGATAAGCCGAGTGTAGAGTTATTGTGATTCATAACAATGGACGTCAATGGATTCCTACGACGTGCGACAGTCAACTATCTATAAAAATAATTTTAAGTAAAAGTTTCCCGTTATTTTTTATTATTTCTACCTATACGTGCCCAAGACACTTGCCACTTTCTGCCTATACGGATGGACTTGAAATTAATGAATATTATGTGCTCTTAATTTAAAGATGTAGGTGGCGATCAAGTAGGCTGCCCACCAGTTGGTCTCCGCCGCCTATGATCATTTCTATAAACATAGCTGCATCGCAAGCAGGTGCATTGCTATCTTAGTCCAAATTCGCACGGGTGTTTATCCCGCGGCGATTCATTTTTGCGCACCCGATTTTCAAAGCACTACTTAGCGCCGAGAGTTGAAAATCCAACAGTGTGTTTTTTTGACGCCCTGGAATGCGCTTTGTTGGATTCTCAATGCTCGGCTCAACACCGAGAGTTGAAAATCCAGTGCGCGATAAAATCCCTTCGCGGTATCTATCGCGATATTTTACGTACTGAACGTGGGCTTGGAGACAAATCTGAAATGTCTCATCCTATTACACCTGTGATACAGTTGTGAATAATTTTACTTAAATGATGTAAATGAAAGGTGATTGTACAATGTATTATAATGTAATATTCTATTTAGACAGTTGTTGCTACGCTGTAGGCACAATCCAATCACGGATAGGTGCATAGACTTAGTGCGAAAATTTAAAAAAAAAAAAAAAAAACGGGAATGGAGTTAGAAATGATACGCATTCTTCGATAAGTTTGAAAACTTGGTAAAGAATGGGCAGTTATCCGTGTTTAATACTGTAATGAAAAAAAAGTTAAGGTCCAGTAATTTCTGCGCTTCGTGCGCGCTTGAAGATTAAATTCGATGCTACGATCATCAAACTTTAACTTTTTATTTTAAAAACGATATGCTCATAATACGGAATTAATCATTGCCTACCTCAGGAGGGTATTAATCTGAAACATGAGTAAACAAAGTATGTCAGTAGGTAAGGTCATTCATGCATGTTCTAGAAATCTAGACAGATTATTTGTTAGTACATTGCCCTCGTTTAAAACACACATACATACGAGTTACGATGCGAGTTATCAGTCAGTGGCTAGATTTCGTGTCCAAATATTGTAATGTAAAACACCAATTTATTACTAAATATGTGTGTGGCAACTTGCCAAGGACGTGTCTTGTCTTTCAGTTGACCGACAATGACATACAGGATGTATGTGTATCACGAACTTTCAGTAAAATTCAAGGCGATTGAGCAAATAGTTCTGAAGTCATGAGAACGTTAAAAACGTCAATACTTGGCAACTTTCAATTGCAATTTTTTCGTGAAATAACGAATGCAACGTTGAAATACGACACATTACATAAACCTATGGGTTCGAAAATGCTATGTTCGTAACAACATAAAATTTCATTTAAAAAATAAAGGAGTAAATCACTTTTGAATAGAGCCGAGTGTATACATACTTTGCTCGTGACTGTACGCTTTTTTATAAGAAAAAAAAATCATACCGTACTTTCATAGTAAAATATGATTTTCATAGTTCACAAATTGTAGAAACTCGCACGTCTTTCTAAGCTGAATTTTCAAACACTTTGTAACGTACAAGGACTTTGTAACGTTATTTATTTGTCATCTCGTTGCTAAATTAGGTAACAAATCAGTTACTTACTAAAAAATAATGTTTTCGTATCCGCCATCCGATGTCGGGTAGCGGACCTTTCAGTTCGTATCTACCGTCGCCCCGTAACGCAATCGACACAGTCTGGAGCGCTTGTTCTGTAACAAAAAGCAAAGAAAACTTATAGAAAAGACATGATCATCAGCCTATAATGTTCCTACTGCCGGGAATCTGTGTTGGAGTATAGCAAAAACAAATCGATCCTATGTACAGACGCCAGCAGGTCAAGCTACCCGAAACTGTCAAATTTTCCCAATCAACCTTGAACCTTAATGCTTTAGCGATAAAGTTGAAAATCTATTAAAGAAATTTGACAGATTTTAGTAACTTGACGTGCTGGCGTCCGTACTTCGACACTATCGTCTTTCTCATTCTAACTCATAAATATATATTTTTTTTTTTATTATCGAGATCGCCCTTACCACTTGTCGAAATCCGTACTTTCTCATAGTGACTGTACTATTCTTTTAGCCTTGTGTGGAATCACATGTCTCACGTAATATTAGTAAAACACACCTTCCAATAATAAACATAATAAAAGGATAATAAACCTATTATTGAAATCCTTAGAACGGCCTTTCCTTTGGTGTCCCCTTTAACCCTAACACAGGACTCCTTTCTGTGAGAGCGAGCGAGCCGCACTCAACGTAAGGTCCAGTTGAAAACCACCGTCAGACACCAGTTGTCTGGCATTTTGCTGACCGGGGCCTATTTAGCGCAGCCGTGAGGCACACAATAGTATTTTTTATTTATTTTAAATAAATAATAATAAATCGTTTATTTATAAAAAGGGAATACATTTTACATTGATTACCTTGACAATTAAAAATAGCGCACAGTTGCTAATTTGCCTGAACTAGGTTGAACCTGTGCTTCAGGCTAAGAAGTGCATACATACTTAATATAATAAATTAACAATGCGTATAACGTAAAAACTAAATTAAAACTATGGTAAATAAAAGTAAAATATCATGTTAGCAGTTTTATTTGCAGACAATATGTAGGTCTTCTGTCTGTGCATAATTTATGGTTAGTTTCATCATCATCATATCAGCCGCACGACACCCACTGCTGGGTATAGGCCTCCCCTAAGGATCTCCACGACGATCGGTCCTGCGCTGCCTGCATCCACTGGCTTCCCGCGACCTTCACCAGATCGTCGGTCCACCTTGTCGGGGGCCTACCCACTGAGCGTCGTCCGGTGCGCGGTCGCCATTCCAGAACCTTTAGTTGATGGTTAGTTTAGTAAATAGTTTTGTGTCTAATCCACCACGAGGGCAGTGCGGGTTGGTGGATGTCTCGTTTCAGTATTATTAGTTTTAGGATATGCCGGTTTCCACACGATTATTTTGTTGATCATGACGGACATCATGACCTTGTCTACAAAAATATTTCGCTGTAAAAAGCAAATGATACCCGCTTCGTCAGTTCGGTAGATATCTGCCCAATCGAATTCTACATTAATATAATATGTGGTAAATTGAACAATTTTCTAGCTATACGAAATGCGACTCAATGTAGCAACGGATCACTTGCAGCCTTGACCAATAAGTGTCAGTTTACATTAACACGATAATGTTACTGAAGGTAAAGTAAATAGGTACGTTATTTACATAAACAAAAAATTATGACAAAAACTCAGACTTCCTTTAATTTTACACAAAGTGTTCCTTTGGAGCAGTGGTGGCTTAGTTGTACCGGCCGCGGCTTATGAGATGTAGGTAGTAGGTTCAAATCCCCGACTGGCGCTTTACTTAGTGTAAATTATTTCATCACCACTCTGCTCTCAAAACGATGAAGGAAAACATCGTGCGGAAACCGACATATCCTAGAACCAAAAAATCGAAGACATGTGACATCTCTGATTACGGCTCACTCCCTCACACCGAGAGGAGGCCTGTGTCCCAGCAGTGGGAAAATTATAGGCTGCATACACAGATTCCTTTGCAGTATTTGATCTTTATCACTTATTAACAACACTATCGCTACGTATAAAGAATAATAAAATACAGGATCCTTTTTAAAAAAAGGGATCGGGTTCGATTAAACAGAAGCGAATTCAATAAACAAAATAGGTTTGCAGTTTTATTTTCCTTCAAAGTTGAGGTCATCATTCCTTTGGAGTAGCCATAGTTTCGATTTTATCCCTGATGTGCCATCGCAAAATCATGGTTATTTACGCAACTGACATAATATATTCCCCTCACTTCCATGCTGACATATTTTTGGGTTGAGTTGGTCCCAAAAATCGTCCCATAAGGTTTAATGCGGTATGAAATACAATTTTTTTAAGATTTTTTTTTTACTTCGACATGCTTTAAATTTGGACTCGGACTTTGGGCGCTAGTGGAGCAGCTGACGCTCAAATCTCAAGCACTAAAGGCAAACTATTGTTGTCATGATTTTCAGCTGGGATGAAATAACTTGTTCAAATTGACAGCACCGCCCGTACTAATAAACAGTGCCCATTGGGAGGCAAAATACCATTTATTTGATACTAGTTTCTCGTTCGCGTGGATGTCGGAAATTATCCCGCGGAAACGTGGTACTGGGACAAAAAGTAACCAATGTCCTTCCACAGGATGCCATCTATCTCCTTACCAAATTTTATCTATATCCGTTCAGTGGTTTAGGCGTAAGAAATTAACATACAGACAGAGTTACTTTCGAATTTATAATATTAGTATGGATTCACAATAGTTGATTACTTAAATAAATACATAAGTAGTCAAAATCAAAATATTCAACATGGGCACTTATGAAACGTCACCACGGTTACTCTTTTAAAAAATAATTGGCTTTTACAATGTTTTCACATTACAGTAGGTATGGGAGAACGACTCCGTATCAAAGTAGTGACAAGGCCTGTCAACAAGTACCAGATAAATGATAAAATAAAAAATGGTAGAAGTCTACATCCAATTTAATGATGATAGACATCGGCAATTAAGCAGCCCCTACGTGTACACAAAACGACTCAGCACAGTTGTAAAATATATCATGTAGAATCTGAACAACAATCAATTCAAAATTAAATCATAATTATGCAAAATTCTCGACCATCTTTTGTTTTAATTTGAACATAGTTACATCACCCCTGAAAGCTAAGAAGAACAATAAGTAAAGTTGGTCAAGGTCTCTTTATTTCAGGATTTCTATTCATTATTTTAAAACTAAAATACAATTCGCTTCAGATTGATTTTATCAATCAGTCTGCCTAGTCTTTTAATATGTTGGGCTCAGCTTCCAGTCTAACCGGATGCTGCTGAATACCAATAATAGTATTTTACATGGAGTGACTGCCCATCAGACCTCCGCCACCCAGTTACTGGGTAAATATGATACCCCTTGGTGAAACTGGTTGTCAGACTTCCGGGCTTCTGACGACACGTAACGACTGTCAAAGATCCACAATTGACAGCCGGGACCAACCAATGGATCGACCCGTGCGGAAGTGGTATCGGTCGAATGTTATGTCGTTTTCTGCTACGAAGTTACTATTTGGTTCGGTAGGTCCCGATCCTACACTCTTTCGAATATGTATTGACTATGGTCCCGAACCAACTGAGCCGATCCGAACTTTTTTCGCATTTTTCAATAATATTCGGTTCGGCCATGTGTCGGTCCGATCCGATCATTCGCACTTTGCACTTCGTAGTAGACCCCAGGAGAATGGTGATGATAATTGGTAATAAATTAATAATAATGACAACTTTAGTGAATTCCTAGAGAACTTTTCTTTAATTAAAGTGTGTTCACCTCAATGAACGTAAACATGTTTTTTTGGACTCTAGCTTGAAAAATGGGTTCATCCCTAGATAGTGTAGTTCTTATCATCCTTACTCATTTTAGCATTAAGATAATATGCTTTGTTCGTAGTAAATAATAGATATGTGAGATCCTTTGGAACTTTAAGTAGTTCAACATTCACGTAAAGCTCTTATTACACTACCCAATCGGTAGGGTCCCTAGCTCCTAAGTAGAGTAGTGTAATAACAGATAGAGAGATAGGCCCTACTGTTAGGTCGATCGAGTGTTCCCAACCGCACTTGCCCACCCTATCAATAGGACCCTACCGACTGGGTAGCCTTAAAGAATAAATAAGCCTTTAAGAATTGAGTCTGAGTCTGGGGGCCTACTGCCTAAGTCAATCAACGAAGATACGGGTCCGTCGGAAAGTAGTTCGATACTTCGGTATGAATCCTACTCCGATTAATTAACTATTTCGGAAGAACAAAAACACATCGGGAGTAAGGACAACTGTCAAATCGTGTTGTGATTAATTCTTACTTCGGGCGCCGAACTAATCTTATGTTCGAATGTGATATGGAGTAGGAAATGTGAGTAACTGCGGATGAAACTATAGATTTCGTGCTTAGAGAGTAGGTATACCCCAGAATGTGGATGTCTATTTATTTTTTATATACTTTATTGTACACCAGAAAATACATAACAAAAGAATACTATTGTTAATACAAAACATACAATGGGCGGCTATAAGAGTCTGAAAGACCAATGGAACGATAGATGGATTGATAGAGATACACAATATACACATAAATATTATATTGTTACATAAAACTATAAAACAGATGAAACATCCATTGCAATTTATAAATAGCTTCAGATAGCATAATAACAACTTTACAAAAACATCTTGTGAGAAAATTCGTAAAAGCAGTGTCTTTTTTATTACATGTTTTTTGTCTGTTTGGCACATCTTTGCTGCTAAACTACTGCACTGAAATGGATAAGTTTGAATTTATTGATACATTACACCATTTTGGTTTTGGTAAACCATTTTGGTATTCATCGTCATTTTTTTCATTGCTGAATGGGCCTGCTCTGGACTTCGATCACGCCTGATGGAAAGCGATGGATGAGGTCTATGATGGGACGAGCGTGCCCAGAAGATGCCTGTTCACTCTTGCTTTGAAGGCAGACGGTTAAATGTGGAAGGGAACACAGACGCTGGCAGAGAGTTCCACACTTTGGCTGTGCGCATAATAAACGTGGAGGAGAATCCTCATCATCATCCACAGGCCGACTTCACCCCAAACTTAATCCCACCAAAAATATTTCATATAAAGTAGGTTGCCAAAACTTAAATAACACTTTCACTGTTAAAAAGTTATCCGATGTAGAGCCAAGCCCCTAACTCTACCAGGCCTAACTTTACAAACTTTTTTTTTTTTTGGGTGGGAAATCATCATATGACTTCTCCCGCTCTGGGCGGAGCGGGAGGGCGTGTCAGACTTTTACTGACTAAAACCCACCCGTGTTCCTTTAGTTGCCCGGCCAGGGGACACGGTATCTGTTTCGAACAACCCGCGGAACTGGCAGGTATCGGCCCTAGCGGACCCCATCAGTTCGTGCTGACATCTCTTTGAGGCGCTACAAACCTTACATCTGGGTCAAAATGTACGGGTCTAATAAAAAGCGATTAAACACTAAGTAATTCTTCAATACTGTTGAATTTTCTTGGGTGGGCAAAGAAGTTTCTAGGGTAGGCATTGCCCACCCTTGCCCCCCCTCCCCGCCCTTTCACTAGCTACGCCCATGAAAATACCTAATAGTATTTACCTGCTATATCCAGTGGGTAGTTGCTAGGGTCTAGGAAACTTCTCACTTGTAATGATAAAGATAACACCTCATAGGACAGCACTTCATTGATATAGTTCTGAAAACAAATAATTTTGTGAATATTTTATAATTACTTACAATATAAATCTAGATGTTTTAAATGGGAGGAGTTTCAAAAAGGCTTGAAACATTCTCTGATAACGGCGAAAGCGTCAAAGTAACCCTTGAAATTCAAATCCTCTTACGTTTTTTGCAATTTTCAGGTCAGCATCAGGTTGTATGTTTATATAAATATTATTCGCGGCCGTAACAAATATTTATTTATAGAAAATAATTATAAAACTCATCAATACAACTCTCTAAGTTCATATTACCCTATTGAATGACTATTTCATGAAATCATGACATTTGAGGCCAATTCTAACTTAAGGAGTTGTATTGCTGATTGGAATGATTATAATTTTGTAAAGCCATATTTGTTACGGTCACGAATCATATTTTGTTCAACATACAGTCTGACGCTGACTCAGAAATTGCAAAACCCTAAGATTTTTTTTTAAATATTGTGTGTGGCGGGAGGCGGTTACAGGGAATGAGTGAGACAGAGCATCCTTACAAGAATTAAAAAAAAAAAAATTGCCAGTTCAGTCTTCATCAAATTGACAATAAAATCATGAATCAACGAAATACAGGGAATTGAACATAGTTGGCGGGAAACTTTGGAGTTTCCTTATTGACTCATAAACTTCATTTATTGAATTTTATAACTTTTCAGCAGGCGCAAAGGCACAATGGGGCCTTAAGTTTAGGGGTGGTGGAGGCTTAACAGAAGGGTGTACAGGTATAAGGTGTATTTAGTCTATTTAGTACTACTGCCCGCGACTTTGTCCGCGTGAAATATCTTGTTCCTCCGACCCGCCATCGCATCGCACCGCTTCTCTGCGCTGTTATTTCGTTTTCGCTTAGCAATCTTTCTTACTTTTGAATTTCTTTTTGCTCGGCTCCTAAATGTCCTAACGTGATGATCCTCAAGAATTGGGCTAGCAAATGGAAAACAAATTTTTCAAATCCAACTGGTAGTTCCAACTGGTAGTTCCAGTGTGCGTTCAAACAAACTCTTCAGCTTTATTATTAGTACAGATAGAGGTTAGTGAAATGTCAATTAGGTATAATGGGTCAGATTAAGCTAAGATTACTGAGTTAAATGAGGTATTTAGATGAGGTTTTTTAAGTACTACATACAGGACAGGGACATTGACGCGCAACCGCTTACCATGGATTCAGTACATGATTCTGGACCCCACTGCGTTGAAATTTTTCGTCGGCTTTTTCTTAATTTTTACGTATTTTTCTGCAATTTTTATTACTGTAAACTGTATAAAATCATTATTTATATCTAACCCAATGAGATTTTTAATTAAAAAATAGCAAATTCACTTGTTTCACTTAAAACAGCAATGTCAATAAAACTCGAAAGGGCAGCGCGCGGTATCGTGGTTGGTATCGCGCGCGCGCGAGCCATCCGCGGAGCGTTTTGATCGCGTTGTTTGCAATACATTGCGCACTCAAAAATGTCAATTTTTTTAACCGGTTATTTCCGAGATGAATGACTTTCGTAATTTTATTTATGGCATCAGGTGTAACCTTTTCACGACGTTTGCGCGTTGATGTCCCTGCCACTCTGTATAATGGACGAAAAGTCTGTCCCGTCAGGTATGAGCAATTTATGTTTTCCTATACTCATAAACTGATGATGCGTGTTCGCGGCAAAACCAACAGTATTCTCATCATTAAATAATAGCAACAACTTATCTTAAAATATTCAGATTTGTACCTATTACAAGTTGCTATTAGCTCTGTTAATGTTATTTGATTTTAAATGGATTAATTATTTTGATATGTTTGTGACAAGGCCAGTAGCGTAGCGTAGTAGGGGCGGCAAAATTTCGTCAGGAAGTTCCTGTCTCTGGAGCGCTGACCACCGCTTGGACCCTGTTCCCGATAGCGGTGGGCTACTATTTTTTATATTTTAAAATGTTTTTATAGATTTTATATTACAATAGGTATTTAAAAAAAAAAAATTATAAGTATTTATATTGAAATAAAGGAAATATCTTGTAAATATTTGAACCATTTCATATTTTTGTTGCACCTACGATTTGGACCGATTGAATTTGAAATTTTTTCATTACTTACTGTGACAAAACGGGGAATCCCCTTTCTTTTAATGAATGTATAATAATGACATCTGGCTCATTGTTGTGACTGGCAACACCACACACAACACTGTACTGACTTGCAGGGATTCCCCTTATTTTAATATGTGCTTGGATTGTTTATTACAATATTCAATGAGAATGACTTCTATAATAAAAAATAATAGTGTTCAATATTGTATAATACCACCTGCAAATTTGGTTACTGTATGGGTAAGCTCCCTTCAGGGAAGTCCATGAGTGAAGAAAGTGTATACAATAATGATGCCTGTTCTTACTGAAAAGCTCTTTAGAATTACTGTATATTAGTCTTTTAAATTGAAATACCTAAATAAGAGGGCGGCAAAATTTTCTTCCACCCCCGGCGGCTGACACCCACGCTACGCCACTGGACAAGACTAAGCAACTCAAAGACATTAAATTATTTACTTGACAATAGACGGGACATTGCGAACAAAATCGTAAGCCAATACATTTGTCCTAGTGGTCAAAAGTCGCTCAGTCTAGTGTGGTACGCCTGCGTGTCAAAACGTGTTTGTGTCCACCAAAAACAAATATTTTCTAAGCAAATATGCCAAGTTGCGCATTGCGATATTGTAAATCTCGTTATATTAAAACGGCTGGACCTAACTTCGGTTTATTTTCGTATGAATTATTTATATTTACTCAGTAATTAAAATTAAACAATTGTCCTAAATAGATCTAGAAAATTTGCTAATTTTGTTATAAACGCCCTCTATTGCGGAGTAGTTTTACTACTGCCTTGTTGAGATGTGATGTTGTTTATCGATTTTGTTATCGATAATATTTATTAAGGTAAATAATAAATAACACTTAAAATATAATACTGTTTGAAGATAATCATGTCATTTTATTTAAATGTCAATAAATGAACAAGTACTATTAATTCATGTAGGTGAAAAGTGGATACGGTTTGTTCAGACAGACCGTAGAAAAGAAAATTGGTTTCCATCTGCTTCGTCAAAATTATGCTCGAAGCATTATAAAAGACAGAACATCTACTTCGGAAAGACTGGTCGATCAATTAAAAAAAAAGGATCGGTACCCTGTACTAGAAGTGAAGTGGTCTGAAATTGTCTTTTGAGGAAATAACCACACAGATTTGAGTGGCCGTGCAAGGTATTCAGAACGTCAAGAAATTAAAAACTGAACGCGATGTAAACCGGTTAAAATTTTATTTTATTGATCCTTTAGTAAGTGGGAGTTTGTTAACCACTTTTAAAAGTTCGTCAATGGATGGTAGGTCTGACGTTGGGGACACAGGTAGCCCATGCTCTGATGTGGTGGTGGTAGTCGCTATCATTATTCTATCGATCGTCAGACATAACATTTTTAAATAGAACGCCCGTAGTTTCCTCAATATTAGTGGTATGAGTGTTTTTGACTTTTATATTTTGTACGTACGCAAGGTCGACTGATCTGTTTGCTTCAAACCGCAGAGCAGAGCTTATACTATGGATACTACGCAATGGATATAATACTTAAATACTTTCTTTTGTAAATAAATACTTATTTACAAAAGAAATACTACTTATAAACATAAGAAACACCTGGACCAACACAATCACTTATATTCGTCACAAAAATATTTGTGTCCTGTGGGAATCGCATTCATGTCCTCGTCATCAGCTGCAGTCTGACACTTGGATCACTAGATCATAATAACGATAATTAGTAATTTGTATGTAAAAATAATTTTATAAATAAATAACTTGTAAACATTGAAACTGCTAATCATTTTATTGCTTTCCTAATTTTTTGGCACTTGTTTCAATCTATTCAAATGCGAAAAAAAATAGTCTTAGTAATTTTTTTCAATATTATCGATACATTTATATCGAAATGGTAAAATCCCTACCACAGGTTTTATACTTTCTATTTAGTGTCACCCTGTATTGCCAGACCTACGAATTTTTTCAAAGATCTACGGATTTTGGACCTCGCCTCGGATGTACGTATACATACGGATACAAGATTTACAAATATTTGCAAACATACGTGAAAAAAAATATATTTTGCTAAAACCGAAACGCAACCGAGAATATTGCAAAGAAAATATGCGCTTTGTGATATAGCTCTACTTTACACAAAAAGCGGAATAACCTGCAAAGCAGGCACCTTTGAAATGATTTTTTTTTTAAATGTACGGACGCCAGCACATAAAGCTACTACAATCTGTCAAATTTCTTTAATAGATTTTCAACTTTATCGCTAACGCATTAAGGTTCAAGGTTAATTGGGAAAATTTGACAGTTTCGGGTAGCTTGACCTGCTGCTGGCGTCTGTACATAAACACACACTGAAACTGATACCTAGTCATAGATGGTGACACGGACAATGGATAGTAGCAAATATAATTCTAAAATAATTTTTACTGTTTGAGACAAGTTTTGTTTAATTTGTTTAGTTTTTTTTATATTTATTTACCATTTGAACTAAGTATATAAGTTTTTTCAGGCTTACTCCACGGATTGAAAATCGGATCTGGCAATACTGACCACACTGGCCACCTACCGTGCAATAGCTGAATATATTTTACTAAATTTAATTCATTTTGCAATTTTTTGTGTTAAGATGTTCCCAATTGCCGCTCTAATTTTGCTATATTATACTAGATGGCGTCACTGAGACATGGGATCACAGTTTTTCTATGACATTTCTTTGCATAGCCTCTCTATTGTACCTATCTTAAATCTCTTTGAAGCAACTAGAATAGCTGATTATTAATTTGACATTAATAAACCCCTAATAAGATTGTTACATTACCTCCCTATTGCATTTTTTCTAGGCAGGAAATATTAAAAAGAATAATCTTCAAGCAGTTTGGTTATTGTACAGACGCCAGCACATCAAGCTACTACAATCTGTCAAATTTATTTAATAGATTTTCAACTTTGTTGTTAAAGCATCAAGGTTCAAGGTTGATTGGGAAAATTTGAGTTTCGGGTAGCTTGACCTGCTGGCGTCTGTACATACATACATAAACTCATGCTTTCTCCCCATGGGGGTAGGTAGAAACTACAAACCGCCACCTGCTACGATTATTTTCTCCACATTCGCGTCAATTTTGTAAACAGTAGGTAAGTACCTATTTCTATTTGTTAATGCTACCTGCTACAATACTTACATACTTCTTTTGCTTCGTTTACATTCATACATCTGGTCATTACTGTATTATTCTCAGAAAAATATTTGTAATGGCTCCAAAATATGAAAAACGATTCTTATCTACCAATTTCAAAGAAATATGTACCTATTGTTAGATTTTATTATTTATGTATTAGTAGTTTTACCTATTATGGTAAGCTGATTATCATCTACCTAATATTTATACTAAGATAACACTACAAACCTGTAAAGCTATTTGTCTTTCAGCTATGAACGCTGGCTGCATGTTTCCTATGAGTTTCTTTGGTGGTATGGGCAGGTCTATGTTGGCCTGCAGCATCCCTGCGTGTAGGGCTGCGAAGTCCCGGTACCGACGCGACACATTCCACTTGTTATCCTTCGAGGGACCTCGCTGCACACGCAAAATATATTCCTGGAACATTCTACCATTTTAGAGGTGGTTATGAGTTGAGAGATATCAAAATATTTGAATGGGAAACTTGATACTACGGCGAAGAACACTGAATATTTTAACTCGGCTCATTAGGATCATATTCGTGTAAATCAGCCGATAAAACGGTACACAGGTCCCTTTATTACGTTTACGTTTTTTTCAAAATAAATCCAGATGTTCACATCATCACATTTATGATGAAGAAGTAAAAGGTCTCCGCACTAGACCGTAAGATATTTCGAAACAAAAAAGATCACTTACTGTATGTTTGTTAATGTTTTGTGCATTTTCCACTGTGCAGCTAAGCTTTTCTGTGTCATCTATTAAAGCTTTGGTATGCGATGTTTTTTCGAATATAGCCATTGCACCTGGTATTTATAACTCATTGATTGATATTAGAATAAGACAAACACCACTAAACATTATGTTATCACTAAATATTGAAAAAGAAACTGGAGTCGTATCAATCACACAATAATTTAGTGAGGTGTGTTCCAACACTACTTCTTGTAAAGAATTTCGTGTAACTCTTTTCACATTCTAAAATTTATGAGCAAGAATCATAACAATGCTAAATGACTACAGGTAAAAAACTTTTTGCCATGGAATGAATTCCCTTTTTGACAGTGACGTACTGTCAATTTGAGTTTGACAGTACTACAGTGGTCCAGTTCTTAGATGTTTGGGATTTCTGGCTTAAACAGTATTTCTTCAAGTTCTACTCATTTTCAGTTTTCATCAACATAATCCTAAATGAAAATATACTTCTAACTTAGCAATTTAAAGATTATAGTGATAACAGGATTATTTTCATTAATTTATGTGAATAAAAACGTTTTTAGCAATCAGCTGTTCTATGTCGTTTTGAAAACATTGACGCTGAAACGTGGCTACAGGGAATCATTATCATTCACAGATCTATGGAACCACATTTGCTAAAAATAACATCCTTTATACGTTAATACGATTTTTGGGCATATTTTAAATTGTATTTTAAGTCATTTATTTTTGTATAGAAATTCCGGGAGATAATGATTTGTCTTTTGTATAGATTATTTCCGTTTCAGGTTTTGTTCTGAAATCTGATACATTCAATTTTATTTCAGCAAACTGACTAGAGGTAGTGCTCTTAAATTAGAATAAGACTTAATACTTGCATTCTTGAGACATTACATTAATTTTTTATTTAGATTAAGTTACATTTGTTCTGTGCAGTATTGTTATTTTTGTATTTTTATGATCAAGAAAACTTAAACGTCGGAGTTTCCAAGCGCACTTTCTACTGCAGACATAACCATAGACAGCGATCGAATAAGTCACTTCCTGTTCTACCGCAACGAGTCGCGAGCGGAGAACTTCGACTACCTTGGGCCTCTTTATTCGTCTGCCATAGTTATAAGAATTAGTGAAAAATGTCTCTCATCTCAGCCCGTATTGCCGGCTCAGTAGCCAGGCGTTTACCCAATGCCGCTTCGCAGGTAATTATCTTTTAGATCAAGAGCATAGAGTGTATGAAAAGTTGTAACATGAAAATTCTACCCGGTTATCACGTCTCGCGGAATGTCCACGGGTTAGGAATCATTGATGATTTGCTCACAATTACGGGTCTTTAGTTAGTTATGTAACTATAAGTTTCCATAAATTACCACTCTAGATAATATTTTCATAAAGACGGGTTATTACATTATTCTGTTGTGTATGATCGGTGTTATGTAATACTGGGCGATTCGATTTTCAGGTCTTCAGAATTATGAAATTAGTGAAGTAAACTAGAAAATGTTAAGTGAAAAGCGGAAAGGAGTGTGTTCATGTCAGTTTAGAGTGTAAATATAATGTGAAATGTGTTGATGTTGGTTATGTCGGTCGGCAGGTATCGAAGGTCGCGGGTATCGCGGCCCCCGCCATGGCTGTTGCTGCACGCAACTTCCATGTGTCTCCCACCCAGAAGGCCGCTGAAATCTCCACTATCTTGGAGGAAAGGATCCTGGGTGCCGCGCCCAAGGTTAGTTTTTAAGTGTTACATAAACTTGTTCTTATCAATTAATATCAGTACTTGGTAATGAGACGACACTGATTTACTCTATTTGACAGAATGAGATGTCCCACTGTGAAGATGATATTGATCCATGACCTATTTCAATTGGAGTTCATTCACACTTAGTACATATCCTGCAGAGCCTCATTTTCAATAATAGATATATGAGAGTACTGACTGAAACTGTTTGTTTATCTAATCCTTATTTGGAAAATGAACTATTAATCGTTTACTGCCGTATCATGGAAATCTATTTTTGATTATGAAACAATTTTTTTCTGGAACACCTTGTCTACCTCTGGATTGACTATGTATGTCAAACTTCATTGGGGTCATGGAATCCTATGGTTTAGCGGACCCAGTTAGATTTTCCGCTCATAGTTAACAAAAAATTAAATTACAAAGATTATAATAAAAATTACCCAACCCCTTTATACCCTAATAGAGCCCAAAACACACATTCTTTTTTTTTAAATATTTTACAATAATATAATTATATTTTTTAAATTGTTTTCCAAATAGGCTGACTTGGAAGAGACTGGCCGTGTATTGAGCATTGGTGATGGTATCGCCCGTGTCTATGGTCTCAAGAACATCCAGGCTGAGGAGATGGTGGAATTCTCGTCCGGTCTTAAGGTTTGTATAATTTTAATGGTTAAAATACAATAAACCCAATTTTTTTATTCAGGTACTCAGGAAGATTTCCTGCTGCTGAAAATCTAATCTTTACATCTCATACCTAAAGCAGATCATGACTTGAATAGATAATAGATTAAAATCAATATTATTTTTATAGTTATGTAATTGGCTATATCCACCTAATGTTACAGATGGTTTTTGAAATGTATAATATGTATAGTATAATACAATTATACATTTATATTGTATAATACCACAGTAATTACAATACAATAAATACTTTGTGTGATTTTTATCATAATTATGATTAAATTTTGGCATCACACTTTTAACAAACATAATGGGGTTGGCTTTCAGTCTAAGCAGATTGCAATTGGAAATTTGTGCTTTACATCAAATTAATGCCATAAGAATATCTTATGATTTCTTAGCTTCTGGGTTTCATATTATTCTTGTCTTTTGGAATTATAACTATTTTTTATAATGATTTTAAAACTCAATATTATGACACCATTTATCTCCAATGACTACCATTTTCTTAACAACTCCTGTTTTCCAGCTAATCCCTTCACACCAGTCATTATACCTAAAAATCCACATCCATAATCGCCGAACCGACGACTTCCTACCACAAAAATTCTGCTATACAACCATCTTCACTTCCATAGGGTATGGCCCTCAACTTGGAGCCCGACAACGTGGGTGTGGTAGTATTCGGTAACGACAAGCTGATTAAGGAAGGAGACATCGTCAAGCGTACCGGCGCCATTGTAGACGTGCCCGTCGGCGAACAGCTGTTGGGTCGCGTAGTCGACGCTCTGGGTAACGCCATCGACGGCAAGGGACCCCTCGGCACCAAGACCCGTATGCGTGTGGGTATCAAAGCCCCCGGTATCATCCCCCGTGTGTCTGTGCGCGAGCCTATGCAGACTGGTGAGTTGGTATTTTTAACTAGAAAATCAATATAAAATTTTAAAAAAATTGAGATAATCAATTAAGACAAACTGCAAGTGCCAAGTGGCATTCAAGTGTCTTGCAATTGGAGATCACTTAAACAGTCATTTGTATCTCCAACCATGAATAAGCTCTCTAATATTTTAATATCTTAATTACATAATCTAATCTAGTATATGAAAAGTACCAAAACAATACTTGTAGACTTATTTGAAACCTATTCACTAGTTTATACACCCCTTTTAAAATGCGCTTTCTTTACGACACTATGTAACAACACTACCACAAAAACTTAATAAAATAAAAATAAAACTCCAAAATTCCTTTATCCACACAGGTATCAAGGCCGTCGACTCCCTAGTACCCATCGGTCGTGGACAGCGTGAGCTGATCATTGGAGATCGTCAGACTGGCAAGACTGCCCTGGCCATCGACACCATCATCAACCAGCAGAGGTTCAACAAGGGAGAGGACGAGAAGAAGAAGCTGTACTGCATCTACGTCGCCATCGGACAAAAGAGGTCCACCGTCGCCCAGATCGTGAAGAGGTTGACTGATGCTGGTAAGAATTGGATTTGGCAACTATTTTGTAGCTGCACTTCAGTTTTTTTTGGTAGAAAATTGTATACCAATGGTCCAAACATCACATAGATGATATAAAAGATGTAAAATGGAAGCCCTTAGCATTTTAAAAGTAACCCTGATACTTACTTTCACTATTTTTTCTAAAGGGAAAACATACAAAACATAGAGATATTTTCTTTCATCGTCTTGTGCACATGTGAACTATTGTTGGATATAAATCACCAATTTTTATTTTATTTTATTAAATAGGAACAACAAACAGCTACATTATGCAATATTATAAACAGATAAAACATAAATTACATAAGTAATAATGTAACCCACAGCACTCTTCACAGATTACCATTAATAAATAAAACCTTAGTCACTAGGAGGTGAACTGTTCATGCATGACAGTTACGCTAATTATAAAAACGATAAAATGAGAAAAAAAAACAAAATAGTATTTTTAAAACAACTACAACAAACAATTAGTCCAAGAGCTACTCATGCAAAAGGCTACGAAACCTTTTCAAAGAGCATGTAAATATATCTATGTGTTCGAATACTTCATTGTATGTTGCTGCCATTCGCTGAACTGGCGAACGTAGACCAATTTCAGAGCATTTCTTTCACATCTAGCCAGCAAGCAATTTTTCTTACTCGACTATCTTACTAACACACTTTCCCCCTTAGGTGCCATCAACTACACCATCATCGTGTCTGCCACGGCTTCCGACGCCGCCCCTCTGCAGTACCTCGCCCCCTACTCGGGCTGCGCCATGGGAGAGTTCTTCCGTGACAACGGCAAGCACGCCCTCATCATCTACGACGATCTGTCCAAGCAGGCTGTGGCCTACCGTCAGGTATGGAAATTGGATTATTATGAAAAAAGAAAAATATTAAAAAATTATATAAAGACACCAAAGCAAATAAACACACAAGGTCAAAAAGGGGCAAAGTGTTGTAATATTTAAAAGAAATAAATTCTGCAGGTATTCTGATAAGGCCAGAAGTTTGTTTGGGGTAATGAAACAAAAATGGAACTTTGTACATGCAACGCGTTTGTGATCTGATCACGCAACCTAAATGTAACTGAAATGCTTGCAGTTACTGCTTGTCTCCTGCTTACTTACCCCAAAAAAACATAAAAAATGCGACAAGTAAAATAATATTGAATTCTGTTAATAGATGTCTCTGCTGCTGCGTCGTCCCCCGGGTCGTGAGGCCTACCCCGGTGATGTGTTCTACCTCCACTCTCGTCTGCTCGAGCGTGCCGCTAAGATGTAAGTAATTTGAGATCAAAGCTAAAGCTAAACTGTAGCAGAGTAGTAGTCCAATGTTAATAGAACTGTTTTGAGAATTTTAATGTTGAAATAAACGATTTTTACTTTAGTAATTATGTTTTTCAACAGTAAGTATATGGCATAGCTAGCTAAATCATCTTCTTTTACACTCTGAATATCTTCAAAATTACAATCCCAAAAAGTGCAGACACATACACCATGGGTCTACGAAACTATAACACTACCAACTCAATGCCAAATACAAATATATCTGCCTCATCCCCAGGTCCGACAAGATGGGCGGTGGTTCCCTGACCGCTCTGCCCGTCATCGAGACCCAGGCTGGTGACGTGTCTGCTTACATTCCCACCAACGTGATCTCCATTACTGACGGCCAGATCTTCTTGGAGACTGAGCTTTTCTACAAGGGTATCCGTCCCGCCATCAACGTCGGTCTGTCTGTGTCTCGTGTAGGATCCGCTGCCCAGACTAAGGCTATGAAGCAGGTTTGTGACTTTGAAATGACCTCTAAAAGGTTATCTTCGTAGCCCTGAAAAACATTGCGTTGCTTGTTAAACTCCTACCTAAAGGATTGGCCTCTAATTTGGGCGCAAAAAACATGCCCGTTTGCCCAGCTGTGGAACACAAAAAAAAAAGACTAAAAAAAAACAAAACTTTAAAAAGTCTAAAGTTTTTTTTAAGATGTAGTCGTATTGTCAACGCGACGCTTGCGCAGCGTCAACCAATGCAAGACTTCACCGTCGTGAATTTAAAGTTGTGGTCATAAAATGAGAAGTTAAAATTTTATAAATCAGCTATGAAATTCAATCTCTAAACATCATTTTGCTTGTACCAGGTGGCCGGTTCCATGAAGCTGGAGTTGGCCCAGTACCGTGAGGTCGCCGCTTTCGCGCAGTTCGGCTCTGACTTGGACGCAGCCACCCAGCAGCTGCTGAACCGTGGTATGCGTCTGACTGAGCTGTTGAAGCAGGGACAGTACGTGCCCATGGCCATTGAGGAGCAGGTAATGTATACTTTTTACTATAGGAAATATCACAAAATCATAAAATGTTTAGTAACAAAATTGTACCTAAAACAAAGTTAGTATTTTTGTCTAACTGATGCCGATGGCTGTCCTTCTCCACTGATTTTGGAAAGGACAGTCAAAACAGGTACATATGTAGCATAGTATGTACCTACTCTAAATACATGTAGTTGACTCTTTTTGGAGTTCTGTTTAAACCCGCGTGAAATCGCAAATGCCTCACACTGAGACACCTTTAGAATAGAACCATTTAATACAGGGCTCGAACTAGACAGTTAGAGATCGTCTAATCTAAAATGACGCGCCCCACTACATAATTCGTTCATTTATATGTGTGTTTGTTGACATGTTGACGGTACTTTTGGGATCGAACGATGCGTGCTTCTACGTTTGAGTCTAACCGGCAACTGAACGACCAATTACAATTGCATGTTTATGTGTACTGCGTCCATATTTGAAGTTTCCTTGTGTGCGTAAATGCGGAGGTGGGGCGCGTCATTTTAGATTAGACGATCTCTAAAAAAATTGGGCCAATTTTCCAGTCACCAATTTTACACATCCCTATCAAAACCTTACCCTCAAAAAAGACTTTATAATTTGTATCTTTCCATCGACAGGTCGCCATCATCTACTGTGGTGTCCGTGGTCACCTCGACAAACTTGACCCCGCAAAGATCACCGCTTTCGAGAAGGAGTTCACCCAGCACATCAAGACCAGCCACACGGCCCTGTTGGCCACCATCGCCAAGGACGGCCAGATCACCAAGGAGTCTGACGAATCCCTCAAGAAGATCGTCACCGACTTCCTTGCTACCTTCACCCAGGCGGCGCACTAAAAGTTTAGCTTTTACGAACACAGGCTTTGACAAGAGATTGTAAGTCGCATTTAGGACACGTCAACTTGATACCTTCGTACTTCGTAGGCAGTCTCATGTCAAACACCACTGTATGTTAAAGGCTCGCTCATGGAAGCATTTCTATCAGCTACTGTTTCGTAAAACCTGGGGGTGCTTCCATCAGCGGCCTAGTAGTAGTTGTCATTCGTATGGACTGTATTGAATGTTGATACAATCATGGAATGTATTTATCTCGAACGTCAGGAGTGGTATATATTATTAAATATCGTACATAAATTAGTATTACGTTTTATTATTTTATCCCCCATTATCATGACAACCTAATCGCGACGCCTTGAAACGAAACTAAAGTTATGCTGAATGTTTGTAAGACCTTGTCCAGAAAGGGCGAATTCGGCGACACTGAACAATTACAATCTCGCGCGTACGTTGCGTTCAGAAGTATCGTACCAACGTGTATTTGGGGCCAAATTTTGCCGCTCCGTTTCCCTTGATACGTGCACTCTACAGAGTACATTTTTATATGGTGCACTCGCTCTGATGTTCGCGTGCAACACGCGCGTATCACATGCGGATCGGAGAGGCGATTGACGCGCGTATGAATCTGGACAAGGTCTAAAAAATCTACAATTGCCTCACTGTGACTTTGAATTTGACTACGTAGTATGTGTGCCAAGAACCGCTCTGTGTGTGCTACTGTGATAGGTTATCGATGCGACCAACGAGTACTCGCTGGCGATGTGAACAGTTTGCGCACAGAGTACTTTTATAAGTTTGCGATCGACTACACGGCACCAACACCTTTTGTACAGACGCCAGCAGGTCAAGCTACCCGAACCTGTCAAATTTTCCCAATCAAACTTGAATCTTAATGCTTTACCGATAAAGTTGAAAATCTATGTGCGTGTGGTGTGAGGGCCACTTTGTTAAAACTCCTTAAAAATGTGCTTAGGATTTAGTGAGCATTCCCAAAGAATTGTGAAAGTTGGAATCAGATTTTGTGAAAATCAAATAACCGAGTTATGGACTGTAAAGTTGGGCCCTCAGTTCTCACATAGAGGATTGAGGGCCCACCTGAACCTGATTAACTATGGACACTACAGAAAAAGTCTTTATGCCAAAATCTAAGCTAATGCCAAACAAAATTTGTGAAAATAAGATATTATCGCAAAACACTGTCCTACTTTGTATATCTTCGTACAAAATGGGCCCTCAATTCTCATACACGTAAAAGTTTATTACGCAAATAAAATTAAATCATTAACTTACAGCTACTGTTTCAAATCCTATATGGTACTAAATAAATTGTGAAAAATTGTGAAAGCAAGAACAGTCACCACTTTTAGTTGTTTGAAACTTTAGGACCTTGATAAAATTCGGGCCCTCAGTCCTCCATTTCTTTTGCTTTCGTTTTATTACGCTTATCGTATGAATGATAAGACAAATACAAAATTGTCTCTTTCTGTGAAAAAAATTGTGCAACAAATTCAATACCAGAAAGAAATTAAAAGGCCCTTTATTGTATAAGAAAATCGAGTTTTATTTTTATTCTCTGAATTAGGAAATAGGGTGACCATAATTTCTTATAGATTGCAGTATTAGTATGCAGCATTGTGTGAGGTATATACTGGATTCTGTTTTTTTCTATTTTGTTATGGATATAACAAAATAGAAAAAAACAGAATCCAGTCCACAGGTATTTTTAAGTTGTAATTGTCTGTTTTCAATTTTAATAGTAGAACACAAGTTACCGCTTTGCATGTGTTTCATTTGTTTTAGTATTATAGCTGTATCGTCTTCTTTATTTTGTTGTGTTGTGTGAGGTATATCCTGAAGGCAATACTCACCCTTCAGGATATACCTCACACACTAAGAATAAAATCAAAGGTGTACGAACTTATCGGAGCAATTGAATTCGTTCCTCCACCTTTCGCAGATAGTATTGGTCATTACAAATGTCATTTATTAATTAATAGTCATTTCAAATGCTATGACGATACCTAATAAGCGAAAAATCGAAGAAAGTTTATTAACACCTATGACTCTACATTTACTTATCTTTACTACAATCTAATATAAATTGTGGTCACCCTATTTCCTAATTCAGAGAATAAAAATAAAACTTGATTTTCTTATACAATAAAGGGTCTTTTAATTTCTTTCTGGTATTGAATTTGTTGCACAATTTTTTTCACAAAAAGAGACCATTTTGTATTTGTCTTATCATTCATACGATAAGCGTAATAAAACGAAAGCAAAAGAAATGGAGGACTGAGGGCCCGAATTTTATCAAGGTCCTAAAGTTTCAAACAACTAAAAGTGGTGACTGTTCTTGCTTTCACAATTTTTCACAATTTATTTAGTAGCATATAGGATTTGAAACAGTAGCTGTAAGTTAATGATTTAATTTTATTTGCGTAATAAACTTTTACGTGTATGAGAATTGAGGGCCCATTTTGTACGAAGATATACAAAGTAGGACAGTGTTTTGCGATAATATCTTGTTTTCACAAATTTTGTTTGGCATTAGCTTAGATTTTGGCATAAAGACTTTTTCTGTAGTGTCCATAGTTAATCAGGTTCAGGTGGGCCCTCAATCCTCTATGTGAGAACTGAGGGCCCAACTTTACAGTCCATAACTCGGTTATTTGATTTTCACAAAATCTGATTCCAACTTTCACAATTCTTTGGGAATGCTCACTAAATCCTAAGCACATTATTAAGGAGTTTTAACAAAGTGGCCCTCACACCACACGCACATGAAAATCTATTAAAGAAATTTGACGGATTGTAGTAACTTGATGTGCTGGCGTTCGTACGTTTCTTGAGCGAGAAAATCGTTGATAGCTATTGTAGTTGTTTCCTCGTCGGCGGTTGATAGCTGGACAGCAGCCGGGCATTATGTTCTTTGGGTCTGGGGACTTACCACCAGCTCTTTTAGCAAGGCAGAAGTTGAACTGCACTGCTTTTTTGTACTAATTCCTAGAACAAAAAAGCAGTGCAGTTCAACTTCTGCCCGGCTATAAGAGCTGATGGTAAGCCCCCTGTATCTTCTTTGGATCAGCATAGCTATTCACAACCACACGACAAGCTATCGTATCGAAAGTGACACATTTTCCTTGCCCTGACAGCATACGGCTGTCGGAAGAATAGCGGTCGTCTATTTGATTCATTTTCGGGTTTTGGACTTATGAACAGCGTTTAGCGGATTCCTAGGATTCGATAACATTCATTGTTGTTCGATACGGTACGGTAGACTATCGAGTGGTGGTGAATAAGCTATGCTGGCCTAGGTAGCGTGTCAAACGACGAACAAGCAGGTGTGAGGATGGAGGCAGCACGGGAGCAAACAATGGTGACAGTGATATTACAAAGTACTCTGTGAGTGGGACTAATTCCATAGTGGGAAACATAGAGCAACACGAGCCACGTAGAGCGTGTTGCTCTATGGTGGGAAATAGTCCAGCCAATTCCTGGTTCCAACGCGTACCTATTCTTAAAAACTAGTCGTTCTACTTCAAGCATCTTGCATTTATTCCACAATATTACTACAGGAACATCTTGTATGGTGTTTGGTGGGGAGTGTTCGTTTTTATTTGTTTCGATAGGAGTCTTGGATAATTTCTGAACGTTTTTTTTTAATCAATACCTTTCTGACATTGACAGTAATTTGACATTGACAGAAATTCACGCATGTCGCGCAGGTCGTCGCATTGTTTCTGTTTCCTTTCTTCCCGGTTGTTTTCCTAATTTCCAGGTTGTGGGTCGAAAAACCCCTTTAAATCTTTTATTAAAAAGTGACAATTAAACTTATTACTTTTATTAAACTATCCATTAGTCTAGCTTGAGAATTTGTGGTAATAAATGGAGTTCTTTGAGAAAGCGCATGTTTCGAAGAAGCAACCTTCGAAAAAAGATAACAAATCAGAAGAAATTGTAAAGAAACAACTGAGGCAAATGTTACAGGGTTTTAAGAGAAGTGACAATGAGCTTATTAAGCACAGCGGAAACTCCGGTAACGATATAGTTGAGGCTCACAGGCGCCTGGATGATTCGGAGTCTGTCAGCGGTTTTTCAGATCTAGAACTCACAAATTCTGAAAGCGAAGGAGACATTAGTCGAGCAACAACTTCTAAAACTGTCAGCAAGAGTACAGCTAGTACTGATGATGTTAATCTGTCTCATTTATCTGGAATGAACTCGGACACAGATGATAATTTAGATGAACTTAATTTGGAGGATTCCGACAGCCATGAATCCATATCTGAATGTAGACAAAACAGCGAATCTCTATCAGAATGTATTGAGTCCAGTGAAGATTTAGAAACAAGTGGAGATGTGACATACTCAGACATAATATCATCAGGGACAGGTTCTGAAGGCAGAGATTCTGAAACTTTTGACCCTGATGGAGCTTTAGCATCTAAGATACTTCAAAATCTTGGTAAAACTCAAAACAAACCATCCTTAAACAGTAAGAAAAGAAAAGTAGAAGAAGGGCCAAAGAAAAGTAAAACTAAGAAGAAAGAATTAAAAAACAAGCCATCTAATAAAAAGCATAGTATTGATAATGATGCTGATGATGATGTTATAACAATAGAAGCCCTAACAATTACTAATGATGAAGACGAAGCAAGTATATCTGACAGTAACAATACTCAGAATTCTGTAGCAACCAATGAATCGTCTCCATTTATATCAATCACTGTAAGAGACATGCCGAAACAAAGGCTCAGTGACATCTTAGAGGAGTACAGGCATCCTACAGTCAAACATTTACAAGATGTTCAAATTGAAAGTTATGATACTGCAATGTTCTCATCAGGAACAGACATGGTAGTTGAAGACGCAGAGAGTTTAGTACCAGAGTTAGGTGATGATAACACTATTGAGGACCTCGATAATGATAATATTATTGAGGAGCTAGATAATGATTACACTGTTGAGGATCTAGACAATGATAATATTATTGAAGAACTACAAAATGACAACATTATTAAAACCTTTGATAAGGATCTAGGTACAAGCACAGACTTCCGTAAAGAAGAACCAACTACAGATTATGACAGCACAGTACAGTCAGACATAGAAAGAGAACCATCAACTGACGAAGAAGTCATGAATCCTGTAAAAGTGTATCATGGGAAAAATTGTTACATCTTCGTGCTAAGACATCCGGCAGAGCTGTACCTCAATGGCAAAGTAAGAGTTAAACCTATAGCAGGCACGGTAGAAGTTTTTGGGCATACACTGAAGAATGTTGTTGACGTGTATGCCCCAAATAATAACTTTGCTCAATGCTTTAAGACTGTTAAAAGTCCTAATAGTGATTATGGAGTGTTTAGAACATTGACTGGGGAAGGACTGACAGTGCGTGAAGCTGAAGAAATAGTCACCAAGATTGGCTTGTTTGACGGGATAATAAGTGTGTCAAAATTAAATGATGCAAGGATGGATTTTGTTGAGAGCCATGTCTTAATGGACCTGTTCTCAAAATGTAATAAAGCACATGGTAGTCTTAGGAAGGCTTCAGCAGATCTTGGTTGCAGCCTCCTTTTGAAGAGGCCTTGGAGGTACTTTGAAGAGAATGACTCTTGGGAACATGCTGTAAGCTGTGGTCTTGGTAAGTGAAAATAATATAATGATTTCTATTTGGTACTTTTTACCATTTAGCTACATAATTAGACTCAATTTCAGGATACCACAAGGTCTCATTCAGTCCCCGTCAGTTTGAGGTGTATTTTATAAAACCCAAGACTTAACATTCTGTTAAAGTTGATTAAAAAGCCCGAATCCATGAATATGTGCAACTAAAAATATACCTACAAAAAAATTGATCTAAACTATATTATCTTTAATTTTCAGAGACACACAGCCGAGGTATCGTGTGCGGTGGCAAAGGACTGGGCAAGTCGACATTCCTCAGATACTACGTAAACATAATGCTGGCTAATGGACCAGTGCTAGTCATAGACTTAGATCCAGGACAGGCCGAGTTCACTGTGGCGGGCAATGTGTCCGCCACTGTAGTCAATAGGCCACTACTTGGCCCCAACTATACACATTTACAAAATCCAGATATGTATGTATAAACTCCAATGTTTAGTTTTGGCTCTAACTTTCTATTTAGTTTAGAAAAGATTGCTTGACTAAAACAAAAGTCAACAGTTAAGCCAAGCGTGCATTACAGCCGCAAGGGGCCGCAGTGCAACGCATTTTTTCAAAAGTCAAACAAAATTTACTAAAGTTAAGGAGGATTTTTGAAATTCGTTGCGTTGTGACGCTCCTAGTGCGTTAGCCCTTACTGGACACTAGGCTAGGCTCTTGGTCTTAGGCTTGAATTATAGTGGCCGCGCGACTAGATGAACCCCGCAGCATACTCGCCAAGCTATACGGATGAGACTGGGGAAGACGTTGGGAAGGAATAATACGCATACGCGCCCTTTTTTTTTCAAACACCAAGTGCGAATGCACTGAGGTAGCAAGCGAAATTCAAATATGGATTGTGGCATAATATTAGACCTAACGAAGCACCTATCTAACTTCAAACACCACACTGTCATGTCATAACTAGGTACCTACCTACCTGCCGAACGTGTTTGTGAACTAACGCGACCCCCAAGGCATATCACTTGCACACACAGAGATAACTAACCAACCTCCTTTTCCAGAATGCTGAATATTGGCATGATCAACACAATGGACAACTCCAACCGTTACGTGAGTGCAGTCATTGAACTCTTCGTCCGCTGTCGCTCCAACCAGGCATACAGGTCCATGCCCTGGATCATTAATACAATGGGCATGTGCACGCAAATGGGGCTAAAGTTGGTCCTCCTCACCATCCTACAAGCACAACCAACCTTCTTGATGCAAATAGACACAAAAGTCGTCAAAAAACGTTTCGAATGCCATTTTAAACCGAATGCTGTCAGGAATATGTATAACACCTTCAAGAATGATCGATTCTTCAGAAATGTTGAGCTTCCCAATTTGAATTACACGTTCATTTTGACGCAGCACCCGGAAGGTTCAGATAAACATAATACTGCGTTGTCGCCGAAGGACCAGAGATATTTGAACTATTTGGCGTACTTCGGTGAATTAATGAACATTCACAAAGGAGCACAGTTACTGGGGATTGTACCGTACGAGTAAGTATAATCTTGTTACGAGGGATTCTTAATTTTTAGGTGCATACATTATGTTGAAAAAGCTTTAAACTTTGGTCGAAAGCAGCAAGAGTTCCCGCAATCGGCAGATACTAGAGGTGAACCTACGGCTATCGAGCTTGTACGCATGTAACAATGGCAAAATAATGCTTTTCGTAGTCCATATTAGCCAGAAACAACGCCTATTGAAGTCCACGTCTGGAAATACATAGGCCTGCCTAAATGTATAAGGTTTTCGATCTACTGCGATGATGTTTATTTTTAAAAGAGAGCAGTTATTTAAACATTCCTACTGCAATTAGTACAGAGCCTACTCAATATCTATTCCTATCTGCGGCTAAAGGATGCACTGCGTGTTTTAAAATGGCTCTGAAAATCTAAAAATGGCTTACCAATACACTACAAGCCTAACCCAAGAATATACCAAAGGAAAAGTACCTAATGAAGGTATATTAAAAAGAAGCTTTTTTCTTCCATACTTATTATGTCTTCATCTTGGTAGTTGCCCCCTTTCTAGCAACATCATCATGAAGAAAAACACATGTTGAGTCGACCCCAAATAAATATTGGGATCAAGAGAAAAATGATAAATCAAAAGCTTTTTTATTACGCCTGCCTAGGTACAAGATCTGCTGTCAGATTCTATTCTCACTAAGGTAGATACCCGGCAAGTGAAGGCAAACGGTAAAGAAGTTGCTTGTCTAGCGTAATATCCAGTAGCGATCTTGAATAGCTAACAGTGACACCATTTGCCAAGTACTTACTACATATGCGAGCGGTCATAAATGTTCTATGTGAGAACGCGTACATTACACGACTGCATTACCTGCGTGGGAGTGAGCGAGAAACACAATATTTACCCATTAGCCTACTCGATAAATGCCTCCATCTGTTTCGGCAATTTCACGATCCCGTGCTATTTCCGGCAACACTCGATGCTGGTTGAATCTCGGGAGTCTGGTACCGTCTGCCGAGTCTCCCCGTGGCTTTATCACCTATGATTCATTGTCCACCTTGGCCTACAAGTTACGGAAAATATATGCATTCGTGGAATTTTAGATATAAATGCATTGTTGGAGTTATGCCCTATACGTGATAGCTAGTTCAAGCTTTGTATGTACCTATAGGACCTAAAAAACAAAGCTACTCTGCAGTTATTGTAAAGCCTACGTTAACATAATCAGTAATAAAATACAGTCATACTTTGTAATTGTAGGTATACCAGTAAAAATGAACAGGATGGAATATTTGATGGGGTTTTCCATTCTCATATTTTGATTATTTCAATTGGTGGATTGATACGATGACATGTTCAAACGTCCGATTATCACAATAACTGTGAGCTACAATTATTATGAGTAATAAGATAATGTTTGTCCGGGAATTGAGCGTGATTCACGCGAAGGCTAACAATGGCTCATTAATCAATCAGCGGCTCAGTTATCATTTCAGGTTCTATGAAAGACTTGTAACTTCAGAACTAAGCCGGAATATCGGTACCCATATGTAGAGAGAAATACATGTATATTGCTTCAAAAATCATGCCATTCCGTGTCATTGCAATGCCCGCAACTAATTATTACACCTAGGTCACCACAATAAAGCTTACGTCAAAATATACGCAATGCTATAGACCTGCCGGTTTTTAACAACTTGTGATTACCTAACAGCTTTCGAAAACATCTGGGGTATGCTTTCATGTTTCCACTGAAAAGCAACAGGTGGCTTACCAACTTCTCATACTTAGGTACGGACGCCAGCACATCAAGTTACTACAATCTGTCAAATTTCTTTAATAGATTTACAACTTTATCGTTAAAGCATTAAGGTTCAAGGTTGATTGAGAAAATTTGACAGTTTCGGGTAGCTTGACCTGCTGGCGTCTGTACAAGCATACTGTATAAACCAGCCTGTCCCAGCAGTGGGAGCATTATAGGTTGTTTATGATACTGTATAAACTATTAGACCTAGCGTGGCATTGAAAACTACTAAATTATTAATTTTTTTTTTTGTTCTAGAGTGAGCTTGTCAGATGTGAACGTGCTAACGAATGTGAAAGTAGCAAATGATGTGGTACTGAAGGTGATTAACGGAAAAATAGTAGCGCTCTGTCAACTCGCCGTAGGAGATAAGGGAAAAGTGTTTACCCTGCAAGATAACGCACTGCTATGCCACGGACACGGTAACTACTTTGTTGTTTTAGAAAAAAAAAACTCCACTATGACACGAAAACCAGAGTTAAAGACTGTGAACCAAAAAACTTGTTTCTTTTTTATAATATTGATTTACTTGGGGCATAAATTCTGTTCTTATATTGAAAATTGGTAGCCAAATTAACATAATAATAAGATCAACCATAAATAAACTTATTATTATTGATATCCCAAATAAATGAGTGGTATTCATGTTTTCAAACGTCTACAAAAGCAGGTGCTCTACATTTAAAATTAAAAACTCGTTTTTGAAAAGTGATAATGACAAAATTATACTATATTGATTATTAAATATGCATGTCCTAATGACTAAGATATCACTGAAATAGGTGCAATGTTCTTCAAGCAAACAAATACTTAACAGTTAAAAAATATGCAGTTTACTCATAATGTATATAATGTAATTTCAAACAAATAGCATAAGAGGTATGCATAGAAATATAATTAATATCGTAAAATGTGTTATCAATAAGTGTAATAAAGTGCTGATTAAATATGATAACTAAGAACGTGACATACTCAGGCGTTTACTGGAGTTATTTGTATTGTTACAGGTTTGGTCCGCGGTGTGGACTATGAGAAGTGGGTGGTGTACATAGTGACTCCGCTAGCCGGGGACAGGCTGTGCGCAGTGGACGCGCTGGTGTACGCGGACTGGGCGCCCGAGCTGTGGGGCCCTGAGCGTCAGCTGCCTGACGGCACCGCGGTCCCCTACCGCAGCCCCACTAACTACAGACAGAAACAACTCATGCTGTCGCCCAGACGCCGCTTCAACCCGCTACAACTACTAAAAATGTCAAGGAGTGCCTAAATTGAAACTTTCAATGATTGGTTAATAAATTTGTAATTGGAGTAAATCCAAAATAATAAATCTTAAATTATATAAAAGGAAATCTAATAATTATTTTGTTAATTATATTTGACGATAATTTTGTACTTACAAGACTAATGAAACATAACATAAATGATCATATTTAACTTAAATATCCCCCATTCTAAACACCTTTGCTTTATAAATGCTGCATTAAAATTTTATAAAAAGTCAAAAAGAGTCTAGTTAAGAATTGTTGACATGGGGTTCCTTTATTACTAATAAATTATATTAGGAAGTTATGATTTCACACAAACAATAGATTACAATACAACTGCCCTACAGAATCAGATTGGACGTCTCAGAGACGCGTCTAGCTGACAGGCACTTAGATGAGTGGGGCTCACGCTCCGTGTCAAATAAACATCCTACACAATTTATACACCACTATTTTATTGAAAAATTAAAATACAAAATACCGAACTAAACAAGTCTCGGTGAGATGCCACCGGTCGAGGAATAATCTATATGTAGAAGAAATGCTACTCGATTATATAACGTGATATTATAGCAAAATTCCAGTGGCCCTGCCGGAGACGGGAGGTCCACATGCCCCCGACTACTTTTGTTAAGGCATTTACGCTTACTCTTTATAGATAATCTATAAAATATACAAAGTACCAATTGTGAAAGAGTAGCCACACAAATACTGAGTGAGTGTGCGGGCGACGCGGGCCGCGACGTCGCGTCAGCAGTCAGTATCGGAAGGAAGCACTGTGTGGCCGACCTCGCGACTGCTGCACAGTCCGAGTCGTTTCAAACTAAGTTATCAGGCAGTATGCGTACAATTCATTAAATCAGAGTTCTCCCGACAACAGCACAATTACAGCAGGGAACACCTAGTCTTCTTCTTCTTTTTGACCTGTAATGCAGCACGAGTCGCCGTCTCGAATACCTCGCGCACTCCCTCCTTGCTCTTGGCGGAGCACTCCAAATACGCAAACGCGTTAATCTTTTCAGCCATGGCTCGACCCTCCTGGGGCTTCACCGGCTCCTGCTTCATCTTGCGGAGCTCGTTAATCGTGGCCGGGTCATTGCGCAGATCCTTCTTGTTTCCAACTAGAATGATGGGCACATTAGGGCAGAAGTGCTTTACCTCGGGTGTCCACTTCTCCGGGATGTTCTCGAGCGAGTCGGGCGAGTCCACCGAGAAGCACATGAGGATCACATCAGTGTCGGGGTACGACAACGGCCGCAACCTGTCGTAGTCTTCCTGACCAGCTGTATCCCACAAGGCGAGCTCAACCTGCTTGCCGTCCACCTCGATGTCGGCGACGTAGTTTTCGAACACAGTCGGCACGTACACTTCCGGAAACTGATCTTTGCTAAATACGATGAGCAGGCATGTTTTACCACACGCACCGTCACCGACGATCACTAATTTTTTGCGTATCGCAGCCATCGGTCCTGTGAAACAATACAACGCAAATAATTATGATGGTGTCGAGCGTCAACGCCTTTCATGACTTATAAATATGGCCGCCGTATAGGATTATGGGTAGGGAGTAGTCAGACAAGCCCTCAAATGTGAATAAGCACCTGAACTAGCGGAAGAAGTACAGCACCACCACATAGTACCCTCACATGCGAGGGTGTTATTTATTATATTTTGTAGATACCTGAAGATTGTGGCTAATTTCTGCAGAATATTGGCTTATCGACACTTTTTAATCGTCTTTGCTCATCACAAGCACTTTCGTTCGTAAGTCACTAATGTTGCAATGCTACAAAATATACCATCAGCTTGAAACATAAAAGATTTTGCTAAAATTAAAAATTTGTTTCGTACAAAAATGCAGTAACATCTAGGGCCTTATTTTATAGATAGTGATGATATTATAATGATTAATAAAGGTGTAATTAACGTAAAAATTGCAAATACACCTAAAATATTACTTGCCATATTGAAATATTGTTGTTTTGACATTTGTTAAAATTCGGATACACGTCCAAAACTAGTTTGGGTGTGTAGAATAAAAATATTATAAGTAAACATTGAGGAAATGTAAAAAATGCAGACTCTCGTCCAAATCCACTGATTTTAATTACCTCCTATTCTCAAGTTCAAGTATAGGTAGCAAGTTACAAAAATCTAAATTTCGCTAGTGCTAACTTAATATTTTAACATGCATTAGCTACGTTATGAGATAATGAAGGAACTGTGGGCCAAACACAATCTTCGAGCATTTTGTTCGATTTTCTTCATAGTCTAGGAAATCTTAAAAGTATTATGCTAAAACCATTAAGTTTTGTATGATCAAAATACTACGAGATTTTCTATGGACACGGCTTCCTTTTCCTACAAATAAAATAGTGCGTGAACGTATGTATTACCTACAGAAGGTTTACAGTAGGGACTTCGTTGTTTTAGCGCTGTCTTCTTCCTTTATGGGGTTATTGCAATGATGTAATATTCAGTTAAGGCGTACTGCTTAAATGTAATCATTGGTTTATGTGAAAATGACTGCATGGATATAAATAAACTGTTGACACCGTCAGTGCGAACTATGAGGTCATACATAATATGTAGGCACATATAGTTAACGGTGTTCATGAGGTCAAAAAAACGTCATGCTAGCTAGACTGAGACCGGTATCTCCTGACTTGTAAGTGGGCAAAGTATTTCTATGATGTGACGTTACGTGTTTGACCATGATAATTATATCGTCAATTTTCAAACATTAAACATGATGAATGATGTTATTATATCTACACTAAACTTATAGAACGCTATATTACTGTCGTCTTAACAACATTCATGATAAACTCCAAATCCTAGATTACTTCTAGTTTTGGCATTGGGTATACTACGTTTGTCTATATTAGTTAGTCGTCTACGTTGCCTATAATAAAGTATTAAGAATCTAGAGTACATACAATTATGAATTAAAAGAGTGAACTAAGGACATATGAACGTGCAAAAACCACAAAATAGTTCAATACTTACGGAGTTACTTCGTGTTTGATTAACAGCTGATTTGCGCTTGATTGACCCGTTTCTTATCGGAAAACTGGCCGGAAGCCGAATTATTTAGACTATTGCGGACGTTGTGTTTGTAGTAGTGAATTAATGAGTCATGTTCTCATTCATGTCTCATTGATGTAAGT
Organism: Apamea monoglypha; assembly: GCA_911387795.2. NCBI lineage: Eukaryota > Metazoa > Arthropoda > Insecta > Lepidoptera > Noctuidae > Apamea > Apamea monoglypha. The sequence goes on from OU426931.1 coordinate 5,141,638, forward strand.
AAACCAACTATGTTGACTCCTATCTACTCTCATGTTTATATCAGGTTGTGATCCGTTCTTCTCAGACAAAATAGGTAGGTATATAAGTTTGTAGTTGGATAATTGTTTTTACGTTACGTCGCTGCCAAAGAGCTAGATGACATTTTTAATGCTCTCCTTCCTCTTATAATTACCTGAGACTTACTAACTTACGTGAGGCCTGAGACTTACGTAGGTAGTTAGTCATAGTTAATTTATAAATCTCATCTTACATTCCTTTTTTTGGTCCTCATAATGGTGACTCATACAGTCGTCATAATAGAGTTTCCTCAGATTGCAATCAAGACTACACCTTAGAATCAACTTTGACGGAATAACTAATGTAACGTGGAGTAATATTTTTTGTATTTATCTATGGAGGCTTGTAATTAGCAATTTAGTTATTTATTACTGTTATTAGTCTGTAAGCCTTCCGAAAATGGAGTTAAGCACCATGGTGCTTAACTCCATTCCATGTCCATGGACTCCACCCACTTTGGTAATACAGGTTCCGTATTGTAGCCATACAAACTTACCAGTCTAAGAAGAAAGGCGGGTGCTGGGAACGTGTAGTTGGGATTAATGACACTATGCTCGCAGAATAGATGGCCGATTGGGGTCGAAAGGTTCTATATTGACATACCTCCCACAAAGTGTACTGATGACGTCGTGAAGGACGGGGGTATTCGCTGGAGAAGCACAGGATCGGTCGATGTGGGGAGGTTTGAGGGGCGGAGAAGGCTTATTATTTTCGACAGTCGGCGCCTTTCGGCTGAAATAATGACGAATGACGCCATTGCAGGCAGAAGTTCACCGTGCAGATGAAGACAGAAAGACACTAAGAGTGTGTAGAATTGTAGGTACACGAACAGCATAGGAAGAGGAAAAACACTGCCCCGTTGGTCTCGTAGTCCTAGGTTCGATTCCTGGGTCGGGCAAAGTATTATTGGGTTTTTCCATTGGGAATTTCTTAGCAATAGCCCGGAGTTTGGAAGTTGGCGGTGTGATACCCCCGTGCCTCGTGCTCGGTAAGCACGTTACGAGGGCCACACTGAAAGTTTTTAGAACTGGCGACTTGTAAACGATATAATAAAAAATAAGTTCAAATTTTCAAAATGGAACTCTTTGCCAATAATATTGTGTAGGTATGTATTTTATTCATTTGTCATTTGTTTATGATTTGGCGGCAAATTGAAAATTGTCAGCGTCACGTCAGCATGAATTTAACGCACAGAGTACATTTTTATATATGAATTAACGCGAGAAAAATTTCGTACAATGATTTTTTATGACTTCGATGTCATATAAGTCAACAAGAAAGTTATGATAGACTTCGGTTGGCCTTTCACGATGAAGCCTCCATCTCGTGCCACTGTTTACAACTGATTTAAAGAGTTTAACCTTTTGAACGCCATTGTCACATAAACGTGACAAACGAAATCTTACCCTGAACGCCAACGTCACAAATAGATGACAAAATACACGTCGCACCATATTATGAAATAAACTATTTAATCATTACTTTTGTGTGTTTTTATTCATATAATTTAAAAGTTTAAGCTTCCGTCTATATTGTATTGCATGAAACTAATATAAATAAACCACCAATATCGAGAAATTTGTTGTTTTAAAAGTAGATGTTAAACGCGTATAAAAGGAGTCCCCCACACGCCATAGTCCGCTATATGTGACAGCTAGTGTTGTGACATATGATTGTAAAATCAATAAAAACTTAAGAAGATGAATATGAAATTTTGGTCCAGAGTATTTTATTTGTGTATAAGTCGGTATCAGGAGAAATAAAACGTATTTTTAAAACTACTTAGCCTTATACTACCGTGCCTCTAGCTACACAATCAAAAATAAAATATGCAAATGTCTAATATCGACACTTGTTAAACTCATCTCTTGCGCATCCCTAGCGCAAACCAATATTATCAGTCCCCTGTACGCCATAGTCATAAATGTATGACACAGCGGTGACGTCGTAAGCGCAGGCGATTAAGTTTAGTGAAGTGCTTTAATTTTTTTTTTGTATTTGTTTATTATTAAAATATCGTGTAAGTTAGTTATAGTATAAACCGTGATCATGAGTGTAATGACTACCGAAGAACTTCTTCGAATATTAGAAGGAATTTGAGATGGCGAAGAGTTCTCGGAAGCGGAATCAATACAAGAAGATGATTTAGAGGTGAATTATTTTAAAAACTGATCAAAAATGTTATATCAACATTTTAATTTATTTATTAGGGACAAAAACAGGTCAGTAATTTCTTAAACGAATTTTTTTCAAAAAATAACACTATTATAGAAGAACGATACAGGCTTTGATAAGCACCTGAAATATTTTCTCTTTTATTAGATTTACTTATGATATGAATCAATCGTTGAAAATATTATCTGACCTTATTGTTCTTGTTTTTTTTTATATAACTCTTACGAATGAGTAAAATGTCGTACCTAGACCAGCGCACACTGTCTACATAGGTATGCATTAATAAAGGTAGTAATCATAGTATGCACCTAATATGTAAGCTAACCTAATTAAAAAATGATTAATTTTAAATATACTACTAAGACGGAACCAGTTAGTGTACTTATTATTATTCTACACACTTTACCGCTTTGGCTTAGACCGGAGTCGTGGCCAGGCCGATATGGCCGCTCCGAAGTATATAGGTACATAGATTGTCGTTTACAAACAGCGGACATAAAGTTTAGAACTATAATAACTTTTGCTTTCTGATAATAATTATAAGGAAAAATAAAAAGCTTTATAGAATTTTGTGATTTTAATTTTGAACCCAAAATAGATATTATTATTATTAGGTACTAAACTGATGTTCTTCCTAGTATATTATTAGGTACATTTTGTTAAAGATTTGTGATATTTTAAGACTGATTCGTAATAATAATTATTAGGTATATGTAACTGTTGATTTTTAAATTATTTCTGCGTATTTTTTACATGTAAAAAAAAACAATAATTAAAATACTGATTTCAATTTTTTTTATTACTACATTAAAATCCTTGCGTATTTTAGATATGGATAGGTATTATATTAGAAAAGAATACTTACTTATTAGAATCGATAACCAACGTGTACACTGCTACATCCCTAATTCGATGCGAGAATTTCATAAAATTGACTGGCAAGCAACGCCATTGTCACAATACCATGACAAGTCATGTTGAATAGTGTTGTAACCATATTGTAATAAATATATTTTTTTAGTTTTCTAATATCTGCTTTTTCATTGATAGTCTCTGTTAAATGCTGTGTAAAGATTACTATATTGGAATATAGTGGCAGGTTAAATAAAATTTCAGTGTCGTGAGTACGGTTTATTAGAAAATTAAAGACGAAAATAAAAACTCAGTTGTATATCGATATAAGTTTTGGAATCCCTATTTTTTATGAAGGTCATTTGACAGAAAAGTGGCCTGGCGTCAGGGGTACGGCGATACGTTTATACTCTGGCGTTCAAAAGGTTAAACGTGGTCGCACTAATCTCACCGATGATCTGCGTGACGTGAGGGACGGCTTTCTACGGCGTCGACTGAAGATAACATGAGTGTTGTACGGCGTTTGATAGAGACTGACAAAAGAGTGATTTATCAGCAGATTCGGACAAGCTTAGGCATCGGTATGAGTCAAGTGCACAAAATCCTCCATGAACATTTAGCGATCAGGAAGCTTTGTGCCCGGTGGATACATCATAATTTGACAGAGGCCCAAAAGCTCCGTCGTGTTGATTGGTGTCGTGAAATGGTTCAAAGATTTAACGGAGGTGACTCAAATGCTGTGTTCGACATACTTACGGGTGACGAAAGCTGGATTTATTGTTATGATCCTGAAACTAAGAGACAGTCTGCTGTCTGGGTTTTTCCTTCCGAGGAGTTGCCAACTAAAGTGAAGGTCGAAGCGCGGGAAAAAAGATGTGGCCTCGTTCTTCGGAAGGACAGGTCATTACGCAACAATTGTTTTAGAGGATCGAAAAACAGTTACTGCAGAGTGGTACACCAACAATTGTTTGCCACTTGTCTTGGAAAAAGTTCGGGAGAAACGACCTCGCAGTAGGATCCTCCTTCACCACGACAACGCCTCGTCGCACACCGCCAAGCAAACAATCGACTACTTGGCGACGTCAGACGTGGAATTACTGGGTCACCCGCCCTATAGACCCGACCTCGCATCTTGTAATTTTTATTTATTCCCGAAAATAAAAGAAAAACTTCGAGGAAAACGTTTTATGGACGCCGAGGAAGCAGTGGCTGCGTTTCAAAATGCCGTCGAAGAGACCCCTAAGGACGAGTGGGCAAAGTGCTTTTCTCAGTGGTTCCATCGGATGCAACGATGTATTGATGTAAATGGACACTATTTTGAAAAGATATAATAAAACTAATAACTTGCTAGTTTCTTCAGTTTTTGATTTTCTAAGAACTTTCAGTGTCACCCTCGTAAAGCGTTGTTCCTGCGCCTGCTCCGCCCGGTCTTGTCGGATTGCCGTCCCATAGAACAATGAGAGTGAGAGGAAAGAGTGAACCCGTGCCTGCACAAACACTTGTGCAGTATATAGAATCTCCCGCGCCGAAGACTGGTCTCCGCTTAGATTGGTCGCCTCGACCGTATTCGATCTTAAGGACTTTATCTTTAGGAAGAGTAAAGCGAAGAGACTGTTCTAAAAAAAAAAAATGGCTATTCAGAAATTAACACCTGCCTTCCGGGATTTAGGCAGAATCTGCGAGACTTGGTACTCTTATTTCATTTGTTTGGTACCTTTTCGGTGTTATAGGAAAACCTATAGGCTCAAAATGGCGGGTAGGTAGGACTAGAGGGACTGCGCAGCTAGGGTTGGAGGTGGAGGTCAGTCCTATATTTATAGAGCCGTAAGGTTACAGGTTAGGTGTAATAATGTGGTTTTATTCGCGATTACTTTTCTTTCGAGCTCAAAGAGATCTGTCATGAGCTCGTCACGCGGCCATGTCTTGGGTTGTACGAAACCCGCACCCTAATTGCGTAACACTATCAATCTCAATCAGAATCATTTGAAGAATATTGCTAATCAATTGCTTCATGTTCGAATTTGTCTGCTCAATAACGTAAATAACGCAAAGGTAGTTGTTGAACTGTCAAAATGAAAGTCATTGCTACTGATAGTTTGTTACACAAATACACCGCTGCGCTGGTTCATTCTGCATTTTTTACTACTTGGAGTTTGGACTCTTCTCTTGGGTTTACAAGATGCTTTGGATGTTCTTTAAATAGAGGAGAAGGTTAGGAGGAAGCAAAAAATAAAAACAATTTCATTTCTCGTAATATTCATTGTTCCCGTTTATTTACAAATACAAATATACGTAGTATCCAACAACCTTACATTTTTTATGCTTATCAACGAGAATAACGTTTTATTTATAATTTAAAACAACTACAATAGTTTACCAAATATATTTCTAGTAACACTTTGTTTAGAATACGATTTAAAATATTTTTTCACTACCTTACCTTAATAAAATGACGTGCGTTTTCATATTGCATATTACAATTTTACATAAATTCAGTAACTAGGTTTGAGAATTGAATTGATATAACAGCTAAATTATAATTTTATTTCAACAATATTATTTATTAAATCTTAAAAAAAAACCTGGAATAACAATAATGCAGTTTTCAATAGGGTTGCAAGCCTAAAATAAAACAAACGTAGATTTCTGAGTGATTAATAAATGCAATAAAGAGTTTGGAATATAAATCAAGCCAACGGAATGCAGCAAAAAAGGAGCCAAGCATGTTTGGCAAGTGATTCGAATCTTATACAGCATGCTAACATTCCCAGAATTGCTTGCCAAATGAAAAAATCTTGGCTTATGAAATAAGTATAAAAATAAATGCTTATTTCCTTGATAAATAAAACTAAGACAATAATTGCACGATAATTCGTAAAGGTCATGGCAGATACCTCCCTACGTAGTGTAGAGTAATAAATAAGACTAATATTGCTTCGTAATTAAATCACATAATTAATAGTGTGTTGCGATTACCTAAATCTAAAGTGAAGGCACATCACATTTTCTCCTATCGACCAGTGTTTTCTTTTTTAAGTTATGCCTCTCCGAAATACTGTCTATTTCGATTATGTATTTTAAAATGTGTCTAACAATATACCTATGTGTGTTTTTATAGGACTTCGTTTACAGAACCAGGGTTGTATGGTTTAACTCTAAAACATTATCACAATAGATTCGCAGCAATCCTGGTCGATGCCACTTCAGTCTCGTTCTTATTCTTCCGAAGACATCTGAAATACAGATAAAAATGTTATGAACGTCTTTCTAATAATTTAGTGGTTTTTTTGAAGTACCTACTTACATTCAATAAAGGAGACAAGTAGGTTGTTATGCAGAAAGCTTACTAAAACTACTTTTAAACCCATTGAATGGCAGTTCTTGATTAAAATGGCATCGAAGAGCGACAATACTTAAAACATCCAGACGCAAATACGGGAGGGGGGGAGGAGGGGGGAGAGTTAACGGGTGCAGTTGCCGTCCTTCCTTGGCTTCTTTGGAGATCATCACAGTTTAAAAACCTGCGTTTATACTTTGTATTCAATATGATAGAAAACACCTTAATGACTGAATAATATTTTTACTTCCGCAAAGATAAGCAATTCTCTCACAATTCGTGCTAATACGAAATAAGTTCTAAGCTAACCACAGTCTATAAAGCCGCGTATTCATTGGAAAGAAAGCTGAGAAACAATTTCGCAACATCAAATGTTCCTGGAAATAATGTTGCACAACTTTTTTCCCCAATGTATACGACCGTAGACAGAAAATATTGCTAAGATCGCAGACAGACGCGACGCGACGGTGCGATGCGATTCTGGTAAAACATATTCCAAGGTTTCATAGAAATTGTTCTACTAGTTTCGTGTCGCGCATGCGTCTGCGAAAGCCTTAAATCGGAAATTATGTTATGCAACTTTGTTTCCCAAAGAATACGGGGCGTAAGAAAAAAGTACTAACAAGTTCAAGTGCCCTGTTCATGATCGTCGACAATCACCACGAATCATTGCTTGATATTAAGATGTTCTAAGAGCAGGGATGCATGTTCGGTCAGACTTTCTGATAGACGGTTACCGTTACGTATCTGTAGGCAGGTATATCTAATTAACAAGTGGTGGGGCGCGGTAAATAAGTAATAAGTTGCTTACTGTGTTATAAAATGAACATAGCAAAATCATTTTTTTCAGCTAGGAATGTTGTGTTCTAGTTGGCAGGAAGGAAGGAAGGAAGGAAGGAAGGAAGAACATAGGAAGTACTACCTTATCTAGCAAATGCATGATGTCATGTTACGTTGAACAGTCGATATCCTTTAATATGATCTAGTTCTTTCATGCCCTAACATTATGTGAAGCATAAAAATAAGGTTTGTTTCCACGTGCGACACGGCAGACGGCGGGTCTTCGTGTCGTCATTATATACGAGCTAGTTTTAAAATCGAAGGAGGAGGTTTGATATCAAGGGGAGAGGCTTTTGCCCAGCTGTGGGATGTTACAGGCCAGTTATACAACATACCCGGCTATACAATAAATAATCAAATATGCGGGGTTGTTTGCAAGTAAAACCCGCCCGAAACGCTATGCATTGTGATATACTAGGCACACTGTACCTGCTAAAGTGATATTGATAACTTGAAAGATAAATAAAAACAAGGTCAACTTGTAGCAGTTTTGTTCATCTGGTTTTTTTTTCTGCCAGTAGTGAAGTGGTGTTGAATAGTCGATTATTTTTATTCGACTAACGACAAGTTTGCAACTCAAAGGGTAATAATATTTTATTCTAATTTTCCTGAGTCTGCGAGAGGATTGCTTATTAATGCCACCTTTATTTTTAGTCAGAGTAATAATTTGTGAAGTCTACATTGCAGTGTCTCTTTGACTTTTTGTGACTAATCAAGGTCACTTTTGTTTCTTTGTCGTTTTATTTATATCTCTACATGTTTCGTCAGTAAACCAATGCCTTTTTTGTGCTATAGCAAGAGTGTTTTAGTTAAAAAAAAATAATAATTTGCACATGCCTAATTTTTGAATCTGGCAACTAATGGCATTTTTGAAGTTCAAGGGCATAATGATGCAATGAATAATTTGGAGTTTTAAGATATTATAAGATTTTTTTGGGAAATAAAACAAGTTATTACGTTTTAAAGAGTTTATATGGAATATTACATTATTTTACATGTTTTTCGCTCAATAGATTACTTTTTACAATTTTTACTATTGCATTGGTAGGTAGGTAATACTATGTTTATGACTATAATATCCATTACATTACTAATAATTTCTACGCCTGCAAACAAATAAAGAGAGAATTACTGTTTAAAACGGAATTAAACCTTGATGGAACGTATTAAGGCATAGTTGTATAAATAGTTTTTACCTAAGTTAAGGGGGTGTGTTCTAAAATTTTTGAGAGGGTTTTGTGAACAATGTCTCTTATTTTTGACAAGAGATACTTAGGGATTTACGGGTCCTTGTTGACGTTTGCCGTATAAACATCACAGCTCAAAGGCACCTTTCATTAGCTTCAGCACTTAGGGTGCCTTTGCATAGGGCGTCGGTTCGTCGCAGGCGTTCATTGAACGAATACGCAGCGTAGACGCGACGCTAACGCAGCGTCGACGCGACATATTGGCGTAAAAATTACGTTTACGAGACGCAACTGCAGAATTTGCCAACTTTTGGACTTTAACTCACTCAACTCATTGGATCTTAAAGGCTGTACTCTTGAATACCAACCCCTAGCAAATGCCAACTTATTCTCAGTTTTCATTGGAAACAACCTTTTTTTTTAAACTTAGGTGGTAGGTTGTACATAGACTTGATAATTGTGGACCGGAATTGAGAGAGGAAGAGGGCTTTAATTTAACTAATTGCATTGCATTGGCATTTGGCATTGTAGGTTCTTAATAATGAATTGCACCAAAAATTTTACAACACACCCACTAAAGCTTAGGCCACACAGAAGCGAACTCCACGCGGGACGCGGAACACGACTGATCGCTTCAACTGTTTTTTTTTTAAATTAGGAAGTCACACCACTATTCGCGCCCGTTTGGACAGCTCCATACAGGTTAGTTAACACAATCGGCGCTAGCGTATGTTGTCCCGCATCCCGGTTCGCGTCTGTTTGGCCTTAACCTAAAACATAAAAATTTGAAATTACTTCTTTACCTTTTGCCAAGCGAAGAAGCCGTAAGAGACTCCTGCGCCGAGTGCGAAGGCGAGCAGATAGGGCACGAACTTGAGGGACGGACCGAAACGCTTGCGCATCAACATGCCGATGAAGTTGATGTTGCTGTCCGAGTACGGAGGGTAGCGAGCGCTGGAAGGAAGAAAAATAATGTTAAAAAAAAACGTAAGTATAGCGTATAGGAGTCAGTCTATAGATTATTTGGGTAGTAATGTCACATTGTCTACCGATATGTCCTGGAACCAAAAAAATCGCAGACGTGGCACTCACTAACCCGAACCTGGCCCACCTAGTAGATTACGGCCCAATCCCTCTCACAGAAAGGAGGCCTGTGTCCCAGCAGTGGGAACATTATAGGCTAATTACGCTAATGTCACATTTGACTTAATTAAATCGCGAGATGGGTCGAGATTGTCTTCAATCTTTAAGATATAGCAGCATCAGCAATACGATGACTGTTGTTACCTGTAAAAGTAACGACTACAATACTGCTTGACAAGTCTGCTTGATGTCAAAGTTTATGACAAAATTATTACGTCTAAATCTAGATAAATAAATCAGACTGGTTTTTCGGCAATACTCATACTTCACTGTAGTTACAAAATTGACAACGAAGAAGAGTTCTGACACTTCGTAACTAACAGCTGATATTTCGTATTCAGGAGTAAGTTTTATATTAAAGTTTTACAGAATAACAGTACTGTAGCTAGTTCAGGGAATCGAATCCTTTTCTGTTCGATCATTCCGAAAAAATCGATTGAAGCGGTTTATGGTTGAGCTTTAATATATAACACCTATTACGTATTACCGATATGTGCATAATAAATTCTATTATATTTTATTTTATAGTTCTTGTTCAAAAGTCACCCCTATATACAGGGTGGCAGGGACATCCATGCGCAAACTGTAACCACGCGGTCAGCGCATGATTCTAGACACCCAAGGGTAGAATTTTTTCAACGGTTATAAAAAAAAAATCGCTGTTTCATAGAAAAGTGCAATATGTTCAAAATGTATGGAACAGCATTTTATTTTTAATAGCCGAGAAAAATGTCAACTTATGGGGGTCCAGAATCATGTACTGGAGCCATGGTAACAGGTCCCGTGTTGATGTCCGTGCCAGCGTATATAGACTATAAAATAAATATCAAAATTCACTTACGAAGCCAGCTTCTCTCCAATGGGCGAGAAGTTCTTGATGAGACAGCTCTTCTTGTGTGTGAACGTGTCGAAAGTCTTCTTGCCGTGGTAGGAGCCTATGCCGCTAGCGCCGACGCCGCCGAATGGGAGGGTCTCAACTGTTATAGGAGAGTTTATTAGTAGGGAGATAGGGTTGGTTATTGATTGTGTGCTGCTGAGATTTTCATTTGTTTATGCATTTTTTTAATTCTGATTATGAACCAGGTCTTGTAATAATAAAAGTGAGAGGTATTTGCGACAGATATTTTCTGAGTTTGAATAGATCGATTAACACGTTGACTGCCAGGCAACAGATGCAATAGAAAATCTATTGTCGGCGGACACCAGTGACTGCGGTGGCAGTCATTGACTTAAATAAAAAGAGATGGACAATTGAAAATCTCAGCAGAAAAAAGGTTATTTTTTTTACAAACAAAAAGATCTAAGTTTAGCATTCTGATATCATGCTTATTCATGCTATTAATAAATACTGGCAGATAGAAAGAAAGTATAGAGTAATAAAATTGTTAATCTACGAAAACATTTAATACAGGCTTGCAACCATTACATACTTTTCCAAATGTTGGGGTAACTCAAAAATCAGCACTCTTTGTAACATTCAACAATATTAATTAAAGATAATGTGCCCAAATGGCTTGAAAATCAAAAGCTCAGTCTACTTCCAGTTACCACAAGACATTTGCAGTCATTGAAGTTTCAAGTTTCAAGCCTAATTTTGTTCTCTTTATTTTTACAACAATTAAGTAAGAAGGATATATAAGATATGCGGTGATGTATCGCTTCCGGAAAAAGTGAGAATTATCCTATTAAATGTTACAAGGAAATTCCCAATTCTCCTAGTCGTGGTACACCACTAGTTTTCCTACAGCTGATATAAGTGCAGCCTGCAACAAAGTGGCAGAGAGGCGAAGCAAAGAATGATGTTTTGTCTAAACTTCCCTACCACCCCGCTCCCATTTCATCACAGGCTATAGCATTATTAATTTTAACCTCCTATAAAGAAGAACTATTAACAGATATAAGAGTGAAAAATATGCAAACCTCCCATGTGCATCATGGTATCGTTAACGCACATCCCTCCGCTACTAGTGTTGTCCACAATACTCGATAGAACCTTCTTACTCGTACTGAACACGTACAGCACTAGCGGCTTCTCTCTACATACAACAAAATACGTCAGACCTCCACCGAACAGGCTATTACTACAGAAGAGTAAAGAATATTCTAGATTTTTTAAAGGTACTTTTCTGCCAAAGTTTTGTTATAATTAAAATACAAAAAAAAATTAAAAAGTTGTGCAAAAATATAGTATAATGTTTAAGTCTGGCAACAACAACTTTGACAGTAAAATTAAACAACAATTAGTCAAATTGCGACAAAAAAATGTTTAAGTAACAGAAATTTACATTCTAGAAATTATACAATTTAACAAAGAATTCCATCACCATCCTTCACCGGAACCGACCACCATAAGACACCGTGAACAGAAATACACAAAGATGTAACCACATGCTTAAGTAATAAATACTTTGTGCACTAGACCATTGTGAGCCTGAAAGAAATAATTGACTTCGATAGTTACTTGCAAGTGTAAACATACATTTGCTTCGCTATAGTCAAAGTCAAAGTCAAATCATTTATTTCAACTAGGCACATAAAAGGCAGTTTTGAACGTCAAACATTACAGTAAAATAGAATTGATTCTAGTCGCCCCTTCCAAAAGGAAGTTTTCGTATGGAGAAGAATGGGCAAGAAACTCCACAGTCACTCTTTTTATTCTCGCAGGTTGCTATTGGTCAGGCGCACTGATATTTCTTACGAATGATTCGTTGGACCAGGAAATGCGAGCCTACATGGAGTGATTGCACCAGTCAAGGATGCTGCACACGTGTTCAGGGGTCGTTATGATTCGGGCGGCAAAATCGAATGTATATTTTGCCGGCCGGCTGTGCCGAATCATGCCGACCCGATCAAGTGTCTAGCACGCGTTATAGTCATATTCAGTTTCTAAATAGTCTTTCCAATGCATTGTACCTGAACCAACCATTTTTTTAAAGGGATTGTCTAGGTACATGGTCTTGTATACAGCAAAGTATTATTTTTCCACCATCAAACCTTTTTCATTTCAACCCACTCCTTGGAAGTAAGAGATCAAGCCAACCCAATGTACCACCTTATCCCGACGACTGTTTGCAATAACATACAAAACGATTTATAATTCATTTGTATTTTATTTTATAAAATAATAAAAAAGTGATTTTAGCAAAATATATCGAAGAGAAGTTTGCGTGTGGTATTTATTTATAAACTGCTGTACATTTATCAACTAGAATTTTAAGTGCATTTAATTTTATTAGGCTCGCCCCTATTACATGGGACTTATACATAACTGGCGAAATGTGAGTGTACTATAGGTACACCTCTGCCTAACCCGCCGGGGAATACAGGTGTGATGTTATGTATGTAATTTTATAATACAAAGTCTAAGCTTAACTTTATATAAGGTCTTTCACAAAGTGCAGTACCGTTTCCTTAAAAAAATGGTGCTGTGCGTTTGCGCATATTTTAGTTACTTACGCAACGTATTCTCGAGTAAGAGGTATTATTCCATTATTATTACTATCGAGGCAGGATGTCGTATCATCGATATTTGGTGGTCTTGTCAGTCTAAAATGCAAAAATATGTAACTTTTGCAGACAGTCCATGTTTTAATTAAACAGTCTGCACAAATGGATCATTACATACTTTGAATTATCTTACAAAAATATTTTAACTTGTGTTATCGATACATAATAAATTTAGTCGTCGACTCGATATTTTTCTTAGTCGATTTATCGACCACAGATAACGTATTTTCAAACACCACACAATGTATTTCTTGAAAAAAATTTTTTTTCAGAACACACTTTCAACATATCTCCTTTTAAAAATCGATAATTTATAAATGTTTTGTATACTTTTACAAACAGCCAATGGTAATGTATTGTCCTTACCGCCATAAAACATGATCGTATCGTTCATACTGATACTGCCCGACCGGGTTTGTTCAGTGAACAACTTTTGTATGTTGCTTTGTTTGCTGAACACGTAAAGCACTAACGGATGTTCCCTGAAAATTGTTTATGGTTTCACTCTGTGGTCGCCATGGTTCCAACCCATGGATAATGGTAAACTGGTAATGATGGGCCATTGTAGACTCCATGGTTACCTCCCATGGAAAGATGGTACGTGGTTTTGATGGGCCAGTCGTCTGGTTACCGGTTATCATTCCGAATACGAATCGATTATTATTTTGGAGGTTTAATTCAAATAGAATAATTATACTAATTAGTCGTTTAATACAACGATAATTCATATTAATTTAAAACCGAAATAAATTATGTTTCACAAAGCGTGTTTTCAACGCGTATTATATCTTGACACGAGTCTAACTTTTAAACTATAACTTTGGTCAAATAATATTCGTTTAGTATCAAAATATAGCCGATTAGTCGTTAACATGAAATAAAATCGACTATTTGGTTCTAGTTTCGATGGATAATCGATATTGGTAGTGATGAGTCGATATGTAGATATTAATTGAATAAAAATATTTCGTGACTGTCCCCTGTGCACTGTATGGGGATTACAGGATTACATGACATAAGTTCAATGGAATATATTGATTTACATTTTAAAATGACAGTTATTTAAATTATTTATGATAAATGTACCTATGTTTCATTATTATCATAAATTATAATTGAGATGTAAAGTAAGATAACTTTGCGACTTAATTATGAAATTCCCACTATAATATAAATTAATATGTGCTTATTAATTTTACTTTAAAACTCCCAAAATGACAATAGATGATATTCCCACAGTTAGAAAAACACTCAAAAACACACGGACACACATTCTTACATAATAATTATGTATTTTCACACACTAACAAAATTTGTAACTAACCTCAGTTTTTTACTGTTACAATGCACTTATAAGGCATTATTTGAATATATTAAAATTCAATGATTTTTTACATAAAAATTAGTTTTAATATTCCAAATAACTAAGACCCGCTTGCACCACAACTCAATAAATGCGTTTAGCGTTAAACGTATTTAAAACATCGTTCTTTTTCTGTTAATCTTTGACCGAGGCGCGAGACGGACTGGTGATTTGAATACGTGTAGTGTTAAACATATCTAGTGGATTGTGGTGCAAGTGGGCCTCATACTTAATTTAGATACTAAATTATCTATAGAACAGTAAAAATCGACAAAAAAAAAACATAAATAAAAACAATACTGAAACAATCTTTGCGTTGAGACATTAAAGACAAACAGCACAATGCGCCTGGCTCTGACCCGCGACCAAGCGACTCGATGCGTTAAACCGGCCGCTTAGTCGCGCGACCAGACCACGCGTTTTTAGCCGTCGCTTCAAGCGGCAAAAACAAAACAGCAGTAGCCATGGTTGCCAGCTCAGAAGTAAAAAGACAGGTGTTTAAAAATCATTTCAAAAACAATAGAATATAAAATTGCGTGCTGCTCCACTAAAAATCCACACAAACATTTGAAATGTGTGCGAACAAATCAGTGGAGGGGCGCGACATTTTAAATGAGATTATCTATACTTTGTATTTTGTTGAAACACTGTTATGTGAGAAGGCAACCCTAGCAAAACCAACATTAAATCGCGTAATCTTTTAATTCAAAAACAAAATAGCTCCTCGAAACACTAAAAAATTAGACTTACCGCTCATTGATGAATTGTATGGCTTCATAAGCGTTTTCGACGGGTACTATAGGTAGTAGAGGCCCAAAGATCTCGTCCTGCATGATCTTGTCGGACGCCACAACGTTTGTGATCACTGTGGGTTCAATGTATTTGTCGTTTGGGTCGTACGAACCTCCGATCGCGATTTTGTCTTTGCTTCCGTCGACTACTGCTTGGAGGCGGCTGGAAAGCGGACATATTAAATGAGTATATTTTCCACTTCACTCCTTGTTTCCTTCGTTTATTTAAAAATTTAGGGCGAATTTCTCCAATAAAACTAAACGCGATCAGCACAACAAAACCGCGTTTAAGAGCTGTCAATATTCCACAACGACGATGACACTGACAGCTCTTGAACCCGGTTTACATGTGCATAATACATTCAGTTTCATTCGTGAACTTTGCCCTAAGTTTTTCAAGATATTTAACTAATTTGTTATCTAGCAACCTGCAGTCAAATTCCTTAAAGTATGATACGCCAGGATACGTTTCATCCTACTTAATATTATAAACGTGAAAGTTTATATGGATCGATGTTTGTTACCCTTTCACGCAAAAACTACTGAACGGATTTGGATGAAAGGCACAAAGATGGTATATATATATATATATATATATATAATAGACTAGAGAAGTATGGAAGAAAAAGACATGTTGCGCCGACTCCAAATAAATTGGGATAAGGGCAGGAGAATGATGATGATGATGGTATATAACCAGGATTAACACATAGGATACTTTTTATTCCGATATTCCCACGGGAACGAAACTTATGCGGGTGAAACCACGGGGCACAGCTAGTCTTTCATAAAGGGAATCCTTTTTAATCGAATTTTATCAGCAGATCCTCGAAAGTCCGGGCAGTGATTCTTTGCATAATGTTCTATGTTAAGTGGAACTAGTACAGTGGCTGGCTTCATTTAAAGTCGTCTTTAGGATAGCTTTATTTAAATATAGGCCGTGCTGCGTAGGACTAAGACATAATGTGTTACGGTTATGAAGTGGTTATCAATCCAGTTAGTGTCATTGGCGTAATCTTTGGGCCGTCGCAGAAACGGAGACCCTGCTTAATTCACCCCATAATCTCCACAATTTCCCCCCTTTCAATTATAAAACTCACCTGAAATGCCTTCCATTAATAATCCTGCCGAAATCCGGTGACTTCTGTGCATCAGCTCCGTACCACTCCATCAGAATCTTCTTGGCAGCAGCCACAAACTTGTCCTGTACCTCCTTGCTGCACAAGACATAGTCTGGCGCGATGCAGGTCTGCCCTGCGTTGATGAACTTGCCCCAGAGGATTCGCTTTGCTGTCACTATCAAGTCCACTGTGTTATCGATGTATACGGGGCTGTGGAGAGAGAATTTAGGTTTTGTAGGTATAGGACTTGGCAATAAAGTTATCGAGTGGCTGGGACATCAACGTATAACCTGTTACCATGGATTCAATAATACACGATTCTGAACCCCGATACGTTAATTTTTCGTAGGTATTTAAAAAAAGTTGCTGTCCAATACATTTGACGGTGTGTAGGTATTGCACTTTGAAACGGCAATTTTTTTTGTTGATTGCCGACGAAATATTTCTACGCTAGTGGTTTGGAATATTTGCTGAATTCATGGTTACAGTTTGAGCGTCGAAGTCACTGCCACTCTGTCTATCTAAATTGTATTTTGATCATTTTGTGCATTCGAATAGCTTCCACGAGTAGAGATACTAATAGGTATGGTCGGTTCATCTTGGTCAGGCAGTACAAAGGCAAAAAATTACCACAACATTACCTTCTAGGCAGGACGTATAAAGACCCACTGACACAAAAAAAATCCCTGACTACACACGAGGGCGACACTGAAAGTTCTTAGGAAATCAAAAACTGAACAAACTAGCAAGTTATTAGTTTTACTATATCTTTTCAAAATAGTGTCCATTTAAATCAATACATCGCTGCATCCGATGGAACCACTGAGAAAAGCACTTTGCCCACTCGCACGTAGGGGTCTCTTCGACGGCATTTTGAAATGCAGCCACTGCTTCCTCGGCGTCCATAAAACATTTTCCTCGAAGATTTTCTTTTATTTTCGGAAATAAAAAATCGCAAGATGCGAGGTCGGGGCTATAGGGCGGGTGACCCAATAATTCCATGTCTGACGACGCCAAGAAGTCGATTGTTTGCTTGGCGGTGTGCGACGAGGCGTCGTGGTGAAGGAGGATCCTACTGCGAGGTCGTTTCTCCCGAACTTTTTCCAAGACAAGTGGCAAACAATTATTGTCAGTGTACAACTCTGCAGTAACTGTTTTTCGATCCTCTAAAACAATTGTTGCGTAATGACCTGTCCTTCCGAAGAACGAGGCCACTAACTTTTTTCCCACACTTCGACCTCTCTTCACTTTAGTTGGCAACTCCTCGGAAGGAAAAACCCAGACAGCAGACTGTCTCTTAGTTTCAGGCTCATAACAATAAATCCAGCTTTCGTCACCCGTAAGTATGTCGAACATAGCATTTGAGTCACCTCCGTTAAATCTTTGAACCATTTCACGACACCAATCAACACGACGGAGCTTTTGGGCCTCTGTCAAATTATGAGGTATCCACCGGGCACAAAGCTTCCTGACCGCTAAATGTTCATGGAGGATTTTGTGCACTTGACTCATACCGATGCCTAAGCTTGTCCGAATCTGCTGATGAGTCACTCTTTTGTCAGTCTCTATCATACGCCGCACAACACTGATGTTATCTTCAGTCGTCGCCGTAGAAGGCCGTCCCTCACGCAGATCATCGGTGAGATTAGTGCGACCGGGTTTAAACTCATTAAGCCAGTTGTAAACAGTGGCACAATCAGCGGGATTGTCCGAAAGGGTTACCGCTACCCCGGAACATAAAGGGCGAAGGAAGGAACATGGGTGGATTTTAGTCAGTAAGAGTCTGACACTCCCTTCCGCTCCACCCAGAGCGGGAGGGGTCATTTGATGATTTCCCACCAGAAAAAAAAAAAAACAGTGGCACGATATGGGGCTTCATCGTCAAAGGTCAATCGAAGTCTATCATAACTTTCTTGTTGACTTAAATGACATCGAAAGTCATAACAAATCATTGTACGAAAATTTTCTCGCGTTAAATTCATGCTGACATGACGCAACCAATTTTCAATTTGCCGTCAAATCGTAAACAAATGACAAATGAATAAAATACATACAAAATAATATTGGCAAAGAGTTCCATTTTCAAAATTTGAACTTATTTTTTTATTATATCGTTTACTTGTGGCCACTTTTGAAAACTTTCAGTGTCGCCCTCGTAAAACTAAGTCAATTTTATAAATGGTGTGAAAATAGCTGTTTGAGAAAACACAATGGCGAGAAAAACAAGTGACTCTCGGTTTTGTTAGGCGTCTTTCTACACCTGTTATAGTTTTAGTCGACATGCGAGAAGAATCTTGATCGATGGTCACGAGTGAATGAATGACCAAATACTATTATTATTTATTTTTATGTTTTGACATATCTCGGGACCATGGGGTCCCGGTCCTTTGGAAGGCGTACGAGGGGCCGAATTATTATTACTTTTAAAAGCCTGTGATGTCACACTGCAGGGCAAAGGCCTCCCTACTCTTTTTCTACTTCTCTCTGTTTAAAGCTGCTAAGAACCAGTTTTTGTTGGAAGAGTTCAGCTCATCCCGCCATCTCCGCCTGGGCCTGCTGCGATGTCGCTTGCCATTAAGAGGGACCCATTGGGTCGTAAGTTTGGCCCATTGGTCGTCTGACATGCGGCAGATGTGTCCAGCCCAATTCCATTTTTAGCGTGGCAGCTTTCCAGGTGACATCAGTTATTTTAGTTATGGAACAGATGGTCGTATTCCTAACCCGGTCTGTTAGTTTGATACCCAGAACACTCCGTTCCAGATAGCCCTCTGGCAAACCTTGAGCGTGGCCCTCTGCTGATTGCCATTTTTTGCTCTAAATGTATGCAGCATGGAATTTAATGAGGGTTGTAGTAGTAAAATAGGAGAGATTTAATCTTAGCATGTGTTTCGGTTTATATCGGGAAATCTCTGCTAGAAACGATATGTTTTTAGTAGATATTTACTTTTGTTATCACTGCTGTGTAACGTTCCGACGTCAATGGCATAATTATGTGAAGACATGCAAGTAGATTTAAACTAATTATCCGATTACAACAGATACCTAATCTAAACCATTTGGCTTTTATCAGATGTTGTTAAGTTGGGTGTCTTTCTGAATATTATGTGACTAGCTTCTGCCTGCGACTTTGTCCGCGTGAAATTTCTTGTTCCCCCGACCCACCCCGTCGTGTCGCCTGCCCGCGCAATGTCTTCGTTTTCACTTAGCGTCCTTTTTGACTTTTTTGGTTGAGCTCGGCTCCTAAGGGCCTTAGCGTGATGTTAATACTACATATACACACAAATAATCCTAAGCCTATAGCCTTCCTCAAGAATTGGGCTATCTGTCTATCTATCTATTCTTTTTGAGTTCTTTCTTTGCGTCATGTTTACCGCAAATGAATGTATTTTCTTTCTTTATTTAACATTGGAACGTAAATGTGCTCCGAAAAGATCACTGTTTGGGAAAAATAAGAATGTTCAAATCGGCGTGCTTTAGAATTAAAAACCTTCTTTCAATAACTCGAAAGTGCCGTTTTGCCATTGACATTTTCTATAACTATTGACAAAATAAAATCGACTTTTCAATTATAATTTTAAAGTTGATATTTCATTAATATGTACCTTTTGCCTCCAAGTTCCAATGTGACTGGCGTGAGATTCTTGACGGCCGCTTCGTAGATGACCTTGCCGATGCTGGTGCCTCCGGTGAAGAAGATGTAGTCGAACTTTTGTTTAAGAAGCTCTGAGGTTTCTTGAGGACCACCCTCGACTACGATTACAGCATCCTAGAACATTAGGAGGGTTATTTATTTTATTTATTTATTAAGGTACACCAACTGCTTCTATCCTACTAATATTATAAACGTGAAAGTTTGTGAGGATAGATGAATGTTTGTTACTCTTTCACGCAAAAACTACTGAACGGATTTGGATGAAATTAGGCACTCAGATAGTTTATAACCAGAATTAACACAGGATTGTAGTACCTACTACATATAAAAAGAAGAAGAAACCATTTTTTTTGTTTAAATTCCTGTTTGGTATTATATTATTGCTGAATGGCCTGCTCTTGACCTCGATCACACCTGATGGAGAGCGATGGATGTGGACTATGATGGAACGAGCGTGCCCAGAAGATGCCTGCTCACTCTTGCTTTGAGGGTTAAATGTGGAAGGGGACACAGTGCGCATAATACATGTGGAGAAGAAGCGCTATTACACCCACCACCTGCCAGTTTGTCTCTGCATCACCCAAAGGTTGACTGGTAGAAAATGCCTATCCGCATCTGTATATTCGCGAGCTTAAAGTATTAAATAAATAAATATTACGAGTCATACTCACATTATCCAAATACTTAGGCAGAGTCTCGGCCACGAAAGCAGCACACGCGGTCGCTAGTTCACTAGGCTTCACAATCACAGTGTTACCCCCGGAGATCGCCCCAGACACCGGCAGCAGCAGCAGTTGCAGTGGGTAGTTCCAGGCACCGATGACGAGGGTCACGCCGTAGGGATCGTTGTAGATGACCACTTCGTCCAGCATGTTTACGAAGCCTTTTGCTGGCTGAGGAAGAGGAATATTGGAGATGAGGTTAAGAACAAAGGGCAAGCTCACACAGCACGGAGACGCCTCAGCTATTGCTCCTAGAGGTGGCATTGTCAACCCTTTCCATTAAAACCAACCGTTTCCTCATACCACGACTCTAATCCTAACTTATATTATAAATGCGAAAATGAGTTTGTTTATTTGGTACGCTTCCACGCTAAAACCGCTGAACGGATTTGTATGAAATTCGGAACAAAGATAGACCATGACATGGGTAAGGACATAGGCTAGTTTTCATCCTGGATCGCGGGCAATAGCTAGTGGCGTATAAAAAACGGCGGCTTTGAAGGCGGTCTGTGATCGATGGGTTGCGCTCAACGCAGTTTCGGCGCCAGCGGTTCTGTGGTCTGTGGTATTTGGAGTAGGAGATAAGGTTAGGAATGGAGGGCAAGGTGGTATAATTAAAACCACAGGATGTGATTGTAGCTGTTGAGATTATGTTTCGAAAGTTTGTGATGCTGGGTTCGGTGACCGCATACTACTTAAGAATCTAACATAGGGCGTCTTCGTTTATATCCATACTAATAATAAAGTTGAAGAGTGTGTTTGTTTGTTTGAACGCGCTAATCTCTGAAACTACCAGTTGGATTTGAAAAATTATTTTTTCATTTGATAGCCAAATGATTAAGGAAGTCTATAATCTTGTCTATAGTTAATATCACACATCAAAAAAAAGTCAGAATGAACGCAAACCGAAAACGAAGTAACAGCGCGAGCGGACGATGGGATGCGACGCGATGGGGCGGAAATTTCACGCGGAAGAAGTCGCAGGCAGAAGCTAGTGTAATATAAAGTTGACAAAATATACAAACCTATATAGAGGTATGAGGAACAGGGTGTAAAGTTCACTCATCCTCCATAGAAAAGGGAGGATCCTCCGACCAGACGGGTGTTGTGTCTGGCGGGCAATTGCCCAACGATTGATGTGAAATTGTATCTATGCTGATTGCGCGGTAAACTCTGCTTGCGAGATGCAGGATTTGCGTGACGTCAGTATGACGCGTTGTTCGCATGTGGCGTTGTAGATACCGCTACACCTACATAGTAAGAGTCTAGTGTTCAAATAATAGGTAATTTTCTATGCTGCGAATCTACTTTTAGTGTACCTAGGTACTTAATGCAAGCAATGACGTCATTCTCCTATTAATAGTCAAGGACTGAACCTACACATGTAGTTTCGAGTGCATACTTCATTGTTTAATCATGGTTGTGAGCGATTAACAGCCAGCGGGTTTTCCATATTAGCGTGCCTATAATTACTCGCTTGTTAGAAACAACGCTTGAAACGGAAGTGTGAAGTTTCTAGATTTATTTATGCACTTTCTTATTCCGCACTTATACAGGGTCAAATTAAATTAGCTAGCGAAACTCCGCAGACGTGATGTGTATCGATATCTAAACATAATGAAATAAAAAATAAATTTATTTGACGGTTTTTGTTGTGGGGTCTTCGACCACAGTTAGTGTAGGTATTCGCTTGAAATATCAGTGTGATAAAAAGTTTTCAGTTTTCAGTCTGCAGAGTATCGCTAGCTAAATTAACTTGACCATGTACAAGTCTTTAGCTGCTGCTTTTTTGACAAAATTAATATTCTGTTACATGTTTTCGGTTAACACCAGAGGGCTAATTCTCGTAATTTTAAGAACGTTCACAGTCTGATATCAATCTCAATCTGTCAAAAATACGTCTAATTTGTAACCGGATGTGTAAGTAGTTTGACGAGTATAACAAATCTAATATCGCGACATATTCGCCAAAAATATAAACAAATATGAGTTTATGGAAAATTAACTTTAATTCCTACACGATAAAGTTCAGTTTACGCTACAACTTCAAACATTTTTATAACTTTTTCAATAGTGCTATTTACTCTGAAATCAACTTAATATAAACTCTGAACCAACTTGAAATAACGTCAAAATGAATCATAAATAAAATTTTAATAAATATTTGAATTCAAATTAGAGATAATTTTCAATTGACGGATGGATCCAACTGAATGTAATACTAAACAAAGTTCAAATTCCATTGCAACAAAAACTTATTAGTACCTACCTTTTTGTTACAAATGGTCACTCAAAAATCAACTTAGAATACAGTTCACTACAGTAGATAATGGAATGTAAATTATCTGACATTATGAACACTGCTATAGTGGACTCCCAAAACAAAACAACATTGGTACTCAGTGGTCTTATGTTAGGATTTTGATGACACGTGTATTCGGCTTCATCTAGTTTTTGCCGGTTTTGTAAACAACGTCGAGCAAGATAATATCTCAGCGAGTGTTGAATAATGATATTTTTTATATAATACAGAAACCAGCCGGCCAGTATTATAAAATAGAAAATTGTTTTGTATCTGTCAGATTTTTCGGTACTAATTCTATTACAATGAATACTTTATGACAGTTTACGTATACGTATACTTTCAACTGTATTTAGGAGTATTCCAGGGATATTTAATTTTGAATCAAGGATGGATTGGTGTTTCTAATTAGTGCCAGTATGGGCATGTGATACGGAGGAATGAGGAAAATGTTGTGAGTTAAGTTTTGAGTATGAATGTCGATGGCTATAAGAGTAGGGGAAGACCAAAGAAACGATGGATGGTCCGTGTGAATGCTGATATGGTTAGAAAGGGGGTGACTACCGAGATGACGACTAATAAAGAAGTATGGAGAAAAACACTTGTCGTGCCGACCCTAAATAAATTGGGACACTGGCAGGAGAATGATGATAGCTTCTAGTGACCAGATGCGATTTTAATCAACATCATAGCCTTTTCCCAACTATGTTGGGGTCGGCTTCCAGTCTAACCAGATGCAGCTGAATACCAGTATTTTACATGGAGCGACTGCCTATCTTACCTCCACAACCAAATTACTGGGTAAAACGATACCCCTTGGTAAGACTGGTTGTCAGATTTTCGGGCTTCTGACGACCCGTAACGACTGTCAAAAATCGACGAATGACAGCCGGGACCAACGGTTTTACGTGCTTTCCGAGGCACGGAGGGGTCTCGGTATGTAAAGATGGTCAACCATCCAGAGACCTGATCGATCGACCCGTGCGGCTGTTATTATTTAGTGTTAGATGCGATTTTAATAATACTAGCAAATTAGGCTTCTTTAAATTACTCGTTTTAAATTACTTAATTCAGTTTAAGCAATCAAAAAAGACGCCTAATAAATTACGACTTTTTTACCTTCAACTGGATGTTTTTGGTAGGATATGAAATAAAAATAGCTTAAAACTTTATTTAGAAGGCAGGTTTTTGCACGCAATATGGTTTTAAAGGAGCAGTGGTGGCACAGTGATAGCGGCCGCGACTTACTAGTTGTAGGTCGTAGGTTCGAACCCAGACAGGCGCTTTACTTTGTGTAAATTATTTCATCACCACTGCTCTCAAAACGGTGAAGGGAAACATCGTGAGGAAACCGGCATGTCCTAGAACCAAAAATTCGAAGACGTGACATCTGCCAACCCGCACTGGGCCCGCGTGGTGGATTACGGCCCACTCCCTCTCACAGAGAGGAGGCCTGTGTCCCAGCAGTGGGAACATTATAGGCTGATTATGTATGTATGGTTTTAATGCAAATGATGTTGCTGTAAAAACGATGCGTGGGCATAAAGTTTATATTAAAAAACAAGTTTGAGTAAAGACATCGAAGAATCCGTTAGCCGAGTCTAAAGTCGAGAAAAACAGGTTGTTCGAGGTAAATAAACGCCATTACTCACGGGTAATATTATGAGTTTTTAAACAGAAATATAATTATATTACTAACAGTTTAGATGATGTGGAAATAATGGTTTAACACGCATAATGTATTCGAGCAATGTATTCCAACATTAAGTTGGAAGTTCAAGGTTGTAATACTTGTAGAACAATGGAGAAAATAATGTATGTGAACAAAAGTAATGAGGCGGGGTTTATTGTATAATGATATGTTGGCAATCATACCTATGATGTTAGTTTTATATGCATTTATATCGAGCATGAGTGAAACTGTTATGCATTAGCTGGATTTTGTGTTATAAACAATATTATTACCTATGTTTTGCAATGCGTATGTGTAATAAAATTGATCTACAAGTATATAGGCGGCGAGCAGTGGTGGTCCAGTGGTTACGGCCGCGACTTACGAGCTGTGGGTCGGGGTTTCGAACCCAAGCAGGCACTTTACTTTGTGTAAATTATTTAATTACCACTGCTCTGAAAACGGTGAAGGAAAACACCGTGAGGAAACCGGCATGTCCTAGAACCAAAAATTCGAAGACATGTGACTTCTACCAACCCGCACTGGGCCCGTGTGGTGGATTAAGGCCCACATCCTCTCACAGAGAAGAGGCCTGTGTCCCAGCAGTGGGAATATTATAGGCTGATTTATGTATACATATATAAGCGGCCACATATTTCAAGATATAACTGCTGATGTAATTAGTCTCACCCATGCATTAGGACCAGCACATCATAACGACGGGAATTTGCTCTAGTCTCGTACATGGTGAAACTGCTCCGAGGCATAGAGCACAACCCGGGAGTGCTGCAGCGGTTGCACTTGTACAGGGCCGCCGTAAGCGGGCGTGCAAGGCGTGCACCGCACGCGGGCGGCACGTCCAGGGGGGCGGCAAATCGAGCGACTCATCACGTAATATTCAAAATCATTGTCATAATACCCACCCCACCTACAGAATAAGAAATGTAATGCAGCATGGAAAAAAACAATTAAATTTTTAAACAAACCAGAAAATAAGGAACCGGAATGTCAAGAAAATGATGAATTAGCTTTAACAAGCACAGCCTTAAATCAAGAAGCAGTGGAGTTGTCTGAAGAAAAAGATGTATGCCCTTCAGAAGGAGAGTCCAGTAAAACAAGAGAAGGTACTACTAAGAACCAGGGGGTCTACTACGAAGTGCAAAGTGGGAATGATCGGATCGGACCGACACATGGCCGAACCGAATATTATTGAAAAATGCGAAAAAAGTTCGCAGTTGGGTCGGGACCATAGGCAATATTCGAAAGAGTGTAGTAGTGTAGGATCGGGACCGACCGAACCAAATAGTAACTCCGAAGTGGTATCGGCCGAATGTTCTGCCGTTTCCTGGTACGATTCGAATTCAAGTCGTATGACTCACTATTTAGGAGATCAAATTCAAAATGAAATAATTGATTTGCTCGGCACAAACATAAAAATTATATATTGAACAAAGTCAGAGAATCGAAATATTTCTCCATTATATTAGATAGCACAGCAGCAGATGTAAGCCACACAGAACAAATTACAGTTGTAATGTTTTAAATAATGAAACCAAAAATGTTGCGATTTGTGAAAATTTAATTGGTTTCTGTCCGATCACCAGCTCCACAGGTAAAAGTCTATTAAATTTTGTTTTAGATTTATTTTCACAATTAAATCTTAACATTCAAAACGTACGTGGTCAAGGTTATGATAATGATTCTAATATGCGTGGAAAACACAATGGATTAAAAAAAAAATAGGGAAATCAATAACCGCGTATTTACGTCCCATGCGGTCCCATGCGGTCCCGGCTATGAGCCGAGCATGGGACGTAGTCTTAATTTGATAGTGAATGATGCAGCAAATATTACGCACGAAACTTTGAATTTCTTTAATATAATTTAAGATATTTACGTTTTCTTTTCATCATCTACAAAAAGGTGGTCGATAATTTGCAAACATTTACCAAATTTAAAATTAAAAGCTTTAAGCGCCACGCGATGGTCTAACAAAATTGATGCGATTAAACCATTACGGTATCACCTCGAAAAAATATTTGATGCTTTGCTGGAAATATCTGGTGATTCCTTGGAATGGGATTGTACTACATCTCACAAAGCTCATTGCTTGCACTTGCTCTGAACATTCAAAATTATAGATTTATTTGCTCGGTAGTAATTTGGTTCGATATTTTAAACGAAATTTATGCTCTGAGCAAAATGATGCAGAGCCCCACAATGAATAATCAAATCTGCATAAATTTGTTAAATAAGTTGATTGGTAAGTTTACATAATATCGTACGGATGAACACTTTGAAATGGTGTTAGCAGAAGCTTCCAAAGTGGCTCACAGGCTCAATGTAGAAACAGATTTCCCACCAATAAATACAATTCGTCCAAGAAGAAAACCAACACAATTTCAATATGAACACAGTGATGGAAGTTTTAGTAGACCCCAAAATCAAATATAGAGTAGAGTTTTATTTTAGAGTCCTAGATCAGACAATAACAATTTAAAGGATAGATTCGACGAGTTAAAAACATTTACCGATGTATTTGGCTTTTTTAGCAATAACTTATTTAATTGAGAAAACATTAAATAGCCTTTTTTGACAAAACTCAGCAAAAGTATTCGTAGGGCGGCATAATCGGTATTGCACGCGGGCTACTAAGTAGCTAGCGGCGGGCCTGCACTTGTACGTACCCGACCGTTATGTGTGGAGGCGACGGCCCCGCCACTGCTGGTCGTACCATCAGCCAGGACCAACTTGCTGGCCAAAACCCCTCTGACTCGAGCAATACGCACCATCAATTATATTCAGGTCGAAATTGATATATGTATTTACATGTCACTGGGGTGAATTTGCAAAAGTACTATTGTTTACACTGTGTTACAAACAATGATCTTTACGATCTTGAGATGTAGTTTGTGACTTTTAAAAGAAACGATGAACGGACTGTATGAAATAAGATATGGCTAGAAAGGGGGTGACTACCGAGATGACGACTAACGGAGAAGTATGGAAGAAAAAGACATGTTGCGCCGACCACAAATAAATTGGGATAAGGGGAGGAGAATGACGAAGTTAGTTTAGTTTTACCGCGTACAATGGTCCACCTGAAGGACTAAGTGCGGAAACCAAACCCGTAACAAAGAACATAGAGGTTCATTTAAATTGTTGGCTTGATGCGTTGATTCGTGTCCTCATCCCCTTAAACCTTAAGTTGCCGTTAAGGTCAAAGCATTTAACTTTCATTATAGATATATGTAGAACATCAAAATAATTAAGATCAATTAAATTTATTTATTTCTCGTAAGAAAGGTCAATGTCTGTGGGTCCAATGCCTCGGCTCGACTCAAAAGCCTAGAGTTCATTGTTGTCTGATTTAAATATAAATTTAAGCCGCATACGGACTTTGTATTTACTAAAGTTAATAGAATGCCTACGAGAATGACACACAGAAAATTGGTCGATGACTACTTGAGAAGGATGACGAAAATGATATTATTATTTTAAAATGTGAATAAACGCTCATATAATTTAGATAAGATTACAATTGATGTTTATATGAAATATCATCGTCGGTAAGTACCTATTGTTCAGTTGCGACTCGCAATGAACACAAGATAGAAAGAAGCCAGCTCAACCGGATAAATCTGCTTTTCAGTCCAATGCAACAAGGAAAACATGAAAATTAGTTAGCCCCCCCCCTCCTGGTGGGTTGTTACTGAATAGATGTCCTTCAAAATGACTCAGATTGAGATTTATAGATTGCTACGCAATTAGGGTGCTTCCAGGCAGCTAAGTGCATCGTGTATATCATACGTTCATAATAGATACTTGATAAGCAAGCTGAAGTGGCAATGGACCGGCCATATTTGGAAGAAGTGTTCTTGAATGAAGACCGCGAATCGTTAAACGTAAGAAAGGAGGCCTTCAGACTAGGAGCGAGGATCTTTGCAAGGTGGCTGGTAGCAACTGGATGAGAGTTGCCGAGAATCGAGCTGAATGGCGTGCACTTGGGGGATGTGATGAGGGATATGTCCAGAAGTACACTGCTGTAGACTGATGATGATGACTTGATATAGGAACCATAATATATCCTACTTCCTACTAATATAATAAACGTGAAAGTTTGTATGGATGGATGGATGTTTGTTACTCTTTCACGCAAAAACTACTGAACGGATTTGGATGAAATTTGGCACACAGGTGGTTTATAACCAGGATTAACATATAGGATACTTTTTATCTCGATATTCCCACGGGATCGAAACTTATGCGGGTAAAACCGCGGGGCGCAGCTAGTTCATTATAATTTCACACAAACAAATATTTTTAATGTTATCTATAGCCAAGACTGTATATACACAAGTTCTTTTGCTTTCGTACTTGAAACAACAATATTCGTATACCGACGGTTGTTTTTGCATTTTTGAATTGATTATGAGCATGTTGATTTTTTGCTATCACTTTTAATAATGAACATAAATAAGGTTTCATTCTAAATAATTATTTATAGAAGATAACAATCAATACATTCAACGAAGTGTCCTTTTGTTTATGTATTCTTAGTTAGTTATTCGTTTAATTTAGTACCTAGTGTAAATAGTTAGCTGTGTTATATATATATTAGTTTTTTGTTTTGGTGGAATTATTTATTTCAAATTAAATATGATATAAATAATCCCACCAAAACAAAAAACATGTAACTTAAATGTTGAATAACGAAGAAGGTTTCATACGGAATTATTTTTAGTACGATACTAGCTAGCTTTGTCACGTTGTTCTTAACGTGTTCAGTTTGCACAATAAGTATTTAATTATCTTAATCTTATCTACTAGTCATTACAGACGAACTTTATATTTATGCAACATAATTATATTTCATCAGAAAAGTTTTCTGCAGCAGACAGAGATCTGGTGAAAGACCAGACATGCGACTTATCTCATCATCTACCTTTTCCCAACTATGTTGGGATCGGCTTCCAGTCTAACCGAATGCAGCTGAATACCCCAGTATTTTACATGTAGCGACTATCTGATTTCTACAACCCTGTTACTGGGAAACACGATACCCCTTCGTAAGACTGGTTTTCAGAGTTGACACCTGACTTATCCAGCGCAACATTAAATGTGATACCTGCTGTAGTCAGAAAAGCCTATATCCAGTAGGGAACAGCGATAGGCTTGGTTGATAAAATGCTTCAACAAGATCACTCACCTTCTCAGGCTTAGCCCAGTCCTCCAAATGATGGATAGTACTCTTCAGATCGTTGACCAAGTAGTCTATTTCCAGAAGCACTGCCTCCATCTTGCTCCTCCTCAGATCCTTGTGGAGGGCTTCTATCATTGCGGTGCGGTTCTCCTCGTACATGCGAAGGAGGTTCTTCAGCTGTTGGAGACGCCATTTTATGGGGCGGGTGACGCCGCGGTTGAATGTGTCTCTTGCCCTTTGGACCGACTGCGGAGAGAAATAGATTGTATATTTTTCGGTTCGATGTTGGAAAAAAATAACCTTATAGTGTTAAACTCCTATTGGCGAGACCATATACATGAGGGACGGCGAACCAATGACAGAAAATAATTTGAGCACGGGGAAACAAATCAATTGAGGAATTTTGATATGTAGATACTATCGCCAAAACCTATATCTGAACATTTTAAAAACAAAATTCCGTGCACATGATGACCACAGTTGCGTCCGTAAGTAAAACAAAGAGGATCCTTTTTAAGTCGACTAATAATATGCGCTGCAAGCAGGAATATAGCATATATGACTGAGATATATGTAGATTTTGGCGATAGTACCTAAGTCACAGTAACAAACAGAAATCTGAGCGCGATATTTATATTCATGCAGATTTACGACTTAGGAAACATAACTGCACATTATCTAACGCAACGCAACGCAAAGTCACATATGTGACTACATAATACGTAATACCTACAGAGCGTCTCTAAGGACCAAAATTCTTTGCTTGCGGATCAACTTTTTTCTTTTTTTTTTTGTTTTTTCAATTTCATTGCTGTATTGTTTTTCTATCACTATATTCATGCAGATTTATGACTTATAAGACTTAGCCAACATAACTCTAAATGATCTAACGCAAGGAAAAGGATTCAAAGTAAAATACAGAATCTATTAGCATCGCTTTGCGATTAGATCACACATCACAGTTGAAATTTAGCAAATCAAATTAGGATCTCACACATGCATTGAAAACGTGCCTTGTTTATGTATTTTTTATTCAAGTGTACCTTTAGACTTATGCTTCTATTTATGTAAAGCTGAAGACTTTGTTTGTTTCAACGCGCTAATCTCTGGAACTAAGGCGCATCAAACACTACAACGCGCCACGCGACGGGACGCAGATAACACGCACCCGCGCGTGATTTTCTACTTACAAATTCAACAAAAACGCGCTTTCGCGCGGGGAATTGGCCTCCGCTTCCCGCGCCCCGTTGCGTGGCGCGTTGTAGTGTGTGATGCGCCTTACAGTCAGATTTTAAAAATGTTTTTGCATTTGGTAGCCCAATTCTTGATGAAGGTAACATTTAACATCACGCAACGACTCTTAGGAGCCGAGCAAAAAGAAAAAAATCGGAAAGAACGCTAAGTAAAAACAAAGTAGGTAATATCACAGGTGGGCGATGCGATGCGATGTGGTGGGTCGGGAGAACAAGAAATTACATGCGGACGAAGTTGCGGGCAGAAGTTAGTTTTTAATCATTGAAAACGGATTCAATATTAATCTATAAATAGATTTTTGTTACTAATAATGTTCCTTGTAGTTAAACGCAAACATATTTGTAATTAAACAAAAATATGAATTCTTGTTAGTAGATATCGATTTCATGTTACATGGCAGGAACTAATGTGTTAGAAACTGAGGAATGGACAATTAACTATTTCTCACACACTAGCAGGATATTTGAATTGATATCACAATTCAATAACTATTTATTAGAAATTATTGAGTGTTTTATTTTCCGGCAATTAAACGAGTAGTCGGTGTAAGTAATTTTTTTTTTTTTTTTTTGTTTCCAACTTACATCTATCATTACATTACAGAGAAACCTATTACGATAGTGTACAGACGCAGCACATCAAGCTACCCGAAACTATCAAATTTTACCAATCAACTTTGAACCTAATGCTTAAAGCAATAAAGTTGAACTCGAACACTGAACTTATATATGTATAGTTTGTGAACAAGGGAATCGGCGCCATTGTATTTATACTTTTTGATGAATAAACTTTATTGCTTTATTATTTAATAAAGGTCAAAGCGGTAAGCGGCTTAAAATAATTTACCACCAAAATTGATAACATACAGGCGGCATTATTCGTTTAATAAAAACGTGTGAATGAAAAAAAAAAAACTAGTAGAGGCTTACTAAGGAAATTTGAACTTAGAGGTCGCTATGGACTTCGGTTTGTATTTACCATAGAAATATCTATGGTATCTACTTATACAAATAAATTAAATTAATGTGTCTGTTTGTAATGTCAAAATAATAGCTTGTTTACGATACTTATAACAAAAAAAATACAATTACTTAAAAACTTTTTTTTGTCTTTCTGTTAGTTCCGACTAATCTCCGAAACGGTTGGACCGATTTTGACTTTCATTGGCAAATAGCTAGTGTAATTCACTATGACCACTCAATGATTAGAACCCATCAATAATCTTACTTAGAAACCATGTCAATTCCTTAGCTGATCATGCCAATCTCACGTTCACTCGCGGTTTCGTTCATTGTGATATAGAGAATACGGCTGGAGTTAACTTACGCTAATTTAATTTTAGAAAAAGAGTTAGGGTACCGCGCAAAAGAATTAAAACCCATGAAATCCAATTTGTTTAGCGACATGCACGCGAACGAACTCACAGGAACAGCTAGTTTAAAATACGTACCCAGTACCTACTTGTGTTTGTAGGTAAGTTTCAAGCAAGAGTTCATATTATGCTTATAACATATTCTATGGAGATTCTCAAATGTAAGCAGCAACAACAATATTGTATACTCATTGTTGTCATTGCATTTTAACTAGCAAGTTTAGTTACAATGTATACTGGGTTTAGTGAATACATTTACCTGTAAATACCTGTTTACATGTATTTTAATTTAAAAAAATGTTTACGTCAATTACATACTAATTTCTACAAGGTGGAGACGACAATCCTACTATACGAGTATCCTACTAATATCATAAACGTGAAAGTTTGTGAGAATGGATGGATATTTGTTACTCTTTCACGCAAAAACTACTGAACGGATTTTGATGAAATTGAGCACCCAGATATGACCAGGATTAACATATAGGATACTTTTTATTCCGATATTCCCACGGCATCGACGCTTATGCGGCTGAAACCGCGGGGCGTAACTATTACGACCAATAAATTAAACTTCGTATATCTAAGGCCGTTCCCAGTCTTCATATAAAAATTCAACCAAATATATCCAAAAGTCAATATAGCTAGTCAAAGTTTGAGAAAACCCATAGTCGGCTCATCACTACCAGGCGCGGTAGCAGCCCAAGATTTTGGG
Organism: Apamea monoglypha; assembly: GCA_911387795.2. Classification (NCBI taxonomy): domain Eukaryota; kingdom Metazoa; phylum Arthropoda; class Insecta; order Lepidoptera; family Noctuidae; genus Apamea; species Apamea monoglypha. The sequence continues at coordinate 5,174,904 of OU426931.1, forward strand.
GGTGCCTAAGAATATTTTTAGGGAGGTACATCTCGTTGGTCTAGTGGTCGGAAGCGCTACTGTTAAGCATGAGGTCTTGGGTTCAATTCCATGGTCCGGCAAAGTGTTATTGGGTTTCCTATCTGGAATTTCTCAGTAGCTGCTCGGACTCTTGGATTTGTGCCCGGTTGATGGCAATAGGCTCGCCCCCTATTACATGGGTCTTAAACATAACTGGCGAAATGTGGGTGTACTATAGGTACACCTCTGGCTAACCCTTCGGGGACAACAGGCGTGATGTTTACTTCAATTACATACGTTTTTCTATATTATACTGTATAGGTATTGTATATACAGTAAGTTGTGTAACAAATACGTGTCAGTTATCTTAGGACATTGGCCCCTATTAAGAACTGTTATCAGTCAAAGGCTATTTGTGGATACTGAGGCACTGTAGGAATAATTTTACAAGATTTTATTTGTGACTACAATATATACCTACCTAGTAGAGATTATTTATAGATATAAGCGGAATAAAAAATTGATTTCAGCAGTTTGCAGCTTCATCAATACATTAGAAATGGAGGTTAGTTACTTCAATCTGTAGGTAAATAAAAATTAAAATGACTCACCTCGGCGACACTGCTCGATTTGGGTTTCAAATTTGTTATTCCTGTAACAAAAGAATAGAATACATTATTATAGTTGTCTGGTATGTAAGCCGGCTGTAGTGTGAAAGGTGAAAACTTTTGGTGTTTAAGTAAATTCCTATACAGGCACTGGAAAAGGAATAGGATTGATAGGATTCATATCGTCATACTTTCTTGAAAGAAAGAAAATAAGTTTATTTGACCTCGGTTAAGTAAGGCACAGAATATTCACAACAAAAAAAACTTAAAACAGAATTGTTAGTTTTTTTTTTTATAAAACGCTGCCCCACTCTAGGAATTTCTCCTGTATCGTGGGTACGTTTATAAACATTTAAACTCACATGTACAAACAGCCAGACCCGGAACAACTACTTGTAGGTCATACAAATATTTGTTCCGTGCGGGAATCGAACCCGCGATACGCAGCGCAGCTGCCAATCGCTTAACCACTGCGCCAACCGTGCCGTCGTGTGCGCGTGAGGCACATAATTAATACTGTTTTAAGTTTTATGGTGTTGTGGCTGCGCCAAATAGGTTCAAGTTTAGCATTCAAGTGAAATTACTAACGTATTTTTTATCTATTTATACAAAATCAAGTCATTATTCAACTTGGCTGAAAATCAGCACTTTTTGAACGTCAAAATTACATATCACAGTCCCTCGAAACGCCCGCCTTTCACCACTTGTCTGTTCAGTTAGAAAAACTTGCTTGCTTCTTAAAGAACAAGTAATAAGCATCAAAGTTGGAAAAAAAAAAAAACTGGTCCATTTGCTGACTCCAAGGTACATATTAAAAACAGGTTTCAAAATACAGGTTTACATTTTGCAGTGAGCCACTAACTGGATTAACTTGACTTGCTTGGCCTTGTTATTTTTTTTCCCTTTTTCTTTAGTATTATACATACACAACATGGACCTATTATAGTATGGCTTTAACATACCTGGCAAAATATGGGTGTTCTATAAGGACTCCTCTGCTTATCCCTTCCGGGGAAGCAAAGCGAAATAATGTGCAGTATCTTAAAGCTATGAATCATCATATCTGCCTAGCCTTTTCCCAACTGTGTTGGTGTTGGCTTCCAGTCTACCCGGATACAGCTGAATATCAGTATCAAACATGGAGCAACTGCCTAAAGCTATGAATATATTTATATTAAAGTCTTAATGACCATGATATCATTATTATCCAATTAATCCATAGTAACAAGATTATAGTGTATTTTGGACTAATTTGTTTAGTATTCATTATAATTGCACAAATACACATTGTTTGTATGCTTGGACATTCAGTTTGTCCTAAATTTAAATATTTTCCGGAAAGTGTTTCCAATTTTTCTTTCTATAAAAATCTAACTCGGAACATTACAAACATTTTATCTATCTATTTATTTTTGTTGGATATTATTAACTATTCTGCTACCTAGGATTAAAGAATTATAGTCGGTTTTGTTGTTAGGATGTTTTTCTTAAATATATATAATATAATGTATTGGCGACAGAATTAGAATTGAATGGCAAGGCAAGTCTTCTGGCCAAGTTTCCTGATAAGTGATGCTACTATGAACTCCAAGTGCACTTTGTTTTTGTATTTATAGCACTGTATAGTTAGTTGGTTAGTACCAAGTGCAGATAGATAGTTATGTTGAATATTGAAAAAGTTATGTAAGTAAACCAGTAAATAATAATTTATATAATTGTGTAATTATATTACATCAAGTCTATTTACAACTATTACCTATTCTATTAATATCCTTATTGGTTCTATTAGTAATCTTATTAGAAAATATTTGTTGTCAAGGCAAATATGTATTAAGAACAGATGCGGCTTTCGCAATGTTTTAATAAATATTCTTGAAAATGTTATTTAAGTAAAGTATATTTAATTTAATATTATGAATAATACATGTTTTTTATTATTATAATTTTTTAAAGATTGTGTTTGGGCTGGCCTTCGACTATTTTTTATTTAAAAAAAAATAATTTTGTATCCATAAATTACATGGATATAAATAGAAGAGAAAGGGAGGCCTTTGTCCTGCAATGGGATATCACAGGCTTTTAATAATTTAATCATATTATTCTCTTCAGTTTAGTAAGTATTACCACAATTATCTTATCATTAAGCTTTTCATAGTGACAGGTTTAAAACTTTAAATAATTTATTGAATTAAATTAACACAGTCATGGTTGCTCAAATCCTCAGGGTTAATAAGTTAATTAGAACACTAATTAAATTTTCCGAAAGCCAACCATCTGTCAGACTTATAATTCATTAATATATTGTATGTTCTTATGTTTTTTTTTGTTTTGGTACCCAGTAGACCTATATACTCTTTTCATTAATTTTAGTGTTTTCCTGTACTGAATTATTATAAAATAAGTACCAATGTGTAAGCCTTGGTATTGGTTTAGGTAGATTATTAGAAAAAAATGGCAAATGCTAAGAAAGCAGTCTTGTACACAGTGATTAATTTACGGTCAGTAGAATAAGTTTTCGCAAACAAATCATAACATTATCAATCAAGATAGCAAAATTTTTAGAGTATACTTTTTGTATTAAATAATAGGATGCTTCCGCAAAGAATCGAAATAATTCTATTCGATTGAACGGAACCGGTTTTAAAAGCTCCGAAATATTAGTACTACACGAAAACAGTTACATAGCAAATACATAATTTAAACAGTTTCAACACTCACCCAGCGTCATTTTGTTAACTTATTTACACACACAATAATGGATCAAGTTCAAAGTTGCAATGTTAGCAAGTAAATAAAAAGACGAGATTATAATAATTACGCGATAAGGTATCTAATAACAGCGCACAAAGTCCACTAACTTTTTTAGATCACGCTATCGATAGCAATGATTCGGAATAATTATCTTAGTATTTCAATTCACAGCAGAAAATAATATAAGTACGCTTCTTTTGAACAACCAACTTTCCACCAGCTGTTTGACAGCGAAGCGAATGTGCGTACGTCAATATACAAATAATGTAGATGAACGATTGAATGAATTATATTATTGAATGAAGATAATGTCCACTAGCGCCATTGGCGTTAATTCGCCATACTATTTAGCCAATGAGTTAATTGTGTATTTCCATAGTACTGTACCATTACGCTAGATGGCAGCGTACTCAATTTTGAACGTAACGAAATGGAACTAATGACTAAGGTCAAGATTAGGGAAACTTTCTACTTACCGAGATCTGTTTGAAAATATTTGATGGTGGTCCACAAAACAAGTAACATGGTGAGATCAAAATAATGGAGTGGGATACCTAATCAGGAATAGGGAATTAATTTAGGGCGGGATGCGTGATGCTTCACCTTACTGTAACAGACATTACTGTTAGTCCCAATTATTGGCACCAATTCTAATAATCCCTGATCAACAGCTGTCATCATTGCCCTCATAATTAATAAACTTGCCAACGAATCTAATCTTCTAAATAGCTATTAGGTAGGTAGATATGAAGCAAAGCAATCTGCTGACCTAGGAATGCACTACCTAATCCTTATAATAAGATCGATAGTTATTTTCCGATCAAAAATAATATTGTTCATTGAGACATTAATTATGTCATTATTTAAACAACAATAGTGCTCGAAACACAAAACAAAGAATGTCTACGTTCATATTATCATTACTGATCCGTGAAAAGAGTAGGTCACTTATGTAATCAAGAGCCTTCCTATACCTACTGTCGAAATAAATGACATTATCAGAGCCCTGACATGAATTAATTAAATAGATCTACCGCAGATACAATGCGTTCGCGACGTCGAGTGCATTTAAATAGCATAATATGGATGCATGGATTGCTTAAATTACCATTAATAGGAAAAGGTAGGTGTTATTGGTATCGTCGTTTCTCAAATCGCATGTCTCGTAAATATACCGCCAACAAAACTCAAACTCAATATTTTAATTAAAGCATTTACGGTGCCGAAATGAGTACATTGACGACTGTCAATGTCCAGCCCGACTGGGCTGGTACACAAATTCAAGGTCCCTCAGCGCGCTATGGAGCGAGCTATGCTCGGAGTTTCTTTAAAGGATACAATTAGGAATGAATTTATCCGGAAAGGAACCGGAGCTACCGACGTAGCGTGCAGAGTTCTTGAGCAAACTGAAGTTTGCAGTGGGCTGGCCATGTTTGTCGAATGACCGATGGCCGGTGGAGCAGACTACTACCTACTGGAGTGGAGACCGCGTATCGAAAAGCGTAGCGTGTGACGCTCCCAGGAAGAAAGTGGCTGGGACGGACTGGATGTGGAAAGCGGAGGACAGGGTGTTGTGGAACAGCCTGGGAGAGGCTTATGCCCAGCAGTGGACTGGCTATATGCTGAGTTCATTGCAACATATACAGGCACTTTTGGATTGTCAAAGAGGCGGTTAGTTAGTCAGACAGTTGCCCATTCCAAAACGTAGATCTCTATGGAGAAGAACGGGAAAGAAACTCCAATGACGCTGTTTGAAATCAAGATATTATAACAAAAACCTAGGCACATTATTCTTGTTGCTTCTACAGCGTGTATCAGAAAGGTGTGATCAAAATGAAGGATGTAGACTATGTGGACTATGACTGTGTGTGACTATCAAACTGAACAATTTTCTTCATGTGACTAACATCGTAATCGTGAAAAAATAATCAGTTGCCCCTTACAAAACTTCAATACCTATGGTGCAGTATAGAAAGCTAAGTTCATGCTGTATACATAAATATGTGAGAATAATGTAAAGAACATCTTTCATGAAAGTAGGTACCTATTTGTGTGTAGTACTAGGTACCTACTGTAGTATAGGTACCTAATGTTATTTAATCGGTCAGTCGATCACGGACATTAGGTAACTAGGTATCATTAGATGGAAATAATATCGTTATTATAATGTTTGATATCTAAATCAGCATGCAGGGGCCATTTTGAGGGACAAATTTTATTGTGGGGCGTAGATAAACGGGAAATACGAAAGTCACGGGGCAGCAGGGCCGCAGTTCAACGGAAAAATACAGTGGCCTGTCATCGGTTTTCAATAATCGGTAAAAAGCAGAGCCGTCGCCGTTTCAGTTAATCAGAAGATTTAGGTGCCCACCGACGTTTATCATCTACCCCTGTCTGTGGTGATTCTCATGAAAAACCGTTACCTACTACGCTTTGGAATGCGCAATTAGCTTCATCTTACTGACTGATCGACGACCCCTTGATAAATGAAAAGTGGCTGTAATTGGATTAATTTGAAATAAATGCTTAGTTTGAATTTTCCACCCTTGTTTCAGGAATCAGGCCATTCCCGAAAAGGATGATAACGAACGATGTGACATAGGCGATCATCACTGCAAAATCATCATCATGACAAATAATTTCTTATGTGTTAAGTAGCAGTTAAATTTATAATGTCATGTTAAGTAATGAGTCAGAATTCCATCGAAGAGGTGTGAATGGCCTGTCCAAATATTCAAACAGTTTATAAAGAAAAATGATTCGGCAGAATAGATAAAACGTTACTCTGTAGTGAAAGTGGACTTTGATTTACTTAGTATCTAATTTAATTAATTGGGCTTTCTTTACGGTACTTGTAAGATTTTTCTTTTCATACATCTTTTTGCTTAACGAACATAGGGCTGATTTTTCAATATATAAATAAATTTTATTCGTGGAATAAAATTGACGTCTTGACAGTTTTTATATGGAAGAACTGTCAAAAATTTAAAATTATTCCACCGATCTGGCGTTGGAAAAATCAGCCCATAATTCACAAAAAAATATGTAAAGGACGTCTGTAAGCAAGACAATAAATTGAAGCAGTTCATGATCTTTTTTAAGGTCTCAAATTTTGGAATCGAAAACTGATTGATGGAACTGATATTATTACTACTGTGTGCAGTATGGGGGGTGATCCAAAGGCCAGCGGGGTAATTGCGTAACACACTAACAGTAGGAATGGCTTAAAATTTTGACAGTTCAACAACATTCATTGGGTTATTTTTAACGTTTTTTTTGTAGTTTTCGAACATATGAAGCAATAGATTATCAATATTCTTCCAAATGATTCAGATTGAGATTTATAGTCTGTTATGCAATTTGCATGCAGTTGTTATTGATCCGCCATCTCTGGGCTGTTAATTATTATTGTTATATAACTGATTATTCTAATATCCACAGTAACAATTCGTTGCAGTTCTGATTGAACCAATGTTGAATTAATTATCAACTTTACAAGGTTGTCTTCAATTGTGTACATATTTGTATACAATTGTGACTGTCTCAATATAGTTTAGTTTCCGTCTTATGATAATGGACATTCAAATAAAAAATATTACTAACAATATTATTTATTTGTCTGTCCACAGAATTATTATACAGTTACGACATAACCTAAATAACCTGCTCTTTCATAGAAAAGTGCACGAACGCGGTCAAAATGTAAGAAACAGCTAATTTTTTAAAATAACCGACGAAATATTTCAACGCAGGGAGAATCATGAGAATCATTTCAGAATCATGTACTGAATCCATGGAAACAAATTGCGCGTCGATAGCCCTGCCACCCTATATAAAGCTGAAAGCCAGAACATGATTTGTTTCCCTACACTGAAAGCATCATTACGAAATAAGTATATTTATGTTTATTATCTCATATCGATTACCTACTGACACGCAATGATATCATCATAATACAAAATGTAATGGCTCGATATGCACGTGGCAATGTAAAATGTAATGGTTCGATATGCACGTGGCAATGTAAAATGTATTGGTTCGATATACGCAACGTGGCAATGTAAAATCAGCGAGACCAAGCTATCTGCACTCTCCATTTGCATAATTGCATAATCAGCCTATAATGTTCCCACTGCTGGGACACAGGCCTCCTCTCGGTGAGGGAGAATGGGCCGTTATCCACCACGCGGGTTGGTTGGTAGATTGGTCTTAGAATTGGGTTGTAGGACATGCCGGTGTCCTCACGATAATTTCCTTCACCGTTTTGACAGCAGTGGTGATGAAATAATTAACACAAACCCTCCGTTTAAATGAGGCAACCGACAGAGACGTATGGTCCGACAATAGAATCATTGACACGAGGAGAAAAAAAGCTAGACCGTTATGTCTTGGTCAAAACGGTAGCCGATGACCTCCGTGATCGATTTTGATGAAGAGAGCTCAGGCGCAAGAAGGTTGAGTTATTTTTTTGCTGATTCTAATTGACTCTGTCACTGATCACGGATATGATGATAGCTGAAAGATTTTGAAGTCACATAGTTACTGCCTGGGTAGTCCAAGCGTCTCTAGAAGGACTACAGCACTATGTGTATAGAGAGGTGGACACATTTAAGGGTGTGGTACAGTCCATCAAACTGAACAACTTCCTCCATGGGACCAACATCGTACTAGCGAAAGAATAATCAGCTTTCCCATACATTAAGTTGTTGGTCGCATGCAAAAAGTTGTTCAGTTTAATAGTCTGTACCACACTCTTAAATATGAGCAGAACTTTCTGATTCACGCTGCCTACAGTGATTTGGACTTCGCAAAAATCTCGGGGACACCTCAGGTAATTCCAGATTTCGATCGTAACTTAGAGATTCATAAGTCTGTCGGTCACTCTGTCTGTGTGTGTCTGTCTGTCTGTTTTGTTATGAAATAAATGACTTATGACTAATGAGCTGAAAAGCACCGTCCAGTTTTACGGAGAAAATCTATAAATAACTGACTCTCACTCGAAATCGAGTCTAACTTTCAGGGTTTTCTATTGAAACCCTGAAACTTTGAAGTAATGCATTTAGTAGAAATAGAATATGGAATAAGCAAAGTAGTTTAAGCCGTCAGTCAAAAGTCAACCTCTTTGAATAATTAATAAAAGAAGTAGATATCTAGCTTACAGCACTTCAAAGTAAGTATCGATTTAGGTACTTGGGCTAGTTTTTATATTGAAATACTAATGCTAGGTCTCAACGTGGGAGCTCACACGTGTTCTTCTGCATAATAATAGTATGCAATATGAAGACAACTTGCAAGTTTTCTATAATTGGGTGAAAATTATAGGGCAACAAGTTTTCATGTCACGTTCGTTTTTTTTTTTCTTCTACTTAAGTATTCAAGGAATTATAAAGAAAGAAAGAAAATACATAAATTTAGCACAGACTAAAAGACACACCAGATACATACATCAGATAGCAACAAATAAAAAACAAATAGAAAGTGTAAAGTCCGATGTAAGAATATAGCAGGAAAGTGTGCCTCACGGCTGCACCAAAAAGGCCCAGTTCGGCAAAAATGACAGACAACTAGTGCCTGACGCTGGTTTTTTATATGCACATGTTTCTGTGACAAGACAATAAAATGTATTTTCTTTCTTTCTTTTCTTTACCTACCTATTAGGTACTTGAAGACCAACTTTAATATGAGGAATCGTGACTTCCAAGAATTATTACAATTATTGACCAATGTATTAAAACAGGAGAAAGTAAAATTAGGAACTCTTAGCTGTTATAGAAAAAGCTAAAAGCAGTTTATCGAATCTTTTTGAGTAAATTTTTATGAAAATTATGTTATAACTTCTCGAACCCACACTGGGCGGGTCGTAGATTACAGGCCACTCTCAAAGAGAGGAGGCCTGTGTCCCAGCAGTAGGAACATTATAGACTGATTGTGGACTTTTGTTGCAGCGCGTACCCTAACATGATCGCGATGGCAATGACTTTCATTTGTTTGTCCCAGTTCATAATAACATGTTGAACATTTTGATGATGTCAAATGTAATTCAATCAATCAATCTGCGTCCGTTCGGTTTAGAGAGAGGATTTACGTCTTAGTCATCAACATCTGCCTAGCCTTTTCCCAACTATGATGGGGTCGGTCCAGTCTTACCGGATGTAGCTGAATACCAGTATTTTACATGGAGCGACTGCCTATCTGACCTCCACAACCAAGTTACTAGATAACACGATACCCCCCTTGTTAAGACTGGTCGTCAGATTTTTAGGTTTTAATGTCAAATGTAATTGTTTATTGTTAAATTGTTTACTTACTTATCGGTGTTAACAAAAAAAAAAAAATAGATAAAAATACTACAATGGTGTGGTACAAAACCATTCTATTTCGTATTTATACGGTGATTTTAACAATAGACCATGTTTCACGTCCGCTATAATTTCACAGCGATCTAACACAGGCCTACATTTAGGAGCAATACCCAATTACTTGATACACGTTGCTAAATGACATAGTATTTGAAAAAACTGAGCTATTAAACGACGGACCGCATTATTACCATTTCCATGGAAAAAAACTAGAACCTACTAATTCTTAGTTAAGTCAGTAATTTTCCGTGGAAAACAACTTAATATAAGTACCAGAATGGTGTTATTTATTTACGTTTTAGGACTATCCTTCCGCCCGCTCAGATTCTTGAGGTTGGATTCTTTAATTATAGGTATGTTACTAAAAAGGATAAAAAAGAATGACAGACTCGGTGGTTTAGACTATTGAGATTAGTCAGTATTTCTTTTTCGACCTTTTTTTCCACCGTTGGTCTGTCTTCCTGACTCTTTCCTGTCTGTTTCCTACTCTGGCCAATCTCCCATAAATGTCACTAAATGATTTAGACCTAGGAAAAGCTGTGTGATAATTTAGCCTAAATCATACATACTACTACTAAACACACTATACATGGCCCGCTCAATCCCACTTCAGCCTAGCAGACCTATTGCCCACATTGGCAGTGTAGCGGTATCTACAACGCCACATGCGAACAACGCGTCATACTGACGTCACGCAAATCCTGCATCTCGCAAGCAGAGTTTACCGCACAATTAGCATAGATACAATTTCCCAACATCAATCGTTGGGCAATTGCCCGCCAGACACAACTCCCGTTTGGTCGGAGGATCCTCCCTTTTCTATGGAGGATGAGTGAACTTTACACCCTGTTCCTCATAACTCTAAAGCAGTATTTTTGTTGTGTTGTACTTAATTATTTTATAAAACTTACACACAAACACATCAATAAACAAACATACAAACTTGTAGGTATGTTTCCTATATGTTACATAAGCACATAGCTACCAAGCTTGACATTGACAATGATCTGCGGAACGGCAATGTTACAACTTAAGTACATAATAGTAGTTTTGTATGTAATTATCTCAGTAGCTTGTCATGCTTTACATGTGTGATTGGCGACATGATTTTTTGCGTAGGCATCATCATTAAGCCTATCGCGATTAGGAGTTTCAAAACAACCAAAATTATTTCGTTTTTAGGGTTCCGTACACAAAGGGTGCCAGTGGGACCCTCTTACTAAGCCTCGCCGTCCATCCGTCTGTCTGTCAGCGGGTTGTATCTCGTAAGCCGTAATAGGTAGACAGTTGACATTTTCACATTTTCGTGGACATAGTATTGAATCCAAAACTCCTCTTGCATAACGATAACGATTAGAAATAGTTTCACCGATATACTAGGGCCTTAACGCCCGCTGAAATTAGCCTGAAAAAGCAGCTGAAAACAGTGAAAGTATTGTCAACCAAAAGGAATTGTGATAAATACTTTTTCATCAGTGAAATACACAATAGATGCACTAATTCACTATGACCACTTAACGATTCCTTGCTTCGAAACCACGTTAATTCCTTAGTTAATCACGACATCTGCTATTAACGTATTCTCTATGACACAAGGGCGTGGTTTGAACTGTCAAAAAACATATTGTCCGTACAAGACACGATATTGACGTGGTTTGCACGTGGTAAGATTTCACGGGGAATGATACGGAATTGGGGCCCAGTTAGAATCTAGGTCATTTCCTATATTTTACTAAAACATGCGCATGCATTTGGAAGCGTGCCAGAAATTGTATTTTTATAGAATACATCGATGATCTACTGTTTGGGAAAAATATTTCTGAAAATGGTTTATAAACCATTTTTTTAAAAGAGTTTTCAGAAATAGTTTGCCAGATATTCTAAGTCTCGCGTGCCTGGCTAACTGTCTCTGCTTTGCAATGATAATACAAGTAACTAGCTTCTGCCCGCGACTTTGTCCGCGTGACATTTCTTGTTCCCCCGACCCACCGCGTCGCATCGCATCGCCTGCCCGAACTATTACTTCGTTTTCACTAGTTCTTTCTGACTTTTTGCTTTAGTGCTCGGCTCCTAATGGTCCTAGCAAGATTTTAAATCCTTAAGAATTTCGCTATCAAATACAAAAATATTTTTTCAAATCCGATTTGCACCTAGTTTCAGAGATTAGCGCGTTCAAACAGACAACTCTTCAGCTTTACTATTCGTATATGTAGATAAGAGGTAGATAGGTTAAAAACGCACTGCAAGTTGCACAAATAAATTGCACAAGCAACGAGGCAATGCTTGAAGAAAAGAAAGAGAGAAAGTGCTTGTGCAATTAGCAAAGTTTTTGTTGTCTTGTCTCTTTTTCGCTCCCGATAATTACTTCCACGTATCACCTAATAGTTTGACATTATGCCGTTTTTGAACGTCGAATGTTGGGTATGTAAGGCCCATTGTACAGACGCCAGCAGGTCAAGCTACCCGAAACTGTCAAATTTTCCCAATCAACCTTGAACCTTAATGCTTTAGCGATAAAGTTGAAAATCTATTAAAGAAATTTGACAGATTGTAGTAACTTGATGTGCTGGCGTCCGTACACGGCACGGTTTCATTACGGTAGTCAGGTTTTGTACGAGTAGTCATGGTCATAGCTATTTATTCATTAACAATCATTTGTATCAGAATTTACACAAATTAATGAAAAATTACATCATACATGAAACAAAAACAGAATAGATTTTACGAAGTTAATTCAATTTCAAAGAGTATTAAATCTATTAAGTTTTTTGCCTCGTTGCTTGTGCAATTTTAAAATTGTTAAAAACTTAGCACGTTTCATACGAATTTAAATAATCATGATTTTAATCATTATAGTAATGAGCATACATTTTCTCACAAACATCACATTACAATTTTTTTCTTTTCAATTTATAGTTTTTTTTTTTTTTTTTTTAATAATAATGTAAAAAAAATCTAATTAAAAACTCACATAGTTTTTAGGAATGAAAGTTGTTATTATTTTTCTGTTTTTCTGTCGGTAGTATTTTTTTGTCTCTCATAGATAATATATACGGTTGTTTTTAATAATTTTTTGACCTTGATGAATTTAATTTATAATCTTGACTTTATTATTGCGGCAGGCGAGAGGCGCACAATGTTATCGTTTTTTATTGAATTAAGTTTTTTCTTTCTTCGTTTTTATGTTGTGTCAACTTATGACATGTGCCAAATAGGTAAACATATTTTTGTTTCTTTTACGCGTTATTTGTACGTTTTAATAGTTAATTAATATTTCATTAATAGTAATTTCCCCGAAGATCCTTTTATAGTCAACTAAAATTCGTTTTTTAAACCCAGATAGTAATTTGACAGGTGTCACAAAATCACGAAAAAAAATTCTTTTTGGATACCTACACGTAAAGTGAGGATGATTTTTTTTCTCGCGTCTATTCCATAGTGTGGGGTATCATTAGATAGGCATTTTGAAAACATTGAGAGGTTGCTAAGACGATTTTTTGATTTAGAGATCCGTTTGCGAGATATTCAACTTTAAAGCGCATTTTTTTGTTAAAATAGGGCGTCCCCCCCTATAAAAGCTAAACGGCTTTCTCGAAAAATCTGGAATAAAATTCATGATGGTAGTCTATGTAATGAACTTTGAAGGAAAATTATAACGGCTTAGATACCTAACTTTCTTAGTTCAGGAGTTATAGAGGCCTAACTTGTAAAATGCGCTTACTTGGAAAATTTCGTAGGTACAATAATAACGAAGTAATAAGTAAACATGTAAAATTTTAAAAATGAAACATAACAATTGTCTATAGGTACGGAACCCTTTGTGCGCGAGTCCGACTCGCACTTGGCCGGTTTTTTTAAATATATTTTAAGCTAGCTGACCGCCGTACCGCCTCAAAATCAATAAATACAAAATGTATGAGAAAAATAATTATCAACATTTTTTTTTTTTCGTGTATTTCTCCCATGTTTAAGTTGTTATTCTGCGATTCGGGGCGGAGGCAAATCCAACAAATCAACAATCATAAAATCAGCCCAGCCGTTCTTGAGCTAAAAATGGTAATTGACCCGAATTAATTTTGTTTATATTATAGATTAGGAATGCAACAAAATTTAAATGAAATTGACCCGAAATGAGTTATTTAACAGGAACTGAGCCGGAGTCGAATAAAGATTGTGAGTTACAAAAGAAAGCTGCCGTGGTCATCACTGACGTTTGACTAGCAAGCTACATATACATATAGTGAGTCTAGTGACCACAAGTTCAACTACTTGAGCCGCTTGTTTAAATATTTCATCAAAGTCCGTTGACTTTGGCGGTTCAAAGTCAAGTTTGCTTATCTTAATAATAATTTCAAGAATTTATCGGTCTTTTGAACTTGACAGCTCAAGATAGCCATCAGGTTGGGAACACCCGACTACTCCGAAATATTTTATTCCGAATTTCGATGTTCCGATTTTCAAAAGTTCGAATTTCATAATACCTAAGAATTATAATGTCTATTATTAAAAATCACGAAATTTATTTTACCGAAAGTCGCGTAAATGTGATTTGTTAGTTTTCCGATCAGGTTTCTACAGACGGTTAAGTACCGACATGTACAGACGCCAGCAGGTCAAGCTACCCGAAACTGTCAAATTTTCCCAATCAACCTTGAACTTTAATGCTTTAGTGATAAAGTTGAAAATCTATTAAAGAAATTTGACAGATTGTAGTAACTTGATGTGCGCGTCCGTACTTACCTAAGTTATGTATCGGGAACCAGGTGTCTACTAATTGTGATCGTAATAACTACGTTAAGTAATTTTTATCAAGTTTTGGGGCAGATTTCATAGACATTTTGGTTTGTTTCTAGTCTACGGATTTATTTAAATTGTTCTGAAGAGTTAAAACTTTTCATTTTTCCTCGATGAAAAATACCCCTCAATGAATATAAGGTAGGTACTCAATGTCACTATACCTCAGTAATAATTATCCTATCCTACTATATAATATTATAAACGTGAAAGTTTGGATGGATGGATGGATGTTTTCAATTTCAATTTATTTATTCATAAAACAATGTACATTGTGTTTGAATTTTACATAATATTTAATTTAAAATAGTTACAAAATAATTCCTCCATATATAAATTTCATAATCCTAATAATAAAAAAAAAACATCATAATAAATTTTAAATGTCTGTTAAATGTCAGTACTTAATTATTATTTGTAAGAATAACAGTATTTATAAAAACTAAAAATAATAATACTTAATATAATTTGGCTAATAAGTCTAATATTTATATTTGTAGAACATTGTATATCTATAATTCGTCCAAAGTATATAAACACTTGTCCAACAAGAACTGCTTGAGTTGTTTTATAAATTCTCGATTGTAAACTAAGATTTTTAATTCAGTAGGCAGTTTGTTAAATATTTTAACTGACTTATAATAGAAACCATTTGATTGTTACTATTTGACGCAAAAACTACAGAATGGATTTGAATGAAATTTCGCACACAGATGGTTTATAACCGGGATTTGCATATAGGATATTTTTTATCCTGATATTCCCACGGGATCGAAACGTATGCGGGTGAAACCGCGGGGCGCAGCTAGTAATTTAAAAAAAATGTTAGCCTAAAACTTCGCCAGGAATAGAATGAGGATTACAAAACGAAAAAGGATGTAGGGTGGTTCATTAATATTTGCGAACGACTAAAAATTTAATTCTAATCCAATTTCATAACATTACTAAGAACAAACTACTTATTACTAGTACCTACGAGTATAACTAATAACTTATGAATTTATCCACAAATGTCATGCATGATTAGTGTTTGAACTAAAGTGTTCCAATATTTGTAATTAGCAGGTACTACGAGGATCCGCTAATTATAAAGACTGACTGAGATCAGACGGGTAATTCTCGTAATTTTAAGATCGTTCACAGTCTGATCTCAGTCTCAATCTGTCAAAAATACCTCTAATTTCCCTACATTTTGACAAGTTTTTGACATTTGTTTGCCGCCAAGATGAGACTGCGACTAGATTTTGAACATTTTAAATTACGAGAATTGGCCTTCAGACTATGAACGTTCTTATAAATTAGGAGAATTGCCACTCAGGTATTACTTAGGTAAGTAGGTAAATACTTCGTGTCGATACCTACTCATCGCCTTTGCAAAGTTTCACTTGGCTTATTTTTCCAACGCCAGATAATTTTATCGGAAGAATAGTTTTGAACTTTTGACAGTTCTTTCATACAGAACTGTCAGACGTCAATTTTATTCGACGAATAAAAGTTATCTGTCGATTGAAAATCCGCTCTAAGGGCCCTCGCCCACGGCGACTTTTTGTAGCGATGCAGTCGCGCGTTTAGCAAACGCGCGACAGCATCACTTCTAACGCGTGTTAGTCGCATTTGCAACGCGCTACTGCATCGCGATTGTATCGATACAAACGCGCGACCGAATATGACATTCTATAACAACTTTTGAATTTAAGATCATAATTTTTGAGTTGTTTGAATGTTGTTACATGATGTCCACAAAGTAATCTCTGGGTATTAAATGGATGCATCCAATATTGACGCTGCTTCCGTTGCCTACGCTTCGGCTGCTTACGTAAAAGCAGCACCAAAGACAACGTGACTAATGTTGCCTCAACGGAGTCCATCTTGCAACTGTACTGATCCAAGGTATTTTTATATCGTAACTGCATCGCGACCAAAGACCGGGCACACAGCTAGCGACTGCTTCGCGTCTGTATCGATGCTACGCGCGAGAGCATCGCGACTGCATCGCTACAAAAAGTCGCCCGTGGGCGAGGGCCCTATGGGCCCTCGCCCACGGCGACTTTTTGTAGCGATGCAGTCGCGCGTTTAGCAAACGCGCGACAGCATCACTTCTAACGCGTGTTAGTCGCATTTGCAACAGACAGGTCCAGAGTGCATGCTATTGTCCGTCACAGGCGTAAAATGGAGTCATTTGACACTGAAACTTTTATTACGGCAATTCAGGAGCGTCCTGTAATATGGGACTCACGTCTTCCTGTGACTAATGTTGCCTCAACGGAGTCCATCTTGCAACTGTACTGATCCAAGGTATTTTTGTATCGTAACTGCATCGCGACCAAATCGCGTTTGCATCGCGACTGAATCTGGTCCCGTGGGCGCGGGCACACAGCTAGCGACTGCTTCGCGTCTGTATCGATGCTACGCGCGAGAGCATCGCGACTGCATCGCTACAAAAAGTCGCCCGTGGGCGAGGGCCCTAAGGGTTGATCTTTCAATACTCAGATAACTATTAACTGAATAATAGATATGGTTCTTTGACAGCTTTTGTATAGGAAATATGTCAAGCTGTCCTATTTATTCTTCGCATAAAAGTTATCGGAATATTGAAAAATCTGCCCTTAGTATATAGGTAAAACGTTAACGAATTTTAAAATAAATAATTTGTAGGTAGGTTACATATATCTATGTATACGGACTGTTTGGTTTGTTTTACAATTTCTACAAACATTTTCTAGAGAGCAAGGTAACACGCTTATTGACATTTCTGGGACAAGGCTGAAGTCAATAATGGATCATTTACATAAACATTCTAAAAGTTCTGCTTCTTTTGTTAACATTTTCAGCTTTGGGTTACGGCGGTCCGTTCAAAGACGTGTTATTTGCGACATAAGTCCTTTTACGTATCTGCAGCGATAAATTAAGCATGAAAATAAGATGTATTTCGATTAGGTATGTTAAACTAAGATTTGTACTCAAAACGGCGAGATAATTGCGTAACACACTAACATTACGAGTAGCTTTCATTTTGACAGTTCAACAACATTCATTGCGTTATTTACGTTGTTGAGCAGACAAATTTTTCGAAACGTATGAAGCAATGGATTAGCAATATCCTTCTAAGGGCTGATTTTTCAATCGACATATATTTTTTATTCGTGGAATAAAATTGACGTCTGACAGTTTTTGTATGGAAGAACTGTCAAAAGTTCAAAATTATTCACCGGATAAAGTTATGTGGCGTTGGAAAAATCAGCCCTAAATCTTGTGATTGAAAGTGTGTTACGCCATTAGGGTGCGAGAGTATATTTTCTTTGAGTTTTCCGAAGAAACGTCGATATACTGAATCAATGACAGATGAATTCCTTATCTTGAGTATGACTAGATGGCAACAATAAAACATCGATCATGCATCGGCATTGTTTGAAGAAACAAAGGAAACTGTCTTGCACAACAATATAAAGTACTAGCTATTTCATCAGATAACTTTTAGGTGGGACAGTGTAGGCTAGCTAAAATAAAAACTTTTAGCTGTGGTCTAGGTACTTACACCCGGTTTCTGAATTGAGAATTTGAATTTAAGAACTTGTCAAACTTCAATGAATTTTTCAATTCAACATTTCTGTGGTAAAAACTTAAGAAATTTTGAATTTTGTGGGCTACATTGAAGGAATCACCTCCCTCTCTGTGTGAGATGTAGAGCTAAAAGCCGGGGCCTTTTTCTCTATAACACAATTAATAAAACCGCGCGAAATGAATGCGAGACTGGCGGGATCAGCTAAGGAATTGACGTGGTTTCGAATAAGGAATCGTTAAGTGGTCATAGTGAATCAGGGCCATTGCCTTAAAAAAAAAAACAGTAGAGTTCGACAAGTTCTCAATTCAGAAACTGGGTATATATTGTATATTTTCGGTTATCTTCCAAGGAAAGTATATCCGCATTATCCACTCATGGGAATTATAAGTTACTAGCTTCAGCCAGCGAAATTCATCCGCCTGAAATTTGTTGTAACCCCCGACCCACCCCATCACCTACCCGTGCTAATACTTCGTTTTCGCAAGTTCTTTCTGACTTACGACGGCATTTTTTTACACCTACTTAAACCCGAAATATTCAGTGTTACGATATTAATTGTTACTATTTCGTTTAGTAATGTTGATAATTTAATTCGGAACAGCGAATTCTTACAGCTATTTGCGACGTTGCCAACATTACATTATGTATTAAATGTCATTTCTAACCTGATTACCTGATAGACAATAAATCATAATCTACTACACATCATTTTCTTACACCGTCTATCAACGAGCTAATTGCACTCAATGGAGAAAGAGCCATAGCGTATGTTATCAGAATCTGCGATGTAACAAGATAGGTGAGTTAGTTCGTATTTTTACCCATGTATCTCTTTTATCCATTATCTTAGTGTTCGGCCTGGGCCTAGTCGCCCTTAGTGTGCATACACAGGAGCTACACGCGTCGACGACAAAGGCAAATTGTAACCGTCGACACGAGCACCTAGTACTCAAATACACGAACGACAGGGCGTTTCGTCGAAACGCGTCGACAAAATCAAAATATTTTATTTCACATAAACCTACATGGGCACTTATGAAACGTCAGAAGCTATGTGTACGGTTTCAATTGGTCGTTTCCCATGGAGAAGAGCCGACTAGAAACTCCACGGTTACTCTTTTAAAAATAACGACGGTTGTAGTTGCCTTTGTCGTCGACGCGTGTCGCTCGTGTGTATGCACACTTAGTGTGCATACACACAAACAGCACGTTGTCAACGGCAGTCGCTGACGCGTCGACGGCAACCGTCGACCGCCACCTGTGCCGTTGACGCGAGCCACTCGTGTGTATGAACACAGGAAAGTCTTCCTCTGCATTTATCAATGTTTAGGTACAATATGCTTGGTACCGCGGAGGCGCCTTTGCATCGGCTGGCGGTTTATTGGTCTTATTGGAAATCAAAATAGAAACATTAACTTTAGCAACGCTTATGGCATTAAACTCGTAATTAATAAAGTATTTCATAACATTTTTAACGATGTTAGCCGGTTCGCGCCATCGCGCTGAAAAGATTACTTTGGGCCAGTAAAATTTAAATAGTGTTGTGCCAGAAACACAAAGATAAAGAACGGTATCAGCAATAAAAAATAAAAAAAACCATTATGTGAATAGTTTCGTTATTGTATTGTGATTATCTGACTGCAAACTAGTTTGAGCTGTTGATTTTAAGAAACGATAACCCCACAAAGTAATGTTTCAAATTGTTATGCCAGGTAGGCCGACTTCCGGCCACCGCTGCACCGTAGGCGCGGGCTTGCGGGCGGCGAGCAGTGGGTAGCTCGCCGCCCAGTAAGGACCAGGCCCGGGTCGACGGCGGATGTCGGGTTGATGACGGATGTCAGCACTAAGTGACGGGGTCCGCTAGGGCCGATGCCTACCAGGGCCGCGGATTGCTCGAAAGAGATACCCTGGCCCTCGGCACAGGCAACTGAAGGAACAAGGGTGGGTTTTAGTCAGTAAAAGTCTGACACGCCCTCCCGCTCCGCTCAGAGCGGGAGAAGTCATCTGATGATTTCCCACACAAAAAAAAAGGTAGGTCGAAGGTCATTGGAGGCAACCTCTGCGTTTGGGCAGATTAGCTTCTAGAAGTAGATCTTGAAGATAACTAAGTATGGAAATCCTTGGGAGAATGATGAGGTAGAATAGCTTCAGACATGAAAATGTGAGAGGCTATTCTTTCTTCGAGGATTGTAAATTGAGAACCAATGCACTGGTGCTTAACACGTTGACTGCCAGACAACAGACACAATAGAAAATCTATTGTTGGCGGACAACATGTGACCGCGGTGGCAGAAAAACAAAAGCAGTGTATACAGAATGGTAGGGACATCGAAGCGCAAACTGTAATCATGAATTCAGCACATGATTCTAGATAGTTGTTCTTTTTTTGTAAACCTATAAATTTCAACGCTGGAGTTCAGAATCATGTACTGAATCAGTGAATCCATGGTAACAGGGTGCGCGTTTATGTCCCTGCCACCCTGTATTGTGTTTGTGTGACTGAACCTCGGTCAGTTCTTTCTTTCAGAAAAATAAATCCTACAATATGCCTACCATGTAACGTACACCTAGATACTAGGAAGCACCTACCACAGACAAGCTTTCGGATAGAATTTCCATAACTCAAATTGGCCAGGGCAGTGCCAAAGGAAGCACTAAATTGTGCAGAAACATTCCTATCAGGAATGTCTATGACTTACAATATCACGTTACACTAAGTACACGGAGCTGGTGGAGGGTCAGCAGAAGAACTGGTTTCGAGTAACCCATTGCGAGTAGTACAACAGTATATGAAGATACCTACTATTCTATGAGAGGGTCCCGTGGCTAAATAATAACAGCCGCACGGGTCGACCGATCAGGTTAAGCTACGCTTGCTGCGGTTAGTCTGTGGATGGGTGATATTTACATACCAAGATCCCTCCGTGCCTTGGAAAGCACGTTAAGCTGTTGGTCCTGGCTGTCATTCATGGATCTTTGACAGTCATTATAGGTAGTCAGAAGCCCGAAAGTCTGACAACCAGTCTTACCAAGGCGTCTAAGCGAGTAAAAGCGACAGTCCGACAGGCGACTCATCAGACATGTAACAAAACAATGAACCGCGGTAAGTTATCATCATCATCATCTGCCTAGCCTTTTCCCAACTATGTTGGGGTCGGCTTCCAGTCTAACCGGATGCAGCTGAATACCAGTATTTTACACGGAGCGACTGCCTATCTGACCTCCACAACCCAGTTACTGGGTAATACGATACCCCTTGGTAAGACTGGTTGTCAGACTTTCGGGCTACTGACGACCCTTAACGACTAACCGCGGTAAGTACCAGGGAGAAAATAGAAAATAAAATTAAGATGTTCAAACTAGGCTAAAAAACAGCTCAGAATCACACACAGACACGCACATACACTGAACTACACTGCACTTTTTGAACATCAAAATTACATAAGACAGTCCCCCAAAACGCTCGCCCTTCACCGATTCCCAGTTTGTTTTAATGGAAATAAACTTCGTATCAGTTTTGAATCTGGTTTTATAAAGTCACACATGGGCTGGTTCGCGTGTGGATTAACATTCAGATATTTTTGATTTATTTCATATAATATATTGAGATTTTTTCCATGCTTGATATTCGTTGTTAAAATTGTTATATAATATATATTTTCTGCGGTCAGAGCCAAAAAGGAAAAAAAACTAATAGGTATACGAAAGGAAAAACAACCTAATAAATAACCTCAATTATATACCTCTAGCGGTTTTTACTCTTAAATAATTCATAAATCAAAGGAGAATGGGAAAGACCGTACCCAGACACAAAGTTAATTGTAGCATTATTAACTATGTTAATTTTGGTTGCCCTCATGGAGTAGTTTAATTAATCCTAAGACAGCATGTCTGAATTCACTTGGAGAAAAACGATGTGTCAAACGTCAATTTTTTTTTGGGTGCGGGGCCCATACAGTATTACCCATTGTCCTCTTTTAAACAAAGATTAGGTCATGAAGTCATCAAGGTGTGAAAAAAAAAATAAGTAAAAAACAAATGCTACACTTGGAATGTAAGACTTTAATACTTAATTATTTGAATTCCTTTTTTATTTTAGATCTTAATTCTAAGTTGGTAATTAAATTATAAGAGACTAGCTTCAGCCTGCGATTTCTGTCTGCGTGGAAGTCTTATACTATAAAACATATCATCACTAATAGTGAAGCTTTCTATAAGTGAAAGATCTTTTGTAACTGATCCAGAGATTATTAATTTATTTATATATACTTACTTTCTTGTACACCACAAAAATACATAGCATAAAAATACATTAAACACTACAAAATATACAATGGGATTATCTCTCACACACATAATTTTGTCTCTCTATAATATAATTTACCAACCCGCACTGGGCCCGCGTGGTGGATTACGGCCCACTCCCTCTCACCGTGGGGAGGCCTGTGTCCCAGCAGTGGGAACATTACAGGCTGATTATGTTTAAAAGATTAGATTAGCACACGTTGCTAGTTTAAAAATATTGAATCCTATCTTTTAACATGTATTATCACACAAGTGCTAAAGAATTGATGCTAGAAAATGACAGATGTGTTAGTTTTAAAATCTACTAACAATGCATCCGTATTGATCGACCTCAATATGTACAGACGCCAGCACATCAAGCTACTACAATGTGTCAAATTTCTTTAATAGATTTTAAACTTTATCACTAAAGCATTAAGGTTCAAGGTTGGTTGGGAAAATTTGACAGTTTCGGGTAGCTTGACCTGCTGGCGTCTGTACGTAGGTAAGGTGGTAATCACAATGTTAATATCGCACACTGATGGCACGAAGGTAGAGGAAGTTTTGTATATTTAAAGTTGACTGTGCCGTTGGTCTCGTGGTAGCAGGAGACTGCTGAGCGCGGGGTCCTGGGTACGATTCCCAATTCGGGAATAGTGCTTTTGGGTTTCTTCCGTTAGGAATTTCTTAATAACAGCCCGGAGTTTGGAAGTTAATAATTTTAAAATAAGACAATATTTTTAATGAATTATTTAGAAGTCAAAAAGCTTGGGATTGAGCAACTCGCTTTGCTAAGCTTTTTGATAAAATCATAAAACTTGACATTTTAATTATCATGCAAAACCACAATTATACACCATGTGTGTAATTATGGTTTGTGTACATTGATGAATATTATATACAAAGTGACACGAATATTTACTTCGTACTCTTACTTTGTTTGATTTTACTTTAATTATTGTGAATACGAGGATTATGTGGGTAATTACTTTTTCTTTCTCTGTTAGTGTTAATGATGGTCTGGCAGTTTGAGTACTTTATGCGGTCTACCCAAATGTCCTTTCTTTGGTATTGTTCGTCGAGTCGTTGAGCTCCTCTAGTTCAGAGTTGAGCTATACGATTACTGACAAATGCTTGTACTGACTGTACTGGTCAACTCAAATCTGCGTGGTACTTTCTTCAAAAGACCATTTCAGATATCAATCTACATGGTCTTCATATGCTCTGACCAAGGTTATGTCTGGACTTTTAAAGAGACTTTAACCTCTGAGTTTATTTCGGTCTTTCTTCTCAGTGTAGTCAGATACGAAACGCCGGCCTCATCTAGCTTATTTATTTTTATTAACATGACGTGTATAAGTGATTCCGATCTCCTAATAACAGAATGAATCATGTCATTTCATTTAATTTTATAAGAAGAGGAAAATGTTGATATCTTAAAGATGTGGCTAAATTATTCAAGGTGAATACATTGTCACGTGTGCCAACCGCGGGTGCATACAGCTAGAAGGATATTATTATTATTAATTATTATGTTACTATGTAAAATAATAATTTTTAAATAAGTAATTACAATTTTTTTTTCTTGACGAAACTGGCCTTTCCTAGAAACAAAAATTCGAAGACATGTGACATCTACCAACCCTCTCTGGGACCTCGCGGGGGATTACAGCCCACTCCCTCTCACAGAGAAACATACTAAGGCTATAAAGTCTATGCTATGGTAATTACTTTTGAACTCAAAGGATTTCAATTGTGTGTTTCTATTATAAATGTCTCAGTGCATGGAGTCTAGATTTGTGGCCGGTTGATGGCAATAGCCTCGGCCCCTATCTTCTTAGCGTGTCGATAGCAATCTAAATGGGCTCGGCCCAGAATTCGGCCACTTATTTAGCGCCATCACCAGCATCCATCATGTTCCTGTAACGTGTGACAGGACACGCAGGACACGATATTAGGTGTTCCATCGTTTGTGGAACAGCACCACATTTATACTCCCAAGGCGGAGTCGTCTATGGATTTCCACCTGAACAGGTTTTCTTTGCTTCGGCAAACCTGGGTCCGGAGTCTATTTAAAGACTTCCAGGTTACCCAAGGCAACTCATGTCCAGGTGGGAGGTCTTCAGCGGGTGGGCGAAAGGTTTGGGTAAGGAAGCACAGTCTCACCACAGCTTCAGTCTTTCTTGCGATCGTTCGCCAGTGAGTGGGACGACACACTTTAAAAAACTGTTTCGACTTTTAAGCCTTTGTGGCACAAGGATGTTGTCGTGCAAAGGGTCACATGGGTCTTATACATAACTGGCGAAATGTGAGTGTACTATAGGTACACCTCTGCCTAACCCTTCGGGGATCAGAGGCATGATGTTATGTCATGTTATGATTTTATTAACTCAAAGGTAAAGTGACCGCACGTGTAACAAGAGGTACAATTGTCCATAACACAGCTCATAAAACGTAACTCAAACATCATCAACCCAAGATCACTTACCTACGTGTGAAAATATTTGTGGAACTTAAAACTCAAGGCGCATGCGCGTATCGTGTGGACAGGACGGGCGTATGTCAACAATTGTTACGTCTCCATGTTAATATAACAATCCTATGGAGTGTTTTGTTTGATGTCTTCTACACACAATGACTCAGGTTCCAGTTTTAATTACTATTTGATCGTTGCTACTGCGCAGGTTTTTGAAGGAGGTTGGTTATGGATGCGCTTGCAGCGGTCATTATGACACCGACTAATTACCTCTTAACTAAAACTATTCACAAACTAAAATATAGCGTCAAAATATTCATCCGCATCGCTGTCGACTGGTAATGTATTTAGGAGACTGGCATCATTACCTCGTAGTATGGCAATGTTTAGCCTCTGGCCAGCCCTTGGGTCACGGAAAGTGTCAACCAGGCGTTTCGAAATTTCCTTAAAAATACCATCGGCACTCGGACCCCACGGCCCGAGGGTTTCAACCCCAAACTGCTCGAAAATATACCAATAAGGTGCCCAGCTTGAGGTTTTCCGCAGCCGCAGTAGCAGCACCAGCGCAGCACGTTGAGCCAGGAGGATGGGATGACGCAAGAGTATCGACACACGTTGCATGCCACAATAAAGGCGAATCCCACCTTCCTTGGAAATAAAGACATGCCGTCCGGTCTCTTGCCATCGTCGCGTACCAAGCCATTGGGTATAGATTTAGTTATATTAAAATTTTCTTATTAATTTTTATTAATTAATTATATATTAATTGTTATTCACTTATATATCATTTAAATTTTAAATATTAAAATACTATTGCCTCTCTTTACGCGTGGCTGAAACTTAGTGACTTGGAAGTTATATATTTGAATTATAACGAGCCCAAATACCATATATTTTTCCTGTGTAGTACTTCGGAAGTAATCATTTTGTCGAGATTCTTTCGACTTAAGCCATGTGGCTTGATAGCTAGCCGTTCGCAGAAGAATTAAAAAAAAACAATATTGGAATATTTCAACATAAAAATTAAAGTCGCGTCGTATCTGGCTGTGTGACACATCTAATGTTGATGCGGTTTTTACCACCATCATTAATTAGATAATTTATTCCGGAAGGTGACTAATACATCAATATTAAATTACTTACATATAATAAAGAAATCAAACATTTTGTGAATAGTTTTAGTTAAGCGAGTTAGGTATCAATTGTTATTTACTTACTTATTACATATTTTGATCCTTACTAATAAAAAGGTACTAAGTTTAATATTAAAAAAATAAAGAAATCTCGATGTTTTGTCATGCAGTAAAAGACTCCATATTCTATTATCAGATTCTACTTTTTTCAATTGAATATAAGGTTTACCTACGAGCCTACAAATTGCAATTCATGGACCTCTTACACGAAAGTTGTGTTTACCATTTCTGTTTCCGTTCCCTTTTGTGAATGGAAGTCCTACAGTCCGGCCGTCGAGAGATGCGTTCTTGACACCCGCCAGTTTCAGACAAAGAATACGTGTTCTGCGAATTTGATCTTTATTAGTTACTAGAATTGTTGCACTGAGGTGTCAGGAACGCATTCTCTCGTCGGCCGGACAAGATAACAACTTGATCACGTTAAAATAAGATTGTTGCAAATAAATCGCAAACTTGTTTTTTCATCAAAAACTTTCACGCAGCATTGTTAAGGCTTACTTTTATTATTATTTACTTACTTATGCAAGTTATTGCATCATAAGTAAGTGTGGGCAGTATCGTAATAATGAGGTTTATCACCTTTTTATGTAACAAGGGAACTCCGACTCGCCTCGTCGTATTGTTTTTTTTTTCTTTCTTGTCAATGGTTTACTTGGTATTATGTGCCCTGATAAATGCTATTTATTTTGGTTCAAATAAACACCTTTAGACGTCTAAATTAAATTATGTTTTAAAACGAGATGAGTTTGGTGTTTCCTAAATGACTACCCTGAGAAGAAAGACGAAAAAAACTCAGAGGTTACAGTCTCTTTTGAAGTCCAGACATAATCTTGGTGGGGCCAATGTGAGGACCATGCAGATTAATCTCTGCACGTTACAGGAACGTTAATGGACGCTACTGATAACGATAAATTCTTATTAAGTTCTGAGCTGACTTAATGCCGATTTCCATAGACAAAGTAAGAAGAAGAAATAGTTTTACTTAAATATTTTTAGAGTAATAATAACTGGCCACCTAGGATGTGCATACACGACTTTGACATAGATATAAGAAAGAAGAAAAAAAATAAAAATTTTCAGCCCGGTAGTTGAAAATTTCTATGAGGTAGACCAAAGAAAATATATGAATGCATTGCGTCAAAGATATGGGTAGGGTAATGAAATTAAGGCACTATGGTCAACCATTAATGAAATTACACATTATAAGCCGCCCAAGAGCACAAATGGTGACCTACTTAAGATAAAATCATGTCCTCAAGCCTCAACCACATATGTTAATAAATTCTTTATTAACATTGGACAAACTTTGGCTCATAATATCTCAAATAGCTTCGTACCTTCGGAATCAATTAACTCAGACACCCATAATCTGTCCTCTTTTGTTTTGTTGGACACCTCTGAGATGGAAGTTGAAAATACCCTGATGTCTCTAGACTCTGCGAGTGCACCAGGTTGGGATGGTATCCCTACCCTTTTCTTAAAACAAGCTAAGGAGATCTTAGTCCCTCTGATCAGAGACCTTGCAAACCTATGTTTCAACTCCGGAACTTTCCCCTATCTTCTTAAGCGCTCCGTTGTCACCCCTGTCTATAAGGGAGGAGATAGCGATGACGCTAGCAACTATCGGCCGATCTCTGTGCTGTCCTCTATTTCAAAAATCATCGAGAAGCTCTTAAACTCTAGAATTATAAGCTACTTGGCTCAGTACAACATCTTATCTACCTCTCAATATGGGTTTAGGAAGGGTATGTCGACTCAGGATGCTACCATGAATCTTGCATCCACAATAACAAAAGAAATAGATAGGGGAAACAAATGTCTAGTAGTCTTTCTTGACCTCAAGAAAGCGTTTGACACCGTTTCAATCCCAATACTGATACGCAAGCTTGATGGGTTGGGTTTCCGTGGCTCTGCTCTCTCTCTTCTCAGTAGTTACTTACAAAATAGAAAGCAGGCGGTAAAAATTGGCAATTTTCTCAGTGATGAAGAAAATGTAACATTTGGAGTCCCGCAGGGCAGTGTCCTCGGTCCGACGCTCTTTTTGATATATATCAATGATCTCTGCAACCTTAGCGACGTCGGAGGGAGGATACTGTCCTACGCGGACGACACTGCTATTATTTTTACTAGCAAGACATGGGAGAAAGTAAGGTTGGCGGCTGAGGGGGGTCTGGCTAGAGTTAGTCACTGGCTTAATGAGAATCTTCTCACGTTAAACACCCTAAAAACGAACTACGTATGTTTCGCCCCGTACTTAAACTCCCAGCCTTCGCATGATTTTGAAATTAAAATCCATTCCTGTCGAACTCATTCTGCCTGTAATCACAGCTGCCCGACAATTCAGAAGGTTAGCTCTGCTAGGTACCTTGGAATTATCGTGGACCAAAGGTTGAGCTGGTACCCACACCTTGAACTAACTATAGGAAGGGTAAGAAAGCTTACATGGGTCTTCAAATCTCTAAGACACGTTATGAGTACGGAGCTACTGAATAAAATATACGTTGCTCTAGCCCAATCTGTAATTATATACTGTATATCGGTATGGGGAGGTGCAGCTAAGTCATACTTTATAGATTTGGAGCGGGCGCAAAGATCCTTGATTAAAGTTATGTACTGTAAGCCATTCAGGTTTTCTACTAAATCCTTATATGCAACATCTAAGCTTCTCTCCGTCAGGAAACTATATATCCTACACATGATACATACATATCACAAAGCATTACCTTTAGACTGTGCCAAACTTAGGAAAAGACGGTGCGATATAGTAGCCCCTGCATACCCCACTCGAACTGTCTTTGCTAGTAGGCAAAATTTAGCACAAGCCCCCCGCGTTTATAACAAAATTAATCGTATCCTTAATATTTACCCCATGCAACTATACGAGTGTAAGAAAAAACTGACAGAATGGCTCCTTACCCTTAATTATGAAGATGTGGAGGAACTCCTGCTTACATTAGCTTGAATTTATGTATCAAAATCAATTTAATAATAAACGTACTCGCATAGACACGTAAATAATTAATAGGGATATATGACCCGTTCAAACAACCATTCACACACTCACACTCACACACACATACACACATACACCCTCTCACCCTCACATACACCCTCTCACATACACACACACCCTCACACACACACACAGCCTAACACAGACGCTCTTTATGCTTGTTTTTCTTCTTTAATTTTTAATTTAATTTTTAAGGTACTTACCTACTGTAATATTACTGCTACTTATATTGTTAGTCTAGTAAGTCAAAATTTTTTGTTAACATCGAAAGAGCGAGGCTTTCCCAACACAAGTATCATTTGATTACTTTCTGGGAAGCCCCGGCAACTTATTTGTAAAGATTTACTGAAATAAATACATTTTTATTTTATTTATTTATTTAAGAAATCTGAGATGACAGCTAAGATGAAACAAAAAGACGTGCAGCGCCGATCTTAATTAAGTTGGGGCACTCTGTGGGTGCCTGAGGATGAACCAGAAAGATCGAGGTAGCTATAGAAAAGTATGCCTGGAAGGATCTGGGGGAGGCCTTTGCTCAACAGTGGGACAGTGCAGGCTACAGAGCGGCTGATGAGAGAATGCGATATTAACACCTGTCAGTTTCATACAAATGAATACGTGTTTTACGAATTTGATCTTTATTAGCCACTAGAATTGTCGCGGTGACAATTCTAGTAGCTAATAAGTACAATTACAGGTAAGTACAGGTGGCAGGAAAGCATTCTCTCGACAGCCAGACTATAACAAAAAAAAAAGTGTAGGGGGATGATGGTGACCTATATGCACAGCATTAACCTGTATTCACTGTTTTACCATACATATATTTTTTACTTGAAACGTGAAAAACCGCATTATTAATAGGTAAGTACGTCAGTAAAAAGAATACCCGTTTGTAATCGGCGACATTTTTAATTGGTTTATTAATTGTTAATTTAATTAGTCTAATTACTATTTTATCCGTAACGTAGATAGGTGTAATTACGATCGGAAACATTGTTACAATATGACGTAATTTTATCTATTTTTGCATTTCTAACAATTAGACGTTAATTAATTTTATGGTGATTACTTAATCAATATCATGGCTGGCATTGTTGAACTACGAGTGACTATGTCAACAGTCTCCCCTAAGATGACCCACTGACCCTTAATTTATTATTTATAGGTGTGTATTTCAAAATATTTAGCCGGAAAAAGGACTTTGAAATTAAACCTGTGACGAACTTCAAAGAATGTCTTTGTTGTTACGATTTCTAAATTATGAGGCATTTTCATGAACTAAGCATAAGCATAACCAGCCTATAATGATCCCATTGCTGGGACACAGGCCTCCTCTCTATAAGAGGGAGTGGGCCGCGGCCGTAATACACCACGCGGGCCCAGTGCGGTTTGGTGGATGTCACATGTTTTGGAATTTTTGGTCAGGACATGCCGGTTTCCTCACGAAGTTTTCCTTCACCGTTTTGAGAAATGAACCAATGGCACGAAAATTAAGAATAATTTACATAATTACAATTAGACAATGCGTTTAAGTATGTAAGTAATTTTCCAAAAAAAGTGCACTAAATAAAAATAGAAAAACTTACCGTTTCCGTTCATGGTGTTGACTTGCTTTGGCTTATCGATATGTATCACTGGTATATCCGATTTATCGATAGGAGCAACAACTTGATCGACATCCGCGTCGATATCGATGACGTGCACGTCACTGTCTTTAGCACTCGCGTCTTGCCTCGTCGGCGCCGGCATTTCAACTAACTGATACAAATGAGTGTTTACTACTGGCTGAATGTCTGAACCTTTGCCTCGATTGAGGGCTGAATAATAATTTGATTGTTTTTTCGATTCGCGGTTTAAATTACTTATTTGACGTTTGATTTGAATTTGGAAGAGTAGCGTGAAAAATAGTGTAGTGACAACTGTCACACTTAATCATTGTATTTTTTTTAACGACTATAACCTTATTTAAGTACGAAAATTAGAAAATTAAATAGTGCATATTCAATGACGACTGAATTGAGTCTGTTTATAACTTGCGTAACCTATTTGAGCAGATAACCAATATCATTATTTATGCAAATAATGATATTGGTTATCTGCTCTAATCAGTGATATGTAAATATTAGTTAGTATTTGGTGATCGTGAGAATTATCCGCTACGTATTTGATCGTATTATCTTTTATTTTTATTACGAGTTATTATGTATCAGACAGAAGAACACAGTTGTAAATAGGTTCTTGATTTTTCCTAGCAGTAAGTTCTTTATTATTTTTAGAGGCATGTCATTATATTTAGTACCTAAACCTATGATTTTCTAATAAATGGGTACGTTTAAAAAATCTAAGCTATGTTTTCTAAGATTGGTCCATGGTGGCTTTGGGCACAGAGATGTGGAAGGAGACGACTAGCCTTTTGCCTAGCAGTGGGACAATAATGGCTAATAGCTTAATTTGAATAAAAGTGTCTTTTATTCAAATTAATTTTATTCGGGGACTATTTCGATCTACGTACTGTGTTTACGAAATATACCTGGCAATTGGAATTTTGTTTACGAGAGTAAATTCGTCATTTATTCACTGATTTTCCATTAATGAATATTAGAATTAATGTTTTATAAAAAGATTAATTCTGAATTATAGAAAACATGACCTACACACCAAAAACAACATTGACGCTGGTAGTTCGTTAAAACTGGTTTTCTTAGTGTTAAAAATAAATTAAAGTTGTCAAAAAATAAAGGGCCCTTTTTGACATTGACAGTTCTAGTAGTTAATAAAGATCAAATTCGCAAAACACGTATTCGTTTGTATGAAACTGACAGGTGTCAAGAAGGCATTTTCAAATGTCAAAACGGGCCTTTTATTTTTTGACAACTTTAATGGTTATATTATGGAACGTAGATAAAAGTGATAAAAAAGTTTGATGATGTGGGAAAAACAGTTGCTATGGATTTAGATGGCTTATTAGTAGATTCGCACGAATTTACTCGCCCAAAACGGGCGAATCGCTTTTAAATAATATTATTTTTTCTATAAGCGACCCGCACGAAGTTGCTTTATTTGTGGGCGAGTCGACAACTCCAGAGATATGTTTTAGGCAATTGGCAAGTGATGATTCGCCCGTTTCGGGCGAGTAAATTCATGCGAATCGACTAATAAGCCATTTAGATGATAAAAGAGGTATTAATTAGTAATATAGGTTTAATTCTACTCTTCTAAAGCAAACAGTTGAACCAATAATAATCAAGTTAACTGTATAAGGGCTGATTTTTTAATAGACAGATAATTTTTATTCGTGGAAAAAATTGACCTCTGACAGTTTTTGTATGGTAGAACTGTCAAAAATTTAAAATTATTCCTCCGATAAAATTATCTGGCGTTGGAAAAATCAGCCCTTAATGATAAATAAAAACGTTATCCTGTTATATTAGATGCCAAAATACTATCTTTCTAAAAATATAGTAGGCTATTACTACTACATTTGCATTTTTTTAAAATTAAATACTACTAATACTACTAATACTACCTATTTTTTATAAATAAAAATGAATCACCGAAATGTATGTACGCGCATAACTTCCGATCGACTGCACCAAATTGGATAATTCTTTTTTTTATTTGTGTTTGTTATTGTCAGGACAAGGTTTGTATAGAAGAAAATTAAATCGAAATCGGGATCGAAATCATTATGCGAGTGAAAGGTGAAACCGAGGAGCGTAGCTAGTTTGGTATAAAAAAGTTGATAACCCTAACCATGACATATATCACCATAATAAACAAATGATTGATATTTAGTCGCAGATTTGACGCTTAGGAAAAATACAAATACTTTATATGGTAATATGGTTCGGTATATATATACTAATTTTAGGTACCTACTTATGTGATTTTGGGTGCAATGCCATCCATGTGAAAAGGTTTATATTATAATCTACAATAAATCATTAATTTGTAATCTGGCGGCTGGGATCGGTTTCCTGAGAAAAGCTATAAAAATGTTGGTATAAACGTCATCTCATCTGCATGATTATAAATTGCCATTGATCCATCCTTCATTAAAAGAGGGACAGTATAATTATTATTCTGTGGCAGAGGTGCGGATCTTGACGTGAGATTCAAAAAAATAATATCGGTACGTAATCTTCCTTCTACCCTGTCCATTAGGTAAACCGTTTTTTGACAGATGGAACTAGTGATTGCAGCAACACACAATACATTGATTGATACTCGTACGGTACTATAATGTCTGTAAGAAGCCATAAATAAGATAATTCAATAAGATAAGGCAGTTTATATATTTATTTTGTTGCGCATTTTTAAAGTTAACTTTTACGTAATCTGGAATATGTAAGCTGTCAAAAAACGGTTAACCTAATGAACAGGGTATAAGTTTCAATTCGGTAGCCGACTGCAGACGACAGCAGCAGGCGACATGTCGTCGTGACACTACTTGTTTGGATGAAATAAGTGGCAGACGACATGTCACTAGTTATGGAAGGTATCTACCTCTTTATAATATTTACTATAGAGTATTGACCTGACTTGACTTGACCGCATCGGTCAAGAGAATGATGGCTCTAAGCAACTTTTCATTAATAAAATTCAAAAAAAAAAAAAAACAACAGTCATGACTTACGTTAGTTGACTTGACGTGTATAAAATACCTATCACTGTACGACATCTACGAGTGTGACATGTTTGAATATTTGTTATCGTTTACGTATACAAATAATAGAAATATGTTTTAAATAGGTAATTATTATTTACAAACAGTAAGTAAAGTGACTGCTATTTCAAACGTGTCGGTTGTCAAACTGTCGCGGGTAAGCACCAGGTAAGGAGTGATTGTTCCACACTTCTATTAAAGTGTACAATAATAATTGTGTAATAACGCGTACTATTTACATTGAGCAGGGTTGTCACTTTCACTGCCGACCGTTCTGTTTGTCCAGCAACGACACTGAAGCTACGGTTTCCTAGAAGATCGGTGGCTGTCACACGCATGACAGCTGTCATGAAATGACAGCAGGTTTGACTTTACAGGGTCAAAAATAGTTCTCTAGGAAACCACACTAACTTTCTTTCATAAATAATGTAAATTACGGACAATAGGTGTATGGCGGCACCGCTGTTCCTGGAAACTATGGAAACAGTAGCTTAAGGACGGTTGCACACTTTGTGAGGTGAATATGCTAGGTACCTTTTGATGCTAAATTCTACGATAGGTGCCTATGGTCCTTTTCAAAAGTATCTGACGAAAATTTAAATAAAGGGACGTAAAAACGTGCTGTCTAGATGTACCCATTGAGTCGTAAGAACAATAATAAATGTAATATGTGCTTTTGTCTGTGTATGTGTAATATGTCCTAAACAGGTTATTTTGTAACCTATCTAGGAGAGCAGTACGGCACCCACTAACTAGATTAAGAAGCTTCATGCTTGTGCTTTATATTATATTACTTTGCCATGTAATATAGTCCTAGTTGAACAATAAATCTTTACGTATTATTATTATTAAAACAGTCTCGTGAAACTTATAAAGGGCAATGATTTTTGCTCCTTGGCATTTCACAAAGGCGTTAGATACGTATCGCAAACTAATTCAGTCATTGAAGTGCTTTTTGTGAATGTCATGGTCACAAATCACAGCTGTTCTTTTGTTAGAAACTATGTATTATGTAAGTTTGAGATTGATGCTGGACTCATTTTTCGAGCGCTAGATATCTTTTATTTAAAATCTAGTTTTTGCCCGAGGATTCGCACAGATGTCTGAAAATATCCCACGGGAAATTAAAAGTACCTTATGTTTCAATCCAGGTTATACATATACTATATGTGTGCCAAATTTCATCTAAATCTGTTTAGCCGTTTTTTCGCCAATCCGGAACATTCATCCAGATCAACATACAGACAAACGGACAAAATTTTTAAAAACTATATTTATTTTCAGCTACACACCTCGTAGTAATTACTTGTTTTCAAAAATATGCAATGTACAGTTTTGAATTCACTACTATTTTGTTAACTGACTTCATTATTTGAGTAAGGGCTGATTTTTCCAACGCCAGATAATTTTATCCGAGGAATAATTTTGAATTTTTGACACTTCTTCGATACAAAATTTGTCAGACGACAATTTTATTCCCGAATAAAAATTATTTGTCGATTGAAAAATCAGCCCTAAGTATAGATTTAGATAAATTAGAGGTTTGACATTATTTTCAATACAAAAGCTGTCAAATTTATTCCCCAGATGACAGTTAACTTGACGCTTGAAAAATCGGCCATTAATGTTTTTTTTTAATAGGAATGCTTTTGACGACACACTGACCATATACTTAGCCTTGCTATAATTGTGAGACATTTTAGCCATTAGTAAAACACAATATCACAACACAAAAACACGTTTCAAAAACTGTAATATAAAAAATACACGTGCTTTTTCGCCCCTAGTCGAAATTATACTGTATAAAAATGTAGGTATTTTATTTTCGGATTTTTTTTTAAGTATCTATAATATTATGGTAATGTGCTATTTTATTTGTCAAAAATGCTTGAATGATTTGTGAGTATTATTTTTAATAATAAAAACGAAGTTGACAAGTACAGTTGGAGACAAAAATAAGTAGTGACAAATATATAGGAAATTCGTTTATTTTGTGAGTATCCAAAAACCTACCACTAGATAAAGATAAAGATACTTTATTTGTTACTTATTATAAGATTAGCTTTCAATTCTTTGATATAAATGAATAATAACGCATCCAGACATTTGTCCAACCAATAGAAGCAACCTGTTTAAAAAAAAGGTAGTGTACTTATGACCACACGATAGAAGTGAAAAGTTACGACTAGAGTCGAATATACGCGATTCAGCGCCGAGAATACGCGATTCAGCGCCGAGTATACGCGATTCAGCGCCGAGTATACGCGATTCAGCGCCGAGTATACGCGATTCAGCGCCGAGTATACGCGATTCAGCGCCGAGTATACGCGATTCAGCGCCGAGTATACGCGATTCAGCGCCGAGTATACGCTATTTAGCACCGAGTATACGCGATTCAGCGTCGATTATAAGCGACTGGAGCCGAGTATACCCGATTCAGCGCCGAGTATACGCGATTCAGCGCCGAGTGTACGCGATTCAGCGCCGAGTATACGCGTTTCAGCGCCGAGTATACGCGATTCAGCGCCGAGTATACGCGATTCAGCGCCGAGTATACGTGATTCAGCGCCGAGTATACCCGATTCAGCGTTACCGACCCGAGCGCGACGGTACAGTTTCGTTCACTGTTCAGAAAGAGCGCAAACTGCGTCTAAAGAGGTTTTCACTTCAAAAATGGCTAATAAAAAAATCACGCAACATAATACTTTCACGCATTTCCAAACAACCCTAGCTTACATAGCCATAAGTATCCTATATCACTAAATGGCGAATAATCACAGCGGATAATTGTATAAGGAACGAGGAAATTCACGTTACGCCGCGTTACCGGTAACTTGTTACGTTGCGTTTCGTAACGGAGCGTTATCGCGTTACTGTGCTCGGATTAATTTAACTGATATTGGTTACGAAGGGGGTATAATTATTTAGTCGGAAGGATGAGTATAATGTACAGACGCCAGCACATCAAGCTACTACAATCTGTCAAATTTCTTTAATAGATTTTCAACTTTATCGCTAAAGCATTAAGTTTCAAGGTTGATTGGAAAAATTTGACAGTTTCGGGTAGCTTAGCTGCTGGCGTCTGTACGGTTTAATGAAGCTTTGAACTAGAACTTGAAATAAATGACTCTGAGAATAACACAACAGCACGCCTGTATGTCTCGAAGGGTTAGGCAAGTGTACTTATTGCGAGTTTAACTCGCTAATTACATTATTTAAATATGAAAGCCATCATCATAAAAAAAAAACAAATGTTATCTGTGGCCCAGTCGTTGGCGCGCTCCCCTGACATGTGTCAAAACATAAGAACGGGACTTCACGATGACCGATATGGGCATCGTGTAGTCCCGGCATAGTGCATATAGCAACAACACAACTTTTAGAAGGGGTTCAATAAGGCAATCCAATACACATGACTAGGATGATTATCTGGGAAGGGTTGGGATACAATGAGGACGAGATTACTTCACATAAGATCGGACGTGTCTAGGCAAATTAGTCTACTCACATGTTGCCAGGTTTATGTTTGAGTCTCATGTAATAGGGGGCGAGCCTGACCTTTCTGAAGAACAGAAACTTAGATCATCTAGAAAGAAGAATGCAGTAGAGTCCAACAACATTGGGAAACCATGCTGCTAGATACGCGTACCTTTTTTACGGGGGGAAACCTTCAAAAGGCGCCCGGCTTTTGGGATAAAACCAGGGAGTGTGGGATTTTTACCTCACTAAAACCACCCCGGTGGGTACCGTTACCTCTCAAAAACTTTATGGAAAAAGGGGAATTTTGCAAATAAGCTTCTAGGCTACCGATTTCCATCTGGGACTATTTTCAAAATCCACAATTTACTAGTTTATTGTCCTATACCCATCGAATTACGCACAACTCGTAAAATTTGATAGAATTTCAAATTCGCAAGCTGGCCTTGCCGGGAATACGAATACATCATAATATTAAACGATCTATTATGTTCTGTTGACTGCCTCGTTGGTGTAGTGGTCGCAAGCGCTACTGCTGAGCATGAGGTCCTGGTTTCGATTTCTGGGTCGGACAAAGTGTTATTAAGGTTTTCCATCTGAAATTCCTCAGTAGAGTAGAGAGTAGAGTAGAGAGTAGAGTTTGATTTGTGCCCGGTGGTTGGCATTAGGCTCGCCTCCTGTTACATGGAACGTAACATAACTTGTGACACCCACAAATGTGGGTGTACTTTACACCTGTGGGTGTACTTTACAGAGTGGCCGGGACATCGACGCACAAACGGTTTCCATGGAGTCAGTACATGATTTTAACCCCCACCGCGTTGAAATGTTTCGTCGGCCGAAAAGAAAATTGGCCTTTTCATACATTTTGGCGTAAGTTTTTTTGCAGATTTTTATGCTAAGGGGTCTCTATTTTAAGGCTGCAATACATGTTGGGCGAGCGTCGCCGGGTGAACGCCAATACCAACGTATAGACAGTATATTTGCATTGTCTTGGCATCGCTCGGTGTCGCTCGCCTAGTTACCCGAGTAAAGACAAGCGCCAAATGTGTATAGAACTCATTTCATGGGACTTACACGCGGTGGATTACAGCCCAGTCCCTCTCACAGAGAGGAGCAATTTACCAGCAGTAGGAACATACGTAGGCTGTTAATTACATTATACTATGCTATGCTAATTACTTTTGAACTCAAAGCATTTCAATTGGTTGTTTGTTTCCATTATTAATTTTTCTACTGAAGATCGCTGCTCTAGATTTGTGCTCATGGCAATATGCTCGCCCACTATTACATGGGACTTAAACATAACTGGCGAAATGTGGGTGTACTATAGGTACCTACACTCTAACCCTTCGGGGATAACAGACGTGATGCTATGTTATTATGCACCTAGTGCTGAAATGTTGCGTGTGAAGTTCAAAAGTCACCAACTGAGGGGTAATTCTCGTAATTTTAAGAACGTTCACAGTCTGATCTCAGTCTCAATCTGTTAAAAATACCTTTTTCCCAACATTTTGACAAGTTTTTGACATTTGATTGTCGCCGAGATGAGACTGCGACTAGACTTTGAACGTTTTAAATTACGAGAATTGGCCTTCTGACTCCAGACCTATAATAGTCCATGTACTCGTATGTCCGTCGTCAACATCGCGTGATGAAAACTGCAGGAACGTTATTTTATTATTGGAATAAATTTATTTAATGGCTCACTCGTGTCTGCGCGTCACTATGAATTTATTATTTAAAGAGAATTTATTATGGCTTGCATTGTAATTTGGATATACAGGTTCAAATTACATTAGATAGTGAAACTGTAGACGTGATGGGTATCGATCGATCTTATCATCTGCCTAGCCTTTTCCCAACTATGTTGGGGTCGGCTTCCAGTTTAACCGGATGCAGCTGAATACCTGTATTTTACATGGAGCGACTGCCTATCTGACCTCCACAACTCAGACTTTGGGTAATACGATACCCCTTGATAAGACTGATTGTCAGACTTTCGGGCTTCTGACGACCCGTAACGACTGTCAAAGATCCACAAAAGCCGTTGTTCCCGGTTGTCGGGAACAACGGCTTAACGTGCTTTCCGAGGAACAGAGGGGTTATGGTATGTAAAGATGGTCACCCATCCACGGACCAACCGCGGCAAGCGTAGCTTAACCCGATCGATCGATGCGGCGGACCACTAGACAAACCATGTGCCATGTGTCTTAGTTATAGCATTTACTACTAAATGAAACTCATTTACAGTTTTTACTGAAACATATGTAATTTACAGTTTTAAAAGTCAATGTCCGTAAAATAAGTGAATTGACTCCATAAATTCAGAGATTTTAAGTAGTAGGTACGCACGGCTACACATCAAGCTATACATATCCAGTATAAACTGACTTCTGATTGTACGAAAAACCGTTACAATGCGAGGTCAGCTAAAACTGGAAATGTATAGCTTGGTGACAAACCGTCTGTACTTAAATTAAAACCTATACCAATTCTTCATTGTTTTATGAAGTTTGCGTTTATGCATAGGGAATTTTATTATAATCGTAAAAAAACACCCTTTTATTGCTAAACTAGTTGGCGAGCAGCGAGCAGCGAGTGCACCACGGTTACGAGCGATTCCTGGCTGGTATATGTACAGACGCCAGTCAGGTCAAGCTACCCGAAACTGTCAAATTTTTCCAATCAACCTTGCACCTTAATGCTTTAGCGATAAAGTTCAAAATCTATTAAAGAAATTTGACAGATTGTAGTAGCTTGATCTGCTGGCGTCTTTACCAAGCCCCTATAAGAATAACAGCGCCGTGATATTTATTTTTTATATATCGCGGCATTAGGCTGAGATAGGAGCCTTTTTGGCCTCGCACATGTATTTTTTTTTTTGTGTTTTTATGTAACTTTTAGTTTTACAAATGCTCCTCTTTTACTATTTGTATTTCTTGTGTGTGTCCCAAATAAAATATTTTTCTTTCGTTTTCTTTCAAGCGTGAGTCTCTCAGCGAGTGTTCTACTCGCTAAACGAGCGTCGCTGAGCGAGTACTCATTGTGATAGCTCTTGTCGCTGCGACAAACGAGGACTCACCGGCAGTGTGAACATTTTTTTTTTCTGGGAATGTTATCTCGCAATTTAACCTCTGAGGTGGTCGTCTGCTTAACCTGGCTTACCTGTGGATGCCTCAATAAATTAAGGCCTCCAGGCAGGGCTTAAAAGACTTAAAAACTAAGCGACTATACGCTAAGGGTTTGGACCTCGGCTTAGGGCGTTGCTGGCAGCAAGGGACAGGCACCCGCAACACCCGCCTGGTCGGAGGATCCTCCTTTTTCTATAGAGTATGAGTGAACCTGTTCCTCATACCTCTATAATAGCTTAGTCGCTTCCTCGTCCGCAGTGAGTTAGGCTTTGAAACCTAATAGTTACCTACATAGGCATTTAGGTAACTATTATTTTATTATTTAAATGACGCATTGGACCACAGAATATGAAGTTCTTAGGGCCGGCGCCCACCGGCGGCACGGCACGGCAAGGGATTTTTATGCGACGAATAGAAATATAACTTAAATGTATGACATTAAAATTGAAATTTCAATGATGATGCCAAAGGACGTCGCGGCATGCCTAAGGATACCGCGGCATCATTGCTGCCGATGAAATTTCAATTTTATTATCATACATTTAAGTTATATTTTCTATTAGTCGCATAAAAATCACTTGCCGTGCCGTGCTGCCAGTGGGCGCCGGCCCTTAGTGTGCGTACACACGTGCGACACGCGTCCACGACAGAGGTAACTGCAACCGTCGACGCGCGTCCGTGCAAAAAAATCTTTATTTAATTTAAGAAAGACAACTGCTGAAAATGTGACTTAGGGCTGACTTTTCAATCGACAGATATGTTTTATACGTCGAATAAAATTGACGCCAGACAGTTTTTGTATGGAAGAACTGTGAAAAATTCAAAATTATTATTCGGATAAAGTTATCTGGCGTTGGAAAAATCAGCCCTTAACACTTTAAATATTACCTACTGCTGCCTAATAATACACCAGTGGATGTTTCATGTATTTTTAAACAGAAAGAATACGTAATGGGCTGCGTTTAATGACTGTATCGTTCATATCGACATATGATCGACTTTTAATTGACGTGCCACTCGTTAGGTACTCGGTTCAAATGAAACAACTCGTTTATATTTAGCTAAAGTCTTTTATAGATCATTTATTGCTCATTTTAGTATCATTAGTTGTTAGACCGTCAGGAATTGTAATGGCATTCTGGCATGTTTTAGGAACGGGTTTTCGAAGCTCTGAATTATGTAGGTACATATGTTTTATACTTATCTAAATGTATTAGATCCTTGCTAGGTATTCAAAAGGATCTTTTTGTCTAGTGCCTAGGTACTGTGGAGGTCGCGAGATCCTATTTGGTGCTTACATGCAACCTCCGCGAGTCCGTTAAAACTTTATGGCATGAAATACGAGATAAACAATAATTTAGTTATGATAAGAAGACAATGGCGCCGATTCCCTTGTTCACAAAATAAAGTTTTGAGTTCAGTGCATCTTTTTCTTTCTATTTCATTAAGAAAAGGACAGAAAATAAATATTAGTTTAGTTCTGTCAAATTAGTCAGCGCCTGACGTAAATTGACGTATTTTTAGTAGCCATGTTTTTATTCACGTCTAAATCGTCTATGGAGTATCCTAATTTGACAGGACTAAACTAATATTCCATTCGGCCGCGAAACGTCGTACAGTGTGGACGCTTGTCGGTCGTCCCAAAAGTTTTTCGAATCTAAATCCTGTGATTGGTCATCTTTACCAAGTTTCGATTCCTTGTCTCTCCTTAAGCGTTTATACCGGCCGGCTCCTCCCAGTGGGTAGTCCTAGAGCGAGACATCAAGATTTTTGTTGACATCATCCAAATTGGTATCCGAGAAGTTTCTGTGATTGCTGGTTTCGAACTCGCGCCTCGCCGAGCTTGGATCAGGGCGCCCGCGCAACGCGCCACCGAGTCAGTGGCGGCAGCGACGAAACTCCGCTACCAGTGCTACGTGCGGCCGACGTCATCCTGGCGACGAGTGCTACGAGCGCTACAAGTGCTACGACCGAGTTATCTGCTACGACCGCCCTTGCTACGACTCATCGGCTACGCGGTTTGCCCGGTATTGAGTACAACATTATTTATTCTGCAAATCGTTTCTTGTCAGTTGGCACCCTTTGTTACAATTGTATTATACCTACAAAAGATGTCTTCATTAAAGCACACTTCGCCAAAAACCCCACAAACCAAATCAGAATCTGACATAGCCACTGCTGTTCTCCAAAGTGATTATGTAAACAAAAATAGAAACAAACGTCCACGTGAGGATAATTCGCCTCAAAGCGAGTCACGCTTTACTTTGATAAGTTTAGAAGAAAAAATAGCTGTCTGGAAAACGGAACAAGACAGCAGCTTGTCCAAATTTTTGGCAGAGCAGACTTCTATTATGTCCAAATTGACTGCCGATATTGGTGAAATTAAGGCTCAAAATGTCCAGATACAGTCTTCCAATGCGGAATTCCGAAAATCAAATGAAGAAATGATCCAGTCTATCGCCTTCATGAACAATAAATTTGAAGATATGAAGAAGGAGGTGGAATATTTAAGAAAAGAACGCCAGGAACAACATAAATATATTCAAAGTTTGGAACAAAAGATTTCAGATCTTCAGCGAATGTCTCGAGGGTCGGGCATTGAACTTCGTAATATACCGCTGGAAAGCTCGGAAAATACAGATAGTCTGACCAAAACTGTATGCTCCATCGGTGAACTTGTTGGATACCGCGTAGCGGAATCTGATTTCCGCGACATACACCGTCTGCCGGGAAAGCCAACCACCACAAACACCCCGCGCCCCATATTGGCCGAATTTACCACAGTAAAAACGAAGCAAGCACTTATGTCTGCCGTCCGCTCGTATAACAAAGGAAAGGGGAAAGAAAATAAGCTAAACACGGCACTTCTTGGAATGCCAGGAGAACGGAAACCAGTATACATCGAAGAACAACTCTCAGCCGGTACCAAGAAACTATTCTATCAGGCTCGAGAATTTGCTAGACAAAACTCTTACAAATACTGCTGGACCTCAAATGGTAATATTTTCTTACGCAAAGCGGAAGGGGACAAACAACAATTAATAAATTCCGAAAAATGTCTCCAGGTACCCGACAGCAATAACCTGTGACTAACCTTGCTTAATTACACAACTTCCTCTCCCTATTTGTATAATTACTCAACAACAACTATAACCACTCACACTACTCAACACACGCACAATATTCCAACACTCACAAAAAAGGAAAGCACATATTACTTAGAAGCACATAACTCTCTCCTAAACGTTCAGTCTCCTTATGGCAAACAGTATCTCAGTGTAACCATAACTACATACACTTATGGCTAACTTCACTAATATAAACAATGACCTTGACCAACTCTGCGTAGGAGATGCGTCTATCTGCAGCCCTGATAATTGCAAAGAATACATCAAACATTTTGACACAAACAATGTAAATCTTTTACACATAAATATACGCAGCTTAAATAAAAACTTTGATTCGCTACAAGTGCTATTGAGCCGAACTGATATAAATCATGACATCATAATTTTGACCGAATGCTGGCTCAGTAAAACAAATAATTTACCTAAATTAGATGGTTATCACTCGTACTGTACAAATTTAAATTCTAACCAAAATGATGGCGTAGTTTTTTATATAAAAGAGGGCCTAAAGGGTACAGTGTGGGAACCGGACTTTGAGTGTGGAAATTGCCTGGTATGTCAACTGGACAATAAACTGGCAGTGGTGGCAGTCTATCGCTCGCCATCATACAATTCCAAAGAAAACTATGATAACTTTCTAGCAAGTCTAAATAACGTCTACAACAAAATATCCTCTTTTCCTAATATCGCTCTTGTTGGGGATCTTAACATAGATATAAGTCAAGATAACAGAAACGAGCGAAGCCTAGATTATCTACTGCTTAATGCCTCTCATGGGCTTCTCCCTACCCACCTATTCCCTACCCGACTAGACAAGTGCCTAGATCACACATTCCTAAAAACCAACTTACCCGTAAGCACACTTGTGCTGGACACCCACATTACCGATCACAGACCTACTCTTTTATCTATTGCTGACCCCAAACTTGTGCGTAAGCTACGCCACACTGTCACCCGTATAAATCATGACGCTATTGTTCAGAATATACAAAACACGGACTTTTCGGATATTTTTGAAACCTCCGATCCAAATCTGTCCATGAATAAATTCATCACTATAATAACATCTATAATATCTAATAACTCAGTACAGATCAAAATTCCAAGACGCAAACGAACTATAAAACCGTGGATAACTCCAGGTCTTCTAAGATGTATGAAAAACCGTGACAAACTTCATATTAAGTCCAAAAAAGCACCAGATAATCTAATACTACGGTTAACCTACACCCGCTATAGGAACTTTTGTAATTCCATACTTCGAAAGTTAAAAATCTCCTACGAAAAAAGT
Source organism: Apamea monoglypha (assembly GCA_911387795.2). Classification (NCBI taxonomy): domain Eukaryota; kingdom Metazoa; phylum Arthropoda; class Insecta; order Lepidoptera; family Noctuidae; genus Apamea; species Apamea monoglypha. Next base: position 5,219,640 of record OU426931.1, read on the forward strand.
GAACTGGAAAGAACAAGAAATAATCCTAGAGAGTTATGGAAAACCATTAAAAATATTACTAATACATCTAAACCTCGAACAATACCTGAAGAGCTGCTGAGTTTATGCGATGATCCTTATTCTTCTGTTAATAAGGTATGCCATTTCTTTGCTAACGTTGGTAAAAACCTGGCGGCAAATATCGTATCTAGTGCTAAATCCCTCCTGCTCCCAGAACAATGTCCATCCAACTCAATTGCCAACTCTTTGGCTTTGCTAGATGTAGATGAAGCCGAAGTAGAGTCACTCATACTTCAATTAAATAATGACAGTGCTGTGGGCTGGGATGGAATAACACCCTTACTGTTAAAGAACTGCAGAAAAGAGTTAGTCCCTTACATAACTTACCTTTTTAATTGCTGTTTGCAAAAGGGTGTCTTTCCCGAAGCATTAAAAAAAGCTATAGTGCACCCTATCTATAAGGGGGGAGACAGAAACTGTGTCAATAATTACAGGCCCATTTCGGTGCTACCAGTACTTTCTAAAATTCTCGAAAGGATACTCAACAACCGCCTCAAAGATTTCTTGGATAGGTATAAAATAATCGCCGAGAATCAGTACGGTTTCCGGAAAGGAATATCAACAGAAGACGCAGTACTTGATTTGAGCAATTATGTAGCAAAGAACCTTGATAGCAAAACTAAATGCCTCGGCATATTTCTGGACCTGTCCAAGGCCTTTGACACAGTTTCTGTTTCCCTACTGATCTCTAAGCTGGAATTGCTTGGTGTGCGAGGAATTGCCCTGGAAATATTTAAAGACTACTTGAGTAACCGCACTCAGCGTGTTAAAATCAATACCTACCTCAGTGACGAAGAACTTGTCTCCTTCGGCGTTCCGCAGGGTAGCATTTTGGGGCCTAGCTTGTTCCAAATTTACATAAATGACTTATGCAATATAAAACTCCCAGAATGTAAAATTTTTACTTACGCTGACGACACGGCGCTAATAGTACATGGACCTACATGGGATAGAGTTAAAACCGCAGCAGAGTCAGCATTAAGTTCTATAATGACATGGTTAAACTCAAACCTACTTACACTCAATCTATTAAAATCCTGCTACATACCGTTTGCTATAAGACGTAATAACTTACCTTTAGACTCTTTCTCGATTACTGCTCACTCATGTCAGGTCCTTTCTACGTCGCCCACGTCGTGTTCTTGTCCTAATCTTACCAGAACACTCAGCGTTAAATATCTAGGTGTCCAAATAGATAGTGAACTAAAATGGGAAAAACAAATAGATACTATCACCAACAGAACCCTCCGTCTCTTGCATATTTTTAAGTCCCTGAGAGAATCAGCTAATCTCGACACTGTAAAAATGGTGTACTTTGGATTGTGTCAATCGGTACTAGGATATTGCATTACAGTGTGGGGAGGGGCGAATAAAACTTTTTTTCTTAAACTAGAGAGAGCACAGAGAGCTATACTTAAAGTTATGACCAGAAAACCATACAGATATCCAACAACTCAGCTGTACTCCGATTGTCAAGTTCTCACTGTACGTCAACTCTTTGTGCTCTACTCTGTCCTTAAAAAACATTCATCCCTACCCCCTTCGAACCCGAATAAGCGCACCTTTATCCCTCCAAGTACTCCCCATAGAACAGCCTTTGCCAAACATCAATTCTTTATTCTGAGCTCTCTAATTTACAGAAAAATTCATAAATTCCTAAACATACTTGATTTGACAAAATGGGAAATTAAACATAAACTTTCAGAGTGGCTACTTCAACAAGACTATGATCGCACAGAGTCTATTTTAACCTACTTAACCTAACACATCCACACTCATGCATACACGCACATACATGCATAAACACACATGCACACACACACACACACACACACCCTTACATACATACACATTACACATACACACTCACTAGATTTAAGTTCATTATTTAATCTTATTCTATTTTACTTGCCATTACCACTTTCTGATAATTGTTTAATTGTGGGTAGACCGACAGAGTCTTCACTTAATAATTTGCTAATATTAAAACATTACCTTATGGCCGTCCACTGTCTCTTAAGATACAGGTATACCCTAGTTTAAGAGACAGGGTAACGTTAATTGTCAATAGATGTACCATCAACATGTTCTACCATATATTGTAGTAACACACCTTGTATACCTTGCTAGTTACTAGTATAAGTTTTGTTTTTTCTCATCATCTGTACCTTTTGATCAATAAACAATTATTATTATTATTATTATTATTATTATTATAATATTTATCTTCTGTCCTTTTCTTAACGAAATAGAAAAAAAAGATGCACTGAACTTAAATTTAGTTTAGTTTGTGAACAAGTGAATCGGCGCCAGTAGGCGTCACATTTCGCTGAGAAGCCAAAGGAAGAAGATATAAAAATGTTATTAATTTAAAGATCATAATAATTACGCTATATAAAAGTAAATAGTCTTTTATTAATTATTCCCGGTACGGTTAGCTACAGTACCTACCAATATTTTTGGAGTAACTTACTATATATTATATATACGTGGAGCCTTGAGTAATGTAATGTGCATTTTGAGCCTTGAGTAATGTAATGTGCATTTTATTTTTATTTAAATGTACTTTCAACATTGACTATTAAGTTTGGTTTACCTACTGTTTATGATTTTATGTCGTCGAAGTTACTGTTTGTTTAAGGGTCAGTTCACACCGAGACGCGACGCGACGCGACGCTGCGCGCACACTTTAAAACGACCTACTGCACCGCGCAACGTATTCTGAACTCTCAAAATGCAATGTGTACCTTTTCGTGTAGAAAATAAAGTATATTTTGAGTCACTCTTTTAAAGTGTGCGCGCAGCGTCGCGTCGCGTCGCGTCTCGGTGTGAACTGACCCTAAAAGGATCAAACACAAAAATAACTTTTCAAGGCTAGTCAATGCGTAGGTAATGTGTTTTTGTTACATTAGCATTAGCCATAATAATTCCACGCGAACTTTAAAACTAAAGCTATTTATGTAACGCAAATAACTTCTACAAAAACGCGAAGCAAGCATTAAAATCACGTCATTCGCACAAGTACTAGCATACCACTTATATTATAGGTACCTATAGTCTATTACGGGTCGTCAGAAGCCAGAAAGGCTGACTTCCAGTCTTACCAAGGGGTATCGTTTTAGCCAGTGACTGGGTTAAGGGGGTAAATCGGCAGTCGCTCCATGTAAAATACAGGTATACAGCTGCATCCAGTTAGACTGGAGCAGTAGTAGCCCAGTGGTATCGGCCTCAGCTGGTAGGTCGTGAGTTCGAAGCCAGACAGGCACTTCATTTTGTGTATTTAATTTCATCACCACTTCTCTCAAAACGGTAAAGGAAAACATCGCGACGAAACCGGCAACTCTTAGAAGCATAAAAAAAAAACATCCACTAAGCCGCACTAGGCTCGCGTAGTGGATTATGGCCCACTCCCTCTCACAGAGAGCCCCAGCTGTGTCCCAGCAGTGAGAATATTATAGGCTGATTATGCTTTTGCTATGGTTAGACTAGACAGATAGTGATGACCCAGAGTGTGTTTTGGAAAATACTTCGCAGAATGCACCACGCGCTCTTTTGTATGCTACCTGACTAATTGTAGTCCGGCTGTCTGTCACCGGTCAGTTTGACAAGAATTCTAGTCTTCTTCTTAGTGTATCGAAAAGTCCAAACATCTTTGGCCCAAAATTCAGCTGCGTGAACTCCGCTCACTGACGCAGTCGATGATCAAGTGGTGTGGTGGTGGAGGTGATGTTCAGAATTATGTCCATGGTAACCGGCTGCGCGTCGCTGTTCCTGCCATCCTGTGTAACTACATATACAACTTGTCCCGGAATTAACGCACACCACCAGACACCCCAATTAGAATGTTATGTTATAATCATAATACATACACTGATTTTTTATTATTATGTAATAAACATTGTTTTTCTCATAAATTAGTTACACTGATTGTGGGAGAAAATTGTGGTCACATTACAAATCTACGCATGCAAACAGTCGCACTCGTTTAGGGGTCTAGCGCAGTAGGTACTTCATCTATTTTGGTTTGTTTTGACTGTACAGCGGAAGTGTGACAGTAATTTACGTAATTTTAATTATTTTTGGGATAAAATATTACCTATATTAAAAATTACAGAAATCGATTCAGTAAACGATTCTGTACAAACTACTTTCATAATGTGCATTAATTCAGTTACACATTGTATATGCGCTTTGACACTGACAGCACAGAATTACACACTTCCCTATGTGTTTATTATTCCAGCGTGTGCTGCAGCTGAAAATCAGTGTCAGGTTCACCTTGTGTGGTTCATTTATGTTGAGCCGAGGCCCTTTTAGCATTATAATCTTTGTTTTCTGTTTTTATAGTTTTAATGTGTATTTATTTTGCTGTAATGCCAATAAACGCATTTTTATTTCGTTCTTTTTGCTTATTCGTCATTTTGATTTTGTACGGGTCATGTATGTCATAAAAGTCAGTGCACTCGGATCCATTGTATGCAGAAATGATCCGCATATCTGATGATAGCGTATAAAACAACAGCGAGAACAAAAGATTTTATTAATAGGAGATGAGACATGCAATGCCACTTATGTGCAACCAAAATAAAAATAAACACAAAACAATTATATTAACAGGAATATTTCGAATATTTTTAACCGAGGATAAAAAGGAGGAGGTTCTCTAGTCGACGCGTTTATGACCACGCATATTATCTTTTTACAGAGTACCTATTCCGATTTTCATGATTCTTTTTTAGAGGTATGAGGAACAGGGTGTAAAGTTCACTTATCCTCCATAGAAAAGGGAGGATCCTCCAACCAGACGGGTGTTGTGTCTGGCGGGCAATTGCCCCACGATTGATGTTGGGAAATTGTATATATGCTAATTGCGCGGTAAACTCTGCTTGCGAGATGCAGGATTTGCGTGACGTCAGTATGACGCGTTGTTCGCATGTGGCGATGCAGATACCGCTACATTTTATTTTTATTTTTTAAAGTATGTATGAAAATATTGCATCATATAAACATAACATCACGCTTGTATTCCCCGAAGGGTTAGGCACAGGTGCACCCAAATTTCGCCAGTAATGTTTAAGTCTCATATAATAGGGGGTGAACTTGTGAGCTCCCCTGAAATTAATCTCTATCATCGGAAGACAGCCACCAGTTTTAAATAATATTATTTTTTCTATAGGCGACTCGCATGAATTGGCAGATTTTGAATTGTATGCAATAAACTATAAAGTATAGAAAAAACCGGCCAAGTGCGAGTTGGACTCGCGTACGAAGGGTTCCGTACCATTATCTATAAAAATCACGTCTGTTGTGTGGGAGCCCCACTTAAATATTTATTTTATTCTGTTTTTAGTATTTGTTGTTTAGCGGCAACAGAAATACGTCATCTTTGAAAATTTCAACTGTCTAGCTATCACGGTACATGAGATTCAGCCTGGTGACAGACAGACAGACGGACAGTGGAGTCTCAGTAATAAGTTCCCATTTTTACCCTTTCGGTACGGAACCCTAAAAAGGACCCTAACGCTCAGAAGTGATAAGAGATAATTATTATAAAACGTAGGTACTTTTTTCCTAACTTCCCCACTTTCTGCGCCGTCGAGTATAAAATATACTTCACGGCGCGGCGCAGCAAGTCGCACCATTTTATAATGCTTAATTTATTATCCTGGCCAGAGATCTATGATTATAAACTAACATTCAAGGTCAACAAGTTATGAAACAGTTTTAGTAACTTTCCTCAGCAATGTGACAACAATATGTTGGTTTCCTGGTTTTTTGTGTTAAGTTTACACGTGAAAAGGTAAACACCAGCAGACACACAATAGCTACTTTCGAATAAGTAAGTTAGCCAAGTATGGAGTAGGTATATATGAATTAGTATGGATAATTGGATAATCTACGTAACCTTGTCCGATTTTCATAATGTTCAACCTACCCTCCAAGGATCGGTCTAGGGTCAAATTACATTGATTTAATAATCACTCAGGGCAGCGTAGGTGGTCCCGCGTGACGGTTCAGACGCCATTTTTCTTTCGTGCTTCAAACATTATTACAATTAGGTCGATTAAGGTCACGGTCAAGGCAAAGGCTAGGGAATTTTCCTATATTTTAGTTCGCGTTTAGCCAATTTTCGACCTTATTTTAAAGGATGCTACTTTTGACAAGCAGTAAACTATGAAACCGATACCACCTAATCAAAATCAGCAAAATGTTTCCACTAAGACACAGACCTCCCTTCCTCGAGAGGGAGTGGGCTATTATCTACCACGTGGGTCCAGTGCAGGCTGGTAAACTTTACCGTTTTGAGAGCAGTTGTGATACAATAATTTACACAAAGTAAAGCGCCTGTCTGGGCTCTAACCTACGACCTACTACAAGTATTTAAGTCGCGGCCATTACCACTGGGCCACCACTGCTCTCCTACCTAACAAAAGTAATATAACTGACAGACAAGGACAAGGCACAGACTAACCGGTCTAGAAGCTTGGAATTTTACTCAAGTACGCAACGAAGGTAAGCATTACGTGAGGATTTTTGAAAATTCCTTTCCTAACGGGGTTAAATAGCGGATGAAAATGTTTATGGAAGTTTTTGCCGATGGAAAATCCCATCGTGCACACGGCATTTCCCAAAATAAAGTCATACTGGGTGGCAGGGACATCGATGCACAACCAGCCGATCGATTCTGTAAAAATCTCACCGTGAAAAGTTATGTGAAGTGACGGATTGACACTGTTGACAGCTGACTTTAAGTGAACTGTCAACAGTGTTAATCCTTAGCATTAGTTGGAATGACAGCTGACTTCACGCTCACTTCACCTAACTTGTCACGGTGAGATGGTTACAGAATCGCACTGCTGTTCCCATGGATTCAGTACAAGATTCTGAAAGATGGAATTATTCGTCGGTTATTAAAAATAAATCTGTTCTATACATTTTTACCGCGTAGTTATTGCACTTTTCTTTGAATAGTTGTTTTTTTTTTTGGATAACCGACAAGAAATATATCTGCACTAGCTATCTAGAATCATGTCCTGAATTCATGGTTTCCGTTTGGGCGTCAGTGTCCCCTGCCACCCTGTATGCGGTATTTTTGAAACTCTGATAGAACTGAGTGTCTGTTTGAACCTTTAACAAAACGTTTACTTAAGAAAAATCTACAATACATGCAGAGAAAGGCAAGAAAAATAAAAGGAGCGGAGAAACTTTACGCGGAAAAACAGGCAACAAGATATCCCTTTGTTTTTCACTAGTACTGCGGAAATTGCAAGGAATTGTATGGAAGTCGGAACTACTGTCTTCGGATCCTGTTACTGTATTCCTAGATGTTAGTGTAGTGTTGCTTGTTAAAAAATAGATTGTTTTAGTTTTTTTTTTGGAAGCTGCAGGAAGAATAGGTAAAATGTATCGGGACTTTATAAACATTACTTACATCTTATCTGTATTGGGAACATTATAGGCCGATTAAAAAAAAAAAATAACTGTGTATTCTATTTCCTTTGCTCGGTGACAAAATGGCGCAGCAGATTCGAATTTCAAACGCTGCTAAATTCGATTTATGATTCAAATCGTAACGTTTTTTTCATAACAGTGTTTTATTAATAGATGATAAAAAAAATGATTCTGCGAGAATGTCACTTCCTCATGGACCCGAAACCAGCGGTAAGAATGGTTAAATGTTATCTGCGTACGAGTTAATTATAAGTTAAACAATAATAATAAGCTTTTTGTATCCGTCGGATGTAGGATTTTCTGAAGAATTGCTGGACCGATAAGTTTATATTTTTTTTGGCATCAGGAAGGTTACATTAAATAGGTATTGTTAGTAATTTTCACACAGTAATTATAAATTAAGTTTTTTGACTGAGACAGAGTAGGTACGTAAGTACAACATTTATTTTTAGAAATAATAAATTTGTGTTCACATTGAAAAAAAAAAGACAAATCAGTACACACAAAACAAAACACAAAAAAGCATACAAAAAAGCATAATCAAATCGGTCCATCTATTGCGGCACTAGATGTACAGACGCCAGCACATCAAGCTACTACAATCTGTCAAATTTCTTTAATAGATTTTCAACTTTATCGATAAAGCCTTAAGGTTCAAAGTTGATTGCGAAAATTTGACAGTTTGGGGTAGCTTGATCTGCTGGCGTCTGTACTATTGCCAAAATGAAAACAAAATCCCGTGCACATGATGATCACAGCTTGCGTCCGTAAGTAAAACAAAAGAGGATCCTTTTTAGGTCGACTAATAATATGCGCTGCAAGCAGGAATAGTCCTTACTGTGGTGTGACGACTACCGGCCACCGTAGGCGAGGGCCTGCGGGCGGAGAGCAATGGGTAGCTCACCGCCCGATCAGGACCAGGCCCGTGCCGGACGGCGCGTAAGTGTTCCACGCGCGCCCCAATGAGATGTCAGCATAATCCGAGAGGCCCCTTAGGGCCGAAGCCTGCCGGGTCAGCGGGATTGTCCGAAAGGGTTACCGCTACCCCGGAACATAAAGGGCCAAGGAAGGAACATGGGTGGGTTTTAGTCAGTAAGAGTCTGACACTCCCTTCCGCTCCACCCAGAGCGGGAGCGGTCATTTGATGATTTCCCACCAGAAAAAAAAAAAAAAACTGTGGTCAGATATAGATTTTGGCGATAGTACTTAGTAAGGTTTTAGCTAAATTGTATAGGTTTTTCGTACAATCAGACGTTAGCTTATACTGGTTATGTATAGCTTGATGTGTAGCCGTGCGTACACAGATAGGTAGGTACACAATACGTGACAAACATACTGATAAAGGCTTCTAACTTGCAACTCCCCGTTTTGCGAAGGCTCGATTGTTGTTTGAATTACCTACCGTCACACGTACGAAGTTAAGCTAAGCCTTCCCGTGATTAACTCAGGTCCATTCTGCACCAAAATCGCGTATTCGCTATTGGAATCTGCATCATTTTGAAGGATATTGCTAATCCATTACTACATGCAATAAAATCCTACTATATCCTATCCCATCCTACTTAATATTATAAACGTGAAAGTTTGTATGGATGGATGGATGGATGCATGGATGGATGTTTTTTATTCTTTCACGCAAAAACTACTGAACGGATTTGGATGAAATTCGGCACACAGATAGTTTATAACCAGGATTAACATATAGGATACTTTTCATCCCGATATTCCCACGGGATCGAAACTTATGTGGGTGAAACCGCGGGGCGCAGCTAGTCCTACTAATATTATAAACTTGAAGGTTTGTATGGATAGATGGATGTTTGTTACTCTTTCACGCAAAAACTACTGAACGGATTTGTATGAAATTTGGCACACAGATGGTTTATAACCTACGGGAACGAAACTTATGTGGGTGAAACCGCGGGGCGCAGCTAGTATATAATACATTAATTATATAATATAATACATTAATTAACATATATTCAAAAAAATTGTCTGATCAACAACTTAAATAATGCAATAAATGTTGTTAAACTGTCAAAATGAAAGTCATTCCTATTGATAGTGTGTGTTAGGCAATTACCCCGCTGTATTTCCGAAGATTACCCCACAAATTTTACCTATTTATAATATAAGAATAGATAGCTTGTCTGTCTGTATAGTTAGAAAAATACATGGAGCAGTTGGTATATTTTATACCGAAGGTATTCCGTTGCGGTATTCTACTGCGAAGTAAATCGTACATTATAATTATTACAAATGCAGAGTTAATCGCTTTTAGCATACTTAATTAAGTGGAATTTGCCGAGCAGTTTCTTTGATGCGACGTTGTAAGTAATTAATTTGAAGACATGCGACAACTCACCCCACACTGGGCCTGCCTGGGAGATTACGGCCCTCTCACAAAGAGGAGGCGTAAATAATTCCATTTTGTAACGATCAATCTAGTGAAGTCAGGTGTACGAGAAGAGATCGTTATTTTCTAATTTATCGCTATTTTTTAATTTATATTCTTGTGTACACCCAAATACTTAGAGAAAAATACCTAAGTACTTTCGCAGGTCTGATGCAAGAAAGATTTCTTAAGAAATAAGCATTACTTTTGTACTCAATTCTAATTTTATTTTATTTGATAGGTTCACCAACGACCTATTCACTAGAAACATTAACATAATAGAAAATAACATAAGCATTGAGTTATAGTGAATCAGTCATTTACAGGCGTACACAGCACTTACATAAAAAAATAGCTTCTTAAATATTACGTTCTAACAAGGTTTTTTACTCGTAGTGAAGACAGAAAAAATAATTAGTAACAAAAAACAAAACATTATGTAAGACGCAAAATCATAATCGAAATTAGAATAATAATATGTCGTACCTGTATTAAATTTACTGTATGTACATAAATAAATAAAAATAAAGAGCACAAAGCTAGGTACTGTTTATTTTGAGTTGGATGGGAGAGTCATCATTATTCTTCTGCCCTTATAATACAGGGTCCATGTAACCATGAATTCAGCATGATTCTAGACTCGCTCGCGTAGGATTTTTCGCCGGTTATAAAAAAAAAATGCTTTTTTATAGAAAAGCCCCCACCACCGCCACCACCCACGCGGTCTTATTGTATGAAACAGTTATTTTTTTCATAACCGACGGAACATTTCGACCCAGGGGGTTCAGAATTATGTACTGAATCTATGATCACAGGGGGTCTACTACGAAGTGCAAAGTGTGAATGATCGGATCGGACCGACACATGGCCGAACCGAATATTATTGAAAAATACGAAAAAAGTTCAGATCGGCTCAGTTGGGTCGGGACCATAGTCAATATTCGAAAGAGTTTAAGAGTGTAGGATCAGGACCGACCGAACCAAATAGTAACTTCGAAGACGGAAACGGCCGAAAATTCGGCCGATACCACTTTTGGAGTAGACCCCCAGGTTGCGCGTCGACCTCCCTGCCATCCTGTATATTTTATGAATGAAAATTTGCCTTAGTCATCATCGTCTTGACCCCATCCCAACTTATTTGAGGTCGGCGCAACATGTCTTTTTCTTCCTTAGGTACTTCTCTACTAACGCCATCTCGGTAGTCACTACCTCTCAATCCATATCATCTTTCACACAGTCCATCCATCGTTCCCTTGGCTGAGAGAGTATGTCAAGATTTTTTCTAACAGCATGATTTTGCCTATTAAACTTTAATCTTCTTAATAGCTTCAGTAATTTTCAACTTGATGAATTTGTCATAGTTGTCATTCGTTATTTATAGTTAATCAATTAGTTAATACCTAATTCAATTAAAATGAGTTTTCCTAGTGTTCCTCGTGCCCAGTGCACTTGAATACTTATTTATTTATTTAATACTAGCTGCGCCCCGCGGTTTCACCCGCATAAGTTTCGATCCCGTGGGAATATTGGGATAAAAAGTATCCTATATGTTAATCCGGGTTATAAACCATCTGTGTGCCAAATTTCATCCAAATCCGTTCAGTAGTTTTTGTGTGAAAGAGTAACAAACATCCATCCATCCATACAAACTTTCACAATTATAATATTAGTAAGGTTGATCTTATGAAAACAACAACAACAACACAACAGTACCAACATGTTATATGTATTGTTACTTACGGAACCCTAAATTACAGTGACAATGATTATTTTGCACAGCGATCCGCACCGTGAGATTCAGCATCTCAGCATCTCAAGCAGTTCGTGTGATCGAACAAAATCAATGACGAATATTAATTTGGTGTAATTTATCTATGTATAGATATATATATCTACCACAAAATGAAATGCAGTTCGTTGGTGAGCGCATAATTTCAGAACGGCTGGACCGATTTGGCAAATTTTTGTTTAAAAATGTTCATAATAGCCCATCATGATCATTTCAGCCGAAAGACGTCCACTGCTGGACATAGGCCTCCCCCGAGCACCTCCACTTCGACCTGTTCCGTGCTTCTTGCATCAAACGGATTCCTGCGGCTTTGACAACAACAACGACTCGTATAAGTCCGACCCAACGGAAAACTGGAAGTACATGTTTATGGAAATTTGATATGAATTATAAAAAATTGGACAGGACAACGTCTGTCGGGTCAGCTAGTAAATAAATCAAAATAAAACAAATAAATCTTTTATTTTAGACAATGTTACAGTTCAAATAATTATACATTATTTAAGAATAACATTAAAGCACTAATTATCATTAAGTAATAGGTTATAATTTATGAATCGTTAATCGCGATATAATTGTCATTGTAATAATTATAATATTAATTAAACGCTTTAAGTAATTTTTACAGATATACGTTTTTTGTACCTATAGGTTTTATTCGCATCCCCAACTGCTGTCTTACGTAATTTACTAAACAACACACATCAGTATGGAATAGATGGAATAGCTACCCATGACCGTGGCTCAAAAAGCACGTCAAGCCGTTAGTCCCGGCTGTCATACATCATACGTCATACATCTTTGACAGTCGTTACGGGTAACCAGAAGCCCAAAACTCAGTCAACCAGTCTTATCAAGGCTTAACGTATTTTACTTAGTAACTGGGTAACGTATTTTACTCAGTAACTGGGTTGTGGAGGTCAGATAAGCAGTTGCTCCATGTGAAATACTGGTATTCAGCTGCATCCGGTTAGACTGGAAGACAACCCCAATGTAGTAGTTGGAAAAAGGCTAGGCAGATTGATTGAATTACTATTTACTTACTCATGAATAAAATCAAAAGTCATTTTGACTTATTCGATGTTGTTATGGCAAATCACAGAGCACCTACAGTCGAGCATAATCATCGGTGGACCTGATTACCTTGAAGATTCTAGATTTACATGAGCAATTTATTGTGTACCTACTCGCTGTTGTGCTATATATAGTATATAGGTATTTATCAATAAATGGAGATGAATCTTGCTGTCGGTTGTTATGTAGGTAATGTTTAAAGGAGATTGTTTTTTTTTGTTCGGCGAATAGGCTCACCAAAAATTGTGGCGTCTAGTAATGAAACGCATATTGATTTGTTCCTTATAATCTCTAGATTACAGTGGTAATAACGGGAATACTGATGATACTTCGTCTAAAGGTGCTCCCTCATAGGGAGCATTCGCCTGTAATGTAACGTTACAGATTCGATCATTACATCAGTGAGGGAGGAAAATCGAGCATTACAGCGCGTACCACGTAATGATACAAACATCAGTGCAGGAGGAGAACCGAGCATTACAATGCGCACCATGTAATGATACAATGTATAATACCTTGATACAACTTGTAACATTAATGCGCTCAACTTGTAATTAAATGTGTCCGGCGGGCCGTGAATGCTCGAAAAGTCAAATCTGTAATGTTGGTGGAGGAGGTTGGAGGAGCATTCGCGTGTAATGTAACATTACAGATACGACTTTGAACATTACATTACAATACTACCTCCCTGACTGATGAGCATTCGCGTGTAATGTAACATTACAGATACGACTTTGAACATTACATTACAATACTACCTCTCTGACTGATGAGCATTCGCGTGTAATGTAACATTACAGATACGACTTTGAAAATTACATTACAATACTACCTCCCTGACTGACGAGCATTCGCGTGTAATGTAACATTACACATTCGACTTTGAGCATTACATTACAATACTACCTTCCTGACTGACGAGCATTCGCGTGTAATGTAACATTACAGATTTGACTTTGCGAGCATTCACGGCCCGCCGGACACATTTACAAGTAAAGCGCATTGATGTTACAAGTTGTATCAAGGTATTACACATTGTATCATTACAAGGTGCGCATTGTAATGCACGGTTCTCCTCCTTCACTGATGTAATAGTCGTTTTGTATCATTACAAGGTGCGCGCTGTAATGCTCGATTTTCCTCCGTCACTGATGTAATGCTCGAATCTGTAACGTTACATTACAGGCGAATGCTCCATATGAGGGAGCAACTTAACGGGAATACTGAGAAATACGATCATAACCTAAAAAATCACTAAAAATGCTATTGTTTAGGGAGTAGCTTGGCCTAATCTGTATTATAATGTAGTAGAGCAGTGCAATGGTCAGTAAGTATAGTATAGTAGTAGATATAGGGTGTTATAAACGATTCAAGAAATTAAAAATCACGTATGTAACAAAGCATTTTTATTACTATAAGTTAAGTATATCAATTTCGCCGTCAAACGACTTAGAAGTAGATAGTATTTTATCTAAAATAATTACTTTTACGATGATACATGCGTTATGCAATTTTTTTAGAATTATAATTACTTAATTTTAAAATTCGTTCTTTGAGGAATTAATCGTTTCGATTACAAGCGAATCGAGTTCTTGCAATTGAGTGTAATGGTCTGTTACAAAAGTATCTGACGAAAGTGTAAATAAACCCTGTTCAAGTTAATTCTTACGAATGCAAAACAAGGCAATTAGTAATACATTCATTTAGAAGGTTTCAACTTTAAATCTCAGTTTTTCGATCATTTATTGTTTGAATTGTAATTGAAAAATGTCTACAAAGTGATTCAAAATTTAAGTGTTCAAATAATCAAATCACTTCACTCAATTTGTGAGACTACAAATTGGCAACAACAGGTACGTTTTTGGTCTACTTGTTTACATTGTCATCAGAAAGTTTTGGAACAGACGGGTTACTGCTGAATTGTGAAATAAATTATAAATATAATATTTTAATTCAGATATGCAATGAAGATGTTTTTCAATTAAGATTTTTGATTACTGCAAGAATTTTGAGTGACCTCCTGTTTGTGCACTGTTTTTTTGAAGAGGTTTCTCTTTTCGAAGGTTCAAGGTCTTGACCTGTGCCATATGGCTAGAATGACTCGCTGAAATATGATTGTGGAGAAAGGTCCAATCAGGATTATCGATGCTCTAAAGTTTCACCCAAAGTCACGACTAATACATACCAGATATGAAACTATCTCCATAATACAGGGTGGTAGGGACATCGACGCGCAAACGTCGTGAAAAGGTTACACCAGATGCCGTAAATAAAATTACGAAAGTCATTCATCTCGGAAAAGACCGGTTAAAAAAAATTGTCATTTTTGAGTGCGCAATGTATTGCAAACAACGCGATCAAAACGCTCCGCGGCGCGGATGGAGCGCGCGCGCGAGTTTTATTTACATTGCTGTTTTAAGTGAAACAAGTGAATTTACTATTTTTTAATTAAAAATCTCATTGGGTTAGATAGAAATAATGACTTTATACAGTTTACAGTAAAAAAAAAAATTGCAGAAGAAAACGTAAAAATTAAGAAAAAGCCGACGAAAAATTTCAACACAGGGGGGTCCAGAATCATGTACTGAATCCATGGTAAGCGGTTGCGCGTCGATGTCCCTGCCACCGTGTATATGTATGATTTCGATAATACTTGGTTCGTAATATCATAAAATATCTTTCAATACTTTATTAGAAAATCGCTTTTGAATCTTGCGTAAGTGCACTGACTGTACCAATTCTGAGCATCAGTACCTAAGGCTGATGTATTTGAGGGAGAGAGCCTCCCGTCCCAGCCGCCGCGGGAGACGCTCCGGGCGTCGGGAGCCGCGTGACGACTCCCGGCCACCGTTGGCGCGGGCCTGCGGGCAGAGAGCAATGGATAGCTCACCGTCCGATCAGGACCAGGCCCGCGCCGGACGGCGCGTAAGTGTTCCACGCGCGCCTCAAAGAGTTGTCAGCATAATTTGAGGGGCCCCTTAGGGCCGAAGCCTGCCGGGTCAGCGGGATTGTCCGCAAGGGTTACCGCTACCCCGGAACATAAAGGGCAAAGGAAGGAACATGGGTGGGTTTTAGTCAGTAAGAGTCTGACACTCCCTTCCGCTCCACCCAGAGCGGGAGGGGTCATTTGATGATTTCCCATCCGGAAAAAAAAAGGCTGATGTATTAGGTTTACTGCCATAGTAGGTACTGACACAGGTAGAGCAGACACAAATTTACGAGTTAAACGATGCATTGTGCTGTAGTAATAACCAGTTGTGATTCATGAGGAAAATCGTTTCATAAACTACGTTTTTGTTTACCAGTTCTCAGTCAGGTCATTCATTTAAGCGTTTATTATGAAGTAGCAAACAAGTTTCCGTCAATGTACGTGTGTTTACCTTGATCTCAAATAGTAGGCAGTTAGGTAGCTAAATATCTAGATATCAGGTTAGTGAAGGGCAAGAACATAGTCGGGGCTAGCTCTGAGATCTCCTAGTTGGTTGCTAAGCATGATGATAACTCAAAGTCGCAGGAAACAAATGGATGAGAGACGTTCAGAACCGGGAAGTATAGCAGACGAAGGAGGGGAGGCCTATTCCCAGCAGTGCAGGGTGATTCCGGGATGAAATGATGATGATAAGATACTTGGGGCCGGGTTGGTTAAAATTCTCGAAATATTTATAATTACAGGGGGGCAGGGACATCAGCCTGTGAGATCCTGTTCTCATTTTCCGTGGGGTACACGAGTTCAGACGCCGGGTGGTTGCAAAAACTCAACAAATCATTCTGTCTAGATATAAGCCAGTAGTAGAGCATGAATGACTGTTTTAGGACTGATTTTTCAATCGACAGATAATTTTTATTCGTGGAATAAAGTGGTCGTCTGACAGATTTTGCATGGAAAAATTCAAAATTATTTCTTGGATAAAATTATCTGGCGTTGGAAAAATCAGCTCTTAATCTTTTAAGATTGTACTGCTTTCCGCAGATTTCAAAATTTTTCCTGAAAATATTATTTCATAACGATCGCTCGATGCGCCTCTGGCTTCAGAGGTAGATCGATACGAGTAGCTTACGACATTTTAAAACAAATATTAAAGTTAAGTGGAAATAGCATAGAGTTGAAGTTGCAATGGGTTCCAGCGCATGTCGGTTTACGGGGTAATGAGGAAGCTGATTTTTTATCTAAATTGGCAGAAAAGGAAGGAGTCGAGCTGAATTTCATACCAGATTACGTAGAATATGTGTCAAAATTCAAAATAAAAAGTTTTAATAACTGGAAAGAACATTTTAACATTAAGTCAGCAGACAAAGGAATATGGTACAAAACAATTCAAAATGAGCTTCTTCAAGTGCCCTGGTTTGACAACAGTAGGTTAAGTAGAAGTTATGTGAAGATAGCTGTAAGATTAAGGTCTGGACACTATCCATCGGCAAAGTTTGCATTTCTCATGAAGAAAGTAAGTTCTCCCAACTGCGACGCGTGCAATGTGTTGGAGGATGTACAGACACATCAAGCTACTACAATCTGTCAAATTTCTTTAATAGATTTTCAACTTTATCGCTGCAACATTAGGTGCAAGGTTGATTGGGTAAATCTGACAGTTTCGGGTAGCTTTACCTGCTGGCCTCTGTACATCATTTGCTGATGGATTGCGTCAAGAACCAAGAGGAAAGGAGAATTTTAATCAATGAGTTTAATTTAAAAATATCACAGGTCTGTAGGTTTAATTCAATCAATTTTAGCACAACCCAAGTCAGATGTGGCGAAAAGATTTAGCGAGTTGGTGTACCATATTGATTAAGATTCTCTCCTTTTAATTGAAGTTTAAAGCATTGTTTCGTAGGAGCTTGTAAGTCTGTATAAGGCATGATGGGGTTGACGTATCCATTGGGATAAAAACCCCAATTAAATCAAAAAAGATATAAAAAAAATATATCTCCTAATATAAGGATAATTTATGCGGCCTATCCAACTGTCCTTTCTTTGGTATTGTTCGTCGAATCGTTGAGCTTCTTAAGTTTTGAGTTGAGCTGCATGATTACTGACAAGTACGTGCACTGACTGGACAGGTCCACTCAATCTGTGTGGTTCTTTCTTCAAAAGACCATTTCAGACACCAATCTACATGGTCTTCACATGATCTGATCAAGATCATGTGAAGACTGGACATGTCTGGACTTTAAAAGAGACTGCGACCTCTGAGTTTTTTTTCCCAGAGTAGTCAGATAGGAAACGCCGGTCTCATCTAGTTTTTAAAAATATGATTGACGTGTAAAAGTGTTTGTACAAAACTACTTACAAAATGAAATCATTTATCATTTAATATATGAGTGATGAATAGCATTGTAAGCCCATCGAACTATTTCTGTGTTTGAAGTAAATATTATAGGTAGGCATCTGTAATCGTTGCTACTGTAAATACTTATATAACATAATCAGCCTATAATGTTCCCACTGCTGGGACACAGGCCTCCTCTCGGTGAGAGGGAGCGGGCCGTAATCCACCACCCAGGCCGGGTTGGTAGATGTCACATGTCGTCGAATTTTTGCTTCTAGGACATGCCGGTTTTCTCACGATGTTTTCCTTCACCGTTTTGAGAGCAGTGGTGATGAAATAATTTACACAAACTAAATCGCCTGTCTGGGTTCGAACCTACGACCTAAAACTCGTAAGTCGCGTCCGATACCACTGGGCCACCACTGCTCTGCTGTAAATACTTACTTGCCAATAATGATCATTATCATTATGACAAGCGGTTTACTAATGATAAGCATAAAATATATTATCATAATTTACATTGGCATAACGAAATTCAGCATAATGATCATTACGCATAATATTATTAGGCATAAATGTTTTGCCATAATGCTTGTTGCCATGAGTACTGCTAGCATAATAAAATTGGAGCATAATTTTATAAAGCATAATGTTAAAAACGCATTCTAACCCAAACCACAACACCAACAATAGAATAAAGTACAAAAAAAAACAAATCTTTTCTCTCCATTGTAATCTTCGTTTAGTTTAGATTAATTTAATAATTAAGTTTAAACAATAAAATGTTTAATGATTTAGATAGAAAGCCAATTTTGGGCTTAAAGACATCTTCAATGCAGTTACCGAATTTAGGCATAACAACAAACACTTGTATTTCTATAATATCAAGGCTGCTGCGTGTCTATTTCCATACATATTCGTGCAGTTTGTGCCATTTATATTTATCTACAGTAATAATAAAGCTAAAGAGTTTGTTTGTTTGTTCCAACGAGGTAATCTCTATAACAACCGGTCGGAATTAAAAAAAATGTTTTTGCATTTGATGGCCTGATTCTTGAGTTAGGCTGAAGGCCAACATCACGCAACGCCATCACCACCCACCACCACCATACCACCACCATTTAGAGCATTTGTACCATCATTTAGAGAATTTATTTCGGAAGGTTTATGTGTATAAAACAATAATTTATACAAATAATAATAAACTTAGAAATAAAATAAATAGTAGCCAGCGGTATCGGGAACAGAACAGGGTCAGGGCTCCAGAGAGACGAACCTCCTAACAATGCGAGCCGTGTCCGGAAGTACCGCTTTCTGAATCAAGCCCTTGATCCATACTTACCTGGCATAGGGGATACCGTGATCACTAAGGCCGTTCCCCCAGGGCGAGGCCTTCCCATTGCACTGCGGTTGGGTTGACCCCTGCGATTATCCCTAATGTGGATAACTCGGATGCGTTACTTTTGATAGTGGGGACTGCGTACGCGCCGTCCCCTCAATATAAAGGGCCTGCGGGCGGAGAGCAATGGGTAGCTCACCGTCCGATCAGGACCAGGCCCGTGCCGGACGGCGCGTAAGTGTTCCACGCGCGCCTCAAAGAGTTGTCAGCATAATCTGAGGGGCCCCTTCGGGCCGAAGCCTGCCGGGTCAGCGGGATTGTCCGAAAGGATTACCGCTACCCCGGAACATAAAGGGCAAAGGAAGGAACATGGGTGGGTTTTAGTCAGTAAGAGTCTGACACTCCCTTCCGCTCCACCCAGAGCGGGTCATTTGATGATTTTCCATCCGGAAAAAAAAAGCCCTTGATCCAGCTGCCCTACGGCTACGAGAGCCTCCTCATGTTTTGGTCGAAACTCTTGGCTATTAATCCATTGGCTGTCACGATTATCGGCACAATGATCGCTGAGTCCATAACCCACATGTCAACAATCTCGTGAATAAAAAATAAAAAATAGAAATATCGATATTTACTCAAGTCATAAAAACAGTGCGAAGCAGGGGCAAGTCGCTAGTATTAGATAATCGATCATTGGATCATTGGCATTTGCAGAACCTTGTACAATTCTGCATGGAATTATACCTATTACCTCAGATGGCCAATTCTCGTAAATAAAAATATTCAAAATCTAGACGCAATCTCATCTCAGCGACAATCAATGTCAAAAACTTGTCAAAAATGTAGGGAAATTAGAGGTATTTTTGACAGATTGAGACTGAGATCAGACTGTGAACGTTCTTAAAAGTACGAGAATTGCCCCACAGATTACGAAAAAAACATTGAATACAATAAAGATTTAATTATAGAAAGATTTAATTATTATAATTAGTTCAAAAAAGAATAAAGAGTATTTTATCCCATTTACCTACTATCAATAAAATTCTTATCTAATCTAACTCAGTGCCATCCAGGCAGCAGCAAAGGGTTACCTCTCCCTTGTCTACACAACTCTATCTTTTGCTAGTCAGACGAAATGGCGGGACGAGCGTAAGCTCGTCCCGCCATTTTCCCCATGGCTCGGATGTCGTCGTGCGATTATTGGGACCCAATCGGTGTTTCTTTTACATTGACAGTTAGCTACTGATGGTAGCCAGTATACTTTTAACTGTTAGTATAATAATCGCCACTGATATAGATTCTTGGGACCTTAAAACTAGAGATAGATAGGGTTTTCTAAGCATTGCTGTATGCCAAAACTGGTTGTAGGTAGGTAATTGGGTTCGGCCATAGCATAATCACCCTATAACGTTTCTACTGCTGGGACACAGGCCTCCACTCAACGAGAGTGAGTGGGCCGTAATCCATCACGCGGGCCCAGTGCGGATTGGTAGAGGTCACTGGTCTTCGAATTTTTGATTCTAGGACATGCCGGTTTCCTCACGATGTTTTCCTTCACCGTTTTGAGAGCAGTGGTGATGAAATAATTTACACAAAGTAAAGCGCCTGTCTGGGTTCGAACCTATGACCTACAACTCGTCAGTCGTAGTTTTTTTTTTACGTTGCCCCACGCTAGGAATTACTCCTGTATCGTGGGTGCGTTTACAAACATTTAAACTTGCATACACAAATAGCCAGACCCGGAACAACTACCTGTAGGCAATATAAATATTTGTTCCGTGCGGGAATCGAACCCACGACACGCAGCGCAGCCGTCGATTGCTCAGCCACTGCGCCAACCGTGTCGTCAAATCCTGTCTTCTTCTTGTCTCAAGTTATCTTCTTAAGCATCATTCATTTAAATTTATCGTACCTACCTCTCAATTCCTCATCAGTTACTTTGAATGTTTGTTTACTAAAGCAGTAACTTGCGAATAACCGCCGGTAACATGTTAACGACTGGTTAAACCGGTCGGTGTGCTGTGTAACCGACAAGATTATATAACAGATAATATTGTCGACACGAGTTAAGGTCACACACAGTTAACGATGCGCTAATGCTATACTAAGTAACTTTGGAAGCGATGTGGATAGATCCCAGTTTCTATGATTCTGTATCCTAGGTGCCTTCTTTCTGATATCTATGGTGGGTACGTTTACCATGCTTGCAAAATGCGTATTAGCAATGTAGATTGTAGACCACATGGTCATTCGTATTTGAAAAAATTTTTTTTTTTTTTTTGTTTATAAATTGTCTACATAAATCACACCTGTAATCCTCGAAGGCTTGCGTATTTCGCCAGTTATGTTTAAGTCCTATGCAATAGGGGGCGAGCCTACTTTCATGAACCGTGCACAAACCCAGGATGCTAC
The DNA here is from genome assembly GCA_911387795.2 of Apamea monoglypha. Classification (NCBI taxonomy): domain Eukaryota; kingdom Metazoa; phylum Arthropoda; class Insecta; order Lepidoptera; family Noctuidae; genus Apamea; species Apamea monoglypha. Next base: position 5,241,422 of record OU426931.1, read on the forward strand.
TGTGAATGAAATTCCAGATGGAACAATCTACATAATACCACTTTGCCCGACGCGGGTATTGGACCCAGGACTTGGAATTGTCTAGAGACACCGATGTGTAAAATGCGTGGGTCCATTTTTCCTTAAGGAGTTCTACTTATTTGATACTGCTTCATTTGCTTCTCAAACCCTTTTTACAATTATTATAGAAAGTATTATCAAACGATAATAATCTACTAATACGAGTATGAACATAAGCTTGTAACAGACTAAATTCCACGAATCGGCACCAAACAGATAGGTACCGAAGACCGGCTCCATACATCGAGCGAAAACAATCGCACACACAATCGTCCTTTTCTTCTGAGAAAATCACCTGTCATGTAGTGACAGGTTTTTGAACTTTGGTACACTTATGATAAAGATAGTAATTTTGAACGACCAAAAAATAAAAAATAAAATATTCTAGGTATAATATTTTTTTCAAAGCGATAAAACAGCCCATGAAACTTTCACTGTCACTTTGGCATCACCATTATTTAAGGATTTAACGAGTTGAATGCAACCATGCACTTGCAGACGCAAAATTACATCAATGTTTACGTTGTCAAGTATTATATTATTTTAATTATTGTGAATGTGAGGACATGTGGGTGATTTTTTCATTTGTTTTTCTTTTCAGTTAGTTTTAATGATGGTCTGGCAGTTCGAGTACTTTATGTGGCCTACCCAAATGTCATTTTTGTGGTGTTGTTCGTCGAGTCGTTGAGCTCCTTAAGTTCTGAGTTGAGCTACACGATTACTGACAAACGCTTGCACTGACAGGCCCACTTATATCTGTTTTGTCAAATTGGTCTGTCCTCAAAAAAGTCCACATGTGTTGTCTAAGATTATTATTTTATGTCTAGACTTTAAAAGAGACTGTGACCTCTGAGTTTGTTTCGGCGTTCCTTCACAGAGTACTTCGGATAGGATACGCCGACCTCATCTACTTATTAAAATATGATAATATGATTGACGTGATGACGTGTAAAAATGTTTGTATAAACTTACTAACGGAAATAAAAACAGGGGGTCTACTACGAAATGCAAAGTGCGAATGATCAGATAGGACCGACACATGGCCGAACCGAATATTATTGAAAAATGCGAAAAAAGTTCGGATCGGCTCAGCTGGGTCGGGACCATAGTCAATATTCGAAAGAGTGTAGGAGTGTAGTATCGGGACCGACCGAACCAAATAGTAACTTCGTAGCAGGAAACGGCCGAACATTCGACCGATACCACTTCGTAGTAGACTCCCAGTTATCAATTAACAAACTGACTTTAATGGTGTTAATAATCTGGACGGATAAATTAACAAGTTTATTTGCGATAATGTTTATTGAACATTAAAATTGGCTTGAAACTACCTACATCCATGTGTAATTAGGAGCTATTTATATTTGCATGGTTAAAAGTTACAGCAATTACAGCAGTGCGTGTCTACATGTGAAAACTGACAATAAATACATAGGTCTAGATAATCATTAAATTTAAAATAGCTGCCCTCTACTGCTTCACATTTCAAATGTTTGTGTGTGTAACAGATGAGTTTCGTATTATGTTATTAGCATATACCTGTCCTAATTATTAAATTACGTATTTGCCTTGCTTTGTGCTACTTCGGCTTCATATTTGTTTAGGTTCGAAGGAAAAGGACATCATAAAAGAAAACTGAATTTTCCACTAAACTTGTATATTAACGCCATCTATGTTTAATATAGGAAAACACACTGTGTATGCAGTTCTCTATTGTTCATATCAGATGGCGCTAGTGGTTAGATTCGAACGATAGTTTTCATTCTTGACCTAATGCGATAGGTATGTAAAGTAGGTATATTCCATGAAAGGGTAGGCAGCAGTATTAGTAACCACCCTTTTCTCCATTTAGTATTGAATGCTGATCTTGAATTTTGAGTTTGATGACCGATAAATGCCAATATCCTGTCGTGTCCTGAAAAACGACGGCTTCTCCACTCTTCCTAAAAAATTCTTTGTCGGGAACCGCACGGAACTCCGAATATGGTTAGAGGCAGGCGCGGATCCGGCTCTCAAAAAAGGTTGTGGTCACAGCCACCCGAAAATCGGCCAAGTGCGAGTCGGAGTATGAACTCGCTTATGATCGATATAGTGCATTCCTACAAAGGAGATGTTTACAAAATATATGACTCCGTAACCAGGATTTGGTACAGTGTATAGTCACGTCCCACTTCGGCAAAGCCGAGGGGCAAACACTAGTAGGTAAATTAATTAACCTGTAAAATGTTAGTTTGTTCGCTCACGAACATTACAGAAGTAAATGTGTGTTTTTTTGCACACCACAATGTGACATTTAGACTCTAAACTACTGAACCGATTTTGATAAAAAATTTAAGACTAAGTAACTACTTTGCTGCTTTCCGAATCACGGAACTCATTTTACAAGGAGCGACTGCCTATCTGACCTCCACCACCCATTTACTGGCTAATACGAAAGCCCTTGGTAAGACTGGTTGTCAGACTTTCGGGCTTATGACAACCCGTAACGACTGTCAAAAATCCACAAATGACAGCTGAACTTATTGGTTCAGCTGTCATATTTGTGGATTTTTGTGGATTTTTTTTTTTGGAAAGCACGTTTTGCTATTGCATAACGTGCTTTCCGAGGCACGGAGGAGGAGGCTCGGTAGGTAAAGATGGTTACCCATCCACGGATCAACCGCGGCAACCTGATCGATCGACCCGTGTGGCTGTTATGACTTAAGTTAGACCTACTACTACGCCAACGAATGGTTCGCGTAATGATTTGAATTATTTAAACTTCCTGAGATCTAACATCGAAACTTTGGTTTGTTAAAACATTTCCCAAAGTACTTGTATGTTACTTTACATGTTATTTTGTCTTACAACTTAATTATCTGCCAATAAGTATTATTAAAGCCTGTTCAGGTAAACTTTCAGTCATTAGTTGTTGTTCAAGAATGTTTTGAATACATGTTCACGAGACAATGTATGGAAGTTGTTAACTATGTATACATTATAATAAGTTAATATGAAAGTATGCGAAGCAGGTATTGTAGAAAGATTTCGCTATATTGTGTGAAAAATACATCGGTGCTCTATGTTTTGCCAAATTTTCTATAATCTGCACATCCTAAGAGAAATTTCACTGTGTCGTGTAGGTAATTCAGTGCATCTTTTTCTTTCTATTTCATTATGAAAAGGACATACTTAGTTTAGTCCTGTCAAATTAAGATAATCCATAAAAATATACACATGTTTAAAAACATGGCTACTAAAAATATGTCAATTTACGTCAGGCGCTGATTAATTTGACAGTACTAAACTAATATTTATCTTCTGTTCTTTTCTTAACGAAATAGAAAGAAAAAGATGCACTGAACTCAAATTTAGTTTAATTTGTGAACAAGGGAATCGGCGCCATTGTGTGAAACAAAGGTACGCTATGTTTTGCCAATAATGATTTTCTATAATCTTCCAATCCCAAGAGTTTGAATGCGTCGTGTAATTGTTGAAAGTTTATGGAAAAAATAATCAGACAATAATTAACTAAAAAAAACATTCAATTTTAATTTTTAACCTTATTCACTAACATAAAAATCCAAACCGTAACAGGTCATTACAGTTCCTCCCTTGCTTCATCATCAACGACCCCATCGACGGCCATTTTGGAATACTTCTCCAAGAAGTCTTCCCAGAACTGCTTCTTCTCTCCAAGAGGGTTGGTCTTCATTTTGAGTTGCTTCGTGATGTGGAGGTAGTCGGTGTCGGTGTGAGAGTCTTTGCTTATTGGCTTCCAGGTGACGCTCTTTAGAACTTGGTCATTTGTTGATGGTGTCGGGTTCCTGAAATTAAATTTGGCTGATAAAATAGTCGGTACAGAGTAAAGTGGAATGAGGGATGTCTCTGCTTTGTAACTGTACTTTTAAAGGAGCGGTTGTCAGTCAATTCACTTATGATTTCAGTATTTTAATAAACTTATCTGCGCGGTTTAATCAAAAATGGAAACTGGTAAAGGTTGTGTTTTGATCAGTTTTGTAAGAGACAGTTATTGACGTGTAGCGATAACGTAAAGGTATTTATTTAAATATAGTACGTTACATTTTGAGTATCTAACTTTGTTGTAGTTTTAAAACAACTAGGATCGTTGCCTGCAAACCAATTGCTTTCAACGTTACACTGTCGATAAATAACAAAAACAGATATAATAAACCTAAAACACATTTAAAAATACCTCGTTTTAGCAAAGTTGCTCCACAGGCGGACCATCTTCTTCATCACTTTCACCTCATTCTGTTCACTTGGCAGGCTCAGAATCTGATCATAACTCTTTTTGATACGAGAACATACTTGCAAGTAACACAATTCATCACCGACGGTGGCTCCATGGTGACCCATACTCGTCCGTGCCCTGGACATCATTAACTGGCTGTTCTCATTCCACTGCCCTCTGAAGTCAAAGACATAGTAAAACACGTCAGATGACAGATCTCCCGCTAGTTTATGAGCAGCTAAATCTAAAGCATAGTTCTGTAAGACATCCGCCATGTAAACAGCATACTCCAGAATATTTCCGTAATGAAGTGATTTATCCTCCAAATAAAAGTTCACAATATCTTTCGCGGCTTCCTTGTATTTAGAACTTTCACGTACGAATCTAAAGTTGGTCCTTATCGGAAGCTTTACTATGTTATTTTCAATGGCATTAGTCACGAGGATTGGTTCAAATATTAATTGAGATACTGTGTCTAGACCCTCTCGAGAATTGAAACCAATTATAACGGGAACGTCATTAACTACTTTCCCGTTTTCCGGTAATGTTGTAAGAACTGCGTCTTCGGTATCGTCTTCAATAGATGGCGCGAAAGGAAACGAACTTATCTGATATTTGTCGATCGAGTCAGTATCTAAGGTATCAACTTCAGCGCGTAGAATTTTTTCGACATCCAACTTCTGTAGCTCTTCTAACAACTCCTTGCTATTAGCCGCTGTAATATTCAAGGCTCCTCCGAGTTTGAATGCCTTCTCTTTAAGATTTTTAGAGAAATACATGGCTTCCAAAGACGTTCCACTTTGAAGGATTGCACCGGAGAATAAGCTCTTGGCTTTTTCTGAATATAGTAGTATATCAGCCAGTGTAGCTCCACCACGGCTTCCCATCAGTGTTACTCTTTTGGGATCACCACCGAACTGTTCTATATTGTCCTTTATCCATTCCAGTCCTAATATAAAGTCTCTCAATCCATTATTGCCTTTGATTACACCATCTTCAGTGGTCAAGTATCCGAGAATGGCAAGTCGATGGCTGATGGTGACGACAATGACACCTTCTTCAACCAAGAAGTCAGGAGAATAAGTGTCAGTGCCATTGAACCAAGTTCTGAACTGATCATTGTAGTCAAATACAATGACGGGGGCATTGCCTTTGACATCGGGTGTGAAGACGCTCACGTAGAGGCAGTCTTCGGAGCCAGATATACCAAAAGGCTCGTTATTCCTCATACCGGAGCTGAACTGCATGCATGTTGGTTTGTTCTCAAAAGCTTCCAGGTTGCCATTCCAACCATTGTGCGGTTTTGGGGGCTGAAATAATAAAACAATGAATAAATGGGAATCAATCAGGCATATTATCTCCGGGTGCTCTCGTCTAGCTAACGGAGAGTACTTGCATAGACACAACCTTGTAGCTAGGATAATACATCAGCAACTTGCTCTGAAATACAACCTTGTGGAATCGGAGGTGCCGTACTACAGGTATGTGCCCGACCCAGTTCTCGAAAATGGAAATATCACATTGTACTGGGATCGATCCATCATCACTGACAGGACTATTGTTGCCAATAAGCCTGATATAGTGGTGGTGGATCGATCAGAGCGGCGTGCAATGATTGTTGACATAACCGTCCCGCATGATGAGAACCTCGTGAAAGCCGAGAAAGATAAACAAATCAAGTATCTTGACTTGGCTCGCGAGGTTGTCGACATGTGGCATGTGGACTCAGCAATCATTGTGCCGATAGTCGTGACAGCCAATGGCTTAATAGCCAAGAGCCTCGACCAACACCTGAGGAGGCTCTCGTTGGGCAGCTGGATCAAGGGCTTGATTCAGAAAGCGGTACTTCTGGACACGGCTCGCATTGTCAGGAGGTTCCTCTCTCTGGAGCCCTGACCGCCGGTAGCTTGGACCCTGTTCCCGATACCGGTGGGCTACTATTTTTTATATTTTTAAATGTTTTTTTTTATCTTTTTGTTTATAAAAATATTTAAAAATGTAATTTGTAGGTATTTAAATGAAATAAAGGAAACAGAGTTTTCATATTAGTGAGATTAAGGGCTGATTTTTCCATTGCCAGATAACTTTTATTCGAGGAATAAAACTGACGTTTGACAGTTTTTGTATGAAATAACTGTCAAAATTTCAAAATTATTCCTCGAATAAAGTTATCAGACGATTGAAAAATCAGCCCTAAGATATATTGTAATTTCTACACTGACACAAATATTTAGTTTAAGTTTTAATTGATTTGATTATAACTTTAAATAATTTTGCAAGATATAAAAGAAACCTTTCCATTAATTAAAACCAACTCACAAAATCGTTACCCACCGCTGAAAACAATTAAATCCATTTCCCTTGAATACACCCTGAAGCTTTTTCTTTTTTACTTTTTAACTATAAATCTTATAGTCGTTCAAATATTTAAGTGTTTTCACAGGTTCGGTTGCCAAAAATACTTTGCCCTTTACCCTTACGGGGTTTGCCCTTACCTGAAATCTTAATTGTTCGGTGGGTGTTTCCGCGAAAGGTATTCCTTTAAATGTATAAAAATCCTGCTTTTTAAGTATCGTTTTTTCTACTTTACCCACAACAACACCTTGTTTTAAACTAATTTCTACTGTCTCGTCACAGAAACACTGATTAATTATAAAAAATGTTAAAAAAACTGTTAACGTTTTCATTTTTGTTGATTGATTTTAATATTTTTTATCGATTTATTATTATGAGTATTGAATTAACACATTGTGTTTGATAGCGACTAGTTTACTAAGGCTACAGATAACAAAAGGAGTACGTGTTCTTTGTATTATCTTTTGTTGATAATTAGTTATCCAAAACTCATTATCTGGATTTTACTTATATTCGGTTTAACCGATTATTTGGGAACTATCTTCGATTATTGACGGCTGAGTTCTAAGCCGGGTATAACATAACACATTTCATAACATCACGCCTGTAATCCCCGACGGGTTAGACAGAGGTGTACCTACTAGTACACCCACATTTCGTCAGTTTTGTTTTTTTTTTCACTAACCCAGACTCTGGGCTGCTGCTGAGAAATTCCAGGTGGGAAAACCCAATAACCTTTTGCCCAACCCGGGAATCGAACCCAGGGAATCATTATCAGTAGTAACGCTTGCGACTACAAGCCCAAGGAACCCTGTATAATATTATCATATTTTCGATTAACGGTCGTGATTCCCTCACAAAGGCAAACTTAGTCTTAGTCATCGTAAAAAACCTTTAGTAATAGCATAATTCATGTTTTCTGTTTATTGCTTCTGGCACCATTTAAAACCTTACTCACAATGTGAAAATAGCGTTGTTGAATATCGAAGGGAAAGTCTTTATAATGGTGCACTATCATGAGATACTACTGGCAACAAAATAATGGATAATACTAGATATATAAATCTAGGTCGCTAGAAAAATCTTTCAACCATCATTGAAAATAGATACACAGACATAGTAATTGTCCTTATAAGTAGCTTCTGCCTGCGGCCTCTCCCGCATATATGGCGGAAATTATCCCACGGGAACGTGCTACCGGGAAAACAAGTCTTTCCCCAAGATGCCATCTATCTCCTTGTCGATTTTATCGGAACCCGTTTAGGTTTAGGCGTGAAAAGGTAACACAGACAGAGTTACTTTCGAATTAATGATATTTTATTGTAAGGTTTTTCCCAAAGAATAGATTATAAACATTGGGCCAAATCTAAATTCTGACGATTCTGGTATCTGCTTGTAAAAGCGATGCTTTATCGTGCTGTTTTTTTTAAAAATAAAAATGCTAAACTACACATAAAATAATTTATTTTCAACATTATTTACAAACATAAAATCCAATTTCACTAATAAACTATAGTTCATCTTTGACATCCTTGACAACCCCATTGACTGCCATAGCCTTGTACTTGGCGAGGAAGTCATCCCAGAACTTGATCCTGTCTTCGTGAAGGTTGTTCTTCATCTGCAGTTCGTCGCTGATGACGAGGCACTCCTTGTTTTCTTTGGTAGCTGGGGTCCAGATGAAGTCACTGCCTTCAGGCGTAGGATTGCTGAGAACAGAGGAAAAATTATATTAGTTGCATTTTTTTTAATAGGAGGTTTACACTGACTAGCGAGGGGGATGGAACATAATAATTTAATGCTGCCTGTCTTCTGGGCACGTTTCCGTATGACAGCAATGCGGATGAGTATTTCGATGCCTAAGTGTCCTTTTGTTTTTATTTGTATAGTTAGTCATTTAATTTAGTACCTAGTGTTAATATTTAGTTATCTGTACATACAATAAAGTTAAGAGACTACGTACGCTTTGAGAATTATAATGTAATTAACTTGTGGATGACCTAAAGTACTAGCTAAAAGTAACTTATTGTAAAATTTTACAGTGATTATACTAGTAAGTTTACAATGTTTCAATGTAGCAAACATTACTCGTTCCATTAATTTGAACATATGATTTTCTAGTGGCGAAATCTGGGTTTTACTCTATGTACACCTCTGCCTATCTTCGATGATACAGGCGTGTTATTATGTGTGTTATCTATTATACAAATATTACTTTTTTGCATAATATAATTCAGATTTACGTGAGGTAGACGAAAATACACTCTCTAATTGATTTATTAAAGCAATCCCCTGAGTTTCTTTTTAAACTTACCCAGATTTGGCGAAGTTTGTCCATAACTTAACCATGTTTCTAATAACTTTCAGCTCTTCAGCGTCTTCATCTTGCAAAACTTTTTTATAAAGCTTGTTAATTGGTTTGCAAACAAAAAGATAGCACAGTTCATCTCCAAGCGCCGCCCCCCATGTTCCCTCCATCGTCAACGCACTATCTACAATTTGGTTCTTCCTCATATTAAGTTCTCCGCTATAGTCAAACGTGTAGTAATACACAGACGAACTAGACTCGTTGACATACTTCCTCACTGCATAATCTAAAGGATAAAAACTCAACACATCTGCAGTATAAGTCAGATATTCTCCAGGTTTGCTTATCTTCACATAACTTTCATCGAAATAGAATTTTTTCACTTCGTCGATAGCATGAAAGTAGATATTCGAGTTCAATTCGAAATGGAAATCAGCTCTCACAGGGATCACCAAGAGGAAATCTCGATCAGCGAATGTGAGGTATTGAGGTTTACGAAGATAACGTTCATTGATTTCGATACTTTCTCTAGAATTGTAACCGATCATGATGGGTATATCTATGTCAATCGGGCCTTCGTCAGGTAGACGGGTGATGATTGCATCAGGGTGATCTGGTTCAACAACAGGTCCAAAGGGTACAGTTGCTAACTGTATTCTTCTACCTTCGTCGGCATCCACTGAAATTGAATCATGTGTAACGATGTCTATTGAAGATAAATATGATAATTCAGCGAGTAAATTGGAGCTGGTTACGGCAGATTTTTCGAGTACTTTGGCAAATGCGGTCGCCTTTTCTTTTGGGTTTAACGGCATATACACAGGATTCCACGCAGTTCCACTTTGTAGTATTGCTTTACTGAAAAGTCCTTTAGCCTTGGGTGAATTGATCAAAAGATCTACAAGGGCTGCTCCTCCATCGACTCCCATTAACGTGACCCTATAGGGGTCTCCACCAAACTTATGCACGTTTTGTTGCAGCCATTTTAGAGCTAAAATAACATCTCTAATTCCATTATTTCCTGGTAGTTTTTCATCGTCGAAAGCTAAAAAGCCTATGGAGCCGACTCTGTGATTGATTGTGAGGAGAACCACATCTTCTTTTACTATGAAGTCTGGACCAAAGTCTCGGGATGAGTTGTGTGTTACTTTGAAATGTTCATTGTATAGGAAGACTATGACTGGCATGCTAAGTTCCTCATTGCTTGGTAGTTTTGGAGTGTATACGCTTAGGGTTAGGCAATCATCTTGCCCACTGAATCCATATTTTTTTAAAGGTCTAACTGGGAGATTCATTTGAGAGCATGGTTTTTTTTCTTTTTTGGCTTCTAGAACGTCAGTCCATCCTTCGTGTGGTTGAGGAGCCTGGAATATAGAAACAAAATTGCTGATTAATGTCTAATTATTTGTTTTAGAGAGCAAGTTATAGGCCGTGGGTACAAACCCAACCAGGCGCTTTACTTTGTATAAATAATTTGATCACCACTGCTCTCAAAACGGTGAAGGAAAACATCTGGAAGAAACCGGCATGTCCTAGAACCAAAAATTCGAAGACATGTGACATCTACCACGCAAGCCCAGTGCGGGGCTTGCGTGGTAGATGTCACATGAGAAGAGAAGAGACCTGTGTCCCAGCAGTTGGAACACTATTCAAGATTGATTATGCTATTTGTTCTATCAAATCCACTATACTATGGAGTCATTAAAAATGGGAGAGAATTCAGACTTTCTACTGCCTTTTGTAAGTATATTGTTTACTTTACGGTAGAATCCTATGGTAGAAACTATGAGAATGAGCTAAGTTTTGATGTCAATATTGGAAAATAAAATAGTGAGAGAGTACCCCGGCGGGGCGACGTCAGTGAATACTATTATAACTTCGTAGATCTGGACCCAACTTTTAATATATACGAGCATAGTCGGATAGATGCAGATACGGTGTTGTTAATATTATACTTTGTTATTTTATATTCATCTAATGTTACAACTTCTGTCTTAATGCAGGAACTGTTAGTATCGTAATGTTATTCGCATTTGTATTGAACAAAAACTACAACTTATGAACAGTCTGTTATATGTATGTAGGTGTCTATAAGAATTCAGGAGCAGTCTACTGCTGAATATCTCTAATATCTAATTAAATATTATTATTTGTTTAGTTTTATTAAGTGAATTGTTTATGATTTTATGTTTTTTTTGTCTCCTTTACTCTTTCACACGCTGTCTACATATCTCTATCTATTGTCCTATCGCAGGTATGCTGGAAGAGATTTCTTATGAAATAAGCATCACTTTGTACCTATTTTGCTGTTTTGTTTTTTCCTGTCTGTTTATAATGTGTGTACATAAATGGTAAAATAAATAAATAATTACAAGCCACTCCTCGCCAATCCTCGGCCAAACTCATTTAATTTTTATCAGCTGACTGAGCTGAGCTGGCTGAGCTGGCTTTTTTTGTGACATAAATATAACCTTTCAAAAAACAAACCTGACCTTAACCAGCACATAATAATATACTCAATTTAATGAAGTAAGTAAAGTAAAACTCACCAAGAACCTAAATTCACCAACCGGCGGTTTTCCATAAGGAATGCCCATAAAAGAGTAATATTTCTCATCTTTTAATATCGATTTAATTTCCACACCGGCCACTTTACCAAGACTAGTATCTACTATAACATCAGCATTTATTATTTTGATTAAAAACAGTCCAAAAACTACTAAACACGGTTTCATTCCTTCCATCTTGGTTATATTTTATTAATAATTTGTTTATTTAACTACACAATCACACATGTCGGTAGACCTGACGTGTCCTATAGATAAGTTGTTACTAATCTTGGGTTTAGCACTAAGTATTTATTATCTTGTGTACGATAAATAATATTATGGTGACTTAAGTACTTTGGCTCTTATCAGGTTTTGGTTGCTACTGGTAAATTTTTGTTCCAAAGATAGCGGTGGACTCCATTAATGAAATGAGGAAAAGTTTTTTGGAGGCTTTCAAATATCACCACTATTACTCAATGCTGATTGGCAATTTCAGTTCATTATAAGTCCTATTCATCCGTGCCTCGGAAAGTACGTTAAGCTGTTGGTCCCGGCTGTCATTCGTGGATCTTTGACAGTCGTTACGGGTCGTCAGAAGCCCGCAAGTCGGACAACCAGTCATACCAAGGTGTATAGTGTACCCAGTAATTGAGTTCTGGAGGTCAGATAGGCAGTCTCTCCACGTAAAACACTGGTATTCAGCTGCATCCGGTTAGACTGGAAGCTAGTCGACCCCAAAAATAGTTGGGAAAAGGCTAGGCAGATGATGAAATATTTTTATCAAAATGAATATAGGACTTATCAAAGTCCTATATTCATTTTGATAAAAATATTTATTATTTTCCTCCGCACATGACCCAATTATGAATGACATAACAACTGTTAGACGTTCGTACCTCCTACCTCGACCTCATGTACGTTTCGACTGGTCCTGATTACTCTTTACATGTCGCATGTAAACTAAAGAATGTAGCGTATTTTTCCTGCGAGAAATGTTCGAATCGACGTGAGAGTCAAAATGGCGGGTGTACCATAGCGAATTAAATTATACCAATTACCAAAAAAATCTACCTAAAATGTACTATTCAGTACCTAGGTCTAAAAAATCTGTACCTCTTTCACAACGAAATTATTTAGAAAGTAAGGTACACCCGCCATATTGACATCAAGATGGCGGGTGTACTATAATATTTTATTATTTAACCATTACTCATAAAATATAATTACACCAAAAAATTGTACCTAAAAAGTACCTCCATTAAAAGAAAACGTACACTTGAACAGTTGGATAGTTCCTGAGAAATAAAACAACCGTATCTCGTTTACTATGTTATTATTATAATTAATTATTGATCTAGGTGCATATTTTTATATATTCTAGGGATAATTGAAGAAAAAAAATGAAAAAAAAAAATGAAAAAAAAAAAAAAAAAAAATGCGTAGGTAATGAAAATTACGCGTCAAAATGATTAGATACCTCTTTATTTTTGTCCATACATAATGCAATTAGCGATAAGTGAATTCGGAGTTTTGATTATAAAATTATTAAGATCATCAAAACATTTCCATTCAGCATTACGACGACAATGAGCTCGATAGTGGCCAATATTGTGGATGTCTGTAACATCGCCGCCGGATGGTAAAAATTCAATTAATCCAAGAATTTCGTATTTTCTATTATTTAATGTTATTTCCATAGGTATGTCTTTAAGACAAATTACATCTGTTTGATTCAGCTCAAAAGCTATTGTATTACTTAGTTCGTAATTTAATGTTCGTATGCCATTGCAGTCATTACGTCTACATTGTACAATGTTATTATCTTCACATAACATAGACTCTGCCGATTGGTTGAGCATTGATATATTTGACATGTTAAAATTAAGTGGCAAAAAAGCAATTTTTCTTTCGAATTTAGTTTATTAGCTAACATCGATTTAGGTAAATACCTAGTCGCAAAGATTTTTATATACAATTTATAGACAACTTTTAGATAAAAAGACATGCCAAGATTGTTTACATTTAGTTAACTACCTAAACCGACGGAGTATAGTAACTATTAATAATTATTATCGTGCATATAATTCATAATTTAAAAATATCCTTTAAATATAAATGTCATCATCTGCCTAGCCTTTTCCCAACTATATTAGGGTCGGCTTCCAGTCTAACCTGATGCAGCTGAGCACCAGTATTTTACATGGAGCGACTGCCTGTCTGACCTCCAAAAACTAGTTATTGGAAAACACGTGTACATGTAGATACCCCCATGGTAAGACTGGTTGTCAGACTTCGGGCAATAAAATAAATAAAAATATAAATGCATAATTTAGCATTAGCATTATTGGCCTTATAATGTTCCCACTGCTGGGACTCAGGTCTCCTTTCTTGGAGAGGGAATAGGCCATAATCCACCGCGCGGGCCCATTGAGGATTGGTGGATGTCACATGTCTTCGAATTTATGATTCTAGGACATGCTCACGATGTTTTTCTTCACCGTTTTGAGAGCAGTGGTGATGAAATAAATTACACAAAGTAATGCGCCTGACACGGTTTGAATCCGCGACCTACAACTTGCAAGTCGGGGCAGTTACCACTGGGCTGCACTGCAATGTACATATAATATATGTAACTATATCAATAATATTATTATAATTAAGTATCGTGTTTAGTTTTACACAAAACACGGTTGTTTTATTTCTCAGGAACTATCCAACTGTTCAAGTGTACGTTTTCTTTTAATGGAGGTACTTTTTAGGTACAATTTTTTGGTGTAATTATATTTTATGAGTAATGGTTAAATAATAAAATATTATAGTACACCCGCCATCTTGATGTCAATATGGCGGGTATACCTTACTTTCTAAATAATTTCGTTGTGAAAGAGGTACAGATTTTTTAGACCTAGGTACTGAATAGTACATTTTAGGTAGATTTTTTTGGTAATTGGTATAATTTAATTCGCTATGGTACACCCGCCATTTTGACTCTCACGAATCGACCTGCCGCGAATCGCTAAACTTGATTTTTATGATGGAAAAGTACGAACCAAACGACAATAGCGAATGCGAGATGCCCGAAGTTTGCCTTCCAGGTTTGTCCAGTCCAGAAGAAATTGTACCATTGAAACGAAGAAGCAGATAAATCTTTTCCTCACGATATTTTCCTTCACTGTTTGGTTTTCGTTTGTGATATCTAAGAGCATAACTTTGAAAGTGCAGAATTTAAAACTGTCACGTTTACACTTGCCGCTGTTCGAACCTGCAACTGCAAGCTCAAGTATCGACTATTTAAACTTACGTGCTATGGTTCGACACATCGAAATCGAGTCTTAAAATTAATAATAGGTAACCGATGAGCTTCATCTTTCAGAGCCGGCTAAATTAAATGAATTCCCGCTCGCTGGAACACTGTGGACGGGCAACTTTATGAAAATTCTTTTTCTAATATCGTTATATTTTTTATCTTTTTTTCATAACGATCTTTTAGTATAATATTTCTGAGATGATCTTCGCTCCCTTCATTTCCGCTCCAATAAGTATTTGGGTGGATACTCAAAGGGCATGGAATCACCATGATCTTATGTTGAAAGCCAAAGAAATATTGATGAATAATACTAATTTCTGAAGCAACAGACGATGAAAATGACGTACCTTTTTCATTTACTTGAATATGGGTGACATCCGATGAAGATGTCGTCAAACTATAATGACAAAAGCATTTGTTAGTTTATTCTTCAACTAGCTTCTGCCCGCGACTTCGCCCGCTTGAAATTTCTCGTTAAAATAAAAAATCAAAAGTAATTTATTCAAATTAGGCTGAGAATCAGCACTTTTCGAACGTCAAAATTACAAAAGACAGTCCGCCCTTCATCACTTCCTAGTGCTTTCGCTGGAAAGAAGTGGCGCAACAAACGCCCCAGCAGCACAGCTGTCTGTTAACCCCATTCACCCCCGTCGCAACGCATCGCTTACTCACGCTATTACTTCGTTTTCTCTTATCGATCTTTCTTACTTTTTTATTTTTACTCGCGTCGCGTGTAGTTCTAGCGTGATGTTAAACTGTAGTCAAGAATTGGGCTATCAAATGCGAACATATTTTTTCAAATCCGACTGATAGTTTCAGAGATTAGCGCGTTCAAACAAACAAACTCTTTAGATTTGGTTACAATGGTGACTTCAAAAGTGGTGATGGGGAACTTGTGGCTAAGTAGTAACAGCCGCACGGGTCGATCGATCAGGTTAAGCTACGCTTGCCGCGGTTGGTCCGTGGATGGGTGACCATCTTCACATACCAAGACCACTCCGTGCCTCGGAAAGCACGTTAAGCCGTTGGTCCCGGCTGTCATTCGTGGATCTTTGACAGTCGTTACAACAGGTCGTCAGTAGCCCGAAAGTCTGACAACCAGTCTTACCAAGGGGTATCGTATTACCCAGTAACTGGGTTGTGGAGGTCAGATAGGCAGTCGCTCCATGTAAAATACTGGTATTCAGCTGCATCCGGTTAGACTGGAAGCCCACCCCAACATAGTTGGGAAAAGGCTAGGCAGATGAGATGATGGGGAACTTTGTTCAAATGATAACATACAGCGACCATGAAAACGAAACAGCCAGCCTATTCTGTAAAAATCTCATCGTGAAAACTCAGGTAAAAAAAAAACGAAATGGGGTATCAAAGTGAGCCGGCATGAAAACTCTGGTGGCTGTCATTCCACCCGACGCTATAGGGTACTATTGACACTTCACTTTTCCTACGTTTTCACGGTGAGATTTTTACAGAATAGATCGGTTGATCCAAATGGATACCATAGCGTAATATAAGCCGGAGATAACAACGACATAACGGGACGACCCTTGAACTGTATCAGAATTGACTTTAATGTAAGGTTAATCCCTGTGGTTAATCCAGATGACTGCTGTGGATAAAAAATGAATTCTTGTAAGCATGTCTTTGAAATGAAATGATTTTAGCAACGAAGTTCTTTTATGGAGCTTGTGGTAGGAGTAAAATGGGAGAATCGTCACGTAATGAAAAAGCGTTATGCGTGCGACTTTTCATTTATGTAATAGAAAGAGAGAGAGACAGAAAGAGAGACAGAGAGAGAGAGAGTGAGAGAGTGATAGTTTTCATGGTTTCCGAGAGCACTGAAGCCGATAGTGAGATCAAAATGAAAATCCAGGACGGCGGCTGCAAAAACTTTCAAATTTTTCGTCATGGGTGTCGTTTCCATGGTTTTGGAAGGTGCTGAATATTCTGGACAAAATGAAAATTCAAGACGCAAATGGCTGCAAAAATGTACAAATTTTCGTCATTTTGAAATTCTCGCAGCCGCCATCGTGGATTTTTTTTTTAAACTTCGTTCCTGCCGGGGTCCTCCGCCACCCCAAGTTTTTTTATTCTGTAAGTAGGATATCGGAATTACTTTTACACGTCATAGTATAAAAAAATGTAGGTACCTACAGCTCAATTATTGTAAATGCAAAACGCAAAAAAGTATCTACTTAAGTAATTGATTCCTCCTCGTTTCTTACACCCGATAAAAACCAAAGTACATTGCCTTTCCCGGTCTTATTTAAAGCAAGTAGTTCCAGGAACGGTATTGAGTCACGTTCAGCACTATCGGGTTAAGGCATCGTAAAACAACTTAAGTGTTGGCTGGTTCAACTACTTTTCTACCTGAATATGTAATGAGGTTAGTTAACTGTTACGAGTAATATGGAAGTGTGTTCTGAAATAACTATCAGTTTGTAAAGTTCGTGGTTAACGCTAAGCAGAAAATTAAAGAATTCTTAATAAATATAAATTCTTTAAATTTTATTGTAATTACAGAAACAATTAAAAAGCCGCTGTGTCTCGCGTGAATCCGTGAATAATCAGCCTATATTATTCCCACTATTGGGACACAGGCTCCTCTCTGTGAGAGGGAGTGGGCCATAATTCACCACATGGCCCAGTGCGAGTTGGTGGATGTCAAATGTCTTCGGATTTTTTATTTTAAATTAAATTCACAAAGTAAAGTGCCTGTCTGGGTTCGAACTCACGACCTACAACTCGTAAGTCGGAGCCGATACCACTGGGCCAGCACTGCTCCCACAGTTCGCATACGAAGGGTTAATACCATCGGCGGCGATCTCTCGCGTCCGGCACTGGTCCAGGCTATGGTACGGAGCGAGAGTGCATGGGAAGCCGTCACCTCCTTCTGCGAAGCAGTAATGCTCGCAAAGAAGGAGGCGGAGCGCGTGAGGGAGAGGCAATCTCTGCGCCCTCACGCTCCTAGTCGCCGCAGGAGACACCCTGGACGCCGGGAGTCACCCGACTCCCGGCCAGGCTTGCGGGCGGCGAGCAATGGGCAGCTCACCGTCCAGAAAGGACCAGGCCCGGGTCGACGGCGCGTTGTGTTCCACGTGCGCCTCAAAGAGATGTCAGCACGAACTGACAGGGTCCGCTAGGGCCGATGCCTGCCAGGGCCGCGGGTTGTTCGAAAGAGATACCGTGGCCCCTGGCATAGGCAACTGAAGGAACACGGGTGGGTTTTAGTCAGTAAAAGTCTGACACGCCCTCCCGCTCCGCCCAGAGCGGGAGAAGTCATATGATGATTTCCAACCCAGAAAAAAAAGGGTTTATAACTTAACATCACGCCTGTATTCCCCGAAGGGTTAGGCAGAGGTGTATCTGCAGTAGGTTCTCTATTGTGTTACCTAACCTTTTTATCCATGATTATGGATTTTTTTTTGTCCTAATCATCATTTGTCCGAATGATAACTTGCCCGAACTTAATGTCTCATAATTTCACATTCCATAAAATTGAAATCCCTAAATACAATATGCCCTAAATTTGTTTGTTTGTTTGTTATTTGTTTGTTTGTTTGTTGTTTATTTGTTTGTTAATTTGTTTGTTTGTTTGTTTGTTGTGTGTTTTGTGGTTTGTTTGTTGTTTGTATATTAATACAAAATACTTAAAATCATTTTCAATAAAAGTTATAAGTCCTAAAATCAAATTACTTAATGTTTATTTATCTTTATTAGTTTATATCTTAATGTTTAATTAAAATACACACGAGGTTGTTGCCATGTGGAATCTGAGCTCGGCTGTCATTGTGCCGATTGTATCGGCCAATGGCCGAAAGCCTCGATCAACATCTATCGAGACTCTCGTTAGGCGGTTGGATCAAGGGCCTGATTCAAAAGGCAGTACTCCGCGATACGGCTCGCATTGTGAGGAGGACCCTGCTCCCGACATCGGTGGATCACTATTTTTTATATTTTTAAGGTCAAGTACACAAATTATGCATTAGCTGCAGTATCAATGCAATGCAATAGCAATGGCAGTGCAATGCGATAGCAATGGCAATGCAATGCGATAGCAATGGCAATGCAATGCGGTAGCAATGCCAATGCAATGCGATAGCAATGGCAATGCAATGCGATAGCAATGGCAATGAAATGCGATAGCAACGGCAAGGCAATGCGATAGCTATGGCAATGCTTGCGATAGCAATGGCAATGCAATGCGATAGCAACGGCAATGCAATTCGATAGCAATGGCAATGCAATGCGATAGCAATGCCATAGTAAGGCGGTAGCATTGCCAGAGCAATGCAATAGCAAATGCAATGCAATACTCACAAAGTGTACTTAATGCTGCTCATAGCTAACTCTTATCTCTCCTCTCTCATCTCTTCTCTTCTTCTTCTTCTTGGACTACACACACACACACACACACTGTGAAATAAAAGATAATAATTAAGGATAATGATGATGATGATTATGGATAATGATTTTCGAACAAACAATTTTAGGAGAAGTAAGGGAGTACCCTTGTGGTACACCCACATTTTGTTAGTCACGGTTAAGTCACATGTTATTCTATTGTTGTTGTAATGTTATTGTTACTGTTGTTGTGTTTTGTTGTTGTTATGTTATGTGTTATGTTGTTAACCGGACACGAATCCAAATGTGTTAATGTATACGTAATATTTGAAATGGTGGAATTGTGGTTATCCTGCAGAAGTACTTACGAGAATATCAGCTGCGTTTCTAGCCCGCTTAAGTGTAAAAATAAGCTCTGCAATTAACAATCCGTCTGCGAACCGCTGTGATAATTATATTACTTTCTTCATTGGCTTTTGTAGGGGTTGATATGTTCCGTGTTGTAATGATGACTGTTTCAATTCTCAATTCTTTATTACATTCCAATTATGGAATGTAATATGGAACGTAAAAATGTTGAAAAATCTAGTCGCAATCTCATCTCAGTGACAATCAATGTCAAAAACTTGTCAAAAATGTAGGGAAATTACAGGTATTTTTGATAGATTGAGACAGATCAGACTGTGAACGTTTTTAAAATTATGAGAATTGCCCCGTAGTTGCTTAAAATTATTGAAACAATTATGGACCCTATCGGGCACAGCATAGTAGGAGAGAGGAAGAAGAGGGCTTACCTACCTGTCTCTTTAATAATACCTGCTTGAGTAAGTAGGTATTTTTCCTGTTGTGTAGTATTTGTTTACAAAGTCTTATTGAAATGAAGTTCCTTTTCGACGTTATACTCTGAACACTGGGCGAATGAGTGCTAGACCGACGAAGTGTAACATTACATCACGGCACTTTTGTAACGTAACAAAAGTGGCGACAAAAGTGTGTGCAAAAGAGAAAGGCATTGCATAACACACGATCAATTACAATCTGAATGATTTTGAAGGATATTGCTAATCCATTGCTTCATATGTTCGAAAAATTTGTCTGCTCAACAGCGTAAATAACGCAATGAATGTTGTTGAACTGTCAAAATGAAAGCCATTGCTACTGATAGTGTGTTACACAATTTCTCCGCTGGTGTCCTACGTCACTTCTCGATCGTTTTATTAGACCTGTGTCTTTACGTACATAATTTCTTCGGATCTACGGATTTAGAAATCAAAATATTGATTTGTTTTTTTATTGGTTTAGGTGGTTCGCTTATGGGACCTACTTCACCATACTGAAGTACATAGGTCCCATAAAGGTTCTGAACTGAAAGTAGAAATAAATAATATAGGTATATAATATAGGCAGGAATGCTTTTGGATGCACTGGGATCGTAACCAGAACCTCAATCGATTCCAGCTTGCCGAGCTTTCGATAAGTTCAATTAATCAGAAAAATCGAGAGCAAGTCATATGAAACAACTTGTTAAGAAATAAAACTAGATTTCTATATACATTTTGAATACCTTAAAAATACTTTACCACTATAGTTTCTCAGGGATGATTGAGCTCTTACCACCCTAATGTTAAACTTTGATTAAAAACAATCAATCTGCCTAGCCTTTTCTCAAATAAGTTGGCGTCAGCTGCCAGGCTAACCAGATGCAGCTCAATACATCTCATCACTAATTCACTCACCCACTCTAGCACTCATCATCTTGTTTTTAGATGGAGCGACTTTATCTGGCCTCCAAAATTTGAGGCAATTTGAAAACCAGTCTTATGAAGGGGTATCGTATTACCCAGTAACTTGGTTGTGAAATTCAGATAGGCAGTCGCTCCATGTAAAATACTAGTATTCAGCTGCATCCAGTTCGACTAGAAGCCGACCCTAACATATAACATAGTTGGGCTAGGCAGATTGATTTTTTGTGAGTTTAATAGTTTAAACCTCAGTGAAGGAGAGTTTTTTTTCAAAAGTAGTAAAGCAATTCTACGATATCGACTCTACATCAAAAACTCTATCCTACTTCCTACTAATATTATAAACGTGAAAGTTTGTATGGATGGATGGATGGATGGATGGATGTTTGTTACTCTTTCACGCAAAAACTACAGAACGGATTTGGATGAAATTTGACAATGGTTTATAACCAGGATTAACAAGATACTTTTTATCCCGATATTCCCACGGGATCGAAACTTATGCGGGTGAAAGCGGGGGTGCGGCGCAGCTAGTATCACTATATTAATTTCAAGTGTACAACTGAATGAAAACAACACCTTTTCATTATAACTCATCCTTTTTATTAACAGATTCAGTGACAATACCGGCGACGGCCATTCGTTCCCATTTCTCAATAAATTGGTCCCAGAAATTGAACCTGCGTTTGTATAAATCTTGTTTTATTTTCATGTGCTCGTCGATGTGGAGGTATTCCTTGTTTTCGAGGGTGTATGGTGGCCATTGCAGGCCTTCAAGGTCTCCATCATTGTCTGGTGTTGGGTTCCTGAAAATTCGTTAATTATTTACTCATTTCCGTCTTCTTTAAATACTAAATAATATTTTCGTAATCATTGTTTAATGTTTTCAAAGAAAAAATTACTGTTATATTTTTTCATAAACTTATTTAACTACGTCTACGAGGATGTCACTATCACAAAGTATGACCTTGCTATTCTCATAGAGCTGTAAAATAGATTGTCTCTTGTAACGTCGGATGTTTTTTTGGAAACTTTATCTAAATAATGGGCGATGCGCCTCAGTTGGGCAGGACATCATCATGGAGTAAAGCTGTGACCGAATGGTGGCCAAGGTTAGGCCAAAGAAATCAGGGCCGTCAAAAAGCGCGTTGGGTGATATCGTCAAAGCCGCGGGAAACTTCTGGACGAGGGACACACGGAACCGGGAAGTATGTCAATAAGGGGAGGACTAAACCCAGCAGTGCGTGATTCCGGGCTGAAATGATGATGATGATGATGAATCGAATATCAGAAAATAGTTATATCTATACGACCCACTGATTTATAAACTAAAGGGAGATATGGTGTGGCTGCCCAACTGTTCGAATCCGGCTGTCGCCTTCAACTACATATGCACACGCGCTCACTCACACTATAACAGTCACCACACTCAACGCGGGCCAATCGCGTAACGCAGATCGCAACGTTGAGACACACAACTACATTGACAATTCTTATTGACAAATCAGCGGCGCCCGCGTTTGTTTCTGTTTTGTGCATACATTGTTCGCACGCGCCACGCCCCCTTGGCATATCTCACTTTAGTTTATAAATCTGTGATACGACCTGATTGTCGAATTGAATTGTATTGTATTTAATACTACATGATAATTTCAATAAATAGTCTTGTATTTCGTTAACTCGACGTATTTTGTCACAAAACTTACCCATATTTAGCAAAATTCGTCCATATTTTGATCATTTTCTTCTGCACTATTTTCTCCTCTGGTACGTTCTTTTCTAGCTTCAAGTATGTATCTACCAGAGCAGGGCATTTAAATAGGTAGCACATTTCATCTCCAGTAGCCGATCCCCATGTCCCTTCCGGCACGGTTGTGTGTTTCATCAAACTCTTCTTGTTTTCATTCAGATCGCTGACGTAATCAAAATGATAATAATAAACGGGTTTCAAAGACCTTTCAGAATATACTCTTGCTGTATAATCTACGACGTGATTCGTTAATGCATCTCCCATATACGTCACCAGGTCCGGCACAGTCTTTATATTAATTTCACCGTTCTTGAAATAAAAATCCGTGATTTCTTTGGCAGCTTCATCGTAAACATATTTAGTGGGATCAAATTGGAATTTCAAACGTCTGGGCATTAATAGAGGAAAGTCTTTTCTAAGAAAACTTACATATCTTGGTTCTATAAGGTACTGCATCATGGAGTCCATACCTTCTCTAGAGTTTGAGCCCATCATGATGGGGATGTTAATCTTCTCTGTTGAATCCTCCGGGTATTCCGTTATCAGACCATCTGGTTGTTTTTCAACAATCGGACCAAACGCAATCACACTCCTTTGAGTGTGTTTAAAGTAATCGTTAGGACTTGCATGCAAATCTCTATAAAGCAATTGGGATGCAGGAATTCCTTGCAAGTCTTTCAAGAGTTTGACATCGCTGCTTGAAGCTACATCCATTAGCTCTCCAAGTTTAAATGCTCTCTCTCTAACATTCTCTTGTAAATATCCTGAAGACCAAGAAGTACCACTATGTAGAATAGCTGCACTGAAAAGGACTTTAGCTTTTGAGTGCATGAGTAGATCAATACCAGCTGCACCTCCTTGCAAACCCATTAGAGTTACTTTATTCGAATCACCACCGAACTGTTTTATGTTATCTCTGACCCATTCCAACGATTTGACTATGTCTTTTAAACCTGCATTTCCTGGTAAACGTTCATCTTCTAATGATAAAAACCCAATCACTGACAACCTGTGGCTTATAGTTACTACAATAACATCCTGTTCTATAAAGAAATCTGGGGCATAGTCCTTAGATTTGTTATAGGAATTATGGAAATGATCATTGACTATCAACACGATTACTGCTCGCTCCTTTTCGTCTATAGCTGGTGTGAATACGTCGAGGTATAAGCAGTCTTCGACCCCGTACATGCCGTGAGGGTTTCCTTTCTTCACATCATTGTTATATTGAATGCAGGCGGGTTTTTCTTTGATCGTTGGCAACGTTTCGTCCCAAGGGTCGACGGATTGAGGTGGCTGGAAAAATATATGATATGGTATTTTTATATTTCTATGGTCGCAATAATCTTTTTCAATGTAGTTTTTGTGAATGATTTTTGGGAACGGATATTTTTAGTTCGTTTTATAAGTTTTTATTAAAGTTACTTTGACAACTATGACTATTTTACAAAGGCGGACTTGGTTAAAATTGTTTATTATGTGAATAGACTATTGCAATGTTTTTCGTATGGAATTAATTAAAGAATTATATATAGGACTTCAAGTTTTAAAACTATTTATATAGTAACAAATTATTCACTTACCATAAATCTTAGATCACCGACAGGTGGAGCGGCATAAGGTATACCCATATACCCGAAATATTCCTCATTATTTATAAGAGTTTTCAAGACTTTCCCCACAATTGGACCATGCGTCGTTCCCACCACTGCACTTTCTTTACACACAATCATATTAACACATACAACAAGAGAAATACAAATATTAATTATATTAAAATCCATGTTGTTTAGGTTATGACAACCTGTATTACTGCAATGATCGATTGAAACAACTACACCTGTTAAATGATATCAGATAATCAGACCACGTATTTATCTTTATTAGGTCTATAAAATGCCGGTAATATAGAATTGTTAAGTAACTGGGGAAACAGATAATATTTATGACCTAGAAATTATAAAACACTATGTGTGTGTGTGGTGTTTTTTTCTTCTGTGTGTGGTTTTGTTACTCGTATTATAAAGAACTGTGCAGTGCGGCTAACGGTCTCTACCCATAATTAAATGCGAATGTTTATATGGGACCATTTCAAAGTTAACTGGGCTTAAAAACTATTACATAGTATTGTTTTTTATATACATATGTCACTATAAAGATAAGGGTTAGTAAGGGATAGGGACCAGTTTTACCAAAGGGTATCATATTAGCCAGTAACGGGTTATGGAGGTCAGATAAGCAGTCATAATCAGCCTACACTGTCTTTTCCAAACATAGTTGGGAAAAGACTCTGCAAACGATATCGAAGTAAGGGTTATTTAACAGAATTTTATGTTATGAGTCGACTTGAGTTCATAGTTTAACCTTGAGGAATTCCTCAAGACATAAACTTTAAACATCAATAACATTTTCGAGCAGTGGTGGCCCAGTGATAATGGCCGCGACTTACGAATTGTACCAAGGTCGTGGGTTCAAACCCAAGCAAGCACTTTACATCGTGAGGAAACCAGCATGCCCTAGAACCAAAGATTCGGAGACATGTGACATCCATCAACCCGTAATGGGCTAACGTGGATTATGGCCCACTCCCTTTCACAGCAAGAGGAGGCCTGTGTCTCAGCAGTAGGAACATTATAGGATGATTATGCTAAACAGATTTTTTCGTAGGGAAGGGCAGGACTGAAAATGAGTCATGAAAACTTAATAGTGTATGTAAGATAACCTTCAGATAAAACATTAAATGCACTGACTGAAAGCCTTAGCGTGGCCTGTTACAACAGTTTCACATATTATGAAAACATTTTCACGGATTTTATTAATGTTTATAATGACGTGTCCTTTAGACTCACTTACATTTTGTTCAGTGACAGTATTTAGTTTTACATGATCATTCAATCTGAATTTAATTAGATTTTTAACCAAAGTATTATGAGTTTTTATAAAGTCTTGTTGCCTATCATCTATTGTATCGTTATTTGTAGTACAAACAGTGATGACGTGTATGTTATTAAAACAAATGGGAGTAAGATTATTGGAAGAAAGTTATTTACGATTTTTGAAGACAAACCTTTTGCTGCATTTTGGAAAATTCCGTATGCGGTTCCTCCGATTGGGAAATTAAGATTCAAGGTAAATAAGACGGATTTTCTTAGAGTTTTAAGTTGTGAGAAGGTACTTGCTTTGTTATTATTTATAACAACGTGCTTAGAGGATAATTATCTAAATGGTTCACATCTTTTTACATGCCTCTCTCTAAGGACCTTGTGATGTGTATGTTTTTATGTCTGGTCGCGTTTGACTTGGCTATCTTGCCTGATTTTAAGTAACTTTATTCGATCAGTCAATCAGATCAATTTATTATAACGGACACACACTTCCCTATGAGTTTGTAATTCCAGCGTATGGCACTCGTGGGTTGCAGCTGAAAATCAGCGTCAGGTGGTACACCTTATGTTGACATTATGCTGAGCTGAGGCCCTTTTGGCAATATAATCTTAGTTTTCTATTTTATAGTTTTAACGTGTATTTATTTTGCTGTAATACCAAACGCCTTTTTCCTTCTTTCTTTCTTTATCAGATGAAAAAGCTATATAGAGCTAGAGTATTCTATTCTATATTTTGTTCTTAATTATTTTCAGCCACCAAATCCACTTCGTTGGTTCAACAAACCAGTCTACAACTACAGCATTCCATACAATGAGAGTTGTGCAACCGGAGTATCTGAAGACTGTTTGTACCTGTCAATTTATACCCCCATCATCAAACACATTTGCTCCTTCCCCGTCATTGTCTGGATCCATGATAAAGCCCACATGCATGGCCCAGATTTCCTGATAGATGAAGATATCATTGTAATTAATGTATCCTTTCGGACTTCGATTTTCGGTTTTCTCAACACTGGGGACAACTTTGCTGAGGGCAATATGGGAGCTAAAGATATTATTACTGCTCTGAGATGGATAAGAGAAAATATTAGCTACTTCAATGGTGATTTAAATAAGGTGACAGTATTCGGTTCTGGATCAACTGCCCCCATAGTAGCATCATTGTTATTGTCTGCTGCTGGTGAAGATTTGTTCAGTAGAGTAATAATTCAAGATGGCAGCGCATTGTCTCCTGCTGATTACAGAAGCTATAACTTTGAAATCACGAACAAATTGTATTGGAATCTGAATGGACCATTTGAAAAGTTTAATCGAACTAGATTGTATGAATTACTTTCTAGAAGCACCGTAAGAAAATTATTAGTGGCCAGTCATGATCTGTACGACAGCACCGAAGTCAGGGACAATCAGAGGCTTATCAATTCATTCTCCCCAACAGTCGAAGTATCAGGAAAAAGTGCTTTCATGAATAAACTCCCCTTCGAAGTATACAAGCGAAAGATTACAAATAATGCACTGGAACTTATGATAGGCTACAGCAGTTTAGATTCCCTCCACAAACTGGATGGTTTCGTTAAAAACAGGAAACTTCTAAAGTATTTAAATTATAACTTTCAGTATTTATTGCCATTTGAAGGGCGGAGGGACGAATACGGATCGAAACTGTACAGGAAGATAAGGAGGAAAATAATGGACTTCTATTTCGTTAATGGGACGGTTGGAGAGAGGAGCCTGCGGAGGTACGCGAAGTACGTGTCGGACCAAGTGATTTATCCGATACTCCGTCAAGCGAGCCTGCACTCCCAAATGTCGTGTAATAACGTTTACCTGTACCGCTTCACCTTCCGAGGGTCCTTCAACATCATGTGGAACACGTTCCTTCGCAATCTAAACATAAGAGGAGCTACATCGGGCGATGAAATCTGTTACCAATTTAAATGTAAATCTTTGAGTACAAGCTATAATACAGCCGCGACTACAGATGAAAGAATCTTCATTAAGAAGATTTCGAGGATATTGGCGAATTTCGCTAAATACGGGTACGGTTAAATATTTGCTCTTTTCTCTTGTTAATTAATTTAAATTTAAATGGTTGAGGATAATCCCTAATGCGGAGTTATTTTCTAATTGTTTTGTCAGTTTACGGTGAGCTTGCTTTGATGGTATTAAAAGATTGTGAAGTTAAATGTTACCTGGGCGTCGGGGTACTTTGTGTGGTATTCACATTTGGTATTTCGAAATTAAAATTTGTTTGAACATCTTTAAAAAGGAGCTTATTTGTTGAACCTCGATTCCAAGAAGTATTTTAATCAATTAAAATTAAATCTGTTTGAAGTTGATAGTGGTTCATCAGCGTTATTAGTGGTAATGAATAATCCCATTTATTAATTTTAAAGAGGTTTTTGTATGTTATCATTCTATCTACATTTTCATTCAGTTTATTTTATAGCTTCTTACACTGTATTTACGTTCTGTCTCCTATCTAAACTAATTTTATAAAAGGAAAGATTTGATTTTTTGTATGTTTGTTTGTTACGATTTTACGCTAAAATGGCTGCATGGATTTGGATGAAATTGGCACATGGGTAGACCATGACCTGGATACTAGACATAGGATACTTGTTTGCTACCCTATATTTCGATAAAGAAGTATTTGATACGCTTGCACTACACGGTGTCCACTCTAGGACTCGTCTGCTCCACCGACCATCGGTCTTTCGACAAACATGGCCAGCCCATCGCCACTTCAGTTTGCTGATTCTGCAAGCTTCGTTTAGTTATCGCAGTATCCCTAATTATACCATCGTTTTCGTCTATTTTTCAGGAACCCAACACCACATTCCTCAGACGACGTTCTAGAAGGCTTACAATGGCTGCCTCTCACTCCCAACAAAAGCATGAGAGGCCTAAACATGGGACCCACCCTGAAGATGATGAGACTGCCCGAAGAGAAGAGGATGGAGTTCTGGGACCAGTTGAGACATGAGTTATTTCCTGATAGAGAAATAAATGATGAACTCTAATGGTATTTTGAAAATTATTTATTTTCATACGTTGTGCTATTGTAGATGCTAATGCGGGCTTCACGCAGGTGACAATAGCCGCACGGCAAAAATTTATTGTCTAGATGGCAATTCGGCTAGGCTGCAAGTGACTAGAATCGCAAGTTCCAAAGAAAACCAAAGAAACCTACTCTAGGTTTCGATTTTTGTCGTGCAGCGACAGCTCGCATGCGGTGGGTGGCTAAAATCAACCGTGAAAATGCTCAGTCGTAGGCGATCGCCCGTCGCAAGAAGGTCGACATTTTGTTGCAAAATGAACTAGATAATAAGACTTATTAACTAGATAATTATGGCATATCCTTATGTATTTTACTGTGTGTACATAAATATGTAATTAAATAAATAAATAGACTAGTCACCTGCGATTTAAGATTTTTATTTTGAGTAAGCGACCAGCCGCACGGCGAAAATCGACCTAGTGTAAGTCCCCCATTACGGTATACTAGTAGTAAATAGCTTTTCCGATGAGTTCCTGCACAGACTTTATTTTTCCTTCTTGAACCTTAATTTCTTCCTTGCTCAACAACATAATATACCCAACATAGGTTATGCAAGGGTATCAAACCCTTTCGCAGGTTATGTCTATAGGGGGCTGAGGCTAATGACAACAACCGGGCACAAATCTAAACATCGGGCTACTCCTGAGAGATTCCTCATGAAAACACTCAATTACACCACATTACCACCACACACACCACACACCACGTTTACCTTTGCCGACTAGGGAATCGAACCAAGGCTTCCTATTCTTCTTGTTCAATGTAGCATTACCTATAGCAGACATTGGAAGGCATACGTGGCTAAGTAATACCAGCAGCACGGGTCGATCGATTTGGTTAAGCTATGCTTGTCGTGGTTAGAAGTGGATGGGTGACCATCTTTACATACCGAGACTCCTCCGTGCGTCGAAATGCACGTTAAGCTGTTATAAAAACGTGCACGTGCGTTTGCGTGTAAAAGTCTGACACGCCCTCCTGCTCCGCCCAGAGCGGGAGAAGTCATATGATGATTTCCCACCCAGAAAAAAAAAAAAGCTGTTATGTTTGTCCCAGCTGTCATTCATGGAACTTTGAAAGTCCTTACATCTATTGAAAAAATGTTGCCCAGTAACTGGTTTGTGGAGGTCAGATAGGCAGTCGCTCCACGTAAAATACTGGTATTCAGCTGCATACGGTTACTGGAAGCTGGCCCTAAAAATAGTAAAAAAGCTAGGCAGATGATTGGGAGGCATATTTTATTAGTAGTAGACGTTTATATGGAATTAAGATAGTAAAAACCACATCAAATAGAGTAATTAACGAGCGAGCTTGTAATCGGCTAATGTGTTACTTTACTAGCTAACAACGGAACTTGAACAATTTTACGAACAACTACAGCTTAACAGTCAGAGCGTAATTAAATCAGAGTGCTCCCAAATGATTTTGTTCGAGTACTGTTGAGCGGAACGGTGTTAATATTCGAACGTTAATAGTGCTTTTTTTACCGGAATTGCATCTTGTTTGACACTGTTTAGGTAAATTTTATCAACGTACCTTTGATGGAGCTGATACTTGAGAGAATCTTTATGTAGCTGAATGCATGCAATTCGTCATCATCATCAATTCAGCCGAAATACGTTCATTGCTGGACAAAGGCGGACCAAGCACCGCCATATCGACCGATTCTGTGCTTCTCGCATCCAGTAGATTCCTGCAGCCACCAGAAGGTCAATTCTCGTAATTTAAAAAGTTCAAAGTCTAGTCGCAGTGTCATCTCGGCGACAAACAAATGTCAAAAACTTGTCAAAATATAGGGAAATTTGAGGTAATTTTGACGGATTGAGACTGAGATCAGACTGTGAACGTTCTTAAAATTACGAGAATTGCCCCTCTGGTTGCATTGGCCCACCATTTGGTAGGTCTTCCAAGGCTACGTCTTTCGGTACGCGGTCGTCACACAAGAACCTTTCGGCTTCATCGGCCATCTGTTCTGCGAGCAATGTACCCTGCTCACTGCCACTTAAGTTTGGCAATTCTTCGGGCTATGTCGGTTACCTTCGTTCTCCCACGGATCAACGGGCAACATTAGAATAACACTTATTTGTTTCCTTTTTTTATTAAATCATCATCCGATAATATAGAAATATTGTGACAACTGAGATGACGAATACATAAGTATGGAAGAAAAAGACATGTTGTGACGACCCCCAGACAAATTAGGATAAATGAGAATGATGATAGACGATATCAAATCATTGTCAGAAAACTATTGTATACCTATTAATTTTGACTACTATCAAAATTATGTAGTGAATCTGTGGGGCGATTGCATAACACACTAACAGTAGTAACGGCGTTCATTTTGACAGTTCAACAACATCCATTGCGTTATTTACGTTCTTGAGCACCCAAAATTTGAACATATGAAGCAATGTATTAGCAATATCCTTCAAAATGATTTAGGTTGTGATTGATAGTGTGTTACGAAATTAGGGTGCTGTATCAATTTCCTTGTTTTTTCGGAAATAAAGCTCAATAAATGAAGATATTTCATGTGACGAGAACTTTTTTTTTCTTACTAATATTTTTTCTATACGTAATAGATCTGTTGTTGTATGTAACTGTACCGGTAACACAGTATAATAAAGTAAGCAGTATTACGTCTTTATACAAATCGACTGAAACAACGCGCTTCGAAATCTCGGTGTACACCAGTATTCAGCAGACACGCGTGCGCCGTAGTTACGTAAGGCGTGCGCCCGCGTGGATTTCAGTTCGTCACGGAAACTCTGTATCGTGCGTCCCGCGATCAAAAACACGTTCGTGAAATCTAAACTATTCATTTGCTAGGTACTTATTACCTATGGCTTCGGCTGAGGTGCCGAGATGATTTTGCAAACAAACATTTTAATGTACAGGATACAAATGAATCGCATGTTTCTGCCATAATTAAAGTGGGACTTATAAGGTACAGTTACCACCCAAGAGACACAGTCAGTGGGCTATCCTAGTGCGTGTTTATCTACCGATCGGCCGTAGGTAATTATTTCAAGGATACTGCCGAGACGAGCAGTGGTGTCCCAGTGGTAACGGTCTCGACTTACGAGTTGCAGGTCGTAGATAGGGTTGCCAACTCTTTTTAAGTCAAAAATAGTAGTTTTAAAACAATTACCCAAAAAATATAGCTAAAAATAAATATAGTAGGTGTTAGAATACTTTATTTCTTAAAAGAATATTTTTTGCTACTTTGAGCCTTCATAGCTATTAGTGCAATTTAAATTACTAAATACCATTAGCTCAGCTTTAATTTTATATTGACCCTATTGCGCTCATCTAGAAAAGAAAGAAAAGAAAGAAAAATATTTTATTCTGCACAAACAAAACGCACATCTCGCCATTTATCATTCATTACAGACAATTTATACGCTCTGTATAGGCGGATGTTGCCGGAATTGATATTATTTTTTAAATATTTGTAAAATCTGCATCACACAAAACAAGTTGCCATTGTTCAACTGTACTGAAGAAGAATATCTAGAATTTTATTCATCTGATTTATTTCTATATACAAATCATTAAGTAGCTATTTACAAAACACAAACTCAGAGGACGGCGCGAAATTGACAATCTGTCAAACTCAAAGTGACATACCAGAATCGTTTAAAAATAGATATTGACGCCGATTCCCTTATTCACAAACTAAACTAAAATAAATTTAAGTTTAGTGCATCTTTTTCTTTCTATTACATTAAGAAAAGGACAGAAGATAAATATTAATGTAGTCCTGTCAAAGATACTCCTTAGACAGTTTAGACGCGATTAAAAACATGGCTACTAAAAATGCGTCAATTTACGCCAGGCGCGGACTAATTTGACAGGACTAAACTAATATTTATCTTCTGTCCTTTTCTTAATTAAATAGAAGGAAAAAGATGCACTGAACTTAAATTTAGTTTAGTTTGTGAACAAGAGAATCGGCGCCATTATTGCTTTGTGCGTTTTATGCCTAATAATCTAGTAGTTTTGCCTACTACGAGTATATACTTTTTTCATAAATATAGTAGTCTGGCCTCTAATACAGTAGGATACTATATTATAGAGTACGGTTGGCAACCCTAGTCGTAGACTCGAACCCAGACAGGTGCTTTACTTTCTGTAAATTATTTCATCATCACTGCTCTCAAAACGGTGAAGGAAAATATCGTGAGAAAACCGACATGCCCTAGAACCAAAAAAATCTAAGATATGTGATGCCTATCAACCCGCACTGGGCCCGCGTGGTGGATAACGAGAACAGGCCTGTGTCCCAGCAGTGGGAATATTATAGGCTGAATATGCTACTGCCGAGATGTAATACTGGTAACTTTATTATACTGTGCCGGTAGTAATACAGAACTGGGTCACCGCTGCATGTGTGTGTGATATCAGATATCATTTTAAATGTGTCGGCTCACGTTTAATTTTGAGAGCATTTGTATGTTCACTAAAATTCATTTCATGCTGTGATGGATTGCAAAATATTTTCTGTGGTTTTTACTAGGAAGGTACCTGATGTAATAGTTGTTTTTTTCAGTAGTAAATCACAACACTAAGCTTTTTAGTTTTTGTCATCTTGTTTTTGAAAAAATTAAATCATAAATCCTACT
The DNA here is from genome assembly GCA_911387795.2 of Apamea monoglypha. Lineage (NCBI taxonomy): Eukaryota > Metazoa > Arthropoda > Insecta > Lepidoptera > Noctuidae > Apamea > Apamea monoglypha. Next base: position 5,274,642 of record OU426931.1, read on the forward strand.
ATATTGAATGTGAAAGTTTGTATGTATCTTTAGATGTTTGTTACTCAATCACGCAAAAACGGCTGAACGGATTTGGATGAAATTTGGCACACAGATAGTTTATGACCATACACAGGATATTTTTATACGATGAAGCTAGTGACTCATAAGTCATGATTTATCTCGACATCTTATTACAGGCACTGGTCTAATACTTAATGTACAACCTTAAATAGAAAAAACTGAAGAGTCTGAAGAATTTTGAAAGAAATTCCTAATCCATTGCCTTATATGTATGAAAAATTTGCCGGCACAACAACGTCAATAACGCAATGAATCTTGTTGAACTGTCAAAATGAAAGCCATTGCTACTGATTGTGTGTTACGCAATTACCTCGCTGGATAGTATGTTAATATTGTTGCTGCCGTTGCTCCCGGCTGTCAAACGCATATACTCGTATATGACAGTATTTACGGCCAGTCATCGAAGCTCGAAAGTTTGACGACCGGTAGGAAAACAAAACCCTAGGACATCGGTATTTCCTAGTAATTGGCTTGGGAAGCCAGGCAGACGCTTCGTGGAAAATACTGATATTCTATCGTTGCTGGTTAGACGTAAAATCGATCCCAGTTTGGAAAAGGATGAACGGAAAATGTCGAATATTGGAATATTGTTGATGTATTTATTTGCAGAATGGCGTTTAGAACTACGTTTGCTACCTTAAGGCAAACCAAGAAGGAATATCCTGTATTTGCCGAAAACGCAAATAAAAAATATAACATTATGCCTGTAAACCCCCAAGGGTTAGGCAGAGGTTTACCTATAGTACACCCACATGTTGCCAGTTATGTGTAACTCCCATGTAATAGGGACTGACCCTATTGCCCTCAACAGAGCACAAACCCGGATTCTGCAACCTCTCAATGTTTTTAAAAGACCTATCTAATGATACCCCACTTTACGTGTAGGGGAGGTACCCTAAAAAAAAATATTTTTCATGATTTTATTTTAGCACTTTGTCGACGTGGTAAATACACATATCCACGCAAAGTTTCATCTTTATAGCACTAACCGTTTGGAAGGTAAGCCGAAGCCGGACGGATGGACGGACAGACGGCCATGACGAAACTATAAGGGTTCCGAGACGTAAACTACGGAACCCTAAAAAATATTATATATTTACTGCAATGGCGATACGTAAACCATGAAAATATAAAGTAGAAAAGTCATAGAGAGTAGATATTACGAAGCAGAACTGCTCATTCAAATAGTGAGGCAAATGCTTGGAAATCTATTTAAATGCAAAGGATGAAGGGATAAAATACGTTAAAACGTAGTCCTATTCAGTTTACTTCATAAGGCATAAAAGGGTCTTGGTCACTGTACTGATATTTATCACTGATCTGCTACCCAGACTGTGGTTCTAAACCTTTTTGTGGGTCCATTTATGAGTATTTATTGTCTTTCGCGGCTGGTAGATTTGCAACGATATTTTGCATGCTCAAAAAATACGACTAACCTTTTATACAAACGTATACATTTTCAATTTCAAATAGCCTTTATTAACAGTATTCTTCTTCTTCTTCATGTCACTGGCACGACTGTATTTTAAATCTTGTTTTCTCAAAACTTTGCGGAAAAAGTTCTACGGCGTTGTCGGTGGTAGTGCAGAGGTCACTCTGACTGCATGTTTTGGGATACAGAGGGCAGGATTGGTCATTAACGATCTTAAAAACTAGTTTAACAATATATTTAAAAGTTTAGACATCCGAAATCTCCAGATTGCTTTGCTCTTTAGCATAGGCCTGTCCCAGTCTTTTCCAGGGAGGAAGACCATTTCAAAGATGGGAAGTCGACCTGAAGACTACTGCGGGAGGGACATAGAGGAGAAAAATTCACGGTCGTGAGCTATGAAACATACATACATACATACAAATAAATAAAATTGAAGTGTCTGAAATGTCAAAATATAGCTTTTTACTAAATTTTTTAAGTTTTTTTTTAATTTGTTGTCTTTATGTTTGACTGATTTTGAAGGGACTTTCATTGGCAGAAGCCATGTTATAACCAGTACCGTAGGCTAGTTTGTCTTAGAAAAAGAATTTGTGTACCACCCAAAAAAATAAAATTCATGATATCCAATTTGTTTTCTGATATACGCCTGAACAAAGGACATAGGTCGGACATCTCATTTCAGTTCACCCAGATCTCAGCGCATCCTAGATGTATTCACTCCATGCCAACAAGAACTAACCACCAACCATTCGGCATTCGGCACCAATGAACAGGTTAATGAGGACGTACAATGAGCTCCATACACGTGCCAATAGTATTGACATCTTCGCCAGCAACCTATCGCAATTTCGCAAACAATTGTTCTTGACCCACAGTGGCCACAGTTAATATGTATATTATTAATATTATTACTTACTTATATACTACGAGTATTACTTACTTGTTTATTATTTGTCATTGATTGTGTTATTATTTAGAGAGCAACAAAATACATTTAGTGATTTCTTTTCTTTTTTTTTTAGTTGGCAATTTTGTTTTCATGTAGATTTGTTTTTTTTTTCAACCTATATGTACCTACTCTATGTAAAATTATAAAACTTGAAATTTATAAGTGCTGTGCACACCTATAAGCGACAAAAAAAAATCACTATAGATTTTAAGTTCAATTGTTACAGTACCCGAAAAAAGGTATTAGTGAATAAGTCGTTGGAGTGCCACAATTAAATAAATAAATAAATCTAGTATTTAGTTGAACATTAGATAGTTCATTTGAGTGAGTTTGTAAATCAAAAACATGTTTTTGATTTACAAACTCACTCAAATGCAATCAAAATGTACGTACAAAAAGTCAGTCCTGCAGGAACGGAGCTACTATAATAGTAGGCTTTATATTATACTCCTTAAACCCTGGCATTGTAAGCTTCACCCACAACACCCACGTACCCATGTATTCGCAGTAATAAATTGAATCTTGCCTTTAAAACTATGTAGGTTTTTAAAAGCAATATTCAATATATTTACAGTGAGTATCGGGCCGTAAAAGAAAACTCTACAGGTCGTATTAGGCCCGCGGCTCACAGTTTGAGCACCGCTGCGCAAGATCAAAGATTCGCCTCCTCAAATAATAAAATATCAGACACAGGGAAAGATATCGAGTCATCGCATCAAATAAATCATATTATCATTATACTGGGGTTACAAAGAGATCAGCGGTGGAATGGAGGAAAACTTGTTTATTTTGTAATAAATAAAACAAGTTTGTGATTGTGGGGCTCAATTATTCTTGGGAGTTTTGTGTTTGTTAAATAAAAGTGAAAATGTTAAAGAAGTTTCACAAGTAGTTTTTTTGTTTGGTAAAGTAGCAACAGCACAGACTGCCTACTTTTTCTAAAAATCGATGCATAAGCATAATACAGCTCGATTCAAACTTTACGGCGGCTCTGAAGTGCGCTCCTCGCTGCGCAGTACCTTTCCCCTCACCCCCCGCTGACAGGTGCATTTGTTACTGCGCAGCGACTCGCCTCATGTTCCGAGCCGTCATAAAGTTTGAATCGGGCTGTACTATTAATACGTATCCTACGTACGTACGATATTGTACGTATCCTATTTTATGGTCTGAGCCGTAAATAGTCTCTGAAACTCTTTTAAACCCTGGTTCGTGCAAGGATTACGTTTGTAAAATAAAACGAAGTGAATAAAACCAGGAACGTATTTATAACGAAGCGATACTAACTAGAAAATGTTGTGCTTTGAGCACGTTCACACCGCCCACCTGTTTGGTTTTAAAACTGCATTTTTATTATCTCTCTATATTTCTGTTTCAACGAGTTTTGTAATGGTTTACTTGGAAAAGTCGCTCCTTGTAAAGTACTGATATTCAGCTGGGCCCGCGTGGTGGATTACGGCCCACTCCCTCTCGCCGAGAGGATGCCTACGTCCCAGCAGTGGGAATTACGGTATGCTGATTATGCAGCAACGCTTCCTGATGGCAGAAATAGAAATGGTAGACTATTTCTAGTCCTAAGGAACTCGCCTACCCAGAGCGGGAGGGGCTGACTAAAACCCACCCATGTTCCTTCCTTTGCCCTTTATGTTCCGGGGTAGCGGTCACCCTTTCGGACAATCCCGCTGACCCGGCAGGCTTCGGCCCTAAGGGGCCCCTCAAATTATGCTGACAACTCTTTGAGGCGCGCGTGGAACACTTACGCGCCGTCCGGCACGGGCCTGGTCTTGATCGGACGGTGAGCACAGCATAAAGGTAAATAATGTCTGTCAATGGCGGTAAACAACATAAATCATTTTATAACAAAGAAAGGGATGCAGATGATGCCTCGGAGTAGGAGGATATTGATGAATTAAAAGACACAGAGTGCTCCATTGTCTTGAATGGGAGTGTTTTGATAAACAGTTGAGTGAGGCTGTCAAAGGATTAGGGTGGAAAGTCTGTTTAAGCGTTAAGGCTTTTGTAGTAGTACCTACTGAAATTATTTCAACATCGGCAACATCAACCAACAATTGATTGCTTTTTTTGCTGTGGAGTGGAAAAAACCCTGTCAAAAACAATTAGAAATAAAACAAAATGCGTGTTTTGGCATTACAGCAAAATAAATACTCCTTAAAACTATAAAAACAGTAAACAAAGATTATAATGCCAAAAGGGCTTCAGAATAATATCAGATGACAACACAAGGTGTACCACCTGACGCTGATTTTCAGCTGCAACCCACGAGTGCCATACGTTGGAATAACGTACAGTACATAAGGAAGTGTGTAATTCTGTGCTGTCAGTGTCAAAGAACGGTTTTCGCTGCTGATACAGTAGCGAGAGTCTGTGAGTTTTTAGTTGACACTTTAATTGTATTTTAATTGACAAAAGATATTTATTTGTTACACGTAAACATTAAACTAGATGAAGTCGGCGTTTCCTATCTGACTACTCTACTCTGAGAAGAAAGATCGAAACAAACTTTGTCAGGTCGTGAAGATTTTGTAGGTTATGGATAAATTAATTGACCTGTTTGAGAAAGGGTTAGAAATACTCAAACAATAGCGTATTAGTCACGAAATATAGCATGACGCTTGTATTCCCAGAAGGGTTAGGCAGAGGTGTACCTATATAATACATAGTAAACCCACATTACCCACGGGACTAAAGTTCATTGAAAAGGTTAATATATATTTAGAACAGGTAATTACGCAGCTATTTGAGGTTAAAGGTTTTCCAGTTTTGTTGTAATAAAGGTTCTATATTTAGCATTAATTTGTTATGTTTCATGTTATGTTTCATTCTTGATATATTATTAACTAGAAGCGCCCCTCGGGATATCGAGATAAAAATAGTATTGATAGGCTGACTGTGTTTTTCCCATCTTTAACTATCTATATACTGACTAAACTATTGGATATATTTGATTGAATTTTCGTATGCGGACTGGGAACGGCATTAGATATACGCAGTTTAATTTATTACTGTATTGTTGTCTCCACCTTGTATCTCAAGCTCAAACTCAAATCATTTATTTCAAGTAAACCAATTACAGGCACTTTTGAAATTTCAAAGGGTCGGTCAGTCAGAAAGATGAAGCTAGTTGCCCATTCCAAAGCGTAGGTACCTACCTGTGGAGAAGAACGGGCCAGAAACTCCACTCTTAAATCATAAAATTGTTACAAAATATTTGATTATATAATTCGTGTTGAAATTAACCATGTGAGAACGATGTAGAACGACGTGCACCTTAAAAGCGTCCGTTATAGAAAATATAAAAACAATTCAGAAATTAAAATAAGCCGTGACAGCTTAGAGATGACCTGTCCCTACTGACGGCGCCCGTTCACGAACATGACGTATGGATCAGCACCATTCAGCTCAACCATTTTGAATCGAACTTAATGATACAACATACACGCCACCACCAGCGTGACATTAGAGTGAGCATGACGTACTCTCAGCCGCCAGGGCACATTCAAGTCAATGAAAGACGTACCCAGTAAATGGTAGTCAAAAAAATATTAAAAAAGCAAATAAAACACAATTAAATATTAGCGTGGAGCTGCATTCACCTCAGTAACATCGAGGAATCCCACCGATCTGCGAATACACTGAGAATACTGTTGGAGCTGCCGCGAACACGCGTCATCAGAAGGCCAATTCCCAAAATTAAAAACGTTCAAAATCCAGTCGCAATCTCATCTCAGCGACAATCAATGTCAAAAACTTATCAAAAATGTCCCAACATTTTTGTAAAAATGTTACTACATTTAGAGGTATTTTTGATAGATTGAGACTGAGATGTGAACGTTCTTAAAATTACGAGAATTGCCCCTCAGGGATGCAAATCTATTCCTAATAATGGCGAAAAAACCATCAATAATATTAATATTATTATCCGCAAACATCCCTGGCGCACTACAACGCCACGACCGCTGCAGCAGTACTAAAAATTAGTAGTAAATAATCTCGCCGCCAGTTAGACTGTCCATATAAGTTACTTAACTGTCAAAGTTGAAATTCGGTGATACAGACGAGAGATGCAGAGTTGAAACCTTATTTACTATTTAGTAAACCCGTGATCGCTTCATACTCGAAACTGTTGAGCAAGTTAGGCCACGATGTTACTCAAAAGTAATCTGGACCTCTATTCAAGTATTTTAAGAACGTCGCATTCTAATCTTCGTCCCAAAAAAAGGCAATCTGCCTAGCCTGTCCCCAACTGTGTTAGGGTCAGCTTCTATTCTAACCGGATGCAGCTGAAACTAGTATTTCACTTGCTGCGATTGCCTATCTGACCTCCACAGCCCAGTTGTTGCGTTAGACGTACCAAAGTTTCAGCGGGGTCGTCCGAAAGGGTTACCGCTACCCCGGAACATGAAGGGCAAAGGAAGGAACATGGGTGCGTTTTAGTCAGTAAGAGCCTGACACTCCTTTCCGCTCCACCCAGAGCGGGAGGGGTCATTTGATGATTTCCCATCCGGAAAAAAAAGACGTACCAAAGTCTGAGTCAAAAAATAGGCACATAAAAGACAGTTTTGAACAAAGTACAGACGCCAGCAGGTCAAGCTACCCGAAACTGTCAAATTTTCAATCAACCTTGAACCTTAATAATATAGCAATAAAGTTGAAAATCTATTAAAGAAATTTGACAGATTGTAGTAGCTTGATGTGCTGGCGTCTGTACCTCACACTTCATCTAATGATGTCAAAGTGAGCTATTTAGTCCCATAAGTTTGTCATAAGAAGTGGGTAACCCGCTGGATTTCAGAGAAGAAAAGTAATCAGAAAGTAAGATTTTACCGCATTGTCTTAATTCAAATTTCATTCACGTCTGTAAGCTATTTCTGAAAAGAATATGACGAGAAAGATATTTTTTTTTTCATAGCTAAATTCGTAGTATCCAACATTCAGTTAATCAAACCGTATTTTTCTTAACAGCGATTTTGATTTTAAACTTCGAAGGCCCCTTTGCTTGATTCGTACCTGCCGAGAATTCCTAAATATGTAGTACCATGAGAACAGACCAAAATTTGAATTATATAACAACATGACAAAGGTATACCCCCTCCGTGCCTCGGAAAGCACGTTACGTCATTGGTCGCGGTTATCATTAGTGAATCTTTGACAATTGTTACGGGTCGTAAGAAGCCCGAAAGTCTTACCGAGGGGTTTCGTATTACCCAGTAACTGGGTTGTGGAGGTCAGATAGGCTGTCGCTACATGTAAAATACTGATATTCAGCTGCCTCCGGTTAAACTGGAAGCCGACCCCAACATAATTGGGAAAAGGCTAGGCAGATAATGATAATGATGACATAGGCATACCTACAGACAAAATGGACTCTTCTTCTTGTTCGTCCTATCTATTATCCCAATTTATTTGGGGTTAGCCCTCCTAGCAGATACTTCTGCGCCACACCGTACGGTTGTGGGATCTCGCTTTTGGTGTTCTGCTTGCTATTAGCCAGCCTTTCGGTATTCTATAGGATGCATTCTGGAGAGTGTGCGCGGGAATTACATGACTTAATTCCGCCATCACCGTTCCATTATCGGACAACCCGTCGCACGGCGAGTTTCCACCACAGAACAGATAAAAGAGGATAGAATGGAAATAGTTCCTGATTTGTATTAGAACGCCTGTCGCCGCATGTCTCCCACTCTCACTCTCCACTACAAGCAAGAGATCAATACGTACGCGCATTACGCACACAAATAAACCACATGCACTTAGATCGCGTGTTTGCTATTGGTTGTCACACTAACGCAAATTCTGCTCTGGACGTACACTCACACACGTGTAAAAGCAATTTTGTTTCTCAAATTTTTTACGGCGACCAAAAGGTCGATTAATCATATCGATAAAATTACTGTAATTTTGTTAATTAAAGTTTTGCAATTTTTTAAGTTGCGGGTACCGTACGAATAATGTGGACTTCCTAATTACATATAAATAAAATTAAATCGAAGTGAAATTAAGGGGGAACATCCAATACTGCCGCGAAATTTAAATTTTCTTTCGTTTTATGCTAGTTGCAGCTCTGTTTTACGTCATAATAATAGAAAGAAAGAAAAATAATATTTTGAATAACATAAAATGTAAAACAACGCTACAATTTGCAAAAAAACTAAAAAGAAATTTTAAATTTCACGGCCATTTCGAATGCTAAGTCGAATTAACATAATATAATCTAATTAATTTATTGTGAATTACTCTGTGAAAAATGTATTTATTAACTTCATCATGTTAATTTATGAATAATAGCTATGCCCGCCGGTTTCACTCGCGTTAATTTTAGGAAAAATCCTATTAAAATAATACATATATTCCATTTTTTTTTCTGGTGGGAACAAATCAACAAATGAACAAATCAACAAATGGCCGCTCCCGCTCTGGGTGGAGCGGAAGGGAGTGTCAGACTCTTACTGACTAAAACCCACCCATGTTCCTTCCTTCGCCCTTTATGTTCCGGGGTAGCGGTAACCCTTTCGGACAATCCCGCTGACACATACATATATTCCATTACTTTAAGAGTATTACTTACGATTATCACTTAGTTAGTACATTACTATAGGAAGCTAATGACCGGCCGCCTTGCGGAGTTATTTTAAAACCATGACATCTCCTAAGATATTCATTGAAATCCAATGACGTCAAGGGCAATTTTGTTCAAAATTAAATACTTGTGATGAGTAACGTATTTATTTGGTAAGGATTAATTAAGAGGGGCAATTCTCTTTATTTTAAGAACGTTCACAGTCTTAACTCAGTCTCAATCTGTCAAAAACACCTTTAATTTCCCTACATTTCTGACCAGTTTTGGACATTGCTTTTTGGCGCTGAGATGAAACTGCGACTAGATTTTGAATTTTTTTAATTACAAGAATTGGCCTTCTCGGCTGTCTGTGTCCGTGATTAACGTCATTCAAGCGTACAAAGACATGGGCTAAAGTAAGTACATAAGCAAATAAATGACACAAGTAAAAATACAAGAATATTTTAATATTCAACAATAATTTAGACTCAATTTCAACTTTTTAATTACATAATCATTTTCTAAAAAATGTTGCGAACAAATTGTGCTACATTTAGTAGGTATCCATTCAATTCTACCAGTTGTCTCAATCCACAGTTTTCTTGTCTCTTCTTATATCTTGGAAAACTAAAAAAAAAAATTTTTCATCGTAAATTACTAACCTCAAACCAAATTTTAGACGAAAAACCAACTAAGAAATTAAATTAATAATTCACATTACACAATAATTGGTGTTAATAAAAACAAAGTTATTTTAATTTTAATACAAATTTCTGAACATAATTCGTATACACTTACTTAATATCGACATTGTTTACAATTTGGTACAACACTATCGACGCGCATTTTGGCTCGACGCACGCGACGTTCGCAGTGAACGCAATACATTGCGCGACCGCTCATGTCGTACCAGATCGTACCCATGTATTGCAAGCAATGTATAATTTTGCATCTGAATGCGATTTTATCGTTTTTGTCTACAAACTACATAATACTTTTGAAATAATTACAAATATCACTCGTATTTTAAGGTTTTTGGACTAACCGGTGAAAAGAAATCCCTCCTCAGGCCACATTACACTCCTGACTTCTTTTCCGACACGTTATAATAGCGCAAGACGGCATAATTCTTTTTTTCCGCGGAGCTCCGAACGCTGTCACAACAAGAGCGCGATTGTTGACCGGTGATTCAAATTTCGGTTGACTTTTGAGCGTCTGCTCAAAAGTGCGGCGCGCCTGCCCCGCCCACAAGGCCCTTCTAACTACTTTTATCTGTTCTGTGGTTTCCACCCTTACGTTGTTGAAACTGCTACGATCCGGACGGAGCGTTTCGCCTCGTCGTTTATACCGCGAACATCGAAGGACTGGAACAATTTGCCTGCAGCGGTTTTTCCGTCCGATTATAATTTAAGTGTCTTCAAGGCTAGAGTGAGTAGGCTCATAATAAATTAGTGTGTTTTACCATCAACGATTGCATCACTGCTTTCCACCAGGCGGGATCGCAGTCAATCACTAGTTTATATCATTAAAAATAAAATATTATGTCATTTTTTATTGTTCGTAGCCAAGTTATTGGTGGCCTCTTTTTCCATCTTCTATATTCATGACTAAAAGAAAAAATAAGAATTGAAGAAATGGACGATAACTTTATATTCTTTTGAGTAGCATCGTGGACCATGGGTCTCATAATGCACTTAGTATCGAACCCCCTCATACTTGTAGTTTGTCCTCCTTCTCTAGAACCCGAGTGTCACTAGTTATTGAAAGTTTTGCGTTCGTATAACTTCGTCTATGTTCGGTGACCGTTCGATAACATGCAAACGTTTCAAGTTTGTTCCGAACGTTATTAGTTCTGCGATAGTTATTGCATCTATCTATTTTGTTACTGTTATTTAGAATCAAAGTTCTTAAGGGGGAACCAGCAGGGTAGTTCGCGAAATTCAAATTTTCTTACGTTTTTTTGAAATTTGTAGGTTAGTGTTGGGTTATTTGTTGAACAAAATATGATTAGCGACCGTGCTTGTATGTTTTTACAGAATTATAGTCATCAATACAACCCTCTTAGTTCATATAACACTATTGACTGATATTTCATGAAATAGTCATTCAATAGGGTTGATACTAATACCAACCCTATTGACCTATTGACCAACCCCATTGAAGTGCCAATTCTTAGGCATTACCCTAATAATTGGCACTTTCTAAGTATCCCATGTTCTTTACGCTTTAAATTTAGGTACAAACTATTTTCAGAATCCTACTAATATTATAAACGCGAAAGTTTGTGAGGATATAAAACAAAAACAAAAACTACTGAACGGATTTTGATAAAACTTGACAGTAATATAGCTTATACATCATAATATACATAGGATACTTTTTATTTAGATATTCTCTCGGGATTGACACTTATGCGGGTAAAATCGTGGTGTGCTCCTAGAAAAATTATATTAGCCAAAATCTTTCTTCTAAGCTGATATTATACATATACTACTGGGGAGCTGTGCTGCTGAGGAGTTTGTTGCACCACTTCTTCATCCCAGCGAAAGCACTAGGAAGCGTGGTGAAGGGTGGTCGTTTTGGGGCACTATTTTATGTAATTTTGACGTTCGAAAAGTGATGACTGTCAACCTAAAGTTGTCAAAAAATAAAAGGCCCGTTTTGACATTGGTAGTTCTAGTAGTTAATAAAGATCAAATTCGCAAAACACGTATTCGTTTGTATGAAACTGACAGGTGTTATGAACGCATTCTCAAATGTCAAAACGGGCCTTTTATTTTTTGACAACTTTAATTTGATAAATGCTTTTTCATTTTGATTTATATTTAAAAACGTTGCAGACTTTGAAACGTCAACAAATGTATGGTTAACGAGACGCTAATAAGTACTTAACTTTATGAAACGTTTATATATAAATAAGCGGGCATATCATATACCTAAGTTTTATCTTTATAGTATCAGAACACAAACTGGGTGCCAAACTATTGACAAGTTAGTTTGTACGCTCGATCATTTAAGATCAAAGTTGCACCGTTACCTGCAGATGGGGTAGCCAGGTCAGAGTTTAGAAAAAGCTGGATAGTGTATTTATTCTCTTGACACGATGACTCGTTCCCTATCTCTTTGAATCCTGCGGATCTATTCTGTTAAAATATCACCGTGAAAACTAACGTGAAATGAGCTGTCAATAGTGTCAATCCCTAGAAGAATGATAGTTCACTTCAGCTAAGTTTGCAGAATAGACACGCAGGTGTGTCGTCACGGTCTAATAAAAAAATGACAGTATCGAAATACTCACTGTTTTCTTCATTAATGAAACTGTGTATCATTGTTATTCGTAAAATAAAAAAGATCCTTAAATGCCGTCGTCGTCCCATTAAAATTTACAAGTTATGGTCCTTCGAGTCGATAATAATTTTGATCATTTAAAATCAATTAGGTTAATTGAAGTAAAAATAAGCTCAAAATGTCCTGCTACTATCCGTTTGGTTATCCTATGTTCACAGTATACTGCAAACACTGTCTTCTACTGATAAATGCAACGGTTATCGCAGAATATTTGCGGTCACCGAACTTTGATAAGAAACTTCGAACAACTTGGGGTGCTGACGAAACTCTTATATGATCTTAATAAGTTTAGTACCTATTAGGATCATACATAAGTTTCGTCAGCATAACAAAAAGACAGATGTTGTATCTGGTGGGAAACTGCTCGACAATATTACGCTTTTGGTAACTTTAGATATAATTTAGAAGACGGCAGTGTCTCATAATGGCGAACATGGTAAAATCAAACTCAAATATGGGTTCTATCATAGTATAATCCAAAAATATCACCCCGCGCTTGTTGGGAATGTCGCATTTCTAGTGGTTTTTCGTGATTATTTTATTAATTGGTGTCGGGACATTGTATATAATTATGCTAGTTGCGCGGTAAACTCTGCTTGCGCGATTTCGCGTGACGTCAATGTGATGCGTAGATCGCAGGTAGCGATGTAGATGTCGCCACTTTGTGCGTATTTCAGGAAGCTAATCCTTTCATTTACTATCGCCATTTTCATCGGTGTTTGACGGTGTCCCCGACACTTAATGACGCTCTGGGTGTATAGACTCACGGGCTGGTGTGGCGTGGACATGCTGGACATTCTGCCAACGGTTAGCTATCGGAACACCTTCCGCGCGTTGATCAAAGCACGGTTGAAAGCTGGTTAGGGCTGTCCATAATATTAAATAAAACATTAGGAAATGGCCTCATTTTGTAAGGGTACAGTGTAAAGCTTCATCAGTGTTTTTGTTGTGTTACGAAAGGATGCTAATTAGTGTTGAATATGGTTCAAATTGCAGGGAATGGTTCGCAGGGTGCAGCTGGATGAGCGAGTTACCGAAAATCAAGTTGAATGGCTTGCAATAGGAGAGTCCTATGTCTAGCAGTAGACTGCTGATGCTGATGTTGATAGTGATGATGATTAAAATCTATCTCTGCTCAAACATTAGTCGTTGTGAAAAGAAACACCATTCGCCGATTCGTCCGCTAAGCATGATGATTTGTCAATTTCCATGACTTTTTCTTTTTGTTTTTGTAGTTAAAAACTATGTTTTTTTTTAAAATAACTAAGAGTATGCCCATTCGTTTTATAAACGTACCCTCTTTTTCTTTTCTGATGTTCTACTTGTATAACCAATCAAAACATTAGTCATAATAAAACTAAATAGACGTACATACCAAAACTCGGTAGAGATCCATAATTAGGTACGTGCTTCACTCCAAAATAAGAAAGATAAACACTATGATTGCAATAACAATGAGAGTAATAAAGAATGAGTAATGTTATGTGGCAACCCTACTCGCCGGCATCAAACACAGCAGGATAGTGGAGGCGTGTGGCGCCTGTCGACAATATACTGTATGTGTATCGAAGAGTTGAGCCCTAACAATAGCGAGTTGTTGAGTGATAGTAGCTCAACAGCTGAGAAGATAGATAGTGGTGGCATGTGGCGCCTGTCGTCAATAAACTGGGTGTGTATCGAACAGTTGAGCCGTAATAATAGCGATATGTTGAGCTTTAGTGGCGGAATAGTAGAGCATTTGTGCATGTGCATTTGTGCTATAGTTGTCGGAAATAATAGCAGTCACCGTAGCCGAAATCGGGATGGGGATGTATAGTAGTGCATTTATCTAACACTGTAGGATAGTGAAGGCGTGTGGCGTCTGTCGGCAATATACAATATATTGAGTGTATCGAAAGTTGAGCCCCCCCCCCCGCTAGATTGACGCTAGAATAGCGATGGAAGGGGGCTGGGGTAGACTGGATGCCGAAGGCGGACGACTGGGTGTTGTGGCGCAGTCTGGGAGAGGCTTATGTTCAGCAGTGGACTGCGATAGGCTGAGTTGGTTAATCTTGATAAGAAAGCTAGTACATATTTATTATATTATATTTTTTTATATTATATTAAATCTAGTCACAAGTTTTGCTCGGTATCAAAAACACGCGAATACGTATAAGATGAAAGCTATATTTTCAGTATAAATAAACAAATCTTGTCAATTTTCAGTCCGCTGATTTCATAGCCCGTCTGGAAACGAATAATATTCTGTGCTGTGTTTAGTACGAGGGCGCTGGTCGGGTCATGAACATGGCCATAAATCCTCCTGGCCAGCCCCTAACGTCTCATTGGCCTAGTAACAGTAACAGAGTGTTAGACTAATCATGTTCGAAGGAAGTCTTGAGTTATTTTGCCTTATGTTCCTGGATATAAAGTATCCCTAAAGTACCATAATCTTAGAAACTTGTGCCTAAGTAATAACAGCCGCACGAGTCGATCAATCAGGTTAGCTACTTTTGCCGCGGTTGGTCCGTGGATGGGTGACAATCTTTACATACCAAGACCCCTCCGTACCTCGGAAAGCACGTTAAGCCGTTGCTCCCGGTTGTCATTCGTGGATTTTTGACAGACGTTTCGGGTCGTCAGAAACCCGAAAGTCTGACAACCAGTCATACCAACGGGTATCATATTACCCAGTAACTGGGTTGTGGTGGTCAGATAGGCAGTCGCTCCATATAAAATACTGGTATTCAGCTGCATCCGGTTAGACTGGAAGCTGACCCCACAATAGTTGGGAAAAGGCTCGGCAGATAATGGTTCTACATATAAAGTATCCCTAAAGTGCCATAATCGTAGAAACCTGAAAACATACATTTCAAAACATAACGCCAGTTTTGTTCGAAGGGATAGGCAGAGGTGTTATTACACACTTATATTCTGATGATTCATCATCATCCGCCTAGCCTTTTCCCAACTATGTTGGGGTCGGCTTACAGTCTAACCGGATGCAGCTGAATACCAGTATTTTACTTGGAGTGACTGCCTATCTGACCTGACACACAATACACCACACAATACACCAGATACATACATCATAGCAACAAATAAAAATCAATAAGAAAGAGTAAATGTATGAAATTAGCAGGAAAGTGTGCCTCACGGCTGCACCAAAAAAATTAAAATAGAAAAAATTCTGTTGAAGATAAAATAAAGATCTCAATATCCGACTTGGTGACAGGTCTCAATATATTTTTAATATACTCTTTTCCCTTGATAATGTCACAAGGATCTCAAAATTCGCAATTAATTTGCAAATTAAGTGACTGCCACTACCAAACAGGCTTTCATCACGACTTTTTAACATAAAATACATTAATTAAAAGGGATATCTGAAAGATAAATTGCCTGTAGATAAAACCGACATCAAAATTTAAGTAAAAAAAGATGAATCTTCATCTCCATTTGTAGGGTAGATGACACGGAGTGGTCAGAAAATGGAGTACCCCAAAGCATTTTGTCGTACTGCTAACTAAAATTATGTGCTTGGAATGATAGATGTCTGCTTTATCACACTAGATTCGCAGATAAGAACTCTCTCTATTTTCCTGTAGGTTAGTTCGATAACAATGGTGGGCATGCTATGCTAGCATTTCCAGCTTTTTTGTTCGACTGCACTAAATCTTCTAAATCAGTGTCCGAATCGTTATGTTTTATAGTTATAATTTATTTGCATGTTGTTATAGTTACCCCCTTTCTTGGTCAGCAAGAATCCCGTAAACCTGTCTACCTTAGTCCTGGTACAGGCACAGGCGCACATGGGACTCTTATTGACTTAAGAACACGTAGTGTCTGAAGAGCTCCCGGAACAAGGTGGACCTTGTGAAAGAATCCCCTGAATGCGAGAAGCACAGAAGCGGTCAAAATAGCGATGGTTGGTGGAGGACTATGTCCAGTAGTGAACGTACGTCGGCTGAAATGATTGATACTATCCACCTGTTGTTGGATTGAGAGAACATTAGTGCTAGCGTAATCCTCCACGTTTTAAGACTCCATTAGCTACCCACTCTGTGGTAGGTATAAATTACGGGCGGGGTGATTAGGCCGGGGGCATACGGCACATTTAAGCCATCTAGATAAAGCACTGCCATAATTATCTGCGGTGGGAACAAGCCTTATGTAACGTACAAGCTGACATGAAACATTACATGAAAGGTTTGATAAATTGTGTTGAGCAGATTAAGGTTGTTAATGGCTAATATAAGAATATTTCCCAATATCAGTTTGTTTTTAGGGTTCCGTACCCCAAAAGAAAAAACGGAACCCTTATAAGATCATTTCGTTGTCCGTCTGTCTGTCCGTCTGTCAAGACCCTCTTTTCAGGAACGCATGAAGTTATAAAGTTGAAATTAATATCAAATATCAGGACTGCAATCCCTTGAAGTAGTGAAAAAACAAAATTTCTAAGTCAACGCAATCAAAAGATACGGGCGTTGATGTCCCGGAATCAAAACCTATAGGGTACTTCCCGTTGACCTAGAATCATGAAATTTTGCAAGAAGAAATTTCATGTAGCACAATTAAAGGAAAAAAATCCAAAAACCGTAAAGTTACATTACAAATAAAATAATTTTAAAAGTATTTACCGGATGCAGCTGAATACCGGTATTTTACATGAACCGACTGCCTATCTGACCTCCACAACCCAGTTACTGGGTAGTACGATACGGTAAGACTGGTTTTCAGACTTTCGGGCTTCTGAATACCCGTAACGACTACGAATGACAGCTGGGACCAACGGTTTAGCGTACTTTCCGAGACACGAAGGGTTTCGGTGTGTAAAGGACGTCACCCATCCACAGACCAACCGCGAAAAGGGTCGATCGACTTGTGCAGCTGTTATTATTTAGCCACGGACCCCTCAGGTTTCGAGCGTAATAATAGTTTTTGCCATATTCACTAATCATCTTAAAATAATAAGTAGCCGAGCTTGTTTTACTCACTTAATTTAGGAAAAAGGTTTTACCACTAAACAAGGTAAACTTCCACCTAGCAACACACAGAGTTGATAATAGATGATAATGGATGACTCCGTGTAACGTAAATCCCACAGCACAAGGTCATAGGGCGGCAATAAATCGTTCAGAAAGCCTCCCACGGTCAACCGCGGCAGTTTCAATGTTACACTTTGTATTTCTACGGTGTTGTGTTTAGTTTGCTGAAATGGGATAGGTTTCTAGATAGACAAAGTCTAATCCTATCCTACTGATGTTATAAAAGTGAAAGTTTGTATGGATACATGGATAGATGGATGTTTGTTACTCTTTCACGCAAAAACTAATGAACGGATTTAGGTGAAATTTGGCACACAGATGGTTTATAACCAGGATTGACGTATAAGATACTTTTTATCCCGATATTCCCACGGAATCGAAACTTATGCGGGTGAAACCGCGGAGGATATTAAAATACTACTGGCGAAATGTGGGTTTGCTACTGTAATCTTACACCCTTCCCTTTCTATACGTTCGGCGTTAAATCTACTTAACCGTACACTAACATAAGCTCTAAATATTTATAGGTAGGTACTAAACTATCAAAATATACCCGCTCGTCCACTGCACAGCAACAATCGTTCAGTCATCGTTATTATTAAAATAATACCCATTATTATGTAGCGTTAAGGACTCGCTGGCCTCAATCAGCAGTGTACGGATTAATTTGATGGTAATACGGGTATTGATCCTGAATACTGTGAGTAATTAACGGTTTTGTTGATATGGGAGAAAAATGGGCTTCTGCTTAGCTCTGATGCAATAGGTGGTTATGTCGATAGTTGTATATTATTTAATTTAATTTTTATTTTGAAGCCGGTTGATGGCAATAGGCTCGCCCTCCTATTACGTGGGTCTTGAACATAACTGACGAAATGTGGGTGTACTATACGTACATCTCTGCCTAGTCTATCAGGGATTACAGGCGTGATGTTATGTGTATGTCATTTGTATAATGAAAGTCGATGTAGTGTTTGTTATGCAAAACAAAAAGGCTACGGTTGTAAGTTGCGCTACGAGAAAGCCTACGAATAGCTACGGGTGTCTACGAACTTCGTAGCAACGCTACAACATTCCGCTCGTCGCATTATTTATAAAGTAGCTGTGCCCCGCGGTTTCACCCGCATAAGTTTCGATCCCGTGCGAATATCGGGATAAAAAGTATCCTATGTGTTAATCCCGGTTATAAACCATCTGTGTGCCAAATTTCATCCAAATCCATTCAATACTTTTTGCGTGAAAGAGTAACAGACATCCACCCATCCATCCATACAAACTTTCACGTTTATAATATTATTATAATATTATAATTTTAATACATATTATACTGTACATATAATATATATTATATTATTATTATTTCGTTTGACTATTTACTTATCTTATTTTATTACATTTTTAAATATTTTTTTAAATATAAAAATTAAGTATAAAAAATACATTTAAAGTTATAAAAAAAAATAGTGATCCACCGATGTCGAGAGCAGGGTCCAAGCTACCGGTGGTTAGGGCTCCAGAGACAGGAACCTCCTCACAATGCGAGCCGTATCGAGGAGTACGGCCTTTTGAATCAGGCCCTGAATCCAACCGCCTAACGAGATCCTCGATAGATTATTATTATAGTAGGATAAATGATTTACTTTCTGTAAGTAGGTTTGTTGAAACATCATTAAGTCAATTATATATTTTTTAAACTAGATGAGTTTGGCGTTTCCTATCTGACTACTCTGAAAAGAAGGGCCGAAACAAACTCAGAGGTCACATTTGGTGTTCTTCAGTCTGCTGTTCTCTTGGGGTTATATTTACCGCTTGTTATAATAAACTTACAAGTGCCAATTGTTAGAACATTGTACAGCGAGAAAATTTTACAGTTTGAGGGGGTTCGGCTGTATAACATTTTACCAAAAAAAGGTTTAAAAATAATTATGTTACACATAAATGGTTTTCTTTTTTTTTTAAAACGTTGCCCCACACTAGGAATTTCTCCTGTATCGTGGGTGCGTTTACAAACATTTAAACTCACATACACAAACAGCCAGACCCGGAACAACTACTTGTAGGTCATACAAATATTTGTTCCGTGCGGGAATCGAACCCGCGACACGCAGCGCTGCAGTCAATCGCTTAACCATTGCGCCAACCGTGCCGTCACCATGAATTCAGCACATGATTCTAGACTAGGGGTCTACAATCATAGGGGTCTAGAAACCCCTGCGTAGAATTTTTTAGAAGGTAATAAAAAAAAAAAAAACTCCTGTTTCATAGTAACCGACAAGAAATTTCAACGCAGGGGGTGGATTGTCCGAAAGGGTTACCGCTACCCCGGAACATAAAGGGCGAAGGAAGGAACATGGGTGGGTTTTAGTCAGTAAGAGTCTGACACTCCCTTCCGCTCCACCCAGAGCGGGAGGGGTCATTTGATGATTTCCCATCCCGAAAAAAAAAAAAAAAAAAGGGGGTTCTAGAACGGTGTTCAGAATCATGTACTTAATCCATTGCGCGTCAATGTTCCTGCCAGCCTGTATAAGTTTTGCTAATATTCGTTTACTTAAATAAAAAACTACATGTTCTGGGACTTTTTTAATATCAATATTCAGAACTTCCTATTGAAACAGTTATTGTTATTTTTTTATTAGTTATTATTTTCTCAAAGAACAAATTACGGTTCACTCAAGTCTCACTTTGAGTGGAATGTAATTTGTTCTTTGAGAAAATAAAGATCTTTACCATTATTAAGAGGCTAAATCAAGAGCAAAACCACCATCAATCTGATCTTCTCTGCACTAATCTTCACAGTACACAGTTTTATTTTCGCTAAAACATAACAAAAACGTCTAAGTGTTCCTCTCAGCTGCGCCAATACGGCGGGAGCACTCTCCTGTACCAACGAACCGATGACGTCCCACACTTAGTGTAGGATTACTTTAAAAGGAATCCTTCGTTTAACACGATTGATATTGTGTTACCTGTTTTGCGTTTATTTTGTACATGGTGCTATGGAGACACTGTAATTTTTTCGAGTCAATGTTTATCTTTTCCTAGGTACAATAGGCCGTACATCAGTGATAACAATTCCATTATAAGCGGGCCTTTAAAGAAGTATGGGGAACATGGTGTAAAGTTCGGTCAAACTCCATTGAAAAGGGAGGATCCTCCGACCAGACGGGTGTTGTGTCTGGTGAACAACTGCCCGCCAATTGATGTTGGGATGTTGTATATAGTCGCGCGGTAAACTCGCTTGCGCGATGCAGGATTTTGCCTGACGTCTGTGTGATGCATAATTCACATATGGCATTATAGAAGCCGCTACATTCTCCCTCCGGAGACCGGAGGCCGATCGTTGACTATGTCGTGAGTTAGAACCGGGTGATTCCCCAGAGAGTCGGGATGGCGCTGCGTTATGTTCAGCGCCGGGGTGAGGCTACACCTCTTAATCTATTGAATGTCCGTACTACGGTAGGCCAGCTCAAGGTCAATGTGTTACTACCGATGAGCGGTCAACTGCTAAACATGGGGAGGTTCTGAATTTGTTAGAGTTTACTATTTACAGCAACATCCGAGAGATTTATGTGTTTCTTATGGTGTTAGAAGCTCCCTTTCTTTTATCTATATCATCATATAGATGCTTTAGCCTTTTTCCAACTATGTTGGGGTGGACTTCCAGACTAACCGTATGCAGCTGAGTACCAGTGTTTCACATAGGGCGACTGCTGACCTTCACGAGCCAGTTACTGGGTAATACGATACCCCTTGGTAAGACCGGTTGTCAGACTTTCGGGCTTCTGACAACCTGTAACGACTGTCAAAGATCTACGAATAACAACGGGGATTAATGGCTTAACGTGATTTCCGAGGCGGAAGAGTCTCGGTATGTAAAGATGGTCACCCATCCACGGACCAACCGTGGCAAGTGTAGCTTAACCTGATCGATCGACCCGCGCCGCTTCTTTAACTTAGCCACAAACCCCTTTTACCTACAAGGTATTTATATTTTTTTTTTTTTTTTTTTTTTTAATCTAAAAGTTGTTTAGGGGCTTTTATCAAAGATATGTCAGCCCCATCGTACCCTTTTACAGTATTTATATTTAACAGGTGAAATGTGTACTACATCTGCATATAAACTTCTGTCTAGCCAAATAATACAGGAGTGATGTACACTCAAAACCGAATAACCGAACAAAATCTAAATTCTCGCTATAATCCGGTTGAATACCATAGTAATTATGACCGTGTTTTGTATTCGAACCACATTAATTGGTATTGTTATTGGTACGACTAATACCTAGGGAGGACAGTTTGACTGACGTGTGCATTAGCTAATTACGACACAGTAAACACTAGACAAACACAGTATATGCTAATTAGTCCGTCTGTCTGTAAACACAATTAACTGCAGTGTGCACTAGCTCAATGGCCATAAGTGTTTATATGGTAAGGGGGAGGTACATTTCATTATTTAACTAGCGACCCGCCCTTGCTTTACATGGTTTTTATGAATTGATGAATTATCGAGATTTTTTATTACATTATACAACAGCCTGCATTCCCCGAAGGGTTAGGTAGAAGTGTATCTATTGTACACCCACATTTCGCCTGTTATGTTTAAGTCTGTGGTGCATCGTCAATAAACGTTTGTATGTAGGTCAAATATTATAATAGTGAAATAAATAATTATACATTTCAGTTAGGTACTAGCACTCGCCGGAAACAGTTGTTTTATTTGCATGACTCACAATACACAATAAACACGTACACAGTAGGTACATTTTCAAGTCCCATGAAACTGGGGCCTAGCGATCAACCGGGTACAAATCTAAAAATCTCTCTTTTTATTATGTATAAGTATTTATGTGTTATACACAAAAACCTTTCGGAATAAGTTCTCTAAATGATGGTGAAAACCGCATCAAAATCAGTTGCGAAGTTTAGAAGAACAACGTGATTACACAGACAGACACGAGAAGCGACTTTTTTAAATATAATATGTAATACATTAAAATCTTTAATATATGTATAGAGATAAATAATACAGGATGACTTCTAATTTGACGTATTCCTTTCAGGACGTGATAGAATAGAATGCTCTTTATTATACACCATACAAATTATAGAACATAAATATATAAAATTAGACCCATAGTGATAGTGTGAGCAATATCAAAAAATGAACCACCACAGGCGATAATTCATGGGATTCAAGATAACTGATTAAATGAAGATGTCTTTCCCGTAATTTGTACGTTTAATACCATAGTAAACTTTTGAGAGAACTGGTGTCAAAGTTCTTATGGGTAGATGATTTTTGAAAATGGTTAATAAACTTCATCCTTTAAGTTTTAACTGTCAAAATATCATGTCCTGGAAGAAATTCGTCAAATTACAAGTCACCCTGTATAGACAGTGAGTACAAATACTAAATTGGACCGTGGAGTTTCTTACCCGTTCTTCTCCATAGGTACCCAGTACGCTTTGGAATAGGCAACTAGCTTCATCTTTCTGACTGACGGACCCATTGACAACTCAAAAGTGCCTGTAATTGTTTTATTTGAAATAAATGCTATGAGCTTGAGTTTAAAATAGCCGCTATTGGAATAAGCTCTGCAAGAGAGACCCCGTCGAAGTCCACCACGCGGGCTCAGTGCGAATATTCAATAATCGAACCAACTATGCAAGTTTAGTTATAGCTCTAAAATAGGTATATAGAAAGTAAAAAAGAAAGAAAGATGATATTAGGGAGTTTTAGTGATACTAGGTTCAATAAACTAACGGTGATTTAAGCAAAAAAGACCATATTTCTAATTGAATTCGTGAACGGGCGCCGTCAGTAGGGACTGGTCAACTCTTTGCTGCCATGGCTTATTTTGATTTTAATTAATATTTGAATTGTTTTTTTTTTAACTTTTCATTATGGACGCTTTTACCGTTCTGCATCGTTCTCACATGCATAATTTTTAACATGAATGATGTAGCCAATACTCTGTAACCATATTATTGTGATTTAAAAGAGTGTCCATGGAGGTTCTTGCCCGTTCTTCTCCATAGGTACCTACTACGCTTTGGAATGGGCAACCAGCTTCATCTTTTTGACTGACCGACCCTTGACAATTCAAAAGTACCTGTAATTGGTTTAGTTGAAATAAATAGTTTGAGTTTGAGTTTGAATTCAATTTAATGCACAGTTAAACAAACATATATTCTCATAAATACAATGAAACAATAATAAGGACTAAAAATCATATAAACCTCAATCTACATAGCCTTTTCCCAACTATGTTGTAGTCGGTTTCCAGTCTAACCGGATGCAACTAAATATCTGTATTTTACATGGAGCGACTGCCTATTTGACCTCCATAATCCAGTAACTGGGAACCCTTGGTAACACTGGTTGTCAGACTTCTGGGTTGTCGTTTTCTGACTACCCGTAAT
Organism: Apamea monoglypha; assembly: GCA_911387795.2. Taxonomy (NCBI): domain Eukaryota; kingdom Metazoa; phylum Arthropoda; class Insecta; order Lepidoptera; family Noctuidae; genus Apamea; species Apamea monoglypha. The sequence goes on from OU426931.1 coordinate 5,298,461, forward strand.
GACTGTCAAAGATCTACGAATGACAGCCGGGACCAACGGTTTAATGAGCTTTTCGAGGCACGGAGGGTCTCGATATGTGATGGATGGCAACCCATCCATGAATCGACCGCGACAAGCGTAGCTTAACTTTCGATCGACCCGCGCAGCTGTTAGTAGAGCCCATCTAAAAGTCATATAGACCTATTAGTCGGAATATAATGACAAAATTTTACAAAGAAAATGTTAGTTCATAATGGCTCACAATATTCCATTGTCAGATTCACATACATGGCTCATTGTAATAATCGCATGAATAGGAATAGTTCTATGAAACAAGAATGCTGATCCTTTATACTTGCAGCAAGCCACACAATACGCAATTCTCCAATTGGTATTTACCATTAACCGGTTTATCGGCCAGTGTAGCCGTGCCTTTGTCTCATTAGCGTGATCAATCATTTGAGTCGACGTGCTTGCGTGATTGATGCACTCGGACTGATCACTCTGACCGGTCTGATCACTGAAATATTTGATCAGATTTGGGGGTGAAGGTTTTGTGAAGTTGTCAACGGAAATTGGTAACATTATCGATATCATTGTAAAAGTAAAATAGAATTTGATAATAACTCGCAAAATGTGGATATACGTACTTTATATCTCTGCCTACCCCTGCCGGGAAGATACTCATGATAATATATACATAACATCATAATCAGACACCACAAACAATGGCCCACCTTCCATCCTGCGCCTCATGCCCTTTCACCTCCTCCACCACACCACTTGATCATCTTATGACTGCGTCAGTGAGCGGAGTTCACGCAGCTGAATTTTGGCCCAAAGATGTTTGGACTTTTCGATACACTAAGAAGAAGACTAGAATTCTTGTCAAACTGACCGGTGACAGACGGCCGGACTACAATTAGTCAGGTAGCATACAAAAGAGCGCGTGGTGCATTCTGCGAGGTATTTTCCAAAACACTCTGGGTCATCACTATCTGTCTAGTGTAACCATAGCAAAAGCATAATCAGCCTATAATGTTCCCTCCGCTGGGCCACAGGCCTCCTCTCTGTGAGAGGGAGTGGGCGGTAATCCACCACGTGCGCCCTCGCATGTCTCTTCACGACGTTTTCCTTCACCGTTCTGAGAGTAGTGGTGATGGAATTATATACAGAAAGTAAAGTGCTTGCCTGGGTTCGAATTGGACTGGTAGTGGTCATCATTAATACCTTAATACTGATACTAGTACAACTTTTCTGATCCGTGGCTCATTAATAAATCAGCAGAATCGATCATGTCAACTAAACACTCTTGCTATACCCGTATAGCAAAGCTGGTCTCTGCCTAGACCGAGCGACACTCCGAAGTCCACGAAAGACTGAATAAAAAAGCCCAAAATTAAAGACACAAAAAGAAAAGAGGTAGAAAATAGTTATTTTGAAAGACTCGCTAAATTAGGTTCCTGTTCGGAGACTAAAAGAAACAAGCACAATTTCCGGAATACTGTAAGATAATTAAAATTTCCCTCAAAATTAAGTTTACCCTGAGTGTTGTTCGGGGTATAATTCGAGGTAACCCATACAAACATTAGCGATGTAAGTTGTTTCGGCAAGTTAATAAGTCTGTTGGGAGGAAGTTAAGTTATTGTGAGAACAGCATGAGTGAGATTATTATGGTACTAATTGAGTTGTTCAATTAGGTAATTAAAAATGATAAAGTGCTAAAAAAGGATTGTGTGGTTTTATGAAACCACGGTAAAAGTGAAACCACGGAAAAAAAAGAAAAAGTAAATGAATAAAATAAAAAAATAATAAACGTTTCACTGTAAAAAAAAAAAAAATAAGAACATTTACATTAAACACTGACAAATACAAACAAAATAGCGTGGTGCACTGGCACAAATGAGTAATAGTCTATACACCATAGAGAAAGTAAAATTATCCCTACTCCGCGTCCGACCGTCACGCGACATGCAACAGACAGACGAAAAAGTGTGAGACGATGTAATAAAAGTTTCACTTTAAATATGATTAAACAACGCGAGCTTACGTAAAGGTTTCGGCAGTCCTGCTATAAACTTACTGCCTTGCAATTATTTTGAACACGCCAGAAATAAGAATGAAAAAGGAAAAATCAACCAATAGGTATAATTTCCATTGCTCTCAAAAACGGTGAAGGAAAACTTCGTGACGAAACCGGCATGTCCCAGAATCAAAAATTCGAAGACATGTGACATCAACTACCAACCCGCACTGGGCCCGCGTGGTAGATTACTGCCCACTTCTTTTCGAAGAGAGGAGGCCTGTGTCCCAGCAGTAGGAACATTATAGGCTGATTGCAGCGCAGCATTCTTGGAGTCAGATTAACGGACCTAGTTAGGAACGCAGTGTGGCGCTCCAAAACACAAGTCGCCGACGTCACCCAAAAAGCAGCCATGTGTGTGAGGGACTGGGCCGGACACGATTGCCGCATGTCGAACGAGTCATGGGCCAGATCTACCACCATGTGGGTCCCGAGGCAGACCCAGGAGAATATGGCGGGTCGAGCTTGACGCCTACAGACAGGATTGGTTTCGCACTAGCTCAAGATAGAGTGGAATGGAAAGGAGACAGGGAGCTCCCTCCTTTCCATTGCAGCTAGGCTTTTGTCCTGCAGTGGATCAACATAGGCTAATAAATATAATAAATAAATAAACCGCTTATCACCTCAAGACTCCCTTTGCTAACCTTACCAAAACCATAACCCTTAACTGCCACTATTAGCAATAAGATCAAAATGCAAATAGGTCAACAAACAACTTTCCACCGATAGATGATCTCTAAGAGAGCTGTAACAAGGGTTAAGCGTGCGTTCCCGACAATTTGCAAGTGATGCGGCCGGCCCATAAAATTAATTGAGTCGGCAGACTGGAGGTTAAAACCCTTCCCATGTACTGTGATTTCCGCGAGCCCCTAGGGGCGAAAAGGCTTTAAAACTAGCGGAGATTATAAAATGGTTAAGTAATATAGTACGGGATTTTTCATTAATTGACATTAACAATTTACATACATAGTACAGACGCCAGTACATCAAGCTACTAGTCTGTCACATTTCATTAATAGATTATCAACTTTATCGCTAAAATTTGACAGTTTCGGGTAGCTTGACCTGCTGGTGTCTGCACACCATACATAAGCTCACACCTTTTTCATGGGATTAGTGCTCAGACACACGAGCGACACGCGTTAACGGCAGAGGCAACTGTCGTAGACAACATGCCGCTCGTGTATTTGAGCATCGTACTCAAGCGAGCGGCACGTTGACTACGGCTGCCGCCGCGCCGACGCGTCGACGGCGGGTGCCGACGGGTGTTGACGGCTGTAGTTGACTCTAAAGTTGACGTGTGTCGCTCATGTGTATACACTTAGGTAGAAAGTACAGAAATACTTGCTGCAATTTTTTCTTAGTCTGTTTGCTTCTTTTACATTCGTACGAGAAACCTCACCAAGGACATCACCAATTAAGTAAACAGTGCTTGTCCAAAACGTATAGGTATTATGTCACTAATCTAAATCAAAGTAGAATATAACTGGATTGTCTTAGCATAATCCGGCTCACACTGCTGCGACAGGTGGCCTCCTCTCCGTGAGAGGGAGTGAGCCGTAATCCACCACGCGGGCCCAGTGCGGGTTGTTAGATGGACCACTGGACCATCACTGTCTGGATAGTCTTGATGTATTAGTAAAAGAAGCATTAAAGATTATTTTAATACTAAATAAACTATTAAAATAAAAATATATAAATAACGTAACTAAAACTATTAAGAAACTAAAATATGGCGTCGAAATATTCCTCCGCATCGCTGTCGACTGGTAATTGGCACGTTGTATGCCAATACTAAATACTCTGGCCAAGCCAGCCTTTGGGTCACGGGAAGTGTCAACCAGCTGTTTGGAGGTTTCATTGAACAAGCCATGAGCCCTCTGACTCGCCCGAGGGTAAAGTATTAAAATACCTATTTAATTAATAGATAGGTAGATTGGACTCTGATGTGTAAAACCATGTCTTTCCTTACAGTGCAGTGGGAAAATTTTACATCTATGGAAATAAACACCGCTGGTTTAAACCCCCAACGTTCTAACGAATGGTCCGAATGAAAATCTGTAAGTTCCAAAGCAATTTATAACAACTGTAAAGTGTGCCGAGACGTTCGAATTAACTCCGTTCAATACGAGCACAGTTACTTGCGAACTTGTGATCTCAAGTCCTCTCCGTTTTAATTTATATTGGACTTGCGGTCCTATTCTTGTTTTAGGTATAAGATAATAAAAGAAAAGAAAGAAAATACGTTTAGTCTGACAGGACTAAACTAATATTTATCATCTGCCCTTTTCTTAATGAAATAGAAAGAAAAAGATGCACTGAACTTAAATTTAGTTTAGTTTATGAACAAGGGAATCGGCGCCACTATTTAATAATATTAAAAACAAAAAGATGTATTTGGTGATTGTGTAGGTAAAAGATGAGCCTTATCCATTGTTATCATCATCTACCTAGCTAGGGTCGGCTTCCAGTCTAACCGGATGCAGCTGAATACCAGCATTTTGCCTGGAGCGAATGCCTATCTGACCTCCACAATCCAGTTACTGGGTAAAACGATACCCCTTGGTAAGGCTGGTTGTCAGACTTTCGGGCTTCTAACCGATCCGTAACGACTGTCAAAGATCCATGAATGACAGCCGGGACCAACACCTTAACGTGCTTTCCGAGGCACGGAGGGGTCGCGGTATGTATAGATGGTCACCCATCCATGGACCGACCGCGGCAAGCATAGTTTATCCTGATCGATCGACCTGTGCGGCTGTTGTTACTTAGCCACAAGCCCCACTTGAGCTTTATCCATTGTATGGTGTTTAAAAGGTCATTGTGTTGTGGAAAATGGATATCGGTTTCAGTAATGGTGAAACAGCGAAATTTAGAAGGGCTCGCTCTTTTAAAATAGAGTAAAAGTAATGGTAACAATTGGGTAAAAAGTAAACTAAAGTAATTGGTTTTAAAAGTTTCCGGCAAAAAATATGAGCTCATGCAGTGACTAGCTAATTCTAAAATTAGAAAAGTAAATTACCGGGCACATTCACAAAGTTATAACTGTTGTGTTTAAAACTTTTATTTATTTAGACTAGCTTCTGCCCGCGACATTGTCCGGGTGAAACTTCTTGTTCCTCCGGAATACCCCGTCGCATCCCATCGCTGCGCATGCGCAGCGATGCGAGTCAAAAAGAACGCTAACCGAAAACCAAGTTATAACTTGGTTTTCGGTTAGCGTTCTTTTTGTTTTTTTTTCTTTTAGCTCGACTCCAGGACCTGGATCCTGGTCAAATCCGGCTCCTTATGGTCCTGGACTTGGATCCTGTCAAATCCGACTGGTATCCGGGTGGTTCCAGAGAAAAGCACGTTCTAACAAAAAAACAAACAAACTGTTCAGCTTTATTATTAGTAGTATAAAAGATACCGACATATGCTATCTTAAACATGTATGTGTTTGTTAAATATGTACATATGTTTAGGTTAAGGTATTTATTTATCTATGGGCCTGCGTGGCCTGAAATAAATGAATAAGTAAATAAATAAATTAAACATCTGGTTACTGGTTAGTTCACAATATTTGCAGATTGTCTTGTCCCGAGTGCTTCTCATGAGCTCGTTGAAATCCTTTTCGTAGTGCTATATTTCTGCTTCCAAGTAACATTGCTACTGAATGAAAAAAACTAACACTCAAAAAAAGTAAATAATAAACGAAGATTACCAAGAACACAAACCCGGATAGACGTTTAAAGATGGATGACTGGCATTTATTGTAAGATTCTCCAGCTACCTACCGATATGCAGTGATTAGATCCTCCGTACTGTAATCCTCGAAGATTGATGGCTCATCCATCTAACTTCTTATTGATCGAATTATTTGGGCGAGTGACGTTACTCAAAGATGGCGGATATTATTAATGTGTTCGTATGGTGAATCTTTTGTAGCCCGGTTTATTGTGATGAAATCCACCATAAACAGTATTAACATTGTCATATTTATTTGTGGTACTAGAACTTCCAGGGTTTTGTAAAGTGAATTATAAATATTTATTTATTTATTTATCCATTCATCCATTTATTTCAGGCATCAAGGCAAACACATACAATACAATATTAAATATAAATTAAAAATACTATAAATACATACAACATTATAATTACACTAAAAACTAACTATCGCACACGAAGCATCTGCGACGTGTTTCGCTGACTGGTGTCATGTAGCCGACCACGAAACCGGCGGTACACAACACCCTTCGGCCAGAACTCTTCCTTGAGGAACTTCTCGAGATGATGTGTCGGAACACGCACCACGAACGACTTGAGGTCGAGTTGTGACGCGACTCTAACTTCTCGACCCTCAAAGTCCACTTGGTCTTCACACGCATGTACTCCAGACCACGATCTCCTCAACCTTCGTGGAGTGGTGCAGTCTGGACACGTGCAGATGCGTCGTCGGGATTGCTGGATCCAGCAGGAAATATTGATAAGGCGGCAATTTTAGCCTTGACATTTGTTATCTTATAAATGTCAAGGCTAAAATTGCCGCCTTATAGCAGTTAGCAATTGCCGCTGAGCAGTTGGTCCCGGCTGTCATTCGTAGATCTTTGACAGTCGTTACGAGTCGTCAGTAGCCCAAAAGTCTGACAACTAGTCTTACCAAGGGGTATCGATCCCCAGTCACTGGGTTGTGGAGGTCAGATAGGCAGTCGCTCCATGTAAAATAATAGTATTTAGCTGCATCTGGTTAGACTGGAACCCGACCCCAACATAGTTGGCAAAAGGTTAGGCAGATTGATTATTGTTCAGACATTTTAGATTAAAAAAAAAAACAAATAACTTCCTAAAACTTTCTGGGAATCAAATCGGGATCCCCTGCAGTGCAGTCGCACTTGCGACCGCTAGACCAACGACACAGTTACTTTATCTGAATAACTTTACTTAACAGAAAAAGCGATTTAAAACAATGGACCAGTTAATAATCCTTTTAACTTAACAGCGATCGCTCCGAGAAAAAACTATAAAAACTGCACCATTTTAAATCTTTTAAACGTCAGTCTTTTTTACTTTATTTCACGGATCGCTTAAGACAGACTTCGCGCTGCATTTTATTCGATAGATTAAGGTCAGAATAAATTTGAATCCTTCCTCAGTAATAAAGTGTACCCTCTCCACAGTGCCCATTAAGTCATTTTGGATTACAAATCGTCCCGCGCTAAAGTGACGCCATTTTGAATTTCACCATCTTGGATTTAAAAGTTTTAAGTGTCAACAACATTTCAGTGTGAATTTTTTTGAAATAGGGTTGACGATTGCAAGTTTTGAGATTTAATTCGTTAATCTAGGTTATAAACTATCTGTGTGCCAAATGTCATCCAAACCCGTTCAGTAGTTTTTGCGTGAAAGAGCAACAAACATCCATCCAGTATCCATCCTCACAAACTTTCGCGTTTATAAAATTAGTGAGATTGTCGTCCCAACCTTGTAAAAAACAATTTAGTTTTTTGAATAGGTAAAGTAGTGAACGTTAAACCATTACGTACTTCCATAATCCCTTCAACATAAAGTAAAAGTAATAAACGCTCCCCACCTTCAAATAACACTTCCATCTCGAATGATACTCGCTATTCTCGACGAAGAAAAATGACTTGAAATTTTCCCCGCATCTACCCATGTTGCAATTGGGCCCCCGCGACCGATTACATAAGCCAGGGAGTGGCTTCAGGCAATGAGATACAAGCCTTAAATATTAATGTAGGTAACTTGTTTTCCTGAATCATAGATTTTCGTGTGTATTTGTGTGGAGAAGGAACGAGGATCAAGGTTGAATAATAAAGTGTGTTGTAGTTTTGGAAGCATCTTGTCGTCGGTAGTAAGTAATACGGGTTTGCGCCAGAGAGGGGCACTTCTTGTAATTTTAAGAACGTACACAGTCTGATTTCAGTCTTAATCTGTCAAATATACATCTAATTTCCCTACATTTTTGACAAGTATTTGACATTGATTGTTGCTGAGATGAGATTGCGACTAGATATTGAACGTTTTTAATGACAAGAATTGGCCTTGGCTTTGGCTCTTTAGCCATGGAGAGCGGGGTGAGCCCCTTGTCCACTGCGACCACATCACAGTGCATACCCACTTCGGCTTTTAAACAATGTTCCCTGAGACGGCACACCTCGTGGTTGTGGAAGGTCTTCGCATTTAAAAATGTTTCCTGTCTGTCTTGGATATGTTGGTCGAAGAATGAAAGATGCTTGAATCTATCTTTGCGATTTTGTGAGAAGACTTGGAATGGCCTTAAAAGACGTGAATTATTAATTAACGGCCATAGACAATATCGCGAAAATTAACACGCTTGGCCATCATTTAAAATTCGCAGATTTTCAGAGCCTGGCCGCAAATGATTGGCAAATCGTTTGGCGATTGCAGTTTGTTTTTATTACTGACAGAACTTTGCAGGACGCTATAGTTCAGCCTTTCAAAGAAATAGTTAAGTTGTTGATGACAAAGTCAAATCAAATGAAAAATATTCACGAAACGTCAGAAGTTATGTATGTAGGTGCATGGTTCTAATTGGTCGTCTCCTAAGGAGAACAGAGGGCAGGAAACTGCACGGCTTATTTGGCTTTGACAATATTTCCAAATTACAGTGTTAATAGGTATTGGAGAACAGTGAAGGTATGTCAATAAGTACCACGTAATTAACTAAATAGAAAATGGTCAACAGATCTACAGTCTACAAGGCCTAATTCTAAATAAAACTGTATATGTATATACACAGTCTGGCCATAAATACTGTTACAATTAAAAATAAGAAAGATATTACATTTGAATTTGGAATCTGTTTGTTTTATACGATTGTTCATTGTGTTTTCTAATTTTGGCGCCAATACATTGTACAATATTTTGCGATATTAAAATGGAGTGGGGTGATAAAGAGAACCGAATCGCTGTGATTGCATTACACAAAGTTGGTATGGAGCCAAATGCAATTTTTAAAACTCTCCATACGCTTGGTATTAGTCAAATGTTTGTGTACCGGGCTATTAATAGGTACAATGAGACCTCTTGTTCCTCCTGTTTGTGACAGAAAAAGATCTGGCCGTCCACGTAGTATTCGTACGAAAAAGGTGGTCAAAGCAGTAAGGGAAAGAATTCGAAGAAATCCTGTCCGAAAGCAAAAGATTTTATTTCGGGAGATGAAGATAGCACCCAGAACCATGTCGCGTATTTTAAGAGATGACTTAGGACTTGCAGCCTATAAGAGACGCACTGGTCATTTTTTAACTGATAATTAAAAAAAAGAATAGGGTGGTAAAATCGAAACATCTACTGAAGCGGTACGCAAAGGGAGGTAACAGAAAAAAATTGTTTACGGATGAGAAAATCTTTACAATTGAGCAACATTTTAATAAACAAAATGACCGTATTTATGCTCAAAGCTCTAAGGAAGCTTCCCAATTAGTCGACAGAGTGCAACGTGGGCATTATCCGACTTCAGTGATGGTTTGGTGGGGTGTTAGCTATGAAGGAGTGTCTGAGCCATATTTTTGTGAAAAAGGTATCAAAACATCGGCACAAGTGTATCAAGATACCGTTCTTGAGAAGGTAGTTAAGCCCCTTAACAACACCATGTTCAATAACCAAGTATGGTCCTTCCAACAAGACTCGGCGCCGGGTCATAAAGCTCGGTCCACGCAGTCTTGGTTGGAAGTGAACGTTTCGGACTTCATCAGAGCTGAAGACTGGCCGTCATCTAGTCCCGATCTTAATCCGCTGGATTATGATTTATGGTCAGTTTTAGAGAGTACGGCTTGCTCTAAACGCCATGATAATTTGGAGTCCCTAAAACAATCCATACGATTGGCAGTGACGAATTTTCCCATGGAAAGAGTGCGTGCTTCTATTGATAACTGGCCTCAACGTTTAAAGGACTGTTTTGCAGCCAATGGAGACCACTTCGAATATGCTTTTTAGATTTTAAATTGTTTTATATTTATGTATTAAACTAACACACTGTAAAAGAAATAAATATTATTTGCAATAAAAAAAAATTTTTTTTCTTCGTGACAATATTTATGGCAAGACTAGGTAAACAATGTGATCTAAGCTCCATGTCAATCAAACTCCACGCATTTCTCCGCACCGCCTTCCCAATTCCCACCGATATAAAACCGTCGCTATCTGCCCAACAAATATTGCGTGTCTTGTGAGAAATGGATAGACAAATGGCCGGCTATAACCGTCTCGACGGCTATAAACGTCTTTGAGGCTATACCCGCGGCTACGTCACCGCTTACCCGGCTATATTTCTACCCTACTGAGTCCCTTTCTTTGAAGATGGAGTTGCAGAGATTTTGCATCTAATCAATCGTGATGTTTTATCTACGTAGAAAACAGAGGCTTATTTCATTTGTACTAAGCTTTGTTTTCAGGCTTTTGTAAAATTGTAGTTCATAAAATAATTTAAGTGTATTGTAGCGTGTGTAGGTGTATTTAGAATAGAATACTCTTTATTGTACACCATACAAATTATAAAACACAAATATACAAATTTTTTACAAAGGGTGACACAATGGGCGGTCTTATAGCTAAGAGCGATCTTTTAAAGACAACCTTTGGATGGATTAAAATTAAAGAGAGGCAAAAATGGTAGGTAGTCTGTGGTGTACCATTTACATTATACAATCAATATACACATAAAGTATATTTTACTCGTCTAAATAAATATATACATACAATAATAGACATGAAACAAGAGCAAAAAATATAATAATAATAATAAATAATAATAATGATGATGTTTAAGGAGAGAGGAAGTGCTTTTTTATCATAATTTTGAAAGTGGACAGAGATTGAGCACGCCTTACCGACACGGGCAAGTCATTCCATAACCGTACCGCTTGAACAGTGAAAGATTTGTCAAAGAAACTGGTGGAATGCATCGGCATCTCTAGTCTCAGGTTTTCCGATGATCTCAGATATCTATTATGTGTGTCATGAAGGAACTTGAAACGTTCTTTAAGATAAGAGGGGGTTTTAGGATTAAACAAGATACTGTAGAGCTGAAATAAGATATGAGAATTCCGGCGAAGACGTATGGGAAGCCACTTGAGCTTTGTACGAAATTCAGATATGTGATCATATTTCGCAGGCCAAATATAAATCTTATGCAAAAGTTTTGAAGTCGTTCAAGTTTATCTAGTTGTGCCTCAGTAAGATCTGGATAACTGACATCAGAATAGTCAAGGATGGGAAGTAGCTGAGGACCCCAGGAAAGATGTTTGTCGATCCAAACCCCAAGGTTCTTAACCTTTTCGCTGAATGGAATAGCAGTTCCGTTAAATTGAACCTGGGGAAGCTGCGACCAGTTTATCTTGGGGATCATCCTTGAGCTGCCAACAACAATGAGCTGAGTCTTCGATGGGTTAACCTGCAACCCATGCGCCTCACTCAACTCACATATTGAAACCAAATCCTTGTTGGTAACGCGAACAGCATCAGCCAAATTCGAGTGGCTAGCTTGTTTATAGATTTGCAAATCGTCGGCATAAAGGTCGTAGGAAGAAATACGTTTTTTGGTAATGGAGTTTATAGGTGTACTTAATTGTAGTTATGAAGATTGGTCTTTTAAAGAGTAAGCATGCCCGTGATTATCATTATAGGTCTAGGGAAAAAGAAGTCCCCCTAAACTTAATGACAATCAATAATAAATACTTTTTAACCAATGAAAAAAATGGAGGAGGTTCTCAAGTTGACGAGTATTACATGTAGGTCGTTGTCGACGCAAGGCTAACTTAAATTTTTTAAATATTAATTTTAAGTTCAAACTTAACAGTTAAATATGACTCGATAGGTTTAAATTAGTTTAGATTTGATTGTTGTATTCAGTTTGCTACTTTTCAATGTAAAAAGCCATGTTATGATTTCCGGTGACTATAATAGCGAATCATAGCTGAAGGTTTATTCAAACTTAGGTTTAAAAAACAAGTTGTCTATTGCTAAATTCATTTCCTAATTAATAAGCGATACGCGCTAGTTTAATAATGGTTGTTGGTTAATTTTTGTTTACCTAATGGAAATAGTTGGTTGAACTACTATTGGTCAAGCGGAAAAACATGGCGCGTGTTTAAAAATATGTTTAAAGTTTTTTAAGCAATAAAGAATTAATTCAATATTAAAATTGAGTTCTAAAAATAGTAAAACGAATTAGCAAATTATAGTTTGTTATTCTAATTAATGTTACCTGCAATTTGTAAATAAATAATTGTAATGTCTTCGCAACGACGACGCCATGGTGGTCATTAAAAATGTCAAGCTGCTGTGATATCATATTAACAAGGAGAATTCTGTGAAAACATGGATTTTCATTAGAATATCTTGTGAGTACGATTTCTATTATTAATTTAGGTTTTAAGGCTTTCTTTATTGTGTTTTACTAGTGATAAGAATAAACGCAATTAGATAAATTGGGTGTATTCATTTTTACAATGATTTAATGTCTTTTACAATCATGAGTGAGCCTAGCGGTGGTGATGGTGACGTCAACTCTGTTGTCGTCAACTCTATTGACGTCAACTCTGTTGACGTCACGATTTCTCAAAATCCGAATGGTCCCGGTTCTCCGTTATATACCTAAATATATTATGTATTACCACGCATAAGTTTTTACAGAGTAGTTCGATTTTGATATTTCTTTTGTCATTGGAGAGGTCTTCGAAGTTAATTCCATTTAATCCAATCTATTCCGTGATCATATTTTTTCGCACATTCTGCTTTATAATCCACCAACCCGCACAGAAAGAGGAGGCCTGTGGAACATTACAGGCTGATTATAATATTAAATTATTATACTGTCACCATGACATCATTTATGGACTTGTGGCATCAAAACAGCCGCTACTTTTTATTTGTTGCTGGAGCGTCTTCTTTCACGGAAGGTGCATCACAGTAAGACGCTGTTTTTACAACTTGTTTAATAATAATATATTGATTGCTTTTTATACGCTCCTGGCTAACGTCAAAACCAACCCATTCAAGTCAATCGTTAGGAAACAACCTCGCAAACTCCCATGGGAATAAAGGCATCTACATCCAAACTAACAAACTACCAACTAAAGTCAGAACAAACTGACACGGAACACGGAAATAATGAGCAGGAATTAAACGCACGCGTGTAATTCTCATACAATCATCATTAGGGAAAGCAAAGGCGCAGCTCTACCTACAGCACCCCGCGGCTAAGCTACGCACTTGCTAATGGAACTTTCCCACCGCCACTGACGAGAAAGCGACTAGCTAGATCCACGATTTACTCGGTTTAGAAACATAGGTTCAAAAGATTGTAGGACCCGTGTTAGTAAAAGAGATACATATATCGCTGATCGCTGATTGTTCACACCCCTGACGAGTACTCGTTTGTTGCAGCGACAAGAGGTATCAAAGAGAGTACTCGCTCAGCGACCCTCGCCTGGCGGGCAGAACACTGAGAGACTCACGCTTGGTACTTACATACCAACGAGTAATAGCTCGTCGCCGTCACGCACGCGCTGCTCGTTGCTCACCAACTCGTTTTTAGTTGCTACTCTATTCATTATCATCATAATTAGCATATAATGTTCCCACTGCTGGGATACATGCCTCCCCACGGTAATACCATGTTTTCCTTAACCGTTTTTGAAAGCAGTCGTGATGAAATATTGTACACAAAGTAAAGCGCCTGCCTGGGTTCTTCTACGACCTACAACTCGTAAGTCGCGGCTGCTACCACTGGGCCAGGTGCCTTTACTTCGCTTTGTATGAGAGGAGGTGAGATCGTCCACGGCAACCCACGGCTACGCTACGCAGGGATGTATGGCTGATTAACAAATGAACCGTGCAGCTAACGTGGTGAACCTCTCCGCGCACATCCTACGTAGCAGTGGACGGTCGACCTAAGGAGGTTGCTATGCGAACGACACTCAAACTGATTGCTTCTCGTTATGCGACTTGGTTTCGGTTCCTCCTGGTGGGGAACTAAGTTTTTGGTGTAGTTTTGGTCGTTAGAAACCGTCTATAGTACCACACTTGTATGCAGTCGACGCGTGAGTTCATCTGAATGACAACTTCTTCCCAAGAGATATTGTTCAGATTATTGCAAAGACTGCTTTTTTGCTTGGGGGACAGCTTTGAAATACTTCCTCTATGTGACATTTCAATTAACCCGTTAAACGATCGTCAACTGTAAGCCGTTTGCATGTACGGTTTTCACGATTATATTTATTGTAGTTTCGAGTGTATTTTTGGAGTTAAACATCTTAAGCAACGTTTTGATAATTGGACGAAAATTTAGAGTGAAATTTCAAGGACGCGTCACGTTTAGGCACATGTCGTTACATGAGAGAGAAGAAAGATACAACTCTGTCTGTCTCTCACATTACATCTCTCTTATTCTTTATTTTTAAGAAGTTTTACTATTGTCACGTGTACAGTGATGCACGCGCGATTTCCTTATAAACAAGCGCTGGTTTACACGACATTTGTCGGGTTAACTTGAACACTCGTGCCAGTCTTAACCTATCGTGTAATATCGTAACAGCATATCGTAACCGAGGAAACTAATTGTTAAAAAAAATATTTCTTATGATTTACTATCAACTTAAATTGTCCCTATATCCAAATCACAACTATCATTCTTGGACAGTGACATACAACATGGCAAATTGACATTTTGCTTCACAATTAGTTTCCCTGACTGTACTTGCCTACTCAATTGATTAACGTCATAGTTTCATATGACTTTTAGCTTTTTTCCAATTCAAATCCAAGGAAGCGAATAGGGAGGCCTTTGGCCAGCAGCGGGACAATAATGCCTATCAAAAAAAAATTAAAAAATCCAAAGCAGGAAATCTTTTTCAATTTGCAAAAAATACATAAAATCTAAAAGTCTTTAATAAAGAGGATAAATCCACTGCAATGGATTTATCCGAACTATTAATTCAATTCTGTGTGTCTGCAGCTCTAAATGCATTACTGATCCTACATTCTTTTAAAAAACGTGGCGCGTTGGCCTGATTCCGAAGTCTTTCTTAATAGACTGTCGATTTTGCTCAACTGATGAAAAGCTTACTGCGATTATCAAATAAAATTGATTAAATGAAAAGAAATTCTCTCACTCGGTGAGTTTATTCATCATTTAGAGCTGAGCCCACTTTTATTCGGCGTTTCTTTGTTTTGAATTTTGAATTGATTTGAGTTGATTTATAAGCTTAGATATTCTATTCTACTAATATTATAAATGTGAAAGTTTGTATGGATGGATGGATGGCTGTTTGTTACTCTTTCACGCAAAAACTACTGAACGGATTTGGATGAAATTTGGCACACACATGGTTTTTTTAAGAAAAAAAAACGTTGCCCCAACTAGGAATTACTCCTGTATCGTGGGTGCGTTTACAAACATTCAAACTCACATACACAAACAGCCAGACCCGGAACAACTACCTGTCAGTAGGCAATACAAATATTTGATCCGTGCGGGAATCGAACCCGCGACACGCAGCGCAGCAGTCGATCGCTCAGCCGCTGCGTCAACCGTGTCGTCAATGGTTTATAACCAGGATTAATATATAGGATACTTTTTATCTATTATATTATATGTAAAGGGCATACATTATCCCAACTGCGTATCACAATCACATTGGTTATACACATTTTCAAACAAAATCCAAAGGATTTTGAAGTTACATAAATCATGTATCTGAAAATTTCGTCTGCTCGACAACGTAAATCACCCAATGAACGTTGTTGCGTTGTAAAAATGAAAGGCATTGCGATTTTAAGTGTAAATTACCCTCCTAATGGAAGAATTTGATAAAGAAGATGGCAGCAGCGTTTGTCTGTCTGCTAATAACAATGAACAGGTATCGCTATTCTGTTTGAGAAGGATGGTGATTGATTTTGGCAGTTTCTCCATTTGATTCTTCACTGAAGCCTTTGATTGCCTCGTTAGTTTTGTGGTCGCAAGCCCTGCTGCTGAGCATGAGGTCGGGGGTTCGATTCCTAGATCAGGCAAAGTTTGTTTGGGTTTCTATGTCTGGAATTTCACAGGAGCAGCTCGGAGTTTGGATTTGTGCCCGGTAGCTCGCTCCCACACACATCATAAAATCTGATTTACTTCCGTAGGACATCCTCGTAACATAGGGTCCAGTTAAAAAACCAGCGTCAGGCACTAGCAGTTGTCTGACATTTATGCTGAACTGGGCCTATTTGGCGCAGCCGTGAGCCACACAATACTATTTTAAGTTTTCCGCTGTTTTTTTTTCTTGTTTTTTTTGTGAGTGTTGTGTGTACCTAACCTGCGTCAAATAAACTTATTTTCTTTCTTTCTTTTCTTTCCCATGGACATGGGACCTGAACATAACTGGTAAAATGTGGGTGTACTACCTACAGGTACACCCCTGCCTAACCCTTCGGGGATTACGGGTGTGATGTTTTGTAATGAAGGCTATATTATTATATATATAGGCTTATATTATGTATTTTGCGTATTGTGTACCTATACAATTGCGTAGCAGCAAAACTATAACAAAGAAAATATTTTTAATTAACGCGTCCTGACAATTTTGATTGCAAAGCGTCCAGTGCAACAAAATAAAATAAAAAAGAGGAATGTTGCAAAAATTTTTTCATTACTCTTCAGAGGGAAAACTAATATTGGACTCCACTCGTATTTTGTAAATAACGCCATGGAAAGCTTTGTAATTAAAATGACTGGTACTTTGATTAATTAGGTTGTGTTTTCCCTTTTAACAGTTATATTTCGTTTATTTATTTACATATCTTATTTTATTACATTTTTAAATATTTTTTTGAATATAAAAATTAGGCAAAAAAAAAATCACTTAGTAATATAAAAAAAATAGTGATCCACCGATGTCGGGAGCAAGGTCCAAGCTACCGGTGGTTAGGGCTCCAGAGACAGGAACCTCCTCACAATGCGAGCCGTATCGAGGAGTACTGCCTTTTGAATCAGGCCCTTGATCCAACCGCCTAACGAGAGCCTTGATAGATGTTGATCGAGGCTTTCGGCCATCAGGCCATTGGCCGATACGACAATCGGCACAATGACAGCCGAGCTCACATTCCACATGTCAACAACCTCGTGTCGTGAGTCGAGATATTTAATTTGTTTCTCTTTCTCAGCTTTCACGAGATTCCCGTCATGTGGAATGGTAACATCGACAATCATTGTGCGGCGCGCTAATCGATCTATCACCACTATATCAGGCTTATTGGCGACAATAGTCCTACAGTTATATTATTATTATTAATAGCCTGTTATGTCACACTGCAGGGCAAAGGCCTCCCTACTCTTTTTCCACTTCTCTTTGTTTAAAGCTGCTAAGGAAGGAGTCCAGCTCATCCCGCCATCTCCGCCTGGGCCTGCTGCGATGTCGCTTGCCATTAAGAGGGACCCATTGGGTCGTAAGTTTGGCCCATTGGTCGTCTGACATGCGGCAGATGTGTCCAGCCCAATTCCAGTCCATCAGTTATTTTTGTTATGGAACAGTATTTTGAGCTAATTTTCAAAAGGCATGTATTTATTCAAAATTCTAATAATTCCCACGTTGCGCTTTTAAAAATATTATTGAAAACTCTAATTTTATGATTGGACCTCTTTGTGTTGACATCAAATCATGCCTATTTTGGGGTCCCAACAATAAATGGCCAAGTTGAAGCGACCAACTTGGATGAAGTTGATGACAGTTCCAACTTAAGCTAACCCGTTTGGATGGGGTACAATTTTTTTTATTTTTTTCCGGTTTGGAGAATCCTCCTTTTTTCTCCATTTTGGATGTCTTCCGCCCTGGGCGGAGGGGTCTGTCAGGCTCTTACTGACTAAAAACCACCCCGGTGTTCAATCTCACACCTACGCCGGTCGCGGGAACGTACGATCCTTCCGCAACCCCCGACTGGTTGGGGTACCCTAGCTTAGTTACTGCGACTATCTATGAGAAAAGGCCAGAAAGTTAAAAAGATGCTCAATCATTTAAAAAACGTGTGCATTATAAGAAGCGCAAAAAGTTTAAAGATGTTCATTAATTTAAAAAAGTGTCCATATTTTCAGTGTTTGATATTTTCCATAAAAAAAAAATTAAGCAGACATTATTGTTCCTTTTTAAATTTTATCAGCAAAAGTTTTGAATTAATGTAACAAAAGGAGTTTGTTACCTAAAGTAATGTATGTTCAAGTTAACAAAAAAATTGTCTCTGCTTGAATTTTGCTGTTTCATTTTATGCAGCATGTTTTGACAGTTTGACAACCAAACTTTGCGAACGAAGGCTACACTGTAGAATACATAAAACACGTGTCGGAACACGACGTAAACACGGAAGGAATAAATTACAGCCAATTAACAATTATGTCAAAGAAGTTACAGGCTTAATTAGTTTTATGAAATGCCGTGTTTTACGGACGTGTGTGGGGACTATAACATGTGTCTAGGACAGTTTTCCTAATAAAGTTTAGGTACATAGGTGACACAGTCACCGGCAGTCAGCCGGTATCATGGTGTAACACGTTTCATAATCTCGGGAATAACTGCGTTTATGGGGCTGGCAATATGGTGTTAATTTTCTATTGTTGCAACACTATGAGTTAAGTATGTGATATACTGGGATTATTTGTGATATATTAGGTACGCGTATACTCTATGCGCGTAGGACAGAAGCAGTTACTTATGTTAGTGTTATTCTTAGAGTGCAGTGAATATGGCTGAAGTGAAGTGATAATCTTAATGCTTTAGTGATTTCTCAGAGTTCGTTAATGTTTGTACGAATTGCTTTTATATGTTTCCGTAAATGCCTCAGCATTTAACCGCTAACGATGTTTTTTTGTTTGTTTTTTTTGGTTGTTTTTTGATTGCCACTTGGCTCTCTTTTTCTCTCCTAAATTTTGCTGTGCCCGACAGGGTCCATATTGATCTTTTACCTTGTATATACCATCTATGTAACACATATGGAATGCAATAAAGATTTGAGTATTTGAGTATTTTTATTTAACACTTAAGTAGGTGTGTAAGATCGAATTCGGAACCTCATGTTCATCGGTTCGGTTCATCAACGGACAGAATATTAGAATTCTGTCCGTTGGAACATTTCAGCATTGTTTTCTATTCTTTAAATTGAATAAAATTCTAGAATCAAGTTTTTCTAACTGAACAGAAAGCTGTGTTGATAGGGAGTTTGTTGTGACACTTCTTCTTCCCAGCTGAAGCGCTAGGAAGTAGTGAAGGGTGAGCGTGTTGGGGGACTGTCTTATGTAATTTTGACGTTCGAAAAGTGCTGATTCTCAGTGTCATTAGAATAAATAACTTTTGATTTTGATTTTTGACTTTGAGTCGACCACAATTTCGAAAAAAAAAAACTTCTGTCTTACCAAAGTACGAAACAAAGAGAAATTCTGAATGTACTCTTATCTAGGTACGTCGAAAACAGAACAGTCGTGCGGTGAAACCTTCAAAAACAGGAAAAGATAAATAGTGAGATAATAAAATATATTGCAGAAGTTACTTCAAGGTCTGGAAGCGGACCGGAATATTTTACAGTGAAAACTTATTACGAACAGACATTCGCCTTGACTTATTTGTATTTTGTGATAAGTATCTTGTATATAAACTAGCAGTGTCCCACGGTTTCACCCGCATAAGTTTCGATCCCGTGGGAATATCGGGTTAAAAAGTGCGTTCAGTAATTTTTGCGTGAAAGAGTAACAAACATTCATCCATCCATCCATCCTCAGCCTCACAATCTTTCGCGTTTATAATATTACTAGCTGCGCCCCGCGGTTTCACCCGCATAAGTGTCGATCCCGTGTGAATATCGGCATAAAAAGTATCCTGTGTTATTCTGATGTATAAGCTATATTACTGTAAAATTTCATCAAATTCCGTTCGGTAGTTTTTGCGTGAAAGAGTAACAAACAGGTAGTCGGTTTAGTTAAGCCATTTATAACTCAAGAACGGCTCGACCGATTTTTATTTTTATGATCTTTGATTTATTGGATTTTTCTCCGCCTCGAATAACAGAATAACTATACACATACACACACTATACATATACATGGGAGAAATTCACGAAAAAAGGTAATAATTCATTTTCTCATACATTTTGTATGGAACGGCTTTCTTGGTCTCGAGACACATACAAATAAGTCAAGAGAATTACAGCAGTAGTCTTCTTCTTAGCGGGTCGATAGCAATCTAAATGGACTCAGCCCAGAATTCGGCCACTTGTTTGGCGCCATCACCAGCGTCCATCAGTTCCTGTAACGTGCAGCTGACAATACACGCAGGACACGATATTAAGTGTCCCATCGTTTATGGAACAGCACCATATTTACGCTCTAAGGCGGAGTCGTCTATGAATCTCCACCTGAACAGGTTTTCCTTGCTTCGGCCAACCTGACTCCGGAGTCTGTTTAAGGACTTCCAGGTTATCCAAGGTAACTTATGTCCAGGTGAGAGTTCTTCAGCGGGTGGAACAAATGGTTTGGGTAAGGAAGCACTGTCTCGCCACAGCTTCAGTAGTATAATTGTAGTAGTATAAGAGAGTTATAGTAAATCTCTAGACGGATAAATAATATCAAATATCTATATGTCAGAACGTCAGGCGTTCGTTTGACTATTCGGCACGCCGGCGCTCGACATATATAGTCTAGCCTGAGTTCATGGGAGTCGAGAAGAACTACAGCTACAGCAGCGTGGTGTTCCTCTTGGCCATTGGACACCGCACGGACAACATGTGCTCAGCAACAGTCTCGCGTTCCGTATCGTCATGTCGTGTACCTACAGTGTATGATGCACTAGTGTGACTAACTTGTTCGCAAATTATAATCTGATTTCTTTTTTTCTTTTTTTTTTTTAAACGTTGCCCCACGCTTTGAATTACTCCTGTATCGTGGGTGCGTTTATAAACATTTAAACTCACATACCTACACAAACATCCAGACCCGGAACAACTACCTGTAGACAATACAAATATTTGTTCCGTGCGGGAATCGAACCCGCGACACGCAGCGCAGCAGTCGATCGCTCAGCCACTGCGCCAACCGTGTCGTCAAATTTGAACTGCAAACGAGTTTTTACAGCACTACCCATAGTACACCCGCAGTAATTAAAATATGGCTCATGATAACGAGAGCCACGTACCTGCTCCGTCATCAGAACTGGGATATGTGTTACCTTCCCCGTCATATAAGTGTTGGCATAGCTGCCAGCTGTCCTAGTGATCCTTGGTAAAAAACCCATCCCGTATAAAAGATACTGGAAAGATATCAGTGACTAAGTTTGTAACACGAGTAGTATTATATTTTGACAACGATTTAAAGTCCAATGGAAAAAAAAAACGTTTTGACAAGTGTATTGTAAATAAACGGAAATTGATTAAAGCTTGGTTCGATAAATAATTGTTTATTGTCATACGAGGACGTCTGTATCCGGTTAAATGCACTAATTTAGCTGATAACGTGCCCTATATAAGAGTGAGGAAAGTTCTAGAGGATACACTTCAAGTTCAATTGTTTATATGGCATTCAAGGTTACTGTTATACTGGGTCTTTCAGTAAGCGCTTCCTACGTTTAAATTTTTAAATAAAACAAAGTATGTGTGAGATATCATCGACATTTTTTATTTGTTTGAAAGGCCTATTGATGCCATTATATTATATGGAATATGACATCTTTCAAATGTCCGCCACAGCATCTCTGGGTGGCGCGCATCCGAAATGTCCAATTTTCCATAACTCTAGCTCATAAATCAGGCTGAATTTAACGATAGCATGGGTTATGTTGGGTTTGAGGGTCACTGTGGCTTGTGGTTTATTTGCATAGACCTGCGACTTAAGAATATCCCACAAGAAAAAGTCTAACGGGGTCAAATCACACGATCTCGGTGGCTAGTTCACATCACCTCCACGTGAGATTACCATGCTCTCAAATCGGTCGTGCAGACAGTCCAGTGTGGCATGAGCTGTGTAGCACGTAGCACCGTCCTGTTGAAACCACATGTGGTGTCCATATCATCAAATTCAGGCCAAAAAAGTTGGTAATCATCGACCTATAGCTCACCGTTGACGGTGATGGGCTGGCCAACGTCGTGCTCAAAGAAATATGGACAGATGACGCTGCTAGCTCAAAATCCACATCAAACAGTGATTTTTTCGGGATGCATTGAACGCTCTTGGATATCGTGTAGATTGGTATCATCACCAGTGGACTTAAATTTATCCACAACACTGCGAATAGTCCTCACGGTAGGACGATTATGGCGACCGTAAAATGGGCGAAGCGCGCGGAACATCCATTTTGTTAAAACAATTTTATCATTTGCACGCGTTGTTAAACGCTATATCTGTCCATGGTGATTTGGCAAAACAGACTGAATAAATCACAGCCAATTTGACAGATGCAGCTTCAACAGTACGGCCGCTATCAACTGTCAAAGTTCGGAAGTCCCTATTGGAAGACCCTTTATATCTATAGAAGGGTCGTTGGCGCATGGCCAAAATCGGAACTAACGCCGCTATAATGTTTTATCAATAAAATTTCAGTTATTCCTTTTATCCACCCCAAAAAATTCACCCTTAGGTGGATATACCGAAAACCTTGTACACGAGGTACCGGATTCTCGGACATGCGTTTCCGCGTATTTATCTTCAGGCGGCTTTTGTGGATAAACGGAATAACCCCACAATTTCTGTGACAAGTTCACAAGTTTTTTCGATGTTAATAATAACATGCTATATCATATTTTCAGATCGCATACTTATTGCTGGCATTAGCTGCGACTTGCTCATGTAAGTAACTTCAGTGTCATTCATAAAGTAGATGATGGTTTCTTTTTTAATTTACGTATCTGACCTCCGTCTAGTGGTCGCAAACTTGCAAGAATGACTGCAAACCAGCAGTCCGGGGTTTGTTCTACGGGCGGGCAAAGCGTTTTACCCACACCGGGGTTTGTTTTTTTCCCTAAGAAAGAATATTTCCTTCAACCAAATTACTGTTCTCAGAAAAGGGTATAATTACGTTATCTGCAATAGTTCAGTTTTTGACGACAACTTCTACAAAGGTTAGCTAACGTTTTGGGTCCAAAAATGTTTGTAAATAAATATACACACATAACATCAATCAAATCAGCCTATAATGTTCCCAGGACATAGGCCTCCTCTCTCCGAGAGGAAGTGGGCCGTAATCGACCACGCGGGCCCAGTATGGGATGATAGATGTCATACGTCTTCGAATTTTTGGTTCTAGAACATTTCAGTTTCCTCACTTTGTTTTGGACGACAAATTCTACCAATTTGAGAGCACGTTTTGAGTCCAAAAGTGTTTGCAAACAGATATAAGTATGATCTATTTCACATGACACGATAAGACATCTGTTATTGTTTAAAACACATTATATTATATGCTTTAGTATTATTATCTATTCTGAGAACATCTCAGTCACCCCACTGGGGGTCAGACGCACAAATGCTGTAGATAACGTACTGTATATAAGGTAATGCTTCAAAACTGTTGGACATATAGTTCGAAATTATTGCCTTCTTCATTAATCTCGGTTTATTTTACAATATGGCTTTCAAGGTTAGTATTTTACATAAATAAACTCACGCCCTTTTCACAAGGGGGTAGGCAAAAACTTTGTAAGTTGATGCTAGTATTTTAATTACAGTTAATGTGTTGAAGTGGCGTTCGCAAAGTATAATGCCTAAATATTGTTCCCTGTATAACTTACACAGTGCAACTATTTTTAAATTGTTGTGCATTTTTATACTTTCAAGTTTGTTCCTACATAGATATCTAATGAAATATTTTTATTCCTTTCAGATCATGTGCTTGGTTCTGGCGTTGGCTGTAGCTAGCTACGGTAAGCAGTATTTTATTATTTACTGAATAAGTAACTGTTCCATTAATCTCATGGTTTAAGTTGTCAAATTACGTAAAGTATTTTTAGTTGAGATTCTTCAGTTTCGACAGTGTTAGGAAATCGGGCCGTTTAAGTTATAGGTTCTAACAGACTTGTATGCGACTATACTTTTTTAAGTATTATTACTGCCATGACTGAATATTTTTTCTGTCCTTACAAGTTATACGAGGGAAGCTCTGCTGGCACGTCAGTGGTAACAACCGGTATATATAAGCTGGTTTCTTATTCTATTGAAACTCGGTATTACGCTAGACTAGGTCAAAGTGTTACCGTGCGGTGTATTGTACATGACTGATGTAATAAGATTAGCAGGCTAGTCAGCTAGGTTTGTAGCTCGGCAGACTCACTTAGGCTTTCTACTTGTGACGTACGAAAGTATCACTCGTTAAGGCTCCATTAGAGCACCATCTCCCTCATATTTATTATAGTTATTTGGTTTATTCCTAGTTCAGGTAGAATCTAAGTATTTTTACCTACACCTAGTATAAGACCCTATTTTGTAAATATTTATGTAAATCAATTATTTCAGTAAACAATTTCAATTAATTTTTTTTTTCCAACTATGTTCGGGTTGGCTTCCAATCTAACTGGACGTAGCTAAATATCAGTATTGCACACGAAGCGACTGCTTATCTGACCTCCCCAACGCAGTTACTGGGTAACACGATTACCCTTGGTGGTAGAATATGGGGGAGGCCTTTGCGCAGTAGTGGGACAATATAGGCAAATGGAAAAAAAAAAGTTCAAGCATCCCCATACAAATATAAGCATAAGTATAGCTTAAGCAAAATCAACCTATAATGTTCCCACTGCTGGGACACAGGCCTTCTCTCTTCGAGAGGGAGTGGGCTACCACGCGGGTCCAGTTCGGATTGTTAGATGCCACATGTCCTAGAACGTGTGAAGTCACCGGTGAAGGAAAACATACAAATCTAAGAACCAATCAAATGTGTATATTTAAAACCACCCCACTGCCTAGTCCTATCGAGAAATATTGGCGTGGTTATATATTGTTCCACAACTAGCTTGCGAAGATTAGAGAACTGGGTCAACGACCGGTCCTAGGTAGTATGTATTATACATCTGTTATATGAAGCAGATAGCAGTTTAGTCATCCTTGATAAAAGAACTAGTGTAGTCGTGTTCTTGTGTGCTGTGTTTTAAAATGAAAGGTCTTAATTTATTTATTTAATTACTATTAAGTGTGTAGCACAACTTTATGTGAAATAGCTTGTCCGGGAACGTAATATCACCATATACTTTGTTGCTATCCCAAGCAATATACTCTTTGTATGTTACTTTGAGAGAAATCTTTTGTTATTGTAATTGTCTTGTGTTGATTTAATAAGGGGTCAAATTAAATTTGCTAGCGAAACTCAACAGATGTGGCGGCTTTCGATTTAGATATCTAAACACTATAAAACAAAAGCAACTGATATCATTAAACTCATACTTCAAATGTAAATTGTAAAATGTACGTTTTTTGATCTTGACTGTAGGTATATTATTTTATAGTTTACTTAGCATAACTAAGTTTTGGCACAATCATTTTTTAAATTTCACAATATTTCCACCCCCTTCTTAGACGAGAACAACTGCCGACAAACTGTTATGCAGTTTGGCAGACTTTATTGTTAATACAAATTTTGAATAAATACATTAAAGAAAGTAGATTACAATATCTACCTGCGGTCGTTAACCCCCAAAAAAAAATATTTTTTTTTCTATCATGTTTAGATATCGAATCGTCTGTCGAGTTTCGCTAAGCAATTTAATTTGACCTTGTATTATATCTGGGTGAAAAACATTAGGACTCGTAGAACTATTGAGAAGTACTTAGTTATCGTCTAATATCAAGTAGGCCATCAGACAGACAACCTTCCAGAAATACCACCCACTAGTTGGCCCTTTTCGTCAAAAAACAAGAAACAATATTCCAACTGGTCCTTTTTTCCTATCTGTTTGCAAACATAAATATGTTTATATCCTATGTACATAGGAGGTATGAGATAAACTCTGCTCTTCCGATGATTAACTTTAATTAATTAATGTTTTATGTATGTTTCTGATAATAACGTTTGTTCTCATTGCGTAATGCGGTTGCTTCATAATGTTATTGCTCTCATAATGGACCTCGTAAAGTGCAATCCCACTGGAAATACCAGAAATACAAGAAAAAGTATTTATTGCGACTCGTACAGGAAGATAACAAACTAAACACAGTCAAAAATTAAAAACCAAATTAATGTTATTAAAAAAAGTAACAAAAAGAAAAATGAAACAAAGTCCTATACGCGGCCAAAAGGCTCCTATCCTATTTCAGCATGATGCTTCGGAATTTAAAAAATAAATTCCGCAGCGTTGGTATTCTGATAGGGCCACTAACGATATTGAACAAGTACGCTGGCTATCGATGACAAAACGAAGACTTTGATTTTCGCCATTTTGGCGCTGATAGCAACGTGAGCATCCGTGGAACTAATATTTTTGATAGTAAGTTTTACAAATTACGAATACTCTCATGATAAAAATGTTCTAAATATCTCGTAGTAAACACAAAATACACAAACACGTCTAATTTTACGATTTATACAGAGATATATAAATCATCAGAGACGTACCAAAACACACAAAGGCCATTTGCTACAATGTGTCAATTTTAGTTCCTGTGACGCTCGAGCGGGGGCGCTTTGAATCGGCACAAAAACAACTGTCGTTTCGTATAGTATCTTTAGTCCCGCGTACTTGTCTAGTAGAGGTCAGTGGGTAGGGCCTAGTAGTATTAAGAGGAATGCGCTAAGGTAGCCCGCGAAATAAAAACATTCTTATGGTTTTGCTTTCTTTTGATGTCAAGTTGTATGTTGATTAAAATATGATTTTAGAATTTTAGGTTACTTTACTGATTTATTGCTTTACACATTATTATGTTCTAGGATACCCTGTCCGTTAGGTTAACCGTTTTTTGACAGCTGTCTTAGAACGTACATATTCCAGATTACGTAAATGCTAACTTTAAAATGCGTATTAAAATAAATATATAAACTGCCTAATCTTATTGAATTATCTTTTTTATGGCTTCTTACAGACATTATCAATGTATTGTGTGTTGCTGCAATCACTAGTTCCATCTGTCAAACAACGGTTTACTTAATTTAAGTTTAATGGACAGGGTTTGCTGACGATGTTTTTCTTCATCCTCGTCTTGTCTAGTCACTTTCATATTACGTCTATTTGTGTGTGTTACCTACACACTCTAGGGCAGTCAAGGGAATTATATTATTATCTGCAAAATGTCTTTTATCTTCAGTGATTCAGACTGAGTGGTATTTATTGAATTTATTGACTGACTGACTGACAGTCAGTCAATAAATTCCGCGGGGTAATTGTGCAAGCAATGACTTTTATTACGTACGAGTACCTATTGACAAGATATCTTTTGTCGATATTCTAGTTACTTACAGATTCCTTTTTCTCATTTTATTTGTTGTATTTGTATTGTGTACCATTCAGTATGTTAGTATGTGCCTCATAAACTTGTTCTTTGTCCTTTCTTTCGTTCTGTAACCTCCAATCTTGTTTGCAGGATTCCCTCACTACGGCAGCGGCAACCAGGGTGGTGGCTATGGCGGCAACCAGGGTGGCTATGGCGGCAACCAAGGAGGTTACGGCGGACAGATTGCCTACCCCGGCGGTCAAGGAGGCTTCGGTCAAGGCTCCCAAGGGTTTCCCCAACCCGGATCTAACATTCCTCAAGGAGGCATTGTAGGACCTGGCAACGGCGGATTCGGGCCTGGAAATCAAGGCTTTGGCGGTCAAGGACAGGGTGAACCTCAAGGCTTTGGACAGCATGGCAACTCTGGCTTCGGCTCCTCTGGATTTGGAGGATCAGGTCCCTCTAACAACGCTCATTCGTCTGGGGGTCACAGCTCTGGGAGTAACAGGCATGGGGTCCACAGGGGAGGATACCAAGAACACGGATACTAGATAAATGTTGAACTGATTGATTGGAACTGTACTGTTGTGTAATTTTGTAAATTATAAGCTTAATTTGTTTATGTTTGTTATCTTTTAGTTACGGAAAATATTAGGCAATTTTTCGTAAAGGTTATCAGAAAATAAGAGTTCAACTCGTTATTCTTCGAGGTGAGCAAATCAGTGTTTTTATCCCGTGATGTTTTGACAACATTTGTGGACCTTGTAGTAGGTACCTACGACTTTTGATGATATCTAAGAATAGACTAGAATACTCTTTATTATGTACAGTAACGAGCATAAGTATGTATACACTTGGCTTTATTCCTTTTTATTTTGGATTTACGCCTTTACTTTTGAATATAATTTTTATGTTGTTACGAACGTAATATTTTCGACCCCATAGGTTTTTGCAATGTGCCGTATTTCATTGTTGTTTTCGTTATGTCACGCATAAATCGCTATAGAAAGTTTCCAAATGTTTGTCATACTAATGCTTGTGACTGTACACCACAGAAATTACAGACAAATATAGAAATACAAAGGGGTTTTTCTAAATGAGTTGAAAGATTAAGAGGGTCCAATATTTAGGTGTTTTGAATTTCGCACTTGCATTGTCAACTTGTGCTATACTAAGCTAAGTGATATACGCATTCTGTGTAGAAAAAGTCTTTACCTCGCTGTGGGTGTAGATAATAAATCTGAAATGTTAACTGCATCGAAATAATACAGGACTATTAATTATATTAGGAGACCGTCATCCAGTTTTTAGGCTACATCCATACTAATATTATAAATGCGAAAATAACTCTGTCTGTCTAGCTGTTACCTTTCATGCATAAACCACTTAGCCGGTCGTTATGAAATTTTACAGATAGGTAGCCAGGGACCTCGAGAAGGACATAGGCTGTTCAGACTTTTCATTCTGGATCACAGAAAAGGTCACGGGCAACAGCTAGTATACAAAATACATAGCATAATCATCCTATAATGTTCCCACTGCTGAGACACAGGCCTCCTCTTGCTGTGAGAGGGAGTGGTCCATAATCCACGCCAGCCCATTACGGGTTGATGGATGTCACATGTCTTCGAATCTTTGGTTCTAGGGCATGCTGGTTTCCTCACGATGTTCTCCTTTACAGTTTTGAGAGCAGTGGTGATGAAATAATTAACACAAAGTAAAGCGCCTGTCTGGGTTCGAACCTACAACTCTAAAGTCGCGGCCGTTACCACTGGGCCAACACTGCTCCAAGCAACACAAATACATTAAATAACTCGTATAACCCAAACCCGCCAGAAAAACCTCAGTTACAAAATGAACGCTGTTCGTCTTTGTTACAAACGCATAGTTAGTCTTGTGTTATGCACGAACTAACAACAGCACTTCTGTGCCAAACCACCAACGTAAGTTGAAGCTCCTCCCCTCCCAGAGATACCCCGTTATACGACATTACCAGGGGATTAGGTGTAGTAACAGAGGTCAAGTTGAATCGGCCATGTTTCGGTTCGTCTAGTATGCATTGCTGAGCTGACAATCCTATTTCAAAAACGTTTGGAGTAACGTCGAGTGTCTAATTCAAATAAATAGTTTATATACTACGTGGACTGAAAATTGAGTCGGTGGAGTAAAAAGCTGTTGGTATTGTGTGTGTGTATCTTCCTTACTTGCTTTGAAATTCAGTTCACAGGTACCTCATAATAATTAGTATTCAGGCAGCTTACAAGAGGAAAAGAAGACCTTTTCTTGGACTCACAGAGGTTACAAACTATAACAAAATAAAAAATAAATATGTGTTATACGAGTAGTTAAGACTAACTTAAACGTTTAAAATATTAACTTTAAGTTCAAACTTAACAGTTAAATATGACTGATTAGGTTTAAATTAGTTTAGATTTGATTGTTGTATTCAGTTTGCTACTTTTCAATGTTTGTTTTTGTTGTTTGACGACACGGTTGGCGCAGTGGCTGAGCGATCGACTGCTGCGCTGCGTGTCGCGGGTTCGATTCCCGCACGGAAGTAATATTTGTATTGCCTACAGATAGTTCTTCGGGGTCTCGCTGTGTGTGTATGTCAGTTTAAATGTTTGTAAACGCACCCACAATACAACAGTAATTCCTACTGTGGGGCAATATTTATATAAAAAATAAAATTAAAAAGCCATGTTATGATTTCCGGTTACTATAATAGCAAATCACAACTGAAGGTTTATTCAAACTTAGGTTTAAAAAACAAGTTGTCTATTGCTAAATTCATTTCCTGATTAATAAGCGATATGGGTTAGTTTAATAATGATTTTTGGTTAATTTTTGTTTAATGGAAATAGTTGGTTGCGCCATGGTTTTTCGGAAAAAAACATGGCGCGTGTTTAAATAGATGTTTAAATGTTTTAAGCCATAAATAATTAATTCAATGTTAAAATCGAGTGCTAAAAATAGTAAAACCAATTAGCAAATTAAAATTTAATTATACTTTAATTAATGTTACCGGCAATTTGTAAATAAATAAGTGTAATGACTTCACAACGACGACGCCATTGTGGTCATTAAAATGACGAGCCGCTGTGAGGTCATACTTGCAAGGAGAATTTTGTGAAAACCTGGTTTTACATTAGAATATCTAATGAGTACGATTTCTATTATTAATTTAGGTTTTAAAGCTTTCTTTGTCTTTTATTAGTGATAAGAATAAAAACATGAGTAGATAAATTGGGTGTATGAATTTTTACAATAAGTGAGCCTAGCGGCGGAGATTTCTACGACGATTTCTAAAATCCGAATGGTCGCGATTCTCCGTTATATATTATAAATGTAAGTCGCATTTCGTGTCAGTCATTGTGGCCGCGTTGTTCTTCTGAAGTACACAACAGATTTATATAGATATGCGGTTTTCACCATCATTTGGAGAATTTATTCTGGAGGGTTTATGTGTAAGTTAACATTAATATGTAATACAGAAATCTAGATAGTTTATCATGTCGTCAAAACCGTGCGAAGCAGGGGCGGGTCGCTAGCGTTTAAATATAAATAAAAGTTTATTTAAAAACAGCAACGATCTAGTGCTGTAAAAGAATAGCACTACTAGAAATGCGACGTATCCAGCCCATGCAGGATAAACGCTTTTAAGGGTGACTTCTAATGAAAGTACGGATGAAAATTCGGATCCCATGAAGAAAGTCGTTCAGTTTCCACATTAAATATGAACACTTTTCTGACACAAAAAAGGACTTTTCTTATTATTCAAACAACTTAATCTGTCTCCTAATAACAAACGCATCACAGACTGTCATATAACACAGTGCACTAATGCAAACTGCCGCTCGCAAACTGCATTACTCTGCAAAACATATTAAATGGCTGCCCGGGGGAGCTGGGGCTTTTTACCGGCTCCTATAAAATATACGGTACAGCAGATTAATTGAGTCAAGCGAATTACTGTCGTAATGCATTTAGGGCTGATTTTTCCAACGCCAAATAACTTTATCCGAGGAATAATATTGAATTTTTGACAGTTCTTCCATACAAAATCGGTCACGAATAAAAATTGTCGGTCGATTGAAAAAACTACCCTTAGTGAAGGGTTTTATTTTTGATCAACGTTTTTAGCACATTTTTGTAGACAACATTTTACGTGTTTTGATGACAAATAATATTGTGTTGGATAGAGTTTCTTGTCTCTACGAATCTTGGTATATCGCCGGTATATTCCTTGGTATATTCCATTATAATTAAAAAAAAAACCATCTTCTGGTGTCATCATTATCTCGCTAGCAGCCTGGATTCCGTTTGATGTGTTGTCTTATTTTCATGGGATCACCAGGCAGCTCCACGTAAAATACTGGTATGAAGGTGCTTCTGATTAGACTGGAAGGCCGACTCCAGCATAGTTGGAAAAAGGCCAGGTAGATAATTTGAGCGATGTAACCAGTATCTTCCGCGATAAGACCGCCCATTGTTCTATATTTTG
The DNA here is from genome assembly GCA_911387795.2 of Apamea monoglypha. Lineage (NCBI taxonomy): Eukaryota > Metazoa > Arthropoda > Insecta > Lepidoptera > Noctuidae > Apamea > Apamea monoglypha. The sequence goes on from OU426931.1 coordinate 5,330,411, forward strand.
TATGGTGTGCAATAAAGAGTATTCTATTCTATTCTATCTTCAGTCTATTTTAAATACTTTTACTTTATGATACTGGCCACCTCTGTCGTATGCCTAATAAGCCGTGGGCCAAAATAACCACAACGTGGAGCCCTGAAACAGCCAGCAAGCGTCGCGGTAGACCCCGTTGAAACTGAAGAAAACAAACGACCAGTGGTCCACTTTTGCCCTGGAACGAAAGAGTTGGAAGTCATGGAAGGCCTTTGCCCAGTAGTGGGATGACGCATGCTAACAGTAACAGTATCTAATGATATTCGAGCAATTGTGAGTCCAAATTATGGTTCACGAGTATGAACCATATTTTGTATGAGTAGTATGTAGAATCAAATTGAAATATGGCCAGTTTTACGTCCTTGGTTTGATTTATGACAGTCATGTTCCGACGGATAACACTAACGGACCGCAGCCGGCAATCCGGCATAGTGACAAAAACGTTACTGTCATCCATATCGGATTAAAGCTACGTATGGTATACGTCACTCTGGATGTAGGTATGTATAGTTTGTTTACGCCAAAATTAATACCATAAAATTACGCCTGTAATCCCCTGAAGGATTAGGGAGAGGTGTACACCCACTTTTCGCCAGTTATGTTGACTTAAACATAACTGGCGAAAAGTGGGTGTACATGTAGTAATGTCCCAATAGCCTTTTCCCAACTATGTTGGGGTTGGCTTCCAGTCTAACCGGACGCAGTTGAGTACCAGAATTTTACATTAAGCGACTGCCTATCTGACCTTCACAACCCAGGAACTGGGTAACACGAGACCCCTTGGTAAGACTGGTTGTCAGACTTTCGGGCTTCTGACGACCCATAACGACTGTCAAAGATCCACGAATGACAGCCGGGACCAACGGCTTATGGTGCTTTCCGAGGCACGGAGGGGTCTCGGTATGTAAAGATGGTCACCCATCCACAGGCCAACCGCGGCAAGCATAGCTTAACCTGATCGATCGACCTGTGCGGCTGTTATTATTTAGCCACGGGCCCCTCCCCACGCACGCTACTGCAGGGTAAAAATTAACCACAAGCTTGACAAATTATTTGCCATATCAACTTAAATACATCTCAATCCCCATCTACATACCTACATAGATCTACGATAAAATGTCTCCATCCTTCCCCCTTAATTTTATGTGTCTATCCATACATCTTTGAAAACACGGTGTCGTCGAGCAAACCTCAAGGAATTACATCACTAATTGGAGTACGGGGTGTCGCGAGTGGGTACACGTTGTATAATTGCTGGTAATTAAGACAATTCCACGCAAATACTCGCGTTCTTCACTGTATGTTGGTATTTGGAATCCGTTTAGTTCTTTATCAGCATTAATTGGAACAAAACGGCGTAATCCTGATAAGATCCTGTGGGGCAATTGCGTAACACACTAACAGTTGCAGTGGCTTCAATTTTGACAGTTCAACCAACATTCATTGCGTTATTTACGCTGTTGCAGACAAATTTTTCGACTATATGAAGAAATGGATAAGCAATATTCTTCAAAATCATTCAGATTGTGATTATGTATGTTAGGCACGTAATTAGCCGCGTGACGACTCCCGGCCACCGTAGGCGCGGGCCTGCGGGCGGAGAGCAATGGGTAGCTCACCGCCCGATCAGGACCAGGCCCGTGCCGGACGGCACGAAAGTGTTCCACGCGCGCCTCAAAGAGTTGTCAGCATAATTTGAGGGGCCCATTAGAGCCGAAGCCTGCCGGGTCAGCGGGATTGTCCGAAAGGGTTACCGCTACCCCGGAACATAAAGGGCAAAGGAAGGAACATGGGTGGGTTTTAGTCAGTAAGAGTCTGACACTCCCTTCCGCTGCACCCAGAGCGGGAGGGGTCATTTTGATGATTTCCCATCCGAAAAAAAAAACGGTACATAATTAGGGTGCTGTTCCGACGCCACTCAGGTCTAGGGTCTAGGTTTCATCATAAAGGAATTTTTCGCTCAAGAAACGTACAAACTATTGTAGGTCCCGTGTCATCGCTGACGGTTTACACGCCCGGCGAGTACTCGTTTGTCGCAGCGACAAGAAGTATCGAGAGAGAAAACTCAATCTGCGACGCTCGCTTGGCGGGCAGAACACTCGCTGAGAGACGCTTGGTTCACATGACGACATTTCAAGCTATACATTTTCAGTTTTAGCTGACCTCGCATTTCGCTGCTTTTCGTACCTACTATGATTTTAAATATTGAAATCACCGAAAACAAGGAAATATTAAATAAAACCAAATTCGTGAATAACACTGGGAAAATTCATCAAAAAATAGCCCTTGAAGCAATTCTTGTCTAACCGAGTTGTAACAGCATGGAACAGGCTCCCGGACAATGTGGTGACGGCTCCCACGTTAAACCGCTTCAAGAATCGGCTGGACAGTTTAAATATCACGGGACACTGCTCGCTAAATAAACACTTCCACACAATAGGCATAACGGACAGCCCCTTGTACAGGGCTCGCACGGAAGACGATGAAAACGTTGCGTATGTGCTCTTTGAGTGCATAGGCGACACCCAGATTAGGTCAGAAACCCTCGGGATACCCAGATCTTACACTGATGATCTGTACAGACCAGGAGACCTAATCAACTTCTGGACTGTGGAGACCTAAACAACTTGTGGGCTGGTTGGAATAACCACCGACGGCTGCCATGGCCCACGCACAATGGTTCACTTGAAGGACTAACTGCGGAAATCAAACCTATAACAGATTAAATATCTCCAAGCTATTTGATACACACGCATCAGCTAATTAGCTGCTAGTTTGTTTAATCTAATAATAATATTAACATGAAATGGAATGGATGAATGAGCTGAACTGAACGGACCAAATGTCAAATTTACGGTAGGCTCTAGGGACCTAGCTATGATCACGTCATTTACAGTTAAGTTTGCCCGACCTTCCCCATTCATCCCCTTCAGGGGATGAAAGTTTGTATGGAAGTTCGTAATTTTTGGCGATGGGTAATCCCATCGGGCGCATGGCTTGTCTTCAAGGTATGAGACGCTAACATTTTTCTTATTTACGTTTACGTTAACGTTACGTTTTTAAGTTTTAATTCAATCATAAAAGGGACGCAGAATACACTGTATGTATTTTTTTTATCGTCACTTCATCTTATACCCTATATAGGCATATTGGCAGATAGGACACTATATAGGCACTAGATAGGCAGTTGCTCCATGTAATGTACTGGTATTCAGCTGCTTCCGGCTAGACTGGATGCCGACCCCAACATAATTGGGAAAAGGCTAGGCAGATGATGACCAAGGAGTGGGCTTATTTATTAGCATAGAAAATAAAATAAAACAAAGGGTTTTATACAACAAATAAATATATTTCCCATGAAGTTCCATGTATAAATTTTAAAATTACCTTTTCAAATAACATTTATGACAACAATATTTCAATAAGTTATTTTACAATATTCTGGAAGTTGAAAATTTGAAATCACAATGTTTCTATATAAATTATGTAATAGTTACAATTTTCATCTTCTTCCTAATATATAATAAATAATCAAATTCATTAATATGTATATGGTATACAATATTCATAATTTGGTATAAGTAGGTACTTTCGACTACATTAATTAGTTTTTTTTTCTAATTTATTTACATAAAGATGGTCGGTGTGGCGAGACGTCATTATATTCAAAGTTTTTTCACTTAATTATAAAGAAAATTGTTACATGTTAATAGATAACTATTACTAAAAAAACATCGAATATGGTCCACATGAAATTTTAACTTACAATAAAGCATTTACAACACCATATCTACGTACCTAGGGAATAAAAAATCATTGAATCCAAAAAAATATTAAACAGAAATATGCAGAGGAAGGTGGAAATAACAATATTGATAGTTCTGACAATTTTATTAGGAAAGTTGATTTGAATGTGAGAAAAAACAAAAGTGACCATTTCAGACATCAATCTACATGGTCTTCATATGATCTGACCAAAATTTTGTCTGGAGTTTAAAAAAGACTGATCTCTGAGTTACACACTGAGTTACAGTATAAACTATTTCATTTTGGCTTTTCCGGATCTCCTTGAGGCCCGCGGATAGTTTTGGCCCAAAAATACAATTTATATACTTAATATTTTGTTTGGAGTTAGAAGGTTCGTGGTTATTTTATTTTATTATTCTATACAACAAGACAGCCTGACTTGCTAGCTAATAATGTGTAGCTAATTTGCTAATATAGGGTTAACAAGTAGAAATTATAGGTACCTAATATTAATTTAATTTTTTAAGAACTTTATTATGTACGAAGAAGGGTCAGAGGAAATAAAGTTCATTTTTTAAAATTCTATACATCAATTTTCTTTTGTGTGCATTTTATACTTCTAACATGAACCTGAAAAACTGTAATTTCTACCTTCCTCATTGCAAAATTACAAAATAAACTTATAAAACTCTCAATAATGTCTTTTAAAAACGTTGTACAGTCGCCAACACAGTTGTTATCGTCTATCAAAATTGTATATATTCCGAATTCGTATTTTAGGCAAAGCGTGTCCAGTTTAAATACATCACAAAAGCGATTTTACGCTGGTAAATATTCTATTGTTACAAAACACCTGAATTACTGTAAACTATTGACTTTGATTTTATTTTCTCTAGATTAGCCACTAGTTTCTTGAAAAGCGTATACTTTTTCAAAAAATGGCACTATAAAAATGTTTGCAGTCAAAAGGGTATTACTTTATATTTTATAATATTAGTAAATGTTAGGATTGGCTTAAGGTTGTGCGTTTCATTCGATAAATTATTATATTTTGCATAAATATATTTGTAGACGAACTATAAACGTAATTTTAAATATAATTGTCACATCAAAAGGCTTAGCAAATATTATTAATAGCAATGCTTGTTATAAATAAGAGTATCGATCCATCAAGCGATTTGATAGCAACATTGCGACGCAATGCACACAAGAAAATCAATATACCTATGTTTTAATTCAAGCATCGATACATTGACATCGCCATTCAAAAACATTTGAATAATTTTCAATAATTATACACATAATACATTTTAAATATTTAATACATAAATAATGGAAGGACAACAATAATGAATGAGCTACTCATACGTCCACTAAAATAAATATTTGGAAGTATCTTAATAATTATCTTAACATCGACCAAGGACTTCAAGCCCAAAAATATAATTCATAATATTAATTAGTTTTATTCATTGGAGAATAGCATCTTTGCCAAATATATATCAAAATAAGTATAACATTCATTTTAAGAATATTTGTTCACGTAAAACTATAAGGATAAAATTATCAACAACAAATTATAAACAGTCAAAATTCAACAAAACATGTGGGTTTCACTTAGTGAAACTATATTTTATAAAATAATAAATATAACTTCAATGAGCCAAAAATATATTTCAATTTCAACACAAATATAATTATTATGGAAGAATTGGCACATTTGAAATATTATATGTAAAACTATCAGCACGATATTGCAAATATTAAATATCGACATATCTTTGCGAAATATTCAGCAAATTACAAGCTTATACGTAATCCGTTATATAATAATATATAGTTTTATATACCGTTATGTGTAATATAATAATGACACAAAATATTAACACATTGGAATAAACTAGACAAACATTGAATAACATCGACAAATACGACACCAAAACATTTTAACGTAAGATATCGAGAATATAAAATATTGAATATTGAGACACTTTTATACAGAACAGTACCAGGTTCAGTCTAACTGCGGTAGTTGACGTGTGCCCAGGAACTCCACACTCGTGAAGAAACACTTCAGCTCAATATAAAAAGCACATAAATCACCTAAAAGTAATATATTTATATACTATGTATTAACTAGTTCACATCGCTCGTTACATTAGCGACGGCACATAGTGCCCGCACTGACGTCACTGATTTATTATGACGTTGCCTTACATTTAGTTCCATAACTCATTCTATCTCTAATGAAATATGAATGTGAAGCGTACACATCCAGCCACGTCGCACATATTCCTGATCAATCATTCAATGATTTTGTAGCAAAATTAAATGAGCTCCACATCCCGCGAGACTAGTTAGTGCACAGCACACGTCAGTGCGGGCGGCGCATTAATTCAAGTGTAATTAGCTAAACGATGACCCTGTGTCAGTCGTGGACTGCGACCGGGGCGCCCGCGGCTGCCCCGGGAACAATTTCTATCTACGAGATTTAGAATCTACGCTCTACGCACGTAGTCGACTTAGGCACTGCCTACTTAACGATACCGAAAAAGACGGCGCTATACTACTTACGAGTACCTAGACGAAATAATTAATAGGTACATTATTTAGAAATTTGGCAGTTACGGGTCCGGCGACCGGGGGGACCTAGGGGGGGGCGAATGTACAGAGGGACAGCGGCGGCCGGACGAGGCGCCGGGAGCCGGCACACGGCGCGCGGCGCGGCGCGGCCGCCGGACGCACGGCGCGGGAAGGCACTCGGGGGGCTCGCGGCGGCGGCTGCGGCGCGACCGGCCGCCCGCGCCACGTCAGAGCGGGAAGCAGCGCGTCGCGCGCCGCGGCTCGCTGGCGCCGCGCCGGCGCCGCGCCTCGCACGCGTCCGCGCCGCGCGAGCCGCCGTACATGCGCTCTGGCTCCAGCGGCTCCAGCTTGTGCATGGAGGGCCGGCTGGACAGGCGCGCGCTGCCGGCCGGCGTGGACGACGCGCGCTCCGACGCCTCGTCGTCCAGCTCGATGCGACCGAGGCGCAGCGCCAGCGCGTACTCGGCGCGCTCGATGACGCTCGCCGGTTCCTCTTCGACGACGGTCGTGTCGGCGATCGTGGTGTCGGCGACGGTGGAGTCTGCTGCGGCAGAGTCGGCACGCGGCGAGTCCCCGGGCACGGTGAGCGACTGGTGCGTACCACTCGACGTAGGTGACTTGTCACCCGCTGCGTGCCGCTCTGGGGTCGCGAACACAGAATCGGAAGCCCAACTTCGTGTCTCTGAGTTCTGTCGCAACGTATCGTCTACGCTCCGCTGCGAAGTGCGGCGACTGTGTCGCGGACTTTCATCGTCGATGGCACGGAAATCGAGCGCGCTCAGGTCGACAGGGCCGGCGCGGCGTCGCGATCCGTCTCGGCGAAACGAAGGCCGATGCGAGGAAAATGCTGCATCATACAATTCGCAGAGACTCGTGCGGTCCGAATGCGGTTCCTCATATAGCGTTAGGTTCCGCGTTTCGGTCGCATCGGAGGGAGTCTCGTCGCGATTCGACGTGACCTCGCTGCGCTCAGAGATATCAAAAGTGAAACGGGCTTCGAACCTGTCAGGGCTGAGCAGCGGCGCGGAGCGCGAGCAGTCATCCAGCTGGCTGGGGTCCGCGTCCGGGTCCAGCGGTAGCGCGCGCGGCGTGTCGTCGGAGTCGGTGGAGCGCTCGGAGTGCGGTGCCGCGCACACGTGGCGCCGCGCGAGCGCGGGCTGCGAGCCGCACGGCGCGCGGCGGCAGCACGTGCGCTCGTGCCGCACGTCGGAGCCGCTGCTGCCCGTCGACTTGGAGTGCGGCGGGCGGCGGCGCCGGTCGTCGTCTCGTCCGTACAGGGACGTGAATTCTTCAGAACAAAACTTCTCGAAGAGCTCCTGCGAGCTGAGCCGAGTGGAGCCTGTCGCGTTGTAGAACGCTTCTGTGGGCGACCGCTCTGCTCGCTCGTAGAGGGCGCTCGAACTCGCCCTTTTAGATTTGTCCATGAGGCCGAACTTGTATATTTTGGGTAAGCGTCGCTCGAAGACGCCCTGAGAGTGCGCGCGGGCGGGCGCGCGGGGCGACGCGTCGTGCAGCACGCGGTCGGAGGAGCCCGCGCGGGGCGGCGGCGCGGTGCGCGGCGGGGAGGCGGCGAACTCCGGTTCGAAGTCTGCGTCGTCGGGCGCGTCCAACGGCAGCTCGTCGAGCTCGGCGCGGCACTCGCAGTCGTCGCCCTCGTCGAAGGAGGGCGCGCGCGGGCCGCGCACAAAGGCGCGGCGGCGCTCGGCGGCTGCGGCGTCGTGCTCGTCGAGGCGGAAGGAGCGGCGCAGCGGCGGCCGCTCGCGGCGCGGCCGGCGCGGCTCGTCGGTGGCGGCGTGCGCCAGCGGCGGGCGCGGCGCCGGCAGCAGGCGGTCCAGCGACAGGCCGCGGCGCGGGCGGCGCGGGGCCGCGCGCGGGGCCAGAGGGGGGGTGTCCTCGGGCGTCGTGGGCAGCGCCGCGCCGCGGCCGAACTCGATGAACCAGAGTTCGTCCTTGAGTTCGCACTCTCACTTCTTTTCATTCATGTCTTTATTTAAATAATGCAGCACGTAATGGAGCACGAGATCGTAGCAGTACTTGTACTCGGTCTGTGGAGGACAGCATGTGTTAGAGCTGACGAGAAACATTTAACTGTAACGCTAAAGATTACTGGATACATACCATGTTCTCTACGAGTTGGGGCCGGTGCCGACGCACAGTCTTGACTGCCTGGAACACGTCCACTTCGCCGTGTTGGATCACTTGCTCGATGCACGCGTTGGCAGCGCAGTATACGCCGGCACGACTTCGCCCGTCACTACACAACAACAAAGGGAACCACCATAAAGAAAAGTTCCTACGAAGACTTCATAATTTATCCAGCTTTTCGCGATGAGTACTCACGGCGACACGACGCAGACTGGTCCGTAGTCGGTGCGCTGCCGCCATCGCTCGACCATGTTCATGAGCTCGACCAGCGAGTTGGTCGACGATGGCACTTTGTGGCCCATCGGCCAACAGGTCAGTTGGAATAGCTGCACAGTCTTCGTGGGAGCTTTGACGCCGGCCATCAGCTCAGTCAGTGAAATGATCTGTTGGACAAATATGACATGACATGACATTTGCTTGGCTTTGTTGTATAGAGGAGTTATAATTAAACATATGTAATACATATGTAGTAGAAGAATTTTTGATTGAAAGCCAAAAGACTATTCTTTTACAATTTATTGGTGAATACGATACGAAGCCTAGGGCCTCCTGGCACCACAAAACATTAGGGGTTTTACTATGAAAACTTAAATACTTGTTCAACATGTGTCTAATGTCAGTGTTACGTCAAACTACATAATAATTATGTCGTATTTAAAAGGTGTTTAGCCAAAACAACTGCTATACACCGTTTTGTGGTAGTAAGGTTAGGGGTTTATTTATAAACGCTGCTTAAAGTTAAGAGACGTTTAAACGTCAAAAATGTATGGATAAACAGTCGCTAATCAAAGTTTACAAATTAAGGGGTAAACGTTTAGCGGTAACTATGTATTTAAAGATCATTCTGTCTCTGTAAACTTCAAACAATTCAATGAAATAGCACGATGTTTTAACCTCGTTTAGCGTTCTCCCGGACCTGTTAGTACCTGTATCTATTCTATGCCTGCATGTAGAAATCACTGTGAACAAACAACTAAACGATTTCCATTACTAATTTACCTTTTTATTGATCCTGAATATCCAAGTCTTGATGTTGGTGTAGTGGTTGTGGGAGACGTGGTCTATCGTGAACACTGGGCCGTACTTCTTGGAATGGCGACCTTCTGGCCAGAACGGTGGGAATTGTTGCTGCAACAAATAAAATTGGTCTCAGGTAATATATCAATCTCCACCAAGGAGACCTTCCAATTCGATTGAATCCTGATGAGCACAAAATCAGAACCATACAAAGGTGGACTTAAGGCTTCAGGCATTTTCTACCAGTTAACCTTAGGGTGATGCAGAGAGAAAACATGGCAGGTGCAACATAAGGGATAGATAACACGAAAATAGTGATAAAATAGAAGAACAAATACACCAACACATACATATAAACAGAATACATTTTGTTTGGAGAAAAAACGATCGGTAGAAGAGAAAACGAATCCAGCAAATCAGCGCTGACAACTTCTTACGTAAGAAACGGTCAACAAACGGATTTTTTCGAGGAAATCAAGTACGAATATAAAATATTCTTGGAACAATAGAAAAAGTAAAAGCTTTAGGTACTTACAGAATTCTTGGGAGGCACGCAGAGTACGACGACAGCCGCACATTCGTAGTCGTAGACCAGCGACCAGAACTCGCCCTGGGTTCTAACCAGAGGCCACTCCGTTACTATGTACTCGCGAGGTTTAGTGTAGCCCTGAAAATTTCATCAGTTATACTAAAGCAGTTTGAGGGTCGATATAATTTTTATATCCTGATTGACTCGTACTATTAGGGCTCTTGAACAGGACCAGTTTCTACCGGGTACGGCACCGGGTCAAGAGCCCTTTTTTCTTTTTTTTTTTCTGGGTGGGAAATCATCATATGACTTCTCCCGCTCTTCGTATCAGACTTTTACTGACTAAAATCCACCCGTGTTCCTTCAGTTGCCTATGCCAGGGGCCACGGTATCTCTTTCGAACAACCCGCGGCCCTGACAGGCATATAGGCCCTAGCGGACCCCATCAGTTCGTGCTGACACCTCTTTGAGGCGCGCGTGGAACACAACGCGCCGTCGACCTGGGCATGGTTCTTGCTGGGCGGCGAGCTGCCCGTTGCTCGCCGCCCGCAAGGCCGGGAGTCGGCTGGTGACTCCCGACGTCCAGAGCGTCTCCTGCGGTGACTAGGGGCGTAAGGGCGCAGAGATGGCCTCTCCCTCACGCGCTCCGCCTCCTCCTTTGCGAGCACTGCTTCGCAGAAGGAGGTGACGGCTTCCCATCCACTCTCGCTCCGTATCATGGCCTGGACCAGGGCCGGACGCGAGAGATCGCCGCCGCCGATCGCCGCCACGAGGACGCGGCGGTGCTCCGTCCAAGCCGGGCAGACCTCCACCCTATGCTAAACCGTGTCCTCCGGGCGATCCACTCTCCTCCGGGCGATCCACACGGGTCAAGAGCCCTTACTCTTCTTTCGTGAGCAGAAGTAGGGTAGTAGTACTGAGTCAGCCAGAGACGTGTATCGTCATGTTAAAGCCTCAATTAATGAGTATATCAATAGTAGGGTCTGTGAGCTGCCTCGCGAGGCAAACGCTGAAACGAGTAAAGTATGTTGAAAGGCAACGCGCGTTGCACGAGGCGTGTCCACACCGACCAAGCCTTTTACCACATGAGGCAGCCTCGCGACGCAGCTTAGTCACTTTGAACCTGGACTGTTAATGAATGGAACACTGCTCTAATTATTTTTATTGGCAACATTCTATAATGATGTAATATGTCAAATGGGTTATGTGTCAAAATCTCCCCTCTCTGTTTTCCCGCGTTACAATATCGTCGCTATAGATGTGACACCTCGTAAATATAAACCTGTCAATTTTCCAGGAGAGGCAAAAACTTTAAATACCGAATGTTTTCTTGTATATACATAAAAAACCACCTTGGCATGCTTGGTGTCTATTAAACTTACAAGGTCCCATCTTACAAAGTGCTTCAAAGTCTTGTTAACGAGATGATAGATAGATGTCACTAAAAGTCAGTTTTTAAGGGAAGTAGTCCTCTTGTACATACAAGGTATCACCAAAAAGATGGAAAATTGCGTGATGGACAATTTCGCATCAAAATGTAAAATTGGCCAATAATTGCAGTTACGAAGTACCTATCACATCTAGAGCGACGATATAGTCATTACAATTTTTCACTCCGTCGTTTTATTAAAGGTAGAACTACCTCAGCCTGTCAATTCCTGTCACCTTATACTGGTCCATAATCAGCTGATTACCCGTAATGATATTAGTAAGTGTGAACCCCCCCTCCCTACCCCTTGGTGGAGCGGGGGGCACCACCGGGTTGAAAAAAAAAAAGGTAACCCAAATTCATAATAAATCTTCATGCTAGCAGAGCGTTGTGAAGAAACCAAACAGCTATAGTTTGAATAAGTGAATAGTATGCGAGTGTGTGTGTTTGTTTACCTTTCTAAATGATAAAGTACCTCTCCTACTTCCTACAGTGCGAAATTATGTTCATAACCACTGTTCAACTTCAAAGAACGTACTATTAACAACTAAGTGTGGCCGCGGTGTCATAATAAAGTCACATTAAGTTAAAAGATGAACTTTCTAAGTAACTCAGGGGACACTTTTCTGAGGAAATTGCATTTCTGTTATAAAATTGTGCTTCATTTCAGTAGGAAAGAGTAGGACTATTTTATGTTATACTGAGTGAGCCTGTGGCTTTGTGTGTGAAGATTTTTATTTTCCGGCATGAAAAATAGCCTCGTAAGTTGTCATGGCCGTTTTTGGTTTAGCCGTGAAAACCTGTCTAACATGCGAGGAGGAGACAAACTATTGTATAATAGCGTGAATACTGTGGAGTTTCTAAGCAATAAGCCGGAAAATTCAAGTTGAGGGTGATGGTGCGCCACCATTCGAAGTTACTATATACGTAAGTTACTATAACTGTAGTGGTCTACATCGCCACATGCGAACTACGCAGCAGAGTTTACTGCGCAACTAGCTTATGTACAACGTCTCGACATGAATCGTCGGGCAGTAGTCCACCAGACACAACACCGGTCTGGTCAGGGGATCCTCCCTTTTCTATGGAAGATGAGTGAACTTTTTTTTTTTTTTTTTTTTTTGGGATGGGAAATCATCAAATGACTCCTCCCGCTCTGGGTGGAGCGGAAGGGAGTGTCAGACTCTTACTGACTAAAACCCACCCATGTTCCTTCCTTCGCCCTTTATGTTCCGGGGTAGCGGTAACCCTTTCGGACAATCCCGCTGCCCCGGCAGGCTTAGGCCCTGAGGGGCCCCTCGTTATGCTGACATCTCTTTGAGGCGCGCGTGGAACACTTACGCGCCGTCCGGCACGGGCCTGGTCCTGATCGGGCGGTGAGCTACCCATTGCTCTCCGCCCGCAGGCCCGCGCCTACGGTGGCCGGTAGTCTCCAATGGACTCCCGACGCCCGGGGCGTCTCCCGCGGCGGCTGGGACGGGAGGCTCTCTCCCTCATCCGTCCCGCCACCTCCTTCGCTAGCATGACTGCTTCGCAGAAGGAGGAAGATGAGTGAACTTTACATTTCAATATTGTTTGCCGGCCTTTATGTTATCTTTCCTTTACAAGTCATGTTAACAATCAAGGAGATTTCAAGTAGCTTGCAAAATGAAACTGTTGTTTTACATGCAATTCATTAGACACTTGCGTAGTAATTAGCTCCTAGATATACGTAGTAATAGAGTACTTACGTCCACGAAGACCGCGTTGATGTAGTCTGTGAAACTGTTCCCTTGGAAGGACGTCAAGTATGGACGAAAGTTGTCAGCTGAAACAAAATTCAACATTAAAGTTGCGCATAATATGGGTCACACAAGTAGGCCTACCAGGTAAATTAGAGGGGTAAAACTTCAGCTATAGCGCCTTTATGTAATGGGTTATTTGACCTGGTGACTTTAAATAGCTTATCTGTATATAAAGAACCGTTTTAAAGTGAATATTATTGCAAATGGGCAACTTGGAAGGCACATTGGTGGGTTCTGTATGTAGTTATTTAGGACAGGTTACACTGCATCCCAATATCTGTCACTTTTGATTATACTGTTTCAGGATTGAATTTAGGTTTATTTATATACAAATAAAAAGCCTTAAAAAATATAAGGATTTTTTATTATATACTTGTACTTATACATATTTTAGTGTTAGCTTGCATATAGTAATTAAGGCTTTTTAAAAGATGGAGCTCATTGGGCATCCAAAAATTCGTCCGCTTCGCTGTCAATGGAATAAGTGCCCAAAAGGCTGGCAGCATTACCACGTTGGATGGCAATACTGATTTCTTTGAGTTAAAAATAGGCCAGCCCTGGTCACGTGAATAATAAATTAGATAATTCAATTGCAGCTTGTTGGATTTACTTAGATAGAAGGACTGTCCAAAAGTAAAAACCACCAAAACTCAGCACAAACTTACGTGGCACCACCAGGACATCCCGATTCTTCTCCCTATTATCTCCCCGGTGACCCCCCGCACAGTCTCCTATCGTGAACCTCGGGGTCTGCTTGCAGATCTGCTGATACTCCTTCTGGTACTCATTAAGTTTCGATACTGGATCCCTTTGGGATTTCTGCTTCAGTCTCTGGGAGAGTTCCGAGACGGGGAACCATGATACTCCACAGACCACGTGTTCTTCTAAAGTGTCGTAGACGAATTTGTATTGTTCCTGGGGAAAGAAAATTGTTGATCAATACTTTGTTTCGAGCAGTTTTTATTTTTTTAAATAAAGATGTGTCAGTTTTATCTTAATTTATTTGTATTAATTATTATTCAAGTAACAATGAGATCAAATATGTTAGTAACAATACTTCTTAACAATTACGTTATTAAACTTAACCTAACACTGCAATATAGTTAATGAGAATCCCTGCTACAAGCTCAACACGCGATATCCGTGCTCAACACCGATGTGGAAAATTTAGTAGGATAGTTTTGTTCATGGAATCTACTGACTTAACAAACGATACGTAAAAAGTATATGTGGTAAAGAGAAAAACAATGATTTTAGTTTTTTTTTTGCTAGCCTATAATATCTGCAATGGCGCCGATTCCCTCATTCATAAACTAAACTAAATTTAAGTACAGTGCATCTTTTTCTTTCTATTTCATTAAGAAAAGGACAGAAGATAAATATTATTTTAGTCCTGTCAAATTAGTCAACGCCTGACGTAAATTGACGTATTTTTAGTAGCCATGTTTTTAATCACGTCTAAACTTGCTATAGAGTATCTAAATTTGACAGGACTAAATTAATATTTATCTTCTGTCCTTTTCTTAACGAATTAGAAAGAAAAAGATGCACTGAACTTAAATTTAGTTTAGTTTGTGAACAAGGGAATGGGCGCCATTATCTGTTTTTAGTTAATAGAACTATAATTTAAATATTGAATTTAAAGTTAAAACCGCTTTTAAAAACTAGTTATTATATCATCTCAAGTAAATCTCAGGTAAGCAGCTTTTCGTGAAGCTCTCTGAAATATTGATTTTAAGAAGTCGTAACTACAATCACGTTGTATCTCCTCTATAAGTACCCAATCAAAACAAGCTCAGACAAACGGTCAGTTCTCGTTTCGAATTCTACACGACGTATATAGGACTTATTACATTTTCTCAGTAAATCACTACCGTACTAATACTACTTGCACAATGACGAGTAAAGCCCTGTTCTCACTGCGTCTTACTGACAAGCCATTATGGCAAAACCGTCAAGGGAGCCTGCGAAATTCAAACTTACTTACGTTTATTTTGCAATTTGCAAGTTACCCTACTTAATAATTCTATTTAATTAAATCATGACTTTTGAGGCCAATTATTATTACTTAGGGAGTTGTATTGATGGTTCTGATTATGATAATTCTGTCAATATGTTTGTTACGGTCGCGAATCATATTTTGATTCATTTATTTATTTAATTGTGGCACTCCAACGACTTATTCACTAATACATTTTTTCGGGTACTGAAACAATTGAACTTAAAATCTAGAGTGAATTTGACACTTTTTTTTTTGGATGGGAAATCGTCAAATGACCCCCCTCCCGCTCTGGGTGGAGCGGAAAGAAGTGTCAGGCTCTTACTGACTAAAACCCACCCATGTTCCTTCCTTTGCCCTTTAGGTTCCGGGTAACCCTTTCGGACAATCCCGCTGACCCGGTAGGCTTCGGCCCTAAGGGGCCCCTCAAATTATGCTGACCACTCTTTGAGGCGCGCGTGGAACACTTACGCGCCGTCCGGCGCGGGCCTGGTCCTGATCGGACGGTGAGCTACCCATTGCTGTCCGCCCGCAGGCCCACGCCAATTTGACACTTACAAGTGTGCACAGCACTTAATTTCAAGTTTTATCATTTTACATAGTAGATCCTTATAGACAAAATTGAAAACTAAAAAAAGGAAAAGAAGTAACTAAATCTATTTTGCTGCTCTCTAAAGATTAACATACAACCTCACATTGACCTGCAAATTGCAAAAACATGAAAGATGTTTGAATTTCTAACATACAACTCTACTTACCTTAGGCCTATTTTTATTGTAAACAATGATTTTACTTGAAGGTGCAAATAAACTATTTTTTTATTTATTTTTTTCGGGCTACAGTATTCTAAAACTAGACAATAATTTTCATTTGACATAATACATAGGAAGGGGTGTTCTTGTGGAGTGATTGGGTTTGTGAGTATGCGGGTGTGTGGGTGGACAGACAGACGGATGGACGGACGAACAGACGGACGAAGGCCTAGTAATAATTCGCTATCCGTCTGTTGGAACTCTTCTGGTACGGAACTCTAAAAATGGCCAATACACAGTGGGAGCACTGCCTTAGACACGTAACTACAGGAGGGTGCTCAATTTCTGCAGTTATTGTGTACCGTCGGAAGGAAATCTCCAATTAGAGGGAATGAGTCGTTTGTTACTAAAAGCAAGCTTGCTTTCTTGTGGAGCACAGGATTACAACATTTGTGAGGGATCGTTACGGAATTATAGAGATTTCTGACAAAATTGGAGGAATAAGATATACGAAAGTGAAATAATTGTAAATTAATGGACAAAATGAGCTCTCAGCCAAAAATTATGAAAAACATTGTAAAGAATGCATTTTACATATCGGTCAAATCATGATTATCAGGAATTTCTGAGTAACAGCTTGGAGTTTGGATTTGTGCCTGGTTGATAGCAATAGGCTCGTCACCTATTACATGGGACTCCAACAGAACTGGCGAAATGTGGGTGTACTACAGGTACACCCCTGCCTAACCCTTCGGGGATTACAGGCGTGATGTTATGTATTGTGTCAAATCATGACTGTTAGACGTTTCTTGAGAAATCGATGACTATTAGATGACGACATATCTACCGGTCACCGTGCCGCATCGAAATGATTGACCTAAAAAAGTACATAACACAAATAGTTCGAGTCTATTTAAAAAAATTATCGCGCAACACACTTTCAATCATAATCTGAAGCATTTTGAAAGATATTGCCAATTCATTGCTTCATATGTTAAAAAAAAATTGTCTGCTCCGCAACGTAAATAACGCAATGGATGTTGTTGAACTGTCAAAATGAAAGCTATTCCTACTGTGTAACGCGATTACCTCGAAGCTTTGAATAGTTCATATCTACCGGCGCTCGAGTCAAACCACTGCGCACTGCTACAGACGCCACAGTGGCCACACATCTCAACACAGCATTTTAGAATCTTCAAGCAGAAATCAACCTTACCTCGTTTTCTATAAGGCCTTTCCGAGATTGCCTGAGCTTTTTCAAAAATCCGAACACATCGAAGCAGTCTTCTTCTTCAGCCAACTCGAGGTTTGCATCAATGGCTAAATACACCCCCGACCGACCACCGCCGTCACTGAAAGAAAATAACACATTTGAAATGATGTCTTAACTTTTAAGGAGGCACTCTCCTCTCTTCGTGGAATTAAAAGATCAACATCATCATGTCATCCGACACGCTATCGTATCGAAAATGACACATTTCGATAACCTGATTTGCCTCCTTACTCCCGACAGCAAACAGCTGTCGGAAGAATAGTGGTCGTCTATTTTATTTAGGGCTGGTTTTTCCATCGCCAGGTACCTTTTATTCGAGGAATAAAATTGAAGTTTGACAGTTTTTGTATGAAATAACTACCAAAATTTCAAAATTATTCCTCGAATAAAGTTATCAGATGATTGCAAACTCATCAGTTTGCAATCATCTGATAACTTTATTCGAGGAATAATTTTGAAATTTTGGCAGTTAAGGGCATCCCCTTAGGGCTGATTTTTCCATCAATCAATCTTAACGAAGGAGTCTTCTTAACGCTGTTCACAAATCCAAAACCCCAAAATTTTGTCAGTTTTAGGGCTGATTTTTCCATCGCCAGATAACTTTTATTCGAGGAATAAAATTTAAATTTGAAAGTTTTTGTATGAAATAACTGCCAAAATTTCAAAATATTTCCTCGAATAAAGTTATCAGATGATTGAAAAATTAGCCCTTAATCAAATAGACGACCGCTATTCTTCCGAAGGCTACTTCCTGTCGGGGGCAAGGAAAATCAGGTATTCGAAAATGACATGACAGACTATTGAATTCTGCATGGTAATTATTATTCCCGGAGAAGTCTTACCATGTGCAAACCACATCAATATCGTGTCTTGTTGAAACGACAAGGAATCTAAATGTCAACATGAACATATTTTGACAGTTCAAACCACGCCCACTTTGCGTTTATTTCGCGCGGTTTCTTCTTTGTGTCATAGAGAATACGTTAGTATCAGATGTCGTGATTAACGTGGCATTGACGTGGTTTCGAAGCAAGGAATCATTAAGTGGTCATAGTGATTTAGGTTCCAGGAAGTGATTCTAGTGAGTGCGCAGAGTAGTACCATGCACGTGTGTACAGCTGGAAAAATCACTGTGCAATAATAATAATAATTTATTTCTACTTGCTCTCATAGAGGGTAATTCTTAGCTTATGTTTATGTTTACTAAGTTATACCCGTGGCTTCGCCCGCGTGGATGTCACAAATTATCCCACAGGAAAATACTACTGGGATAAAAAGTATCTCATGTCCTAAACCAGAAGGCCAATTCTCGTAATTTAAAACGTTCAAAATCTAGTCGCAGTCTCATCTCGGCGACAAACAAATGTCAAAAACTTGTCAAAATGTGGGGAAATTGGTGGTTTTTTTTGACAGATTGAGACTGAGATCAGACTGTGAACGTTCTTAAAATTACGAGAATTGCCCCCTCTGGTCATAGTCTAAGATATAGTTAGGTACTTTCGCATTTATAATATTCGTAAGAATTTAGTTTGCGAATGACATAAAAAGAAAGAAAAAGTATTAATTGCGACTCGTACAGGAAGATCACTAAAAACAAGGTCAAAAATAAAAAAAAACAAATTATATATAAAAAGTAAAAAAAAAGAAAAAATTAACAGAAAGTCCTATACGAGGCCAAAAGGCAATCTCAGCATGATGCTGCGACATTTAAAAAGTAGATGTCGCAGCGCTGGTATTCTGATAGGCATGCGGCGGTGAGATGATCATCGAAACGTTAGCGAAGCGAATCCCCACGAACCATTCGCCACGCATCCGCCTCGGTACTGTTAAGTGTAGGCCAAGGCCGATTTTCATTAAAATTTGTTTTAGTTGCCTAGCCCATCACCCCATACAGCCGCATCCTCTAGGTAGCAAGTCACGCCCTAGGCACAGAGAAAGTAAACACACACGACACGCACCAAACTTAATTACAGCCCTAGTGAACTCACTTGCATGGATTGAGAAAATTGCGGTGGGATTTTATCGCGCACCCGATTTTCAACTCTCAGTGTTAAGTCGACCATTGAGAATCCAACAGAGTGCACCCCAGCGCGTCAAAAAAACACACTGTTGGGTTTTCAACTGTCGATATCGGCACTAAACAGTGCGTTCCAACGCACCAAATCCAGAAAAAATCCAGTTCGTGAAAAAATAAATCGCCCGTGTGTACCTGGGCTAATATTGCCACGTCAAACACAAACAGACCATCGCAATATTATGTTACTTTGCCATCAGAATAACAGTTCTGTACACCCACTGGCTACGCAAATAGCAAATAGAAGGGGCTGCATCTAACGTTGTTTGCCGGAGCGGCACACTCAAGTCACAGAGTAAACTAATTTGTTATATGCTTCGCTACACCGTTACAGCATTGCTATAGTTCTCCAGTAATATTTTTACTCTGGAATTTTATTGTGATCAGAGAGTATTCCCGGAGGTCACGGGCCAGACTAAAGTCGTGTAAAATAAGTGCAATATAAGCGCAGAGTTAGGACTTTTTGTTGCAAGTTGGCAGAAAGTTTATATTCAAGAAGGACAGACATTTATTGGCTACACAAAGACACATCGTTTATTTTACTACCACACAAGTGTCTGACGCTGGTATCGACTGATCAAACTTGAGATAATACAACTAGCCTTGTTATGGAAGAGTTATTCAGAAGTCTAGTAGTAATATCAATTAACAAAACAGTTAACTGTGGCATATTGTTGATCATTTTGTTTTGTTACAGAGCCAGCAAGCTTTTTGCCTATTCAGAAGTAAAGAAGAAGGAAAATACGTTTGTTTGTGGTAAACATGACGCAGAGAGTGAACAAAAACACAAAAAGAACAAGTTGGGGTAAAATATGCGTCATATCCACGCAAAACGACCATAGCTAAGCATAGTGCTATGACCCTATGCGAGACAGAGCCCCAGCGCTGGTTTTCAGCGACAGCCGGCGTTGATGTGATGACGAGAAGTCCATCTGGTCCATCGGTCCAGCAGCTGGGTTGATAGCCAGCCTAAGAGTGTGTTGCGTAATGGGCTCTTTGCCACGCTGCAAAGGTTCTACTTACTTGCAATGCACCACCATCGGTCCTGCAGCAGGGTTGGTAGCCAGTCTCCTGCCGACCACCGCACGGACTCGTCGTCTGAACTCCAGGAGTGCGTTACTGAACGGACACGTGTGTGAGTGCCACTGCGTGTAGTGGAACTGCAGGATGAACCGCTCTTCTACCACCACCTGTGGAAGGAATAGAGGTGAGAATCGTATAGCGAAGTTTATGATCGGCTTCCAGTCTAACCAGATGCAGCTGAGTATCAGTATTTCACATGTAGCGACTGCCTATCTGACCTTCATAAGCGAATTATTGGGTAACACAATTAGCACTCATTGGTAAGATTGAACGGTTTAGAGATAACGGTAAAATGTTGGTGTTAGGTATGTCTTACCTTTTATTCATAGAAACATTCTTTTATTACTTTAGTGGTCGATGCTTTTCAGGGAGTATAAAATGTGGAAAAATGAGATTTCAAACACCAACCTCCATTCACAAGACACAAAAGTTGCAAGAATGTGACCGCCGGCAGTCGAAATTATTTCGCAGAGGAGCTATGGCTTCGAATTAACCTTTCTAAAAGGAGCTTCAATGACTCATTTGTCAAGTGGGTACCTAAGTGCCTAGTGCATTAAGCCCTAAATACCCATACCTGCTAACTTGCACAAAAGTATGCACGTAACATGCATGCCATTGTACCATAATAACTTTAAATTGGTGAACGTCACAATCTCATGTGTATTACGTGCTTTATGACTACTTCAAACATAATCATATTCGGCGAAGCCCTTTCACAGTTATTGTACCTCTGGGGCTTCCACAGCAGCAAGTTAAAAGCCACCTAATAGCAACAAAAATAAAGAACACAGTGATTTTGACAGTGATGCAAAATCGGAGGTAAATCAACAGTGGATGGACTGTATATGTTTGGTGTGAACCCGGCCTAATTATTATCATGTTAGTACTGATTTATATGCTTGGTTATACTTAATAATTTGTTAACAACATCAACAAGCAATTACTGTGCCGACATAATTAAAAATGAATGTATTATAAAGGGGACAATGGGCGAGTTTATTGCCAGAATAAATTAATAAATGTAAATCGTGGTAAGTCACGAGCAAAAGTATGTATACTCGGCTTTATTCAAAAGCGATTTACTCCTTTATTTTTTAATGAAATTTTATGTTGTTACGAACATAGCATTTTCGAACTCATAGGTTTATGTAATGTGTTATGTATATTTCAACGTTGCATCCGTTATTTCACGAAAAAATCGCAACTGAAGTTACCAAGTGTTGAAATATCGGTGCTCTGACTGTGCATGCAAATTAATTTTATTACTTGGCCAAATATTTGCTGAATTTATTAATTGTATCGCCAGTTGTTGTCGTGTTTGCATTGTATTCATTAGTTAAATTATAAACGACTAGCTGCACCCCGTGGTTTCACCCGCATAAGTCTCGATAAGGTAGGTATATCGGATAAAAAAGGTCTCTTCTCATACAGAGAAAGCATAAGCATTGATTACCACGCTTGCTCTAGGCAAGTGGGCGATTTCAGACTTAGGTATATTCATTATAATATAAGTCCAGGGGGTCTACTCCGAAGTGGTATTTGGTTCGGTCAGTCCTGATCCTACACTCCTACACTCTTTCGAATATTGACTATGGTCCCGACCCAACTGAGCCGATCCGAACTTTTTTTCGCATTTTTCAATAATATTCGGTTCGGCCATGTGTCGGTCCGATCCGATCATTCGCACTTTGCACTTCATAGTAGACCCCCAGGTTTCCTAACGATGTTTTCCTTCATGGACGTCAGAGATGGCCAAGATAAACTTAGAAAGTAAATCTGAATGAAATGTTTATTTCTGTAAGTAATATCTGTTAAGATATTTTTATACGTCAATATTTTGTTGGTCAATATTTTAAAACTAGATGTCACCAGCATTTCCTAGCTGACTGATCCTTGAGAAGAAACGCCGAAACAAACTCGGAGGTCTTGGTCTCTTTTAAAGTCAAAACATTATATTATTAGGATTTTATGTGAGTCTAACAATGCAGGGCCATGTCTGGAAGGGCCTTCTGAAAAAAGAACCATTTCAGCTTTGAGTTGACCTGTCCCAACAGACTGCATGCATGCAGTCATTGTGTAGCTCTGAAAGATGTACAGCACTTATTTTACCACACAATGGTGGTGTCATTTAATACCATCTGACCTCCACAACCCAGCAGCACAGTAACTAAGGTCAAATTATTTTATACTAGCAGCGCCCCGTGGTTTCACCCGCGTGAGTTTCGATCCAGTTCAAGTTCAAGTTCAAGTTATTTATTTCATAACAAAAATACATTTGTGTCGAAATATTTGCACAGTAGGTACACAAAAAGAAGCAACATAAACAATTAAAATTAATGAGTAACCTCGTTCCTCACCCATTTGAAGTTAGAACGTCTATCCAAATTAAAACCAATTAACTTTACAAACATTAATAGTCATATTGATACAGATTATAGTCCCTAGCAAAATGATACAAAAATACATTTAATGTCGAAATTTTAAGTAAGAATATAAAAAAATAAATATTTAAAAATGGATATTTAAGTATTATTTTTAATATTTTTGTCATTACAAAAATCGTCAATGCTATAATAGGCTTTCTTGATTAACAAAGCCCTGAGTTTATTTTTAAACATGTTCACATTCTGAATATTCTTAAATTCTGCTGGTAATTTGTTAAACAGATTGACAGATTGCACGCGTGACGAGTGTTTGACAACATTAAGCTTTGCCTGCAGAAAAGTAGGAAGATCTTTTCTGCGAGTATCTAGTCTGTTTTTTCTTTCATCGTCTGTTGCAGTGGGAATATTGGGATAAGAAGTATCCTATGTGTTAATCCTAGTTATAAACTATCTGTGTGCCTTTCATTCAAATCCGTTCAGTAGTTTTTGCGTGAAAGAGTATCCATCCATCCGTACATCCTCACAAACGTTCGTATTTATAATATTAGTAGGATAGGAAATAGGATTACATTGCTCTGTTTTCTAGTTTATAAAGAAAATTCAAATCATAAATAATACAATCTTGAACTTCTGTTGTAGAGTGAGAATAATCTGCTTAACACGATATAAATGGATGTGCAGACTACTTGGGACTGAGAAATATTTCTACAACCCCTTTGTGCAAAACAAAGTTTTCAAATAAAAGAGATTCTTTCAAATATTTCAAAGGGATTCTCTAGGAGATTGCAAAAATAATATTGTGTTTATTTGTGTAACATCGCGCCTGTTCTTTGAGAAAGAGGAGAGTGGAGGAGAATTAGCTTAAACTTTCGAGATCAAAAGTAAAGGAGCCTATTGGAATAAACTTCTGTGGTCACAAAACAATCAAGTGAAACTTTTCTAACCAGAGAAGAATGAGGGAGTAGACATACTTATTCAGCTCTGTTGCTTGCTTTTGTCCATAGAAAACAACGCTTTTGTAAGGAGATGCGTACTCATCCGTAAAGCTGGAGGGATGCGTACGCATTCAATTCTATTTCCATTGTTTATTGTACTTACATTCTTTTCGCTCTTGTAAAGCCTGAAGGTTCGTATGTGAAAGTTGGCGAGCTCCTCCTCCTGGACGATGCCGACGCTGATGTCTCCGTATGTCTCGTCCTTTTCTTTGTTCGGCGGCCAGTATTGGACGCACATCACCTGGTGAGGATAGACAAATATTATTTAGTACTCAACTACTCAAAATTATACAGGGTTGTAAGAAACGGAACAAAAAGGCCCTTTGTATACGGCACAGTTTCATTACGGTACAGCGTATAAACCGCGCTGTAGAAAAAACGTGTCAGTGTACAAGTTTCCATAGTAATCCATACTGCACCAAGAAACCGTGCCTAAACACGGCGAATAGACTGTAGTTTTTCACGGCAAGAAAAACGTGTGTACGAAGGGCCTAACGTTGGATGTAATCATTTAAGGATGCTTTTAATCAGAAAACCGTCTATTTTCAGTGCACCTCGGTGCATTAAGAAAATATTTTTCAAAATTCTTCCTTTATGTGTGCTGTAGCTCGGCAAAAGGTATATATGATTTTTGAAAAAGATGACAGTCACGGAGAGTCAGCAAAAAATATGACGCCTTTAATCAATAGATCATGGAAACGTATTTAATTAAATAGTGACCCGCCCATGTTTCGGAAGGTATTTACAACTTGACAAAATATAGAGATTTCTTTAGTACCTTAATGTAAGTTTAATATTAATTTATACACATCAACCATCCGAATGAATTTTCTGAATGATGGTGAAAACCACTTCAAAGTTCATTGCGTAGCATAGAAGAAAAACACAGGCACACAGACACAAGAGATGCGACTAAGTATAATTTATAATACGTGCAGAGATTCATTATTGGTATGCAGCTACATCCGGTTAGATTGGAAGCCGACCCCACCATTGCTGCATTATTGGGAAAAAGGCTAGGCAGATGACGATGACGTGTAGAGATTAATTCGAAAATAGTTAAAGAACATTTACTTAAAAAAAAAATACCTTCGCAAAAACACTCGGGCCTCAAAAGGGTGTTGAAATACACTCAGAAGTAAAACTCGCACAATTCGCATGTTAAACTATTCGAACTGCTCGTAACTTGCTTACACGAATGCTGTTTTGCAACATGAAATAAAACCGAGACTGCACGAGCTTAGCGCTTACATACAGTCTGCATTTTTTACACTGCTTAATAACTTAACGAGCGTACGAATTTACTGCTTGTTAGTGTGAGCAAACCATTATTTTATGCTTAAGCATTTGCTGGTTTAACAGACGAATTGAAGACGACCTTTTATGTTATCTAGGTCTGCAGCATAAGCATAATTAGCCAATAATGTTCCCACTGCTGGGACCCAGGCCTCCTCTCTTCGAATCTCTCTCTCTGTCTGTAATCGCGGGCCCAGTGCGGGTTGTTCGGTGTCACATGTCTTCGAATTATTGGTTCTCTAGGACATGCCGGTTTCCTCACGACGTTTTCCTTCACCGTTTTGAGAGCAGTGGTGATGAAATTATTTGCACAAAGTATAGTCTGCCTGGGTTCAAACCCACGACCCGGTCCCGCCTACTCTTCTAGGTATGTGCTCATGTTCAATTAATAAGTTTTACATTGATAATAATGCCCTTTTACAGTAACATTTGGCGACACGTACATTAATGCCTAAATAAAAGCATTTTTCAAAATGAAAAGTAATTTGTTAAAGTTAGGCTGAGAATTCAAAACTACATAAGACAGTTCCCCAAACCAACTGCCCCTCACCACTTCCTAGAAGAAATAGTGCACATCTCTAAGCACGAAATCCGTAGTTTCGGTCGAAGTTACGCGCATTTACTACTCCTTATCACCTACGGACATAAGTTTAATTCGCAGCTTGAACTAGGAATGAATGACAATACGATTTGACATTTGTCCCCACTCGCGATGTGTTTTTACCCGTTCGGAAAATTGAATTTGTCACTTGTTTAGACAGCCGATCGATTCTGTAATCTCACCGTGTACAGTTAGG
Organism: Apamea monoglypha; assembly: GCA_911387795.2. NCBI lineage: Eukaryota > Metazoa > Arthropoda > Insecta > Lepidoptera > Noctuidae > Apamea > Apamea monoglypha. The sequence goes on from OU426931.1 coordinate 5,356,328, forward strand.
TGAAGTGAGCTTAGAGTGAGCTGTCAATAGTGTCAATCCCTAGTATTAGTTGGAATGACAGCTCACTCCACGCTCACTTCGCCTAAGTTTTCACGGTGAGATGGTTACAGAATCGCGCTGCAGATCAACTACTTTCCGACGGTCCCGTATCTTCGTTGACGGACTTAGAGAGTAGACCCCCTGCTCCGAAAGTTGAAAATCACACAAACAACAGCGCCTAGCTAATATTATAATGTGAGAGTTTTTTGTGTTGGGGGCTGAACAACTGAACGAATTATGGAGTTTGGCACATACCTAGGTACAGACTTTTATTTTTTTTCGCTCTTGACCTCGACCACGTCTGATGAAAAGCGATGTATGGGGTCTATGATGGAACGAGCGTGCTCAGAAAACGCTGGTTCACACTTGCTTTGATAACAGATGGGTTGAAAGTGGAGGAAACACAGACGCTGGCAAAGAGTTGTCCATCAGTGCGATTCTGTAACCATCTCACCGTGAAAACTTAGGTGAAGTGAGCTTGGAGTGAGCTGTCATTCAAATTAATTCTAGGGATGGACACTATTGACAGCTTACTTACCTAACTTTTCACGGTGATGTTTTTAAAGAATCGATCGGCAGAATACTTTTTATCTAACTACATGATACTGTTCCTGTAAAATGCGAGCGAAATCGCGGGAAAAATATCGATAAAAATTACAGGGAAAACATAAAAATCTTCAAGAGATTGAACGAAGTGACGTTAGCGGAGCAACCGGTAAATACTGCTGCATTTATTTCCTTCACAAAATAAGATTGCAAAATGGAATTCCGTTCATCAAAAATCAAATGAAACAGACAGACAAGTAACAATAAAAGCTTTCAGGAAACTCTAAACTGGGAAATTATAGCTTCGAAAACAACTTGTTACAAACTGTTAGCTGGCAAATTTTGCAAATGGCCGCCCTTCTGCAAATTAATGTCAGAGCGGTGGTGATGGCTGGCTATTCTCGTAATATTCTAACATTACCGTAATCTGAAAATCCGAATGTCTTGTTTGATCTGTAAGGCCGGAGATAGGTAGCTACCAATCTGACAGGATTAAACAAACAAGAAGGGAGGATCGGTCTGTATTGCTTGATCGCTTTATGATTTGTTGAGGCAGTTGCCCTCAAGAGGGAAAAGGGAAGTTCTACTGAACTTTGAGGGCCCATCGACAGTTGAGATGTAGTCAAAATAGCGATACTAGATTTTTATCGCGAAAACAAGGAATATTGATTGAGTTTTGACATCGATCATATCTATAGAGGTATGCGAAACAGGGTGTAAAGTTCACTAATACTCTATAGAAAAGGAAGGATCCTCCGGCCAGACGGGTGTCGTGTCTGGTAGGCAACTGCCCGACGATTAATGTCGGGACGCTGATGCTAGTTGCGCGTTAAACTCTACTTGCGCGATGCAGGATTTTGCGTGACGTCAGTATGATGCGTAGTTCGCATGTGGCGATGTAGATGCCGCTACATATCCATCGCTTCATATGTTTGAAAAATTTGTGCGCTCAACAACGTAAATAACGCAATGATGTTGATCTGTCAAAACGAAAGCCATTCCTACTGCTAGTGTGTTACGAATTACCACGCAAATGACACAAATACTTAACCTATCCCTTCATTACTCATTTAGCCAAATGTTGAGCAACTATCTCTTGCCCGCAACTTCACCTGCCCTTAATAAAGTTTTCCGCTTATCCTTGGGGAACGTACGTCGACCATAAGCTGTGTTGGCACGTGGAGTTAGAACAAACTTAACTTTTGCGTTTAAAATATTAATCAGAAGATGTTATTAACGTTATGTAATGTTTGCCACGTGTAAAATGTTGACGTTGGATCTCGCGAGATGGCAAATCTATATCTATCCTACTAATATTATAAACGTGAAAGTTTGTATGGATGGATGGATGGATGTTTGTTACTCTTTCACGCAAAAACTACTGAACGGATTTGGATGAAATTTGGCACACAGATGGTTTATAACCAGGATTAACATATAGGATACTTTTCACCCCGATATTCCGACGGGATCGAAACCTATGCGGGTGAAACCGCGGGGTGCAACTAGTACTAACAATGAAGCTGAAGAGTTTGTTTGAACGCACTAATCTCTGGAACCATCAGTCGGATTTGGAAAATTATTTTTGCATTTGATAGTTTAACCTTTATGGAAAAATCTTTATACTTAACATCATCAATATTTAAGGAAGGTTATAGGCTTAACACTTAACACGTCGCTACGACCCTTAGGAGCCGAGCAAAGGGATACAAGGCAGGAAGAACGCTAAGCGTTTACAATATGTAAGCTAGAATAGTGATTTAGTTTCTGGAGGGAACTTGAAGGCAACCTCAGTAAATGAAGAAGAACCGAAAATTTTAAGATTTATCGTAGGCTAACTACCTAAGATGTACAGTTGGGATACTTTTGTTAAGCAAAATTCACACCCTACGTCAATTTCCCATCATAAACTTAGCCATTTCATACAACACCTGGTGATTTATTTGATTTGACATAGGTACGGATGATTTATGTTGGTGGTAATCTGTTCACCAAACAATAATTTCACTGATTTTACAAAGTAATCTAGTTAGTCAGTAGTCTTTATCTTAATACTAGCAGCGCCCCGTGGTTTCATCCGCATAAGTGTCTAATCCCGTGGGTATATCGGTATAAAAAGCATCCTATGTGTTATTCTGATGTATAAGCCGTTATACTGTAAAGTTTCATCAAAATCTGTTCAACAGCCATCCATTCATACATCCATCCATCCTTACAAACTGTCTCGTTTATAATATAGGCAAGAATTAAGGAGGATTTCATATAAATCCGTTCAGCCGTTTTAGCGTGAAAGCGTAACAAACAAACTTACAAGAAATCAAATCGTTTTCCCTAATAAAATTAGTTTAGATGACTAAGGACTGATTTTTCCATCGCCAGATAACTTTAATTCGAGGAATAAAATTGACGTCTGACAGATTTTGTTTCGAAGAACTGTCAAAAATTTAAAATTATTCCTCCGATAAAATTATCGCCAGATAACTTTTATTCGAGGAATAAAATTGACGTTTGTCAGTTCATCATCTGCCTAGTCATTTCCCAACTATGTTGGGGTCGGCTTCCAGTCTAACCGGATGCAGCTGAATACCAGCATTTTACATGGAGCGACTGCCTATCTGACTTCCACAACCCAGTTACTGGGTAATACGATACCCCTTGGCAAGATTGGTTGTCAGACTTTCGGGCTTCTGACGACCAGTAACGACTGTCATAGATCCTCGAATGACAGCCAGGACCAACGGCTTAACGTGCTTTCCGAGGCACGGAGATGGTCACCCATCCACGGACCAACCGCGGCAAGCGTAGCTTAACCTGATCGATCGACCGTGCGGCTGTTATTACTTAGCCACAAGCCCCCTCTGACGTTTGTCAGTTATTGTATGAAATAACTGTCAAAATTTCAAAATTATTCCTCGAATAAAGTTATCAGATGTTTGAAAAGTCAGCCCTTAACGAATAAAATATTATCTACCAAATAGAACCATTAGGTACAGAGGAATAAACTTAGTTTTACAGGGTTGAATGTTCATGGTTAAATATAAAACACTATAAAATAATATGTAGGCGTACAGAACCCGTCGGGTAAGTGTCAGAACCGTCAAAAACATGGTCTGTCCGTCGGAAATTCAGTTAGTAGAATGTTCCTGACATTCGTAGGTACATGGCGAATTATTATAATGTGAGAGCGAGGCCGCAATTTGTGAGCTTCGCAAATGTATCGCATAATTTTGAATTTGTTATGGAGGAGCTCCGTAATACTTGGGTTTTAGCTTATAGGCATAAGCAGAAAGGTCCTGAGTGTTTGAATGTTATGAATAAGTCTTGTTTGGAAACAGGACTACGTTAAGCCTTTTATTCAAGGGTGGGCTTACTCATGTAAAGGTTGTCTGCTAAAGTCGACCTTATGTAGTGTAGGCTGGTAATAAAATAACTCTGATTGCATTCAAAGAGTCAGCGAGTTTAGAATGAGCTTAATTTATGTATTAGGTTTTTGTTTGGAAGAAGGAGTGATAATATGATTATGAAAAAATCCCGCCTCGATAAGAAAAACGGTTAAATTCAAAGATTTGTCTGCAGCAATGGAGATTCAATGACTAACATAATACATACATAAACATATACTCACGCCATTCCACGGGGGTAGGCAGAAACTACAGATCGCCACTTGCTATGATCCTTTTTTTTTTTTTTTTCTGGGTGGGATATGATCATATGACTTCTCCCGCTCTGGGCGGAGCTGGAGGGTGTGTCAGACTTTTATTGACTAAAACCCACCCGTGTTCCTTCAGTTGCCTGTGCCATGGACCACGGTATCTCTTTCGAACAACCCGCGGCCCTGGCAGGCATCGGCCCTAGCAGACCCCGTCAGTTTGTGCTAACATCTCTTTGAGGCGCACGTGGAACACAACGCGCCGTCGACTCGGGCCTGCTCCTTGCCGGGCGGCGAGCTGCCCATTGCTCGCCGCCCATCTGCTATGATCCTTACATACTCCTTTTGCTTCATTTACATTCATACATCTGGCCATACACGCACGCCGGTTGCGAGCACTACGCACCTGACCTTACTGAAGAACATCACCAATAAAGTCACTAGGCATAATGTCCTTCTAGGGCATCCCCTCCCGACGTTTAACATAATAACAATTAATAATTTTTCATAGACGAAAACAAGATTGATTTTCTTAATTTTTATTAAGCGCATTGATCTTTAATTTGCCTCATATTCGCAACACAAACATCCGTACAACGCCCTACCACAAAACTTCACGAATATGTTAAACACGAGAACAATTTTGTTCCTTTCAATAAATTTCACCGCACCTCTTAACTCCACAATCCGAAGTTAACAATCTCTAAGAAACCGCCGCGAGCTTGCATTTCATTTTGTAGGTAAACGTGCCAGTAAATTCGTAAAGTTACAAATAGGGCGTGAAATATTCCTTAAATCGTGCTATAACTCCTTGGTACCGATGATACGCGATAAACTGATACTGATATAAGGCAAAACAGGCTGAAAAAGTTTCATTTTACGTTTTAAAAACCAATAACATTGATGACAAAGAGGCACGTGGTCCAGCTAATGATAAGTGCAGCCGTTAACAAACGTAGACCGTCGAGCACCGTAATCAAATACACGAGCGGTCGACGTTATCAACGGCAGCAGCAGACGCGTCGGCGGCTGCAGTTGCCTCTACTGTTGACGCGTGTCGCTCGTGTGTACATCTGCAAATTATAAAGCATCGCAGGTGTGTTGTCATCCCAGAGACACAGCAGAAATATATCATTAGCTTGTTGGCAGAAATTGGTATCGTAGTAGTAGGTAATTCCTTAGCGTCTGAACACAATACGCTATGAGCACGTGAGAAGAACTTTCGGAGTGGCCCCAATAACGGACAAACTAAAAGAAAGCAGGCTTAGATGGTACGGCCAGGCAATGAGAAGAGATAATAGTTTCTCTCAGTAAAAACAGTTTTGATCATCCCTACGAAACGCGAAAAGAGGAAGACCCCCGCTACATGAAAGTCCAGTATCGCGAGGAAGATGAAAGCGCATAACCTAACTCCTATGACAACCTAGGACAGAGCGTCCTGGTTCTGCTGTACAAGAAGACCCGACCCCAGATAGACTAGGATTAAGGGATGGAAGAATAACAGTAGTAGATATTTACTTGAACAAGTTCCTTCTCAAAGAGCTGTAGTACAGACTACACTGAGTATTTCTCTCAGTCCTTCAGGGTAGATACTACCTTACGTATTTCTGAAAGAACAGCCCCCTAACTGCGTAATACACTATCAATCATAATCTGAATCATTTTAAAGGATATTGCGAATACATTGCTTCATATGTTAAAAAAAAATGTCAGCTCAACAACGTAAATAACGCAATGAATGTTATTGCACTGTCAAAATGAAAGCCATTCCTACTGATAATGTGTTACACAATTACCCCGCTGGCCCTTCTGCTATTTTTTACTCTATGGTAACAATGTAGAACATATTTTACAGTCAGATAAAGTGCGACACGAATCGAGTGTCAAATCTTCGAACGTGTACGAGATAAAACCGTTTTAGTACTTGAAACAAAATTCAGGTTGAAATATGAATTTAGAGGCTTTTATTTTATGCTTATATTTGCGTACAAAAGCGTAGAGTAGATGTAGATTTAACATCGCGAGACATAGTTGTCGACTGTAGAATACGACTACCTACGTTTACTTGATCATCATAATTTTCTTGCCTTTATATGTATGAGGAACAGGGTATAAAGTTCACTCATCATCTATAGAAAAGGGAGGATACTCCGACCAGACGGGTATTGTGTCTGATGGGCAACTGTCCTACGGTTGATGTCGGGACGTTGTATATATGCTAGTTGTGTGGTAAACTTTGCTTGCGCGATGCAGGATTTTGCGTGACGTCAGCGTCAGTGTGATGTGTAGTTCGCATGTGACTGTAGCGGTATCTACAACGCCACATGCGAACAACGCGTCATACTGACGTCACGCAAATCCTGCATCTCGCAAGCAGAGTTTACCGCGCAATTAGCATAGATACAATTTCCCAACATCAATCGTTGGGCAATTGCCCACCAGACACAACACCCGTCTGGTCGGAGGATCCTCCCTTTTCTATGGAGGATGAGTGAACTTTACACACTGTTCCTCATGCCTCCAAATGACGATGAAGATGCCGCCACTCCTTTGTCCTAATTAATTTGGGGTCGCAGCAGCATGTCTTCTTCTTCCATACTTCTCTATTAGTAGTCATTTCAGTCACCCCCTTACCAGCCATATCATCTTTCACACAGTCCATTCATCATTACTTTGATCTTTCCCTACTCTTAACCATCCACATTCATAATCAAAATTCCCTCACGACATTTTCCTCATTTCTCCGCATCACATAAAATATAAATCGCTAAATGAAAAAAGACTTCGTGATGAAAAAAATACATTGAACCACTGGAGAGATTTGTCAAAGTGAACCAGCGGGAATTGCGTCTAACAATGGCAATGCCTTTCATTTTGACAGTGCAATAACATATGTTATTGCACTGTCAAAATACATTTTGTGCAAAATTCTGAGCAGACGAATTTTTCATACCTATGAAGAAATGGATTAAGAATTTCCTTGAAAATCCTTCGGATTGTGATTGAAATTGTGTTACTTCATTGGGGTGCTAGATCAAACAAATGCTTTTTCAGACTAGTTAATCAATGATTGTCGAAGCCACACTGGAACCGCAAATGACTGAAACCTGCTTTCATCAAAGCCGAATGCAGGACAAAATAATGGTGTTTCGATCCGCAAAAGCCGATACTAAATAATTGCATTGCTCGGCCTGAATACCGCAATGACAGACCCAGCCTTCTTTCAGGGTCGCTTCTCATTTGTTCTTCGGAACAAATATTTGTATGACCTACAAATCATCATTGTTCCGAATCTGTTGTCTGTTTGAGTATAGCTATGGTAGTAAGTGTTTGGTGACAGGTCCATAAAGCCTTTATTTGTTCATATTAAATAGCAAACGGTGACATCGACTTCGTTTGTATAAAAATACAAAAAGGATTTTTCTAACATTTCCTTACGGAGGAATTTTGGACAAATGCATTTTATTGAAAAACAAAAGCTGGTTTAGGTTTAGATAAAGCATGGATCGCAGATCAAGCATAGATTGAGTGATATTTTGGCTTTAAAATGTACCCTCAACAAAGGAGATAATTAAGCAGGCAGTTAACTAACTTCATGATGGCCGGCCAAATATTTGAAATCGTTTGTCTCAGAAGTGTCTATTATGTTTAAAAAGTTATACAAAGCGCAAAGATGTTTCTTAATTTTTGCCTACATACCCAACTCTTTTCTCAACTGTATTTTTTATATATGGTAGGAGGTAGGTATAAAACCCTTTACGCCTCCGTAGGTACCCGCGGCAGAAATATACAAGCGAGCACGACACACCAATAAAATGACACAGCGAACTGCCTGTCATAAAACAAATACGAGGAATTCCTTACAAATACTTGTAAAATTGGAACATTCTACTTAAACTCTGCGAAGAAAGTGTTCTTTCAGTATTATGTAATAACATCTTCCGTATAAATTTGCCTCGTAAATTGTATGCCCAAATGTTATACTTCAAGAATGGCGAACCTATGGAAAGCGAGGGAAGTGGAGCCGCGTGACAAAAAAGACTGGGCATTATTTGTTTTTTTTTTTAGTCTGACAACCAGCCTTACCTAGGGATATCGTATTACCCAGTAATATCGTATTACCATATGTCCGTCACTCCAAACATCAATCGCCGAAGTTCGGCCTCAATATGCTCTTCAATCTTATGCCCCTGTGGAACCATAACGGTCCAGTAATAAGCGTTTTGAAAGTAAATGAATTGTTGGATCAACGTAAAACGAACTTAATGGATCCAAAGTACGTAAAGGATGTTATTGAAAAATACTTCATCCTTTACTAACACAAATTAATCATGACTATGGTACCAGATCATAAGTTCGACGATAAGTTTAACGAAGAGGAAGCAACGTTGTTAAAGTTCAAAGTGAGTAATTTAAGGAATTGGAAGAATTTTGTGAGTTTTGAAGGATTAGAACTTTCTAAATCACAGAAGAAAGTAGAGAACTTATATATTCTACCATGTCTAACGCTTGATGAGATAACTCTGAACAAGACCGCACCTCCCCTGAAGCATACCGTTGCAGATATCATTCCCCTACAGACGTGCGAGGCCAACACTAATGGAGTCACATATTTCAAAGGAGTTGTTGGAACTGAATGTCTGAAAGACCACGAAAGGCAACTGCTGTCATTCTTCGATTACGTAATCAATAAGTTTGACACCAAAAATTACAATTATCGAGACTTTGACAAGTATGTGAGCAAATCCACGTCTGGATTGGGCTTTCTCAGCCATATAACGGAACATATTGATCAACCTGGTCAATATGAACAAGGAATATTGATTAGCAGTCACTGTTTGGACGAAAACATCCTAAAAATGACGGACATATGGAGTGAATATCACCACCATTGTGGTGGTCAGAGAGGCAGTCACTTCATGTAAAATACTGATATTCAGCTGCATCCGGTTTGTCTGGAAGCCGATCCCAACATAAGAACCCAACGTAAGACTGGTTGCCAGACTTTCGGGCTTCTGACTACCCGTAACGACTGTCAAAGATCTACGAATGACAGCCGGGGCTTAACGTGCTTTCCGAGGCACGGAGGGATCTTGGTATGTAAAGAGGGTCACCCACCCATAGACCAACCGCGGCAAGCGTAGCTTAACCTGATCGATCGACCTGTGCGGCAAATATATCCTATACTCGTAGCACTCGTAGTTCTCGGGTTCAGTTCGCGTAGTGTGGGATACCCCCCAGCTAGATGGACAGACGACCTGAGAAAGGTGGCTTGGATTGTCTGGATGCGGAGGGCAGGGTGTTGACGCGCATTCCACGGACCGGCAAACTTAACGGGAACGGGTAGTACTTACAAAATGTATCTGTTTATAATTTTATATTGGGCAAAGATCGTCACTCACTGGACGCCTACAGGAGGACATCGCCGTCGACGGCGAAGGTAGTGTGACGATCAGATAAGATATGCAGGGTCAACATGACCAGAGATCGCACAACACAGGGAGGTTTGGAAGTTAAAAGGGGAGGCCATTGCCGAGAAGTGGGGCACAAAATAGACTAACAAAACAATATAAAATTTTGAAGTCAGATGTTTAGGAGATTACCTCCAAAATCGAAAAGATTCAGCATCCCTATTATACAATTTTTTTTCTTGAATTATGTGTGAGGTCGAGCGAAAATAAATTTGTTCACTAGGCATCAAGAGTTCTTATTCCATTAGCAAGTCTCAGTATTTCAATTGCAAGGAAATGGAGTACGAAATAGCGACAAATTTTGTGCAAGAATCGCAATGAAAGCGAATTGCGCGAACGGAATAGCTTCATTTGCAAGTGGGTCTTTAGTAATTATGTTGCGAATTGGTGTTGATGAGTATGGACTCTTATTTTTATTTCATTTTGCGGGGTGGATTTTTTATTTAGTATGTTTGTACAATTGTAGTGTTGAAACTTACTCTAAATAATTATTTTGTCACTGAATGCGTAGAATGAAACGGTGGCTGCAAATAATGATTTTTTGAGGACAGGCAGGGGCCCCTGTTGATGGTGGGGCCCTAGGCACTTGCCCAGAGTGGCTAAGAGGGGCTTTGAAGTACGTCTTTTCACTCTAGTTTCAGGATTATAAGAGTTATTTTGAAAAAAAAAGGTTTTTTATTAAAACAGTACTTTCCAATAATTTCTTAGCAGCACCTACGTAAACATTAAGCGACCGTTCCAGAATTTTACTACATAAACTCCTTGAAAGGTCTATAAGTCTTGGGCCTTAAAAGATTAGCAATATTGTACCGTTGCAAAATATCAAAGACTACAGAAAAACGAGAATTAACCGAAAATGTTTCTGGAACAATGCTGAGACGAGTTTTGGATAATATTTCCGTATTTGAAGGCTTTATCATCATGATTTACAGGCCCACTGCTGGGCATAGACCTCAGTTTCTTTTGCCAATCTGTGACTTCTATATCCATAACTATAAATTAAAGTCGTTTTTCGTATCAGCCTGTACGACCGCGTTGATCTTTTAAAATACGCAACAGATTTTGATACAGTTTTCACCATATATATTTTTTACTTTGCCTGCACTGTTCCCCTGCTGAGCAAAGGGCTTCCCCTTTTCTAGAGCCACCTCAATCCAACCTCATTTAGAATTTTATTCTGGAAAGTTTATGTGTGAAGCAGGGTCTGGTCGATAGTACTTTAAATAAAATTCGAAGTCTTACCTTGATGAAGTCAAAAGTCTTGGTCAGCATGACGATGGCTGCGGCTCGTTCCTGCCATATCATCCTCCAGAAATCAACCACCGTGTCTTCGGTTGGACCCTGAGTTACGATGTACGCATTTGGTTTTAATATACTCTGTGAACAAAGAAAATAAGGTTAATCATGGAGTTTCAGCAGCTTTAGTATATAGCTATGATTTAAATTATATATTAACGTCATCGTCATCATCATAAATTCAGCCCAAAGACGTCCACTGCTGGACATAGGCCTTTCTCGTTCTGTGATACTCCCATCTAGGGAATTCCTGCGGCCTTCACAAGGTCATCGTCATCGACAAATGGTGCTGTGTGAAATGTCCAGGGATTTATTTATTTATTTTATTTATTTATTTATCGGTCCACCTTGTACTTTCGGTACGCGGTCGCCACTCCAGAACCTTTCAGCCCCATGGTACCATCGGTAAATCAATATAACTAAGTATAAGTTTTGAAGGAAAGCCAGGTGATGATTATAGGCATATTTTTAGAATAATCATAATACACTTTTACCGGTTCGGTCATCAACCAAGTTTCTATTCTTACCTAAGTGCCTATTTAGGTAATTATCTGGTTATTATTATCTCATCATCTGCCTGCCTTTTCTCCACTATGCTAACTATGTCAGCTTCCAGGCTTACCAGCCGGTCTATTCTGAAAATATTTCATCTTGAAAACTTAGGTGAGGTTTGCTGCCCTTCCGCCTGATGTTAGGGATTGCCACTATTGACAGCTCACTTCACCTAAGTTTTCACGGTGAATTTTTTACAGAATAGATCGACTGAATACCAGTATTTTACATGGAGCGACTGCCTATTTGTTCTCCACAACCCAGTTACTGGATAACGCGATACCCCTTGAGAAGACTAGTTGTCAGTTTTTTGGGTTTCTGACTGCCCGTTACGACTGTCAAAGATCTGATCTGAATGATAGCCGGGACCATTCGCATAATAAATATATCCCTATGTTCAATTTACGATTATTATTGAGCATTGGCCATTGAGCAGTGGCGGCCCAGTGGTAACGGCCGCAACTTACGAGTTGTAGGTCGTAGGTTCGAACCCAGACAGGCGCTTTACTTTGTGTAAATTATTTCATGACCACTGCTCTCAAAAAGGTGAAGGAAAACATTGTGAGGAAACCAGCATGTCGTAGAACCTAAAATTCGAAGACATGTGACATTGTGACATCTACCAACCCGCACTGGGCCCGCGTGGTAGATTACGGCCCACTCCCTCTCACCGAGAGGGGGCCTGTCCCAGCAGTGGGAACATTATAAGCAGATTATGTATGTTGCGCAGTTATGCCTATGAAATTGTGGACTAAGTAATTGGCCAGTGCGATTTAGAAATCGAATATCCGTAAGCGGAATCCAGTTATTTACATATATATCATATAGTTACATAGGTCAAATGCTATCCTACTAATATTATAAATGTGAAAGGGTTCTCTGCCTTTTCGCCGAAAATTGTTTGCCAGATTTTCACTTGCCAACCAACGTTTCGCAGAATTTTATTTCGCCGAATAATCATTTGCCAACTTATCATATAATTTTGTTTTATTTCCCAACCTCACAGTTACCAACTGTACGTTTGGTCTGCTTTTCATAATGACACTTTTTAAAATGCCAACTTTTAAGTAACAGAATGTTTTAGTTTGCGTAATATTCATTTAGTTGTTTATTGTTTACCAAATCTAGTTGGGTCAAGAACACGGTATTAATCTTGCACCAAAAGTATGTGTGTTAGATTTCGAAAAAGCTGCAATACTGAGTCTTCGATCAAATTTTGAAGAAATTTATTTACAAGGATGCCATTTTCATTTGGGACAAATTATATATAAGTAAGTGTTAAGTAAGTGTTTATTTATTTTCTCACCACAATAAACAATACAGACATTTTTACACATGATATGTTATTTTGCTTAGTTTACTGTGGGAGACTGGTGCCTAAGCTAGGCTTTAAGGGCCTGTTTTTCATATATAGGTAGTTATTGTTATTATTTTTTTTACTTTATCTTTAATGTGACCTAACCTAACTTAACTGTTTCCTTTTACAAAAGCTATTCGCTTCTGGCACATCGCCGGCCGCTGCCGCGGCACGCTCGCTTCGCTCGCTCGGCTCGTGCGTTGTTTGTCATAGTTTAACCTAACCTAACCTAACTTAACTGTTTCCTTTTACAAAAGCGATTCGCTTCTGGCACATCGCCGGCCGCTGCCGCGGCACGCTCGCTTCGCTCGCTCGGCTCGTGCGTTGTTTGTCATACTTTAACCTAACCTAACCTAACTGTTTCCTTTTACAAAAGCGATTCGCTTCTGGCACATCGCCGGCCGCTGCCGCGGCACGCTCGCTTCGCTCGCTCGGCTCGTGCGTTGTTTGTCATACTCTAACCTAACCTAACCTAACTGTTTCCTTTTACAAAAGCGATTCGCTTCTGGCACATCGCCGGCCGCTGCCGCGGCACGCTCGCTTCGCTCGCTCGGCTCGTGCGTTGTTTGTCATACTCTAACCTAACCTAACCTAACTGTTTCCTTTTACAAAAGCGATTCACTTCTGGCACATCGCCGGCCGCTACCGCGGCACGCTCGCTTCGCTCGCTCGGCTCGTGCGTTGTTTGTCATACTCCAACCTTTTTTTTTTTTTTTTTTTTTTTCCCTGAGAAATGCTTTATGCATGCCCGCTCGCTCGGGGGACGAGACGGGGTATGTGGGACTCCTGTTACGACAGTATACCCACTAAAACTCAGCGGTGTTCCCGCATCGCCGTGATGGGAGGGCCGTGGGAAACCGGCTCAGCCTTTACTTCCACAGCCCTCCCGGCGCATGCCCGCCTAGCTGGCGGGCCCCGCATGCCCCCCTGGCTGGGGGGCTACGGGAATGGCCGGGAACACCTGGCCATTCCCGTCCGACACTGGTGGAGGCCTGTGCAATACAGGCAAGGGTGCCCCCGCACCCGTTGCCTGCTGGCCTCCACCGGGGAGGAGTCGGAGATGACCGTCAAACTGACGTCTTCTTCGACCCCTCCTCCGCCTTCGGAGCGCCGCCGCGTGAGGATCGTCCTCCCGCGCGCGCTCCGCCGCCTCCTTCTGGGACATGACGTGTTCGCAGAAGGAGGCGACTGCCGCCCAGGACCCCTCGTCCCCCAGCATGGCGTTAACCAGACCGGGGAGTGAGAGGTCCTGTCCGATCACCGCAATGAGACTGCGGCGCGGCTCGGACCACGACGGGCACACCTCGAGGGTGTGCTGCGCCGAGTCCTCCGCCGCGCCACAGTCGTGGCACGACGGCGTCTCCTCCCGTCCGATCCGGTGCAGGTACGATCCGAAACAACCGTGTCCGGACAGCACCTGCACCAGACGGAACGAGAGGAACCCATGCGACCGCTCGAGCCAGTCTCGCAGGACCGGCCCAAGCGCGTCGATGGTTCGGCGGCCGAAGGCTGCGGTGGCGAGGTCCGCCGTCCAATGGACGACGATGGCGTCCCTCGCCTCCCGCCGGACGGCCTCCCGCTCTTCCGGGGCGGGGCGTTCTCCTCTCGCCCTCCGCCCCGCCGTCCATTCGTACACTCTGGCGAGCACCCACGCCTCGAGCTCCCAAGGCGGGGTGCCGGCCAGAGCGCAAGCTGCCGCGGAGCCCACCGTGCGGTAGGCCCGCGCCACCCGCTGAGCTATGGCCCTTTGGGGTGCCCGCAAGGCAGCGGCGTTCTCCCTCCTTTGGAGGGAGTCCTCCCAGATAGGGGCCCCGTACAGGGCCATACTCTTCAAGATGCCGGCGTAGAGTTGCCGGCATCGTGCGCTGGGCCCCCCCAAATTGGGAAGGAGCCAGGACAGCGCGCCCGCAGCCTTCAGCAGGCGCGACGACAGCCCGCTAAAATGCGGGCCGAAGCGCCACCTGCTGTCGAGTACAAGGCCCAGATATTTCATCTGGGCCTTGACCCCGATTCTGACGCCCTCCACGAAGATGTGGGCGTCAGGCGGGGGGCGCTGCCGAGGTCCGTGGAAGAACACGGCCTCGGTCTTGTGCAGTGCCACCTTTAGACCTAGACGGCGGATCCTCCCCGCGACCAAGGATCCGCCCGCCGAAGCCAAGTTGGCCGCCTCCCTGAAACTCCCCCCCCGGGCGGTGAGGAGAGTGTCGTCCGCGTAGCAGACGACACTCGTGCCTCGGAGGAGAGTTCCCCGCAGGAGCCAATCGTAGCCGACGTTCCAGAGGAGTGGTCCTATGACTGACCCCTGTGGAACGCCGGCTTGGACGGCGTACCGCCGGACTTGGCCAGCCCTATTTACCAGGAGGATCGCCCGATCCTCCAGGTAGCTGGCCAGCAGACTGCGCAGGTATCGAGGCACTCCGTGGAATCGGAGCGCCTCTAGGATGGTGGAGTGGGGAACAGAGTTGAAGGCGTTGGCTATGTCGAATGACACAGCCAACAATCCGTCCCCCGCCTCCATCGCATCCTTCACCTGGCCCTTGAGGCGGGCCAGCGCGTCCACCGTGGAGCGCTCAGCCCGAAAACCGAACTGAGCGTCCGACAAGTCCGGCCCGGTGTCCCGCAGATGGCCCTTTAGGCGGGCGGCGATTATCCCCTCGAACATTTTGCCGACCTCATCGAGCAGTACGATGGGTCGGTATGCCGAGGGGGAATCTGCCGGGCGGCCCTCCTTGCGAAGGAGGCACAACTGCCCCTCCTTCCACGGTTTCGGGAACCTCCCAGACGCAAGGCATGCGCTGAAGAGGTCCCGAAACCTCTCCTCCATTCGAGTGGCGGCGATCGCCACCACTCTTGCGGGAACACCGTCGGGGCCCGGAGCCGTCTTCTTGGCGCGGATGCGGAGAATCGCCGCGCCGAGTTCCGACTCCGTGACGGGGGGGGCCTCCTCTTCCTCGTTGTCGTCTGGCGGTGGGCCCATCTCTGGCGGGGCGAAGCGGTCCCTGCACGGGAACAGGGACCGAACCACCCCATCCAGAAATGAGGGCTCCAGGGTCTCGGCAACCGGGGGACCAAAGGGGCGCAGTTTGTTGCGCGCTGCCTTGTATGGTCTCCCGTAAGGGTCGTTGTCGAGACCCTCCAGCAGCTCGGCTCTCGCCGAGTCTTTGGCGGCGGCGACGGCCCGACCGAGGACCGTTTTTGCCTCCGTGTATACCTCATAGAGGCGGTCCTCGTCGGGTCGGTTCCGTCGACGCCGCCGCCGGCTCCGCGTGTAGGCCCTCCTTGCCTCCACGCACGCCGCTCGGAGCCCCGCCAGCTCCGCCGACCACCAGTACACGGCGCGTCTGGGCGGTGGTCGGCGAGACCGAGGCATGCTGGAGTTGCACACCTCGGTTAGAGACCCCCTCAGTTGCCCCGCTACGGTGTCCACGTCCAGGCCGGCGGTAGGCGGCGAAAGCCAGTCCTGGACGAACGCCGCCTCCCCCGCTGCCTCCCTGTCCAGGCGGGTTAGAGCCCACCGCGGGAACGGTGAGCGCCCCGAGAGGGGCTGCGCCACTCCGGGGCTACTGGTGGAGATGTCGAACCGCACGTAGCGGTGGTCCGACATGGTCTCCCCCAGGTCCACCCGCCAGTTCAGCACGCGCGCGGCTAACGCAGGGGTGGCGAAGGTGACGTCCACTATCGAGCCACCCTGACGCCGCACGCATGTCTGGACGCTTCCTCTGTTCAAGAGGGAGAGTCCAGAGGAGGCTGCCCACAGCTCCACCGCCCGCCCCCGTGCGTCGGTGGCCCGGTTGCCCCAGGTCACCGACTTGGCATTCAGGTCTCCCAGCACGGAGACCTGACGCGGCACCGCCCTGCCGACCACGGCGGCCAGGACTCCGAGAAAATTCTCAAAGTCCTGGAGAGGGCGGTTTGGGGAGAAATATACCCCCACTAGGGCAAAGTCTCCCCACGCGGCGGCCACGTATCCCGGTCCCCTCTCTAATAGCGAGAGGGGAGGGGAGTCTGTGGAAGACCGCGCCGCTAGTGCCACCGAGTCGTCCTCGTCACCCAGCCAGCTGCCTGGGATCGAGTAGGGCTCGGCGACCACCGCTACGTTCACCAACCACTCGGCCATGACCTGCACTACCAGGTCCTGGGCCGCTCTGCAGTGGTTGGTGTTCGCCTGGAGGATGCGGTAGTCGGAAACCATTATTCCGACATTGCACCTGCATCCTCAGCTGCCGCCGCTGGAGCTGCAGCGGCGGCGACGACGGCAGCGGTGGTGGCGGCAGGGCGAACCTGCGCCGGCACTATGCCCTTCCGCACGGGGGGCTTGCAGCTCCTGCCCGTCATCCTGTGGCCCGCGGGGCGGCCACTGGCGGCACACGCCATGCAGTGTGGCGTGGTGGCGCGGCAGGTGACGCTCTTGTGTCCCTCTTGCCCGCACTGGTAGCACGCGTCTCCCCAGTCGGATTTGGAGGGACACGTGGCTCGGGTGTGGCCGAACGCGAAACACTTGAAGCAGCGCGTAGGCTGGTCTTCAAGTGCCCGGACCACAGCCGAGCCGAGCCCCACGAGCAGCCGCCCCTTGGTCGCAGCAAGGACGGCCCCGGCCGCGGCGACCGGGCACTCGACGCGGATGGTGCCCATGCCGCGGCGGCCGGGCCGGACGGCTCCGCCTTTCACCGCGCTCGAGTCGCAGCCTCCAGCCGCCGCGACGGCCGCCACCACATCCTCCTTGGTGACCGAGTCGTCAAGATCGGCCACCTCCAAGGCTGCGGTCTTGACGGGCCTGACGACCGTCGCCGCGTCCGCGATGACCTCTTGCAACTTCGTTGCGAAGAGGTCTGCGTTGGTGCCGCGCTGCTGCCCCGAGAACTCGAAGATTCGAGCCCCGGTTAAGGTTCGGCGGCACGTTATATTGCTGATCCCCAGCTGGGAGGGATCAGCATTAGTACGAGCCCGTCTTAGGACGGACTCGTACGTCTCGCCCCGCTCCGCGGCCTCCGGGGTGATGGTCACCACGACGGCCGCGGTTTTGGGAGGAGCCAGCTTCCTCCCGCCGGCTGGAGCCCTTTTGGCTGCGGGAGCAGTCGCAGCGGGCTTGGGGGCACCCTTCCCCTTTCCCCTCCTGACCACTTCCGTCCACGACTGGTTGGACGGGGTGGTGGAGGGAAGAAGGGCGTCTTCCCGCTGCGAGTTCTGGGGGGCTGTCGGAGTGGCAGACGACCCAGACGCTCCCTCCGCGCTTGTGGTGGGGGTTTGAGGAGCCTCCTTGCTCCTCCTGCCCTTCCCTTTACCCTTTGAGGGCTTGGAGGCCTGGGTCTGCGCACCCGATGCCGGGCCTGCCACAGCCGCAGGTTCCGGCTCCGTCAGTGGACGGCTCTTATCCGCCGCTAGCGGCGGGCGGAGCCGCCTTTCCGGCAAGAGCCGGTCCTCGATACCTGCCAGGCAGGCTCTGGTGAAGGCTCTCTCCTCCATGACAACCTTTCGGATGATATCCTCAAGGTTGGAAGGGGAGGAGGAGCCTCCTACCACCGGTCCTGGGGCAGGTTGGGCAGGCCGGGCCGTGGCCTCAGCCAGCTTCTGGTGAAGCTGGCTGACCTCCGCCTGCAGGCGATCCACCTTCGCCTGCAGCTGCCGCGTCTCGTCCGTGGCCGTCCTCTTTGCCAGCTCCACGACGATGCCGTGCAAGCTGGCGGCCCGGCATTTGAGGGCCTTTTGGAAGGTCCCCTTCAAATTGGAGGATTTTGAGGCGACCTCCAGGACCTCCGCCTTATCTTCCTGCGCCATCCGCTCCAGTTCCGCCAGGGAGTGGTCAGCGTACAGCACGGTGGATGCACCGTAGCCGGCCCTCGACCTGGCGGATTGCGCCTGACGCTCTTTGGCGGCGACCTTCTCCTCCAGGTCCAGCTGGAGTTGCGTCCTCTTGGCCAGGTGTAGCTGGCGCTCGGCGTCCACCAAGCCCACATCGTGGGTGGTAGCCGAAGAAGAAATCGTAGCCTTTTTGGACTTCGACTTCTTCTTCGCCTTGCCTCCGACCGACTCCGAGGAGCCCTCGGACCCGAGCCTCAGGTAGGCCCTCTTCCGCCTGAGGCGGTCGTTCTCGGCCGCCGACGTGTCCATAATGGACTCGTCGGAGTCCGACAACTCGCCTGTCCTGCTGATGAGGCTGGCCGCAGATGGTGCGCGGTCAGCGTCCGACGCCAAAGCGTCGCCGGCGTGGCCCTGAGAAGGGCCGTTGGGTTGGCCCTGAGAAGGGCCGTTGGGTTGGCCCTGAGAAGGGCCGTTGGGTTGGCCCTGACAAGGGCCGTTTGAATCGCCCTGGGGAGAGCGATTCGGCACAAAACGTCCAGAGACGTCACGCGTGGGTTTTTTCGGCATATTCGCAGATGAAGGCGTCGAAATCTGCGAAGTCACAGCGCACTTTAGCCGCCGGTCTGCCACTCCGTTACGGTGGTCAGACACGGCGTTGCCCGGGGGATACTACGAGGAAGTATGCACTGTGGGGGATCCCCCGTCATACTCCAACCTAACCTAACCAATCGTAACCTTAGACTACTGTTGCATACTTATTAAAAAAAACTTATTTGTTTTAAGCAAGTTCAAGACCAGGGTTTCAGTGTTTGTTAGCACTCAGTTTTCTGGAGGAATCTGAAATATACGTATATTTCAACAGCATCTGGAACTGTTACACTGACAAAACGTCATTCGTCTAATAGTTGTGTGGCCTAGTGAAATGGTTGACAAATGATAAATGTCCCAAACGTTTTGTGTCATTATAATAATCGGCTTAACAATAATTCTACCAAATGAAACGTTGTCAAACAAAAATTTGCTAATCGTTAGTTGTCAAAGTGAAACATCGGCGAAACGTTGGTTGGCAAGTGATAATCTGGCAAACAATTTTCTGCGAAAAGGCAGGACACCATGTGAAAGTTTGTATGGATGGATGGATGTTTGTTACTCTTTCACGCCAAAACTACTAAACGGATTTAGATGAAATTTGGATAGATATTTTATAACCTGGGAGTCTACTCCGAAGTGGCATCGGCCGAATGTTCGGCCGTTTCCTGCTACGAAGTTACTATCTGGTTCGGTCGGTCCTGATCCTACACTCCTACACTCTTTCGAATATTGACTATGGTCCCGACCCAACTGAGCCGATCCGAACTTTTTTCGCATTTTTCAATAATATTCGATTCGGCCATGTGTCGGTCCGATCCGATCATTCGCACTTTGCAATTCGTAGTAGACCCCCAGGATTAACACATAGGATACTTTTTATGCCGATATTCCCACGGGATCGAAACTTATGCGGGTGAAACCGCGGGGCGCAGCTAGTTTAATCATATAGATCGCAACTGATGTAGATTATTGGGACGTTAAATCCAGAGATAGATAGGTTTTTCTACCTCCAGTATGCCAAAAGAGGTAATAGATAGGTAATTGGGTTCGGCCGTAAAAGATTATCAAAAAAAATTAGGTACCTACTTTACTGTCGTTTCACAGTCAGTTTACCTCTGATTATTTATTTTTGTCATTCTAATAAGGTTGCTGTTGCACTGCTGCCATTGACAAGACTGTCAAAATTATTGTGATCTTTATTCTTGTCACAATAAGATTTTTATTAGGTTGCTGCTTCAGAGGTATAAATCAGATAAATTCCATCACAGACCTCATCCATCGCTTTCCATCAGGCGTGATCGAGGTCGAGAGCAGGCCCATTTAGCAATAAATAAAATAATGTGAACGAACTGCTCCTACAGCCAGCAAGAAAATAAAAAACTGCCAATTTCAGCATTTACTATGCCAATCGATTTCACTTCAAATAACAGTTAAAAGTTTTATAGTCTAACTTTTCTGGAATCTACAACGGTTAACGATCCACTCAAATCTGTGCTTTTCTTTCTTCA
This sequence comes from Apamea monoglypha, assembly GCA_911387795.2. Classification (NCBI taxonomy): domain Eukaryota; kingdom Metazoa; phylum Arthropoda; class Insecta; order Lepidoptera; family Noctuidae; genus Apamea; species Apamea monoglypha. The sequence continues at coordinate 5,377,136 of OU426931.1, forward strand.
AAAGATTATTTCAGACACCAATCTGATCATGGTCCTCGTAGAATGATCTGATCAAGATTATATCTGGACTTTTAAAGAGAATGTGACCCCTGTTTTACCCTTTCTTCTCAGTGTAGTCGGATAGGAAACACCGACCTCATCTAGTTTTTAAAATATGATTGACGCGTGAAAGTGTTTGTACAAACCTACTTACAGAATTAAACTCATTTATCATACTCAAATTATCGCCTATTTATAGATACATGACACGTGCAGGCAGGGCATGTATATAGGTATATGTACATATATATACATTATGTGATAGTTAACAGTCGCGCGGAGGCTGCACAAGATATCAAACGTGACTTTTACGACCACAATAAAATTTAATGGACTTCATCTGGTACACGATTTATAACGATAGGTTATTAATCTAATCTTCTATTAGTCTCATATCCGCACTAATATGATAATAGATATGCGATGATCAAAAAAGTTATTACTTGCATCAATAAAATGGATGCACTAATCATACCCTGTCCATTAGGATAACCGTTTTTTGACAGCTGTTTTAGAACGTACATATTCCAGATTATGTAAAAGTTAACTTTAAAATGCATAATAAATTAAATATATAATTGAATTATCTTATTTATGGCTTCTTACATATGTTATAATACCGTACGTGTATCAATCAATGTATTGTGTGTTGCTGCAATCACTAGTTTCTCCATCTGTCAAAAGACGGTTTACCTAATGGACAGGGTATAGTTTCTTAATCTGCAATATCAATCTGACTAGCCTTTGCCTATTTCTAAGTTTCAAGTTTAAATATAAAATGCCATTTCGATTTAATTACAAAAAATAAAAAAGTAAATAGTGATTTACTCTTTTGTTTTTTAAAAGAGCGGGAACCAATTAAGAAATAACCGGCCATTTGCGTGTCAGGCCACGCATAGAATAGGGTTCCGTAGTCACCCATAATGGCACGTGGATTTAGATGGCGGGGTTGGTATTTATTACTATGAATATTATGATTTTATTTTTAATATTGTACATGTTTACTTATTATTTCGTTATTTCTGGACGAAGTTTTCCAAGTAAGCGCATTTTACAAGTTAAGCCTCTATAACTCTTGAACTAACAAAGTTATCTAAGCCGTTATAGTTTTCCTTCAAAGTTTATTACATGGACTACCAAATTTTTCAGATTTTCCGAGAACCAGCCGTTTAGCGTTTAGAGGGGGAGTGTCCTATTTTACCAAAAAAATGCGCTTTAAAGTTGAATATATCGCAAATGGACAACTAAATCAAAAAATCGTCTTAGCAACATCTCAGTGTTTTTAAAATACCTATCTAATGATACCCCACGCTATGGGGTAGACGCAAGAAAAAAAAAATCATCCCTACTTTACGTGTAGGGGAGGTACCCCAAAAAAAATATTTTTCGTGATTTTATTTTAGCACCTTGTCGACGTAGTAAATACACATATCCATGCAAAGTTTCATCCTTATAGCACTAACCGTTTGGAAGGAAGCCGAGGACGGACCGACGGACATGACGAAACTATAAGGGATCCGAGACGTGAACTACGGAACCCTAAAAAGTAAGCACTGGAAATTTTGATAGCATATGAAAAGAGTACAAGTTAGGGGTTTCATCAGATTTTTTTTATTATATAACAAAATAATTATAACGACTAAATTACTTCTATACATAAAATACATGTAATGCTGTTCGATGGTAAGAGTATCACTTGAATTAGGTTTTTATGAAAATAAATTGGAAATTTTCCTGAAAAAACTGTTTGTCGGAATGGGATTTTCGTGAAACTCATATTATCGTGTAATTTAAAAATGGAACGAACTTTTTACTTCGCAACATGGCAACCAAGGAGGTAACTATCAAATATTTTATTTAAAATTCGAAAAATTCGTGTCTGGTTTGCTTAGCAACTTTAAATTGCTTTAAAGTAAAAATAAATAAAATAAAATATTGGCGCGTGAAAAATGATTGTTACGTTCGTCCATCAGTGCCTCTTTTGCTGGCGGCTGCACTAATATACTATAACTTATTTGTCTGTATCAGTTTTTAATCAAGGCATGGTCTTGCTTGATAAGCCTTCGAGAACCTAAAGGAAAATTCTAGAAAAATAATATTCCTTTCTGCAATTTCCCTTACAAAGGTAATATTTTGTAGAGCTTCCTGTCTGATAACTGTAGGCAACAAGTAACAAAATAGATAGTTACAGAAGGTCAGGTCCATATAAGCATAAATACAAGGATAAGCAGTTCGCTGGCTACCTTCGCGCATCTTTCTTAAATTAATATGACACAGATAAATCGAGTCGCTTTTGTACGTCCAAATTCATACAAAAGATCTCGTCGATTGCGTGCTCGCGCGACTATAACTTTGGTTAGGACGCGGGGTCTGTGTGCATGTGTTTTTGTTCGTCGTATCGAGCCAACCTTCTCCACCTATCTTTTTGTGACTGGTAGTGAGTGCATTTATTGTACTCAGCAGGATATTAATTTCGCTAAGCGCTTGCTTCGGAGAATATTTTCTAAGAAATAGACGTTGTTGGCGTAAACATGAAATTTAATATCTAGACTCCCTTAAGCTTTCATTATTATGGTGGTCTTTGTGAAACTATCGTGTTGGTAGTCTAGAATTTGAGGAAAAACAAGGATATTGTGTGACAATCTTGAGAAAACTGGGAAGATAACTAGGATGAAATGCGTGAACATGTTTTGTTTGATGAATCAGCGGCTTTTCCTACCTCGAAATTTCTTAATCGATCAATCACTAGGACAGTTAAGTTTTATCGCCCCTGAAATACAAAAACGATTTTCGATTACCCACAGGGATAGCCATTCGTTCATCTGTTTGAGAAACTTTATCAATCCTACTACAATATGTATTATACGCGAAAGTTTGTGAGGATGGATGGATGGATGTTTGTTACTCTTTCACGCAAAAACGACTGAACGGATTTTGTTGAAACTTTACAGTAATATGTATAACTTATACATCAGAATAACACATTTGGATACTTTTATCCCAATATATTTACGGGATCGACACTTATGCCAGTGAAACCACGGGGCGCAGCTAGTCCTATCCTACTAATATTATAAACGTGAAACTTTGTATGGAAGGATGGATGGATGGATGCATGTTTGTTACTCTTTCACGCAAAAACTACTAGATGGATTTGGATGAAATTTGGTAGACATAGATATTTTATAACCAGGATTAACACATAGGATACTTTTTATCCCGATATTCCCACGGGATCGAAACTTATGCGGGTGAAACCGCGGGGCGCTGCTAGTTATTCATACATTTACGCATCACGTCGATGTTTTCTTATTTCAACTAACTCTTTACAACCTTAAATCTGCCTAGTCTTTTCACTCCAACTCTTTTGTCGCCAAATTGGGTCCCTACATCCTTACTACCCAACTTACTTTTATCGGAAACCTTAGGACCGATTTCAATTATACACAATATCTAGATATTCTTCGGTCCTTCAGGATCGTTCAGTTTCTTTTTCGGGTCTATTCAGACGGATATTGAGCCCAACAATTCGTACAGTCATTATGTGCGGACGTGACTGAATTCATGATGGGTCAGAACCCATGTTATAAAATGGTGAATTCAAACGTTTGTTACTTTGGAGCCTTTATGTACTGGAGTGGCGCACATTTTGAAAACTGTTGGCGACAGTGGAATTGACATTGGAGTTTTGCTGTATTTTATTCCTTAATGCTTTTGTACTGGAAGATACACTATGTAAGTACCTATGTTATATAAAATCACTTGCCCGTTTTTTGTGACAACCGATAAGGAAACTTTACAAAAGCTACGACTTTCAACATGCATCTTAAACGCGTAGCCATGTATTGTGTACGAGCTACGCCGTAGCTTGTGAGCTACGGCGTAGCTCCTACAAAGGTGTGCCTTGCTATGATCGCAGTCTCTTTATACATTTGGATTGCTTTAAGAAACTTCACAGTGAAGAGCCCAGGATTGGAACAGAATAGGCTAGCAATAATATTACGCCTCACGCGTCTTCTCAAATATTGTAGGACTTTGTTTTATATACATGATAAAAAAGCTAAGGTAGGAACTTGTCCTGAAAGTGCAATAAATCAATTGTGACTGGGTAATAGTTTTACTTGAAGCTCACTGCCTATCCTTTTCCCGACTATGTTGGCGTCGGCTTCCAGTCTAAACAGATACAGCTGAATACCAGTATTTTAAATAGAGCCTATTTGACCTCCACAACTCAGTTACTAGGTTACATGATACCCCTTGGTGAGACTGGTTGTAAGACTGCCAGGGTTCTCGCTACCCGTAACGACTGTCAAAGATGCTACGAAGATATAGAAATAGACGATAGAGATTACGAATGCGAATTACGAATTAAGAGGCCTCTTACAGTCCACTAGCGCCGCGCACGATTTAGCTAAACAGCTATATTTCAAGTGTTGACAATGTGTTATAAAATTACGTTATTGCCTTTTCTACAGTAATAATAGACCACATTTTGTATTTTTGATTCTATTTACGAGTTATGACATTTTTTCGATTGGCGGCGCTAGTGGACTGTAAAAGGCCCCTTAAGTAGGCGGAATGTGAAGAACTATTGTATATGTGTTATAAAATCTGTAAAATACCATATAACAGGCAAATAAATGAATCTATCTGTCTATCTAATGACAGGACAGCCGGGACCTACGGCTTAACGTGCTTTCTGAGGCACGGAGGGGTCTCCATATGTAATGAGCGTATGCAGCCGCGAGGCACACTTTCCTGCTGAATTCTTAGATCGGACTTTACACTTTAGATTTGATCTTAATTTTATTGTTTCTGATCTATGTATCGGAGGGGTAATTTAAAGAACGTTCACAGTCTGATCGCAGTCTCAATCTGTCAAAAAATACTTCTAATTTCCCTACATTTTGACAAGTTTTTGACATTTGTTTGTCGCCGAGATGAGACTGCGACTAGATTTAGAACGTTATAAATTACGAGAATAGGCCTTCTGGTGTATTGTGGGTCTTTTAGTCTAGGTCTAGTGCTATATAAATGTATTTTCTTTCTTTCTTTTAATGGATGGTTACTCCTCCACGAACCGACCGCGGCAAGCGAAGCTAAGCCTTCGATCGGCCCGTGAAGTTGTTATCATTTAGCCACGAGCCCCTTTTGAAGCCCACCATTAAGGGTAAATAAACCAACCCTGAAGGCTAACTAGTATCAATTTACGCCGAACAAAGTAATATGATAACTAATTAACGAGCATCGATCGCATCTCAGTAATTAGCCTCCATTAATTATAGATAATTTGGCTTTAGTAAGACCGTTTAATTTATGTCTTCATAATAATACAGTGCAAGATGAGCTGTAGGAGCTTTAGCTATAATTAAAGACTGCTGTTGGGGATAATATTCCTTGAAATCATTAGACGAGGTACTATAAGGGTATGGGGAGCAGGGTGTGAAGTTCTCTCATCCTCCATAGAAAAGGGAGGTTCCCCCGACCATACGGGTGTTGTGTCTGGTGCTGTCCTACGATCAATCGTCTTGCCTTTTTTTTCTGCCAAGTTTATCGTCGGACAGCAGCCCACCGACATGAATGTCAAGACCTCAGCGTGTATCAGAAATGTGTTGTTATATTTCAGGGTGAGGTGCAGACCATCAAACTAAACAAACAACTTTCACCATGGGACGAAAATCGAAATAAAAAATCAGCTGTCCCATACATTTCGGTCGAGTTGTACATGGGAAAAGTTGTTTTGTATTAGAAGATTCTGAAAAGTATTGTTTCTTGAGTAGTTTCTACAGCATAAAATATAAAACTATTTATTTAGTTTTTGAAAACGGCTCCTAATTTAATTTACCGAAATTCGAAATAGTACAGAAAATACTGACACTATCTACTGACAATATGGCACATAAGGTTATATACTTAACATAATATAACGCGGAATGTAACATAATCATCACGCTTGCAAAGTAACCCACGGCAAAATGCTTTGCATTTACAGGAAGATTCGAGTACCCCCTTATACCAAGTTGCACGAACCAGGGGGTCTACTCCGAAGTGGTATCGGCCGAATGTTCGGCCGTTTCCTCCTACGAAGTTACTATTTGGTTCGGTCGGCCCCGATCCTACACTCCTACACTCTTTCGAATATTGACTATGGTCCCGACCCAACTGAGCCAATCCGAACTTTTTTCGCATTTTTCAATAATATTCGGTTCGGCCATGTGTCGGTCCGATCCGATCATTCGCACTTTGCACTTCGTAGTAGACCCCCAGCATAGGCGTTGACATCGGGTAGACAACGCCAAGGTGCTGCGTAAAAGGCATATGACACGCTATTGCTTGCGTAGTCTTGTCTTTAACGAAAGTAAGTCGTGATTACGCAGCGTCATAGTTGCGTTTACGCAGCGTCATAGTTGCGTTCACGCAGCGTCATAGTTGCGTTTACGCAACGTCATAATTGCGTTTACTCAGAGTCTACGCTGATACCGTGCGCTGGATCAATGACATCTACGAAGGCACTCTTAGTACAGACTTTTTATGTTAAAATTTTAGTTTATTTCAGCTCTTCAAGTATTCTTATCACATAAAACCTACTAAAGAATTAAAAATGTAATACTCACATCTATGTAGGAAGCATTAATATAGTCGGAGTCAGGCTCCCGGTCCACCGTCTCTAGCACCACGCGGTTGTAGTCATCTGTGAAGAATACGAAATGAGATTTAGTGACGTCAGAGTTCAGCTTTACAAGAATATTGGCGAAAAGGCACCTTCAGTATGAACTTTTGTTGATAAAAATCTTTTGTAAATCTTTTTATGTGGCCTATGTTTCGGTATCTTGGTCTTAAAATTAAAGTAACAATCGTTGTAGACATTGGCGCCGATTCCCTTGTTCACAAACTAAACCAAATTTAAGTTCAGTGCATCTTTTTCTTTCTATTTCATTAAGAAAAGGATACAAGATAAATATTAGTTTAGTCCTGTCAAATTAACTAATACTCCATAGACAAATTAGACGTGATTAAAAACATGGCTACTAAAAATACGTCAATTTACGCCAGGCGCTGACTAACTTGATAAGATTAAACTAATATTTATCTTTTGTCCTTTTCTTAATGAAATAGAAATAAAAAGATGCACTGAACTTTTTAGTTTAGTTTGTGAACAAGGGATTTGGCGCCAATGTTGACAACCTCAACCATAGTGAATCCACAGGCATGACGCTGTTAGACATTGGAAACGCTTTCGATACGGTTCGGCACGCGGGTCTAATCCACAAATTACTCTTGAACCACATCCCCTTATCCCTTGTTCAGCTTCTCTAGTCATATTTGGTTGAACGTAGTCTTATTAGAAAATCATGCAAACAAAGACAACTCTACTCGTTTATTTCAACATTCAAAATGACAATAAGGATGTATCGTTGGTCCCAAACGAGGCCCAGCCTGTATCTTGAGCACCATTACTCACTTATGAGACGGTAAAACGTCAACAATATTCGGGTAAGCAGATGTGGATCATTACTTAATTCTCAGCAACGTTTATAATTTATATACCATAACATTACGCCTGTATCCCCCGAAGGGTTAGGCAGAGGTGTATACCTATACACCCACATTTCACCAGTTATGTTTAGGTCTCATGCAATAGGGGGCCAGCCTATTGCCCTTAACCGGGCACAAAACCAGACTCCGGGCTGCTGCTGAGAAATTCCAGATGGAGAACCCAATAACACTTGGCCCGACCCGGAGATCGAACCCATGCTCAATAGTAGCGCTTGAGGCCTGACCGCTTGCGATAACTAGACCGACGAGGCAGTTATAATTAAACCTGTAAATGTATATCTATCGCGATTGGACGGCACGCAGCCTTATTGCGAAATACACGATTAATCACCATCTGAGTGATTTTGGAGGATATTGCTAATCCATTGCTTCATATATTCGAAATATTTGTCTGCTCGACAATGTACATAACGCAATGGCTGTTGTTGAACTGTTAAAATGAAAGCCATTGCTACTGATAGTGTGTTGTGCTATTAACCCGCTGATCGTTATGAAAACGTGATAGTTAAAGGCCACGTTTAACTGAAATGAATAAACCCAACATTAAACACTTGATGGCCGTTTTGCAGATATCATTGTTTTTCATTGTTGTTATTTTATCCCCAGATCTTGCTCGAGGGACAGATAGCCAAAGGCTTCAACCACTTTAGGTATCTCTTGGGAGCCATTTTTCGAAAAAGGGTGGCCGTTGATATGTTAACACTGTTAACCAAGGTATGATCGTAATGAATTTTGTCATCCCATCCTGTAAACCGTCATTTATGAAAAAAATCATTGCCATTTTTTTTTTCGTTGCTATCTATCATTTAAAACAAAATATACAGTTTATGAGAGGATGAAATGAGCTGAAAGTATCGATTTTAATTAGTACATTTTATCAATTCCTGTTTATTGAAAATTGGCGTGTGGAAAGTTTTGAGTATGATTGTGGATGGCTATATGAGTAGGGGAAGACAAAAGAAACGATGGATGGACTGTATGAATATGCTGTGGATAACGGTGTGAGTTTCACATTTATATATCCTTGTTTATATTGTTTGCGCAGATATAATGTGTTACTGTTTGTTTGTCCCAAATAAATAAATAATAATAAGTAAATAAATAAATAAATAGATGAAAGATAATGTGGCTAGAAAGGGGGTGACTACCGAGATAACGACTATTAGAGAAGTATGGAAGTAAAAGACATGTCGCGCCGACCATAATTAGGGATAAGAGCAGGACAAGTGGTGGCCCAGAGGTAACGGCCGCGACTTACGACCTGTAGGCCGTAAGTTCGAACCCAGACACGTGCTTTACTTTGTGTAAATTATTTCATCACCACAGGTCTCAAAAACGGTGAAAGAAAAAATCCTCAGAAAACATGTTGAACTAAAAATTCGAAGACATGTGACATCTTCCAACCCGCACTTGGCCCGCGTGGTGGATTACGGCCACCTCCCTCTTAGAGTCCTGTGTTTCAGCAGTGGGAACATTATAGGCTGATTAAGCAGGAGAATGGTGATCATTTTTTGCTCAATCTCTATTGTCCCTATTCTCTACTCTCAACTTTATACTGTCATGAAAACAATGATGCCGTCACACTATAAAGCCTGGCGGCCTCTCGCGCCCGGCCCTGGTGCAAGCCATGGTCCGGAGCGAGAGAGAGTGGGAGGCAGTCGCCTCCTTCTGCGAAGCAGTCGTGCTAGCGAAGGAGGTGGCGAGACGGATGAGGGGGAGAGCCTCCCGTCCCAGCCGCCGCGGGAGACGCCCCCGGCGTCGGGAGTCGCGTGACGACTACCGGCCACCGTAGGCGTGGGCCTGCGGGCGGAGAGCAATGGGTAGCTCACCGCCCGATCAGGACCAGGCCCGTGCCAGACGGCGCGTAAGTGTTCCACGCGCGCCTCAAAGAGATGTCAGCATAATCCGAGGGGCCCCTTAGGGCCGAAGCCTGCCGGGTCAGCGGGATTGTCCGAAAGGGTTACCGCTACCCCGGAACATAAAGGGAGTAAGAGTCTGACACTCCCATCCGCTCCACCCAGAGCGGGAGCGGTCATTTGATGATTTCACAACAGAAAAAAAAAAAAAGCACTATAAGGCCTGGTAGGTAAACAAGCAGATACTAACCAATCGCTGTACATTGTAAAATGTGAAATATACGAAAATTTTAAACAATACATACGTGTATATTGTTTCGACCGTAAATGTTCTTAATTAGCGTCAGTCTCCCACGCTACACTGAAGTTTTGTGTAAATTAATATAAACATTGTATTGTTTTACTACCAGCGATTTAGTTACAATGCAGTATCTGATTAACAATTTTAATGATGTCATATGATAGTGTTATAGAATTTGAATAGAGATTTTGTTAATTATTGCTATTAGTTATCAAAATTTATATTTCAAATTCTACACATTCAAACGAATGATTCATTGTGGTTTAATTTAAACAGGTCAACCACAGTTTTGAATAAATCATAAATATATTTTGTGAATATTTAAAAGCTGTTGATTTCTATGACATCATCATTCTCCTGCCCTTATCGCAATTTCTTTGATAAGGAACATTCTATTAATCGTCATCTCGATAGTCACCCCTGTGTCAGCCATATCATCTTTCAGACAGTGCATTCATCGTTTCTTTGGTCGACGGCTGTAAGCGTAGGAGACTCTGACAGACATCCACACTCTTCAAAACTTCAAAACTCAACATTTCTATTACATAGTTTATCTAATTTATTCAGCAATGATCAACTAAACTAAGGTCTTTACTATTGATGCCGTGAACCAGATTATCAATAGAATCTTCTAGCAAAAAAAGAGACCTTGATTATTTTGTTGTCCCAAAAAAACAACACTAAAAGAAAAGAGTCTTCTTTTAGTGATTTTTTTTTAGGACAAATGCAAGTAAAATAGATGAAGTGTAAGTCTTTACACTTCATCTATTTTACTTTCATTTAAATGTACCCTTCACCGATGTTACCAATTTTTCAATATTAGCGCTTATTACCTACTGAGAGCAGATTCTACCAAAGTCAGGTATCTTTTAGACGTGGAATAAAACTGACGACTGACAGTTCTAGTACCTATGGCAAACCTGTCAAAAAATAAAAAATAAATATTCTCAGTATACGATTTATTCTAGGTATAAACGTTTGGTGAAATTCGCCCTGAGTAAGTTAGCTCATCTTTCTGATTCTGTTTTATATTTACCTATATGCAACTATTGCACTGTTATTTTACTTTGAACCATGTTTGTATCAGTGTAATAATTTGTTGGTGAACTTAAAAAAATAAATCCTCCAGACGGCAATCCGATACGACCGGAGAGAGATCAGGCACAGGACGTGCTTTCCGAGACACGGGGGTATCACAACGCGAACTTCCAAACTCCGGGCTGTTTGGAAAAACTTAAAAACACTTTGCCCAACCAAACCAATCGAACCTAGGACCCCACACACAGCAGTCGCGCTTATGACCACGAGACCAGCGGGGCTGTTGAAATAAATTAATACCTATATAACACACCATCAATGATAAAAAAACAAGCACTGCTCTCAAAAAATTAACCACCAAAATTCACCCTCAATTCAAAGGCCCTTTCAGACAATACAGGCGGTTGTCTCAGACGTCGAGACACAAAACCGCGCGGTAACGAAGCTGTTCAACAGTGACATTGTACAGAACACCGCAGTTTCCGAAGCTCACAAGTTGCTATTGTGTCTGTATTCGCGGACAAATTGCTGATGTTGCTATAGACTGATTGTTGGTGTTGGTGTTCGTTGCTTCAGTTCAGTTAATAACAAGCAATGGTTTTTGAAGTTGCTTTATTTATTTAATGTTATTATTTATTATTTGGTTCCTCAACAGAGGCTACACAATTGTATGCAAGTTTATAAGAACTGGGACAAATACTAGTGTGAGCCTCCGATAGGAGACGACCTCATTCATTTATATTCAGGTAGTTACAAAATAAATTTGAACCATAATAATCCATATTCATTATTGGTAATTAATTAATTACCTATGCAATTAAATCTGGTTACTAAAGTTTAATTGATACGGAATAACATAGCTGTCGAAGTGTTGGGGCATATTAGTCCATTCGCACGAATTTACTCACCCGAAACGAACGAATAAATATATAATAAATAAATATTATATATATAATATTATTATAGTATTATTATTATATTTATAACTTTTAAATAATATTGGTTTTTCTATAGGCGACTCGCACGAAGTAATTTTTTTTTGTGGACACATCGATAACTTCGTAAATATGTGTTAGGCAATTGGCACATTTTGAATTTTATAAAAATAGCACACAGAAGTATTAAGAGTAAAATATTTTGAAACGTGTATTTTATTCTTACATGCGTTTTATTACTTTTGTAGAACTGTGGTTAGGTTATTCATTAGGGCAGAAGAAAAGTGCCTTTTTTATAATTTCACTATGAAATCATTAATATTAAAATTATCACGTATATAAACGTGTTTGTTTAAATATCAGTCTCAGAATCTTAAACCGAAGCTTAAACATCACTTAACACTGAACAGTTCAACTTAAATAGCCTTTTTATTGAATCAATCTACTCTCCAGTAGACATTTTACCATCAAAGCGGCGCCAAAGTAAAGTTTTATAACCACCCCAATTTAGCTCAAACTCAGACAAGTTGAAAAGAGCAAATTATAGTTAAAAACGAGCGTGTCAAAACCAAGCAAAATTAAAATAAACTTCCCCACTCACAAACGACTTTTGCCGCCATTGAATGAACCAAGATCTAAAGTTTAACGTGCTAAGACCACGATGGAGTCATAAAAAAGATTTCTCTTTTATAGCAAGGTTTATGGGGAGCCGGGAATAAAAACGTACTTTGTGGAATGTTAGGAATGAGGTTATAAACTCGTACATGGACTGGCACACCTTTTAATCGTCGCGTTTAATATGAAAAGAGGCTTTTTCATTGTTACTAAAAATGCCTTTTTTCTTATAACGTAATTATTTTGCTTTATACCTAGGGATATAAAACAATGTGTCTCACACATTACAAGTAAATATTTTTGTCTTTTGAGTCGAAGCAAAGTAAAAGTTTGTAATTTTAATTCTATAGGTGCCAATGACATAAATAAATGAATAATATTATTACTTAACAAATTTAACTGTTTTTTCACGATGTTGTGTTTGTATAACATAACATAACTATTCTGTAGGCGTTCTGTAGTTTCTGCCTACACCCATGGGAATAAGATGTGAATTGATGTTATGTGTGCTAAATCCCCAAACACAGACTGTAATGTAAATCATACCTACTCAAACTGACAAATAAATACACCGGAGAATAAAGTCATAAATATGTAGCAGAGAAGCGAAGAAACTTCAGCCTAAGAATATATATGAAAGAGGAAAATAAGTGCTCCTTAGTTACTTACATGGTATGACTTTTTGATTTTGGTTTTTATGTGAATTCGTCTTCTTTGTGGCGTGTCGACACGAGTGTGTTTCCACTTTGACCGCCGTCTGGAACAGAAATGTACACATTAACCGACTTTGTTACCTTTTTCTTAGACTTAAGTGAATTATGTTAAGTGGGTAGTGGGTAGGTAAAGTCAACAAAAGAGATAAGTACGTAAGCAGGCGGGCAGCTAACTTGCTTTTAAAGTTCGTTTTTTAAACCCAGATACTAATTTGACAGGTGTAATGTCAAATTAGTATACAAAAAAATGCAAACACCAAAGACTGTGAGATTATTATCTGGGATTAAAAAACGAACTTTAGTCGTGTTGAAAGTGTAATATATTTTATATCTCATCTAAGTTAAGTTTTAAACGGGTACGCGAAATAAAACTAAAAATAGTGACTATGTAGTCAAATTATTACCTAACACTTGTTAACTATACCTACATAAGTAAATTGCTGGTTTTTCTTTTGTTATTACAAAAATATTTGAATTGGGAAATAGTCTTGATTATAATTTGGTTTATTTCATCTGTGGTGTGCGCAAAACTCCAAGCAGTATCAATTTTAATGCACTGGCAACATTTTAAAACTTGTGGCCGCTCCAGAAAATGCTGACGACGAAAGATATTGCAGTCATTGAACTGGTTATCGGGAAAACCAGTTCATTGGTCGCAATGGTGGGAAAATAGAGGATTATTGAAATATGAAGCCAAAGGCCCCTGGCGTTGGCGAATACTTTTATTGTGCTGAGTAAAAAACTACGTCACAGAATTTGCTACCAGCTCAAAAATTTCTTCCGAAAGCAGTGACCGGAAGGCTTCGCACCACTGTGGTTTTTAAGAAGTTAACAGTACGTTTGAAATTCATTCATTTGTTTATTGCGATTTTCTAGATAGTTACAGGATCATTATTTATTCGACCTATTTCTTTTTTTTTCTTATAAGAACAAACAGAGTTTAGTTAAATATATGAGAACCTTAATAAAAATATTCTTATTTTATTTCAAAACTCCTAAAATAATTTCTTTTTAAACTAAGCGTTTCTTTTCTTTAAACTAAGTAAATAAGACACTAAGTTTTGCACCACTTTTAACTAGCATTAATTGTGTGAAAAATTCCCAGTGCCTTTCATGATAAAAACGTATAAAAAGGGCAAAGGGCAGGTATAATTTCCCGGTCGACCGTAAGTTTTTTTTTTTATTATTCGAGGTCATATCTCACCGGATGCTGACGAAGTGATGGGAAAGCAAACATAAAAGAAAAACTTCATTCATCCCGAACTCCCGATGCTCCGATAAAGTGGAGAAAAGACGGTGCCAAGTTTCTTTTTTGTGTTTTTTAACGCTTTTTGAAGGTAGAATATCGGATAAATTGCTGGAGGTTGCGATAGATGGTTGGTGCTTATAGAAGTGACGTCCTTTTTTAAAGACGATCAATTTGACGATATTAATTGAACTGCACTGTGGATTAAATTATTTGTATATATCATTATTTTTGGATTAAATTATTAAATTATTTTTATTATTTGTATATATAATAGTGATTATCTCTCATGCCATAGAAGACAAAACATCTAAATGTGCTGCTGTACCTTCGTATCTACAGAGAATTCCGCAAGATTAGTAAATAACCACACGCACGCACCATTGCGCATGTGCTCTTTGAATGCACAGGAGTCACCCAGGTAAGGACAGAATCCCTCGGGGCACCCAGATCTTACACATAGGTTTTTAACAGACCAGGAGATGTAATCAACTCCTGGAGGGAGGTGGGCTGGTTCGAATAACTACAGACGGCCGCCATGGCCCACGCACAATGGTCCACCTGAAGGAATAACTGCGGAAACCAAACCCTGTAACATAGAACCGCACGAACAAAAAAGTAAATAACAAAAACGGTTTTTCTATAAAAAAAACTTTTTTTGTTATTTCCTTTTTCACTATAAAGTCCCATGGCATTAAATATCTTTACCACAACAACATGTTATGATGATATCCACAACGTCTACTACTTTTATTAAATATTCATTCGGTAGGTGCAAAATCCAGCCACTTTTTACACTCAAAATTCCGCATCCGCCATTGGAAAAACGGGTGCTTATCCATCGTACCAAATAACGGAATAAAGCACTATAAGTAGGTCACGTCAGGCGAGGGTTAACCTAGATAATTTATGTTCAGGGCACTAGGCGCCCATGTAGCCTGACAGTGCTGCGTTCAACATTTTAATTTCACCTCCACTGTTTGAATTTTAAAATAGTTCGCTTTCATTGTAATTATTGTTGTCTTTTAGTGTCGAGCACCTCTTGCCCTTTGAACTGTCTTTTTGTGTTTTTTTCTAACCTAATATTATAAAAAGATTTGTTTGTTACGCTTTCACGTTAAAACAGCTAAACTGATTTGGATGAAATTTGGTACATGGGTAGACCATGACCTGGATTAGGACATTGTTACTTTTTAGTATATACTTTTTATACCGATATTGCCACTGGATCAAGACTTATGCGGGTGAATCTGCTGGGCGCAGCTAGTTTTTAATAAAATCATTTGTATTGGTTAGCATAATCCGCCTATAAAACTCCCACTGTTGGGCAGGGACACAAGCCCGTCTGTCTGCCTGTGTGTCTGCAAGTCTGTGATTTGTTTTTTTTTATTCATGAATATTCCATGGCATGATCCTTTCATCCGGTGATGATTCCGACTCAAGTCAATAACATTTAAGGTGAGATCACGATAGTACACAGGGTCAAGTTAAACACTTATTGTGTAATTTTCACAGACGTGATGGGTTACGGTATCAGTATTAAATACGATGAAACAAAAAAACAGATTTTCTTAGCTACTACATACTTCAAACAATCGATCGTTGACCCCAAATAGAAAAATTCATCAAATCTTTAATATACTTATATATTTCTTTTATTTCTTATTTTGACGTGTTTAGATATCGATACCCATCGGGTCTGCAGAGTTTCGCTAGCTAATTTAATTTGACCCCGTAGAATAAGGAGATAAAATTGGTTGCATAAACTGAAGCTACTCTCTACAGTTATTGGCAGACTATGCACGGTAAACTGCACTCTTTCTTCATTTGCCCTCTAGCAATTCTTCATACAAAACCGCTGGTAGTTTGAAACTAGCGCGCACAGGGAGAAACTCCAACAAAGAAATACTATTCCTTTTAAAACTCAACCTAAAGATTAACTCGGGAAACTGAATTATGCTTCAACTTCATAATCTATTTCGCAAAACTCTTCGACTATGATTCAATTTGTGTGGTTTATTGTAGAAGTTTCGTGGCTTAGGGTCATTTAATATTTACTTTAAGTTTTGAAAGATTAAGTAAGTACGTGAGGTGGGTACGTATTGCAATATCTAAAATAAATTAAAAGAACTAACGTAAAATAACCCACGTTCAAAATCCCTAAAATCTACATACCTAAGCAACTAACACCTACCTACGAATTACCTAAGTTTAAAATACTGATTGGACTAAATATCTATCATTCAAAAATACATATGTTTCTGGCACGCGCCGGCCGCTACCGCGGCAACTCTCGCTTCGCTCGCTCGGCTCGTGCGTTGTGTGGTCACACGATTCTAAACTAACCTAGCTGTTTCGATTTAAAAAAGATATATTCGTGTTACGCATGCGGGCACAGAAACATATAACGGTGAGGTAAACCAATTTAAGGAACTTTGTACTTAGGAATTTCAATTTTTAGCTTTATGAACTTCAGTAACATATCCATTTGACATTTTAAGCTTTCGGTATTTTGAATATAAGTGAAACAATCATTAGGTATTTAGATTATAGGGATTTTGAACGTAGGTTATTTTACGTTAGTTCTTTTAATTTTAGATATTGCAATACGTACCCACGTGAGATAATATGAAATTATAGTTACCTACCTACCAACCTGTACTGGGCCCGCGTGGCTGATTATAGCTCGCTTCCTCTCACATAGAGGAGGCCTGTGTCCCAGCAGTGGGAATATTATAGGTTGATGTAGTTACCTACTGATTTCATTTGATCTTTTAATCCTTCTTGTTTTGTGAACCGTAGAATTTTTTTGTTATGTCATCATACATCATAACTTGGGCTTGTGGCTAAGTAATAACAGTCGCACGGGTCGATCGATCAGGTTAAGCTACGCTTGCCGCGGTTGGTCCGTGGATGGGTGACCATCTTTACATACCAAGACCCCTCCTTGCCTCGGAAAGCACGTTAAGCCGTTGGTCCCGGCTGTCATTCGAGGATCTATGACAGTCGTTACGGGTCGTCAGAAGCCCGAAAGTCTGACAACCAGCCTTGCCAAGGGGTATCGTATTACCCAGTAAATGGGTTGTGGAGGTCAGATAGGCAGTCGCTCCATGTAAAATGCTGGTATTCAGCTGCATCCGGTTAGACTGGAAGCCGACCCCAACATAGTTGGGAAAAGGCTAGGCAGATTAGATGATGATGTCATCATACATCATAACATGACGCCTGTATTTCCCAAAGGGTTCGGTAGAGGTGTACCAATATTACAACCACATTTCGCCAATTATATGTAAGTCCCATGCAACAAGGGCAAGCGATTACCATAATTGTTTTTTAGTCCTACTATCCTATTCTATCCTACTTCCTCCTAATATTATAAACACGAAAGTTTGTATGAATGGATGGATGTTTGTTACTCTTTCACGCAAAAACTACTGAACGGATTTGGAAGAAATTTGGTACACAAATAGTTTATAACCAACATTAAGACAGGAAACTTTTTATCACGATATTCCCACGGGATCGAAACTTTTGCGGGTGAAACCGCGGGGCGCAGCTAGTTCTGTATAATACAGTCTTACATTAATTGGTTCCCTTGTTCCTTTCTAGGGTATTTGGACATGTGAAGAATGTCTACGAAGTTTGCAAGCGTAATAACGACGGGAATCGGAACTCATTTATAAAATCTTACAAAGTCGAAAACACGATGAAAGACTAACTGAGTTTGAGAAGTACCAAGACAAGCCTCTTTATTACACTAAATGGCAATGAATAGGCGAATATGAAGGAAGAAGGAAAATAAATAACTCCAAACGATCGCAGTACTCAAATAACTGATAAATCTCAAATTTCTATTAACTTCACAAAGGAAAACGACCAAGACGGTGATCAAGTTAAAAAGTAGGATTTTGTATTCACAACAACAAAATTATGAAACCTTTTGACGACTTCTACTTGAGAGACTTCATTTGTTATAGGAGCCGTTTTTCCGTCTCGGAAAAATAAACGTATTATGATACAAAGGACTTAATACAATCCACTTTTTCGCTTCAAAATTACAATTTCTGCTATATCTTCAAGAAGTGTGTCTCGTAGGCGATTTCATTCATAAATTGACAATTTAATCATGTGTTCCGTCTTAGTTTCTTTTTCTTTTTAATTATAACATCGTTTTTTACTTTGAGAATGTTGATTTTGATGTAAGTTATTTATTTTCGTCTTCTTTTGCTTTTCGTCTTGGGTATATGTGTTATTGGTAAACACATTTTTGTCCCTAGATTGCAAGTATACATATTTTATTTAATCATGTGGAGCAGGTGAGAGTTAAGAATCAAAGCATTCGTTTATTTTAGACCTACATTATTAACTTAGGACAATGGCCATTACCTGTGTACAAAAAATCTATTACGAAATTTTTGTCGAGTGCCAGAGTGGTCCTTCGAGACAAAAGTTCGTTTTAGTGGCGTTCATGCCTATCTTCTACCTTTTAACACGGTTGCCCAAAAAGGTGTGTAATGTTTTGATAATTGCTGACAAAATGTTCTGGTAATTTTCACTGTAGGAACACCTCTGCCTAACCTTTTGGAGAAAACCAGCATATTGTGATTCGCCTACGTATAACGTAAGCATAGGTAAACATGACGCATTAAAAGAAAACAAACAAAAAAAAACAAGTTGGGAGAAAACATGCGTCACAACCACGCATAACGGCCATCGCTCAGCATAATGCTAAGACCCTATACGAGACAGAGCCCCAGCGCTGGTTTTCAGCGAAAGCCGGCGTTGACGTGATGACGTCAACCAGACACACACATTGGCCACCAGGGCACATAGGGCTCCTATCTGTAAGAAGGTCTGGGTCATAAACCACCGCGCGGGCCCAGTGTTGTTTGTTATTAATTCATAAAAAATTAAACCTAACTAAATCGGAAAGGTTAAAAAACCTATAAAAACTCAACGACTAACGAAGGATAAAGTTAAATCCTCCATATCCTTGGCGACACTTAATTTCCTAAGAGCGTTTATCAATGAACAAAGCTTACACTCAGCCGGGGTACGTGGCAGTGTCCGTAAAGCTATTACAGTGACTTATTATCTCCTAAGATGGAGTATTTTGGCCTCACACCAAACTGAACGTACTATGTGGAATGGTATTGATGTTACAAATCTCGGGAGCAGTAGGTCAAGTGGATTGAATTATAAGTCTTAATTTTATAGTCGATGTAATTTGTTTTTATAGGGTTCCATCATAACATAGCATCACGTCTGTAATCCCCAAAGGGTTAGGCAGAGGTGTAACTATAGAACACCCATATTTCGCCAGTTATGTTTAAGTCCCATGTAGTAGGGAGCGAGCCTGTTGCCATCAACCGGGCACACATCCAGACTCCGGGCTGTAACTGAGAAATTTCTGATGGAAAAATCCAATAACACTGCCCGACCTGGGAATCGAAGCCAGGACCTCATGCTCAGCAAAAGCACTTGCGCAACGAGGCAGTCAGACTTATAAAAATGTTAATATTTAATACTAGCTGCGCCCTGCGGTTTCACCCGCATAATAGTCTCGATTCCGTGGGAATATCGAAATAAAAAGTGTCCTATATCATAATAAAGGTCACTCATGTGCCAAATTTCATCCAAATTTGTTCAGCCGTTTTAGCGTGAAAGCTTAAAGAACAAACACACAAATAATCTAATCTTTTCCCTTTATAATGTTTATTTATTTAAGTAAAGACAACAACATGCCTATGAGAACAATTTGAGAGTGACACTGCACTGTCACTGTCACAAAATGCCCTATCTGCTACTGCGCAGTCAGGGCATTTTGAGCGATTAGGTCCTTCTGTGTAGCCTTTTTTGTGGGTGGGAAATCATCATATGACTTCTCCCGCTCTGGGCGGAGAAGGAGGGCGTGTCAGACTTTTACTGACTAAAACCCACCCGTGTTCCTTCAGTTTCCCATGCCAGGGACCACGGTATCTCTTTCGAACAACCCGCGGCCCTGGCAGGCATCGGCCCTAGCGGACCCCATCAGTTTCTGCTGACATCTCTTTGAGGCGCGCGTGGAACACAACGCGCTGTCGACTCGGGCCTGGTCCTTGCCGGGCGGCGAGCTGCCCATTGCTCGCCGCCCGCAAGCCCGCGCCTACGGTGGACGGGAGTCGGCTGGTGGGGGGGTAGGCTTTATTCCAGTATTTTATTAGATAGGTACGGTTTAAAGAATACCTAGGTCAAGGATATGCTTGGAGTTTTGCACAGCAGATAATATTCTAAAATAAACATTATACCCTTAATGGTAAATTTAATAAGATAACAAATAACTTAGCCACTTACTTGAAACTCTAGTTTGTATAATACAGGATATTTTCTCCGTTGGTCGCAGAGTTTGGGGAAGTTCTTCAGTTCGACGGGCCGGTCCGGTATCGTCTCCGATATGGATCCGTTCTCGTCCGCTGTGGAAGAAATTGCGTTAATAGGTACATACACTATAGCATAATTCAGTTGTTAGTAATATTTAGAATACAGTAATACACTTGTTAAAGAACAGATAGGCAGCGATAGCGGTTAATGTTAATTTGGCGTTAATTTCCCTTCCATATTGAACCCGTCTGCCTTCAAAGAAAGAGTGAACAGGCATTTTCTAGGCACGCTCGTTCCATCATAGACCTCATCCATCGCTTTCCATCAGGCGTGATCGAGGTCAAGAGCAGGGCCATTCAGCAATAAGAAAAAAATACAATACACTTTCCAATACTTATCTCGTTACCAATAAAACTGATTTTTTCTATTATCTACAGATTAATTTAGTAATAAATGTGCACTAAATCGCTTATATGCTTTTTAAATTATCACGAACTTAAGAGATTCATCTTTATAAAGTGCATGAAGAATGTAGAATAAAAAACCGTTGAAATTTTGTCAAAAAATCCGTTCCTAACCCTAAAATCTATGCACTCTCTCTCTCGATTCTATTGACTCTTAGTGTATGACTGTATTCCAAACCGGAATTCTCCGGTACAATGCAGAATTCTCCGGCATGATCCTGTTAAAACTGGATACATACCGTTCAAGACGAGCAGCTCACAAAGGCACGTGTAATCAGACCAGGGTACATTGTGCACCCGCATTAGTTAGCACGTGCTTTGTTAGATACTCTTTGGTATGCTTAGCATTATTGTATGTGAAATTGTTGAGACAGGCAGCTTGGTATTATGTATACTACAAGTTAGACGTTGTTATCTATGTTTTACTTGAATTTTGACAAGGTTTTTGCTCCCATCAATACCTAAGTATAAATATTTATCACAGACAAGAAGAAAAGAACAGAAAAATACGCACAAATACTACACTTTCAGTATAGGTATATATTTAAAATAAGAACATAATGAAAAATAAAAGCTGCCTGTCATATTTCAAAGAAAATTAAATATAGTGCTGATACATGTTCCCGCTCCGATAAATTATGATCGGTATCAGAATAAACCGACATCGATACCGCACGATATCGAAAACTTTTTAGTACCTAGTAAGTAGTTTTTTCTTTTTTCGGAGCGAAAACTTATTGGTGTTAGATTGGCACAATAAGTTGTTATTTATGTTCTATGCCAAATCTACAGTCCTCTCACAGTTATTTTATCTGTGGTTTTGCATCACTGTCCAAATCACAGTGATCTCTATTCTCATTCTAATAAGATTGCTGTTGGGTTGCTGCCATTGACAAGTCTGTTAAGATCATTATGATCTTTATTCTCGTTACAATAAGGATGCTGCTGTCAGAGGTAAAATAACTGTGAACGGACTGTAAATAGTATAGTATTATTCTAAGTCTATCTAAGTGATGCGTCTAGTGTTGTAATGTTGTTCTAGTGTTATGTTCTAAGCCACACCACTCTTTGTTAATTAATTACTTCACGTCCATTTAATGAAATTAATCTATTTTTATTGCATTATATGCATTTGATGAATGTATAATAATATGAATCTAATCTATTTTTATTACATTATTGCGTTATTGTGTAGCCGCCGCTTATATTAAAAAATGAATGTTACGTTGACGTGTTTTGTAAAATTATTTCAGTTATAATGAACAAATTGGTAAAAAACGTCCTCAAAAAGGAAAAAAATAACTGTTTTGATAAAGGAGTAAATCCTGATCAATAATTTATGGGCGTGTTAATCTGTATTAAAACACCTATAAAAGAGTATCTACGTTTATAAAATTAAAACACTCGATCCAATAATTCGAAAATTATTTCGTAGGTAAAAATCTGGCCAAACGTGTTTCCCAGGGAAGATTTATCGTGGAAAATAGGCATTAAGGCTCGGAGTGAAAAGCACAGAATTGTGCCCATTTTAGTGAATGATTGAATGAACCATCTCGTCGCTGGGAATGATAAACGAGTGAATGTCGAATGGAAGGGGTTCAGAGTTGAACAACCCGTGATTTTGTCGACCGTTTTATTGCTTGATTAGTCTGAGACGTTTTCATTCTCTAGAATTCTTATTTTGAGCTGAGGCCGTAGGGACTCGTACTATTTTTATTTAGAATAAAAAAAATGAGTGTCACATTGGCACCGATTCCCTTGTTCACAAACTAAACTAAATTTAAGTTCAGTGCATTTTTTTCTTTGTATTTCATTAAGAAAAGGACAAGAGATAAATATTAGTTTAGTCCTGTCAAATTAAGATACTTCATAGACAAGTTACGACGTGATTAAAAAAATTGGCTACTAAAAATACGTCAATTTACGTCAGGCGCTGAGTAATTTGACAGGACTAAACTAATATTTATCTTCTGTCCTTTTGTTAATGAAATAGAAAGAAAAAGATGCACTGAACTCAAATTTAGTTTAGTTTGTGAACAAGGGATTCGGCGCCATTGTTTGTTTTTCGAAAGTCTTGCAATTTTTTATGGTCATTGTGTATTGTAGGCACCTGCCTATTTTATTTGATGACTGACTTAAACCGAAATTGTGATATTAACTCGTTTTAATCCTTCTCCCGTCTCTAATAAAACTGAATTTTCCCCTGAAAAACTTTTCTACTCTTCACCATAAAACTGGGCACAATTTTACAAAATTATAATAAAAGGAATATACCGTGTTACTAAAGAAAATTATCCTTACAATTACCTTAAGATAATTACGACTAATTTACTTAACGCCTAATAAGGGCACAAATAAAATAACCATGAATTTCCTTTATTAGTCATTTGTTATTTGGAATGTTTGTTTACGATGTTAGGATATTATAATAGATGGTCTGTTATGATAACAGGCTTTTAATTTAATTAAAATATTCCGATAGTGTGAATAAAATTGGTTGTTTATTCCCTTTTAATTAACAGGAAGGATCCTTGTAATGTCCTTAAAAAATACTGTAGGGTAATTAATTGCATAACAGACTAATAGTAGGAACGGCTTTCATTTTGACAGTTCAACAACATCCATTGCGTTATTTACGTTCTTGAGCACACACAATTTTGAACATATGAAGCAATGGATTAGCAATATCCTTTAAAATGATTCAGATTGAGAGTGTGTTACGCAATAAGGGTGCTGATATGTAATGTTAGTTAAAATGTGGAAGAACTGCAGATATATACATTCTTTATTGTATAGAATCAAGTTTTTCTTACTGAACAGAAAGCTGTGCTACTGGGGAGTTTGATGCACCACTTCTTCCCAGTAAAGCACTAGGAAGGAAGGGCGGGCGTTTGGGGGAATTTCGTATGTAATTTTGATGTTCGAAAAGTGCTGATTCTAAGCCTAGGTTGAATAAATTACTTTTGATTTTGACTTTTTATGTTATTTACGTAGGTAGCTAGCTAAGGATTACCTTGCATCTTTAAATAAAAAGGTACGGTCACCAAAGGAGATAAGTAGCCAGGGTCGTCGGATATAGTTGAAGTTTAGTAAGAAACCGATGTATGTTTTCAATAAAATTTAATAAAATTAATAGAAAACAAATAGGTTCATTTAGCAAATTAAAATTTATTCGAAAACATCCATCGATTTTTTCTTAAAAACGAAAAATATATCGGAAAAAGACCAATTCGCGCAATGGCCAACACAGGAAACCATTTTAGGTACCCAAAACCGAATTTCTCACAACTTGTCAATGAAATAATTTACATAATACGAAGAAAGAGGACCAGCAAGACTTTACCGGAATCAACCGACAAATTTCCTGATCACGTATAACAAGAGCACTTTCAAAGTTAACCCTTCGATAAACACGCTAAAAATGGGCCATAATATAACGAGTACAAGCCATTTGAAGAGGCGATGGTGGGTCGTTATTGTGTGCGTCTAAACACAGGCGGGGGCAGGGTTGAGGGCCTTGAATGGTCCTTCGCTCCGGTATGATGACGCATCTATTAGACATTCATGCATAGTGGTCCTTAGCATCACGAGACACATTTTTCTTTTTAATTTTTATAGTTTTTTTTTTAATCTGTGGAGAATAGAATATTGTATAATGTCTCTAGTATTGCAGCTAGTAGTAGTAGTAGTAGTAGTAGTAAGTACATACACAAAACTATAATACCGGAAGTAAAAGTTTTAAGCGTCAGCATTATGCTAACGTCCTCTGGTCTCGGGTTGCTAAGCGCTGGTTTTCAGCTTAACCCTTGACTCCTAAACAGTTTTCACTTTCCGTGTCATGAAGAAATGAAGAATCTGTTGCTGTTAGTGCTGGACCACGTGCCTTATTGGAGTAGGCGTACCTACTTAATTATTTGTTGGAAAAAAAGCTTCGAATGTCTAATTTCAATGCTTTTTTGCTCGTACACAAATAATTTAATTCTCAGACACTAGTAAATGCCATTGGCTAAAGGTCAATGTCAAAGTCAAATAATTTATTTCAAGTTCGCCATTAAAAGGCACTTTTGAACATTAACAAGAAAATACAGGCTCAAACTGACAAGAAATTTCATTGAAGTTGATAACCGCAAACACAAGACAAGATAAAAACACAAAACAACTTTACAAAAGGCTATAAATTTCTTGAAAAATGTCTTCAACCATTTAGCTGTTCGTGAAATATTGTCGTTTCCCGCCATGGCGCTTTATCATTCCATCGCGGCTTATCAGTGCCATCGCGGTGCCTGCTTTATCAATTTGGCGGCCATTTTTGTTGCTAACCCTTGAAAAGCCGTAAGCCGCTTGTATTTTTGAATTTACGCGTTCAATCTACGGATTAGAGGGAAGAATCTTTTGGTGAAATCTTCGGGTGACAATCGCGAGATAAATTTGGGTTTTCATTACTGTTGGTTTATTTAAATGTTATTGTTGTTTTTTTTACTATGTTAATTGATTATAATTATAATACTAAGTATGGCCACTTATTAACTCAGGATGGATAAAATGGCGACAGGTCACAGGAATAAGTTACGACCCACGGATACCCCTCAAGTTAAAGGGGAAAATTTACTAGTCCGTGATAAGTCCTGTCGTACCGTGGAGAAGACGGATGAAAAAAGATTGCATGCAGCGGAGATGAGAATGTTGAGATGGATGTGTGGAGCGACGAAAATGGATGAAGTAAGTAATACATATAGGGTCGTTCAGTAAGCGCTACCTTTAAATTTAAATAAAACAAAGTGTGTGAGATATCATAGAAATTCGCGCGGAACGCTACCCGAATAGAATACCCATTTTGATAAAACTATTTTATCATGTGCATGTGTTGTTGAACGGTATATCCATCCATAGTGATTTGGCAAAACAGACTGAATAAATGACAGCCAATTTGACAGATGTAGCTTCAACAATATGGTCGCTATCAACTGTCAAAGTTCGGAAGTCCCTATTGGAATACCCTTTATAAGGGGAATTTTGAAAGTGGCGCCAGTGATAGAAAAGTTTTGGCTTGATAAGGGCATGTGACGAGGAGAGAAGAAACGCATATGAATAAAAGAGTGATACATATAAATGTTGACGGACGGAGAGGATGGCCAAAGAAAAGGTGAATGGATTATGTGACGAATGATATGAAAGAGAAGGGAGTTAATGGAAGCGTGGCGGTTGACAGGGGAGAATGGAAGAAAACAACGTGTTGAACCGACC
Organism: Apamea monoglypha; assembly: GCA_911387795.2. NCBI lineage: Eukaryota > Metazoa > Arthropoda > Insecta > Lepidoptera > Noctuidae > Apamea > Apamea monoglypha. The sequence continues at coordinate 5,403,504 of OU426931.1, forward strand.
CCAAGTAACATGGGATAAGGGTAGGAAGATAACCTACGACAAAGTTAAGCGAACTGCACAGCATTCTATAAAGTATGTAATGTAAATTGTTACCGCGAGCACTTATAATAATAATAATAATAATAATAATTTTTATTTCGGACCAAAGAATCCATAGAGTGTTAGTAACATAATATTAAAAAAAAACTTATTATCTAGTGTTAGTACCAATCACCCTCTGCACAAACTGTTTTACAATGGGAGAGCCGAAACTATCCGCTACAGTTCTCAGGATGCTGTTGCGACTGTCTCTCACTCTCCTCAGGAGTGACGCTGTTTTTTTGCGAATAATCGCGTGGAACCCGTCGGTACGAGCAAGCGCAAACATTTCTGACGCGCTGCAGTAGCGAGGAAGTCCCAACAACATCCTGAAACCATTATTATATTGAACGCGAAGAACATCCAGCGACCTTTTAGTGTAATTGACCCATAGATTACTCGTGTATAGACTCTGGCAGTATGCCTTGAAAATTGTTATTTTTACTAGGTCCGTACACCGAGCAAATCTACGGGCCAACATGTTGCACCGGACAGCGAGTGCCCTGCGTTCCCTCTCTATATCTACATGGTCCTTGAGGTCGTCGGAAAGAAAGTGACCTAGGTATTTGAAAGTGGATACCCTTTTAATTACTGACCCGTTTACGAGTAGCTCGGGTCCCACTTCACGGCATTTGCCACCGACCTCAAAGACCATGTATTCACATTTCTTAATATTATACACTAATCCATGTGCAGCAGCGTAGGCTTCACAAGTCTTTAGTAACTCTCTGATTGCCCCTGCAGACGGACCCAGCAGCACCATGTCGTCAGCATAGCTGATGTTGTTTATGCTAACCCCATCAACACTGCATCCGACACGCATGCTGCTGAGTCCCTCAATGAGGTCATCTACGTAGAGGTTGAAGAGCCTGGGAGACGTCAGACCTCCTTGTCTCACCCCGCACTCCAACCTATACGGTTCAGAGAGCATACCATCCCATTTCACATGATTGGTCTGATTATTGTACCAATGGCAAAATAGTCCACATATTTCCGCGGGTATACCCCTGCTTACCATCTTCTCCCAGAGCACATCATACGAGACAAGATCGAAGGCCCTGGAAAGATCAAGGAAACAGGCGTACACCGGCGTCTTGCGATCTATATAGTATTGAACGGTATGCTTGAGACCTAAAATAGCGCTTTCAGTTGAAAGTCCGGGACGAAACCCGAACTGCGCATCATGAAGATGAATAAACTTATTTAAACAAGTATCAAGCATACCGTCCAACACCTTTGCCATTATTGTCGCAAGGGAAATGGGACGGTAGTTACCCCTGTCTGAGATATCACCCGTCTTGTTCTTCACAATGGGAGCCACGATGGTCTTCATCAAATTAGCAGGTAAGTACGCGTGACTAATACACATTGTGAAAAACATAGACAGGACTCGCGGCAGGTGTACACCTGCATGCTTCAAGTGCTCAATACTGAGCCCATCATGTCCCGGAGATTTGCCTCGACTCATACCATTTATGATTACCCTCACTTGTTTAGCTGAGAAACGCATCAGAGGTTTGACTCCGCGACTGCTGGGCTCAGAATCTACCCTCACGACTGAGGGACCGAGAGGGGACCGAACTTGAAAATGGTCTTTGAACATGTTTGCAATTCCCCGGGGATCACTCATCCCTCCCACACTCGCAGAGAGACCTGGCTTCCCATCTAACTTACCGGTGGATTTCCAGAAATCCCCAAATTTTTTAGTAGCTCGCTGTTCGGCTAACCTGTCCATAATAATTTGCTCAGCATTATTTTGACAGTATTTCAGCCGGCTTTTAAAAACGCGTAAAACTTATGCGTGGGAATTGCATATTCCCTCACATACTGAGATGATTGTATTTTTAAGTTAATGCTGTAGAGCTTTTAGCATTCACCGAGTCTTATGAAGTTTCATTTTAATAAGTAGGTACTCAAAGTCTTGCGCTGTTCCTGTAATAACATTTAACGTGCACTATGTTTTGAAATATATTCAGTGAGAACATGTTTTTCATAGAAACCTTGAGAAAATGTTTTTCTTATAAGTAGATAATGCTGATACTGGAAAATGGCTTATTTTTAAGACTTTGAACTCATTCTGTTTTTTCTTCCAAAGAAGCTTGTATTTTTTCTTATTAAATTAAAACGGAAAAAATAAACAATGTATTAGGCTATGGTATTTGATAATGTAAAAAAAAAAAAACATTGATTGATTCAAGGTAATTTACCAGTTTGTTATTTGGTAAAAAAAATACCTCTGGTCTTTTTGCACCAATCTCCTGGACCTTATGGCCCTAGTGGTAACATTTTTTCTTCCAAAGAAGCTTGTATTTTTTCTTATTAAATTAAAACGGAAAAAATAAACAATGTATTAGGCTATGGTATTTGATAATGTAAAAAAAAAAAACATTGATTGATTCAAGGTAATTTACCAGTTTGTTATTTGGTAAAAAAAATACCTCTGGTCTTTTTGCACCAATCTCCTGGACCTTATGGCCCTAGTGATAACATTGGTATTTAAGCAGAAGGAGTATGTAAGGATCGAAGCAGGTGACATACTGTAGTTTTTTCCGCCACCCATGGGAAGAAGGCATGAGTTTATGTATGTATGTAATTTATAGAAAGAATAATTGCTGTTAACTAAAACTTTTGATATTAAATATTCCACTCGAACAAACTCAAACATAAAGACATTACAACTGACGCCGTAAATTCATTTTCCAAAGCATTATATTCACCGCAAATTAACAATAATGTATTACAAAGTTACTTCATTTGCGATGTTCCAATTTCCCGGCGGTGCGACGCTGCATGCTCAAATTGCATTTAAACGGGAACATACATTATGTTATGTATATGAGTATTATAAACATTTAAACATTGTTTTGTCAGGACTATGAATTATACGTAAGTTAAATTAGTTTTGGAGTGTCGTGTTCCGGTTTTCAGGAAAGTTTAGATGTGAAGACGTTAGGTACATTCTTTGTCATGTTTATGGCTATAAATCCAAGAAGACACAAAGAACTAAAGTTGAGACTTTAGATTAGGTATTAGTATTCATATAAGAGTTTATTGCCCGTCCTTCTCCACAGGAACCTACTGCTCTTTCGAAAGGACATCTTCATCTTTCTGACTGACCGACCCCTTGACAATTCAAAAGTGCCTGTAATCAGTTTATTTGAAATTAATGCTTTGAGTTAGATTTTGCGTATTAACCTACAAAACTTTTTTTTTTCTTTACAGCATTATTACTACAATTTATGTGATATTATGTGAGTCAAGATTACACCATCAAACTTGGTCCTTTTGTACGCAAACTAGAAAATGGACTCAAAAACTGTGTTGATAAAACAAAAAATGGTAAAGCAAGCCAAAATACTTCCACCCAGGACGAGCCCTCCCTACCCTCGTATTTCGTCACTGTTTGTTCAGATACTGAGAACTGTTTTAACGGGAGATAAGAGGGTAGGTACGTTAATCCTAGAATCTAACTTCCTCGAGCCGAAAACGCAATTCGAAGACAATGGGCGTGAGGATCGGATCCCCCATTACTGTTAAATGGCGTCGAAAACAATGGGAATGTTGATGTTTATAGGATTTGTTTTATTGTACGAAATCTGTCTTCATTAACAACATCTTACAATGGAGAAGGGGACATTTTTTTCCTATTGTTTTGGAACGAAAAATACGCGCTTAGACTTCAAGTTGCGGACAACCAGTTTTTTATACAATACGTATATGGTCAGATCTTTGGTTGAATGAAGTAGTTGAATGGACCATATTGAAAAAATATGCGGAACCTAGCTATTGAATAGAGAAACTGATGTGTATATGTGCGTGCCTGCACGATTATGTTGTGTCTATGATGACAAGGACAAGCCAGTAATAAACTAGCATCCAAGCGCAACGGTGGTTTTATTCGGTGGCTGATAGATCACTGGCGACGAGTTACACAGGTTCATAGAAAAATAAAAAAGTTCTTGTATAATGTCGAATATAATCGGAAATTTATCGAGTTTCGATCACGACGCCCAAGAGTGGCCTATATTTAAAGGTCCGCTACTAAAATTCAAGAGATTGAAGAGTATCAAAACCGAAAATAAAAGTGCTAGCTGACAGATCAGAAACACTACATTATAGCAGAAACTATAAGCTCGGCAATGAAAAGACGAAGTTGTAGATAAAATAAGTGTCATAAGTGTTTTCACGAATTTTAACTTTAATTTGGTATCTACTAAATAGAAAAAAAATGCATATTTAAATAGGTTACTACTTGTTTAGGATTCCATAATAATCAGCCTATAATGTTCCCACTGCTGGGACACAGGCCTCCTCTGTGTCAGAATCCACCACGAGGGTACAGTGCGGTTTGGTAGATGTCACATGTCTTCGAATTTTTGCTTCTAGGACATGCCGGATTCCTCACGATGTTATCCTTCACCGTTTTGAGAGCAGTGGTGATGAAAATTATTTACATAAATTAAAGCGCCTGTCTGGGTTCGAACCCACGACCTACAACTCGTAAGTCCGCTGTTATCACTGGGCCACCACTTCTTTGCTCTTTTGTTTAAGATTGTGTCTCTTTATTTATTAAGAAGGCAAAATTTCTCTATCATCTAAGAAAGTCAGTAAATCTACAATTGTATAATCTGACAAATAAAAAGAAGACGGTAATGAAATAAACAATGCAAAAGTTAGATTACATAATAGCGCTGAAAACCACACTATGAAAAACATTAGGCAGCCTAGAAATCGACAATAGTAGCAAAGACCCTTTTTAATTTTTTTTTTCTGGGTGGGAAATCATCATATGCCTTCTCCCGCTCTGGGCGAAGCGGGAGGGCGTGTCAGACTTTTACAGACTAAAACCCACCCGTGTTCCTTCAGTTGCCAATGCCACGGGCTACGGTATCTCTTTCGAACAACCCGCGGCCCTGGCAGGCATCGGCCCTAGCGGACCCCGTAAATTCGTGCTGACATCTCTTTGAGGCTACCAAAAGACCCTTTGAAGTCCCTTTGATGGTCGAGAAGTTGGAGTCGCGTCACAACACGAACTTCAAGTCGTTCGTGGTGCGTGTTCCGACACATCATCTCGAGAAGTTCCTCAAGGAAGATTTCTGGCCGAAGGGTGTTGTGTACCGCCGGTTTTGTGGTCGGCTACATGACACCAGTCAGCGAAACACGACGCAGACACTGCGTGTGCGTTAGTTATTTTTTAGTGTAATTATAATTTTATGTATTTACAGTATTTTGAAGTTATATTAATATTGTATTGTATATATTAATATTTTATAGGGGGCCTTGATGCCTGAAATAAATGGATAAATAAATCATTGTAAATAATAAAAGTCTGACAAATACAAAGAAAAGCGTGATGAAACAACCAAAAGCAAAATAGCGCTGAAAATTATACAACAAAAAGACATTCGGCTGTCTAGAAGTCCAAATCTTAGAAAAAAATCTACTCCATTCGGGCAAAAAACCCATATTTTAGTCAAGATGCTGATGACAGTCCAACATATAATGTCTAGGTATAGAGGACTTTGTTGGGCGTAAGTAAGACATAAATTATGACCCTTTGAGGCTGTCTGATGAGTTCCTTGGCCTCTGTATTAACCTTTTTGTGCTTAGAAAGTATTACGAAGTTTTTTCCTGGTTGAAATGAAATAGTGTTGTTGTTTTGACACAATTGAGAAGATTTAGACTGTGGTGCATTTTAAAAGAAGAATAAACGGTAGCCCATATGTCTGACAACCAGTCTTACCAAGGGGGATGGTAACCCAGTAACTGGGTTTTAAAGGTCAGATAGACATAGGTCACTCTCGTAATTTGAAACGTTCAAAAATACCTTTAATTTCCCTTCATTTTTGAGAAGTTTTTGACATTGATTGTCGCTGAGATGAGGTTGCGACTGGATTTTGAACGTTTTTAATTACGGGAATTGACCTTCTGGCTTAAACTTGATTCTCATTTGTTTTCAAAGTCTCCTATTTTACATGAACTGTGAAGAACACAGGCACGTACCTATGGGGCGTGACCTGCCTACATAAGCACGGAATATGTCTGCGATACGGATATTTTATTCTAATGACGTGACAATGTGGTGCCGTCCCCGTAGGTCCTAATGTGTTTGCAAATTCTCATTGAATATTCTACATTCTACGGGTTGTAATATTCTTTGGTGTAGGCAATGTACTTACATAACTACTTATAATAACAATATCATTATAACTACTTCCTTTTGATTTCTTACGCCCGTCAAAACTGCCATTTAGGTATATAGGTATATCTACATGGTCAAATCATATTAGCTTGCGAAACTCCGCGGACGTGATGGGTGCCGATACCTCAATACGACAAAACTGAAGAAAACATATTTTCTCAACTCATACTTCAAGTAACAAATCATCCAGCGGTCGTTGAGCCCAAAAAAAACATCAAATCTTTTTTGGTTTTATTTAATAGTGTTTAGATATTGATACCCATCACGTCTGCAGAGTTTCGCTAGCTAATTTAATTTGACCCTGTATATTTAATAGATTTCTTGGTTTCGTGACTATATTATGTTGTGTATGTCTGATTTATTTTCTCAGTAAAGCACTGGTATTTTTAAACATTTTTTTCTGTGATATTGTTCAAAAACAGCACATACAGGGACCACGATGTCATTATAATCCGATCCAGCCTGTCCCTTGCCGCCATCCCCCAGCAACCCTCGAGGTCCATACCCCACAGGGGGTGCCCTTAGCGTGTGGTTAGTTTTTAAGTGGTGCAAGCCCTGGCTGGAGGCCTTAATTTATTGAGGCACCCACAGGCAAGTACGGCTAGCAGACGACAACCTCAGGCTCTACCTCTAGGCTGACATGGGAGATGCCATACAAAAAAAAAAAAACGATGTCGTTGGTGTGGTAAATAATTGGACCCTTTTTTGTAAAAACGGTATCTAATATTTCAATGTTTCTCTCACATCACTTTATTGCACTAATATTCAATTCCCGTCTAAAACAGTTGAACTCTAGTTTAACCCCTTAAGCTCTAAGCGTCTCCCTTTTCCGTGTGGCAGCCAAATAATTGCGCTGGCCGTAATTTGGACGGCGCCCAACACCGTATCATTGAACAGATATGAGTAACCGATATAATATGTTAGGCCACGTGCCGCATTATGTGTGTTTTGTTTTACGATGCCCATTGAGGCTGAGATATAAATAAGGAATGTTTATCATAATATTCTGGGTTTTCGTAAATACTAAGGCAGCGTGGTATGTTCATGAATACATACGTAAGTATTTCAGTGCCGCTACAACTAAAGCCGCAAATACAAACATGCTTGTTACTTGTACGGAAAGTGTGCAAGTAGCTGGCAGGCCATTTGTGCCAGTTCAACTTCTGATTGGTAAATGTCACCATCGCATGCGTACTTCTTGTTGGAGGTATAAGACAAGTATTATATATCAGTTATTAGGGATATTCAGCATAATTAAAAAATAAGAGGGAGTGGGCTGTAATCTACTGCGCTAGCCCAGTGCGGATTGTCTTTGAATTTTTGGTTCTAGGACGTGCCGGTTTCGTCACGAAGTTTTCCTTCACCGTTTTAAGAGCAGTGAAGCGTTAGGGATGTTGCCATAGGTGTTCTGAGCTGGTAGACAAAGCTGATCATCTGCTTAGCCTTTTCTCAACTATGATGGGTCGGCTTCCAGTCTAACTGGATGCAGCTAGCCAGTATTTGCTGGTAAACCAAGCTGTGTTGTAATATATCGGAGTTTCCATTCTTCCGGCACACATTATTTATATAATTATTGTAGACATTTTCACGATACCCACGTACCGTAACAGCGGGTAGAGGGTTGGAAGCGGGTAAAAGGGGGTTTAAAAACATTATTTGTAAAACTGTTAAACGTTAACAACCCTTTTCTGCTACCCTATTAGGGAGATACCCTGAATTTTGCTCGAATCCTAATGTTAATTCCTTTCTTTTTCTGACGAGGATTAATTAGTCGGTGGGTACATCTAAATTAATGAAAGATTAATACCTTAATCTACCAGTGCACCAAACGTCAAATGGGCGCCTTTATTTGCAAAATACATCTTGAATATTATTGACATTGGTGAAGGAGAACATCGTGTGGAAACTTAGGGGGTCTACTCCGAAGTGGTATCGGCCGAATGTTCGGCCGTTTCCTGCTACGAAGTTTTTATTTGGTTCGGTCGGTCCCGTTCCTACACTCCTACACTCTTTCGAATATTGACTATGGTCCCGACCTAACTGAGCCGATCCGAACTTTTTTCGCATTTTTCAATCATATTCGGTTCGGCCATGTGTCGGTCCGATCCGATCATTCGCACTTTGCACTTCGTAGTAGACCCTGGACTTGTAGTTAATATAAGTTTGAAATCGCCAACCCGTCTTGAACAAGCATGGTGTTCAATGCTTGTGCCTTCTCTTTATGAGAAGAGGCCTTTGCCCCGCTGTGGGACAATAATAGGCTGGTATTATTTTACTACATTTTGGTGTGATTTTTAAACAAAAGTGCAAAATTGTAAATGTTTTAATACCACATACAAACAGAACAACCAAAATATTTGCCTGCCTAATATCGGCATTCAAATTCTAGGAAACATAGTATGTTTCCTAATACATTACATACACACACACACACACACACGCCCACACACACATATACACACATATTACATATGATACGATATACCTTTTGCCGCACATATCCAAATTCGAGTAACCAGTGGAAGTCCAATAGAAGCCCATATATTAAATAGGTACAGGTTCAGTATTTATTAATAACGTTGGCACCGAGTTCTGTCGAGCTTCATTTTCAAGTCGAAATTATTGCAAACCTGCTATGTATGTAAGTTAATTTAGATAACTGCCTCTGATTTTTAGCTCATGTTTTCGGAATGAACGAATTTCGTTTTGAAAATTCAGTTGGGATCGCGCATAAGTTTGCAAGTATCGTGGAACAAGAAGCTGTCTCCAAGGACCAGTTTTTGGAGATGAACCCATATATCTTACACACTTTCGTCTTTCACACGTTTCTCAAGAAAATACAACACAAGGAGGAAGACAAATGACCGCCAAAAATGACACTACCCTAAAAATAATTGCTTCACTTTTCTATTTTCAGCCAAAACACGAACAATATTCCACAATCCCAACACAGAGGGGTTACATTATAAACATTCACAACGACCTAGTATTTATAATAATTAAGTTCAGTTTCAACTTACTCTCAGCTTAATTTTAACGTTATAATTGCTTCGTTACGAACTGCTACCGAAGTTAGATCACTATCGCAGTTACACGAACGCTATCGAATGAATTTAAAGCCACAGAAATATAAACAAAGGTGGGTTAGTTTTAATGGAAATGAGGCTAACAGTTTGAGCTCAGATTTATGAAAGAGAAGAGAACAGGGATTTGGGTTTATAGTTTCCAATGATAAACCCACCTTTTCTCCAGCCGTGAAATAATCAGAAGCAACGTACATCAAGGAAGGAAAACATCGTGAAGAATCCGTCATATAATAGAACCAAATATTCGAAGACATGTGACCAACTGGGCCCGCGTGGTGGATGATGACGGCCCACTCCTTCTCGAAGGGAGAGGGCCTGCGTCCCAGCAGTGGGAACATTATAGGCTGATTATGTATGTGTAACGCATATCACTGATTTTTATTACAACACAGGACAAAATACCAGCATCAAGACGAATTAGGGCTGTAAATCTGTTAGCCTCAGTCTACCCCTCAGTAGAATGCCAGCGTGACAAAAATGACCAAAACAAGTCAAAATATAATCAACTAAGCTGAAAGCGGTCCTTGGGAATGCCTTTACTAGTAAATATATTTACACTAGAGTAAGGTCTGGGGAGCATTCAATAAATCCTTGTAAGTGTGTGAGCGGGGTCAACGCTCTACCCTCTCTAGGTATATTGAGTACAAATGTTGAGGCAAATCTTCGACTGTCATGTAATAATTGATATAACCGAGAGTCGAAAGGAACAAAGTGAGTTATTTTCTTATTATTCATATTGTTATCGATGGAATTTGGTTTAGAGCCAAGAAAATGTATGTTAACCAAACCGAAGATTCGATGTTGTTATTTATTTATTTTTGGTGCACCGACAGCAGTATATACAAATAATTAAAACAGAACAATAAGATAATAAAACTATATTATACGTATGTTTTTTTTTTTTGTTATAAATACGTTGTCCCACACTAGGAATTTCTCCTGTATCGTGGGTGCGTTTACAAACATTTAAACTCACATACACAAACAGCCAGACCCGGAACAACTACTTGTAGGTCATACAAATATTTGTTCCGTGCGGGAATCGAACCCGCGACACGCAGCGCAGCAGTCAATCGCTTAACCACTGCGCCAACCGTGCCGACAAATTATATGCAGGATACACAGTATTCACCATAAAACAACCTCGTAATGAACTTTCACAAACTCACGATAACATAATATTAGAAAACACAATTTAAAATGCCGAAAGGTGAATAATGAGTGTATTTGATATCTAAGATTTAATATGAAGATAAATTTACAAAATCTATTTACGCTGTTTTGTATCTTAACAACCATTTTCTATATAAAAATATAGAAAATGGTTCTTTACTTTATACAAAAACTAGAACATGGAGTAGCGAACGACCACCAGAATGAAAAAGTGAAGAGGACCACAAAGTATCCAATTACAAATTCACCAATTTTATTTCACTCGAAACAGGTCCTGCCGCTAAATAAAAAACTCTGCATCAGAAGGACCAAATAGAATTACAAAAAGGACAAGAACATATATAACACTCTGTATGCGCAACAGCTAGAACATTAGATTGCTGTGCTACTTTATATGCGTTAACCGATTTCCAATTCAGGAGTTCGGATTAGAATATATAAACTTGATTTCTATCACGCTCGGTTTAACTTCTAGTTTGCTTAGCACTGCATCCATAGCTGTGAAATGGTTGTTTCTAAGCGGTCGTCTTGTATGCTTCATTAGTCTTGTAAACGGGTTCTTATTTTTTATTAGAATATGAACGTCTCGCCAGCACATGACATACATAAACCCTGAGAGGTTTTATTGTACATACTTTACTTATCCTCAAATTGTAAAATATGCTCAGTATGTGGGATACTTATAAATAATTTAATTTATTTTATTTATAATTTATATTTTTAAATGTTTTTTTTTACTTAATTTTTACATTTAAAATATATTTAAAAATGTAATAATATAATATAAGTAAATAAATAAACGAAATAATAATGTATTTTTGTTTTTGTTGAAATTCTGCATCATCATCGCATAAAGTAATCTTAATGAGCTTCTCCTGCGCATTAACTTTACCAATTTTATTGTGATGGTGCAAGCATTGGCCAAAATATCAACAGCTACAAACAATATTCTGAGCTTTGAAACGAGATTAAATTGGAAAGACCTTTAAGGATCAGGGGTTCGTTAATCTTTTTAAAATATTAGGTAGGAACAAGAAAAACATTATTACACAAAAAAAAAACAACCGACTTCCAAAAAAAAAAAAGTGAAAAATAGCTTTAATTTCGGAAGTCGGTGTCGTTGGTTTTCGTCGTTCATTTTCGTTTTTTGACACCGACTTCCGAAATTAAAGTTATTTTACACTTTGTAGTGTTTTTTTTTTGGAACTCGTGTTTTTTTTTGTATAAAAGTTTTATTTTTTCACTTTTTAGTAGTACCTTCTTCACACAAATTCATATATACCTTCTCGTACAAGATTAGAGGTACCCCCAATAACAACTTTGACAGAAATGAGGGTGTACCGTGGTATACTGAACACATCTGCGTACCCCTTTAGAGGGTACAGGCGTGATGTTATGTTGCGCGATTGCGTAAACAATGCATACATAAGCGATAGCAGCAATAGCGGTTAATTTGCTGGCATTTATTAAAGAGTTCCGTTGTCTGTCTCTGAAACTCTTCATCACATTTTTACGAAATTTAAATGGGACCATTTCGAAATAAACCTCTTTCGAACAAAAAAAGAATTTTGCAAATCCGTCAATATTATGACAAAGTTATGCAAAAAAAAAAATATAAACATACGAATTCCGCCTCCTTTTTTTAAGTCGTTTAATAACAAAATCTCTGAATTTTAAAAAGAAAGATGCTGCCTACAACATATATCAAGATAAAAAGGTCATTGGCAACGATAATGAACAAGCAAATCAAGTAAACAAAGGTCAAACAGATCCTTATCCTTGACCAATGAACCTTAAAGTTCATCTCCACGGAAACAAGAATTTCTGTATAACAACCCTCGATGTCGAGAACGAGACGCCGGCGAGACGAAACCCGTAAACCCTTGAAACAATAAACTGACATAACCTCAAGTTTATTTCAACTAATCCAACTGTAGACACTTATAGAGCGCTTGGAAAATTCTAAGAAGTCGTTGACCTAGAGATACTTTATGTAGACGGTGACGATGCAAAAGACGAGGGACTGGCGATGGAATACAGCAATGTTATAATTATACTAGGAAAAAAAAGACACACATAGAGCCTTATTAAAAACCACACAAGAATAAGAAATTATACAGACGTCACTTCCAACAATAGTAAAAAGAAAAGATTTCTGAAAATACAACATCAACCTGCTTACTCTTCTTTTCAGCTTATCTAATTGCTTACCCTCGAAAAACCTCCTCGAAAACACAATCCCTTTGTGTTTGAGACCTCACAAGCCTTTGTCGAGTCGAAGCAGACGCGAGATCATAGATAAAACATAGTCCAATTACCGCGGTCCTATTATCCGGAGCACTGATTAACTTGGCTATCGAAAGACTTGTTTGAATTGGTCGATGGGCCGCCTTCGCCAATGACAACTGAGGTTAGATACTTCTTAGATAAATATGTTTAGAAATATTGGTAGAAAGTTTCGGGTTTCGTAATCGAGAATTGATGAGACTTTGACAGTTTCTTAGTTTACTTGTATATTTAATCTGAGACCTGTTTTGTAAAAGTTATGCGTGGTCATACATTAAAACAAGTTTTAAAATAAATTCGCGTCGATGTCAAGCACCTCTTCCTTTTTTTCGTCGGAAAAAATAGATAAATTGCATACCCGCATGATGTACCAAATAATAAATTGATGGTTTCGCAACATACCGTCAAATTAAAAATTCACAATTTCTAGGCATATGTAAACGCAAGTTATGACTATATGACTGAGTCTGTTGTTAAAATAAAACCTTCAATGTCAAACGGTTTCAAAATGTTAATTTCCCAAAATGAATATGAACACAAGAAACTGCACCGTGATTCAAAATATCGAAATTGAATTCGCATCAAATGTTTCACTGATGGCTTCACTTAACAGATTTCAAACTTTGAAAATGGAACTCTCAACTTGTGTCCGCGGGGAGAGATGTCGCTGCACGTCGCCGAGAGAAAATGGCGACGAACATGGCGACGACGTGAAACGTCCGACATGTCGCCCGTTTGACAGCCGCTGGGGATATTATTGCAACAACAAACAGGGTAACCTACATATTGATACTGATATTTCTATAAAAAAAAACTAATATTATTTATAAGTAGAATGTTTCCTCTTGATGAAGTAACAAGACAATAAATAAAGACAACGATAAAACTAGATCGTCTAGTCGTGGGACGAGAGAGAACGTTTTATTTATCCAGACCGAACAGATGCCTCTCCCGGGATGTAAGGAAATAGGCTTGGAAGCATTTGCAAACCGGAATGCGAATTGATAGCAATCTTTTCTAGATTTCTGCAAGACTTGGATGTAGATTTGTTTGGCTTTTGGTTCCAATAAAATTTCTAAGGAAACTGGTGCGTAAATAATAAATTAGTGCTTAATTTACCAAGCAAAGATTGGCGATTCATTTTGAGAGAACGTTTAGAATATTTAAATTGAACTAAATATGATTTTAAAACAACTCCGATTCTATATTTCAATTTAAATTAGGTTCTCATTGAGGCCCTTGTTCATTATTAAACTAAAGCAATCAAGTTTTCAATTTATTCCGTCTTTGTTGAGGTACCTATCGAATTATAAAGAAACAAGTGACCTAATTGGAAATGGCTGAAACTTTATATTTTGTTGATAAAATGTACCTGCGGAGCCTTTAATCAATGGTTTTTTGGTGCCGTCAAAAAGTCTGTGAAATCTGAATATCGTGAATTACAAAATAGAGCATAAACACGAGGTAGTTTTATTTTATTTCCTGTGCCCTGTGTCGAATAAAACTGTGATTTTATTAGCACTACAGCATTTTGTTGTTTCAGTTTAATTGTATCGAACCTACGACCTACTGGTAAGTCGCAGCCGTTTCCACTGGGCTACTACTGCTCGTATAACCCTGACACAAATCGAAGAAAAATCCCCAATCGGAAATCAACAACGGAATCGTCAGCTAAGGTTCCACTACGACTTACGAAGCGCTGTCGACGCGCCATGACAGGAGAAACTTGGAGCGGCCAGATCAACCCCTAAATGTTCCTTGATAGTAACAAGTTTCAGGACTAGGTAGAAGCAAAACTTGGCGAGAGTCTTGGGTAAGGGTTAATGGAGGGACAAATTTAAACAAGTAATGTCGTATCTTGTGTACCGAATTTTTTTTAAGGTAATTTGTACTTCTGGGACGGACTGTGCTTTTTCCTGTCTTTGTAATTGTTTTTAATTATGCCGTTCCTATCTGATAGATTAGGTTTAAGGTTGTTTTTTATCTTGTTAATGATGAACTTCTTTTTCATGAAAACGTTTTTTGTTCTACAGTTTTCTTTTGTTTATTTATGTAAACGAGGGCTGGAGTTGTAGACGTAAATAATAAAGACCAAGTAAAAACGTACTGTACCATTAGCTTCAAAAGCCATAAATAAAAGTTTGATAAAATAATTTCAAAATAAATTCAATCTGTATAGTAATTAATTTATAATTTGACCCAAATGTGAATTTAAGAGCACTCATTAATTATTCAGAAGTATATTTAAAAGGCCGCTATGTATGTGGGTGTGGCTTAGTGGTTAGTACATGAAATACTTATAACTAGTGTTTCTGATTGAATTTGTGTGTTTTGTTGAACTATAAAACACATTCTCTACAGCAGAGGCAACTGCAGCCATCGACGCGTGTCAACGGCTGCAGTTGCCTCTGCCGTAGGCGTGTGTCGCTCGTGTGTATGAGTACTTAATCGAAGTTAAAAAACTTCAAATCGCATGGAGCATTAATCGCTGAGCAAACGCAGCACTAGATGCACTGAACATAATATAATTTAAAATGGATGATTCACGTTAGTGCAAAGAATTTTAGATCCAATAGTGTATCTTATATGTTGTTATAAACGACTATTTTCGTAGTTATCCTATTTTATTAATAGACGAGTAAAGAAAACATAACATAACATCACAGGTTAGGCAGAGGTGTACCTATAGTACATTCACATTTCGCCAGTTATAACGAAGTCCCATGTAATAGGGGGTGAGCCTATTGCTACAAACCCAGATTCCGAGCTGCTACTGAGAAATACCAGATGGAAAAACCCAACAACACTTTGCCCGACCTGGGAATTGAACCCAGGACCTCATGCTCAACAGTAGCGTTTGCGAGCATTAGAGCAACTAGGCAGTCAGAAAGAAAATATCTAGACAGTATTCGCTAAAAGATACATAAAAATAATTGTTTTTTTTAACATTACTACAATCTAGAAGCTGTTAATATGTTTGTTTTTATTTGTTAAGAGCAATCGAATAAGCGTTTGTTTGTTAGATTTTAAATCATACTAAAACATACTTTCACAGGAAGCGAAGCTTTGCCTCTAATATCTATGTTTTAAGTGTGTTTCTTATTTACAGTAACTTTTTTCTAAGTTATATTTTTGTTTGTAACCTATGTCTAACGCGGATTAAAATATTATTTGCGGAAGTTTTTAGTGTCTACTGATTTACATTATTTACATTATAATAAGTAGTATTTAAAAAGACAAAAAAAACACTATATAACATAACATTACGCATGTATTCCCCGGAGGGATAGGTAGAGGTGTACCTAAGGTACACACAAATTTTGCCAGTTATGTTTAAGTATATATAGGCTAACCCCCCCTGGGTTAGCCTATATCCTTCAGCCCGGCACAAGTGAAAGAATTTCACTACACTACACTATACTACTGAGAAATACTGCTACTAAGAAAAAATCCTGATAGTAAAACCCCAATAACAAATTGCCCGACCTGGGAATCGAACCCAGGACTGCAGGCTCAGCAGTAGCGCCTGCGATCACTAAAATAAATAACTACCCACATAAATATGTTCGCTACAATAATAGTACTAATATCGATGAATAAACACTTCCAATATCACACAAGAATCTGTTGAAACCACGCTGGAACTATTTTTTGTTGGAGATGCCAATCTTGACAACAAGCAAGCGAAACTTTTTGCGTCTTGGGAAAAATCATGTTGCAAAAGTGTTACAGCGATAACTGGGCACCGCTTGTGTAGAACTTGTGAAAATATATCAAAGAGTTGCCAACATAAAATGTGTTGTAGAGAAAACCTATGTTCTCGATTTGAGAATCATCAGTTTAGATTCTGTCAAGGATGAAAGATTATTTGTTTTATATGTGTAAAATATTTTAAGAGCTGATGTACATACTTTTGCAATGGGATTAACATAATAAGCTAGAAACAAAAAAAATAGTCTGTTTCAGCAGAATTTTGATTCAATAGATAGATTTGGTTCTATAACAAAAGATGTTCATTTTCAATTTGGTACCTACATATTATCGACCCCTTGGTTCCTTTAGTAAGTATTATTATGAGAGGTAGACAGTCAACTATACAATTTCGAAAATGCGTCGTTACCTTTTTCTCTAATGTTTCTTGTGTTCATTTCAATATGAATGCTGCAAAAAATAATTCTTACTTGCTTTTAGTGGAATTAGTATTCTTAGATTCAAGTTCAGCGTTAGCAGGACTATTATCAATTTTATTTCTTTCATTCATAGTCTTTCTATTTAACGAACTATTATTGTTGACATATGTGACATCTTTATCATCACCATTTTCTTGATCTGTCTTTGATACTATTACATATTTTACTTCGTACAATGTGATAAAGAATTTTAATTTCGAAATGAATCAGTTTTTCGATATGAGACGTAAAATGTTGTAGCATCTAGCATCGCGAGCATGTTGTCGCCTTCATTTGTGTTCTCATGTCACAGCGAGCAAAACTTTTAAAGGGGTGTTTACGTTTCATGAATCTAATTGTACATTAAGTTATATTGTATGACTGTGTTAAGTTCAAGAACACGTTGAATCCGCTGCTGATTGACTTTAAAACTTTGCTGAAGCATTTTAGATCCTGATATTTTTGTGGAACTCTGTTTATTTCAATTTTATTAGCACAGAACTCATGTTTATGAGCTGTAAGATCGCTAACTTATACAAAGTGAATTTATTTCTATCTACATACTTAATCCACAAACTTCTACCAAACTACCTACGCTAAACTAAGATAAACAAACATAATAAAATTGCTTTCAAAGAATTTGACCTAAATAAGAATCAGGAGTTTCTCTAATATAGTGACAAGTGTGTGTGTGTGTGTGTGTGTGTGTGTGTTAGTGTGTATATTTTTATATTTTGACACATCGTATGGTTAACTAAATAAGCGTTGACCTATTTGTGTTGGCTATATATCACTGTTAGTAGCTTTGAGTCCGTTAACCGAAGCTCCGAAACTAATTTGTGGTACCAAATACTTGTTATAAATGTTGCCTTCGTTGTTTTCATCGTTCGTTGATTAGATATTATTTCGTTTTATTGTCTTTTCAGGCTACGTTGATTCTACTTTGTGTAGGTTCTCAGTAACTTAAATCGCAATTAGAGCGTTTGCTTGTTCTTTTGGGATTGGAGCATTGAGTTTTGGTCCTTCGCTTTTCTTTCATAGGTTTCTCCAAGGACTGCCAATTAAAAAGCATGTGACGTAACGCTACTTCTATTTTGTAGAACTTCCATTAGAAGAAGGAAATGAAATTCTGAACAAGCGGAAACAAGTTGCAATATGTGACGGTAACTATTGGCTGTGTGCAACTGTTTGTAGCCAATATTGCGACGGTTACAAAAAAATATTGCCTCCCATAACTTTGTTGGTTTGCGCAAATAAACTCGAGTCATCCATATTGCATCCGTTAACAGGTAACTCTTTTGTAAAACATTTTCAGTTAGAAAACGGAAAATTCAATGATGTTTGCGCTTGCATTTGTAGGTTCACAGAATTCGTTTAGAAATGAATTTTGATTTGATTTATATTTTTGTTCGCATTCTAACAATTCTTTTGATATGGAATTTTTATCGGAATTTATGAATAGTTTCGGATTTTATCAGGGTGGAATATTTCCCATTTCGCTCTTTCCGAGAATTTCACTGGAATCCGAAGTCCCACTCACTATTCAGATTTTATTTGTGCAGTATTTTTTTAATACCTACCCACCCACGTCGTACGAACAATTTGCGGAATATATCATTGTTTTTGAGTTTCATACTAGACTTTTGTGATCTTTTCCGAGAAAAGCGTCAATTCGTATGAAATCGAAACTTTATACACGTTAGTTTTTAGTTTGAAAATATGTAAAACCTAATCCTTCTTTCGCAGAAAATTTGTTTTGAAAATGCTCAAACGATTTTTGGCTTGATGAAAAGTTTTTCTTTCATTAGACTTAATCGTACATATAGGTTAAATTACAATACATAATGAAGTTTTGCTGTTATTTACCACATTACTAACGTCATCTACGAAGGCAACAAATGGAAGCATTAGTGCTGCTATTCTAGCGGTTGTAAGCTTTGGCTTCATCTGGATCTTTCTAGAAAATGCGCCATCTTGCATTTCTGGAGTAACAAAAAAATCGATTTGAAAATCGAAGAAGGTAAAAAAAAAAAATGTTGTGACCAAAGAGTATATAAAACAAAAAGAGGTTGAATAGCTAAGTTTGACGTATTTTCTTTATCCAGATTAGCCTAAGGCTTTCTAAACACAAATAATTTTTTGAAAACCTTGTAACTTACTCTCCGGTCTAAACGTGACTCGTTCTGAAATAATAAAATATTCTGTTAATCCTTTTGTTTTAGCGTTTTATCGCCCATTAAACGTTATATAGTATTGTTAGGTTCTAAGTAGCCCTAAACTTGTTTTAATACATTTTGAAATTAAATATTTTAAGCTTTGAATATTTATAGATCACTTAAAATAATATACTATACGTAGAGTTCAGTGTATTCAATGTATAAAGTTTCTAGTATATCCTAGTTCTTTAGAAAATCTATTTAAAAATCTATGGCCCCAAAGACAGCAAATGAAATTAATTTTTTTGACCACTTATTTGGCTTTAAAACTCATTAAAATATTAATAAAATCATAATACATTGCTTCGTGACTAAACTACTTGAACTAGCACCTTGTCTACAAAAGAAGCAATGTACGACGACTTTTCTCTATTAAAAGGTACTAGAATCAAAAAAGTCGTAAGTGCTCACTTTAAAGTTACACTTAGGACATTCTTAAGCTCTTTTAGAAATGTTAAGGAGCACTTAAAGCTATCTTAGAGGCCACAGACACATGTCGTGTTTGAAACATTTTAAAAGCATGTGCACTTTCCTAGTCGCCCACTAGGAGAATCTGCTTGAGTGTCACTAAGTAGACAGACTTGACGTCTAGTAGATAATGTGTTTTAGTTTTCACTTACCTGTTTATACCGGAGCGTACATGAAACAAAAGAAAGTATTTATTAGTTGGATACAAAAAAGGTAGGCTTGTAAGTATATAATTATATCAAAGTAGGTATCCAATTGTCCATAGAACTAATTTAGGGAGCAAGCCTGTTACATACTACTGCTGAGCACATAGGTCCTATTTTTTATCCGACTACGGCGAAGCCAAAGGAGGGTTATGATTTGAACAGGCTATGTGTGTATTTTAGTTTTAAAATTGACATGACATGTATAGAAAAGGACAGAATTTTACATTGCTAAAATCAAATCCATAGTAAATAAGTCATGCCCAATTCAAAAATGGGACGTTGGTTATTGCTTGCCATTCATAACATTTTGACCTGCCAAGTAATTTTTCATGTGAATTTTCCCATAGGATCAGAGGGGCAATTCTCGTAATTTTAAGAACGTTTACAGTCTGATCTCATTCTCAATCTGTCAAAAATACCTCGAATTTCCCTACATTTTTGACATTGATTGTCGCTGAGATGAGATTGCGACTAGATTTTAAACTTTGTAATTACGGGAATTGGTCTTCAGATGTTTTATAAGACCAGAGTTTCACAAAGGACCAGTTTTATCCTTTTAGGAAAATTCTTATATGATCATTTTACTTATAAATACCATTCAGGTCGCTAAGTTATTAGAAAACGACGAAGCTTTTATCACAAAACAAATCAACCAACTTTAAAACGAGAATCGTAAATAAACTGTAAACGGAAAAACAAAAAGGAAGTGAAGGCTCGAACTGAATCGAAACATGGCCTATACTAATATAACAATTATTTTCATTGCGTTTCAGAATCTTGTTCAGTCGGATGGCCGTGTTTTTTGCGGCGACGCGCCGATGTGGCGCCAGTCGCGACCTCCCTGTATCTACCCTTGGTGGGTGGTGCAAGGGGTGAACTAAACGGGAAGATTTTTCTAGAAAGGTACTTGTCAATAAATGTTTCGCGTTTTTTCAGGGCATGAATTCGACTCTCTCTGGTATTTATTGATTCTAATGCCTTTATATTCACAGAAAACAAAAATAATAATCAAACAGTTAGTAAAAATTTATTGAAAAGATTTAAAAACCGGATGGAGTTTCTTGCTTTTTTTTACATCCTTTTGGAATGTGACAACGTTGACATTACAAAAGTAAGTGACGTATTGTAAGTAACAAGGCTAATAATTATCAACAGAAAATCGTTTAAGTTTAAAAAAAATAATCCTTTCAGTTTATAATGTATACCCTTACTTAGCACATGAAGTTGATAGCAATCTTTTTATCTATTTTTCGAAGGAAAGATAGTAAAAATTCTTTACGCACCTATTTATAGTTCTTAGTTCATATTTGGACGTAGTTAAGCAGAAAGGACTCAACCCACATTCTTCCCAATAACTCGAAAATTGCTTTAGTCTATGTAATACAACTTGACTCATAAAAATATTGATATATTTGCCCATAAGTGACAACATTACAAAATATTCCATATACAACATCATTGCAGCAATACACACCTAAACTTAAAACCTCGATAACGCAAAAATTACTTTTTGTGGGTTGAGTCCTTTCTGCTAAACTACGTCCATTTTATAAAACCGCCTATAGTTTTTCCTTGTACCACATGCAGAGTACTCTCCGGGCGAGGTTCGCTCCGTGCCTCCCCGAATAAACACCCCGTTATCATGTAAATAGCGACTTCACGTACCCTGATGTACTTACTGGGGTTACCGCGACACATGCTAAATATCATACAATTATTCAGAACAGCACACACGACTTTGAGATAGACTTGAAGTTTTTTATAACAGTTATATGAAAAAGTAATAGGGTTTATGGGGAAATTTATTTCACACATTACGTTAATTTGCTGTGTAACCATTACATAGCTATTTCATACATCTATCAAAAAATAATAGTTGTGATTCGAATATAAGGATACAGGATGCGGATGTGGAGCTGTGGCGCAAACTATTCTCAAATTCAAACTCAAAGTATTTATTTCAAATAAACCAATTACAGGCACTTTTGAATTGTCAAGGGGTCGATCAGTCAGAAAGATGAAGCTAGTTGCCCATTGCAAAGCGTAGTAAGTGCCTATGGAGAAGAACGGGCAAGAAACTCCACTCTTTTAAATCATAAAATTGATACAAAAATATTGGTTAGTAATATTGGTACCATGTCCCACTTCTCATCCCGCCCCAAAAAATGTAGCCATAGTGACCTTTACGCTGCCACGGACGATCCCGTGAAAGTGACGAAGTTTTTGAGCCAATAAAATCGAATTCACTGTTGTGCCATTGACACGACGAAGCAGAAGAGTTGGTAGTCAATTTGGTAAACGATTCGTATAAGTCAACTATATGTGATGAGAAGCAAGAGATAAAAATATTTTTCTATAAATCAAAACTTTAGAAAAAATATTGGTTTTGTTTTACTTTTTGAAAGAAAGTAAAGTTTTCACGATAAATCTAATAAAGAAAACTAAAATCAATCGTTATCTGGCAACCAAGGGTCCTTGTTAATGTATGCCATTTCAATAAAAACAAGATTTAATACAATATTCTGTCTATTGACTTGGAGGCCAGTGACAGTGGTAACGACCACGACTTACGAGTAGTAAGTCGTAGGTTCGAACCCTGACAGGCGCTTTACTTTGTATAAAATTCATCACCACTGCTCTCAAAACGGTGAAGGAAAACATCGTAAGAGAAAACATGTCTTGGAACTAAAAATTCGAAGAAATGTGACATCCGCCAACCCGCACTGCGCCCGCATGGTGGATTACGGCCCACTCCCTCTCACAAAGTGGGGGCTTGTGTCTCAGCAGTGGCAATATTATAGGCTGATTATGCTTGTCCGCTGATACGAAAAGCATTCAGACTTAACGCAAAAAAAAAAATCTCAAAAGAGCAGTTTAGTTGCCTCTGGCAGTTGATTACTCTGTGCAAATGTGTAAGCAAAAGGTCTTCCAACTAGAGTGCTACTAGCTCAAGGCTGCTAAAGGAGGTGGAAAAATATCAACAAGGTTGCCAAGCTCTCCTAGTGACATGTATTGAGTTATTTGCTACCGACCTCAGTAGGGTTGGCACTCCATTCATTATTTATGCGGAGAGTGTACGAACAAATGTGTGCCACGTTTGCACAGAGGAATGTAGGGACAGATGCTTCAACGAGGATTTGTTAAATGATTTACTTTTTTATTTGTTTTAGCGAATCGGGTTTTGAATATTGTTTGTTTGTTCATGTGTAATTTAGGGTTTTTAAGGCCGGGAGTGACAGATGGTCGACAAGGATTTCGGCTCGGATTATGATTCAAAAGGCATTACAAACTAAAGGATGGCGTCAACAAATTTTACTGCGTCGCTGTCGACTGGTAATGTGGGTTGGGTACCAACATACGGGAGATACTGGCTGCCTTGTCAGGTTGTATGGTAATGCTTCCTCTAAGTATAAGTGGTTATTTCTGTACATGTTTAATTTTAATTCCGAATAAAGTCTTTTTTCAAAGGTATAAGTAGGTATCTAGTGGGTGCAGGTAGGTTCTTCAGAATTTATATTTGGTTTAACACCTTATTTAAAAAAAAAATAAAAAAAATCAGCCTTAAAAGCAACGCTTAACCAATGAAGTCTCGATTAATTATGTAGTATTACGTTATCCCGGGGCGCTAACGTGTAAACCCGGAACATCCCCCTAGCAATAGTCCTAAAACCATTTTTTAATTACTTAAACAGAATAGTAAAACTTCTCATTATGAAAACATGTACCGAGACTGACCCTGTAGTCACAAAGGTATTTTTAATCCGGGAAAATAAATGAATTAAAACGCGGGTATAATTAAATATGAGTACTGTGTCCTTCGCACGTTTTTTTTTAACAAATGATCGAGTAGGGAATACTTACACAACTCAAGTAAAATTTTGGACTTTGTTGAAACACGTTCGTGCTCATAATATTTTCGGGAGTTTTCGTTTTTGAAAGCTAAAATAGAACCCGAATTAGCAAATTTTGTTTTCTTTTTAACCGACTTCAAAAAAAGGAAGAGGTTCTCAATGTGGATGTTCCTTTATATGTTTTTTTAATGTATGTTCGGGCATAACTCGGTCTTATATAGACGGATTTGCAAAGTTGTTTTTTTTAATGATTAAGTCATGCCTCAGGGGTGGTCCTATATAAATTTTATTAACTTTGCTTGGGTAGTTTTTGAGTTAGCTTCAATAATACGATTTTTTCCATTTAGTTTATATTGATGATGTTTTAATAACTTCCTGTCACTGATATTTACATAGCAAGTAGTGTTATATGAATTTGTGTGGGGTAGGTACAACTATGTAAAAATGTAATATTAAAAAAATTTACAAAAAAAAAACAACCGACTTCAAAAAAAAAAAACACTGTAAAGTGAAAATAACTTTAATTTCGAAAGTCGGTGTCGTTGGTTTTCATTTTCGTTTTTTGACACCGACTTCCGAAATTAAAGTTATTTTCACTTTATAGTGATGTAGGTAATGTACACATTAATGAATTCTTATTTTTTGTTAATTTTCATTCAAACTCATTTTATTTCATTCAAATACCTTGACGTATATCACCCGATGCATGCCTCTTTATCTCTTTATCTGAAGCATTTGATAGATTTGTTATTTTAATTGCCATAAGCGGCAACAAAGGCCAAATTAAGACCCTTGCTTATTGCATAGCTTAATTAAATTTCATTAAATTAAATTACAAATATTTTTATTTTATTATTATTTTATTTATTTTATTTTATTGTCTTTGGGTGGCTTACAGCTATAACGAAGCCTTTTTAAATACTACTTCCTGTGTAAGATTTGATTTGTAAAAGCTATAGAAGCGTTTGCCAAAGTTTATGGATAACGTGAAGAACAACGGTGTTTTTTGTAAAAAAGTTTTTGTTACAATAGGGTTTTCTCCTTTACCGAAGCTACATGTTTTTATACAAAATTCTCGTATACAGTATGCCTAGGGCCGAAACAAGTATCTGTAGAGAAGTAGACAAATATTTACGAGTCTGGATGTTTGTGAAAATGTTATAAAATATTTTGTTTCAGGCTGGAACCGCTATCACAACCCGTACGGTATGCGTTTTAGTTATACAGCGTGTCTTAGGAAAGTGTGGTCTTTAAGGGTTTGGAACAATATCATACGTTTGGGTTGAGTAAGAATTGAAGTTTTGTATGGAAAGTTGATATTTTTTTCGCGTTTACGGTGTTGGTCCCATGGAGATAGTTGTAGCAGTTTTTACGTGAAAGAGTAACAAACATCCATCCAGCCATACAAACTTTCGCGTTTATAATATTAGTAGTATATTAATATATTATATACAACATGTCCCGGAATTAACGCACACCACCGGACACCCCAATTAGAATATTATGTAAAAATCATTCTTTTTTTTTAATAAATTACTTGTAATGATTGTGGGAGAAAATTGTGGACACATTACAAATCTACGCATGCACACAGTCACACTCGTATATGGGTCTAGCTTAGTAGGTATTTCATCAATTTTGGTTTGTTTTGAGTGTACAGCGGAAGTGTGACAGTAATTTACGTAGTTTAAACTATTTTTAGGATAAAATATTACCTCTAATAAAAAATACAGAAATCGATTCAGTAAACGATTCTGAACAAACTACTTTTATAATGTGCATTAATTCAGTTACACATTGTATAGTAGGAAGTTAATCACTCTTATTTGATGAAATATCTTTGTACAAACGGCTATTTATACATTGTGAGTTCCGCTCACGCGATACATACAACTTACTTAGTAAAGGGGGGCAAACAATTAATACAGTTGGTAATAACCTACATAAGTTGGATGGAAGTTCGTCTGGGTACTAGGAATCCGGAACCAAATCCGACTTACGAGTATGTTAGATATATAGTTATAGTCAGACTGAGTGCAGGAATTCTAGACCTTACATCGGCTTTTAGTTTACCTATACTAGGTACTGTATATGATCTTCTAAGAGCTTATGTGAATACACAACAGACTTTACAGACCTAGAATAGAACAGAGTAGAGTTATCATTATTATGGATGCCATACGAATCCATCTTATAATAAATAAATGGCCGTGTGTTAGTCTCGCAAAAACTGGAAAATGACTAGACCGATGGTGATCCGGACAAAGATCCTAACAAAAAAATAATGAAAAAGGCATTACAATGCATACCGGGCATTATCTAGTTACAGATATAAATGTAGAAATTTTACCCAATGCGCGGTGTTATCGGTCTTTTAAAAAGACAACCTTTTATGGATATAATATTTTATAACACAACTGTAGCAAAATTACAAAATTGCGATAAAAAAAAACTGCTGCTCTATACGTCAGCTGATTTTTCAACATCGTCAACAGCTGATTTTTTTTCGCGATTTCAGGGTTGAATATGAAACGTTGTTTATAACAATGACCCCTTTTCAGGTTTTCAGATATTCCAGTTACACCTTCTGTCCGCCATTGTGTCACCCTTTGTAAAATTTCTAAATTTATGTCTGTAATTTATATGGTGAACATAATAAAGAGTATGAATCTATTCTATATTGCCAAACATGGCCGCCCCCGGGTTAAGAATTTTGTATCGGTATTTTCATTTTAATTTTTCATTATTATTTTAATATACATTTTAATTATTATTTTTATTTTGGGTTGTATAATATTGTTATGCATGATGTACTTACCTATAGATCCTTGATATCTGATATTTTTTTTTTTTAAATAACATTGTACTAGTTCATGTTAGAACAAGGTGATTAGTAGCGCTCGTGACGTAAGCCGGTGACTTTCAGTTACACATCCCGATCAAGTTACTAAAACTATGGTTTCCTAGAAGAGCTCTGTCCGTCACATAATGGCCGCAGTGACGGACGGGATGCATGAAGATGATGGCAGCGGGGTTTGACTTTACGGTGTCAAAAAACGCTCTCTAGGACACAAAAACTTACTCTCATGCTTCGCCACAAAATTGTAGACACTGAGTAGCGACCACTCACGACACACTCTACATAATACCACTAGTAACAAGAAAAATACAAATGCGTCAACATTCTCCTGCCCTTATCCCAATTTATTTGGGGTCGGCGCAACATGTCTTTTTCTTCAATACTTCTCAGTAGTCACCCACTTTCTAATCATATCATCTTTCACACAGTCCATTCATCGTTTCAAAATCAAAATCAAAAGTCATTTATTCAAATTAGGCTGAGAATCAGCACTTTTTGAACGTCAAAATTACAAAAGACAGTCCCCCAAAAACGCCCGCCCTTCACCACTTCCTAGGTCTTCCCCTGCTCTTATAAAAGCCATCAACATTCACACTCAAAACGTTCCTCACGACATTTTCCTCATTTCTTCACCACATCAAATGCCCATACCATGACAACCAATAGCGTGTATGTAGTTTTTCAGATGATTAAAAACCATCGTTAAGGATATTTGGAAATCCCAAAATCAATAAGTGGATTTGCATCAGTTAGGCCTATTCAAATATGTACAGACGCCAGCAGGTCTAACGAAACTGTCAAATTTTCCCAATCAACCTTGAACCTCGATGCTTTAGCGATAAAGTTGAAAATCTATTAAAGAAATTTGACAGATTGTAGTAGCTTGATGTGCTGGCGTCTGTACATACCAGTGTCTTGGTCCTCGTGAAATTTCTTGTTCCCCCGACGGGGTGGCCCGTCGCACTGAATTTCCTGCCCGCACTATTACTACGTTTTCGCTTAGCTAAAAGAATGCTATTTTTTTTTTTGCTCGGCCCCTAAGAAACTTAGCTTGTTATAAAATTCTTCAGCTTTATTAAATTCTTCAGCTTTATTTATATTATATATATGGACACATGTCACACAGGTATACGAACGAAACAGTGTTCTTCTTATCATTTTCAATTTCAACCTTTCATTTTCAGAAAAATTGTAAATCTGTCAAACAGCCATATTACAGAACACTGTTTAATAAAGAACAAAGAAATTAAATAAGTAATATGCCGCGACCGCGATGAAAGAAGCAAAATAAATCGGTAATCGATAAACTCAAATTTAACAGAAGAAATGTTTTCCTGTTTTTGATGAATATCTTTTCAACGCGTCGGAGTATTGAGGTCATTGATGTATCAGACGAAAGCTAATTTTTGTGTAATTCAATTACGTTGTCAACGTGAAAAACCTTGCAATTTAAGAAAATAAATATTACAAACATATTATGATCGGTAAATTGTTTCATTTATATGCACTAGTTTACGCGTTTAGAATCAGAATGAGAATGGCATACTCGTAGCATATAGCAATAACAGTAAGATGAAGAGGAAAAGTTAGGTTTGGGGGCGCTTCGGTGGCGAGGTCGGAAGTGTGTGTGTGTGTTATGGGCTGATGCTGAAGCTATACGTCTTTACATCCACAGTCACAGCGTACTTGTACACTTGGTTACTTCATGAGATAAAAACATTATACTACACAATGTTCAGATACTGCTCGTAGAAAGGGAATGCAGAAAGCACCTCGTTGGCGACCGATACAATAAAAGTTTTCCAGTGTATTCGGCCAAGCTCAATGGAGACTAGCCTTCAGTGTAGAGATATTATAGTGCACAAGTGTGTGCGCAAACACAGGTGCACTCTCTGTTCCTCTACTCTCATGGTCCGATGGGACAGCAATCCGACGCGACCGGAGAGAGATCAGGCGCAGGACCAACGGCTTTATGTGCTTTCCGAGGCATGGGGTATCACACCGCCATCTTCCAAACTCCGGGCTGTGTGGCGACCGATACTAAGATAATCTATCTCTAGGTTAACATTACAGTCCTCTTTACAATTACCAATACCAGGGTAATTGCGTAATATACTAACAGTAGCAATGGCTTTTTATTTTTGACAGTTCAACAACATTCACTGCGTTATTTACGTTGTTGAGCAGACATTTTTTTCGAACATATAAAGCAATGGTCCAGCAATACCTTTCAAAATGATTCAGGTTGTTATTGAAAGTGTTTTACGCAATCAGGGTGCGGTATAATCTTGCTCTGACTTCCTTAAGAAACCTCTCTGCCTTTCACCAAAATTGGGTAGAAAACTTAGCCATGACGACTTTTTACCCTTTGTTTAGTGATAACGGTGGAGTTGTTGCCCATTCTTCTCCATTCGAAACTACCTTTTGGAAGGGGCAACTAGAATCAATTCCATTTTATTGTACATTTGTCGTTCAAAAGTATCTTTTGTGACTGTTTAAATTAATTACTTTGACTTTGATAGAATTGGACCTCACGAATAAGTTTTGTACCTAGCTATTATTTTTTCTCTTGATCTGGCATCAAAATATACAGGCATAGGTAATTATTTCAGTTAAGTGATAATATATTAAATGTATAGTTTTATTTAATAATATAGTAAAAATGGAAGTGTGTATATACTCGTAGGTATATAATATAATAATTGAAACAAAATTTTAAATTAATGTAATATAAATTGAAAATTTATGTAATAACTGGATTTCATTGTTAATTGATTTTGCATACCGTTAAAACGATGAAACATGTAGCACTATGCAATGTTATGAACACGTTTGTAAACACCATGTGTCTTTTTTTTTTTCCGGATGGGAAATCATCAAATGCCCCCTCCCGCTCTGGGTGGAGCGGAAGGGAGTGTCAGACTCATACTGACTAAAACCCACCCATGTTCCTTCCTTCGCCCTTTATGTTCCGGGGTAGCGGTAACCCTTTCGGACAATCCCGCTGAAACACCATGTGTCTGGCAAATAAATATTCTATTCTATACTAGTCTAATAGGTACATATTAATAATTAAAGGTGCCTTCTGTGTACGTCTGCGTGACCGCGTTGTTCTTCGTAACTAGGTACGCAACGGATTTTGTTTGCATTAATATTTAATACGTGTATAAAACATTAATTTTAAACTCATATACAGGGTGGCAGGGACATCGAAACCATGAATTGAAACAGCTGTTCTTTTTTTGATAACCGACGAAACATGTATTCTTGGTTTCAGTTTGCGGCGGTTGGTCCGTGGATGGGAGACCATCTTCACATACCAAGACCCCTCCGTGCCTCGGAAAGCACGTTTAAGCCGTTGGTCCCGGCTGTCATTCGTGGATCTTTGACAGTCGTTACGGGTCGTCAGTAGCCCGAAATTCTGACAACCAGTCTTACCAAGGGGTATCGTATTACCCAGTAACTGGGTTGTGGAGGTCAGATAGGCAGTCGCTCCATGTAAAATACTGGTATTCAGCTGCATCCGGTTAGACTGGAAGCCGACCCCAACATAGTTGGGAAAAGGCTAGGCAGATGATGAGTTTGCGCGTCGATGTGTCAACCTGTCAACCTGTATAATATAAAAATCTTGATGTTTTGTCAAGTCGTAAAAACTGTGCGAAGTAGGGGCGGGGTGCTAATATAATACACTGTCAATCTCTATCTGCATCATTCTGAAGGACATTGCTAATACATTGCTTCATATGTTCGAAAAACGTGTCTGCTCAACAACGTAAATAACGCAACGAATGTTGTGGAACTGTCAAAATGAAACCTACTACTGATAGTGTGTTACGCAATTACCCCGCTGGACAAATATAATAAAAAGGTATGCTTAAATGCTTGTTAACTTATAAAAGTATTCTTATATCTATTACTAACTTCTACGATAAACCGCATGTAGTTAATATAATGAATTCCATGATCCTTGTAATGTCCATCTCCTCGGCATTATGATCACGTCATAACATGGCCGTCGGCGCCATATTATATTTCGTGACGTCACCGACTCTTGATTAGTAGGTACTGGCAATATGGGAGAAAATGTTTGCAAGTTCGTAATACTAGAATTAATGAAGGTTTTCTATGATGCGTCAGAGCATATTGACTCTAGTAATATGCTTGGAGTTTAGTTATCTTTATGTCGTGGGCAAAGAGAATCATAAGTTGGACGTAGTTTAGCAGAAAGGGCTCAACCCACAAAAAGTAATTTTTGAGTTATCGAGGTTTTAAGTTTAGGTGTGTATTGCTGCAATGATGTTGTATAAGGAATATTTTGGAATGTTGTCACTTATGGGCAATTATACCAATATTTTTATGAGTCAAGTTGTTTTACATAGACTAACGCAATTTTCGATTTATTGGGAAGAATGTGGGTTGAGTCCTTTCGAATGTGGGTTGAGTCCTTTCTGCTTAACTACGTCCAGTTATAGAACATAAATTCTCGCCTATATTTCTCCAAGGGTTAGGCAGAGTTGTACCTCACCCACCCATATTTTGCTAGTTATGCTTAAGTCCCATGTAATAGGGGAGAGCCTTCAATCGGGCGCAAATCCAGACTCCGGCCTGCTACTCAAAGATTCCGGTTGGAGAAACTCAATAATACTTTGCCCGAACTGGGAATCCAATCCAAGATCGCATGCTCAGCAGTAACGCTTGCGACAACTAGACATAATAAAATCAAAATATTTTATTTCAAATAACCCTACATGGGCACCTATGAAACGTCTGAAGCTAGCACCATTCCAGTTGGTCGTTTCCTATAGAGAAGAGCCGGAAAGAAACTCCACGGTAACTCTTTTAAAAATAATTGGGTTTTACAATATTTTCAAATTCTTAATAGGTATGAGAGGACAGTGTAGGCCTGTCAAAAAGTGCCAGGTCAAAACAGTTAAAATAAGAACAGGGCATTCAATCATAACATCAATGAAATCGCATGAAATCAATTTTAATCTTACTCGTCTAAGCTAATTGCACTAAAAACTCTGCAATACAGCGTCGAAGTTTAATCTTCGTTATAGCAGAAATGGATTTAATAATCTATTCAAGTACCCGCAAAACCTATATATAGTAGATATAACTTCGTGTTTAATAGAGAATATTATATTCTATGCCCATTGAAATAGGGTATATTCTCCTGTGCATTTCAAGCGAGGTGCAACGCAAAAGGCTTAAATGTGCCAATCCTGCTTTTCACACTAACCGGTCTATAGAGATTTCCCATTGACTTAGTGGCATTCAGAGCCAGGGGCCATAGAATTCTAAATGTTCCTAGTATTTGCTTATATATTTCGTGTTACATTTATGATAGTTTACGTTAGCACAAGGTAAGAGTTCGTTCATAAGAGGGACAAATCATATGGATGCTTGGACCCTCAAAACTCATGGGATTAGGTATAGTCACGAGCACTAATATGTAAACACTTCGAAACTTTCAATAGCGATTTTTGCGTGAAATAACGAAAACAATATGACACATTACAAAAACCTATGGGTTTGAAAATACTATGTTCCTAGCAACATACAATTTCATTCAAAAATAAATGAGTAAATCGCTTTTTAATAAAATCAAGTGTACTATACTTAATAAGTTAATGTACTCGTGATTGTACAGTTTGTATGTAGTATGACAGCAACTTTGAATTGATGAAGGATAAGTATGGAAGGATTCGGGGGAGGCCTTTGCCCAACAGTGGGACAGTATAGGATAACAAAAAAAAAAAAAAGTAGTTGGCAATTTAATTTTTTGGAACTCATTGTACGATTTTATAATTTTTAACGTGACGATATTATCGTGAACCGGATGCAGATCAATACTAATATTTTACATGGAGCGCCTGTCTAGCGCCTGTCTATCTGACTTCTACAACCTAGTAACTGGGTAACACAATACCCCGTGGCAAGTCTGGTCGTCAGACTTTCTAGCTTCTGACTACCCGTAACGGTTGTCAAAGATCTACGAATAACAGCCGGGACCAACTGCTAAACATGCTTTCTGAGGCACGGAGGGACCTCGGTATGTTATGGATGGTCATCCATCCACGGACCAACCTCGGCAGGCGTTGCTTAACCTTCAAAATCGACCCGTGCGGCTATAATTATTAAGTCATGTAGTAGCCACTAGTATATCAAAGTCACTCATATGTTAACATTGAACGACTTCTTTCTACATCTCGTTCTCCCAAAAAAACGACAAAAGTAGATTAAATTCACACCGAGTTTTAATTCATTTCGACGCGGATGTGCGATTGAAAATAAATAAAATAAAAACTGTGCGGGGTTTGCACGGTAAACGCGCTAGGAGGGAAACCTCTCAAATTGAAAAGCCTGCTTTCTGCGCAGAAAGCAGGCTTATAATTTGAAAGGTTTAACAACATTTACATAATTGTGGGTAGAGGGCACTTTGCTCGCAGAACAGATGGCCGATGGGGCCGAAAGGTTCTGGAGTGGCGACCGCGTACCGGAAGGCGTAGCGTTGGATGGCCTCCCACTAGGTGGACCGACGACCTTGTGAAGGCCGCAGGAACCCGTTGGATGCGAGAAGCACAGAACCGGTCGAAGTGGAGGTGCTTGGGGGAGGCCTATGTCCAGCAGTGGACGTCTTTCGGCTGAAATGATGATGATGATGATGAAATAACATAGTCGTGTTTTTATGGTATGGTTATGGGACAGTCTATTACTACTAGCAATTTTGTTTTTGTTTTTTTTTTTAGAGAAACGTTGCCCCATACTAGGTATAATTTCTCCTGTATCGTGGGTGCGTTCACAAATATTTAAACTCACATACACAAACAGTCAGAACTTGATCAACTTGTAGGTCATACAAATATTTGTTCCGTGCGGGAATCGAACCCGCGACACGCAGCGCAGCAGTCAATCGCTTAACCAATAAATTTTCTTACGTTTTTTACAATTTGCAGGTCACTGTCAGGTTGAATGTCAATTAAAATATGATTGGCGAGCGTAACAAGTATGTATTTACAGAATTATGATCATTAAAATCATCAATACAACCCTCAAGTCCATATAATCCTTTTGAATGACTATTTCATGAAATATCAATCAATATTTACATTACATTTATAATCAAAATCTAACAAATAGTTTTAATGACGAGCACATACAAACTATGTACCATATTTACAGTACCAGTAATTTGTCGTGAAGTTTATATAACAACATTAACAGTCACGTCATTAAGTAATTAATCAAAGCAACGTGTGGGTAAGTAATTAATAACTTGAAACTTGATGCTGGAAAGATACGAAGATAGAGAATTTAGTATTTGTAAGGCTTGATTACTTTGACAAGAATCAGCACTTTAGATTATTAAGACTGGATTGTTCTAATCTAATTATAGTTGTAGTAATTTCATAAATCTAGATCTAGTAATAGTTACTTAGCAGTTTAAGTTATATTTAAATTACTTATTAATGTTAAGGTAATTAATAAAGTATCACTAATTGTGGTAAATTCATCATCTGCCTAGCCTTTTCCCAACTATGTTGGGTTCGGCTTCCAGTCTAACCGGATGCAGCTGAATACCAGTATTTTACATGGAGCGACTGCCTATCTGACCTCCACAACCCAGTTACTGGGTAATACGATACCCTTTGGTAAGACTGGTTGTCAGAGTTTTGGGCTACTGACGACCCGAAAGTGGTACTAATACCCCCCCCCCCTACTTGTAATTGTGGTACATTATAAATGAAAAAAATAAAATAAATAATAATAATATCTAATTAGGTAAATAGGTATTTGAAAGTGTTTCAACCTTTTTGGTCCACTTGAAAGCCTCTGACTGAACCGCCTCCGAACCCAAGCGCGAAGAGTAATTGTAATAGTAATTGAGTAATTGCATTGCCATCCAACGTGGTAATGCTGCCAGCCTTTTGGGCACTTATCCGATTGACAGTGATGCGGACGAATTTTTTGATGCCCAATGAGCTCCTGCCTTTTTCTATATTTTTTGTATTATATACTTGTATACAATTGCATATATACTTTAGTGTTAGCTTGTAAAAATAGTAATTAATTAGTGTATGTTAAATAGATAATCGTTTAAATAAAAGTGGGAAGATGTAACTTAATTCAGAACACTACTAAAACTCATTGACGGCATGGCAGCAGGGTGTGGATGTGGTGGTGTAGCGCAAACTATGTCCCAACTCGTATCCTGCCCTTTGTGCCACAAAAACCTCTGCGCTGCCACCGACGCGACGATGCCGTGGAGATGGCGATGTTTTGAGCCAATAAAAAGTATACGAATTTATTTATATGTATAATGTTTGTTATAAACATGTAAGTAAAGTATCTACGTAAGCTAAGATGCTAATGTTTTAATTAATAATGTTCCACAAATCTTATCATAAAAGGGTCTTCAGGGGGTATTTATCCGTAGGACCAACTTTCCATAGAGCCAAAATCACCTTTTACTTTAATGTAAAACTATTCTTGGCTTGTAGATAAGTTACACCTTACGTGCATCCTAAAATATTTTTCTACTCAATTTAACGACCACACCTACATATAAGTATCAAGTTAACAGCCATTACTAACCATTTGTTACGACCGTTACAGAACACCGTAAGTACACCATTAAGTTAGGTAAGTAAGTACTCTTTTATTGTGAATGGTCATGACCTGCAGCTGTAAAAACTCAAGTCATTTTTACAAAGGCAAGAGGCTCTGGCACCAACTCGCGGAGTATACGTAACGATTTATTTTTAAAGAGAAAATATTCATTACGCGAATACTAAAACAGTAGATCTTTCCAAGATTCACTCTTGGCTGCTGTAATCCACTTGGTCAAATGCCTTCGATAAGTCCAGGGAGCAAGCATAGAGAGGTATTTTCTGATGTCGTAGTCATTGAACTGTCAACAACCACTTATGGTTGGATGTTTGTCACTAAATCACGGAAAAATGGCTGAACGTTTTTGGATAAAATTTGGCACATAGATAGTTTATAATATAGTAGTTTTATCCCAGTATTACGTTTCCGTGGGATAATTTTCGACATCTACGCGGACGAAGTCGTAGGCAAAAGTTAGTATACTTATATTTCATTCAATGCCAAGATAACATTTTCAGTCCCCAGTGTCAGTGTCTCACGAAAGCCAAACAGCTCGGCAATATTTACTTCATTTTAAGATTTTCTTCATATCCAACATAATCAGCCACGTTCCCACTGCTGGGACACAGGCCTCCTCTCTTCGAGATGGGGTAAGCTATAAATCTACTACGTGGGCCCATTGCGGGTTGATATATGTCACATGTCTTCGAATTTTTGTTTTTAGAACATGCTGGTTTCCTCACAATGTTTTCTTTCACCGTTTTGAGAGCAGTTTGTTTGCTTCATGCGTGATTCTTATTGTATAATATTTAAACCAAAATGCTACAGGATAGACATATTCGAATTACTTAAAACATTATGTTTACCCTGCGCACTCGTGCTAAGGTGTCTTAAAACAGAGAAACAGAACATTGGTACATCCTACTAGGTTGTTTACACGTGTTATTCCTGTTATTTTTCTTTCCTGCCAGTAAAGAAAAGGAGACAAAAGGATAGAAGGCACTTATGCAGGAAAAGAAAACAAGCCTGTCTCATTACGATTGAGCGAGGTTAAGGAGCGCGCATGCGTCGTGCACTCCGAGCGTTGCGTAGCAACAAGTGGCCGTGAGTTGTATGTTTAGATGGGACAGTAGGTTTATTTCGTGCAAGGTTAAAAGTGGTACTGTTTTTAACGTGGGTTAACTTTTTTCATGAAATTAAAAAGGTTTTTTTTGCCTTGTCTTGCTCCAGTTGCTTATTTATTTATTCAAAATCTGTATTAATATTAACTTACATAAAATCACAGTTTGTCATACTCGTAATAATTATGCTAAGTAAATAAACTATAATAAATATACAGTCGGCGAAGGTGGTGTGACGATCTGCTAACGTTTGCAGGGCCAACATGGCCAGAGATCGCACAAGAGAGAGGAGGTTTGGATGGAAAAAGGGGAGGCCTTTGCCCAGCTGTGGGACACAATATAGGCTAACAAATAGGCTAAAATTGAGATAAAAATCTCACATTCTAGGACAATGTTATAATATAATAATATATAATTCTATGGACACATTGAGAGATAATGTTATTGTAGAACACTTTTATGTTGGTTCTTAGATTTAACATGCGAGATCAGTTTTGGAGGTAGAGGACGCGATAGAGCCAATGTTACGAACATTGGCTCTATCGCGCTCTCTTCTCTCTTCTCTTTGCTCCTGCGAGGTAATTGTATAACACACTATCAGTAGCAATGTGTTTCATTTTGACAGTTCAACAACATTCGTTGCGTTATTCAGGTTGTTGAGCAGAGTGAGTTTTGAGCGTTTGTGAGTTTATGGTATTAAATTAGACGGCTTGACGAGGTACGGATAGGCAGATACATGAAATTTTAAGTCTTTAAGTATCTTGTACAAATATCGCAGCATTACCTATACCAAGTTAGGAGCCTTTTTGGCCTCTCACATGACTTTTTTCTTGTTTATTTTTTGGTGTTTTTAATGTAATTTTGGTAGTTTTAACTGCTCCTTTCATTTTACTGTTTGTATTTCCTGTGCGTGTGCGAAATACTTTTTTTTCTTTCAGATTAATAACAACGGATATTACAAAGTTCGTTTCGTTCCATTTGCTAAGTTAATTAAGTATGCAGCAAACGCGGAAAACAAACAAGTATAAGAATATTAAGATTTATTATTCGAAGCAAACTAACTTTATTTGCAAAATTAATGTAAGAAAGCTTTTATTAGGAGATAGATGGCGGTGATTTCATAATTACTTACATTATTATTTTGTTCTTAAAATGAGTTACGGGCAGTCCATTGCCCGTAACTCATTTTAAGAACAAAGCATAATACGACAAGCGAACAGATCGCGTTAGAAACACCATCCTGCGCTCTGTAACACACGGTAGTAGCAGATATTGGAGAAAAACAGCCAGGTTGAAATAAGAGTGGGCCGGACACGTCGCACGAATTCACCCAGAGAGATGGGCAGAGATCGTCACTCACTGGACGCCTGATGGAGGACATCGCCGTCGAGGCAGACCACGGCGATGATGGTGTGACTATCTAATCACGTTTGCGGGGCCAACGTTGCCAGAGATCGCACAAAAAAGAGAGGTATGGAAGAAAAAAGAACAAGCCTTTGTCCAGTAGTGGGACAAAATAATAGGCAAACAAAAAAAAATTAGTCAGCAAATTGAAGGATAGCTGTCTATACAGCAAGTATCAGGAAGATGTGGTCCTATTGAATTGAAGGTGGTGGTGCAGACTATCAAACAAGCGATTACGATGTCGGTTGCATGGACAAAGTTGCTCAGTTTACATAGTTTAGAAGCAGGAACATTCTAAAGAGACACTACAGGAAACTCTCCTATTCAAAACATAAAAGCCACACGACCGCACTTTCAAAGGCAAAATGCAATTAAGTAGAACCAACATTTGCTTTCACGTAATGAATCGGACAGTCTCCCTCTTCGTTACAGCATCTTTGAGAGACGTCACAAGCTAGCTCTCACACAGTTGCCTCACTGAATAGATCATATTGCGTCTGAGTGCCTCGAGTTGAGTGGAGACGAGAGTTTTTTAAGTGGCTGATGATGAGGAGCATTGTGTGGAGATTAGGTGCACTCATTAAGAGGATTATCTTGACTGTATAAACAAGATACTTTACACTTTTTACAAGTATCTGAAGATGATAGGTAGTGTGGGATCTTATGGAGAAATAATATAGCTTATTTAGTGAAACCTTCTATATATTAATGCAATTAGAAAAATACTAAAATAACTTAGGTAACTCCTCGTTTTATCGTCGTACATCGTACCTTGCACACACACCATATTCCTTTTTCTATCTCTCTCCCTTTGACTATTACACACTTTGTATACACCTTTCACTCGCACCTCTGTATACGTTCCCTTTTACTCAAAATTCATTCCACAGTCCTTAAATACGCAAAGAAAGTTTGTTTGTGTTTTCTGTGGTTAAAATAATATGAACGGGTCATTCTGGTTATGACGCTGGCCAATCATAGGGTAAAAAAATCCTAAATATATCTAGTTGGAATTTCTCCCACAACATACACCAATTTTAAACTTGTTTTTTTTTTGTTTTTTAAATTGTGAGCCTTCAACCAAACAAGATACGAGGACTTATCAATAAGGCGAAATCGTCACAGTAGCCCGCGAAATTCACATTTTCTTACGTTTTTTGCAATTTGCCGGTCAGTACCAGGTTGTATGTTGATCTAAATATGATTTGCGGTCGTAAAACATATTTACTAATAGAATTATAAAGATAAAAATCATCAACACAACTCTCTAAGTTCATATTACCATATTGAATGACTATTTAATGAATAATGACATTTTGAGGCCAATTTTAACTCAAGGTTTTTCTATTGATTATAATTCTGTAAAGCCATATTTTTTATGGTCGTGAATCATCAAACTATCCTACTTCCTACTTAATATTATAAACGCGAAATTTTGTATGGATGGATGTTTGTTACTCTTTCACGCAAAAACTACTGAACGGATTTAGATGAAATTTGGCACACAAATACTTTATAACCAGGATTAACACATACGTTACTTTTTATCCCGGTATTCCTACGGGATCGAAACTTATGCGGGTGAAACCACGGGGCGCAGCAAAACAACAACATAAACATACGACTTGGCACTGACCTGCAAATTACAAAAAACTTACTATAGCGCGGGGGATGCGCTATAGTAGCTCGAGAATAAATAAGAGAATAGACAAACTGATGTTTCTTTTAATATTGGCATTGTGCAGTTGTGTTAAAGCATATCACTGTCAGTATCAGACGAACAATTAAACAAAGTAATCTTTAATCCAACAGGGAAATCAAATAGCTTTTAGAACGCCCTCATCTCCTTGCCCTTTAGATTAATGGTCTTTAAATGTAATTACATTAACTGCGAAAGTAGCAAGTATCTAGACGGCTTCTTTAAATGTCAGCAGTGCATTAGCGAATCGGATAGGATATCGTGGGCGATAGTGACCTTTTAGGGTAGAAAAACTACGCGTACATTTTTTTTTTTGTGTCTGGACAGGTAATATGGCTACTATTGAAATGGGATATTAAATTGTGAAAAAAAACATATATAAGATTCAAATACATACATTGTATTTGAATCTTATGTAAAGTATATGTATGTAAAGTACCTGTACTTAATTAACTAAAACTACCTAACTATTTAAAACACTTCTTCACCTTTTACCAACCATGTTATGTTGGGGTCGGCTTCCAATCTAACCGGATGCAACTGAATAGGTACCAGTATTTCACATGGAGCGACTGCCTAACTCTTCACAACCCAGTTACTAGTTAATACGATACCCATGGGTAAGATCCAAAGATCCACGAATAACAGCCGGGACCAACGGCTTAACGTGCTTTCCGAGGCACGAACCCCTTCGTGTCTCGAAAAGCAAAATAAGCCGCACGATAAGCCGTTGGTCTTTGTATGTAAAAATAGTCACCCAACGGAAAAATAGTCCCAACGGACCAACCGTGGCAAACGTAACATAACCTGATCGATCGACCCGTGCATCGATTATTACTTAGCCACAAGCCCTAACCATTTAAAACACATGAAATATATATATATGTAATATATACTAACTTGAGAAAACCTAGATTTTAAGTAAACAGCCATTCGAGTTATGAAATTATATAAAGTAAGTAGAAATCATAATTTTTTCGACCCAGTGATCTAACAGACTAGTTCTAGATTTTATAGAGTCGTGTGTTTCGATAGTTTGGAAACACGCAAGGTCGCAGTATTAATATAATTTGGCAAATTCTTATTCAATATAGCTGATTTGATGGCATGCCTCATTTTATTAGGCATGTCGTTAAGTTGTGGAACATCCGTGTATCATAAAAATTTATTATAAAAATTCGAAAATAAGTTTTCTGTAAAACTTTTATATTATAGTTGTCGTAGCTTAAAGAAATAGAGAAAAATATGGAGA
Source organism: Apamea monoglypha (assembly GCA_911387795.2). Classification (NCBI taxonomy): domain Eukaryota; kingdom Metazoa; phylum Arthropoda; class Insecta; order Lepidoptera; family Noctuidae; genus Apamea; species Apamea monoglypha. The sequence continues at coordinate 5,444,188 of OU426931.1, forward strand.
ACTTTCTATAAAATTTGCTAATAGATGGATCCGTAGTAATAAATCAACTGCTGGACATAGTCCTTTCCCATGCTGTACCTGCGCATCCAGTCTGTCCCAGCCACCATTTTAAGGACGTCGATCCATCTAACACAAGTGGTAAGATGTAAGTCTAACTTGGTAAAGTGGGGCTATCTTAGTAGGGTGCGACAGTGGAGCTATGTCACAAACCATGCTCCACCTCCTTCCTGCCCTCTGTGTCCCAAAACATGCAGTCAAAGCGACTTCTGCGCTGCCACTGACAACGCTGTGGAAGTTGCAAAGTTTTGGGAAAACAAGATTTAAAATGCAGTCGTGCCACCGAAACGAAGAAGAAGAAGAACTATGGGGGTGACACATTCAGCCCATCAAAGGGACCACTTAGGTTAATAAAAAAGAAGTAGGGACGTTCCTACTGATATAGCAGAATAATTTAATAACAATAGAACATTGTTGTAGACTCACAAGCAAGATACTTTTAAATCTCCGCCGGAAGTGATGGAAAAGCCGATTAGGAACACATCCTATTTTCTTCCGAAAAAAATACAATATTCTCCAAGTATAAATTTTAGTAAGCAAGGAAGTTGAACAAATTGGAGGGCGGCGATAAGCCTCGCTGATTTTAATAGCTTATATTTGTAACTTATATTGTACATTTTGCTGAGAAAGCCCATTTATTTTTATTCTATTACAGCAGGATAATTGCGTAACACACTAACAGTAGCAATGGCTTTCATCTTGACAGTTCAACAACATTCATTGCGTTATTTACGTTGTTGAGCAGACAATTTTTTCGAACATATGAAGCAATGGATTAGCAATATCATTCAAAATGATTCAGAGTGTGTTACTCAACTACAACAAAAGCATTAAATTGATTTATTTTTCATCACGTTTGCGGAGTTTCGCTAGCTAATTTAATTTCAACCTGTATAACCAAGTGAAAATCGAGAGGAAACCGGAATGTCCTAGAACCAAAAATTCGAAGACATGTGACATCTATCAACCCGCGCTGGGCCCGCGTGATAGATTACAGCCCACTCCCTCTCTAAGAGAGGAGGCCTGTGTCCCAGCAGTGGGAACAATATAGGCTGATTAAGATAACCAAGTGAGGGTAATATGCCTTAGACAGAGTTCACCTTAAAAGGATTTTTAGAAACTCCCCTAAGTGGGTCATTCTTTGAACGAACCACTGGGCAAGAAAGTGATGGTAATAAAAGTGTTCTCAACCAAAACCTTTCATGATAAAAGCAGTACAGGCAAAGAATATACACAGTTTATGCTTGTTTAATTTACTAAAGAAAGCTATTCCATAATAAGTCAGCTGTCGCCGGCAGTTAGTTACAAACCAACATTAGGCAGTGCCCGGATGGCAACAGGCCGTGATCGTGCTGAGAAATAAAATGCATTACTGCTTTTGCTTTTTAAATGAGAGATTAAATTGTGGCATGGACTGAGTTAAAGATCGTAGGGACCGTTCAGAAAACATTTTGATGTACTAGGTAAGTAGGTTGCATTTTTGTGTAGGTTACCTACCTAGGAAATCTTGAAACGGATAGACACTTCCCGTGGTACAAGGTGAGCTTTTACTTTGGTCTAAGCATAGCCATACAACGTGGCAATGCCGCCAATTTTTTGGGCACGTTACCATTGACAGCGATTTGGAGGAATTTTTTGACGCCATAGTTTAGATTGCTGTTAGGTTTAGTTTAATAAAGAATTACGTAAGTATTTTATTAATTTTTTTTTTATTTTTATTAATGTTTATAGTAAGTGAATTGGGTTATCCTACTCCTTATTTATTTATTTATATAAACTTTTCGCACAAAACGTACAAACGGGGACTTAATGTCTTAGGCATTCTTTAAAAGTCAACCAAGGGTGGTGAAGAGATGAGATGGCAGGTGGTTATTATTACCTTCCAACATTTGTCTTTATAGACAGACATTTTAGAAGGTACTTAATTCATAATTTATTATCCTACTTACTTGAATTAATACGAAGGTCAATTAAGACGATATTTTCAACACAGCAAACAAAAACGGAAAAGGTAAATAAAGGTAACAAATTTATCAATATTACTAGCTGCGCCCCGCGGTTTCACCCTCATAAGTTTCGATCCCGTGGGAATATCGGGATAAAAAGTATGCTATATGTTAATCCTGATTATAAACCATATGTATGCCAAATTTCATCCAAATCCGTTTTGTAGTTTTTGCGTGAAAGAGTAATAAACATCCATCCATCCAAACTTTCACGTTTATAATATTATAGTAGGAAGTAGGATAATGTCGCTCCGTAAGCTTTTCGATCCATTTACATGATGAATCACATAAACATACACATTAAAAACGAATCTAGACGAAAACCTTGGAAAAATTAAACTAGAAATCTTTCTTTCACCTCCTAATCTATTACCAATCGCACGTTAGCCACACTAACGACTATTTCAACGAAAGAATATCTCTAAAAGTCTTTTAACAATAATCTCCATACATTTCGGTCCTAATTCAATAAAATAAAATACTTTCAGATAATCCTGAATCGGCTCCGAAGGCCTCAATCGGACCCATGTAATACCGGGGAGTTTTTGTCCTCAAATGAGCCCTGCAAATCTGTTTTTGATTGGAAATTGTACTTTGGTAAGACTGGTAAGCCTGCTTGATTTTTTTTGGGATAATTCGCTGAGAGGTACAAAGTAAGAGGGTTAAATCAAAATATTTATTATTGTAAAGAAAATAAAGGACATTCTGTCACTAGGTATATTTTCAAAATTAAGGTGGAACGTGAATAACTTTTGAAATACAAGGTCAAATTAAATTAGCTAGCGAAACTCCGCAGATTTGATGGGTACCGATATCTTAACATGATACAACAAAACAATAATCATCAGTCATCGATCGCTGTACGTGTATACTATATGTTCTTGAAATGTCAGTTTAAAAAATACGTTTTTTTTTGTGTAAACTTGACAGACGTCATTGGTATCGATATTTCAACACGACAAGACTAAAGAAAATACATTTTCTCAACTCACACTTAAAGTAAAACAATACCAAAACTCAAAAACTCAAAACTCAAAGTATTTATTTCAATTAAACCAATTACAGGCACTTTTGAATTGTCAAGGGGTCGGTCAGTCAGAAAAATGAAGCTAGATGAAAAATGTACCAGCGGTCGTTCCCCCCTAAGAAAAAAACATCAAATCTTTTCTTAATATTTTGTTGTGTTTAGATATACATATAGGTACCCATCATGTCTGCAGAGTTTCGCTAAAGTTGTCAAAAATAAAAGGCCCGTTTTGACATTTGAGAGTGCGTTCTTGACACCTGTCAGTTTCATACAAACGAATACGTGTTTTGCGAATTTGATCTTTATTTACTACTAGAACTGCCAATGTCAAAACGGGCTTATTTTATGACAACTTTAGCTAATTTAATTTAACCTTGTATTATTCATAATTATAATGTCGATATTACTTTGAATGTTTGGTACTTTTAATTAGCGCCTAAGTACGTTCTTTTAATTTAATGTGATAAAACTACCCGATAACCGGATATTACAACTTAAACATAACTATCGAAATGTTGGTGTACCTACTGTAGGTCTGCTTAACCCTTTCAGGGATGACAGGCGTTATGTTATTAAATGTATTTGATAAAAGGTTTTCATCTAAAATTATATGTTAAAGTCACTCATGCTAACACTGAACGACTTATTTCTGCAGCTCGTTCTCTCACGAAAAAAACGACAAGACTAAATTCAATTCACATAGAGTTTTAATTCATTTCGACGCGGATGTGCGAATGAAAATACGTAAAATAAAAAACTGAGCTGAGTTTGCACGATAAACGCGCTACGAGGGTTCCGCACATACAGCAGCACCCTAATTGCGTAACACATTATCAATCTCAATCTGGTTCATTTTGAAGGGTATTGCTAATCCATTGCTTCATGTGTTCGAAAAATTTGTCTGCTCAACGACGTAAATAACGCAATGAACGTTGGTAAACTGTCAAAATGAAAGCCATTGCTACTGATCGTGTGTTACGCAATTACCCTGCAGGCTTATAACTTAAAAGATTTAACAACATGTGCTTACGATAGTCGTGTTTTTTATGTTATAAACTCTGTACATTATTACTTCTTAGTACCGATCTATTTAGTTACTCCGTTCACATACCTACAAAAACATGATCTACTATCGATTTATATAAGTAGATTTCATTCGTGGACACCATTTTGAAAAAATCAAAATAGCGCGGCAGTCGGTATGCCAGTCTTCACATAAAAACCTTCAATCCCCTTTCATCCCACCTATACGTATTATTATGCGACGCGAAGTGGTTTCGAGAAGTGTGTCCCACTTTTAGGAAAAACGGAACCCTAAAAACGAATACTATCTCTTTATGTCGGATCCAATTTATGAAAAACAGTGGAAACTCGACTAGTTTCAACGACATTTGTTTGTTTTATTTTGAAAAATAAAGAAATTGGATTAAGCTACGTATGCTTCGTTTGTTTTTCTCGAGAAGTTGAAAAAACTTAGATGAAGGAAACCTAGGAGTGAGTAGTTCTTGAAGACAATCAGGGTTAGTTTTGTTTTTACTTCTGAACTGCGTACCTAGTTGTAGTCGGACCTTTAAATATCAAAGGAGGTTACTAAGCACATTTCTTGGTGTATAAAGTAGGTAGTCGTGTTACCAAATACGGAATAAAAGTCTCATCGTTTTAAAATTGAATTTTATAAAAGATTAGAAAGTGTAAAGTGAATTTTATAGCAGTTTTAAATTGAATTGAGTGCAATTGATTTGGTCTGAAAATATATATATTAATTTTTATAGTTAATTAATTAAAAACTATTATGCTGCCAGTCTTCTTGGCACGTTTCCGGATGACAGCGATGCGGACAGCGATACTTCGACGTCTAAGTGTCCTGATTAAATAACAAAATTATATCGTGATGGCTCAGTGGTTAAGGCCTCGCCTCTCATGCACAAGGTTGTGGATTCAAATCAAGTACCAATGCGCCCATTCTGTCACCCTTTGTAATTTATATGGTGTACTTATGTACACCATTTAAATTACAATTATAAATAATTACAAATAATTTATTTTATAAAAAGATAGACTATTATATGAAGATAGAATACTCTTTATTATTACAGAGTATTCTATTCTATCTTTTTATAAAATAAATTATTTAAATAATAAAATTGTATAGGCATGTAAATCTCAAACCTCCTTCACCTTACATTTACATAACTTAATTCTCAAGAAGAAACAACTGAACTGCAACACTGCACTCTTCACCAAGAGCACGTTAAGTTCTCTTAAATTTAAATAATTCCTGTTTTACTTGAACTTAATAAACAATCGTTTGGAGTTGCATACGAAGCGAATTAAGTGAATTTCTCTATACTTTAGGTAACTTTTCGAGCATAATCTTATACAAATCTGTGCTTGGACTTTTATTTCAAGTTCTGAAGTGTTACTAACGAGTAAATAATTTGTTTGAAGTTTGAAACTTCTGCTCGTGTATTGGCGTGGGTTTTATAGCTCGATACAAAAGTGGAGGCAGATTAGGATGCAGGATGATGGTGGAGGAATTAGCCAGTCAACAATTTTGTTAATAGAGCCTGACTGATCAGGATTAGCCAAGAGATACATTCAGTAAGAAAAACTAATGTATAATAATGGCCTGTTTTATCCATCGAACAAGTCATACTAATATTATAAACGCGAAAGTTTATGGGGATGGATGGATGCTTGTTACTCTTTCACGCAAAAACTACTGCACGGATTTGAATGACATTTGGCACACAGATAGTTTATAACCAGGATTTAACACATAGGATACCAATTTTGATCCCGACTTTCCCACGGGATCGAAACTTATGCGGGTGAAACGGCGGGGCGCTGCTAGTACATAAATAAATTTATTTGGGACTTTGTAGGGGCGTGGGGGCGCAGATAACGCGCCCCACGCGTGTTTTTTATGATCCGCCTAATCATCATTAATACTGAAAGATAAAGTATTATTAGTATTAGTAGGAGGGTTATTTTTTTATCATACATCATCTGTGAGATTGTTCTGTTGCACTACTTAAATGTATTGCTACATCCTCTTAGAATTCAAATGTCCCTAAATCATGATCAAATAAATCCCAACCATTAATATTTGCACAGATCAAAACTTTGACCAATGGCAAGCTTAAATAATTAACTATAGGCACGTTTTCAATAGATCATGTTATAATAGCCGGATTTAATGAATATTTAGTGGTTGTATTTATTGCCGAATTCCATGTCTGACTATAAACAAGCCCGTAAACTTAGTTCTAATTGTCTATTGTTTTGTGTTTATTATATATAGGTCAGGTCTAACTTACTAGTGAAAGTTTCCGTGAGGATACAAAGTAGGTGTCAATATTATGATAAACTTTCCAAAATAAGTTCATTACAATGTTTTAATTGATATTTAACATAACTGTGTGGGATACACGTTCCTAAATAAAGTGCAGAGTAAATATGTACTTTTGGACAAAGACAGAATTTTATCATCATCATCGAATTTCCGCCGCAGATGGACCTTAGCCTGAGCCCTCATTTACTATCACCACTTAGGTAACCATTCCTTCCTTCGAAACCACGTCAATTCCTTAGTTAATCCCGCCAATCACGCGTTGATTTCGCGCGGTTTCGTTCAATGTGTCATAGAGAATTATGATTGGCATTGTGTTTCCGTCTTTTTCTCCCAAATTTCTCAGTCCAACAGTTCTTAAATCTGGTCTACGCCTTCCAACTATCTGAGCTTGGGCCACCCTCGACTTCTCCGACCATCCAGTTTACTAATCAGTAAACGTTTAGGTGCTCTGGTCTCGTTCATTCTTTCGACATGTCCTGCCCATCGAAGACGTCCTATTCTGATGGGTTTAATTACATAAGGCTCATCGTACATCTCGTAGACCTCATGGTTGTACCGCGTTCGCCATTGCTCGTTTGTATTGGTCTTAGTAAGGCCTTATTAAATCTATACAGAATAAATTACCAATCGCCTAATTTCCGATCGTCCATATTTTTATACCTAGCTTTAAGCCACATATGGAACACACACACACACACACATACACATGGCACATATGGAATGGAATAAATATTTGAGTATTGAGTATTGAATCCCTTTGTGCCCATAGAATGCAATAAATGAATATGAACAATCGAGCTACATAAATCATTCCCGAATCCGTCGTTGTTACACAAACAGGCAGATACAGAACAAATTAGTCCCTTTAATCGCTATAGCATGTTTACTTCAACATTGCCCATCTTCGTCGGCTTCTAAGAGTGTAAATAGAGCAATTACTCAGCGTGTAGGCAGGAGGCAGGATCGCATAATTTATGTGTCCGTTCTCGAATAAGGGAAGGGTTTGTCTTCAATACTAATAGACGTATTTTTCCTTGTAAGTAAGTAATGGATGTTGGCGACCTTACGGTTAAAGTGTTGGTTGTTTAGAAATGGAAATTGTTATTGATATCCTTTCTGAAGGTGGAAGGTATACCGGTTGACGTCATCACGCCAACGCCAGTGTCGCTGAAGACCAGCGCTGGGGCTCTGTCTCGCATAGGGCCGTAGCATTATGCTGAGCGATGGCCGTTTTGCGTGGATGTGTCGCATATTTTCCCCCAACTTGTTCTTTTCTGTTTGTGTTATTTCTCTGCGTCATATTTACCGTTAAAATACTCGTATTTTTTCTTAAATTAACTGGTGTCCACACTCAGCACTTTTAGAAAAAATCCCGGGTAGTGTTTGAGTCGATTTTTAGCCATTGACGTTTTAAGATAAATGCTTCTTTCTCCACCACCAACACTTTTGCAGTGTCCTTCACAATAGAGACGTAAGGACTGTTTCTCTGAAGTTTGAAAAAGGTCTTAGAGCAATGTTGACTAGCCAGTTTTATAGTGCAAGTTGTTTGCGGCATATTGACAGTTTAGGTACTACATTAAGGCAGATCACACACTACAACGCGTCACGCTACGCGGCGCGGGAAACGAAGCCAAATTTCCCGCGCGGAAAAGTGTTTTTGTTGAATTTGTATGTAAAAAATCACGCGTTATCTGTGACTCGTCGCGTAGCGCATTGCAGTGTGAGATCCGACTAAGCCGACTTGTTGTGAAAGTCACATTAACACTCAACAAGCAGTTACAGACAATGCCCAATAAAAGTTGCTGGTGACCTAGTTACTATAAACTCATTTGCAAGACCTAAATTGCCTATCTATAATCTCCACACCATCACCATCATAAAACGTAAAATAACATAATTCTGCCCACCAAAAGCTATTTATCCACAGCATAATGTATCTAGCGGCAAAACCTGCTTTCAGAGGGTAGAGCGGAAGACGGCCGAGTACCTAGTTCCGGCGTCGTACCGCCAATTAGACCCGCAGGCGTATTTTACCGCCGCGCGCCTGTTTGCACTGGATCGTACTGGAGTAATCTGGATTTAGCCAGATTTTTGTTAGCGTTAACAGGTTTTTGCGGTTGCTGTTGTTTCTTTTTTGAGAGGGGGAATATTTTATGATTCTTCTCTTTAATTATGTATCTGGATAATTTTTCGCACTTGCCTGTTTTTGTTTTTTTTTAAACGTTTGTGTGCTGTGAAATCTGAAGCTATAGACTCTATATAGCTTCAGAATTCGCACACAAACGTTTATAGTTAGTGCAACTTATAGTTTTTGCACACAAGTTACATATTTCTTTATGTGCAAAAACTGTCCTTATCGCTCTATACTGTAGAGCAATGAGGAACTTTTATTGTATTCAAGCTAGTAGTTTTTTCTAAACAATTTACATAGAACACAAAAACTCAAAGCAACGCTAACCTATTTCAAACGCCAAGGTTACAAAGCGTTCATTCATAAACTTTCAGGCGGCTGTACATACCCATCGGGTATGAAACAGGGCGAACTGAACTGTAAGCACGGCCAAAACAGGCTGTTTGACACATGGTCCGGCCCGCGTCCGGTAGCAATCCGGCAAGCTGTGCGGACGAAAGGTGTGAAGGTGTTTATGTGAAAATGAGGCAGTGCAGATGCCGTCTATCTATATTTATTGTAATGTGAGAAATAGGAGCCTCTATATGGTTTATGTGCAAAAGTATGGAGGGCCTTAAAACGAAAGTTATCAAGATTTAGTTAAGTTGTTTTGTTTCAAGCTGAAAATTTAGTTTCATCTTTTCCCGTTAACAGACTTTGAAAGTTCATGGCAAACCAACCTGCCCCTTTGCTTGCTTGCTAGCATAGATTTTAGAAATACATACTCAGTCTCAGCCCATAATGTTCCCACTGCGATTGTGGACTCTCTGTGAGAGGGAATGAGCCGTAATCAACGTCGCGGGCCCAGTGCGGGTTGGTAGATGTCACATGTTTTCGAATGTTTGGTTCTAGGACATGCCGGTTTCCTCACGATGTTTTCCTTCACCGTTTTGAGAGCAGTGGTACGAACCTACGACCTACAACTCGTAAGTGGATATTTGAAATAATCACTCTGAATGTTTAAAATAAACAAACATCTATGTAACAATCTTGTTGTCAGACATTTTTTTGAACTTGCGTATATCTATAAACAAGTTCAAAAAAATGTCACGTGATCAACTTTGAACGTATCTCGGAAACGTGACACTTTACGGGGTTTGGTCCTATCGTGTTTTCTGTTTGCATTAACTGTCAGCTTCAAGAGAGGTCGCCATTTTGAATTTTCAAAAAAAAAATGGCGGTCTGATACCAGACGCCATATTATAACTTCAACCCCCTTTACGAACAATTCGAATATATTCAACCAAACGTGATACAATGCAAGCTCATTCGGTTTCGTTTGTGTCCAGACTAAAACATCGTTACGTAGCTTACTGTCACGTCAAGTTTCATAGTGTTGCTATAAGCGGGCTCAGCGTCCGGCTCAATGTCGGACCCAATTTGTATAGCACTATAGACAACTAACGACAATGCAGCAACGAGGTTTGATCAGTAATTCTCTTTGATTAGCTAATGTTCTAGGGACTTCGGGGAGCCGGGGTGCCTTTATTGAATTGCAATGCAATATTGGAGCTTTCATATATGGCTTCGCTTGTAACAATTTGATAAACGAGGTGTCATTTTGTAGTGACGTTAATCCTATAAACTATATGGCATCATGAATTCTTTTTTCTGGTAAAGTTTACAATATTGCCTCTACATCGCGTGTTTTATGTACTCTGATGCGTTTTTTTTTTTTATTTGTTTATAATAGGCATTGTTTCGACTTGTTTAGCGTCCACATCGCCCAGTGCAGGAAAATACAAAATTGCTGATTACGATATACCTTATTACTAACTTCTACAAATTATTTAGCTTTATCGGACACTGGGTAAGTGTTGTTGGTACTTATACCAACAGCAATTAGATATATATACTTAGACCCTCAGGTCTCTAAACACTATTTGATACAAATGTTAAATCCATGCTTAGCAAAATTGGTATAGTTCACGACTTTATACGTTATAAGCCATTGTACAGTCATGTTACAAATAATATTAATATAGTGCATACAGGGATAATCATCGGTTGGTGTCTATCATCATTTAAAATTGTCTAAAAGGCCTCTGCGAGTTGGCTTCGGCGTCTGGTACGCCTTCCAAAGGTCCGGGACCCCAGAGTCCCGAGATATGTCAAAGACAATAATAATATTATGTCAAGCACACTAAGGTTCAATTTTACATGCACTTTATCATTTTCCGGACACGTCATTAGAAACATTTTGAATGAAAATGACATTTCGATAAAGTGACATGTGCCCGCTACAGGGAGAGCAATTTGTTTGATAATTGCCGCTCTTTGACCATTCCAACTACTAGTACCCAAAGACCCACGTACGTTACAGTAACATGTTTTTATAATAGCCGGCCTTTGTAAAACTCGTTACTGTTCGTCACAAAAAGGTTCGTGCTACCAATTTCCATTACATCGTTTACTTAACCTTGATGTCGATCCCGTTTAGTTTCGAAACGTGGCGCCGTTTCAGTCCTTTGTACATCCTATACTTGTCTATTCTGAAAGCCCAGTGGGGTAATTGCGTAACACACTATCAGGAGCAATAGCTTTCATTTTGACAGTTTAACAACATTCATTGCGTTATTTACGTTGTTGAGCAGAAAAATTTTATGAACATATGAAGCAATGGACTATCAATATCTTTCAAAATGATTCAGGTTTTTATTGATAGTGTGTTACGTAATAGTTACGCGTTAGGGTGCGGGTACGCACGGGCGCATTTTTCCCGCAGCGGTTTTTTTTTTCGCGCACTGGTTTTTCAATGCACTGCTCAGTGCCGAGAGTTGAAAATCCAACAGTGTATTTTTTTGACGAGCTGGGATGCGCTCTGTGGGAATATCAACGCTCGCCTCAAAACCGAGAGTTGAAATTTAGTGCGCGATAAAATCTTCTCCGCGATATTGAACGTCCGCGTCTACGTTGGCTTATACAACCTATACCAGCCAGTCTATTAAGCATCCAGTCTGTAAGAATGACACCGTAAAAACATGGGTGAAGTGAGCTGTCAACAGAGTCGATCCCTAGCATAGAATGACAGCTCATTTCAAACTTTTTAATGGATTGAAACAGCGCCATGCTAAATCCAGAAACATGCCAGTAACTTACATATTAAAATAATAATACAGTTTATTAGGGCAATTATGAAAATGAATATATTCCGTTTGATGATAATTTCTACCAAACGCAGCGGTATTTGACAGCGAAAGGGATGGCGGGCGATAAGATGGCGTCTAATCATAACGTTGCCAATATAAAAATGCCGCTGCGGAATATACCTAACCTACCCATTATCGTAATTGCCCCAATAAACTGTATTATTATTTATTGTTTTGAATAAATATTAATTCAGAATTAATAGGTACCTAAATAATTAACCTCTTGAAATAACTTACAAAAGAATTGCAATAACGACGGCGATAAGTCTTTAGACAGATAGATAGAATACTAGTGAAGACGAGTGCTGTCAGCACATAAAACACACACACTTCCGACTTCGCCATTGTGTCGGACCGTACCGAGCCCTCCTGCGCCCACACCCACATTCACAGCGTGTTTGTACTTGGTAAGCGCGCATCGCTTCATGAGATAAAATGCTTTTTTTAGGTGTATTACTGGCTTTATGGGGACTATGCTATTTACAAGGTGGTCGTGTTCGGTTTACCATAATAGGGATTTGTTTCGCAAGGGTTCTCATATCTTTGAAGACGTAGGAATTACTTCCGGAATTCCGGATAGGAAGGGTCGATTTAGGGATAGTACCGTTAGATACGGCTTCTTATAAAAGGGTTTATCCGTTTGGTCTTTGGGGTTACCATTTAATATTATTGGTCACTAACGAGTTAACTTAAAAGACATGATATTACTACGTTATAAGTAGTTACTTGAAGGTGAAAAAATAATTGGAAAAACTATATTTTTATTCAAGCACGCTCGACACGGAGCGACGATCTTCGCAGGATGGCTGGTAGCAGTTGGATGAGAGTTGCCGAAAATCGAGTTGAATGGCGTGCAATAGGAGGAGGTGCAATAGGCCTATGTCCAGCAGTGGACTGCTATAGGCTGATGATGATGATAATACAAGCACATTTAGTGGTGACAAAACATCTGGCCTTTTATCTCGTATTGAAATAAAAAACCGTGCGAAATTTTAATCGCCGTTCTTGTGACACATGGTATCTTAAATCGTGCGGTGTGATTTCGCTGCGCGGGTTAGGCCTTACATAATCAGCCTATAATGTTCCCACTGCTGGGACACAGGCCTCCTCTCGGTGAGAGGGACCCGTAATCCACCACGCGGGCCCAGTGCGGGTTGGCAGATATCACATGTCTTCGAATTTTTTGTTCTAGGACATGCCGGTTTCCTCACGATGTTTTCCTTCACCGTTTTGAGAACAGTGGATACACAGTGTCTGCCTGGATTCGATCTCACGACATACAACTCGTAAGTCGGGGCAGATCCCACTGGGCCACTACTGCTCTTACCACCAATTTCTCAACAGAGAAGAACCATCTGCCTAAACTTTTCCTAACTATTTTGGGGTCGGCTTCAACTCTCAACGGATGAAGCTGAGTACGAGTATTTTACATGGAGCGACTGCCTATCTGACCTCCACAACCCAGTTACTGGGTAATACGATACCCCTTTGCAAGACTGGTTGTTAGACTTGACACGTGGCACGTGTTTCTAAAGGAATAAACCAATTTTTCTTTCTTTCTCCAATGCATCATGGTAGGTTAGATATGCGTCAGAACTTTAACCAGTAACTGCAAAGTTACACTTGATCATGTTTGTGTCTCCCTTTGTTCAAAGACCTTCTACTCTCTAAGGACTAGTGGAAACTTTAACGGAACTTAGCTTGGAGTAATTCCGTTAGTAACCAATTGATTTCGATTTGTGAAATATTTTTAAACGTACTGCAACCGCAATAGGTAATTTCCTATATTTTCCTGCCATTTCAGACTGTTAAACAATATCCGGAAAATGGCGCAGAGCAGAACTATCTGCCAGAAAAAAATACAGGAATTTATGATAACGCCATTATAAACAATAAGAGTGGATGTAGTTATAAATTATTGAGCTTGATCTCTCTTTCAATAAAGTGCAACGAATTTATTCCAATTGTAGAACTGATCTAGCTAACCACTCATTCACGTCATTTAACTACAGTAGTACATATTGTATTATGAGAATCTAGCAAACATAAATTACAATGAACTATTTTCGTTTGTCAACAGTATCGTAAAATCATCGGTCCAATTGTCTTATTTTATTGAAACCATTCCAACACGGCTGCAATTAACAAGAATAACAGACACAACACGCAAATTCGTCTGAATATCAAAGACGAATACTTAAATATTCAGAGCAGCGACACTGCGGCCTGCTATTTGCAAACTAATTTTGCGACTTTTCGGCTAGCAAAGCTTAATATTCGGCCAATAAGAAATACGTTTTGCTAAGCTTTGCCATCTCTTAGGGTAACAGACGACAGACTTTTTGTGCGATTGTGTCTGCAATGCACCAAGTCTGAAAAGTAGGCATTATTTTTGTGAATGTTACTGAATTAGTCCTTTCACAGTTATTTGACAGCAATCCATCAGCAACCTTAGAGCAACGAGAATAGAGATCATTGTGATGTAACATTAGAAGTCAAAATTTAGAGAAAGCGAAACCTGTCAGTTCATACAAATGAAAGCATGTTTTGTGAATTCGATCTAGAATTGTTGTACTGACAACTGTGTGTGTGTACTGTTTCAGGAACGCTTTCTCTCGACGGCTGGAATGTAGATGGACAAAAATTGCGGCCAGAACTGTCTATCGTCTGACAACCGCAAACGCAGATTTTCCAATACTCAGTAGGTACTCAATATTTATTTGCATTCCATATTGTGAATTACGTGGTAGGTTTTACAAAGACATGGTCATTATGGGTGCTATCGGGCACAACAAAGTAGGAGAGAAGAAGAGGGCTTTTATCTGTTGAATTTGTTGGTATGCTACACAGACACGATCGCACAAACAGTTGATCGTCTACGAAGGCCCTTATCTGTGGGGAAGCAGGAAATCCCATGACGCGTGCCGCTTCAAGGACGTGATCTTCCTCCCCCTCCACCCCCTTCCCGTTATTTCCCTCTTTTATTTTCTCAGCCACCGCACGACTACTGTTTCCCTTAGCCTTGGGTTAGTAAGGACGGGTGAATAGTGTCGCCTAAGCGTTATTGTGTTTCGTCGTTTCTTTTTTGTATGAATTTTGTTTCAGTCCGTGGTTTGCCAGGGTATTAGGGTTTATGAAATAAGTGTTTTATTTAAGTACTGAACAGGGAACTAAAATTTTAATGACAACTTTATGTACATATTACCATAAACGAATAAATCATCCGCGGTGATTAGATACTTAGTTTGATAATTATATTTGATGTTAGCTAAATGTAGCTGAACAATAAAACAAAATAAAGCTAAATTAGAAAGAGAGTAGGGAGGCACTTGCCCAGCATTGGGACATTAATTGCTAATAAAAACAAAAAGTCTAAATTAGAAAAAATCTGTCCGTTCATTCTAGTTGTTTATGCCTTAAATATAGCGTGCCACAGATAAACAAAAGCAAATGGACGAAGGAGTTCAAACGCAGCTGTCAAAACTATGCCACAATTTGCAACTGTCAAACTGGAATAATAAAACTTTATGGGATTTCGATATTCGATGCAGCAAATAAAAAAGTAGGTTGAATATCGATAGCCAATAGGAATAGAAACGTTGCCAGGTAAGATAACTGGCGAAAAGCCATGAAATACAGAATTTGTGTAGTATCTAGATTTACTATTAGAGCTGTTTATTTTGATTCGAGGGTGAGACAACAGATTTATTGCTGAGAGAAAAACATACGTGGAATACGAGTAGCTTTATATTTTCATAGAAATTGAGAATATGGGATGCACCCAATGTCAATGGATTTCATCTTTTAAAGTATTTAAGTATTTATAAGGATAAATTAATATATTTATTTGACAATTCGGTATAAGATTGCTTTTCTCTCTTTTGAACATAAAAAAAGTTAAAACGTTCACAACAAAACGATTTACGATTAAAATTCCTACATAACAAACAGGCTGGAACAATGAGAAGCTGCATAAAAGCTACATGTGCGTAATAAAGTAACCGGACACCCAAAATCAATAGCAACGTAAAACAAAAGAGTTGTCAATAAGCCGAGCTATTTAAATTGACGTGCGATGACGTCACTGGATATGTCACTCGCGACATCCTGCCATAGACACGAATGGAATTATTTCGGTAACATTCATCATTCGCGCGCGCAAATCTGCATTGACAGCTCTCATTCGCGCAGGAAATTGACCACCGTTTTGTTTTATTGCTTTCAACTTTCGTTTGATGTATGTTAGCAGAGAATTGGTTTACGGAAACGGTGATAGTTTTATTATGTAAGTAATGAAATTGAAGAGATTTTTATGAATTTTCAAATTGTTTAATGACTATACGTAATTGAGGGAAAGAAATAAAAAATGATTTATTTATTCCGGTAGAAAACATTTTGTGATTTTCTTTTGTGAGGTTGTGGTTCATAAAAAAATACTGCGATTTTGTCGCATTTATAAGATTACAGTCGCTCTTTCTCGTATTATGATAATTTCATTAACCAGGATAGCTTTTTGCTTTCAGATTATGCCTAAATAAAAAATGTGGCCAAGGTTTTCTCACAAAAACTTACCAAACACAAGAAAAATAGCACACCAATCTAGAGACCGGAGTAACTTCAGAAACCCGAGTCCCGATTCCTTCTAGCCCGTCACGTAATGGAGTTATCTATACACGTCAACACTACATACAAGAGAAACGGGACGCCCAGAAAATGGACTCGCCCTAACAAACGACCTACCTACTTTATTAGATTTCGGTCGCCCAACCCCGACATTGTCATCGGCCAGTACATAAGATTGATTGATAATCTATCAATCTCTATACCATAGAGCATGAATGGCTGTACCAAAATTGTTGGGCGGGAGATTTATGTAGCTGCGTGATTGAGTAGAACAAATACTTATTGTTAAAAGTATTTTGTAGTTATCGGTTTTTCTGGGTCAAAGAATTCGGAAAGTAAATACGTGTCATACATTCTAGCTAGGTACCTATAGGTAAATGTGTACATAAATCTTTTTTTTTCTCACAAGGTTCAACTTGGCTGAATACGAGCTTTCCATTGCCGAAAAACACAATATAAAAACATTTCTCTTCGTCGCCTCTGAATGTCAAACAACAGAAGGTCCCAACTTGTTTACATGAGAAAATCAATGAAAATCAGCGATGTATGAAACAAATAGACTTTGGGACGTTTGTTTGGCATTCAGAAAATATTATTAATCCATTCTTCTCGTGGTCTCGTGTGAGCAATTAATTTGGTTTACCATTTATATAGGTATCGTTTGTGGCTCTGTAACAGCTATTCTTAACATTTATTTAACATATTTATATCATACTAGCTGCGCCCCGCGGTTTCACCCGCATAAGTTTCGATCCCGTGGGAATATCGGGATAAAAAGTATCCTATATGTTAAAAGAGTAACAAACATCCACCCATCCATCCACCCATACAAACTTTCACATTTATAATATTAGTAGGATAGTAGGAAGTAGGATACGCGAACAAATTTAAGATTATAATATCTACATGTGAAAAAAGAAGCAAAATAATTTAAAAAAATTGTCCGCTTCGCTGTCAACAGGAACAGTGCCCAAAAGGCTGGCAGCATTGCCACGTTGTTTGTGGCTTGGGACTTATAATTGTTCACATCAATTTGTTAAAACCCTTTGAGTTAGTGTTGTGTAAAAAGTGTATAAATAATAGTGGCAATGACACACATAATATAACACATAAACAAACTGTTCTATTATTACACTCTCTTGAAAGTGGAGCGGACGGTGTAAAATACAATTAACACTATTTTAAGTTTTGAAATAATTATCACGTAACAATTTAAGTCAGATTAAAATTGTTTATTAGTCCTGTAGGCTAGATTGTAATTAATTATTAAGAACCTGGTTCTTTATAACTAATAAAGGATAAAAAAACATATTTTCCAAAAACAATCCCGATCAATTACAGTAATATTTCAAGCAGATTTGACTACACCCATTTGTCTTCTAATTTCCAGAAATTACCATTTCGCTAATCATACCCAAAATCTGTACCAACAAGCCCAAGACGTACCTAAGTAACTACACCCCTCCAATCGGATAAGTCTAAAATTCACATCTCCGTCCATTACCTAAGGGAGTATTGGCTTGAAACACCGTATCGGACCGCCGGGGGTCCGTTTTATCTCCTGTTAAAGTGCCCATTTCGTTCAAGACCCCTCAAAATTGTGTATAACTTAATAACAGACCTTTATAATGAGACCCTTCGTGAGCTACGGCCTGTAAGGATTATATGGACTCCCATATAATCATAATACATTGATTCATAATACGATATTATATTTTCCAACCGAGTGGTCGGAAAATATAATATCGTAATATGAAGGAGATTTATGCAGTTCATTGAGTATTGTAGTTTCCTTACCACTATTTGATTTGATAGTGAGTTTTTCTGTGGGATTTTCATTCGTTTTCTTCGTAAGTTTGAACAAGATATGGTTCAGGTATTTGTTGGTGCGCTTAGAAGATAATCCTACTTCCTACTATCCTACTAATATTATAAATGCGAAAGTTTGTGAGAATGGATGGATGGATGTTTGTTACTCTTTCACGCAAAAACTACTGAACGGATTTGGATGAAATTTAGCACACATATAGTTTATAGTCAGGATTAACACATAGAATACTTTTATCCCGATATTCCGACGGGATTGAGACTTATGCGGGTGAAACCGCGGGGCGCTGCTGGTATGTTTTATAAATGATTAGATTATTTATAGTTATTGGTTTTATCTTGTTAGTTTATGGCGAAGAGGAAAAGTAAAGTCTGTATTTGTATGCTCTCCTCATTGATATTTTTGTTGAAAACCAAATTTTCTGCATTGTTTATGTAATTAAATTCAGTGTATTAGTAACAGTAATGGATCTTATCTATAGAGTATAATTGTAGCTTACAATGATTCCGTAGCAGAATTTACTTTATCTTCCAATTTCTAGCTTGCGTAGTCGACACATTTCTCTCTTCACTAGGTATATTCTTGTCACCATGATTAATTTATTCTGAACAAAATGCTCAAGAATCAAACATGCTTTCCAAATACACACGTGAATTCATCATTGTCAGAGAACCCTAAAAAGGTCGTAACCACAAGACTTCGGTAATTACGCAGACAATTCAAATATTATTTTAACAGAGCCGAGTTTTGCTGAGGAAATCTAATTTTGGTTCACAATCTTTCCTCATGGAGAATAATTTATTATAATCATAACGACAAAGAATGATTAAAAATACCTACATAATTCATTTATAAGTAAAAGGAAAATCATATTTTTTAATTTGTTGGTTTTGGGGACTTATTAGCTCACAGTTTTTATAAATAATAGATAATTAGTATTTTTAAGGAAAAATATTTTCATTTTCCAATGAAAATGTTGCCGTAAGCCATTTATGCCTAAGGCTTAAGTCCGCCTTTGTACCTTTTTGTGTGCGAAAAGATTAAATAACTAAACTTTCGACAAACTACACAGTATAAAATTGATTTGTATCCGCAAGACGTCCTCGTATCATAAGGTCCGGTTGAAAACCAGCGTCAGGCACTATTTTAAGTTTTTTTTTTGTGATTTTTGGTGTTATTTGTGAATATCGTATAGGAGTATAGGAACAGTCACATGACTGTTCCTAAATTACCCTTGGCTGATAAAATTTTATGAGTGTTTAGGTCGGTTCCCCCCGAAAGGGAAGAAACACGCGATTTCCTACCCAAAATAAAAATATGTCACTATTAAAGAAGTAAAAAACAAAAGAAGATATTTTAAATTAAGAACAATAAAAATAAAATATTAAAAGAGGGTTTTATACCTCCCTGTTGGCTCTAACAACATTTGTAATACATTTTCTTTTACACACAGATAAAATTTCTGGTGTAAATAAAACACCCCAAAATAATAATGCTACACTAAACCCGATTTGGATATAAGTATTCAATACCAGTGTTTCTCAGCATAAGCTTTTGTTAGTGGAAAGCTTTTTCAGGGAAAAGTAATTGTTTGCGTATGAACGAAGTATTCGTTTGTACTAGTCTATCTAGTGTACTATTTATTTTATAATTTATTTTAAGTATAGGTATTTTTGTAAGTACCGACATTTTTTCGTTATTATTTTATAGTTCGTTTTTTAATCCGAGAGACTAATCTGACAGGTGTAATGTCAAACTTATATACTAGAAAAACGCAAACACAAAAGACTTAAATGTCAGATTAGTCTCTGGGATTAAAAAACAACTATAGTGTTTTTCAGTGGAAACTTGTAAATTACATTCAATTACATATTTACACTGTGGTACACTGGCGCCGATTCCCTTGTTCACAAACTAAACTAAATTTAAGTTCAGTGCATCTTTTCCTTTCTATTTCATTAAGAAAAGGACAGAACAAACAAAACAAATCGACGTATTTTTAGTAGCCATGTTTTTGATCACGTCTAATTGTCTATGGATTAACTTAATTTGACAGGACTAAACTAATATTTATCTTCTGTCCTTTTATTAATGAAATAGAAAGAAAAATATGCACTGAACTTAAATTAAGTTTTAGTTTGTGAATAAGGGAATCGGCGCCAATGTCTAAGTTAGCTGTAAGTTTCCCGAATAAAACGATCAAACAAAACACATTCTTCGTCCCTTGCAAATAAATATGGCACGTTACGCCATTTTTCTTTCTCTATGATTTTACTACACAGTAGAAGTTGAGATAGGGCTCGAAGAACCAATAATATTATTGCCGAAAAAGGGATAAGTGATCCCCGGACAAACGGATTAATGGTCCAAAATGATGTCGCCCATCCCCAGTATACGGAACCATTTTTCATTTTACCCCAAAAAGAAAATAAAGCGATGGCGCATTTTCTTTTAAAAATAATTGTTTTGCTCCTCACAGTAGTTTTCACGACGAGTTTTCGTGAAGTTAATAGGATTAATTGTTATTAAATTGAGCTGTATTGTTTGGGGACTAAGACTAAATTGTATTGCAAATGGAATTAGTGTTTCAAGTTATATTTTAGTCAATCAATCAACTCAGCCTATTGCAGTCCACTGCTGGACATAGGCCTCTCCCAGGCTGCGCCACAACACCCTGTCCTCCGTCTTCCGCATCCAGTCTATCCTAGCCACCTTCTTTAGATGGTCTGTCTATCTAGCTGGGGGGCTTCCCACATTATGCCGATACGCTTATATTTTAGTGTGTGATTCCATAGAAACAAGTTTCCCATTTACTAAAGTTCATTATACTTTAGTGAACCTGTTTATTTTTGAGTTCATTGATCTACCGCTTTGTGAATGAAAGTAGACATAATAAATATGGTTGAAATACGAGCACACATACCTACACTAACAACTCCATTTACAACGAAAGTGAAAACTATCAAATTACAAATATGAAAAATCTTGAAGAAAAATATTGGCACTCACGGATACACTAGAGTCATACATATAGTCTAGGAACCACATTAGCTATCATGTGTACCTATGCAAGTTTTTTTACTATTTCTTATGTCTTCTCCCGTTGGTCTCGTGGTCGCAAGCGCGACTGCTGAGCATAGTGTTCTGGGTTTCATTCCCAGGTCGAGCAAAGTGCTATTGGTCTTTTCCATTAGGAATGTCTCAGTGACAGCCCAGAGTTTAGAAGTTGGTGGTTTGACATCCCCGTGCCTCGGAGAGCACGTTAAGCCGGGGCTTGATCTCTCTTCGATCTCCAGATTGCCATTCTATCAGACTATTTGAGTGAGGCAAGGGAGAGTGCACCGTGTCTGCGCATACACTATATATTGTGCACTATAATATCTCCCGCGTCGATGGCTGTAGATTGATCGCCATGGCCGATATTCGGTCTGGAGGACTATTATTTATTTATTTAATTAATCTTTTCGCACAAAAAGGTGCAAAGGCGGACTTAATGCCTTAGGCATTCTCTACCAGTCAACCAAGAGTGGTGAAGAGATTAGATGGCAGGTGCTTTGGTTGAGAGGGACAATGATAAAAAAAAACTCTTAAAACTAGGTAAACAAATACATAAATAGGTGGTGGTGGTGGTGGTGGTGGTGGTGGTGGGGACTATCACATTACATTCAGCTATCATACTAACATTATAAACGGGAAATTTTGTGAGGATGGATGGATGGATTTTTTTTGGGATGGGAAATCATCAAATGACCCCTCCCGCTCTGGGTGGAGCGGAAGGGAGTGTCAGACTCTTACTGACTAAAACCCACCCATGTTCCTTCCTTCGCCCTTTATGTTCCGGGGTAGCGGTAACCCTTCCGGACAATCCCGCTGATGTTTGTTACTCTTTCACGCAAAAACTACAAAATGGATTAGGATGACATTTAGCACGCAAATAGTTTATAATACTTATACGATACTTTTTATCCTGATATTCTTACGGTGAAACTTATGCGGGTTAAACCGCGGGGCGCTGCTAGTAGGTACTCGTATATACCTATATTAGTATTTCATTTTCATACCGAGATCCGCACAGCAACCAATCTTAAATCCAATAAAGCTGTTTATATTTGTAATAAATAACGTAAATATCCTTATTTATTTCCATAAAATTTTCCAGAGCGCTACCTAATACGTATTATGTAATAGTATTTTATTGACAATAAACGAAATTATCTGCCATGAGTGGTGGCAGCACAGAGTAATTTAGGTACAGAAGCCACATTGGTTATTATGAACTTGGAAAACGAAATTCAAAACCCAAATGGATACAATCAGTGGTTGAAGCCCCGAGGCTTCAACCAGTGATTGTATCCATTTTGGTTAGGTAGTGTGTCCCCTAGTGTATCCGATACACTAGGGGACATTTTGACCCGCAACATGACGCACAACACTCAATCGTGTCGCTGCATTGTTGCAAATTGTCCCGCAACATTTTACGTGACGCGATACATGTTGCTTGCTCCGAGCGCACGCGTCCCGCGTCAGTTTCACGCCATTTGTAGGCCTGCAAAATGTTCCACGACATTTTCTCGGGACAGTTGTCGAGTGCCATGTTCCGCAACATGTCTTTATCCGCACATGAAGTGGACAAAAGTTTCAGAAAAATATTGCTTAATGCCTTTTAGATGTGAACTTAGCAATATTTTTTTGTCTTTTTTCCGTTGTCATGTATGCAGGCTTTAAAAGTAACGATTGAAAATAGTAATTTGTCACTAGTGGTGTCTCCTTGAATGAAATACGTTATTGAGTAGGTATGTTTTGACCATCAGTGTAAGCTAATTTTCATTGTAGCATTCTCGTGTCCTATGAATTTACGAACCTATGTAAACAATCGAATCGAATGGCTGAGAATAGCTGTGCCGATGGCCAATCGTGTTTTTTTCTTTATTTGCTAGTAGTTTTTTTTTTGTTGTTTATGATATGAAACTACAAAAGTTCTATTTACGAGGAAATGGTTGTTTTAAGCACCACAATTTCCCGAAAATACTCTATCGAAGTTAGTGGGGCCATGTACCGTGAACTTACCCTAGACTTTCTATTACATACTAACGAGTGAGTCTTCTGTACTCTCTCATTCTGTGGTAACAAGATTGTGTACATTTCGAAACGCAAAAGAAATGTAACAATATTTTGTTTACATAGTTTGTTGAGCTTATTGGATTCTGAGAACCACGTTTATTGTTTCATATTTCAACAGAAAGAGAGATACCAGTTCATGCCAGACATAAGTGGGTATGTATTAATTATTTGATGCAACGAAGATGTAGGTACTGCATGTGCTAGTAGATATTAGAAAGAGAACGGAATTCATTTGTCGTCATACCTATGATTTCAAGAATTTTCCACTATTCTCATCTTGGTTCTATGTTCGAAGTTGTTACCTACTTTAAATTATTACTCAGTCATAAAATACCCAAACTATCTATACTAATAATAAGGCTGAAGAGTTTGTTTGTTTGAACGCACTAATCTCTGGAACTACCAGTCGGATTTGAAATATTATTTTTGTATTTGATTGCCGAATTCTTGAGGAAGGCTATATTAGGCTCTTTAAAATCACTCTAGGACGCAAAAAGATGAAAAGTAAGAAAGAACGCTGAACGAAAACGAAGTACCTATAATAGCGCGAGTAGGCGATGCGATGCGACGCGGAGAGAATTATTTAGTAAAATTGTTGCTAGACAGCAATATAAGGCATTGTATCTACCCTAATACTATGTAGAGGTAAAGTTTTTAAGCCTGAATGAAGAAGTAATTATCCGATTTCGAAAATTCTTTCACTGGCAGAAAGAGACACTATTTTTTTATAGTATAATTGACGACCACGTGGGTGAAGTCGCGGACACAAGCTAGTATTTTCTATTGAGTAAAACATAGTTTCGAAAATTTCGATTTCAATTTTGCTTTTTGGTTATAATAGTTACAGGCTCGGGTTTTATTATGAAGAAGGGTAAACTAACACGCTTCTGAGCGTCGTGTCGGAGAGAGTAGACAGCCAAATCCTGAGGCATTGGTCGCTTATGCATGTCCAAAATAATAATTATTTTAAATTTTACTAACATAGTTATAAGTATCTACTTACTAACAAAATATGGGCTTCTATCAATTACTGTGTGCTTAGTCTGAAATAAATATTTTTAATACAATTCAAAAATTCAATTCAATAAACCTACAGAATAAAAAGTTTCAACATAAGACAGATTAAAAAGTTTCAGATGTAATTAAACAATGTTTGACTTTCACTTAAAGTTTCACAAATTACGCCTTATTGTCGCGTAATAATAGATAATTAACAGTCTCTAATTAGTCAATACCTACTTGATATGTTAATGAATGTTACTTCAGTAACCTTCTACAAAAATCGACTTCATAAATACAGTTCACCACCTTACAAAACACCCGCGTCATTTACTTCCACAGATACAACAAAACAAAAAAAAAAACATTTATCTACGGTCAAAATGGCGATGAAACACGCGCCAAAAACTGTAGAACAACGCTTATAGTTGCCATAGATTGTAAACAAAAACGTACTGGCGTCATCTTGACCTAGCGGGCCAACAGCCTTTTCAGTCTATTTCGGTACAGCACTACCCGGTGGCCGGTACTGAAGCGAAACATTTGTTGGGATATTCCAAATTGTTGGAAGATTTACGCAAATTGAAATGACAATGGTTTCGAGGAGCATTTTTATGTAGCATGATAATTTTATTTTTATTTCTGGTAATAAATCATTTGATATAAATGAGCTCAATCTTGATTATTCCGAATGTATGGAAGACGTTTTTATTCTATAAACTCACGCAAACACTTACGACGTACGTAACAAGAAAATGTTGATATTTTATGTAACAAGGACCGATGATAGACGACTTGAAAAAGGTTGCTGGGATAGACTGGATTCGGGAGGCGGGGCCCAGCAGAGGACTGCGATAGGCCGAGTTTATTGATTGATTAATGTAACAAGGCGAACTTTTCATCATTTTTATCATAAGCCTTTAACAGTCCACAGCAGATCCTTGGCTATATATATTCAGCTGATACTAGATACCATGCAAAGAATTTTGACCACTTTATTCAATCTACCTACATAATCAGCCTATAACGTTCCCACTGCTGGGACACAGGCCTCCTCTCTGTGAGAGGGAATGAGTAATCCACCAGGCGGGTCCAGTGCGGTTGCCTTTCTGACCAGCTATTTGGGTACTATGATACCAAGTACGTTATATTATATCATATTGGGTATCATTTTGACATACATTATTACAGTACCTATCCAAAAAATAAATTAAAAATATAATACGTTTATCCTCTTAAATGCCTGTAATAAATCATGTTTGGCAGTCCTTGCGCTTCGTAACAAGGATTCAATTTATCATCCAGCGTAGATATTAATCTTCGTTGCCAAAATTACCGATCAAACCTGACGTTAAGGAGGCTAATCTGAGAAATTTTGAAGATTACAAACGCTCCGTTGATGTTATTGTACGTTTACTTAGCGGGTTGTTTAATTAAAGACATCGTGTTGGTTAGAGTTTTCATTAAGGGGCATGGCTGAGTAGCGATTAAATGGTTGAAGGACCCTGAACGAAACACATTGGAAGTTTTATTGTCATTATGCCTATGGGCGTTTCGTGTCCTTGGAGTTTCTTGCCCGTTCTTCTCCATATTATAGATCTATGTTTTGGAATGGGCAACTAGTTTCAACTCTCTAACTGACCGACCCTTTGACAATTCACGAGTGCCTGTAAATGGTTTAATTAAATTAAATGCTTTGAGTTTGGGTTTGTGTCCCTCAAAGTGTTAATAAACAAGAACTTCGTGAAAGTGTTTATTTTTCTTCCAAATATCTATAGTAGAGATCATTGTATGCATATTGATGATATTATTTGAGTCAGCAAGGCGTCAACAGCAATAAAGACTCTTTCAACGTGAATCATGAATAAACATTTTCTAAAGTTTTCTTGAAATCAGACATTTTGTAGATGTTTTGTAGCAACCAATAAAACGTTTATGATGTTAGTAAAATCATAAATTTATCACTTTGTAAGAGCGAAAAACACATTCTCAAAAACATTTAACAGAGAAACAGCAGATTTGGTGTCGATAATATTTGAAGCGTTCATGTATGAAAGTGTTCGTTAGCTTTTTTTAATAATTTGCAGTATCTAAACGCAGAACCTGGGAAGGTAGTTATGGAGCTACCATGCTCATCAGAATATGCTATTTCTTTAATTATGAAATCAGCAGGACTTTGTTGGTAGTGGTTTCATCGTTTATAAAGTATTAAGAGACTTTTACTACCTCGTTTTTTTTAGAGGACTAACACAGGTGATAAAATTATACAATCGAACACTTGTACAAATGCTACTCAACACAGTAAAATAGTAATTGTAGCTCAAGAACACTTTCTTCGTCACTAGCTGAGATGCAAGACCGCTTTTCCTGCCCTTCTATATTTAAAAGTCATCTATGGGTTGCCACAACTCAAAAGCACAAAATGTTTATAAATGACAATGATGCCACCCACAAATAATATTAGTGAAATAGTCGATCATTGTGTATGCTAACACAGGACCAGGCATTAATTTAATGAAATCATAAATACATCACTTTGTGAGAGCAAAGAACACATTCTCAAAACGAACGGAACGTTTAGTTTCTCCTTATCTTTATTGTTGTTACACTGAGCTTCGAGCGCACAGAGGCGGATGTATCTCAGTGGAAAATTCGCTCCAGATACTCTATGCTATTTATAAATGTATGTGTATTCCAACGGCCATTGAGATGTTCTATGTACGTATCACTAGCATGGATGAGTTTGGACGTTTATATTTATTCTTGTTTCCTACCTAGGTACTCTACTAGGTCCATTTACATTCTAATAGATTTATTTTTGAATTTGTCTTCATTTGTTTGATTTTTTCTTTAGTCGTATTTGAGTCGTGATTGTCTTTGTCTAGCTGTCAGATGGACATCACTGGAGGATAAAAAAGCAAGATTTGAATTTGGAATTCAGGCCCGCACATATTCTGGGACGATAGTTCTGAATCTCGATTTGAAATCACTGCATTTGAAAAGACATTTATATAAAGACTCAGTTTTAGAATCTAGATTGCCGGAGAATCGTTCTAGAATAAGGACGCCCGAAGTAGTTTTCTCTTCAAAAACGTTTACTCACTGACATTTTGGTGGTCTATCAGAAGGCCAATTCCCATAATTAAAAACGTTCAAAATCTAGTCGCAATCTCATCTCAGCGACAGTCACTGTCAAAAACTAAAGATATTTTTGACAGATTGAGACAGAGATCAGACTGTGAACGTTCTTAAAATTACGAGAATTGCCTCTCTGGTCGGCCATGTTCAACATTGGACGATAACTGGCTGATATTATCCACATAATTATCATAGTTGCGTGTGATATTATATAAACGATCTAACAAAGCTTTTAGTGGGATTTTATCGCCTTTTAACTCATAGTGTTTATGCCAAATAGCCAAATATGTTTTGGCATGACTAGTTATTAGTATTTGGAATAGATAATGCACATATGTTATTTCCCATTATGGTTTCCCACTAAAAGTCACTTAAGATTTGTGAGTAATAATAATCAGACAGATGGTTTTGTGACTTGATGGCTACGATGCTGTAGTTTTGTGGTGGCAAGATTCAATAACTCCGGTTCTTTTCCGACTGATGGCCGGTGGAGCAGACGAGTCCTGGGAGTCTACTCCGAAGTGGTATCGGCCGAATGTTCGGCCGTTTCCTGCTACGAAGTTACTATTTGGTTCGGTCGGTCCCGATCCTACACTCCCACTCTTTCGAATATTGACTATGGTCCCGACCCAACTGAGCCGATCCGAACTTTTTTCGCATTTTTCAATAATATTCGGTTCGGCCATGTGTCGGTCCGATCCGATCATTCGCACTTTGCACTTTGTAGTAGACCCCCTGGAGCGGAGACCGCGTATCGGCAATCGTAGTGTGGGACGCCCCCCAGCTAGATAAACGGACGACCTAAAGAAGGTGGCTGGAACAGACTGTTCCCTCTCACCGAGAGGAGGCCTGTGTCCCAGCAGTGGGAACATTATAGGCTGATTATGTATGTGTATGTTATGTGGTACAGACTGGATACGGAAGGCAGAGGACAGGGTGTTGTGGCGCAGCCTGGGAGAGGCCTATTTCCAGCATTGGACTGCGATAGGTTGAGTTAATTGATTGGTTAACGTTTCAGTAGAATATTCTGAATATTAAATTGGAACGAAAATATTAAGATACATGGTAAGACGTACATGTACAGACGCCAGCACATCAAGCTACTACAATCTGTCAAATTTCTTTAATAGATTTTCAAGTTTATCGCTAAAGCATTAAGGTTCAAGGTTGATTGGGAAAATTTGACAGTTTCGGGTAGCTTGACCTGCTGGCGTCTGTACGTTACCTGTACGTCTTAAGAGTAATAAAATAGTTTGATTTTCAATTTCAGGTCAGTCAAATTACATCTCTAGATAACTAATTCGAAGCCTGTTTTGGTTTCTGTAAACCTTTTTGTTGGTTTTCATTTTCTAACCAACCTAAGTATCTGCCTAAGTGTTAGGCAGACATTTAGGCAGGTACTTAATTTGGTTAATGATTCTTATTTATACAGGGTAGCAGGGATATTCACATCGACGCCTAGCGTAGAAATACTTTGCCAAGTATTAAAAAAAGCTGTTTCAGTCATACCAACGCGGTCAAAATGCAATGCATTTTTTTTTTTGGTAATAACCGGCTGAGAAATGTCTTCACTAGGGGGAGGTGGTTGGGGTGGCCTGTGTCCAGCAGTGGACGTCTTTCGGTTGAAATGATGATGATGATGAAGGGGTCTAGAGGGCATCCAGTACGTCAGTCTATGGACCGGAACCAGTCGTGCCCATCCCCTTCAATCAACTACGCAGGTGGCTACAGAAGCACACCCACACACAAGCAGAGAACTGGTGGTCCTCGTCACCGGACTGCAGGCAGTCCAAGGAAGACATGTCATCATTAGATGCAAACTAACCAAAAGATTACTACGCCTGGATAGGAAAGGTCTGCGCCTGATGACGGGGACCATCACGGGACACTGCTCACTAAACAAACACTTTCACACGATAGGCATAACGGACAGCCCCCTGTGCAGAGCTTGCATGGAGGCTGATAAAAGCTTCGTGCGTGTGCTCTTTGAGTGCACAGGCGTCACGCAGATTAGGTCGGAAACCCTCGGGACACCCAGATCTTACACAGATGTTCTCAACAGACCAGGAGACTTAATAAGCTTCTGGAGGGAGGTGGGCTGGTTGGAATAACCACCGACGGCCGCCATGGCCCACGTACAATGGTCCACCTGAAGGACTAAGAGCGCAAATCAAACCCGTAACATAGAACACAGAGGGGGTCTAGAATCATGTGCTGAATTCATGGTTTTAGCGCGTCCATGTCCATGCCACCCAAATTTGCCATACAATTCTGAAACTGGGTTAGCGTAAAAATACATTAAAATTACGAAAAATCCGCTGAAGGTCGTGGCCATTGATAAATATTTATAAATAATAAGATGAAGCTTTCCTGCATTATTTATCATCCTCCCATCACCATACCGCGAATTGTTTTGGTTTCTCCCCGGGTTTTCCGCGTAGGAACATGTAAATCGACAGTTTATTTATCTTTAACTATAGATAACACTTCCCTCTATTATTATAAATGGAAACATTTCTATGACTACACTATACTATTGATGGCATACAGGTTGGTACGCGAGGTTGGTTGGTTACTTGTATTGTTAGTGGGTTCGATTCCCACACCGAGCAAATTAATTAGTTAGAATTATTATGGTCTTCTTAATCAACAAATGAAATCACCGGTAAAGACAAATCCGCGGGGTAATTTTATAACACACACAAAATGGCAATTGATCGTAATGCCTTTCATTCATTGCTTCATAGGTTTGAGAAATTCGTCTGCCCAACAACGTAAATAACGCAATGAACTTGCCATTTTATTACTCCACCGAAACAAACGCTAGCTGAACATTATCTATTTCGGTGTTTTGACAAGTTTGTATTTTTGTAACCCCACTCACGATTAGTCAAATGAATGTTCATTGTAAAATAAACCGCTATGTAGGAAAATGCTTTTCTTTTCAAAATAGATGTTTCACTGTGTTTTACTATTGAAAAACATTTGAAAATAAGTAATTTCTTGGAATTGTTATTAAATTTAATTCATAATAACAGAACAATACACAGAATAGATTTAGCAAAAATCTTACACAAAAAAAAAAATCATTCTGCCAAGCCTTTTTTTGGAGTCGGCTTCCAGTCTAACCGGATGCAGCTGGATACCAGTATTTACATGGAGCGACTGCCTATCCGACCTCTACAACTCATTTACTGGGTAATACGATACCCCAAAAGTCTTACACACATTAATTAAACAATTTTTATAGTGTAAAAACTACGTAACTATACAGAATAAACGGCAAGCTCAACTTAACTAACATTATAATACAAATTCACGCACCTTGAACGTTTTAATTCATATTAATGAGTTCTTGGCCGCCTGACAGGCACAAGCCTGCTAAGGCCATCTGACAGGTTTGTATAAAATAGCGGATGTTCAACTGTTGAAGCGCCACTACAGTTGGTGTATTTGTCCAAACATTTGTGATTTGTAGGCAATACAAAATATACTCTATCATAATTGATATAGAGTTAATTTTGTAATTGTCACGAATTAACGTAAATGTTTGAACAAATACGCCAACAGTTGGGCCGCCTAAAGACAGCTGTAGTTATTACTCCACCAGACGTTTTCGGGGCTGTAAACTTGCGCGATAATTTATAAAGATTAGGAATGGGTTTTATCGTTTCAAGTTTTCGCGGCGATAAATTTTAAGTTTGTTATCTAGGTACCATTCTTTAGTTTTTACAAACGCATCATTTTGTTTTTCAGTTGTGAACAAAGGCATTTATGAAACATGTTAATTATCATGAGAACGAATAAATATCTTCACAATATTATAATATTTATCATGAAATAAAAGGTTCTCTATTAATAGTCTTATATTATTTTCATATCATGCTCAAAGCCCATGAATCGAAATTGAAAAAAACATTTTGATTTATTCGAATTGAAATTCGAACACAGATAAAAAATGTTCACATTTAAAGGTAGGCACCTCGAATAAAAAGTATTCTGAAATCGAATACATCCAATTTTGTGCAGTTTATTGTTTTGTTTTATTTATGGCAACTCTGAAACGATGTCAAACTTTTTTCGTAATAAATAATAAGTAATGAAAAAAACTCACCAAGCGATATGAGGCCACTGTTGAGCATAGGCAGCTTGATGCTGTTGGGGATAGACACCAGGCTGGTAGTGCCTGATGTCCTGAAGTCCTTCTTCTTCGGCTTTTTCTCCATGTCGTATCTAGTGGTGGACCGCGAGCGGTGTTTCCGCTGGCTGGTCGCAACTGACGTACCTCGCTGCCCCGTTCGCGACGACATTTTGGCTCACCCCACGAATTTCCCGCCGATATATACTCAGTCGGATATGAACGGAAGCAGACGCAATTAATGGCACACCGTCATTTTATATCACGTACAAAATCACTCACAAACACTGTTTTAGTTTAGTTATTGTGGTATAAAAATTTATGGTCGCTTTTTATTTTTATTTTTGAAACTAAAATAAACTTTGCAAAATAAATGTTAAAGCGTAAATTTAATATTTTTATATCAAAACATTTAATAATTATACATTCCTACCGTATAATTTGACACATTATTACTAAAATGGCAATGTTTATGTAAGGGTTGCTAGTAGAAATATCATAAGGGCCCTGTCATTTCGGCACGCGGTGTGTTGAAGAGTAAAGTCGTCGCCTGAAACAAAGAAAGAAACACTGGTCAATAAAGGCACTTGATAACATTATGATAATACAAAAGTCGCAAAAACCATTACCCACGGAAGAAGGCCTTCATATATTAATTTAACAAAAAAAAAAAGATTTATTATTATTTGCCACATCCACACAAGTACCTACATTAGCATAATCTAAGTAGAAAAGCATCTGCAAAATGTAATTGCGTTCACTATCTATGTTCAATGACGCATTTAATAGTACTCTGTACTAGGTAGGTACACTCATTCATTCATTCATTTAATTGTTGCGCCAACTTGTGAATGAAAGCAAAACAAGAGTCATTGAAGGTGACATTCCATGGAGTTCATAGACAATTCCTTATTTGAAATCTTAGTCTGAATGGTTTGAAATTATGTAATGCGTTTGGGCTGAATACTATTGTTGCTACGTAAGTAAGTACAGTTAACGGTTAATACGTCCACGTTCAGTTTCTGAACGTATAATGGTTTTTGTTTTTTCAGTAAACGAGCTTTCTAAACCTGTTAAGTCACCAACAGAACGCAGAGATATGGAAATGTTCAACATTAATAACATCCTTTGGTGTATATATAGCGTTATTGGGAAGATTATTGGTAACGCAAATAGCGTTGCCAATAATCACATCGAATATGTGCCTAAAACGGAACCTATGTGTCAAAATTTCTCATGAATTCAATCGATGAGGTGTTTCTTTGCACCGAGCACTTTACGGGCACTATCAACGTACCTATTTATAGTAGCAATGATGCAGCTCTACAGATATGCGACTACGTAGGTAAGTACATTTAAACGATTGGTACTCGACTTAGTCCGTACTCTGTAAATAGCATTCCTCTGCTCGGAAAAGTTCCGATTCTTGATAAATCGCGAGGAAAGCGGATTCCGAGTGGATGACAAAACTTTTCGCTTGTTGGTCACACTAAAAATAATCGATTCAAAGAACTCGGTACTGGCAGCCTTGAGGCTTGTTCGAATTTGGAATCAGTCACGTTGCATGCGCGCTCTGCACGTTTATGAATGAAGCAAACACGGATGACGGTGGAATTCCACGTTTGAAATCTGAGGAATCTGGAAAATTCCCGCTTAAATTGCAAACTCTTTTGCGTTTCGTTATTTTTTTAAATTTATGTACTTATGAGAATGCGTTCCTGACACCTGTCAGTGCGACAATTCTAGTAGCAAATAAAGATCAAATTCGCAAAATACGTATTCGTTTGTATGAAACTGACAGGTGTCAAGAAGGCATTCTCTCGTCGACCGCACGATAAGCGTAGCTATTGTTAGTCGTATTACCGTTTTTAACAATTATTTAAGTAGTTTAGTAAAATGATTTTTAGTGCAAATCGTCATAATTTTAGGAAAGTTGGCATGGATTTGCATGACGTATTTCATTGAAGATTTTAAAAACGTAAATGACTAAAATGTTATTGTACGAGAAGACAAATTTCTTACTTATATTTGTACAGACAAGTAATAATCGTCGTGTGAACTCATTAGATGACAATAAATTCAACTGGTTTGTTCTGAAATTCGAAGTATTAGGAACAGTCTGAAAAAAGTTATTGTGATAGATTTTAGAACAAATAATTGTGTTACGCAAACGAAGTTTTATTTAATTTAATAAAACCGAATGAGGTTAAAAACTGAAAGCTCGTCATAGGTGGCAGCACTTTTCAACGTCTACAAACCGCCATTGTTTTCAAGTGATATGTTTTTCAAGTGTCTGTGGGTAATAAAATCAGTCTTAGTTCTTTTGGGAGCATCATCTGTATACGAATTTCTGCCATAAGTCTTCAAGTTTAAAAAGGATAGCACATAGTCTCGACGAAATATCGGGTTTCTAGATTTTTTTCGCAGAGGTCTCTCACACATTTTTCGTCTGTTAACATCTTTCGAAAATACATAGGTTCTCGTATTTTTGCAGTCAACAGCGGCGAAACGGGAAATATTAATTAATTATGCGTAAAAGAAGTCGCTTGTTTACAAAAATGTATGGATAATGACAGCTAACTGTCAAATTCTTAGACGTTGGATAGCAGCGACATCTGAAGTGAGCAAGTGGCAGTTTTTATCCCCATGAAACAATCATTACAAAATATCAACTCACAGACTCACACGAAATTCGGTAACGAGTTCTGAATTCTAAATTCAAAATGTTTACGTCCGGTGACGTAAGATGACATGCAACAACAACAGACTTTCAACGCCATTGCAACTCATTGGCACCATAGATATACGGACGGTGGCATAGTGCCCGCGCTAATTGCTAAACGATAATCTGTCTATGAGCAGCTAATGTGACTATATTTTGGACGAGAATGTTCTATTTCAATTCAGAAAAAAACAAATGATAGTTGATTCTACTTATTCTGTTGTGAATCTTTGGGCCTGAGATCTTTATGTGTGGACCTTAATTGAACTATAAAGGGCCAAAACTATAGTGTCTATGACTACTATTGCAGTTATAAATCGAAAAAAAAATATGGGTACCACACGCTCAATCAGATTTAAATTCTGAGATTAATTCGTATGTGGACATAAAATAATATCTTCTCATTCAGTAAGCTCACGTTTTTCTGCAAAGTTTAAAATGCGGTAAGTATTACAAGATTATTTTAGAACATTCAAACGATAGTATGGAGGTACGCACGGCTACACATCAAGCTATACATAACCAGTATAAGCTGACTTCTGATTCTACGAAAATCCTATACATTGTGCAGTCAGGATATGGTAGCCGTGTGAACTCATTGTCTTCAGAACTATCCTATCTTATCAAGAACAAGTGCTCACAACAACAAATAATATTGCTCATCGTCTTGCCAGAAACATGCAAAATGACGTGTATTTCAGTGACGAGAGCGCCATGTTTGTGTGGGTTGCGTATGCGCAATGTGCGGGGTAATAACATTCCTACCGTCAACATTGCACGACATAAAATTTTAATTATTTTCCGATAACAACAGGACATAATGAACTTTCGGTGACGTCAGCAGACTGCTGGCTGCATATACGTTTATAGCTGCATACTTTTACGTAGGTATTGGTCATAAAAATATTAAATATTACATGTAAAAGATTGGCTTTGACGCAAAAATAAATCTGTAAAACACCTTTGTCCTTTCATATTAGCGAATATAATTATTTAAAACTAGAATAGTGAGGCCTTGTTATTATAATTCTTTCATGTAACAGATTTTCAGTAGGTAAGTTTGAACATGAAAAAAAGAGGATTCTAAAATACACCGACGCGCAAACTGAAACCATGAATTCAGCACATGATTCTAGGCGAAGAAATTTTCCGTCGGTTATCAAAGAAAAAATCAGTTGATCCACAAAAAAAGTGCAATATCTACTACCTACGCGATCAAAATGTATGGAACAACCAACTTTTTTTAATAACCGACGAAAAATTCAACACATGGGGTTCAGAATCATATACTGAATCCACGGTAACAGGTTCCACGTAGATGTCCCTGTCACCCTGTACCCTACCCTGTAGGACTTTCTGTTTCATTTTATCTTTTATTACTTTTTTTTTTTAAATATAATTTGTTCTATTTTTATTTTTAAGTGTGTTTAGTTTAGTTTATAATCCTGTACGAGTCGCAATAAATACTTTTTCTTTATTTCTTTCTTTCTTTCTGTATATCTAACGCGACACCTACACTAAAATAAACCATGACATACAATATTGTACTACTCGTATAAGCACCAGACTAACGGACTAAATATGGTGTACATCAACGTTAAAAGCTAGTAAAATAGCACATTATGAAAATAGAAGAAAAAACCATTTCACATTTTCTAGACATTTCCATGAAATGGGCTGAAATACAGCAGCTGATGGCGGATGGAGCAGCAGTGCGATTCTGTAACGATCTCACCGTGAAAACTTGGGTACATCACCTAGCGTGCGAGCGTGGAGTGAGCTGTCATTCCAACTAATGCTAGGGATTGACACTATAGACAGCTCACTCTAAGCTCACTTCACCTAACTTTTCACGGTGAGATTTTTACAGAATCGATCGGCAGGTTCTTATACAATGACAGTTAAAAGTGTAAGAGCCTCCAATAACGTTATGTCTATGTAATTATAATGGAAAATAAAGGAGATAGATGTCTTTTAGTTTCCAGAAAAAAGGAGAAAATGGTAAAGATTTTTTTTACCCCCTGTCATGAGTTGCCTTGAGTCCTGGACGTCTTTCAACATACTCCGGACCCAGGTTGGCCGAGAAAAGGAAAACCTGTTCAGCGGTGCTATTCTGTAAAAACATCACCGTGATAACTGAGGTGAAGTGAGCTTAAAATGAGCTGTCATTCCACCTGACGCTTGGGATTGACACTATTGACAGCTCACTTCACCTAAGTTTTCACGGTGAGATTTTTACAGAATAGCATTACGGGTGGAGATTCATAGACGACTCTATCTTGGAGTGTAAATGTGGGACTATTCCACAAACGATGAGAAACTTAACATCGTGTCCCCGTCGTTTGCACGTCACAGGAACTGAGAGACGCTACCGGTATCAAACACGTAGCCGAATTCTGGGCCGAGTCCATTGACGCGACGCCAACGACAAAGATTTTTACTTTTTTAACAACAGTTACGTTGTACTTTTTATTTTTACCTTTATTATTTTTTTAGCTAAGCTTCAAGCTTACGTAGGTAAGAATCCAAAAATGCAATATAACTTTTCCTACACAATTTACATTTATAAAATAAAATAAATTAAAGTCTCTTTTTGTGCCCTGTCTGTGTGACTGCGTTGGTCTTCTAAACTCCGTAACGGATTTCGATGTGGTTTCTACCATCGTTTAGAGAATGTATCCGGGAAGGTGTACCTATATGCATAATACCACATACATTAATATTTTAACTTACATACTTATAATAAAGAATTCTAGATGTTTTGTCAAGTCTTAAAAACCGTGCGAAGTAGGGGCAGGTCGCTAGCAGGTTTTAAATCTCAATTCCCACTATTCGTCACACATTTACACGAAAATAAAAAGTCACTCACAAAAAATTACATTACTTATAAGCCGCAATGTACATGTGTGTAACATCGCCGAATTTAAAAATGACATTCGAAAAAAGGATTGCAAAAGTAAGAGGCGACAGAATTGCACTGCGCGGCCTATGGTCCCTTGTGGGAAAGTGTAGGAACGTGCTCTGTTTGTGAATGGACGGAAATTACATTTTGGGGTTATTTTACTGAATTTGTGAGAGTTGTTCTGGTGTAGTTTATGTAGGATGGTATTCTTAATTTAAAGCAGTTTATAGTGTTTGTCCTAGAACTAAAAATTCGAAGACATGTGACATCTACCAACTCGTTCTATGCCTGCGTGGTGGATTACGGCCCACTCTCTCTCACCGAGAGGAGACCTGTGTCCCAGCAGTGGCCACATTATAGGTTGATTATGCTTAAAGTACAAGTTACATAAACATGTGTGCTTTTATTTCGTTCGGTGGTAAATAAGCAGACGTCGTGGTCCATCTGGTAGCA
This sequence comes from Apamea monoglypha, assembly GCA_911387795.2. NCBI lineage: Eukaryota > Metazoa > Arthropoda > Insecta > Lepidoptera > Noctuidae > Apamea > Apamea monoglypha. The sequence continues at coordinate 5,481,876 of OU426931.1, forward strand.
AGTCCCTCACCTATCAACATCAGCCGATCAATTCTGTAAAAATCTCACCGTGAAGACTTATAATAGGTGAGGTGACTTTGAAGTGTACTGTCAATAGTGACAGTCCCTATCATCAGGTGGAATGACAGCTCACTTGAAGCTCACTTCACCTTAGTGATCACGGTGAGATTTTTACAGAATAGCATGGCAGCTCACTTAAAACTCACCTCACACAAACTATCCTACTACATAATATTATAAACGTGAAAGTTTGTATGGATGGATGGATGTTTGTTACTCTTTCACGCAGTCTTTGGATGAAATTTGAAAAAAACAGATGGTTTATAACCAGGATTAACATATAGGATACTTTTTATCCCGATATTCCCACGGGATCGAAACTTATGCAGGTGAAACCGCGGGGCGGAGTTTATTCATAAATCGTCCGGAATAAATTCTCTAAATTATAGCGAAAACCACGTCTTAATTACGTAGATAAGAAGAACGACGTGACCACAGAGAGAGACACGAAAAGCGACTTAAATTTATTCAATTCAATTCAATATTTGTTTATTTATGGCAACTAGGCCCAATTGTTAGTAACATTAATTATAATATGTATAAATAAATATAGATAATAACAGAACTGACCCTGGCACATTTATTTGCAATATATTTAACCTTGTCCACAGGTATAGATACATAAGTACTGTATATTGATACCATTAATAAAGTACGCTGCAAGCCGTGAAGGAGACACTATAAATCGCATGTCGTACGAACGCAAACCGCGGGAACTCGCCGAAGCTTTGCCGGAGTTATGCGATCGGATACACTGTCCCGATATACTTAAATAATGTTTTGTAAAGATTTAAAAGATGTGCCGCAAGGTTTGGATCGGGATGGCTCTAGAAAAGAAGGTCCAGAAGTATTTGGGGCTGTGCTCATCAGTGGGACAGGATAGATTTTAACTAAAAAAAGAAGAAATAAAAGATTCGATTTAAAGATGGTTTGGGACATAACTTAAATTAGCTTTAACTATACTAAGTAAATCACTAATTGCCTTTCAGAGACAGGGTCACGTAAGCAGGTATTTACTGAAAAATAAAAATAAAAACACTTTCCTTTTAAATTAATTAAAAACGGAAAACAACAAACAATTAATTTATCTTCAAAAACCAATTACGAAATTCAACGATGTCGTATTTATGTAGCTACCTACCTATTTGTGTACCTACGTTATTCACAGGACGCGAAAACAGAAAAAAACGTTTTCACTTAAACTCTGCACGTGATGACAACGCTGTCACAAAAAACACTCACTTTCCAAATTTGAGTTAACTCACTGATTTAACTAACACTAATCTCACTGCCTCAAGAAATGGTTAAAATACTGGCATACTAACACAGAACAGAAAAAAATACAGTTGCTTTATGTCCCCAAAAAATTCGAAAAATAAATCTAACTTCGGCGCCGTTCGTCTATGTGAACTAGGCAGGAAAACAAAAGAAAATCTTTCAGCTCAACGCGCACTTTGCTGAATGAACGAATGAACGAGTAAACAGTTGAGTGACTCACGTTCGTTATTGAATGGAACGGTTGAGTTCACTCAAGGGCGGCCGCTGTTGTCGAAATAAATCATGGCGGCTACGGAATGACATGTGCCATGAATGAGTGAATCATACGCATTCTTAGCTGGGAATAGCCGGGATAATTTATAAAATGTTTGGTCAGTCATCCGTTGAGTGCGGTGAAAACACGAAAATTCCAAGAGAAGTAAGTTATCACTTTATCAGTCAGTTATTTATTTGGCCTTAATAAAATTCAGATACGAGTAGGTCGGTAAAGTGTACTTTATTCTAAAGGCATAAAATGATAATAATAAACAAACTACGGCTTTTTTTTTACATTGTCCGTCTATTAAAAATGGGATTGAAATCTGCTTATAGGTTTACTAGCGCCGTCTCTGCTTCGCACGGTTTTTACAACTAGACAAAACATGGAAATTTCTTTATTATGTGCTAGCAGCGCTCCGCGGGTTCACCCGCATAAGTTTCGATCCCGTGGGAATATCTGGATTAGAAGTGTTCTATGTGTTAATCCTAGTTATAAACCATCTGTGTGCCAAATTTCATCCAAATCCGTTCAGTACCTAGTTTTTACGTGAAAGAGTAACAAACATCCATTCATCCTCACAAACTTTCGCGTTTATAATGTAATAATATTATAGGACTAACTGCGCCCCGCGGTTTCACCCGCATAAGTTTCGATCCCGTAGGTATATCGGGATAAAAAGTATCCTATATGTTAATCCTCGCCATAAACCATTTGTGTGCCTTTCATCCAAATCCGTTCAGTAATTTTTGCGTGAAATAGTAACAAACATCCGTGCATCCATCATGGATGACATTTAGAACACAAATGGTTTATTACCAGGAATAACATAATACGATACTTTTTATCCCGACGCTCCCACGGGATCGAAACTTATGCGGGTGAAACCGCGGGGCGCAGCTAGTTTATAATAATGTATAGATTTGTTGGCTGGTAGCAGTTGACTGCTATATGGCTGATGATGATAATAGATTTGTTATAAAATTCTCAAAGATCTAGTCGAGACCTAATCATAAGACCATATTTTTGTAACTATTTACTATAAAAAAAATCCCCGGGGAAACAACAACAAGAGAAAACTAACGGGAACAATTAATTACTGAATAGGAAAAAGGAAAGGTTCCCTTCATCAATTCCATTATCTCCGCACATAATGTATTACTAACCAACGACAATGAGCTTATCCTAAAAGCCTGTCTTTGGGAAACATTCCTCCCATAATCCTAACAATGATGTATGGGTAGTGCTTCAATAGATCCGGGATACAAAGTGGAAGTCCCTTTCATCCAATTTCGTTCCATTGTATCAGGGGCTAGAGGATAATCTTCTATGACAGTAACATGGACGGCACGTCTTGTCTACGTAAATCAGTAAATGTTCGTTGTGATGCAGTGTAACCCTTCTGTTTTAACAGTAGATTTACTGCTGTTTTTTCTATGGCAACAGTAGGAATATGGAGTGAAACAGAAAACATTTAATTAAACCAAACGAGACGCTCGGGTCACGGGGCCCGAGTGCGCTTGTCATTTTTAAAGAAATTTCTCGCTGGCTGATCACACGTGACCAGACACCTCACGTGACTAGAGGGTTGGGTCGTTCTTTGGCCAAAGAATTAGCATTGCCATTCAACGTGGCAATGCTACCAGTCTTCTAGCACGTTTCCGGATGACAGCAATGCCAACGAGTACTTCGACGCCTAAATATCCTTTTGTTTTAGTATTTATTTATATAGTTAGTTAGTCATGAAACCAATCTGTTTACTGCTTAAAATCTTCTTTTTAATTCTTTGCTTTCTCTCGAGAGTATCATAAATCACTGTGTCTATAAGTTTCTCAATTGACGGCACGGTTGGCGCCGTGCGCTGCGTGTCGCGGGTTCGATTCCCGCACGGAACAAATATTTGTATGACCTACAAGTAGTTGTTCCGGGTCTGGCTGTTTGTGTATGTGAGTTTAAATGTTTGTAAACGTACGATACAGGAGAAATTCCTAGTGCGGGGCAACGCAAAAAAAAGAAAGAAAAAAGAAAAAGAATTGCTAAACTTTTATAATTATGGTCACAGTTGAATTAGTGTAATTGGATCGTTATCTTCATTGTTATCTGCTTTGCTATACAAAGTGTAACAGAATAAACGCAAATCCTGAAAGTAGTTTGTCTATTCAGTAACTTTTAAAACAGATATTTTTTTCAAAAAATATTTATTTTGCCACACTGACCACAATGTTACTTCAAGGTAATAATACTCAATTTTAGACGCAAAAAGTAATGCTAGGATCAACACGATTTTCTTTATAATAATCCGAGTACGTAGGTTTAAAAAAAAAAAAATAAGTATTAGTGGTTGTATTATGCTCTTAACTCAATAATCTAATTGGGGTGTATGAGGTCTTGCGTTAATTAAAAATCCAAAACTTAGGGCGAATTTCACCAAAGGAACTGAACACGATCAGGGGGCTTGCCACCAGCTCTTATAGCAGGGTAGAAGTTGAACTGCGCCGCTTTTTTGGTCTATGACTTACTATGTACAAAAAAGCAGTGCAGTTCAACTTCTGCCCTGTTATAAGAGCTGGTAGTAAACCCCCTAATCGCGTTCAGTTCCATTGGTGAAATTCGCCCTAAGTTTTGGATTCACTATCTAACCGCTTTCGTGAAGTGTTAGTGTCAAAATTGTTGTGAAATATTGACACTGACAGCTCTTGAACGCAGATGTGATGATCGCGTTCCATTAAGAAAGAAAAGAAAGAAAGAAAATACATTTATTTAGCACAGACTAAAAGACACACCAGATACATACATCGGATAAAAACAAATAAAAATACTGAAAATTGCCATCAAGTCTTTTATTTAATTTATGGTAAAGCAGAAAAGTAATAAAGATAAAGATCAAATTAAAACTGTCACCATAATTATATATAACAGTTTAAGCAGTTGAGGAACGTGTAACATTTGACATTAAAATAAATTACGTAATTTATTTTAATAGACTTGTTTTGACTCTGATTAAAGAGAACCTCGTTGCTAATGATTTCGTCCAATGTCGGCTATGACGTTCAAAGCAATGTTAGCTTATCTATTTACCCATTTTATTTTGGACTTAGTAATTGGACTTTCCCGATTTCATGAAGGGACAAAGCGTCACATCGAGGACAAAGCGTCTTCTGGAATATTTTGTAAAAGTTAATAATGTAAGACGCAGGTAATCTTCTGCCTTACATATTTCACGGTAGACATACCTACTCGATAATACAGATCTGTGTACGGAGCGCTTTGCCACAATTTCCTTACAAATATTTATGCAAAGATGTCTCAAAGGACCTGGATGCTGCTATGCTCCACAATGCAGTCTTTGTTACTACAGATTTAGATAAAAACTCAAAATCCTACTGAGGATTTTAGAGTTTTATTCTATAACTAACTAGTTGACCCGACAAGAGTCCTATTGTTTTGAGTTCATACAAAAATCCCATTGAAAAAAGACTTTCAGTATTTCCCGAATTTGAAAATTTTCCGGGAAACTGTACCGTAAATGAAATTCGGAAAATAACAAACATTTTAAATATAAAGAGGAAGCTTAAATGGTTTGGTCATGTTGAGAGGATGAATGGAAGACTGTGTGACTAACAAAAGTTTTTACAAGGCAGATGGGTGTGAGTGGTAACGCCGCGGGATATGAACGTAAACGAAACGACAGGAGTATGCAAGGCTCGAAGTAGTTGGTGCTCTGCCATGCTATGCTGTAAAAATCTCACCGTGATAAGTAAGGTGAAGTAAACTGTCAATCCAAAGCATCAGGTGAAATGACTCACTTGACTTAAGTTTTCACGGATATCGAGCGGATTTTTACAGAATAGATCAACTGTAGTTTCTGCCTACCCCCACGAGAAGAAGCAAGTAGAATATTTAGTATTACCAGAATATTTTCTTTTAAACTTACAAGGCTAAAAAGAAGCTCATCTCTTGCCAAAGCAACATGATAGTCGGTTGAGTATCCCTGATTCATGTCATCATGATATCCATTTCAATCCTCCATTAGTTCCTTGTCCGAAATAAAGCATTTACATTATGATGTTTATGCTTTATTTCGGACAAGGAACTATGATTTGACCGTAATATGAGTATTAAACCGTGTTATCTGGAAGCGGTGGGCTCAAGTCTATGGACTTGAGCCCACCGCTTCCGGATAATACGGTTTACTTTCTCTAAAGCCAGTAGTTTCTATGGATTCAGCATTTCGACTTTGGACGGTGTGAGGTAGGTATGGTTTTAATTTCAGATTCGGTACGGTAAAGCAAAGCTTGCATTTTGCTTGGTAGTAATTCATCATCATCTGCCTAGCCTTTTCCCAACTATGTTGGAGTCGACTTCCAGTCTGGTTCCAGTTCCAGTTAGTCTATTTTACATGATTCTGTTTTTGTAGTAACACCTACCGACCCATTCTATAAAAAAAAAAATATTTGCACTATTTCAGAGAGATTTTTACAGAATAGAAGAACTAGTCCTTGGTATAGCAAAAAGTACGGTGTAAAATTTCTTATAAAAAATCCAACCCTATTCTGAGAATGATGCTCAAGCATTACATAGATTTAAAACTAGATTGGAAGTTTACAATCGAGATTAAAGTTTGAACATCCATTAAATGTTATGTACGTAAAATAGCACACATAAGTGAAAACTCTCAAGTTTGTCCTCGAACTGTAGAAAGTCGTCTAAATGCCCAATTGAATGTTCACAATGTGTAACGATTCTTATCGTCCTCGCTTAGGTACAATTACTAGCTGTAAGTAAAGGGAAAACCTTACATTTATATATCGTTACCGCTGAAATCCGCCGTTAACTGGTTCGAACCGGTGTAATCTGGAAAATTCATTGTTTGAGGAAGTTTAATTGTTTTAGTTGACTAGGGAATTAAAGAAGTTGCTTTTGTATCTTGATTGAGGTTTGCCAGGCACTAAATGAAGTGCTTATGCTTTTAAAAGATCATCATTTTTATTTATTATTGATAAACATTTCATTTACTTTAGGTAAATTCTAATATTATTTTGAAGTCCTTAAGTTGAAGTGCAAATATCTGCCCTTTTGTCATCTATATCTTTACAAATAAATAAAATTGAAGTGTCTGTTTAGTAAAGTCAAAATAACAGCTTTTTAATAAATCCATAAACAATTAAAAATAAATGTGTGTCTGTCTGTCTGTTTGTAACGGTTCTCCGAAACGGCTGGACTGATTTTGACGGGACTTTCACTGGCAGATAGCCCATATTGTAAGGAGTGAGAAACTTTACTTTATTACTTTTATTTTAGAATAAATTAAAATTAAAAAGCCTTTTTAAATAACACGTTTTATTTATATGCGCTAAAAAGAAAAAAATAAACGTTTACTTTAAAACTTTTACTGTTAACTTATAACGTCATTACACAATTTATATGATATAAAAGCTTGTCGCGAGATTTAAGTACGCGCATTAACTTTGTTTGAAAATTTTAATTGTTAAAATCAATCACATCAAGTTATTTAATTTACTTATTTATCTACACAAGTAAATCTCGCGACAAGCTTTTATATCATATAAATTGTGTAATGACGTTATAAATTGATAGTAAAAATTTATTTTTTTCTTTTTAGCGCTATTAAATAAAAGCTCGTTTTTTTAATAAGGTTTTTATTTTAATTTGTTTTTTACTTTTTACTTAGCGCTGAACATGTTTCTCAGTCTCATTATTATTTTTTTTGAACTCGCATTCGTATTCTCAGTTAGTCCTTCCATTTGATACCCATATTACTACTTCATAAACCAGGACAAAGTCCAGGAAGTAGAAGTCATAAGGGACTTAGGAGTACTCTTCGATAGAAAAGTAAGCTTTGTACCCCACATCGAAAGTATAATTAAGAGAGCATCCAAAATGGTAGGATTTATAATTCGTAACACTAAGGTTTTCGCAAAACTAGCACGAAAATAATGCTATACAACAGTCTCACGCGAAGTATTTTGGAGAATTGGAGCGTTGTATGGAGGCCTCAATTCGCCACCCATATCCTGAGGATCGAGCGTGTACAAAAGCGTATGTGGCATCTAGCATTTTGTGAAAGGAAACAGAAGTCATTACCCTCATACAATTCCCGTCTGCAACATTTCAAAGTGCAACCCTTATCAGCACGCAGAAATGTCGCAGATGTTTTATTTTTATTTAAACTGTTACAAAAAAAAAATTACTGTCCCGATTTACTTAACCTAATTAGATTTCGGGCGCTTTCTAGATATCCTAGGAAAAGCTTAACGCTTCTGTGCCCGCCATATCGAAGGTCTGTACTTGGTGCAAACTTCAATTCCTAGGTTATGAAAGATCCTCAATAGTAGTGACTTGTTGGATATACACCGCGCCAGTGTAAGTGCAGTTCATAAGATTTTTACATTTTGTTTTTTATTTTTATTTTGCACAGTAATTTTCTTTAATCGATACTCAAATCTCATTGCTATTGTTAGTTTAATTATAATTGTATCATTTTTGACAGAATAATTTTGTTTATTGAATTCGGTTGTTAATTTTTGTTTCTATTGTTTTTTTTATTAACGATTATGTCTTAATGATTTTTCTTGTATTTGTTATGAAATTGGATATTTTATATTTTTTACATTACCACAGTCAGTATTTTGAATGTTGTTGTTTTAATTTCTTTTTAAGTGGTCAGTGTAATTTATTTTATTTTAGTCTAATTTATAATCTAATTTTCATATCAATTACTATCTAATTTGTATCTTGTTTACTCGTTATGACCTAATATATTAATTTTATTTTCACATTTTATTCACTAGTATTTTTATGAATCTGTCGTAATTTAATAATTAATGGTTTTACCACTGTTTTTTGTGCTAGCGGTATTAACCTATAATTAATTGTTGCACCCGCAATTGTATCCTATTATAAATAATAAGCTGCTAATGTATGTACTGGTGTAAACAATTGTTGTGTAACCTTAGTAAAAATAAATAAAATATTGTAGGCAAGGATAAAACTTAGTGCGCCATATTGGATTTAGACTGACTTCACTTTATTTTTCGACTTATTCTCAGCAAGCCCTTTCATTTGATAGCCATATTGTAGGAATTCATTAAAAAACCCACCACCCTCCACCATCTTGGGTGTGCCGCCATGTTGGATTTAGAATGACGTCACACAGTTAACCATGCATTGTCATCCAAAATGAACGTGTATACAAAATTTCAGCTCAATCGGTTGAAGATATCTGCTTCAAAATTGAGTTGCAAGATTCCACCCGAACAAACATACATATCTACATTGCAAGTTATATAAAAGCTTGTAAAAATAGTTAGGGATCCGCGCAAAATAAAACCTATGAAATTCCGACATGCACGCGAATGAATTCGCGGGCACAGCTAGTCAAGTAATAAATCTCTTATCTAAAATAATATCTAATTTTTCCATCGAACTATCTGTTAACGTCAGTGGGCGTTAGATTAGACAGTGATTGAATGTTGTTTTTACTCCGTCTCTGTATTTTTATTGGCAACATCTAAGGTCATAGGTTCTTTTAGAGTTAACTTATGTTGTTTTCCAAGTAAAAGCTTCTTTATGTGATCTTGGCGCTCTTTCTGAACAGTGCACCTAGCTAACGTGTCATAAGACCCCATATAAGTGAAATAAAATATTTTCATTTTGAAATGAACGAAACTACTACGAAGTGCAAAGTGCGAATGATCGGATCGGAGCGACACATGGTCAAACCGAATATTATTGAAAAATGCGAAAAAAGTTCGGATCGGCTCAGTTGGGTCAGGACCATAGTTAATATTCGAAAGAGTGTAGGAGTGTAGGATCGGGACCGACCGAACCAAATAGTAACTTCGTAGCAGGAAACTGCCGAACATTCGGCCGATACCACTTCGGAGTAGATCCCCTGAACTGACACGCTCGGGTCGGTACCGGTGAATCGGTAATACTTGGCTCTAGTCGGTCGGATACGCTAAATCGTGTATACTCGGAGCTGAATTGCGTATACTCGGCTGCAGTCGTAAGTGTTCGGTCCTATCGTGTGGTCTAGCACACCGTATTTTTTATTATTATTGATGGTACCAGTGAGATGGTATATGCTCCATTTTAGACCACTTAAATCGTGAGGTTTAAGTGGTCGAAAATGGAGCACGCTTACCAAGAAGTGCCAGTAGAGTGTGAATCAAAGTGGAAAGGCTTACCTAATAAAACTTTTTGATAAAGTATTAAATCGTTCCTCAGGTAACTATTCGATCCCGCCCGGACGCAGTAGGTCAAACTTTTCTCAAACTAGAGCATTGGATCGAAAAAAAATCAGTAAGAACTTTTTTTGCCAGATCGTTAAAACTCATTTGATTGATAACCGCAATTAACAAAGGAAGAGAACAATTTTAGTAGGTACGTATAGGTACTAAGGATTATCGTTACGGGTCGTCAGAAGCTCGAAAGACTGACAACCAGTCTTACCAAGGGGTATCGTATTATCCTGTAACTATGTTGTGGAGTCAGATAGGCAATCGCTTCATGTAAAAAACTACTGGTATTCAGCTGCATCCGGTTAGACTGGAAGCCGACTTCAACATAGTTGAGAAAAGGCTAGGCAGATGATGAGGTACCAAAGATTATTTACTGATAGTAACAAACCCGCTGAAATCATAAACAAAATCATCATGTATCTACGAACAAATCAAATATTAGTTAACGAGGAAGACCATTCATCACTCCAAACGTCAATCAATTTTGTTTGCTTTACTACTCCGTCCAAAGTTCACCAAGAAGGTACTATTCCAAAGATAACTAACAGACAAAACGCTAGCCGAGCGCCCATACTTGAAATAATTAAGGAGACCCGACCACCGCCTTCGGGCCCGTGATTACCATCGAAATTGACTTTGAAACACAATTTGACGGAAACCACGACACTCACTAACGAACAACCTCTTTAGACTTTACCTTCAAGGCGCGCTAGGCAGTTGTTCGGGTCGGCATGATTTGACATAACTCGGCACAGCGGAGCGGCAAAATATTCATTCGATTTTGCCGCTCGGTTGTGCCGAATCATATTAACTCGTATAAGTGTGTCTTCTTCTTCGTGACGTTGCCAAGACTTTAGTCCGATCTTCGCCATTTCCACGGCGTTGTCGGTGGCAGTGCAGATGTCACCATGCTCCACCTCCTGTCCTCTGTGTCCCAAAACGAGTATGTAGCACCTAGCACCCCTAATAGGGGGGTACATCTTATGTTAAGTTCCAATCGAGTCTTTCACAAAAAGTACCTATTAGGGTTGTTATCACTCTTGTATTACCCGAAGGGGGAGGCAGCGGTGTACCATAATCTACTCCTAGGTTTATCCAGTTAAAAAGTTTAGCCACATTTTTACATGTTCACTTAATTTATAATGTTCTGGCAATCCTCACATAGTAACGCATTCTGAAACTTAGTTGCTGACTACGTGGAAACGAAATCGATCAATCTGCCTAGGTTTTTCCCAACTATGTTGGGGTCGGCTTCCAGTCTAGCTAGATGCAGCTGATTACTAGTATTATACATGTAGCGACTGCCTATCTGACCTCCACAACTCAGTTCCTGGGTAACTCGATTCCGCTTAATTCGTTACACCAAAATCAAGAAACAAATGAACTCCCTATCCCTATAACCATCAGACCGTAGTATAAATAGGATTGCATAAATAAACCTAATCGTTAGGAGGGATCCACCATACGAACGTTCGCCCGTTTTTCCCTTCCAAAGTTACAAGTTACGATACCGTATTTCCCACGAGAACCACGTCTATATTAAGAAATAAAGCCCACTTGTGGGACCCCACAGGATTGCTTTTCGTGATTTCCGGCGATTTCGGTGAAATAATGTAGGAATACGGTGACAGCGAACATGGGAAGTGAATATACGGCGTTTGTTATTTCGATGCTGAGAATCAAAGACTATAGGGAGGGAAATGTGGAGACGGGAACAGAGGAAAGTACAGATGGATTTATTAATTAGTATGGTAGTAATTTCTTATTGATCCTTTTCTAGGCAATAAATAAATAAAAAAAAACTGATAATGCCGTGAAAATGGCAAAGTTTCGGGAAACCAAGAAGAAGAAGAACAGAACGTACAAGCCGTCCAAACGTGGGGCAGTTTAGGCTAAATAAAAATAACAATTAAAATCATAATTTCAAGTTACCTACTACACTACTACCAGTGGCCGTCAAATACGTGATCAGCTGTAGTTACTAGAAATTATGAGTTAAGAAAATATTTTTTTTGTGTAGTATTTTATAGTCAATATGTATAACCATACACGATATCCATTACCTCTGTGAAGTTTCGCTAGCTAATTTTCATTTGACCTAAGTATTTGAAAGTGGGTGACTACCCAGATGAGTACTAATAGAGAAGTATGGAAGTAAAAAACATGACAAAGGCAAGACATTAAAAAAAAAGAATCAATCCACATTTTGTTTCTGTTTTGATTGTTGTTGTTTTTTTGTCATCTGCCAGTGTCGCGGGTGCTTCACGGATTGATTTGTATTGTCAATGTCATTTAATGTGTGTTGTCTTTGGTCCCTGGCCCTGACATCAAGCAATGGACAAAATGGTCAACATTTTATATTGTATTTTATGTCTTTTTTGTTATTGTATTTTTATTTGTAATATGCGTTTTGTTTGTGCGGAATAAACTATTTTTCTTTCTTCTTTCTTTCCTTCTTTAATTAAATTAAATTAATATTTTAAGTGCGGGAAGATCTAATCTACACACTTATTCTTTTAAGTTGTTGCCGTTTTGGTTTTCATGAAGCTAGAAGAATACAATCTGTGTCCCGTATTCACTCTAAAAGTAGCATGGCGACATAATAACATTCGTAATAGAGGACCGAGTTTAATATAGGTCAGACAAAAGATTCCAACAGATAATATAGGTCAGTCAAAAGCTTCAAGTTCTGTTTCTAAATTAAATTTTTCAAGTATTACGTTGAGGTGTGTTATCACCTTATCGTGCAATATCAGGAGAGGAGATAATAATGTTAGTTTTAATAACAAAATAAGTTAGTATATAGGCAGTTTTTTTTTTTCAATCCTTTGTGGGTAGATTCTAAACTATAGGTCCCAAAAAATCATTGCCCATAGTTCCCCATGGCCTATATTTTAAATAAAATTTAAATGGCATCAAAATTGAAAATAACTTCTAGCAGCTTTAGACCTCTGATTGTTATAAGTGTAATGCTATGTAAAAAAAACGTTGAAATATCTTCGACAATGATAATCCTTTTTTAAAGTCACGTTTACTTTTCTGTAAAATTAAGGTCATAGTTCCTTCCAGCCACTGACCAAACAAGTATGCTGAACTAAGTGCTGATTCAAAGTGCTCTCGAGCGTCCCAGGAACTAAAATTGATACATTGTTGCAAATAGCTGTCGTGTTGTTTTGTTACCTGTTTTATGATTTAGGTCTAAATCAAGAATAAGATTTTTTTTATGTATTTTGTGTAAACTACGAGATATTTAGAACATTGCTATCATGAGAGTATACGCATTTTGTAACATTCGCTATGAAAAATATTAGTTCCACAGACGTTCACGTTGCTATCAGCGCCAAAATGGCGAAAATCAAATGTCTCCACTTTTTCATCGATAGTATGAAGTCCAGCGTACTTGCAAAATCGTTTTTTATCAATGACTAGCCGATCTATTCTGTAAGTCTTAACGTGACAACAAGGTGAAGTGAGCTGTCAATGATGTCAATCATCAGGGGGAATGTCAGCTCACTTCTTCTAATTTTTAAAGTGAGATTTTTACAGAATAGACCGGCTATTGTTTGGAACATACAGACGCCAGCACATCAAGCTACTACAATCTGCCAAATTTCTTTAATATATTTTCAACGTTATTGTTAAAGCAATAAGGTTCAAGGTTGATTGGGAAAATTTGTCAATTTTGGGTAGCTTGACCAGCTGAAGTGCGTAAAAAACGGTCTCGAAAAAAAATACCCTTTATTCCCTGTATACTAGACATATGTTATTATTAAAACCAGTAGGTACCTACTGGATCTACGTCAGAAGTATATGAGAAACCGTCTCATGCACTTACGTATTTCATCTCCACGCTCTATCTTGACAAGGGTAAGAAGAGTTAATGTAATAACTTCATCCGTTAAGAAATATTGAGGTTGGAACCTTCGTACCTGATATACACAGTTAAGCTAGTAAGATATTAGAACAATAAATTACTTAAGTTTTTACGCAGGAATATTTTTCATTTGTACGAGTGGGTACTGTATAATGCTTGTAGATTTAGGATACAATCCTCCTGAGCCTATGTGAGTGTTTAGGGTCGGCGTAGGACTCTTTCTTTATCCATACATCTATATCAGCTTTCATCTTAGCTTATGTCATGGGCAGAATGCCGTTTTATGTTAAACTAAAAATAAATAAGTAAACTTCTATACCTAATGTCACCACTTTTCTCGCATGTTTCAGACAATCTTCACCACCATCATTTTAGCCAATAGACGTCCATTGCCGGATATGGGTCTCCCCCAAGCATAGCTACTTCGACCAGTTCCGTGCTTCTCGCATCCAACAAACTTCTGCGGCCTTCACAAGGTCGTCGGTCTACCATGTGGGAGGCCTTCCAACGCTACGTCTTCCGGTACGTGGTCGCCACTCCAGAACCTTTCGGCCCCATCGGCCATCTGTTCTGCAAGAAATGTGCCCTGCCCACTGTCACTTCAGTTTGGCAATTCTTCGGTATATGCCAGTTGTCTCCCACACAATGCGTCAATCTTTTCTTAGGTCTTCTCCTACTTTTACTGAGATATCTACAACCTTCACTCTCAAACATAATCAGCCTATTATGTTCCCACTGCTGGGACAGGCCTCCTCTCTGTGAGAGGGAGTGGGCCATAAACCACCACGCGGGCCCAGTGCGGGTTGGTGGATGTCACATGTCTTCGAATTGTCAGAATTCACTCTCAAAATGTCAAACGAAATGCCTCTCATTTACGAGTATAAGAATGCCAAGAGATAATATAAAGCAAACAAAGGCACTGATGAATTCAAAAAACGAATAAGAATCGTTTTATTTTAAAATAAACAAACGAAACTTGAAATTCAGAGCCAACAACAAAGCCACAAACCCTGGAACACCGCAAAGCATTCGGAAAATTCTAATTAAAATTAGTCAACTCTGTTTAGAGCGCGGACGCAAAGCGAATCAAAAATAAAATGTACCGCCCGCTCTAAATCCCGGAGTCATAACCACAGAATTTGGAGCGAAATGCAATTTAATTAACTTTTGTTCATTATTGTTTAGTCTATCGAGTGCTTTACAAGTGGTAAGGCCTAAAAAGGGATTATGAAGTGGAAACTCCTTTAGGCGCGTTAAGCGAGTTTTTGTAAGGGAAAATCTTATGGATTCGCGTCATTGACATGCTAATGTTAACAATATTTCTGTAGCTATGAGTTTTATTAAGAGTAGGGAAAGACTAAAGAAACGATGGATGCATTGTGTGAACGATGATATGGTTAGAAACGGAGTAACTGGTGAGATGACGACTAGTACTTACAAAAGTATGGAGGAAAAAGACACGTTGCGCCGACCCCAAATAAATTGGGATACAGAATGATGATGCTAACACACAGTCACTAGGTGTCATAGTTACAGTTATGGGTACAGACGCCAGCACATTAAGCTACTACAATCTGTAAAATTTCTTTAATAGGTTTTCAACTTTATCGCTAGATCATTAAGGTTCAAGGTTGATTGGGAAAATTTGACAGTTTCGGGTAGCTTGACCTGCTGACGTCTGTACGTATTGATTGCAATATCTAAAATTTCTGCAGGAGAACCCCAAATGACAGTAAAAATTAAACTCAAAATAAAAATTTCACACCACGAACGACGAAAAAAAAATAATGAATTCAAAAATATATTCTTATATATATTCGTCATTAGAATGAAAAAACGACCCAACAAATGGTGCTTGAATTATTTCATAAGAGCCACTGAATTTATATTCAAAATTCGTTCATTCCATTTCGGTATATTCATAATTTCATGAATTTTTAAAACCCACTCGTTTGTAGAGCTTGCCGCAAAGTGTGTAATGAATGAATAAAATATATCTATTATTAATTTATAATTTTTGGGATGGCTTAGCTGCGGTATTTCTGGATTTATTATGAGTGGTATCAGAGGTTATTATATAAATTAATGTACGTAAGGATTATAAAAATCTCTTGATTTAGTACGAGTAGGTCGAAGATAAATGGCATCGTGGAAATTTATGAGTTCCTAGTACAAAGCCGAATAATAAATACTCGAAACTAGTTTCGAGTATTTATTATTTCAAAGCCGAATAATAAATACTCGAAACTAGTTTCGAGTATTTATTATTCGGCTTATTACTTGCCCTTATTTAATATTAAGGGCAATGGTTTTTGCTCAGTTATAATTTAGGTACAGACGCCAGCACATCAAGCTACCCGAAACTGTCAAATTTTCCCAATCAACCTTAAACCTAATGATTTAGCAATAAAGTTGAAAATATATTAAGTAAATTTGACAGATTATAGTAACTTGATGTGCTGGCGTCTGTACCTAGTGTATTTGTAAAGCAAGCTTGGTCAAAGTGCACTGAAATAATACTTAAATCACGATTCACCTTCTAAAAGTCACCTTTTCAAATAAAACGCTTCTAAAAGAGCACCGCATCAGCCCATTCCCGTCTAAATCAATATTTCAAATAGTTAAATAACCTTCCATAATTTATTTTCCACCAAAGAGATCTTGTAAGTATATAAAGGCCGAGACTCAAAGCGCAGCGAGTAAAAGGATATCCAATTAGCTGTAGGACGGTCGCAGGAATAGGTATAAAAAATCGTACTAGCCGCGTTAAGCATAAAGGTAAAATTTCAAAGGCGACAGCAGACCACAGCGACCTACAGTAGTGGGGGTCTACTACGAAGTGCAAAATGCGAATGATCGGATCGGACCGACACATGGCCGAACCGAATATTATTGAAAAATGCGAAAAAAGTTCGGATCGGCTCAGTTGGGTCGGGACTATAGTCAATATTCGAAAGAGTGTAGGAGTGTAGGATCGGGACCGAACCAAATAGTAACTTCGTGGCAGGAAACGGCCGAACATTCGGCCGAAACCACTTCGGAGTAGGCCCCCTGTTTACATAGAAACCTGTTTCAGCGTAAGCATTTTCGTATCATCGTCATTATTATTTAAGCCGAAAATCGTCCACTGTTGGACATAGGCTTCCCCCAAGCACCGTTCTGTGCTTCTTGCATCCAGCGGATTCCTGCGGCCTTCACCAAGTCATCGTTCCACCTTGTGGCCTTCCAACGCGCGTATTTATATAAATCTTTGAAAGCGTTTACGTAGATGGCGACATTGCCGCCATTTGCTGCTGAAGCCGAACAGCGCCTGCAGACTAGACTATCTAGTGCTGCCATCCGCTGTCACTAACAGAGCGAGAAGACGTATTTTTTGTTTGAAATATGAGTTTCGCAAAACTGTAGAAAAGAAGAGCCGCTGCCGTCGTAAATGTAACGTCGCGTAACGCGTCCAGCGACCGCAGTGGCAATGTCGTTTACGGCCTCTGTCGTCTGCGGTCTGCCGCCGTCGCCATCGAAAGTATATTTTAAGCGTACGGACAGAAGTTGCTCGGGAAAACGTGCCAGAATATCGCGCGCGCTTTTCCTCTGATCATGGCAACGTTGCTGACACGCTTTTTATCTACTCTGATATGGTACTCACTGAATATTTAGGTACAGAACGAACGGAGGAATTAACCGTGCTAAATTTAACGCCGTTTTTCCGCTTTGGTTTGTCCTACCAGAACGTTGAACGCGGAAAAAACTAAACGTTTGCCTGAATTTCAGCACGTTTTTTCTTTATATTTTGGCTCTAATGGCCGAACCATTAGAGCCCAAAATTTAAAACGTGATTATGTAAATTGTGTATATAATTTGACTCAGAGTTAGTAAATGTTAACTTCGGAATAAAAGGGTAATTTATGTACAGTTAGTTGAAGTTTTGTTCTGAAAGTAGAGGTTAGTTGTGTTACGCCTGGTTGCTTCCCTTCGCTTCAGAAGAACTGGGGGTCTGTTTTAGTAAGGTAACGTTGATTTTGTGTGTTTATTTTAATGATAATTAATCTATTTGCTCACTAAATTAAGCGATAAGGCTGCCCTTTGTATGTTTTGAAGTGCTAAATGTATTTTTTGCTATATATTTTTGTTGTACAATAAAGTATACTATATTATTATAATATAAATAAATTATTTATGGCCAACCACTGTTACAATTTTAAATAATGTATATATACAATTAATAACTAAGAAGACAAAAAATAAAATAGTAACAAAAGCAATATTAATTAAACAGACCGGCACCCTAATTGCGTAACACACTATCAATCACAATCTGAATCATTTTGAAGGAAATTGCTAATCCATCACTTCATATGTTCGAAAAAAAAATCTGTTGAACAACGTAAATAACGCAATGAATGTTGTTGAACTGTCATAATGAAAGCGATTGGTACTGATAGTGTGTTACGCAATTACCCCGCAGTCGCCTTACTAAATATTTTTAAACGTCACCGCCTCCGTCTGAATGATTATTTTCTCACATCAAACACGCTGCAAATTGAGCTTGAATACGCTTCATTACATTCGTAACGAGACGTCCACACTGTCATAACTCAGTTTCAAAGAGCTTACACAGTTATTTCTCACTTCGCAGACTTAGGGTCAAGAATGCCATTAACCCTGCGTTTGCCACGTAATTTTAAAGGGTACATTTTTCCCCACGTCCCTGTGTGGCCGCTTGAGTTTTATTTTTAATATTAAAAGCCCTGAGATAATTGAAATCCTCGCCGATTCAGCCTTGCCTCTAGAGAGGATAATGAAGTCGTAACTTTGGCTCACTTACAAAAGGGCTTATACTATCTTGCTAATTATAATTTACTTTTCGAATTTTTGTTTTTAATATGAAATGACAAACGAGGGGTCGCTATTATTTGGTATTTATTTTGGGTTACTATTACTCTTATAAACTTCATCCTAAACTTTTTTATATTAAAAAGCGGTCCAGGGCTACTCGGCCTCCACACGAAAGGTTTCGTAACACAAGCCAAAAACCGCCGAAATAAACACGTTCTCTGCATAAAGTTAAAAATGAAAGGATGTATTTCAATTTTAAGTTTATTTTATTTTTATTATTTGTTGTTATAGCGGCAATATAATAAATACACACTCTGTGAAAAAAACTGTCTACCTATTACGGTTCATGATCTACAGCCCGCTGACAGACAGAGGGACGGACAGCGGAGGCTTAGGTCCCGTTGGCACCCTTTGCACCCTAAAAACCATTACCCTCCTAAAAGTAAAGCTTGTTACCCGACTGCCCCAGACAGTTGGATAACACGCTTTAAATTTAAATCGTAAGACTATGTGAGCCCGAATGATCATCCACTATTTAAATGTCAGTAAATTTTGATGGACTCATACAAGCGTATTTTGGGCAATAAAACCACTGAACCAAAACATTTCGATAAATTCACGAGTAAAACTAAATTATGCTATTAGTGTAGCATAGCAGTGTTCATAATCGCAAATAATTTACATTCCATCGCCACTTAAACAGTTATCTACTTTAGTGGAATGGATTCGAAGTTGATTTTTGAGTGACCATATGTAACAAAAAGGTCGTAATAAGTTTTTTGTTGCAATGGAATTTGAACTTTGTTAAGACATTCCGTTGTTTGTATGACATTCAGTTTGTTAGAACTTATATTGAGTTCAAATCACTATTTATTCGCGGCATGCAATTATGCTGAATGTATTTTCCAAAGTGAAATTTTCACTAGAATTAAAACAGGTCTTTAGGGATTTTAATCGTAATTTTTTATTACGCATGTTATCAATAGTAAATTATATCACATTTTATTCAATAAGCTATATTAAATTAAATATGATTTTAATATTAAAAGTATTATATTGACTATTGTAGTACCGACTGAATTCGTAGATGGCACGACTAACCAATCACAGCGCGCTGCTTGGAATGGAGGTTTAGTGGTGGGAAAATGCCATCTTTGGTTGTCATGCCGATCCTGCGAGCAGACGTCGAGATTAGAGTACTAAAGCTCGAGTAGTGTTTTTAAAAATATACCTAGTGTTGCTAGTGAGAAGTATATTTGTTTGTTTTTTTAGAAAGATTAAGTATGAACAGTGTCTACTATTTCAAAAGTCATAAAACTGAATAACAGTTACTTTTTATATTAAAATTTTTACTAGATTCTCTGTTAGACTACAGAGTCTTCACACACATATTCTAATTAATATAAAAACAAATTCATTTAGAATAAATCATATCATAATTAATGTCACGTATATTTGCAATATAACTTCGTAAAGTCAATATCTCTTAAAAAGTTTATCTGTCCCTTTAACTTAATTGTAAAGGTATACATCCCTATTATTGGGAAGACGAAACAATATTTTAGACAACGCTCACATTATGATGTGATTTATTAAATTCACGAGCGATTCGTGTGTTCCCGCGTTGGTGCCGTGCAACCGCGCGGCCTCGTTTCGACCCCGGTTCTTTCGTCCCGTCATACGTAGGGTGGATTCATACTAGTGCTTAGTCGAAGCGTCAATCTAAAAGATAAAAGCAAATTCACCTTTATCTCTACAACGTAATGCACATATTTCTATCGAGAAAAAATAGACTCGCGAATTCGAGCGCAGTCCACGGAATACGCACGTCTGCGAGCGACCAGCGCTGATTGGCATTAGGGTAATTACATACATACCGAAGAGACACGCACATTACATTCCGAAGGATACGTCACAGCAAAATATCGCGGGCTGCTTGGGGGTTTACCTCGATACCTGGCATGTGCGTGCGTGTCTATTCGCATGCATTTGTTTTAAATTACTTGGAGGTGACATCGAGTTAGCGAGCTAAACTGCGATCACGAGGTATCGCAGTGAGGTATCTTCGGCGTGTAACAACCCCTACGTTGTAGAGTTAAGGGTGAATTTACTATGTTATCTTTTAGATTGATGCTTCGCTGCGCTTCGACTCAGCAGTATGAATCGACCCTTACTCGGTACTGCGTAGCGGTAAAAGTAAAACAGCAACAGAGGGTTCGAACAACCGAATGTAAATTATTACCAAAACGTTTTCGAATACGTGGGACGTAATATGACAACAACATTGCTTTTATTCTTCTTAAAAAATCTGACGTATTCAATACGCCAGATTTTATTATATTTTTTTTTTTTGACTTATTCAATAAGTCTTGTATGGAGGTTGAATTTTAATGGGGTATAGAGGTTGTATTTCGGTTTAGTAACTTGCACACGATGATACGACACTTGGGAAGAATACGAAAATTGGTGTAAGGTTTTTATAGTAGATACAAATCCCATAATGTCATAAGACTTGTTTGTGTCTTGACAAATAATAATAATACCAGCCTATTATTGTCCCACTGCAGGGTAAAAGCCTCTTTTCATACAAAGAAGGTAGGAGCAGTGATCACCAGGCTTACTCAATTACTCAAGGCGGATTGGTGATTATAGCTGGTCTACAAATAAGTGCTTTAAAAAAAAGTTGAGGCATGTAAAATTATTCTAAGAAACTATTATTGTTTTGTCAAAATTGTTGCGAATATGTTATTCACTCCATTCCAATCATCATCTACTTCTTCTTTTTTTATCGTTACGCGTTCCAATCATGCGACGCCATTTATTTCGGTTTTGTGCGTCATCATCCGTAAGTCCCATCTCTCTATTCCATGAAACGTCAAAAAATTACTAAATCCAGTGTGTTTTCGAACCCATACATAAATTAAAACCGAAGCAATCTAAATTACTAGCTAATAGATACAAAGGATCAAAACCGTTTTAGTTGCCGCCACACAGTAAGATGGCAAAGTGAATCTCATCGGACACTGCCGGTCGGTAAACTAATCCAATGTTCTTGATAGAGTGGCATGATACCCACACGATGGAAACGGTCGTGTTAGGTAAATGGCACATAGGACTTGAACCTGTTATCCTGGTCTGGCCGTAGTAATAGTAGGGGACAAAGGATCAAGATTGTTGGCGGAGTTTGACGGGAAGGTTTAGGGGTGAAATTGATTTTGGATGTCTTAGTGTAGAGGTGCAAGGCGGTATGGAAACATTACTCTTCACTCGGATTTACCTATTATCATGATTGCATACATGCACACACACCTGAAATGAAAAACTTTTTACAGGTGATTATTTATCAGTGCGCGGCTTGTAAAGTTCTTAAAAAATATTTTATTAAATTAGATCGTTGATTTTGTAGGGGTAACTATCAGTCTGAATCATTTTATTTTACTCGAAAGCAGCTTGCCCTCCAGCCTTGTAAGAGGTGAATAGCCATATATTTCTTGTTACAGACCTATTCTTTCTCCTCTCTCTAAAATATTAGTATTTATTTCTTTGTTCATAGAAACAAAAATCCCCCGAAAATGGTACCTTTAAACTTACAATCTTATTGATATAAAATAGGGTATTCGGTACACTAAACGTCAAATACACTGGTGCGTAATAACGTAGAAAGTAAACTAAGCCTACGATGGACAAAACTCCGATTTTTAACCAGTATACGCTGACTTCTGATTGTACGAAAAAGCCATACAATGCTAGGTCAGCTAAAACTGGAAATGTATAGCTTAATTTAAGCTTAGTGAATGTTATAAACAATATATTGCATATTGATAGACATTCATAGGTATTTATTACGTACAAACTCTCTCTAAGGTTGATAAATGATTTTACCTCGTAAGTATTACACAGTCATTGACTCCCACTTCGAAGAAATTCATCCATCAGCAAATAAATTATTTTCTCAAATAAAATAAGGCTTATAAAAATATTATATATGCTTGTTATGAACTAAGCGTGATGTTTTCGCTGTTATAAAGCTTGAGAGTAATCTGGTAGAGACTTAATTTATTCAGCTCACTACTCTGCAAGTTTGTTTTTCTAAAGGGCTTTGAAGATCCGTGGCACCTGTCCGGCATTTTTTTTTTCAAAATGGCGCCCACGAATGACAGCTGCCTACATAATTCGATAGCTGACATTAATTCAAACAGAAAACATAATATAATCATGCCCTGTAAAGCGTCACGTTTCCGAGATATTAACGTTCGAAGTTGATTACGTGACATCCATATTTGTTTAACTTGCTTACATCTTGTTGCATAGATGTTTGAAATAATCACTATGAATGTTTGAAAAACAGTAAAATGGCTGACAGGTAGATTCATATAAAAATGTAATTATTCCCTGCTGTATTACGAGTATAATTTCTACACAATCCTTGTGATCCCAACAGAACTTTAAAGGAAAATCGGAATAAGATCACTTTTTTGTCCGTTTATCAGAGCGATTATTCTAGAAATCAATGCAACGTAGGAATTTGAATTTTGACTTAATGTTAGGTTTCACAAACCAGCATGTATTAAGCCGAATCTATCTACTTTAATATAAATTGCATATTTCTGTCAAAACGCCACCTCAAAATCAATTTACCTTTTTCCAAATGTTGAGGTCGGCTTCCAGTCTAAGTGGATGCAGCTGATTACCAGTATTTTACATGGGGCGACTTCCTATCTGACCCCCACAACCCAGTGACTGGGTAAAACGATACCCCTTAGATACTAGTTACCCGGAACGGCTATCAAAGATCTACGAACCACAGTCGGGACCAACAGCTTCACGTGCATTCCGAGGCACGGAGAGGTCTTAATATGTAATAAATGATTCACCATCCAGGAACCGACCGCGGAAAGCGTAGCTTAACTTTCGATCGACACATGCGGCTTATCATTTAGTCATGAGTCCCTCCGTCAAAATGCCTCCTAAATTATGAAAATCATAAATTTTAAAAGTAATAAAACATGTCGAAGTAAAAATTTAAGTTAAAAGTGAATGAGATGGCCCGTCCCCAACAGTTACTGTTACCAAATCCGATAAGTAGGTTATCTTGCTCAGCTGTCGAATATAATTTTGTTTTACAATCATCTGTATCAATTTCAATAAAGTTATTAATGAAGATAGATTACTTTTTTCGTATTTAATTAAATTTAAAGTAGGTACAGACGCCAGCACATCTAGCTACTACAATCTGTCAAATTTCTTTAATACATTTTCAACTTTATCGCAAAATCATTGAGGTTCAAGGTTGATTGGGAAAATTTGACAGTTTCGGGTAGCTTGATATGCTGGCATCTGTACTAAAGGAAAGCTTTCTTAAGATATACCTAGATACTTTTTACTTTCATCAGAAAAGTCGACTTTTTCCCAGAACTGTCTTTAGTTCTTAGGTCAGAACTCGTTAATTTTTTCAGTCGTTTAGAAAATTCACTTCGGGTCGGAAAACGGCAAAAAACTACATCCAGTTTAGTAAACCTAAGAGTTTTAGTAATCAACAGTTTTATAGTAACTGAAACGTAACCTTATTTTTTCTCCAAAACATGATTTCACACCAGCGTAGAAATTATTCTTCGGTTACCAAAAACAAAAAAAAAAATCACCGATCGTTTCATAGAAAAGTATTTCACCTACGCGTTCAAGATATATGGAACAGCTACTCTTTTTTTCTTATAACCGAGGAAAATTTTCAACCCTGGGCGTTCAGCATCATGTGCTGAATTCATGGTTACAGTTTGTGCGCCAATGTCCCTGGCACCCTGTATAATAATAATAACCATCATCATCGTTCACAGCCCTGTTCCATCTACTGCTGATTATAGGCCTTCTCCCTGTAGTGCCATGCTTCCCTGGTGTGTGCGAGTCTCATCCAAGTCTTAACCGTGCTACCCTTTCACAACAATATTCAATCAATCAATCAACTCAGCCTCTCCCAGGCCACGCCACAACACCCTGTCCTCCGCCTTCCGCATCCAGTCCGTCCTAGCAACCTTCTTTAGGTCGTCCGTCCATCTAGCTGTGGGGCGTCCCACACTACGCTTGCCAATACGCGGTCTCCACTCCAGGACTCGTCTGCTCCACCGGCCATCGGTCCTTCGGCAAACATGGCCAGCCCACTGCCACTTCAGTTTGCTTACTCTGCGTGCTATGTCGGTAACTCCGGTTCTTTTCCGGATAATTTCATTCGTGATTTTATCCTTCAAAGAGACTCCGAGCATAGCACAACAATAATAATACTCTTGAATTTTCCTTTCACCAAAACTAATAAAAGTTTTGCCAAATCCATTACCTACAGCCCCTGAAGCAATGGTCAGCAAACAACACACAACTCATTACTAACTAAGTTACTAATATCCGTAAATCCTCATTTAGAAATTATGACGTGAAAGCTAAGAATTCGTAAGTCCGGGGATTTTCCGCTGAGGATAATGTATAGTGGAGTGTTGGCGCTGTTCTCCAATTATTGATCAAGCTTACTTCGCACATTCACTAACTAGGGCCCCGCAAAGAAAGTATCTAACGGATATGTACTTATAACTATTATTTTGTGAGTTTGTTAAGCCCTAAGTACATATAACACCAGTAAAGTTAAGCGGTAAGCTCTCTAGAGTTGAGCTAGATAGTATGCTTCCGTTTGTCTGGAATGGCCAGTGTTAAGTCGGATGCAGAATTCTTGATCTCGCTAGAATCACTAAGTGACTGTCTAGAAAGATAAAAAATTTACGTCCTAATAAAATAGGATTTAGTATGAGAAGGTTAGGAACCTTAAAATGGTGGCTGGCGCAGACTGGATGCAAAAGTCGGAGGACAGGATGATGTAGCGCAGCCTGAGAGACGCCTATATCCAGCAGTGGACTGAGATAGGATGAGTTGATTGATAGTATGATTGGACGTCTATGTTCAATATACAGCGGCATCTACAACGCCACATGCGAAATACGCATCAAACTGACGTCACGCAAAATCCTGCATCGCGCAAGCAGATTTTACCACGCGACTAGCGTATACATATACAACATCCCGACAAGAATCATCGGGCAGTAGCCCACCAGACACAATACCCGTCTTGTCGGAGGTTCTTCCCTTTTCTATGGAGGATGAGTGTACTTTACACCCTGTTCCTCATCGTCTATAAATACAAAAAATATTGTATTCGTATTTCTACCGACAAGATGAAGTTTCTATAATCCCCACCTACTAAGAAACTGCAAATATGAAAGTACCGTCCACTATCAAAGTCCAATGTAGAACTATCTTAACATCACTAGAGGAAGCCTTTTGATGGATTATGTCAGAAAACTTCCCGCTTCGCCTCCCACTGGAATTAGTTTTACCCAACTTTTATATTTTCTATGTAAGTGACCATAGTACTTCCGTGTATTAAATTGTCTATGTGTATGTTGCAGTAGGGTTGAGGTTTGCATATGTGTGTAACAACTCATTCAATTGTGGTACTTTAGATGGCGAAAATGAAGTTCTTCTTTCTTACCAAGGGAGGGGTGTGGGGGGGGGGGTTACCAAGGGGTACTGCGTTAAGCGATTACTGGGTTGTATAGGTCAATTAGGCAGCCGCTCCTTGGTAAATTCAGGTATACAGCTGCATCCAGGTAGACTGGAAGCCGACCCCAATATATTTGGGGAAAGGCTACAAAGGAAGATGATGATCATGACAACTCTTTATTCTTTTTTTTCATGTGTTTTTTCATTTATAGTGTACTAGCTGCGCCCCGCGGTTTCACCCACATAAGTTTCGATCCCGTGGGAATATCGGGATAAAAAGTATCCTATGTGTTAATCCTGGTTATGTGCCAAATTTCATTCAAATCCGTTCAGTGGTTTTGGCGTGAAAGAGTAACAAACATCCATCTATCCATCCATACAAACTTTCGCATTTATAATATTAGTAGGATTTGGTCGTTTTGTATTTTTTTCCATTTAAAGTACTTTGAGGGACACAAAACGTTCATTCAATTAAGGAATGTTTAGATACTAGAGTGTTAGTTGCAAATGTGACTTTGCTGTTTTATTATTTCATACAACCATAACCACTACCTACATTTGCCTACCATTTTGCCTGCCATTGCCTACCCTGTGATTGCGTGTGTGTGTACTTAAATTCCTGTGTAATAATATTCTGATGTCAATACATCAGAATCTTATTACACACAAATCTAAGTACATACTTATAACAACTTACAACACGCCAATCAAGAAGCTTGCTCTACAAACAAATCTAGTGCGCAACCATTTCTCCTACGTAACGACAATCTTTTTTTTTTTCCAGGGTGGGAAATCATCATATGACTTGTCTCGCTCTGGGCGGAGCAGGAGGGCGTGTCAGACTTTTACTGACTAAAACCCACCCGTGTTCCTTCAGTTGCCTATGCCAGGGACCACGGGATCTCTTTCGAACAACCCGCGGCCCTGGCGGACGTAACGACACCCCACAAACTTATTTAGAAACAAAACTGTAATTATACAGTTTTACGGAAGAAAATCTCCATAAAAAATACGAAATCACAACCTATATCACTTTATAGGGCAAACTATAAAAGAGTACCGAGTCGGGCTTCAGTCACTAGAATTTAACGTAAACATTTACGTAAACGCAGGAGTTTAATGTTGAACTCGAAAAAAGTCCGACGGACTCCTTTGTGAAGTTTTCGAGTCCAAATGACTATTTCCTTTTAAGTACCAAGTTTGCGAGACTGGAAAATGGTGACTTAAGTACAAATAAACCCCGAGAAGTGGACTGCAGAAGTTGTGTGTCGGAAGTTATTTAGGGGAAGAAGGACATTTCAAACGTCGTCGTACATAATACGACTGAAAAGTGCTACTAAATAAGCGAATCGTCCAGATAACGTGCATTCTTAAAGTAGACTTTTTCTGTATTCGTTAATTTAAACCAGCCAAGTGATGACGTCATAATTTGACCTGAGGGCATAGACAAAATGACATTCTATCGTATTCAGTCTTTCTTCTTCTATATAAATAAAAATGAGATGTTCTTCGTTGGTAAGCTACTCGTATCACTTGAGAACCGCTGGATCGATTTGGCAATTTTTTGTTTCAAAATTTTCACAATAGTCCGAATTAGGCTTTGGGAAGGAAAGGCAAGAAAAATTGGAATAGTTGCTTGGAAAAAAATGGAAAATTCGGGAAAAACTGAAAGTTATTTTTCCAACGGGATATTTCATTCGTCAGCTAGTTAGCGATAAAGATGATGAAATAGTCAAAAATGTATGGGACTGACATGAGCTACTGACAAGTGTTGAAAGTCGTTCAAGGAATACAAAACGCTTTGGAAGCACTTGTCTAGGCCCTCTGCTGATATCTATATGTCCAAACCTGCTGAATCTGACGACTGAATTCCCGTCAGGAGCCACACTTGGCAACCTGGTGCTAGATTGTGTCAATCAATACCAAAATAATCGAACAACCTTTCAAACATCAATCTCCTCGCGAATTCCAACACCATAGAAACAATGCTAACTAGAAAAGCCTTTATGACGCACAAAACGTACCTAACACGTGTGTTTGGTTCCGTGTGTACGAACACCTTCCATTGTCACGACAATCCAGTCCAGTCCTTTGTGCAACAAACTCGACGATGAACAGAAAATACTAAAACCTTTGCCGTAAAACGAGAATGATTCACATTTTTTGTGATCGGAAATTGCGTTTGACGGGGCTTCTAGTAGAGGTTTGGTGATCTTGGCTCTGTGTTGTTATTTAATTATTTTTCAAGAGTCTTGGGTTTGAGGAGAGGGTGCGATTGGGTGAAGTGCAATTGACTTAGTCAGTTGAAGATGAGGTATTTTGCGATTGAAATGATGTAGGTACGATATCAAATGGCATATAGCAGCAAAGCACAATCAGCCTATAATGTTCCCAATGCTGCGACACAGGCCTCCACTGTGTCAGAATCCACCACGAGGGTACAGTGCGGGTTGGTGGATGTCACATCATCTTTTCGACCTTTTGGTCCTAGGACTTGCTGGTTTCCTCACGGTGTTTTCCGTTGTTAGAGCAGTCGTGATGCAGTTAAATACACAACGTATTCTGACTTGGCCCGAATATTAATATTCTAAAAGAAAGGCAAGTTCTTGATCGAACCTCCATAATTCCCACTTTGCGCTCCTAAAAATATTATTATAATTGTAGCGGTAATTACAACGCCACATGCGAACACTCGTCATACTGACGTCACGCAAAATCCTGCATCGCGCAACCAGAGTTTACCGCGCAACTAGCATATATACAACAGCCTGACATGATTCATCGGGCAGGTGCCCGCCAGACACAACACCGGTGTGGTTGGAGCATTCTCCCTTTTTTATGGAGTATGAGTGAACTTTACACCCTCATACCTCTATATAATGATTGTGCCTCTTTTTAGTAACCTCAAATGATTTCTATTTTGGGGTCCAAAAAAAACTGGGACTGGGACTCAAACTCAAAGCATTTACTGCGAATAAACCAATTACAGGCACTTTTAAGTTGTCCCGGGTCGGTCAGTCAGAAAGGACTTAAACATAACAGTCGAAATGTCCTCTGCCCAATCTTTTGGGGAAGCAAGGCGTGATATTATGTTATATTGAGATCTTTCAAATATTTATTGTAGTTATTTACAAAGCAATATGCGCTATCATCGTTCCTATACTCCCAAGAATTCTTCATATAAGGTTCTGGGAAGTAATCTCATTCAATCTAATATTATTCCACTCCCAACGTCTGAGTTCATATGCGATATTGCATTTCGTCTACTTGTGAATTTTGTACAACTAAATGCTACATCTACCAACCCGCACTGGGCCCGCGTGGTGGATTACAGCCCACTCCCTCTCACCGAGAGGAGGCCTGTGTCCCAGCAGTGGGATCATTATAGGCTGATTATGTATGTTATGTATATAATTATGCGGTATTGCAGAGATTGTGCAATGACGAGACACAAAATTGTTTTAGAGATATTTTATATCCGTTTTACATAAACACTAGCGTCTGCCCGCGTGAAATTTCGACCCCGACCCATTGCATCCCATCCCTTCGTCTGTCCTCGCTATTAGAGTGTCCGTGGAGTTTCTAGCCTGTTCTTCTCTATATGTACCTACTACGCTTTGGAATGGGCCACTAGCTTCATCTTTCTGACTGACCGACCCCATGACAATTCAAAAGTGAATTTGTTACTTCGTTTTCGCTTAGAGTTCTTTTAGATTTTTTTTTCTTTTTGCTCGGCTCCTAAGATTCGTATCGTGATGTTAAATATAACCTTCCTCAAGAAGTGGCTATCAAATGCAAAAAGAATTTCTCAACTCCGACAGGGAGTTCCAGAGATTAGCGCGTCCAAGCAAAAAACAAACACTTTACTTTATTATTCTCTATCTTTTTCGCTTTATTATATTATGTTATTAGTATAGATTTAAAAATGGATTGCCTCCTTTTTATCTTCCGTAAAATTAATCTTTGTTCTTTAGTACATCATCATTATCTAGCCACCCAACTTTGTTGGGGTCGGCTTCCAGTCTAACCGGATGCAGCTGGGTACCAGTATTTTACATGGAGCGACTGCCTATCGGATCTCCACAACCCAGTAACTGGGTAATACGAAACCCTTTGGCAAGACTGGTTGTCAGACTTTCGGGCTTCTGACGACCCGTAACGACTGTCAAAGATCCGTAAAAATAAGTTATTTCTGCAAGCTAGCAAATTTTCCAACGCAGCATTTCTTATCGCGCTATCACTATTCGAAGTTCATGGGACATCATTATCAAGTTCCAAAACTGCAGACTTTAGTACATTTTTCTCGTAAACTCCAAGTACGTCTACTTTTCCATGTTATCAACGTTTTTGGTAAACGACATCGTGTCTGCTATTCTGCAGGTCTTCACGTAAAACTGCTGACTAAGCGCTGACATGGCACATTTGACGTTACGTTAGCTGATTTAGAAGGAAAATGTGGTTTGAGAAAGTTTACTTGTGGTAACTTTTCTTATTTTGTCCGTAACAATGGGAGATTGCAGTTTAATAAATATTTGAATTGACAAATATTTCGGTAAACAGTCCGGAAAAGATGTATGAATATCTGAAGATATTATAGATCAAAATATTAAATAAACGACTAAATATAGATTGCCGTCGATACGCTAAAAAGTCAAAGTCAAATCATTTATTTCAAATAGGCACATAAAAGGCACTTTTAAAAGTCAAAATAAAAAAAAATAAAAAAAATTGTTTTATTTCCTAAAAGGTGGTTTCGTATATAGAAGAATGAGCAAGAACCTCCACCATTACTCATTTAAAATGTTTAACAATATTTTTTATAAATAATCTAATTATATGTGATGACGATCCACCTAGAATAAAATTACCATACCATAATACACAAAAAGTATTTAAAGCCGTGACAGGTAAATTAATTATGTAATAGATGTATCTATTTTAGTGTTCACATATTTACATATATTGCTTTGCAAAATATCTGTATTCGTTTTGTTTTTAACCTTAAAAAGTATGATCACGTCTCCAACTTTCGCAAGATGCTCAAGTGGCTTCCCATTCGACTTCGTAGGAACTCGCGGATATTGTGTCTGTTATTCAATCTCCTCCACAGTCCTAAAACACCACCGATAGGGTGGTGTGTGCGGGAGCGTTTTTCCTACGCCCGTTCCTTCAGATGCACCTTACA
Organism: Apamea monoglypha; assembly: GCA_911387795.2. Classification (NCBI taxonomy): domain Eukaryota; kingdom Metazoa; phylum Arthropoda; class Insecta; order Lepidoptera; family Noctuidae; genus Apamea; species Apamea monoglypha. The sequence continues at coordinate 5,513,165 of OU426931.1, forward strand.
GGTCACATCTTAAAAACTTTCTCAAATCCCCTCCCCACTCCACTGACTTCTACTCCTACTCCTTCACAGTGCACGCGGTGCGGTTGTGGAATTCGCTACCGCCTGACATTAGGTACTGCCAAATTGTTGCAGTTTTTAAAAGAAGAGTAAAAGAACACTATCTGTCCACTTCATGATAGTTGTGTATGTATTTATTATTTTGAGTATGATATAATTATTATCATTCTAGTGATATTTATTTTAGAAGTATGTATGTATGTTTTTTCGTATGTACGAGTATGTTAGTATATTCTCGTTTTTTTTGTTTAGTTTTTAAGTGAATTGTTTTTGATTTTATGTATTATATTTTTGTCTCCTTTACTATTTCACACGCCCTCTACATCTCTGTATCTATTGTCCCGTCTCGGATGTGCTGAAAGAGTTTTCTTGTGAAGTAAGCATCACCTCTGTACCTATTTTTTCTGTTCTGTTTTTTCTTGTCTGTATAAATATGGTAAAATAAATAAAATAAAATAAAATATATTGTAAAAGTAGATGAATGAGGAATGAAATGCTATAAAACTCATACACAGGCATGATATTCATTTTCCCCAGCACTCCACTATAAAAACCAGATCTGATCAACACACAGTATCTGACGCAGCCATCGCACGCAATCTGATAGCGCAGAGGCGACGCGATATACCTGGCAATCTCATCTCGATCGCTAGCTGTTTGCTCTGACGCAAAAACAAAGAACTAGCAATCATACCACGTAACGCAGACACGGATTGTAAACGGAATGATGCATAGGAATGGAAAGGAAATCTGTATTGACAATGGCGAATAGAAAAACTTTGAAAATTTACATACCTACATTCCCTGAAGGGTTCGGTAGAGGTGAATCTAAAGTACGCCCACATTTCGCCAGTTGTCTTAAAGTAGTTCTGTGTAATAGAGAAGTTGTATAAGGAGCTCGTGGCTAAATAATAACAGTCGGACGGGTTAAGCTACGGTTGCCAAGGCCGATCCATGGATGGCTGACCATTCATTACATATCGAGACCCCTCCGTGTCTCGGAAATCATTTGATCCCGGCTCTCATTCGTAGATCTTTGACAGTTGTTACTTGTGAAAATGCAAAATTCAAAAATTGACACGTTGGTTTCAATTAAAATAGTAGTATTTATGAAAACAGTGGGGCTTGTGGCTAAGTAATAAAAGCCGCACGGGTCGATCGATCAGGTTAAGCTATGCTTGCCGCGGTTGGTCCGTGGATGGGTGACCATCTTAATATACCAAGACCCCTCCGTGCCTCGGAAAGCACGGTAAGCCTTTGGTCTCGGCTATCATTCGTGGATCTTTGACAGTCGTTACGGATCGTCAGAAGCCCGAAAGTGTGACAACCAGTCTTACCAAGGGGTATCGGTATTACCCAGTAATTGGGTTGTGGAGGTAAGATAGGCAGTCGCTCCATGTAAAATACTGGTATTCAGCTACATCCGGTTAGACTGGAAGCCGACCCCAACATAGTTGGGAAAAGGCTAGGCAGATGATTTATGAAAACAGTCCCGTTGGTCTAGTTGCCGCTAGCGCTATTGCTGAGTGAGCTCCTGGGTACGATTTCCTTGAAAAGCAAACTGTTATTGGTTTTTCCCATCTGGAATTTCTCAGTAGCAACCTGAAGCTGGGATTTGTGCCCGCTGGATGGCAATAGCCTAGTAAATGTACTTTAGGTACACCTCTGCCTAACCCTCTGGAGAATACAGAGTTATGTTATTTTGTGTGTGTGTTCCATAGGCAGCAGAATGGGCAGCTTCAACTTTCTGACTAGCTGACCGACTATTGAATTTTGACAATTCAAAAGCTCCTGTAAATGGTTTAATTGAAATTAATGCTTTGAGTTTGATTAAAAACAGGAAACACTTGGTGAAGTCTTTTATAGTGAACATGCAGAAATAATAAAAATAAAACGTATAGTTCCAATGTTGTTAAATAAGCATCAAGAGAACTGGAGATAACAGGAAATCGAAAAAGATAGAGAAACGGGAATGTTATGGGATGTGCAATAAACATACAATACTAGGCCGGTAGACGATTGTGAAGCCATAACGACAGATGCGGCGTCGTGAGATAACTCGATACTGGAATGAGGTTGTCTATTTACTGTTGCTATAGCTCCGTGATCTATCGAGAGGAATCTTAACCAAACAAACCTATATGTATATATTTACTTGCTTCTGCCCGTCTTTTCGTCCGCATGAAATTATCGTCCGCCTGAGCTATTACTTCGTTTTCGCTTAGCGTACTTGCTGACTTATTTTATTTTTGCTCGGCTCCTAAGGATTGTAGCGTGATGTTAATAAACCTTTAACCTGCATCAAAAAATGGACTATCAAATGCAAAAATAACCTTTCCAGGTTGACTGGTAGTTCCAGAGATTAGCGCGTACAAGCAAACATATTCATCAGCTTTAATATATTAGTATAGATGTGTATAACACGTGATTATATTTAAAAAAACCTGTAACTATTTGTGGTGCCTGTTTACCTAATTCTTCTCGTATTTAAACTGTCATTATAACAATAATTAGTTCATATGTTTTAAAAATATAAGCCTGTCAACAAGGTGGTGGAGGGTTGTTGGACCCAAGGTGCGCCAGACTCACATTTAAGTCTCAGCATTCGTGAGTCGTGGGAGCTTAGAATAGCTCCCATGACTCATGAATGCTGATATGCGCTACAATTTTAGTTTAAACATAATCAGCCTATAACGTTTCCACTGCTGGGACACAGGCCTCCTCTCGGTGAGAAGGAGTGGGCTGTAAACCATCACACGAGCCCAGTGCGGGTTGGTAGATGGCGCGTCTTCGATTTTTTCTGGTTCTACGACATGCTGGTTTCCTCACGATGTTTTTTTTTACACAAAGTTAGGCGCCTGTCTGGGTTCCAACCTACGACCTACAACTCGTAAGTCGCGACCGTTACCGCTGGGCCACCACTGCTCATGTCATTTTAGTTAAATAACATAAAATATCCATAAGTATCATCCTGTGTTGAATGGTCCCCCAATAAGAACTTTAACATTGCAAGCAATTTAATATTGTAAACACCAAAAGTCAATAAAGTAAAAACAAATTCGTATATACTTGTTTTTCTAACAAAGTAATAACCCAGTGTACCTCAACGTGCCAAACCAATTGGCAACGGGATATAACCGCTGAGTCAGCGTTATATTTTCCACCCGACTGCCACTACCCGCTACCTGGCACACAGGCCTTTCATACCTAATGTTAAAAAACACGGAAACATGAATATTGGAACATTGCTCTCCATTTTATTACGATAAAATATGTAAGGAACCCTTTTTATGGATTGAATTCTTATTGTAAGTAACAGGTGGAATATATTATTTTATTTCTTCGTCTTTTTTAGGGTTCTGTGCCCGAAGGGTGCCAACGGGACCCAATTACTAAGGCTCCGCTGTCCGTCCGTCTATCTGTCACAGGGCTGTATCTTTTGAACCGTAATATACATGTAGTAGACACTTGAATTTTTTACAGTCGGTAGTACCTACAAGGGCAGCTGTACGAACAAATAATAAATTAAAATAAAGTTACGGTCCCCATACAGAAAACGTGTTTTTTCGGCGGTTTTTGCTCAATCTTAATAATGGAAAACATTGTACGGTGTTACGGAACCTTTCGCATGTGAGTCCAACTCGTACTTGGGCGCTTTTTGTGATATTTAAAGACGAAAGTTGGACTTTCCAATGTTATCGTTGTGTCTATGTTTAAGATAAGTTTAAAGATGTCTTTCAAAGACTTTATCAATGTTACATAGCTTTGAAAGAAACTGAAGTTAGAAACTAATTTTATTAAAATTGGATCCAACTTTCAATGGAGAAATATTTATTGCATATTCAACGAGTTCTGATAAAATCTGATTTATTGTTTATTTTCAGAAAACAAGTGTAATATCTCATGCTGAATTGCTGACCATGAAAGCGAACTCAGCTGAAAGTCTCATTCAACTTTTCTTATTGTTATTTTCACGTTATTAACGAGAATAATGTATAATTTAATCACTAGAAATATTCATGTAATTTTTAAAGTTAAATATAGCGTATGAGTTCTTTGCTGTCTTAAACTTGTTTGTTCGCAGAACACGACAAAAGATGAAGTGATCTTAGATATCTGCTTATAATTTTGAGAGAACTTTCATTTTAAATTTTATCCTTTTATAAAGAAAATTTTATGAAAAAATTAAAGAGGTACTTTCACTCAATGCTAACCTTCAAAAATCCTCTCGTGACCTTGAAGCCCTGTATAAATAAATATTCAAAATGGTCGAATCAGGGTTGGATATTATAAAGGCCGGTGAAGACTGTTGACGTTCGTCGCCCCTTCTCTATTCCATACAGCCGGTAGAAGGTCGGCCTATCCCAACCTTTAAATTTAAAGCTTCTTGAAGAACATCGCCTGTGGCTATACTTATTATAATGATTGATAAAATAAATTATTACTAAGTACTCGTTTCTCTTTTTGAGTGCGTTTCATGGAGATTATTGGCCAAAGAATCAGCATTGCCATACAACGTGGCAATGCTGCCAGCCTTTTGGGCACTTTTCACATGCGGACGAATTTTTCGATGCGATTCTTTCCCCTCCCTTTTAATAATTATAAATGTACATACTATTATTATACTTATTTTAAGACTGTTGGCTTATAAATTTATCTACAAGCTGTTGTTTTGCATCCTCGTTATATTTCAGGAGGCTGTTATGAAAGACATAAATAATGAAATAAAATTACGATCCCTGGTAAATAATGAATAGATACTTGTTTTTTTAGTTATTTAAGTTTGACAGTATTTCAGAATACACCACTTTCAAAGAACAGAATCGCGTTGTGGTATCGTATAAGCGGCCGCGTTTTTATGTGTTTAAAGGGGCCGTTACAATGCGATCTCAAACAGGCCGCGTTTTAAAATGCGTGTCCCACACATGCCGATTTCCGAAAATTAGAAAAAAAAAACCTACTTATTGATTCGTATCGAGAATCAGTAGAACAGTTACCTCCTTGAATTTGACGAGGATGCAAAACGACACCTTGTATAGTTCGGTTTTAATCCAATTAAACTAATCTGACATTTAAGTCTTTTGTGTTTGCGTTTTTGAAGGTTGACATTACACCTGTCACATTAGGGACCACCTTTGGAATTACAAAACGAAACTTAAACATGACAAACTAAATGCTATCCTACTAATATTATAAATGCGAAAGTTTGTATGGATGGATTTCGTATTAGAAAAACCGGTTTGGAATTCAGCAGAGTCATGTATTTTGTTTTATTTAAACCGTACGAGTTAACATAAAACATAATTATGGGAACAAAAGTAAGAATGGAATTTAATAACCGATATTATTGTAGCTTTTGTGTGACAGTAAATTGTTTTATTAGAAAGTTATGTATATTGTGTGTTCCAGAATGTCGCTCCATGTAAAATACTGGTATTCAGATGCATTCGGTTAGACTGAAAGCTGACCCCAACATAGTTGGGAAAAAGCTAGGTGATTGATGATGATTGGGTGTTCCAGAATCTTCTTTTATCTGAGCAAAACTAATTATTAATAAGGAACCCGTACCACCGCCGACGATGAGCGACGAACGCGTAGACCTAGCAACTAGAAACAAGCTGGCGAGGAACGAGTAGCTAGTGTGTAGTGTGTACTGCTGGGGAGTTTGTTGCGCCACTTCTTCTTCCCAGCGATAGCACTAGGAAGTGGTGAAGGGCGGGCGTTTTTGGGGACTGTCTTTTGTAATTTTGACGTTCGAAAAGTGCTGATTCTCAGCCTAATTTGAATAAATGACTTTTGATTTTTGATTTTGATTTTGTAGTTCGAATACTTTTGTCGCTGGATTATGAGCGAATGCGCGAGTGCAACTGGTTTTTGCTTTAGCTGGACAAAAGCCTTCCTACTCTCTTTCCACCTCTCTCTGTACAGAACTGCCAAGGACCAATCTTTATTAAAGGAGTTCAGCTCATTTATGTAAGAATTTTACCAATTTAATACTGAATAAAATAAATATTATATTATATATATTATTCCGCCATCTCCATCTGGACCCGCCACGATGTCGTTTGCCATTAAGCGGGTCCCACTGAGTTGTAAGTTTGGCCCATTGATCGTCTAACATGCGGCAGATGTGTCCGGCACAATTCTATTTTAGCGTGGCAGCTTTCCGAGTGACATTCGTCATTTTAGTGATGGAACGGATTGTTGTACATAGTCTTTCTGCTCAACGAGCGTCGCGGAGCTGGTTTTTTCTTTGATACATAGCTCTTTTCTCTTCGACAAATTAGCGGAGAGAGAGTTGTCAACCAGATCAACTATCAATATGTGTATCTCTTTTACTTACACGGGACCTACAATCATTTGTACGTTTCTTGATCGAGAGAATCGCTCATAGCGAGTCGCTTCCTCGTTGGCGGTGGGACAGGTGCCTTAGACATAGAACATAGGCATGTCTCGTTAATCATTACTCCAAGCTTATACCTTATTGGTTCGCGATAATCGAATTTCATCCATCTATACCCTCGTTGATGGGTAATAAATTATGTGAGCGCTTCGTATCGTACTGTCGACAAAGATTTAAATCGCCAGATTTGTCCGCACCGTACTTAGTCCATCGAAAAAGGGTTCATACTGAGAAGAGTAAGCTCACATATGATTTATAACGTTTCCATGACAATCAAGTCAAGTCACTGCGCCATTGTGTGTGTCAGAAGTGTCAAAATGAAACAGGAACGTGGCTATTTGACGCGGTAGAGCGAATCTAACGATTTAAGTCTATGGTCGTCGACGGATGACTGCCACGATAACGGGATTACATTGTTACACATCCGCCATTGAAACTCGTTCGCGCACTGGAGCGAAAACTTGATTGGAAATCTGGCCATATTTCAATACGGAAGAATTTTATACGAAGGTACTATGCCCGGCCCTTTGTTGTTGACTTTACTTCTCATGTTGCCTGTTTATGAATTCATGGTCACGTGGAAGTCGATTGAATTATTATGTTCTGATCCATTTTTGAAATTAATAATGTAGAAAAAAATATTCGTAAGAATAATCAAGTCATACATAACATAAATTATTACTTATATGATAATGATAAATAAATTAACTTCTATAAGTAGGTTTGCACAAACACTTTTACACGTCATTGATATTTTATAAACTAGATGAGGTCAGCGTTTCCTATAAGACTACCTACTCTGAGAAGAAGAAGAAGTACAGTTTATATTTTCTACCTTCTCACAAAGTAATTATAAAAACTGAATTTAATTTGGTGCATAATCATTTGCTCTTAAAATTCGGCGATATCCATCTTTTCGGCACAACACACACGTTACGAATAGCGACGTCACGAAGCGATAATACATGGAAATTCACAAATTGTTGGACCAGGGAACAGCCACGACTGTTTAATTGACGAACTTCGCTCCAGGGCTCCTGAAACGGCATCCAATCAAAATGTATTATGTCCCGAAAATTACATCAGACGCGCTGATAACTATTGAATAATTAATTTTGTATCTTATGTATGCGATGGATTTTAGTTTAATGCTATATTGGGGAGGGCTTATAGCAGTTATGATTTAATATTATTAACACAGTTATGAAGATTGTTATTATTAGAATAGACTTTGGTACACCCATCTTAAGAAAACATACCATAACCATACTCAGCCCATAATGTCCCCACTGCTGGGACACAAGCCTCCTCTCAATGAGAGAGAGTAGGCCATAATCCACCACGCGGGCTCTTCCCTCTTCACCGTTTTGAGAGCAGTGGGAGTGAAATAATTAACACAAAGTAAAGCGCCTGTCCGGGTTCGAACCTACGACCTACAACTCGTAAGTCACGGCTGTTACCACTGGATCACCACTGCTCTCAAGAAAACAACCAACCCTCTACGCATTTTACCACCATACTGCGATCGCCAACCGGCATGGCAAGCGTGGCGATTATGGCAAACCCAAAAATGACAAACACAAAAAATACTTGGCCCCTAGTGCCCGGCGGCTCGCGTACCCTTGGCCATGGGCCCGACGACTTTGTGAAGGCCGCAGGAAGCCTTTGGATGCGAGAAGCACAAAGCCGGTCGAAGTGGCGGCGCTTGGGGGAGGTCTATGTCCAGCAGTGGACGTCTTTCGGCTGAAATAATGATGATTATAAAATGGCAATCGATAGCAATGACTTTCATTTTGACAGTTCAGTTACGTTCATTGCGTTATTTACGTTGTCAAGCAGACGAGTTTACCACACATACGAAGCATTGGATTAGGAATTTCCTTCAAAATCCTTCGGATTGTGAAAGAAAGTGTGTTATGTAATTGGAATGTTGGTCTATTTATTAAGATAATATTTCGAGCAGAATAGACTTCAGAAACTCACAGACATGTGACCTCTTTTATCGTCCTTACCCTCAGACGTCCTTGAAGTGTCTAGCGCACGTCAAAGGTAATTTATTTGTACTAGCTTGTAGACAAATCTTGACTTTGATAGTTTGGGCACAAAGCCTTCACATCTTTCCATCAAATATGATTGGCCTCGATTATCTAGTGGTAGCAAGCGCTGCTGGGTCCTGGGTACGATTCCCAGGTCTGGGAAAGTGTTTTGGAGTTTTTCCATCGGGGATTTCTCAGTACCAGCCAGGAGTCTGGATTTGTGCCATGTTGATGGCAATAGGCTTGCCCCTATTCAAATTCAAATTCAAAATCATTTATTTGCTAATATGGGTAATTACACAAAGTTGTAAAAAAAAAAAAAAATAGAGCATAGTCCAACCATATTACGCCTTGAGGCATGCAAATCCCAAGCTTTGACTGTATCACAACATTGTACAATTACTTGCAACAATAATTAATAACACAATTTTGGTAATTTCACCGTGTCAAATAATAATAACATATAAAACATATCAAATAATAATGTCACAAGAATAATAAAAGATTAAAATGTCATGTATTAAATGAGAACGTCAAGATATATTTGTAAATAAATGTTAAAGTAATAATAATAGATAATTAATTAGTGCACTAATCACATGTCACATCAACAACAATACATTATATTACATGGGACTTACACATAACTTGTTGCCATCGCGGGTAAAACCTGAATGAGGCTGGCACAGGGGCGTGGGGATTGGCACAAGAAAAGAGAGGCAGGCGTATGCCCAGCTGTGGATGACGTGGGCTGTGGATGATGATGATGAAACCTAACTGGCAAAATGTGGTTGTACAGTTGTTGATAGCAATTAACTGACCCCCCTAAAAATTACTCGATTTTGCACCCTCTGCTCATAACAATAAAGGCTATTCAAAATGTATGAGTTTGTCAGAGTAACACTACTTGATGAACAGAAACAATAAATAATTTTGATACGCAAACTTGAGCTTTAAGATGTTGGTGTTAGGTCATTTACTATGTAGGTATGGGTATTTGTTACGTTGAATTTTAATTTTTGTGAAGCAAAACTTAAAGGTTAGGTTAACGTTGAACCAGTTGTTCTAGTTCGATAAGCTTAATGCTAACAAGCAGAAGGTTCAAATTCGTTTAATTCTTAAGGGGGACAGTTAATTGCTATCACCGACTGTCCTATAGGTAAACCGCTGCCTTACCCTTTGGGAAACAAGGCGTGATGTTATGGTATGTTGGCAAGTAACCCTATGTAAATAGATTACAGAACATGTCACAAGAATGAGGCATTGTTTTCAAGTAATTATGTTATCGTAACCTTACGTCTTTCGTAGATGTATGGGATTACTAGCTGCGCCCCGCGGTTTCACCCGCATAAGTTTTGATCCCGTGGGAATATCGGGATAAAAAGTATCCTATATGTTAACCCTGGTTATAAACCATCTGTGTGCCAAATTTCATGCAAATCCGCTTAGGAGTTTTGGCGTGAAAGAGTAACAAACATCCATCCATCCATCCATTCATACAAACTTTCACGTTCATAATATTAGTAGGATATTTTGCTGTTGCTAAGGAGAGGTAACTTTATTATGTCGATATGAGAGAACGAGGGGCTCGTCGGCTAAATAATTACAGCCGCACGGATCAATAGAAGGTTGAACTACGCTTGCGTGGTCGGTTCGTGGATGGGTGACCATACATTACATATCGAGAACCCGCCGTGTCTCGGAAAGCACGTTAAACCGTTGGTCCCGACTTTCATTTGTAGATCTTTGACTGTCGTTACGGGTAGTCAGAAGCCCCAAACGTTTTGCCCCGAAAAAAATCCAATGAATTCAATTTCGGCCTGTATTGGGTAAATAAAGTTCACTACTTATACAAATATATACATACCTGTTTCTACTACTAATCTAATTAGAAAGTTTGTATGTTACTCAATCACGCAAAAATGGCTAAACGAAACTGAATAATTCGTATTATATAGGGTAGGTAATACGGGCTCGCAACTCCACGACAATGTGCGTATTTGGCGTACCAGATATTATTTAGGCTGGATTAACTTGATTAATTACGAGTATTAAGATACTTTCAATCCCGGTAATACGTCCCCGTGGGATATTTACCGACATCCACGTGGGCGAGGCCGTGGGCAAAGCCTAGTCTGAAATAAACACGGCACAATTAGCGTCAGTGAAACAAAAACTTAACAAGCCGGTGTCGATGTCAAAGACAATAAAAAAAACAACATGTATTTATTTAGAAATCGGTCAACACATTACCCATCTCATTTGCCGAGTCGACTAACTTTTCCTCGTAAAACAAGAGCTATTAAAACAATGCTTACATTTAATGCTATTCAACAAATTTAACGACTGTTTTCGTGTAATTATATTACCGCTAGACTACAATGAGGTAATTAATTAAATTAAATAAGTTTTCTTATTAAATGTCAGTTAAAAGGAGGTTCATTGAGAGTCCTGCGTAATTTATTCCAATTAGTTACTAGGAGACGGAGATATTAATTTGAGATAATTCATAGATCAAATAATTTGATGTTGTAAGCCGAAAATAATTTCCTTTTCTACGAATTTTGTTTCGTGAATAAGTACAAGGAAAATATGAATAATAATAATCATTATTATAAAATGTCTTGAACATATCTCGGGACTCTGGAATCCCGGGCTTTACGGTGGGGTCGAATTAAACTAGCACGCTTTCAATGTTTTTTTTTTAAAGAAACTTAAACATAACTAGACAAAATATCTACTTATGAAACGTCAGAAGCTAGGTGCACGGTTCCAATTGGTCGTTTTCTATGGAGAAGAGCCGCAATTTATTTTTTGAGCCCGCTCTGTCCCCCTGCTGAGCAAAGACCTCCCCCACATACTTCCAGGCATCCTTTTCTAGCACCACCTCGATCCAACCCGTGCGGTACGCATCTGGATCATCTCGCCACCATTGCCTGGGCCGGGGTGGCGCCTTGGTGGAGCTGTCCATCCACGGTTACTCTTTTAAAAATAATTGTTTTTTTACAGTGTTTTCAAATTACATTGTTAATAAGTATGGTAGGACAGTGTAGGCCTGTCAACAAACACCAGGCACTTAATAAAATTGAAAATGGTCTTTAAATCTACACTCTAAAAGGCCTAGGCACACCTCTGCTTAACTCTTCGAAGAAAAAAACAGCCATGATTTTATATCATCATCGGCCTAGCCCTTTCCTAACTATGTCGAGGTTGGCTTCCAGTCTAACCGGATGCAGCTGAATACCAGTATTTTACATAGAGTGACTGCCTAGCTGACCTCTACAACCCAGTTATTGGGTAATACGAAACCCCTTGGTAAGACTGGTTGTCAGACATTCGGGCTCCTGACGACCCGTAACAACTGTCAAAGATCCACGAATGACAGCGGGGACCAACGGCGTAACGTGCTGTAAAGATGGTCACCCATCCACGGACCAACCGCGGCAAGCGTAGCTTAACCTGATCGATCGAACCGTGCGGCTGTTATTTCTTAACCACAAGCCCCTAATTATACATGACATCTAATAAGATGTTATATGTCATGTATAATTAATTTTGTTGGTAACTAACACTGCCTTTAAACAAGCAAGCCAGAACGGCGGGGTAATCTGTGCCACTATCACGGGCTAAAACCGCTACCTACCCTGAGTGTGCACCTTAAGGTAGGACCACACAATTTATGAGGGACGCTCATTAAGGCCGTCCCAGATTGAGTTATAAATAAGGCTCAGACGAAAACACCTGGGTTATTGCCCTTCTCGATTGATTGATGTCCCACTCTGGGTAGAGTGCCCAGAAATAAATTGTATAAGGTTGGTCTGATTAATGATTGGAGCCTGTAGATGTTAAATCTTGGTCGGCGCTATCTTAGAATATTTTCTTTGGTGTAAATGTGGGTATTTATTATGTGTGTGGCGAGTTTGTTGCGCCACTTCTTCTTCCCAGCGATAGCACTGGGAAGTGGTGAAGGGTGGGCGTTTTGTGAATTTTCAATATAAGGCTTTATCTGGCAGTGAGTGAAAATAAACTCAAAATCAAAGCATTTATTTCAATTAAACAAATGACAGGCACTTTTGAACTGTCAAAATTAAATAGTTGGTCAGTTAGTCTCGAAAGTTGAAGCTACGAGTAGTTGTCCGTTCCAAACATAGATCTCTATGGAGAAGGACGGGCAAGAAACTCCAAGGACACTCTTTTAAATCAAGACATTTCAAAATCCTGGGTACATTATTCTTGTTGCTTCTTTATGTGATAACAATGTAAAAAACAAATGAATAAACAATTCTAAATATAAGAGGGGCAATTCTCGTAATTTCAAGAACGTTCACAGTCTGATCTCAGTCTTAATCTTCCAAAAATAGCTCTAAATTTCCCTAGATTTTGACAAGTTTTTGACATTTGTTTGTCACCGAGATGAGACTGCGACTAGATTTTGAACATTTTAAATTACGAGAAATGGCCTTCCGATTAAAAAAAAAACTTGTTTGTCTGTAAAGTTGGTTTACGGACGATAGTTTAACGTGACAACGTCATAACAAAACATTGATGAAATGATTGCATACTTTGCAAGCGCGCAAGCGTACAATGAGCGTAACGGGACAATGAGCGTAACGGGATAATGAGTCATCCTTTTTCGTGCACGCAGCCAATAGTCAATAAGCCCTGGCAGTTAAGAGATGATCAGTCAATAGGTGAAAGAAGAAATATGTAAGTCATTTTCCATCAGTAACACGAATTATTGTCCAGCACTCTCATTACGTAACACACTGTTAGTCACTATCTGAATAATTTTGAAGGATTTCTAATTATTGAAAGGATTGCTAATCCATTGCTTCTTAAGTTCGAAAAATCTGTCTGCTCAACACGTAAATAACGCAATGAATGTTGTTGAACTGTCAAAATGACAGCCATTGCTACTGTTAGTGCGTTACGCAATTACCCCGCAGAATTAAGGAGGTTATAAAGATAAGAATTTATTGGTGCCCGATACCGTTGAATGTTATCAACAAAAGTAAGCAGAACAGTAAAAAAGTAAAATCTAACCAACTAATTAGTAAATTTAATAAATTTGAATATTTATCAGAAGGTCTAGAAATAAAATACGTATCTGGAAACACGATTACAGACCCGTACCTATAGGTAGGTATTATTAGATATTTAGTTACAAAACTATTTCCCTAAAACTAAATCAAATCAAAATCACAAGTCATTTATTCAAATCAGGCTGCGAATCAGCACCTTTTTAACTTCAAAATTACATAAGACATTCCCCCAAAGCCCGCCCTTCATTTATCATTTGAGGATCAATTTCTGGTGTTCTGAAAACCTGAAGAGATTAAAGGACCGAGAAATAAGTGAATCTTAACTGGATTTACTGTGATTTCAGTTTCAGTAAAACATACCTATCTGTTTTATATCTATACTATATAAGGCTGAAGAGTTCGTTTGTTTTAACGCGCTAATCTCTGAAACTACCAGTCGGATTAAAAAAAAAAACATTTTTACATATGCTAGCCTAATTCTTGAGAAAACCTGGGCTATTTAACTTTCACGCTAGGACCAAAAGCGGGAAAATACGGGTATTTTTCTTTTCTTTACTTTTTTCTCTTGTGTCAACCCTTTAAAGAATACTCTTTTAGAGAATTCTCAAGATTATGAAGCAAGAAATAGGTTAAAATAGAGTAAATAGGTACCTAGTTATTTAATTTACTCGTCAAAGGCATCGCAGAATTTTAAAAAATAACAAAATCTGATAAAATTCTAGAACTTTGCTTTCGTAAAAACTAAGAAAAAACTTTTCAGTAGCTAAAAATGAACACTGATTAAAAGTAAACACTTCTTGAAAAAACGCTGAAGAAAATAATTTGTAAGAGCTTTTACAAAAATGGCGTCTAAACGTTTACGAGAGGAAAAACCTTCGACGTGTGAAACAAATGACTTTTCCTTTGTACTTTGTGGGATGGAATTCATGTGTAAGAAACAGAAAAAATAGTAAAACGACAAAGGGGGAACTGTGGAGAATAAAATGGTAAGTAGGTACGTTAATCATCATCATAAGCCTAGCCTTTTTCCAACTATGTTGGGATCAGCTTCCAGTCTAACCGGATGCCGCTGAATACAAGTATTTTACATGGAGCGACTGCCTATCTGACCTCCACAACCCAGTTACTGGGTAATACGATACCCTTTGGTAAGACTGGTTGTTAGACTTTCGGGCTACTGACGACCCGTAAGGACTGTAAAAGATCCACGAATGACAGCCGGGACCAACAGTTTAACATGCTTTCCGAGGCACGGAGGGGTCTTGGTATGTGAAGATGGTCACCCATCCACGGACCAACCGCGGCAAGCGTAGCTTAACGTAATCGATCGACTCTCATATTTGTCCCGCCCCGCATAAGTTTTGATCCCGTTGGAATATCCCGATATTCCAACGGGATCCTATATGTTAATGCTGGTTATAAACCATCTGTGTGCCAAATTTCATCCAAATCCGTTCAGTAGTTTTTGCGAGAAAGAGTAACAAACATCCCCCCCCCCCCCACATAGTTGGGAAAAGGCTAGGCAGATGATGAAACATAACACAGATTAAAAAATGAAATCTCCTAAAACTTTTTCTTTGAATCATTTTCAGAACATAGCCTTCCTCAGTGCAAACTTTCATGAATTGTTACAGGAAAACATCTCAGTACCGAGTAATTAATTAAATTTTCTTCCGCACAGTAGACGACAGGTATACGGTACGTAATTCAGTAATGTCTTCCAGTTATAACGTTAAGTCAATATTTTTGCTTCACACACATTTGCATCTACGTCATCTATGTCGACACGCTTATGTTTGTTTAGGCATTTTTCTACATTTTTATTTGATGGCATATTTTTATTCAATGCTACTTTATGTGTAAGTAATTTGCTTATTGGAAAATATCTTGGTTTTAGACTCACGAGCTAAGGGCTTACGCGTCACAGATTGATTCCCGGAATAAGTATTGGTATGGCTGTCAGTTGATTGCTTCGATTCCTACTTCGAGTAGTACAAAGAAACAAAAAAAGTCGCTTTTCGTGTCCATCTGTGTGACGCTTTAGATTTTCTAAACAACCTAATGGATTTTGATGCGGTTTTCACCATCATTTAGACCATTTATTCCAGGCTGCAGTGGCAATGGCCATATTAGCCGTATAACCGATGACCGTAGAGTTGTTCTTGAGTGGACACCGCGAATCGGTAAACGTAAGCCCTCAGGCTAGGTGGAGCGACGATCTTCGCAGGATGGCTAGTAGCAGCTGGATGAGAGTTGCCGAAAATCGAGTTGAATGGCGTGCAATAGGAGATGCCTATGTCCAGCAGTGGACTGCTATAGGCTGATAATGATTCCGGGAGGTTTATAAGTAACTATTATAATAATATAACACATTCATATTTAACTTCGATTTCTATGCTGAAGTTAAGTGTGGGCTTTGCACGGGTGCACTGGGTAGCCTTTGCACCCGTGCAAAGCAGGGGCGAGTCGCTAGTTTTAAATAAATTATTTTTTATCTCATATTCCTTTCAATTTTCTCGATATTGCTTTTCATCCCAGTTAATAAAAAACCTCGAGTCGGGCTATCAAAAACAAAACACAATCTGTAACTTAAACGTAAACGTATACGTTCTTAGATAGTTAACCCAGTTGCAGGTTACCAGTCCATTCTGTCCGTCTACTAACACTAAACACATGTTTGTCCGTGTACCGCATATGGCTGGGCTCGGCTGTAATACAATGCCCGTGTCATGTACTGGCAATGCAATGGATGGACATTAACCGCTAGACTGCTGTCTCACGGCAAACGTCGCTTGGCATGTCAGTCTCGGTAAAACAGAGTTGGTAGTGAATGTCGTTTAAAAAGCTTTTTACTTTTAAAAGCATGGAAAATAAGCATACGGTTTCCGGTTTTTTGAAAGGTTTTTATTCAGTTTCATAACTGTTTTAACTATAGGTTACTATGAATCGAATCGTGGGATCGATTTTTCACTGAATTCTTGTTGCCCGGACTAATAGTTATGATGATGTTTACAGAGTATAGTCGGTTGACGTAAACCATTAAATGATAAAATAACGCAGTTTAACTAAAACTTAATTTTAATGAGTTAAGTATTTAATATTTAAATTCAATTGATCACAATTTTATTTTATTTTTGGTTTTTATCTGTTTAGAATGTAAAATAGTTTATAATTTAAATATGTGTTTGTGTGTGTGTGTGAGGGTGTGTTTGTGTGTAAGGGTGTGTGTGTGTGTGTTATGTGTGTGTTGTGCGTGTCTGGACGCGTACCGCGAGGGCTGGTTCGACGTGGCGCGGGAAAGGAGTTCCTGGAAGGACTTGGGGGAGGCCTTTGCCCAGCAATGGGACGGTACAGGCTAAACGAAAAAAAAAATGTAAGAGTGTAAAACTAGACTCCAAATATGTCTGAAATAAATTATTATTTAAAAGTTTAACTTAAAATAAAGAGTTTCAAGTTACTTGTAGTAAGCTAAAGTGTTATATGAATTATTTTTTATTATACTACAAATAAATGATTGTGAGTTGATTCAGCATAAATATTGTATCAGAAACTACATCAAACAAATTAAGTTTCAGTAAATAAGCAGTAAAATATTATTTATCATTTATTTATTTATTAACTATTCAGAACTCAAAGCAAAAGTTTTCTCCGAGTCAGCGGTCTAGTTTATATTCAGTAACTTTTCACACTAATTGTGATAACTAACTAAAATCTAAATAAATTTATCGTAATTGTTGAATATTAATGTTGTTTAATTACATTTAAACTCTTTGTTGTACTTTCATATTTAAGTAAGATAAGAGACGACGTATTCTGAGAAAATATTTAATCTATGAATTTGTTTGTAAGTTTATCGTTTGCGTGTAATTATGTTGTATTGATTTTATTTTAGTATTGTCTTTGCATAGAGCAGCCTACGCAAAAACAATGCTGAAGTAGGGCTCGATCCCAAGGCTTACAATTTTTACGATTTATACAAACTCAGGGGAATAATTTTGAATTTTTGACAGTTCTTCTATACAAAATCTGTCAGACGTCAATTGTATTACACGAATAAAAATTATCTGTCGATTGAGAAATCAGCCCTTAGTGTTAATTTTTTTTAAGTTACCTATTTAGTTTTTTTTTTTCGTATTATTTGTGTATACCTGTATATATGCGCTAAATAAAAATATTATTTCTTTTTCATATGGAATTGCTTTGGTTTCTGAGTTTTTACCATACTTATTTGTCACAATGTGAAAATACTATAGATATACCTCAGCCAACCCCTTCAGAGAATAAGCCGTGGTGTTATATTTGATGGCTTCTTTAAGCTATTTTTTATTACGCAATAAAAAAAACAAGCTACAAGAAACCATCTCATAACTCAAGTACAAAAACAATCTCATAAACTGAGAAGAATATTGAAAGCTTCTACTCGGAAGCTGTAGAAATGCCGCCAAGTGGCCAAGACTCGCAGACTCGCCAAGTTTCGTAAAAGGCTTACGAAATATGTTTACAAATGGCGACTACGGACTGTTACGACGGCTTTGCCTGCAGGTACCTATTACGTCACTTTATTATTGCTTGGACTGTTTTGTTGTATCGTGTTGAAATTTTGAAAGGGTTGTTTCATAAGTTTTGGTTTGCGTCACAGTAGGGAGGTACTTTTGGAGGAAAATCGCTGCCGTAGCGTGAGTAGGTGGAGAAAGGTCTGTACTCATACCTACTCGTCGCTACATTTATATTTCTGAAACCTTGGTTTAAAACTTTATGATTGATTTAAGAAACTCGAGTATATTTGTGTTTTATCATCGTTCTGTTTTTCTTTTTTAAGTATTTTGTGTGTACATGAATAAATAAAATAGTGTCCAAAAAATATAAGATAAAGTTATTTTAAAATCTAGTTATGAAATATTGATTTATTTTGGACATTTAAATTTCAAACTCAATATAACATTAGGTTTAAAGGTATCATAAGAACTTAAATAACAAAATGAAATACAAAGTGCTTACATCTAAATAATAATATCATAATAGCCTGTGGGGCAGTGGACATATTCAAAAGCATATTGCGAATTGGAATAAACATTAAACGAATATCCATTAAACGAGAAAGTACCTAATATAACAATTTACGAAACCTACATTACTGTGACTGTGATGGATAGTACACTATCCCATTTGTCAGCATCGGTTGAAGGGTTCGTGATGAATATCCATTTACAACTTTCCACTATCTATGAAATATCTATGTCCTGCAATAACAAATTAAATTCTTACTAATGCAATACCCTAAACCCCTGCTATCCCAAGTAAATACTGAAGCTACGAACTATTTTGACCTTATTAGGCACTAGGAGTAGTGGTGGCTCAGTGGTAATGGCCGCGACTTACGAGTTATAAGGTCGTCGGTTCAAACCCAGTCAGGAGCCTTACTTTATGTAAATTATTTCATCACTACTGCTTTAAAAAACGGTGAAAGGAAACATCGAGAGGGAACTGGTATGTCCTAGAACCAAATATTCGAAGACATGTGACATCTACCAACCTGCACTACAGCGGTTAGGGTAACCGGTTACAGGCAACCGGTCTTTGGAGACTGTCCTTATATTTTTGAGGTTTATTGATCACAGATCTTATTTGAAGACAAATTACAGTCAACAAGAAAATGTTTTTGTGAAAACAGCCTTTCACGAAAACTTTTTTTATGCCATTTGACCCTGTTTCTTATAAGGATCAAACAACTCTACTGGACCAACTGAGGTTTGAATTCTAGAAAAGTCAGATATCGCATTTTTATTATGGATAGACTTCTGAATCTATATTTATCAGAAGACTGCTATATTCTTTTTTTATCTTAGAAAGGTTTCATGGGAACGCACCATCTTCACTATAGCCTATTATTCTACTCTCGTCTATAATTTAGATTGTTGCCTTCATTAATGTAAGACGTAGCGCCGTAGCACTAATGAAGAGTCAACAGTTCACGGTTGCAAGGCTACATGCCTAACATAATGTTGCGTGTAGCGATCGTAGCAAATGCCTTTCGTAGCGGCTCGCGTAGCAATGTCCACGTAGCACATGCCTGGCGTAGCAGGTCGCGTAGCAAGACGCGCCTGTCATTGCCTTTCTAAGAATAAAATCTGTGCACTAGTCGCTTGAACTCGTTGGTAAGTCTGTCTGATATGCAAGATATTTATTTAGTTTTTATTTCGTTATTTAGTGAACTAGACGATGATTTATAACGAAAACGAGTGTAAAATTTCATGAATAAACCTTTGAGTGTAAAGATATAATGAAAGAAATACGGGATGTATTTATTCAAAATTAAGACATTTGAATTCTTTAATAAAAAATCTATCCCTGCACGGTAATAATTTTGCCATGTTCATAGATACCTACTCCGGGAGTTAATTATTTACGCCCGACGACGATGCGTTAAAATATGGAAGTTTCAACGCTCATAACTTTCAAACCAATATCTTTTTTTTTTTAATTCTATTTCCATACAGGGCTAGATAGTGACGAGACAAGTAGATTTAATTTTTAATGTACACTGTCAAACAGTGGAGTAAACTTCATATGAAATTAGTATGGAAGAATGACTGACGAACTGTAACCTTAAAGATTGAATTCTTAGAAAGGCTTAGCAAATATGAATACGGTAAAAATATCTCTAGTATTATTATTTTTCTGTATTCGTAACAAAATAATTTTCTGCCGTCTGATTAAATCTCCGATTATGTTATATTATTCCAGACAGTTTTATTATGAATATCGGTTCTGGTAACTAAAAATTGGTAGGTATTTCTGAGAATAATGTATTTATTGTATTCTCCGGAACCAGGATGGGGAAACGCAGTCTGTTTTCTCGCTATTCTGAACCAACAATCTGATAATATCAAATATTCTGACATATATCATACATATAATAGACATAGAATTTAATTTATTTTTTGACTAATATAATACTTATACTACAATACCTTGAACTTAAATTATTATGTATTTGTTTTTGTATTCTGTAATGAAATTTGAAAATGACTACATGTAAAATGCAATTAAATATAATAATTATACCTACAAAATTTGTACGCCGTTATTGGCAAAACATGGACGCTCACAACATCTATTAACTCAATACCTTGCATGTCTGATTAATCAGTTTATATGTAAACGCATGTTTGACAAATAAATATTCTTTATCTTCTTTATCTTTATCTTCTGTTACCAAGCAAGTTTTTAAAACATATTTTTTCGCACTTCTGTGTACTTATTTCGGAATTTCTAAGCATGATCATCCTATAATGTTCCCACTGCAGGAAAAAATGACAATACATTACATTGTGCGTATCATCATCATCTACCTAGCCTTTTCCCAACTATGTTGGGGTCGGCTTCCAGTCTAACCGGATGCAGCTGAATACCAGTATTTTACATGGAGCGACTGTCTATCTGACCTCCACAACCCAGTTACTGGGTAATACGATACCCCATTGTAAGACTTGTTGTCAGACTTTCGGGCTACTGAAGACCCGTAACGACTGTCAAAGATCCACGAATGACAGCCGGGACCAGCGGCTTAACGTGCTTTCCGAGGCACGGAGGGGAAACAAATAATAAGACTATGTCAATTTCCAATATACTAATGTCAGATACCTTTGTACCTAGTTTAATCAGCCTATAATATTCGCTGCTGGGACACAGGCCTCCTTTCAGTGTGAGGGAGTGGGCCGTAATCCACCACGCAAGCCCAGAGCGGGTTGATATATGTCCCATGTCTTCGAATTTTTGGTTCTAGGACATGCCGGTTCCCTCAGTATGTTTTTCTTCAACGTTTTGAGAGCAGTGGTGACAAAATAATTTTCACAAGGTAAAGCGCCTGTCCGGGTTTGAACCTACGACCGACTCGTAAGTAGCGGACGTTGCCACAAGGCCACCACTGCTGAATTTCTAACACTAACTAAAATATTGTTTAGTAGGTATTAGTGCGATGAATTCATGCAGAAATAAACAATTAATTTTGTTGACAAGCGTGTTTTTACTAAACCAATTCCTCTTCATTCATTAACACTCACTTTAATATTGTTTACTTTAACTGCATTGAAATTGTTTTGTAAAATTTAAAACAAAAATAAACAATTTTCTTCCATCTTTCTTTCTCATTCCGAAGCAATACAGTACTACAACCAGCTACAGTAATAAATCCCAAAATCCAATTATAACTCATTCTTCCACCTACGATTTTATTTAGTTACCACGGTAACTCGCCCCACTAACCCGCATATTACAGGGTAAGCAGGGTAAACAGTAAGTTTTGCCTCACTTTGTCCCAATTAACCAATCGTTTGTTCCGACCGGCTGGCTGGAAGGGAATTAGTATGCGTTCACCGGAGTGAGTAGAACAATCACTTTGTAGGTGGGGGGGGGGGGAGTTTTGTAGCTGTGTGTTGGTAGTGTTACATTACAGTGTTACAAGTAAGCACTGAGTATCCGAATTTTACTGCCCACATCTTAAGTTGCTCATAATTGGCTAGTTGACTAATTTTTTTTTATTATTTAAATTGAAGCTTTTTTACCTCACCAATAGCTTGGTATTGTTTGCACCAGTTTTTTAATATCTTCGGAAATTAAAAAGATATAAGCGTTCAAAACTCTCAATTAGACAGAGAGGGAAATACTGAATTGTGACATCATAGTTCAGTATCGCCATATAAATTACACGCAAAACTTCGTTTTGCGAGAAAGAGATAGACAAAAAGCTTTTATAAGTTATAAGTTTTTTATTTTTCGACCGATTTCAAATTTGATTTCGAATTCTGTTATCGTATCACGCATGTGAATATATTATCTACTAGAATATATAGTATTCAATATCATGCAACTACCCAATTATCATTTCAATTAATAAATATAATTTACTGTTACTGTTAACCTGCGTCATCTCACTTCTGGCCTCTCCCCATGACTTCCAGCTCTTTCGATCCAGGACTAAGGTGGACCCACTGGTCGTTTGTTTTCTCCAGTTAGGCCCGCCATCTTTTACGGGGTCTGCCGCGACGCCTTCTAGCTGTGTCAGGGCTCCACGTAGTAGTTATATTGGGCATACGGCAAACGTGGCCAGCCTAGTCTCACTTCAGCTTAATTTCAATGTTTATGACTTTATTTTTTACAAGTGTAAATCACACTAGATTCAGGGTAAGCGGTCAAAACGGCCCGGAAAATAAGGCAACGTGGCCTTATGTTCTGCTATCAAAAATATATAATAAGCACCGTATATGAGGTTCTGATTAGCTCTCGTGAAGCCTTCCTTTTAATCGAGTTAAAAATAATGATAGATTGATCCCTTGTTGCACTCTTAGGTGCTAAGCAGGTGACGGACAATTTGTCCGCGACGATAGAACGTCGTTCCCACTGCTGGGACAGAGGCCTCCTTTCGGTGAGAGGCAGTGGGCCGTAATCCACCACGCGGACCCAGTGCGGATTGGTTGGCTTAGCGCCTTATTCAACCCTGCTTTTAACCAACAAATCCAAGATCAAAAACGATACTTGATTTTCCATGAGATTCAATTAACACGCAACAATACTTCCCTTTTTTGCCCGACTTTGAAACTGACAAGTCATTTCTATAAAACAAACAAATAAAAATAAAAGATTTGTCCTGACCGCGGTGGAAAGTAATGGATTTTGTAGGGACATCGCTTTTTTTTTTATTTTTCAATTTCGCTCAACGTAGTTATTGAGAACAAGGAATCCTCACTTCGCTGT
Organism: Apamea monoglypha; assembly: GCA_911387795.2. NCBI lineage: Eukaryota > Metazoa > Arthropoda > Insecta > Lepidoptera > Noctuidae > Apamea > Apamea monoglypha. The sequence continues at coordinate 5,536,456 of OU426931.1, forward strand.
AAATGGGGACAGTGGCATCCACATACACACGACTGTAGGGCTGGAAGAATAAGGTTTTTTGTTATTTTTTACTTTTGTAAAGACTGCTCCCTGCTGAGATTTAGACTGACAAACATTTATGAAAAGGCACTTGCCTTTACCGGAAAAAGAATAATAAACAATAACATGACCAGTGATCGCACAAGACAGAAGAAACAAGGGAAGCCTTTGCCCAGCAATGTGACGCAATGTAGGCTAACAAAAAACAATAAACATTTATTTTTCCTTTCTTTTTCTGTTTAAAAATAAACATTCAAACAATGTCAAAAATTCGCTTGCCTGTACCGGAAATAGAACCAACCTAAATGCAAAAAATAACAACAATATTTTTCTGGCATTCATCAGTGGGATAAAATCTCTCTAATAAACATTTAATTTTAAACTGAAGGCAGATCATAAATTTTCCATCCTGTATGCGGTAAGCAAGTATGTAGGAATATGATGCTGTTATCAATCACATACAACGTATGATTATGCCCTAATTCACTATGACCACCTAATGATTCCTTACTTCGAAACCACGCCAATTCCTTAGTTAATCACGATATCTGAAGGCCAATTCTCGTAATTTAAAACGTTCAAAATCTAGTCGCAGTCTCATCTCGGCGACAAACAGATGTCAAAAACTTGTCAAAATGTAGGGAAATTAGAGGTATTTTTGACAGATTGAGACTAAGATCAGACTGTGAACGTTCTTAAAATTACGAGAGTTGCCCCTCTGCTATTAACGTATTCTCTATGACACAATAAACGAAACCGCGCGAAACGAAATGAACGCAAAGTGGGCGTGGTTTGAACTGTCAAAATACATGTCCGTACGGTTGACATTTCGATTCCTAGCCGTTAACAAGACGCGATATTGACGTGGTTTGCGCGCGGTAAGATTACGCGAGGAATAATAATTACCATACAGAATTGGGGACCAGCTCTCTTAATTACTAAGCAGTCGTTGTTCGCTGAGACTCTTGAACATAACATTACGTAGGTTTATTTACTTACGCAACTGTGGTTGGTCGAAACTACGTTGCTTTGAACACACCAAATTCGATTGCAGAGTGCAGATGCTTACCCTGAAAAGAAGAGAAATGTGTAATTAATATGCATATTGTTAAAATCCAATGACTTCTTATTACAATAATATATTATTATTAATTCTAACTGTAACCATGAATTCAACACATGATTCTATATGCTTAATTCATAGTTACAGCTTACGTGTCGATACTTCTGCCTGTATTTTATTAGAATAATTTCAAGCCGAACTCTAAACTGAAATTAACCCAGCTATACATGAGAGCAGTGGTGGGTCAGTGGTAACGGCCCTGACTTACGAGTTGTAGGTCGTGGGTTTGAACCTAGGCAGGCGCTTTACTTTGTGTAAATAATTTCATCACCACTGCTCTCAAGGAAAACATCGTGAGGAAACCGGCATGTCCTAGACCGACATGAACAACACTTTGAAGACATGTGACATCTACCAACCCGCACTGGGCCCGCGTGGTAGATTACAGCCCACTTCCTCTCGAAGAGAGGAGGCCTGGGGGTCTACTCCGAAGTGGTATCGGCCGAATGTTCGGCCATTTCCTGCTACGAAATTAGTATTTGGTTCGGTCGGTCCCGATCCTACACTCCTACACTCTTTCGATTATTGACCATGGTCCCGACCCGACTGAGCCGATCCGAATTGTCTTCGCATTTTTCAATAATATTCTGTTCGGCCATGTATCGGTCCGATCCAATCATTCGCACTTTGCACTTCGTAGTAGACCCCCAGAGTCCCAGCAGTGGGAACATTATAGGCTGATTGCATGATGCTTATACGTCTACTACATATAAGGGAAAAGATTTCTCAGCTACAACAAACCGGTTCATTTATATACCTACAATAATAAAACTTAGACCCGTCCTATCGTCCAACGTTATTATTTGAATATAATAAAAATCCGTTTGAACCCATTTCATCATTACACGAGTAGCTTGACGGCAAAGAGGGTAATACAAATCGGTTATCAGGCCAAACAGGAGAGGCGAGGCGTCCGTCAATGATTCCAGTTCAATGAACTCGTTATTGCCTCGCCGAGGCAACACTGGGGCACTCCACGTCCTCTTGTTTTATGTACCGACTAGTATATTGCTTATCCTATGTGTTTACTATATACAGAGATTAATTGTTACTGGGAAAAGCTCGGGGATTAACTGTAGGCAACATTCAGGTCATAATAATAATTACTTTTTCTAGTTGTGAGTCGCAATATTTATAACATTAAATTTTATTCTAAGGACAGAAGTTAATTAATGTACGAACGTTAATTAGGTTTCTGTAGTTGTAATTTCTACATTAATATCTATAATTTTTATGATGTACATAATAATGTAATTAGAGCAGTGGTGGCCCAGTGGTTTCGGCCACAACTTACTTTTTTTGACTTTATCTTGTCGCGGTTGGTCCGAGGATGGGTGACCATCTTGGATCATCATCATATCAAGATCCTCCATGCCTCGGAAAGTACGTTAAGCCGTGTCAATCGTGGATCTTTGGCAGTCGTTACGGGTCGTCAGAAGCCCGAAAGTCTGACAACCAGTCTTACCAAGGGGTTTCGTATTACCCAGAAACTGGGTTGTGGGGGTCAGATAGACAGTCGCTGCACGTAAGATACTGGTACTCAGCTGCATCCGGTTAGATTGGAAGCCGACCCCAACATAGTTGGGAAAACGCTAGGCAGATGATGATGAGCCATAAAATTGTAATATTTATTTTTGTCCCTTCGTAAATTACTGAGTTGAGAGGATGAGCAGTAGGTACTGTGGTACTGTAAAGGTTGTCTGCAAAAGGGAATCTTACATCATCAGGCTGATAAAAAAATGGTTGTGATATACAAACGAAAAAAAAATTGAACTTGTAAACTTATACTTTAGGGGTCATCGACCGCATTAATTGTAGTCAATAGCTGCGGTCGACCCCACAAAACGCGGTTTGTGACCCCACAAAAAAAACCATCAAATTTATTTATTTTTGTTCTATCATGTTTAGATTTCGATTCCTACCGCGTCTGCAGAGTTTAGCTAGCTAATTTAATTTGACGTAAAGCGTAGCGCCACCGCAAATCGATTTCAGTAGATCTGTAGCTTATAACCAATTATGTTTCCATCTAAAATCCTGCATAATTCCAATTATTCCATGGCGTACTCTTGATCAGTTTTGTAACCCCTCAGGGATGTTATTCCTGCTTAATGGAAAGACAATTAGTTTTCAAAACTGTATTACTCTGCTCACGGCGTTCAACTCAATCCCTAATGTACATAATGTATCTGTTCCTATATATTGAAAAACGAAGCGTAATCTATACTACTACTCGTAGTTATTTGAGTTTAAAACTGGTTTGACCTGGACGCGTACCGCGAAGGCTGGTTCGATGTGGCGCGGGAAAAGAGTCCCTGGAAGGATTTGGAGGAGGCCTTTGTGCAGCAGTAGGACAGAGCAGGCTAGCTAAAAAAGAACTCCAAACGTTGCTTATTTGAAACCATGCAGTAAGCTACAAGCCATAGATACTACAAGCGCGCCCAGCGCTTACAGTAGTCAGGTTTTCAGTAATATAAGGATTATTATCAAGCTTGGTGATCAGGGCGATTTCCATAATGCAGCGTTTAACGTTCCCACTGCTGGGACATAGGCATTCTCTCTTTGAGAGGGAGCGAACCGCTATCCACCCCGAGGGACCAGTGACTGTCGCAATGTCTTCGAAATTGTCGCAGGACATGCCAGTTTCTTTATGACGTTTCCTTTTATCATTTTGGTTTTTGATAAAGTAGCATAATATTGAAAAAAAAATGCTAAATAAGGGTAAATTGCTTTGTAAAGAATACGTTATTTTTATTATTTTATTGATATATTGTTATCTTGGCAAGAAATACGTGTATTAGCCAAAGCTCTTTGTCCAACACGGTCATAAAAAATAAAAATTGTACAAGAATTAAGTGTCCCTGTTGAAATGTCCAAGGAGACCATTTCGCTTTACACCCATATAAAATGCGATTGCACGTAGCATTAAATCTCTTGTAGAACAAAGTTGTTTTAATTTCTGTACTCAAATTGAATTTTATGGACCATTCTTGTGTTATTATTTCAGTACAGTACTTGTAACTAAGTCAGACGCTTGAAAGTCTGACAACCAGTCTAACCACCAGTGTTACCCAGTAACTCACCTAACCTGACCAAGATCATGTCTGGACTTTAAAAGAGACTGACCTCTGAGTTTGTTTCGGCCTTTCTTCTCAGAGTAGTCAGATAGGAAACGCCGACCTCATCTAGTTTTAAAAAATAATTATTGACGAGTAAAAGTGTTTGTACAAACCTACTTACAAAAATAAAATCATTTATCATTTATCAACTGGGTTGTAGATCGGCAGTCGATCCATGAAAATACTGGTATTCAGTTGCATCCAGTTAGACTGGAAGCCGACCCCAACATAACTTAGAAAAGACCAGGCAGGCTGATTTGTTTTCTTTAGTGTAAAAACAACACTTTAAAAACCAAGTGCATTTTCCGTAGATTCCACTACACTTCACCTAAATAACACGGCGGACGACAAAACATTGTTTGCAGATGAAAGTATGATAGCAAAAATCCAGGCTCAAAATAAATTTTAGTGGGATTAAACACAAACAAGCTGTGTTGGCCCATCCAATACGTATTTTAGGTATAAAAATATTGCACCAACATTTTGAACAAATAAAAGTTGGCCATTACTTGATGGAAATGCTGGATAAATTTTAAGAGTAGTGGAACGTAATAGTAGTAGTTATAAAAAGTAATATACCTATATATATATGTGTATATATATATGTACGTATACAGCTAGGTATATAAGTAGATAGGGTGGCAGAGACATCAACGCACAAACTGTAACCACCGTAGAATTTTTTTGTCGGTTATTTTGTGGTTATTTCCATTCAGGACGATTATTCAATGTGTGACTGTATAATTATGCAGTTCATATTATTCAGGTGGTACCTACATGAGTGGTAGAAATGTTTATAGGCTCAGAGAGGCACGACGCGACAGCGCGACGCGACTAATAGAATAATTTCTATTTAAACTTCATGGAATTGTTGTATCGCGTCGCATCGTCGCCGCGTTGCCTCGCGCTTATCGGCCATAACAAGCTAAATTACATTTTGTAAATTAAATTCACTGTCAGTGCAACATTTATGCAACGTTATCATTTCAATGGACCCTTTGTCACTTTCGAAAATTAAATTAAAATTCACACAAGCACAACAAAACGTGCTTCTGTTAACAGTAATTAAATCAGCACAGTTAAACAAGTTTCATATTTTGCAAGAGAAAGCCTCCGTGGCCGCCCGTCATACCGTGTCGTAACAGCAAACAGCCTTGAACTCATGAACAATTCAAGCCAAGTTACATCTCATTACTCTGAGCAGCGAGCTTGAACATTTATTATTTCCCAGAGATTTCAGGGGACTTAATAAATCAAGATTATTTTACTTCATACACGAAGATAAGGAACGTAGGTGTAAATAAAAATGGGCACATTTTATTGTTGTAAAAGATTACCTACTGTTGTGAAATAGGCTTTGTTTATTCATGCGTGAGTAATGAACATGAATTAGGCTTAGTTCAGCTTAAAGTATAACTGTAAAGAAAAAACTGCTATTTCAAGATTCTTTTAGCCAGATTATTTACCGCTAGCAAGGATTTTAGACTATTAAATCCAAAAAATATGAAGGAATACATCGGGAGGGAACCTTAGAACATAAATTCGAAAATATGCGACATCTACCAACCCGCACTGGGCCCGCGTGGTAGTTTATGGCCCACTCTCTCTCGAAGAAAGAAGGCCTGTGTCCCAGCAGTGGGGACATTGACAACTGATGATACTTATACTAATCCAAAAAAACCTACACATTTATTTTATCTGACAAAAAAGTTACCGGTAATTCGATATCTAAGTTCGCCTTGACCTTTCCAACTAACTCAGACACGACGACAAAAGCGGAGCAACACAAATACTAACTGCAAACATTACGAACACAAACAAGAAAGCCGAACACAATCAGCTTTGTTTATTTATTTACCGTTATTCGGCGCTCGGTGATCGGTAAATAGTCGGACGTTGTGATAGGCGGCCGCAGTCAATATCGGTTGTTATGCAAATATACTGCTTCATTAGGATTCCCTTTGGTTGGAGCTCATGAAGAGTCCGGTGGCTCTTTAAAAACGGTCATTTATTTGGAACTTTAAACGTATGGTATTCACTTTTACAACACATATGAAAAATCCCTCCAATTAGTCTGTTCGACTATAACGTTGATACGTTACATATTATAAGTTACTTATGTAAGGGCTGATTTTTCAATCATCTGATAACTTTATTCGAGGAATAGTTTTGACAGTTATTTCATACAAAAACTGTCAAACGTCAATTTTATTCCTCGAATAAAAGTTATCTGGCGATCGAAAAATCAGCCATACAGACTTCTTCGAACAAGGAAGTCTGAAATTATTCGTTTTTATTAAATTTGGGATGATATCCTATAATCGGGAGCTCGTGGTTAAGTAATAACAGCCGCCCGGGCCGATCGATCAGGTTAAGCTACGCTTGCCGCGGTCGGTTCGTGGATGGGTAACCATCTTTACACACCGAGACCCCTCCGTGTTTCGGAAAGCACGTTAAGCTGTTGTTTCCGGCTGTCATTCGTGGACCTTTGACAGGACTCGTCAGAAGCCCGAAAGTTCGATACTGGGTATCGGACTTTCGGGCTTCTGACGAGTCCTGTCTTAGATCCTGTCTTGTCCAGTGACTACACTACCTGCTGTTGAAGAGCACAAAAAAATCTATTTTTTTTTTAATGTTGTCTGGTTTAGATACTCATGACGTCTGCGATGTTTCTCTAGCTATCTTTATTTGACCCTGTAGATTAACATTGATATTGTAGTCGTGTTAAATTGAACTGCATTAGGTAGGTGAGATAGGCAAGTACATGAAACTGGGCAACGTTTTTATGAGGAAAAATAATGTTTTATCAAAAGCCTTTATCTAGATCGATATGACAAAATAATCCCCAGCCACGATAATGGGGGCAGTACACCACTGTGAAGGTGTTATATCGATAAACAGTTTAGTTGTAAGCACAGGTATGTACTTACAACTAAACTGTTTATCGATCGTATTCTATCGATATACGTAGGTTACGTATATCGTTAGAATTAGCATTTGCATTAGGTACGATCAGGTAAATGAATTGTTTATCAAATTGGCACACTATATCAATTTGCTGTATTTGTAACCTTTTCATACAACTGTTAAAATAATGAATTTTTTTGTGGTTTGATTACGGACAGTTAAAGTTCAAAATCGTCTTTTTTGGGACTACTAAACACTAAACTAAACACTAGGTCAGAGTGCTCACTTAGTATTTCGAGAGATCACCAAGCGGGTCGCAGAGGGCTGTCCTTTTTTTGGCCATAGAATCAGCATTGCCATACAACGTGGCAAAGCTGCCAGTATTTTGGGCACTTCTGTTGAATCAAGAGGCAGAAAAAAGTGGTCCACTTTTTTCTGCCTCTTGATTATTTTCCCTCGTCTTTTATATACTTATACATATTATTATTACTATTTAAGACTGTTAGCTTTTTAAATTATGTAAGTAAATAAATAATTATTTAAAAAGAAAAAGAAAAAAGCTAAATAAGATAGACAAACAATTAATTTCTCTGACTGTAACCACATATGATGTATGTATCTGGTGTATTGTGTGTCTTTTAATTTGTGCCAAATAAATGCATTTTCTTTCTTTCTTTCTTTCTTTCTTTCTATATATCGTTAGAATTAGCATTTGCATTACCCTACAAACGGTACAATGCAAATTCCATCGGTTCCCTATTAATTTGTTACTTTAAGCTAACTGCTACGCTGTAATCTATGGCACTGGATGCAAGTAAGGTGCCTTAAGTACCGGTGATCTGTTATTCTGGTCCTCTCCGTAAATTTTTATTGGATAAATAAATAACCACCGTAAAGGTAGTAAAACTGTTCGGGTTAGAAAGCGTTTGGGGTTTAAAATGCATTTAAAAGTGAAAATATACCTACAAAGACCTTTCTCTATTGTGTGAAAACCCAGAAGAAACTAGATTGAAAATATTACTAAAAATAAGTGGGACCAACTGACTATTTAATAAATATAAACCTAGGTATTTTAATCACACAAAAATAGTTCAAATAAAGCAATAAACTCATAGTCAAAGCATTTATTTCAAATAGGCACTTTTGAACGTCAAAATTTACAATAAAATAGAATTAATTCCAGTCATCCATTCCAAAGGGTAGTTTTCATATGAAGAAGAATGGGCCAGAAACTCAACCGTTACTCTTTTAAAATGTTTTACAATATTTTTAACAAGATGCGCCCCGCGATTTCTCCCGTATAAGTTTAGATCCCGTGGGAATATCGAGATAAAAAGTATCCTATGTGTTAATCCTGGTTATAAACTATTTGTGTACCAATTTCATCCAAATCCATTAAGTAGTTTTTGCGTGAAAGAATAACAAACATCCATCCATCTAACAAACATACAAATTTTCGCGTCTATAATATTACGTGGAAGTAGGATACATTAATTATTTGTGAACACGATGCACCTAGACTAAAATTACTGGACCTTATTAGGTAAAATAATTAAAAATGAAGTCATGCCAATTATGTGATAGATACATATTAATAAGTATTGCAAAATTAGTCGATTTGCATTAAAAAAAATACAAGTAACAAGTTAGTGAGTTAAAGTAATTCAGAATGTAATCAATTTAAAAAAAAAAGTCATAAATTTCACGATTAAATTAGCAACCAGTTTGATTTTGAATAAGTACTCTTAGGTTGCTTACTGTATCTCACACACTGACTTGTTACTTGTAATTTTTTTAATGAAAATCGTCTACTTTTGCAATACTTGTAAATATGTATCTATCAAATTCTTGATCAAATTATTTGGCAAGACTTCCAAATAATTTGATCAAGAATGTGATATTCAATAAATCTTTTATCTTTAAATCTGTTGTGATTAATTGACAAAAATAACAAAAAATAACAAATTTGATCATTGGCATTCGATCAAAAATAGAAAGCCTGTGAGAAAAATAAATAAAGACTTTCCTAATAATTTTTTGGAAGTCGGTTGTTTTTTTTTTTTTTTTGCATAAAAGTTTTTATTTTTCACTCTTTAGTTGTGACCCACCCCACACAAATTCATATAACACTTCTTGCTATGTAAATATCAGTGACAGGAAGCTATTAAAACATCATCAATATAAACTAAGTGGAAAAAATTCGTTGTATTGAAGTTAATTCAAAAAGTACCCAAACAAAGTTGATAAAACTTATATGGAACCATCCCTGAGGCATAACCTATCCATCCACCTCCATCCACATCTTATCCATAATCTGTCGGAGTTATGCCCGAACATAGGTACATAACAAAAAAAGATAAACATACAAAATGAGAAACTCGTCCTTTTTTTGCAGTCGGTTAAAAACACCTAACACCGAAAGCAACCTCTAATTAACCTCATAGTTAACTCACAAAATTTCACGTAACAAATTGAAGTTTCCCGCTGAGAGGATATTAAAGGGCGAACACGGAACATTTGTCATTGCCTCCCCATTAACGTCGGCAAGGAATCCTGTTCCGTCATTCATCTTGTAATAAATTCTTCGAAGTCTTTCGACCCTTCATATTTCTATTAGGGTTGGTGCTAAAAAGTTTTCAACGACTTTCGGTAAGCTGCCGAATTTTATTGGATATAAATGATTATTTATTTCCATAGACTTTGAATCCATGGAATACTTTATAAGCTTAAAACAGTCTTTAAACTATAATAATATGCGTGCAAACGTATGAAAAAGGGGGAAAAATCAAAGGGCATCATAAAATTCGTCCACATGGCTGTCAATAGGAAAATTGCCCAATAGGCTGGCACTACTGTCATGTTTAATGGCAATGCTGATTCTTTAGCAAAAAAACGGGGCAAGCCCGCTGGTCACAACCTTTCTCTCTAGTTTTAACCTCTAACGGCTGCAACATATAACTCCCAAATGAAATAATTGTGTACGTTTCTGAAATAGAATAGAATAGAATCTATCCAAACACCCCTCCCCCTCCCTCCTCCTTCTTCTCTGTTTTCTGTCTATTCTATTTTATTCTATTCTATTCTATGTTCCTGGACCAATTATCATTCCATGGACTCTTCTGGCCAACGATCAAAAATTCATGGCAGTTGCTAGGTATTATAAGACGTATCAAGATCCTGATAGTCTGACAACCCTGACCTAGCTTAGGACTTGGACATGCCTAGTACCTAGGTTGCAATAAATTGATATTTAGTTAGGATTTGACTAGCTAGGCGGAATAAAAGTCAAAATTCTGTCTATACCCACTTCGAATACGGAAATTTGTAGTTATGTTTACATTTATGATATATTTTATTACAGAGAGAGAGAGAGTACTGAAGATACTGAAGTAACCTGTCTACAGGATGGGTGGGACATCGACGCGCAACCAGTTTCCATGGATTCAGTACATGATTATAGAGTCCCCTGCGTTGAAATTTTAAATAAAAATAGCTGTTCCATTACAGTACATTTTATCAGCGTAGATATTTCATTATTGTAGGAAACAGCAAGTTTTTTTTTCAATAACCGACGAAAAATTTCGACGCAGGGGTACAAATGAACTGAATCCATGGTAACAGGTTGTGCGTATGTCTCTACCACCCTGTATTATCACTTCTGATAATTCATTCTCGTTCCTCGAAGTAAAAGCAAAAATGAAAAGACTTTTTCAGCGAATAATAAGGTTTCATACTCGTAGTAATGCTTTGACGCGAAATTTAATTAGGTTTTTTTCCTTTGCTTCCGGCTTATCAAAGCATGTTTTTGCGTGGCAATGTGGCTGACACGGCTTGCCTGATTAATTCCTTTTCGCTTTCAACTAGCTACGGAATACCGTCAAGAATTTATGAGGACAAACATTTCTTTTTGGTTGCCAGGATTAATCATGACAGTAATGTGGTGAAATAGTATATTACGATACATGTGACTTGTAAGTATTCCATGTGCTAAACGCCGGACATTAAAAGACTATTTAAGGTCCAAACGAAGATGGCGGGATGAGCTGGACTCCTTCAACAAGAAATTGTCCTTAGCAGCTTTAAACAGAGAGAAGTGGAGAAAGAGTAGGGAGGCCTTTGCCCAGCAGTGGTACATCACAGGCTACATAACATACATAATCAGCCTATAATGTTCCCACTGCTGGGACACAGGCCTCCTCTCTGTGAGAGGGAGTGGGCCATAATCCACCACGCGGGCCCAGTGCGGATTGGTGGATATCACAGGTCTTCGAATTTGTTGTTCTAGGACATGCCGTTTTGAGAGCAGTGGTGATGAAATAATTTACACAAAGTAAAGTGCCTGTCTGGGTTCGAACTCACGACCTATACCCGTAATGGACCCGACTCATAAGTCGGGTCCATTAAATTACCACTGGGCCACCACTGCTCCCTACATAACAGGCTAATAATAATAATTAAGTCTCACATATCGTATATTTTTTAGCTCGTGTGGCCTAAACCCGTACGTCACGCTTTTCTGTGTAAAAATGGACCTCCTAAGTCACATAGTACAATCAGTCGGGTTTAGATCACACAGTAATACAAAGGTTTTTATACTATAACACTGTGTCGGGTGTCGGAGATACTCGATTACCACACAGTATGTTCCTCTGTTTAAGTTGCGAACAGAGAAATTGGTTAGAATAGAATAGATTTTATTTTTTTAACACAAATTACAGCTTAAAGTAAAATTAGTCTACAGATACAATTTTGTACTTAATTTGTGGAATACTGGTGCCTACACAATTTTTTTTACAAAACCTGTAAGTCAGCCTAGGTCACCAGAGGAGAGACATAGAGGAGAGAGGAGGGACTTGTGTCATCGCTCGAACAGTCATGCCCAATGAGGTGGCGCGCAGTTCCATGTGCGCTTATATTGGAGGGCGTGCGGTCGTGGGATCAGCCGCACTTTGTGATGGGGCACGCTAAACATGGTGGGCTGATAAAGTAGGGGGTGCGGTGAATGTACAAGTATCTCCCGCGCCCCGACCCATGGTAATAGCAGGAACCGTGGGGGCTTTTAGTCGGTAGGAGTCCGATGTAACCCTTTTCCCACACGTATTTATGTATATTATGTCCTTTATACCACCCGATACATGAATTATCCCCTCGGGAAAATAAATTGGATAATGATAGTGAAAACGTTTTAATGAAGTTTTCCTGAAGTCGATCCTATTAGTGTTATAAATGTGAATGTTTGTATGTATGGATGGATGGATGTTTATTACTCTTTCACGCAAAAACTACCGAACGGATTTGGATGAAATTTGGCACACAGATGGTTTATAACCAGGATTAACATATAGGATATTTTTATCCTGATATTCCCACGGGATCGAAACTTATGCGGGTGAATAGCGGGGCGGAGCTAGTTAATTATAATATTAATTCCTTTTTCCATGCCCTGTCACCTGCATACGTGAGGACCCAATGGCCGCGTCAGCGAATGGTATCCGTGTTGCTGAACTTTTGGCCAAACAAAAAACTATGCTTAAAAAACATTTTCCATTTTTGCCATCCACACACAGTTTTGAAAAAAGGAATCTTCTTAAGATTCCTTTTTTCAAAACTTAATGTTTCATAAATGTTTTCTCCATATATAACAATGCCAGTATATGTATAGTGCCTACTAAACAGTCTGTTATAGTTCAAATAGGCTAAGAAGGCGTTAATTGGCTAATTAATTAACCGTATGCTGCATAACTTAGTTCATCAAGTTACTCAAACAACAATATTAGGTACATGTCAGGTGCAGCGAACTGCATGCTTATTGTATTGCCTGACTGTCCATGGACGCTCGATTCTAGCTAATTAAATCATAATAATTAATTCGGGGTACTGATTCGAACATGCTAGATTGAAAGTGTAGTCGACTGTTTGTCAATTAATTGAAGTCATCAGCGACAGCTCTCTCTGAGTTTGTTTCGGCTTTTCTTGTCAGAGTATTCGGATAGGAAACGCCGACCGTCTAGTTTTAAAAATATGATTGACGTGTAAAAGTGTTTGTACAAACCTACTTTACAGAAAAAAATCATTTATCATTATTTTTTGAATATTGAATCATCAGTGAGAACTCGGGGTCAAAAGTATTTTTTTAAACGCCTGTATCCCCCAAATGGATAGGCAAAAGTATACCTGTAGTACAACCACATTTCGCCAGCTATGATTAAGTCCCATGTAATAGGGGGTGAGCCTATTACTATCAACCGGGCACAAATCGAGACACCCGGGTTGATACTAAGAAAATTCTGATTCCTGTACTCAAACATTTCTGAATTCATGAATAAGTAATCTTAGACAAGACATGCTTCGTATGTTTTTTTATACAAGAGTTTTAAATTCTGGCACAGTTGTGTTGCTAGTTTATCTACAGGCAAAAACACCACCAACTAAAACGTTTCTTTTCTAGGAAAAGACGAAATTCTTATCGACAAGACCGTATACCAACATAGAACCTTCCGCTTTATCATTAGTCAAGTAAAATTCCTACTAAATAGCTTATAGAATATCCCGTCGGATCTCAAGTTGACGTTGCATCACTTCAGCTGTGAAACCGTGCTCAGTAAACCGTGGCTTTCCTAAGTGAATGCATAATTTTGAATATTTTTACACGAATCCTGTAAGCCAGAACCCGAGGCGAAAAATTTACAAAACGTTGAACAATTTCTACACACATTTTCTGCAAACAACAATGATTTTGCTGACCTCATCGCATATTGAACTTGTAAATAGGCTCTGTTTGAGTCCGAAACGAATCGGAAAATCTCAAAACCAATCTGAGTAAATCCGTAAATAATAATAATGACAGAAATGAAACTAGTGAGCAGTTGTGGCCCAGTGGACACGGCCGTGACTTACGAGTTGTAGGTTCGAACCCAGTCAGGCGCTTTACTTTGTGTATATTATATCATCACCACTGCTCTCAAAACGGTGAAGGAAATTCGAAGACATGTAACATCTACCAACCCGCACTGAGCCCGCGTGGTGGATTACGGCCCACTCCCTCTCACAGAGAGGAGGCCTGTGTCCCAGCAGTGGGAACATTATAGGCTGAATATGTAAATTAAACTACTTACGTCTCCACACTTTCACGGCTTCCGACTGATATCTACATATAAGGTTTCTGTCAAAATGAATAGGTTTCTTTATCAATGTTTTTATATATGTACCAGCTGTTGTGGAGGTCGGAAATTATCGAGAACGTACCGGGATAAAATGTAGCCCATGTCCAGGTCATGATCTACTCATGTGCCAGATTTCATTCAAATTCCCTCATCCGTTTTAACATGAAAATGTAACAACAAACAAACGTACGCATTTCCATATATTTGATTAAAGTTAGGACTCTTCTCTTACACTTTTTATTTAATCTGTTTTTGTTGTTTTTATTTCATGAATGTATTTGATGTATTGTGTCTCTTTTAGTATGTGTTAAATAGATGTTTTTTTTTCTTTCTTTCTCGAATAATAACTAAACAAATTAACTAAGAGCTACGTCTTGCCTCCAGTTCATCATAAACCACTCTACATCTCCACAATACCTCCACATACACATCAATATACCCATAGACCCTCTAAAATGTAATTATAATTATGATTAATCAAATTGTTCCTCAGAATGGGCTCACGGTCGCACACAAATTGAATTAAGTATATTCACGTTCACTTGGCTATTGTATTCAGTAAATATTGGATAGACGTTGAAGGAGGATAATCCTAATTCTCATGTGGAGTTTCGAGTAGTCAGCAAAGAAAGATAAATAATAATTATGTATTTTCTTGGACGAATGAATGAATGAATGAAGCCTGTATCGACAGGCTTTTATTGTCATCGTCATCATTTCAGCCGAAAGCATCGCTACTTCGACCGAAAGAAATATTGAAAGAAAGAAAAAGTATTTATTGCGACTCGTACAGCAAGATCATAAACTAAACTAAACACAGTCAAAAATAAAAAATAAAAACAAATTATATAAAAAAATGTAACATAAAGAAAAATGAAACAGAAAATCCTAAACGAGGTCCTAGATTGAACTGAATGATTCAACATTACTCTTTCAACGTGATTATTACGGTCAAGAAAACGCCATGGACTACGGACCAGTCCCTCTCACAGAGAGGAGGCCTGTGTCCCAGTTGTGGGAACGTTGCAGACTGACGATACTTGCTTGTGCCATGGTCAAAAAAGATGTATGTAAGAGTTAAGATGTATGATGTATGTAAATGAAGAAATCGCCAGATATTGGAGATGGAGGCAAGACCCAGTAAAGCTTTTAATGCTAAAACAAGTCACCACCACAACCTGCTTAGCCTTTTCCCAACTGTGTTGGGGTCGGCTTCCAGTCTAACCGGATTTAGCTGAAGATTCAAGCCCTATAAGCAATTTTTTCATCATTGGAAAGTGGCAATATTCCTTTTCTTTTTCTTCATTGCATGTCCTGGGGATATTGACAAAACAGAAGTATTAGCTCTACTTATGAGTAATTGAAAAGGGCATTTAGGTATAAATATTATGTTTTTCAAATAAGGTGATCGTAAACAATTAATCTGCCTAGCTTTTTCCCAACTATGGAGGGGCCGACTTCCAGTCAAACCGGATGTAGCTAGAAATGGGGCGACTGGCTATCTGACCTCCACAAGTTAGCCACAAGCAAGTAAGTAGGAATATTTACTGACAGTTGTAGTTTAAAAGATGTATAAAGAAAAATAATAAAATCCACTGTTCTTCAGCCCCAAAACATGCCACACAGACTCGTGCTGGGTTTACAATTTTAATTTTAAATTCACAGACACTTTCAGTGGTCCAAGCGCGACCTAGTTTTGGTTTGCATAAATATTTTTTGTGAATACAATTCAAGATGGTTTTATTTTCATATTAATTCGTAACATAAATTAGTTTGGTTTACCGAAAATATATTTTCTTGGTAAAGTAGCTCGGTAGATCTGTAACTAGTATAAAATCCAGTTTCTAGTTTGTTTTTTTTGATCTCGCCTTAGCTGTTATCCTTATATGTTTATCTTTGTCATGAGGGTGTGTTTAAGATAAGTTTAATAGTAACGTCACACCGGGGTTGGGTTAAAAGTTATATGTTCGAGCTCTTTGGGGTTGAAACACTAGGGCCATGGGGTCCGAGTGCCCAGTTGGTTTTTCGAGATATCGCTAAGGGGTTAGTCGACTCTTCACGTGACCAGAGGGCTGGCCTATTTCTTGGCCAAAGAATCAGCATCGCCATACAACGTGGTAATGCTGCCAGCCATTTGAGAACTGTTCCTGTTGACAGCGATGCGGAGGAATTTTTTACGTCCTATGATTATTTTGCTTCCTTTTTCATATACATGTACTCGTACCAATTATTTTTTTCAATGTCAGCTTATAATATGTAAATATTATCTTGGTTATTAAAATATATATCTTCCACTTCACGCCTGTAATCCCCGAAGGGTTAGGCCGAGGTGTACCCCACATTCGCCAGCGTCATTATGTTCAAGTCCCATGTAGGGAATTATGCATAACTTAAGCATAGGGGGCGAGTCTATTGCCTTTAACAGGGCATAATCTAGACTCCGGGCTGCAACCGAGAAATTCCTGATAAAAAAACCCAAAAGCACTTTCTTGAATAACATAATTCACAATCACCCTATTTGAATAACATAATACATTTACAGGCCCTTTTGAATTACTGGTATGTGATAAGTAGAGCTGAAGCTTTTACTATATCAATGTTGCCTCACCTCATGCAAAGAAAAAGAAAAAGAATTTTGCCAGTTTCCTATGGAGAACGAATGGGCAAGAATCTTTAAAATCTATATAAATAAAAATTGAATGCTCTTCATTCGTTAGCGCATCACATGAGATAGGCTGGACCGGTTCGGTTAATTAAAAAGATGCCCGTATAAGGTTTTTAGGGATAGAAAAACTTGAAAATTTTCCGGGAAAATTGGAAAATTCGGGAAAAACTGAATGAATTTTTGTGTATGGGATTTTTGTATAAACTTTTGGACAAGACAACATCTGTCAGGTCAGCTAGTATTAAATAAATATTGACTTCTTAAGACGGAAACGACGAAAGTCCAACTCTGGAACCTGTGACAAAGCAGGTACGCTGCACTCCTCGAAAGGTTTTCAACTCAAACCTTAAAATTAATTTATTCTTGCTTACTCTCAGAACTTTAGTCCAATTCCTCCCAAACCCACGCATTTTGAAGTACAATCACCAAAGGAGATAAGTAACCAGGATCGTTAGATATAGCTGAAGTTTAGTAAGAAATCGATGGATGTTTTAGAATGGAATTTAGTTTGATAAATGAACTGTTTGTTTTCTATTAATTTAATAAAATTTAACCCGAAACATGAATCCTTTTCTTACTAAACTCCAAGTATGTCCGACGACCCTGGTTACTTATTTCCTTTGGTGACTGTACAAAAAATATTGACGTCACACCGCAGTAAAATAATGGCGGGGGCGACATCGTGGCTTCGTTCACTCGTTGTTATAGCTACTATTTTAGTACAAAATCAATATTATGACGTCAAAACATCTCTGCGAAGGAAGTATATCGAAAATAGATAGCGTTTACCCGGTTCGTATATTTTACCGGGCATTATTAGCTAATATTGTAACTCCTTTGCCTGAAGTGATGATAAAATGCTGTTATTTTACGTAAAGTATTAAAATTATAGCCTGTACTATTAATACGTTTTACGATTAGCAACGTTGGCAGATAAAGTTTATTGTTTCAGCCTAAACTTTTCCAACTAGGTTGGGGTCTGCTTCTAGTTTAACTGGATGCAGACCATGATGAATACCAGTATTTATCATGGTGCGTCTGCTTATCTGACCTACACAACCCAGTTACTGGGTATGTCAATACCCCTTGGTAAGATTGAATAAAATTAAGATTAAGTTCATTGTTCAAAAATTGCACCATATACTTCTATCCTATATCTATGATATAAATTAATACATTCACTCACTGCACTAGGATTCCCTTTGCCGTGAGTACCAGGCTCTTCCATAATAGTTTAAGCAAAACAGTGAAACAATGACGTACCTACAATAAAATGAGAAATAAAAAAAATCGAAACGTGTCGCGGGGCGATTGGAGCGAAGTTCTTTTCGCTGTATATTATATCTTAACTAAAATGATAAAGAGAAAAGATATGATTTTTTGTTACGCTTTCACGCTAAAACGGCTAAACGGATTGGAATGAAATTTGACACATGACCTGTATTAGGACGTAGTATACTTTTCATCACTATATTTCCACGGGATCGAGGCTTATGCGGGTTAAATAGCGGGGCGCAGCTAGTATCAAATAGCAGGCTCATGGCGTATTTCATCAAACTTTTATACCTAGATTAAGTCTTATCCTGCGAATAAATTTTGTTTTTTTGTTAGATTTTCCTAGAACTATTATTTTACTAGAACTGTCACACGTAGATTTTATTCCACGGATAAAAGATATCTATCTGTCTTTGATAATAACTAAATGCACAAAAAATAAGGAACACACATAATCAGCCTCTACTGTTCCCACTGCTGGGACACAGGCCTCCTCTCTGTGAGAGGGAATGGGCCGTAATCCACCACGCGGGCCCAGTGCGGGTTGGTCGATATCACGTGTCTTCGAATTTTTGGTTCTAGGACATGCCGGTTTCCTCACGATGTTTTTCTTCACCGTTTTTGAGAGCAATAGTGATGTAATAAATTTCACAAAGTAAAGCGCCTGTCTGGGTTCGAACCTACGACCTACAACTCCTAAGTCGGGTCCGTTACCACTGGGTAACGGACCCGACTTAGGAGAGCGAGTAACACGTCGTTACAAAAAAAAAAACAAACGACCAGTAAAACTTAAAGTACAAGAACTAAAAAATACGCTTCGTTTCCCAATATATAGGAACAGATACATTATTTACATTAGGGAACAAGTTGAACGCCGTGAGCAGAGTAATACAGTTTTGAAAACTAATTGTCTTTCCATTAACCAGGAATAACATCCCTGAGGGGTTTTGAAACTGATCAAGAGTACGCCATGGAATAATTGGAATTATGCAGGATTTTAGATGGAAACCTAATTGGTTATAAGCGACATGTCTATGACAACAGTAACTAGATCTAAGCTATTAGGTACTGGCTTCACTCGCGTGGAGGTTGGAAATTAAACCATGGGAAAGTTTCCATGGGATAAAATATAAAAAGGATCCTTTGTGTGTACAGCGAGGTAGTTGCGTAACACACTAATAGTAGCAATGGCTTTCATTTTGACAGTTCAACAACGTTCATTGCGTTGTTTACGTTGTTGAATAGACAAATTTTTTGAACAGATGAAGCAATGGGTTAGCAATATCCTTCAAAATTATTCAGATTGTAATTAAAAGTGTGTTACGCAATTAGAGTGCAGGTTCTAAACTATCTGTGTGCCAAATTTCATCCAAATCCGTTTTTGCGTGGTTAACAACTTCCCTGTCCAATGAGTCATATATGACTCATAGGAACGTACTAGAATTGTGTTCACATATGACTCATTAAACGTGGTAAAGAAAAATTAACGCCCTACGTTCGTGAGTCACATGTGACTCAAAAAAGCTAATAAGCGTAACAATAAGTAAAACCTGTGGACGTAGGGCATTATCAAAATGAGTTGTATGGGGACAGGGAAGTTGTTAAGTAACAAACATACAAACATCAAAAAAAAAAACTTTCACAGGGTGGTGTTACGAGTAGTTATTCTCTAAGCTATATGAATGAAGCTTGAATATTAATATGAAACCTTGCGTTGCTTGAAACTAAGTAAACACAACTTTGATTTTTGTTAACTTTTTGTTATTTTTATCTTTATTTTTCCGGATGGGAAATCATCAAATGACCCCTCCCGCTCTGGGTGGAGCGGAAGGGAGTGTCAGACTCTTACTGACTAAAACCCACCCATGTTCCTCGGGGTAGCGGTAACCCTTTCGGACAATCCCTCTATGTTATTTTTATCTTTAAGGTAAATAGTATTTATGTAAACTAGGTATAAAATAATGAATAATAAATTTTTGTCATTATTTCAAGACTTCTAATGTTAAATATTGTTAAGAATTTCATAGTCCTACAATTACCATAAAGTATGCTCATGCCGCCTGTGATACAGGTTTATGCTAGTACAGGAATCTAACATTAATACCTTTGTAAGTTATTTCTAACACTTTACGTAAATATTTTACCAATTTAATACTGAATAAAATATTATTATTAATAATAATTAGTGTTCATGTACTGATTTTAACTTTGTCTAGCTTACAGATCATGTGTTAATATGAATATGATACTTGAATATATCAATATTATACTAATACAATAACGCACCGCACTGAGCGGAGTTCGCGCAGCCAAATTTTGGTCCAAAGATGTTTGGACTTTTTGCAAGAAGACCGCACTTGGGACGGATTGATGAACACTGATGAAAGAGCTATCCGAACATATGGCTGCTAAAACAGGTATACTAACATAACAAAGAAATCTGTGCCCTGATTGCGTAACACACTATCAGTCTCAATCTGAATTAATTTGAAGGATATTGCTAATCCATTGCTTCATATGTTGGAAAAATTTGTCTGCTCAACAACGTAAATAACGCAATGAATGTTGTTCAACTGTCAAAATGAAACCCATTGCTACTGATAATGTGTTACGCAATTACCCTGCTGACTAGCATGATATAGCTTGTAAATTAATCAAGCAGATCGCGCCGTTCACCCAATATATTAGAAGTACTAAAATTCTAAAGTTAGACAAGTTGTCCAAGTTCTGAAAACCCATAACGACTCATTTATTTCGTGACAACCAAAATCGTGCACCCCGAGACACGGAAAGCTCTCGATAACATAAACAATGCTCGCCAATCCATGGACTGACCTCACTCAGAAACGCTGTTATTTATTTACGAGTCTCTCTAATCCTTGTGATAAAACAATCCCTAAGCCATGTTTTACGACACTAGAGGGCGTCCTATTCACAGCCAAGAATCCAACCTGCGAAGTTTATTAAACATGTATTATTTCTCCTCTATATTACTTTCTAAATCAAGTCTTTGCTCCCTAAAGACGCGTAAACTTCTTTTTATTGTATTACTCTTATATTTTTCCTCCAATTTCGACTTAATATTACCGTCACGACCACGATATAGTTGCTCTCAAGGGCGTAGAAAGGGTACAAAAGAAGACAAAAGAAGTCTAACAAATCTCTGAAGAACTTGTGTATTAGCTTCGTGTTTCTTAATGAAAGTGGTGATAATAAGATTTGTATGGCGAGATAAATGTGAGTCTTGGATTGTAGTGCTGTTAATTCTGTTACAGATTAAGTTGCGGATTTATTCATACTGGAAAAGGCTGCAATAATAATGATATCAAGTTTAATAAAAAGCGACTAAATATACAATACACTTGTCATAAAGATAATATTGTATACATTTTTCTTTTTTTTAAAAAAACGTTGCCCCACACTAGGAATTACTCCTGTATCGTGGGTGCGTTTACAAACATTTAAACTCACATACACAAACAGCCAGACCCGGAACAACTACCTGTAGGCAATACAAATATTTGTTCCGTGCGGGAATCGAACCTGCGACACGCAGCGCTGCAGTCGATCGCTCAGACACTGCGCCGACCGTGTCGTCAAAATTTTGATAAACAGAAAATGATGACCTCGTTTTCTTGTTGTCCTACGTTTTTTCCTATAGGTATCTTCGATGCGTTTACACTTTTATCACCGGGAACAAACATTTTGTATGTTTGCACTATATTATACTCAACACACCGCCATAAAGTGCAGTATTGTTGCCCTAACTGAGCATCGAAAACGCTCTAAATAAGAAAGATAAGAAAAGTACGAAAAAAGTTAACACTAAAAATACAATTGAATGATAAAATATTATTTTACAGACGCCAGCACATCAAGCTACTACAATCTGTCAAATTCCTTTAATAGATTTTCAACTTTATTGATAAGCAATTAAGGTTCAAGGTCGATTGGGAAAATTTGACAGTTTCGGGTAGCTTGACCTGCTGGCGTCTGTACTAGCTTCTTCCCGCGACTTCGTCCGCGTGGAATTTTTAGTTCTTCCGACCCGACCCGTCGCAACGCGTCGCCTGCCCGCGCTATAAATTCGTTTTCGCTTAGCGTTCTTTCTTCTTTCGCTCTTTTTTGTCAACAATCGAAACAATCGTAAACCAGAATTACGAAGAAGAGAAGGAAGGTATTTATGACATCAAACAAGCAAAAAAAAAATCAATAGAACGACATCCAACCATTTTACGTAATAAATAATAATAATAATTGTTTATTTCGGAACAACATAGGAACCACTTTTGTTAGTACACACCTTAAATACTACAACTTATACACTAGGGTTAGTAACAAAATTTAAGAATACACTCTTAATGAGTCATGTACTTACGAGGCATTTCATGCTGACAATGATTTCGCATGAGATGCCTCAGCACAGGAGCTCTCGGGTCCTCAGCCACGACCCTCAGGATGCTATTGCTACTCCCTCGAATCCTCCTCACAAGCGATGCTACCTTTTTCCTAATGATCGCATGGAAACCATCTGTACGCGATTGGGCAAACATCCCTGAGGCACTACAGAAACGAGGGAGTTTCAACATCATCCTAAAAACATTATTGTATTGGACGCGCAGGGCATTAAGCCCTAACAATACCGACAATGTCATCGATCCGCGTAAAGTATGAAACACCGCAATTCGGAAAAATTATGTATTTGCACAACGCCATCTATGGGTAAATGGATAAAACGTCTGCACAAAGCATGTGCAGAGCGGTATGATTCATACCGCTCTGCACATGCTTTGTAGAAAATTTCTAAAACGCAAAATGCCGCTAAAACATTCACGAATAAAACTTTCATTCATACCGTATGAATCCGTTTCATTCGTATCGTATGTATCGTATGTATACGGTATGAATGAAAGTTTTATTCGTGAATGTTTTAGCGGCATTTTGCGTTTTAGTAATTTTCTATTATCTCCGAAACTATATGACGAATTGACATATGTACTGTAAAGGGCAAATCTCTATAATGTCCGTGTCATCATAAAATCATTTATTTTGATAAGGATTCATATTTAAAAATTATATTGTCATCCAAACGTAAGCATGTCAAAAAAAATACTTTTTTAAAACATAAAACAGATATTATAAGATAAAATATAAAAGATAGAGATATATGGGATCGCAGACTTTTTTGTAGAACTATGTATTTAAGGCGGGCCAGATTGCCATTCTTACATTGTTTTTTGTTATATACAACTGTTTAGGCAGCGCGTGCAAATAATTCTGTTTTAATAGCTATTTATTTCTTTCCGACTTGCTAGACAAAAGTTGTGATAGCTCAACTAAAATGCATGATGTAAACATAATTTATAGCCTATAGCACTCACAAATAATGTAGCTTTTTACCAGTGAAAACATTTTTAGAATTGAATCATTACCCCCTACATACATACAAAAAAACAAACAAATTTTACTTCTTTATAATATTAAGTATAGATGTAGCATAGCATAATCAGCCTATAATGTTCCCGCTGCAGGGACATAGGCTTCCTTTCTTCGAGAAGGATTGGGCTGTAATCTACCACGCGGGCCCAGTGTGGGTTGGTAGATATCACATGTCTTCGAATTTTTGGTTCCAGGACATGCCGGTTTCCCCACGATGTTTTCCTGGGTAATACGATACTCCTTACCCCGACTGGTTGTCACACGTTCGGGCTTCTTCCAAAAAAAAAAAAATTAAAAATGGTCACCCATCCACAGACCAACCGCGGCAAGCGTAGCTTAACCTGATCGATCGACCTGTGCGGCTGTTATTATTAAGCCACGGGCCCCTCGCGCCAAATAAGCCCAATATATCGAAAGCTTTCTTTTAATCTTACTCCGTCTTGTGAGACACGAACTACACATTTCTTATCGTGGACTAAGTGATGAGTAAGCAACTTGTCAATAATGGCCATAATACCTTTAAATTTGGTATTCCTTCCAACTTATCGGTGTACGTGACTTTTCTCAAAGCACTTTTATAGTTGGATTTTTATTCTTTGTATATCATACAAGAGAGAGAATGGAAAACGGTGATGTCTTGGAATTGGGTCATTGCTATACTTGTCATACTTTAATGTAGCAACGGTAGCTTATATCGTGCCTAGTCTATCTTACAAGCCTGTGTTGTCTCACTGCAGGGCAAGGGGTCCGAAATTAATGGGTCAGTTACCACCAGCACGGGTTACACCTAATAGACCGTTTAGGAGCAGTGGGGTAGATTATGCTGGTCCTATTCAGTTAAGGGCATCAAAGGGTAGAGGTCAGCATGCTTATAAAGGATACATTTGCTTGTTTGTCTGCATGGTGACTAAAGCTGTCCATATTGAGGTCGAAAGCGACCTAACAACAACGGGGTTTCTTGCCGCTTTTAAAAGGTTTGTGGCAAGACGCGGTCAATGCAAACATATTATGGAGTCATAACGGTACAAATTTTCAGGGAGCTTCTAAAGAACTAGACGCATTACTTCGCTCGGAAAGTCCAGGTATAGCTAAGGAAGTTGCTGCGGCCTTAGCAACTGAAGGTACCACATGGCATTTCATTCCACCACATGCTCCAAACTTTGGCGGATTATGGGAGGCCGGAATAAAGTCATGTAAGAAACATCTAAATAGAGTAAGTAATAGGTAGCTCAACTTTAACTTTTGAAGAGATGTCTACTTTATTAACCCAAGTAGAAGCATGCTTGAACTCACGTTCCTTGTGTATCGCTGGTAATTACATTAATGTTAATAGTGGCGGTTGATATGGCTTGAAAAGAGCTGTGGTAAGTGCCCCAACTTACAAGTTGTAGGTAGTAAGTTCAAACCTAGACAGGCGCTTTACTCTGTGTAAATTATTTTATCACCACTGTGCTTAAAACGGTGAAGGAAAACATCATGAAACATCATGATGACACACGCATAATTACTGACAAATGCGGGCATTCCTTTTTTTTTCAGATGGGAAATCATCAAATGACCTTTCCCGCTCTGGGTGGAGCGGAAGGGAGTGTCAGACTCTTACTGACTAAAACCCACCCATGTTCCTTCCTTTGCCCTTAATGTTTCGGGGTAGCGGTAACCCTTTCGGACAATCCCGCTAACCCGGCAGGCTTCGGCCCTAAGAGGCCCCTCAAATTATGCGGGCATTGACTGGACAGGTCCACTCAATCTGTGTGGTTCTTTCCTCAAAAGACCATTTCACACTCCATCCTACATGGTCTTCACATTATCTGACGAAGATTATGTCTGGACTTTAAAAGAGACTGTGACCTGAGTTTGTTTCGGCCTTCCTTCACAAAGCAGTCAGATTGGAAACGCCGACCTCATCTAGTTTTAAAATATGATTGACCTGTAAAAGTGTTTGTACAAACCTACTTACAGAAATAAAATCTATATAAGAAATGTCTTACCACAATCCTACACCAATTCCTACACATTTCATCAACCTATACAAACCCTACCAATTACTACAATGACATCTCCCAAGCCTTCAAAACTATACCTACCAATAAGTAACCAAAGAGGCTTCAGAACGTCTCTTCAAAGTACGAAGGTAAGCAAGTAAGGGATGCGTACGATCCAGATTAAGGGATATATAACGTGAGGCATTAGACAAGGAGGCGGGGAGCAAAGAGGCTGTTTATCTTAGAAGCGTGAATCGGCAGGTATTTAATGTCTTTGTTCAGTGTTACTGAGCGAAAGGGTCTGTATTGTGAACTAGTGAACTATGTGGGTACAATTGGATGTGTAACTTTGGCTGGGAGTGTTGAGGGCTTAGTTTGTTTACCGGATAAACCTTCGTTTGTTCCAAGCCAGTCGGACTATTTTTTGTGTAATTTTGAACTTATTTCTAAATTCACAATCAGCATTTCAACAGTGCAGCACACAAAATTGCTGTACTTGCAGTTTACACGACAATTTTGGCGAAATAGCTTGGCAATCCAAGCAAGCAAGGCATCCAAGCTCACTTTATCACGCAATCCAATAAGCAAAGTAAATTAAAAAGTGTATTGTCACAAGAAGCATTCACAAGCATTTGGTACATAGATATAATATTTATTTATTTTTACTTAAGGTACCTAAACTGATGCCAAACTAAACCAGGGCTTGTATTTTAGGAGCCAGCCCTTAAAAGTGGATGAGGAGATCGTGTCAACGTGAACGTCGTGACGTATAGCATAAACGTACTAATCTAATAAAAATAAAGCGCTTTACAACGGAACGCATTTACAATTTTCTAAGAGCCATTTTATCTTAGCAAACTTAGCTACATCATCCTAAGTTAGACTACTATAACATGGTTTCCGTAAAAAATATGAAAGACTAAAGTTTTAAAAGGACTATGCAGTAAACAAATATGCCAGGTTGAAAACTTCAAACGGATTTTACACACCTCGTCACTTTGCAAAAAAGAGGGAACTCACGCCCAAGTAACCTCGTTTGAAAACTCGGTCAAAATGTGGTTGAGGAGGTAATGACAAAACTCGGTAGCCCGTTTGCACATTTAACGATGGTAGTGCCACAGAATAGTACCTATAAAATATGTACAGAGTATTATAATAATGTTTTAATAACCATACTAGATAATTATTATATAGTACTGATCTTAATCTAAGTAAATGGTATAATTTACATCATTAATGTTAACTATTAGTTGTTTCGTTAGGTAGGTATATTATTTTTACTAAAAAAATATTTCCTAAGTCCTTTTTGCTGTGATTGTAAGATTTTGTTAAAATTATGGAACTCAAAATACCTATAAAGATATGAATATGAATAATATGAAGGTCAACACCATCCAACGATCGAAAACACACGCATACATGACACGATCACGTACAGCGAGTGCAAGTGCACTCGCGAATGGCATTTGTTTGAGGTCGCCGCCGCCGCCCGCCGTACATACTCGTACGTACGCGTGTATGTGTGTGTGCAGCTGTTCACGTTTGTTGTAGGAAGCCGGCCTTCTGTACCCATCTATTTTGTGGCGTTATCAAGTAGGGTTTCAGCAATATTGTGCTGAATTCATGAGCTGTCGGGAGTTGGAGAATATTATCTAACACTTAACGGAAAGTTTTAAAGTGGGGTAACTTTAAACTAAGCTTATTTTAAATTTTCTGTCTTGTGAAACTCAAGTGGTGATTGAAATTTTGGATGGTGACAAAATGTTAAGTCTTCATTACATTGTTTACAGCTTCTCTCATAATGGAGAAAGAAACTAAAGTTTTCGTAAAAGACTTGATCAGGAAAGCTTTGTTTTAGCAGTGTAATTTTTTTTTTGTTGTGGTTGCCGGTAAAAAAACAAATATTTACACAAAAAACACGAAAATATATTTATACTTTTTACATGTATTTGGACCTAGAATCTGAACATCTCATTCCGTTAAACGTAGCGTCAGAAGGCCTCTCACAAGACGGACCGATGACCTGGTGAAGGCCGTAGAAATCCGCTGGATGAGACAAGCACAAAACCGGTCGAAGTGGCGATGCTTAGGGAGGCCTATGCCCGCAGTGGAATAGTAAGTTTAATTTTAGATATCTACTTTATTAATATTTGTTCGCCATCAACGGCAAAATATAGTGTACAGACGCCAGCAGGTCAAGCTACCCGAAACTGTCAAATTTTCCCAATCAATCTTGAACCTTAATGATTTAGCGATAAAGTTGATAATCTATTACAGAAATTTGACAGATTGTAGTAGCTTGATGTGCTGGCGTCTGTACCTATACATATTTTATTTACAACACCAGCTGATCTATTCTGTATATATCTCACCGTGAAAATTTAGGTGAAGTGAGCTTAAAGTGAGTGTCAACAGTGTTAATCTCTAGCATCAGGGCGAATAACAACTCATTTCAAGCTCTCTTCGCCCAAGTTTTCACGGTGAGATTTTTGCAGAATAGACCAGCTGTTTTTACACCCACCTATGTTTTATAAATAAAAACTTTGACTTTGGACGTCGTTCGGCTGCAATGATGACATCAACATAACATAAAGATATTCACTACCTACCTCCCACACAACCTACACATACTCGTAACATAACATTATAGGAACACGTTACGGCTAACATACAATCAATGTTACAGCGCTATAAAACCCCATGCTTCTCCTAACTCCCACAGATCTCGTAATTCCCACCGTTCTCGTTTGCATAATATCTCTCCGTTTCTCGCAGATATTTTCATAACACCTACCTACGTTTGCAGGGATTTCGCTCCCGGTTTAGCGAAAGGGATTTGGTTCAAGGTAACGTACTTTATTCCGACAGATTTTTCATCGCACGTCGTAGGTACCTATACATAAATAATTTGCGAATTTGTTGGTATTGTGAGTGGGACAGTTTTTTACATTTAATGTTTAAAGGTATTGCTGTAATTCTTATTATTTTTTTGTATCTTACCATCAAACTAAGTTCCTTTACGAATGACTTTGATTCAAACTGAAGTCTATTGAAAATGTTTTAAGACAGCTATCTTTATAAATGACTATAGCTCCGCGGTTGGGTGAAACCGCACATAAGAACATAGGTCTTGATTCTGTAGGAATATCGAGTTAAAGTATCCTATGTCCTAATCCAAGTCATGGTCTACTCATGTGCCAAATTTCATCCAAATTCATTTAGACGTTTTAGCACGAAAGCGTAACAAATAAACATACAAAAAATCAAATATTTTTACTTCATAATATACGTTTAGATAAGCACACCAACTGTAGGTACAAATCACTTACAACACAAATATAAAAAAAAACAACTATTTAAATTCCAGTAAGTAAATATTTCATACGTATCCGTGAATTCAGTTACTGTTACTGAAAGTAGATAGAAAGCTAAAGTAGTAATTTCTCTAACATCCTACCTTCCAGAATGTCTACTTAAATTCATGTAGCTTAACTTCCACCTGACTAGCTTAACTCAAGTTAAGCAACAAGTAACCACAATTTAGAAACTGTTGCACTACAGTTAGAATAGTTGGAATTAAAGACTTTAACGTAAATATTTGTGCAGTGCAGTGCAGTTAGTAAAATGTCTTAACATCGTTAGTTTAGTTATCAATAGTTTAAGTATAAATTTAATATTTAAACGTAGTATTTATTGTGAGTACCAGAATACATGAAAATTGAATCAGTCAGTCGCTCCTACCTATCTAACAATATTCTGGACTCAATTAAAATGATTAAAATACCTAATATCGTAATTCAATCATCAGCTTCCACGCTAATTAGAAGCCTTTTTAGCCCATTATAATGAGCCTACTTCATTTACACCAATTTCCCCTGCTCATTATTCAATATAATTAACAATAAATAGTCTAAACCCTTTCGAATTAATACGTAAATTGTTAAATTTCCTCTGAAATTTAAATTATTGCGATACAGGAACTCATTTATTTTACGAAATAATGACTAAAATACCTAACTTTTCATTTGCTTGACATATCAAAATCAAAAGTCATTTATTCAAAAGCTGAGAATCGGCATTTTTCGAACGTCAAAATTACAAAAGACAGCCCCCCAAAACGCCCGCTCTTCACCACTTCCTAGTGCGTTCGCTGGGAAGAAATGGCAGAACAAACTCCCTCGCAGCAAATATATTAGTATATATATGTGTAATATATTTTTTAGCAATATATTTTCTAAGTACCACGCCCACACCCCATACACAAACCCCAACGGACCTGTTAACACACTCACACAAACTCCAACACACACTCCTCCCAATTAACTTTTAAGCCCATTCAATAAATACGAGTACGTATGTTAACATCAGAGCTATTACGCAATTATACATATATTTTGTGAAACTTGCCTCGGTCCCGGCTGTCATTCGTGGATCTTTGACAGTCGTTACGGGTCGTCAGAAGCCCGAAAGTCTGACAACCAGTCTTACCAAGGGGTATTACCAAGTAACTAGGTTGTGGAGGTCAGATAGGCAGTCGCTCCATGTAAAATACTGGTACTCAGCTGTATCCGGTTCGATTGGTGGCCGACCCACACATAGTTGGGAAAAGGCTAGGCAGATGAGATGACATATATTTTGTGAAACGTGTCAATCCCTCTACATTACACTGTAGTTTAAAGGGCAGAGGCCTTTGGTACTCATCTGTAATAGCCATCCCATATTGAAATGGGTATGTGGAACGTGAATCAAACAAACAAGCTCCAGTAATGACTGCCATATTTAATAGTTCTATCCTATACCAACATTATCAATGTACCCATCCTCCCTCAAAAAAATAAAAAAAAAAACTTTGAATTCCATTAACTAATAACAAATATAAAATATATAATATGTATATTCATAAATATCATACATGTATCAACATATAGGCTCAAGTCTTTTGTTACTTACTTACCTATTTCGTCTCATAATTATCCAAACAAATCTTTGATCCAACCAAAAATCACAGACCCAAACGCAATTCTCAACACAACACAATAAAACATAGAAACGTCTGGAAAATGATTAAGCATTCCACATTCCAGGCGCCTGTGATAAAACGACTTGAAAGGGTACAGCAGATTAGTTAATATACAAGTGACGTCATAATAAAGTCATCAGCTACAACAGCTTCCCCGTCCCCCCACCCTCGGGGTTATTAACATCCCGTACGAGGTCGACACGGAATTAAGATATGTAATAGGGACAGAGTGAAAGAATCTCGGGGACGTTTAAAAAGTCCTTGCTGATATTTTTATTGAGGTTTTTATGAGTTGTTAAAAACGAGTAATGCTTTCAATATGGTGAAGAAATATTTAAGGAAATACTTGTTCGACCATTACTTTGAGAATAGGTCGTTCGATAATTTTAATAATCCAGAAGCTGAAGGTCAGGGCGAACCTTAATCTATCTATACAACGAATAATAAAGTTGAACAGTTTCATTGTTTGTTTGTTTGAATGCGCAGAACTCTGAAACTACCAGTCAGATTTGAACAATTCTTGCGTTTGATGGCCTTATCCTTGTGGCAGGCTATTTAAGGCTATTTAACATCACGAGACCCCTAAAAGTCGAGCAAAAGGGAAAACCCGGCCAAGTGCGAGTCGGACTCGCGCACGAAGGGTTCCCTACCATTATCTATAAAAATCACGTCTTTTGTATGGGAGCCATCAAACGCAAGAAATTTATTTTATTTAAATATTTATTTTATTTAATTTAATTATCTATTTTTTAGGTGAATATACACCTAAATACGGCGGCAGCGCAGAGGTCACTTTGGCTGCATGTTTTGGGGCACAGGGGGCAGGATAGGATTTTTTTTTGAAGGGGACGTTCGTTTTCGGGGGCTATCTTTTGTAATTTTGACGGCTGAAAAGTGCTGATACTCAGCCTAATTTGAATAAATGACTGGATTTTCCCATTAAAATTATTAAATTCGGAACGTAAAAATATATAGAGCTTAATTTTTTCCAACACAATGCATACCAGTTTCTTTTAAGTTACAAACTTTAAGCGCAGCTGGGCTAGCTTACTTCTAACATGAATTTTATATTTTGTGATCAAAGTCAAACAAAATATGCTGCTTCTTAAATATTCTTATTTCTTTCATTCCGTTTTATAGAGGGGACCGTTTCAGTTACATTTTATTTCTTTCGGCGTTCGAATGGATTTATAAATTAAAGCTTGCAGCTTATACTAGCTTTTGCCCGCAGTGTTGCCTGCGTTGACGTTGGAAATTGTCCCAAAGAAACGTGTTACCATGCCTGTGTGCCAAATCCATCAGCCATCCAGATCCGTCCAGCCGTTTTTTCGTGATCGAGTAACAAACATCCAAACACACTTTTATGCATAGGACTTGTGCCTACTTATTTTTAAGTGGTAAAGTTATTTGTATCTATGTAAAAGCTAATCCGAAAAGTTATCGGTAAAAATCTTCCTCTGATGAAAGCTACACAACTTCCGAGTGAGTAAACCTACTTTTTTATGCCAGAAAAACGTATGGTTTCTGTGGAAATCTCTGGATAAACCTAGGGAGAGACAAAAGTTACTCCTGGGCGCGGTTCTCTTAGAGGTGTGGCACGCAGAAAGATCATGACCTGGGTTAAAACATAGGACACTTTAATCCTGGTTACCGTGGGATAATATCCAACCACCACACGGGCTAAGCCATGGGCAAAAGCTAGTATAAAATAAATTTCATGGAATCTTAAAAAAAACATCAAACAGATGCCAACATTATTATAACAAAATTAGTGCACTATCATATAATTCAATTATATCCAGACGACCAAGCGAGCTAAATTCTAGCTAACATATAAAGCTGATGAAGTAGAGGTCGGCCATTTTGTCTTGTACCATCTGTTTGTCACGGACTATACTGTGGCTTGATTAATGGTGTTTACTGTCCTCGCCTTATCCTTCCGGTCTTTGTGAGGGATCTACTGCCTTTATTATGTACTTGTGAGTAGGTATAGTGTATGTATTGTTATAAAGATTTGCTGGAGTGAAAGGAATTTTGCTAAAATGTTTTTCTCAGTAAAACAAACTAAAAAAACGGTGTTAAATTGGATCTAAATGGAAATGTAGACCAATGGCTGTATTTCCATTTCAAACCAGTTCAACATGATATATACACATACATAAACTGACGCTTCCCACGGGGGTAGGCAGAAAGAACAGAACGCTACCTGCTGCGTATATTCTTACATAGTCCTTCCCTTTGTTTACGTTCATATCTACATCTGGTCATACGGATGTGGTGTGTCAAAGGATAAGTAGAGAATGAACTTAGCTAAAAACATTTTATTTTTGTATTTTCTCACCTGTATGCCCCACATTCTAGCTAAATAAACATGATCTATTATATTCTATTCTATAGATATTCCTCTTATTATTTATAGAAAGCCGTCATTATATATTACTATTTATACTTCAATTACACTATTCATCGTCACATCACTCCTAATTTGTGGCGGGAGGTACAGTATCTATACTATAATTCTGAGTACTACGGTCTCCCGAATGGATCCAATTAGGCTTAAAGTTCGTACAAACGTAGGTAGATGTACTGAAGGAGGATTTGAATAGACCTTTGAGGATATATTTGATACATATATATTATATATATATACTCTGCGGTTTCAGGATTTCGCAGAATATAAATTCTACGAATACCAGAGATATGTCCCATGTACAGTGGCCTCCAAAAGTTAGTTGACATTTTTCCACTTCATCTGCGACTCACCACATTAATATTTAAAATTCTAGTGATCCAAATGTTAGAACTGACACTATAACGTTTTTATTGACAAAGGGCTGATTTTTCCATCGCCAGATAACTTATATACTTACCATAATAATTTAATTGAAATTAAATTATTATTTATAATTTAATTAAATAATTAAATTATTATTAAATTATTATTTTTCGGCATTACACCTGAAGAGGAAAAATGTCAACTAACTTTTGGGGGCCACTGTAAGTAAGATTTGTACCCGGGTCATCTACCACATGTGTTTTGAAGTTCCATGTTATAGGGGGCGAGCCATAACAGATTATGCAAAACAATATCATAAAAGAAAATGATATAGAAAACATTAAAAAAAAACAAACGACTATGTACAACTTCAAGTACGAGTAGTATAATTTATTATCATAGATGTAGTAAAATAAGTTATGATTTAACTGTGTGGTTATATGCACCTAATAAAAGTTCGGTCGTTTAAAACAAAAATAACTTTTATATCATTTCATGCACTTACTACTTTTTATCGCCATTTTAAATAATAATCGGGGATTGTCCTTGGGCGTACTTGCATGGTGCATACAGGGATAATCGTCGGTTGGTGCCTCCTCATAATTTAAAATTGTCTAAGGGTCTGCGAGTTGGCTTCGGCCCCTGGCACGTCTTCCAAAAGTCCGGGACCCCAAGGTACCGAGATATGTCAAAAACATTTTAAATATTAGTAGACTCGTCCTCTATTATACGCGACTTAAACATAACTGGCAAAATTTGGGTGTACGGCGTGGGTATACTACGGTACACATCTGGCCCTTTGGGCATTACAGGCGGGATGTACTTGGACCAGTATTTGCTGTGTCCTTTATTTCCTTTCATTTAATTTCTTTACTGATCTGACCGGAGGCTATAGATAAAAAGTCCTGTACAGTACGGTTCTACGATCTCATCTGCCTGGCCTTTTTTCAACTATATTGGGATCGGCTACCACTCTAACCGGATACAGGTGAGTACCAGTATTTTACATGGAGCGACTGCCTATCTGACAGTTCCTGGTTAATACTATACCCCTTGGTAAGACTGGTTGTCAGACCCGTTAAAGACTGTCAAAGATGTATGACAACTGGGACCAACGGCTTAGAGTGCTTTCAGAGGCACGGAGGGGTCTCGATATAATTATAATGGGTGGATCACCCATCCAGAAACCGACCGCGACAAGCGTGCGCTGCGGCTGTTATTACTTAACCACGAGTGCCTCGATCGAGAAAAATGCATGCATTTAAAAAATTGTTTGAACTGTATGACATAAATACTCGGACGTACTCACATTATCATATATCAAAAGCAAATTCTCAAAGTTCCAGAGCTATGAAAAATTGCCCTGACATAAATACGTTTGACATTTGTTTCGACAGCACCCGTACTTGAAAAGCGACGGTCACGAATGTCGAAAATATTTCAGCAATGATTTACGACGGTACCTTGTTTCAGTATGTTTCAGTCTATGACGGCGTTGGAATACTTTACGTAATGTTTTTATGTGATGGGTTTCGTGAGTGACTTTCATGTTCGAAGTCGGTTTGCTGCCTCGTTATTCCAATAAAAAATGAAAAAAGAATAAGTACCTACTACGTCATCATTGTCTGCCTAGCCTTTTCCCAACTATGTTGGGGTCGGCTTACAGTCTAACCGGATCCAGCTGAATACCAGTATTTTACATGTAGCGCCTGCCTATCTGACTGGTAAAACTGGTTGTCAGATTTTCGGGCTTCTGACGATCCATAACTACTGCCAAAGATCCACGAATGACAGCCGGGGCCAACGGCTTAACGTGTTTTCCGAGGCACGGAGGGGTCTTGGTATGTTAAGATGGTCACCCATCCACGGACCAACCGCGGCAAGCGTAGCTTAACCTGATCAATCGATCCGTGCGGCTGATGCAAGTAAAAAAACCGTCCAAGTCCAAATCCTCACTTTACGTGTAGCTCCACTACATGTAAAGTACCCCAAAAAAAAATATTTTTCGTGACTTTATTTTAGCACTTTGTCGACGTGGTAAATACACATATCCATGCAAAGTTTCATCTTGCTAGTACTAACCGTTTGGAAGGTAAGCCGAGGACGGACGGACGGACATGACGAAACTATAAGGGTTCTGAGACGTGAACTACGGAACCCTAAAAATCAGAGTTTATACGCCCGAAGATAAACAAGTAGCGGAATTAAACGCGTCAGCGCGTCAAATTAAAACTTAAGTAAATATACGAGTGAAATTAGTGAGTTTCACTCGTATATTTACTTAAGTTTTAATTTATTTATATAGGGTGGATCGACACGCAAACTGTAACCAGTGGATTCAGTACATGATCCTGAACCCTGCGTTGAAATTTTTCGTCGATTCATCACCATTCTCCTGCCCTTTTACCAAATTAATTTAGGGTCGGCGCAACATGTCTTTTTCTTCCATACATAATAGCTTCTCCACTCGTCGTACACTTTTCGTCGGTTATTAAAAAAATATCTTATTCCATACATTTGATGGCACGGTTGGCGCAGTGGTTAAGCGATTGACTGCTGCGCTGCGTGTCCCGGGTTCGTTTCCCGAACAAAATATTTGTATGACCTACAAGTAGTTGTTCCGGGTCTGGCTGTTTGTGTATGTGAGTTTAAATGTTTGTAAACGCACCCACGATACAGGAGAAATTCCTAGTGTGGGGCAAAGTTTAAAAAAAAAAAAAATATTTTGACCAAGAAAAAATCTGACGTTTCATAGAAAAATGCAATACCTAATTCCACTTTTCTATGAAACATCAGGTTTTTTTGTAACTGACCAAACATTTCTACGCTAGGGGATCCAGAATCTTGCGTGCTGAATTCATGGTTATACAGTTTGCTCATCGATGTCCCTGCCACCTTCTATTTCTATATGTTACACGAAAATTCTCATTTAAGAAAATAGTAGGGGCAAGTATCCCCGAAATGCCAAGCGGGATCAGCTCAGCAGCTAAGCCGTCGGACTACCAATGAAGAAGCCTTGTAACTAACCCCAAAGTCTGTAATATTCTCGTGAAACGAATCATTGACCAATCATGATTATTTAAGTTAAAGAAAATAACTTCAAAAACGTTGACATTTATCAAACTCTGGCAACTTTATAAATTATCATCTTCCTGTTCTTATCCCATGTTACTTGGGGTCGGCGCAACACGTCTTCTTCTTCCATTCTCCCCTGTCAACCATCACGCTATCTTTCCCTCCTTTCTCTTTCATATCGTACCTCACACAATCAATCCATCTTTTCTTCGGCCGTCCACTCCCTCTCCATCCAACAACAACGGCATCCGGCAACTTTATAAATAATAACAAATATTTTTATTTCAGATCAAATTACAAGATGTTGTTAGTTCCATATGTATCCATATGTTGTTAACCTACTGTTAGTAAAAACCACACTCTACCTATATATACAAAATTGAAACGACTGACACCTACGTGTGCAGCCATATCCATGGGGTTGTCCCAACTAACACACAATAAGTACACTCAGGATGCTTTGGGAGCTAACACGTATTCTACCGAGAATAGAAGTGCACCGTTTCCGTGTGTCATGTGTCGAACATAAAAACTACGTATATAAATTAAGTATAATTTTCCTAATTATTAACATTGGGTGTAAACGCATCATTAATCCCTGCCGATATAAGCCTCATATACATCGCCATTCGGAACTGCGATGCGACGGCGCGTGTATTTGTGACCGCGATGATATTACAGCACTAGGAACCTACTCAGCGGAGTGTGGACTATAATCCCTCAATAGCCTCATTACTAGTACCATGAGTTATGACTATAAGTATCTATATCGTAGTGCGACTAGGTGATGATGTGATTTTGAGGTCATGATGATATTTTATGGTTGGTTATTAAAGTTAACTTGAGATTTGTTTTTGTTATACTGTTGTTATTTGTTCAGCGAATTCAGGTTTTTAAAAAAGTCATCACCGA
The DNA here is from genome assembly GCA_911387795.2 of Apamea monoglypha. Classification (NCBI taxonomy): domain Eukaryota; kingdom Metazoa; phylum Arthropoda; class Insecta; order Lepidoptera; family Noctuidae; genus Apamea; species Apamea monoglypha. Next base: position 5,573,951 of record OU426931.1, read on the forward strand.
TTCATACCTTTAAAGTTACAGTATTGTTGTCTCATGAAGCGATGCGCGCGTTACTTGTGGTTACCAATTGTACAAAGACGCTGCCAAAAAAAGTAAAAAAATAAATGTATAAAAGTAAATGTGAAAGTTTGTATGTTTAGATGTTTGTTACTCAATCACACAAAAACGGCTGAACGGATTTGAATGAAATTTGACACACAGATAGCTAAAAATCGGTATTAACCCATAGAATACTTTTCTTTTTAATCCCGTGGTACGTTCCTGTGGGATAATTTTCGACGTCTAGACGGGTGCAGCGGCGGACAAAAGCTATAGTCAACCATAAAATCAATACTAAACCAATCACTAAAAACCGAAATAGAAACAAATTAAACCCTTGACATATTATTATTTAACACTGCAATACCCAAGGGATTTATCTGGAATGCAATTAGTAAAGTGTCAGCCCTGACAAAGCAGGGTTGGCAAACACGGGTGGTCGGGCGGCCGGGGCCCGGGCAAACGATAGTCGTGTGTACGATTATTTAGATATTCCGTGCCCACTGCAGACTATTGGGTTAAATTACCTCTCTATTCGCGTACCTGTCTGCAAATTGTTCAGGACAGTAGTACTGTGATACAGACAGGTCGACAGAGTATCGGGTCGGTTTCAAAATTATTTGTATACGAGTACTAATAGGTCATAGAAAAGGAGACTGGGTTTAATTGTTCTAGTATCCAATGGAGGTTAATAAATGATTACTTTTACATCATAATAAGACTAAAATGTTCCCACTGCTGGGACACAGGCTCTGTGAGAGGGAGTGGGCTGTAATCTACCACGCGGGATGTCATATTTATTCTAATTTTTGGTTCTGTGACATGCCGGTTTTTTCACAATGTTTTCCTTCACCGTTTTGAGACAAGTGTGATGAAATTGTTTATACAAAGTAAAGTGCCACTACCACTGGGCCATTATTTTTACAAAGAACACTTAATTATAGGTATATATAATAGTTCCGGACGCGATGATGAAAAATAGGTGAAATTGAGAACTACCCATTTCTTGTATCAACTGTAAATAAATAATGAACTGTAAATAAATAATGAAAAGAAGAAAGAAAGAAAATACATTTATTTAGCACAGACTAAAAAGCACACAATACACCAGAAACATACATCAGATAGCAACAAATAAAAATAGCAGGAAAGTGTGCCTCACGGCTGCACAAAAAAGGTCCAGTTCAGCAAAAATGACAGACAACTACTGCCTAAAGTACTTCTTCCTGGGATTTCAAGTGAATATCCTAATCAAAGTTTATTTATTTTCGAAATATTTAATGAGTAGGTACGAATTATTTATTATTATAAGCCTGTGTTGTCCCACTGCAGGACAAAGGCCTCCCTTCACTCTTTCCACTTTTCCCGGTCTCCTGCGATTGTGGGCCAATCCTTTGAGAAGTCCAGCTCATCCCACCGTTTCTTTCTGGGCCTTTCACGTCGTTTCTTACCATTTGGGATCCACTGAGTGGTGGCTTTTGCGTATTGCTGCTACACCATGCGACAGATATAGCCAAGACCCGAATCAAGTACAGACCCGAATCAAGCTACCCGAAACTGTCAAGTTTTCCCAATCAACTTTGAACCATAAACTTTAGCGATAAAGTTGAAAATCTATTAAAGAAATTTGACAGATTGTAGTAGCTTGATGTGCTGGCGTCAGTACCTACTATTTCTGGAATAATGTCTAATTTATTTCTGAATTACTCTTGAACAGTTTAAATACCAATTGTCCCTGTCAATTCAGGTAAGTTTGTCCCAGAGAGGTCGGAGGAGGAAGTTGTCGTACTAATCGAGCCGGGACCCACACCTTCGGATTCCACCCCTAATCAATATGTTAAATTATTCAACGGTTTCATTAGAAATTTCCGCGTTATTTCGTCGTATCTTTGAGAATGTTTTGGTCTATATGTTACAATATCCTAATTCTAACTAATATTATAAACGCGAAAGTAAGTGTAGCTGTTTGTTATGCTTTCACGCTAAAACGGCTGAACGGATTTGGATGAAGTTTGACTTTCCTGCTAATTTCTTACATCGGACTTTACACTTTTTATTTGATCCTTATTTTTTTGTTATTATCTGATGTACGAGTATCTGGGGTATTGTATGTCTTTTACTCTGTGCTAAATAAATGTATTTTCTTTCTTTCTTTAAATTTGTCACATGGGTAAACCATGACCTGGAGAAGGATATACCTAGGCTACTTTTAATCCTGGATCGCAGACGAAGTCGCGGACAACAGCTAGTTTGTATAATAATTGTTAAAATGGTTAATTATGTAATTGTTGTAAATCAAAATGGTTAAATAAGATTTTATAAAACTGGGGAAGACGACAACACTTTTTAAAAGGGAAATTAAATGAATTATGGTTTGAATAGGTACATATTTGGAGCGTGTTGAATCCATCCATTCTGATGTAATAAATTTGTAGGTAACTATGTCTGTCTGTCAGTCAGTCTGTCTGTTACCTGTCGATCGTTTTGAAGACAGATTTGTAACCTCAACAGGTGGGGTGGCGCGGGGGGGGGGATTGCAACGGAGTCGCGGGCTTTAGCTAGTTTCTCATAAAATCCATCAAAGACTATCAGGTAATATCATCAAGGTTTTTATTCTACGTAAGCAATTTAAACGTAATATAACAAAGTCGCATTTCGTGTGCGTCTGTGTGACCATATGAATTGCAGATATAACACATAAAATAGCACATATAGCACAGAAATGTCGATATTTTGACTCGTCGCTATTGCACCCTTCCGAAGCAGGGACAGTTCGCTAGTCCTACACTATCAATCATTTACTTATGATAATGATGACGGATGGATGTTTGTTGCTCTTTCACGCAAAAACTACTGAACGGATTTTGATGAAACTTTACAGTAATACAGCTTATACATTACAATAACACATATAGCACTTTTTATCCCGATATTCCCACGGGATCGACACTTATGCGGGTGAAACCGTGGGGCGGTACTAGTTAATTTATACAAGAACACCCAAATCCTCTTCATTCGACTTCATAAACGGATAAGATGATCTTTTCTCGCGCGATCTCTTTTATCGAAAAACCCTGTGAATGCCTTTTGGCAAACCTGTCAAATGTTTTTGATAAGGGGCAATCTGAGGTGGTACAAGCGTATCACAATAACAGTTACGAAAGTTCCTGTGTTATCGCAAACGCTTAGTAATAAGTAAAGGATGCGAACAGTGCACGTAAATACATAACTTTTCTTTTATGAGGAACATAAGGAAGAAAGATAAGGGAGAGGTGTACATGGGTATACACCTCTCCCTTCCCTTTCTAGTACACCTATTTCGCCAGTTATGTTTAAGCCTCATGAAGGGCTTGTGGCTACGTAATAACAGCCGCACGGGTCGATCGATCAGGTTAAGCTACGCTTGCCTCAGTTGGTCCGTGGATAGGTGACCATCTTTACATGCCCATGGCTTAACGTAATTTCCAAGACACGATTACGATTACGATAAGGCATTGGTCCCGGCTGTCATTCGTGTATCTTTGGCAGTCGTTACAGGTCGTCAGAAGCCCGAAATTCTGACAACCATTCTGAGCAAGCGTATTAGGTACCTAGTAAGTGTGTTGTGGAGGTCAGATAGGCAGTTGCTTAATTTAAAATACTGGTATTCTGCTGCATCCGGTTAGACTGGAAGCTGACCCAAACATAGTTGGGAAAGGCTAGGGAGATGATGTTTAATCCTCATGTATTAGGGGGCGAGCTTGTTGCCATCAACCGGGCGCAAATCCAGTCTCCGGACTGCTACTGACAAATTCCTGTTGAAAAAAACCAATAACACTTTTCCTGACCTAGCAATCGTTCACGAGCTCGAGCGGCTTGGTTACTGTGATATAGAGAACCTATTATTTAAATACGAACTCTAGACATTATTCGCGACTTCTAGTGGTACTTCCCGATCCCAAGATATTACATCGTAGGGCTAGAAGTCTCCTAATTAGGAGTCAAATTCACACAGCCTATATGAGAAATAGTATGTTCTAACTATCATAAAGGCATTCACACACACACACACACACCCTCTCACACACACACGCACACACCTCCACACACTCACCACACACACGTATACACCACACACGCATCCACACACACATAAAGAGAAGTCATACCGATATCTCTAACTTTTCATTCGTTGTGTACTTGTTTGTAATTACTTAAAATAGTTTAGTTATCTAGTTACCTAAAAATATGTTTATCCGAGGGAGGAGCAGAACCACCCAATACAAGCATTACTACATGCTTCCTGGGAGGTTCTAGCCACGTAACAATATTGTACAAGAAAGTTACAGAAATAAACTATTTTAATTTTTTAATTTAATTAATTTAATCGTACCCAGGACCTCATGCTCAGCAGTAACGCTTGCGATCATTGTCTAGTAAAGGAGGCGTGTGCGTGCGTGTCTTTTAGCATGCATTTATTTTACATGGAAGTGACATCGAGGTAGCGAGCTGAACCGCGATCACAAGGTATTGCAGTGTGGCCTCTTCAGCTTAATAGATACGCGCGCACATGCTAGGCATCGAAGTAAACCCCCAAGCAGCCACAATAGTGAGGTATCCTTCGGTATGTGTGTGACATGGGGCGTTAGCGAGTTAAACTGCGACCGCGAGGTATCGCAGTGAGGCATGTAATTAAGGGCACGCCGCGATAGCGGCGATAAGACCCCTCTTTGAGGAGTGGCTAGAGAGGCGCCACGGCGCCCTCACCTACTGCCTGACGCAGGTCCTCACCGGACACGGAAGTTTCGGGAGGTTCCTGCACATCATTAGGCGGGAAGAAACGCCCGGGTGTCACCATTGCCAGGATCGCCCAGTGGACACGGTGGAGCACACGGTGGAGGTCTGCCCAGCTTGGGCGGAGCACCGCCGTGTCCTCGTAGAGGCGATCGGCAGCGGCGGCGGCCTCTCGCGCCCGGCCCTGGTGCAAGCCATGGTCCGGCGCGAGAGGGAGTGGGAGGCAGTCGCCTCCTTCTGCGAAGCAGTCATGCTAGCGAAGGAGGTGGCGGGACGGATGAGGGAGAGAGCCTCCCGTCCCAGCCGCCGCAGGAGACGCTCCGGGCGTCGGGAGCCGCGTGACGACTCCCGGCCACCGTAGGCGCGGGCCTGCGGGCGGAGAGCAATGGGTAGCTCACCGCCCGATCAGGACCAGGCCTGTGCCGGACGACGCGTAAGTGTTCCACGCGCGCCTCAAAGAAGCCTGCCGGGTCAGCGGGATTGTCCGAAAGGGTTACCGCTACCCCGGAACATAAAGGGCAAAGGAAGGAACATGGGTGGGTTTTAGTCAGTAAGAGTCTGACACTCCCTTCCGCTCCACCCAGAGCGGGAGGGGCCATTTTATGATTTCCCATCCGGAAAAAAAAAGGCATTTAATTACCCTTAGGAAACCAAACTTTTACCCATTCATAATGATGTTTGTAACACAAAAATACATTAAGCATAGGTCCCACCTCCGCTGTTAACAACAATTAACCAGAAAAGCAATTATTATTTAAACCATAATTAAAGCAAGTACTTGTAGACTCATTATGGTGATTTATTAAAATGACGAGTACATTACAGGGCTTTTACGACCGGCCCGTATAAATTGTAGGGTTAAATCTGTGACGGTATCATTTATCATATCATGATACCTATACGGGTTTATAAAGGCTATAAAACGAGCATAAAGTGACGCCTTGTTCTCATGGGGGTGGGCAGAAATGTCGCGTGCTAAGAGCTTAGCTTTACCGGTTTGTGATGGTCCGTTGCAGGGCAAAAGACTCTCCTCATACTGGTAAGTAATGAGCATTGATAACTAAGGTTACGTTGTGTGCTTTGATTTTATCGATGATTATTAGTCTATGCTTCCTCACGATATTTTTCTTTACCTTCAGGGAGTGTTTAACTTACTCACAATTTTTAGGGTTCCGTACCTCAAAAGGAAAAACGGAACCCTTATGTAAGATCACTTCGTTGTCCGTCTGTCTGTTCGTCAGTCAAGATCCTTTTTCTCGGGAACGCGTGGAGTTACCAAGTCAACGCAATCAAAAGATACGGGTGTTTATGTTCCGGAATCAAAACCTATAGGGTACTTCCCGTTGACCTAGAATCATAAAATTTTGCAATGTCATGTAGCACAAGTAAAGAAAAAAATCTGAAAACCGTAACTACGTAGGCACATAACAACAAAAAAATATTACTATTTACATACCTACCTACAAGTTTGTACGGAGCGCTCAGTGTGCGCGTCTGACTCGCACTTGACCGGTTTTTTTTAAACATTCCTCTTTGCCAGGTGCGATGTTTCATGAGACGTTTGATGTTTTGTTAATAATTATAGAGTTGTGCGTGCTATCATTGTTTTCTTGCAGCAAAATTCTGGAGTTTAATTGAAATGACCCGAACAATACAGTCCACTAAAGTCTGACCATTACAGTCTGGTCTGTCTAAAGACAATCTCGATTCAGGTCTGCAAGCAGCCTTAATACCAAAATAGCGGTATTACACCTATGAAGCGGTATTATACGTATACCGCGCCATAATACCGCTTGTTAGCGCAGCCCGGGGCAATTGGATGCTGCAAGTTGGCTTATTTAACGGGCAGAGCGCACTGTTTCAATATATACCGATGATTAACTTTTAAAACGTTTATTAGCGGTAGTTATATTACAGGATACGTATAATAATAATAATACCAGCCTATTACTGTCCCACTGCTGGGCCTTTGCCGAGCAGTGGGACAGTAATAGTAATGGTATTATAAGCTTTGGCGCTTTAAGCCTTACTCTGTATGAGAAGAGGCCTTTGCCTCTTCTCATACAGAGAAGGCTTCCTCACGATACCGATACCACATCATCATCTGCATAGCCATAGCCTTCTTTTGCCAACTATTCTGGAGTCGGCTTCCAATCGCACGAATGCAGCTGAATCCCAGTATTGCCCATCTGACCTCGACAACCCAGTTACTGGGCAACATGATACCCCTTGGTAAGACTGGTCGTCAGATTTTTGGGCTTCTGACTACGCGTAACTACTGAATCTACTAATCTACGAATGACAGCCCAGGCCAACGGCTTAGCATGCATTCCGAAGCACGGAGGGGTCTTGATATGCAATTGATAGCCTCCCATCCACGAACCGACCGCGGCAAGCGTAACTTAACCTTCGATCAACCCGTGCGGCTGTTATCATTTAGCCAGGAAGCCCTCTAACCATTTAGGATGGTATGTACCACTAATGAACCACTGCCCACCACCAACCCTAGTAATAATAACCCTACCCTACCCTAGTAATATCGCAAGTACTCGTATTAATATAAACTATGCAAAACCCAGCAGTGTGGTAATCGGTCGGTTGACGACCCAATAATAACTTTAAATCATTTATTCTTCCCGCATGGCAAAATTTAATTTACCAATAAATTATTTATGACTCTATACTACTCTATACTAGCATGACCTGACAGACGATGACCTGCCCGAACAGCGCCACCTACCGGGTCCAATTGTGAATCTAAACCATCATTCTTTTTTTGGTGTTTACGCAGCGCAGCAGTCGATCGCGTAGTATCTATATAATTACAATAATTACTAGCTGAGCCCCGCGGATTCACCCGCATAAGTTTTGATCCCGTGGGAATATCGGGATAAAAATTATCCTATGTGTTAATCGTGGTTATAAACTATCTGTGTACCAAATTTCATCCAAATCCGTTCAGTAGTTTTTGCGTGAAAGAGTAACAAACATCCATCCATCCATCCATCCATACAAACTTTTGCATTTATAATATTAGTAGGATTAATATGATAAAGCTAAAGAGTTTGTTTTAACATGCGAATATCTAGAACTAAGATTCGAATCGAGATTTGGAAATTCTTTTGCATTTGAAAGCCCAACTCTTGAGGAAGGTTATATAGGTTAGGCTATTTAACATAACGCTATGACCCTAAGGAGCCGAGCAAAAAGACAAACAAAAAACGCAAAAACCAAGTAATAGCGCGGACGAGCGACGCGATGCGACTTCACCAATCAAAAAGAGTTTTATAAAAATGTGACTATTATTTTAGTAGATAAATTGTGGTGTCGGTACTGCCTCGCGAACGAAGTCGCGGGCAGAAGTTAGTATTCATAACTATAAACTATGCAAAGTGGTAATCGTTCGATTGACGATCCATTAATAACTTTAAATCATTTATTCACCAACCACGGTAAAATATTTCAATTTAACAATAAATTATTTATGAATTTACTGATATCGCATCACAAATAACTTAATTATGTACCTATTATGATGATCAATAAATCTCGACCGGTTAAAGCATTAATTTTATTAAGCTTGCAATGTGAAACTTTTAATATTTGATATCCGCCTCATTTATCAGTTACTAGCTTATGCCCGCAGTACCGCCCGCGTGGTGATCGAACATTATTCACGGGAACGTACACACGGCTACACATCAAGCTATGCATTTCCAGTTTTAGCTGACCTCGCATTGTATAGGTTTTTCGTACAATCAGAAGGCAGCTTATACTGGTTTTGTATAGCTTGATGTGTAGCCGTGCGTACTAGCGGGATAAAAAGTATCCTATGTGTTAATCCAGGTTATAAACTATCTGTGTGCCAAATTCCATCCAAATCCGTTCAGCCATCTTTCCGTGATTGAGTAACGAACATCCAAACATACAAATTGGGTAGATAATGAGGTTAAAGTGCTGGGAAAACTTAAATTAAAGTTAAGTAACTGTTACAAAGTCCCGATTCATTGGTAAGTCTAGTAATAAAACCAATTCATCATCTGCCTAGCCTTTTCCCAACTATGTTGGGGTCGGCTTCCAGTCTAACCGGATGCAGCTGAATACCAGTAATAAAACCAAATGAAAACCAACAAATAGGTAGACCAGCGAAGAGTTAAGAAAGGTATGTATTTTTTCAAGGGATTAAGTGGGTACTAACTTACGGTTTAGACTAGGTAATTAACCTAACGTAGCATTTATCATAATAATAAGCATAATTAGCCTTTAATGTTCCCACTGCTAACACAGGCCATAATCCACCACGTGAGCCCAGTCCTGGTTGGCGGATGTCATATGTCTTTGAATTTTCGGTTCTAGGATATGCCGTTTCCTCGCGATGTTTTCCTTCACCGTTTTGAGAGCAGTAATGATGAAATACACTACACAAAGAAAAGTGCCTGCTTGGGTTCGAGCCCACGACCGACAACTCGTAAGTAACATTGCATTTAATCAGAGCTATAACACGATTTTCAGGTGTATGTTTTGGTAAAAGCTGTTAAGTTCTATGGCTTTTTAAACGGCTACCTACGTGGATACTCCGTCCTCTCAATTGTTATTGGGAGGACGGAGTATCCAGTATCCACGTAGGTAATCTCGAACTGCAAAATAAAATCGGAAATTACGTCATTATAATCTCAGTTTCTTTTAAAAGCCCAACTGCACTGTATTCACATAACATCACAGAAGCGCTGCTTCATTAGCCGTATCAAAAACTGTTTCGTCTTCAAAGTTCGCTACACTGCAGACTTGTGTTCAGGGGGCCTACTCCGAAGTGGTATCGGCCGAATGTTCGGCCGTTTCCTGCTACGAAGTTACTATTTGGTTCGGTCGGTCCCGATCCTACACTCCTACACTCTTTCGAATATTGACTATGGTCCCGACCTAACTGAGCCGATCCGATTTTTTACCGCACAATTTCAATAATATTCGGTTCGGCCATGTGTCGGTCCGATCCGATCATTCGCACTTTACCCTTCGTAGTAGGCCCCCTGGAGCAAACAAAATTTGCCATCAACACGCTAAGAAGTTTATAATATAGCTATTAAAATCAAAATAATTATCAAAACCTTTATTGCAGACCACATGATCATGAGACAAAGGACAGGCTTAGTCCAGCTGTGGACTGCTATAAGCGATAGGAGTTGATTGATTGATTGACATGATCCATAAAAAAACACAATTTAAAAAATAATAAGTTACAACAAAATGGCACAAGATTCATGCGACTCACGATTTTATTATACGCTTTATTGTGCCTTAGTATACTTTAAAAAATATGATGAGGTACCTAAACTGAGATAAAAAGACAATTATAATAAAATGCCGTCCGTGTAAACCTAGAGTTGTGTAACTCTAGGTTTAAAAATTTAATAATTCTCTTTCAAAGAGCTCACACATAACAGTTCTCATTACTATACATATAAATGAAAATAAGTCTTAATAAGTCTGAAAACGGGGTCTAACATAAAGTTTATCAAAGCAAAAACTACGTTGTTGTAAAGTTTATCAACACAAAGAACTACTACAACTGAATTCAGCTTCAAGCTCACACACAAAGAACTAACTGAAATTGAACGATGTACTCGTATACTTAGGGCGGGTTGTTTCACGTTCACTTGACGCACGCGTATACATCGAAAATGGCGCCAGCTATCGTCAAAAAAGCGTTGTTTCAAATTACAATTACAAAATTATGGTCTTGACGTACGTCAAATATTAACGAGGAAGTAATCGTTATTATTTGACGTACGTACATTACGTTAACAAACCGTTTGAAACAACCAGCCCTAGAATTTCTAAAATCACGGAGCCGCTTAATTCTTCATCTATTCGTTTCCGTGGAATTGATTTGTTCCATATTCTCCTCACAAAGTTCACCCCATCTAAACTTATAATATTATAAAGATAAAATATTGGAGATTAATTGTTTGTATGTTTGTTTGTTACGCTTTCACAGTAAAACGGCTGAACAGATTTGGATGAAATTTGGTACATGGATAAACCATGACCTAGATTAAGACAAAGAATACTTTTATCCCGATATTCCAACGGTATCGAGATTTTTGCGGGTGAAACCGCGGGGTGCAGCTAGTATATTTGATATTCCTGTCTCACCCCACATTTTGTTCCTCGTCGCCTGTTTTTTTTAAATTGCAATTAATCCTTACTGAGTGCTGCCAGATGAAAGATATCGTTGCTCAAATATTATTACCCGTCGTTCCCGTCTGCATACAAGAGTTATTCAGTCAGATAAATAAAACGTGTCTGGTCGGGGCATAATAGAGTGAATTACCTAGGGTTCCAAATGTAAGAGGCTTACTAGGAACAGCCGGAGTACCTACTATATGAGACTTCCTCATTAAAACCTCCCTGATGATCGCTACGTTGCGCCTAAGCATTCTAGAAGAGTAAACTTGAACTTGACACTTACACCCTGCACAATTCTACTAGTGTTAGTTATTTTAGTTATAACAACGGTTACTGTCCACAAAAACAGTTCCAGTTGTCTAAAAATGGGTGCCAGATTGGTGTCCTACACGAGACGAAAATTTCATATTAATTTCTGACATTGTCAAATCTGGGAATACGCACCAGGGGGTCTACTACGAAGTGCAAAGTGTGAATGATCGGATCGGACCGACACATGGCCGAACCGAATATTATTGAAAAATGCGAAAAAAGATCGGATCGGCTCAATTGGGTCGGGACCATAGTCAATATTCGAAAGAGTGTAGGAGTGTAGGATCGGGACCGACCGAACCAAATAGTAAGTTCGTAGCAGGAAACGGCCGAACATTCGGCCGATACTACTTCGGAGTAGACCCCCTGAACCTTGTATTCGACAGCCACACATGACAACAATCATACCATGTCTAAAGCAATCTAATCTAACTAGCCTGTACTGTCTCACAGCAGGGCAAACCCCTCCCTCTCCCTTTTCCACACAATTCTGTGTTTTGCGCCAGTTCTTATGAACGTATAAAGCAATATGTTAAAATAATCCTTTCATTCCTCCCCTTTTGATAAAGATCTAACTCAACCCTGACGTCGCTAGAAAATGAGCAATTCGAGGAAAAAATGCCGTAACTCGGAAACGTGGTCGCATTTTGTTAAAACTTCCAAAAGTAAGGGAACGTGAGACGTGTCCTTGAGTGGAACGTGCAGCCTCATTAGCATATCTTTCAAATAAAAGGCATATTGTATTATACCTAAAGGATGAATAAGTAATTTAAGCGTATCAGCAATAAAGATTTCATTGCTGAACATCAAAAAAAATGCCTGCCTATTCTGTTCACTATTTTTCTTCCTAATTTTGTACGATTATTCCCTAATTAGACTCTGCCGTTTGCTGTTTGCCGGTTGCCGTGTACCGTTTTTTGACAGGTCGAACTAGTGAGAAATTATATTTATTTTGTCAAAACTGATATACGTACGGTATTATAATGTTTATAAGAAGTCATAAATAAGATAATTCAATAAGATTAGGCAGTTTATATATTTATTTTATTGCGCATTTTAAAGTTAACTTTTACGTAATTTGAGGGGCAATTCTCGTAATTTTAGGAACGTTCACAGTCTGATCTCAGTCTGAATCTGTCAAAAATACCTCAAATTTCCCTATATTTTGACAAGTTTTTGACATTTGTTTGTCGCCGAGGTGACACTGCGTCTAGATTTTGAACGTTTTAAATTACGAGAATTGGTCTTCTGGAATATGTACGTTCTACGAGTAAGACAGCTGTCAAAAAATGTTTAACCTAATGGACAGGGTATAACCCTATAAATTCCGTAGCCTATAAATGATAAACGGAATAACCCATTTTATAATATTTTTATGCCACTTGTTGTGGCAGGCAAAGGCACAGGGTACCATGACTTACGGTGCTGAGACGTGGACGCTCACGCAGGAGTCTGTGTACAAGCTGAGAGTTGCACGGAGAACCATGGAGCATTCCATGCTTGGTATTAGGCTAATAGACCGAGTTCCGAACTTCGAGATCCGAAGACGTACGAAGGTATTCGATATAGGAAGACGTATTACGGTATTCAAGTGTAGTTGGGCAGGACACTTGGCATGGCATATTGATGACAGGTGGAGTAATATGGCTGTGAAGTAAGTCGCTGTGACCGATTGGCGTTTATAGACTGGAGAACGAGGGTCGTGTGGTGGTGTGATGGGCGGACGACATTGCTGCCATCACGGGGAAAACCTGGATTAGGCTGGCACAGGAGCGTGGGGATTGGTACAAGAAAAGAGAGGCCTAGGACCAGCCCAGCAGTGGGTCTAATCGGGCTGTGGATGACGTTAATAATGATGATGGTTTGATGTTCAGTCCGGGTAATTAAGTCTTCAACAAATTAACAACATGCGACAACTTGCCGAGTCATAGCCGTTTCACATACCTAAATATCAAAGAATGACAGTTATGATTTGAATATACGGACAATTTAAGTTGGTAGTCAATTTGCTTAGCAATTAACTCCCCTGATTTGACCTTATGACGTCACGGGAATAGGGAAAAACGACTACTACTATATATGAAGGAAATTCGTTCCGAAATTAATCATGGCTTATTTTTCCATTGCAAATTAAACCGTTTATTTATTTAACTCTTCATCGAGGTTGAATTATAATTAAAAATTGCCTGAGTATATTTTTATCTGCCAAGACCTGTCATCGAATCCCGTCTAAAGTTTAACAGTGTTTATTTTATATTTTCTTTAACTCCTAAAGATCATAAGATATGCGTTAGAAAAAACTACGAACTGTTTACTTGCGAACCTAATATTAGAATATAGTTTTTGTGTCAATGTCAGAATGTGCAAATGTCATTGTCGCTTGGTTGCTAGCCCGCCGTGCCAGCCCGGTCGCGGTCTGCCGATCAGCCGAGCTAGATAATGTTATTACGATCTGATATATTATTTTATTGTTTATATTGTAAACACACAAGCGGGCTTGTGGCTAAGAAATTACAGCCGCACGGGTCGACCGATCAGGTTAAGCTACGCTTGCCGCGGTTGGTCAGTGGATGGGTGAACATCTTTACACACCAAGACCCCTCCGTGTCTCGGAAAGCACGTTAAGCTGTTGATCCCGGTTTTCGTTCGTGGATCTTTGAAAAGTCTGACAACGAGTCTTACCAATGGGTATCGTATTACCCAGTAACTTACTGGGTTGTGGAGGTCAGATAGGCAGTCGCTCTATGTAAAATACTGGTATTCAGCTGCATCCGGTTAGACTGGAAGCCGACCCTAACATAGTTGGGAAAAGGCTAGGCAGATGATGATATTGTAAACACACACGGTATTCCAGTAAAACTGAAAGATCACGCGAGGAATACGAGTAAAGGAAGAGAAATTATATTTTTTGACCTAATTAGTCCTTATTACCCTAGAAGTCGATCTCAACATAGTTGCGGAAAAGGCTACGCAGATGATTATGTACCCCTAACCACTAACTGAAAAAGTAACTAACCACACTTACTGTAAGCATAATTATGATCACAACACGGATACTGGTGGTGGTGGTAATAGTTGGTACAGTACACCAAAGCCCCAATAAACACTGTCTTTTTTATCTTGGGAAATTTCTCATGGATACCCTCCGCCTGGGAAGAACGGAGAGTTATGTCGGACTCGTACCGACTAAAACACCACTGTTCCTTCCAGTACCATGAGTCGGGGGCCCGGGAGATACTTAGTAACACGCCCTCCCAGAACTGTTAATTACGGGAAACGAAGTATTGAATTTGGAGGTTAACGTGTATAATAAAATACCCGTGGAAATAAAAGAAGCGAAAAACATGTCTTGTTTTAAAAATCAACTTAAATCGTATATAATTTGTCAATAATAATACAGAAATACTATCTCTAGCAGAGGTTCATGCAAATAAATAAATAAAACTTATTTAGGTCCTTTTACAAAGTACCTACAAATAAACAAAATAAAAATATATATCTTTATTTGTCAGTACGCTGCTATGAATGCCACATCTAGTAATACATCTAATTTTACTTTAGATCCGTGTTTACTCGGTTGGTGATTAGTTGATATTTACTTTTTCTTTCTTTTTTTTAAACTACCCTCCTATTCATTATTGTAAATTTACTTTTAACGGTGTTATTGTACGCTCGTAAACATTTTACATAAGTGAATTGTTGTTAATTCTTAATGAGAAATAATAAAGTTCTTAAACATTCCCCGCACCCCCGATTGGTAACAGCCCGCCATGCCTAGCGGGCCCCATCACCAAGTGCGGCCGATCCCACCACGACCGCACGTCCTGCCATTAATATAAACACGACCTAAAATTAACAGTTACACTGGAATTTTCTAAAGAAACCGCGCTTTGCGTCTGTCATTTACCTATTGCCAAGATGTTTTATGATCGCAGTTTGTGGTTTTTAGTATGACTAAGGGTCTGACCACACTTATTCAGCTCTGTTCAGTTTTTGTCCATAGATAACAACGATTTTGCATGGAATGCGTACCCATCCTTTACGGATGCTTACGCATGCCATATAAAATCTTTGTTTTCCCTAAAACTATTGTTTTTATGTATGTACCACAGTCACAGTCACTTTTTCATTCTATTGAGACAAGAGAATACAAACGGTGTAACGACGCCGCGTTAGTTTTTCGTGGAAACAAACTAACTGTTTACGACTATATTCTGATGGAAACCAATCCGATGTAACTGGTATTTTTATTTTCTGTTTCCAAATATGTCAGTATTTATTGGTATTGTGTGAATACGTTATGTATAGGATATTTTTGTATGAAACAATGAAAACATATTTTTTGTGATGTAGTAGGTAATCCTCATAGATGTCCTTCGCTGTTTTTTAGTTAGGCCTCCTTTATGAACCGAATACAATATAAATTTGACAATGAAATATTGAGGGCCATATACGAGGTAAACTATTTCTTCGCATATGGCGATCAATTTTCCAGCTAAAATAACACTTATCTATTCCTTTGTTGTTGTTTCGTAATAATCACCCACCCCACCCCAACCCCCCAACCCAAACCTACTTATCCTACTTCCTACTATATTATATTTATTTATATTTTATATTTATATATTATACATATCCTATCCTACTAATCCTACTAATATTATAAACGTCAGAAAGAGTGAGAAGATGGATGGATGGATGGATGGATGTATGGATGTTTGTTACTCTTTCAAGCAAAAACTAATGAACGGATTTGGATGAAATTTCGCACACAGATGGTTTATAACCAGGATTAACATATAGTATACTTTTTATCCCGATATTCCCACGGAATCGAAACCTATGCGGGTGAAACCGCGGGGCACAGCTAGTATAATATAATAATTTATGATTAATGAATAATTGGAAATCTGGTAAAATCAGGTGTAAGTAATCATCGTCCTCTAAATTCTACACGGTGGTAAGGGATGCGCTGGACATGAAGCGGTGGAGGCGGATCATCCGCTTCAGATACAACTTCGAAGCTGACCACGATCCTCAGACATGAGGGACCGACTACAGAAAGAGATAGTATGGGACGGCAAATTTTTTTTTCGCGATTGCAATGTTGGTTCCTTGGAGAAAGTTGTTTAATCTGATGGTCGGTACCATACCCTTAAAGACTACATCTTTCTGGTACACCTTGAAGTATAGAAAAGAAAACATTTTTTTCTCGTTTAAATCCTTCAACATAGACACTCCTTGGATTAGTAAGAACCAACTAACGATCCCTCTCTGATATGCATACGATTTTAAATAAAAATAAACTTTGTTAGCTTCCTCAACCTCCTTGTAACAATAAAGAAAAAGGAAAAGATTAGCTTTTCTCTTAGAACGAGGAAGCTACAACAAAAAAATGCATCCCACAACAATTTCTCTAATGAATATTTTCATAGCGAACGTACCGTAACTTCAACAAGAAGATTCCCTTTTCTTTTCTCAAAAGGAAACTATTACATCGTGGTGTAAATAAACAATGTTTTACTTAGCTCTACAGCCGTTTGTATTCAGACTTTGCTACCTTCCGAACTACATACTGCCTTCAAAAGAATAAAACATCGTAAAGAGCAGCAAAAGTTAACTGTAAAAGATTTTGTAGCGAACGTGTTTTATTTAGCAATCAACGGAGCTTACTTACTAATACAGCATGTATCAGAAAGCTGGTGTGGTAATATTTGAGTTCATACCAACAGACGGTGAAGGACAACATCGTGAGGAAACCGGAATGTCCTACAAAAATTCGAAGACATGTGACATCTACCAACCTGCACTGGGCCCGCGTGGTGGGTTACCCACTCCCTCTCACCGAGAGACCTATGTCCCAGCAGTGATAACATTGTAGGGATTATGCCATCAAAATGAACAGTTTTCTCCATGGGACCGATATCGTAATCGCGAAGAAATTATTAACCTTCTCATACAAAACTTCAAAACCGACTAGACCAACAAATGCAGGAGAGTCGAGACGGATGTGTGGGTTGTGGAGGTTAGATAGATAGATATATAGATAGATAGATACATAAAAAGTTTATTCAGTGCAACAAAAAACACAATACAAGTATTAAAAAAAAAACATAAAAAAAGGAAGCATGCATAGGCAGTCGCTCCATGTAAAATACTGGTACTCAGCTGCTTCCGGTTAGACTGGTAGCTGACCCCAACATAGTTAGGAAAAGGCTAGACAGGTGATGATGATGATATTAGCCTGTGATGTCCAACTTCTCCCCGTTCAGGGCTGAGTTTGCAGGTGTATTTTCCTATCATGATTTTCGTGGAACTTACGACGAGGCACAACTCTCATAACGGAGAAGAAATAAGAAAAGCATCCGAACCACAAGGACAAACGGAACTCTACAAAAATACTGTAACGAAACAAAATGTATAAATACGTAATGTTTATGAGATTACACCGCGTATAAGTGATAATATTCGTGAGAATATACTCGGCAATAAAAACAACCGGGTCTTTACGCCGCCGGGTAGGGGAATATCGCACACAGATGGCATGAATGTGCGGAATTAAAGAGGTAAAAACTGTGCGAATTGTGTAAAATACTACTGAATTTCGTACTTGCAATTATTATGATGAGTTGTGAAAATTATTTCAGTGCAAATAAATGAGGATTCCGCAGTTTCGTTGAGATAGTTGTGAAAATTATTTCAGTGCAAATTAATGAGGATTCCGCAGTTTCGTTGAGATACCCGTTCACCACACACATTTTTATTTCATTTCGTGGAAATGATAAACCATTTTGCGATCAATTCGCTTTCTCATTAGCCAGTGCAGTAACTGCAGTTATTAAAGTTCCTGGGGGTCGAGTAAAGTGTAATTAATATTTCAGTCCAGGCAAAAATGGGTGTGGATTGGACTTTTCATTCAACATTGATCATACATAATATTATGATTAGTGTGCAATTGCTCTCTGCAAATTTTGTTTTGTGATCGCGTTAAGGTACATAAATATCGGGCCTGCGGGCGGAGAGCAATGGGTAGCTCACCGCCCGATCAGGACCAGGCCCGTGCCGGACGGCGCGTAAGTGTTCCACGCGCGCCTCAAAGAGATGTCAGCATAATTCGAGGGGCCCCTTAGGGCCGAAGCCTGCCGGGGCAGCGGGATTGTCCGGAAGGGTTACCGCTACCCCGGAACATAAAGGGCGAAGGAAGGAACATGGGTGGGTTTTAGTCAGTAAGAGTCTGACACTCCCTTCCGCTCCACCCAGAGCGGGAGGAGTCATTTGATGATTTCCCATCCCAAAAAAAAAAAAAAAAGGTACATAAATATCAGCTGCTGCGGAGTTGTGCTGCTGGTGAGTTTGTTGTGCCACTTCTTTCCAGCTAAAACACTAGGTAGTGGTGAAGGGCGGCCGTTTTGGAGGACTGTCTTGTCATTTTAACGTTCAAAAAGTGCGGATTCTCAGCCTAGTTCGAATATATGATTTTTTATTTTGATTTTGAAATGTTGCCAATTTACTAATTAAAATAGTAGTCTCCAAAGACACTCAGGGCAAGGTGGCCTGCACCCTAATTTCGTAATGCACTACCAATTTCAATCTGAATCATTTTGAAGGATATTACCAATTCATTGCTTCATATGTTCGAAAATGTGTCTGCTCAACCACGTAAATAACGCAATGAATGTTTTTGAACTGTCAAAATGAAACCCATTGCTGCTGGTAGTGTGTTACGCAATTGTATTCTAACACTGTATTGGGAAACACACTTTTATCAAACTCCGAAATAAAAAAACGTGACACCAGAAAATATACTGACAAAATACCAACTGTTAATATATATATTATGAAGATACGAAGTGCGTATGTGAAGCCAAATAAACGAAACCATACGGCGCCTTAATATCCACCACATTACATTCCAACATGGCTGCCATTCCAATGATAATTCAGAGATGAATCCAATGAAATTCATGCGAATACCTACTCTCAGCTTATGTTTTTTTTATGTTCTTGTCACTGCCATATATGGCCATCGGCAGTACCAGGGTATACGCAGGTACGTCGGGAGTGTTGAGTTTTTCCATCAGGAATTTCTCTCTGGATTTGTACCCATAGTAACCTGTAACGTTCCCACTGCTGAGACAGAGGTCTCCTCTCTATGAGAGGGAGTGCCGTAAACCACCACACGGGCCTAGTACGGGTAAATGGATGTCTCTTGTCTGTCACATGTGTTCAAATTTTCGGTTCTAGAACATGCCGGTTTCCTCGCCATGTTTTCTTTCACCGTTTTGAAAGCAGTCGTGATGAAGTAACTACTATAAAGTAAAGCAACTGTCTGGGTTTTAAGCTACGAACTACAATTCGTAAGTTGCGGCCGGTACCACTAGGCGAAATGTGGATTTTGTTTAGATACCAGCTCCAAGAGGAATACAAACGTGATCCTAGTCTACTTGTGTATACTATATACAACTCCAGCTTCAGTCCTTTTGTTTTGTTCAGTCTGATAGTTTTTTTATTCTCTCGCTGAACTAACTCCGGGAGTCGTCGAACTAGGAAAAAACAAATGAATCGTAGTGTTGTTTAGTTTGTCGGTTTGCTTTTACATAGGTGTTCTTTTTATTTGATCCAGTCTATGTTATAAACTTGAACTAGACAGTATTTGACTTGCAGCTCAGTCGAAGATCTATTTGTATGCCAGTAACGGGAGCTTTGAGGTGGATTTGAACTACAGTATCCAGATGCCTAGTCTTTTTACAACTGTATTCCAGTCGGTTTTCAGTCTAACCGGATGCAGCTGAATACCAATATTTGACACGGGGCGACTGCCTATCTGACTGCCACAACCCAGTTACTCGGTAACACGATACCCCTTGGTCAGACTGGTTGTCTGAATTCTGAAACCCGTTTGAGCTACAGCATATAATAGTTATATTACTAAAGGGTTCGAGCTCACGAATGGTAAAAGGATATGAGATTTCTCAGCACGGTTTTGAAATATCTATGAGCGCAATGCAATATGGCGCTATGAACGCATAGCGCCATATTGCGTTGCGACACAAACGATACACTTCACAAAGGATACGTCCTTTGTAACCAAGTATTCCTATATTTCCAACTTAATATTTAGAATTTAATATTTAGGAGACCAAAAATGCGAGTACCTTACGCGATACTCGCACGAAAACGGATATTGACAGACGGAAAACGAAGTGATCTATAAGGGTTCCGTTTTTCCTTTTAAGGTCCGGACCCCAAAAAAGTCTCTATTACAAAAACCATGGTCAAAAGATTACTTCACTAGATATGGTGACCATTGAGTCGTCCAAATAATAAGTTTGATCAAAATATGACAGAAATAGATAGCGCAGCCATTTTTGTGGTACGTACCTAACGACTTCAGTATCGGCACATTATTGGTCGCTCTGGTCAATAAATATACTATTATGAGCAGATGCGAGCTCCCCACTATATTTAGATCTTAGCTGCATACAGCGGATGAGTGATCGATTTTAAAGCGCTGAATGATATCACTGTTTGAAATAATAAAGAATGTTGTTTTCATTCAGTTTTATTTTTGCTTGAGTCTACTAGGATGTAAAGTTTTATTTTCTAGTATGAATAATGCCGCGTGTTATTTTCAACACAACATAATCAGCCTATAATGTTCCCACTGCTGGGACACAGGCCTCCTCTCTGTGACAGGGAGTAGGTCGTAATCCACCACACAGGCCCAGTGCGGGTTAGTAGATGTCACATGTCTTCGAATTTTTGGTTCTAGGAAATGCCGGTTTCCTCACGATGTTTTCCTTCACCGTTTTGAGAAAAGTGGTGATGAAATCAAATACACAAAGTAAAGTGCCAGCCTGGGTTAGAACTAACGACCTTACAACTCGTAAGTCGGGGTCATTACTACTGGGAAACCACTGCTCAGTTTCAACCGTTTCAACATACGTTTGATCATTTGCAGTCGATTATGTATACATGCTTTAGCCCTGAAATAACAACATCAACATTTTATAACAATTTAATAGGCAACACAACATATCAACATAAACTCACGCCTTCTTCCCGTGGGGGTAGGCAAAACCTACAGAACGCTACGATCCTTACTTAATCCTTTTGCCGTGTTTACGTTCACACATCAGCACCCTAATTGTGTAACACACTATCCATCTCAATCTGAATGATTTTGAAGAATATTGCTAATTCATTGCTTAATATTACATATTATTATTATTATTTATTGCTTTATATTGCTTATTATATTATTCATTGCTCGTATGTTCGAAAAATATGTCTGCTAAACAACGTAAATGACGCAATGAATATTATTGAACTGTCAAAATGAAAGCCATTGCTACTGATGGTTTTTTACGCAACTACCCCGCTGGTCATACACACACGTCGCCGTCGGTTGAGAGTACTATACACCTGACCTTTCTGAAGAATGTCACCAATAAGGTATAGACAAAATAATTTAGTCAAATTGACGAACCCTTTTTGTTGCCTAATGCTAGAACAAAGGATCTTATGAGAGCACCCCGGAACTACATGAGACATAGTGGTTCGGACTATTCCGTATGACAACTATACATATGGTGGCCGTAGCCGTAATCATTTAATTCATTTGAGCAGTGCTGAGCACATGCGGTAATATCTTGAATCTTGCTGCAAATTCCACTAATAACTGTCTACTTCGACAAGAATTCATTTAACTGACAAAATAATTGTTTTTTTATTTTTGTTTTTTGACTGGTAGAGAATGCCTAAGGCATTAAGTCCTCCTTTGTGTACCTTTTTGTATGCGAAAAGTTTAAATAAATAATTATCTACAATCTTTGCTCTAAAACATTGCAAATGTGTAACCAAAACATAACTATTACACATATTAAGTTAATTGTATGTAGCTTCATATTGATACACAAATTGTAGACAAACAAATACATT
The DNA here is from genome assembly GCA_911387795.2 of Apamea monoglypha. Lineage (NCBI taxonomy): Eukaryota > Metazoa > Arthropoda > Insecta > Lepidoptera > Noctuidae > Apamea > Apamea monoglypha. The sequence continues at coordinate 5,596,202 of OU426931.1, forward strand.
CTTGTCGATGTGCAGGGTGTCCCAGAAGACTGACTGTACTGAAAAAAAGTACTATGCAAATTTGACAAGTCAGTAGTTTTTTTTTTTGGTTGATATTATGAATTGGCCTATTACCCGATTCCGGCTTGACGACGACTTCTGGGACACCCAGTATAGGTGCATCTTTTGACTGTCTGTACAAGTGTACATGTTGGAATAGTGCACGATATTATGTACAAAGTTACATAGAATTACAGCACTAATGCTTACGTTATGCATCCGACTGCTTCCTTCAGATTGCATTACCTATTAGCTCGAGAATAGCGCTGCTGAATATTTCCAATGCAAAGCACCGAGTAAACCAATTTTAAACGTAGTTTTCTTTTATTTTATATTTTCATGGCTCTGTACACAAAGAGTCACTAAGTCTCCGCTGTCCGTCCGTCTGTCACAGGGCTGTATCTTTTGAACCGTAATACATAAACACTTGAAATTTTCACAGTGTGTAGTGTGTAGTACCATCAGGTCGCTATAACAACAAATAATAAAAATATTTAGTGTTAAATATTGTACGATTGTAAGAAACCTTTCTTGAACGAGTCTAACTCGAACTTGGCCTCTTTCTTAAGAAAGATATTATGAAAGCGCTGCCTTTTAGTAAACTTTCATGTAGAACTTTTTTTGTTTTAAATCTCATCTTCTGAGATGTCTGAACTCACGTAACACTTTAAATCTCATTTGACTGCTCTAGTTTCCTCTCAACTACTTCTTGTGCCAGTCAGTTAAATATTTGCTAAATGTCTGAATACACTTACTTGATAGACTTAGTCTTAGTTGTTGTTAAGTAAATTGTTTTGCTATGTGCATTCATTTACATAGTTGTAAGATTATTTCTAACAACAATTTAATTTAATTCACTGCCGTGCCATCGACATGACGAAGAAAAATAACAATATTATGGATTTAATCTGAAATAAATCACAATTGTTTATTAATTACTAGCCAGCAGCTTCTCGTGGTTCAGTAACAAACATCTAATTAAACATACAAACTTTCAAATTTATAACATTATATAGTAGGATCATAACTCAGGACCCTGGGATAGGGCACGCCGCGATAGCGGCGATAAGACCCCTCTTTGAGGAGTGGCTAGAGAGGCGCCACGGCGCCCTCACCTACCGCCTGACGCAGGTCCTCACCGGACACGGAAGTTTAGGGAGGTTCCTGCACATCATCAGGCGGGAGGAAACGCCCGGGTGTCACCATTGCCAGGATCGCCCAGAGGACACGGTGGAGCACACGGTGGAGGTCTGCCCCGCTTGGGCGGAGCACCGCCGTGTCCTCGTAGAGGCGATCGGCAGCGGCGGCGGCCTCTCGCGCCCGGCCCTGGTGCAAGCCATGGTCCGGAGCGAGAGGGAGTGGGAGGCAGTCGCCTCCTTCTGCGAAGCAGTCATGCTAGCGAAGGAGGTGGCGGGACGGATGAGGGAGAGAGCCTCCCGTCCCAGCCGCCGCGGGAGACGCCCCGGGCGTCGGGAGTCGATTGAAGACTATCGGCCACCGTAGGCGCGGGCCTGCGGGCGGAGAGCAATGGGTAGCTCACCGCCCGATCAGGACCAGGCCCGTGCCGGACGGCGCGTAAGTGTTCCACGCGCGCCTCAAAGAGATGTCAGCATAACGAGGGGCCCCCCAGGGCCGAAGCCTGCCGGGTCAGCGGGATTGTCCGAAAGGGTTACCGCTACCCCGGAACATAAAGGGCGAAGGAAGGAACATGGGTGGGTTTTAGTCAGTAAGAGTCTGACACTCCCTTCCGCTCCACCCAGAGCGGGAGGGGTCATTTGATGATTTCCCATCCCGAAAAAAAAAAAAAAAAAAAAAAGGACCCTGGGATCCCGGACCTTTGGAAGACTTAAGAGGGGCCGAAGTCAAATCGCACAGCCCTGTTTGATAATTTTGAAAATTTTTATTATTATGTAGAAATGTAAGTCCAACATTAACTCAAAAAAAACAGCCTTTAATCCAGAAAAAGAAAAAAAAAACAAAGAGCATTCTTTCGTTTAACGTGTTTATGGCAATCTAAATTGTGACAGCTCAGAACTTGGTCACGAGTCAGTCTGCCTAGCCTTTTCCCAACTATGTTGGGATCGGCTCCCAGTCTAACCGGATGCAGCTGAATACCAGTATTTTACATGGAGTGACTACCTTTCTGAACTCCATAATCAAATAACTGGGGAAAACGAAAGACTGGCCGTCAGAGTTCCAAACTTCTGACTTAGTTACGAGTATTGCGCTGAAATAATAAAACATAAGACTGGTTCGTAAAATTCAGTTTGAGTACAGAAATTAAAACAACTTTGTTGTACAAGAGATCTAATATACTTGCACTTGCATTTTATATGGGTGTAAAGCGAAATGGTCTCCTTGGACATTTCAACAGGGACACTTAAATCTTGTAGAATTATTGTTATGACCGTGTTGGACAAAGAGCTTTGGCTGATACACGTGTATCGCCTGTTTTTTCATAGTATTAAAGTTTATGTATAGGTATGCTACTGAAGGTGACAAACTTCGTAGCCACATTTAAGACCGGTACTATTTTGATTACCACCGACACGATATGAAGAAGAAAGTTTATACAGCGTGTCAGCGTGTTGTCATATTTTTAGGATGTTGTACCTACACACCGTCAAACTGAACGACTTTCTTCATGGGACCAACATTGTAATCGCGAAAATATTATCAGCTGTCCTATATTTCCCATATTTTTGTATAAGGACACTTGCCCGGTTGATGACCCTATTACGTGGGACTTACGGGGAAAGCGCCAGGCTGGCCTGCAAAATTCACATTTTCTTACGTTATTTTCAATTACCCTGGGGCTTCCCTCCTAAACATGACTGGCGAAATGTGGGAGTGTTATAAGTGCACCTCTGCCTAATCCTTCGAGGAATACAGGTGTTTTGTTAGGTGAAAAAGACACGATGTGTGTTTTAAACATGCAATAAACCATTTCATTAGAGCCTAAATGACGTGTCAAACACTATCATGTCTTAATTATCAAAATTTCGCATATCGACCTATGTTTGTATATTCATGTTCAACTTGATCTGAACTCCAACTTTACGAAGGTGGAGTAGTTGTTGACACTGGATGAAATAGTTTCACCAACTATCGTGATTATGATACAAGTTCCACTCAATTTAACATAAGTGATAGTTTATTTATGTTTTAACTAGCTGCGCCCCGCGGTTTCACCCGCATAAGTTTCGATCCCGTGGGAATATCGGGATAAAAAGTATCTTATGTGTTAATTGTGGTTATAAACCATCTGTGCGCCAAATTTCATCTAAATCCGTTTAGTAGTTTTTGCGTGAAAGAGTAACAAACATCCATTCATCCATCCATCCATCCATCCATACAAACTTTCACGTTTATAATATTAGTAGGATAATACAGAATGCTAAATTCTAAATCAGTGAAATGAAATTAAATTACCAACAGTACAATGAAATTAACATACAGTATTTTTATCGCAAGAAGCGATGCGAGCTTGACTTGTGGTACCGAGCAGAAATTCAGGCTCCGAGCTGCTACTGAGATAAGCACCTAAAGGATTTCCCACGAACGCGAAGCGCGCTTTTCTTGTGGTAACCAAGTGTACAAACTATGTTGAGGTTGGCTTTCACGCTAACCGGATCCAGTGACTATCAGTATTCTACATGGAGCGACTGCATATCATCTATCTGACCTTCACCACCCAGTTGCTAGGTTCCCGGGTCGGGCAGTTTTACTGGGTTTTTCATAAGGAAATTCTAAGTAGCCCAGAGTTTATGTAAAGCACGTTAAGCCGTTGGTCCTCCGCCTGATCTCTCTCCAGTCATGTCGGATTGCCGATCCATCGAATTAAGGAGAGTGCGACTGTGTCTGCGCACACACTTATGTACTATAATATCTGCCGTGCCGAAGGATAAACTCCGCTGAGCTTGGTCACCATGACCGAAATTCCACCAACCGGTATGCATTTAAGCGAAAATTGCTAAGTCATCTCAACACCTCTCTCCCTTGAATTTGTATAAATATCCATATATTATAAGTACATATTATAGTAAATAGCATGTATGTGGTATATAACCTATTTAAGTACCAAGTTTTAATAGTTTGTTATCATTATTCATCTCAACCTATCTCTTCACCACCCTTGGTTGACCGGTAGAGAAAGCCTAAGGCATTAAGTCTGCCTTAGTACAGACGCGCAGGTCAAGCTACCCGAAATTGTACAATTTTCCTAATCAACCTTGAACCTTAATGCTTTCGCGATAAAGTTGAAAATCTATTAAAGAAATTTGACAGATTGTAGTAGCTTGATGTGCTGGCGTCTGTACCTTTTTGTGCGAGACGTTTAAATACATAAATTCGGTCTCAAGGCCTATTATTATGATTACTAGGCAACACGATACTCTTGATAAGGCAGGTTGTTAGACTTTCGGGCTTCTAAATACCTATAACGACAGACAAAGACCTACGTATAACAGCTGGGACCGACGACGACGGCTTAACGTGATTTCCAAGGCACGGAAGGGTGTCGGTATGAAAATGAATGCTTATAACAAAGCGCTGTAGGAAACCATATTTTCTAACGCTCCCTCACATTTGACGTCGTTGACGAAGGTTCCTTTCAACACCAGAAGGCATTACTAAGCGTTTTCACTAACACGTATAACCTTTTAAAAATCCCACAGTACATGATTGTGATTCCATTACTTTTCATTGTTTCACAGACTAAATTATGAAAGGTTATCAAACAAAATGGTGGTTCGATCGACAATACTTCATTTTGATAGAGCGAGGTCAGTGTGGGCGGCCATTTTAGAAATCTGTTATTGTTTACGCATGGAAGCTGAAAGTTATTTGTTTTTAGCACGTTTGATGGAAATCGTGTAGGATATACGAGTACTAGATGTGCTCGCGGCCTACAGAGATGATAACAGTGTTTCTCCAGATAAGTATCCTCTGAGGTTTAATTCGTTTTAGGGCCAATTTTTAACCTTCTTTTCTGAGGAATAAAAATTTGGCGATTTTTATCGATAGTTTTGTATGAACGGCCAAGACCAATTACACAAGTTAAGTACAAAACTGCTCTCGAGTTAAACACTCATCTCTCAAAACTCAAGACATACTGACAAGATCTTCTTCCATTTACCCGCGAACACATCACAGTCAGGCTTGGCGTCCAAGAGAGCGTTAAGCTCTGAGACAGAGCACGTTGTAAAGATAGTATGACAAACCGACATATTTATTATTCAGATAAAAGTTATCTGATGATTGAAAAGTCGGACCTTATGGAAAACTAAGCACACCGACAGGTTGTCTACCGTATGCGTAACATAATCAGCCGATGTTCCCACTGCTGGGACTGGGCCGTAATTCACCACGCGGACTCAGTGTGGGTTGGTAAATGACACATATCTTCGAGTTTTTGGTTCTAGGACATGCCGGTTTCCTCACGATGTTTTCCTTCACCGTTTTTGAGAGCAGTGGTAAATTGGTGATGAAATTATTTACACAAACTAAAACATCTGCTCGAGGTCGAGCCCATGACCTGGAAGTCGTAAGTCGAAGCTGTTACAACTGGACCACCACTGCTCTTTTTAAAACGTCTTATATTTCCACTCCATCACCCCAAAAACATAGCCACACTAATGACACGTTCAAGCAAAACCAAGCAGAACCTCAGACACATCTAGTCTAGCTACAAAGCAAAATAATTTCCTATTCATATCAAGTTTATACAGCAAGCGACATTTTAAAAAACACTTTTTGTTCTAAAACCTTCTGACACCGAACGGTTGGCCGGTGAAGCAGAAAAAGCCATCAGCGGCGCCCCGCGATGTCGACAGGAAAAATAGGAGGGGATTGAAAATATATTGCTTTCTTCTCTTTTTACTTTTGGCGTCAAATTAACGGGCATTGAAAGGCTGATGATATTTCTACTGACTACTTTGGAAAAGTGAAAAACCGTTTTTCAATTATTTGTACGTTCGACTGTAATGTCAATCAATACGTAGGATTGTCGGTAACAACAGTCCTTTTGTTCATTTTTAGATTAAGTATTTTGGTTTACATAGCTTTTTTTTTTTTTCTGGGTGGGAAATCATCATATGACTTCTCCCGCTCTGGGCGGAGCAGGAGGGCGTGTCAGACTTTTATTGACTAAAACCCACCCGTGTTCCTTCAGTTACCTATGCCAGGGACCACGGTATCTCTTTCGAACAACCCGCGGCCCTGGCAGTGGTTTACATAGCTTAGGTTCACTTTTGACTTGAAATCTTTGTAGATTACTTTTAGCATGGTATTCATTGAGAGAGCAGTGGTGGCCCAGTGGTAACAGCCGCGGCTTACGAGTTGTAGGTCGTAGGTTCGAACCCAGACAGGCGCTTTACTTTGTGTAAATTATTTCATCACCATTCTTCTCAAAACGGTGAAGGAAAACATCGTGAGGAAACCGGTATGACTTGAACTAAAAATTCAAAGACATGTGACATCTACCAACCCGCACTTGGCCCGCTTGGTGGATTATAGCCCACTCCCTCGCACAGAGAGGAGACCTGTGTTGCCGACAGTGGGAACATTATAGGAGGAACAGCAGACGTCTTTCGGCCGAAATGATGATGCTGATGAATTCTAGTTTGCCGAAAGTGTGTTCGTATCATTAAATTTATCACAATTTAGTCGAATAAAGATATACATGCCTACATTTATGGTGATGTTCTTCAGAAAGATCTGGTGCGTAGTACTTGCAACCGGCGTGCGTGTATATGACCTGATGTAAACGAAGCAAAAGGATTATGTAAGGATCGTAGCACCCTTCCGTTCCACCCAGAGCGGGAGCGGTCATTTGAAGATTTCCCATCCGGAAAAAAAAAAAAAAAAAGGATCGTAGCAGAAGACGTTCTGTATTTCCTGCCTACCCCTACTGGGAAGAAGACGTAAGCTTGTGTATACGTAGTTACTTGTAAGTTAATTAATATACCATGTGGAGTATATTACACAGTCGGTCAAAATGAACCTTTTGCATGGCTTCATCGGACGACCAATCATTTTTCCAATTATCATCAGAAAATAGCCAATAACAAGGCTTTCTGGAAACGCCGCAGATATGCCATTATATCACGTAGGAGTACATTCGGTCACCGCCCAATGCACTCAACACGTACGCAATTTTGTGGCCATTTAAAATCGTATGAATCAATTTTTTTATATGAAACTTGATTGGAAGCTAGATTGATTCGATAATGATTGATATGACATGATTGATTCACGTGTTGAATACCGACTGTAGATTTGATGGGGAATTGGGGTTACCGCTAATGTATTTTGAGAGGTTTGAATTATTCATTTCTAGTGTGTTTGTATGATTATAAACAATTATTCTACTTGTTTATATATTTAAACTAAAGGTGTACTTACAAGTTTTAGTTGCAATGAACAAAATAAACCGATTTTGTAGAGGATATAACGAGAATACTGGTTTTTGGAGGTCAGATAGGCATGTAATACTCGTACTGAGATGCATTCGGTTAGACTGGAAACCGACCCCAAGCCAACATAGTTGGGAAAAGGCTAGGCAGATTGATTGATAACGAGTAGTACTGTGACTTTACGTTCCCATTAAGTTGAAATGCCAAAACAATACATAGCCAGGTGAGCGAGGCCGCGGGCACAGCTAGTCGAGAATAAAATTGTACATACATTTTTCGGTTGGTTGAACTTACATTTTTTGTTTTTTTTTTTCAGTTTATCAACGCGGCCCGCGTTGATAAACTGAAAAAAAAAACCAACCGACTTCCAAAAAAGACACTACAAAGTGAAAAATAACTTTAATTTCGGTGTTTGTTTGTTTGCCACCGACTTCCCAAAATTAAAGTTATTTTCCACATTGCAGTGTCTTTTTTGGAAGTCGGTTGGTTTTTTTTTTTTTGCAAAAAATTTTTTATTTTTCACTTTTAAGTTGTAATTTTTACCAGTAATTTTGGTTTGAAAACCAAACTATTGAACCGTTTTTGATGAAATTTCTATGGGACCAATCTAAAAATTATATCCATACAAATAAAAAACGGCTTATAAATGACGGAGTTCTGAGGTAACAAACATAAAAAAAACATTCGAATTGAGAACCTTCTCCGTTTCTGAAGACGGTTAAAAATGTATACTTTTCTTTTTCTTCTCTTCTTGTTCGTTTTATTCTTTCTTTCTTTCTTTTTACGCCACCAAGTACCTAAACTCTTGATTTTTAATTTGCTAGGGCAAAATGACAGCTAATTTATACTAAGTAAGTTTGATCGCAGCTATAATTTTATTCTAGGAAATTAAAAATCAGAGTCTAACAAGTTATGTCAATCTTCCAGTCTGTACCAGCTACCCATTTAAGATCATCAGACTATCTAATCGTGTGCTTTGAGTCTAAAGTTAGATTAAATTAAGCTCTTAAACTAACTACTTAAACTAATATACTCAAGAAGTCAAAGTCCAAAAGATTCTGTCGGAAAGCGTACCAAAAGGGATGAAGTAACTCTTAAAGTCACAGCTAACTATCCTGACGGACTAATCTTCTAAACTAGTTGCAGTTTTTTTGAGTCCGATGCGCGTCTTAACCCTCTCGCTATCAAAGCTCGCTCGCTCTTAAAAAGCTCATTTATATGAGGAGAATTTCTAGTATCCAAAAGACGACGAAAAGGTTGACTTTTTTAAACAGTACGCACGGCTACACATCAAGCTATACATAACCAGTATAAGCTGACTTCTGATTGTAAGAAAAACCTATACAATGCGAGGTCAGCTAAAACTGGAAATGTATAGCTTGATGTGTAGCCGTGTGTACGTCCGGATTTTTCAGCCACAGCAGCCTATCCCAACGGAGACAAGCCAGGCACGTGGGAGATATTATAGTGCACAAGTGTGTGCACAGACACAGGTACACTCACTATTCGCTCACTTTCATAGTCTGATGGGACGGGAATCCGACATGAGCGAAGGGAGTTCTGGCGCAGGACCAACGGCTCCATGCGCTTTCCGAGGCACGGGGGTACACACCGCCAACTTCCAAACTCCGGGCTGTCACTGAGAAATTCCTAATGGAAAAAAACACTTTGCCCGACCTGGGAATTGAACCCCATGCTCAGCAGCCGCGCTTGCGGCCACAAGACCGAAGGGGCAGTAAAAAAAGACAGGTAGGTACAGAAAACAGTACCTACGTAGTTTCATGACGAAAAATGACTTTTGTCTCACCTCCAAAAGTTTTTACCGTCTATGTTGACCAAAACCTTATTTCGCGTCGTCAAATCTCAGTTGAGAAAATCTATTAAAAAACGCTGTATGACATAATTGTAAGCAAGTATTGGTTTTTCACTTGAATGTAAACACATGAGCGTGCGATAATCTCCTGGCGAGTATCGCCTACGACATTTTGTACATTGAGTTTTTCGACGGGCGAGAAACTCTCCTCGTGTAAAAAAACCCCGTAGTTTTTCACTCAGTACACTTTGTAAAAGCAACCTGCAACCAGCGATCCTAATTTTACGAGAAACGGTAACATAAAAGTAAGTCGCCTCCTCTCGCGTCCTTTTAAGCTGATATTAAAATCTAGTTCTTTTAGCATCTGAAAAGGCTACAGACGTAGAAATTATTCTTAAAAACTATGTGGAAGACTGAATGGATTTAAACAGCTTTTGATGTTTTTAGTACTTATGTGAAAGAAAAATTTTATAAGTTGGATTATAAACACTTGTTGGGTTATTTTACCTTCGTTAAAACACTCTTTTGCAATTACCTCAATAAATTTTGCTATCTAATCACATTATCTATTATTAGATCATATCACAATTAACTTAAGTAAGTAGATGAGATTACAAGAGAAATTATTAGAAGAGATAACATCTATAAGGAAAAGCTTTTTTGGTGATAACTTAATTAAATTCTAGTATCTAGTTTGATTTTAAAATCCCATAGCTAACTAAACCTATCACCATCACCGAAAAAATAAATGTGCGGTCGTGAGATTTTGAAATCGCCAGCGAGTCGCCAGCGATTTCAAAATATCTCGTCGACACATTTATTTTCTTTAATGGCCAACCAACAATTTTATTGTGTAAGCTGTTACAGTTTTAAAATAATATTTTACTTAAATCTAAGGTTAGTGTAACAATTTCTTACAGGTTAACACGGCATGCCCCATAAACATAATAATTTCACATGCTATACTATAAAATTAATAACTACGTTGGAAAAACAAAAGAAATAAGTTTAAAGGGTGAGACAATAAGAGTTTAAATATAACATACAACATCAAATAAAATAAAATTGGACAAAGATTTTGACAGTCGATTTCGCACGAGCGATTTATTTATTAATTTGATAAAAATACATGCACAACATTACAGACAGCATCCAGATTATTGTACAGTTAAATTTCAATGAAAAATAGGCGTATTTACAATCAGCGATGTCAAAATATTGTATGATGGACATGAAATATTAAAATCGCCAGCAACTCGCCGGCGACTTAAGTTACTGTGCTACCCATAACAAAACACAGAAAACCGAATCAATATTTTCTCACAGCAATCGTGATTTATAATCTAGAAGCTCAAAGGTTGTGACCGCTGTATATGACCAGCGTATACAATGCCAGTAACACGATATTATATTTTCCGACCGAATCGAACGATGCGTTGGATTCCAATTTCGAGACGCAATCATAAATTGTTGTTACAACTGGGGACATAAAAACGAGGAGAACAAATAAGATTTATTCCATGTGATGTCCAAAAGTTACCAGGTTTGAGCAGACCAGACCCTGCACCCTGATTGCGTCACTATCAATCTCAATTTGAATCATTTTGAAGGATATTGCTAATCCATTGCTTCATAAGTCCGAAAAATCTGTCTACTCAACAACGTAAATAACGCAATGAATGTTATTGAACAGTCAAAATGAAACCCATTACTACTGATAGTGTTTTACGCAATTATCCTTCTGGATTGGGAAGTATTCAATTTCTAAATTAATTGATTAGAAATTAAAAATCGCTCGGTTTTTCACAGGTTTTAATTTGTAAAAATATGAATGCTTTTCAGTTTACTATAAATCACAGTGGGAACCGCATCAAAATCCATGAAGTGTGTAATTTGGAGAAGCAGCCTTTTTGGCCTCGCACGGGTCTTTTTTTTAATCTTAATTTTTTTAGTTTTAATTCCTCCTTTTTTACTATTTGTATTTCCTGTGCGTGTCCCAAATAAATTATTTTTCTTTATTTCTTTCTTTACTAAGCGATTGATCGGACAAACAATTTATTTCAAACTTTGTCAAAATTAGCATTTAATACAATTGTTTGCTATAATGTTATAGCAAACAATTGTATTAAATGCTAATATTGACTAGTATTTTCTACGATAAGGTGCTAAATGGACCTAATCCATTGAAATATGACTTAGGTAATAGAGTACAAAGAAATGCGTGTAAGCGAATCGAACGTCGAATAATTTATCGGCAGGTGCTGACTCAGGAGGCTGCAGGAACGAAAATATTGCTGAAGCGTATACTCAGCCCCAGCTCAGCAGCTTTGCATGCAAATGTTTGGTTAAAATGGAAATACATGCACATAGCCTGCAGCAGGACCGATTTCGTAGTCGCAAGGCTCCTTTCCACGGGCAAAGGGAAATTCAACGGCTAAACCCTGTATATTGAAGGCGTAATCAAGTTACTGAACAGGAAACTAGAGGGCTGAATATCTCATGATTATTTGTTTTAGGGTTCCGACCCAAAGGGTGCCAAGGGGACCCTGTACGCTGTATATTTTGAACCGTAATAAGCAGACAGTAGAAAATTTCTCGCAGTATGTAATAGAATGGCCGCTATAACAAGCAATAACAAAAAAAAAAAAAATTAGGTCCCCGTAAAAGAAATGAGCTTATTTCGGCGTTTAGTACTCATATACACAAGCAACGCGCGTCAATGATAGAGGCATCGACGCGTCTTTGAGCACTGCTCAAATACACGAGCGGAATGTTGTCGACGGTGGACGTAGACGAATGTCTAAAGCACTAAAGCACTAAAGGTCTATTGAGATATAAGCGATATCGCTATCGCGCTTGGTAGCGATACTGGTCCAAAGTAACTAATCAGAAGGCGGACCAGGTCGTTACCGAGCGCGACAGCGATATCGCTTATCCTATTAATCCTACTAATATTATAAATGCAAAAGTTTGTATGGATGGATGGATGTTTGTTACTCTTTCACGCAAAAACTACTGAACGGATTTGGATGAAATTTGGCACACAGGTGGTTTATAACCAGGATTAACATATAGGATACATTTTATCTTGATATTCCCACGGGATCTAAACTTATGCGGGTGAAACAGCGGGGCGCAGCTAGTATCTGAATAAGCCTTTATTCGAAAGAGTAACGTTCAGCATTTACACTTCAGCGCCAAACCAAACCGCACCACTTTAAAATAATTCTTTAGGTACAATGACAGATGTGTATTGACGAGGATTTCCAACCATTTTGTTAGTCGCCGCTAAATCGTTGGGACCGGTTACAAATCGTTTTCGGACTAACCTATTTAGCCAGCGACCTAAATGTCCACGGTCGTTGCAGTATTTGTTTAGCCGTTTACGGGAACGGAAGTAGATATTTTATTGAAAGGTATTTTAGGGGAGAACCTGGGAATGCTCTTTAGTTTGTGTCTGTTTAAAGATTTAGTGAAAGTTTATGGTACTGTTTGTTTGTGAGAAGTTAAAGGAAAATGCTCCCAATTAGTACTCGTATGATACGAGTAACAAAGAAGTTTAATCAGTTATTTAAGGAAATGTGTAGTAATAACATGAAGTTTTCTTAATCAAGATAATATTTACGTTATATAAGCTATCATTTAAAATAATAATAATAATATGTAAAAATAAGCAAAATTCACGAGCATCAAAAAATTCGTCCGGATCGCTGACAACAGGAACCTTTTGGGCTCTGTTCCTGTTGTCAGCGATCCGGGCTGACAACAGGAACAGAGCCCAAAAGGCTGGCAGCATTGCCACGTCGTATAGCTATGCTAATTCTTTGGACAAGAAACAGGCCAGCCCTCTCTGGTCACGTGAAGAGTCGACCGCTAACCGCTTGGCGATATCTCGAAAAACCAAGTGGGCATTCGGACTCCATGGCATGGGGGTTTTCGGGTTGAAACACCCCCATATGGGCTGTAATAAATTAAATAGCATCTATCATCAATTTCTGCAGAGGGGCTTGTGGCTAAGTAATAACCACCGCACGTGTCGATCGATCAGGTTAGGCTACGCTTGCCGCGGTTTGTCCGTGGATGGGTGACCATCTTCACATATCAAGACCCTTCTGTGCCTCGGAAAGCACGTTAAGCTGTTGGTCCCGGCTGTCATTCGTGGATCTTTGACAGTCGTTACGGGTCGTCAGTAGCCCGAAAGTCTGACAACCAATCTTACCAAGGGGTATCGTACTACCCAGTAACTGGGTTGTGGAGGTCAGATAGGCAGTCGCTCCATGTAAAATACTGGTATTCAGCTGCATCCGGTTAGACTGGAAGCCGACCCCAACATAGTTGGGAAAAGGCTAGGCACTTTGTTTATATACGTTTGTGTTTTAGAGCATGAACACTATTTAAATCAATTCTTTGTAAAAAAAAATATCGAGTATTCTAGATTGGGTTAGATGAGCCCAACTCATTAGTAAAATGTCCGAAACTGCTGCGTAGTGGCTTATAAAAACAGTTTCCTCTCCACACACTTAGCAGAACCCAACATCTTAGCTGTCAATAAACAAAACCCAAAACAGAGGGAAATTCAATAAACCCCTTTGATTCATTCTATTGTCTGCCGCTGACAAAGGAAACTCGATTAACCTTTCCGACAAAAAACCATCGACGGACCCCACTCCTTAAGGCTCATTCTCCCCAATCCCATACATATAAGTAAGAAGTTTAATTTGACATAAGCCAGGTTTGTAATTGAAATCGAGCGTTTGGGAACAATCGGCTAATTGGACGTAGACTCAACTGACTGTGCATGGTCCACCGCGGATTAAGGTCCGCTGTGATTAGGCCAAATTGGCATAAATTGTGGTTTGCGGTCTCTTTGTAGTTTTTAATTAACGCGGATAGTTCGAGGTTAGTTGTTAGCGCGCGGCGTTAGTGGGGCAAAGGTGTTACCGGGTATCCGTTTGAACGGTTACGGGTGTTGATGTGTATCGTCATTTTTTGAAGAAGCCTACTTATTAGGTAAGCCTGTTTTGACACGGAGGCAGAACAAACATTGATGTTCACGATGTTGCAGATACACCAGTATCTCTCTTTCATAGCGTCCGGATATCCACTATCTACTTACCTACTAGATAAATCAAAAATAGAAGACAAGTTTACCCGAGCTTCAAGCGACAGACCGTGAGCATTGGCATCCTTATAATTTTCAGTAGTTTTTAAATTTCATCTTCTAACGTTACGATATTATCGTGGACGTCCACGGCATCACGATAATACAGGGAAGTCATAGCATATGCATAGAAATATAATTATGAAGACGGTTTTAATATACCGTCCACGATAACGTTATGACGTACACGTATTTCCATACATTTTATGGAAATCCACGATTATATCGTCATTACAGTAATTGTTAAAGCGGACATAAAGGATTGGAACGTGTCAGGGTTCGAGAGCAACAGAAATTGATAGTAACTGCTTTCAACACATTCCGAATGTCATAAAACAACCATAATAGAATACATAAGCACATTAACACACAGTAACAAAGTTTCAGGGTATCTCCACCAGGCGCAGGAACCACGCAAACGTTCCCTTTTGAAACAATCTAATTCCAAGTTGAATGAAGTTAAGCGACGCGTGCCCTCATAATTATCAAGTAACAGGGCCCGACATGGGCAACCAAGTAAATACGTTCTGAAGTTTAGTGAGCACTATATGTATTGTGGCGTATAAATAGCAACCTTGGGCTTGTCTGAGTTATGGAATGTCTGAAACTCGCTAATCTGATTATTCGATTAACTTATCAATTCTACTGTATTATACAGGGTGGCCGGAACATTGACGTCCAAAAATAAAATTTAGGTCCCTCGTATCGTGGGGTATCCGAATCACCCCCATGTATGTTCCGCGACTTTTCATAGTTTTCGAGTTACGAATTTTTTTCTGATTTTTTGAGAATGATCGACCTGACCAATCTAAAAAATGGCTTTGTTGAGATTTTTTTTTTGCAACTGAATCTTCGTGAGTAGTACTTTTATGCATAAAATAATCAGCTTCGTAACTGTGATGAAAGTTATGAAAAAGTTGGTCTAAAGTGCTAATTTTTTTATGATTATGAAAGCTGAGAGTCTGTCGCATTCTTGAAGCCTACTTAGGAACCATGAAGTTTCCTGTTTAAATTTTTTATTTAAAGTTAAAATGCTAAGCCATAATTTACCGAACGTAATTTTTTCACTTTAGACCAACTTTTTCATAACTTTCATCACAGTTACGAAGATTCAGTTGCAAAAAAAAAATCTGGACAAAGCCATTTTTTAGATTGGTCAGGTCGATCATTCTCAAAAAATCAGAAAAAAAATTCGTGACTCGAAAACTATGAAAAGTCGCGGAACATACATGGGGGTGATTCGGATACCCCACGATACGAGGGACCTAAATTTTATTTTTGGACGTCAATGTTCCGGCCACCCTGTATATAAAAAGAGTGGAGACCGCGAATCGGTAACCGTAAGGTGGGACGCCCTCAGGCTAGGTGGAGCGACGATCTTCGCAGGATGGCTGGTAGCAGCTGGATGAGAGTTGCCGAAAATCGAATTGAATGGCGGGCAATAGGAGAGGCCTATGTCCAGCAGTGGACTGCTATGGGCTGCTGATGATGATGATATATAAATTACGAGTATTTTCTATTATATTGGGCTAGGAGAATCACCGATGGAATCCCACTAAACGCACGATGCCATTGCGGTAGGCCGAGACGAAGATGGCGGGACGAGGTCAACTTCTACCGAAAGGACTAGCTGGACTAGCAAAAGGCAGAATTGTGTGTATGAGGGAAGCCTTTGACCTTTGTGATGTATGTATCTGGTTTATTGTGTGTCTTTTAGTTTGTGCTGAATAAATGCATTTTCTTTCTTTCTTTCTTTCTTTCTTTCTTTCTTTCTTTCTTTCTTTCTTTCTTCAGTGGGACAATATAGGCTAGTTAGATTATTATTCATTTAGTCATTCATCTCGGAAATGACTGGTTAAAAAAATTGTCATTTTTGAGTGCGCAATGTAAGAAAGAAAGAAAGAAAGAAAGAAAATACGTTTATTTGCGGCAAACATGACGCATAAAAAAGAACATAAACACAAAAAAAAAAAGTAACAAGTAGTAGTATGTATTGCAAACAACGCAATCAAAATGCTCCGCGGATGGCGCGCGCGCGCGCTACCTACCGCGGTACCGCGCGCTGTCCTTTCGAATTTTATTTACATAGCTGTTTTAAGTAAAACAGGTGAATTTACTATTTTTTTAATTAAAAATCTCATTGGGTTAGATAAAAATAATGATTTTATACAGTTTACAGTAAAGAAAATGCAGAAAAAAACGTAAAAATTAAGAAAAAGCCGACGAAATATTTTAACGCAGGGGGGGTCCAGAATCATGTACTGATTCCATGGTAAGCGGTTACGCGTTGATGTCCCTGCCACCCTGTATATGTATGAGTATGTATGCAGATGCCATAGACATATTCACCTGTACACTGGGTGAGTTCACAAGGCCCACGTACTGTGTAGCATGTAAGGTATTGTATAGTTAAGTATATTTTAAGTTACTTTGACGCATTAGATTAAATATCTGTAATGTCAAAGGAAACATGTGATAAATAAATAAATGTCGCAGCCAACTGGTTCAATTAGCCGTTTACTGAACCGCCTCACACCTCACAGAAAGGAGGCCTGCGTCCCAGCAGTGGGAACATTATAGGCTGATTATGTACTCAAGGTTTTAGGCGACTACCCCAGAAGTAAAGTAATGATTTGGTTTATCGCTACAATTGCAAGAAAATGACCCGATATTCCCTTTCAAAATCGTGTCCAATCGGTCGAAGGGGTCCGGTATAAAACGGTACGTCCGGGAATATTTAATCAGAACAAAATGTCAATCACGTCGGCAGGACCCTCTAATTTGAGTCAACGGTTGGTGAGACCGGACCTTTTCCCTTCAATGTGTGATCACCTTTTACTCTACCTGAATAAAGATAGGATTTGACGATCAGTTTATTGATTAGCCAGTTCCTTAAAGGACTGAATGGCTTTCTTTTTGTAACCGCGCGATGATAATTAGGGGAAGTTTCTGCCCACATAAATGGTGGTAATTCTACTAATATTTTAAACGTGAAAGTTTGTGTGGATGGATGGATGGATGTTTGTTACTCTTTCACGCAAAAACTATAGAACGGATTTGGATGAAATTTGGCACTCATATGGTTTATAACCAGGATTAACATAGGTAATATTTTTTATCCCGATATTCCCACGGGATCGAAACTTATGCGGGTGAAAACGCGGGGCGCAGCTAGTACAAAATAATTATACTTAGTAGTGTTAGAAGGAACAAGCAATGATTAACCAACCTTTACTTTGTGTAAATAATTTCATCACCCCTGCTCACAAAATTGTAAAGGAAAACATTGTGAGGAAACCGGCATGTCCTAGAATCAAAAATTCGAAGACGTATGACATCCATCCACAGTGGCCTGCGTAGTAGGTTCTTGGGCTTCTTTCTGATATCTATGATTGCAGCCTACTCCCTCTCGAAGAGAGGAGGCCTGAAGGCCAATTCCCGTTATTAAAAACATTCAAAATCTAGTCGCAATCTTATCTCAGCGACAGACAATCAATGTTAAAAACTTGCCAAAAATGTATGGAAATTAGAGCTATTTTTGACAGATTGAGGCTGAGATCAGGCTGTCAACGTTCTATAAATTACGAGAATTGCCTCTTTGGTCTTTGTTTTCGTCACGTTTAAACATCAAAACATAATTTTATGTGATTTTTCATCAAATCATTAATTATCATATAAAACTGTGTATTTTACCTTAATTACTTGGTTAATAAATTTTTGCCGCGGTCATGGCTGTCACGTCAAACACGTTAAAGCGTTAAGTGTCATTAACACGAAACCGGTATAAAAATTATTATAAAAATAATTCAAGCCTATTATTGTTACGATGCAGGGCAAAGGCCTTTTCTCCTACAGAGCAGGCACGAGCATTGATCACCACGCTTGCTCTAGACGGGTTGGGGATTTCAGGCTTAATTGACTGTAAGTCCAGGGGGTCTACTCTGAAGTGGTATCGGCCGAGTGTTCGGCCGTTTCCTGCAACGAACTTACTATTTGGTTCGGTCAGTCCCGATCCTACACTCCTACACTCTTTCGAATATTGACTATGGTCCCGACCCAACTGAGCCGATCCGAACTTTTTTCGCATTTTTCAATAATATTCGGTTCGGCCATGTGTCGGTCCGATCCGATCATTCGCACTTTGCACTTCGTAGTAGACCCCCAGGTTTCCTCGCGATGTTTTCCCTTCATCGGTGTCAGTAATGTCCAAGTTACTCTTAGTATATGAATCTAAAAATTCACACTGTTACTTGCCCGAATTTGAACCCACAACCTTGTGCATGAGCGAGACCTTAACAACTGGGCCCTCACGACAACACATTATTAAAAAGAAATAATTTCCTGAGTGAAAACGTCATTATAACTTAGGTATCGTGAGTGCAGTAGCAAAGGCGTAGGGACTGGCGTGCGAGGGGTCGTGGGTTGCTTACCGGTTGCACTAATGACCCACTTGTTGCACAAGCACACTTAGCTCAGGTGGTAGGGTAAGTCTCCCCCACATTCCTTACCTGTATAGTAGACCAGCGAACTTGATATTGCGAGCTCGTAAAGAGCTCACAGTACCAAGTTCTATTAGCGCGAGCTTAACCTAACGATATTTCAATATCGTGAAATCAATTATCGATAAATTCCTTTTAGCCTTTATTTCCTACTGCACTATTAATTAAATCAGAAATCCAATAAGTTAATTAAATTGTGTTCACAGCTAGAATCTAGACCGTATTGTGCTAACTAGACGGCGACGCAAAGGTCAATCCAGACTTGATTGTAAATGTAGCTTTAATAAATTAAATTTCTCTTGAAATGGCCCTCTTTTTCTACATCTTCTCTCGTGTGGAAAGTTCAATTGGCTTTGTGATAATATTGGATAATGAACTAGATTGATAGTGGGGCTAACTGTTGGTTACATCCAGCTGATCTTTTTTTGTAAAAATCTCATCGTGAAAACTTAGGTGAAATGAGCTTGAAGTGAGTCGTCATGCCACTATGTCGCTAGAGAATGGTACTATTCACTTACGTTTCACGGTGAGATTTTTACAGAATATATCAGTTGGATTCGATATACACACAGCGTCACTAGTGTACCTCAGCTACGTAACGTAGCGTACCATCGTCTTCTCTTATATTGATGGATTTTGATTTTGAAAGTATTTATTATTAACATAACAAACCAGCACAGACTGTTATGACAGCAGATCATGGAAACCATTTGAATTCACCCCACGTATCTAACACTACCTAAACGTGAACAAAACAAACAAACAAACAAAATAAAACTTTACAAATTGAACATCAGTTTCCATCAAACCACGTTGTCTGACCACATCCCTACATATATCCGGAAGCGTCCACAGCGCACGTAATATCCGTCCACCATCCATAACCTGATAGATCCATGTAGCGGTGTTTGTTCCTGCACGAACACGAAGCTTCGCCGATGATAAACGAATCACTTCGTGTGTTTCCGCCGCTAGTGACAGCTGTCAGGCTATTGATGGCCATCCATCACTCCGATTGTTAAGTGCTGTGATTGGAGGAACGGGAGATTTATTTTATGGAAGAAATGGCTATTAGGTATTAGAAATTACTTATTTCGGTTAAGATCATCCTAACTTATATATATCATCATCTGCCTAGCCTGTTCCCAACTATGTTGGGATCGGCTTCCAGTCTAACCGGATGCAGCTGAATACCAGTATTTTACATGGAGCGACTGCCTATCTGACCTCTACAACCCTATAAACAATCCTAACTTATATATACATATGTTTACTATAAATGCGAAAGTGAGTTCGTTACGCTTTCACGTTAAAACGGATGAACGGATTTAGATGAAATTTGGCACATGGATAGACCATGACCTAGTGAAAGAGGAACCTGGTGGTGGTGGAGGAGCTTCTTTTCATCCTAGATCGCAGACGAAGTCGAGGGCAACAGCTATTATTTTTATAAAGTTAAGGTTAAAATCTAAACTAATTTGTTATCTAAAATAGAAAGTCTGCCCCACTTAGTCAGACTTTCTATTTCAGGTACAAATTGAGGGTGCAAGAATAGGGAGCAGTGGTGGCCCAGTGGTAATGGACACGACTTACGAGTTGCAGGTCGTGGGTTCGTACCCAGCAAGGCGCTTTACTTTGTGTAAATTTTTCATCACCACTGCTCACAAAACGCTGAAGGAAAATATCGTGAGGAAACCGGCATGTCTTCGAACCAAAAATTCGGAGACATGTGACATCTACCAACCCGCGCTGAGCCCGCGTGGTGGATTACAGCCCACTCCCTCTCGTAGAGAGGAGGCCTGTGTCCCAGCAGTGGGGACATTAAAGGCTGATTATGTAGATACAAATTGGTTCATATTAATTGATTGGATAAATACTTGATTGGTATTGGATCATTCGAGACTGTCTTAAACATAACTGAAGATAAAATAACAATTTAATAAGGGTTCCTTTGCTTACTGCTTCTATTCTATTCTATTCTATTCTATAACATAATCAGCCGATAGTGTTTCCACTGCTGAGACACAGGCCTCCTCTCTTCGAGAGAGAATCTGCTGTAATCTACCACGCCGGCCCAGTGCGAGTTGGTAGATGACATAATGTCTTCAAATTTTTGCTTATAAGACATGCCAGTTTTCTCCCGATATTTTTCTTCGCCATTTTGAGAGGAGGGGTGATGAATTGATTTACACAGAGTATTAAAGCAATTGACTGGGTTCGAAACCACGACCGACTCGTAAGTCGGGGCCTTTACTACTGGGCCACTACTATTCTATATATTATGATGCTTCGGGAGGTACAAATATGGCAGACAAGAAGCAATGGCCGGCCAAACTCTAGTCGTTAGCCAATTGCCGGTTTTGCTTTAGCCTGATGCATAATACATTTGGCTAATGGATATCAGATGGTCAAACTATTATCAATTGGTACAGATGCAATATTCCAATTCGGGAACGAATCATTTGCATTTCGATTTTTATTTTCCTACTCCTACAACGAAGTCATCAGTCTTATTAATAACTAGCTGCGCCCCGCGGTGTCACTCGCATTAGTTGCGATCCCGTGGGAATATCGAGATAAAAAGTATCCTATGTGTTAATTCTGATTATAAACTACCTGTGTACCAAATTTCATCCAAATCCGTTCAGTAGGTTTTGCGTGAAAGTGTAACAATCATCCATCCATCCATCCATCCATACAAACTTTCGCGTTTATAATATTAGTAGGATAACATAACGTAACATTTCGCCTTGTTTCCGCGAAGGGTTGGGCAGAGGTGGACTTATAGTATACCCGCATTTCGCCAGTCCCATGTAATGGGGGGTGAACCTATCGCCATCAACCGGGCACAAATCCAGACTCCGCCCCATGGGTTAGTATTGTAAGATTGCAGATAATAAAAAACCAATAACACTGCCCAGCCTGGGAAACGAACCCAATAGTCATATTTGGACGTAGTTAAGCAGAAAGGACTCAACCCACATTCTTCATAATAACTCGAAAATTGCGTTAGTCTATGTAATACAACTTGGCTCATAAAAATATTGGTATATTTGCCCATAAGTGACAACATTTCAAAATAATTCATATGTAACAACAATCATTGCAGCAATACACACCTAAACTTAAAACCTCTATAACTCAATAATTACTTTTTGTGGGTTGAGTCCTTTCTGCTAAACTACGTCCATTTAATGTGTTATCAAAAGCAAAGTCAAATACAATTTCCTCCTTAGTTTCAGTACAGACAAGTCTAAATATCGTTGCTATACAGAAAATTTATTTATTTTATGATTTTTGTACACACAGTAATATACATAGGGATATGACATAATCATAATTTGACTACAAAGGTACTGCTTATTTCTTAAGAAATTTCTTCCAGCAGACCTGCGAAAAAAGAAATGTAGACAATAGTGTGTGAGAACAAGAAGAGAAAAATATGAATGTGTGAAGTCTAAAACTAAAATATTAAATATACCTACACAGCAAAAAAAACAACATAATACATTATTCATTTGTTTCACACATAAATACAATCCGTAATTCTCCAATTGCGAACGCTGGTTCAATTAAATGTGAGTAATTACTATTCAATAGTAGGTAATTCCGTTCGTATTGAACGAACCCCGTTGTAAAATAAAACCAATTCATTCAGGAATGGAGAAAGAATCAGCACACCAATATGTTGGGTACTAATTGAATTACTGTTCAGTTGAATTACGGGTTTTTAGGCAACAAAATACCCAGTTAGGTGTATTTGTACATATGTGCATGTTTATGTAGAGGCGAAATTAGTTTTTTTTTGTAACGTAGGCTTGTAAAGTACCTATTAAACTGCAGAGCGAAAGCCTCTTCTCATATAGAGAAGGACATCATCTTTAACCATCAGGCTTTTGATGCCTCTTTCTGACTACCTTTAAGAGTATATAGGTATATAGACGTTCAATGATTAACGTCTAAACGTCTCTTAACTTCAAGCAACGTTTATAAATGACCCCTTATATGTAGTCCAGGTTTTTCAGGATATTTTGCTTCACCGTTTGTGAAAGATGTCTGAAGATTATCTAAGGAAAATAGTAGTAGCTACGACATGAAAAAAGTCGTATAAGATACTGCCTAGGTTTTTGAACCCATGACCTCTTTCTATCTAGGCTACAAATAACTAGGTAGTCTGAGAAACATTGAGCCACTACAACTAAGACTTTGTGGTAAGCTACGATTCCAAATTTCTCATTGTTTGTATCTATAATTGTACCTATTATGTCTTACTCTGTATTCAGTAACAGTTACTAATAGTAATAGACAATATCGCTAGAATAACTAGTTCATTACCAGATGCTGGGAATCTAAGATCATTAATTAAATACTAACAATAGTACCTCGTCTTCTAGTCGAATAAATACCTACTACATTTATTTATGTGTAATAAAAGCAACAAATTTACGTCGTAATCGTGTGTTCGTGACTAAAACTCGATTATATCAGAACTTTAATAATGTGTGAAATAAATAACACAAATGCTCGCCAGTTAACTCATGATAACAATATTATATTTTGCATATTTCAAATTACTAACTGAATCCCGTACTACGAACATTGCCAACGTTTTTTTACGATTTAGACAACGTTTGCGAAACGTAGAGCTGTACTTATACACCTCTAGCAGAGTCATCAAGGCTCTATTACATCGCATTCCTTTCTTTTCATACCTGTAAAAAACTCAGAAATAAAAATAGATAAACTTTATGATCTCGTAATGGCTTCAAACAAGCAATCTTCTCATTTTTCGCACTTTACGACGTGTCTGAACTTTAACGTGAATATAACAAGGTGTCCGAACCTTGACATGAATATCGCCCTTGTTTTCACACAACTTCCACGTTATTAATCGCTCGAGACTAATCCAAATAAATCTTGGAGCCCGATACATTAATGAAATTCCTTCCGCGCTATTTTTGTGGTACGCTGAACCGCGCGCAGTCAGAGAAAAATCATAAGATCAGCTGCGAGTTACGAGTCACAATGACCAAAATACTGACAACGACTCAAGGTTGAGCGTTCGTTTAAAATGGCCGTAAGCTCGACGGATGATTGAGATAAGTCGCCGTCAAAGTTTGTTGAGGTACTCACTGTTAGGCGACGTGCAGGGGCGGGCTGCTGACTCACTAGCACTGTACGGTCACACTTCACTATCAGGTCAACGGTATGTGGCAGAGGAGAGTTACTGGCGTGTAAAATTAGCGCGGCTGTGCACAGAGCGGCATGCGTCTTCGCTGTAGCAGCGGCGGGCGGCGACTGGGGCGTCTGGCCGGCGCCCGCCCAGCCGCCGCCCGCCCCGCGCCTTATCACACGAATAAAATTTATTTAATGGATAACCGGCCCGACGATGGGATGCCCATTGAAATTTTCCCGTTTTACGACAGTTATTAATGACTTAAATGGTGTTTGGCATATTGTTGCCGGCTCGGTGCGCGATTATGATTATCGTTGGCGTTTCATTGACAATATTAAGGAAATTATTGATGATAAAAGTGTGAATTAGTTAGGGTTTTTCTGTTGAACTGAAAGTAGGTCACAGACTCCGGATAACCCGACGTTTTAGAAATGAATTGACGTGATTTGCTGTGATATATGTTAATAAGTAGGTAGTCGCTTTGTGATGTGTAGCAAAGGCATAATTACCCTATAATGCTCCCAATGCTGTCTCCTCTCGGTGAGAGGGAGTGGGCCGTAATCTACGACGCGGGTTTTCGAGGTTTTGGTTCTAGGACATTACAATTTCCACACGATGTTTTTCTTCACCGTTTTGAGAACAGTGGGAGTGAAATAATTAACACAAAGTAAAGCGCCTGTCCGGGTTCGAACCTACGACCTACAACTCGTAAGTCGCGGCCGTTACCACTGGGCCACCACTGCTCCGATTTGTGATGTGTGAATGTCGTTAATAAATAATAAGATTCACGTTTTCGATCTAGCATTTTCTCAACAAGGTTCGGCATTCAATCAGTCAGATGCGGCTGGGTATCTGGAAAATATCTATTGGTATTTTCCACGGGGTGATTGACACCCAATTGCTGGGAGATACTGTACCTGAAGTAAAACCTGTTGTCAGACTTTCAAGCTTCTAACTACCGAAAGGAGTGTCACTTATGTGTCTTATTGATTGTTATCATATAGTAATATACACGTGTAACTCCCGGGAGTCTTATAACAATATAAAGAAGAAAAATAGGTTTATTTGTCAGAGAAACTCGAGCATACAAAAAGATAATTTTATTCTAATCATAAGGAAAAATAAAAACAACATATTATATCTTTAATCACGAGCACAAAGCAGAAATAGTTGACTTCTGCACGTCGTGACTGTGACAAGAGGCTTCAGCATGATGCTGTGGTTACCCGAAAAGGACGTACGGGAACCAAGTCAGATCAAATGACTCGTACTGGTAACAAAATAAAATAAAACTACCAATACCTATAACATAAAGCAACTACGTACATAAACAACCAATGATAAATAAATATTATTGAACAAGATATATCTTTTACTTAAAAGGAGGTCTCTATGTAAGATTTACTGTAAAAGTTGTACAAGTTTCTGCTATAAACCTTTTTTATTTTTATTTTGCATAAAATTTAATTTATCCGCAGGGTAATGCCTGCGGATAAATTAAATGTTAGCGTTCATAAATAGATAAGGGGCACCCAGAGAATTTATAACAACAAATAATTTGTATCTCATTAGTAAGCGAGACTAGTACTTATCTCAGTATTAGGTCCTGGATTCGATTCTCAGGTCATGTAAGGGTTTTCTATCAGGAATTTCTCAGTAGAGGAACAAGTCTACATTACATGAGTGTACCTTTGAGAATTCAACCATGATGTTAAATTAAATTACATTATTTGCACATTCTGAATCTCCTGCAAACATCTCGAGCGGGTATTCAGAGAGATCCTTATACATAGAGAGATGCTCAACATTCCCGGAGGGTCCCGGAAGAGAACCCGTTTCTTTGAAGTCAGTTCATGGCCCGGCAGTGATCGGATCTTAGAACAGATCTCATTTTCTCTGCCCCTCTCGTATGAAACACGCTTCATTGGACTTTGATTGCTCTTCATTAGTCAAGGAGGCGCTACTTGATTATATAATAATTTAACTAGCGACCCGCCCTCTGCTTCGCACGTTTTCAATATTTTTAAATTAATATTATAGAGGTATGAGGAACAGGGTGTAAAGTTCACTCATCCTCAGACGTGTAGTGGGTTGATGGTCACTATTTATTAATGTAAACCTTCCGGAATAAATTCTCCAACTAATGGTAAACATCTCATCAAAATCCGGTGCGTAGTTTAGATGAACAACGCGGCAACGTGGAGGTCAGATAGGCAGTCGCTCCACGTAAAATACTGGTATTCAGCTGCATCCGGTTAGACTGGAATCCGACCCCAAACATTGTTGGGAATAGAACAAGCATTTGATGATGATAAGGTCCACATATGAGAGATACATTTATGAAAATGTTTTCCTAGAACCTTTTAGTAATTTTACAGAGAAAACTTAATTACTCAGGAAAATAACAACATTCTGGTCAAGGCTATTAACTGAGTTTTTTACTTAAAAACCTCGACGTAGTCAGGGCTCATGGGCTGCATTACTAGGAGCACTACCTATAATGTAATTCTGGTTAAAAAGCGCTGGAAGGCTGGTTAAAAAACGCAACGCTATCGCTGTAATATCGCTGTATTATTAACTAGCGACCCGCCCCTACTTCGCACGGTTTTTACGACTTGACAAAACATGGAGATTACTTTATTATAATTATCATCATAATCAGCCTATAGCAGTCCACTGCTGGACTCGATTTTCGGCAACTCTCATCCAGCTGCTACCAGGAATCCTGCGAAGATCGTCGCTCCACGTAGCCTGAATGCGTCCTACCTTACGTTTACCGATTCGCGGTCTCCACTCAAGAACACGTGTACCCCAACGGTCATCGGTTCTACGACTTGGGGCACTGAGATGGTAAGTGTGACCCCTTACACCCCTTTTTTTTCTGGGTGGGAAATCATCATATGACTTCTCCCGCTCTGGGCGCAGCGGGAGGGCGTGTCAGACTTTTACTGACTAAAACCCACCCGTTTTCCTTCAGTTGCCTACGCCAGGGGCCACGGTATCTCTTTCGAACAACCCGCGACCCTGGCAGGCATCGGCCCTAGCGGACCCCGTCAGTTCGTGCTGACATCTCTTTGAGGCGCGCATGGAACACAACGCTCCGTCGACCCGGGCCTGGTCCTTGCGGGCGGCGAGCTGCCCATTGCTCGCCGCCCGCAAGCCCGCGCCTAAGGTGGCCGGGAGTCCCCCTTACACCCCTTTCACTTTATTATACTCGTATGTAAGTTTAAGAAAAATGTTTTGTACACTTAAACCTCTCGGAATAAATTATCTAAATGATGGAGAACATCTCACCAAAATCCGTTCCGTAGTTTAGAAGAACACAGACAGACACGAAAAGTTACTTTAATTTTCTAAAATACTAGATTTTGCCCGCGACCGAATTCTGTATCGTATCGCATCGTCTGCTCGTAATATTACTTCGTTTTAGCTTAGCGTTCTTTCTCACTTTATTTCTTTTTGCTCGGCTCCTAAGGGTTCTAGCGAGATGTTAAATAGCCTATAGCCTTCCTCAAGAATTGGGCTTGAGCAGTGTAAAAATAGGGTGCAAGAATAGGGAGCAGTGGTGGCCCAGTGGTAATGGACACGACTTACGAGTTGTAGGTCGTGAGTTCGAACCCAGGCAGGCACTTTACTTTATGTAAATTATTTCATCACCACTGCTCTCAAAACGGTGAAGGAAAACATCGTGAGGAAACCGGCATGTCCTAGAACCACAAATTCGAAGACATGTGATGTCCATCAAACCGCACTATGATTATGGCCCACTCCCTCTCACAGAGAGGAGGCCTGTGTCCCAGCAGTGGGAACATTATAGGCTGATTATGTAGTGCAAAAATATTTTATCAAATCCGACTGGAAGTTCCAGAGATTAGCGCGTTCAAACAAACAAACAAACTCTTCAGCTTTATTATTACTATATAGATGTATATAGATGAACATGTACCGCCATGCCTCTTATTTACCTACAGCGTAAAGAAGTTTATTAAACGGCAATGTTATTATATTTTGCTAGCGGGTGGGTAATTTGAAATCCGTACGGAGAGGAAGGGAGATGCGTATGTCCGGCAGTGGACGTTTTTCGGTTGAAATTATGATGACCGAGAGGAAAACATTTTTAGTAAAGACATTTTTTAAAGAGTTCTTTCTACGTCGTAGATCAAATAGATATCTAAATACGATTGCATCTTCAATTATAAAGAGGGGCTTGTGGCTAAGTAATAACAGCCGCACGGGTCGATCGATCAGGTTAAGCTACGCTTGCCGCGGTTGGTCCGTGGATGGGTGACCATCTTTACATACCAAGACCCCTTCGTGCCTCGGAAAGCACGTTAAGCCGTTGGTCCTGGCTGTCATTCGTGGATTCTTGACAGTCCTTAGGGGTCGTCAGATGTCCGAAAGTCTGACAACCAGTAACTGGGTTGTGGAGGTCAGATAGGCAGTCGCTCCATGTAAAATACTGGTACTCAGCTGCATCCGGTAAGACTGGAAGCCGACCTCAACATAGTTGGGAAAAGGCAAGGCAGATGATGACTTTCATCAATCACAAGCTAAATCATTTTAACGACATTGCTAACCCATTGTTTCTTAAGTTCGAAAAATTTGTCGGCTCACCAACGTAAATAACACAATGGATGTTGTTGAACTATCAAAATGAAAGTCCGCAGGTCCATCCCACAGTGATCTTAAACCAGGAGACGTAAAATGTGCAACCATAAAGTTGGTACACCGTGGGCGTTTCAAAGGAGAATGTATTGTGTTAATAGCTCTGGTGACGTGATAATGGCCTTAGTTCTGTGATGTTAACATGTGTTGAAAAGTTTTCGAAGGTGGTGATTTGAGGGTGTCAGTGTGGTATTGATGACGCTGCTTAAATGTATTATTGTGTAATTATTGATAACTTTATTAAAGAGGATAAAATTAAACTATGTATTAAAATTAAAATATAATAACGTAACATAACTAAAACTAATAACTAACTAAAATATTGCGTCGATAAATTCCTCCGCATCGCTGTCGACATGTAATGTACCCATGAGACTGGCGGCTTTGTATGTTGTACTTACGAGTGACACTACTTATGGCGCTCGAGAAATAGTCAGCCTCATGTTCTAACAGATATCTACCTCATTATGCTAAGCACAGCAAGAGCTATGCAAATAAAGTTTTTGCTGATATGAGAGAAGAATTGACCTGGACCCGTATTTGGTATAACACTCTGAAAGCGTCACTGGAAGATTTAATTAAAACATTGTTAATGAGTAAAGGAACAAGGAAAAGAAAGAAAGAAAGAAAGAAAATACGTTTATTTGCGGCAAACATGACGCATAAAAAAGAACATAAACACAAAAAAAAAAGTAACAAGTTGGGGGTAAGCATGCGTCACATTCACGCAAAACGGCCATCGCTCAGCATAATGCTAAGACTCTATACGAGACAGAGCCCCAGCGCGGGTTGAAAAGTAAGAATACTTCTATCAATCATTGCCATGGCTAACAGTCTTACAATAATGTACAAGTATATAAAAAGGAGGGGAAATTATTAGAGGGCATCAAAAAATTCGTCCGCATCGCTGTCAATAGTAAACGTGCCCAAAAGGCTGGCAGCATTGTCACGTTGTATGGCAATGCTTGTAATCTGTAATGCAATAAAATGCTTGTAATGCAACGTGCATCTTAATTTAAATTTGACAATACTAATTTTGGTGGCATTGTATTATTATTAAGAGATTTGATACGGTTATAATAAATTTAATTTTGATAATTTAAAATTTTGCTGACATTGTATTTTATGATATTTTGTACTTTTTGTAATTGATTTAGATTTGATGGTTTGACCTTGGCGATACTTCAGCGTCACTATTTTGTGTGCCTTTCGGCGGAGCACGGAAGGGACCAAGCACTTTTTTGTAAAACATCATTGTACCCATTTTGTTTTCTGGGTGGGAAATCATCATATGACTTCTCCTCTCTCGCTCTGGGCGAAGCGGGAGGGCGTGTCAGACTTTTACTGACTAAAACCCACCCGTGTTCCTTCAGTTGCCTGTGCCACGGGCCACGGTATCTCTTTCGAACAACCCGCGGCACTGACAGGCATCAGCCCTAGCGGACCCCGTCAGTTCGTGCTGACATCTCTTTGAGGCGCGCATGGAACACAACGCACCGTCGTCGACCTGGGCCTGGTCCTTTCCGGGTGGCGAGCTGCCCATTGCTCGCCGCCCGCACATCATTGTACCCTGTGTTCACAAAATTAATAAATTAAATGAAATGAAAATGCTAATTCTTTCAAATAATAGGCCAGCCCTCTGGTCGCGTGAAGTGTCGACCAACCGCTTGGCGATGTCTCGAAATACTAAGTGTGCACTCGGACCTCGTGTTTCAACCCCAAACGGCTCGAACATATATGTTCCAAAGAGATTGGAGTATTTGCCCCGTTTGAGGTTTTCCGGACCTGCAGCAGCCGCCCCAGCACAGCCCACACGGCAGAAGTTAATCTTGATTGACATCTACAACTTCTGGTTACCTAGCAGGCACATTACGTAGTTCGCATATCGACGGTGCTGCTACAGCTCAAACGCCCCCGCTATCACGGTTATGTAAACCGTAGTCTTAGCGTGCCGTAAGGGCGGAGGGCCGTAAATATGAGATGATACTTGTGTAATTCAAGGCAAGTGCAAACATTTGTAAACATCACGATGAAATATTGTTAGCAGTGTACTCGTATGCGTCACAGCGATTTTATGAGAAGAGTTTGGGCTTTGATGACGTAAAAGGTAATGTTGTGGGCGGAATTAGGGTACTTATATTGTTTGTTTAAATCACTCTGCTTAGTAAATTAGGCGAGAATGTACTGTAAGTGGTGTCTTTTAAGGTCTAAATTGGGGTTACTTTTCAAGGTCGATTTTCTTGTATGGTGTTTGAGTTTTCCTTGTAATGGGAAGTGTTGATGTCTTATAAGCGATATGGGACGCATTTTATGCTGCTGTTACTAGACACATTGCAATTTCAAGGCTGGCTGAACTTTTTGGTCTCACTATTGATGTTAGATAGGCTGCTTTACAAAGGCCCGTGGCTAAGTAATAACAGCCGCACGGGTCGATTGACCAGGTAAAACTACGCTTGCCGTGGTCCGTGGATGTGTGACTATCTTTACATTGCGTGGTCCTTGCCTCGCCGTTGGTCCCGGGTGTCATTCGTGGAACTTTGACAGTCGTTACGGGTAGTGAGGTCCCGAAAGTCTGACAACCAGTCTTACAAAGGGGTATCGTGCTACCCAGTAACTGGGTTGTGGCCAGATAGGCAGTCGCTCCATTTCAAATGTCGTTATTCAGCTGCATCGGGTAGACTGGAAGCCGACCTCAATATAGTTGGGAAAAGGCCAGGTGGATGATGAGGTCGCTTTACAAAGTAGCAGGCTGCAGCCCTAGAACACTTCTTATCCAATAACAGGTATATTAAGTAAAATCAAAATCAGCAGCAGTTATGGCGCAGTGGTAACGGCTCCGACTTTCGAGATGTAGGTCGAGGGTTCAAACCCACGCAGGCACTGCACTTTGTGTAAAATAATTTCCTCAGCACTTCTCTCGAAACGGTAATGGAAAACATCGTGAGGAAACCGGTATGTCCTAGAACCAAAAATCCAAAGACATGATTGTGACATCTTCCATCTGGGCCCGCGTGGTAGATTGCCCACTCCCTGTGGAAGAGAGGCGGTATGTGTCTCAACAGTGGGAACAATACAGGCTGATTATGCAGAATCAGAATCAAATAACTATTTACTTAAGAAAAACTTTCTAACTTCTTATATTTTTTTTTTTCTTTTATGAAATAAATTAGACTTAGAAAAACCCATGAAGCCTCTGAAACCCAAACTAGGTACAAACCTGTATGTCAGATTTCAGCGCCTTCTCCTAATTCATTACAATATATTTTTATACCAACTAAGATTTTTAATGAACACGATAATTATGAGCCTGCAGAAATTACAATAGAGATATTAAGGTATTGAAAATGTAGTGTGAAAGTAGTGTGTGAGTGTAGGTGTGTGTGTGGATGTGTGAGGTGTGTTCACTTTACCCAATAAAATATTTTTCCGTTTCTTCGTAGTTAAGAGTAAGAAGCCAGTTCATAACCTTAGACTCGACTTGTAAATAACAACATATAAAATTGTTACTGCATCATCACGATTATAAATTAGAATCAATAATTGTACAAATTCTCTCTATTATTCAAGTTCTCCT
Organism: Apamea monoglypha; assembly: GCA_911387795.2. Classification (NCBI taxonomy): domain Eukaryota; kingdom Metazoa; phylum Arthropoda; class Insecta; order Lepidoptera; family Noctuidae; genus Apamea; species Apamea monoglypha. Next base: position 5,628,544 of record OU426931.1, read on the forward strand.
CAGCTTTCAAACAGTTAATGTATTAAAAAATGGAAATTTTCGCGATCCCGAGGTCTGAACAAACAGCATTGGCTGCTGCTGATAGAGGACATTATTCATACTGGCCGGCTAAAGTGGTAAACTATTCCAGTTGAATGTTTGAACTACGACTGCGATTCCCGCCACAAAAGTTTTGAATGCACTTTTTGATTTAATCTTGAGAATTAATGCAGTTTAAAAACTGGTTAGGGATAAAAAATATTATTTGTTTTTTTATTTACGAAATATTTGGATTTTAATCTTTTGACGTTAAGGGTCAGTTCACACCGAGACGCGACGCGACGCGACGCTGCGCGCACACTTTAAAACGACCTACTACACCGCGCAACGTATTCTGAACTCTCACAATGCAATGTGTACCTTTTCGTGTAGAAAATAAAGTATATTTTGAGTCACTCTTTTAAAGTGTGCGCGCAACGTCGCGTCGCGTCGCGTCTCGGTTTGAACTGACCCTTACTAGACATGACTAGGTAGGTACTTGTCTATACATGTCCTATACATGTTAGGTATATGTTAACAGTATTATAGGATATTATGTTATTATCTACAGGGTAAATACACACGTGCACGTACACGTACATGTCATACTACGTACTCAGGTGCGTAGTATGACCAGATGTACATATGAACGATGTTGTGAACGAAGCAACAAGAGTATTTAAGAATGGTAGCAAGTGGCGTTCTATAGTTTCTGCCTACCCCCTTGGGAAGAAGGCGTGAGTTTATGTATGTATGTATTTGATGTATGATGTATTTAATACAATTTTGTACAGAAAAATCAGGGGGTCTACTACGAAGTGAAAAGTGCGAATGATCGGATCGGACCGACACATGGCCGAACCGAATATTATTGAAAAATTCGAAAAATGTTCTGATCGGCTCAGTTGGGTCGGGACCATAGTCAATATTCGAAAGAGTGTAGGAGTGTAGGATCGGGACCGACCGAACCAAATAGTAACTTCGTAGCAGGAAACGGCCGAACATTCGGCCGATACCACTTCGGAGTAGACCCCCAGTATTGATTCCGTTTTTAGTTCCATATAGGGTATAAAAAGACATCACATAGCCGTCAATTACGCATTCTGTACATCAAACTAAGTAACATTGCACAAAAATAACTTATTTATTAAAACTTTATGCAAAAGTAAAAAGAATACTGTAATAATTGCTGGGAAACGACTTTTATTTTTGGTGTGAACATTTGCTGTTTGCGGCAGTGCGCAATGTAACGCACGCAAAACATTGACTTACGGTTGCATTCAACGGTACGGAGTTCGTGGGGGTATTTAAAGTTGTGTTCTAACATTAAAAACTTGTTTACGTAAAAAAAGTCAGTAAATGTTGGAATTTTGACCTTCAATATCTCCGTAACCAGAAGGTTCCCAGGTGTGGTGCAGAACCAAAAAAAATTATAACAATGACGGGGAGCACAAGTGACTCTCGGCTTCGTTAAGTATCTTTTTACACCCGTTAAGAATACCTCTTTTCGATCTGGATCAACTGTTGACACTTTCAAACTTCCCCCTTATATACTCATTTCTTACTTTATCCATTTTCGTCACATTCATCTCAACATTCTCATCTCCGCTACATGCAATCCGTTTTCATCCGTCTTCTTCACGACCCAGCATTCCGAGCACCCGTATAATCCTAATATCCTACTCTTCCTACTTCCGACTAATATTATAAACGCGAAAGTTTGTGAGGGTGGATCGATGGATGTTTGTTACTCTTTCTCGCAAAAACTACATAGCTTATCCGTCAGAATAACACATACGATACACACTTTTATACATACTTTTTATCCCGATATTCCTACGGGATCGACACTTATGCGGGTGAAACCGCTAGTAATATTATGAAAATGTCGGGGAGCGCCTAGCTAGCAATGAGTTGCTGTCAGGTGTTGGGATTCTATCATTTCTTTTGCTCAGGATTGATATGTAATCGAGTCAGCTTTCAATATTTTTGTGTGTTTTGGTGCAGACAGAATTTAAAGAATGCAACAGCCGATCGATTCTGTAAAAATCTCACCGTGGAAAGTTAGGTGACGTTGGCTTAGAGTGAGCTGTCAATAGTGTCAATCCCTAGCATTAGTTGTAATGACAGCTCACTCCACGCTCACTTCACATAAGTTTTCACGGTGAGATGGTTACATAATCGCATTGCCTCTCGTTTCGCAATAGAGAACCGGTAGGGCTTCTTAAACGTTACTTCACTTTACTGCAGAAGCATTTTCCCTTTTTAACAAGATTAGATCGAACACAACCATTCTTTACGTTTTTAAATAAAATAAATTTTTAGCCAATGGGTAGGTAAACTGTAAACATGAATTCAGCATATGGTTCTAGACCCCTTAACGAAAAAAAAAAATTCGCAAGTTTAAAAAAAAAAAAGATTTTTGTTCCATACATAGTGCACTTTTCTATGAAACAGCAGGCGATTTTTTTTTATTTATTTATTTATTTATTTACCATTTATGTACACACATATATAAACAGACAAGAAAAACAGAACAGAAAAAAATAGGTACAGAGGTGATGCTTGCTTGTTTTTTGATATAATCGACGTAAAATTTCTACGGTAAGCTTCTAGAATCATGTGCTGAAGTCATGGCGTTACAGTTTGCGCACTAGGTAAAATTTTATCTTGTTTATGTATACTAGTACCGTTCATGCATCTTGCCAGCTACGCCTTTAAAAAATGAGTGCTAAGGAAGGTGTTTTCCTCCTCCGCCCCCCGTTTTATAGCCCCCTAAACAACGTTACAGGCGTTATCGAAAGCATACGATGCTCTGATATTCAACGCATAAAACATTTACAGCTGATAGGGCTGGCTCATTGCCTTCAGTTCAGCGCATCCGTCACTTTTGTCCCATTAAGAGGGTGACGGAAGAATAGACAAAATGACATATTTCTTTAGAATCTGTCTACAATCTGTCATTTTGTCCATTCTTCCGTAGACAAAACCTGTTTCTATGGTGGCCATTCTACGCGTGCTGATTCTCATCCTAATTGAAATAAATTACTTTTAAATTGGAATTTTTTATAGGTTTTTTTTGCTTTTGGAAATACAATAAGAAAATCCTTGGTGATCTTAGGTACTTGTTTAAACGTCCTATTATGGAACGATATCATTCAATAAATTTATTTATTTATTTTATTATTTATGTACACACAGTAAAACACATAAGGATAAGACATTTAATTATTTTTTTCTTCTTAATTTTGACTAAAAAGGATTTGAACTGTTTATATTTTCACAGAAAATTCATAAATCAAACTTTCATTGTATCTTGAATTTACAAAGCAATGTATAGAGTTTTCTGAATTAAAACGTCTATCAGCCCTAATTCCAGACATGAAGGTCGCAGGGTAAGTGCGGGTCATTCGGACCCTTTCAGTTTTCTAGGAGGGTATTCAACTTTAGCCCCAACCCTTTAACAATAACGAGCAAAACATAATAATGTAATTAATAGTGCCTCCTCCAAATGAGGTCATTTCAATTAAGGTTTTAGGATTTTTCATGCTTACGTCATCATATCGTCCCGTGAATACTGATTAATATGGGTGTACCAATCGTACGGACGCCAGCACATCAAGCTACCCGAAACCGTCAAATTTTCCCAATCAACCTTGAACCTAATGGTTCAGCAATAAAGTTGAATATCTATTAACGAAATTCGACAGATTGTAGTAGCTTGATGTGCTGGCGTCTGTACCAAGGTTTAGTTAAAAAATAAAATTGCAAATGCCTAGTGGACTAATCCATTAGATCGCCAGACGTAAGGTAGGACTCCCCCAGGCTCGGCGGAGTGACGATCTTCGCAGGGTAGCTGGTAGCAGCTGGATGAGAGTTGCCGGGATTCGAGCTGCAATTGAAGAGGCCTATGTCAAGCAGTAAACTGTTTTAGGCTGATGACGATGGTGATGATGATCAGATCGCAGTTTGTTTATATGTATAATGCAGTCAAGATGGGGTCTTTCCTATAGCTTTGATTTAGTTTACTCGGTCTGTTAACGACACTCACAGGGGAAGGGCGGCCTTGGCCCAGATGAAAAGGGACATCCAACATTCGATAAAATATGATTAACTAGGACAGTGAAAGAAGAGGAAATATTGACTCATATAATCGACGGATACTTATTGAGTTATGCATCACTTGATGAATAATAAATAGACTAGTTTTTTTTTTATATTTTTATGAAATAAAATGGCCGACTGTGCATTTTAATGATCACGAGAAATTATTCCAACAACTTGCGATTTTTATTTACTTTTTAAAACCGCAATAAATATATTACCTAGAGACTAAAATTTAACCATTTTCAGAAATTATTATAGTAAAATGGCCGACCGCTCAATTTAATCAACACAAAAAATACTTTAAAAAACCGATAGTAAATCATGTTAAATTACCTAGATACTTGACCTAACCATTTCCTGACATAATTATAAAAAAATGGCCGACCGCTAAATTGAATGAAATCAAGGAATTATTTTAAAAACAATTATTTTACGATTTTTTATTCAATTAACACAGGAAATAATTCCAACATCCCACAATCTTTTATTTTCCTTGAAACCCCAACAAACCCGTACCCTATATATTTAAAACTGCTAAATCTTAGTACCCTGTATATTTTGATGCCGTCACTACCGCATGTCGCCTCATCGTCGGCCTTGTGACCCGCCCCCTGTTCCCCTTTTGTGATGAATGGCCCTTTGAATTACAGCCCTCTCTCCTCTCCTTGAATAAAAACTACGGAAAATACTGATAAGGTTGTAAAAAGGCTCTCAAATGTTTTTTTATCGTTTCAGAAGGTCAAAATAAATAGGGTCGGGAGTTTGCCGTGCGAATGAATTTTAATTGTTTTAGTATTTTTTTAGGCTATCTTGTAGTCACCACGAGCATGAATACCTTACAGTTATGCGAAATTCAAAAGCGTTTATTTCGTGAAATATGACGGGATAAGTGTGAGTCGAACTCACACACGACGGGTGCCGTACCACAGTACAATTTAAAAATATATGTTATGTTTTGTTATAGTGGCAATAGAAAGACACACTGTGAAAATTTCAACTGTCTACCTATTACGTTTTATGAACTTGTCGTATAGCGACAAGTAACTAACTTTAAATTAAGGAATTTAAGAAAGGGAGGTAGAAATCAATTAAAGATTTATTAATAAGTTATATAAAAGATGGAGATGGACTGGTCAGTGGTGTGTGGTGTGTGGGTGAGGAAGGATGAAGATGAGTGATAGGTGGGTTGAGGAGGCTGTGGTAGAGTTTCAGAAGGAGCTGAAGAGGTAGACCGACGCGAGGCAGGAGCCGGTGACAGGTGCAGGTGCAGGTAAGGGCAGGTGCTGGTGCGCGTGCGGCACGGAGGATACCCGTAGGGGGACCCACGCAGCAGGAGCAGGACGCAGCACGGCAACAGGAGGGAGCAGGCACGGCGCTATCAGCTCACCAGGTGAGGCGGCCCTCGGATGAGGCGCGGCCCAGTAGATTCAGGAGGTTCACGAGGTTCAGTACTTCAGAGTGCTCCGGCGAGGCGCGCCAGCGGTCCGACTGGTACGGAGGACGGAGGACGGAAGTGTAGCGAGAGTCCGTCAGGTACCGGAGCCTTTTAAGAGAGGCACGCTGAGTGTTCCCTATTTATTGTGTTCGCTTTAGAGGCAAAACTGGAACTGATCCTTGCATTTCTTGGATTTATAATGTGAACTCGTAGAATAGTACCATGTAGAAAATATGAATTTGAAATATGCAGGTGGCCAGGATTAGTTTTGTAGCAGTATGAATGTTTATTCAGCTAAAACGTTACAGGCATAAAAGAAAAGTTGTCATGGCGACTTAATAAACGTCGTTGTCAGAACTGTCATAATAAAATATATATTAATAAAATACAGTTAAATCTATAGTTATTTCGTATTAAAAGTATAGTGTTTATAGGAAAAATGATATAAATCAATGTGGGCGAAATTCCCAGCCCTTAGATGTCACTAAATCGTCGTAGTCTTATGTTAAAGCTTGATGACTGTGTCTCTGTACTGATTGTGGATAAAACGTGACCTGGTGTCGTGAGGAATAGTCAGATCAGCGCCTAACGGTAACGGAATGCTTGTCTGAACTGGAAGAATGAATAAAGATAACTGTGAGTATGTACATTATGTTACAAGCTACAGCTTTAGTAATACGGAGTGGACTGTTATCCGGGTTCAGTGCAGGTTGGTAAATGTCACATGTCCTCGATTTTTTCTAGGAAAGGTTCTAGGAATTTCCTAGAACCAAAAATTATATTCTAGTGTTTCCTCACGTTTTCCTTCCCCATTTTGAGAGCACTGGTTATAAAATTATTTACACAAAGTAAAGTGCCTGCCTGGGTTCGAAATTACGGCCTACAACTGATAAGTATTACATGCGATTTATTCATTTTTGAACATGTATTCGCAAAACATGTAAGGTTGTGGTAAATTGCACGTTTAAATAAAAACACTTTAAAGCCTTTTCAAACAAATAGAATGTAAAATAAGTAACGAATAACTAACACGCAATTTCACATAATTAGGCTCACAGTATCCTGTTGTACAAACGTCAGCACATCAAGCTACTACAATCTGTCAAATTTCCTTAATAGATTTTCAACTTTATTACTAAATCATTAAGGTTCTAGGTTGATTGGGAAAATTTGACAGTTTCGGGTAGCTTGACCTGCTGGCGTCTGTACATGGCTACGAGACTTCGCTGAATAAGCCTAATACCACGTCAGGGCGGACACACATGACGAGGCGGCCAAGCTCTTTGAAAGAGTTATTGCACACCGCCTTGTCGGGCGGCTGGTGCGGGTGGGGACGGATTTGGCGGAAAGCCAGTTTGGTTTCCGCAGGGGGCGCTCTACGGTGTACGCCATCATGCGCGTGCGAGCCCTCACAACGGGGGATCCCGTGGCCCGGGGTGGGGTTGTCTTGGCGGTGTCTCTAGACATCGCCAATGCCTTCAATACCCTGCCCTGGAGTTGCATCAGGGAGGCACTCCGGTATCACCGGATGCCGACCTACCTCTGTCGCATCGTCGAGGCCTATTTGACGGACAGGGCCGTCATCTACCCCGGTCACCGGAGAGAGTGGAACCGGCGAGAGATGTCGTGCGGTGTCCAACAGGGATCGGTCCTGGGGCCGCATCTGTGGGATATCGGGTACGACTGGGTGCTGCGCGCCGACCTCCCTAGCGGCGTCAGCGTGGTTTGCTACGCTGACGACACGCTGGTCCTTGCGCAGGGGGGGTCGCACCAGGCGGCGGCCGAAATAGCGACAGGCGGGGTTGCGACAATCGTTGAGAGGATTCGGCAATTGGGACTCGAGGTGGCCCTGCACAAGTCCGAGGCCATGTGTTTTCATGGTCCTCGGGACGCGCCACCGTCGGGTTCCCAAATAACGGTAGGAGGGGTTCACATCGGCGTCGAGTCGACGATGAAGTACCTGGGACTTGTTCTCGACAGCCGGTGGAACTTCGTGGAGCTTTTCCGACGATTGGCTCCCAGACTGGAGCGGGCCGGGGCTGCCCTGAGGCGGCTCCTGCCCAATCTAGGGGGTCCAAACGCCTCCTGCCGGAGGCAATATGCGGGGGTCGTGCGGTCCATGGCGCTTTATGGGGCACCGGTGTGGGCGCGTTCCTTGAGGCGGCGACCAGTCCGCCGGTTGAACGCATCCCAAAAGGGTCATGGCCGTCCGGCTGATCCGAGGATACCGCACGGTCTCCGCTAAGGCGGCGAGCCTCCTTGCCGGATTACCGCCATGGGATCTGGAGGCAAAAGCCCTCGCCCACATATGGGAGTGGCGAGAGGAGGTAAAACGCCGGGGCGTAACTCCGCTGCCGCGAGACATCACGGTACAGCGGACAGAGCTCCGGCGGGATCTCATGGCGACATGGAAAGTGCGATTGTCGCAACCCAGTGCTGGGCACACCACAATTGCGGCGATAAATCCCCTCTTTGAGGAGTGACTGGAGAGGCGCCACGGCGCCCTCACCTTCCGCCTGACGCAGGTCCTCACCGGACACGGTTGTTTCGGGAGGTTCCTGTTCAGGATAAGGCGGGAGGAAACGCCAGGGTGTCACCACTGTGTGGATCGCCCGGAGGACACGGTCGAGCATACGGTGGAGGTCTGCCTGGCTTAGGCGGAACACCGCCGCGTCCTCGTGGAGGCGATCGGCGGCGGCGATCTCTCGCGTCCGGCCATGGTCCAGGCCATGGTATGGAGCGAGAGTGCATGGGAAGCCGTCACCTCCTTCTGCGAAGCAGTAATGCTCGCAAAGGAGAAGGTGGAGCGCATGAGGGAGAGGCAATCTCTGCGCCCTCACGCCTCTAGTCGCCGCAGGAGACGCCCTGGACGTCGGGAGTCACCAGCCGACTCCCAGCCACCGCAGGCGCGGGCTTGCGTGCGGCGAGCAATGGGCAGCTCGCCGCCCAGCAAGGACCAGGCCTGAGTCGACGGCGCATTGTGTTCCACGCGCGCCTCAAAGAGACGTCAGCACAAACTGACGGGGTCTGCTAGGGCCGATGCCTGGCAGAGCCGCGGGTTGTTCGAAAGAGATACCGTGGTCTCTGGCATAGGCAACTGAAGAAACACGGGTGGGTTTTAGTCAGTAAAAGTCTGACACGCCCTCCTGCTCCGCCCAGAGCGAGAGAAGTCATATGATGATTTCCCACCCAGAAAAAAAAAAAGGGTGGACACACGTGTACACGTCTACGAAACTCAAAGGATAACTGTTATAATAATCATTATAAATTGTCATTTCCCAAATCTAAATTCTTGAAAAAAAAACCGTGTAATTATAGTCTTAGATAGTGCAAACTAAGTTGTTGTCTTCAAGTAGAAACGAATTATCGTCGTCCCAAAATTATCAAAACAATTAAGAAAATGTATCAAAATTTTGCGCGCCCCCGATAAGCATTCCATTCATCGCAGAGTTCAAAACGAAATTACTCGGCTTTCGAATTTCGGGCGAGTAAATTCGTGCGAATCGATTAATAAGCCTGCTTCAGCTTATTAGCAATTAGTTGCAATGCGTCGGCTTCCAGTCTACCCGGATGCAGCTGAATAGCCATATTTTATATAGAGCGACAGCCTATCTTACCTCCACAACCCAGTTACTGGGCAACACTACGATACCCCTTGGTAAAACTACATCTCTGCCTATATTATGTTACAATTAATGTTATGTACATCTAATGACACGCGTATGTATAATTCCAGTTTCGTCCAATCCGTTTGTGGTAGACCTCGCAATTAACTAGTGATATATGACTAATAAAGCGAAACGATACATAATTATGCTCTCTAATTAGCTGTGTTTGTTATTCATTTTCATATTATTTACTAGCAGCGACCCGCGGTTTCACCCGCATAAGTCTCAATCCCGTATCCCGTTCCCGATAAAAAATATCCTATGTGTTAATCCTGATTATAATCTATTTGTGTGCAAAATTTCATCCATCCATCCTCACAAACTTTCCCGTTTATAATATTAATAGGAATTAGTAGGATTACTAGCTTCCGCCCGCGTCTACCTCCGCGTGAAATTTTTTTTCCCCCGAACCACCCCGTCGCATCGCATCATTCGCATTGCCTGCCTGCCCGCGTTAATACTTAGTTTTCCCTGTTTTTTGCGTTTCTGTATTCTTTTTTTGTTGTTTTTGCTCGGCTCCTATGAGCCCTAGCGTGGTGTATTGAAAAGTAAAACTGGGCTATCAAAAGCAAAATTTTAAAAATCTGACTAATTAGTAGTTCCAGAGATTAGCGCGTTCAAACAAACAAACAAGAAAACAAACTCTTAAGCTTTACAATAGTATAGAATAGATTATTTATCGTTACGGCCGATCTAGTCTGTAAAAATCTCACTGTGACAGCTTAGTGGTCATATACACGAGCGGCACGCATCAACACACAGGCAACTGCAGCCCTCGACACCGCCACTAGTTGACGTCCGCCGTAGACGCATCGGCGGCTGCCGTTGACGCGTGCCGCTCGTGTACGGACGCCAGCACATCAAGTTACTACAATCTGTCAAATTTCTTTAATAGATTTTCAACTTTATCGCTAAATCATTAAGGTTCAAGGTTGATTGGAAAATTTTGACAGTTTCGGGTAGCTTGACCTGCTGGCGTCTGTACCTATACAAGCAAACTCGTGTACCTTCAAATAAATTCTGTAAACTATGGTTAAAACCGTATCAAAATCCGTTGCGTAGTTTAGAAGAACAACGTGGTCACACAGACAGACACGAAAAGCGACTTTAATTTATAATATGTATAGATATAGAGAGAGAGCAGTTTTGGCCTAGTGGTAACAGCCGCGGCTTACGAGTTGTAGGTCCTAGGTTCGAACCCAGACAGGCGCTTTACTTTGTGTAAATTATTTCATCACCACTGCTCTTTAAACGGTGAAGGAAAACATCGTAAGGAAACCGGCATGTCCTAGAACCAAAAAATTCGAAGACATGTGATATCTACCAACCCGCACTGGGCCCGCGTGGTGGATTAAGGCCCACTCCCTCTCACAGGGAGGAGGCCTGTGTCCCAGCAGTGGGAACATTATAGGCTGATTATAGTACCTGTAGATATAGAAACGGCTCCTCGATTCTCTAAAGATAGTGGGGATTCAGATCTGAGTTGGGTTTACAATATCCCGTTAGAAAAATCAATAGTAACATAAATGTCTGTCTTATTTAAGCTTACAACCCTTTAGCGTTCTGTGGGAATACTGCAGATAACCCCAGCTTACTGTTCGATGGAATTTTGAAATTAAAGGAAAAATACATCGTTACTTTTGAAATTACGGATAATCTTGACGAATTCATGTGGGAATACGTTTTATTCGTAGTAAAGGCTTAGAAATATTTTTTATTTAACCATTTATATACACACATATAAACGGACAAGAAGGAAGGAACAGAAAAATACGTACAGACGCCAGCAGGTCAAGCTACCCGAAACTGTCAAATTTTCCCAATAAACCTTGAACCTTAATACTTTAGCGATAAAGTTGAAAATCTATTAAAGAAATTTGACAAATTGTAGTAATTTGATGTGCTGGCGTCCGTACAAAGGTGATGCTTATTTCGTAAGAAATCTCTTCTTAACCCATACTATTTAGTGTACGTAAGGAAAATACGCCGAAGGTTTATAATGCTGGTACGTTATGAGATACAAATTTACGAAATCGAAAGTGGCATGAGACACCAGTGCACGTTGTAGAAAACAAAAATTATTTTCGGAAGCATATGCCCCTAAAGTCGCGTTAGATGGGTAATATCGCAATATGTACCCTATTAGATACCTCTGACTCAATAACAGAAAATCATAAATTCTGCCTTCACCTTACTAGAAATTCTAATTGTTATTCAATTAACAGACAAACTACTTAACAAACTCAAACGCTCAAACGCCCGTCCCCTGTGTGTCTGCTCCCTTATTCATTTATATGACTTGTAATCCACTCACACTGCAAAGAGCGAAGTTTCTCGAACCGTCTTTATCTCCCACATAATACTATTCAAATTGATTCCCTCACTCAAAGACATTTCCAGGACCTGAATGTCTTTATTGATTAAACATATAGCAAATTGAATCCTCCTAACATGCGTGTGTTCAGAGAATCCACGGAAATTGCCTGTCAATTATGTGTCCAATTACCTCCCTATTATGTTGTTCCAAAATCAAACATCATTTGTCTAAATTAGGCTGAGAATCATAATTTATTGAACATCTAAAATTACACGAGTCAGTCCCCCAAAACGACCGCCCTTTGCCGGTTCCCAATGGTGGTTTCTTTAGCTGGGAAGAAGAAGTGGCGTAATAAACTCTCCTGCAACACATGTGTATGTTTGTGTCATTTAGCTGGTTATATTTCGTTTACAGGTGGCTGGTTTATCGAGCTGCTTGACTGACTTTAAAAAGTCAAGAATCAACACATTTTCAAAATGCGCTGCTACTTTTATGTGCATTAATATTTGCTACAATACTCCTTGTTTCTTTTTTATGGATTCAACGTAATATTTATTTTATTTAAATTTATATCGATGAAACTAGTGAGAAGCTTGACTTGAGTGATAATATTCATCTGCCTAGCCTTTTCCCTACTATGTTGGGGTCGGCTTCCAGTGTAACCGGATGCAGCTGAATACCAGTGTTTTACATGGAGCGACTGCCTATCAGACCCCCACAACCCAGTTACTGGGTAATACGATACCCCTTGGTAAGACTGGTTGTCAGACTTTACAGAGAGAATATGGTCACCCATCCACGGACCAACCGCGCCAAGCGTAGCTTAAACTGATCGGTCGAACCGTGCGGCTATTGTTACTGAGCCACGAGCCACTATAATAATAATATCTATGTAAAATGCATAGACAGGTAGTATTTGATTTTCGATTGCCTATTAATTTACCATAAGATAAGATAAATAAATGCACGGAGGCTCGTCCTTAACAAGTAGGTATAGAAGTTTTTTTACAAGGATCCAAAACATCAAACGAGATTGATGCCGTAACCCTTCACTCCCAGATAGTTTATAATAATGCTCAAACTATCATAACATCCCATAAAAGTAGCGCCAAGGGGATGACCCTTTTCCTCGGTCACCTTTTACAACCCTCCCAGAACTCCGGGGTTAGTAATGGGATGTAGGGGATATGGATTTTTCACTTTCAACCTCGCCAGAATTACAAACATCTTCCTCAATGAAGGGTGAAAGGGTTTTAGTCAGTAAGAGTCTGACGCTCCCTTCCGCTCCACCCAGAGTGGGAGGGGTCATTTGATGATTTCCAATCCGAAAAAAAAAAGGGGTGAAAAAAATATTTATTTTTATTACTTTAAAGTCAAAGTCGGCCACATAGATCCATCTTCTTCTAAACACTTCCATACTCCGAATGATATCAAGACCATGAGCCTTTTCATTTTTCATGCGTTGAACTTTTTTACTTCATCCTTGCTAATCTCCCTAACCAAAAATACACATACATACTTATATACCTACATATTTACGAGGGGTTTGGGGCTAAGTAATAACAGCCGCATGGGTCTACCGGACAGGTTAAGCTACACTTGCCGCGGTTGTTCCGTGGATGGGTGACCATCTTCACATACCAAGACCCCTCCGCACCTCGAAAAGCACGTTAAGCCGTTGGTCCCAGCTGTCATTCGTGGATTTTTGACAGGATAACTCATAAACAGATTTACTTGTACCTCTTTGAGCACACCATTCCATTCACTCTCTTCGTTCTTTAAAAATTCAAAATATGCAACAAAAGAGCCAAATCCAGCAGGTAGGTAAACATTCGTTTGTCCGTACCCTGCGCGTGGGCTTGGGGCAGTCAACCTTGCTCCTTGCATCCTTTTACTACTGCCTGAGCTCATGTTTTTAAGAAGCCCGTGTCGACACAAGATATGTATATGTATGTGTATAATACCACAATAAATCTGCCTAGCCTTTTTCCAACTATGTTTGGGTCGGCTTCCAGTCTAACCGGATGCAGCTGAATACCAGTATTTTACATGGAACGACTGCCTATCTGACCTCCACAACCCAGTTACTTGGTAATGCGATACCCCTTGGTAAGATTGGTTGTCAGAGTTTCCACAAATAGTGTATATTGACTCCAGAAAAGAAACTCCAAGACTACGTGGGAAGACACTGTTCCCCATTAGTTCTGTGAACCAACCCACTATCACGACCTAAATCAAAGGTTCTCTTTCGGGAACCATAAAGCCATTAAATGTATATTACAAGGACATGTATTCGCTCTTACATGCGTAGGCGTCAGTTGTTATACCATTACGCGTTCATCGTTCACATAAATATGTAATGAAGGTAAAATTTATATACTTAGGTTAAGTACCTACATATGCCCACGTGTTTATTGTACTCGGTTACCTATTCGATCTATTTTTGGAACTAATTATCCAGATTTAACATAACATCACGCCTGTATACCCTGAAGAGTTAAGCAGAGATGTACTTAGCTATAATAAATTTCACCAGTTATGTTTAGGTTCCATGTAACAGGGGGCGAGCCTATTGCCATGAACCGGGCACAGTTTAGAACTCCGGGCAGCTGCTGAAGAATTTCTAATGGAAAAACCCACTGACCGAGAACAATGAGAACATTGCGTACTGTTACATCCCCAGAATGCACCCATTATTGCCTAATAAGCGCCACGTCATCATCCTGGTCGAGACCTAGTGCATTAGTTAGATAATCGAGCCAGTTCGGGTTGAGACTCCTACCGGATAAGTCGCATGTCAAAATATTGACCAAGTTTCCCTTTCTATTGTGATTTTTAATCAATATATCCTTTAGCATCAAATAATCGTTTTTTTTTAAAAAGGGATTATTAAATCGTGTCCTAACATTGGTGGCAGCGGTAAAGGGATTATATCCCGTGGAACGCCCCGAGAAGCGTTATCCAGTGAAAGTGTCTCTGTGCCAAGTGTATCTTGTGTGCTCAAAACCCTACGACCCGAACTCACCACGACCTATCTGCGGCCTAAGAGAGGCCAACCTTGGCTGAAATAGGCCATCTCCAGTAGCCTTTGGGAGGCTAACTCCAGCTCGAGAGGCCAAATCCAGGGCCCTTTCGAGGTTCATCCGAGTCGTCACCTGTCTACTGTGCAGTGGTACTGGGCAGTGCGCTGCAGGCGCATTCTACGGACCTGCCCGTATCCAGCACCGACCAGGATCAGACGTCCTCCGTGTCTCCGCAAAATGAAGTGTTTTTGTGTTCTGTGAGTCAGTTCAGTGATCTTAATTTTAATCCTATTTATAGATTTGCCATAGCTACAAATCGTAAGTTACTTTATAATCCTGTTACTTTGTATCTGTAGATAACATTGTGCCTAGACCGTAGTCTAAACATCCTTCGCCCACGTATTCGGTAACTCAGTACTCAGAATACTGATAAGCCGTCCAGAACCAGTTGGCAAAAGTTTTATATTGCTATCTTACAATAGTTATTGTACTTGTATTTTATTTCAAGCCAGTTAAATCTAGTTAAAATGACCAAATCCGATTCAAAAAAAGACCTCAAGGAGGTGAAAGATGAGGAAATACCCCTTAACGTTATTTTAAAATTTATCAAGCCATTTGATGGCTCTCGAGATAAATTAAATGCTTTTATAGTAAATTGCGATAATGCAATATCTTTGTCGTCATCATTACAGGAAGATATTATACTTAAATTTATTATCAGCCAACTAGATGGCAAAGCGCAAAGCGCGTGCTCCATCAAAGACTTTGACAATTGGTCATCTCTCAAAGAATTCCTTAAAAATCAATTCGGTGAGAGAAAACATTATGCCCATTTACTTACCGAGCTCCAAGAATGTCATCAAACTAACCAGGAGACGGTTAGCCAATTCCATCTGCGAGTCGAAACTTGCCTATCCAAACTACTTACAGAAGTGACAATTTCCAATACAAAGAAAAGTGAACTTGTAGGAAGAGTGGCTGCGATGGAGGATCTAGCCCTTCATACATTTAATATAGGGTTACACCCTCGCATAGCTAACATTGTAAGATGTAGAGATCCTAAAAACCTAAACGAGGCCGTCAACTATGCGATTTCTGAAGAAAAAATTCAACAACATACATTCCGACAGAATGTTAATTCTAAGAAAGAATACAATAGACCTCCACCTAAGCCACTTCTACCTAATAATAATAATCAACCTTCTTCCTTTAGGGATTCGTCAGTGTGCAGATATTGCAAGAAGGAGGGCCATACCTTAGCCGAATGTAAATTGCGCGAATTTAATAATAAAAAATATAACAATAAATTCAATTACCCCGCGCAACAATATTCTTCTAAGCCCAAAAATCCTCATGCAAACCTTGTGACTAACGAAGAAGACTCCATTACAAATA
Source organism: Apamea monoglypha (assembly GCA_911387795.2). Taxonomy (NCBI): domain Eukaryota; kingdom Metazoa; phylum Arthropoda; class Insecta; order Lepidoptera; family Noctuidae; genus Apamea; species Apamea monoglypha. The sequence continues at coordinate 5,644,507 of OU426931.1, forward strand.
TTTTAGAGTCTGATCAGAACACTTTAAATTACTAAACGTCTCGACAGGGTGTCGCACGAGACGAATTTTAAAAGACGATGCCGTTAATTCTATATCCAATCACCATCTATCCTCTAGAGCTATACGACAGGGTAACCAGCCCCAAATTGGCAGCTCTCATAATGTCACGCGACAGGGTAACCAGCCCCAAACAGAAGACATTCCTGATCCTAATCACCATTTATCCTCTAGAGCTATACGACAGGGTAACCAGCCCCAAATTGGCAGCTCTCATAATGTCACGCGACAGGGTAACCAGCCCCAAACAGAAGACATTCCTGATCCTAATCACCATCTATCCTCTAGAGCTATACGACAGGGTAACCAGCCCCAAATTGGCAGCTCTCATAATGTCACGCGACAGGGTAACCAGCCCCAAACTGAAGACATCTCCAATCCTCCTCAATCCATGTGCATCCCTAGAAAAGAAAATAGTGATGATTACAAAGTGTATGAAATAAATACTAACTTAAAAACATACTTACCCTATGTCGTCGCCCAGTCGTCTGTCAGCGAAAAACCACTTACCTTTTTGATAGACACTGGAGCTTCCTTGTGTATCCTAAAGAAATCATGCCTAATCAAACCTCCTGAATTAAGAGTTGATGTTGTCAGAATAAAAGGCATAGACTCGAAGGACCCGATTACGAGTCACGGTAACCTTACTCTAGACCTAAGTCTATCCCCTGGATGCATAGTATCACACAAATTTCATATATTTGATAACCTAGGCTTTCCTTACGATGGTATTATAGGTAATGACCTATTCGTTAAAAATGGCTGCCGAATAAATTATGATTCTGGTATGCTGGAAATCGCACACCATCATATAAAATTATCATTCAATCATCCATCTTACACTATAGAACCACGAACCGAAACCATCATAGAATGTTTAGTTCAAAACCCAGAAGTTAAAGAGGGTTTAATTTTGGACCAACATATTTGTGATAAATTGCTAGTAGCTAATTCGATAGTGAAGGTAAAAAGTAATAATCGAATAAATGTATCGATCCTAAATGTATCTGAAAAACCTATTTCAATAGATCCTAATCTATCTTTGACCTTAATACCTATGACTAAAAACGAAATATGCCTATCTCAACCTAACGCCAATTGTTATGAAAGGACAAACGAGGTCCTTAAACAGCTACGAACTTCCCATTTAAACTCGGAAGAATCTGAAGTCCTTTATGACATCTGCAGTCAATATGCAGATATATTCCACCTTCCCGACGATGAACTCACTTCAACCAGTGCGATCAAGCACGAGATCAAAACAAGTTCCTCGCAACCTATAAATGTAAAATCTTATAGATTTCCAGAGGTTCATAAAGATGAGGTCAGAACCCAGATCAGTAAGATGCTGGAACAAAGTATCATTAAACCATCTACCTCTCCATGGTCATCTCCCATTTGGATAGTGCCCAAAAAGGTGGATGCATCAGGAAAAAGAAAATGGCGTATAGTGATTGACTATCGCAAGCTCAATGACGTAACTATTGGAGAGAGCTATCCAATTCCACAAATTAACGAAATCCTAGACCAGCTTGGTAATAGCAAATACTTTACAACTCTCGATTTAGCCTCAGGTTTCCATCAGATTGAAATTTCAGATGAAGATGTCCCTAAAACTGCGTTCAGTGTACCCGAAGGTCACTACGAATTTATTAGAATGCCATTTGGCCTCAAAAACGGCCCTGCAACCTTTCAGAGACTTATGAACACAGTCCTTTCAGGGCTGCAAGGTATACACTGCTATGTCTATCTAGACGATATTGTTATATATTCCTACGACCTCACATCCCATGTCCAGAAATTATCCTACACATTTGACAGATTGAGGAAATTCAACCTCAAACTGCAACCAGACAAGTGCGAGTTTCTCCGTAAGGAAGTTACTTATCTTGGCCATACTATTAGCGAAGCAGGCTTAAAACCTAACCCCGAGAAAATAAAAGCTGTGAGCGAATTCCCTGTCCCAAAATGCGCAAAAGACGTAAAATCATTCTTAGGGTTAGTGTCCTATTATCGTCGCTTCCTGCACGATTTTTCTAAGCTAGCCAAACCTCTTACATCCTTGTTAAAAAAGGATATACCATTTGACTGGACTAATAGTCAACAACTTGCTTTTGAAACATTAAAAAATAATTTAACTTCAGCACCCGTTTTAATATACCCCGATTTTACTAAACCTTTTATCCTGACGTGTGATGCGTCAAATTACGCTATTTCAGCAATACTCTCTCAAGGCGAAGTAGGAAAAGACCGCCCAATCGCGTTTGCCTCACGCACATTAAATAAAGCTGAAACCAATTACAGCGTAACCGAAAAAGAATGTCTGGCAATTATTTTTGGAACAAAAATATTTCGCCCATATCTTTATGGTCACAAATTTAAAATTTTAACTGATCATAGACCACTTAGGTGGCTTTTCAATTGCAAAGAACCAGGCTCCAAACTAGTAAGATGGAGATTAAGACTTGAGGAATTCGACTATGAGATCGAATATAAAAAGGGTAAGATCAACAGCAACGCTGATGCTCTTTCCCGCTACCCTGTAAAATCCATTAGCTTACCAAACACTGCTCACGTACTTACCGACAAAGTACCACCAGTGAGTATTCCACCTCCACCTCAACAGCCGGAAATTCCTCCTGCTAATCCTGAAAGTCCCGGAATACCTGAAATTCCCGACTTACCTGACTTTGTAGACTTACCTGAAAACATTGAGTTACCCGATGACCTCGAACTCCCTGAAGATTTTGACATCCCAACACCACCTGAAGCCCAAAATGACGACGACACTTACACTAAATGCCTGAAAGAAATAAATAACAAATTAAATCAATTTGATACTATAATTCATGAACATAGCGAAAACTTATTAAAAACAAAATTAAAAACTATTATTATACCGACTTCCATTGACCTCGACGAGTCAAATCACTATATTTCGGAAGTCATCGATAATCTTCCGGAACCAAAAGATATCCTAAAAGAAGAAAGAACATTACATTCCTTCCTCTCTTTTGAAAATAATAATGTTACATTTTACTTCCTTTTCGTAAAGGTCTATCACTTCGATCAGTGTAACTATGAAGATATTTTTAAAAGCCTTAAAAATCTAAAACTTGAATTAATTCCTAAAAACACAACTGAATTCGCTACGACGGACTTCCGTAATCCATTCGACTCGCATAGTTTTATGAAAATTCATAATATAATTACATACCTATTTCACTCTACTTCAATCGCAGCCCATATTTTCAAAAATACCATAATTTACCCTTCTCCAACGGAAATTACTAAAATCTTAAAAGAGAACCACGATATTCCCATATCAGGTCATTTGGGCTCAAATAGAATGTTAAGTAGAATCCAGGAGAAATATTATTGGCGCAATATGCGCAGAGATGTCGAAAACTATGTCCGAAAATGTGATCAATGCCAAACCAATAAAGCATTGCGTAGAACCAATCGAGCTCCTATGCAGATCACAACTACATCTACGCAACCTTTTGAACGCGTGTCACTTGACATTGTCGGACCGTTGCCCGAATCAGGCACGGCCAAGCTCAGGTTCATTTTAACAATTCAGGATGACCTCACGAAATTCTCTGCCGGCTATCCTATCCGAAATGCTACGGCAGAAGAAACCGCTGAGTGTTTAATCCATTTCATATCCCAATTTGGTATCCCCAAGACTATTCTCACAGACCAAGGAACCAATTTCACAGCAGATTTATTTAAACAAACTTGTAACTTTTTGAAAATCAAACAGTTATGGTCCAGCCCCTACCATCCACAAACTCAAGGTGCTTTAGAAAGAAGTCATGCGACTCTAAAGGAATATTTAAAATCCTTCGTCGATGATAACCAAAATGACTGGCCGAGATACGTTTACACGGCAATGTTAACCTACAACACCACAATCCATTGCACCACAAATTATACACCATACGAATTATTATTCGGTTGCAAACCATTCATACCCACTTCTATTTATGATACAGCACTAGAACCTACATACCCTAGTTATGTCCGTATACTCCAACAAAGAATGAAACTCTCCAGAGAAAAAGCTGTAGAAAATATTCTTAAATCTAAAATGACATCAAAAGACTATTATGATAGAAAAACCAGACCTATGAAATATAAAACAGGCGATATGGTGTATATCAAACACCACCCGCGGCAAAATAAAGCCCTGTTGCCTATCTGGAAAGGCCCATATAAAGTGATAAAAATTAATGGCAACAATACGTTGACCCTCCTCGTTAATCGCCGCCACGTTAAGTATCACTACGACGAATTAAAGTTGGCGGAAACAACTAACACATAGTTCTTAATCTAGTATTACGCATTTATATCTTTAAAACCTAGTTTTAACTTAAATGATAGAAAAAATAACATTAGTTAAATATTTTGTCCTATATATATTTCTTTTTCTCAGGATATCTACATTTTTGTCCCTTGCAACATCTGATATCGTCGAACAAGTCTCTGAGAGCCCTGGCATATACTTCGATCCGATAGGAATCATGAAACAGACCAGGGATAATATTCATTTGCTTGTACCCATAGATATTGCATATATAAAACCCCACATAGATAACATAAATAATGTTTTAAAAAGTTCCACACTTTTGTGTCAAGAAAATACAGTACTTAAGAAATCCGAATGTACAAATATACTACAGCCTCTGGCCTTGCGACTTATTGATATTCTGAAAGACTACAGTACCTTATCTCATTTAACATCTGGGCGAGAAAAGAGATCCGCTTGGTTAGCAGGAGTTGGCTCCCTTTTCAAGCAAGTCATTGGCACAATGGATGAAGATGATGCTATAAGATATAATAACGCTATTCAAACCCTAAATAGTAACAATATTAAGATTGCGTCTATTTTAAAGAATAACATAATTGTAACGAGCACGGCTCTTTCCCGTTATAACGAAACTCTTAAAACTATAAACACAAACGAAGTCCGTTTGAATGACGCTATTATTAATCTATCTAGCACTTTTAGTAACCTGTCTATTATATCTAATAAACTGTATATAAAATCAAAAATGAACGATGTCTATACTGAACTATCATCTTGTCTACTTACCTTGTCATTTAAATTAGATGACCTTGTAAATGCAATGTTATTCGCTAAAACTAATACTCTACATCCATCAGTTATGACACCTAATCAGTTGTATAATGAGCTAGTAGATAATGTTAGAAAATTACCTAATTACGAAAAATTGCCTTTAGACTTAGATTTAGATAATATTCATGCTTTAATCGATATATTAAAATTGTCTTGTTATTTCGCAAACAATAAGTTAGTCTTTGTAATTAAAGTTCCTCTTGTACACTCTTTTGAGTTAGATCTGTTCAAGGCTATTTCGGTACCTATACCGCACAACATAGATAAACCAGACTCCTATGCTATGATTGTGCCATCTTGTAATTATATTGGCATTAGTAAGGATAAACTAACATATACCTGTATAAGTAATCTAAAATCATGTGTTGAACCCGTAAATAGACTTTATATTTGTGATGATGTTAACACACTCTTAATTCCAGAAACACCAACCTGTGAAACCGATATACTAACAAAAATTGTTACGGAAATACCAAAATACTGTCAAACTAAATTAATGTATGGTCAGATAGATATTTGGCAAGAATTGCAAGGTAACAGATGGATATTTGTCCAATCTGAACCGACTAAACTTTCTATCCAGTGTAAATCTGATTTAATAGAGTTTAAAATATTAGGTACTGGTATACTTAATATTCCACCTAATTGTAATGCTTATTGTAGAAACAAACAACTGTTTGGTAAAAACAACATTGACATAAATGTTAAAAATATAGTTTCCGATTTTAATCTAATTAATGAAGCCTGTTGTAATCTAGAAAAGTTTAATATATCAAAACCGAATTTGTTATTTTTAAAATTGTCGAATATAGACTTGGACAAACTACCTAGCATTATTAATAATCGAATATTGTCAGATGTTGATAAAATTATAAATAATCCTAGCCCTAACCTAATTGAATATAGTTCTCATTATCCACTTTTAACTTACTTTGTAATCATTTTAATTTTAATCTTTATTAGTTATAAACTTTGTAAGAAGTTTGGGAAATATTTTGACTGCAAAAGAAAACTCGACTCACAGAACGATAACAACTTAGATAACGATCCGGAACCTGAAACAATTCCTCTTCCAAGATTAAGAATAAATTCGTAACTTTCCATGAAAACCGTAAAGTTCCTCTTAAAGGGGGGGTTGTTACATCCCCAGAATGCACCCATTATTGCCTAATAAGCGCCACGTCATCATCCTGGTCGAGACCTAGTGCATTAGTTAGATAATCGAGCCAGTTCGGGTTGAGACTCCTACCGGATAAGTCGCATGTCAAAATATTGACCAAGTTTCCCTTTCTATTGTGATTTTTAATCAATATATCCTTTAGCATCAAATAATCGTTTTTTTTTAAAAAGGGATTATTAAATCGTGTCCTAACAGTACGTAAGCAGTAAATTTTAACACCAAAAATAAAAGTCGTTTCCCAATAATTATTGTTGTACTATGTTACTTCGTTTGATGTACAGAATGCATAGATAGGTAACTGCTTCGTGATGGGCTTCTTTACACCCTGTATATTATGAGGAAATGATACATAGTCAAGTCTACAACTAAGTTACTACGAAATGCCGATATTCTAGTTAGACCTAAATCGTTGGCGTTTCATGTATTAGCACGTGTCTGTGCTCGGTTAATTGCAATGTGCTCTTCCACTATTATCCTAAGATCCTATTACATTCCTGGTGAAATTAATATGTTGACACTACACACCGTTGGATACCTCTTTGGGGATAATTACATAAAGCGTGAAAATATAATAAATAAATAATAATAATCCTACTAATTCCTACTATAAATGCGAAAGTTTGTAAGGACGGATGGATGGATGGATGTTTGTTACTCTTTCACGCAAACGGATTTGGATGAAATTTGGCACACAGATAGTTTATAACCAGGAATAACACATTTGATGCTTTTTATCTCGATATTCCCACGGGATTGAAACTTATGCGGGTGAAACCGCGGGGGGCAGCTAGAAATATATAATTTAATTCAACAGAAAGAACAATGGCTATGGCTCTATCTTAAAAATAGAATAAAAAACTCTATTTCAAACGGCCCACTCCCTCCCACGGAAAGGTGGTCTGTATAACGTAATAGGCTGACTAAAGTCCGTTTCACAAAAGAATTCTCGTAGACGCGGCGCCACTGTCGTAGGACGGAATCATAAATATTGATTTATTTATTTATCTCGACATCATATATGAGTAGCAGGCTTGATTATTGGTTAATAAAATGCACATTCTTAAATAGAGAAAGTCTGGGGTATTGGAATGTTGCTAACTATATAATAATAATTAGTTCCACTTATTGCCGCGGGACTTCTTTCGGGAAACGGACTCTATGTATATGTATTTGAACCCAGAATATTTCCAAAACTGGCCCCCAATTCTGTACCTGTGGTAATTGTGGGCCCTAAACCACCACGCGGGCACAGTGTAGGTTGTTGGATGTCACATAATCTTCGATTTTTTTTTTGTTTTAGAACACTGTTTCCTCACAATGATTTCTTTCGCCGTTTTGAGAGCAGTGGTGATGAAATAATTTATACAAAGTAAAGTGCCTGTCTGGGTTCGAACCTACAACTCGTAAGTTGCGGCCGTTTCTACTGGGCCACCACTACTCACTGAAAATAAGTTAGAATATTATAATTGCATGTATATTAAAAAGTACCAGAGAAGTCAACCAAATAACAGATGTTAGAGAACGTACCTCTTATACATAAGTAATTAACCCACAAAATAAACCTATATCTTGGTTTCTCTACCCCAATACACTATCACAAACTGCCTGCTTCTGTAATCCACTTGGCATTCAGCTCAGCACGGCCGTCACAATTACTCGCTAATGGTACATTTAAATGCAAAGACCAGGGGACGCCCCTCAGGAGTCGTGCCGCAACTGAACATGACCAAACTGAAGTCGTATTTAAGGAAATATCAGTGAATATCTCAAATATCAGTGAATATCCCTTAATATCATGCTATTGAGATAATTTTAGGGGAACTTTTTATTAAGTATAAGAAAAACTTGTTCTTTTTAGGATTCCGTACCCAAAGGGTGCCAACGGGACCCTATTACTATGCCTTCGCTGTTCATCCATCCGTCCGTCCGTCCGTCCATGCGTCTATCTGTCAGCGGGCTGTATTTCATGAACCGCAAAAGGTAGACAGTTGAACTTTTCACAGAGTGTGTATTTCTATTGCCTCTAATTAAAAAATAATATTAAAAAATAATACAAGAAACGTATTTTTATTTCGGCATTTTTTGCCTTGTGGTACGGAACCCTTCGTGTGCGAGTTCGACTCGCACTTGGCGGGTTTTGTCTTTTAAGTCAATGGAAGTTAATTAAGATATCGTAATTACTGTCTATCTTGGCAGCTAGGTAGCTGCCACACACAGGGGCTTCCAGGATAAACCATAGTCTTATATATGTGGCTGAAGGTATACATATCTACTATTAACTAAAAAAAAACTTTTTTCCAAAAACAAACAACCGACTTTCAAGAAAACACTACAAAATTAAAAATAACTTTTATTTCCTTCTCTATTCGATGTCTTTGGGTTGGTATTTTAGTTTTTTTGCCAACGAATTCCAAAATTAAAGTTATTTTTCACTTTGTAGTGTTTTTTTAAAGCCTATTGTTTTTTTTTTTTCTGGAAAAACATTTTTTACAAATTTTCACCCATTCGTTTATCACTGCTTACTATGTAAACAACAGTGACAGTAAGTATTATTACATCATCAAGATACACAAAGTGGATTAAACTACTTAAGCAAAGTTACCTAATAACATTTATATGGGACAAGTAAATAAGTGAGGAGCAGTTGTGGCGCAGTGGTAGCGGCCGCGACTTACGAGTTGTAGGTCGTAGGTTCGAACCCAGACAGGCGCTTTACATTGTGTAAATTATTTCATCACCAGCAGTGGAGAGAAGAGAGAGAGCAGTCTCTCTCTTCTGCTCTTCTTTTTCTTTCTTTCTCTCAAAATAGTGTAGGAAACATCGTGAGAAAACCGGCATGTCCTAGAACCAAAAATTCGAAGACATGTGACATCTGCCAACCCGCACTGGGCCCGCGTGGTGGATTACGGCCCATTCCCTCTCACAGAGAGGAGGCCTGTGTCCCAGCAATGGGAACATTATAGGCTGATTATGTGTTATATATATGGGCCAACCCCTGAGGAATACCCTATTCATCATCTACCTAACATTTACGTTTACCGCGCAACGAGTATTACACAACGCCCTGACATCAATCGTCGGGCAGTAGGCCACCAGACAATACCCGCCTGGTCGAATAATCCTCCCTTTTCTATAGAGGATGAGTGAACTTTACACCCTGTTCCCTATATCTCTATAACAGTAATCCTATTGCAGGCCCACATCACCAAAACACCATTCCTTTTTCCGCAGTTTACAAACAAAAAACTTCCGAGTCCGCAAAAAAGAAAATCAATTTTCATTTCTCCCCAATTTCGTGAAAGGTTTTGTTGCTCCAAGTGGTCCATTTTCGCGACTCCCACGCAATAACTGTCTATGCCCATCATTGTCACATCCGCTCCCAACTTTACAGAGTGAGCGAGGTCAGGAAGTTTAAATAAACCTTTTGATTTGGTCCTTCGGTACCTTCTTTAGGTTCACCCTTTTACCTTCGATTTGTGACACAAATAAGTAAGTACTCTTAGGAGTGTTGAAAGTTGCAGTTGTTAAAAACATTCAAAACAATGTAAGAAAGTCGATAATTTCAGACCATAAACCAGCCGGTCTATTCTGTAAAAATTCTTCTTTCCTATATCTATGGCAACCACAGAGCATGATAGATTTTAGAGGGTTTGTAAAAGCAAATAAGACCCATTCTTCGTAAAGTTGCGAGTGGCGCCGATTCCCTTGTTCACAAACTAAACAAAATTTAAGTTCAGTGCATCTTTTTCTTTTTATGTCATTAAGATAAGGACAGAAGATAAATATTAGTTTAGTCCTGTCAAATTAGTCAGCGCCTGGCGTAAATTTACGTATTTTTAGTGGCCATGTTTATAATCACGTCTAAAGTTGCTATGGAGTATCTAAATTTGACAGGACTAAAGTAATATTTATCTTCTGTCCTCTTCTTAATGAAATAGAAAGAAAAAGATGCGCTGAACTTAAATTTTGTTTAGTTTGTGAACAAGGGAATCGGCGCCAGTGTCTCTGTTTTTTACATATATGTACAGTTACTTGTGTTAGTTATTTAATTTAGTAAATAGTGTACAGTTAACATAACATAACGTCACACCTGTATTCCCGAAAGGTTAGGCAGAGCTGTACCTATAGTACAGACGCCAGCAGGTCAAGCTACCCGAAACTGTCAAATTTTCCCAATCAATCTTGAACCTTAATGCTTTAACGATAAAATTGATAATCTATTAAAGAAATTTGACAGATTGTAGTAGCTTGATGTGCTGGTGTCTGTACCTAACACTCACATTTCACCGGTTATGTTTAAGTCCCATGTAATATTCGACGAGCCTATTGCCACCAACCAGGTACAAATCCAGGCTCCAGGCCAGCGGCAGAGGAGGACACCGTGGAGTTTTAGTGGGTTAGAGTCCCACATAACTGCACTGTCTCCCCGTGGTAGTGCAGAATGCATGAGTATTTCCCACAATAAAGAAAAAGTAAGGTTCCAGGCTGCTACTGAGAAATTGCATATGGAAATCTCAATAACAGTTGCGAAACCAACCCACGACCTTAAGTTTAGCAGTAGCGCTTGCGACCACTAGACCAAGTTAGTTTTTTATTAATTTAATATTGTATTTAAGCATTTCCTGTTAATTTCGTAAAATATATCAAAATCTAATTACGTTTTCGATGAAACATCATATATTATGTTTCCCCGCAGAATAATTTCTCATGTAATTGGACGATGCGGCTGAAGTTTATACATTTCTCTGAATAGTGAAGCTTATGTGCGGTACCATTACCACACTACGCTAGTATTCTATTATCAGTATTTAATTGAATTTCTCAGTAGCAGTCCAGGGTCTGAATTGGCCCGATCGCCCGTGCCGGACGGCGCGTAAGTGTTCCACGCGCGCCTCAAAGAGATGTCAGCATAATTTGAGGGGCCCCTTAGGGCCGAAGCCTGCCGGGTCAGCGGGATTGTCCGAAAGGGTTACCGCTACCCCGGAACATAAAGGGCGAAGGAAGGAACATGGGTGGGTTTTAGTCAGTAAGAGTCTGACACTCCCTTCCGCTCCACCCAGAGCGGGAGGGGTCATTTGACGATTTGCCATCCGGAAAAAAAAAAAAAAAAAGGGTCTGAATTGGTGCCCGGCTCGCCCTAGTATATCGGACTTAAACATAATTGACGAAATATGAGCTTTGCTACTGTGGAGTTTGTTGCGCCACTTCTTCCCAGCTTCAGCACTAGGAAATGGTGAAAGAATGCAACATTTTGCATTCTTTCTGAACAGTAAACGACACTGAACCATGCTCACGCTCAGGTCGATGACGCTGAATCGGGTATACTTGGCTCGAGTCGGTCGGTGACGCTGAATCGGGTATACTCGGCTCCATTCGGCCGGTGACGCTGAATCGGGTATACTCGGCTCCATTCGGCCGGTGACGCTGAATCGGGTATACTCGGCTCCATTCGGCCGGTGACGCTGAATCGGGTATACTCGGCTCCATTCGGCCGGTGACGCTGAATCGGGTATACTCGGCTCCATTCGGCCGGTGACGCTGAATCGCGTATACTCGGTTCCAGTCGTAGATTTTCACTTCTATCGTGTGCTCATATAACCACGCACCGTTTTTTTTATATAGATAGTGCAGCCTATCCCATAGATATATATATTATATATATGGGATAGGCGGCTATATATTATATATATCTATGGCCCGTGTGCAATGGAAAGTACCGTCACTACGTCCCGCATTAAACGAAACATTTACAATATTTTACATAACTAGTTATCCATATCTTGTTACCGTCGCATTATCTTATCATAATGCAAGAGCAGTGTACTTACTACTATTTATTTTATAGCATTGACATTAAATTATATTTAATAAAATGATATGCTGTTACTGTTCCACCGTCGGGCAAGAGCCTCTTCGAACGAGTACAGAGGAGCAATTCCCGTATTTTTATGAACGTTCGCATTCTAATATATCTCAATCTGCCAAAAATACAATCAATGTTTTTGACCCTATGCTTTTGACAAGTTTTTGACATTGATTGTCACTGAAATAAGGTTTTTTTTTAAGTATTTACGAGAATTGGCCTTCTGCTCAGAACCCTGAGGGCCTACTACGAAGTGCAAAGTGCGAATGATCGGATCGGACCGACACATGGCCGAACCGAATATTATTGAAAAATGCGAAAAAAGTTCGGATCGGCTCAGTTGGGTCGGGACCATAGGCAATATTCGAAAGAGTGTAGGAGTGTAGGATCGGGACCGACCGAACCAAATAGTAACTTCGTAGCAGGAAACGGCCAAACGTTCGACCGATACCACTTCGGAGTAGACCCCCTGTTCATGAAGTGGCGGGGTGAATGATGAAAAAGATATCTTTGTAACTGTGTACATAATTTTGCCGCAACCACGTTTTACTTCAAATTAAATTCCCAGTTCAAAAATCAAACCCCCGACACGTATTATCGTTAACAATTATGAAAATAATTACTATACTATTTTGATATTGATGCATGACTTTTTGGTACGACTTTTGGTAAGTCTTTTACAAATTACCTACTTAAAATAAAATCATTTAATTACTCTTACTTAACGCCAACCGAAACTGTTTTTCTTATAACCAAATTAATGACACTTTTTCAAATATATAAATTCCATACCTGCATCCTTACTAGTATACAGAAGATACTGACAAAAGATCTTAGAGAGATTTGAGATATCTCAAATATTTTTTTACAAAAAAAGCGCAAATTCAGACATGGTTACCGAGAATAGCTAACGATGTCTGCCTATACAGTTTTGGCAGTCGTGTCGTCAGAAGCCCGATAGTCTGACAAGCGACTGCTTGTCAGACTATCGGGCAAGGGGTATCGTATTACCAAGTAACTGGGCTGTGGAGGTCAGACAGGCAGTCGCTCCATGTAAAACACTGGTACTCAGCTGCATCCAGTGAGACTGGAAGCCGACCCCAACATAGTTGGGAAAAGGCTAGGCAGATGATGATGATGTCTGCCTATACAGTAGACCACGGACCAACTACGGTACTAGAAATATTAAGTATGAGGGTGCCAAAATGTATAATGAATTACCAAAAGATATTAACAAAATACAATCTTGTCCCCTATTTAAAAAGAAATTAAAACTCACATAATTAAAAGTTTACAATTATCTTAGTCTAAGTAATATTTCATAATAACAGGGAATATTTACATAAACTTTAATATCAATAATACAAACGATTTATAATCAATACAATAATGCAAAATTAAACCTAAGTTTAAACAAAAAATAAACATTAAAAAGTAATTATGCTTTCAATAGCAACCATGATAAAAACTGTGTTTCGATACGTAATATTAGTCTCAATATGTTTGCAGGTTATCCACATCTAGAAAAGATATTTAAAAAAAAATACCTTCTAAAGTCGATCTTAAACCCTTTTTTAGCACAGTTTATTTTACTAACATGATAAGTACTAACAATATTTTACCATTCATATTTTACTTTTAATTTTAAACATACCGTTCCGATACTCGTTCCACGGAACGTTTATAATTATGTATGCAGCCAGTGTTTAAGGGAATAATTGTATTCTGTTTTTGAGAAATATGTATGTATGCAATTTTTTTTATTGTTTCCTTTTTGCAGTAATTTATTTTTTTCTTTAATTTTTTTTTATGGATGATAGGGTCTGCAATTAAGATTTTGGTTTAATACTAGCTGTGCCCCGCGGTTTTACCCGCATAAGTTTCGATCCCGTGGGAATATCGGGATGCAAAGTATCCTATGTGTTAATCCTGGTTATAAACCAACTGTGTGCCAAATTTCATCCAGATCGGTTTAGTAGTTTTGGCGTGAAAGAATAACAAACGTACATCCATCCATCCGTACAAACATTCACGTTTATAATAATTTAATAATTATATCATAATATATTTTTTTTTTTTATAAGTAGGATTTAGCTTGTAATAAACAAGCTTCACGACACGCAGCTACGAGTCTTCAAACCGGAGCAAATAAAGACACAGATAAAAGGAACAGCCCATTCTATTTATAACCTAGTGAGAGTTGGACGCGAATAATGTTGCAAGAGCCATTACAGTATTTACCTCCAGAAAAATGGTGCGAGCTTCAGAGTGCCTTCAAGAAGGACTGGCCGAGAGGAGTGAGAGCGTTCTTGGTACTGGACATGCAGAAACAGTGGGTGGACAGAGGGATTAACTATGATTTTAAAGTTTATTGCCCTTTTGGTGACGTGCAAAATGGGTTGGTTGCAGTGAATGAAAAGGTTGGTACCTACTTAAACTTTTTATTACTAACGGTCATTCAAAAACCAACTTAGAACGTATACTGTTAAAGTAGACAGTTGAGTAAATGATGATGGAATGTGAATTATTATCTGTGTTGTGAATTCAAGTAAAAAATAATTATTAAAATGTTTATAGTATAAAGTTTCGTTATTCTAGGTACTTAGTTTGTTTCAAATTCTGTTAGTAACAGGTTTTGTATGTTACCACGTGGGTATGAGGGAGGGAGAGGGAGAAAGGATGGGAGGTCTTCTACAGGTACTCGTACCTACCTATCTCCATGCTACAATTAATTTGTTAAAAACCTGTTGATTACGAAATAAACTCTGTGATTATAGTTAATATAAAAGGGTAAACAAATTGATAAAGGTAACTTCCTTAACGAAATTGGGAATTATTGTTCACCTAAATTGGGGGTTTAAGTGTTAATTAGGTACCCATAGTTATCAACGCGATTATGTATCGAAGTAGGTAATCTAAAGATAATTACGATTTTATAAGCATTATTCACCAGCTGACTGCAGGAAACTGATAATATTATCTCTATTTAAAAAATATATTATGCACTATTATGATTATAACTAATCCGCCATCTAGCGGTATTATTGCAAACTAATCTCCAAGCTAACTTTCTAAACAGCACATAGATGGAGCTAGTGTTCGACCAAAATATCTCTGGATCTCATTCAGAATGTAATAATGTTTATTCAACATTAAAAAACATTAAATCACGCCTGTAATCCTCGAAGGGTTAGGCAGAGGATTACGTATAGTACACCCACGTTTTGCCAGTTATGTTTAAGTCCCATGTAATGGGAGCAACCGCCATCAACCGGGCACAAATCCAAGCTTCGGGCTGCTACATTATTCCTTTGCTAAATAATTTAA
This sequence comes from Apamea monoglypha, assembly GCA_911387795.2. NCBI lineage: Eukaryota > Metazoa > Arthropoda > Insecta > Lepidoptera > Noctuidae > Apamea > Apamea monoglypha. The sequence goes on from OU426931.1 coordinate 5,660,077, forward strand.
ACACGTTGGACCTTCTGTAAATCCTTTGAACTAGAAATAATTACTTAAGTTAGTTTGAAAATAAAACAAAGTCACGTTAGTTACATTATTTATAACTCAAGAACGGCTGGACAGATTTGTATGATCTTTGATTTGTTGATTTTGTCTCCGCCCCGAATAGCAGAAAAATGGTTGAAACATTTTCTCATACATTTTGTATGGAATGTCTTTTTTGATGTACAGCCAACAAAAGAGGAAAGGATGGATAAGTATGCAGGGTCGTCGGATATAGTTGAATTTTAGTAAGAAACGGGAAATTTTATTTAATTAATAGAAAACAAACAGTTAATTTATCAAACTAAATTTTATTCGAAATCATCCATCGGTTTCTCACTAAACTTCAACTATATCCGACGACCCTGCATACTTATATATTTTATTGTCTGTACGAAGTTTGCCGGGTCAGCTGGTTTTCAATAAATATAAAAACTTTTATGGCTTGCCTTGACATTAATATAGTGGTTGATTACCTAAAAGTACTTTTCTGTTTCAGAATGGTTTTTACGAAGTGATCATTCAATGCCCAAGCAATGACGTCACAAACCTCGGAACTGCATTGAAGAAAACAAAAATCATTGATTGGAAAAGATCAATCATTGTGCCATTTGTTCCTTACAACATAATTGAATTAATAAAAACAATTTTACCAGATATTAATATGGAGATAGAGTTGATATTACCTTCAGCGTCATTTTTATTGGACACAAAAACACCTTATCAAGATGTTAAGTGAGTTTATTTATTTTTTATTATTTACGAACATACATTACACGTTTACCAGAGGAGAGAGAAGAGGTAGGCAGATAGCATGGTTGGCGGAGTTGCTAAGCGATCAGTTTTTAAGCTATGGGTAGAGGGATATATTCAAGGACATTTTCTTTTTTTAAAGCGAGTGTGTACCTACGCTTAACGAGCGATAAGCAATTTTCAAACCAATTCCTTTTCCCGCTGTGGGTCACGTTTCATCTTTTGGAACTGTTTTTTTTTTGTCAATAACTAAGGGTTGATTTTTCCAACGCCAGATAGTTTTATCGGAGGAATAATTATGAATTTTCGACAGTTCTTCCGTACAAATTCTGTCAGACGTCAATTTTATTCCAGGAATAAAAATTATCTGCCGATTGAAAAATCAGCCCATAGTCAGAAAAAATGGGAGGTGCAAGTCAAAATTAACCTTAAGTAAAATGCCTAATATATTCATTCCTTGACTATACCAACATACGAAAATATTTATGCACTCAAGATACAGGTCAACATCTGAGTGGACAAAGATTTTTCATGAAAAAACCTACCTACTTATAAACAGTTGTTATTTCAGATTTCTAGGAATACAGGCATACTGGTATTTTATTATTATACTAGCTTCTGCCCGCGGCTTCGCCCGCGTGGATGTCGGAAATTATCCCACGGGAACATGCTACCGAAACAAAAAGTAGCCTGTACAGGCATTAATTCAGCCTTTGTACCTTTTTTGTATGCAAAAAGTTTAAATAATTAAATCTATGTTACTCCATAACATCAGCTATCTGCCAGTGAAAGTCCCGTCAGAACCGGTCCAGCCGTTTCGAAGATTAGCCGCAAGAAACAGACAATCAAAAATTTAAAAAAATGTTTTTTACATAAGTACTTAGCGTGTATATTTTCATTTTCATACGCATTTAGTCAAATCTGTTATTTTTTAAAACCCCACTTCACTCTTCAAAAGGTAGTTGTTTTTGAAAATAATGATTAAGATCTTAATCATTATTTATTATTTACATGTAAGTACGCCTTTTATAATTAAACCTAAGTACCTACCTAATTAAAAAAAAAAACTCAATACCTAACAGTAAATAAAATACCTACCTACCTAAATAAACCTATTTCTGATGATAACTAATCTAAATTCAATAAATAAGCAAAATCCCTAAAAACTAAGATATTAGTTTTAGGGATTTTGTGATATTGTATCTTAAGATAAAATATTATAGTATCTTAGCCGTGTGCAGCCCCTTAGTGAACTCCACTGTGGGTGACGTAACCTACGACAAACTTATTATTTGCGGTTGGTACAGTAATCGGGTCTAGGGATCGAACCGCAAAATTAATTTTGTTTTTTATTGTATATACTTTTCCGGGATAAAAAGTACCCAGTGTGGTGCCCAGGATATTAAAGAATAATTATACCAAGTTTCATCGTAATCGAACCGGTAGTTTTTGCGTGATGCCTGAACAAACAGACAGACAGACAGACAGACAAATTTTTTTTTAATCACATTTTTGGGTTCGGGGTCCGTCTAGTAACACCATTAGTATTGCCATTTATTTTTTTGATATTTTCAATGTACAGAATTTTCACTTCTACAGATTTATTCTAAGTATAGATAACGACTCTTACATCTCTTTATCATTTTATGATCGTATTACGTAGACATACATAAGTCATAGTTAAACATAATTAGCATAAAGTAAAGCATATTGCTTATGTATGCAAATAACATGTTCGGATGGAGTTATGGCCATATTATACGGCTAAAGATATCTAATGGCCGATATGGCTACCGAATTCTTTTTTTAGAATTGTTCTAAGCTACTGTCAAAATTGCATTGTCCTACTTTGTCGGAAGTTATGTCATTATCTTTCATAGTTTGGTCCATGCATTTGTACAGGTATCTTTACAGGTATCTTTATTATGAGCCTGTGTTGTCCCACTGCAGGGAAAAGGTCTCCCTTCCCTCTGTCCACTTTTCCGGCCTACTGCGATTGTGGGCCAATCCTTTATGAAGGAGTCCAGCTCATCCAGCCATCTCTTTCTGGGCTTGCCGCGTGGTCGTTTCCTGCTTGGGACCACTGAGTGGTGGTTTTTGCGTATTGCTGCTCCGACATGCGACAGATATGGCCAGCCCAGTTCCACTTTAGTCTAGCAGCTGTGCGGCCAGCGTCTGCTATTTGTGTTATAGAACGAAGTATAGAGTTCATAATGCGGTCTGTGAGTTTCATGATGATGGTTTAATTTAATTATTTTAAAATTACAAATAACCGGTCGTTGTGGTTACGCCTGGGTGAGGCGTATATCTACAACTAGCTTCTGCCCGGGACTTCGTCCGCGTGAAAGTTCTTCTTCCCTTGACCCACGCCGTTGCATCGCATTGCATCGCCTGCCCGCGGTAGGTATTACATCGTTTTCGCTGAGCATTATTTCTGACTTTTTCTTTTTACTCGGCTCCTTAGGTTCCTCGTTAAATAACCTATAAGTAGCCTTCATCAAGAGTTGTGTTATCAACTGCAAAAACAATATATCAAATCGACTAAATTAGCGCGTTCAAACAAATAAACTCTTCAGCTTTATTATTCATATAGAAGATATAGACAGCATGCCTTTTAGTTGTCATAGTCAAACATCACAACTTCAGACAAAAAAGTCTAAAACTGAGCATAGGCCTCCCGTAAGGATAGCCACGACAACTGGTCCTGCGCTGCCTACATCCAGCCAACTCCTGCGACGTCGACTAGTTCTTCAGTCCACCTTGTAGGACCCATTTTGCGTCGTCTGTAATTGCTAGACTATTTTATTCTACAAAAGGATACAAATTATCTTTGTTACTTTACAGCCTACCAGCGGATATGTCCTTCAAGCTTCTAACAAACAAATACCTGGAACTCATCGACTCCACATGGCCGCATCGCTACCCCTCATCACATACGTACTTCGAACTCCTCATAGACAACGAGTATGGCTACGGCCTCTTCCTGAACAATACCTTAATCTCCTGGGTCCTTATCAACGAATCAGGGAACTTATTACATATGTACACCGTCAAGGTCAATATTTACTTTATGAATTATATTATTATTTTAATAAATGTAAAAGATGAGGACTTATGTAGGTTTTTTTCTCATTTTTCATTAAGTACCTAGGGGTATCGTATTACCCAGTATCTGGGTTGTGGAGGTCGGATAGGCAGTCGCTCTATGTAAAATACTGGTATTCAGCTGCATTCAGTTAGACTGGAAGCCGACCCCAACATATTAGGGAAAAGGCTAGGCAGATATGAAATATTTTTTATGAACCAATATACATAAATGTAAATATCATTTCAGGAACACAGGCAGAAAGGGTATGCAGAGCTGGTACTAAAATTGGCCTGTAACGTTTTGATAGAAAATGGTAAGATAGTGTCTGCCTACTGCTTGGAAGATAATTATAACGCTTGTAAGTTGTATACGAAAGCTGGGTTTGTTAGAATAGAAGGTGCCGCCTGGTGTTATTTGCGTAGTACAATAAATTGAAAGTGTTACAAAGGTCTTGACGTTTTCTATTATTTCTTCACCATCTTCACCATCACTCTCCTGTCCTTATTTTATTTCTTGAAAATATTTTTAATATAACTGCGCACTTTCCTGTTTCGTGTTACAGCACCAGATTATAACTGTATCAGTATAGGATTGCTGTCCTTTTGTTTTTTTTATTGTTCCTGTTCTATGGTCTTGAACCACAAAAGTATACATACAAGGCCTATACCCTGTCCATTAGGTAAACTGTTTTTGACAGATGGAATACGCATAACAATCTTATTTATTTTTGGCAAAACTGATACACGTACGGTATTATAATGTCTGTAAGAAGTCATAAATAAGATAAGGCAATTTATATATTTATTTTATTACGCATTTTAAAGTTAACTGTTACATAATCTGGAATAATTACGTTCTAAGGCAGCTGTCAAAAAATGGTTAACCTAGTGGACAGGGTATAAATTGAAAAATCGAGGCAAAGTAACAAAGCCGCGTGACGACTCCCGGCCACCGTAGGCGCGGGTCTGCGGGCGGGGAGCAATGAGTAGCTCACCGTCCGATCAGGACCAGGCCCGTGCCGGACGGCGCGTAAGTGTTCCACGCGCGCCTCAAAGAGATGTCAGCATAATTCGAGGGGCCCCTCAGGGCCGAAGCCTGCCGGTCAGCGGGATTTTCCGAAAGGGTTACCGCTACCCCGGAACATAAAGGGCGAAGGAAGGAACATGGATGGGTTTTAGTCAGTAAGAGTCTGACACTCCCTTCCGCTCCACCCAGAGCGGGAGGGGTTATTTGATGATTTCCCACCAGAAAAAAAAAAGACAAAAAGCAACATAATACCACGATTGCTGTGATAATACCTTTTAACTTATTACGTCACAATATAACCAGCGTCATCCCACTTTCTACGTCGCTCACATACCTACCTATCCATGCATAATTAACTAGACCTGCCCTAATACTGGTATCAATTACGTCATCAAAATTTACGACAATGTCAGCAAATTGTGACATCGTAGACGACGAGAAAATCAAGAGACGTGAGATTTATAATTATAAGTAAATGAATTAGCATTTATTTACATAATACACGTAATAGGATGTTTGTTTAAAGGAATGTTAATTAGTGGGAAATGGTTTGTTGTAATAACATCTATTTTGCACACACTGAAAATATTTTGATGTCACTCAATGGAACGTGAAAGGTTTTCAGTGAGTTGTAAAACGATATGGGATTAATTTAAACTTTAAATTACACGATATAATATAAGAAATAAATACAGTAGGTATTTATTTACCTGACAAGGTTCCACTAATTAGGATATAGAATAAAGAGGCGCTTGGGTTCAACTTAGCCTATTGCAGTCCACTGCTGGGCATAGGCCTCTCCAAAGCTGCGCCACAACACACTGTCCTCCTGGGCCTGGGTTACTTAGTTTAAAAATGTGGATCTACAAACCCTACATAACCAAACAGTCTAGTTTAGAGGTATGAGGAACAGGGTGTAAAGTTCACTCATCCTCCATAGAAAAGGGAGGATCCTCCGACCAGACGGGTGTTGTGTCTGGCGGGCAATTGCCCAACGTTTGATGTTGGGAAATTGTATCTATGCTAATTGCGCGGTAAACTCTGTTTGCGAGATGCAGAATTTGCGTGACGTCAGTATGACGCGTTGTTCGCATGTGGCATTGTAGATACCGCTACACAGTCTTAATATATGTATCAATTAAATAATTAGTACATATTAGTTTTAGTTTGTTAAAATGAGGCGATTAGGTAAGCCTATTGCTGGGATTATGCTTGTTTACACTTAGAATGAAACCTTTTTGGTAACTTGTGTTTACCTTTATGTGAATAAAAACCTATAAAAATCAAATCAAATGAACCAATCATTTATGTCATCAGTTTATGGCTAAAACATTAAAGATTCTAATTCAATCATTTTTTATTATTTTCACTCCATTTTCTCTTGTAGAAGTAGTTACATGTTGTTGCTTCCTTTCTGCTTTAAAACTCAAAGCATTTTTTTTTTTTCAAATAAACCAATTACTGGCACTTTTTGATTGTCAAGGGGTCAGTCAGTTCCTTGAGGCGGCGACCAGTCCGCCGGTTGAACGCGTCCCAAAGGGTCATGGCCGTCCGGCTGATCCGAGGATACCGCACGGTCTCCGCTGAGGCGGCGAGCCTCCTTGCCGGATTGCCGCCATGGGATCTGGAGGCAAAAGCCCTCGCCCACATATGGGAGTGGCGAGAGGAGGCAAAACGCCGGGGCGTAACTCCGCTGCCGCGAGAAATCACGGTACAGCGGACAGAGCTCCGGCGGGATCTCATGGCGACATGGAGAGTGCGATTGTCGCAACCCAGTGCTGGGCACGCCACAATTGCGGCGATAAGTCCCCTCTTTGAGGAGTGGCTGGAGAGGTGCCACGGCGCCCTCACCTTCCGCCTGACGCAGGTCCTCACCGGACACGGTTGTTTCGGGAGGTTCCTGTTCAGGATAAGGCGGGAGGAAACGCCAGGGTGTCACCACTGTGTGGATCGCCCGGAGGACACGGTGGAGCATACGGTGGAGGTCTGCCCGGCTTGGGCGGAGCACCGCCGCGTCCTCGTGGCGGCGATCGGCGGCGGCGATCTCTCGCGTCCGGCCCTGGTCCAGGCCATGGTACGGAGCGAGAGTGAATGGGAAGCCGTCACCTCCTTCTGCGAAGCAGTAATGCTCGCAAAGGAGGAGGCGGAACGCGTGAGGGAGAGGCAATCTCTGCGCCTTCACGCCCCTAGTCGCCGCAGGAGACGCCCTGGACGTCGGGAGTCACCAGCCGACTCCCGGCCACCGTAGGCGCGGGCTTGCGGGCGGCGAGCTATGGGCAGCTCGCCGCCCGGCAAGGACCAGGCCCGAGTCGACGGCGCGTTGTGTTCCACGCGCGCCTCAAAGAGATGTCAGCACGATGTGACGGGGTCCGTTAGGGCCGATGCCTGCCAGGGCCGCGGGTTGTTCGAAAGAGATACCGTGGTCCCTGGCATAGGCAACTGAAGGAACACGGGTGGGTTTTAGTCAGTAAAAGTCTGACACGCCCTCCTGCTCCGCCCAGAGCGGGAGAAGTCATATGATGATTTCCCACCCAGAAAAAAAAGGGGTCAGTCAGTTTGAAAGATGAAGCTAGTTGCCCATTCCAAAGCGTAGTAGGTAGGAACCTATGGAGAACAGCGAGTAAGAAACTGCATGGACACTCTTATGTATACCTGAAACATTTCGCAAGAACTGAATCTGAGACCGTTTGCCGCCGGCAAACGGTCTCAGATTCAGCAGTCAGTTAATTTTATAATGTGAGAAGACAAATGTGTTGACTGACCTAATAATTTTACGTAACGTATAGGTTAAACTAATTATAAACAAATAATAAGATAAGCGACTTTTGTATCGTGAACTCAGTCTCATTATTATATCAGTCTCAGTATTCGTAAAGTAAAGACGTATCGTTTTATTTAATTAAATATAAACCCCTTCTGTCATGTAGGTATAACTTACGTAGTTATTCTCAAATAGTCACGTTTAAAATGTCAGTCGTCCTATTTGAGAGGCCCCCGCTAAGACAGGCAGAAATGTACCGTTTTTCATTTATAGAGGTGAAAATATAATGTAGTTACACCTACATTATAATTTTGAGAAAAATCATAATTTCTCACGGACTAACAGAAATAAAATACATTTATATTTGCGGCAAACATGACGCATAAAAAAGAACACAAAAACATCGATCACTAATAGTGATCAATACATGAACACAAAAAAAAATAAGTTGGGGTAAACATGCGACACATCCACGCAAAACGGCCATCGCTCAGCGTAATGCTAAGACCCAGAGAACAGCATTTGTTCATGTAGCTGTCCTAATGCCTAATATAGAGAAATGAAATGAATATATTATAGGTACTAGGTACACTACTTCCAGACTTAGCAGAAACGAGTACCTATCCTGTAATACTAACTCTAGGAAGAAAACTACGCCCAAGAGAATTCCGTGAGTCATTCGCTGTAGTGCTAAACTGTAGCCGAGCTCCGCCTGGAGTTTGCCTTACTTATTTCTACCGTCAAGCAATGAATTTACAAGTACCAAAGTACGTGGACTTTCAAATTCATAAACTGACTTTCCTGGAGCACTTAAGTATGACTAAGAAATTTGATATGATTTCCTTCGTGAATTTTGACGATGGCAAAAGTAGGGGAAGACCAAAGAAACGATGAATGGGGGGTGTGAATGACGATATGGTTAGAAAGGGGGTGAGTACTGAGATGACGACTAATAGAGAAGTATGGAAGAAAAAGATATGTTGCGCCGACTTCAAATAAATTGGGAGGAGATTGTTAAGCTGGCTCGTTGGTTTAGTTAGTGGTTGGTTGACTGGTGAGCGTGGAGTCCTGTGTTCGATACTCATGTCGAGCAAAGTGTTGTTGGGTTTCTCGATTAGGAAATTTTTAGTAGCAGCTCAGAATAGAAAAGGTATGATGATATAAGTGGTAGGTAAGTTGCAGTTAGTTGGACGACATGGTTGGCGCAGTGGCTGAGCGATCGACTGCTGCGCTGCGTATTGCGGGTTCGATTCCCGCACGGAACAAATATTTGTATTGCCTACAGGTAGTTGTTCCTCGTCTGGCTGTTTGTCTATGTGAGTTTAAATGTTTGTAAGCGCACCTACGATACAGGAGTAACTACTAGGGTGGGGCAAGGTTTAAAAAAAAAAAAGTTAATTAGGCTCGCCCCTGTTACATGGGACCACAGAACAGATAAAAGAGGATAGAAAGGAAATAGTTCCTGATTTGTATTAGAACGCCTGTCGCCGCATGTCTCCCACTCTCACTCTCCACTACAAGCAAGAGATCAATACGTACGTGCATTACGCACACAAATAAACCACATGCACTTAGATCGCGTGTTTGCTATTGGTTGTCACACTAACGCAAATTCTGCTCTGGACGTACACTCACACACGTGTAAAAGAAATTTTGTTTCTCAAATATTTTACGGCGACCAAAAGGTCGATTAATCATATCGATAAAATTACTGTAATTTTGTTAATTAAAGTTTTGCAATTTTTTAAGTTGCGGGTACGGTACGAATAATGTGGACTTCCTAATTACATATAAATAAAATTAAATCGAAGTGAAATTAAGGGGGAACATTCAATACTGCCGCGAAATTTAAATTTTCTTTCGTTTTATGCTAGTTGCAGCTCTGTTTTACGTCATAATAATAGAAAGAAAGAAAAATAACATTTTGAATAACATAAAATGTAAAACAAAGCTACAATTTGCAAAAAAACTAAAAAGAAATTTTAAATTTCACGGCCATATCGAATGCTAAGTCGAATTAACATAATATAATCTAATTAATTTATTGTGAATTACTCTGTGAAAAATGTATTTATTAACTTCATCATGTTAATTTATGAATAATAGCTATAGCCCGCCGGTTTCACTCGCGTTAATTTTAGGAAAAATCCTACTAAAATAATACATATATTCCATTACTTTAAGAGTATTACTTACGATTATCACTTAGTTAGTACATTACTATAGGAAGCTAATGACCGGCCGCCTTGCGGAGTTATTTTAAAACGATGACATCTCCTAAGATATTCATTGAAATCCAATGACGTCAAGGGCAATTTTGTTCAAAATCAAATACTTGTGATGAGTAACGTATTTATTTGGTAAGGATTAATTAAGAGGGGCAATTCTCTTTATTTTAAGAACGTTCACAGTCTTAACTCAGTCTCAATCTGTCAAAAACACCTTTAATTTCCCTACATTTCTGACCAGTTTTGGACATTTTTTTTTGTCGCTGAGATGAAACTGCGACTAGATTTTGAATTTTTTTAATTACAAGAATTGGCCTTCCGGGCTGTCTATGTCCGTGATTAACGTCATTCAAGCGTACAAAGACATGGGCTAAAGTAAGTACATAAGCAAATAAATGACACAAGTAAAAATACAAGAATATTTTAATATTCAACAATAATTTAGACTCAATTTCAACTTTTTAATTACATAACCATTTTCTGAAAAATGTTGCGAACAAATTGTGCTACATTTAGTAGGTATCCATTCAATTCTACCAGTTGCCTCAATCCACAGTTTTCTTGTCTCTTCTTATCTCTTGGAAAACTAAAAAAAAAAAATTTTTTTTTTCGTAAATTACTAACCTCAAACCAAATAGACGAAAAACCAACTAAGAAATTAAATTAATAATTCACATTACACAATAATTGGTGTTAATAAAAACAAAGTTATTTTAATTGTAATACAAATTTCTGAACATAATTATTTGTATACACTTACTTAATATCGACATTGTTTACAATTTGGTACAACACTATCGACGCGCATTTTGGCTCGACGCACGCGACGTTCGCAGTGAACGCAATACATTGCGCGACCGCTCATGTCGTACAAGATCGTACCCATGTATTGCAAGCAATGTATAATTTTGCATCTGAATGCGATTTTATCGTTTTTGTCTACAAACTACATAATACTTTTGTAATAATTACAAATATTACTCGTATTTTAAGGTTTTTGGACTAACTGGTGAAAAGAAAGCCCTCCTCAGGCCACATTACACTCCTGACTTCTTTTCCGACACGTTATAATAGCGCAAGACGGCATAATTCTTTTTTTCCGCGGAGCTCCGAACGCTGTCACAACAAGAGCGCGATTGTTGACCGGTGATTCAAATTTTGGTTGACTTTTGAGCGTCTGCTCAAAAGTGCGGCGCGCCTGCCCCGCCCACAAGGCCCTTCTAACTACTTTTATCTGTTCTGTGCATGGGACCCTATGAACTGAGAAATAAGAATGTACAGACGCCAGCACATCAAGCTACTACAATCTGTCAAATTTCTTTAATAGATTTTCAACTTTATCGCTAAAGCATTAAGGTTCAAGGTTGATTGGGAAAATTTGACAGTTTTGGGTAGCTTGACCTGCTGGCGTCTGTACTTAGGTACGGTCACCAAAGTAGATAAGTAACCAGGGTTGACGGATACCTACAGTTGAAGTTTAGTACGAACACGATGGATGTTTACGAATAAAATTTAATTTAACTAATAGAAAAGGAATGAATGAATGTCGTGTTGAATGTCGTAATTAGAGACACAATAGAAAGACAATTGCTTATGTCGAACTGTGTAACTTATGACATACAAAAGGTTTACTAAATTTAATTTTCGAAATTCATTCATTTATCGGTTTCTTACTATCCTTCAACTATCGGGTATAGTTTGGTTAATTAAAACCCTGGTGAATTATATCTTTTGGGTCTGTAGGTACTATCTTCTATTTATATTCTCCTCTGCCTACCCCTTGGGGGAATTTAACCATGATGTTATATTACATTTTCTTCATGTGTTTCCTCGCCTTGTCTTTCAATTCAGGCTGCTGCCATAAAACGGACTGACCATCAATTTTATGGCACACGTGCAATAGCGAGATACGACAACTATTTGCTATAAAACACGTGATCCCATCCTATCAGTGCAATGTAACTATAGCAACAATGTTGACACAAAGACTCCTTACGAAAATCAAATCTTTTTAAGTAAATAAAGGAGATATTATACAGGGTAGCAAAAACATCGAAGCGTAACGAAAAAGTTTCAACGCGTTGAAGTTTTTCGTCGGTAATTTAAATTCAACAGCGGGGGACTCCTTTGATAAAGATTGGTCCTTGGTAGTTCTGAACAGAGAGAAGTGGAAAGAGAGTAGGGAGGCCTTTGCCCAGCAGTGGGACCACAGATTTATAAACTAAAGGGAGATTTGGTGTGGCTGCCCAACTGTTCGAGTCCGGCTCTCGCCTTCAACTACATATGCACTACAATACGAACACGCGCTCACTCACACTATAACAGTCACCACACTCAACGCGAGCCAATCGCGTAACTACATTGACAATTCTTATTGACAAATCAACGGCGCCCGCGTTTGTTTCTGTTTTGTGCATACATTGTTCGCACGCGCCACGCCCCCTTGGCATATCTCCCTTTAGTTTATAAATCTGTGAGTGGGACATTAACGGCTAAAATAAAATAATTAAACAAAAAAGGTTTTCCATACATTTAGACGCGCATGTACTATTCTATAAAACAGCAGATTATTTTGATAACCGACGATGTATTTCTACGCTAGGTCTAGAATCATTTGCTGAATAATTCATGGTTACAGTTCGCGTGTCGATGTCCCTGACACCCTGTATAATCTCAAATACCAATCTTTTGTTATGCTTCGAATAGGTGGAATTGGTCTTTAAAATTAAATAGAGGACATATAACAACATTCATTGCCTGTATTTCCCGAAGGGGGGTGGGGAGGTGTTAGAGGTGTCCCTATAGTACACCCACATTTCGCCAGTTATGTTTAAGTCCCGTGTAATAAGGGCCGTATTGCCATCAACGGGGCCCGAATCCAGACTCCGGCCTGCTGCTGAAACATTTCAGATGCCAGACCCAGCAACACTGCCTTTACCAGGTCATCGGTCCACCTTGTGGGAGAATTCCATGTTTTACAGGAATGATCGATAAAATCCAAATAATTATACTTAAGTGTATACATTACCGAAGTAGCTATATTAACATTAATTATTCATTCAGGAGCAGTGGTGGGCCAGTGATAACGACCGCGACTTAGTTTGTGTTAATTTTTTCATCACCACTGCTCTCAAACCGGTGGAGGAAAACATCGTGAGGAAACCGGCATCTCCTAAAACCAAAAATTCCATGACAGGTGACATATACCAACCCGCACTGGGCCCGCGTAGTGGGTTACGGCCCACTCCCTCTCGCCGAGAGATGACCTGAGTCCCAGCAGTGGGAATAATATAGGCTGATTGTGATACATTCAGTAAGATTCGTTTCATTTCTCATAAATCACAGCAGCAGTAAAATAAAACAAATACGAAACAAAAACCCACTGGATTTTTCATCACACCATTGAAACATCAAGAATATGAACAGTAAATGTTATCATTTTCTCACACTCTGATTTACGTATGTCATTTTACTATAAATTGGTTCGCACGGTGTGGATAACTCAGCTGTTTTGCATAGTAAACGCAAAAAGGGGATAAAATTAATTGTATTAACATACAATAGGTTTGGACGTCGTCGGAATGTTGGGTTTTATGAAAGGAAATATAAATAATTTTATCTGAATGCTTGTGCTCTGAGAGGAACCAGGTAGCATTGAAATACAAACGCCCAAAAGATCTTTTGATGTTTGTTCACTGAACGCCACCTGCTACGATCCTTACATAATCCTTTTGCTTCGTTTACGTTGATACATCAGAACCCTGATTGCGTAACACACTATCAAGCTCAATTTGAATCATTTTGAAGGCCATTGCTAATTCATTGCTTTATTTGTTCGAAAAATTTGTCTGTGCAACAACGTCAATAACGCAATGAATGTTGTTGAACTGTCAAAATGAAAGCCTAGATTGTTACTAATAGTGTGTTACGCAACCCCGCTGGTCATACACGTACCCCAGTTGCGAGTACTACCAATGCTAGCATGGGGAGCAATAAATGAAGTGGACTGTATAAAATAAGGCTTGGTATATTGCCGTATTATTACAAAAATTAACCATTCAGGACAAAAGTTAGAAGTATCGTCCGTCGCAGTAGAGTCCGACGAAGCGTTGAGTTCGATTTCCAACACACCTGACCTTTCTAACGAACATCACCACGCGCGCCTCAAAGAGTTGTCAGCATAATTTGAGGGGCCCCTTAGGGCCGAAGCCTGCCGGGTCAGCGGGATTGTCCGAAAGGGTTACCGCTACCCCGGAACATAAAGGGCAAAGGAAGGAACATGGGTGGGTTTTAGTCAGTAAGAGTCTGACACTCCCTTCCGCTCCACCCAGAGCGGGAAGGGTAATTTGGTGATTTCCCATCCGAAAAAAAAAAAAATCATTATGTCCTTCTAGAGCGTCCCCTCCGGGCGTTTCCACTCACATCTGCCTTGTGTAGTCGCATTTCATTCATCCTTGTTCCAATCAATTAACATTGGTATTCAGACACCTGTGTTGATCAACGTTAATTAATATTATTTGAAAAACACGGAAACATAACAAGACCCATTTCATTCCTCTCAAAAGTTTGTTCCGGCATCAAATATTGCAACCACAATAAAACATTTTCAACAATTTGAAGACCACACGTAAAGCTATGGAATAAAACAACAATCAGACAAATGCAGCCCAGTTTTCTGGGAAATGCATACAAATATGGAAAATCGGTTTTAATTCCGTCCCTTTTGTTCCAAATAAGCAAAAAATATATTAATATTTATATTCGTACCAACTAAATGAATACAGACCCAGAAGACCCAGTTCTTGATATTCGAAGATAGTGTGTCTTGGGAATTTGCTGGATGTGGGAAGCAACGTATCAGTCGTGGCAATGCTTAGGGGGTTTATTTCCAGTACTTGACGTCATTCAGTTGAACGACGACAATGATGATGAAGATAATATTGAACGGAATGATCTCGGTTACCAGAGGGGCTTGTGGTATTACCCAGTAAAAACTGGGTTGTGGAGGTCAGATAGGCAATCGCTCCATGTAAAATACTGGTAATCAGCTGCATCTGGTTAGACTATAAGCATAGTTGGGAAAAGGCTAGGCAGATGATGATGATCTCGGTTAACATTCCAGTTGTAGACTAAGTCATGGTCTACTTGTTTGTCAATTTACATCGAAATTTGTTCAGTCTTTAAGACATGAAAAGGTATCAGACGGACATAGATACTTTCACATTTATAATATTATAGCGGAGAGGTAGACTGTACTTTCAGATCCAAAGGCGGAGTGAACCTTTTGCCTATTTTAATAATACAAATAGTCCCCAATTCATCGAGCATCGTCCATTGTAATATGTTGAAAACTCGCATATTCATACACTGGTATTGTGTCCTATAATACCGCGTAGTGTTCTCTTATTGTGCCAGATTTCTCGTGAAAACTTTAGTTTTCATTTTCCGAAATTATTTTTTCATCATACACTAATGGTAAATTCAAGGCAGATTCCATCATAGCAGATAGGGTTAAAAGCAACTCAATTTATGTGACACAATAACATGACGCCTGTATTGTTTCGAAGGGGTAAACAAAAAGAAATGATTGGTAAGCAAAAACGTGAAAAATTAACAGAAAAATGGAAAGTGAGAGTGTCAGAGACTTTTAATAATAATTAATATTTTGAAAATAGTAGGTGGAACCTAGTTTAGGATAGTTTTTATTGTATTTTTTTAAATTATTTTCTACATACAACCTAGTTTTTACCTAAATTGCGTAACACACTAACAGTAGGAATGGCTTTCATTTTGACAGTCCAACAAAATTCATTGCGTTATTTACGTTGTTGAGAGGGCAACATTTTCGAACATATGAAGCAAATGGATTAGCAATATCCTTGATAGTGTGTTACGCAATCAGGGTGCAGGAGGACTTCTCTAACACTATTGTTCGTAAGTTAATAGTTAGATTCCCAGTATGTTTAGCCAGAAGCACTGCATCTAAATACAAAGCGAGCTGCCACTGCAGTAAACTTATCGTTCCTCCTGGGACCTAGTGGGATATGCCTCGAGATTTGATATCAGAGTCTCATGTCTCATAAATCAGAATATTGCTAGTTAGCCTGGTGCGAAGTTTAGCGGTATTGTAGTGTAGAGTACATTCATGAATAGGTAACTCTTAAGCTAATTATTTTAAACTAATCCTACAATATCCTTTATTGGTAGTCCTGATATGGTAAAGAGTGTGTTTATTGATACTTATTTATGGCAAAGCAAAAAGTCATTTCACCTACCCCTCCTTTCAAAATATTGAAAGAAAACATGGTAAGGAAACCGGCATGTCCCAGGAACGAAAATTCGAAGACATTAAATACAAATCAAAAGTCATTTATACAATCTAGGCTGAGAATCAGCTCATTTTGAAAGTCAAAATTACATAAGACAGTCCCAAAGCAAGATGCCGAAATGCCCGCCATTCAGACAGGAGCCGCTTGGTGGATTACGAACCCTCTTAAAAAAAGAAGTCCTGTGTCCCAGCAGTGGGAACACAGATTATGCTTAAGCAAGCAAAGCAGAGTTTCCGATCATTTGATGTCGTATTAGAAGCTTAAAGGATTATCTACCTTAAGACTCTTTAGGTAATCCCATAGGTAAGAGCAAAGATGGCATTTCTAAAATAGTGCGACAAAATTGATGATATTATGGTAAAGTCATCATATGCATTGACAATGCAATAACTTTTAGAAAACGAAATAAGTATATAAGAGGAAGTCTCAAAGTGACACCGGTGACTGAAAAGTTCTGTGGAAATCGGTTGTCGTGGTATGTGCATGTGATGCGGAGGAATGAGGGAAATGTCGTCAGGAAAGTTTTGAGGATGAATGTGGACGGCTATACAGGTAGATCTTTTAAGACATTTATAGCACTCTGTGACCCAAATATAGAATTAAGCACTAGCATTTAAGTCACGCCTTTCTGTGACTTAAGTAGTCCATTTTTATACAGAAAAGCGTATACAATAGTATACGATACGTGTGACTTATGTATGTCTATTAATTTCATGCCGTGCAATAATGGACCACTTAGGCACACGTACCGTGATGTATTTACACGTCAATTTTTGGTCAATATTTTAAACTAGATGGCGACGGCACTTCCTCGCTGACTGATCCCTGAGAAGAAATGCTAAAAAAAAGACAAAATTATAATGATTAAGATTTTATGTGAGTGCTGCAGTAAACACAGAAATGTATTAAAAAGCTTTGAATTAAATAGGTAGACACGAAAACTGCTCTACTTATAACAATTTAAAAACATGCAATTTTGCGAACAAAACCCAGCTCTCAACAAAAACCTTACGCGACGAATACACACACGGCTGTGTGCACACAAATAGGTGCACGTATTGATCAATACTGACACCAATATCTAGGACAACGCGAGATTAGCAAACGCTCTATCTAATCTTAACTTGGTCTTTGTGGAGCAGGGATGTTGTAAATTTATATTTTTACCTGAGAACTGTAGGAAAATCTATGTTTTGTGGATGGTTTAGCATTTTCTAGATTGTCAGCTTGATAAGGGGAACTGATCGTGGAACCGTTATTTTGCAAGACCTTTATTTTTGCAACCCTTTAATTGACAAGTCTACCTACGCATTTTTAACCGACTTCAAAAAAGGAGGAGGTTCTCAATTCGACGGTATGTTTTTTTTTGTGTGTTTGTTACGCGATTACTCCGCCAATTGTGGACCGATTTTCAAAATTATTTTTTTGTTCGAAAGGAGATACTTCTGAAGTGGCCCCATAGTCACCAAGACAGGATCTGATGATTGAATCCTGGAGAAATCGAGGGCTACCCTCAAATTTTATGGGCCCACACATCGTTTTTTTAAACCAAAGTTACTGGTGAAAATTACAACTTAAAAGTGAAAAATAAAAACTGTTTTTGCAAAAAAAAACCGACTTCCAAAAAAGACACTACAAAGTGAAAAATAACTTTAATTTCGGAAGTCGGAGGCAAACAACGAAAATGCGAACCCAACGACACCGACTTCCGAAATTAAAGTTATTTTTCACTTTGTAGTGTCTTTTTTGGAAGTCGTTTTTTTTTGCGAAATGTTTTGTAGATTCTTAGTTTGATTAAAGACACGAATTATGGTTCGCATTAAGCAGCGGTGGCCCAGTGGTATCAGACCCGACTTACGAGTTTGTGTAATTTATTTAATTACTGCTTTCAAAACAGTCAAGGAAAACATCGTGAAAAAATGAGCATGTCCCAGAACCAAAATTTCGAAGACATGTGACATCTATCAACCCGCACTGGGCCCGGCCGCGTGGTGAATTTTGGCCTGGGCCTGTTACCCAGCAGTGGGAACATTATAGGCTGATGATACTATGGTTCGCATGCTAGTACCTACATACATAGGTAGATGTCGCCTAATTTAAAATGGCACGCCCCTTTGTTTGTTTCATGCACGTTTCAAATATTTGTACAGTGTAAGTGGAGGGGCGTGCAGTTTTAAATTAGAAAATCCCTACTAGTAACCCATTTACGTCATAAATGAGGAGTTTCTGGTTTACTGCTTGGGTGACTGCCGAATAATCTCGTATCCAGTGTCATGTCTTTCAGCAGGAACTTTAAAAAAATTAAGTACGACTTACTGGCCTTATACAACATCATGCTTTAGGCTCAAATCACACCGAGATGGCAGCGGCCGGCAGCGGAGCGGCGACCAGTTTCAGTGTCATATAATTTTAAACTTTATCTACATAAATAAAAGACCTGTAACGTTTGAAAAGGTCGCGCGGCCACGCGCATCTGCCCGCGGCCGCTCGCGGCGACACGAACATCATTATGGTGCATTCTAGCGTCGCTGTCGGCCGCTGCCGTTCCGGTGTGAATCGGCCCTTAATATGCAGTAAGAAATTCATGATGACCTCCGCTCATCTATCCCTAATTGATCCCAGACCGAACTCTTTTTGTGACTGGTCGAAACCAGTCACAAAAATTCTCCTCAAAGTATCAAATATAGCAAAGACTACGTTCTTCCTAACAGAACTAGACAAATGCAAACCGGCGGCGGAACGGCGGAGCAAGAAACTTTAAATTCAAAATGCCACTATTCCCCCAAACTTTTCCCAGGCATCAAACTTCAGAAGACGGAACTTTTCCTCTATCTCCAGACTGGTCAGGCCATGAAACTGAGTAGTAAAATCTGACAATAACTTGCCATATCTTTACGGCCGACTTATTTTAATGATCCGAATTGTTTCGTGCACGTCTTAATGGTCACTCTGGAGCCGGAAGCTCGGTTATATATGCTTTTTATTGCGCAATCATGTCTTTTATGGTTGTACGTATAAGAATTGTACCAATTGTTCAGAGGGAATACAATCTCTTCATCTGCCTAGCCTTTTCCCAACTATGTTGGGGTCGGCTTCCAATCTAACCGGATGCTGCTGAATACTGGTATTCATATTTTACATGGAGCGACTGCCTATCTGACCTCCACAACTCAGTTACTGGGTAATACGAAACCCTTTGGTCAGACTTTCGGACTTCTGACGACCCGTAATGACTGTCAAAGTCCATGAATGACAGCCGGGATCAACGGCTTAACGTGCTTTTCGAGGCACAGAGGGGTCTTAGTAGGTATGTAAAGATGGATGGGAAAAGAAGGAATACAATCTATACACATAATAAAATAGTCATCAATTCAACATATCATGTTCCCACATAGATTAACATGTAGACTTTCTCCCCACTTTATCCCGGTAATATGTTCCCGTGGAATATTTTCCCGCAACCATGCGGGTGAAGCCGCGGGCAAGAGCTAGTAATTGAAAAAGTAAATGCGAAGTTTTTCGTGATGTAGCTAATAAATTCATGTTCGGTTCATATTGATTTACAGATGACTCCAACCCTGAGTGTAAATGTGGTGCTGTTCCTCAAACAATGGCACATTTAATATCGTGTCGGTGTCGGCGATTTAGGTAGTATGTTGTCACTTTGACGATCTTCAGCTTTGATATTGACAAAGAGCTGCTTACTCTCATTTGAGCACCTAACTTAAAAGGTACTCATTTCAATTTAGATCAAAACATTGCAGTTTTAAAAAAGAAAATCCACAGTATCCACTTTGCCACACTTCAAACATAGAAATATTTTCCTTTTACAAAAGCAACTACCTAACATTTATTTCTGAATAAACCCAGGCCACGATCCCGTATAAAACCAACAGGATCTTTTAATCAGTTCACGATTTCAGTGCATGTATAGTCTCTCTGTGTGTAGTAGGATTTTTGCTGGAAGAGTGCGCTCTTCCAGGAAAAATCCTGCTTTCTATTATGAAACCTGCTAGGTATAGGTAAGTGTAACAGTTTGTATGTTTGTACTCAATCACGCTACGGATTCGGATGAAAATTGCACTCAGGAAGACTATGCATTATATAATATAACAAAAATAATAAATATATATACCAAAAACATAATTGCATAACACGTTATCAATCACATTGAAGGATAATTGTTAATCCATTACTTCATATGTTCGAAAAATTTGTCTGCTCAATTTCGTAAACAACGCAATGAATATAAACTGTCAAACTGAAAGCCTTTGCAACTGTTTGTGTGTTACGCAACTACCCCGTTGAACTAAAACTTCAGATTGTTTTTTTTTTAAGTGAATTTTTTTTTTAACGCAGTTTGCGCTGTTACTGTCCAGTGAACGAGACGGGACCCTCACAGCCGGGTCGGTGACGATGAATGAGGTATACTCGGCTTCACTCGGAAGTTTTCACTACTATCGTGTGCACATCCTCTTTTTTACTTTCATACAGGGTGGCAGGGGCGTCGACGGAGATTTTACTTTCATACAGGGTGGCAGGGGCATCGACGGGAATTTTACTTTCATACAAAGTGGCAGGAGCATCGACGGAAGTTTTACTTTCATACAGGGTGGCAGGGGCGTCGACGGAAATTTTACTTTCATACAAAGTGGCAGGGGCGCCGACGGAAATTTTACTTTCATACAAAGTAGCAGGGGCGTCGACGGAAATTTTACTTTCATACAAAGTGGCAGGGGCGTCGACGGAAATTTTACTTTGATACAGGGTGGCAGGGGTGTCGACGGAAATTTTACTTTCATACAGGGTGGCAGGGGCGCCAACGGAAGTTTTACTTTCATACAGGGTGGCAGGGGCGCCAACGGAAGTTTTACTTTCATACAGGGTGGCAGGGGCGTCGACGGAGATTTTACTTTCATACAGGGTGGCAGGGGCGTCGACGGAGATTTTACTTTCATACAGGGTGGCAGGGGCGTCGACGGAGATTTTACTTTCATACAGGGTGGCAGGGGCGTCGACGGGAATTTTACTTTCATACAGGGTGGCAGGGGCGTCGACGGAAATTTTACTTTCATACAAAGTGGCAGGGGCGTCGACGGAAATTTTACTTTCATACAGGGTGGCAGGGGCGTCGACGGAAGTTTTACTTTCATACAGGGTGGCAGGGGCGTCGACGGAAATTTTACTTTCATACAGGGTGGCAGGGGCGCCAACGGAAGTTTTACTTTCATACAGGGTGGCAGGGGCGTCGACGGAGATTTTACTTTCATACAGGGTGGCAGGGGCGTCGACGGAGATTTTACTTTCATACAGGGTGGCAGGGGCGTCGACGGGAATTTTACTTTCATACAGGGTGGCAGGGGCGTCGACGGAAATTTTACTTTCATACAAAGTGGCAGGGGCTTCGACGGAAATTTTACTTTCATACAGGGTGGCAGGGGCGTCGACGGAAATTTTACTTTCATACAGGGTGGCAGGGGCGTCGACGGAAATTTAACTTTCATACAGGGTGGCAGGGGCGTCGACGGAAATTTTACTTTCATACAGGGTGGCAGGGGCGTCGACGGAAATTTTAGAAAAAAAAATCGGTTCTATACATTTTGACCGCGTGGTTATTGCGTTTTTCTATGAAACATCTGCCTTTTGTTTTTGCTAACCGACAAATTTCTACACCCGGGTATCTAGAATGATAGGTATGCTAAATTAATGGTTAAATAAATAATAAATAAATAAATCCCTGGACATTTCACACAGCACCATTTGTCCCAAGCTAAGCAACCTAATGCTTGTGTTATGGTAACAAGATGGCTGATAAACTACTTATATACAATTTTTTACAGTTACAGTTTGCACGTCGATTTTCCTGCCACCCTGTAAGTATATTTTTTTAATAATACGTTCCCGTGGCATAAAAATGTTGTTTCACAACGATGTGAGTGAAGTCGCGAGCAGAAGCTAATATTTTCAATAAACTCATGTGACTGGTGGAGCCCTCTTCAGGATCCAATATCTATATTCTCAGACACCTGTCGTTGCGTGTATGTTGCTCGACATTTAATTTACTTTATATTAACTCATGTAAACCTTGTTCCGTTATCATAGGAAAAGTAGGGAAGAAAATGTGACTGGCGACGATAATACAGGCTGGCAGAGACATCGATAGATAGATAAAACGTCTATTCAGTACAACAAAAGACACAATACAAGTATTAAAAAAAAACATAAAAAAGGTGAAGCAAAAAAAAAAACAAAGATTAAAAAGATAAATTGACCCATAGACACCTCGTATAAGTAAATCTATAACGGTCGATCACTACTGGGCTTTATGTGTCTCATGGTTGCACCAAATGGGAGTCCAGCTCAGCATATGCCAGGTACAATACCTGACGCTGGTATTCTGCTGCATCCCGTTACTGACACACGAATGTCGAGAAGACACATCCGAGTTTCTACGAAATGGTACCTACATAGTGCGGCGCGTATATTATAAGGCGGTAAGTACCCACATCTTACTTGATATCATCATCATCATCTTATTGACGCACAACCTCTTACCATGGATTCAGTTCATGATTCTGAAGCTCTGAGTTGAAACTTTTCGTCGGCTATTAAAAGAAAATTAGTGTTTAGTACATTTTGACTGCTTAGATTGCACTTTTCTATTAAAAATCAGTTTTTTTTTATCAACGAAAAATTTGTGCTCTAGGGGGTCTAGAATCATGTGCTGAATTCATGGTTACAATTTGTACGTCAATGTCCCTTCAACAATGCAGGCAAGGTTTTTTTATCTTTATATTTATTTTGTCAGCTGTGCGTATCTACCTATAATTCGTAATCTATTTACAAAATTGTATTTTGTTCAGTTTTTTGCCCATTCAAATCAATTTTATTTTCTTGTAAATGTTGACGTTCATAAGTTTATTTTATGGGCCTATTTAGAATAAATTAATTATTTGACTTTGTATTTTGTCAAGTGAAAAAGGTAACTAGAAATAGATTAGGTACAATTGGGAATCTGTGTTTATTAATGTCACTATTTTTTTTTTTTTTTTTCGGAATGGGAAATCATCAAATGACCCCTCCCGCTCTGGGTGGAGCGGAAGGGAGTGTCAGACTCTTACTGACTAAAACCCACCCATGTTCCTTCCTTCGCCCTTTATGTTCCGGGGTAGCGGTAACCCTTTCGGACAATCCCGCTGAATTAATGTCACTATTACTTGAGCTTGATTATTAATTAATTCTCTACATGAAACTAAAACTGAGCATAATTAATAAAGACAGCTATGATCCATAACCAGATCAAACACAGCATAAAAATCTATGTCAAGCACACAATAATCATAAGAAAACCATTAATTAACATAGCGAATATTTCTTTCTGCTCCACATATTGTCCAATGTGCAATAAAATTACATATGAACCACAATACGACCGACTCTTATTACATCTAACAGTACTAAGTGTGCAATTATTATGTTCGTTCATAAAGACTATGTTACACGGTTCAACCAAGTTGATTCACTATATCCACTTTGGTTGAAAGAGTACATCTTTCAACCAAAGTGAATAGTGAATCAACAATGACTGAAAAGTTGTGTAGAAATCGGTTTCTATGGTTATTGTTATGTACCATATAATTATAGATTATTAAAATTATAAACAGTAGGTACAGGTGGTGCCATCTATTATAAAAATGTAAAGACAAAGATATCTCTGGTCATTCTATGAACAATAAATAGTTAAGTCTATGGCAAGCTTCTTAACGTGTTTTAGATTATGGGCAGACTACAATTTGATCGACCGACGGCGATGTCCTCCCTCAGAAGTCCAGTGAGTGACGATCTTTGCCGCTCTCTTCGGGTGCATTCGCGCGATGTATCCGGCCCACTCTCTCTTCAGACGGTTTTTTATCCAACATCCGCTGCATGAGTTATGAAGCGCAGGGTTGATTCATTGGTTGTTTCATTTCAAAACCAAAAGTGAACCGTGTAACTCTACCTTTAGTATGAGACGTCAGTATTGGTACAGCGTAGGTTTTTTATCGCCATTCACATGACAATCAATATCAAAAGGTTTTTATTTAACGTTACATTGTCTAGTTAAGTAATGTTTGAGCTAAGTGCTTAGTATGTGCTGCTAAATCAATATACTTTATAGGGATATATTTCGGAAAATTCTTTGTATTGAATGGTGATAGTGAAATAAAAATACACTAGTAATGAGGAAAGATTAGCATAATATAAAGATTTTGTAATATTTGCGAAAGAAATAGCTCGTCAGCGTCAGCATTTTCTGGGCTTACTCGTTCCATCATAGACCTCCACCAGATGAGATCGAGGTCAAGAGCTGGTGAATATCGTAAAAAAAAGTGTTTTTTTTTTTTTCAAATATATTAGATAAAGCCGTTTCGTCTCAAGTTCTCTAAAGGTGCGTTCAAAAAAGCGATCCATTTTATGAAACAAGGAACTGACAAAAAGAAACATTTTAATGGTTCACATCCTATCCTACTAATATTATAAACACGAAAGTTTGTAAGGATCGATGGATGGATGTTTGTTACTCTTTCACTCAAAAACTACTGAACGGATTTGGATGAAATTTGGCACAGATATAGTTTATAACCAGGACTAACACAAAGAATACATTTTATCCCGATATTTCTACGGAATCGAAACTTATGTGGGTGAAACCGCGGGGTGCAGCTACAACATTATAAAAAAACTAGTTGCCCTCTCGGTTTGGCACGCATAAGTCTCGATCCTTTCCTAT
Source organism: Apamea monoglypha (assembly GCA_911387795.2). Taxonomy (NCBI): domain Eukaryota; kingdom Metazoa; phylum Arthropoda; class Insecta; order Lepidoptera; family Noctuidae; genus Apamea; species Apamea monoglypha. Next base: position 5,685,065 of record OU426931.1, read on the forward strand.
GTCCTAATCCAGGTCATGGTCTACCCATGTGCCAAATTTCATCCAAATCCGTTCAACCCTTTTAGCGTGAAAGCATAACAAACAAACATACGAAAAATCAAATCTTTCCTCCTTGTAATATATAGGTAACACTCCTACTTTAGTACGACATAACATTATTGAATAAGAGTCAACATAATCGTTCATTTATCATAATACTCGTAAATATAGCTGCGCAAGGACTATAAAAACTAAAGAGCTTATCCGTTGCCGTCAAATCGGTAGATCATAAATAATACCGAACAATCCAGTATACTCGTATTGTGAGCTGTGAACAAAGTAACAATATGAGAATAATAAATCTATTTAAGCAGAAGCGAGACTTGCTTTTAAAAGCTGCTAAAATCTCGATAAAACGATTTTTTCTCCTACTAGAAAAATAAACTGTAATATCAGTTTATTTTCATCAATCATTGCCGATATGTACCTATGTATATAGTCTTCCTTTTTTTTTTTTGGATGGGAAATCATCATATGACTTCTCCCGCTCTAGGCGGAGCGGGAGGGCGTGTCAGACTTTTACATCGATCAGGTTAAGCTACGCTTGCCTCGGTTGGTCCGTGGATGGGTAACCATCTTTACATATCAAGACCCTTCCGTGCCTCGGAAAGCACATAAAGCCGTTGGTCCCGGCTGTCATCGTAGGCCTTTGACAGAGGTTACGGCTAGCCTTAAAGTCTGACAACCAGTCTTGCCAAGGGGAATCGTATTACCTACCCAGAAACTGGGTTGTGCCTTCAGATAGGCAGTCACTCCATGTTAAATACTAGTATTCAGCTGCATCCGGTTAGATTGGAAGCCGACCAAAACATAGTTGGAAAAAGGCTAGGCAGATTGATTTTTATAGTCTTCTTATCGATTTCGATAACGGATGGTCCTTGAGATTATTATTTCCTAGCGTGTATATCTTGTATGACTCGGTTGACGATAGACAGTAGGAGATGGTATGGATATACCAACAGGCAGATGAATAATCAAGAAAGAGTAGCGAGTAACACTTGGATGAGACTAGCACAGACCAGGGTACCATGTCACAAAAGGGTACAGCACTCTAACTGCGTAACAACACACTTTTAATCAAAATCCAAAGAATTTTGAAGGGAATTGCTAAACCATTGCTTCATTTGTTCGAAAAATTTGTCTGCTTAGCAACGCAAACAATACAATGAACGTGTCTGGACTGTCAAAATGACAGGCATTGCGATCGATTGTATGTTATGTATTATACGCAATTAACCCATAGGGATACACTCAGCAGTGAGGATAAGATTGTCAATGATGATTAATTTAACATTTGCGCTGAACTACAGTATCCTTGAATTGGTTTTGATCTCGTTGTTACTCTATTTTTAAGAAACGTCGATAGATAACGTGGTAGATAGGTATCTCATAAACATTGAATATACAGGGTGGCAGGGACATCGACGCGCTACCGCTTACCATGGATTCAGTACATGATTCTGGACCCCCCTGCGTTGAAATTTTTCGTCGGCTTTTTCTTAAATTTTACTTTTTTTTTCTGCGTTTTTTTTTACTGTAAACTTTATAAAATCATTATTTCTATCTAACCCAATGAGATTTTTAATAAAAAAAATAGTAAATTCACTTGTTTCACTTAAAACAGCAATGTAAATAAAACTCGAAAGGGCAGCGCGCGGTATCGCGGTAAGTAACGCGCGCGCGCGCCATCCGCGGGGCGTTTTGATCGCGTTGTTTGCAATACATTGCGCACTCAAAAATGTCAATTTTTTAACCGGTCATTTCCGAGATCAATGACTTTCGTAATTTTATTTATGGCATCAGGTGTAACCTTTTCACGACGTTTGCGCGTCGATGTTCCTGCCACCCTGTATGTGTCTCATTTAAGAACTTTTAACTTAGCACTTAAGAACTGAACTGTTACCGCTAATATGTTGGGAATAACTACAATTCACACACACGTGGAAGCCTTCATGTAATACATACGTAAAGTTATGTTATATTAAAAGTTCTATTTTGACAACTATACCTAGGTGATGGCTTCCGAGCTACGTCACAGAAAGTAGGACTTTAACTTCGTCATTTGCAGAACAGACAAAGCATTATCGCTTCTACAGCCATTCAAAATTTTCACGGTACTTCGTGGAAGGGCGGAGTACCTCTACCTACCTCCGAGAGAGCGGCGGCTTTTCATTCACAATGTTGATACACCCGTCGTAGAGTAGTGCCACGACCAGTGCCAGTGAAGATACTTGTTTTTTTTTCTAAACAAATAGAGGTGTTACACTTATTATAGAACGGTTTAGTGCAAGTGTGTGGATGATCTTCTGATATGTGGAGCTTGGTGATTTTTTGTGAGTTGTTTTGTACTTTTTGTAAAACTTATAAAAGTTTTTCTTAAGAAAAGTTTGTGCTTTCGTAGTTCACTTCAGCTGATTGCCGGGAAATTGTTTAGTTTTACCTAAACAATTTCCCGGCAATTCAGCCTCGAGTGTCGGCTTTTCTAAAATTAATTTCAAGGAAAATAAGAAAAGAAATATACTCATAGATGCTAAAATCTTGCTTTTCACTTTGTTTGTGGGAAATAAGATGGTTCTCCAAGTAACTAACAGTTACATATTGTCAACGTCTGATGACATTTGTCTGCCCCACTTCTCAAAACCTGGGTTTAAAATCTGGCTTGAAACTACCAGTACTACCAGGAGTGTTGTATTTTTTTATTTTTGGTTTATACACCTTTTTTAAAGTATAAAGACTCTTTTATTTCCTTTTTGTGTGATAAAATAGGATAAGATATATTTATTTGTCATACACATGTGTAGGTTTACAATCAGTTGGAACGATTACAAAAAAAAAGTTTCAGCATGTTTTGCCTAGAAAGGCGTAAAAATATCAAAATTATATAATTAAAAGTACAAAAATCATAAAGTTACGTTAAATTAATAAAAATGTCATGTTCAAAATGTCTAAAATACACCATGCAAATAGTCGGCAACATTATAGTAGCATAATATGTTTATTAAAAGTCTCTTCATGCTTTTATTAAAACTATTAATATTAGAAAGAAAGAAAAGAAAGAAAATACGTTTATTTGCGGCAAACATGACGCATAAAAAAGAACATAAACACAAAAAAAAAAGTAACAAGTTGGGGGTAAGCATGCGTCACATTCACGCAAAACGGCCATCGCCATATTCAAATCCTTGTATGCCTTTGGTACCCTGTGGTCATAAAACTACTTTGTGTCTTCGTATTACGAGAGGACACTGGCTCCTGCAACACAGTCATAGATAGCATCATAGCTCAGGTGTCAGAGAATTCTATAATTTGTTGTACAACTTGTTTTACGTCAAAAAATATTTTTTGTATTAAAGTGAAAAATGTCACAGGGAAACCTGAAATAGCCAACTGTAGCAAGGAAGCTTGGTGATAAATTCATATTCCTTCTGTGAATGAGAAGAGGTTTTTGCTTTAGAGAAGCAGTCTTTATTTCAGAATTGTTTATTCATTATATTTCTTACATTGTTCTCACATGCAGAAGCAACAAGAATACATAATGCATCCAGGATTTTGTAATATCTTGATTTAAATTTTTTCCTGGACCTACGTTTTGAAATGGGCAACTAACTTTCTGACTAACTGACCGACTCTTTGACAATTCAAAAGGACCTACAAATGGTTTAATTGAAGTAAATGTAAGTCTTAAAGTAATACCTAATAATAATATGTACAAGTATATAAAAAGAAGGGGAAATAATCAAAGGGCATCAAAAAATTCGTCCGCATTGCTGTCAGGATACGTGCCCAAAAGGCTGGCAACATTGCCACGTTGTATGGCAATGCTGATTCTTTGGCAAAAAAATAGGCCAGCTCTCTGGTCACGTGAAGAGTCAAAAGAACGGACGTGAGTTTGGAATAGAACGAACTACAGACTTACATTTAAGAACAAGCAGCTATCTAAATCTGTAAAATGAATATGCTTAATATTAACGGCTTGCAAAACTTAATTAAAACTTGGTTTATCTCAGACTGTGCGTCTTACAAGTTCATATTTATGATCGCGGCACATCCCGCGGCATGTGCAGATGCATACATATTGTTATTACACTCTGCCGAGTAGATATGAGATGTAGAGAGGCTTATGTTAGGATAAAGGAGTTTATAATACTGGGGTAAGTGATGCATACCCTGATTATTCTGAATTAAATCGGAAGGGTTTTCAACTTTACAGGGTGGCAGGAACATCGACGCCTGCCAAGGTCGCGGGTTGTTCGAAAGAGTTACCGTGGCCCCTGGCACAGGCAACTGAAGGAACACGGGTGGGTTTTAACACGCCCAGAGCAGGAGAAGTTATTTAAAGATTTCCCGCCATATAAAAGGACTTCGACGCGGAAACCGGTACCTGATTCTGAACCCACAGAGTTGAAATTTTTCGTAGGTTATTAAAAAAAAAAATTAGGTCTTCCATACATTTTGACCGAATAGGTACTGCACTTTTTTATGAAGCCAAACCGTTTTTTTTATAACCATCTAAAATTTTCTACGCTATGGCGTCTAGAATCATGTGCTGAATTCATGGTAACAGGTTACACGTCGATGTCTCTGCCACCCCTGTAGGTATTATGCACATAAGGTTAAGATATAAGTATTATAAATTAAAGTCGCTCTTCGTGTTTGTCTGTGTGACCGCGTTGTTCTACTAAACTACGCAACGGATTTTGATGAGATTTTCTCCATAATTTAGAGAGTTTATTCCAGAAGGTATAATTATGTTCCTAATACATTAATATTAAACATATACATATAAAGCACAGAAATTTCGATGTTTTGACATGTCGCCATTGCGAAACAAGCGCGGGTCGCTAGTAATATATGTATAAGCGCTAACAGTCAAATATTAACATATTATGGTTTAGATAACTTTAACCGATACATAAGTTTAAGTAAGAGAGACCTACCAACCCTCACTCGGCCCGCGTGGTAGACTACAGCCTCTTGAAGAGAGGCCTGTGTCCCAGCAGTGGGAACATTATAGGCTGATTTATGCTTATGCTTAAGAGAGATCTTCTTATATCTTTCTTTTAATTTAACCCTAAGGATAATCAAATTTCGTGACGTTCAACGTTTCAATGGATCTTGAGTAGTCACACCAAAAGATGAGAAGAAACTTGTTCATTTGGAAGGCTAATTCAAACTGATCAAAACTCCCATTGAGAGGGCTTCCTTTTAGGTTCACCGTTATTAAAACGATGTAGCTTGTCTATCTATCTATAAAGAAAATTCTGTTCGTTGTTAGGCGCATTACCTGCTAACGGCTGGACCGATTTGGTTTGGCATTAGGTTTTATGGTAGGAAACATTGGGAGGGGCTTGTGGCTAAGTAATAACAGCCGCACGGGTCCATCGATCAGGTTAAGCTACGCTTGCCGCGGTTGGTCCGTGGATGGGTGACCATCTTCACATACCAAGAGCCCTCCGTGCCTCGGAAAGCACGTTCACGAATGACAGCCGGGACCAACCGGTTGTCATTCGTGGATCTTTGACAGTCGTTACGGGTCGTCAGTAGCCCGAAAGTCTGATAACCAGTCTTACCAAGGGGTATCGTATTACCCAATAACTGGGTTGTGGAGGTCAGATAGGCAGTCGCTCCATGTAAAATACTGGTATTCAGCTGCATCCGGTTAGACTGGAAGCCGACCCCAACATAGTTGGGAAAAGGCTAGGCAGATGAGGAAAAGACAAGCAACTTTGACAATCGATTTCCAAACTACGCAATAATCATTTAAATTAATTCTGACTGCCTATATATAACTGCTCACATTGCAAAGGCAAGATTCTAAAAAAGGTCATAACTTTACCATAAAAAGCAGTATAAGTGCGAGTCGGACTCGCACACGAAGGGATCCGTACCACGGTACAATATTTAACACGACATTAAATGAATAAAACTTTAGTAAAAAAACACGTTTCTTGTAGGGTTACGTTCCTTTCATTTTTAGCTTTATGTTATTTTTACTATTTGTTACCGCTATAAAGCGGTCACAGTACACACTCTGTGAAAATATCTAATGCGTTACGGTTCAAAAGATGAGCCTTAGTAATAGGGTCCCGTAGGCACCCTTTTGGTTACGAAACCCTAAAAATCAAACAAGCCGTGACATAACTCTTATCGTAAATAAACAGCCATTACTAATCTGTGTCGAAGAAATTCCTATCTCAGCCCAATATATCACACCTTATGTAAGACAAACCTTTGTGATTTATTATTAGCATGTCGTTAAATTAGTCGAAAATCGATAAGCATCCCATTTAAATACCATCATCTCATAATGGAAATTTTTAGTAGTTCGCTAAGCCTTAAGGCACCTGTCCCCACCTGACGCGATATTATTAGTTTCGTATCAATTTATACGGCAATTTAAAAGCCTGGGAGGCACTATTTGAAACATTAATCATAGCCATTAGATTTAGCTCGCATTTACATTAAAATCTTCAATGAAGCAAGAAGCTTCATTCGAAGCCTATATGGTTGGGCGAAGTATACAAGACGAATCATCTACGCAAAATAATACAGTTTTTTTTTGTCTCTTAAATGCCTGCTTCAAATATATTATATTAATCGGGGCCCTTAATACCTAATGTAAAATTATAAATGTATGCATAAATCATAAATGTACAACATTGCAAGCTCCGCCTAAATCCATGACGCAGTAAATAGGCAATTCTTATCTGAAAATTGAGTTCTCATGTCAGGCCATGGGGTTCCGTAGCAATTAATTCTCATGACACGTGCTTACACTACATAGATTACTACGAAGATCCACTTTGTTGTATTTAACACAACCAACTATTTACGCTAGGTACTAAATTAAATAACTAACCCATCATCCTCCGCCTAGCCTTTTTCCTAACTATGTTGGGGTCGGCTTCCAGTCTAACCGGATACCAGCTGAATACCAGTATTTTACATGGAGCGACTGCCTATCTGACCTCCACTACCCAGTCACTGGGTAATACGATACTCCTTGGTAAGACTGGTTGTGACTTTCCGGGCTTCTGACTACCCGTAACGGCTGTCAAAGATCCACGAATGACAGCCGGGACCAACGGTTTAACGTGCTTTCCGAGGCACGAAGACGTCTCGGTATGTAAAGAAACTAAATATACAAATAAATACAAAACAAAAGGTCACTTAGGCGTCGAAGTACTCTTCCGCATTGCTGTAATCCGGAAACGTGCCCAGAAGACTGGCAGCTTTATGGACTGCCCAGAAGACTTTGTTGTAATATTCTGTAAAATTCTACTTGGAACCTTGGCCACACATCATTTCACAACAGTATACAATAACGAACACACTGTTGTTTTCCCTTGCCTTCAGCCCTATTTCACTTTCTTTTTTCGATTTTTACAACGATCCTCGAAAGGTCAAGAGAATAAAACTGAAAAGATGTTAACATCACGATCTTCGATTGCAGTGGGGTTTAATTAAGAAGCCAGGTAGGTCGCCATCGTAGTGACGAGCCACAGTGTGACTGTACAGCCACAACACAAGCGATGCCTCACCACTTGTCGCGCCCTCTGTGCAAAAACACCTGCACTATGGAAGACCTTTGAGAGGCTAATGCTGTCGAAGTGGCCAAATTCTTGTCATAACTTATTTAACAAACCAAATCAAAAGTCATTTATTCAAATTAGGCTGAGAATCAGCACTTTTCGAACGTCGTATAAAAGGGAATAATCGATACGACGAAGAAGAAGTAGTGGGTTTAATTGAACCTATTCTATTCCACCGAAACCTTATTCAATATTTGACTGGTTTTAGGTCCTAGTGGAAAGACTGCACGGTCCGAACGCACTTATTGCGGTCAGTTCGTGACCATTCGTTATTTTCAGAGTGCTTTTCAGACCTTTCATACCGTTGAGTAAGAGCACTCTAAAAAATCGTCCCCAGATATCACTTTTACCTTACTTTACCAGTCTTTACGAAATTGACTGAACAGAAGATTGCCAACCATTCAATTCAATTTTTATTGCGTCCATATTGTACACTCACAGGTGGTAAGTATATAAATCAATAGAAGCAATTATGGACCCTGTCGGGCACAGCAAAATCTATCCTAGTGGTTTTTGAGTGCTATTTAATATGAATAAGTAATCCTGTATTATTTTGTATAAATGAAAAATAAATAAAAAATATAAATAAAAATGAATCACCGAAACGCGCATAACTCCGATCGACTGCACCAAATTCGATAATTCTTTTTTTTTGTGTTTGTTATTGTCAGGACAAGGTTTGTATAGAAGAAAATTAAATCAAAATCGGGATAGAAACTTATGTGGCTGAAACCGCGGGGCGCTGCTAGTTCTAAATAAGTAGGAGAGAGGAAGAGCGCTTTTACTCGTATGGTTAAATATTTATTACATAGCATTACATAGCTTTAGGGTAATTACATATCGAAAATGCCTCACTGCGCACCTCGCGGTCGCGGTTTAGCTCGCTACCTCCATGTCACCTCCCTGCTATACAAATGAATGCTAATACATAGACACGCACGCACATGCCAAAGGATACCTCACTGCGATACTTCGCGGGCTGCTTGGGGGTTTACCTCGATTCCTGGCATGTTTTCGGCATGTAACAATTACATACTTACCCTTAAAATACCGATATTGCCCTGAATAAACTAAATATGGAGGATCAAAAGCATGTGAAACTCTGTAGATTGTTTGACAATCTTCATGGGGGACGGCGACGTGATATGAAGGACTCATAACATCATCGTTATATTTTCTTTGCTCCTGTTTCATGATTATTATTATAGATAGGTTAGTATAATATGTTTTATATATAATTATATTTATTGTATTACAGACTACCTACAGTATTGCCTCTTCTTCCCCTTTTTAATCCATTCAAAGATTGTCTTTAAAAAATTGCTCTTAGCGATAAGACCAGCCATTGTGTTCCCCTTTGTAAAAGAATTACATTTATATCTGTCATTTATATGGTGTACAGACGCCAGCAGGTCAAGCTACCCGAAACTGTCAAATTTTTCCAATCAACCTTGAACCATTAAGGTTCAAGGTTGATTGGAAAAATAGAGCTTGCTAGCTTTAGAGATAAAGTTGAAAATCTATTAAAGAAATTTGACAGATTGTAGTAGCTTGATGTGCTGGCGTCTGTACATAATAAAGAGCATTCTATTATATTCTACCAAAACCGTCGTGCGAAACAAAATCATCATCTGCCTAGCCTTTTCCCAACTATGTTGGGGTCGGCTTCCAGTCTAACCGGATTCAGCTGAATACCAGTAATTTACATGGAGCGACTACCTAACTGACCTCCACAACCCAGTTAATAGGTAATACGATACCCCTTGGTAAGGCTGGTTGTCAGACTTTCGGACTTTTTACTACCCGTAACGACTGTCAAAGGTCTACGAATGACAGCCGGGACCAACGGCTTAACGTGCTTTCCGAGGCACGGAGGGGTCTCGGTATGTAAAGCTGGTCCCCCGAAAAAAACAACCAAGGGAATTCGCTCGTGCAATTATACTATGTCCATTAGGTAAACCGTTTTTTGACAGATGGAACTAGTGATTGCAGTAACACACAATACATTGATTGATGCACGTATGGTATTATAATATCTGTACGAAGCCATATATAAGACAATTCAATAAGATAAGGCAGTTTATATATTTATTTTATTACGCAGCCAGCACATCAAGCTACTACAATCTGTCAAATTTCTTTAATAGATTTTCAACTTTATTGTTAAAGTAATAAGGTTCAAGGTTGATTGGGAAAATTTGACAGTTTCGGGTAGCTTGACCTGCTGGCGTTCTAAGACAACTGTCAAAAAAGAGTTAACCTAATGGACAGGGTATAGGTACCCCTCCCGATTGGAAAAAACAAGGCTAATGAAACTTCTGTATCTCTTCTGGAGTGGATGTTATTGTGCGGCTAGTAATTCAATAACTGTGCATTCGTGTTATCTGACAGTTATGGCCGAGTGGCCGACCAGAATCATACATGAAGCAGTACCTACAGACAAATGAATGGCTGCGCCGGGATGTGGACCGGTTGGCATCCTGTCGGATTGTGTCGATGTTTTCGTTTACAATTTTGTGGGCTGCAGGAGAATTCAGATGCAAAATGAGTGTCTAAATAACGGAAAGGGTTGTTATTTGTGGTAGGTTTTAATAATAGATGTATGTTTAACCGCATCACTGAATACGTGGTTACACTTCGGCTGTGATTTCATAAAAGCGAGGAACAGTCACACAATAAAGTTTTGGTTTTTCTAGAAAAGCGGTTCCGTCATATTAGAGGCTGTTCATTTATTACGAAACACAATTTTGACCACTTACTGACCCCCCCCTGCCCCATAGTAAGAAAAAATAAGACTGGGATTAACCCCCTCCGCCCCTTGCAATCTTACGTAAGATCAGTTTCTAACAAAATTGCAAAGAAAAAGTAGCAAAAAATTAAAAACTTATAATTTTTTGCTTAATTTTGATCTTACGTAAGAACAATCTAAACCCCTCCCACCCCCATATAAGAAGAAATAAGGCTTGTTTGGACCCCCTCAAATCGTCTTCTATATCTACTAATATTATAAAGAGGTAAAATTTGTTAGTATGTTTGTTTATATATAAGTATGTAGGGGGTATTCTCCAGAGGTAATGAACCAATTCTAAAAAAAAAATCTAGTACGTAATTAATGAACAGCCTCTTACCTATTCTTAACGGCCGTCATGAAGATCTGTCATTTTCACCAGTATTTGATGGATAATTTATTATATTATCATATTTAGTTTAGTGTGTTAGGGTTAAGGAGGTATATAGTACGGTCAGCAGCAAAAGTCGGTTAACACTTCAGTTGTTTAAATCTTAATTATTGAGCAAAATATTCTTAAAAAACATGTAGTAATAGAATATTTCAGAATAATTAACTCTTTGCTATTACATGAAATAGTGAAAACCAATGTATCGCATCATTTTGTATTAATTTACATGATTTGTAAAAGTAACAGAGTTAATTGACTTTTGTTGCTGACTGTACCTGCTAACACACTGTAAACTGTAAGTTAGAGTCACAATATCAGAGTCATTTTAAATGTTTTAACCAGTCGAAGAATAAACTATTTTATCTTCAATGCTTATTGTTTTCCAAGAAGCAATATCTGCAGGCTATGCCCCGTCGAACATCATTAAAAAGCTATCTTCCGTACTAATAATAAAGCTGAAGAGTTGTTTTTTATTTGTTTGAACGCGCTAGTCTCTGGAACTACTGTCGGATTTGAAAAAACATTTTTGCATTTTATAGCTGAGTTCGTGAGGAAGGTTAGGAGAAAGGAAGGTAAGATGACAGCCACGACTTACGAGTTGTTGGTGGTGAGTTCGAACCCAGGCAGGCACTTTACTTTGTGCTAATAATTTCATCCTCACTGCTCTCGAAACGGTGAAGGAAAACATCGTGAGGGAACCGGCATGTCCTAGAACCAAAAATTCGAAGACATGTGACATCTACCAACCTGCGTGGTAGATTACAGAGAGAAGGCTTTTTTTTTTGGTCCCAGCAGTGGGATCAAAGTTACACCTAAATATTTTTAAAAGGATTAACGCAATCTCTGGCCGAGTGATGTCATGAGGAAGCCCTTCATGCTCACTCTGTTGATCAGCGTAGGTACTCAACGCCACGGTCCACTTCAGTTTTTTTTTACATGTTTTGTTAATCGGGTTGGTGAGTTTCAATCGATCAACAGCGTGCTTTGGTTCTTGATAATTATGTTCAGAAGGCCAATTCTCGTAATTTAAAACGTTCAAAATCTAGTCGCAGTCTCATCTCGGCGACAAAAAAATGTCAAAAACTTGTCAAAATGTAGGGAAATTATAGGTATTTTTGACAGATTGAGACAGATCAGACTGCGAACGTTCTTAAAATTACGAGAATTGGTGGTCTCTGTTGCAAAGTGACTTGTGATTGAACTAATATCAACCAGAAATTAAGTGCAGATGCAGTCAGACAGATTAAGTTCGGTTTCAAATGAAAGAGCAAGTCAAAATACTTAATAATAAAATAAAGATCATAAAGCGAAGCCAGTCCACTCATTATGAACTTCAATATTGACTCGTTCAATAAAATCGCAAACGATATGCTGACGATCCGACAGTTAATTGGCCCATACTGAGATACAATGTAATACAGGTATAGGTATAGTCAGGGAAATTAATCGTTAAGTAAATTGACACACTACCTACGTCAATTTGCAGTGTTAAAGCCATTTAGACGAACAGTTAAAGTTGGTAGTCACTTTGCTAAACATTTAGGGGTTTATTTAGTAACGTTGCTTACATTCAAGACGTCATAAATGTATAGTTAAACAGTCGCTTATCATTACTTAACTTTAAACAACGTTTATAAATAAACCCCTTAATTTCCCAGAATTACAGCCTAGCTTTTGTAATTAATATTTTTATAGGATCATTAACAATTTGCGGCCGTACCTACCATATAGGCGAGGGGCTTGTGGCGAAGTAAAACAGCCGAACTGGTCGATGGTTCAGGTTAAGCTACGCTTGCCGCGGTTTGTCCGTGGATGGGTCACCATCTTTACATACCAAGACCCCTCCGTGCCTCGGAAAGCACGTTAAGCCGTTGATCCCGGCTGTCATGTGTGAATTTTTGGCAGTCGTTACGGGTAGTCAGAAGCCCGAAAATCTGACAACCAGTCTTACCAAGGGGTATCGTATTACCCAGTAATGGATTGTGGAGGTCACATAGGCAGTCGCTCCATATAAAATACTGGTATTCAGCCGCATCCGGTTCGACTGAAAGCCGACCCCAAGATAGGTGGGAAAAGGCTAGGCAGATGATAATGACCATATATAGGCGATTTGCTATTTTTTATAATGAATTAAATATAAAAATCTATTACTCAATTATGGCTCGATCACTCTCGAAAGTAGTTCAAATCGCTATTTTAACACTTTCGCTGTTCGCGAGTTAGTTAAATAATCGCCAGAGACCATGAGGTAGGTGAGACCCCTGAGAAAATAATGAAAAAGAATATACCCTCACGGGAAAGGGTAGTATAACTTGACATTAGCATGTATTTAATCAAACCTTAATTAGTTCCAATTTTGCGCCCCTATAAGTATTATTGAACACTCTATTAATATAGCTAATTTAATTTGACCCGGTCAAATTAAATTAGCTAGCGAAACTCCGCAGATGTGATGGGTATTGGTATCTAAACACGATAATACAAAAAAGAAATTAAATTGATGATTATTTTTTGTGGGATCGTCGACTGCTGTTTAGTGTATTCTGTTTAAAAAAATGTTTTTCTTTTGTGTAAACTTCGCATTCGATTAAACATATTGTCTCAACTCATACTTCAAGTAACAAAAATACTAGCGATCGACCGGTTGACCCCTAAAATAAACATCAAGTCTTTTTTAGTTTTATTTTATCGTGTGTAGACAATTATCGAAACCCATCACGTCGGCAGAGTTTTGATAGCTAATTTAATTTAACCCCGTAATTTTCAAACAAAGGTGTCCATCATTGAAAAGTCAATCTAAAGAATCAGCTAAATATTTTCCCTTGTCAATAGATGTTATCATAGGCTACCACGAGCCTCAGTAGCCCATAAAAGTCATGTTTTGTTTATAGTATAGGCCGATTTCACTGATCGACATTTTATTGACATAATCAACCAATAAAAAGTTGTTTGTCCAAAAAGAAACTTGAAATCGACATAATTTCCCCATAGCACACTGACCTTCCGTCACACACACCTAAAATTAGTCCAAATAGGTAACTATTACCTAATAATAATAATTATATTGTCAACTTTCTATCACGAGAATGCGTAGCTATATGGCCCACCGGACGTTAGGACAATTTATTATAATTTATTCCTAAACTGATTCAAGAAGCTGTATGACGTAACTTGCCTTTGCCTAATGAATGAAATGACTTATTCTTTTCAAGTGACAGATGATGACAGTTCGTATTTTAATTTTTACTCTGTGGGAAATGGAAGTAACTTGTTATAAATATGATAAATGGATTGGATAAGCCGATTGATCCAATGGTCGGCGCGTGATGAATATGTATTGTTTATTGCAGATTAGGCCGTGTATACGTTTATAAATCATGATTAAGTTGTGTTGTCACTGCCGCTGTTGAGTTATGATAGCTGTTGTTTGATATTTAGCTTAATGGCTACGTTTATTAATAACTAGCTTTTGCCCGCAACTTCGTTCGCGTGGAAGTCGTAAGACACTACAATATACTAAAATGAAGCCATCTTTCCCGCCCGCGCCATATTATCGTATTCGCTTTTTTACTTATTTCTTTCTGACTTTTTCTTTTTGCTCAGCTCCTAAGGGTCATACCTACGTAGCGTGATGTTAAATACCTTATACTCTTCGTCAAGAAATAGGCTATCACATGCAAAACTAATTTTTCAATTCCAACCAATAGTTTTAGAGACGCACGTTCAAACAAACAAACTCTTCAGCCATATTATCGTCATCTATAGATTGATGTACCTACACGTAAAACCATTGCTTATAAGAACGTAGATTTCAAAACGAACGTAAATTTAAAAACACTATTTCCACCAGCCGGTCAATACCGAAAGCCAGTGCCTCTCAGAAAAAAAGAAAAACCGTAGACAAACGCCACTGAACGAAGCACTTTATGGAATACACACAAGCGATCTATAAAATTAATAGCGACAAATCCTTTGAAAAACCAATATCAATAAAAACTTCCATTCTCAAATAGTTAAGATTGGTTCCCACTTCCCGGACATAAGCCAATCAATCGCGCAATTGCTACACCCGAGTGCTCAATATTCGAATGTCAAACAAAAGCAAAGCGATCCATCAGAGCCAGGTGAAAGTTCGCGGGTAATTATTATGATGTTGGTACTTACTTCTATTTTGTTTATGTTTCGTAGTAAACGGGGTTATTTTACGGATTATATTGGACATATTGGTATAGCTACTATAATTGAAGATGTCGACCTTCATTGACAGATGAATTTGTTGTCTAGAAGAGGGAAGGTATAATCGAACAGCATCGGGAAGTAAAAAAATTAAATTAACAATTTTTGAAAAGAAACACCGCTGAAACTTCTTCAGCATGATTGTGAACGAAATGTGCTTGAATTTTCTTTGAAGGATTCGATGTGCAACAAAAGCATTCGGGAAAGTAGGTAATGGAGTTATAGAGCTATGTAAGCTTGCTAGACTTGATGTGGCTGGACGAACGTTTATTTCGGAGGACTGAAGGTCTGATGTCCTTTGAAAAAATGCTTTAAACATTTTCATCCTATCCAGTCAGTTTGTGCTGCCAGATTTTAATATTCCTAAAATGCACTTGGTTTTTTTCAGGAAAAGTGTCTTACAATTACAAACGTATAATTAAAAAAAAAAGAGTTAAAATATTTTATTTCGCATAGACCTTTATTGGGCAATTATGAAATGTCAGATGGGTTCACGGTTCCAATTCGTCGTTTTCTATGGAGAAGAACAGGCAAGAAACACCATGTATACTCTTTTAAAATTTGATTAGGCAAGACAGTGCAGGCCTGTCAACAAGTACGTATCAGCAGTGCGATTCTGTAACCATTTCACCGTGAGAGCGTGGAGTGAGTTGTCATTCCAACTAATGCTAGGGATTGACACTATTGACAGCTCACTCTAAGCTCACTCCAGACTTCTTTTCACGGTGAGATTTTTACAGAATCGGTCGACTGGTATGTATTAACAAAATTAGAAAATGGCCGACATCGAAACATCTATGAGTCTACTGGATTACTGTAGGTGCACAATAAATCACTTCGCTTAGTAATTTGTTACCTATAAGACCTAGATCTACAACTCCAAGCTAAATTGGTTTCAGGAGCTAAACACTCCTAGTTACTGTGTCGTAAATCTGAGCGGGTACTCAGTTAGGATTCTCCGCACATAAACCACTTAGTTTTTCTTGTTGCTAGTTGCTATTTATTTGTTAATAACTCTGCTCGCGACTTCCTTCGCGTGTATGTTGAAAAACAAATTGGATTTTGCGCGGCACCAATTTCTTTTTTTCTAAAAAAAAAAACTACTCTTTATAACATCAGCTATCTACCAATTAAAGTCTTATCACAATCGGTCCAGCCGTTTCGGAGAATAGCCGGAACAAACAGATAGACAACAATGTTTTTTTGTTATAAGTAAGTACTGTATCTAGCTTCTGGCGTTTCATAAGTGTGTGTTTGGTGTTTCACTAATTCTGTTGTTGTAGTATGTTGAAGAAATAAATGATTTTTGATTTTGATTTGATTTGATAAGTGCCAATATTTCGAATGTGATACCGTATTTCATATGCATTTAGTAAAAAGCTGTTATTGTGACATTACAAACAGACACTTCAATTTTATTTCTTTTTATAGATGAATAGATTTGAATTAGGTACACGCATAAAGTTGTGGCGTTTTAGCATGGCAACAGCGGTCATTGAACCACTTTTATTTTTTGACATTCTTCATTTGAATAACGGAAACAAAGCCCGTTTATGTCCTAAAGCGAGATTTATTGTGATCCTCAACATTTTTTACTAATGAAAAACGATCATTACTTTTTTGTTCGGGTTCCTACGAGGAAAGAAAAAGAAACAAAAAAGAAACTGAAAGGACAATTACCTCTATTGCCATGCCGACCTGAGAATCGAACCTAGATCCTCATGCTCAGTGATAGAGCGTGCGACCACTAGACCAACGATGCAGTCAGATGTCTATTTTATAGACGTAGATATTTATTTCTATGACATGTATAATTAATTCACTCTACGTCAGCACATTGTGCCCTAAGCGTCCTTGTTACAATACCCTAGCCTGAGTAACCGTGTGAGTTATTCGTCAACGAATTAGTTTTTGCTCCCAGATTACTCTAACCAACAAAAACTATGAGAACTGTCTAGTATTGAAGTTTGCGACACGATTGTTAAAGAAACTGTGCTGGAGTGAGCTGGGAATAGTTGTAAGCTATGTTTAACTATCATTACATGGATAGCTGTCGAGGGACCCGTGGCTAAATAATAACAGCCGCGCAGGTCGATCGAATAGGTATAAGCATAACATAATCAGCCTATAACATTCCCACTGCTGGGACACAGGCCTCCTCTCTGTGAGAGGGAGTGGGCCGTAATCCACCACGCGGGCCCAGTGCGGGTTGGTAGATGTCACATGTCTTCGAACTTTTGGTTCTAGGACATGCCGGTTTCCTCACGATGGTTTTCCTTCACCGTTTTGAGAGCAGTGGTAATGAAATTATTTACACAAAGTAAAGCGCCAGTCTGGGTCCGAACCCACGACATACAACTCGTAAGTCGTGGCCGTTACCACTGGGCCACCACTGCTCCGTACAATACTATTATAAAAATTATAATATTAATATTATATTATTATTTAATATTTAATTATTATATTATATATTTTATTTTGTAAATATTTTTATATTATGAGAGAAACATATCACAACCATAGTGCATTGTGGTCATAACGTTGGAGTTTTTTTGGAGCATATCGAAAACGTTGCCGTCAATATACAAGTAAAAGTCGATCCTAAAATCCGTCCAACTTCGAAATGCATCATGTCAAACGAATAGCATGCAATCATCCTAAATGCATTTTTTTTTTAAATGAAAACTTCTTTTGCATTAAACGATTTTTGGTAGGGGAAAATTTTATGGGTTCGAATCGCCGACATGCCTATGAGTATGACGTTTTGCGCTTGGTCAGAAGCATATTGTTATTATTATACAGGGTTACTGGTAATTCGACGTATATCCGTCAGGGGCTGATAAGGGGGCCAAAATGCAACAAATTGAACCCCCATATGTATGGCCGAAATTCAATAGTTTTCGAGATATTTGAATTTTAAGGGTTTTTCGATATTTACCCAAAATTTGACATTTAATTCCAAATAAAAAAAAAACTACATATTTGAATGGGTACCATTAAAAATGATGTTGTAGCTGGCACTTCAATTAAGCTATGGACATAATTAAAACTACTTAATTAAACAAAATAATTAAAATAATGAGCGATATGAGAATAATATCTTACCAATATTTTCATTTTACGCTTCAAAAATGTTGTCTCGTCACAAAAATTTCTATGACATTAATCGTACAAATAACTAAAACAACTTGCTTATTCTGTAAGCTTTCCAAAAAGGTATAAAAGTCAATTTTAAAATACATAATTCGTGGCATGGCATGTGTTTGAACCGGCGCGGGGAGAGAAATCATCTGTGTTTTTAGTTTATGATCCTCGATAAAACAACCGATTTTACTGGCGAAATTCTTGTTGTTGTTCTTGTGGCGGGGTGTGCGGGCGGGGGACTACACGGCGCCTGCTGCGCTCGCGTCGCCTTCCTAATCTTTAGTAAGTTTCGACTCTACGCCGCGCAAGCACGTGTGTTGTTATCTTGCTATTAACCATTCTCTCATCGCGTTAAATTGTTATCGATCATTATTGTTAATTCTTGTTTCTCTTGTTATTCTTTTTGTTATCATTGTTATTTCGGATAACATGGCTTCGTATTCTAATAACGAATACGCAGACATAATGTTTTGTTATGGTTTTGCCGATGGAAACGCGGCTGCGGCTCGGCGAGAATACCAACGCCGCTTTCCCGATCGTCGACTTCCCCACGTTACTGTTTTCGGGAGCACCTACCGACGATTGTCTGAAACTGGCAGTGTTCAGAGAGCACAATTCAACGCTGGCAGACCTCGACGGTACACGGCTGACGAAGAGGACACCATTCTTCAGTGTTTTATTGATGACCCAAATATCTCAACGAACATTGTTGCAAGACAGCTCAGTATGTCCCAGTGGAAAGTGTGGTCGGTAGTTCATCTATCAGGTAGACACCCATACCATTATCAACCTGTCCAAACATTGCACGAGGGAGATCCTGCCAGGCGACTCGAATTTTCTCGGTTTATGTTAAACGCTGACGCTGACCAGGAACATTTCCTAAGAAATATTTTGTGGACTGACGAGTCAAAGTTTGACCGGGATGGTATAACGAATTACCATAACTTACATTTTTGGGCACCTAAAGCAGGCAGGAATCCAAAAAAACTAAAAGAAACTGCGTCGCAAATGAGATTTTCCCTGAACGTATGGATGGGTGTCGTTGATAATTATTTGGTGGGCCCTCATTTCTTGCCCCAAAATTTGAACGGCCAAAATTACGAGGAGTTTTTGAGAAACAACCTAGACGATTTGTTGGCGGATGTTCCCGAAGAAATAAAAAACAACCTCATGTTTCAACATGATGGTTGCCCAGCACATTACCGGATTACTGTCCGACAGTGGCTAGACGAGAGATATCCAAACCGATGGATTGGGAGGGGAGGGCCAATTCCGTGGCCAGCACGAAGCCCTGATATCACACCACTTGATTTTTACGTCTGGGGTCATATGAAGGAATTAGTTTATGTGACCCCAATAAATTCAGTCGAAGAACTTCGACAGCGAATAATAAATGCGGCGCAACAGATGAGAACAACGTTCACATCAAGAGTGACGAAAACCGAAGTTAGGAAGAGAATTCGAACCTGCATTCGTAATCGAGGGGCTCATTTTGAACAAGATGTGTAAAATTTTTAATAAAATTTGACGTACATTTTTTAATGCATTTTATTTCATACAAATACAAATGACCCTTTCTCTCCCCGCGCCGATTCAAACACATGCCAAGCCACGAATTATGTATTTTAAAATTGACTTTTATACCTTTTTGGAAAGCTTACAGAATAGGCAAGTTGTTTTAGTTATTTGTACGATTAATGTCATAGAAATTTTTGTGACGAGACAACATTTTTGAAGCGTAAAATGAAAATATTGGTAAGATATTATTCTCATATCGCTCATTATTTTAATTATTTTGTTTAATTAAGTAGTTTTAATTATGTCCATAGCTTAATTGAAGTGCCAGCTACAACATCATTTTTAATGGTACCCATTCAAATATGTAGTTTTTTTTTATTTGGAATTAAATGTCAAATTTTGGGTAAATATCGAAAAACCCTTAAAATTCAAATATCTCGAAAACTATTGAATTTCGGCCATACATATGGGGGGTTCAATTTGTTGCATTTTGGCCCCCTTATCAGCCCCTGACGGATATACGTCGAATTACCAGTAACCCTGTATAGTTTCGTTAATTTTCACTTCTGTCTGCACCCCATAACACGACTAAGATTTTTTTAATTTCAAAATAAGTAAAGAACTACGAACACTTAAACAATTCCATGAAATATTTTTTTAGAAATAATAACGACCTACGCTTTTGCTGCCGAAAGAAATTTTACACTTAAATTGTTTTTTTTTTCAAACCTCCACTGTTTGATTTTTTTTTACAATCTTAAATCTCACAAGACCAAGTTCCAAAACACAACTAATAATAATATTACCTAACCTATTAAACTAAACAACAATAAGACAACAATGTTTTGAAAACAAATCAATGTTGTTTTGTACACTCGCAGAGCTAGCATTCCTTCCCTCCAGCACTGTTCTGCTTTGTTCATTAGCGTCCCTACATCTGACACGGCCATCTCGGGTTACGCTAAAACTATTCCCTCCTGAGAATTTATTCAGACGGCTTCGCCTTGGAAACACTTAGCTAAATTGAGTTCGAAAGTATCGGATCGTCATAAAACATAACGCTGCAGCTAACGCTAACACAAAACAATATCGGGTTTACAGGATTTTCAATACAATATGGACTTGTTTGTTGTGGCACTGTACTGCATTTTGACTCGGGTGAAAAAGGACGTACGGATAAAATGGTGTACTACTTCAGTTGGTTTTATAATATAACATCGCGTCTGCATTTCCCGAACGGTTAGGCAAAGGTGTACCTATATGTCCACCCACATTTCGCCAGAGTTTCAGTCCCATGTAATAAGGGGAGAGCCTATTGCCATCAACCGGGTCCAAATCCACAATGGCTGGTAACACAATGCACAATGGTGATGGCCAGATGGAAAAACTTAATAACACTTGATCCGACCGGGAATCGAATCCAAGTCCTCATGCTCAGCAGTAGTGCTTGCTACCACTACACCAACGTGTATACTTACTCCTTCCTCTTTATCGTATCCGGCGACAGCGAGAGTCCAGACTAATTTTATTCCCTTTCGTGAGCTCTCTGATGACTAGCAAAACTTGAAGACCCGGTCACACCGAGCACAGAAGAACTGATCAACATCGTTACACTACCGTATACCTAATAGTACAAATTAAAGATCTTAAGACGATCAGCTCAGAAATGCTATATAGATTCAAAGCCAATTAAAATTCTCGACTGCAGTCATTTTGTGAAAGCTTGCTTAATTAATCTCTTTCATTTCCCTCTTTATTATAATTCGTTCAGTCTATCTGCCTTGATCACTTTTTATATGTTTTTCAGTTTATAGCCTAGAAGTTCTACTTAATGGATAGCCAATGTTATTGATAAATAATGATAAATAAATTTTATTTCCATAAATTGGTTTTTAAAAAAAACATCAAAAAGAGATAGGTAATAATATTTTAAACTAGATGAGGTCATTTTAATCGATAGTTCCAATATCAACGTCTAGTATTTTTTCATAGCTCCTTATGGTTGACCACCGTTGGTCGCTACGTTATGGCTAGGGAAAGTTTATTGTTGAAATTGCTACCAGCATTAAAGCAAAGGCAATTCAAGACGTTAAAAAAATGTAATGGGCCAAATATTAAAGTTTCATCTTTCCATACTTCCAGTGAGCCTCACCATTACATGGGCTGAAGCCCAGAATGGTCGAGGGCCGCAGCACCAGGAACACAACGGACATGGGTGGGATATCCGGCTGGCAGTTCCAGGGGAACCCGGCAGTGACTACCCCACCCTGGGCGCAATACCACGGACATCCTTCTCGTGCGCCGGCAGAGAACCAGGTAATCTTGCCTAAAGTAACCCAGCCAAAAGGCAGGCCCAGGCCCTAACAAAAATAAACCTTTGACAGAATGGTTTTGTCCCGTGTATTTTTATTTTAAGTGAAACCTTGGTTTAATTATCACCTTCTAAAACATGATCAATTTCAATTTCAGGATACTACGCAGATTTAGAAGCTAACTGCCAAGTATTCAGAGTCTGCACCGTTGGATCAACCTACGGCTTTCAATCCTTCCTCTGTCCTAATGGAACGTTATTCAACCAAGCAGTCTTCGTGTGCGATTGGTGGATGAACGTCGACTGCCAGAACTCTCAAAAGTTCGACAATAACAACAACGAACAATTCGAAAATCTTAGATTAGGGCCGCAGCTCATGAAGGACATAAAGAAAATGCTTACTCATCCGATGCTAAACCCCTATGATAAGAACGCAATGAAGAGCAATCTGATCGTGATGCAAGATTACAAGCCACCATTCGGACAATTGTTTCCTAACGGAGCTTTATTAGCTGGTCCAGAACGAGCTCCAAACAACGTTTATGTCCCGGCAAAACAAATACAACAAAATCTTATTCAAGGCAATCAAAACGATTTCACATATTCAGCATCTACACCTGACCCCCGATATGTACCAGCGCCTATAAATTCTAACTTTTTGCAAAGAGATTCAGAAATATTCCAAAAGCAGAGACAAAACGGACAATACAACGCTGCAAATGGTATTCAAAACGCTAGAGTGCAAAATACACAAACATCACAGACTGGAAATCTTATTTCCAATGGACATGCGGGCAGATTTTTACAGAACGGAAACACAAACTTAGCTAATTCTAATGGTTATTCACAAGCTCAAGTACAAGCACCACGACCAACACAAATCTCTAATAACTTCTCACAGAGGCAAACAAGTTCTGTGAGCACTTCCCAATTAAGCAACGCCCAAAACACTCAAAGAGGACAAGTTAACAAACAACGATCACAGTATTCAGAACCCAGAAGATTACCTCAAACGAATAACGAAGCACAATTTGCAAAATTACAGAACAGTCAAAATAATAATCAAGACAAACAACCGTACACATACAGTACACCTGCTTCCAACACGCCACAGTTTCCAAATAATATAAATAACATAAATAACCCAGCTGGTAGAGAACTAAAAGAAAATTTGGTAAGTACGATTAGAGATATTCCGTCGACTGTTATAACAAAAACATTAACATATAGTAGGGTTATACAGGAGCCGAAGGTTGGCAAACCAAAGTCTAGAATAACAGTAAAAACTTGGATTGTAAAACCTACAAAATCTGCAAGGTTAATAGTGGAGTCTACTCCATACACTTACGCTAGACCCTCTCCGCGATCACCTCCGTCCCCATCACCTACAGAAATGCTCATTGAGGAAAATACACCTTATGTGTATGATGTACCGACAACTTCTTCTAACACTGAGAAAATAATCTCACCAGAACTAGAATCTGAGTCATCGGAGGAACCGTATGTTTATACAAGGCCTACTCCTTCTGCCAAGCAAGTACAAACAACTGAGATTGAAACAACACGTATCTATATTGCCCCTACAACGTTGCCGACTCGTCCCACTTTTTCGGGACGAATTACAAATTTCCAACAAACATCTCCACTCCCCACAAAATCTTCTCGCCTGTATCTTACTCCTTCGCCATTTACATCGACTGCTCGATTCTATCTGCCTCCATCTCAAAACCCAACTACTCTGCCTCGGCTATATTTACCCCAAAATGTTCAACAACCAGTATATTATCAAAGTTCTCAATTAAGAGCTGCACCGACCAGACCTACTCCCAGTCGTGTGCCATTTAATGAAAATTTAAACCAACCTTCATTTTCTGTAACGAAACAATCTCGCATTAACGCCAACCATCAGAATTTAACGTTCACTGATATACTGACTAAAGAAAAACTTGATAGAACTGTAAATGATATAGTAAAAGACACAGACGATATTTTGAAAACTGCTTCTCCTCCACAATATAGTCAGTATCAGAATCATAAAGAATTCAAATCCCTTGATTATCCAGACAATTACTTAGCATCAAGGACGACTATCGATAGCGGTGAAACTTTGACTTCTCAAGTTCCAATACAAACTCCAACGATGTCTACAAAAAGTTCTAGAATTATAGCAACACCTGCAACGAGCTTGCAACCTCCTAACGACAATTTTATATACCAAAATAATAACCAGCTCTCGAATTTGCCTTTCTTTAAAGAAACTGGCATACCAAACACTATAGAGCGCACAGTCTCAATTAAAATAACTATACCAGAGAGAATCGCCGCATTTCTATTCAAGAATCGAAGTGACTCCGACTTTGATAAACTAGAGATACTAAACACTGGAAGCAGCAACTATTTAGTTATGAGTAACAACTTTATACCCAAGAAAAATACGTTTAATTTTATTCCAATCGCTAAACTCATTGGAAATCAAAACTCAAATAACCTTTCTGATTCACAGGCGCTCGTGTATTCGTTTTTGACCGACTCTATCAACGTAGCGAGGGAATACAACAACATTGCACAACGAGACATACAATCCTCTACAGCATCACCTGCAGTAGTACAATTTCAAAACCTGAACAACGATAAGCTGTCACAGATTACGAATCAAATATCACAACTTACATCATCACAATACTCCAGTAACAGTTTTGGTACTAATGCAAATATTATTTCTACCCAAAGAGCTAATACTAATCAACCTAATCAATTTACAGGCAAGGCAAAATACACAGATGGATCGAATCAGGCACAAACAACACAAACAAACCAATTAACACCTTCACAACAAACTCAAGGTAACTTTTACTCATCACGATTCCAAGTACCCAATACTCAACAAAATCTTCTGAACAGTCAAAACCAACTGTACAGTGGTCAATTATATCAATGGTCTGTTCCAGATGTAACTAATCAAGTATACAACAGTCCGAGTCTTGCAAACCTCGTTAACCCCAGCAACATTCAACAGCAGACTACACAAATGCTCAGTTTACAGCAAAACACAAATCGAAACAACGCAGTTGACAATTTTAAGCAATCAAATCCTCAGTTCGAAGTTGTTAAAGCAGAAACTATAGATTTGAATCCAGCCAAACTGCAACTCGAGCCGCCTAAGGAAACAGAACAATTCACAAATAGTCAAGAGACTCTTAACAGTTTGCTAAATAGTGGAAATGGGATATCGGCACATCTAGAAGATAAAATCGTAGGCACTATACCACATCCATCAGAAGACAATAAGGTCCTTACATACAAGAAGGACCAATCATACTACCTTTACACAAAACTAGAAGAAAACACTATTGGGGAGAATTCTCCAACAAACCAGCAGCCCAATACAAATATTGAACAAAATGCGAAATTGATACAGCCTACTAATAACAATATGCCAAAAAATGTAGTATCGTTCCAGCTTATACCTTCAGTTAGTTACGAGGTAGAAGATGAGAAAGATCAACAAAAATTCCTTAACGCTTTTCAAATTGACGAGTTCGGTGCTCCTAGAGATATCACTAGGCCACAGCAAGCAGAAAATAATCAAGGACAGCAAATTATGACGTCAAATGTAGACTTTTCTGTTGAACACCCAACAACAGCTGGACAAAATCAACAATACAGTATAAATCCCCTGTACTCTGGACCATCTTCGTATACTGCTCCACAATCATCAGTTGGTAGCCTAGGATCTAGACAGGTAGCACAAAATAACTTTAATTCTAGACTAGAAGATTTTGACAGCAGTAATAACAATGGCTACCCTAAAGATAGGCCTGCGCGCCAATTTATCTCTACATACAGGTACAACTAATATCCTAGCCAAGAATAATTATGTTGAAGTGAACCTCTATGCCCAAGTTCGTACGAGCGCGTTTTTCGTGGCGATTTTGTTTCACTCACTGGATTTTCAACCCACTGCTTAGGGCTGCGAGTTGAAAATCCAACAATCTGTTTTTTTAAAACTTTGGGATGCGCTCTGTTAGATTCTCAACGCTCGGCTCAACACCGACAGTTGAAAATTCAGTGCACGATAAAACCCCGTCGCGATATTTTTAGATCTGTGCGAATGTGGGCTAGTGGTTGAAAAATAGTATTGAAACCGATGTAAATAAAAATATAGATGTATGTAA
Source organism: Apamea monoglypha (assembly GCA_911387795.2). NCBI lineage: Eukaryota > Metazoa > Arthropoda > Insecta > Lepidoptera > Noctuidae > Apamea > Apamea monoglypha. Next base: position 5,711,259 of record OU426931.1, read on the forward strand.
GTAGAAAAGTAAGTAAGTATGTATAAAAGTAATAACTTTGTATTACTTTTTTATTTAGAGACTTGACTGCAACCAAAAACGAGACACTTAATAATAAAATAATTTAAAAATATAAGTATATTATAAACAAAAGAAGTAGGTACCTACCTAAATACTAAAATACTCGTTACGAATTTAAAATTAGTAATTTGTTGTGTAAGATGTGTGTTATGTGATAAATGATTAAAGGTAAATAAAGGAATATGCATGGGCTGATTTTTTTTGTAAAATATAACACAAAATATATCGCAAAAGTTCGACCCCAACAGATTTTTACTGCATGCGAATGTTTAAAAAAAAATATGCTGTAAGATTTCCAAATAATAATACATTTTACGTCAGCCGCACGAATAGTGACCGCTGGGCAACATTCTCCACACGGTGGGTGCCTGAGTAGTGTCGGCCCAGGAAGAGGTGGCGAGACGACCTAGATGCGTACCGCAAGGGTTGGAACGAAGAGGCTCTAGAAAAGAATGCATAGAAGGATTTGGGGGAGAACTTTGCTCAACAGTGGGACAGTGTAGGCTAAATAAAATAAAAATACTTTTTAATTTGATATAAATAGTTTGTATTTCTATTTTCTATAATTTTTCAAATATTTCTCTAGAAAGTAATAATATTATCATCTACATCTATTAATACGTATAGTAAAATCGTAGCGAAGTCAAAACAGGGGGTCTACTCCGAAATGGTATCGGCCGAATGTTCGGCAGTTTCCTGCTACGAAGTTACTATTTGGTTCGGTTGGTCCCGATCCTACACTCCTACACTCTTTCGAATATTGACTATGCTCCCGACCTAACTGAGCCGATCCGAACTTTTTTCGCATTTTTCAATAATATTCAGTTCGGCCATATGTCGGTCCGATCCGATCATTCGCACTTTGCACTTCGTAGTAGACCCCCTGTACAGACGCCAGCAGGTCAAGCTACCCGAAACTGTAAAATTTCGGTTGGTTTAAGGTTGATTTTTTCCTAATCAACCTTGAACCTTAAGGGCACACCGAGCTTCTAGCGCTAATCGATTTTAGGTATTCTATGCGCTCCGTGTATGTGTGCGTGAGGCACACCGGCAAGAGAGCGAACGGCTAGACAGATAAGAGCACTGCGCCGACCGCGCGCCGCTCGCGCCGAGCCGTGCGCCGATCGACTCGCGAGGTGCTACCAATATTTACAAAATTAAACAAAAAAAAAAAAAAAACGATTTCAAATACTTTTATTGGAAATATACAATTTTTAAAATTTATAATTTACCGTCGTTAGATGAGTATCTATGATCAGATCAATAAAAAAATAATATTAGGTATTTAGTCTAATAATACTCAATTAGTTACCTTTTATGATAATATTCTAATTTCTAAGTACAAGAGAAACTTAAAAGTGATTTCAATAACGTAAAATAACTTATCAGCTAAATAAGTAGGGTAAAAATCCCAGTAGTCGACCTTTTATTTTCAATTTCAAATTATTTATTTTTCGGTTGGTTGGTTCGACTTTTAATTCCATTTAGTGACTTGATGGTTAATTTGACAGATTTGAATAAAAAAACAGCTATTTGAGTGGGTGTAAGAATAAACTATATTCAATGAACTTCACAAATGTACTTGTCGGAGAAGGTGTGTCTGTCTCTCGTTAGCATCAGGCATATTTTAATTACTGTGGGCGTACTAAGGATAGTGTTGGTTATAGCGCAATAGTAAAACGGTTTGCAGTTTAAATCAGATTGCAATTCACGAACAAGTCAGTCACACTAGCGAATCACACACTGTAGGTACCTACACAACTCAACGATACGGAACGCGGCAGTTTCTATGCACATGTTGTTCGTACGATGTCCAATCTGTGTGAAATTTCTTGCAACTGTTCTAATAAATACATAAAATCTATAACTCTATTTCCACTTATTTTGATCTCTTCCAATTTTTCTTCTGGTTCTATTGTGTAATAATCTTCTTCTGAATCTGAATCAGCTGGCGAATGATGTGTAGAATGCTAAAAGGTGAAAAAATTATGATATTAAATCAAATAAACAAATATCCTATTTTTCTTAATAGGTTCAGGATACGTTGATAAATTCATACCTAATACTACTTACATTGGGATTGTCTTGCGTCCTAGTTGCAGCAGCACGCGTCTGTAATTTCTGTATTTCATCAAACGGAAAACTAAAATGAAAAAAAAAGAAGATTTATGTTAGCAATCAATATTTTTGTAAGGATTTATAAAATATAATAGAGGGCGCCCTGTGAGGAGGGAGCAGTGGTAGCCCAGAGGTCACGGCTGCGACTTAAGAATTGCAGGTCGTAGCTTCGAGCCCAGACAGGTGTAAATTATTTCATCACCACTGCTGTCAAAAACGGTGAAGGAAACATCGTGACGAAACCGGCACGTCTTAGAACAAAAAATTAGTAGACATATGACATCCACCAACGCACGCAACGCACTGGGCCCGCGTAGTGGATTACGAATCGTAATCCACTACGCGGGCCCAGTGCGTTGCGTGACAGGGCTAGAGAGTCGTAATTTACGACCCTCTAGCCCTGTCACTGAGAGGAGGCCTGTGTCCCAACTGTGGGAACAGCAACCTGTTAAAATTAGGGTACTAGTGATAAAAATATTGCCCAGTATACCTAAATATTCTGCACAATGTACACACGGCTACATATCAACCTATAAATTTCCAGTATAAGCTGACCTCTCATTGTACAGAAATCCTATACAATGCGAGATCAGCTTATACTGGAGTAGTATAACTTGATTTGTAACAATGTGTACACACGCATATAAAAAATATGAGGACACAAGCAACAATAATAATCAATATCGGACTTGCTTCATGGCAATATTTTCTCTGTGTGAGTAAGTCATGTCACTGTCTATTTCTCCTTCCACTGGAAGACAACAATTTTGTTCCGGTGTAATTGGCATCCTATAATAAAAAAGAACATTTGATTTAATTATAATTTCTATAATTATCAACAAATCCGTTTTGGGATGAAAGTAAGACTTATTTCATAAAAATAATTAGTTTCTGAACTTACAATTCCAGAGTTTGATAAATTTTGGAATCGGTGGCTTCCATGAAATTTACCCTGAAAATTGAAAGTTATAAAGATAATGTGGTACTTAATTTATTATAATGTTTTCTTAGACACATCCTATTATTTTTGCGCTTACCTCATCAGTTCATCAGACGACTCTTTGTTTTGTAGTGAGGTGCCAACAACTGGTACATTTACCCTATAAACAGAAAAAGATAAAGAATTTTCCAGCGTAACTATTTCTTAAAATATCGTAAATAGATAGATAAGTGACAACTATGTACTTACTTTTATTAACTAAGTAGTATTATTATTATGTAGTAGTATTATGAGTATTATACTTACGAAGCCACAGTATTCTGTTTATCCTCAAAATTTTCTATCTGTAGTTGTCTTTCTCTCTCGGCATCAGATGGTTCAAGTTTATTTTGCAGTGAAATGTCAACAACTGTTACATTTACTCTATAAATAGAAAAAAATAATACAGAATGATTCAAATCATAGTAGATTTAATCCGTGATCCGTGATTTGGAAAATATGTTGTCGATCCGTGCATAATCACGGATCGACAACATATTTTTAATAGAAAAAAATTACGAAATTCACAAAGACGGTCATCGAACCTTGATACTGAGCACTTACCGAGTCTTCAGTATGCATTTGGCTGCATGAATTAGTGTCACCAGATACTAGAAAGTAGGTAGGTACTGTACTGAGTATACTTACGAAGCAACAGGAGTATTCTTTTTGTCTTCAACATTCTCAGCCTGTACTTTTCTTGCTCTAAAAGATAAATTCAATTCTTTTTAAAATACCCCATAAAAAAAATAACACCACTGTAAGGCAATTAGTAAATAAGTAGGTAAGTATACGAATTTTACTTACTTCATTTCTTCATGCAAGCGTTTAGCATTGGTTTTTCGCCAACCCCTTCTGTCTTGATTTCTTTACTTTGTTCCCCATTTCAAATAAAAATAAATAAATAAATAAATTTCAAATACGCTACAATTAGTTTTCACACAATTTTCTTCGTTACGTTATTAAATCCGTGCGTAAGCGCAAGCGACACAAGCTCCCCGTCCGATGGCCGACGGCGGACTAAAGCCGAGCGGATAAGAGGGCGGCGCGGCGGCTCTGCTTATGATGGGCAAAACTCGCGCGAATTTAGGTATTTCCTTCTTATTGTTAAACAAATACACATTTTGAAAATGTAAATCGTATACGTTATATAAAACATGTAGTTTTGTCATTATTAAAAAACTGATGACCTTCCGCGAAGTATTCACGCCGTACTAAGCGTTTGTTGTGTTTTTTAGAGATAACTTTGTGAATTTATTCTATCGAGCCAACTTTATCAAATCGTGTTTCCATCCTGTATACTGCCTAGTATATATGGCCAATAATACCAATTTATTTCCTGAGATTTTAATTTAATTGTTTACTACTTCAAACAACCGTTATAAAAGCGCGTTTTTGTGTATAAACAGCTCGGTGCCCCGTTAATGCTAAAGAAAGACAGATTGTAGGAGCTTGATGTGCTGGCCAAAATTTTAAGTAAATTGCTTATTTATAGCCAAATTGAATGATAACGAACCGTGTGGACTCACTATTATAGTAAACATGGCTGATGTGTAATGACGACTGGAGCCAATTATCCGCGATACAGCGTCACCAACCGACTGGAGCCGAGTATACCCGATTAAGCGTCACCGACCCGACCCGGCTTCGTCTTTTTGTCGCTCTGTCTGAAGTGTGACTTCAGACAGAGTAAAAAAGACGAAGTAGCATAGTATGACATACTATATCAATTATGTTTTAATGCAATTACAATGCGTAAGTACTGCACGTCGTATGCAAATATAAACTTATCGACTACACTCCCTTTTTAAAGTTTGTTAAAAGTAGTTGCACTGTGTACAGACGCCAGCACATCAAGCTACTACAATCTGTCAAATTTCTTTAACCGATTCCGTGCGGAGGTCTTTGTAGCAATCTTTAGTGCCTGGCGTCGAACAAAAATTCCGTGATACCTGTGGGGCACCAAGCGCCAGAGAATTAGATGATTCCCCTGGGGAATCATCCGCCGTGAATTGTAACTTTTAGCTTTTTTTCGTGTTTCCACTTGCTAAAGAGTCATTTGCCATTGGGTATCGAACGTAAACGGTCAGTAAATTCGTTCAGTGCGTGTAAAAGTAACTATCTGTGTGTTTTTATGGAAATGGAAGGTAAGTGACTAATTTCTATCAGGGGTTGTAAACCTTTTTGCATTATTTTATGAATTTATTTATTCAAAAGTGTTCTATAGAATTTGTTTACGTACCATTTGAGTTTGCAGCGAGGTTATATTTATTTATTATACAGTGTTTTGTAGGGAAACAATTTTAAATTCGCTACTTTGATGATAAAATTGTTTCTCTATAAAACACTGTAATATAGAACATTTAACTGAATGGGAAGTCCGATTCTAATGAATCAAAAATATTCTACTCGTACCTACAAACACTTACATGATTATGAAGTGTTTTATTTGAATAAGAATGTAAATGTATTGTTATTGATAAAAAATATCTATGTCTACCTATTTAAAAAGTAGATTTTTGTTAAGCGTTTAATTGACAACCTTTTTATTTTGTTGTAGAGTTACCCAAAAAAAAAAATGAAATATATTCCTCAATCAGAAGTCGAAACTCAATGCGACGACGATGACGTGTTTTGTGAGAATTCATAAACTTATGACGATTGGGAACCAGAAATGCCTAAGGATAGTGGAACTATAAAAAAAACAACGAAGGATTGTGCAACATGTTGGCTGTTAGAATAAAATTTTATTATAATCAATAATAAAATGGGAGTCGACCACTAGGTTTTCAACCCCTGAAGTCTGCTAATTTACGAAATTACTTGAAACGAACACTGTGGGCATGATATGGGTGACAAACAATAGTTATTTGTGCAACAAGAGAGCAAAGTAGTTTTTTGCTGCGAGTGCTGATTTTGAATCCTGAGCAAGCGAAGGATTCAAAGATTGAATCACGAGCGTAGCGAGTAATTCTAATGTTGAATCCTGAGTGTGGCGAGGGATTCAAAGGCACGAGATGCAAAAAAACTTTGCTCTCGTGTAACACACATAACTTTTCACTTCAGCAGCGAGAACACTTTAGGAGATAAAATAATAAACAAGAATAGATTGAAATAACTATTTATTGTGAATCAAAATAATTAACATTGTAGCTAGATACCAATTCTATAATATGGAACATTTTAATAGTTAAAAGTAAAATTACTGCAATTCTACAAATTTTATTCCCGCTCTTTTATTTAAATTAAGGCGTGTTCGGAAATAGCACCCATGATATTTTATTATTCAAAATAATATTACGTACCTAACATTTATTGAAACTACAAATAAATATTTACAAGTTAAATGTCAGTTTTATTTGCAGTAAATACTTATTTTCGTTTAAATACAACAATAAGTTAAAAATTCAATAAATTACATTAAAAGACATAATTTTCTTTTTGCAAAATTTCTTTAGTTAGTACGAAATTCCGAACGTGTTTGTCTTTGAGGTCGAATTCAAAATCCGAACTTCGAAAGGGCTGGTCTCTGTCTCTCTCTCTTTCTAATGGAGGGAAAGAGATAGAGTGTGAATGTTTCGAATTGTATGATTAACCCAAGGCTGAATAATATATATTTGCGGCTTTCTGAAAAAAAAAATTAAAAAGTTACTTTGTCTCACTCAGTGAGCAAAATCGCATTTTGCTCACTGATTTCACGCAGCAAAACCTACATGTTTGAGCTACTGAAGTGAAAAGACACATTTATTTACGGGACACTTGACAAATATCGTTTTAGCCGAGTTTTTTATGTTTTAGTTTTGTATCCTCTCGGGCATCATACGCCATACGCAATACATTTACATGGTGCCTGTGCGGCATCATCCGCACGGAATCGGTTAATAGATTTTCAACTCTATCGCTAAAGCATTAAGGTTGAAGGTTGATTGGGAAAAATTGACAGTTTTGGGTAGCTTGACCTCAGCTGGCGTCTTTGAAGTGTTTGAAGCGTGTTCGTCGCATAATACAGAATTGTAAAATTAAGCCAGATAAAACTACGTTAAGTAGTCACGATAAAGCAACAGAAATTACTTTTTATGTTTACTTTGATTATTTTGACACATCATTGTGAACAGCCAGTCGAGCCTTTTTGTACGGACCACAGAGCACTTTATACATCAAGTTACTACAATCTGTCAAATTTCTTTAATAGATTTTCAACTTTATCGCTAAAGCATTGAGGTTCAAGGTTGATTGGGAAAATTTGACAGTTTCGGGTAGCTTGACCTGCTGGCGTCTGTTGTTTTTCATAGTCGCATGTTATGTGTAGCACTCATATCAATTATTTTCACATCACACATCAACACATCGTCTTCTCCTTCAAACACCCTAGATCGTGATAATCCTATCTTTATATATAAAAATGAATCCCTATTTCCCTTGGTCACGCCATAACTTGAGTACGATTTTACCGATTTCATCCATCTTTTTTTTAGGTTTCTTTAACTTTGTAGAAAAATCTTACGGAAAAAAATTAAGAAAGTTGCTTCACGCGGACAAAGTCGCGGACATAAGCTAATTATAGATAAATCCTGAAAATTAAAGATCTTTGATGTTTTGAAATTTTCCGAACGAAAAACGACAACAGCGCGAAAATTTGAATCGCTGTCATGTCACTAAAAGAAAAGTTTTGTTGCTATGGCAGCCAAAAGTTGTTTTGATTTCATTGTTTTATTTACTTCTTGGATACTGCCAATGCTAATATCGATTGGTTCTAGCTAAACTTTGATAAAATCTGTATAGAAGTACGTAATTATGTAGAAAATCAGTGCACAAAGTGAACTTGTAAAGGATAACTACCTGAGTGATTCGCCGAAACCATATTTGGAGTAAAAGGCAAGTAAATCATGATGGAATGTACTTGATAAGTTATTTAAATATATCTTAAACTGCTACAGATGATTAATAATAGAGCAGAATGATTGATTTATGATCTTTGAGCTTGAAACTATGATGAAATACTACCTATGTTCCTTCTTCACGAGTTGAAAGTTTTGGTTTTTAGGGATAAAGTTATATTAACGCCTTTCTCCCAATAGGATCTGATTCCTTCAAAAAGGACTAAACATGACGGACTCAGGAGCAATCAAGTTCAAAGAAGACACATCACTAGATGATCTAGATGTCTTCCTCGACCTGTACAACGATCCAAGAGTATTATGGTTCAAGGAACGAATCATTGCGTTCGTTGGCTTGGAGGACGATAGCCTTTTCTATAATATGTTAGATGAATTCGATGACACTAAACAGAAGTTTGCTAAATATATAACAGAAACTATAGAACCAGATGAACTGTGTCTCGATAAGAGAATGATGTACGTGTCTAAGGTGATAGTTGACAAGCTTATTCATGAAGATAAGGAATTTACTGAATGGAGTAAGTTATCATTTCATTTTGGCCCGATTACCCTTACTTACTAGTTTTACTTGCAAAAGCTATTGCTGCTCCTATCCATAAATGAATAATCAGCCATAATGTTCCTACTGCTGGGACACAGGCCTCCTCTCAGTGAGAGGTAGGCCGTTATCCATCATGCAGGCCTAGTGCAGGTTGGTAGATGGCACATGTCATCGAATTTTTGGTTCCCTAGATCCAAAAATACAGGCAGTCAAACATGTAGCAGGAAAACATTCGGAGGAAACTGGCATGTCCTAACATGCGAGTTTTCTCAAAATGTTTTCCTTCACAATGTTGAGAGTGTCATAGTGTTGTAATAATTTCACCACGAAATTGTTTACACAAAGTAAAGCTACTGACTGGGTTCGAACCCGGTTCCATAAATAATAAGTCTAAATTATTTATTTATATAAAAGTATTTACTTGTGATTAACCTCTCCACTGCCGGAACGTAGATCTACGACACAAAAATTGTTACCGTAAACTGCCGAGCTCTTTTGCTCGGCTCAAGCTCGAGCCTAGAATTGCGCCGCAGATCTGCGTTCCGGCAGTTTACGGTAACAATTTTTGTGTCGTAGATCTACGTTCCGGCAGTGGAGAGGTTAAGTGCAGGTGATGTTTTAATACTTTAAATTATAATAAGACTGTAATCCTTTTTGTCTTATCACTAAGTGAAGGCCTCAATCCCATTTTTATCATCCATACAATTCATCATGTTAAAAATAATTAATAGGAATCATACCACCACCCCCACCACCACCACCAAAGCAGAAGAAAAGGAAAGGCAGAGCAAAGACTCCGGAGCCTATTCCGGAGCCAGAAGAAGCAGAAAGTAAAAAGAGCATGAAGAGCATGAAAAGCATGAAGAGCATGAAAAGTATGAAGAGCATGAAAAGTGTTAAAAGTATGAAAAGCAGGATGGGTATGTATTTTACAGTACTTATACTTATAAATTGTAGAGGGGCTTTTGGCTAAGTAATAACAGCCGCACGACGACGCGAAAGCTACGCTTGCCGCGTTTGGTCCGTGGATGGGTGACCATCTTCACATACCAAGACCCCTCCGTGCCTCGGAAAGCATGTTAAGCCCTTGGTTTCGGCTGTCATTCGTGGATCTTTGACAGTCGTTACGTCTGACAACCAGTCTTACCAAGGGGTATCGTATTACCCAGTAACTGAGTTCTGGAGGTCAGATAGGCAGTCACTCCATGTAAAATACTGGTATTCAGCTGCATCCGGTTAGACTGGAAGCCGACCCCAATATAGTTGGGAAAAGGCTAGGCAGATGGTGACTTATAAATTAACAGTTTTACTTTTATTTAGGTTTTACGTTATAAAATTAAACACAAAACATTTTTTTGAAAGAAATTTTTAATAATTTAAAAACAAGAGGTAACTTTATATTATTCTCAAAAAAAAAAATGTATATCGGCATAATTATAACCAATGCGACTTGCTTTTAAACATGAATTGATAAAGAGATAATAATTAAAGCTATGTGGTTTCTATGAACACCATCTCCTTAGCTGCTCAAAAAATTGCATTCTTGTGTGGTTACTAATAAAGTCGAAAATAAATTTCTTCTACAGGTGAAAACCTGGCGTCCTCCGCTGGTAAGTTATTTTTTGTATGGCTACCTTGTTATAATATTTTCTTTAATTTGAGTAGGTACTTACCATATTTTACTGTTTATACTCATGTCATGTTTGTTGTTGTTTTACTGTTTGTTTGTGGAGGAGGGGCTCGTGGCTAAGTAATAACAACCGCACGGGGCGATCGATCAGGTTAAGCTACTCTTGCCGCGGTCGGTCCGTGGTTGGGAAAGATGGTCACATCTTTATATACCGAGACCTCTCCCCCGTGCCTCAGAGACTGGGCTGGTTAATCCCAGTAACAGAGTATTGGAGGTCGCTCCATGTAAAGTACTGGTATTCAGCTGCATCCGATTAGACTGGAAGCCGATGATGATATGTATTTAGAACACAAAATTGGCTCTGGTTTATGGTTAGTTTTTGTATTAAGAACCTTACTGCTGTTAGAATAAAGAACAAAATACAATAACTGGCTCGAAGGTTTGGGCTTGGACTGAGAAACGTTAGAATGTTCTGTAATGGGTAGGTATGCTTCTGTCTAAGGGCTGTTTTGGTCAAAGTCCGATATCATTTCGCCCGCAGATTTGCTCGTTGCGGGGGCCGTCAAAATAACTCTTTTCAGAGCGTTTTGTACGTCCCTGTGCACAGCCAGCCTTTGGAGGTCATATACCCAGAAGCAGTACAACGCTCTCCGTATTCAATATTATAATAATGCGTTCAGGGTGTTATTGGGGCTGCCCCGGCACTGCAGCGCGTCGGGGATGTTCGCCGACGCCCGTGTCGACTGTTTCTACACGACGATGCGAAAGCGGTGCTCATCTCTGGGGCGCAGGCTCCGGAGCACCTCCAACACCGTCCTGAGCGTATTTGCGAACAGGTTTGATTGTCAGTACATTAACCATTGTTATATGATTAATGTAATGACAAACAAACAAATGACTCAAAGGCAGGCGTATTATTAATCATTTTTTATTTTTTTATTTTATTTTATGATTTTAATTTATTTTTATATAATTTTAATTTAATTTATATTATTTTAGTAATTATTTTTAAGTATATGTATTTATTGTGATTAAAATTTTAATTTTATATCAGCTGTAAAACATATGATCTTAAATGGATTGAAGTAAATGATTTTTGATTTTTTTTAAATTTGAATTTATTCATGAAATAAAATTGACATAGATCTGACAGTTTTTGTATGAAAAAACCGGTCAAGTGCGAGTCGGACTCGCGCACCGAGGGTTCCGTACAAATTTGTAGGTATGTAACTACAAATTTACGGTTTGCGGATTTTTTCCTTTACTTGTGCTACATGACATTGCTTCTTGCCAAATTTAGTACCTTATAAGTTTTGATTCCCTTGCGAGTGTCAAAATATGCGGCATAAACGCCCGTATCTTTTGATTGCGTTTACTTAGAACTTTGATTTTTTCACTGCTTCAAGGGATTGCAGCCTTCGTATTTGATATTGATTTTAACTTGATAACTACATGTTCTTGAGAAAAAAGTTCTTGACAGACGGACAACGAAGTGATCTTATAAGGGTTCCGTTTTTCCTTCTGAGGTACGGAACCCTAAAAACTGTTACATAGTTTATACAGGATGGCCTGTAAAACGAAGTACAAAGAACAATTTTAAAAGCCTGCGAAGGGCTTCCCGCAACTCCCCATTTGTTTGTTCAGCGATATTTATAGTTTAGGAGGAGGCGGTTCAAATTTTCTCTGTCTGTGTCGCATTTTTTGAAAATGTTTTATTTTCTTATAAAAATAACTACAAGATAAGACTTAAATAATACTTTATGTACAGAAGTGGATGTGGAAACCATGTTGGAGGACGATGACGTAGGACAGCCTTCAGAACATGACGTTCGACTGGTCGCCGAAGATTCGTACTACTTCCCACCACGTAAGTCTCAAATGTTGTGCTTTATTTATTTAAAACTAGCAACCCTTTCCAGCATCGCTCCGGAATTAATGTTAAAAAGCATGGCAGTTGAGAGCACAACCTGCAAGAGTTAACGTCACTCGAATGGAGTAAGCTCGCGATACTGGGGCGTCGATGGCAAGAGCAGTACCAGCGCGAGGGTTGGAAGAAGCCGTTCGGGTCTCAAGTTATCTCATGCTATTTGTATATCATGCTCACTCAAATGTCTCGCTGATGGTGGCGCGTGTGTTGGTTCATTCGGTTCTCTACAAAATGGTTGAGCTGGATGGTGCTGATTCACCTGACATGTTCGTAAACGGGCGCCGTCAGTTGAGATCGGTCATCTCTTAACTGTCAGGGCTTACCTTTTAGTCTTATATTTTGGATTATATTGTTTTTTTTACATTGTTCTTACGTATATGTTTATGCAACAAAATAATTTACCCAGGATTTTTGATTGTAATATCTTGATATAAAAGAGTGTATAGATGGGAGTTCCTTGCCCGTTCTTCTCCACGTTTAGGAATGGGCAACTAGCTTTACTTTCTGATTAACTGACTGACTCTTTGATAATTCAAAAGTGCCAGTAAATGGTTGGTCTAATTGAAATAAATGCTTTGAATTTGAGTTCGATAGACCGTTTTACCTGGGGAAATGAACTGAATGATGGTAAACGGACCGCACCTTAATCCATCCAATAGTTTAAGTAGTACTAAGCGGGTAGATACCGAGGCAAATGACGCTTACTCCAGAAACTGGTGGGTATTGTGATTGACTGATATCTTTTTTAAAAAAAACTTATTGCATTTTATTGCTGTTCGATTTCAGTATAAATTCCAATAGGTATTGTAATACCTACCTACATGGAATCATACGGTGCAAAATATATTTTTTGCAGCACCCGAGGATTTAGATCCGGAAGTCGACGGAACTTTGGAATTCTATACTATTATCGTAAGAATAATATCACGATTCTTATCTAAGATGTAGAACATTTTATAGCGTTTATTTTAGTTCCGTAGGTAGTAGTACTTAGGTGAAGTGAGCGTGGAGTGAGCTGTCATTCCAACTAATGCTAGAGATTATATTGATTGATTATATTGACAGCTCACTCTAAGCTCACTTCACTTAACTTTTCACGGTGAGATTTTTACAGAATCGATCGGCGGGTTTGTTTACACTTGCACCAGTTATTTTTGGAACAGATAGTAGTATTTTTACACAACAGTATGTCGTAGAGCTTTAGTTTCGTAGGTAGTGAGACAATAAATTGCACAATCCTCTTCTGAAAACCATATTTGGACTTTGTTACAGCCCGATTCAAACTTTATGGCGGCTCGGAACATGAGGCGAGTCGCTGCGCAGTAACAAATTGACGTGTCAATGGGGGGTGAGGGGTGAGGTACTGCGCAGCGAGCAGCGCACTTCAGAGCCGTCATATATTTAATCGGGCTGTAAATTACACTCTATTTTTCAAATTGCTTTCTTTCACTTGTCTCGGTAATTTTATGACAAGTATCGTTTGATATAGCGAGGCTCCAAGGGCAAAATTCACAGACGTCGCTTTGACTTTACTTTGTTAAAGCTAGCGTTTCTTACGAATACAAACTGTTTTCCGAAGAAAATAAGGTTCATATTCGTATAAAACACGTATTTACATTCGCTTAAAGAAATGTGAACATTATGCGCTTAAAAAAAAGGTACATATTCGTATGAAACGCTAAGTTTATTTAGTAGTGTCGCAGTGTGATCTGTGAATCTTGTCCCAAGGTTGGTCATAGTTTTTTTCAAAGCCTGACTGTACTACTGACATACGTCTTTATAATTATGTTTTATGCGTATTTACACAGAGACCAGTCCCCCGCATAATTCAGTACCCCAAGTTGAGTGTAATATTCGGCGCGATGACTCCTAATATAACAAACCGCAACCGACGATACATGTACTTCATGAGGCAGACGCAAGAGGGCGTGCCCATCCATGATTGTGAACGGTTCATCAAGCTCAAGATGTCGGAATATTTCCACTGTGGACTCCTCATTGGCAGGGTGCTTATGTCTCTTGGACAGCATTTGAAAGAGGTAATAGCATAATTAGTTTCTAATGTTTCCTCTGCTAAGACACAGGCCTCTGAGAGAGGGAGAGGGCCGTAATCCACCACGTTGACCCAGTGCGGGTTGGTCGTCTTTGAATTTTCGATTGGAAGGAAGAAGAATCAGCATGTAATCATTACTCTTATTCGTTCTCACTTCTTGCTATCACTTTTCTTTGCAACCCTTCAGTCATTCGATCCCGTTACTTTATTTATACCTCAAATCTTGAAAGTTATCTTTCATATTTTTTTGGTTTCATTGGTTATGCTCGCGTTTGGCCCAAAGATAATTATTGTAACTGCAACTAAATCAAATGCTGGTAAGCACCGGTGCAAGCTTGCCAAAAAACAACCTATAAATTGATGACTGAAAGATTCTCGGGTTATGGCTATCGGTACCGATAATGAACGTGTTTCCGCAACGTTTTGTACGGATACTTGGAATGGTCGTTACGTGTCAGACGCCTGTAAGTCTGACAAACGGACTTGTATGCCAATACCAAGACCAATGCGTATCATGTTACTACGTGATACTACATGTATTATGTACACTAACTGGGTTGTGGACGTCAAATAGGCACTCGGTCCATGTAAAATGCTGGTAGGCACTGCACCCAGTTAGACTCGAAGCCGCGATGAGTTGGGATATTCACAGAAAAAAAAAAAACGTTAATTCTTTCATAATAATTTACATGACAGAGACCTTTTTGGTCACTCAGAAATCAACTCCGTCCTAATTTCGATTGCAATGGCATTTGTACTGTCTTGTATGAAATTGCGTTTGTTGTTCCTAAACTTTATAATTATCTTAGATACTGAATTCAAATATTAAACATAAACGAAGCAAAAGGAGTATATAAGAATCGTTGCCAGTGGCGTTCTGTACCCCCTTGGAAAAAAGCGCGAGTTTGTCTTTAAAAATAACTTCATGTTTTTTCTTGTTCTCAGGCCGCCATCCCATTGTTCAAGAAGCAGTTCCGTGAGATCACAGTGACCTCGGAGGCGAGCCATGCGATGCTCTCGAGACAAGTCTCCTTTGCTGGTGGTCATCACAAGATGGCGGACGCCGGGTCACAGGTACACGCAACTGTCACAATAATGATGCTAGAAAACTGAGTTCACTAAGTTCATTCTTATGATGATTGTATTCAAATAATAATATTATCATAAAATACACTCCCGGATTCCTAAATCGAGCCACCGTGCAGTTCCATGTAAGGTATATAGGTCAAAAACATCAAAATAATGATCAAAGAAAAAGTTTTAATGCAGTTTGGTTGCCGACATACTGGCCATCATTTTGGTGACGTCGTTGTTCGGAATTTAAATTCACGACTTCCATACAAAAAGTGCAGGGTGGATAAAATAAATACACTCCCGGACTCCTAACCGGGAGTGTATTTATTTTGCTTTGTGCGTTTATGAGACGTCAGTAAAAGAAATGATTAAAACTTTAAAAAGAGGTCTTACAGTTCTTTTTGGCACTAACAGACTGATCTCATATTATGTAAATGCACAACTCTAAAGTTGTGGATAAGAAAATAAACTCAAGACTGCTCAATTATAACTCCGAAATCTGAAAAAGTGTATTGATGTATGTATATTGATTCATTAAAAGTTGACTTAAAAATTTTATATTCATGACTTTGTATGCTATTTTTTTTTTAATTATTACAGCTGCTATACTTACTGTTCTTTTGAATGTTTTGCTCAGGTGAACTACCTTAGACCTTCGGACTACAGAAGAATGTCTAACATAGCTAGAGGAGAGAATGCCGAGAGAAGGTTAGTTGCCAGTTCTTATTGCAATGTGAATTTATATTTTCAAAAAATCTCCTTTTTATTTCCTTCCTGATTTGTAGAGCACTGGTGGCCCAGTGGTAACAGCCGCGACCTACGAGTTGTAGGTCGTAGATTCGAACCCAGACAGGCGCTTTACTTTGTGTAAATTATTTCATCACCACTGCTCTCTAAACGGTGAAGGAAAACATCGTGAGGAAAGCGGCATGTCCTAGAACCATAAAATTCGAAGACATGTGACATCTACCAACCCGCACTGGGCTTGCGTGGTGGATTAAGGCCCACTCCCTCTCACAGAGAGGCCTGTGTCCCAGCAGTGGGAACATTATAGGCTGATTATGTATGGAAAGACGTCTTCGCTTTAATCGGCACAAGTTCTACTAACAATAGATAAAATATTAGCCAGTTAGCAAGATTTTAACGACACTGCCCAGGATGTGCCGAGCGTTCATTTAAGTATCTCCACTATAGTCCGACCGTCGAGAGAATGCGTTCTTGACACCTGTCGGTTTCGTACAAACGAATAGGTGTTTTGCGAATTTGATCTTTATTGGTTACTAGAATTGTCGCACTGACACGTGTCAGCAACGCATTCTCTCGACTGTAGTTGAGGGTATTTCGATGATGGAGGGAGTCGATACTTCACTATTTTCTTACTATTCTTGCTTTGGAAGCGGCTAGCACAGGAGCGAGGGGATTGGCACGAAAAAAAAGAGGCCTATTCCCAATAGTAAGTGAAGTCGGTCTGTAAATGATGATCCTTTCTGATTGATTTCGTTGCGGATTCCTAGACAGTTACATAATTTACTGGGACTCGCCGAGTTTCATAGTCTCGGCGCTAATGCGTATCTGGTTGGTCGCTACTGCAGATTCTGGCTTAGAGGAGTTGCTGCAGTGGTTGGGAAGGCTGTGATGGGCTTTTAAAAACAAAAGCAATCTGATTTAGAATTACCTTTGATCGTAAGTCTGGGTGTATCTTCCATTAAAAAGTTATTAAATACGCACCAATAAAGTTCGGTAGTGCAAAGAAGTTAATGAATCTATATTTAATTATCTGTAGCATTAATATAATCAGCCTGTAACGCTTCCACTGCTGGGACACAGGCCTCCTCACTGTGAGAGTGAGCGGGCCGTAATCCTCCACGCGGGCCTTTTGTGGGTTGGTAGATGTCACATGTATTCGAATTTTTGGTTCTAGGACATGCCGGTTACCTCACGATGTTTTCTTTCACCGTTTTGAGAGCAGTGGTGATGAAATAAAACTGGAACCCGTTACCAATAAATTTTATTATCTGTACACTGTCAAATTATCCCAATCAACCTTGAACCTAATGCTTTAGCAATAAAGATGAAAATCTATTAAAGAAATTTGACAGATTGTAGTAGCTTGATGTGCTGGCATAGTCTATACATAATTTTTAAAGTGAGAATTATTTATTATAGAATGAAGAACATGCGCTCTGGTGCAGACGAATTGCTTTCAGTCCAGACGGTATTAGATGACCCGGTATTTACTCTACATTATTTATTTTTTTAATTTAAGTGCAGTCACGAGTAAAAATAGAAAAACTAGTGGAAATCTTAAGGTTGATTTCCACCAAACGGCTCGCATCGCATCGGATCGGAACGGATTTTACAATCTTTAAACGATATTAAATCGTGTACACAGTATTTAAAGTCTATATTACCAAGCCGCGCACAGCAGCTTGACCGCGGGCGTCTTCCGCGATACGTGATAGTAGCCGAAAGTATGCGGCGACGCGCGATCGGCTCCGTTCGCCTGCCGTCAGATCCGATCGAATCCTTTCGGCATTAGCACACGTCAACACATGAAAATCATCCTTTAGGATCACTAACAACTATTCGTGATTAAGGCGGATTAAGATTTCCACTACTTTTTCTGTATTTACTCGAAAAACCTTGAATATTGGCATTCATGTAAATATTAGTGGAAACTTGTAATTGGCTTAAATTATACTAAAAACTGTAACCATGCTTTATAAATAAAGCTCTGGTCACACAGGTGAATTTGGCGCGTGATGCGGGATTGCGATTGCGCGTGTCGATTGTTTTAATGATTGAGAAATCACTTGTATGAAGGTGTTCACGTCCAGTTGAAAACCAGCGTCAGGCACTAGTTGTTTGGCATTTTTGCTGAACTGGACCTTTTTGGCGCATCCGTGAGGCACACTTTCCTGCTAATTTATTACACTTTACACTTTTTATTTGATCTTTATTTTTTTGTTTTTATCTGATGAATGTATCTGAGGGGCAATTCTCGTAATTTTAAGAACGTTCACAGTCTGATCTCAGTCTCAATCTGTCAAAAATACCTCTAATTTCCCTACATTTTGACAAGTTGTTGTCATTTCTTTGTCGCTGAGATGAGACTGCGACTAGATTTTGAACGTTTTTAATTACGTGAATAAGCCTTCTGGTGTATTATGTGTCTTTTAGTCTGTGCTAAATAAATGTATCGTCTTTCTTTTCTTCACCTTTTCTCGAATTTTCGTCCCGGATCGCGCAGGAGATTCAGATTCCCTTCGGTTTTTTTTTAGATACACCATCTAGTATATCAACATAGCAGGTTGTCGGCTGTTTAACCAGTCTTGCTTGTGGGCGCCTCAATGATTTAATGCCAGAGCCAATATTTATTGGCCTTACAAAACACGAATGTTAATCCAGTAGTCTTGCGGAGTTTGTTAAAATTCTATGCTAATTGTATTGAATGTTCTAGGAAGCACCGTTCTCGACCGCTTCTTTCGCTGAAGCTGATGTTAATGAAAGATCTTCTGCCGTTGAAGTCATAACAGATATAGAAGATCTCGTTGGAATTGTTAATTGGTTTGTATAATTATTCAATTGATATAATAACGAAATGTGGGTGTACTATAGGTACACCTCTGCTTAACCCTTCATGGAAAATAAGCGTGTTGTTATTTTATGTAAAAGTGATTTTTGTTTATATATAAAGTAAGTATAAATTAGAAGCTATCAGATTTCTTCTTAACTCATGTTTCGCATCAGAAAATTGCATGTCATTTTGTGGAAAAAAAACGTCAATTTTTAATAAGTGAGACCCGCCGGCCAGACTTTAATAGATATCCATAGAGGCAAACCAGTAATTTGACCGTGTGTCTAGTTGGTCTGGTATTGTTGCTGACCAGCGGAGTAGTTGAATGAAAAAAAAAGTATTTATTGCGACTCGTACAGGAAGATCACAAACTAAACTATGTAAACACAGTCAAAAATAAATAATCCAGTTGCGTTACACACTATCAGTAGCAAGGGTTTTCATTTTGATAGTTCAACAACATTCATTGCATTATTTATATTGTTGAGCAGTCAAATTTTTCGAACATATGTAGCAATGGATTAGCAAAATGATTCAGATTGACATTGTGTGTTACGCAATTTGGGTGCTGAATTCTTGTATTTTAAGAACTTTCGCAATCTAATCTCAATATCTGTCAAAAAATTAATAGCGCTTACCTATATGTTTGACATTGATTTTCGCAAATGTTTTTAACTGAAGGAAATGACGCAGCCGTGAGACACATTCATGTCATAATGTCAATGTCATAATTGACTTGTATTATGTACTAAATAAAAAAAAACACAATGCTCTTTGACCATCCAGGACCATAGAACACATAGAAGGCGAGATCCAGCTCCCCATGCCGAACATAGCGATGTTGACAGAAGATCGCGCCCCGCACAGTGTTGAGTTTTTCGAGCCTGAGGTCGTGTCGCAGCTGGAGGAGGCAGTCACGATGTGGCAGCAGCACATCGACAACACTATCGCAACCTGTTTGGGCAAGGTAGGCTTTAATCAAAAATTGCCATTCATCAAGGTTAAATACCTACAGGGTGGCAGGGTCATCGACGCACAAAGGGTATTGCAGTTTTGTAGGAAACAGCTGTTTTTTTTTTTTTGCGCCCACGAATAATTTCCGCGCATGGGGTCCAGAATCATGTACTGATTCCATGGTAACAGGTTGTACTTCGATGTCCCTGCCGTCCTGTATACTCGTACAGGCAACTTTAATGTACAGCTTGGCAAAAAAGTCGTGAAAATAATGGTGGCGCCACTATCGTGCATGTTGTAACCCTAAATAGTACGACTAAAACGGTTTTGATATTAGTTTTTTTTTTAAATTAATATGCATATTGGCGGGTTTTATGAAAACAAGAAAAGCTCTGAAACGCTTGTTCAGCCACTGCCTAGAACGATAACATTTGCAGTTATTTAATTTAATGAATTAAAAATATAATTATGAGGTATTTCAAAATACTTTGATGTCAACTAATCCCACATTATGTGAGACAATTTTATGTTTCACAAGACGCCAGATCAATTCAATAGGGTTTAGATCCCAGTGACAAGTTAGAAGCTTTACTACTGTGTGACTGTGTCCCACAAATCCATGTTCTCCTCTAACCACAGGCAAAATGTTCCATAGTTGGTGTTCTAATCAAAAACTAATATAAAAATCAGAATATTTTTTTTAATCAGAATCAAAAATTTTAATAAAAAATGTTTTCCTCTAAGTATTCCACGCCCGAAAACTCTTCATCCATGTCTTGGTGTGAGCTTTCACCAAAACTCTGCTGGCTATGTTCAGATGTGTCACTGTTGCTGCTTTCATCTTGTAGGTTTATGATATTTTTTTCAATGTCACTATATACAGTTTGCCCCCTTCGAAAATAACCTTTTTCTATTTTCATGACATGTTGACATTAATTTTTCCAGTCGTCAACCGATATGCTCTGAAACGCTTGTTCAGCCACTGCCTAGAACAATAAAATAAAAACAACTAAACATTTGCAATTACTTATTGTAATGAATTAAAAATATAGCCTTATAGTACTGATAGATTTACCTCAAAAATACTATAGTTATTTTTGTTCAGTGATTTATTTTATGCAATATTAACAAAAAGTATCAAAATTATACGAACGCGCTGCATTCCGAATGTGTTTTGTAAACATAACCTCAAATTCGTGAATGTACATTTCAATAATTGTATGAAAGGTTTATAATAGATATTGCACCTTGAAATACACACATTAGATCTGATTACATGTATAAAATATGATTTTACCTGTCATTTCAGCGGTTCTTTCATACACATCGTTGAGATCGGTTAAAATTTGTCCGGCCTCGAGTTCCGCCAAATATCTCACGTACACTTTATAAATTATTGCTCTTGCGGAGCTGCGAATAACAGATCTGTTCATTATGAACACAATGGGTCACCAGTATCACCACGATAAAGCAAATAAATAAATAATAAACACGAAAAACAGTCACCGATTACAAGAAATGACAGAATATGTACCTTACTCGACGAGGCAGAGCGAGTGTTGCCAATGATTAAATATTTTAGTTCCGTTTCAGGACTTTCTTGCCAAACTGTACCCCTTTTTTTTTCTGGTTGGGAAATCATCATATGACTTCTCCCGCTCTGGGCGGAGCAGGAGGGCGTGTCAGACTTTTACTGACTAAAACCCACCCGTGTTCCTTCAGTTGCCTATGCCAGGGACCACGGTATCTCTTTCGAATAACCCGCGGCCCTGGCAGGCATCGGCCCTAGCGGATCCCGTCAGTTCGTGCTGACATCTCTTTGAGGCGCGCGTGGAACACAACGCGCCGTTGACTCGGGCCTGGTCCTTGCCGGGCGGCGAGCTGCCCATTGCTCGCCGCCCGCAAGCCCGCGCCTACGGTGGCCGGAAGTCGGCTGGTGACTCCCGACGTAACTTTAATGTACCCCTAAATTTGTCGTTACAAAAATAGATCTTTCAAGCGTAAATTAGTCATTTAATTTGAAACTAGGAGATAGAGAGTTTAGGTAGGTGTAAAGGACAGCTAAATAAAGCATTTAAAACTTCAAAGTAGTGTAGCGACACCTATGCTACTGTATGAGAACTTCATAGCCAGACAGGGAGCCATGTTTTCAAAACAGATGGCGCCACATAACCCTCGCGCAAGCAATTTTACTCGGGCTGATTTTACCAAAGTCAGATTTATATTTTAGACGTGGAATAAAATTGACGTCTGAAATTTCTAGTATAGAAAAACTGTCAGATATTCAAAATTTATTCTTAGTATAACACTTATTCCAGTAGTCTAAAAGTTTGATGAAATTCGCCCTTAAACATAAGCCCTAAAAAATATCGTGTAATATCACTCCGCCTGCCTAAAAGACCTCCACTTTTGTTCGACCCGTTCATTTTTTTATCTTTTTTTTCAGCGTGTTTTCCTCATGGACACCCCCCGTCTGGGAAAAACGGAGGGTTATGTCGGACTCCTACCGACTAAAACAGTACAATGTGTACAAAAAAGTACCATGAGTCGGGGCCCGGGAGATACTTGTACGTTCGCCGCACCCCCGACTGGTATCAGCCCGCCATGCCTAACGGGCCCCATCACCAAGTGCGGCCGATCCCACAACCGCACGTCCTTCCATTAAGGCGCGCATACTGCGTGCCACCTCTTGAGCCTGACTGCTCGGGCGACGACACGGCCCCAATTTCGCCGCCCGCAGGCCCCTTCTCATGGTGGCCGGAGATCGTTAAGCGCCCTTCGACGCCCGGCTGCTCTTCTGGTGCGGGTGGAATGAGAGGTGTGCTCTCTCTCCCTCTCCGCCACCTCCTTTGCATGCATCACCTCCTCGCAAAAAGAGGCCACAGCATTCCACGCGTCTTCGCTTCCGACCATGGACTGAACCACGGCTGGAATTTGTTTATCCTACTAATATTATAAACGTGAAAGTTTGTATGGATGGATGGATGATTGTTACTCTTTCACGCAAAAACTGCTGAACGGATTTGGATGAAATTTGGCACACATATGGTTTATAACCAGGATTAACATATAGGATTTTTTCACTTTTTATCCCGATGTTCCCACGGGATCGAAACTTATGCGGGTGAAACCGCGGGGCGCAGCTAGTTTCACCTTAAAACTTTTATTTGATTGACAGACTCGTGATGGCGACGGTCCAGTGGCAGAGTACAAGTACTGGCGCGAGCGCGACGCTGAGATATCGTTGTTGGTCGAGCAGCTCAAACAGCCGATGGTGGTCAAGATACTGTCCCTACTCAAGAAAGCCAAGTCTCCCTTTCTTCAGGTAGCTATTGTTGTTTACTAGATGTTATTCACTGGTGGTATTGTGTCGGGTCTTCGAGCTCCCTAAGGTGTGTTGAGCTATACGTTAGCTGATGCATGCGTGCTGTCGCCGTTGGCGGCACTATCCTTCGCATTGTTCTAACCCGTGATTTCGTAATTTTTGAAATTCGTGATTTATCCGAAACGTTAAAAAGAAAATATGACTTTAAAAGGGACCTTAACGCCTGGGGGTCTACTACGAAGTGTAAAGTGCGAATGATCGGATCGGACCGACACATGGCCGAACCGAATATTATTGAAAAATGCGAAAGAAATTCGGATCGGCTCAGTTGGGTCGGGACCATAGTCAATATTCGAAAGAGTGTAGGATCGGGACCGACCGAACCAAATAGTAACTTCGTAGCAGGAAACGGCTGAATATTCGGCCGATACCACTTCGGAGTAGACCCCCAGGTAAAAAGTGACGGATGCGCTGAACTGAAGGCAATGAGCCAGCCCTATCAGCTGTAAATGTTTTATGCGTTGAATATCAGAGCATCGTATGCTTTCGATAACGCCTGTAACGATGTTTAGGGGGTCGCCTGTTTTGGTTTGGCCAGTTTTGCGCTGATGTAATAAGTAGGAAATATCGACACCTTGTTAAAGTTATCCAAGCATTCAATGTACAGAATAAATAATTTCGTTTCATAGTAATGGCCTAGTAAAAGTCGCAAGAATCCGCTGGATGCTGGAAGCATACATAGGTGAGAACATTGGTGGCCCAGTGGTAACTGCCGCGACTTACGAGTTGTAGGTCGTAGCTTCGAACCCTGACAAGTGCTTTACTTTGTGTAAATTATTTCATCATCACTGCTCTCAAAAAGGTGAAGGAAAACATTGTGAGGAAACCGGCATGTCCTAGAACCAAAAATTCGAAGACGTGTGACATCTACCAACCCGCACTGGGGCTGCGTGGTAGATTACAGCCAACTCCCTCTCACAGAGAGGAGGCCTGTGTCCCAGGTCCCAGCAGTGGGAACATTACAGGCGATTATGCGGGAAGCACAGGATGTGTGGTTGCAGCAAAGTTTATGATAAACTTATGTCCAGTAGTAAATATATTTCGCCTAAATGATGATGATAAATTTTACTATGTTTTCGTACTAACTTATCATTCTGCCTGTAATATTTTTCTATTTTATTACAGAATTTCACACACTACAAAGAAAGACTAGTGGAGCAATACAATATGGCGAATGATAATCTGAAGTTCCTGTCGACCTTGATGCGCTTCTTTACTGTAAGTACCTACAACGTTAAAGTTCAATTAATTATGTTATTCAGAACTAGCTTTTACCCGTGTTTTCGCCCGCATGTCGATCGGCAATCATCCCACAAGAACGGACTACCGGGATAAAAAAAATGCGGTTTACTTCCCGTACTATAAATGGACCGCGCCGAAAAAAAATTGTCCGTCAACAAGCTTCCATAGTGGTCCATGCAACACTGAGGAAAACAACGACGATGACGTGGCGCCTAAACACGGCGAATAAACTGTAGTTTCTCATGGCAAGAAAAATGTGTGTGTATAGAGCTTGACCTGCTGGCGTCTATCCAGCAGGTCAAGCTACCCGAAACTGTCAAATTTTCCCAATCAACCTTGAACCTTAATGCTTTAGCGATAAAGTTGAAAATCTATTAAATAAATTTGACAGATTGTAGTAGTTTGATGTGCTGGCGTCTCGTACAAGGGCCTCAAGGTACAGACGTCTGCACATCAAGCTACCCGAAACTGTCAAATTTTTCCAATCAACCTTGAACCTCAATGTTTTAGCAATAAAGTTGAAAATCTATTAAAGAAATTTGACAGATTGTAGTAGTTTTATGTGCTGGCGTCGGTATTAAAGCGAAAATGGTCGAAATATTCAAATCACAACTGCAATTTGTTATCAAATACACGTAATGTGCTAAACAAACCATTTCCCTGACTACACCAAAGTATAGCCACTCTTTGAGTTTATTTTAACGCAAGCCAATATCTTTTCAGGTCATAGAAGACGAGTCAACGCTACCCCAAGTGATAGAAATCCTCCCGGAAATGGTGGAGAGTATCTACATGATGTGGGTGCTGTCCAAAGGGTACCGCTCTGACGAGACTATGGTGCCTCTGCTGTCCAGGATCTCGTGGGCTCTTAACGCCAAGCTGGAGAATATCCTTGACGTGCATAAGCTTTTTGAGTAAGTATAGAAAGTGTTGCCATTTCTTGCTAATGAAACTGGTAACGTAGTTTTGTGTCCGTCCAAATTACTTTGCATTAGGTTTCATTCAACATTGCTATTACCGCCATACTGTGTGAACCGTTTCAGTTGATTGAAAATAAATAATGCTGGGTTCTCCTCTCACAGAGAGGAAACCTGTGTCCCAGTACTGGGAACGTTATAACCTGATTAAGGGGTGAAAGAAAGAAAATAAAGGAAAAGTGAAATTTATTGTGACTAGCACAGGAAGATCATAGATAGATCATAGATAAAAAAATCTGTTTTTTATACTTTTATCATTGTGTGTATCTGACTTCCACAACCCAGCTACTGGGTAATACGACACCCGTTGATAAGACTGATTGTCAGACTTTCGGGCTTCTGACCACCCGTAAGGACTGCCAAAGATCCACGAATGACAGCCGGGACCCAAGGCGTAACGTGCTCTTCCGAGCCACAGAGGGGTCTTGATTTGTATAGATGGTCATTCATCTACGGACCAACCGCGGCCAGCGTAGCTTAACCTGATCGATTGACCCGTGCGGTTGTTATTACTTAGTTTAGCTTAGTTACCTGAGTAATCTAAACGCAAATAACAAATTTCAGCTATCCTAACGAAGTAGTTCTAGCCCTGGCCCGAAACGGACAGAAGATAATGGATATGTGGCACACGTTGTACAAGGAGACTCGACGCAGCATTGAACTGAGTAACAAGGGAGCGCGCTGGGAGTTCGATCAGCCGCTGTTGTTCACGCAGACTGACTATATGGGTACTGTTGCTAAGGACTTGGGGGATGTGGTGCAGGTAGATACCAACCCTATAACTATTACTATAGGATAGCTAGTCCCTCGTAACAAGGGAGCGAGCTAGGAGTTAATCAACCGAATGCTCTGCTCAATGTCATTATTGATTAATTTTAAAGTTCAGTTTTACAGCTATAATAACTCTTTCAGGTTCTAATAGACTACGAGCGTATATTCGGCCTAGAACTTAAATCTATCATCAGCGATCCCACACAGATCGACGACGTGCGCAAACGCGTCAAGAATCTCGTCTTTCCGATCAGAACGATCGATTTCAGTTTGTTCGTGTTTGATAACAAAGAGAACTGGGACGTTATCATGGGAGACTTTTGGAACGAAGTCAGGTATCTAGAGGAAGAGGCCAAGAATTATATCAATCAGAGTTTCGGGAATCTGAGGTGAGTTTGTGTGCAATATGTTATATTTGTCGATATTAATATGTTGTGGCTCTCAGTTCTGCTGCAATTTGACGGCTTTCTCGTACGAATTAGAATAGTGTAAATACGCACAAAAACGTATGATAAATTATCTAAATTAACTGGGACCTGGTCACCTGGCACACTGTCTGGTGTCGGAGAAGTAAGTAGTGCGACATCGACGTAGTACGAAATGTGTTGTTCATTAATACACACATCGGTTAGACGAGCAATGGCACACCGAGATTAATAAAATCGAAATGTTGAAAGTTCTAAAAGATGGCATTTTTAAATAAACTTCAGCACCGTTATATTAGTATCTTCTCTCCCCTCTAGATCTTCAGAAGAATCGCTGACAGTATTGCTAAAGTTTCTCGATTTCGACATTCGCGACTCGATCAAAAAGCAACTGGCCACCAAGTTCGACCTCGTCATGCGACAGTTTATTAAGGAGATCACTATTATTGAGGATAAGTTTACTGTGAGTACTGGGGTATCGTTTATACTGTGATACTAGATTTTGCCCACGACTTCGGCCGTTTGAAAGTATGCCAAAAAACATAGCTTAAGACACTCGGCAATAGTGTAGCTTTCTATTAATGAACACATTTTTGTAACCAGAAGGCCAATTCTCGTAATTTAAAACGTTCAAAATTTAGTCGCTGTCTCATCTCGGCGACAAACAAATGTCAAAATGTAGGGAAATTAGAGGTATTTTTGACAGATTGAGACTGAGATCAGACTGTGAACGTTCCTAAAATTACGAGAATTT
Organism: Apamea monoglypha; assembly: GCA_911387795.2. NCBI lineage: Eukaryota > Metazoa > Arthropoda > Insecta > Lepidoptera > Noctuidae > Apamea > Apamea monoglypha. Next base: position 5,738,624 of record OU426931.1, read on the forward strand.
CCCCTCGAGATTGTTATTATTAGTACTTCCAGAGATTACATCTTACAACAAACAAACATATTTACCTCTTTATAATATTAGTTTAGATGAACTTGACGCAAGGCTGGGGTTTTTTAATTGTAAACTGGCAAAACTGCGCAAAAAATATGCTTGTGAATTTAATAAGAAATATTTACAGACATAAAAAAGTCACGGTTACATGCAAACTTTTGTTTTTCTTTAAAACTACGTCCCTGCTGTTTTATACATAGCTAGTGGAAGAAGTCTCATACACATAAATTCAGACTAGCGGAAACTGTAGACTGTATTTATTTTCCGTGCTGGATTTTGCTACTAAAAGTCATAGCAGTAAGCCAAACTCTTAGTCCATACTCCTAACCAAACCGTTGAATAAAATTAATAATGTACAGACGCCAGCACATCAAGCTGCTACAATCTGTCAAATATCTTTAATCAATTTTCAACTTTATCGTTGAAGCATTAAGGTACAAGGTTGATTGGGAAAATTTGACAGTTTCGGGTAGCTTGACCTGCTGGCGTCTGTACGTACGTCATAGAATATAAAAATGTATATGTACTTATATTCGAATACAGCGTTACCGCAAAAATCCTCCACTTCTCCGCAACCACCCACCGGTCGCTGGCGCCATCTACTGGGCGAGAGCGCTCTTCAACAAGATGAAACAACCTATCATGAAGTTCCAAAAGGTACATTTTAATTCATTTATTTATTCCAGGGCCTTCCATTAGACATTATTAAATCGAATTGAACGAATTTTATGTATTTATGATTTATATACAGGCAGGGCTATCGACGCGCAAAAAGCGTATTTAGAAAATTTTCGGTAAAATGTCGGGGGACCCCCGACAGGAACGTAGTTCAAAATGAAAATCCAAATTTCAAAATGAGGAAAAACAAAAAAAAAAAATTCACTTCCCCTATCTTGATTATTCCTTTTGACCTCACTACTGACTTCAGCACCCTCGAAGACCATGAAAACTATCTCTCTCTGACTCTATGTATGTGTAATAAAAAGACGCATGGACATAACGCTATTTCGCCACACATTGGCGCCGATTCCCTTGTTCACAAACTAAACTAAATTTTAAGTTCAGTGCATATTTTTCTTTACATTTTATTAAGAAAAGGACAGAAGATAAATATTAGTTTAGTCCTGTCAAATTTAGATACTCCATAGCAAGCTTAGACGTGATTATAAAAGTGGCCACTAAAAATACGTCAATTTACGTCAGGCGCTGACTAATTTGACAGGACTAAACTAATATTTATCTTCTGTCCTTTTCTTAATGAAATAGAAAGATAAAGATGCACTGAAGTTAAATTTAGTTTAGTTTGTGAACAAGGGAATCGGCGTCATTGTACTCTGAAATTAATAATATTTCTTTAACTAAGTACTTACTTTGAATATTCGAGAATAAGCCCAGCAATAGATTGCTATCTGAAAATAATTTACATAGTATAATAATTCTAAAAACTTCCCAGGTCCCGGAATTAAATGACTGCGAACAAAAGAAGGAAGCTTTCAAGCAATACAAGGCATTCTCCAAAGCAATCAAGGAATACGAAGAGGCCCAGTATAGGGCATGGGTTCAGGGAGCAGCCCACTTTGTGGATAATATGATGAAGAAAAATGTTCTCAAGGTCGAGTTCAAGAAGGAGCCTGGTATGTTTTTTATTTATTTTAAAATCACAGTTTGGTTTTGTGCATCCGAACGCAATTATCGTACGGCCATCGGTTAGTCGCCCGAAACCATAGTGGGCCTCCCTCTAGTTGGCATAAAAATAATATCAATACGTTTACAACAACGGATGTTCAATAACATACGGTGCTGAAACCTGGACTAACAGTCAGGCTGGTCCACAAATTTAAGGTCGGTCAGCGCGCTATGACCGCTTCATAGCGCGCTGACCAGCTATGCTCGGAGTTTTTTTGAAATTTAAAATCAGAAAAAGAACCGGAGTTACCGACATAGCTTGCAGAGAAAGCAAGCTGAAGTAGCAATGGGCTGGCCATGTTTTCGAAGGATCGATGGCCAGTGGAGCAGACGAGTCCTGGACTGGAGACCGTGTATCGGCAAGCGTAGTGTGGGACGCCCCCCAGCTAGATGGACCGACGGCCACAAAAAGGTGGCTGGGACAGACTGGATGCGAAAGGCGGAGGACAGAGTGTTGCGGTGCAGCCTGGGAGAGGCCTATGTCCAGCAGTAGACTGCGATAAGCTGAGTTGATTGAAAACAAAAACAAATGAATTCTTTTGTTAGGTACTTTTAACATTTAAAAAGTACCTAGCATTTGAGTAAATGATTTTTATCTATTTATTTTCCAAGCAAACGAAAGTTGTGATTCTGGTAAGATTTTCCTTTTATAATATACACTATTTTGTCGTAGACTCAATGCTGTGCTCAAAACAGGTGTTTTATGCTTAGTTTTCGAAACACTATTTATTGCTGTGAGCGCCATCATAATATTTTTTTGTCGAAAAAAGGATGAGTAAAAATAATTGTTTCACAGAGCAATAAAATTACGACTTACAGTTTATTAAAAAATTCTAACCCCCCTACAATATTTCTACAGCCGCGGCCACGGCACCCGGGCGCGGTATGGATCTAACAGCGGCCGGTCGAGCGCACGTCGAACGTAAGAAGAAAGCCGGCTCTAGGACATCGTTGCAGCCCACCGACATTGTCAATAAAGAGATCGCTGAGAAGAGGAAACGTGATAAGGCTTGTAAGTACTAGCTGCATAGCATTAAAAGCTTATAACGTTCCCACTTTTGGGACACAAGCCTCCTCGTTGTTAGAGGGGATGGGCTGTAATCCACCACGCGGGCTCAGCGTGGGTTGGTTGAACAAACTTTATATTTTTTTAATAGTACCTTCCAGCTTCCATTCGGCTGTGCCGCTGTCGAGTAAACATTTGACCTTCAGTACGAGTCATCATCATCATCATCTGCCAAGCCTTTTCTCAACTATGTTGGGGTCGGCTTCCAGTCTAACCGGATGCAGCTGAATACCAGTATTTTAGAAAGAAAGAAAGAAAGAAAATGCATTTATTTGGCACAAACCAAAAGACACACAATACACCAGATACACACATCAAGTAAATACACACAATAAAAAAAATAAAATAAAAATACAATAAAAGATTAAATAAAAAGTGTGAAGTTTTACATGGAGCGACTGCCTATCTGACCTCCACAACCCAGTTACTGGGTAATACGATACCCCTTGGTAAGACTGGTTGTCAGACTTTCGGGCTACTAAGACCCGTAACGACTGCCAAAGATCCACGAATGACAGCCGGGACCAACGGCTTAACGTGCTTTCCGAGGCACGGAGGGGTCTTGGTATGTGAACATGGTCACCCATCCACGGACCAACCGCGGCAAGCGTAGCTTAACCTGATCGATCGACCCGTGCGGCTGTTATTACTTGAGTATCTTTACTCGTACCTTCAGTACGAGTAAAGATACTCAAATGTATGTTCGGTGCACTCTGTGCAATTACCTTGCATATTTTACCGCACACGTGAATGTTCAAATTGGGTTGCCGTCTGCTCGCTCATTTTAATATACTGCCAACTGGTAATGCTGACATTTTTTTTGACATTTTGACATTTGACATATACTCTAGGTTATTTTCCTTTTGTCCAACTACTTCAATGCGCAATGGCTGTATTCACTATAAGTTAGTAGTAAAGCATTAGTGTTTAATAATAATAATGCCTATGTTAACAACAAATAACTGTACGCGAATATTACTACGAGTAAATGTAATTTGTTTGTAGACGCCTTGAGTTGACCTGTCTACAAAATATTTAATAAATAAATAAACGGCAAACGCCATAGCGGCAGGCCCAGACTGAGATGGGGGGGAATGAGCTGGACTCCTTTAATAAAGATTGGTCCTTGGCAGCTCTGAACAGAAAGAGGTAGAAAGACAGTAGGGAGGCCTTAGTCGAGCAGTGGACATTAATGGCTAAATAATAATAAACTACTTCAGTTTGGTAACTGGAAAATAACCAAGAGCATTGTTGATCTCGGACACCGAAAGTAAAGACACACTGATCTACTATTTCGTGTGAATGAAAATATCATCTAAACTTTATAATCCTAAAGAAAAGTGAATTATAACTTGGCTTTCCTTTGTAAAATTACCCTTTTTATCCTTAGTGCCCTTATATCCCTTCTACGTACTCGGCTTACACATAAAAATTGAATTAAGAAACGTGCATAAAAAAAACAATTTCGTAAATTACTAAAGTTGATCACAAACTCACATCAACATAAATTAATTCTAACTTTTGTGTTGTAAAAATAATGGTACTTTTCCAAAACAAAATAATTCCTGGAAAAAAATATTCCAGTTAACTCAAGGCGTTGATTGGGGACAGCTGTTATTTTTGTTGATAGCACCACTTTGTGTGCGGTGCTTCTGATCACACCATGCCCCACTTGGCATGAGTGAGTGGGCACGTACTGAGATCCAACTATATTTAAAAAAGAACAAAGGGCGGAGTTTCGTACCATCGACACGAAAAGAAAAAGAAGAAGCGTCACTCTGACTCAAGTATAGCTGTCAAGTAGAGAATCGAATCCGAGTGCGTAACACCGAAATCCGTCGTCGGTCGAAAGTCTACGACAGCATGAAGTAAAGTTCACAGCTTTACTGAGATCAAACTATATTTAAAAAAGAACAACGGGCAGAGTTTCGTACCATGGATACGAAAAGAAAAAGAAGAAGCGTCACTCTGACTCAAGTATAGCTGTCAAGTAGAGAATCGAATCCGAGTGCGTAACACCGAAATCCGTCGTCGGTCGAAAGTCTACGACAGCATGAAGTAAAACTGTGACCGAATGGTAGGCAAGGTTAGGCCAAAGAAACCAGGTCCATCCAAAAGCGCGCTGGGTCGACGATATCGACAAAGTCGCGTGAAACACCTGGATGAGAGACACACAGAACCGGGAAGTATGGCAGAGAAAAGGGGAGGCCTATACCCAACAGGGGATTCTGAGCTGAAATGATGATAATGCAGATAATCCTACTCCTCCTCTTTATGCTCCTTATTTTTAACTATTTGTTTTACCTGTGTGTGTGTATGAATATTTTTATTCTTTTCTTTTGATGAGAGAGAGAAGAGAGGCTACATAAAAAAAAAAAACATGGAGCTATTTTGAAAATTTATATCACATTGTTTCTAATTCGTTGAAATATTTCAGTGATGTTGATGAGAATACCAGGACAACATTATGAGAATGTCAGATCGCCTAGCTCCACATCGTTACTAGCTAAGGAGGGATTGGTAAGTACAGATTCTCATACCGTTGTCATATCTTCCCGGATACATCCATTCCTGAACGTGAAAAAGCCGTGTCGTGAAAGAAAATGTAGATGTGGTGTTTTTCGCAGTTTATTGGTGTTCTGACGCTGAGGATTTTAAAAACGCTGATAAAATCAAAGTCAAATATTTTATTTCAATTAGATTTTCTTCTTTTCTTTTAATAAAGGATAACAAAAAAAATGGAGTTTCAATAAGCACTTCTGAAAGTCAAAATTAATAAGTAAAACGAGTAGAATCTAATCAGCCCTTCCAAAAGCTATTTAGATAATATTTACAGTATCTTCTGCCTTATACCAATATTTCTTGGCGTATTTGTCTTCCATATATCTTTATCAGTCGTCAAAATATCTGCCCTTTCTCGATTTAAAATCGTCTCGATAAACAATTATTTTTATCTACCCAGACGGACGTGACATGGCGTGACCTCACGGTTCACAAGCTGCTCCAAGAGTACCAGCTAACTTTCCAGACTAACTTCGACCAGCAAATATTCCTCGTCATTCGCGAGGCTGAACTGTTGGAACAACTTGGTAAGAAAATGAAAATGAACAAAGAAAAGGCTTTCAGAAAATTTTGATTACAGCTCCATAACAGAGAGCAGTGGTGGCCCAGTGGTGGCCGCAGGTTCGAACCCAGGCAGGCCATTTACTTTGTGTAAATTATTTCATCACCACTGCTTTCAAAACGGTTAAGGAAAACAACATGCGGAAACCGGCATGTCCTAGAATCAAAAACCAGGCCAGCGTGGTGGATGGCGTCCATTCCCTCTCACATAAAGGAGGCCTGTGTCCCAGCAGTGGGAACATTATAGGCTGATTACAGTCCATAACTGCGTTTCACAGGTTTCGACCTACCATCATGCATTCGCGACGTAGCCATGCAGAAGGCTCGGCTATACTACGAACTGGAAGCTCTAACCATCGTGATAGAAAAGTACAACAAAAGCACGCTCTCGCTCAGTCCTTCGGAAACCTTCCTCATGAAGAAACATCTTCTGGACATGGAGAGGCACATCCTGCCAGGGCTCACTAGGGTCACGTGGACTGCGCTCGGCATTGGAGAATATATCAAGGATATTACTAAAGGTTAGCTTAGGCAATAACAACATAGGTCGTGGTATTGCCATTTTGGAAGTAGTACAGAACTTAAGACATTTTTTTAACATTATTTATAAGGTTCTTCATTTTGATCATCCAGTGTCTGAAAGTAGCAAAAAGGTCGAAAAATAACAGATTTCGTATAGTTAACTTGTCCAAGCCGCTATGACGGAAACTGCTACTATTGATATTTGTCCAAATATGATGGAGTGCGTAGACGGGCCATAAACCACAATAAAATCAATGTCTTGTATCATAAAAACCCAGGTGAACATGCCTTACAAGCTGTGTATAAGCAACTTAAGATGGTGGAGAAAGAGATCCAATTCCTGGTTGATCAAGTGCAAGCCTTCGACTTGTACCCGCTCTTGAAGCCGGTGAACTATGTGGATCCTGATACCGGTATCCCTGACCCCACGTGGCTTTTTCCCTGCAAGGTAAGGACTTGGAAATATTGTAAGTCCTCTGTTGATTTTATTGAACTTTCCATGTTATGTCTGTGTATAACTTAAAGGAAACCAAAACAGATTTTCGTAGATAAATATAAATATCTGTTCTTTGCAATTGTCCTAAGATTTTCACAAAGATTATATTCGTTCGATTATCTTACGACGTAATCAACTACTCTCAAGGACAGCCCCCAAAACAGGCTCGACCTAGTGTGGAGTCCACAAGTTAAAATATTAAAATTACGTTTCCTTTGTAACAATAATTTTAGGAGTAAAAATTAATTAAAATACTTTACAGACACATACATACATAAACTCACGTCTTCCCATGGGGGTACGCAGAAATTACAGGATGTCACCTACTACGATACTTACATACTTCTTTTGCATCGTTTATGTTTATACATCTGAGGGGCTTATTCTCGTAATTTTAAGAACGTTCACAGTCTGATCTCAGTCTCAATCTGTCAAAAAATACTTCTAATTTCCCTACATTTTGACATTTGTTTGTCGCCGAGATGAGACTGCGACTAGATTTTGAACGTTTTAAATTACGAGAATTGGCCTTCTGGTCATAGCCGCACGCAGGTTGCGAGTACTACGCACCTGACCTTTCTGAAGAACATTACCAATAAGGTCACTATATTATGTCCTCGTAGGTCGTCCCTCCGGGCGTTTCCACTCACATTTACCTTGTCACCTTTACCATTTTTAGTCGCCTCATCCTCTCAACATGACCAAACCATCTAAGCGTACTACCCGCTGCCCACGCTATAACTTCGTTTACGATTAGCGTTCTTTCTGACTTTTGCTTGGCTCCTATGGGCCATAGCCTTCCTCAAGAATTGGGCTATTAAATGCAAAAATAATTTTTCAAATCCGATTGGTAGTTAAAAAATTGTTTGTATATTACCCCCTATATACAAGCAAATTTTAACTCTATATAGTACTAGTATAGCTATGTTATTATTATAATCATCTATATCTCAGGCCTTCTTCGTGGAACTAGAACACGAGCGTCTAGACCGCGTCGCAGCGCTCGGGCGCATGTACGAGCGCATCGGTCCGATCCTCATGAAGCTAGAGTACCTGATCCTGGGCACCTGCACCGGCACGTCTGCAATGATGAACGCCTACTACACGCACTGGGAGATGAAGATCTTCTTATGTCTCGTCAGGTTAGTAAAGGCATAGATACATATATTGTTACAGATACCTACAACGCTACAAGGTTCTTTCAGCGCATGGCCAAAATCAGAACTAACACCGCCATCTTGTCTTGTCAATATAATCTTTGGGGGAACAATGCACCCTATGAACGTCAGGCAGCCGCCAAAAGATCTTTACACAGTCCTTTCACTGTTATTTTACCTCTGATGTTGCATCACTGTCAATTTCACAGTGTACTTTTTTCTCATTCTAATAAGGTTTCTGTGGGGTGCTGCCACTGACAAGTATTGTGATCTTTATTCTCGTTTCAATTGGGTTGCTGTTAGGTTAGGAAACACTTCGTTTCAATACAGAGCTTACAAAGTAATGGCAGGCCTCCTTCACTCGGCCGTACCTACAGCGATAAATGCCTACACTTTCGCGTGGTGCCGTCGCCACTCCGCCAGTCGATTGTCACCGCTCGCGTATTTTAGGTTATCGTATTGGTCACTAATAAAATTTGATTCCTTTATTATTGAATTAGACCCAGCTTAAAATAAATTTAACGTTAAACGTTTGATAAGATTTTTTTTTAAATAATTGTCCCGCATTTCATACATGTTGGATAATCACGAGAGCAACTTGAAAATGCGATTTTTTGTTTGTCAAACTAACAAAACATCTGATCATCATCTCATCTGTTATCTTAACTATTTTGTGTGTCAAATGAAAAGTCTAGGTGAATATCGCGTTAGGCACTGAGCGCTTATGCGAGCTGAATTGCACTTTGTTGCTTAGTAGCAAGAGTCGCTATTTCTATTAATTGTGACGCGAAGTGCCTCTTCTGTACTTGTACTATGTATTTATTCTGTGGTAATGGTCTTTTTTCTAGATTGACCCTAGAAAACTTGGAAGACTTCCAGCAGAACCTTAGCGGGAAGGTGCCTATGTTCCAAGTCGACGCCGTGTTGGTGCCCCCTGATATCACCATGCGGCCCACACAGACTGAAGTGTGCAACATACTCGGATATGACGCCAAACATTATCTTAACAGGTGAGCTAAAAAAGTCAGGTGGTAGTTGAGTCGAAAATACATTTATTTATGTCTAAACATGACGCACATCTTAGGCTAGGTGGAGCGACGATCTTCGCAGGATGGCTGGTAGCAGCTGGATGAGAGTTGCCGAAAATCGAATTGAATGGCGTGCAATAGGAGAGGCCTATGTCCAGCAGTGGACTACTGTAGGCTGATGATGATGATGCGTACACACAACAGCAAAAGTAGATGATCAAAATCAGAAATTCTATACTAATGAACGGAGTTCGCGGCGTTAGTCTTGAATTTCTGATTTGATCATCTACTTTTACTGTTGACTGTACATGTGTTACAGCAGCACAGCTTTTGGTTTGGTAAAAACTATCATAGGTCCAATCTGACTAAAATCCACACGAAATTCGGGTGTACCACATCTGCCTAACCCATCTAGGAATACAGGCGTGATTTCATTCAGGTTAACAACATTTCCACGTTGGATGAAGAAGACCTGCCTCCCATGCGCTCCACAGCGCATAGCAGAGGCGACCGGCAACGAGTTCTTCACATGGTCGTTCTTCGAAGACATTCTCCGGGTGGAAGCCATCAATGACATCTCGCTGCTTATACAAGACACCATCTTTAGACTTACCTCGGACATCAACACTTATATACTCAAGTATGGGTTTTTTTTTTATTTTGCAGGATAGTAATTAATCGTTTTAATATGAACCTTATGACAATGACCAACCCGCACTGGGCCCGCGTGGTGGAGTACAGCCCACTCTCTCACAGAGAGGAGGCCAGTGGGAATATTTAAAGGCTGATTATGTTATGACTATAAGATATGATTTATTTAATTTCCATAAGGTTCATATAACAACGTAGCAACTAAGTTTCCTTCCAAATAATTCTGGTATTTGGCAGTCTGGTATCTATAAATAATAAATGATTTTATTTCTGTAAGTAAGTCTGTACCTACCTATGTCTTTTACACGTAAATAACGTAAAAAAAAATCTAGATGAGGTCGGCGTTTCCTATCTGACTGCTCTGAGACGAAAGGCCAAAACAAACTCAGATATTACAGTCTCTTGTAAAGTCCAGACATAATATTTAAATAAATAAATAAATAATCTTGGTCAGATTATGTTTTTTTTTTTTTTTTTTTTTTTTTTTTTTTTTTTTTTTTTTTTTTTTTTTTTTTTTTTTTTTTTTTTTTTTTCAGACTCAGACTGACTAAAACCCACCCATGTTCCTTCCTTCGCCCTTTATGTTCCGGGGTAGCGGTAACCCTTTCGGACAATCCCGCTGACCCGGCAGGCTTCGGCCCTAAGGGGCCCCTCGAATTATGCTGACATCTCTTTGAGGCGCGCGTGGAACACTTGCGCGCCGTCCGGCACGGGCCTGGTCCTGATCGGGCGGTGAGCTACCCATTGCTCTCCGCCCGCAGGCCCGCGCCTACGGTGGCCGGGAGTCGTCACGCGGCTCCCGACGCCCGGAGCGTCTCCCGCGGCGGCTGGGACGGGAGGCTCTCTCCCTCATCCGTCCCGCCACCTCCTTCGCTAGCATGACTGCTTCGCAGAAGGAGGCGACTGCCTCCCACTCCCTCTCGCTCCGGACCATGGCTTGCACCAGGGCCGGGCGCGAGAGGCCGCCGCCGCTGCCGATCGCCTCTACGAGGACACGGCGGTGCTCCGCCCAAGCGGGGCAGACCTCCACCGTGTGCTCCACCGTGTCCTCTGGGCGACCCGGGCGTTTCCTCCCGCCTATTGATGTGCAGGAACCTCCCGAAACTTCCGTGTCCGGTGAGGACCTGCGTCAGGCGGTAGGTGAGGGCGCCGTGGCACCTCTCTAGCCACTCCTAAAAGAGGGGTCTTATCGCCGCTATCGCGGAGTGCCCTGCGCTGGTTTGCGACAGTAGCTCTTTCCATGTCGTAGATTGGTGTCTGAAATGGCCTTTTGAGGAAAGAACAAGTACCATAGAAATTGAGTGAACCTGTCCACTGTCCAGTCAGTGCACGCACATGTCAGTAATCATGCAGCTCAACTCAGAACTTAAGGGGCTTAACGATTCGATGCGCAAAACGAAAGACATTTGGGCATTTGGCTGAATACCATGAAATACTGTGTTTTCCGTGCTTTGTAAGGCGTTATGTGAAATTAAACTTTTGAAAGAAAGACCTTATGTTATATAAAACTATTGACGTTAAACAGCTCTTATCTAAAAAAAATGCTTTTGCCCGTTAAAATAAACGATTCTAAAAGTAATGTGTCCCGAAAATAACTTCATACGATAACAATTTTCTATAGATAACAAAAATCCAATAGCTTTTCTCAATTAACTAAAATTACAAACACTTTTTCTAGATGGCAGAAGTACTCCCACCTCTGGTCTTACGACAAGAACCTCTCCTGCGAGAAATACGTACAGAAATTCGATCAAATCTACAAATACGACGAGAAATTCTTCTTTTTCGAAGACATCATAGCGGACCTCGACGAACACGTGAATTTTGTAGACATAGGTGCTATAAGGGTGAACCTAAGGCCCATTATAAAGCAAGTACAAGACCATGCGCAAGAGTGGAAAGATATATTAGGAACTTGCATTGCAACAAAGACCAGAACTAGCATGCATGATCTGAAGAATCAGGTTGATGTAAGTTCGTTTGTTTTTCAATGTACTTAATAACAATATTAAATTCACTGATAGACGACTCAAAGCCTACACCTAAATAAATTTTACTCAAGAGTTAAGGTGTGAGTCTGCCACTCTCTGCCAGCGTCTGTGTTCCCTTCCATATTTAGCCCGTCTGCCTTCAAAGCAAGAGTGAACAGGCATCTTCTGAGTATGCTCGTTCCATCATAGACCTCATCCGTCGCTTCCCATCGGGCGTGATCGAGGTCAGGCCCAATCAGCAATAAAAAAAGCACTGCGGAAGGGTTTTTGAAAATTCATCTCCAAAAGGGGTTAAAACGTATTTTTTTCCGATGGAAAATCCTATCGGGCACATGGCTTATTATTATTATTATAAGCCTGTGTTGTCCCATTGCAGGGCTCCCTTCCCTCTTTCAAGATTTCCCAGTCTACTGCGATTGCGGGCCCATCCTTTATGAAGGAGTCCAGCTCATCCCGCCATCTCTTTCTGGGCTTGCCGCGTAGTCGTCTCCTATTTTTTGTGATCCACTGAAAGGTGGTTGTAAGAGTACAGGGTGGTAGGGACATGGACGCACAACCTGTTACCATAGATTCGATAGAAATAAGTAGAAGTCTAGCAAAGCCTTATAAATTTTTACTGAAAGAAAGAAAATGCATTTATTTGGCACAAACTAAAAGACACAATACATCAGATAAAACAAACAATAAAATAAAAGTAATATTACTGCAGTAAGTAGCTTGTCATATACGATTACGCGTTGGGTTAAAATCGGAACGAAACCAGGGGGTCTACTACGAAGTGCAAAGTGCGAATGATCGGATCGGACCGACACGTGGCCGAACCGAATATTATTGAAAAATGCGAAAAAAGTTTAGATCGGCTCAGTTGGGTCGGGACCATAGTCAATATTCTAAAGGATGTAGGAGTGTAGGACCGGAACCGACCGAACCAAATAGTAACTTCGTAGGAGGAAACGGCCGAGCATTCGGCCGATACTACTTCGGAGTAGACCCCCAGTAGTGTGAACCTACATAATGATGTATTGTGATTGTAACCTGTTGGTAAGCGCATCAATTGAGAAACGCTGGAGCGATTTGACTATTTGTTGCTTTAAAATGTTCGACATAGTCCAAAATAGGTTGTTATGTAAAGAAAAATTTAGAAAGTTTTTCGGAAAATGTTGAAATTCGGGAAAAACTATAAGTGGTTTTTTCTATGGAATTTTTATATGAATTATTGGACATGGACAGGACGTCTGTCGGGTCAGCTAGTAAATAAATAAAAGCTCATTCGTTGTACTTTATCCAACCAGACTCTCCGGGCGACGGTAAACATGAACATCAAAGGTCTGGACGACTTCAAGCTGGTGATGGCTACCATTTCTCTAGTGCAGCAAATGACCATTACCGTCGAGTGCAAGTACCAGAATATGCAGGAGATATTCCATATGCTGAGGCAGCATAATATTGAAGTAAGTATGTCTTGCTTTTTTTGGTCTTGTGAAATGTGGGTGTAAAGGACACCCACTTTTCAGCGGGATTGTCCGAAAGGGTTACCGCTACCCCGGAACATAAAGGGCAAAGGAAGGAACATGGGTGGGTTTTAGTCAGTAAGAGTCTGACACTCCCTTCCGCTCCACCCAGAGCGGGAGGGGCCATTTGAAGATTTCCCACCAGAAAAAAAAAAAAAAAAACATAATATTGAAGTAAGTATGTCTTGTTTTTTTTTGTTTGTGTCTAATCGTATGTGGTGCTGGTTATCAAAATATATGAAATAAATTTCATATATTTTGATTGTTGTTTTTATTTATTTATGTCTAATTGCATGCTGCACTGGTTGACGTCATCACGTTAACGCCGGCTGCCGCTGAAAACCAGCGCTGGGGCTCTGTCTTGTATAGGGTCTTAGCATTATGCTGAGCGATGGCCGTTCTGCGTAGATGTGACGCATGTTTACCTCCAACTTGTTTTTTTTTGTGTGTTTATGTTCTTTTTTATGCATCATGTTTGCCGCAAATACATGTATTTTCTTTCTTGTATATTTGTCTAAACTAGTAGCCCGCCCCTGCTTCGCATGTGTGCAATCTACTACTATGGCAAACTACACTACTACATGTCAAAACAACCAAATTTATGTGCTATATCTAAGTTCAATGTTAATGTCTTTCACACATAAACCTTCCGAAATAAATTCTCTAAATAGTCTGTGTATATAATACATTAATATTTAACTTAGATATAATAAAGACATCTTCATGTTTCATCCAGTCGTAAAATCCGTGCGAAGGAGGTCGGCGGGTCGCTATATTGTTCATTATAATGAAGTAGCAAAGGGACGAAACGCATGTGCCTAAAAGAGTGATGAGTATACATGTTGATGGATGGAGAGGGAGAGGAAGGCCGAAGAAAATATGCATGGATTGTGTGAGGAATGATATGAAAGAGAAGGGAGTGAATGATAGCGTGACGGTTGACAGGGGAGAATGGAAGAAGAAAACGTGTTGCGCCGACCGCCGACCCCAAGTAACATGGGATAAGGGCAGAAAGATGATGATGATAATGAAGTAGCAAACCACCCCTCTCAAAACGTCAAATCTCGAAAGTTCAATATCACAAAAGCCACGTGATCCATTGACTATTTTCATCGTTAAAACATTCTCATTTCACAGGTACCAGAAGATGATATAACATTTGCTCAAGACCTACAGGCTTCTTGGGGGAATCTGTACCAAACGACACTGTTCAGAGCCTCGACTCTAGAAAAAACAAAAGACAAATTCTCTAAAATGAACGTCATAGAAATAGCGAATTTCTTAAAGGAACTCGACGATTTCGTTGAGAAGTTCGACAGCTCAGGCCCCGGCACCGTCGGCGATGATATGGACAGGGGATTGCTTCTTATGGAGGTTATATATTTTTGGTTATTATGTAAAACGGTCAACCACTTGTCTCCGTCCGCACAATTTACTCCCAAAAATAGGGTTGAGTTACACGATGACTGATGCACGCATGCCGCCCAACTAGCAAAATTTTAACTTACAAGTGTCCCAATCGCGTCTGTTGGGACAGGTAACTCAAAGCTGCAATGGCTTTTTTTTCAAAAGGCCCTTCCAGACACGGCCCTGCATTGTAAGACTCCTAATAATAAACATGATGTTTGGACTTTGAGACCACGACCTCTTTTGTTTCGGCATTTCTACTCGGGGATCAGTCAACTAGGCAAAAGCCGGCGCCATCTAGTTTTAAAATATTGTCCAACAAAATATTTACGTGCAAAAGTGTTATAAAAAAAATACTTACTGAAATAAATATTTCATTTCATCGGTTGTAACACTTGCACTACGAAAATCGCCCTTGCTACTACGACATAACGACGCCGTCACCGTCAAATAATTGCCACTGATGTGTGCTTGACTGTAATATTCTGTTACGATTGTGTAGACTCTGTATTTTATTCTACTTTTCGATATCACCTACAACAGGAATTCACCAAATACTTCGACGAACTTGAAGGGCGAAAGAAGATGCTTCAAGCAGCAGAACAGCTCTTTGACAATCCTCTAGCAGACTTTTCAAACTTTAACCGCGCTAGAACTGATTTTGGTCATATGGAGCTGGTCTACAAGATTTATAAGGCTCAGAAGAACGCCAGGGAAACATGGTCGAAGACTCTGTGGGTTAATTTGAATCCGCAAGCCCTTGTCGACGGTATTGAGCAGTTCTTCAAGGAGTTTAGGTAAGAATTTCTTAAGGGTTGATGGACTATCCACTATGCTCGTATCATCGCTCCAGCCAGCCTGAGGGAGTCTTACCTCACGCTTGCCAATTCGCGGTCTCCACTCAAAAAAAGTCAACCCCAATGGTAGAAATTACACTAAAACTGACCCGCCTCTGCTTAGCACGAGAGCAATTTACTAATAGAGTTACATGTCAAAATATTTTTGTACCCATGAAGCTTCCGGAGTAAATTCTCTAAATAATGGGGAAAACTTCATGAAAATCCATTGTGCAGTTTAGAAGATGTAAGCGGTCATAAAGACAGACACGAAAAGTGACTTTGTCTGCCCTTTGCCTGGCCTTTTCCCAACTATATTGGGGTCGGCTTCCAGTCTAACCGGATGTAGCTGAATATATGGAGCGACTGTCTATCTGACCTCCACAACCCTGTTACTGGGTAACACAGTACCTCAAATCTCAAATCGTTTATTGCAATCCATAATGTACAATTACAGGTGGTAAATAAAAGAAAAATAATAGAAACAATTATGGACCCTGTCGGGCACAGCTAATTTTTAAATAAGTAAAGAGAGGAAGAGCGCTTTATTAATTCTCTTTGTTATTTAGTTACAATTATTTTATATCCTATTAATTATTTTATACCAATGTGTTTATATTTCCATTCATTCACTTATTCTATTAATATTTTATGTGCTGGTCTATCTATTCATTTATTTAATTATATTTAATATTGCTTATTTCTTTACTCGCTTTAACATTTTTCATTATTATAAATGTAGCACAATTACCAAGTATGGTGTTATAATTTATTTTTTTAATTATCTACTAGAATTACTTTATATTCTATTATCTATGTATTTAAATTTCCATTCATTTACTTATTCTATTAATATTGTATCTACAGGTCTATCTATGTATTTATTATTTCTTTAATTATATTTAATGTCATTTATTTCTTTACTCGTTTAAAAATTGTTCATTATTATTAATCGGTCATGCCTCTTGGTAAGACTGGTTGTCAGACTTTAGGGGATTCAAAGATCTACGAATAACAGCCGGGACCAATGGCTTAACATGCTTTCTGAGGCACGGAGGGGTCTCGACATGCAATGGATGATCGCCCATCCATAAACCAACCGCGCCAAGCGCAGCTTAACCTTCGATCGACCCGTGTGGCTGTTATTATTAAGCCACGAGCCCCTTCATGTTTTATACTACATAATATGTACTAATATAAATACCGTTTCTTAGAAAATTATCAAAGATAGTTCGCCTGACGCCTATTGGTCAGATGTTGGACCTGAAGATGAGGCAGTTCAAGAGCGTGGTGCCGCTAATGGTGTCGCTGAAGAACGAAGCCATGCGCGAGAGACATTGGAAAGAACTCATGCACAAGACAGGTGAGACCTTATGGTTATAACGGGTGTAAAAAAAAAACTCAAGTAGTCGTTATCGACGCATTCTGTACAGACGCCAGCACATCAAGCTACTACAATCTGTCAAATTTCTTTAATAGATTTTCAACTTTATCCCTAAAGCATTAAGGTTCAAGGTTGATTAGGAAAATTTGACAGTAGGTTGGCCTGCTGGCGTCTGTAAATCAGACTAAGTAACATTGAGCAAAAATTACTGGGAAACGACTTTTATTTTTGCTGTGAAAAACCGCTGTGTTCGGCAGCTTGCAATGTAACGCATGCAAAACATTGTACTTATGGGTGCATGCAACGGTCTTCTTCTTTGTGTTTTAAATTTTGTTGGCCCAAAAATTCCCATAACACGTTCTCGAATAAAAAAGAAAAAAAAATGTTAAAACCTTGATATTAAATATCTTCCTAAGTATATGGTTCCCAGGTATGGTCCAGTACGAAAAAATATAATAGAATAGAATACTCTTGTACACCATACAAATTACAGAACATAAATATATAAAATTTTACAAAGGATGACACAATGGGCGGTCTCATTGCTAGGAGCGATCTTTTAAAGACAACCTTTGGATGGATTAAAATTAAGGAGAGACAAATATGTATGGTAGTCTGTGGTGTACCATTTACATTATACAATTAATATATACATACATATAATAACAAACATGAAACAAGAGCAAAGTAAAAAATAATGATTATGTTTAAAGAGAGAGGAAGTGCTTTTTTTAAAAATAATCACAATTATGGGGAATACAACTGACTCTCGGCTTCGTTAAGCGTCTCGTTACACCAGAGGGGCTATTCTCGTAATTTTAAGAGCGGTCACAGTCTGATCTCAGTCTCAATCTGTCAAAAATACCTCAAATTTCCCTACATTTTTGACAAGTTTTTGACATTGATTGTCCCTGAGATGAGATTGCGACTAGATTTTGAACGTTTTTAATTATGGGAATTGGCCTTCTGCTCTCAGTCTCAATCTGTCAAAAAATACTTCTAATTTCCCTACATTTTGACAAGTTTTTGACATTTGTTTCTCGCTGAGATGAGACTGTGACTAGATTTTGAACGTTTTAAATTACGAGAATTGGCCTTCTGTTATTGCATAGCATAAACAGCTAATAGCGTTCCCACTTGCTGGGACATGGCTACTCTCTGGGATGGGGAGTAAATGTTGCATGCCTTACGGTAGAATGTACTGGATCCAATTGTTTTTCTTTTTTACGCCATCAAAACTATGTTTTGTTACCTGCATTCTTTGCAAATAAATGATTTCCGATTCTGGTTATGAGTGGGTCCGGCACGTGGGCCCGGTGCGGGTTGGTAATGATGGTGCTGGTGAACGGTTGGTTTTGTGACAACGTTGTCAGTGAGAATCGGTCACCGGCAAAGCGATTTAGGCGATTTTTGTGGGATATCTGTGAAGATAAGAAACCCTAAAGAAATCGATGGAAGTGGAAGTAGATTTTTAGTCGCCATGTTTTTAATCACATCTAAACTGTCTATGGAGTATCTTAATTTGACCGGACTAAACTAATATTTATCTTCTGTCCTTTTCTTAATGAAATAGAAAGAAAAAGATGCACTGAACTTAAAGTTTAGTTCGTGAACAAGGGAATCGGCGCCAATTACAAATTTATGGACGACTAGCTTTTGCCCGCGGTTTCGCCCGCGTAGTGGTCGGATATTATTCCACAGGAACGCACTACCGGGATTAAAATTATCCTATGTCCTAACCCTGGTCATGGTCTACCTGTGTGTCGAAATTTCATCACAATCCGTTCAGCCGCTATTGCGTGGAAAGGTTACAGACAGACAGTCTCTTCATAAATAAAACTGCAATGTTGAACTAATTTTAGGTCAGGAATTCGACATGTCTCCGGAACGCTTCACGCTGGAGAACATGTTCGCTATGGAGCTGCACAAGTATCAAGAAGTTGCTGAGACGATTGTCAACCATGCTATTAAAGTAAGCTATAATTGAATACTCAATCTTAAATAATTTACAATATACAATATAATATTTTTATCAAAATGTATCTAAACTTGCTTATATCTTGTTGAATAGATGTTTAAAATAATCAAACAAATAATTATAACAAATATTATATGCAACAAGATGTAAGCAAGTTAAACAAATATGGAAGTCACGTGATCAAATTTGAACGTTAATGTCTCGGAAACGTGACGCTTTACGGGGTTTGGTCGTATTATGTTTTCTGTTTGCATCGATGTCAGCTATCAATTTATATAGGTTTGTTGCGTAGTCGCCATTTTGAAAAAAACAAAATGGCGGACAGGTAGGTATACCAGGCTCCATATAAAAATCTTCAAACCCCTTTAAGATTAAAAAAAAAAGTAGAATTCAAATGTACATCGAATTAACAATGCAAACTGTTTACATCTTTGCAGGAGTTAGCAATAGAACGAGGAGTGAAGGACGTGCAAGACACATGGGCTAACATAGCCTTCACTGTAGCGCGACACTTCAACCGCGGCGAAGACCGCGGGTATACCCTCAACCCGTGCGACGAGATCAGCGTGAAGCTGGACGACGATGCCATGACGCTGCAGAGCATGGCCGCCTCGCAGTTAGTATAGAAGAACTTATTTTGATGTTTTATTTTTCTTTCATTTTCTCGTAACCAAACGGTGACAACGGTACCCTATTACTAATACATTAATTGATCTGCACGCCACAAAGCTGCTATTGAGAATTTTGACAATAGTGATGACTTGACGAAGAAGACCTGTTTTTCAGGTTCATCGGACCATTCCTGTCCGTGGTGCACACATGGGAGCGTCGCCTGTCGCACATATCGGAGGTCATCGAGGAGTGGCTCGCCACGCAACGCAAGTGGCTGTACCTGGAGGGAATATTCGTAGGAGGTGACATCCGTGTGCAACTGCCCGAGGAGGCCAAGAAGTTCGATGATATCGACCGCTCTTTTAGAAAGGTGCGTTACTTATTGAAATTACATAAAATTACGCCTGTTTTCTCCGAAGGGTTGGGCAGAACCGTATAGTATACCCACATATCGCCGGTTATTTTTAAGTTCCAACTTATATGGTGCAGCAGGGCAGTGGTGGCCCAGTGGTAACGGCCACGACTTACGAGTTGTAGATCGTGGGTTCGAACCCAGACAGCCGCTTTGCTTTGTGTAAATTATTTCTCCACCACTGCTCTCAAAAACGGCGAAGGAAAACATCGTGAGGAAACCGGCATGTCCTAGCACTAAAAATTAAATGACCCAGTGCCGGTTGGTAGATGTCACATGTCTTCATGTGACATCTACCAACCCGCACTGGGTCCGCGTGGTGGTTTACGGCCCACTCCCTCTCACAGAGAGGAGGCCTGTGTCCCAGCAGTGGGAACATTATAGGTTGAGTTTGAAGTTAAATGGGGCGAGCTTATTCCCACCAAAAAATCCAGACTTCGGACGGAAAACTAGCAAAGTTTAATTCAATACTGGGTAAGTAAAATGGATGTGAATAAGAAAAGAAAACTTTTATAAATCGACCCCAAGAAACATGAGACAAGGGGGCATGATGACTACTCCTTCTTCAAAGTGCTGCTAACTTCTTAGATACCAGCTTGTTATCAGCGACAAACATTACTATAGGCCGACCCCATAAGGCCATACTTCCAAAAAATAAACTTTTTTTTTCAGTTATGTTTATTTTTTTTTCAGATCATGTTGGATACGGCTAAAAGACTAAACGTGGTGGACTGCTGCACTATGAGTGGTAGACTTGAGGAGTTTATTGCCTTAGGTGTCGGTTTGCAGAAGTAAGTGTGTTATGCAAAAAGTGTATCCAAATATAGTATTAGAGTATTATGTTACCCGGTGTGTAACTAGGGTTTGGAGGTTAAATAGGCAATCGATCTATATACAATACTAGCTGCGCCCCGCGGTTTTACCCGCATAAGTTTCGATCCCATGGGAAAATCGGGATGAAAAGTATCCTATGTGTTAATCCTGATTATAAACTATCTCTGTACCAAATTTCATCCAAATCCGTTCTGGAGTTGTTACGTGAAAGAATAACAAACATCCATCCATCCATCCATACAAACTTTTGCATTTATAATATTAGTAGGATAGTAGGAAGTAGGATTCAGGTGCATCTGGTTAGACTGGAAGCCATACCCCAACATAGTTGCATGGCATCTTTTTCTAAACTCTGTAATCTATCCGAAAGGGATACCTCCTCATCATCATCATCATTTCAGCCGAAAGAAGTCCACTGCTGTATATAGGCCTCCCCCAAACACTGGCGCTTTGACCGGTTTTGTCCTTCTCGCATCCAGCGGATTCCTGTGGCCTTCATTACGTCGTCGGTCCATTTTGTCGGAGGCCTTCCAAAGCTATTTCTTGAGGGATAAAGGGATATAATTAAGAATATTTACAGGTGCCAGAAATCGTTGAATGATTACTTGGACTCAAAGAGAAGAATATTCCCTCGTTTCTTCTTCATATCGACGGACGAGCTGCTTTCCATTCTCGGCAGCAGCGAGTGCAGCTGTGTGCAGGAACATATGATTAAAGTGAGTGCTTTTTATATGTGGTGGCATCTACAACCATGTGGGGTTGTATAACTGCTTATGCATGCATAGTTTCTTAAGTTTTTTAAGCCCTGGCTGGAAGCCATAATTTATTCGAGACACCCACGGGCTGGGCCCGGTTTAAGACCCGACAACCTCCCAGGTTGACCTGCGAGATGCCAATTAAAAGAAAAAAAAAACAACCTCTATAGATAGTTCAATCTCAAATAAAATTACTATTCACAACGAAGATACTCTTTCTGTGATTTACAGTGGAAAAGGAGTTAGGTTTAGTGATATAGTAAACAATTTAGAAAAAAAACGTATTCTTGCTGAATATAACTTTTATTTTGGTTTGGCTTTTATAATTAATAGTAATAGTATGTGTGTGTATATAACCTATTTATGTATTTGTGTACCTAGTTTTAAGAGTTTTTTTTTTATCACTGTCCCACTCAACCAAAGCACCTGCCATCTAATCTCTTCACCACCTTTGGTTGACTGGTAGAGAATGCCTAAGGCATTAAGTCGGCCTCTGTACCTTTTTGTGCGAAAAGCTTAAATAAATAAATTAATTAACCCAAAATAAATGAAAAAAAGAAAGAAAAAAAGAATGATCTCCTTACTACATACTGGTTGTCATTGTATACATTTAATTTCTTTCTTACTTTGAATTTAGTTTTAAAAGTAGCGATTAGCTTTAATATTGAAGATCGTGTCAAATAAGCAAATATGCATATTTCAGATGTTCGATAATATTCGCTCTTTGGAACTATACGTCGATCACACCAACCGTCCCGTGGCCGCCAAAATGATATCCGCTGAAGCAGAGGTAATTCGACTTTTTATTACTGAATCTATATAATGAGGCAAACTTTGTGAGTTTGTATTTAAGTAATCTTCGGAGCTACTGATCCCATTTGGAAAATTCTTTTTGAAAAACTAACGGGAAGCTACAGTATTGCCGAGTGTCATGGGATATATTTTATGTTAAAACAAGAAATTTCACGCGGATGAATTCGCGGGCAGATGTTAGTCTATGCTAATTTACTTCTAACAGTATTATATAGAGGTAAAATTTGTTTGTTTGTGTGTCAAATCCGACTGGTAGTTCCAGAGATTACCCCCTGGTAATCTCTGGAACTACCAGTCGGATTTGAAGAATTTTTTCTTACATTTGATAACCCAATTCTTGAGGAAGGCTATATAGGCTATTTTACATCGCGCCATGAGCCTTAGGAGCTGACAAAAAAGACAAAAGTTATAAAGAACACTTAGTCAAAACTAAGAGATAGCGCAGGCAGGTGATGTGATGCGACGCGGTGGGTCGGGGAAACAAGAAATTTCACGTGGACGAAGCTAGTACTCTATCATGTATTGCAACTCATCTTACTATCGCTTTGCTCTTAGAGCCAGAGTAGACTTTGTTGTTTTATGACGTGCAAGTAACATTGAACGGAGGTGGACAGCTATTACGAGGTTGACTGTACAATTATTTGAACTTCGTGCCGAAATAACACTTCCGGTAACATACAGGTTGGTAGGCACCAGTAACCATGAATTCCACACATGATTCTAGACCCCCTAGTTATAAAAAAAACAGCTGTTTCATAGAATAGTGGAATAGTTTCATACCTACGCGGTCAGAATGTATGGAATGGCAACAGCAGTGCGATTCTGTAACCATCTCACCGTGAAAAGTTAGGTGAAGTGGGCGTGGAGTGAGCTGTCATTCCAACTAATGCTAGGGATTGACACTATTGACAGCTCACTTTAAGCTCACTTCACCTAACTTTTCACGGTGAGATTTTTACAGAATCGATCGGCTGTTTTTTGTCACAACCAGGAATAAATTCAGGGTTCAGAATCATATACTGAATCCATGGTATCACGTTGCGCGTCGGTGTCCTCCCTGCCATGCTGTATAATTTTCCTCATAGCCTTGTTATTGTGTTTTTTTAGGTTTTGGACTTCCGGCATGTGGTCTACACTGAGGGCCGCGTCGAAGACTGGATGAACCTGGTACTCAATGAGATGCGAAGCACCAACAAGTTTATCACCAAGAAGGCTATATTCTACTACGGGAGGAACTGGAAGGTGCTAAGGTGAGGAGCAGATCAAATTATTCATGGTTAAAAAAACAATTGGTTCAGTGAAAATGTATTAACATCTATATATATCAATAAAAACAGGCCCAGTGCGTGTCGGACCACGAACAATGAAGGGTTCCGTAGTTGGAGTGAATTATCCCAAAATAAACCGAACATTGTAGTTGAAAAACATGTTCTCCCATGCTGCAAGTTACTGGACTGTCTTTTCGCACTTTTTTTCCTTGACTTGTGCTGTGAGACCTTGCTTTTTGCCAAATTTCATGATTCTAGGTCAACGGGTAGTACCTTATAGGTTTTGATTTATTTGCGAGTATCAAAATTTTGTCGCATAATGTCCGCGTTTTTTTATAGGGATTTTTGTGTGATCTATTGAAGTTTAGATAAGAGAACGTCTGTTGGGAAAAGTAGCTGATTTGCAATATAAAAGAAAAATATAAATCGCCTATACATGGCAGCGTGGTAGGGACATTGACGCGACGAGTTGCGCGTCAATGTCCCAGCCACGCTGCGTACCATGCGTTCAGTACATGATTCTGAACCCCCCTGCGTTGAAATTACAGTTTGCGCATAGATGCCATCATGTATAGGAGAGCCTATAAGCCAATCGCGATCACAGAAAAAAAATACAATTTCTTACACTTTCTCCAGAACCGATTGGATCATGGAATACCAAGGCATGGTCTGCTTAGCCGCAAACGGCGTGTGGTGGACGGCCGAAACGGAGGAAACGTTCATACGCATACGAAAGGGCAACAAGAGAGCCATGAAGGAACATTTGTCTCAGCAGAACGAACAGCTTGATGGGCTTGTGGTTAAAGTGAGGCAGGGTAAGTACCTGCGGTAGATTTGTCTTCAAAAACTGTAAAGTCATCATCTGCCTAGCCTTTCCCCAACTATGTTGGGATCAGCTCCCAGTCTAACCTGGTGCAGCTGAATACCAGTATTTTACATACAGTGACTGCCTGTCTGGCCTCTACAACCCAGTCACGGGTAGTACCATTTGGTAAGACTAGTTGTCTCAGACTTTCGGGATTCTGTCTACGCATAACGACTGTGACATCTAGGAATGACAGCCGAGGCGTTTGTCCCGGTTGTCATTCGTCGACAGTCAGCCATGGGTAAAGCGACGAAGGCAGTTGTGGCTGAGTCCAACGCGAGGCGAAAAGATTAATCAACCCTGAAATATTGTGCAATATTTTTGTCCACGACCATTCAATACTTTGCACAAAACTTTAAGCGAAATTATTGCGATTGTGAGGGGGACGCTTTAGTTACTGTGGTACTTGTAATTGTATCATCAAATATTCGGCATTTCTCTCGCTATATATTCCTTTTTTCCTCAGACCTATCACCGAATGATCGCCTCAAGTTCCGTACAATCTGCACAATCGACGTGCATGCACGTGACATAATCGAAGATTTTGTGCGTGACAACGTGACGGACGCCAGCGAGTTCGAATGGGAGAGTCAGCTGCGGTTCTACTGGCTCAAGAAAGATGATAATTTGTGGCTTAGACAGTGCACAGGTTATTATATAATTAAGTTTAGTCTATGCATAGACGAATAAAATTGTTAATGGTACCATATCATGACGCCGGTGACGTAACAAAACACATAAAAGTGTTTCGTCCCTTGTAGATGTACAGGGGACGAAATTCACAAAACTTTTATACCTAGAATAAGTGTTACCCTGACAATAAATTTTGAATTTTTACAATTTTTCCTATCAGACGTCAATTTTATTCAACGAATAAAATATATTCGACTGAGGGCAGGGTGTCTACTACGAAGTGCAAAGTGCGAATGTTCGGATCGGACCGACACATGGCGGAACCGAATATTGTTGAAAAATACGAAAAAAGTTCGGATCGGCTCAGTTGGGCCGGGACCATAGTCAATATTCGAAAGAGAGTAGGAGTGTAGGATCGGGACCGACCGAACCAAATAGTAACTTCGTAGCAGGAAACGACCGAACATTCGGCCGATACCACTTCGGAGTAGACCCCCTGGTTTTTCAATCATCTGATAACTTTATTCGACGAATAATTTTGAAATTTTGACAGTTATTTCATACAAAAACTGTCAAACGTCAATTTTATTCCTAATTATATATATGTGAAGATATTTTTTATTCGTAGAATAAAAGTTATCGAACAATGGAAATTTTTTCCCTTAGAGCTGATTTTTCCAACGCCAGATAATTTTATCGGAGGAATAATTTTGAATTTTTGACAGTTCTTCCATACAAAAACTGTCAGACGTCAATTTTATTCGACGAATAAAAATTATAGGTCGATTGAAAAATCAGCCCTTAGTTAAAATCAGTCCTAGATAATTGAATTATTTTATAATTATGTCAGAAAAAAAAGGCGGGCTCTAGCTTTTTTCACACAAATTCGAAGACAAGAAGCTCTGAATACGGCCACCTCATATAGCAGTATTACGTGTTGATATTTACAATAAATTGTCTGAATCAGAAACATAAAAGTATTCAAAATTATTGCAGGTATCTTCGAATACGGCTGCGAATACATGGGTCTAAACGGTCGACTGGTGATCACGCCGCTCACTGATCGCATCTACCTCACCATCACTCAAGCTCTCACCATGCAACTCGGTGGGGCGCCTGCAGGTAAAATATAGAAAAAAAAAACATAATGCACTAACCTCCAACTAAAAATTGATGGAATAAACACATTTCGTAACACATGCCTTATGTTCCTATTGTAGAATTAAAATCCTCGTGTTGAAACCTTGAGTACTGTGGCGTTCACCACGTTATACGAAGTATTCGAGTAGGTAAATTAAATAAAAATTCAGCAGAGGTCACACGTCTGCATCATTCGGTCGCCAACAAGCAAGTGACCATTCTGCGGACGTGCGCCGCTCCGTTAGTTTATTATGCCGCTAGGCTGCAAGTATTACACTCGGACCGGACATTTTACCTCCCTTTTTAAAGCTAATTAATTCTTGATGTAAATGCTGCCAATAACTCTCAGCATTCAAGAGAAATCGAATAATTTCGATTCCCGCTATTAATTTATGTGGAGTCTTGTATGTCACCATCATAAGCTCAGACCGAAATCAACCTCTGCACGATAGTCTATGAAAGACCGAAAACATTCAACTGAGCCAACAAAAATTCTAGGTCCCGCCGGCACCGGCAAGACAGAAACAACTAAAGACCTAGCAAAAGCCCTAGGGCTCCTGTGCGTGGTCACAAACTGCGGCGAAGGCATGGACTTCCGCGCCGTGGGGCAGATCCTGGCGGGGCTGTGCCAGTGCGGCGCGTGGGGCTGCTTCGACGAGTTCAACAGGATCGACATCTCCGTGCTGTCCGTTATCTCCACGCAGCTGCAGTGCATCCGGTCCGCGCTCTTGATGAAGCTCAAAAGATTCACTGTGAGTGGTTTTTTGACGTGACTGCGGTGAAGCACAAAAGGAGTGTACTGTTTTACTAAGTTGTTAGGCGATCTTTCTAATAAATATGCTGGATTTCGACCTTTCAAAAAACTAGTGACCCTCATCAGTCTGAAATTTCGAGTCCCGGATGAATTAGTTACTTCTCGGTAAGCGTTTTGCATCGTCGACCGCACCATCGCTATCCTTCTGGAGAGATAGTGGTCAAATCAGCTTCAGGTGGTAGAAAGTAGTGTAGTAACGACATTATGCTAAGCTTTTCGCCTTTCTGCAGAATAATTTATATTCTTTCTTATTAGGTGTTTTTAGTTCGGATAAATTCCAAAAAAACTCTATCAAAACAGTGGTTTTGATCACAGAACACCAACCCACACAGAACACCACCACAAGTTGATGAATCACTGAGCTCTCGCGTCACGTCACCACAGCCCCCGCACCGCACTGCTACCTCAGGCAACGGCTCAGTTAAGCGGTTGGCCTATAGTGTAAAACATAATCGGCATGATTACAAAACAAGATCTTTAGAACCCTTTTTGCTTTCGATTTTATTTTCGAATTCAAACTCTAACTACCATTAAACCCGTTTAGCGCTAAACATATTTAAAACATAATTCTGTCTCTTTCATCTTCCAACTAGTGATAGTGATTTGCTGTGCAAACGGGCCTAAGTTATACATTTTGTATTAAGAACACGAAAATCGTCAGGAATATTTGAGCTTGGACCCAAGTAAATACTCGTTTTGTTATAAGACGGTTTTTCTCTCCCCTAGTTTGAAGGTCAAGAGATAGTGATGGACAGCAAAGTGGGTATCTTCATCACCATGAACCCTGGGTACGCGGGCCGCACGGAGCTGCCGGAGTCCGTGAAGGCTTTGTTCAGACCCGTCGTCTGCATCCTGCCGGATCTCGAGATGATATGCCAGATATCGCTGTTCTCTGATGGGTTTTTGACTGCCAAGGTAAGGGTCTAGCCAATCTTGTCTACTAATTAAACAAATGAAATTGATATTCAGATTTTTATCAAATAAAGAGAAAATTACAGACCCACTGACAAAAAGCAGCCCAATGACCAAATCTATAGTATTAAGTCTACCTACACTTCATTCAAAATCAGCAGATAATCAGTCGTAACTGTACGTTACTTATCAGTCGTAACTTATTCAGCTCTGTTCAGCTTTTGCCCATAGAAAACTACGATTTTGTATGAGATGCCTTCGCATCCGTAAAGCTGAACGGATGCGTACGCGTCTCCAAAGATCTGTTCAAAGCCGAACAAAGCTAATGAGCATGGTTAGACCCTAAGATAATTTCAGACTGTCGACTGTTTCTGACTGACTGACAAAAAGAAAATCCTTTAAATTTATTATCAGGTGCTAGCCAAGAAGATGACAGTACTATACCACGTGGCCCAGCAACAGTTGTCGAAGCAGTCGCACTACGACTGGGGCCTGCGCGCACTCACCGCGGTGCTGCGCATGGCCGGCAAGCTGCGCAGGGACTCGCCCGGCCTCAGCGAGATCATGGTGCTCATGAGAGCTCTCAGGTAAACAGGAAACTACAGCAACTTGATGCTAAATAACCTATGATTTATGTTCATTCAAATAAATGAATAAAATAAACCCAATACCTTTAAATGTCAAACGGTTCTTGCGTATATAATATTCTATAAATAAATATTTATTACTGCCGCGAATCATATTTAGATCAACATACAACCTGATACAAAACAGCAAGTTGCAAAATGGTAAGAAAATTTGGATTTCGCGGGCTACCCTGACGTGTTCGCCTTAATTGATACCTTTTTGTTCTTAAAATCGCACTAACGGACAAACAGATAGCGGTGCATTTTTAATTCATGCTTTGTGAGGACCACATAAGTATAATTTTAAGCTTCCTTACTTGTTTTGCAGAGATATGAACTACCCGAAATTCGTGTTTGATGACGTCCCGCTATTCCTGGGTCAAATCAAGGACTTGTTCCCTGGACTGGAGTGTCCGCGCGTGGGCTACCCGGACTTCAACTCAGCAGTCACTGAGGTGCTGGAGAAGAATGGGTATATCGTTCTGGCTCATCAGGTTAGTGAACCTAGCTAAATCGGTCATCACTTTTGGAATTTATCACAATACACTACTCGGGCGTTAAAGCATTATTAACATTTCTATATGTATGCTCAAGTCCACTTGTGACGATATCAATGAAATGTGAGTGCTAACGTAATGAAAATAAAAATCAAAATGATTTCCACTTACGAAAATCTGTTGCCATGCCATGCCGCGCCATGCCCCATGCCGTCTGCTGAGCGCCGGCCTACAGAAAAACCCTCAGAAACACTGCCTGTCCTGGGAATTGTACCAAGGACCTCACGCTAAGCAGTCGCCCTTACGACCATTAGACCATCGAGAAGTCTATAATAATGAGGAACAGGGTGTAAAATTTAATCATCCTCCATAGAAAAGGGAGGATTCTCCGACCAGCCGGGTTGTGACTAGTGGACTACTGCCCGACGATTGATGTCGGGACGATGTATATATACTAGTTGCGCGGTAAACTCTGCTTGCGCGATGTAGGATTTTGCGTGACGTCAATGTGATGCGTAGTTCGCATATGGTTATGTAGGTGCCGCCACAATAGGAATTAAAATAAATAAATGATACAAAATATAATACGAATATCTAGCTAGTATTGTACCCCACAGGTTGACAAAGTAGTGCAGCTATACGAGACGATGATGACGCGCCACTGCACCATGATCGTGGGCCCCACGGGCGGCGGCAAGACGGTCATCATACACACCATCGTCAAGGCACAAGGAATCATGGGGCTGCCCACTAAACTGACTGTGCTGAATCCTAAGGTGAGAAATAATATGGTCAGTCCAAAAAATATCTCATTTAAATGTAAACAAACCCAGTTCAGGATAAATTCTTACGCAATTACAAAGTACATTCATCAGTATTAAGAAGGTTTCAACTTATATCTCCCCAGCTTTTGTTTGAAAAAATTTATTTAATTGCAATTGAAAAATCGTCGTCGAAAATTAAGGTTATAGAAATGTTCGACAAAAACAATTAACTATTTATTGAGGTTATTTAAAATGAGAATTCCGGGTTTAAAAGTGTTCAAATAGTTATATCAAAGCACTTCAAGTGGCAATATTTTAAATTGGCATCCACAGTTACGTTTTCTGATCCGTTTGTTTACATTTTCATGAGATAATTTTGGAACAGACTCTAGATGTTCCACAGGGGGTATACCTAATACTACTGTTTCATGTGTATAAGACGTGTAGGTAAGTGCAGGCATTATATGACATCACCCATAGGTCATGAATTATATCAATTAGGTATAAGTATATCTCAGGAGCAGTGGTGGCCAAGTGGTAACGGCCGCGACTTACGAGTTGTAGCCTTGTAGGTCGTAGGTTCGAACCCAGATAGGCGCTTTACTTTGTGTAAATTATTTCGTCACCACTGCCAGAGCGGTGAAGGAAAACATCGTGAGGAAACCGGCATGTCCTAGAACCAAAAATTCGAAGACATGTGACATCTGCCATCCCGCACTGGGCCCGCGTGGTGGATTACGGCCCATTCCCTCTCACCGAGAGGAGGCCTGTGTCCGAGCAGTGAGACCATTATAGGCTGATTATGTATATATCAGGACAGCACGCTTACAGACCTCTCTTCATGCTTCCTGCATGGTCTAATTAATTGCATGTGTAACCTGAATATTTCACTGCCATCATCTGCCTAGCCTTTATCTCTCGATCTCCTATTTTCAAACGTGCGGTATGCTAATGGTAATAATAACAAAATATACGTGTTGACTTGAGAACCTCCTCCATTTTTTCGTCGGTTTAAAATTATGACTATTTTCAGGCTTGCTCCGTAGTAGAGCTGTATGGAATACTGGACCCAGTGACCAGAGACTGGACAGATGGCTTGTACTCTAGGATATTCCGGGAAATGAACAGGTATTATAGTCCTTGCTACACGAGCGCCCCTCATGTGACTCTTATGTCGTTGTGATACGGTATAAATTGCAATGATCGGTGCGTTCGTGACATTAAAGAAGTTTTTTTTTTAATAACATGATGGATTTTAGTCTACGGGATGAGTTTTAAATATGGATCACTAGGTTATTGAACTGTAGAGATAGACAACTTTGTTGATTTTTGATTTAACAAAGTTTTATCGCTTATAAAAGGTCTCATTGGCCTAGTGATTGTTAACGCGCCTTTTGAGTATAGAGAACGGGTTTCAATTCTTGGTAGACTAATACCTATTAAAAAATAATGATTTCATTTTATTTCCTCTGGCAACCCTAGACGTAGACGTCATTCTTCTTATTCATTTTTAAGACATGTAAAATGTAAAATAAAAAGTTTGCATTTAAGTACATTTCATTCAATGTCGTTCATTCTTGCACCACCTCACTACCTTTTTTTTTGTCAAAACCTGGTAACCCTTCAACTGTCAAGTTACTGAATACGATTAAAATGTCGAGGTATACGACAACTCTTAATTCGCGACCGTTACCAGTGTTACCCCTGGGCCACCATTGTTCCTCCAGGGAACAAACGTGATATATGTGTTTTTTTGTACTAGGCCATCAGAAAAAGACGAACGTCGCTACTCCCTCTTCGACGGTGACGTGGACGCCCTCTGGATAGAGAATATGAACTCAGTAATGGACGACAACAAGCTGCTGACGTTAGCCAATGGCGAGCGGATCCGCCTCGCGCCATATTGCGCGCTACTCTTTGAAGTCGGCGACCTGAACTATGCTTCGCCCGCGACTGTGTCTAGGGCAGGCATGGTGTTCGTCGATCCGAAGAATTTGGGCTACGAGCCTTATTGGGATAGGTTTGTATACAAGGCGTCGTTTTGCATCCTCGTCAAATTCAAGGAGGTAACTATGCTACTGTGAGAGACCGCACTGTAACTGCCCTTTACACATACATAAAAATACCCGATAATATACGATACCATAACGCGATTCTGTTCTTTGAAAGTGGTTCTGTGGTTTGAAAGTGTGAAACTGTCAAACTTTAATAACTAAAAAAACAAGTATGTATTCATTATTTACCAGGGATCGTAATTTTTTTTGATTATTTATGTCTTTCAAAATAGCCTCCTAAAATTTGACGAGGATGCAAAACAACAGCTTGTGTAAACTTATTCTTTTTCTCTCTCTCTCTCTTTTTCTTTTACTTTTACTTTTTCTCTTTCTTGTGTTTACTTTCTTTTCTCTTTTTCTTTTTTTTTCTTTCTTTTTACTTAGGTACTAAAAAAATCGGTTATTCAAAATGGACTATGTGTGTATTCCAACTTCACTAAATACGAACTTAAATTAATTTTCACACCACCTGGTCAATAACTGCAAATTATATGTCATCATATGCCTGCACGTTAAGCCGTTGGTCCGGGCTGTCATTCTTGGATCTTTGACAGTCGTTACGGGAGTCGCCAGAAGCCCAAAAGTCTAATAACCAGTCTTACCAAGGGGTATCGTGTTACCCAGTAACTGGGTTGTGGAGGTCAGATAGGCAGTCGCTCCATGTAAAATACTGGTATTCAGCTGCATCCGGTTAGACTGGAAGCCGACCCCAACATAATTGGGAAAAGGCTGAGCAGATTGATGTCATGCAAACCTAACCTGTGTGTAATGGTGTGTCTTTTAGTCTGTGCTAAATAAATGTATTTTTATCTTTCTTTCTAATGTACAGACGCCAGCACATCAAGCTACTACAATCTGTCAAATTTCTTTAATAGATTTCCAACTTTATCGCTAAAGCATTAAGGTTCAAGGTTGATTGGGATAATTTGACAGTTTCGGGTAGCTTGACCTGCTGGCGTCTGTACATAAGTCATTATGGCACTGGGTTTAGCCGGTCAAAATTATTATACTGAATTTCATTAAAACCCGATGATCAATAATGTGATTTATATTAGGAAGCTTAACAAAAAAATTGCCTCACAGAAGGTGTGAAAAGTAGAGTATTCTTCTCGGGGATAGAACTGTCCTCGTCTTGGGGAAGCTTGAATCCCTCGCTGCACTTGGAATAGTAATCTAATCGCTTCGCTCTACGCTCTGAATTCTATCTAGCACCCGTGAAAATAATATACTGCTTTATTTATTAGTGAATAATAATATTATTTTAGTTTCAATAACATTTTCGAGTTGGTAATAAATTTCGTGCAGTTAACATATCGGGGGCGTAGCTCAGATGGTAGAGCGCTCGCTTAGCATGCGAGAGGTACCGGGATCGATACCCGGCGCCTCCAAATTATTTTTGTTTTTTGTACTTAATTTATCAATTAAACATGGCCATTGAGCCAGTTTTTGTAATGCGAACTTTATTTCAACAACTTTTTTAAGTTTTAATGAAAAAAAACTGACTTACGCACCGAGTTGACAACTTTGACTTTAGTCGGAATAAAGTTCGAAATACAACAGGGTGTCTACCCCGAAGTGGTATCGGTCGAATGTTCGGCCATTTCCTGCTAGGAAGTTACTATTTCGTTCGGTCGGTCCCGATCCTACACTCCTACACTCTTTCGAATATTGACTATGGTCCCGACCCAACTGAGCCGATCCGAACTTTTTTCGCATTTTTCAATAATATTCGGTTCGGCCATGTGTCGGTCTGATCCGATCATTCGCACTTTGTACTTCGTAATAGACCCCCTGACTCGAAGGTAACTCGTTTTGTAATGTCGTGTCATGTTGTGTGCCTTTTAGTTTGTGCTGAATAAAAAAATATCCCTAATTTTCCTTTTCTTGTATCCTTTAATGAGACGGGTTCTATCTAACTTTTCCTCTTTCTCCATACAGATGGCTCCGTGGCCGCAACAATGAGCAGGAGCGTGACCAACTGAGAGGCATGTTCGACCACTACGTGGCGGGCGCCATCAACTACATCGTGTTCGGCATGTTCGGGCTGCAGCAGCAGACGCCGCTCAGGACTATTGTGCCGCAGACGCCGCTTAACTTAGTTAGTATACAAAGTTCATCTTCGTCGTCATTCTCTTACCTTCTTTTCGACTTTATTTGGACATACTTCTCCCGTGCCTCGGAAATCACATTGAGCCGTTGGTCCTGCGCCTGATCTCTCTCCGGTTGTGTCGGATTGCCGTTCTTGAGGACTATGAGAGTGAGTGAAGAGTGTACCCTGTGTCTGCGCGTCACACTTGTGCACTATAATATCTCCAGCGCCGACGCTAGTCTTCGTTGAGATTGGCCTCCATGACCGAAATACGGTCTTGAGGACTATTATTATTTTAATCGTTATCTCGGTAGTCACTAGCCATATCATCTTTCACACAGTCTATTCATCGTTTCTTTGATATTATTGTACTCTTATAGCCATCCATAGTAGTCCATAGTTAACAACAGAAACGAGGAGAGTTGTCTTTGAAAAGCAAGTAGTATGATTTCGCAGAAAAGGTCGAGTTCGATTCCTTGATGTTGTAGCTTCTCATAAATCAGTCATGTGTAGCTTAGGGGTGAAGCTAGGCTATGAAAGTGAAGTGAAGAAAGATATATGTTTATTTCCACCAGAGCTAAGTGGTCAAATGCAAACTAATTTCATCATCTGCCTAACCTTTTCCCAACTATGTTTGGGTCGGCTTCCAGTCTAACCGGATGCAGCTGTAGACCAGTATTTTACATGGAGCGACTGCCTATCTGACCTCCACAACCCAATTACTGGGTAATACGATACTCCTTTGTAAGACTGGTTGTCAGACTTTCGGGCTTCTGACTACCCGTAACGACTGTCAAAAATCTACGAATGACAGGTGGGACCAATCTCATAGCGTGCTTTCCGGGGCACGCAAACACGGGAATGCAAACTAGTTTATTTGCCAAAAAACTGCCACGAATCATATGTAGACCAACATACAACGTGACACTGACGTGCAAATTGCATAAAACATAAGTGAAATAGATTTTCGCGGGCTACCTTAGGGCATCCTCTTAACCGATTTATACATTACCAGGTAGTGCAGCTATGCTACATGATCAGCGGCTTGCTCCCGAACAGGGAAGATGCCAACGAAGAGGTTAACGCGTCTGTCGTCGAATGCGTGTTCATGGTGGTAAGTATACAGACAATGCGCGTCTTGTGACTCTTTACGTTATTGTAATAAGGGTTAAATTGGAATGATTAACGCGTTTTTACTTACAGACGGCGCGGCTGTAAGTGCAATCCTATCGTCATACTACATTTCACCCGCATAAGTTTCGATCCCGTGGGAATATCGGGATAAAAAGTCCTAAATCCCATGTGTTAATCCTGGTTATAGACTATCTGTATGCCAAATTTTATCCTAATCTGTTCAGTAGTTTTTGCGCGAAAGAGTAGGTAACAAACATCCATCCATCCATCCTAGTATGTAGTCTATAAGTTATGCACATACTTTGTACTTAGAGCAACTTTCACCAATGAAACGCGATAAGCACATGTAAACGGCTCAAGAGCCCTTTGTGTCATCATTATAGTAAACTAGCTGACCCGGCGAACTTCGTACCGCCTCATATTATAACCATACAAAATGTATGAGAAAATGAATCTACATTTTTGTTTTGTGAATTTTCCTGTTTTAATAGATATTCTGCTATTTTGACCGGACCAAAACCAACCAATCACAGATCATAAAAATTGGTCCAGCCGTTCTGTTCAGTTATAAATGGTGTAACTAACCCGCCTTGATTTTATTTATATAGATTACTAGCGGACCCGGCAGACGTCGTCCTGCCCGGCCGGGTCCAAATCCAAATCGGTCCAGCCGTTTAGGAGGAGTTAGGTGACAAACGCACGTACAGAAGAATTATAAAAGGTTGTGTCGCTACACAACCTTTTATAATTCTTGCGATGCGTTTTTCGCATGTGGCATTGTAGATACCGCTGTATCTACAATGCCACATGCGAAAAACGCATCATACTGACGTCACGCAAATCCTGCATCTCGTAAGCAGAGTTTACCGCGCAATTAGCATAGATACAATTTCCCAACATCAATCGTTGGGCAATTGCCCGCCAGACACAACACCCGTTTGGTCGGAGGATCCCCCTTTTCTATGGAGGATGAGTGAACTTTACACCATTTTATATTCATTCTAATTATATATATTAAAATAAGATTGACACTGAAGCTCTTGAACGTGGTTTAGATGTGCTAAACTCGCTCACTTTGATTGGTGAAATTGTCCCTTCGACCGTAAATAATGCGCGTCAGAGATGTTTATGAGTTATTATTATTATTTGAGAACCAAGCAAGATAAAACTAAGTCTCATTTCTTTAATAAAATTAACACATGTTTTATCTCTTATCAGATAATTTTGAACAAATGTTTTATTGCTTAAGATTTTCAAGGTAGCGTCATATCAATGTCACGTACTCGCAATGGCAATTATTATTATTTAACAAAAATAACATTCACTTTCATTTCTGAGTTGGTGACGAATTTCGTGCATTTGATATATCGGGGGCGTAGCTCAGATGGTAGAGCGCTCGCTTAGCATGCGAGAGGTACCGGGATCGATACCCGGCGCCTCCAAATTCTTTTTATATTTTGGGAATATTTAGAAGAAACATCTATCTAGTAATCAATATCTTTACAATATTATATAACATATAAATATAACCACAATTTCGAATTCCACAAGTTTCAGTCCCGGAATTGGTCATGTCACAGCTATGTGTAATATAGAGAATAGTAACAAGTACGTGTTGAAATCAGATTTACCCCTTTTTTTTTCATAATTTGATTTTCGCAAGCAGGCTCATCTAAAGCTGGGCCTTTACTTGGAAATAACGAAATTACTATGAAACGTTACAAGATCTGTCATTTTTGTTTACTGATAGCGTCGTTAGCGGGGCAGATGGGCTTGCTACAATATAACGTTGCTAAAATTACAACAACAACACATGCAGGCTGGCGGGACATGATGCACAATCTGTTACCATGGATATGGATTCACTCCATGATTCTGAACGCCTAAAGCGTTAAAATTTTTTGTCGACTATTAAAGAGAAAATTAGCTATTATACATTTTAACCGCGTAGTTATTGCAGTTTTCTATAAAACAGCTGTTTTTTTTAATAACCGACCAATAATTTCTACGCAATAGGTCTTTCCATAGTCTTTGCGCGTCGATGACCCTGACACCCTGTATTGTAAAGGGTTTTTCAATAGGGACGCTCGAACTTTGACAGCGTATAGAGGCAATCTTGGTAAAGCAATAGCTGTCAAATTTGGCGGGAATACAGATTTTGTCGTGACATGTCACCATGGAACGCTACACGCTTCAACAACGTGTAGAAATTGTTAAAATTTATCATCAAAATCAGTGCTCTGTTCGCCTAACGTTCCGTGCATTGCGTCCAATTTATGGCATTCATGGCCGTCCTACAGAGTCCACAATCCGTCGTTTAATGAATAAATTTGAGACAACCGGGTCGGTGATCGATGAAGCAGTGTCTGTACGTCAAAGAAACGCAAGATCGTTAGAGAATATTGGTGCCGTTCGGGACACACTATGTGCGAGAAAACCCCGCGTCGTGCGCGAGAGCTGGGTCTTTCTGCGACATCAACTTGGCGGATTTTGCGTCGAGACTTGGGTTTCCATCCATACAAAATTCAATTAACTCAAAAGCTAAAACCCAACGACCACAGACAGCGCCGTGTATTCGCTGATTGTGCTTTAGAGCATTTGGCGGCTGACCCTGCTTTCGGAAAAAAAAAAATATCTTTAGTGATGAGGCTCATTTCTGGTTGAGTGGCTTTGTTAACAAACAAAATTGCTGGATTTGGAGCGACGAAAATCCACGGGAGATTCATCAGGTGCCTCTACACTCCGAAAAAGTCACTGTTTCGTGTGGATTTTGGTCCGGCAGAATCATCGGCCTTTATTTCTTCGAAGATGCGCAAGGAGCCGCTTTCACTGTCAATGGCGACCGATATCGGACGATGATAACAATTTTTTTGTGGCCTAGGATATATGTTATGGATCTCACAAACATGTGGTTCCAACAGGACGGCGCCACTTGCCACACTGCACGGGAAAAATTAAATTTATTGGATGAGAAGTTCGAGGGCTTCGTCATCTCGCGTGGTGGCGACATCAACTGGCCACCGAGATCGTGTGACTTAACACCGCTCGACTACTTTCTGTGGGGCTACGTACAATCTCTGGTCTATGTAGGTAGACCAACCACAGACAATTGCCGGCCTGAAGGCCAACATAACTTGCGTTCTTCGTGAAATTTAGCCCCATTTATGCGAAGATGTCGTCCAAAATTGGTCCTCCAGAATACACTACCTATAGCGGAGTCGCGGCGGCTATTTGACTGAAATTATATTCCATAAATAATGTCATCGAATTTCCTTTAAAATAAAAACCAAAATTGTGGCAATATCACTTAAGCAGGTTGTTTTATTTCATTTCAAAGTTCGAGCGCTCTTAATGAAAAACCCGTATAATAACATAATATTATACCTTTTTTTCCGGAGCGGGAGGGCTTGTGACACTTTTACTGACTAAAACCCACCCGTGTTCCTTCAGTTGCCTGTGCCAAGGGCCACGGTATCTCTTTTGAACAACCCGACCCCGGACCCCGTCAGTTCGTGCTGACATCTCTTTGAGGCGCGCGTGGAACACTCACTGCGCTGCGACGACGCAACGCATTGGCAACCTCCGTGTGGCAGCGCTCTTAGGGCTAGGCAGAGCTAACGGCGAGGTGTAATTACGGGTTTAGTAATAATATTGCGTGTTTATTTCAGTCCATGTATAACAGCCTCGGAGCCGCCATTGTTGACGATGGCCGCCTGGACTTCGACGTGTACATCAAGAAAGCTTGCCCAATGATGCTAGTCGAAGATACGCCGGATAAGAAAGCCACTACAAGTAATTAAACGAGTATTATGTATTGGTAATCTATGTTAAAAAAAAAAAAAGCGGCCAAGTGCGAGTCGGACTCGCACACGGTTCCGTATCACAAAGCAAAAAAATGCCGAAATCAACACGTTTCTTGCAAGGAAACCCCTTGAATGTCTAACCTTATTTTATTTTTATTTTTTGTTGTTGTAGCAGCAATAGAACTACACACTCTGTGTAAATTTCAACTATCTACCTATTTCGGTTCACGAGATACAGCCCGCTGACAGACTGACGGACGGACGGATAGACAGAGGAGGCTTAGTAACGGCACCCTAAAAAGCAAAAGCCTTCTTAGCCTTTCAGTTTTCTTTAAACTGCATGCATATTAAGCGTTAGTATCGTAATTCATTCAGATGGCGAAATTAAACTACGTTTGTTTATTTGCAAGTAAAATTGCTAAAAATAAACTATCTAAATGTCTTTCTTACTATATTGGGTAATACACAATTTTCGTTTTCTTCTAAACGTAGTTTACGTTAAGAAAAAAAACAAAAAGCCAACGTCACGCGGTGTTCCCAGGCGGTCACCCATCCAAGTACTGACCGCGCCCGATGTTGCTTAACTTCGGTGATCGGACGAGAACCGGTGTATTCAACGTAGTATGGACGTTGGCGATAACTGTACCGAAAATTAACTTCACAAACTGAAACAAAATTGTTGAAAATAGGAATATGTATATGTAATATTTCCTGCCGCGACAGCAAAGGGATTTCTGCTCTAAAAGATGACGAAAGCTTTGTCCACATACTTGTATCCGCACAAGGTGTTGGCACAACTCGAAATTCCTTCTTCCAATTATCTGGAAAAGAAAAAAACACTGATTGTTATTATTATTTATCGGTTATTTAATTTGTAAAACAAGTAAAGTAGTTTAAGTGAATTAGTACGAATGTAAATAAGAACAATAAATAGTAAAGGGGAAGGCGATAGAGCACAAAATATACACTAACTGCTGTTACTGGCATTGTGTACCTTTCGAGGGCTGGGAGATTTCAAAACAAGTAGTTCAAAGTATTTATTATGTTTAAGAAAATGCAAATTTTAGTGATACTATACTGGGAAATTGTCTATTATAAAATAAAAGTTAAAAATCAAAAAGCCAACGTCACGCGGTGTTCCCAGGCGGTCACCCATCCAAGTACTGACCGCGCCCGATGTTGCTTAACTTCGGTGATCGGACGAGAACCGGTGTATTCAACGTAGTATGGACGTTGGCCATAACCGTGCTGAAACTGAACTTCACAAACTGAAAAAAAAATTGTTGAAAATAGGAATGTATGTTAATATATGTATTTCCTGCCGTGACAGCTAATTGATCTCTGATAGATGACGAATGTTTTACCCACATATTTGTATCGGCACAGGGTCTTGGTACAACTCAAAATTTCTTCTCCCAAGTATCGGTTATTTAATTTGTAAAAATGTATGAAATATCTTTAACAAATGAGTAAATAATAACGCTTAATAATAAAAGGGAAGGCATAATAGAGCACAACATCTAGACGAACAGCTTTTACTGGCATTCAAACTGACAACTGGCAGAATAAGCAGAAGGCCAATTCCTGTAATTAAAAAGTTCAAAACCTAGTCGAAATCTCATCTCAACGACAATCAATGTCAGCAACTTGTCAAAAATGTAGGGAAATTAGAGGTATTTTTGTCAGATTGCGACTGAGATCAGAATGAATGAAATTCTTAAAATTACGAGAATTATTGCCCTTCAGATCAAAGTATTTATGATGTTTAAGAAAATGCTAATTTTATTGATACTATCTTGGAAAAAAGACCTTTATAAAATAAAATAAAAAATTTAAAAAGCAAAAGCCAACGTCACGCGGTGTTCTCAGGCGGTCACCCATCCAAGTACTGACCACGCCCGATGTTACTTAACTTCGGTGATCGGACGAGAACCGGTGTATTCAACGTAGTCCATAACCGTGCTGAAACTGAACTTCACAAACTGAAACAAAATTGTTGAAAATAGGAATGTATGTTAATATTTCCTGCCGCGACAGCAAAGGGATTTCTACTCTAAAAGATGACGAAAGCTTTGTCCACATACTTGTATCCGCACAAGGTGTTGGCACAACTCGAAATTCCTTCTTAATTATCTGGAAAAAGAAAAAAAACACTGATTGTTATTATTATTTATCGGTTATTTAATTTGTAAAACAAGTAAAGTAGTTTAAGTGAATTAGTACGAATGTAAATAAGAACAATAAATAGTAAAGGGGAAGGCGATAGAGCACAAAATATACACTAACTGCTGTTACTGGCATTGTGTACCTTTCGAGGGCTGGGAGATTTCAAAACAAGTAGTTCAAAGTATTTATTATGTTTAAGAAAATGCAAATTTTAGTGATACTATACTGGGAAATTGTCTATTATAAAATAAAAGTTAAAAATCAAAAAGCCAACGTCACGCGGTGTTCCCAGGCGGTCACCCATCCAAGTACTGACCGCGCCCGATGTTGCTTAACTTCGGTGATCGGACGAGAACCGGTGTATTCAACGTAGTATGGACGTTGGCGATAACCGTGCCGAAAATTTACTTCACAAACTGTGAAACAAAAATTGTTGAAAATAGGAATGTATGTACCTATGTTAATGTATTATGTATTTCCTGCCGTGACAGCTAATTGATCTCTGATAGATGACGAATGTTTTACCCACATATTTGTATCGGCACAGGGTCTTGGTACAACTCAAAATTTCTTCTCCCAAGTATCGGGAAAAGGAAAAAAAATACTGATTATTATTTATCGGTTATTTAATTTGTAAAAATGTATGAAATAGCTTTAGCAAATGAGTAATAACGGTTAATAATAAAAGGGAAGGCATAATAGAGCACAACATCTAGACGAACAGCTTTTACTGGCATTCAAACTGACAACTGGCAGAATAAGCAGAAGGCCAATTCCTGTAATTAAAAAGTTCAAAATCTAGTCGAAATCTCATCTCAACGACAATCAATGTCAGCAACTTGTCAAAAATGTAGGGAAATTAGAGGTATTTTTGTCAGATCGCGACTGAGATCAGAATGAATGAAATTCTTAAAATTACGAGAATTATTGCCCTTCAGATCAAAGTATTTATGATGTTTAAGAAAATGCTAATTTTATTGATACTATCTTGGAAAAAAGACCATTATAAAATAAAATAAAATTGTTAAAAAGCAAAAGTCAACGTCACGCGGTGTTATCAGGCGGTCACCCATCCAAGTACTGACCACGCCCGATGTTACTTAACTTCGGTGATCGGACGAGAACCGGTGTATTCAACGTAGTCCATAACCGTGCTGAAACTGAACTTCACAAACTGAAACAAAATTGTTGAAAATAGGAATGTATGTTAATATTTCCTGCTGCGACAGCAAATTGGTTGCCTCCCTGATAGATGACGAAAGCTTTCAAAGTCAAATCATTTATTTTAAATAGCAAATTATTTTATTAAAATATGCAAATTGCAAAAACCGTAATAAATAATTTCGCGGATTACCTTATTAATTAGAAGTAACACAGCAGGATTTGAATAGACTTCAGGTAAGTAAATGAACCTTCCTGAAATTCACAGAACACTTCCCGATGGGCTACCCATCGCTTTACGACTACTGCCTGGAACTGACTACAAAGACCTGGGAAGCTTGGGAGTGGCTGGTGCCAGAGTACGTTCACGACCGAGATATGAAGTTCCCTGATATCCTGGTACCCACTGTGGATACGCTGAGACTTACCTGGCTCATCAAGATTATGGAGAGCGTGAGTATTTGACATTACTGTTAGCCTGCATTATCCAACTGCTGGGCAAAGGCCTCTCCCCATGACTTCCGTGGTGGTTATTTTGGCCCACAGCTTATTGGAAGAAAATGTAAATTTGAGGTAGAGAGCAGGCACATCCCACAATAAAACAAGTACAATAATGAAAACACTACGAACCAAAGTCACCAATAGAACTTAAATACTGATTTTGAAGTGGTCGAATGTGTAATATTATGGTTTTGGTGCTCTTATTGTGTACAGACGCCAGCACATCAAGCTACCCGAAACTGTCAAATTTTCCCAATCAACCTTGAACCTTAATGCTTTAGCGATAAAGTTGAAAATCTATTAAAGAAATTTGACAGATTGTAGTAGCTTGATGTG
This sequence comes from Apamea monoglypha, assembly GCA_911387795.2. NCBI lineage: Eukaryota > Metazoa > Arthropoda > Insecta > Lepidoptera > Noctuidae > Apamea > Apamea monoglypha. Next base: position 5,781,700 of record OU426931.1, read on the forward strand.
CTGGCGTCTGTACTTAATTAATGAATAACAAAGCCCGCAAAACAAGCAAGTGGTAATAAACCGGTGCGTGGTAAATTACAGTCCACTCCCTCTCACAGAGAGAAGGCCTGTGTCCCAGCAGTGGGAACATTACAGGCTATAAAAAATGAACCGGCCATATTATCAGTAGCATCGATGACCGTTGGCTGATGACGCGTCTATCACGTGTTCTTGAGTGTAAGCCGGTAATCGTAAGATCTCTAAACTCTGCAATGTCTTAGTTAATTATCTTGATTGTCAACAGGTAGAACGGCCCGTGCTACTTGTCGGTGAAACAGGGACATCAAAAACTGCTATAATCTCGAACTATCTACGAGGATTGCCTGCAGAAAAATATGTAAGTACCCGCTTATTAGATTGTCACTTGAAAGCAGCCCTTACCATATTGTATACAAGGTGTAACAGAATAAACGCAGGTCCTGAAAGTAGTTTGTTCATATAGGTATTTTTTTTAATTGTGTTTTTTGCCATACTGACCGCCGAATAAGTCAAAGAAAATTAAATCTTATTTCAAGGCAATAAGAATCAATTTTAAATGCATAAAGTAATGGTCAACTAGGGTCAACACAATTTTCTTAATAAAAAAGTAGCTTTAAAAAAAATAAGTTTTGTTCGTTGCTTTTAACTCGGTACTCTAATTGGGGTGTATGAGGTCTTGCGTTAATTAAGTTACATATTGTATAAGCATATTTTCTCTAAACTTGTTATTTTTTTTGTGTTTGTGTTTTACTTTGCGTCATGCTTACCGCAAATAAACGTATTTCCTTCCTTTCTTTTCTTTCTTACCTATAAATGCAGACTAAACAGAAACAAGATTGACATCTCGTTAGCTTATTTTCATCTAATCTGTCCATCATAAAAAACTAAGTTGGTGTTTCTTTCCTACTAAATGTATGGGAAAAGTTTTTTGAGATTTCCGACTTTTCTAGTTCTCAAACCTGAGTTGATCCGACAGAGATTTTTGATCCTCATAAGAAACAGGACAAAAAGACATAAAAAAAAGTTTTTTGTGAAAGCAGCCTATTTTATTGCTGACTGTACTTTTTTAATATCTGTCAATACGGATCAACATGTCTCAAACAGTTAAGGACAGTCTCCTAAGACCGTTTTCCTGTAGCTACAACGGTTAAGATACCTGCCCGTACCGCCTCATCTCAAAAATCCAACCTGTACAGGATTTCCTAATAGAAATCCTAATAATTCTGCATTTGGCAGAATTATTAGGCAGTGATGTAGATAGTGATCAACAATTTCAACCTAGATTTCGCCAACGTCCATACTACGTTGAATATACCGGTTCTCGTCCGATCACCGAAGTTAAGCAGCATCGGGCGCGGTCAGTACTTGGATGGGTGACCGCCTGGGAACACCGCGTGACGTTGGCTTTTTGTTTTTTTTTTTTTTTAAAGTAAACTATTTTTAGAAGAATAGCAAATTCTCAATTATTAAATATGGGAAGAAAGAAAATATAAGATTTATTTTTAGCTATTTTACTTGCGAATGAAACCGTACAAACATAATTTAATTTCGCCATCTGGGTGAATTAAGATACTAACGTCCAATATGCATGCAGTTTACAGAAAACTAATCAAGTACTTGCATATTTTGCGTAAGAACTGCAAAATTACAGGTGAAAAAAAAAATGGTCACCCTCTTCTAAGTCCCGGTTAACTTATCTGGCAGTTTTTTTTTTATCTAAGCCTACCCTGTCCCTCTGATGAGCAAAGGCCTGGCAGTTTTTTCTAGAGAAATTATTATATATTTAGCAGATATTATCTTACAGTTAATTATGTTCCACTTTTTCCTGGACACTGAAATAAGACCTGTCGATCGATTCTGTAAAAATCTCACCGTGAAAAGTTAGGTGAAGTGAGCTTAGTGTGAGCTGTCAATAGATATAATTAGTTGGAATGACAGCTCACTACACGCTCACTTCACCTGAGTTTTCACGGTGAGATGGTTACAGAATCGCACTGCTGATACAATAGCCAAAACCAACAGCTGCTTTGAAATTAATTGAAAAAAAAAACCAGCTCGTATTTAATTGTCTACTTATTGATATTACGAAAGCTCGCTCAGCTATTTTTAAGCCGTCCCACTTTCGCGGAAGTAATAGATTACGAAATGAAACTGGTTCAGTGGTCCTATAATAAGAACGAAGCAATTGCTCTTGAACAAGAACAAGTATTTGAAGTTGTATTTCCAACGGGGGCGTAGCTCAGATGGTAGAGCGCTCGCTTAGCATGCGAGAGGTACCGGGATCGATACCCGGCGCCTCCAAATTACTCTTTTTGTGTTTTATAAAATTTATACTTCACGTTAGCCAAAAAATCGGACTAAGCAGAGTGTATGGAGTATGAATGAAAGTTCAGTTTAAGATTAGACTTTAATTACGATATATATTATTTACTTTTCTATTTCTTTTATGACCATATAGAAACAACAAGAATAATGTACCCAGGATTTTGTAATAATATCTTCTTTTAAAAGGGTGTCCTTGAAGTTTCTTGCCCGTTCTTCTCCATAGGGATCTACGTTTTGGAATGGGTAGCTTCACCTTTCTGACTAAATGACCGACTATTTAATTTTGACAATTCAAAAGTGCCTGTAAATAGTTTAATTGAAATAAATGCTTTGAGTTTGAGTTTGAGTTTGATGATATTGTTCAATGTTCAAACAAAAAAATAAAATATTAACAATTACAACTACCGTCCCAATTGTGCTCCTATTTTAATTACATTTCTATTGTTTATTCGTCTGCCAAGTATATTTTCAAAAGAACTTACTATTATTTCAGAGCTGAAGAAAATTCGTGATAAGATATTGTTGAACCACAAAGAATCATTTGTTTATTTTACGAAAGTATTTAGCAAAGGATATAAGGCCTATGTAAATACTTGGATATGTTCAGGCTTTTACAAACACTGATATTTTTCATGTTTGTTCTGTATGATAAATGATGATGTGATCTTATTTCTGTAAGGCCCGATTTTTCAATTAACAGATAATTTTTATTCGTGGAATAAAATTGACGTCTTACAGTTTTTGTATGGCAGAACTGTCAAAAATTCAATAGTATTCTTCCAATAAATTTATCTGGGGTTGGAAAAATCAGCCCTTAAGTAGGTCTGTACTTACACACTTTTACACGTCAATCATATTTAAACTACATGAGGGTGAACTATCAGCGAAAGAAACATTATTTATTTAATAAAACGATATTTTAACTTCAGTTAATAAATTAGGCTAGCCATAGCCAATACTCTTTTATACAAACCTGGTTCACCATTCACAGATCATCCAACAAATGAACTTCTCCTCGCGAACATCGTCGATGGACGTCCAACGCAACTTGGAGTCCGTTCTAGAGAAGAGAACTAAGGATACCTTCGGTCCCCCGGTCGGCAAGAAGATGTTGGTGTTCATCGATGATATGAACATGCCTATTGTAAGTACCTATGCTATTTGCTGACTGAACCTACTTTAGGTTCAGTCAACCCCAAAAAGATACGAAACTCAAAGGTTTTTGACAACAAAATTTGTTCCATAACATTGTATCCACCATATACAGGTACAAAGGTACAAAATATAGTATACAATTTATTTTACAAAAACAAAGTAAACATTTAGTCTCAAAACACTATCTGACCAAAACAGGGTAATCAATTGAGACAATGTTATGGAACAATGGTTGCAGTCTATAAAATTGTTCCATGTCTGTGTATACATGTTTTAGGGCTGACTGTACCTTCGTACAATGTATAGAACCCGTAATTATTATGGTACTTCAAGTTGTATTTGGCTTTGAACAAAGTCGCCTCTCAGTCGCTTTAAAAAAATCGATGTAGTTCTTTACGCCCTTACTCTACTCTAGGAGTCTGTTGTCGAGCAAATAACTCAGGCCCTTTGTACGCACACGTTTGTCTTGTGAAAAACTACGGTTTATTCGTCATGTGTTGGCACAGTCGTCAGTGTTGTATGGATCACTATGGAAGCTTGTTGACGGACACGTTTCCGGCTTCAATTGCGCGGTTTATACGCCATACCGTAAAGAAACCGTGTCGTGTATAAAGGGATATAAGGATATCTTCGGCCCACCAGTGGGCAAGCATATACGCTCGTGTGCATCGTGACTGACTAAACATGGTGCGCCGGACGTTAGTCTGAGTATCGTGATTAAAGGGAAGAATAATTATTAAAGAAAAAAGAAAACACGTACTTTTATACCATGTGTGTGTTAGTGACGAAAATGGTGAATCTTCAAAAAAAAATATTTGGAGGCGCCGGGTATCGATCCCGGTACCTCTCGCATGCTAAGCGAGCGCTCTACCATCTGAGCTACGCCCCCGATATGTACTGTCACTCTAAAAAGCTATGTTATGTGCACTTACTAGTACTACACTCACTCAATGACGAAATGACCTTTGCATTGTATTTCGAAAAAACTGGTCAGTAGTGATCAGTTATTACCTACACAATGCCAATGCCGACGGAGGGGGCTTGTGGCTAAGTAATAACAGCCGCACGGGTCGATCGAATGTTAAGCTACGTTTACCGCGGTCGGTCCGTGGATGGGTGACCATCCATTACATATCAAGACCCCTCCGTGCCACTGAAAGGACGTTTAGCCTTTGGTGGTTAGTACATTTTGACTGTGTAGGTTGCACTTTTCTATCAAAAATCAGTTTTTTTTTATTAGCGGAACGGAAGCGGAAATATTAACTGAAAATTTGTACTCTAGGGGGTCTAGAAGAAGCAGTCATGCTAGCGAAGGAGGTGGCGGGACGGGTGAGGGAGAGAGCCTCCCGTCCCAGCCGCCGCGGGAGACGCTCCGGGCGTCGGGAGCCGCGTGACGACTCCCGGCCACCGTAGGCGCGGGCCTGCGGGCGGAGAGCAATGGGTAGCTCACCGCCCGATCAGGACCAGGCCCGTGCCGGACGGCGCGTAAGTGTTCCACGCGCGCCTCAAAGAGATGTCAGCATAATTCGAGGGGCCCCTTAGGGCCGAAGCCTGCCGGGTCAGCGGGATTGTTCGAAAGGGTTACCGCTACCCCGGAACATAAAGGGCGAAGGAAGGAACATGGGTGGGTTTTAGTCAGTAAGAGTCTGACACTCCCTTCCGCTCCACCCAGAGCGGGAGGGGACATTTGAAGATTACCCACCAGAAAAAAAAAAAAAAAAAGCCTTTGGTCCCGGCTGTCATTCGTGGAACTTTGACAGTCATTACGGGTCTTCAGAACCCCGAAAGTCTGACAACCAGCCTTACCAAGGGGCATCGTATTACCCATTAAGTAACTGGGCTGTGGATTTTCAGATAGGTAGTCGCTCCATGTAAAATCTAACCGGATGCATCTGAATACCAGCATTCAGCTGCATCCGGTTAGACTGAAAGCCGACCCCAACATAGTTGGGACAAGGCTAGGCTGATGATGAATGCAGACGCCAACGCTTATGATGATATACGGTTTTGTTTTTATGACACGTATGTAAGCTTTTCGAAAAATTGCTCTGTTATTGCCTACGAAATGCAGACGCTGATGGATCAGCATAGATCTCTCGAGGTATGAAAAACAGGGTGTAGAGTTCACTCACCCTCCATAGAAAAGGAAGGATCCTCCGACCAGACGGGTCTCGTGTCTGGTGGGTTACTGCCCTTGGTCCTGACATTGATGTCGGGATGTTGTATATATGCTATGCATGTTCGCCACCATGGGGTATGTCAAGGGAACGGGTAGACAGACCTTGATAGTTACCTCTCGCATGCTAAGCGAGCGAGATAAAATTACTGTTGGATACGTATCGGGGGCGTAGCTCAGATGGTAGAGCGCTCGCTTAGCATGCGAGAGGTACCAGGATCGATACCTGGCGCCTCCAACTATTTCTTTTTGAAAGGAATCTACTGTAATTGTTTTTGTCTTCATACAATCATGGGGGACTATAGTGGTCACCACGGTACAACTTTTAAGTTTTTGTTTTTATGACACCTACGAGTATATAAGGTTTTCGAAAGAATTGGTCTGTTATTACCTACAAAATTTAGACGCCGATGGATCAACATAGATCGAATGGAGAATACTGTGAAAATAATGTTTTGATTGGCCTTATGTCATTGTATGGTCGCCGCCGTGGGGTATGTCAAGGAAACGGGCCAAGAAACTTTGATAGTTACATGGCGAGACAAAATTACGGTCGGGTATGTATCGGGGGCGTAGCTCAGATGGTAGAGCGCTCGCTTAGCATGCGAGAGGTACCAGGATCGATACCTGGCGCCTCCAGCTGTATTTCTTTTTGAACAGGTACTTTAATAACTGTTTTTGATCTCATAACATTATGGGGGACTGTAGTGATTACCACGGTACAACTTTTAGGTTTTTGTTTTAATGACAACTATGTAAGGGTTTCGAAAGATTTAGTCTGTTATTGCTTACAAAATGTAGACGCTGACGGATTGACATAGATCGAATGGTAATACTAAATACTGTGAACATAATGTCATGAATGGTCTAATTTCATTGAATGATTGCCACCGTGACATATGTCAAGGGAAAGGGAAGACAAACTTTGATAATTGAAATGAATTTATCCCAAGAACAAACTTAACATTGTAGTTAAAAATCATGTTCTCCCATACCATGCAACTGCAAATGTAAGTTGGTCGACTATTATTCGTAAACTTGAAAACCCTACATAGCTGTGATAGTGAATTGCCTACAAAATACAGACTCTGATGCATCAGCATAGATCGAATGGAAAGTACTGTGAACATAATGCCTTGAATGGTCTAATTTCATTGAATGATCACCACCGTGGGATATATCAAGGGAAAGGGTAGACAAACTTAGATAGCTTCATGGCGAGATAAAATTATTGCCGGGTATATATCGGGGGCGTAGCTCAGATGGTAGAGCGCTCGCTTAGCATGCGAGAGGCACCAGGATCGATACCTGGCGCCTCCAACTGTATTTCTTTATTTTGAACGGGTACTTTAATAACTGTTTTTGGTCTCATAACATTATGGGAGACTTTGGTGGTCATCACGGTGCAAATATTGCGACTCTGCTTTTATAACACCTTCCTGCGGTATAATAAAATGGCAGGGCATCAGTGTCCTGTCCTGCGGCATTTCATTATGTAAATCAATCAATTCAGCAGCAGCTATAGCAGTCCACTGCGAGACATAGTCCTCTACCATACTTCGCTTGCCGATACTCTGTCTCCATTCCCAGACACAGACACTCCAGGCTTCATTAAGTATCAGTACGATAAAAAATAATAATCAAACGAAAAATTACTTAATACTACATAGCAATATATACATACTACAAAGCGCAATGGCTATGTTATTTCGTAAATTATTACAAAACCATTTTGCTTACACAGCGCTAATGAAGGTTATTTCGTCATTAAGTGAGAGTGCCTTTACTGCACTCGCTATAGCATTACCTATTATAATTGCAGTACATATCGGGGGCGTAGCTCAGATGGTAGAGCGCTCGCTTAGCATGCGAGAGGTACCGGGATCGATACCCGGCGCCTCCAACTTTCTTTTTTAAAGTATACCTACTTCGGTAACTATTTTTATCGTTAACATTATCAGGGATCATGACCACCTTGGTATAAATATTGCCACAAAGCATTGCTCCTTTATTTTTTGCTCACTGCCTCGATGTCACCTCCATGTAAAACAAATAGACGCTAATTGACACGCATGCACATGCCGAAGGATACCTTACTGCGACACATCGCGGGCTGCTTGGGGGTTTACTTCGACGCCTGGCATTTGTTTTACATGGAGGTGACATTGAGGTAGCGAGCGAGGTAAACAGCGACCGCAAGATATCGCAGTGAGGCATCTTCGGCATGTAATTGCCCTTAAGAAACTAAAGCTTTATTCCAAAGGTTTCTGTTTTGATGTGGCTTACCTCCGGTAGAAATAGCAGTGGCTTTACTAGAGCCGTGCATCTTCTGTACATATTAAAGAACAAAGTCGATTGACTCGTTTATATTTGTGTGCGCGCGCTTAGTTCTTCTAAATTACACAATCGATTTTGATGCAGTTTTCGCCATCATTAGAAGAATTTATTCCGGAAGGTTTAAAAACTAATATTATAATGAGAAAATATTTGATTTGTTGTATGTTTGTTTATTACGCTTTAACGTTAAAACGGCTTAACGGATTTGGATGAAATTTGGCACATGGTCTACACCGTGACCTGGTTTAGGACATAGGATACTTTTTATCCCGATATTTCTACGAAATCGAGACTTTTTGGGTGATACCGCGGATTGCAGCTATAAATAATGAAAAAATATAAAGCAAAGCATTAAGTATGCACTGTATTATGTATTACCAAAGGTCATTGCGTACAACGGTATTAACTGACCAATAATATAAGTTGTTACTGCTGATATTACAAAATCGTTTTGCTTACACAGGGCTTATGAAGGTTATTTCATCAAGAGAGAGTGCCGTTACTGCACTCGCTATAACATTACCTATTATAGTTGCAGTACATATCGGGGGCGTAGCTCAGATGGTAGAGCGCTCGCTTAGCATGCGAGAGGTACCGGGATCGATACCCGGCGCCTCCAAAATCCTTTTTTTTGCGTGGGAGATTGGCTTACTTTATGGGTAGCTCAAAATGCGAAAAATAATACTTCTTTCATTAATCAATAATAGAATACTACTACTACTACTGGAATATGTTCACATATAGCTGTAAGTTTCCCGAATAAAATAAAACATTAAATCATATTTTAGCGTTGCCACCAGAGTTGCCTCTCCGCTAACTATTATCATCATGGTTACTCTCAAAGAAAAAGCATACCTATACCATAGTCACTAGAGCAGTAACTCCTGGTGACTTGTACTACAGGAGTTGCTTGCAATGCCTATTTCCAGCACCAGTTCCTCACAAATGTAAACTTATCTTTAAGCTAGTTTTAAACTATGGCAGGATACTCTTCCTCCTCCTACTTACTATCTACCACCAAAGGAGCATCTCCCTGCAGGGTGTAACTTCCGTGGTCCACTTGAAAGTCCCCTAACCGTCTCCGAACACAAGAGGGAAGATATAAGTCCAACCTGGTAAAATGGAGCTACATTGACGGAACAGCAGTAGGGTATGATTGTGGAGCTAAGTCGAAAACCATGCTCCACCTCCTATCCTGCCCTCTGTGTCCCAAAACATGCAGTCAAAGTGACGTCTGCGCTTCCACTGACGACGCCGTGGAAGTGACAAAGTTTTGGGCCAAAAAGATTTAAAATTCAGTCGTGCCATCGACACGAAGAAGAAGAAGCTAGTTTTAAGCACTACTACTGTACATTTGTGAAGAGAAAATAAATAAACTTATTATTATTAATTATCGTGTCATCTTTACAGGTGGACAAATACGGCACCCAACAACCCATAGCCCTGCTGAAGCTGCTGTTTGAGAGGAAGGGATTCTATGACCGCGGCAAAGACCTGACTTGGAAGAATATCAAGGATGTTGGCTTCTTAGCTTCTATGGGCAAGGCTGGTGGCGGGAGAAATGATGTAAGTTGAAATTTTCATTTTATTGGTCTATAAGAGAGCGGAAAAGGGAAAGACCCTCCCTTTCCCTTTTTACCCAGCAGTGGGACATTACGGGCTAAATAGATAGATAAATATGAGGGAGCTTGTGGCTAAGTAGTAACAGCCGCACGGATCGATCGATCAGATTAAGCTCAGTTGCCGCGGTTGGTCCGTGGATGGGTGACCATCTTTACAAACCAAGACCCTTCCCTCCGTGCCTCGGAAAGCACGTGATGCCCTTGGTCCCGGTGTTTTTGACAGTCGATACTGGTCGTCAGAAGCCTGACAACCAATCTTACCAAGGAGTATCGTATTACCCAGTAACTGGATTGTGCAGGTCAGAGAGGCAGTCGCTCCTTGTAAATTACTGGTCCTCACCTGAATCCGATCAGACTGGAAACCGACCGATAGTTGGGAAAAGGCTAGGCAGATGATAAGATAGACAGATATAGTCGGTGTCACAGCTCATGTTGCAATGTCTTACATCAATAAATTGGCAGAATGATAAGGAACCTTCCTACAGTACTATTATTATTGTTATTGAGAGGATAAAAATATACAACAAACAGTTCAACATTTTTTTTATTTGAATTCATATTGTTAAGGACCTAACTAAACCTGAAGGCCAATTCTGGTAATTCAAAACGATCATAATCAAGTCGCAGTCTCATCTCGGCGACAAACAAATTTCAAAAACTTGTCAAAATGTAGGGAAAAAGACGTATTTTTGACAGATTGATACTGAGATCAGACTGTGAACGTTCTTAAAATTACGATAATTACCCCTCAGACCTTGTCTGCGTGAACACATATAAATAACTCATTTACTTTCAATTTACTGATGGGTGTCAAAATAAAACTAGCATTAATATTGTTTAATTGGTAATGACCAAAGCGTGTCATGAGTATGCGGTGCCTTCAATAATAAGCTTGATGTTACGTTGTGTCGTATAAAATATCTTCCATCTCTTTCCCTCACCAGGTGGACCCCCGCTTTATCTCAATGTACTCGTCATACAACCTGGAGTTCCCATCAGAGCCCACGCTACGCCACATCTACATGTCGATCCTGAAGGGACACTTCGAGATTTTCCCCGAAGAGATACAGCAGATCGTCGATAAGATTGTGCAAATGACCTTGGATCTATACAAGGTAGGGTAACTCCATAATAGGTAATATAGGCTGGTGTCCACAATTCCATGTCAAAACGCGTATTTTGCCTAGGGGTGGGAAAATCAATTATTCAATCCACCCCAGCTCCTCAAGGAAGGCCTGCAACGTCTTGGTGTTACTGACAATCTCACGGAGGGAGCCTGGGGTTACCGAAGTACTTTGCCCTGTACGTGGCGACCACCACCACAGTTTAGAAGGCAAGCCCTGCGCAGCGGACTGTCTGTGATTCTTATGAAAAAGACTTGTTTATGAAAGTAGTCATATATAGCTGTTGTAACTGTACGCAGCTTTTGCTCAATTAGTCGGAGAACCTATTTCGTGAGGCGGCCATCAATTGTAGGGAGTGCTTCCTTAACCTGCCTGCACTCACCTTGGTCCACTCGTAGTTTGTGATGTTGGTCTCTGGCGCGTTTCTTCACCTGCGTAAGTACCCGAAGGGGAGTGGCGCGGTGGGTTCAGGTCCCACTGGTGCCATGCTTGACCCCTTTCTGGCTAGTTCGTCGGCTGCATCGTTGTTACTCTATAATATTAGGTATTCTTCTATGGTGTTAAGGTCGGCATCAAGATTTATAGCGAGGCTAACTGCTCAACAAGAGCAGTTACTTGTGCGTTGTCACAGGTAGAGACAACGACGTGTGTACGTTCGTCGACCCCCAAACGAGCCTACGCAGCAATAGTAGCCGCTAACAAGCCTGCTGAGTCGCAGAACTTGCAGGTAAAACTAGCGGGAAAAACAAAAGGGGGTAAACGGAGCCGGTCGAAACCCAACAAGGTTTTGAAAAGGCAGGGTCCAGAAAAGGACACGTGCGACAAGGATGGTTTCATCAAGGTGGAGAAGAAGAAGAAGAAGAAGCCTCCTTGTCAGAACCAGTGCGGCACCGCGCTGGCAGGACCCAACATGCTGCTGCGTCCAGCAATCCGGACGACGCAGCTGTACGTGTCCAGACTGCACCACTCCACGAAGGTTGAGGAGATCGTGGAGTAAATGCGTGTGAAGACCAACTGGACTTTGAGGGTCGAGAAGTTGGAGTCGCGTCACAACTCGAACTTCAAGTCGTTCGTGGTGCGTGTTCCGACACATCATCTCGAGAAGTTCCTCAAGGAAGGGTTCTGGCCGAAGGGTGTTGTGTACCGCCGGTTTCGTGGTCGGCTACATGACACCAGTCAGCGAAACATGACGCAGACACTTCGTGTGCATTAGTTTGTTTTTTAGTGAAATTAAAATGTTGTATGGTATTTTTAAGTTATATTAATATTGTATTGTATGTGTGTATATGGGCCTTGATGCCTGAAATAAATGGATAAATAAATAAATAAATAAATTGTCACTCGACGACGCGCTTGGCAGAATTGGTATTAATAAAACTTAAAAACATGCTTCTATATATATCTTTCAAATTCCAAACATAAATAGCCAAGCATTTTTGTGTACTGAAGTGGTAAAAAATATATCAAAAAGATAAATGGACTCTGGAGGCGCCGGGTATCGATCCCGGTACCTCTCGCATGCTAAGCGAGCGCTCTACCATCTGAGCTACGCCCCCGATATATTCCTCTGCATAAATTGCTATGTTATACAGAACGTGGTCGTTGACCACGATTAAAAATGTGGCAAAATGTCACGTACGTCGACAATCTCGTTACTTGAACCTGTTTACACTTACTTAGCCTTACTTAGCCCATGCTGCTGAGTAGAGTACTGAAATAAGATAATAGACTTGATTAAGACCTGATTTTTCTGGGGGTTCTAAACACCGCTTCAGGGCTGATTTTACCAAAGTCAGATATATTTTATCCGTGGAATAAAATCGAACCATTTTTAAGCTATTTTATTTATCATTCACAGATAATAATAGTAGACCTACCACCAACGCCAGCGAAGTTCCACTACATCTTCAACCTTCGCGACCTCTCCCGTATAGCGGCCGGCATGTGTCTCACCCACCCGAACTACTTCAGCGAGAAGCACTGCGTCGTGCGCTGCTGGCGCAACGAGTTCACGAGAGTCATATGCGACAGACTGATTAGTATACAAGTGAGTGAAGTCAAAGCTCTCTCTCTCTCTCCCGTATGGCGGCCGGCATGCGTCTCACTCACCCGAAGTACTTCTCTTTTTCGCAACTGAATCGTGATGACATTAATACTTAGTACGGCTTTTGTTCTTCGTTAACAGGATAACGAACTGATGCGCAACCATATTCACGAGCAAGTGATGATATACTTCCCTGAAGAGGAACCTGTCGTTCTTGAGGAGATAGTGGTGGCCGAGGAAGAAGCCAAAGTTGAAGAAGAAGAAGACGGTATAACACGCGCCATTAATGAAACCAATTTAAAATAGCGGCCAAACAAAGAAGCTTGTCATCCCCTTTCACTCACACAGTATACCTAATATAAGAAAGAAGGCATTAGGCTAAGCGCGCACCACGAAAAATAATCGCCAATCAAAACCAATATACTAGACGCGCATTGCAGTCAATATTCGCTTGAAAAATTATATTAGCGTTCGCGATTTTATTTCGCATAAGATGCGATTTAAAAAATCGCATCGCATTGCGCGGTTAGCCTTAGGCATACCGTTGCTATTTTCAATTCATATTTGTTACGTTCGCGAATCATATTTTGAACTTCGTATAACCTGTTACTGCAAAAACGTAAGAAAGTTTCGCGGGCTATCCTGTAGTTTTCTCCTTAGTGGCAGGAAAGGCTGATAAAATTGTCGTTTTTCCTAAATAAATACTAATATTAACATAAATAGGAAAAACTAAACTTTTATCAGTCTAGGGTATTTTAGGAACAGTCACTTTACAGATTTCTAGAAAGGAAACGGAACGGGACTGAAACTACCTGCAAGTCTGTGTTTCCCGAAAGCTAAGACCTAGCAGTTTCGAATGTTGAGCGAAAATGTTATTTTCAGGCAAGCGGGTGCCCACAGGACACTATTACGTTATTACACAGTCCATTTTACCTCTGATTTTGCATCCCTGTAAATATCACAGTGATCTTTAATCTCGTGACAATAAGGTTGCTGTTGGGTTGCTGCAACTGTCAAGTCTGTCATAATCACATATTAATCAGTGATATTTATTGCTGTTGCAATAAGGTTGCTGTTGGGTTGCAGCTGTCAGGGGTAAAATAACTGAGAAAGGACTGTAAGCCAACGTCGTTTATCTTACAAATCCTATATCTATGAAATCGTAACAGATAGCAATTACCTTAGTACCGTTTTTATAATTGAAAATAAGAAGTCAAACACGACGTTTCAATGTGCGCAGGACCCTATAAGCGAGTTCGACTCACATTTTGCCGGTTTTTTTTTTTCTTCTAAGACCTCTGTTATTATGATGCTGAAACATTTTTTTTTTTTTCAAATAAATACTTGGCATTACATGAAAACATCGTTAACGGTAGTCAGAAGCCCAAAAGCCTGCAACCAGCCTTCATAATCAGCCTATAATTTTCCCACAGCTGGGACACAGGCTTCCTCTCTGTGAGAGGGACCAGCCTTACCTCGGGGTATCGTGTTATGTCGGTCCACATAACATGCTGGTATTGAGATACATCTGGTTAAACTGGAGCCCGGCCTCAACATAGTTGGGAAAAGGCTAGGTAGATAATTACATCGACTTGTCCAACAGCATTAGGCATGATAGCAGAGAAGGAGCCCACGGAAGAGGTACCTATTACTGAGGAAGTTGAAGAAGAGGAGGAAATAGAACCCGAACAAGAGCTCACGGTAAGTACTGGTGGAGTCGTAGTAAAAATATGTATGTTCGTCACCATAACCTTAAGGGCTTTATTTGTCTGCTCATTGCACGATAGAATCGACTTAACTGACTCAGCATTATATACACCGTGTTCTTCACGTTATCCATAAACTTTGCCAACGCTTCTTTCTATAGCTTTTACATATCAAATCTAACAAAACTTACTTAAAAAGTCTTCGTTACAAACATATTTGTAATTTCATTTAATGAAACTTAAATGAGCTATGCAGTAAGAAAGGGTCTTAATTTGGCCTATGTTGCCGCTTAGTGCAATTAAAATGATAAATCTATCAATTGCTTCGGATAGAGATAAAGAGGCATGCATATCGGGTGATTTACGTCAAGGTATTTAGTTTGTATGAAAATTAACAAAAAATAAGAATTCATTAATGTGTCCATAATGAAAAATGCTTATTTCCATGATCTGAACATCTGGTCGAAGTTTATGTATAGCATTCGGAACACGGTGTATATTCCATACTGCTCTTTAGTTGTCATTTTTTTTTTATTTTCAATTCATACTCAAAACAATTCACACAAACAATATGTAGGTATAAAAAAAATACATTAGATTTGGTTCAGAAGACTGATAAGCTAAGTTTCTAAGCTTCCTCTCTCCTACTATGTTGCTGTGCCCGACATGGTCCATTTTGACCTCGTATAATTTTAACTTACCACCTAAGTACCTACGCATTGTGGAATGCAAATAAAATATTTAGAATTGAGTATTGAATATATTGTGTCGTAATATCAATACCGCAGAAAAATGTGTCAATGAGAGACTTTCAACTAAATAAAAAAACAACAAAAACATTCATGAAATGACCAGAGGGGCAATTCTCGTAACGTTCACAGTCTGATCTCAGTCTCAATCTGTCAAAAATACCTCTTTTTTCCCCTATATTATATAATATATAAATTCCCTACATTTTGACAAATTTTTGACATTTGTTTGCCGCCGAGATGAGACTGCGACTAGATTTTGAACGTTTTAAATTACGAGAATTGGCCTTCAGGTCAATAAAATGGTTTTAGGTTGATATCAACTTCACATTCGTCAAAGGTGTATGCTACTTTGATCTTTGTTATCAAGTAATGAAATATAATTTTCTATGCAATAGTCTACTCAGTGCCTTAGCTTCTAACATGTGTCCTGACTTGATAAAGGAAAAAAAATGAAAACTGACGAAAGTATGAAAGGACTTGACTGTACTACGAGTACCTCATCTAAGGTCCGCCTTCTACATGTCAATTCTTCTTCTTTTGGAGTCGTTGGTACATTAAATGCCCAATAGATGGCCAAAAGGCTAGCTATGCTCCTACACAAAGATAGCTGACGTGGTTCACAAGCCTGTCCAACTAAAATGGGACTGATCAGGACATGTCTGCCGCCTGCCGGACAAACTGTGGGCCCTAAATAGCACAGAATTGGGCCCTGGTACCAGTGAGGCGGATTCGGGGCACCGCGAAAAACTGGAACGCGGACGCGCGGGCTCGCAAAAGATAGAAGGAGTGGAGGGCGGCCTTTGCCCAAAAGTGGGACAACACAGGCTAGCAAACAAATACATAGCCTCGTTAACTGCAGCGTCAGTTGCGTTAAATCCTTAAAAGTGCAGGTGTCCTGTGACATTCTGACATGTTCTGGAATGACTCTCATTCATGACTCACACTCTTCATTTTCTGTCGGACTGTTCTATAATCCCCGAGTTTACCAAGTTCACTTTATCAATAAATGAATACGGTTTTACCCATAAATAATTAATTGAATGCAGTTGGAGGATTACGTGTTCCGTGACCCGCTATTGTTTGGTGATTACCGCAATGCGCTGGACGAGGAAGAGATCAGATACTATGAGGATCTACTCGACTATGAAGCCGTCTACTTCCTGTTCCAAGAGGTACTGTTAAATTGTACTTATAATACAATACCCCCTTATTTATAAACGTTGCATAAAGTAGAGACATACATATATACGTCAAAAAAAGTATAGAAAAACAGACATTATTCTTAAACTTTTTAAGCAACATTTACAAATAAGTGAGAAAGTAGATTTGAACTAAAAGTAAAAAGTTCAAAAAGTCATTTGTTTTATGTTAATGAGTAATGTTATTATTATTTTGGTAGTCATGTTTCTTACCTCTTTGGCTAGTTAAGCTAAATTAACGGGTCCATGTTAATTCAAAAGAATTATTATTACTAGTCTCATCGAAGTGGGATGCTTCGCCTGACGTTATGCGGACTACTGGACTGGCGCTATCTTTTTCTGCGGGAGAATTCACGTGCCCCGTGTGGAGTCGTTCCGCCCATGCAAAGCTAGTGGATACAGCTTTGAATGAAACGTGCCGGATCATCACTGGTTGCCTAAAACCGACCCGGTACAAATGCTGTATCCACTAGCAGGAATAGCGCCACCAGTGGTTCGTAGAGCGATGGCAAGCTTCAGTTAAAGAGCCAAAATGGTTTCCGACACACGACATCCTTTGCACGACAACTTCCTTGTGCCACAAAGGCTTAAAAGTCGAAACAGCTTTTTAAACTGTGTCATCCCTGGCGAACGGTCGCAAGAAAAACTGAAGCTGTGGCGAGACTGTGCTCCTTACCCAAACCTTTCGTCCCACCCTCTGAAAACCTCCCACCTGGACATGAGTTACCTTGGGTAACCTGGAAGTCTTTAAATAGACTCCGGACCCAGGTTGGCCGAAGCAAGGAAAACCTGTTCGGGTGGAGATTGATAGACGACTCCGCCTTGGAGTGTAAATGTGGTGCTGTTCCACAAACGATGGGACACTTAATATCGTGCCCTGCGTGTTCTGTCAGCTGCACGTTACAGGAACTGATGGACGCTGGTGATGGCGCCAAACAAGTGGTCGAATTCTGGGCCGAGTCCATTTAGATTGCTATCGACACGCTAAGAAGAAGAAGAGAAGAAGACTATTTCCTTCATTTAATTTGAAACACATATAAATTATATTTTTATAAACCTCTCAGATCCTAGACGAATACAACGACCGCGTGGGCAAGATGTCGGTAGTCCTGTTCGAGGACTGCCTGGAGCACATGACTCGCATGCAGCGCATCTTGCGCATGGACCGCGGGAACGCGCTCATCATCGGCGTGGGCGGCTCCGGCAAGAAGTCCATCTGCAAGCTCGCGGCCTTCGCAGCTGGTACGATCGCCTTACGAAAACGTTGATTACATGAACTTTGTCACATTAAACTCGTTACTTGCTATTTTCACCTGCATCTGTCAAAGGAATGATTGTATACGTCATTCTAAAGAGCTTTTGCTATGAAACTCGTACCCGAATTGTAAAAAAAAAACTGTCTACAGTTGTATACGAGTTTGTTTTTTTTTTCACGATTTGGATAAGATTTTCGAAGCGAAAGTTGTTTAAAATGACGGGTAAAATCACCCCCTTGGCGGATGCTGGTGACTAAATCGCCAACCTGTATAATTTTTTTTTTCTCTTTTTTTGTTTTGGGGTTTTTATCTAAACAGATATGTCAATCCCATCTTGCCTTTTACTATTGTTACATTAAACCTTATAATTAACAGATAAACTATACTAACCAGTTACACAATTATATAAAACACTTGGAGTAAGGATAGAAATCACTGATGAATGATTGTTTGGATTATTAAATGACTTAACTTTTTGGCACCTTCTGAAGTTGGTTGGGATAAAATTGATTGTATTAATCCTACGCTATGACTATTTACGTCCAATTCCTTCAAAAGTGACTCCCTCTCACGCTTGTATAAATAATAACATACAATATTTCAATTATGATTATACTTTGCTATCATGCAGGTTGTGACGTGTTCGAGATCGTGATAATGCGTAACTACAATGAGAACTCGCTCAAAGACGACATGAAGAGGCTGTACAACGTGCTGGGCGTCGATAATAAGAAGACTGTGTTCTTGTTCACCGCCGCACAGGTTATGTTTGTACAGTATATAGACGATCTCGTAATTAGAACAAAATAGAATATTTTTTATTGTTGGTAAACATATTTACAAATAAAGTTGGTAAAAAAAACAAGTAAGTATATCTGTAAAACCCTTGGATGCACAAAAGTAAATAGCTAACATTTTACTATTTGCATGCCAAAATCTACCAGTAAGTGTGCATACCAAACGCGCGGCGGCTGCCGCCAACGTGTGATAACGGCTGCAGTTGCAACTTAACTTAAAATACACTGAAAACCGTACCGTAATATGCACCCATAAACGCAATGTTCAATGCTACCTACCGTAAAAAGCGATTTTTATCACCGAAAATAGGTCGTTGACGACTTGAAAGATAAAGTGTACAAAGACAATTACTGGAAAATTCTCAGTAATTATTTTTGTACAGTTTAACTTTATTTGATATACAGAATGTTTTGTGATGGGTCTTTTTAACCCGCGACAAAAACAGAGGTGTTATAAGGTTGACGTGTGTATCTGTGTTTGTCTGCGCCATCGTAGCTCCCAAACGGCTGAACGATTTTGTTTTTTTTTTTACATTATACAGAATGTATTAATAAACAAGTTAAATTTAAGCCAGCATCTATCCCCTTAGATCATCGAGGAAGGTTTCCTGGAGTTCATCAACAACATTTTGATGATTGGCATGATCCCCGCGTTGTTCGGGGATGACGAGAAAGACGCTATCATCAATTCTGTGCGCAATGCCAGCAACGACGCTGGATATGGGGTTGCCAAGTTAGTATGCGATATCGATTTGTACGGCTTTTTAGAAAATAAATAACTATATATATTACTATAATAAATACTTATTTTAGTAAGTATAGTAATTTATTCCAGGTCGTTCTGACATATAATATAAAAGAATCTATACAAGATATTGTCAAACATTTTACAACAGTTACTATTGAGTTGCTTGTCCATTCTTCTCCATACAACAATACTTTTTGACTAAGATGACACACAGTCATACATTCTTCTCACAAAATTTTACATATTCTGACAGTATCGTTTTCCATTCTTCTGCTTTCAGGGACGCGGTATGGAACTTCTTCTGCCACAGATGTAGTGAAAATCTGCACGTGGTACTGTCCATGTCTCCTAGCGGTGATATATTGAGGAACAGGTAATATTTAGCATAATAAAACACAATAAGTATCATAATTAGCTTATAACTTTCCAACTGCTGCTCCTAGCATGTTTCTGTGATTTTCGAATTGTATGTTTTGATTTATTTTAATATATTCGCTTTATCAAACTTACTGTAACTACTTAGATTATAAGAGAATGACGTGGTCTCCTGTAATTGGAAGCGCATACTAGTATCTGTCCCTGTTCTTGTTAGCTTGCATAAAATTGTGTAGCCTCTGTTGGAGTTCCAAATGAATAAATAAATTAATTAATTGTACTCATATTAGGTACTATTCTATTCCATCAGATGTCGGAGTTTCCCTGGGCTGGTGAACAATACTACAATAGACTGGCAGTTCCCGTGGCCGAAGCAGGCGCTATTGGCAGTGGCCAATGTCTTTCTTGCTGACGTATGTATTCTTCCAACCTGAGAGTGGTTCATTGTCAAAGTTGGCTACTTCGCAAATAACTGTCAAGTATTTCGCTGTTTTGAATTTGTCCACGGATGCTTTGTGGGCTAAGACCACCACAGCATTTTCTAGAAAACGTCCAACGGCATCGCGGAAGACCCAGGAGTAGATGGCGGGGCGAACTTGACACATATAGTGTAGTGTGATAGTTGTGTTGGGAATAATAAATAAATATATGAGGGATTGGTCCATATTGACTCAGGATCGAGTTGAGTGGAAAAAGGAAAGGGAAGCCTGCCTGCAGTAGGACAATACAGGCTGATTATTATGCTGAGTGAACGGAGAAATGAGGAAAATGTCGTGAGGAGAGTTTTGAGTATGAATGTCGAGGGGTATAAGAGTAGGGGAAGACCAAAGAAACGATGGATGGAATGTGTGAATGATGATATGGTTAGAAAGGGGGTGACTACCGAGATGACGACTAATAGAGAAGTATGGAAGAAAAAGACTTGTTGACCCCAAATAAATTGGGATAAGGGCAGGAGAATGATGAGTGAATAATCGCTGTGTCGTATTGAAAACTAATATCGTGACACTGAACATTTCTTTTATGTGTAAAAATACTTCCAAATGCTTTTTTTACGCCTAAAACTGTTACCAACAAAAAAAAATTGCAACCAACTGGAAGCCAAACGTCCTTTTTAATTAAACAACACCTGACACATTTGTTAAATACGCAAAATTTTAATGTCCAAAAAAAAGATCGTAAATTATACTTAGGTAACCTCTTTCATATTTCAGGTGGCGAAGATCCCCGAAGAGTTCCGACCGATCATAGTGGAGCACGTGGTTCACGTGCACATGTCGATCGCGCATTATTCGCTGGAGTTCCTTCTGCGTCTGCGCAGAAACAACTACGTCACGCCCAAGCATTACATGGACTTCCTCACTAACTACCTGTCACTGCTCAAAGAAAAGGACGCTTTTATTGTGGCACAGGTATGTTTAATTTATTTCTAAACTATAGGGGGTTATTGGTAAAACATTAACAACCTCTTAGGGCTGTATTATTGACCGCACGGTTGGTGCAGTGGTTAAGCGATTGACTGCTGCGCTGCGTGTCCGGGTCTGGCTGTTTGTGTATGTGAGTTTAAATGTTTGTAAACGCACCCACGATACAGGAGAAATTCCTAGTTCTATGACTTTTATTAATTCGTCAGATTTTAATTCATCAGACTCTCATACAAAAATAAATATTTCAATTCAATCAGTTGAAATATTCGATTTTCTGGTACAAACTCTACGCGAAGCAAAAGAAAGCGCTAGTTAGGTAAATAAACTGCCGTGTCTAGTACAAAATTCAGCGGAGGGGAGCGGGGGTTAGATAGAACAACGAAATCTTAAAGTTTTGTTTTTGGTAAATGTGTTATGTTTTATAAAAAGTCTTACAACAAAAGTCGTTGTTTATAATAATCCAGGACTGCAAGGTTGTTAGTGTTTTACCAATAACCCTGTATAATATTTAAAGTGAAAAGATTTGATGTTTTGTTGTTTTTGTTTATTACATTTTCACGCTAAAACGACTGACCGGATTTGACTGAAATTTGGCACATGGGTAGACCATGATCTGAATTAGGACATAAGATAAGTTTTATCCCGATATGCCCACGTAAAAGTCAATTATTTTTTAACCATTATTTTTTCACCA
The DNA here is from genome assembly GCA_911387795.2 of Apamea monoglypha. NCBI lineage: Eukaryota > Metazoa > Arthropoda > Insecta > Lepidoptera > Noctuidae > Apamea > Apamea monoglypha. The sequence continues at coordinate 5,803,455 of OU426931.1, forward strand.
TATTATTATGTAAAAGCCATTTATTTACAAAATAGTAACCGTGGAGTTTCTACTCAGCTCTTCTCCCAAAGGAAACGACCAATTGGAACCATGCACCAGCTTCTAATGCTTCTTATGTGCCCATGTAGGTTTATGAGGTTCATGTGATTTTTGAAATATTTTATGGTATACAATAGTAACGATGACAGCAATTGCTGAAAAATCATCATCATAATTTTATCATTGTCTCAGTGCGAGCGTCTAATAGGCGGGCTGGCCAAGATAGAAGAAGCAAACGTTCAGCTCGAAGACCTGAACGCGAAGCTAGCTGTGCAGAAAGTCATCGTTGCCGAGCAAACCCTTGAGTGTGAGACTCTGCTCAAGGAGATCACCAAAGGTTAGTTTACTTTTATTAATTTACTAAGATTTACCAACGTTCGTATACCTACACTACAGAAATTACAGGAAGCAACCGAAAGTAAAGAACTAAATGTAACAAACTAAAATACAGCATTTTCTTATTGCTAGGTTAACTATTTTAAAATAGAGCAGTTTAATTATTTGTAATAAACAAGACAAAGAGATCTTATCTCATAGTGGCATAGTCTCATATCTTAATAATAATGAAAAATCCTATCCTACTAATATTATAAACGCGAAAGTTTGTATGGATGGATGGATGTTCGTTACTCTTACACGCAAAAGCTACTGAACGGATTTGGATGAAATTTGGCACACAGATAGTTTATAACCAGGATTAACACATACATAGGATACTTTTTATCCCAATATTCCCACGGGATCGAAACGTATGCGGTCGAAACCGCGGGGCGCTGCTAGTAGAGAAATATAAAAAGGTACTTTATTTGTTATAAATAATAGTAAGTTTTATTTTCTACACTAAATCAGCACTCTAATTGCGTAACACAATTTCAATCACAACCCAAGGGTTTTGAAGAAAGTTCGTAATCCATTGCTTTATAGGTTTCAAAAATGCGTCTGCTCAACAACGTAAATAACGCAATGAACGTGGTTGAACTCTCAAAATTAAATCGCTTGTACATATGTTTGTCTGGATGGATTGGCGCAAAATCGGTTGAACTGATTTAAATGAAAATTGGCACAAACAGTTTATATTTTTAATCCCAGTAGTACGTTCCCTTGGGACATTTTCCGACATCCACGCGGGCAAAACCGCGAACAAAAGCTAGTTTTAAAATATTATAATATTAACTACCTTCCCAACAGCCACAACCGCAGCAGTAGCGAAGCAATCAGTTGCTTCGGAAAAATCAGCGGAGATCACAGAACAGAGTGCTATCATCTCTGAAGAGAAGGCGGAAGCCGAGGAGGCTCTGTCAGCGGCTCTCCCGGCCCTGGAATCTGCGAGGCTCGCTCTCGCAGACCTTGAAAAGAATGATATCACTGAGATTAGATCCTTTGCGACGCCGCCTGAGGCTGTGCAGGTTTGTGGCCCACTGATTTTTTTAATACGTAAGTTAGAAGCTTCGATCAAAAATATACTAAATTCAGGGTTGGCGCCTGCAATCCTGCACTGGGCCCATCCCGTTCGGCCCACTCCCACTCACAGACAGGAGGCCTGTGTCCCAGCAGTGGGAACGTTATAGGCTGATTTAGCTTATGTTTATCTTCAGATTGTTATCAACCTTAAAACAGATATTCTATTTCACGAACGAAATCCATTTGACTATGTTTATAGAAGGTTCAAGAAGGTTCTATCAATCACGGCCAGTTGAGCAATGAATTTTAGTTCGTGTTACTGTATCTAGTGTATTCTTGATGGAAGAATGGAGTCCAAATAGTGTATCCACAGATTTATAAACTAAAGGGAGATATGCCAAGGGGGCGTGGCGCGTGCGAACAATGTATGCATAAAACAGAAACAAACGCGGGCGCCGTTGATTTGTCAATAAGAATTGTCAATGTAGTTGTGTATCTCAACGTTGCAATCTGCGTTACGCGATTGGCTCGCGTTGAGTGTGGTCTGTTATAGTGTGAGTGAGCGCGTGTTCGTATTGTAGTGCATATGTAGTTGAAGGCGACAGCCGGACTCGAACAGTTGGGCAGCTACACCATATCTCCCTTTAGTTTATAAATCTGTGGGCGTATCACATTACTGTTCGCACTAAAAAGGCAGTACGTATTCAAACCATCTTGTTTAAGAATCAGCGAGGTAATTGCGTAACACACTAACCCCTCATTTCTATCCACCAGACGGTATGCGAGTGCGTGGCTATAATCCGAGGCGTCAAGGAAATCAACTGGAAGGGTGCTAAGGGCATGATGGCCGACCCCAACTTCCTGCGCAACCTGCAGGAGATGAACTGCGACCTCATCACGCAGAAGCAAGTTAAGGACGTCAAGGCGCATATGAAGAAGTCCAAGAAGCTGGATACTATGCAGCAGATCAGTAAAGCTGGGTAAGCGAATTAGAGCGTAAAATGTTAGCACTTTAAGGTCTAGTTTTGCTTGTACGTACAGACGCCAGCAGGTCAAGCTATCCGAAACTGTCAAATTTTCTCAATCAACCTTGAACCTTAATGCTTTAGCGATAAAGTTGAAAATCTATTAAAGAAATTTGACAGATTGTAGTAACTTGATGTGCTGGCGTCCGTACATGAAATTTTGTAATTTTTTTCAAATTCAAAATTATTTATTTTGGGACAACTAGATCCACCGGTTAGTATACAAAACTTAGAAACTATTGTTAGTACCTACTTAAATACAATAATAAAGGACAACACTCATCATAACCATCACAAATACCCCTGTGCTGAGACACCCCGCCCCATCAAAATAACCAACAGGGAGATACCTCCCTAAAAGATCACCAGACGAACGAAATGCCTCAACACAGGCGCACGCACATCTTCAGCTATGGTTTTCAGGATGCTGTTGTGACTCCCCCGCACCCTCCTCGATAAGTGACACGACTTTTTTCCGAACGACGGCATGAAAACCGTCAGCATGAGCCTGCGCGAACATCTCGGAGGCACTGCAGAAACGAGGAAGTCCCAACATCATCCTGAAAATGTTATTATATTGGACGCGCAGTGTGTCCAGGGATTTTTTGGTATAATTAATCCATATACTACCCGTATACAGACCCTGACAATACGCTTTAAATAGCGAAAATCATGCAGCAGATCAATAAAGCATTTGGTTAAATTAATTAAAAGTACACAGAAGTAAAAAGCGCTCCACACTTTTTGATTCATCGTTGGTTATAAAAAAAGTGACAATTAAACTGCAAAGTTAACGCTGGCTTGTAAGGTATGGTAACTTCTAGAAGTTAATTTAATCATTTTATATATTTTATTGTGTGATATAAGCGTGTTTTTTAATCGTATTCTTATCTCTAAAGTGTTTTGTCTTTTACTGTACTACGTAATTATTTAACTAAAACTTTCAACTAAAATTTGCGCACCAGATACCGGTAGAATTTGACGGAAACTTATTATGTATACTTGTCAACTTACTGTACTCCTATTCTCACAAATAATAGAGAAGTATCGAAGAAAACATAAATGTTTCGCCGACCCTAAATAAATTGGGATAACGGCAAGTGAATGATGATGATTCTCATCTATACAAATGAATAAAATCGAAGTGCCTGTTAATGTCACAATAACAGGTTTTTACTAAATGCATAATTTAAAGTATATACTGTTTTTATAACGTTAATAATTATTATATTTTATTTTTTTGTCTATCCGTCTGTTTGTTCCGGCTAATCTCTAAAACGGCTAGACCGATTTTGAATAAATTTGGTTTTCTTTGAACCCTGAGGAAGAAAAGAACAAAGGTGACATACCACGCGGGTGAAGCCACGAGTGATAGCTAGTAAATAAATATTATTATATTCTCCTTCCACAGCTACGGTCTACTGAAATTCGTTATCGCCGTACTGGGATACTGTGCCGTATATAAAGAGGTGAAACCCAAGCAGGACAAAGTGGAAGCTCTCGAGAAGGAGTACACCGAAGCGTGCAACTACTTGGCGTCGTTGAACCGCGAGATCGATCGGCTGCAGAAAACGCTTGACGGGCTCAATAATAAATATGAAACTGCCATGTTGAGGAGGCAGGAGCTGCAGGAGGAGACTGACATTATGATGCGAAGGTAGTCCTTTTTTGCTATTTTTTAATTTAAGAGCGGATTTTTCAATTGTCAGATAAGAAATAAATCTGACGACATGCCAGTTTTTTTTTTTTATAGAAAAAGTGTCTAACCACCGTAGTTATGCTTTAGGTAAAAGTTGTCTGTTCATTGGAAAACCCTAAGTAATTTAAGTGTTTTGCCGTCGAATAACGCCATCACGCCAACCTTAGGTCCAGCGAACTTTGAGCTTCGAACGTTGCGTTTTGCGCAAACGTGATGCTATCGCCGCGTCAACCAACACCATATTTCACCAGATTCAAAGGCACCCATAGTTGTTGTGTTGCAAGTAGAGAAATGAATTAATGTTGCCATAATGCTTTAATGGCAATATTAAAACGTTTAGACAACCCACACACGTGCATGCATCTCATTCATTCTATCCTTGTTTTCTCATCCTTTTTCCATTCATTCTTACAGTATCATTCGGGCATTCATTCCTATGGTAGCTTTTTGTGTTAGGTACTCTTTTCTGTGTAATGTTATTTAATATTCTTTCTTTCAAGATTGATCGCCGCCGACAAACTGATGTCTGGCTTGTCAAGCGAACAAAAGCGCTGGACACTAGACCTTGCTGCGCTTTACGTGGAACAATCCCGCTTGATCGGCAACTGTTTATTATCAGCTTCGTTCCTCAGCTACGCGGGACCATTCTCGTTTTCGTTCAGACAGACCATGATATATGGAGACTGGTTGGGCGATGTATTGGAGCGAGGCATACCATTGACCCAACCATTTACTATTGAAAAGAATTTGACCAATGAGGTGGAAATTAGCGGGTGAGTTTTATTTATTTATTGTTAATGAAAACGGTGGACCGCCGGCCTTGTGAAAGCCGCAGGAATCCACTGGATGCGGGAAGCACAGAACCGGTTGAAGTTGTGGTGCTTGGGGAAGGCCAATGCCCAGCAGTGGACGTCTTTCGGCTATTCGAATGAATGAAAAATAAAATGAAAACGGCAACACACCAACTTAGAAACATAAAAAAGGAATCTAAAATCCGGTTTTGCCATAACTCCGTATGACTCATTGGGTAGATAATTTTATATGAATTCCGATATTTTGTAAATAATAATCTGATATTTTTTGTCTACCGGGCTGGAGACTGTGGAATAGGAAAGTTGTTTTGATCATACTATGGTCATGTGCTACTTGGGTCATGTGCTAGTAAATCATACCATATTCATATCTATTTGACGAAAAACGAAAAAAATTGTATTGATAATATAATTGGGATAGAATTGTAATAAATCATCGCAACGATGAGTGTTGTGATGATTTATTACAATTCCAAAATTGATTTTGTCGCAGTCGTTCCAGATGATTTTTATTGTTACTCGTATTTATATCATAAAAACAGTGCGCCCGATGGGATTTCCCACCGGCAAAAATGATGAACTTCCATGCCCAACCCCTCTAAGGGATGAATTTTCAAAACCCTTCCTGAGTGCTCACTGCCTTTATGAAAGGAACTCTTATGCAAAATTTAATGCTTCTAGACCCAGTGGTTTAGGCGGTGCGTTGTCTGTCAGTGAATGAATTTAAGATTTTTAATAAGTAGATTTTATTTTATTAACTCTTTTTTTTAATGCCTAACAACAATTTCAGTTGGAACTCCGAAGGTCTACCTCCCGACGAGCTGTCTGTCCAGAACGGAATCCTCACAATAAGAGCGTCTCGCTTCCCGCTGTGTATTGACCCACAGACGCAAGCGCTGTCCTGGATCAAGAAGAAAGAGGCGAAGAATAATCTTAAGGTAAGTGCTATTGTGTGGTGTTACCATGTTAAAAATAACATAACATCGTGACGAGAGCGTATCGCTTCTCGCTGTGTATCGACCCGCTGAGGAACACACCATCAGTAGTAATGGGTTTCATTTTGACAGTTCCGTGTTTGGTTTCTACCGAGAACGGACGTGTATCATTCGCGCGCGAGTGCTCTACTTTAGAGTAATTCGCTGGCGCACCACAATAACACCGTCGTCGCCGCGTTGCGAAATCGGTTTATGAAGGTCGCCACGATGACCCAGTTATTAATTATAGTTTAAACAGTACAATTAAATAATTGTGAAGGTGAAATTTTACTTACCTTACTATGTCTTCAACAAAGGTAATAATTAAAACTGATCTGGAAAAGCGGTTGTACGACAGTTACATCCAAGAAAAATCGGAGAGAGAACACCTGGAACTTAAGATCCAAATAAAAGGCCTCCAGCAACAACTTCAAATCATCAAAAAAGCAAATCCCAGCTCCAGGGGACAAGGAAATAATGACCCTAAGGAGTTGGAAGCTAAGAGTAACATACAATTTGCTCAATCTAAAAAGGGACATTTCGAGTACTGCACAGACGAGGAAGAACTCGCTAAAGAGACTGAGTGGATTAGGGCTAAAAGTAGGAAAAAAAGGAAGTTAAACATCTCCCTCTCTCCACGACAACAACCTGGAACAAGCGCCCAACAACAACAAACATGCGAGAAAGAACAGACATTAGTCAAAAAAGTGCCTCCGCCACCGTCAATCTTAATAAATAGATGAGAGTTAAGAACTATCAAATGTTCTACGACTCACTAGCTGAAACCCAACCAACTGAATCATTCACTGCAAAAATTATGAACGGAGATTGTGTGAATATCAACGCCAAAACCGAAAACTCGTACAGAGCGATTGCTAGGCTTTTGTCAGAAAAAGAATATCTTTGGCATTCATACGAGAACAAACAGGCTCGACCAATAAGAGCTGTAGTGAAAAAAATACACTCTTCTTGCTAGCTAGATCGAATCATGATTTAATATCGCAAGGTTTGAAAATAGAAAATGTTGACAACCACTCAATATGTTCTTATCATTTAACACTGACGAAAATGAGAACAAAATCTATGGCATTAAGCACATTTTAGGGTGTAAAATTGAAATACACCCTCTCAAAAATCCGAAACTCATTCCTCAATGTAATGGCATCTCGCCAGGCATATGGACATACTCATAAATACTGCAGAAAAGAGCCAAGGTGCGTCAAATGCACTGGCAAGCATCTTACAGCCAACTGTACTAAATCTCCGCAAGAGAAACCAAAATGCGTCCACTGTGGCTTACCCCACCCTGCACTATTATGAGCTGAGTAAATTTGAGGAACCAGACATTAAAGCCGTGGCAGTATCTGTTAAAACCCGATTTTGTCACGTTTCCATAGCAGCCGTATACTGTCCTCCAAGGCATATGATAAGAAAAGAGCGATACTTGTGTTGTGTGTGTCTTGCAATTCTTTGAACTTCTGGGCCAGAGATTCATCCTAGGCGGCGATTTCATTGCCATACGCACTGGGGTTCGAGACTTACTACAACAAAGGGAAGACAGCTCTTAAATGCAGTTAAAGACACACATTGTTTTATTTTATTTATTTATTTCGGACCACTCCCCGATTATCCTAAGACTCAGTCGAAAAATCCTACTAAGAGAAATCCATTTAACCCTGGTAAATAAATCTACAGATTGGAACAGTTTTGCCTTTGATCTAGATAATATTATCGACCTAAAAACTCCGTTGAAAAATCAAGATCAGCTGGACTCAGAAGTAAACAAAAACGTTGTTAATGTCCAACAATATGCGTGGAACAACACGCCACAGTTAGAACGCAAATATAAGGGACATATTTATTCCCAAGGAAATTGTGAGTTTATTATCTGACAAAAGAAAGCGGTGGCAGCAAACATGATGCCAACATTATTAAATAACCTAACTAAACGACTAAAGAGGAAAATTTTACAATTTGAGGATGACTGTCTGAATACTCACCTTGTGCAGCTCACCAACGACGAAATAGCGACGGACAATGGGCTATAAGCAACGAACAAAAAGCGTTTAGGTTTGCCCAATACCTAGAAAACACTTAATAAGCCAAAGAGAACAACTCCATATAAATACTTGAGAGTGAAAAGTTATCACAAAGTCAAAGAATTCGACTTGTAACTCCTAAAGAAGTTCTGAGAGAAATTCAACACAACATACGCACAAAGAAATCTCCGGGTTACGACCTCATAACTGAAGAAATACTAAAACTCCTCCCGCGCAAAGCCATAGTAGAGCTGACCAGACTTATTAATGCTGCATTTATGCTACAACATGTGCCTGAGCCATGGAAGGTTGCTGAAGTCATTACGATTGCAAAGCCTGGGAAACCACCTCATGAAGCATCATCATACAGACCCATTTCCGTGTTGCCAGTATTATCAAAACTATTTGAAAAACTGTTATTAAAACGGTTAAAACCAATAATAGAAGAAAAGGAGCTAATACCAAACCATCAATTTGGCTTCAGAGAAAAACACTACGATAGACCAGGTACACAGAGTAACTAACATTATTGAAAGAACACTCGAAAACAAGCAAGTCTGCGCCACCATATTCCTAGACGTCTCGCAAGCTTTTGATAAAGTTTGGCATGAGGGTCTGGTGTTTAAACTCAGACGCATGCTACCTCCAGAATTTGCAGACATTCTAGAATCATATAAGTAACAGAATGTTTAGAATAAGGCAAGACGATGCATATTCTGAGCTACAAACTATAAAAGCTGGGGTGCCACAAGGAAGTGTTTTAGGCCCATTCCTCTACTTGCTATACACATGTGACATCCCAGAGCTGGAAAACAACACCATTGCGACGTTTGCAGATGACACTGCTATTATGGCTACCGGATCAAGCCACAAAGAACCAAAGTTGTGAACAAAGTTTATGACTGGACCTAAAAGGCTAGGCAGTTTGTTTGGCCCAAAATTCAACAACGCGGATAGCATTCCCTGCCGCAGCCATTAGGTCCTCACGCGTGCAGGTGACAGGGCATGCGGTGCAAGATGGGAGGTGAATAAGTACAATATAATGATTGTATGCTGGAAAAGTGGAAGATCAAACTGAATGAATCAAAATCAATTTATATTGACTTTGCTAACAAACATTGCGATTACCACCCAATCTATATACTCGTACACATCATGCAAGTGCTTTATGCTAATACTGCCAAATACCTTGGCATAACTCTTGACGCCAAACTGCGTCGGAAATCTCACGTCAAAAAGAAGACAGGAACTCGACATGCGTTATAAAAGTATGTATTGGTTACTTGGAAAGAAATCCTGCCTATCAATTCATAATAAAATTATATTATACAAGCATATTCTTATGCCAATTTGGACGTATGGCATCCAACTTTGGGGCTGTACTAAACGAAGCAACGTTAAAATAATCCAATAATTCCAAAATAAAGTACTCAGGAAAGCATCCCTGAGTACTTTATTTTGGAATTGTATTGTATTAGAAATGACGACCTCCACCGTGACCTTAAAATAGAACTCGTCACCCACCATCATTCAAAAATTTGCTGAAGTCCGACGAAAAATTTGCTGAAGTCGAACACAGACTTCACCGACATATGAATGTCGAGGCAATTCCAGCTGAATTGCCTCGACATTCTAGACAACACGGACTTAGTGCGTAGGCTAAAGAAAACTAAACCATTTGAGTTAATGTAGTAATTACATAGTGAATGAATAATAGTGCGGTGCTAATGGTCCTATACATGTAACACATGAACAAAGTGTTGTATCAATTATCAGACCCTAAGAAAGTGCTACGAAACTGTGTAAAAGTGCAAATTGACACTGATCTTATTTATAATATAATCTATCTCGTAAAATATTAAGTTAGAGTTAAATTGCTTATTTGTCTATTAGGCTAGATTGTAATCAATTACTAAGAAGTTTTTAGTTCTCATTAATCAAGAAAAAAAATTACAGTTCAACAACATACAGTGCTTTGTTTACATTGTTCAGCAGACACATTTTTAGAACATAATGAAGTAATGGATTAGCAATATCCTTCAAAATGATTCAGATTTAGATTAATAATGTGTTACGCAATTAGGGTGCTGGATCAAGAAGAAATAGGCGAATAATTATCTTAAGGTGACAATAGTGTGTGACATCTGGCTTAGATATTCGTAACTACAGTCCTTTCACAGTTATTTTGCATTTAAGAGCTGCAACCCAACAACAACCTTATTACAACAACAATAAATATCACTGTGATTTTGACAGACTTGACAGTTGCAGCAACCCTATTGTACAGTGATGCCAAATCAGAGGTAAAATAACTGAATGGACTGTATGCAAAATGTAGTGTAATTCTTTATAATTTAGGAAAATACGTGGTATAGTGTCTGTCTATAAATTCATAATGACTCTTCCAAAGGATACTAAAGTTTCTTTCCAATAAAATATTTTTTGCACTTAAATTTAAAAATTATTTCAACTTTATAAGTCTTAATATTTTTCCAGGTGTTATCTTTCAACGATCCTCAATTCCTGCGTCAGTTGGAGATGGCCATCAAGTACGGCATGCCGGTGCTGTTCCAAGATGTCAACGAGTACATAGATCCTGTCGTTGATAATGTACTCGAGAAGAATATTAAGGGTATGTATTTATTAAATATAATTATTGTATCTTCTTATGGCTAAGTAACAACAGCCGCACGGGTCGATCGATCAGGTTAAGCTGCGCTTGCCGCGGTTGGTCCGTGGATGGGTGACCATCTTTACATACCAAGACCTCTCCGTCCCTCGGAAAGCACATTAATCCGATGGTCCCGGCTGTCATTCGTGGACCTTTGTCAGTCGTTACCGGTCGTCAGAATCCCGAAAGGCTGACAAACAGTCTTACCAAGGGATTTCGTATTACCCAGTAACTGGGTAGTTGAGGTTAGATGGGCAGTCGCTCCATGTAAAATACTGGTACTCAGCTGCATCCGGTTAGACTGGAAGCTGTCCCAACATGGTTGGGAAAAGGCTAGGCAGTTTGTTTGGCCCAAAATTCAACAACGCGGATAGCATTCGCTGCCGCAGCCATTAGGTCCTCACGTGTGCAGGTGACAGGGCATGCGGTGCAAGATGGGAGGTGAATAAGTACAATATAATTATTGTATGCTGGAAAAGTGGAAATTAATAAAACTAGCCTTTAGTGATATGAACAATGTATATGTTTTTTCTTCGTTTGTGTTGTATGGCTTCAATGAATCCATCGCATTCAGCCACGCTAACTTGAATAACTGACAGTTTATTATTCCTACAATAATTAAACATTATACAAATATTATGCAGACTTTCGAGACGAGTCCATCGCTGTATTTAAGGGTTCAAAACATTTTACAAAAAGAATGAGGTCCCCTTTGTTTTTAGCAATAGAACCTAGCGAATTTATTACGAACAAGGATTATCTATAGGTTCAAACCATCGAGGCATCTTTGAATTTCGAACTCTATTCCGACGAAGTTAAAGTTCTAATTGCAAAAGCTGACGTCAAACCAATGTATTTGTTGTCAATTTTATATTTAGAAGTTAGCCGTGCAAAAAAGACTGCAATGGTTTACCGTGTTTTTGAAACTCATAAAACACTGATCTACGGGTGTTTCCAGTGGAAAGTGGGCGCTCATTCGTGATGCTGGGCAGCACGGAGGTGGACTACGACCCCAACTACCGCATGTACCTCACCACCAAGCTCGGCAACCCGCAGTTTAACCCCGCAACCTACTCCAAAGCCGTCGTCATCAACTACACTGTCACCGTGCAGGTTTGTATACATACCTCACATCAACATGTATAATCATGAGAATAACTACCATAACACCTTACAGTTACTCAAAGTTTTAAAGCAGTTTTATCGTGAAAAAAAAATTCAAGTTTGAAAAAATAATTTGGTTTCGGTAATACTGTGTTCGCAACACCATAAAATATCTATCAAAACTTTAGGAGCTTTTAATCTTTCGTAAGTGTAGGGAATATTTATGCTTGTAACTGTACGAAAATAATCAAAATCTGGTTTTAATTATGGTAGTTTTAGCCACCATTTTGGATCTAGACGGCAATTTGACTCAAGTATTTTCTTTATATCGAAGGTGCCTTCTACCTTGATTAATTTTGTAAATGTCAAACGGCAATATGACCACAATATGTCAGTCCAGCCCACTAACATATTCCAATGTACTTCTTCCCCAGGGCTTAGAAGACCAGCTACTAAGCGTAGTGGTCCGCTGCGAGCGGTCAGACTTAGAAGAACAACGAGAGAGCCTCATCATTGAGACCAGCGCCAACAAGAGTCTACTGTCAGGTCTCGAGGACTCTCTGCTGCGAGAACTGGCCACCTCCACCGGCAACATGCTGGACAACGTCGAGCTCGTCACCACCCTGGAGAACACCAAGTCCAAGGCTGCTGAGGTAAAGAAAGAAAAAAAAAATTGAGCATGGTGGTGTGACATTTAAAAATAAATGTTGCAACCCTGGTATTCTAATAGGGCCCGTTGTGATGCCACGGTAAACATACTCATTTCATCATCTACCTAGCTTTTTCCCAACTATTTTGGAGTTGGTTTCTATTCTAACAGGATGCAGCTGAATACCAGCATTTTACTACATGTCTAGCTAATGAAAAAAAAAAAACAGAATTTACGTAAAGCATTACCGCAGTATGAAAAACGTAAGAAATTTTGAATTTCGCCGGCTACATTGGATTCCCTTAACGACAATAAAAAATATACAACAATAATATTACAGTATTCCGGCTTAGACAACACTCATTGTTGTTCCCAGGTGATGGAAAAACTCGAGCTAGCAGCGTCAACAACGAAAGATATAGAAATATTACGCGACGGATACCGGCCGGTGGCCAAGCGCGGGTCCATTCTGTTCTTCGTGCTGTCAGACATGGCCGGCGTTAACACCATGTATCAGTATTCACTGTCTTCATATCTTGATGTAAGTATTGAAGTAGTCCTGTCTCATGTTATAGGCAGCAATCCCGACAGATCTTGTCAATGTTCATCGAGATTTAATAAGTAAGCAGTGGTGACCCAGTGGTAATTAATGGCCGAGACAGTTGTAGGTCGTAGGTTCGAACCCAGACAGGCGCTTTACTTTGTGTAAATTATTTCTTCACCACTGCTCTCAAAACGGTGAGAGAAAACATCGTGAGAAACCCGGCATGTCCCAGAACCAAAAATTCGAAGACGTGTGACATCTACCAACCCGCACTGAGCCCGCGTGTTGGATTAGGGCCCACTCCCTCTCACAGAGAGGAGGCCTGTGTCCCAGCAGTGGGAACATTACAAAATAAAAACAGGAATAAAAAGCAATCATCTATAATATTCCAAAAAGCAAAAAGCCAACGTCACGCGGTGTTCCCAGGCGGTCACCCATCCAAGTACTGACCGCGCCCGATGTTGCTTAACTTCGGTGATCGGACGAGAACCGGTGTATTCAACGTAGTATGGACGTTGACGATGTTACTGTTGAATTTAGTGCATAAATCCAACAACTACAGATTTAATATACATGTAACATTTTTTTTTTCGTTTTCTCATTAGGTGTTCTCGTTTTCACTGCGCAAAGCGATGCCGAATGTAATCCTAGCAAAACGTCTGAAGAACATTATAGACATGCTTACCAAGAATGTCTACGACTACGGATGTACTGGTAAGCCTCTTTTCTAAAATTTAGAAAGAAAGAAAGAAAAAGTATTTATTTCGACTCGTACAGGATTATAAACTAAACTAAACTAAACACAGTTAAAAATAAAAATAGAACAAATTATATTTTAAAAAAAAAGTAATAAAAGGTAAAATGAAACAAAGTCCTATACGAGGCCAAAAGGCTCCTATCTCAGCATGATGCTTCGACATTTAAAAATAAATGTCGCAGCGCTGGTATTCTGATAGGGCCCGCTGTGACGTCACGGGCAATCACAGTAATAAATAAATAATAAAATAGATATAATTATGTAAAATATTAGCAATAAACATTAAAAATTAGATTTAATTGATGATCTTCTGATTTGAAACAAATCTATAAAAGGGATGTACTTGAATACCGGGGCCCGTGGCTAAATATATAAACAAAAACATAAATAATAACAGATTTCAATTCGATCGCTAAATAAATAATATAATTCCAGGTATATTCGAACGCCACAAGTTGTTATTCTCGTTCCAAATGAACATAAAGCTGGAACAGAGCGAAGAACGCGTCAACCAGATGCAGCTTGACTTCTTCATCAAAGGCAACGTGTCGTTGGAGAAGGCGGCCCGCGCCTGCCCGGCGTCCTGGTTACCTTCACAGGTACCGTAGTAACGTGTTAGCCGTCAGTCACTGTTCCAGTGCGACAGAGAGTGCTGTACAGTACGAATAGCACCGTCTCTTTTGATACGTTTGTTTAAGAGGGTTCTTTCTGGAAGTTGATAACGTTGCATAAGCTGGCGTATATTTGACTGTTATGCTTAATTTAATTAAAGTCTATATTACTAAACCAGCTTCCGACCGCGGCTTCGCCCTCATGGTATGTCGCTAAAAAATATAAATATATTTATTTGTATAAGTATGTTCAGTCGCATAGGGAGATCAGTAACCACGGCCATCGGATATAGTTGAAGTTTAGTAAGAAACCGATGGACTTTTTCTGAAATTTTAATTGATAAATGAACTGTTTGTTTTCTATTAATTAAATTCAATTTTATTCAAAAACATTCATCGGTTTCTTACAAAACTTCAACTATATCCGACGGGCCTGGTTACTTATCTCCTTTGGTGACCGTACATGAAATTATGAATATCGCCCTGTGTGGCAATTATCTCGGTAGGTAGTCACCCACTAGCTATCTCATCTTCCACACAGTCCACCCATCGTTTCTTTAATCTTCACCTACTCTTATACACATTCAGACTTATTTATAAAATTTTAATCAATTGCTAAGCAACTGATTAAAAAGTTCTTATTCAGCGCTATTTAGCGCTAAGAGGATGCTAAGCAATTGATTAGTAGCTGTCAAAATTAAACACCACCGGACCACTGTTAAGAGGATGCTAAGAGGCAACATGGCGGATTTTATTTGAATCAGCTGATCGGATCATTGCACTTCGAGGTTATTTTGTTCATTAGTATAGAGTAGTGCGTAAATATGGATTTCGACAATCTTTTACTGGATTTCCAAAACGACGTAGAAGAGTTAAATAATTTTGAAACGCCGGAGGGAAGTAGAAGAAGGAAGACCTCCAAAGCTCGTTTAAATACGAGAATGATTACCTATTACATATTGCAGCATTGGCAAATGCTACATTAGGTATAATTTTATCACGAACGACCTTCTTTTCTAAAAATCCAACCTTATTTTTAACCAGAAAGGTTTTTTCTACAGATTGGTTTTGAATTTTGAATCAAAAATTGTCATGTTTTTTCTCCTACCGAGATTTTGATTGGAAGGATTTTTTTTGGACACAGGACGGAAGTCTTAATATTATTTTTTCCTGCTTTCACAATTAAATAATTTGCTAACGGTAATCTATAAAAGATTGAACGATCGAGTTCTGTACGGTCATCCACTGAATCCAAGGGCAGTGTTCCCGAAAATAAACGTATTGTATATAACTAAAAAGTGGTCTCGAGGCGAAGCGTGAAGATTCGATTTGTCCGAAGACTGTAGGGCGATCTAGAATTCGCCCTACCCGCCACCCTAGTACCAGACGTCAAGCTCTCTGTTGGGAATCGAACCCAACATAACATCTTGCGCATGACCAGCACATTTAAGAGGATTCTGATTCTGGCCAGCGAGGAGCCTTCCGATTGTCAGCGTGGAGCCTAGGACCGGAGTTTCATATTTTATGTAGCTTAGTTTTCAGTTGAGCCTATTACTTGATGTACTACCAATTAGCCGTTTAAATTATTGTCCTGCTTCTTAATAATGAATTGACTTGGTGCCAATTACCCATTAAGTCGTCCTCGTATTTATCTAGTTACGTAAGTTTAGGAACGTTTGCAAACGTATCTTAATCGACGCGTAACAAGAATACGTAAAATGTTATTATAGGGTCGAACACCAAAAACGTCCGCGTCGGCGTCACGACGTAATCTTTTCTAATAATATTCGTTCAGTTTCTTTTCTTATGTTTCTATTAATATTAAAAAAAAAAACGTGAAAAAATGAAATTAAAACGTGTAAAAGTGAAGTTTGTTATTTATTTCGCTACAATATTCTTCATTTCGAGTACATATGATGAAAGAATTTATAGGGAAAGCTCAATGAGGTGGCTCAGTAGGTGCCCAGGAGGTTTGAAGAGAATGAGTTCGTGAACAAGCTTATCACAGATAGTGATTATTCAATTTGTTATCCCATGTGCCCATGTGTTTTCTTATGACGCTATTTTTATGGCACAGAACTAAAGAAAAGCCACGTCGCGGCAGTCACACACAAATAGTAAGAGACATTTTGTAGAAATTATTTTGATACGTAATAAAACTATATTTTTGTTCTATATTCATTGTTTTTGTTTTCCAATACTCTTTCTCTAAAGACATGGGTGCCATTCTTTACTCATGCCACTCTCATTCCTCATCTTTATCACGTAACATGTCTCCTCCCTCACCGTCTTTGCGAGGAATTTATTGGTATTGGTGCTAGGTATTAATAGTGGTTTTCATAGCAGCAGTCAAACTTGTATCTGTAAAGAAGTATAATAATTGTGACTAAAATACACTGAACCCCGTTACAAAAGCTAATATAATATAGACACAAGTACCCACTTACATTTCTAAAAGAGCAAATTCATGTTAACAAGTATAAAGGGCATGAAAATACATAGTTCGGCTACTGCTCTCACACTCATTTGGTCAGTTTTTATTAGTAAGTAGATATAAATTCAGAGATAAATTTTCTGTTTACTCCAATTATTGGAGCTTATTATGTTCATTGCCACCATCGCAAACACTATGATTTAATTATAGTAAATTATTTTATTTACATTCAAATCATCATATGAAATTTCTAACATTTATCTGCCAAAGTAACGACAGATAAAAAATCGTAAAGTTGTCAAAATATAAAAGGCCCGTTTTGACATTGACAGTTCTAGTAGTTCATAAAGATCAAATTCGCAAAACACGTATTCGTTTGTATGAAACTGACAGGTGTCAAGAACGCATTCTCAAATATCAAAACGGGCCTTTTATTTTTTGAAAACTTTAGTTTTGACAACTTTAGTTTATTCTAAAAATTCCGTTTTTTAGTCAACTATTTTGATTATAATCTGTGCCGAACGCATAATTTCACCTCTATTTCGTTTCGCTACTAATCACCTTCTAACTAGCGTTTATGAATAAAGAAAAGTTAAGCACTGATTAAGAGCCAAATAAATGGTAAGCTAAACAGTAGCTAATGAGTGATTAGCGAGATTTTTATAAATAAGACTGATTATGCGGATACATATTCTGTGCAATCGTTTTTCAGGGTTGGCAAGACATAATGAAGCTGAGCGTAGACTTCGAGAATTCCTTTGCTTCTTTGCCTGATGATATCACTAGGAGACTGCAAAGCTGGCAAGAGGTATATTTTAACTATAGCATTTTAAACTTAGTATCTTACGTATAATCATCCTGTAATATTCCCACTGCTGGGACACAGTCTCTTAAGTCCAGACATAATCTTTGTCAAATCATGTGATTTAAGTTATCTTTTCCTCCACCCCCCTCGGCGTGCAGTGGTTCGACAGCGACACGCCCGAGTCGTCCGACATCCCAGGTGGCTATCGCGACAAGCTGGAGCCCTTCGAGATACTCATGTTGCTGCGCTGCTTCCGCGTCGACCGCATCTACCGCGCGCTCACCGACTACATCACCGTCACCATGGGCGAGGAGTACATCACTCCGCCCGTCATCAGGTATGTAGTAGTAGTAGTGTCTCACTCCGACCGTTGTGCGTGCTGTGTCCTAGCTAACATAGCCAGCTTAGCTCCGCCCAGAAGCACATGAGCTTCTTCGGGGCTTCACAGGCTTTGCGTTGGGAAGCCACGGCCTCGAATTCCAGGATAACTTATACGGGTGGTCGGTTGTTTGTCTGGGATAATTAGATTTAGTAGTAGGCGCCGTTCTGATCTAGTATGATGTAAAGCCTCGTACAAGTGAAGCAGTACGTCGCCATCGTTATTTAAAAACTAGGTCGGTTGACCGTGAAAAAACACTGAATTTTCTTTCGGACGCATTTTACTCAGTAGTCCACGCATTTACACACTATTGAATTAATAATCATTATGTTATTTGCAGTTTGGACATGATATTCGAGCAAACCACTCCATTTACTCCAGTGGTGTTCATTTTGAGCCCCGGTTCGGACCCCACAGCTGATTTGATGAAGCTTGCGGACAGATGCGGCTTCGGGGGCGGCAAGTTCAAGTACTTGTCGCTTGGCCAGGGACAGGAAGCGGTACGGAATATCTTTGCATTGTTATGTTGATATTGTTATAAGAAAAGAAAAGACTCCATGCATTGACTTGGGGGACCGAAAACACCGATAAAACGATTTTTTGGAAAAATGAATTGATGACTTTCCAATTCTGTCGATTTCAAAGAGAAATCGTTTGCGGGTTTCGAAATTAGAGCCTCATTTTCGTTCTACCAATTTAAAACCAGCCGAGCCGAGGTTTAGAGACTTTTTATTTTTTTAATCCTCTTTAGGTTTTATAAAAGTAAGCAAGTACTTAGTTGTGTTTTCCTATAGAGCGTTTTTGACACCGTACTTAGTCTCCAACCCACATTGGACCCGCGTGTTGGATTACGGCCCACTCCCTCTCACAGAGAGGAGGCTTGTGTCCCAGCAGTGGGAACATTATAGGCTGATTATGTACTTAGTCTCGCGAAAAAGTGTCCTTACTGAAAAGAGTGAGTTCACACATTATTGTATAGCGTTTCCATGACCATGAAGTCAAGTCACTGCGTCAGAGCCAGGGGTATCAAAACGAAACAGAAACGCGACTATCTTTTGACGCGGTAGGGAGTATTTAGCGGTTTAAATCATTGCCGCTGTTATCATTTCCATGACGTCATCATCGTTATGTGCGTCCAACGCTTTTCTAGGGAACCGTACCTTTAGGGATTCCGTCAATGTAGCCCGCGAAATTCAAAGTTACTTACGTTTTTTTTTTTTTGCAAATTCTGGCAATGTTTTACGTAGTATGTTCACATCCACCTTAAGCCGTTGATACCGGCTGTCATTCCTGGATCTTTGACAGTCGGTAGCCAAATCCTGTAAGTAAATTTTAATTTTATGACAGCCGTCACTGCGGTCTTTATGTGCGGTCACTGCTTTTCTAGGAAACAGTAGCTTAAGTGAAAAGGGGCATTCAGTTAGATCTATACCACAGAGGAGTTTGTTTACGTGATTCATTGAATAAACATTCATGACTCAACATCTGTTTAGCCTTTTCCCAACTATGTTGGGGTCGGCTTCCAGTCTACCCGAATGCAGCTGAATAACAGTATTTTACATGGAGCGCCTGCCTATCTAGCCACCACAACCCAGTTACTGGATAATACGATACCCCTTGGTAAGACTGGGTTGTCAGACTTTCAGGCTTCTAACGACCCGTAACGACTGTCAAAGATTCACGAATGACAGCCAGGACCAACGGCTTAACATGCTGTCCGAGGCACGGAGGATCTTGGTATGTTAAGTAAGATGGTCACCCATCCACGGATCAACCGCGGCAAGCGTAGCTTAACCTGATCGGTCTATCCGTGCGGCTGATATTACTTGACCACAAGCTGCTCATTATAATAAACTAGCTGCGCCCCGCGGTTGCACCCGTATAAGTATCGATCCCGTGGAATATCTGGATAAAAAGTATCATATATGTTAATCCTGGTTATAAACCATCAGTGTGCTAAATTTCATCCAAATCCATTCAGTAGTTTTTGCGTGAAAGAGTAACAAACATCCATCCATCCAAACAAACTTTCACGTTTATAATATTATTAGTAGGATTATTATAGTAAACATCAATGACTGTCAAAATTAAACGAATATTTTGTGATTTCCAGACAGCCTTAGCTCTTCTGGAAGGTGCAATCTCCCACGGCCAGTGGCTGATTCTGCAGAACTGCCACCTGCTGGTCTCCTTCCTACGCGAGCTGGAGAAGCAGCTGGAGATGATGTCTAAGCCGCACCCGGAGTACCGGCTCTGGCTCACCACGGACCCCACGCCCACCTTCCCTATTGGGATACTGCAGAGGTCTCTTAAAGGTAGGTGTTACGGCCTTATAATACTTCTCCTATCTGTTTGGTTGCTGAACGCTTCGCCGCGAGAGAGCGCTGAGGTTTTGTCACTTGTCAAAGCGTTGACAAACGACCAATCGGCGACGAGACAAAACATTTAGCGCCATGTCCAAGCAAAGTTTTTAACAAGGAACTCCATTGGTAGCTGAGTCGCCATGTAGACGGAACTAATATGACATCCTCATTCTCCTGGCCTTGTCCCAATTTATTTGGGGTCGGTGCAACATGTCTTTTTCTCCCACACTTCTCTATTAGTTGCCATCTCGGTAGTCACCCCCTTTCTAATGACAATTTTATAATAATGCGTGGAATTTGTATAATCAAAGAAATTGGGGCAAGGTTTAATAAAAAGCTCACGTACAGACGCCAGCAGGTCAAGCTGCCCGAAACTGTCAAATTTTCCCAATCAACCTTGAACCTTAATGCTTTAAAGATAAAGTTGAAAATCTATTAAAGAAAGACAGATTGTAGTAAAAAAATAAATAATATGTGATGAATAATGTGTGAAAATGAATAAAAACTTCTTTATACTATAGGAGATGGTACGTAAATAAATAGTGATTCTAGTTTTTCGTTCATCATTCGCCAACGTCCATACTACGTTGAATACACCGGTTCTCGTCCGATCACCGAAGTTAAGCAACATCGGGCGCGGTCAGTACTTGGATGGGTGACCGCCTGGGAACACCGCGTGACATTGGCTTTTTGCATGAAATTGAGTTTTTCTTAACCTATTTCTTGTATTAATTAGTTTCTACATACTTTTTATTCTTAATAAGTTATTAATACTAAGGGCTAATTTATCCATCGCCAGATAACTTTTATTCGAGGAATAAAATTGACGTTTGACAGTTTTTGTATAAAACTGTCAAAATTTCAAAATTATTCCACGAATAATGTTATCAGATGATTGAAAAATCTGCCCTAAGTAATAAATTCCTGTACTTTATAAGAATTGATTTCCTTCGAAAAAATTAATAGTTGGCTGTGTATAATTGTGTGTTGGTTATGGTAGTGTATATTTTTTTTTGTAATGTGCTTATTATTTGTGCAGAGTAAATTATTATTTCTTTCTATCTTTTCACAGTTGTAACAGAGCCCCCTAACGGCTTAAAGCTGAACCTGCGCAACACGTACTTCAAGATGCGCAACAAGGCCCTCGAAGAATGCATCCACCCGCAGTTCAAGAAGCTGACGTATGTGCTCGCCTTCTTCCACGCTGTTGTACAGGTAACTTACCCCCACATTCTAAAACTTTATTGAATTTAATCTGAGGTACAATTCCCGTATTTTTATGATCTAATTTCAGTCTCAATCTTTCTAAAATGGTATACAGTGGCAGGGACCTCGAAACAAACATGTTTTGAAAACCGACCAAACATTTCTGCACCTAGTGCAGAAATGGTGGTTTAGAATAATTATTTGCTGAATTCATGGTTACAGTTTGTGCGTCCAGTCAACAAAAGAGATAAGTATGCAGAGTCGTCGGATATACTTAGTTGAAGTTTAATAAGAAACGGATTTTTGTTTTCGGATAAAATTTAATTTAATTAATAGAAAACAAACAGTTCATTTATCAAACTAATTTCATTCAAAAACATCCATCGGTTTCTCATACTTATCTCTTTTGTTGACGTACCTGACACCTTGTATATTAAAGAAATCTAGATATTTTGCCAAGTCGTATAAAACCGTGCGAAGGGACAGGTCGAGGTATTTAATAAATAAAATATAATAATATTAACGGGATTCACTATCTGTCAGGAGCGTCGCAAGTACGACAAAATCGGCTGGAACATATCCTACGACTTCGCGGAGTCTGACTTCACGGTGTGCATGCAGATCCTACAGTGCTACCTGGACCGCTGCTACATGGTGCACGGGCCCACGCCCTGGGCCACGCTCAAGTATCTGTTTGGAGAGGTACGTGTTTCAAAACATGCAAACAAATATGTGTTTTTTAGAAAATCCAGACACTGGGCTGCTGCTGAGAATTGCCTGATGGAAAAACCCAACCACATTTTGTCTAACTTTGGAATTAAACTCGGACCCCACGTTCCATCACAAGTCCAACCGGGGCACGAGACTAAATAAATTATTTTACTCTACATACGATGTTACAGGTTATTAATAAAAAAATCTACAACTAGGTAAGCCAAAACAGCGGGGTAATTGCGTAACACACTAACAGTAGCTATTGCTTTCATTTTGACGGCTCAAGAGCAGTCATTGCGTTATTTACGTTGCTGGGCAGACAAATTTTTCGAACATATGAAGCAAGGGATTAACGACATCCTTCAAAATGGTTCAGAATGTGATTTAAAGTGTGTTACGCAATTAGGGTGCGGAGAAATACACGGGGTTACTCTGTTACGCAAGGTTCGTAGTTTGGTACTAATTCGGAAACACGAAGATTACCGAAGCGCGCACCTTTTCTGGTTTAACTGTAATAAAAATTCTGTTCGGCAGGTGATGTACGGCGGGCGCGTCATCGACGACTACGACCGGCGCGTGGTCAGCACCTACATGGAGGAGTACCTCGGAGACTTCCTGTTCGACAAGTTCCAGCCCTTCCACTTCTTCCACGACAGCGTGTTCGACTACGTCATCCCGCCCGACGGAGAGAAGGAGGAGTATATCGGTATAGTATACACCTATGAACTTTGAGCATACTGAGAACTTTGTGTTAGGCTGGATTTAGTGTTATGCTGCCGTTGGTCGCGTACCAAGACGCTGACGATAAATGGACGTGTATAGTGGAGCAGCGACGGTCAGCGTGCGCGAGTTCATATAAATCGGTATGAAAGAAACGCTGAATAAAAAATAAAATACGGTGGCCCGTGACACCGTGTTTCTTAAGTTGGATAAAAAACCTAGTTTTATCCAACTTAAGAATTATCTTTAACCACTTAACTTAACACACTTTAAATAACTAGTGAAATAACGATGAGCGTAGTAGGTAACCTAGCCTGTTGAAATACTGACAGTTGTACATCATTGTATATTGATAAATTGATACCCACAGAGTTCATCGACACGCTGCCACTAGCGAATACGCCCGAAGTGTTCGGTCTGCACCCGAACGCAGAGATCGGCTACTTCAGCCACGCTGTGCGCGAGATGTGGGGACATCTCATAGAACTGCAGCCGCAAACAAGTTTGTATCGTTCTTGAACTCTTGAGTTTTGACTCCAAACAAGCAAAAGAAAAGCTGGATAAAAAACATTTTTTGTCCTCCACTTTTCCAATCAGACTTTGATATTTGCGATCAGTAGGCCTAACACGAACGCATGGAGTAAACGGAACGTAAATTCGAACGATTTTTTGTTTACTGTCAACACCCCGACCCCTCCGTGCCTCGGAAAGCACGTTAAGCCGTTGATCCCGGCTGTCATTGGTGGATCTTTGACAGTCGTTACGGGTAGTCAGAAGCCCGAAAGTCTGTCAACAAGTCTTACCAAGGAGTATCGTATTACCCAGTAACTGGTTTGTGGAGGTCAGATAGGCAGTCGCTCCATGTAAAATATTGGTATTCAGCTGCGTCGGGTTAGACTGGAAGCCGACCCCAACATAGTTGGGAAAAGCTAGACAACTAATCTATCCAATAATCCTTTTCAGACATGTATGTAGGTATAATATACGAATAAAATTAATCGAATTTACTTGACATTTACCCGTCCGTGTTAGGCTTACCAAAGTAGAAATCCATTACTTGTCGACTACTTGGACAACCTGTTCATATGGAATTCTACATCGTACCGTTAATATCGAGTGCCGGTGGAAAAACCTTCTAATGTAGCAGAATACGAACAACAAAACATTAAGTAGGAATGGCCATCGATCCTTGGTTTTTTTATGTCTAAATACATAGCTGTCTATTTTTAACCTGCTCATAAGATTATTTTTCTATTTCCACGCGGCTGTAGCACAACTATGGAACTGTAAGTACTTATAGGGAAATCAATTAATGAAGTCTATACGCCCATGTTTATTTTATTTTATTGTCTTTGGGTGGCTTACAGCTATCAAATACAGAATTAGTAGTGAGGTAATAGACGACAAGCTATTTACAAGCCTCCACAGTTAGTAATAGAGTATTGTTGAACACGTTTTCAAAATTGACTTACTTAAATAATAACTTAAATTACTTAACTAATAAATTAAATTAAATACCTGTAACAGCACACACTCCAACAGCAGCTGCACATGCATCTGCCATACATGCGCAGCCGCTGTCAGAGTGCATCAGAAACAGTATTATACTGCTTAGATAAGACAGTAGTAATGGACGCTAAGCTGCTTGCAAACAAATCGATTGAAGGGTGCTTATTCTTAACAATTTGGTTAAAAACTTTGACTGAGCGAACCATATAAGAATTGCTACGGTAAACTGTGCGAGCGTAAGGAGCATGAATGAGATTTCTCAAACGAGAATGTCGATGTTGGTTATTTATGTGAACTAATTATACATTGTTTTATTTTTATGCTGCTAGGCGTTGTCAAAAGTAAGTTTACCACAACTTAAATCTACTATTAAATTATCTATTACTAGCTGCGCCCCGCGGTTTCACCCGCATAAGTTTCGATTTCGTGGGAATATCGGGATACAAATTATCCTATATGTTAGTTAATTCTGGTTATAAACCATCTGTGTGCCAAATTTCATCCAAATCCGTTCATTAGTTTTTGCGTGAAAGAGTAACAAACATCCATCCATCCATACAAACTTTCACGTTTTTAATATTAGTAGGATTATAGACTAGCTTCAGCCCGCGACGTCGTCCGCGTGAAATTTCTTGTTCCCCCGGCCCACCGCGTCGCATCGATCTCTTACTCGAACTATTACTTCATTTTCACTTAAAGTTCTTTCCGACTTTTTTCTTTCATTCTGCTTGGCTCCTAAGCGTCTATAGCCTTCCTCAAGATAAGGGCTATCACATGCAAAAAGATTTTTCAAATCCGACTGGGTAGTTCCTGAGATTAGCGCTTTCAAACAAACAAACAAAAATACTAACAAACTCTTCAGCTTTATTATAGTTATATTATGATTGACATAGATAAATAATAAGGAAATGTGTTTCTTATGAAGTTTCTTTAATTCTTTCTGGGCAAAGTCCCATTAGTTAGTGAAGTTAGTTTTCGGCACTGGTATTGCCAACGTCCATACTACGTTGAATACACCGGTTCTCGTCCGATCACCGAAGTTAAGCAGCATCGGGCGCGGTCATTACTTAGATGGGTGACCGCCTGGGATCACCGCGTGACGTTGGCTTTTTGTATTCTACTCTATTCTATCGCCTAACGTTTCCCTCATTAGGCGAAGGTGGCGGTGCGATGAGTCGCGAAGACTTCATCGACAACATTGCGGTGGATGTGTTGGGCAAGCTGCCGGTTGCCTTCGAGATCTGGCGCGTGCGCAAGCAGTTCGAGATGAACATCACGCCCACGCTGGTGGTGCTGCTGCAGGAGTTGGAAAGGTACCTATAGTATACATACACGGTGGCAGGGAGATTATCATGACACTACAATTGGTTTATCTTGGTATCTAAATATCTAAATATTTACGTGATTAATACAAATGCACTTCCTCGCTGATCTGAAGGCCAATTCTCGTAATTTAAAACGATCAAAATCTAGTCGCAGTGTCATCTCGGCGACAAACAAATGTCACAAACCTGACAAAATGTAGGGAAATTAGACGTATTTATGACAGATTGAGGCTGAGATCAGACTGTAAACGTTCTTAAAATTACGAGAATTGCCCCTCTGGTCTGGTCGCAAACGCTACTGCTGAGGTCCTCGATTCCCAGGCCGGGCTGTGTTATTGGGTTTTTCCATAAATTTTTCTCAGTAGCTGCATGAGGTCTGGATTTTTGCCCAGTTGGTAGCGGCTGATAGCAATAGGCTCGCCCCGTATTACGTAGGAATTTAAACGTTACTGGCGAAACGTGGGTATACTATACTATAACCTACACTTCTGCCTAAACCTTCTGGGAAAACAGCCGTGATTATGTATTAACTAGCTGAGCCCCGCGGTTTCACCCGCATAAATTTCGATCCCGCGGGAATATCGGGATAAAAAGTATCCTATGTGTTATTCCTGGTTATAAACTATCTGTGTGCCAAATTTCATCCAAATCCGTTTAGTAGTAGTTTTGGCGTGAAAGAGTATTAAATATCCATCCATCTATACAAACTTTCGCGTTTATAATATTCAATTACGAAAACCTAACTGTCAAACGTTCCCCAGGTTCAACCGCCTCGTGTTTAAGATGCGCAGCACTTTATCCTTACTCCGCAAGGCCTTAGCTGGCGAGATAGGCATGGACGCGGTCCTGGACAACGTGTCGTACTGCATGTTCAACGGACAGCTGCCCGAGGTGTGGCGCGAGCTGGCGCCTGCCACCTGCAAGGGCCTCGGCGGGTGGATGGACCACTTTATGGCACGGACTAAGCAGTATACTGACTGGGTATGATTTTTCTTATACTGGTGGAAATTCAGTACCTGCTTAAGCATTCTTGCAGAAGGAAAGCACCAAATTTGAGCGAGTAGCGTCAGCACATAACACACACACACACACTTCCGACTTCGCCATTGTCTCGGAAGGTACAGAGAGCTCCTGCGCTTACACACATATTCACAGCGTATTTGTACACTTGGTAATCAAAAGTAAAGCGCGCATCGCTTCGTAAGAAAAAAATACTACACTATGATTCACGAAAAAAAATCAGCTGTTCCCTAAATTTTGTCGAGTTATGCAGACATAACATAACATCCCTCTGACTGAGAGCCCTGTGGCCCAGCCGTGGGAACAATATAGGCTGTTTATGTATAAGCGAACATAAATGTACAGAGCAGCTGATTCTTTTTCGTTATGTCAGGTTTGTTTCCACCGTAAAACGACGGCACGGTTGGCGCAGTGGTTAAGCGATTGACTGCTGCACTGCGTGTCGCGGGTTCGATTCCCGCACGGAACAAATATTTGTATGACCTACAAGTAGTTGTTCCGGGTCTGGCTGTTTGTGTATGTGAGTTTCAATGTTTGTAAACGCACCCACGATACAGGAGAAATTCCTAGTGTGGGGCAACGTTTTTAAAAAAAAAAGAAGAAAGAAGAAAGAAGTTAATGATGAGTACAATTAACTACCCCTGAAGATGTTTTCAGTTATTTCAATTACACTTTATAACTAACACACTCTTTTTTTCTGCGCAGGCGACTATAGAAGAACCAATAGTAATCTGGCTGTCAGGGCTACACATCCCGGAGTCGTACCTCATAGCGCACGTTCAGATCGCGTGCCGCCTGTACACGTGGCCGCTCGACCGCTCCACTCAGTTCACCCGCGTCACCAAATGGACCTGCCCCGATGAGATTGAAGAGAGACCCGTCTGTGTAAGTACCTATTATTTACTCTATGGTAAACGATATATTTTATATCCGGAGAGATGGGCAAAGATCGTCACTCACTGGACGCCAGAAAGAGGACATGGCCGTCGAGGTAGTTCACGGCGAAGGTGGTGTGACGATCTAACTAGGTTTTCAGGGCCAACATGGCCAGAGATCTCTCTCAGAGAGCTCAAGACAGGGAGGTTTGAAAGGAAAAAGGGCAGGCCTTTGCCCAGCAGTGGGACACAAATGTTAAAAAAAAAAACAAATATGTATGCCTTTGAAGACCAGTGGAAGAGAGATCTCGACAGCAGGCAAGACCACCCTCCAACATACAATACTATTACCACAATGGTGTTCCAACGTGTCCATACTGTGCACGTACTTTCACAGCCAAGATAGGTTACATTAGACACGTCAGAGCACACGCTCGTAACCTATAGTCGCCGAAAACGAAACAAAGTCACCATAGCCAAAATCAGCATGGGACGTCTTTCCTGCGGCTTCGCTCCTGTGGTATCTCCCGCGGGAACCGATCAAAAATAGCCTGTCTGTGCATATTGTCACTTGGGAATAGTGTAGCTTTCTATTAGTGAAAGAAGTCAGAAGACAGTTTGTAACCGGATCAGTATTCTCGTATCGGCAAACGTAGTGTCGGCCGCTCCCCAGCTAGATGAACGGACGACCTAAAGAAGGTGGCTGGGACAGACTGGATGCGGAAGGCGGAGGACAGGGTGTTGTGGTGCAGCCTGGGAGAGGCCTATGTCCAGCAGTGGACTGCAATAGGCTGAGTTGACTCTCAGAGGTTATGTTTTACAAATATTTAAAAAACTTTATAAATTTATTTTTTGAATAGTAGTACTAACTACTACTGAAATCGTAAAGAGGTAATCTTAACCATTTCAGTATTAACAAACAACTGCCTCGGAATAAAAGTAAAGATTTGATTTTTCAATCATCTGATAACTTTATTTGAGGAATAAATTTGAAATTTTGACAGTTATTTCATACAAAAACTGTCAAACGTCAATTTTTTTCCTCGAATAAAAGTTTCTGACTGGTTATATTAAAAAACGGAGCATCAGAGAGATATGTAGTTTTATTTGTAAAACTAGCTTACATGAAATTTGAGAGTCATCGGTGAGATCAACATAAAAAAAAGCTATCATCATCATCATCATCATCTGCCTAGCCTTTTCCCAACTATGTTGGGGTGGGCTTCCAGTCTAACCGGATGCAGCTGAATACCAGTATTTTACATGGAGCGACTGCCTATCTGACCTCCACAACCCAGTTACTGGGTAATACGATAAAAGTTCAAAACATAAAAACCGGTCTAGTGCAAGTCGGACTCGCGCACCGCGGGTTCCGTACAAATTTGTAGGTATGTAAATAGTTTACCATGGGTTTTTTTTATAATGTAACTACAAATTCACGGTTTTCGATTTTTTTTTTCTTTACTTGTGCTACATGACATTGCTTTTTGCCAAATTTCATGACTCTAGGTCAACGGGAAATTTGATTTTGACACTGCCTCAAGGGATTGCAGCTCTTGAGTATTTGATCACACGTTCCTGAGAAAAAGGGTCTTGACAGACGGATAACAAAATGATCTTATAAGGGTTCCGTTTGTCCTTTTCGAGGTACGGAACCCTAAAAATGGACATTTTATCAGTTAGGTATTGTTCAAGTTTAATCTCACTTCACGCGCTTGCTTTAATTCTAATATTTCTCGTTCTATTGTGGCACTTTTTAGTTTCTCTATCTGTATTGCAATTTTAAGGGAATGTTCTTCTTCAGCCATTTCTAGACGTCTCCTGTGCTCTTCCTCTTTTAAGCTTTTTATATGGTTTATTATGCTGCTAACATGGTCTTCATGGTCCTGTAAATGATAACCTCGTTAATAACTAATAAGCAAGATTAACAAAACTAGCATAGGTGTAAATTTTGTTAGTCTTAGGGCTGTTTTTCAATCATCTGGTACACTTTATTTGAGGAATAATTTTGAAATTTTGACAGTAACTTCATAGAAAAACTGTCAAACGTCAATTTTATTCCTCGAATAAAAGTTATCTTGCGATGGATAAATCAGCCCTTACTTAGTTAAGTAGGCATTTCACGAACGCGTGTCAATTATTCTAATTTATACCTTACTAGCGGACCCGACCCGCTGGAGAGCAGTGGTGGCCAAGTGGTAACGGCCATGACTTACTAGTCGTAAGTCGTAGGTTCGAACACAGACAGGCGCTTTACTTTGCTTAAATTATTTCATCACCACTGCTTTGAAAACGGTGAAGGAAAGCATCGTGGGGAAACCGGCATGTCGTAGAACCAAAAATTCGAATACATGTGTCATCTAACAACCCGCACTGGGCCCGCGTGGTGGATTACGGCTCACTCCCTCTCACCGAGAAGAGGCCTTGTCCCAGCAGTGGGAACATTATAGGCTGATTATGCTAGCTGATCCGACAGACGTTGTCCTGCCCAAACAATAATTTATACAAAAATTCCATAGAAAATGGACTTTCAGATGATCCCGAAATTGAAAATGTTCCAATTACGAACATTTTAAAACAGAAACCAGCCTAATCAGTCCAGCCGTACTCAAGTGAGCCCTTATCAACGATCAACGTTTCATTTTTATTTGTATAGATTACGTGATCAGAGGGCTGGCTCGTTCTTTAGCCAAATAATTAGCTTTGCCATTCAACGTAGCAATGCTGCCAGTCTTCTGGGCACGTTTCAGGATGACATTGATGTAAAGGAGTACATGGCCACCGTCGTCCTTTTGTTTTTGTATATATTAGTATAGTTAGTTATTTAATTAACAGCTGATTTTTCCAACGCCAGATAATTTTATCCGAGGAATAATTTTAAATTTTTGACAGTTCTTCCATACAAAATCAGTCAGACGTCAATTTTATTCTACGAATAAAAATTATCTGTCGATTGAAAAATCCCTTACTATATAGTAGTTAATTTTATAATAATTTGCTATTGTATACTGGGTAGCAGAAACATCGAAGCGCAACCCGTTACCATAGATTCAGTACATGATTCTGAGTTGTTTTTCGTCGGTTATTAAAAAAAAAATAGCTGTTTATTTGTACATTTTACCGCGTAGCGTAGATATTTCACTTTATATAGCACACTACTTTTGTACTGTATAAGCATTAGCTTATTCATATGCCATTAGAGTCACTTGACGCGCGCTCGTGTATTGCATTATCTATCTTCTATATAAGTAAAAAGGTACCTTTTCGTGTGTACCATTCTCGGGGATATTGTGCATTACATTTGGTCTGGGTACCTGCAAATAAAATAAAGAGTTAACATCTTAAGAGAAGAAAGCTTTCAAGTAGTAGCATTGGCAAAAAAAATATAAATTCATACATACTTCCTTTACTGGAATTGTACCCATATTTTTTTCCACCTGAGGGTTCTTGAATATATCTTTAGAGATCTGTAAGAAATTGTAAAAGTGGAAATATACTATCATATTTTTTTACAGACATACTGTGTTTAACCTTTTGAACGCCACGGTCGGCTATAGCCGACAAATGAAAACTGGCACAAACCGCCAGTGTCGGTAAGAGCCGACAAGAAAACGACATTTTTAAAGCATGAAATAAATATACTAAATAAAATTTTCTGTGATTCTTTTTACTATTATTTAAGACTTTATTAATGGTATATTGCAAAATGGCACAAAGATATATCCATTAATTACATTTCACTAGAAAACATAATCCTCAAAAATTGCTAATCGAAATCCTTAAAAAGGTGTTCTTCCCCACGCCACAGTCGGGAAGACACGACAGCTAGTGATGGGCAAGTAAGGTAACTTATATTTCAAATGTATGAAATATTTTATTAAAAGTAGCTTACTATTAGTTTGACCATTATTGTTTAATAACAACTATTTGTATCCGAATATTTCTAATGCATTAATGCATAATAATATTTATACAATTGTGGAAAAAGAACATAATTTATGTGTATCGATCGATAGTTTACTTTCCACTCTCGCGAATCCCTACGCAACAGTTTATAGACAGTAATGAGTAATCTGTCTGTACGCCAGAGTCGGGAAGATCCGTCAAGCGGTGACGTCATTAGCGATAAGGGAGACTGCTAGTGATTTCCTACGTTATTATTATTATGATCGGTGGTAATATTTGTAACGGCGTTATTACTGTGCGAGTGTATAAAATTAATAATAAAAATGGCTAGCAGTGAAATGACTACTGAAGAACTCCTTCGTGTATTAGGAAGTGTAGAAGACGATGATGAATTTTCAGAAGATGAATCTCTAGACGAGGATGATTTAGAGGTAAGTTTTATTATTTATAAAATCTTTCTATAATTGTTAGTATAGTTAGGTATATAGTGTTTGTTTAATATCATGTAAAATGATGCATTAGGATAACAAAAACTATAGGTAATATAAAAAGTAAAATGGTCATTTTAATCTATTACTTATTTAATTAATTAAAATTTAAACCTGCTTATATTTATTTTTAGAAGCTGCCACAACCACAATATCACATCCCTACTCGCCTACGAGGAAATTGTCAAAAGTCGTGCCAGCCACGCCAGAGTCGGGTCTTCCCGACAGCGGATGCCGTCACGAACGAGATTAGTGATGTACCTTATTATTATTTGATTTATTCGTTTGTAGTTCTAATGTCTGCTTTTAGGTTGTTTAGAACTTTGTAACTGCTGTTAAACGATATTCTGATAAAAATAGGGTCAAATTAAATAAAAGAATGATGAAACGAGTATTATTTTATTGAAAAAACATGTGATGAAAAGCAAAGATTAATTGGTTATCGATAACTTTTCGATAAGATGTTGCAATCCCTATTTTTTTTGTAGGTATTTGCGCTGAATTTGTGGCTTGGCGTGGAAGGGGCGCCGATGCGTTTACGCTCTGGCGTTCAAAAGGTTAAAGTATATTTTTGTTAAGCTCACCCTTAATAATGGGGTACATATTTTCTGATTATCCACTTGTGCATCAATATTCTCAATTGTATATGTAATACAGTCCTAAAAAAGGTAAAAATGTGAATATAATTCTTTGGGTATTACTTTCATATGGCTAAAGTGCATCCCATTTTTTCACTTAATATTATTATTTTATTACTATTACTAAGCTATGTCAAAAATCAATCTGCCTAGCTTTTTCCCAACTATGTTGGGATCGGCTTCCAATCTAACTGGATACAGCTGAATACCAGTATTCTACATGAAGCGGACAGCCTGTGATCTCCACAACTTAGTTACTGGGTAATATGAGACCCCTTGCCCCTTGGTAACTGGTAAGACTGATTGTCAGACTTGAGCTTCTGACTACCCGTAACGACTGTCAAAGATCTACGAATGACAGCCGGGACCAATGGCTTAACGTGCTTTCCGAGAGACGGATGGGTCTCGATATACGATCCGACCGCGGCATGCAAAAGGTTAACTTTCGATTGACCCCTGTGGCTGTCATTATTTAGCCTCAAGCCCCCTGGTATCATATCATTTTAATATTCTGGATGCAATGTTTTCTGCAATATCTATATACTAATAATAAAGCTGAAGAGTACATATGTTTGAATGCGCCAAACTCCGGAACTATCGGTCGGATTTGAAAAAATCTTTTTGCATATTATGATAATCCAATTTTTGAGGAAGAACTATAGCCTTCCTCAAGAATAGCTAGGACCTTAGGAGCCGAGCAAGAAGCAAAAAAAACTCAGAGAGAACGCTAAACGAAAACGAAGTGATAGCGCGGGCCGATAATGCGATGCGACGCGGTGGGTCGAGGGTACAAGGAATTTCACGCGGATGAAGTCGCGGGCAGAAGCTAGTAAACTCATAAATTAGTAGATGTTGTATTAGATACTTACAGCTATCTGCTGACTTTGTTGGGTAATGTTGTCATTAACGCATGTATCCACAAATGCCATTGATTTCAAGTTCTGAAACAAGCAACCTCTATCTCACCAGGTGTTAAATACCTATTCATTATTAAATAATTATTCATTAGTAAGTATTGCGTCGTATTTACGCGCAATGGAGTGCAGTATTCTAGGCGTAAAATCATATTTACAACACCACACTGCACACCCATTCCAAAACAGATTACTGACGTTCAAAAAGCCACTAAGCTGAAGTGGGACTTGGCTGGTCCCGTCTGCCGTATCCCCAATGAGCTGTGGGCCAAAATAACCACTAAATAGAGCTCTGACACAGCCAGAAGGCGTCGCGGCAGACCTCGTAGAAGATGGCGGGACGGGCTGGAGAAAACAAATGACCAGTGGTCGACTTTAGCCCTGGATCGAAAGAGCTGGAAGTCGCGGGGAGACGACTTTGCCCAGCAGTGGGATAACCCAGGCTATCAGTAAAGCTGCACCATCTAAAAAATGCGATGATGCAGGTTAATTGTTGCTTCAATTTTATAAATAATAATTTATAAGTTAATAACATGATGCCTTTGACTTATAAAATATGAGCACTACAGCAGAACTATTTGCTAAAAAAGTAAATATAATTCCAAGATGTTCTCACATTCTGTTTCAACGTTTCTTCAGGATTATATAGGTCTTTCATTTCAATAACTGCATCATTAAAAGTAGCTGCTGTTGCCTCACCAAGTTCTCTCTTTATCTTCCTCCTCTTCCGGGCTTTTAATTTCATTGTTTTCCATTGAATTTTTAACTGGATTATATTTCGATGTCGGACATTTAACTCATTGAACCTAGTACAAGATGGTGAAATATTAGATATGAATAATATTTAATTATTTATAAATGTTGCATAAAATTGAAACACTGAAACGCCAAAGCTGTGTGGTTTATCAATATCTATTAAATATACTTGGGATCTATTAAAAATTAAAGGATTACAATTGTTTGCTTTAAATAGAATAGCAATGTTAGTAAAGAACTGTGAGATGAGGTTAAGAATTTGGCAGAAATACTTATAGGTCATGTTCAGGCCGGAGACACATAAGGCACCTATTAGTCTACAATTCTACATGAACAAAATCGCGGGCAAACCTGAGTAGATCATGAAAATAGAAAATTAACATCTTACTTTTTGTAGACTTCCTCCCAAGCTTTATTTTTAAGCTTGATAGTTTTGGTGTCTATTGCTTTATTCTCAATAACATTCGCATGTTCTCTGAGCACAAACCGAAGTAATTGCTGAAACAGTAGTATACATTCTCATTAGCAATAAATAATACCACAAAAAAATATTATAGAGCACAATATCTATCCACATCATTTACCTTTTCTTCTTCGTCCCAGTTGACGGAACGGCTGCGTTTTTTGTTCATGTTCTATTTTAATATTATTTAATTAATATTAAAAGTAGTTTATTCCAATAAAAGGATTTCTT
This sequence comes from Apamea monoglypha, assembly GCA_911387795.2. Taxonomy (NCBI): domain Eukaryota; kingdom Metazoa; phylum Arthropoda; class Insecta; order Lepidoptera; family Noctuidae; genus Apamea; species Apamea monoglypha. The sequence goes on from OU426931.1 coordinate 5,838,526, forward strand.
CGAAACGGTAACAATACAAATTTATTTTTCCGCACGCAAGTAAATAAACAAATGGGAGTGTACAAACAATGTCAACCTCAACGTCAATAACCTCAAAATCAAAATAAGATATTAACTGTCAGACTGTCACTGTCAGTCTGAATGGGTTGCCATACATAGCGCACACATTAATCCGCGGCCGAAGGAGTGTGTGAAAATATAAAAAGATTGTCTTTTTTTAACATATTAATATGTCACATAGTTTTTATTAAATAGAGCCCTGGGGATCGAACCAAAAACATCATGCTTAGCAGTCGTACTCGCGACCGCGTCCACTAGACCAAAGAGGCGAAAAAAGTCTCATTTCCGGGAAAAGTTTAAGTAAATAATGTTGTTTTCTAAAATCTGTAATTCTTTGACTACTTTGTTCTTGTTGTCATCGTTACGGGTTTTCCCCTGAAGTCCGAAAAATGTAATGTTTGCAACCAAAAAACACAGAGTACTGCGACGCCTCGGCAACTGCTACACGGCGGCGTTGTCATATTATGTTCCATAGAAACCAACCACGTCACCGTTTACTCGCATTACAACACAAATTACTAATTGAAACTAACGGCTTTGTAGGCAGCTCGTGACAAGTTGCGCGTTCAACGCACTTTGGGCGCCAGTAATTTAGACGCTAGGATTCCGTGCTCGGTGCCATGAACCACCTAAAAATGCCAACAATAATATATTTTAACCCTTGCTTCTGACCAGGGTTGCTACGTGCGTGGTCTATACCTGGAGGGGTGCCGATGGGACTTGGAAGAAGCCTGCCTGAAACGCTCGCATCCCAAGGTGTTGGTCACAGAACTGCCTATCATGTACGTCATACCCATAGAAGCCCACAAACTCAAGCTACAGGTATGTTGATACTACTATTTCATAGCGTTACCGAAAGATATTTCTTTTTTAGGATCAGACTAACCTACCTGTTGGGGGTGCGGCGAATGTACAAGTATCTCCCGGGGCCCCGACTCATGGTAGTGGAACAGTGTGGTTTTAGTCCGACATACGCTGTCATGTCATCATTGCTAAAGAATATTGACAGTGCCAGCGCTTGAACCTTGGCCAGGGTGTAGATTTGCTGATCGCGTTCAGTTTCATTGTTGAAATTTGCACTTAGTTAAGTTTTTTATTTATTTTTTTATTAAACGTTGGAATTTCTCCCGTATCGTGGGTGCGTTTACAAACATTTAAACTCATACACAAACAGCCAGATCCGGAACAACTACCTGTAGGCAATACAAATATTTGTTCCGTGCGGGAATCGAACCCGCGATACGCAGCAGAGCAGTCGATCGCTCAGCCACTGAGCTAATCCTCGTGCATCCTGTTCGTCATGACATACGGTGCCGAAACGTGGACTCATCAGTCCAGCGGGGTAATTGCGTAAGTCTTAGTAGCAATGGGTTTCATTTTGACAGTTCTACAACATATATTGCGTTATTTCCTAAAGAAGGTGGTTATGAGACAGACAGGATGCGGAAGGCGAAGGGCAGAGTGTTGGGGCGCAGCCTGGGCTCTCCCAGGCTACGCCCCAACACTGTGCCTATGTCCAGCAGTGGACTACGATAGGCTGATTTGATTGAAGCGCTAATCGTTTTTAGTGATTTGAGGTGCATTAGTGATTTGGGCTCTAGCGTGTCATTTTACACAACAGGGATGGACCTCCACTCTTTATGAATAAGCCAAAAAATATTCGCGCCTGATTTGTTCTTATCGAATAAATTCTAGACAAGACAATTGCCCGCCTTAACCTTGACTGTGCGGCCCAGACGGGGACATTCCAGTTGATGACTTAACAAATTGCTTATTAGGAAATCACTTTTTGTATGTAAACAATAGAAAAAAGTACAATAACACGGATATTCCTCACGCTGTTCGTGTAAGTGATAATTTTTTGTTCATCGTTAAAGTACTTGGTAGGTACACCGTAGATGCTATGACGCAAAACCGCTTCCGAGTATTGTTTGTAATGACTGCATCATCTGGAATCAGTGTTGACTTTGTTATTTTGAGTGATATCAGCAAGATAAAGAATTTTGATTTTTTTTATAAGTAGGTATCTACTCACTAGGTAGATACTTACTTAGGTAGGTACCTACTTATTAAGAAAATAATTTAAAATTAAGTGGCCAAAATATCTAAGAACAAAGTCGTGATAAAAAATATTAAATGTTTATAATAACATTCAGGCTTTTCATATTTGACGAAATTTGTTGTGATATGATCATAAAGCCTCGTACTCACTGTACCTACCTATACCTACAGGGTGGATTTTTCTTTACATGTAGCACAAGTCAAGGAAAAGCATTGCTCCTTGCTAAATTTCATGATTGATGACTAGGTCAACGTGAAGTACCCTATAGGTTTTGATTCCCTTGCGAATTTCAAAATATGCGGCTTAGAATAGAATAGAATAATCTTTATTGTACCTACACGATACAAATGACAGAACATAAATATATAAAATTTTACACAGGGCATAAACGGAAGTTTGACTTTTTCACTGCTTCAAGGGATTGCAGCACAGCTGAGTACTTGATAACTCCACGCGTTCCTGAGAAAAAGAGCCTTGACAGACGGACAGACAGACAACGAATTGATCTTATAAGGGTTCCGTTTTTCCTTTTGAGGTACGGAAAGGAACCTTAAAAAGTGAGAACTCATCGAAGACACTTATTTGTCGCCTGGTCATCTAGTGAGTACGCGACTTTAGTCACTTTACTCATTACTACGACCTCACTAGGTGCCGATAACCTACATTATTAGACATATTCAAGGCCAAGAGTTTATCTGTATTTTATTTATAGGTAGGCAGTTTCGTTTGTCCACAAACTACACTTCTTTACATCCTGTTATCTTCATTAGTTTTTGGAATTTGCTTCGTGTGTGATAAGATGTTGTTAACCCTTTTACTGGTGCAGGCAATATTCATGCCACCAACTTTTTTATTTTTTTTCTCATACGGCAATACTACTACTTTTAAAGTACCAATTCTGTGTGAAAAGGAACGAATTACAGATTAAAACTAAACTATGACATTACCACATTTGACATTTGACATTTATTTGTCCGTTAGTGTTTTAACTGTTTTCGTAAGTTAGCGATCTGCACATAAATCCAAGAAAATCTTCAAATTGCAACATAACCACGGTAAGATTTTATATTTATTGTAAAGTAAATGGTATTCTAATTATGTTTTACTGTATATTTTCAAATAATAATTACTAATTGTTCTTAAAAATGGCTTTGAACATGGTGGCCACATATTTGCCACTACCAGTTACCATTACCATTGCATTTGTGTAGCTTTTTTTAGATTTGTATAGAAATGTACAACTAACTTTTACTTTTTACATTTTATTAGACGATCAGTAAGCGAAGACAAGTATCTACTGGTAGACCAGCAAATAGAAGAAGAGCTTGAAAGTCTATTCGGTATGTCAGATGGCTCTATATCTGAAGATGATGAAGAAGTGACAGATACCGAGTGTGTAGAAAAATCAGACTTGCTTTCTGTATGAAGGTGAAGATGTTCTTATTAGCTCAGCAGCGGAGCGTCCCGGCGAGAGTCCCGGCCTAGCAAATTCACCTCAACCTTCTACGTCTAGAACAGAAGTTCATAATTCTCCATTGGAAACTGCAAGATTTCAGTCACCTGTACCTGAAAACGGAGAAATCCCAAACATTTCAGACTTTTCTTCTTCATCAGATGATGAATCAGATGCTGATGAGGTCCAATGGAAAAAGCAATCTTGGCAACAAAGTCCCAACTTGGAAAACTTTGATTGTCCACCTTTACGCTGTACCAAAAATCTACCAAACAGAACAAGGCCAGTTACATATTTCGAGCTGTTTTTTGATAACGAAGTAATGGATAATATTATAGTACAGACAAACAGATATGCAATAACCAACGCCTATATATTACATAAAACGAACACCAGAGTGCACAATGTTATGAGTCAAAAAGAATTTAGAATTACTCTTTCAAGGGAGCTGGTGGATAATAAAACATATAGAAAAAGATCATTCCAATCAACGCCAAAATATTTAGGTAAAAAAATGAAACGAGTGGAAGAGAGTTATGAAAGACAGAAAATAATTTTTGGGGTACCAGAAGAAATTAGATTTGAAAGATTAGGAGAACACTGGCCTATAGAAATAGAGACATATAAGAGGTGTCGCTACTGCAGCACTAAAGTAAATAATAAGAGATCTAAAATAGAATGTGAACGATGTAAAGTGGCACTATGTATGCATCCCTGTTTTAAAAAATATTTCACCAACTGCCAGAAAATCAATGAAGGTGACCAGACTCCAAACTGGTGCTGGCAACCATATTGCCACCATGTTTTTTTCTTATCCAAAACATGTCAAATTTTTTTTCTTGAACATTTATTATTAAACTACCCACAATGATTCCATAAAACGCGATTTTATTTCTTTGACATAAAAAAATGCATCTACCAGTAAAAGGGTTAATACCTAAATTAGAGTGCCCATGATGTACTTATTGCTTTTTAATAAAAAGTATGCTACTGGATTGTATAGAGTCGGCACGATCCCAGACTAGTGTACAGACGCCAGCAGGTCAAGCTACCCGAAACTGTCAAATTTTCCCAATCAACCTTGAACCTTAATGCTTTAGCGATAAAGTTGAAAATCTATTAAAGAAATTTGACAGATTGTAGTAGCTTGATGTGCTGGCGTCTGTACATAGAAAAAAACTAGTGTAGTGTAAAAAAAAATCTTCGTTACTTAGTAGGTAGATCATAATCAGCCTATAATGTTCCCACTGCTGTGACACATGCCTCCTCTCTGTGAGAGGGAGTGGGTCGTAATCCACCACACGGGCCCTATGCTGGTTGGTGGATGACACACATGTTTGAATTTTTGGTTCTAGGACATGCCGGTTTCCTCATGATGTTTTCCTTCACCGTTTTTGAGAGCAGTGGTGAAGTAATAAAATTTACACAAAGTAAAGTGTCAGCTTGGGTTCGAACCCACGACCTACAAATCAAAGTCGCGGCAATTACCAAGACGAAAAAAATATCTTCAGCTGCCAATATTACCTACCTAGTCTATGTAGACGCCAGCAGGTCAAGCTACCTGAAACTCTCAAATTTTCCCAATCAACCTTGAACCTTAATGCTTTAGCGATGAAGTTGAAAATCTATTAAAGAAATTTGACAGATTGTAATAGCTTGATGTGCTGGCGTCTGTACACAGGCCTCTCCTAAGTAGCAGCAAAAGCACTAGATTTTTTTGCACATTGCAGCATAAATTAGTTATAATGAACAGACTGATGGACGCTGGTGATGGCGCCAAACAAGTGGCCGAATTCTGGGCAGAGTCCATTTAAATTGCTATCGACACGCTAAGAAGAACAGACTAAAATCAAACTATCTAAAAAATAATTGATTTTTCTATCAATTTGTTTCTTCAATTTCCAAAACGCTTCATCTTCCTACCCTTATAATAGTAGGTACTTGGGGTCGGCGCAATACGTTTTCTTTTTCCACTCTCCCCTGTCAATCTCTCCCATTCACATTCACTCCCTTCTCTCCTTTTTTTTCTCTTTATTTATTTAGGGACATTTATAATTGCAATGCGTATGACAGCGTATGTCTGTCCCATCGTACTCTAAATACACATTTCTCATATCTGGACCATGAACCTAAACAGACTCTGCGGACCATCGCCATCTGGTTGAGCCAGGATTTTATGGAATGTGCCGTGCCTACTTCAAGTCTATTAAACAAATCATTTCTACCAGACTCGTACCAACACAGTCCAACAATAAGTGGTGTAAGTCTTTAACAACTCCGCACTCCACACAGTTAGGAGAGTTCGTTTTTCTCATCATGAACGGAAACTTATTACATGGAATGTGTCCAGATCTGAGTCTATGAGCCGTAACAACTAATTTTCTTCTCTCCTTTATCATTCGTAAAACGCTAAGGTGCGGGCTGGTGTGCGCAACTCCACGTCAATGCGCGTATTTTGCATACGGAAGGTATACATATACAATAAGAAGTATGAACAGATCTAGCGAACAAGGATGCGACGGACCTTGTTTTAGAGATGCCAGATATCCTTATCTATCTGATATTAGAGTAATTGATCACGTTACTGTGACAGGCATTTCCGATATTGTCATCGCAATGTTTCCAGAAAATATACCTACAGGCCACGTGTTAGTGTTGTGCCAGCGAGACATTACCGATAGTGTCATCAATATCTTTTTAGGATTAGAACATGATATCTTCGTCATGTTCGTTGTTCATGATTGCTTCAATGGCGCTTTCATTGAAACTGTTTCTTACATGGATCCTTTGTTTTTCCACCGTATTGCTAGAAACACCTGGACAAACTCAAAACGTCAAACGACGCCGCAAACGATGAGAGTCCAACACGACTCACGAAAGTAAAACCGTAAACATAAGACTCGCACACGAAGGTTTCCGTACCGTCGAAAATTATGTGGCTCACATTTTTTTTAAATACTTTAGGAAAAACCTTTTTACTTTTTTAAATTCTTTTATTTTTATTATGGCGACCATAGTAGTAGTAGGTACCTACACTTTATGAAAATTTCAAATGTCTACCTAGTACGGTTCAAAAGGTACAGCCCTGTGACAGATAGACGTACGGACGGACGGCGGAGCCTTAGTAATAGGGTCCCGTTGGCACCTTTTGGGTACGGGACCCTAAAAAATGAAAACTATTTACATTATACCTTCTTGATTAATTAATTTCGACCATTTGTTTTACCAGAACACGCTACGTACGCCAGTGTACACCACATCGCAGCGACGCAACGCAATGGGAGTGGGTCTGGTCTTTAACTCAGATCTATGGACTGCAGAACACCCTAGCCATTGGATCCTGCAAGGAGTCTGCCTTATTATGAATACCGACTGATCTAGGAAGCGAATCTTATAAAGGCGGTGATGACATCTGTGCAAAAACAAAAAAGCAAATGACGATTGTTAATAAAACGATTCTTGGGGAGGCCTATGTCCAGCAATATACGATTAATGCTACCACCGCACTTGCCTCAGGTCAGGCCTATATGTCACCCCAATGAACGTGCCCCGTATGAAACCGTGCCCGTAACCTGGGGGTCTACTACGAAGTGCAAAGTGCGAATGATCGGATCGGACCGACACATGGCCGAACCGAATATTATTGAAAAATGCGAAAAAAGTTCGGATCGGCTCAGTTGGGTCGGGACCATAGTCAATATTCGAAAGAGTGTAGGAGTGTAGGATCGGGACCGACCGAACCAAATAGTAACTTCGTAGCATGAAACGGCCGAACATTCGGCCGATACCACTTCGGAGTAGACCCCCAGCCTGCCACGCCCCCTGACGGGGACGTAGCGACCCACAGTATGCTATACGTGGCTGTGAAGATGACACAGTGTACCTATCATTGCGAGTTTTTCAAGGGCAATGGGACATCTCTCAATGTATTTCTTTAAAAATCGTGTGTGTTGATCGTCAAGCCATAAAAATAAACGAGACAAAAAAAATGTGGCTGGCTTTAACAGAAGAGTCAGGATTTATTATCAGTAGGTAGTTACGCGTGAGGACTTTGTAATAGATAGTTTTAATACATTTAAGAGTTTGCTCATCTAACTAACAACTGTACTATAAGTTATTTCAATATTATAATGTAAAAGCGCCAAAATATCTCACCGCCTCATCAGTCAACTCTAGTCAGTGTAGTACCTACTTACCTATTTTATTTTAGAATTATGTTTTATTATAATAATTAATTATGTGTCACTATACCTTAGGTTTTTAATTAGATATTAATTTTTAAATAAAGACTGATTACAATTTAAATTATTGTTTTTTATTGTACAACATACATTTATCCATTATTTACAATTTATTTCACATGTCATAGACAGAAGCAATATAATTTGACAGTCAAGGTTGTCTGACCACAAAACTTCCTATGAACTTGTTTAAGGTCAAAACACATCTTTATGTTTTTGTTATTTACCTATGTACAGTGTTGTGTTAGTTTTATCATTATAAGATAAATAAATCTATTCTATTCTATCACAAAGAAAAAAATATATAAGCACTTATTTGAGTTTGATGCCAAAAGTCTGTATTAAGAATTTAATGCTTGTGGTCATGTTAGTTGGTAATTATTTATTTTCTGAAGCATGGTGCAAGGAGCGCAGAGTAAATGAATTTCTAAAATGCAAAGGAGCACGCATGAGCTTGCTCAAACAGCCGTTTTATTTTCGATGTTCAAATAACTTTGCACTTTATGTCACTGCCAATAAAGCATATTTTCAATATCATTAGAAAATCTTTTGCTTTGCGCTCCTCTAGGTCAGCGGAGAGCCTAACTCAATTTGCTTTTGGCTTTCACTTGAGGTAAACATAAATTATAAAATGAGCTAATTATAAAATCTGACAGTCGCTGCCACTTCACCCAACCTTTGTTAAAGAGAAACTCTTTTGTTTGCTCCTTTCCTACGTAATGAGGATCCTGTAACCAATTAAATTAATAACTTGAATATAAATCAGGAGTATCCCTGATAAAACAGCCTACACTAAGGTAAGTTCAACTCTATGCAATCAATAATTCAACAAAATATATTTATTTATTTAACACTTCCAGCACACAAAACAGAGGCGGACTTAATGCCATAGGCATTCTCTACCAGTCAAGCTTTGGGTTATGCAGAGACAAACACTGGTAATCATGAAAATTGAGGAATAAATATAATGACTATAAAAAGTTTTGAAGAAGAACATGGTACAATTTAGATATTTGTAAGGTAGCCATTCCATACTCTTCCTTGTGTGCAATCACCACAAACCATACACACAAAACAGTTGCTGATGTATTACCAACCTTGAGATAAACATACTGTATGTTTTTCTTGAAGTTCCACTTCAAAATCAATCAATCTGTCTAGCCTTTTACCCGTCATATGTTGGGGTCGGCTTCCAGTCTGACTGGATGCAGCTAGATACCAGTATTTTACATGGAGCGACTGAGCCTGTCTGACCTCCACAAACCAGTTACTGGGTAATATGATACACCAAAGTATGTAAGTTCCACTTCAAAATAACATTCTAAGATTTATCCTTACCACAACTAACAGGCTAGCATCTCGGTGTCCAACATGAATGCCCACAATTCCTTTTGAAGAGGCATCCACATCACCACCCATCATCACAGGACTGCCGAATTTGTCAAAATGGGCCACTAAAGTATCCACTAAAGTCTTCAGTTCATCTCCATGATTCACGTGGAGTATCTTGCAGGGTATGTCATACAATTTGTCTATTACCAGACATACCTGTAATTTGATAATGGAGAGGTATCCTATTGGTATTTGTGAAAGTGAGATGAACAATGAAATGTAAGGTGTGGTTGCCTATAATTAAATGTACATGCTGTGTAAGCTTTTAAGTATTTATTGTATTTAATCATTTTTTTTACCATTCTTTGGCAATCCTTATACATAAATGTACATCATATTTCTTGTGTTGTGTTTCAGAGTAATAGAGGTTTAGTAAGCGAAATTGGCGTCGTTATTAAAAAAATGATCAATAAATGTTTATTGTTTATTAAGCCTGCCATTTATACTGTAGGGCATAACCAACAGTCTAAGATACCAACTCAAATAGTAGCCACACTAATGAACTAAGATATATAAAGATGACGAAAATAAATAAGTAAACAGAAAGGAACATAGATTTTACCTCAAAACTACCAATCCATTGCCTTGAACCCAGAAATCCTTGGGGTTTGTCTTCCAGTTGTACTAATATCTCCTGAATCTCTCTTATGGAAGGGACTTTGACGTCACAGTTTTGATTATCACTCAACCAGGAACATACTGTTTGCAAAGTTCTATAGCCACATCCCCAGCCCTGGGAATAATAAAGAAAACAAACACGTAAACAACATAACCTAACTTGTTAATAGATTGCAGAAGAGTAATTATTATGATCTAAGGATTAATGCAAAAAGCATCTTACTCTGTCGTCAAAACCATCGCAAAGGTAATGATAGTATTCATAGTTTCCAGAAACTAAGTACGTTTTTCCTGAATCCTGTAGAATCCCAGCACTTTCGTGGACGTTTGTCAACAAACCTGACATTTTTAATGCCAGTGTTGCTATCACAGATAGCAACACTGCCATAAAAAATGTCAGGTAAACATACTGTATTACTGTATGTTTAGATCATGGACTTATTATAGATAAACTTGTTCAACAAAAAAGTCTAAAATAAATAGTTATTTTATGACTTTTTTATTGGCCTTTTTATAAATGCATGGTGCATAAAATCAGGCTTTTATATTTTACTTATACAGCGTGGCACTTAATTTTATACACGTATACTATACGGTTTCGCGTCTTAGTTGTATGAATATATTTTAATTCAATTAAACATTAATATTTATTTCCTTTATTTCATTTACATACTTACAAATTATATTTTTAAATATTTTTATAAACAAAAAGATAAAAAAAAAAACATTTAAAAATATAAAAAATAGTAGCCCACCGGTATCGGGAACAGGGTTCAAGCTACCGGCGGTCAGGACTCCAGAGAGAGGAACCTCCTGACAATGTGAGCCGTATCCAGAAGTACCGCTTTCTGAATCAAGCCCTTGATCCAGCTGCCCAACGAGAGCCTCCTATATTTATTTATTTATTAACAATTTTCTAAAATAGCATCTTAGAGCAACCTGACTTAAAGAACTGTAGCGCAGGGGTCATTTGCCGGGGTCACGGATCATAACATCGCATCAATGTAATTAAAACACATAACGTGCAAATAGAAGGCGAATTGAAGGAAAGAGAGAGAGCCCTATGGCGGCGAGCGGCGCAGGTGGAAGTTTTCAAGTTAGGTTTTTTTTATGTTGTTGTAACTTTTATGATTACTGACCACTAGCCCTACCCGTGTGTTAAATTAATGTCGCCACTGTAGCGGCACGTTGTATAGAGGCATGGATTGCGGGTCAGGCACTCTGAGGCTGCAAGGAAAAGATACAAGGGAAGAGATTTAAAACATCGCTACATAACATCGTAACTAACTACTTCATGTACTAAAACTAAAATAATATCCTGAGCTGTTGGCTTCCAATTCCTCAGCCGTACTCGGCTTATCCATGTAGAGTTTAGATAACCCCAAAGGAAAAAGTCTAGAGGTGAAATATCACATGATCTTGGCGGCCAATATTCACCGGCGAGAAATTAACTGTGCACCGAATTATTCTCACAATAAAGCCATGGTTTCAGTAAATCAGTCACGTGCTGCTATGCTATTTTTATTTTATTTTATTTGTTAGGGACAAAAAACAGTTACATGACAAGCTTAGAAATACATTTAAATATAATTTATTCCATATTTATGTTATTACACATGTAACCCACACCATTGTCCACGAATTCACAAAAAAAAAGTTAAAAGAAAACAGACATACAGTACAGTGTGCATCATAAAATACTATTAAGAAGAAGAAAAAGAAAGAAAACAGAAATATATACTTAAGAATTTAGTCATTCTATTGCTCTCGCGCTGAAACTATGTTTAGAAAGAGTAAATATGTCAAGCTCCATAAAGTGAGTGTTGTATATATCAACGAGGCGACGAAGAGGCACGCGCACCCCGGCGTTAGCCCTGCACGAATTTGTGTGAAATAGTCGAGGCGCACGTACCCCACGAAGCATGACAGATCTATGTACTATATAATGTAGACTATTTGATAGAGGAATGCAGTCGAATCTATTATTTCATACCACCATTGCCAGGATCGCCCAGAGGTCATGGTGGAGCACACGGTGGAGGTCTGCCCCGCTTGGGCGGAGCACCGGCGTGTCCTCGTAGAGGCGATCGGCAGCGGCGGCGGCCTCTTGCGCCCGGCCCTGGTGCAAGCCATGGTCCGGAGCGAGAGGGAGTGGGAGGCAGTCGCCTCCTTCTGCGATACAGTCATGCTAGCGAAGGAGGTGGCGGGACGGATGAGGGAGAGAGCCTCCCGTCCCAGCCTCCGCGGGAGACGCTCCGGGCGTCGGGAGCCGCGCGACGACTCCCGGCCACCGTAGGCGCGGGCCTGCGGGCGGAGAGCAATGGGTAGCTCACCGCCCGATCAGGACCAGGCCCGTGCCGGACGGCGCGTAAGTGTTCCACGCGCGCCTCAAAGAGATGTCAGCATAATTAGGGGCCCCTTAGGGCCGAAGCCTGCCGGGTCAGCGGGATTGTCCGAAAGGCTTACCGCTACCCCGGAACATAAAGGGCGAAGGAAGGAATATGGGTGGGTTTTATTCAGTAAGAGTCTGACACTCCCTTCCGTTCCACCCAGAGCGGAAGGGTTCATTTGATGATTTCCCACCAGAAGAAAAAAAAAAAAAGCCATGCAGCATCATTACTCCCAGAAGAAATCGTCTAGATTCCAAAATAAGAATATTATATCGTTTCAGTAATTGTTCAGAGGAGAATTTAGGACGATAACATTTATAATTCATAGTACCTACGTAAGTACTTTTTCTGCACAGTTTCTAGCCTATCCTTGTACGGACGCCAGCACATCAAGTTACTACAATCTGTCAAATTTCTTTAATAGATTTTCAACTTTATTGCTAATGCATTAAGGTTCAAGGTTGATTGGGAAAATTTGACAGTTTCGGGTAGCTTGACCTGCTGGCGTCTGTACTTATCATATAGAGGATTCCAAATTTAGCTATTCTCTAAGAGAGAATGTCTTGGCTCGAGCTCGTCGTAGAGTACACGACGAGCTCGTCGTTGAGTCTGTATGGCACGTAACGTCGACTTCATAGTACCAAATGTACTGGAATTCTCAGGCAACAAATAGTCCTTGCCGGAAAACGTCCGGAACGGAACGGAACGTCCGGAAGACGTTGCGTTGGAAGGCCTCCCACTAGGTGGACCGATGACCTGGTGAAGGTTGCGGGAATTCGCTGGATGCGAGTCGCACGGGACCGGTCAATGTGGCGACACTTGGGGGAGGCCTATGTCCAGCAGTGGACGTCTATCGGCTGAAATGATGATGATGATGATGAAATAGTCCTTTTTAACTATGCGCCATATTTGCCAAATACCATTCGAAATACATACTCGGATGCGTCATAGAAAATTTGGACTTCAGAATGGATCATGTTAACCGTAGTTACGGCTAACATTAAATTTGAAAGAAATAATCTCTAAACAATAAATGTAATGGTTCTTTTTCATGATAATAAAGATAACACAATAAAATTGTTTTTTTTTTTACTTTTACAGACGCCAGCACATCAAGTTACTACAATCTGTCAAATTTATTTAATAGATTTTCAACTTTATCGATAAGTCATTAAGGTTCAAGGTTGATTGGGAAAATTTGACAGTTTCGGGTAGCTTGACCTGCTGGCGTCTGTACCTATAAATGACCCGTTGGATACCCACTTGGTAATAACATAAAAACAATAGGGAGATGCTAAGTAAATGGGAAAAGACAAAACTCACATAGCGTGTACCTACCTGATGAAAATGGCATCGTTTTTGTAATAGGTAGGTAGAGATCGTCTAATTTAAAACCCCTACATTGCTTTTTGCATACACATTTCAAATATGTGTATGTACATATATAAATTTTAGTGGAGAGGTGTGCAGTTTTAAATTAGACGATCTCTACGGTCATCGATATACAGTCCCTGGTCTTATCCCCAAGGGCCGGGCACCGTTTGAACGTTTCCCCTTGAAGCCTTTTGGCCTCGTATAGGACTTTCTGTTTCATTTTTCTTTTTGTTACTTTTTTATACAATTTTATATAGTTTTTTTAGTTATATAGTTTAATTTATATTGTTTTTTTTTATACAAACAATTTTATGATTTAAAAGAGTGTCCATGGAGTTTCTTGTCCGTTCTTCTCCATAGGTACCTACGCTTTGGAATGGGCAACTAGCTTCATCTTTCTGACTGACCCTTTGACAATTCAAAAGTGCCTGTAATTGGCTTAGTTGAAATAAATGATTTGAGTTTGTATATAATTTGGTTTATTTTTTATTTTTGTCTGTTTTGTTCTTCCTGTTCGAGTCGCAATAAATACTTTTTCTTTCTTTCTTTCTAAAAGAAAACACCTAGGTACGGTCAGCCACAAAGACATTAAATTATTTACTTGGTCAGCCACGAAAGTCGATAAGAGCAGCTGTTACACATTTAAATTAACACAAAACAGTTTTACAGCAGGTCTTATTAATAGCCAAGAGTTAATATTCTTATAATTTTACGTCTGTTCGATTTTAATTATTTTTTTTTTATATTTATTGAAAAAGCATACCATAAACACCTGTATTTCCCGAACCTGTATTCACCTGTATTCGCCAGTTATATTTAAGTCGCCAGTTATGTTAAACTGAAGTGTTAATTGTCTTTGTCGCTGACTGTATTAGAAGGATGGTACAGACGCCAGCAGGTCAAGCTACACGAAACTGTCAAATTTTCCCAATCAACCTTGAACCTTAATGCTTTAGCGATAAAGTTGAAAATCTATTGACAGATTGTTGATGTGATTATGTGCTGGCTTCTGTACCTACCTCGTCTACAAGTCTGTCAATGTGTAAGTAAGCATGTATGGATATAGCATTTTATTACTTTTACAAATTTGGGACCTATATAAGTAATATTTTGTTATTTCAGCTTCATGATACTTTTAAGACAAAGAGCAATTATTTGTTCATAGATGGGAAACACATCGCCGTGCCAAATTCAAATTACTTACCGACTGTGCTAATGTAAATACTTACTTTTAAACACAATGTCACGATGACTGTCCAGATCCAGGACCAGAAAACCAGCCCCATCCAACTGCTCAGGGGGGTGAGATGGGGGATGTAATATCCCCAAAACTGTTTACAAATGCGTTGGACGACGTCTTCAAGACACTGGACTGGACTGGACAGGGTATCAACGTGAACGGCGAGTACATTTCACATATTCGATTTGCCGATGACATCGTCATAATGGCAGAGACGCTGGAACAGCTAGACCAATTGCTGCACGACCTTAATGGAGCCTCTCGACGGGTTGGCCTCGGCATGAATTTGGACAAGACGAAAGTCATGTACAATTCGCACGTCTTGCCGAGTCCAATCCACATCGCATCCATCCGCATCGGGTTGCTTCTCGAAGTTGTGAAGGATTATGTCTACCTGGGGCAAATAATCCAGCTCGGTAGACACAACTTTGAGAAAGAAGCCGACAGAAGGATTCAGTTGGGTTGGGCAGCATTTGGAAAACTCCGACAAGTCTTCTCGTCGCCTATCCCACAATGTTTGAAGACTGGTCTTCAACCAGTGCGTCCTCCCCGTTATGACGGGGCACATATGGCGCCGAAACGTGGACACTGACGGTCGGGCTGGTCCACAAATTCAAGGTCGCTCAACGCTATATGGAGCGAGCTAGGCTCGGAGTCTCTTTGAAGGATACTTCAGGAATGATATTATTCGGAAAATAACCGGAGTTACCGACATAGCGCGCAAAGCAAACTGAAGTGGCAGTGGGCTGGCCATGTTTGTCGAAGGACCGATGGCTGGTGAAGCAGACGAGTCCTGGACTGGAGACCGTGTATCGGCAAGCGTAGTGTGGGACGCCCCCCAGCTACATGGACGGATGACCTAAAGAAGGTTGCTGGGACGGACTGGATGCGGAAGGCGGAGGACAGGGTGTTGTAGCGCAGCCTGGAAAAGCCTATGTCCAGCAGTGGACTGCGATATGCTGAGTTGATTGAAACACAATGTGTACCACGGATATGACGCAACTAGGTATTTTGAATATTGTTTTCTGTAGTTTATCTGATAGTCTGAATTTTTGTAGTGAGAGTAGGTAACATTGTATTGAAGTTGGGTTGGATTGGATTTATTGCTGAAAGTTACCGGCACAACTGGGTCGACAAACCTATTTATGTAGGTAATTTAGACCTCTACATTACCCCTTATACCCCTTTCGAGAATAAAGGCGTGATAGTATTTGTAATTAGCCCCGGATTTACGACCAGTGCCAGACCAGCTTGCCTGCCTGACGGCAGACGGACAGGGCTGTATAGGGAATGGTACAGGCCGCGCTTTTGGTTGAGCGTGCTTATATCATGATACCTATTAGTACCCGTAGGAAAAAAAAAGTTAGTCTAGTGGTTCGCAAGCGCTAATGATGAGCATGAGGTCTTGTCCAATAGACAAAGAATGGGAAAACATTAACGCCCTAAGGTGGTCAACGCCGTTTGCTCTCTGCTCTGGCAACCACAACGAACCACATTAGAAGCGACGGATGCGCAGAGATCAGATGATCATACTTACGCAGAATTAAAACAAATCGTATGCAGTCATTGAGGTATAGAGACGTGTGTATGTTCTCGGTAAAGAATCTGTGAATTGATTGATTTAGTATTAATGTGAAGGACCTAGGTCCTTCACATCAATACTAAATGGAACGATCGTACTATTGAAGAGAACTGGTGGCAAGGTTGTATCATCCATCCACCTTAGTCATACTCCGAGAATCACACCAGCATGATGAAGAATCCCGAACATTAACGGACTGCTGACGTTTCTGTTGGTAAGAGGACAACCATTCTCGTGCCTCGGGAGAGATCATAACATAGGCCAGAATGGCTAACAGGATGTCTTGACTGACGGTATTAAAAGCATCTGAGAACTCGACCAACACTAGTGTAATAACTTTGTTGTCTTCCAATCCTGCCCTTCTTCTTCTTAGCGTGTCGATAGCAATCTAAATGGACTCGGCTCTGAATTCGGCTACTTGTTTCGCGCCATCACGGGCGTCCATCAGTATCCTTAAATCGCCAGTAACTTCAAGGAGGGCAGGAACACTGTGCACGGGCTTGATTGAATAGTAGCCCTGTTCCCTATGAGTGAGTTACGATGAAGAAAATTGGAAAATTGTTTGGGGACGCAGGCCTCGTGCACTTTAGATAGGAAGGGTAGGATATAAATGGGGTGGAAGTGGGTAAGAAGAGAGGGATTAGAAACCTTAGGTAGTGGACGAACGGAAGGGAAAATTCCGGTACATAAGAATTTTTTTACAATGTGAGTAATCGCGGTACTCTTGTACCTATTATTTCTGGAAACCACAAGGTTGGGTGGGGAAGGCAAGTAATTAAAATGTTATTCATCACAAATGATAGCAGAGCAAACTATTTTCAATTGACCTCAGGAATAAGGATGGTTTTTGATTGACAAGAAATGAATAACAAACTAAATTAATTCATAGAAGTTAAAGAAAACCAATAATTGTCTTTGCCTGTAGATGAAATTTGAACAGGTGAACAATGACATGTAATTAATGGAATTGTAACGGAATGCTTTTTGGAACATTTGTACATATATCGCAACGTACCAAATATTTGAACACTAATATTTGTACAAAATTCGTTTAGGTCGGACACGTTATCAGGTATCTGACTATAAAAGAAACTTCTTTAAGAAAATTCGGCATACGTACACGTATGTTCTTAAAGTTCTCTCATCATATTTAAACAAAATGAGGGCATTTACGGTGAGTCAACATTGATTAAGTTTTTTGTTTCTTTTACCGAACCTTCTTGGCAAAAATAAAATTACAATAAAACTTGTTTCTTGAAACTGCAATATTAGGCGTTTCTAAAAT
The DNA here is from genome assembly GCA_911387795.2 of Apamea monoglypha. Taxonomy (NCBI): domain Eukaryota; kingdom Metazoa; phylum Arthropoda; class Insecta; order Lepidoptera; family Noctuidae; genus Apamea; species Apamea monoglypha. The sequence goes on from OU426931.1 coordinate 5,856,223, forward strand.
AATGTACCAGGAAAATCCAGATTTTGGTGGCTGTCTTTTTTTGTGTTTTTTACATATTGGGGTTGCTTATCAAATGTGGATTTTAAAGATCGTGTCATTTCACAAACGTGTTTATTTATAGCTTATACATTTTTTTTTATATTTTCTCTTGTTGTGTTGCCGTTGTGTTTCTTTTGGTTATTCCGGAAGATATATTTTATTAGACCCACAACTTCTTGCATTAGAGGCTTAACCACCGGTCCGACGGGACCATTTTGATTATTTATATCTTAAAGCCTAAAGGTCCAAGTATCGATCCCTGAGGAACACCTCTAAGAGGGGCCTGTAGTTTAACATTAAAAGTCCATATATGCACGCTAACAAGTGTCTCCCAGATCAATATAACATTTCATTTCATTTTTTATAAAAACGTTGCCCCACACTAGGAATTTCTCCTATATCGTGGGTGCGTTTACAAACATTTAAACTCACATACAAAACAGCCAGACCCGGAACAACTAGTTGTAGGTCATACAAATATTTGTACCGTGCGAGAATCGAACCCGCAACACACTACGCAGCAGTCAATCGCTTAACCACTGCGCCAACCGTGCCGTCACATATATGGAATAAACAAAAAAAGAGACAAGTTACCCTGTAAACATAAACCATATTAATCGTACATGTAACTGACTCAGATGGCTTACTTAAATTAATTTTGATTTTGCTAAATTCCTTAATCAAAGTTATGGTTCTTAAATGGACGAAAACAATGTCTTTCTAGAAGTTTTCTGTAAACACTGCATCTACGGTTTTTAACTTCAGCAATGATTGTACTGCTTATAGATAAGGTTATCTATATCTGTACTAGTAATAAAACTAAGGAGTTTTTTTGTTTGTGTGTTTGAACGCGCTATCTCTGGAAATACCAGTCGGATTTGGATAATTCTTTTTGCATTTGATAGCCCGATCCTTGCAATGAGGAAGGCAACAACATTGCTAGAAGTCTTAGGGGCAGCTAGACCTGTGGTTAGGACATAGGACACTTTACATCCCGGTAGTACGTTCTAGTAGGTTATTTTTAGACTTCCACACAGGTGAAGGCGCGGGCAAAAGCTTGTACCGTATAAAAGAGTGACTGGTCAACTTGATTGCAATCAGATAACGATATAATTACGTAGTTTTTAATTGAGATTATCTGTACCTACCTATCATTCTATTGCACGACATTGTCTCTCTAACTTGTGCAGGTAAATACGTAATTATTAAATTGCAATAGTGTGCTCGTAATTAATTATCTGATAGGTGTATGTACCTCTTTGTTTTTTATTGAGTTACTTAGTCCTGTTGTCTTATGTGTTAGTCTATTGGTACTTATTACCGGGATCAAAAGTATCCTTACCTATGTCTATGGTCTATCAGTGTGTCAAATTTCATCCAAATCTAAATCCAAAAAATCACCAACAAAGTGTAACAGACACAGTTATTTTCGCATTTATAATATACTAGCAGTGCCCCGCGGTTTCAAGTTTCAATCACGTGGGAATACCGGAATCAAAAGTATCCTATGTGTTAATCCTGGTTATAAACTATCTGTGTGCCAAATTACATGTATATCCAATCAGTAGTTTTTGCGTGAAAGAGTAACAAACATCCATCCATCAATCCACCCATCCATACAAACTTTCGCGTTTATTATAGTAGGATGTATTGATTTTATTATGCTTCTCTATTTAATCGAATCTAACTAGCCTGTATTGTCCTGCTGCAGGGCAAAGACCTCACTCTCCCTTTTCCACACAATTCTGTATTTTGCGAGTGCCGGCCAGTCCTTACGTTAGGAGTCAAGATCGTCCCGCCATCTTCGCCTTGGCTTGCCGCGATGGCATCGTGCGTTTAGTGGGACCCCCCAATCGGTGGTTCTCTTAGCCCAATTGTCATCTAACATACGGCAAATATGTCCGGCCCAGTCCCACTTAAGTTTAGCGGCTTTCTGGGTAACGTCCGTTGGGTTAGAAATTTGAACCTCCAGGATACTGCGCTCCATGGCTCGCTGGCAAACCTCGAGCTTGGACCTCTGCTGAAGTGTCAACGACCAATTATGCTTATAATAATTTATTTTAATCTTATTTAATCCAACGTTCAAAAATGTATACTTAATTAGGCTAAAAAAAGCCTGGGGAACAGGGTTAAACCTGGTGAATGGAAACAGCAACGCGCTAATCTTATCAACAAGATAAATCGATCCATATCACATGTCTAAGAATCTGTCAACATTTAGTAATTCATATTTATTTCAAACTTACAGTCATCAGTCTGGAAGTGAATCAGTGTTAAAATGAAGACGTTTTTCGTGTTCCAGGTATTCTTCGCATTGTTCGCGCTGTTCGCCATGGCTGCGGCTCGAGGTTTGCTGAACTATTCATAATTATTTATTATATTAAGGGATATAATCGGTTTCGTCAGATTTTATAGTGTTCTGAACTTATGATCTTTATGAAGCAGTTTCAGTAGCGATTGGAAAAGGTAGATATCATTACAGCCGATGGATTATGAGATGAAGACTAATATTTTTCTAGTATTTTCGAAGCTAGGATCTTCGAGGTCATATTTAGGTACTAGGTTGTGTCAGATTTCTACCGACTTAAGCCCCACGGTTCCGGGTATACCCCATAACCCCCATAGGTACCTAAAATTCTCCGTTTTTTGATAAAAGTGAAAAATGTATAAACAAAATGAATTAAAACTGTCAGTTCCTAATAATAATTATCGGGATCGGTCTATCATTACTGACAGGACTATTGTCGCCAATAAGCCTGATATAGTGGTGATAGATCGATTATCGCGCCGCACAATGATTGTCGATGTTACCATTCCACATGACGGGAACCTCGTGAAAGCTGAGAAAGAGAAACAAATTAAATATCTCGACTTAGCACACGAGGTTGTTGACATGTGGAATGTGAGCTCGGCTGTCATTGTGCCGATTGGCGTATCAGCCAATGGCCTGATGGCTGAAAGCCTCGATCAACATCTATCGAGGCTCTCGTTAGGCGGTTGGATCAAGGGCCTGATTCAAAAGGCAGTACTCCTCGATACGGCTCGCATTGTGAAGATGTTCCTGTCTCTGGAGCCCTAACCATCGGTAGCTTGAACCCTGCTCCCAACATCGGTGGATCACTATTTTTTATATTTTTAAATGTTTTTTTTTTAACTTAATTTTTATATTTTAAAACATATTTAAAAATGTAATAAATTAAGAGAAGTAAATAAATAAACGATTAAAACAAAACTAATGTTAAATACCGCTTCAAAATTAGTAAGTACCTACTTTGAGTCAGGGTCCATTTCTTTACTCATTAAAAGTTAATATTGGTTGCAGTTCATGTCAGTTAGTTAGTCTTGTCAGTCTTTCGGGAGGGGCCCGTGCTTAAATAACAACGGCTGCACAGGTCGATCGATCAGGTTAAGCTGCCTTCTTAACATACGGAGACCCCTCCGTACCTCGTTGATCCCGGCTGTCATTCGTGGATCTTTGATAGTCGTTACGGGTAAATAAAAGTCCGAAGGTTGGTCAACCAGTCTTACCAAGGGGTATCGTAATACCCAGTTACTGGGTTGTGGAGGTCAGATAGGCAGTCCCGCCATGTAAAATACAGTAGTAGTGTAGTAGTATTCAGCTGCATCCGGTTAGACTGGAAGCCGACCCCAACATAGTTGGGAAAAGGCTAGGCAGATGATTGATTGCAGTCATGTCGTGGATAACAATCCTTATTTTGGTTTCGGACGCCATTATTGTTGTTCTTCTTCGTAGCACTGGCATGACTGTATTTTAAATATGGTTATGACACACAGAGCCACGAGCGACAAAATCTAGAACTAAATTCTACAATCTGACGTTTCATTTAACGCTGTTTTACATAACGTTTAATCGTTGACCCGCTGCATGTTAAATGCAAAATCGTTTATGCGATTCTGTGTGTTAAAGTTCAGTAATTATGAAAAACCGCTAAACGTCGTTCAGTTGTTTTACATAACGGAGCTGTAAAGAGCTAGTGGTTATGTACCTAAAACAGCGGATCCGACAATCCATCTGCGATATATATACGATTTTCGAATAAGCCGCCTACCTATTTACATTCGATACACTTGTTTAGACGAAATTGTTATCAGTTAGATAAAAATTTCGTCTTATTATCACACGAAAACTGTACGAGTTGGACACTCTTAGATAGAAGGGTAATTTTCTAAACCTAGTAGTTTTCCCTGGGTAGTTTACCTCATCTGCACCTGTAGTTATAGCATTACATACGTGAAAGATAAAATTATCAGAATGATTATATACATAAAATAAAAATGTCAATTTATTCTGAATGCTCACTTTAGAATGCTCATGTCAATGTCATTTCAACAACCCAAATGCTTCCTTTCATCAATTAAATTCTTTTCAGGGAAATGTGGGGCTAACAGGCCTAAACCTGGTAAGCACATTCATTAATTTGTCTTTTATGTTACTTGATCATAAATAAATAATAATAATTAATTAAAATAACATTTAGAAAGAAAAAACGTTATAAAAAAACGTTATTCTTTCAAATTTTGTTTTTCAAATTCATTCGTAACGTGAATGCAAAGTTTATGAGCATACAGTATTGTGAATAATAAACTATGGAGCTTTTTTAAGTGCTCCGTGCAATGCTCATAAATGTATGCTTACCCTGAGAATGTTAACTGGAAATGCTCGAAATATTCACGTTGTTCAGCTAAATTAAAATGCTCACGTTATAATGCTTTTGAATGATGAAGTTTTAGGTGTGATGCTCTTACATGTTCATTGTACAAATCATTGTCTGTACTATTCAAAAATCTACCATAGCAAATGCTCGCTCTCGAATGCTGTTGTGGTCATACCTACCATGCTTTGCCTATAATCATTCATGTGTTGTTTCTAGTGCACTTTGTCGACAACAACCCCAGTGACCCGACTGCTGGTGAGCAAACTTGCTAAATTATAAATAAAAATTTGTATAATCCCGCCTTAAACAAAATCAGAATTATGTTAATGTGTAAAACAGTTTCGGCAATTTGATTTGATTATTATGTTTTATATTGAGTGGCAAATAAACAATATGTAGACATGCTCTTGCACCTATAGCGGGTGATTTGCTATCTCCGAAGGTCTTCATCAGATCTTTGAAAATAGTTTATTAATTTAGCAGTTCTAATTGTTCAAAAATGTTCACATTATGAATAGCATCTCAAATGCTTTTGATGGTCGTACCATGCTTTGCTTATAACCGATCGTGTGTTGTTTCTAGTGCACGTTGTCAACAACAACCCCAGTGACCCGACTGCTGGTGAGCAAACTACTTAACTATAAAACAGAAATAAAGTAAAATGGTCTTGAAAAGTTCATAATATTGTGTGAAATAGGATTGGAAGTTTACTTTTGGCCTGTTTATTTATTTTTCTATTTTGAGTGGTATTTAATCAATGCTTTGTAGAGTACCATGGTCTATCTCAATCAATTCTTCACTAACTTTTTCTAGTGAACTTTGTCGGCAACAACCCGACTGCTTTTGAGCAAACTTCCCAAATCAAAATACATAAGATCTAACCATAATAGTGTAAAGTACCTACGGACATAAATTAAAGAACCTGCAGTGCGATTCTGTAACCATCTCACCGTGAAAATTTAGGTGAACTGAGCTGTCATTCCAAATAATGCTAGGAATTCACACTATTGACAGCTCACTCTAAGCTTCACCTAAGTTTTCACGATGAGATTTTTATAGAATAGCAATGCAATTCCTTTTTTCACGTCGGTTAAAAACCGTATCTTGAAGCGTACCTAGTTTAAATTGGTTACCATCGCGATTATATTTAAAATAATACATTAGATTATGTTTTAATAAGGAAAGTACTAATCACCTCTTTCTATTTAACACTATTTTTGGTAGATCTTATGTTCTGGCTGCTAAACATACATTATCATAGCCAGACACTGCTATGTACGGCTTTGCTTTTAATCGTCATGTTTCATATTATTTCAGTGCATGTGGTAAACAACAACCCCAGACAAGGTCGGTACTGTTCTTAAGAAAGCCTCCTAAGATTAGTATATAAGATTTACACAAATAGGCTTATCGTAATATTTATGCTTGCTACGAAAGCGTAGAGCGAACTCCCGCGCGCGTTTTTCGCTTGATTTTCAAGTCTGTAGCGACTCATCATTCTCCTCATGCAGTTTTCTTCCATACTTCTATATTAGTCTTCATCTCGTCAAGTCTGTAGTGACTTTAGCCTTAAAATTACCTTTCCATATTAAACAAAGTACCTAATCTAATATCGCGACATATTCGCCAAAAATGTAAACAAATATGAGCGTATGGAAAAATAACTTTAATTCCAACACAATAAAGTTCAGTTTACGCTACAACTTCAAACATTTTTATAACTTTTTTTTAATATTGCTAGTCACTCTGAAATCAGCTTAATAAGGATTGAAATAAAATTGATATTTGTTTAACTTTAAGTAACGTCAATTTGAAACAAATAAAATTTGAATATAGAAAAACTAGATGATGAAAAAAAAAAATAGAATCTAAGTCACTAACCTACAAAGTGTCTAACTTCTTTTTTTGTTTGGTTTCAGTTCTCGTCGACAACCGTAAGTACTTAAAAACATTTTTTTCTAAGTAAGTCAGCAGAAAACGAGAGTAAGGATAGCAGCAGCAGCAGCAGCAGCAGGCAGCAGGGAGGAGGATAGCTTCAGTAGTTTTAAGGCGAATATTAGCAAAAAAAAAAAACTAATTCATGAGCTAATTCTACTTCTGAGTTGATGGGGCCATTTGTACTAAATTAGTATTAGTCTCTAGTATTTACGCTGATCTTTCCTACTGTTTCATTATTTATTATTTGCCAGGTAGTTTTTATTTTATCATCAGCTGATTTTATTTTATTACTAACTAGCGGACCCGGCAGACGTCGTCATGACCGAAAAAGCAGCGCCACCTATCGGGTCCAATTGTGTATACAAACCTTGTCCTGACAACAACAAACACAAAAAAAAGAATTATCCAATTTGGTGCAGTTGATCGGAACTTATGCGCGTACATACTTTTCGGTGATTCATTTTTATTTGTCCTATCTATACAAATAGAAGGTAAGCAAGGCAAGGTTGGCAAGGTAAGGTTGGCAAGGTTTGTATACACAATTGGACCCGGTAGGTGGCGCTAGATAAAGAGCTTTAGCTATTTCGCACACACTTTTAAAAGTTGTTGTATATAATTGCAACATACTGACGAAAGCTTGTATTATTCATATGTTGCTTTAGAAGTTCAAATAGTTTTCCCCTGCATTTACGATGGTTGCCCAATCACTAAAATAACTTTTAAGTCTTTAATGGAAAGTGTCGTTCAATTGCATGCTTCGTGGCCTAACATGGTTCGGAGTTTCAATAGAAAAATAAATATATCTACTGGTTTTTGTTACCATTAACGTGCCTGCTCATACTCATCGTAAATTCTTCGGTATCATACTTATGAGCGATGTTTCTGGTTACAGCTGACCCAGCTTTCGGCCAGCCCGACAGCACCGGTAAGACCATTTATTTATATTCATATAATACTTCTTACATACCTAATATGGGTTTTTGTAGTCCATTGACTTTATACCTACACTGAAACAAGTTAAATAAAGCGGAACGAAAAAGAGCATTTTTTTTTTAAATCTAGTAGTGAGTAACTCTGGAAAAATTCAATAAGTAAACTGAAACATTACAAAAATATGAATAGGTTTGAATCTACTTATATTGTCGTTCTTACTATTATCTAAGGCTATACAAATCTTTGTGGAAAAACGTAGACGAATTTCACACGCGTCAACGGAACCGGTGACGCGCGTTTTTACCGTCCGGACTTAACGGATCTAAAAGTAGTAGATATACCTATTCTAAGTTAATTATTAACTCAAGAGTGTCTGACTTCTTTTTCTTTTGTTTCAGGTATCCTCGCAAACCGTAAGTACTTAAAACTATTCTGCTAAAAAAGGCAAAAAAGGAAAAAACGAAACTTTCTCCATTGCCCTTTGGGCGGTTTATACCCTTATAATAAGGCCCATTATGAGCGACCACGCCTTTATAAGCGTAGTGCACGATGGGATTTCCCAATCTGTGAAAGAACTATGAACTTCCAGACACACTTTCATCCCCTATTTAACCCTTTTAGGGGATAAATTTTCAAAAATCCTTCCTTAGTGCTCACCTTCGTTACACAACATGTCCCGGAATTAACCCACACCACCGAATTCTCTAATTAGAATATTATGTTATTATCATAATAGATACTATGAATTAGTACTTTTACGTATAAACCATTGTTTATTATTTAACTTACTTATCGTAAATTCTGCGGTATAGTACTTATGAGAGATGTTTCTGGTTACAGCTGACCCAGCTTTCGGCCAGCCCGACAGCACCGGTAAGACCATTTATTTATATACATATAATACTTCTTACATACCTAATATGCATTTTTGTAGTACCTATATCGAGTTTATCCCTAAACTGAAAAATGAGAATTTATTTAATTTTTAGGGTTCCGTACCTCAAAAGAAAAAACGGAACCCTTATAAGATCACTTCGTTGTCTGTCTGTCTGTCCATCAGTCAAGACCCTTTTTCTCAGGAACGCGTAGAGTTATCAAATTGTAATTAATATCAAGTAGGTACTCAAGGCTGCAATTCCATAAAACAGTGAAAAAAATCAAACTTTTAAGTCAACGCAATCAAAAGATAACGTGCGTATATGTTCCGAAATCAAAACCTTTAGGGTACTTCCCATTGACATAGAATCATGAAAGTCGGCAAGAAGCAATGTCATGTAGCACAGGTAAAGGAAAAAATCCGAAACCTGAAAATTTGTAGTTAAATTTAAAAAAAAAAAAAACTATTTACATAACTATTTTGTACAGAGCCCTCGGTACGCGATTCCGACTCGCACTTGACCGGTTTTATTATAATCTATGTATCTGTGTGTAAATTCAAAACGTAAACAGAAACATTACAAAAATATGTATATAGGTCTGAATCTACTTATATTGTCGTTCTTACTATTTTCTAAGGCTATACAAATCTTTGTGGAAAAACATAGACGAATTTCACACGCGTCAACGGAACCGTTGACGCCCGCTTTTACCGTCCGGATATACTTAACGGATCTAAAAGTAACCTTTAGCCGAAAATCCAGATCATTGTTAGTAAATATACCTATTCTAAGTTAATAATTAACTTAAGAGTGTCTGACTTCTTTTTCTTTTGTTTCAGGTACTATCAACAACCGTAAGTACTTAAAAGTATTCTGTTAAAAAAGGCAAAAAAGGAAAAAGCGAAACTTTTCGCTGCTGTGAAATGCCCAAGTCAGGGTAACATAGGAGCCGCGGGAGACGCTCCGGGCGTCGGGAGTCGCGTGACGACTACCGGCCACCGTAGGCGCGGGCCTGCGGGCGGAGAGCAATGGGTAGCTCACCGCCCGATCAGGACCAGGCCCGTGCCGGACGGCGCGTAAGTGTTCCACGCGCGCCTCAAAGAGATGTCAGCATAATCCGAGGGGCCCCTTAGGGCCGAAGCCTGCCGGGTCAGCGGGATTGTCCGAAAGGGTTACCGCTACCCCGGAACATAAAGGGCGAAGGAAGGAACATGGGTGGGTTTTAGTCAGTAAGAGTCTGACACTCCCTTCCGCTCCACCCAGAGCGGGAGGGGTCATTTGATGATTTCCCACCAGAAAAAAAAAGGGTAACATAGGAAGCTTAAGGTACTATAATTACTCTACGCCCGACACCTTAATCAATGCTTAAATAAAAGCGCACTTATATACAAGATATCCCGTTTCCCTAATTAGAATATAACGTCATAATCCACACACACTGATTTTTTTATATTATGTCTATCTAAGCACGCATACAGTCGCACACGTATAAGGGTCTAGCGAAGTAGATAACTTCGTCCATGTTTTAATTATTTTTGGCATAAAAAATTACCTTTATTTATTAAAAATGACAGAAATCAATTGTGAACAAACTATTTTCATAATGTGCATTAATTAAGTTACTCATGTTTTTTTTTTCCGGATAGGAAATCATCAGACGACCCCTCCCGCTCTGGGTGGAGCGGAAGGGAGTGTCAGACTCTTACTGACTAAAACCCACCCATGTTCCTTCCTTTGCCCTTTATGTTCCGGGGTAGCGGTAACCCTTTCGGACAATCCCGCTGAGTTACTCATGGTTATAATTATTTTTTATTGCGTGGCAGCTGTTGAATCAAGCAAACTATTTTTAGTCCGTACTTCCTATTTAAATTGTCAACAGGAGAAACCTCTCCTGTTGACAATTTAAATAGGAAGTCGACCTTTAGGCACCCTTTAGTAACCACTAAAGGGTGCCTAAAGGTGCCGTGTAACGTAAATTCTGTGTTAAAATTTTTCACCTCTTCCATACTCTATCTCCTGTGTTATCTAATGAGGGATATTTATGTTTTACAGCTGACCCAGCTTACAGCAGGCCCTCAGAAGAACAACCCGGTAAGATCATTTATTTATAAGTATTAATCTGTATAATTATTTTTATGTAATGTGCGTTTTTGCATCAACATCTATTCTAAAAAAAGAGCAAACTTATTTCAATGTTTTCCATCTAAATTAACTGTGGTTTGCAATGAGTTAATTACGATGCTCAAAGTGAAGTCGACAAATTAACAGTCATGGATTTTATGAGTACTTATTCATAATTATAATATTGTGGTTCGGACGAATCCAGACGCAGATTTCGATTTCCACGACTCATTTTTAGTGAGACAAAATGACATAGCTCCCATGCCAACAATCTTATTCGTGACTGACTGACAAATTAGATCTAACTATTGGCATGTTACTGTAAAGCTATATGAAATCGAGTTACTTATTATGTTTTCTCCTTCCCCAGACATTTCACCAGTCTGGGCCCCGGACAGCCGTCCGCCTCGCTACCCCGCCAAGCAATGTAAGTACAAGCCTAGTGGCCGTTTAAATTTCTCAATCTGAAAAAACTACGCACTTCCAGACACACTTTCATCCCCTATTGAACCCTTTTAGGGGATAAATATTCAAAAATCCTTCCTTAGTGCTAACCTTCGTTACACAACATGTCCCGGAATTAACCCACACCACCAAATTCCCTAATTAGAATATTATGTTATAATCATAATACATACTCTGAATTTGTACTTTCATGTATAAAACATTGTTTTTTTATTAAATTTGTTATACTGACTGTGGGAGAAAATTGTGGTCACATTACAAATCTACACACGCACACAGTCGCACACGTATAATGGTATAGCGTAATAGGTACTGCAAAGGTAAAACTAAACTGAAACCTAGATCTGCTAAACTAAAACCTTATGTATTTAAATAAATAAATTATGTAGTGCAAGCTGCTAATAAAATAACTCTGGGTGCATTCGAACCACTGACCAAGTACGCTGGACGTACATCAAATGTTTTGTCATACTATCGATGACAAAACATTTATAGCTGGAAAATCAGACAACCAGTCTTACCAAGGGGTGTCGTATTACCCAGTAACTGGGTTGTGGAGGTCAGATAGGCAGTCGCTCCATGTAAAATACTGGTATTCAGCTGCACCCGGTTAGACTGGAAACCGACCCCAACATGGTTGGCTAGGCAGATGATGATTGTGTAGAATGCAAGCAAAGTGGAAACGCGCACGAGACGCCTAAATACGGTCAACTGCATCAGTAGTAACACTTGAACTACGATATTCATAATGATGAAAGAGTGTTGCCAGTGCTTATAATTGGCTGTGACTAGTGTGACCACTTACCATCAGGCAGGCTACCATCGCCTTTGCCATCCAACAACACAAAACAAGAGACTTTCCTCAAGATGTGTTTCTTCACCGTTAAGCTACGAATGCAATTATTTATTTAATAAAAAGTTATTATTTTGAGATTACAAACACATTTTAATTTTATTTATTTGTAGTATGTACGGACGCCAGCACATCAAGTTACTACAATCGGTCAAAGAACAATGGCAGCCACCCATACATTAATTTAGCTGAGATTTAATTCTTGCGTCTTTAAATGAAAAATATCTTGTTTAACTCGGCGTCAACTTCTGAATTAGTTTGTGCAAGAATTTTTGTTCGAGAAGTCCGAGAATCATAGAAATTCAGTCATGAACTTTTGTAGGTTATGTTTATAGTTAGCGTTGCCAGGCGTCCGGATAAAGCCGGACATAGGTAGGCTTTCTGATTGCGTGTCCAGCCAAAATAAACGGTGTCTGGCTTGTCCGGCTTTTGTTAGGCTTTTTACATTTCGCAAACGAGCGAGCGCCGATGACTGATTATGACAATAATCAAAAAAGCTTGATTTTACATACAATTTTTTTGTCGTACCTATTAATACTGAGACACAAAATCCTCAATAATGTAGGGTGTCCGGCCTTTCTACCCAAATGTCCGGCCAAACTCTGTCCGGCTATTAGGTTTGGCGATCTGGCAACCCCATTGAACAATCAACAGTTGTCAAACCAAGACTTTATATTTTTTTCGACTTGGGATAATAGTCTTTTTGCCAGTCATTAATTGAAAGTAATTAATTTATTTTTACACTACAATATTTTTACCTCCCTACAAAGAACACTTCCACTTATAAATAAACATTATTGTTAATTCATTTACTCCTTTTTGTTACAACAACAAACTAAAACTGATTTTATTACAATAATACTGTACTTACTGTCACTTGGCAGAATAAATACAAAATGGCATCACTAATTGTCAATGAAAAAATCAAATAACTTTTCATTTAAAATATTTTTTTTATCCGGAGTTAACTAGGTAATGTGATACTTTGAAAAAACGTAGAAAAATAATAGAACTGCCTTCGTATATAAGTCACTTTTAGACGCTCAAATTAAAGTCAGCTAAGCTTTCGCCATTGTTCTTTCTTTAATAGATTTTCAACTTTATCGCTAAAGCATTAAGGTTCAAGGTTGATTGGGAAAATTTGACAGTTTCGGGTAGCTTGACCTGCTGGCGTCTGTACCTATGTATATAGATGTATAGATAAGGATTTCTAATAATCTTTTGATTTTGTTTATTTTTCAGACGAAAACCCCCTCTTACGCGGCGGCAAGTAAACAACTGCACTAAACAACCTAATTACGAATAACTTCAATTAAATAGCCAGAACTTTTTGTAACTTATGTATTAACAAATTCAAAATACTTACGAAAACTATGATTTAAAATATTACTTCTTACTTCGTTGTACAAGCTTTTCAACTTGAGTTAGTGGCACTTGTAAAATGATTATGAAATAAACGCATTCTTGATTTTACTTGTTCTTTTATTTTGTATATATATCAAGTATTATTTATAAAAATAAAATATGAATAGGACATTAATAAAAATAGGCACTGCGATTCACGTCATACATTTCATTCATTTATACAGGGTGCGACAATAAAGCCCCCTGGCCCAGCTCCTGCGCATCGCTTGTTTGCGGTTTCGACGTAAGAAATCAGCATAAGAAGCTATTTCGATGTGGCGATAAATGTAGGAGCCAGGCCGGGGGTCTACTCCGAAGTGGTATCGGCCGAATGTTCGGCCGTTTCATGCTACGAAGTTACTATTTGGTTCGGTCGGTCCCGATCCTACACTCCTACACTCTTTCGAATATTGACTATGGTCCCGACCCAACTGAGCGGATCCGAACTTTTTTTGCATTTTTCAATAATGTTCGGTTCGGCCATGTGTCGGTCCGATCCGATCATTCGCACTTTGCACTTCGTAGTAGACGCCCAGGAGTGTAGAAAATTGAAATTGTAAAAAAAATGCAATGAAAATTAAGCAACTTTTATTATCTTACCCGAGACTGCAAATACAAGAAATACATGTATACTCGTACAGACGCCAGCAGTTCAAGCTACCCGAAACTGTCAGATTTTCCCAATCAACCTTGAACCTTAATGCTTGAGCGATAAAGTTGAAAATCAATTAAAGAAATTTGACAGATTGTAGTAGCTTGACGTGCTGGCGTCTGTACCTACGCAGGACTTGTAAACGGCATGCCCGGAGACGGCGGGTAGGTAGATGTCGTATTGGTAGTAGCCGGTCAAGTTACAGTAAGTTAAAAAGAAAGAAAATTAAAACTAAATCGGGTCAGCCGTTTGGGAGCTATATACATAGATACACACGTTAAACTTGTAACACCCCTCTGTTTTTGTCGGGGGTTAAAAAGTATTTACTCGCACAGGAATATCACAACTAAACTAAACACACTCAGTACCAGACACACACACTCAGTATAATAACTCTCTATAACTAACTCTCTATAACTAACTAACTCAGTATAATAGCAATCTTTAAGAGTTACCTCTCTGAAAGGACACAGTGTGTCAAAATCGGCTCATACGTCAGTGACGATCACTTATTGTCATTCGGAGTTCCCCAAGGCTCAATATTGGGACCTACCCTCTTCTTGATATACGTAAATAGCCTCTGTAACTTATCCATCCCATACTGTAGCATATATACTTACGCGGACGATACGGCTTTGCTCGTGCAGGGTCTGGACTGGAGAGAAGTTCGGAAGCGAGCAGAGTTCGCGCTGGGCATCGTGATGTCGTGGTTGGGAGCTAATATTCTTACATTAAACATCGATAAAACTAAATATATTCCGTTTTCAATTAGGTCTTGTACGCAGCCGGAAGACTCGTTTGTTGTCAGAGCCCACACTTGTAATGAACAGTTAGACCAATGCCTTTGTCCTCCCCTAGTCAGAACAACACAAGTCAGGTACCTCGGTATCATGATAGACAACCTGATGTCCTGGAAAGTGCAAATTAATGGAGCGTCTGGCAGAGTGAGGAAACTCATAGCGATTTTCAAGAGTCTGCGACATAGTGCAGACTTAGGTATACTTCGGATGGTCTACTTCTCACTCTGTCAGTCAGTACTCTCATTTGGGATAACGACTTGGGGAGGTGCTCCAAAAACTTGTTTCCTTAAACTGGAAAGAGCGCAACGAGCTGTTCTTAAGGTCATGACTTTTAAACATTTCCGGTATAGCACAATACAATTGTATCAAGAATGTAAAGTTATGACTGTTAGACAGCTCTTTGTGCTCAATACCATCTTGCGCAGGCATGGTTCTCTGAAATGCAATACTGGTCATCAGACAAACATGAGATCAAAATATGTCTGTCCTATAGAACGCTATAAAACTAAATTGGCTGAAAGACACTTTCGAGTAATAGGTAGTCGAATTTATAATACGGTTAATAAACAATGCAATATTTATGGCTTAAATAAATTTGAATGTAAAAAGAAAGTGAGTCAATGGCTCACAACTCTTACCTACGAGGAGACTGAAATGTTACTTGGAAAGCTTTTCTAATAAAGTTTCTGCCTTTTCAAACAACTTTCAAACAACTCTCAACATACAACACGCGCATATATCATACACACACAACACATAAACATAAAACATACACACGACAACATACAGTCATACACTTACACTTTCCAACACACATCTTACCAAATTCATACTAGAGAGAGGCTATACATTGTTATTTACATTTTAATTAGAATTTAATTTTTTTTTTCCTCTATTTTTTGTTTCTTTGTTTTTATAACTTTGTTTTCTTTTTGTACTCATTCGATAGCTACTTACACAATGTAACTCCGTACTAGTGTTGTATAAATTAGGAAATGTATTAACAGAGAGAGCCCTGGCACCCATAACACAAGTTTAATCTTAGCTTGGGTGCCAGTGGAATAATCAGTGATTTATGCAATTTAAAAAAAAAAAATATTGTCATAGAATTGACCTTATGAAAATTGTAAAATTGGAAAATAAAGTTATTTATTATTATTATTATTATTATTATTAATATCATGTTTGCACAGTTTCGTGAAAGGCATTTTTTTATTATTCTTATTGTTTTTAGATCGCCGTAACTACTTCGGAGACCTATAATTAGATACCTAAGAATACCTATAATTTAATACAGACAGGGCACGTTTTTAATTTCCTATTATTTTGCGGTTATTTCTGTCAATTTCTGTTTTTTAATTTTTCTTTTCTTTTTTTTATTTTTTTAATTTTTTTTTTTGTTTTTTTTTTGTTGTTGACAAAAATAACCGCCTAGGTTAGTGCTTACTTAGATAATATTATGCAAAAACAGGTTTTTTGAGATCGCCTTAAAGGTGATTTATGAAGCTACTAGTATTAGACAAAGTTGGTTTCTTCCCAACGACTTCCCGAACTAAGGTTATTTTGCGCTTTGTAGTGTTTTTTTATGGAAGTCGGTTATATTTTTTTGTAATCAGATTTTTTTTAACGATGTGCTCCTAATTAGGTACTGTATTAATTCTAAAGCGGGGTTTCGATTTTTTTTTTCTTCTTTTTCGGCAATAAAAGAAGGTACAAATCAAAATCATGTCCAAAGTTTTCATCTTCGTAGTTTTCGAGCGCGGCCGGTGTCGAATATAACCAGAGTAAATGGTGGTGGTGTGATTTTCACACGGACACACAACAACTTTATGTACTCGTAGGAGCTCTCTCGAGGGGCAAGCAACCTCTCTAACATCGTTTACAGAGAAGCATTTTATTAGTTACATAAGGTTTTAAGATCATGATAATTTCTTCGTTTTTTCATTTTGTCCGTCTTGTTACGCTTCCACCGGCAAGCACCCCAAACCCAAGCTAAATCTACTAGGACGTGCAGACAGAAGAAATGGAAAACACCCACTACTCGCACTAAATTCGCCCTAAGAGCTCCAAGATACACGGGTCCATTTGTTTATCAACACTTCAACAAAACCCTGGACTAGTGGGTTGCTCAAAGCGCACTTGTAAAATAAAAGTTACTAAGTGGCTATCAGCTCAGGACTATGCACGGAATGAAGTTCTCCTGACTCCCATACAGTGAAAGTCCCTCACAAATACTCACCCAGGCGTAACACATCCCCCTAACACATCCCTTTAACACAAACATATGTACATACAAACTACACTAAATTACACTCTACACAAACTTTATAATTGTAATTTTGCATGTTTCCTTTAGTTAAATAAGTTTAAATGTTGTTTAGAAAAAGGAACCAAACGATCATTGAACTACCCACTAGTGCACTTATACGCCTAAATAACTAGATCCCACGACACAGGGCACCCTAGTGTGGGGTCTAGCGCTACTCTATTGCACTATATCTTTAATTATTTTTTTTATTTTTTATTTTAAATTTTGCTTTACTATCTTTTGTTTGTTGTGCTTAACAAGTCATCAAATGTGTGTCAAAATAAATGTATTATTATTATTCCTTTATTTCATTTAAATACCTACAAATTACATTTTTATATATTTTTCTAAAAAAAAAGATAAAAAAACATTTAAAAATATAAAAAAATAGTAGCTCACCGGTATCGGGAACAGGGTCCAAGCTACAGGTCAGGGCTCCAGAGAGAGGAAATTCCTGACAATGCGAGCCGTGTCCAGAAGTACCGCTTTCTGAATCAAGCCCAGCTGATCCAGCTGCCCAAGGTGAGCCTCCTCAGGTGTTGGTCGAGGTTCTTGGCTATTAACCCATTGGCTGTCACGACTATCGGCACAATGATTGACGGCACGGTTGGCGCAGTGGTTAAGCGATTGACTGCTGCGCTGCGTGTCGCGGGTTCGATTCCCGCACGGAACAAATATTTGTATGACCTACAAATAGTTGTTCCGGGTCTGGCTGTTTGTGTATGTGAGTTTAATGTTTGTAAACGCACCCACGATACAGGAGAAATTCCTAGTGTGGGGCAACGTTTAAAAAAAAAAATAAAAAAATGATTGCAATATCATTATTATCGTTTTTTGCCTTTTTTCTCGATATTTTTTAACTTTGTTGTGCTTAATTATTATAATGATTAGAGACATTATGCTTAAAACATTATGCGTAAGCTGTTATTTGTAAATAATGTTATGCGAAAATATAATTAGGAGAAACAAAAGTATGCCAAGTTATATTAGGTCTTAAAATTTTATGCAAATGGATTGAGAACCAGTCGGCAATACTGTAGCTTTCCATTAATGAAAGAATTTTCGAAATACATATATACAAACTCACAAATTTTACTTCTTTATAGATAAAAAAATATTTGTCAACCGACTTTCGATGCCGACTATACCACTACCAACAATACCTCCACTGATCCTGATGTAGATACCTATTACTACCTACTTGCTAATAACATACAAACAATAGGGAGATGCTAAGTAAATGGAAAAAGACAAAATCCAAATAGCGTGTACTTGATGAAAATGGCATCATGCTTAGCTAAAAATAACAGAACTTGTTTTTCGTTTGTAACATGCTCGTTTTAATGTAAACCAAATTATATAAAAGTCATAAGAACGGAGATTACGAAACAGTCACAGTTTAATATGGGTTTCATAGTAAAATAGCGTGATAAATGATAAGTGATTTATTTTCTGTAAGTAGGTTTGTACATACAAACACTTTTACACGTCAATCATATTTTTTTAAACTAGATGAGTTTGGTGTTTTCTATCTGACTACTCTGAGAAGAAACTCAGAGGTCACAGTCTCTTTTAAAGTCCAGACATAATCTTGGTCAGATCATGTGAAGACAATGTAAATTGCCGTCTGAAATGGTCTTTTGAGGAAAGAACCACACAGACTGAGTGGACCTGTCCAGTCAGTGCAGGTATTTGTCAAAAATCGCGCAGCTCAACTCAAAACTTGAGGAGCTCAACGTGAAATCGCGGTTTGAGCGCTAGTGGTTCGAAAAGGAGCGGGGCCTCGTCAAGGCCGCCATACTTGACCGTTATGTCACTTAGGTGTTCACCAGAGGGGCAATTCTCCTAATTATAAGAACGTTCACAGTCTGATCTCAGTCTTAATCTGTCAAAAATACCTCTAATTTCCCTACATTTTGACAAGTTTTTGACATTTGTTTGTTGCCGAGATGAGATTGCGACTAGATTTTGAACGTTTTAAATTACGAGAATTGGTCTACAGTAATTGATGGGATACTTCTTTTTAGGAATCACAATGAACCACAGAACTGACAAAACTAGGTTTTTTAAACATTTCTTTCAGTCAGAGTTTATCGATCTGCATTTTCAAAAACCTAGACTGATAATCTGGATTTTTTAAGTAAGAGCGGCAGCATAATACTTAATAAAGTTGGGTTGGATTGGATTTAGTGTTGAAAGTTACTGGCAAAACTGGGTCGACAAACCTACCTATGTAGGTAATATAGACAGAAATCTCTACCTACCCCTTTCGAGAATACAGGTGTGATATGATAGTTAATACATATGATAATTCCCCATGTTTCGAAGGAAAAATATCCTCCTGACCGAATTTAGAAACCGAACGGGGACTATCCAGGAACGCAGGAGATAACTCAACACTACTACCACGCACGCACTAATTTTGCCCAAACGCAGGTACACTCACTATTCCTTTACATTCATAGTCCGATCCGGCATTCGATACGACTGGGAAGATTAGGCGCAGTACCAACGACTTTACGTGCTTTCTGAGGCACGGGGGTGTCACACCACCAACTAGCAAACTCCGGGCTGCTACTGAGAAAATCCTAATTGAAAAAAACACTTATAAATTTCTCAGTAACACCCCCAATACCTAACACTTTGCCCGATCTGGGAATCAAACCCATCTGCGGTGTAATTACACATAAATTGATTGCATTTTTTTCATTTTGACAGTTCAGCCACGTAGATTGCGTTATTTACGTTGTTGAACAGACAGGATTATAAATATCCTTCAAAAGTCTCAGATTGTGTTGGAACTGTGTTACGCAATTAGGGTGCAGGACTCCACGGTCAGTAGCACTTGCGACCACGATACTAAGAAACGAACAACAAACTAAATCAATTCATAGAAGTTAAAGAAAAACATTTCGTCTTGGTCCATAGATAACATTTGAACAGATAAAAGATGACATGTAATTACTGGAATTGTATACCTTGTATACCGCGACGTACCAAATATTTGAACGCTTCACTATACAGGGAGTCCCGTAAATAATGGATCAAACGTAACGGGTAGGTAGCTTACCTCATTTCCAACAACTAATTTGAACAGTAAAAAAAAAACCGATAAGGTAACCAAGATATTTTTTTTTTTCGATTTTTACTATTTTCTGTACCAGCCTTCAGTGTTTTTAATGCTGTTGCTGCAAATGGTATCATATTTAGGTGTGATTTTTGTCAAACATTTCTGAATAGTTTACTAATGTTATAAGATACCATTTTTTTAAATAACATTTTATTTGCCTTAGAAAAAAAATCTTGAATTGAAAAGTTTTGTTTTTACGATGAAAAGACCAGAATTGGAAAAATTCTCCTGTAAAAAAAATGTATGACACCAAAGTGTACCATTATTTTAAAAACTTGTAAAATTACTAAGGTTTGCAAATTGGTATAAAACTTACGTCTAGTCCTTGCGGTTACAAAGATATTGCTATGAATGTGATGAAGAAGACAGAACAGAAATTAAAATGGTACAATCTAACTTTTCTTTCTCGTAATGGCTTATTCTTGTAATCTAAGCATGTGGTTAAGCGTGTAGCGTAATTCCGAGCCGATGACGTCATCTGTTCGGAATTTGGGACCGCTACCTGCGGACTTGCACCTCACTCAGTGTGAAAGGGATAGATAGCGCCGCTTTTGTATTTTCACTCATACAGGGCTTCATTGTTGCATGATTTTATTTGTTTAGTTGACACGAATCTCTCTTCGAGTTGATACGTACGTCAGACTACTTTCGCTCCCGCTGTGCCTAACTGTTGTGTTCCTTAAAATTAAACTTGTGCTGTGTATTTGGACTTTGCTTTGCCTAACGATTTGGAACTGTTTGTGTTTTGGACGAATGACTTGGCAATCCTACGGACTTCGAAAACAATCGTTTGTGTGAGGTTGTACGTGTGTGCAGTAGTACGATGCCTCGTTACGAGTACACGCCACGGGAGTATGCCGAAATGCATTTTATCTACGGAGAAGCAAGAGGTAATGCCAGGGCGGCCGCAAGATTGTATCGTGAAAGATACCCGAACCGGGATCGACATCCCGACTATCGCGTATTCATTAGAGTGCATAACGCGCTTCTTGAGGGAAGAATTCTTGGCACCGGAGTTGGGGGTGCCAGTGAAGGGCGACCGTCACAAGTCAATGACGAAATTATTATTCGAGAAATCGAGGAAGATTCGACGGTCTCAATTCGCGTCATAGCGCAACGCACAGGTATTCCAAGATCGACGGTACATCGAGTTCTAAAAAGGCACCGGTTGCACCCATATCACGTGCAACGAGTTCAAACGCTGACGTCACGTGATTACCCGCAAAGAGTAGCATTTTGCCAAAGGATGCTTAGAATGATACGGGCGGACCCACAGTTTTTTAATAAAATTTTATGGAGTGACGAGTCTTCATGCCGGCGAGATGGATATCTCAATTTGCATAATTTGCACAGTTGGCAGCTGGTAAACCCACATTTGATGCGAGAGGACAGGAGCCAACATCAATTTAAAATAAATTTATGGGCAGGAATAATAAATGGGCAAATAATAGGGCCCTTTGAACTACCAGCAACTCTAAACGCCGAATACTATCTGCATTTTTTAAGGAATGAGTTGCCAACGTTATTAGAAAATATTCCAGAAGACGTGCGGCAAGCAATGTGGTTACAAAATGATGGTTGCCCCGCTCACTATGCGACGGCAGTAAGGGCGCAACTCAATGAAACTTACCCTGACAGATGGATCGGCCGATTAGGACCAATTTTGTGGCCTCCGCGATCTCCGGATTTAAATCCCTTAGATTTTTTTTATTGGGGATGTTTAAAAGACAAAGTTTACAAACAACGAATAACGTCGGAAGAAGAATTACGTCAGCGCATCCAATCTGCTGTATCCGAAATAAACAACAGCCATTTTGTCCGTCGGATAAGAGCTTCCTTTATTAGGAGGTGCAGACTTTGCATTCTCGTAGGGGGACGTCAGTTTGAACATTTACTGTAAAAACAAAATAAACGATTTATTTGTATTTTTTTTTAAATTTAACCTCCTAATTTTTTTCATACGCTGAGATACCTAAACATTTTTAAGAAAATAGTTGAATTGTGCACACTTTTTCAAATTTTATTTTATTTCGTAATTTGGCACCTCTGTCAGATTCATAGCAATATCTTTGTAACGACAAAGACTAGGCGTAAGTTTTATACCAATTTGCAAACCTTAGTAATTTTACAAGTTTTTAAAATAATGGTACACTTTGGTGTCATACATTTTTTTTACAGGAGAATTTTTCCAATTCTGGTCTTTTCATCGTAAAAACAAAACTTTTCAATTCAAGATTTTTTTTCTAAGGCAAATAAAATGTTATTTAAAAAAATGGTATCTTATAACCTTAGTAAACTATTCAGAAATGTTTGACAAAAATCACACCTAAATATGATACCATTTGCAGCAACAGCATTAAAAACACTGAAGGCTGGTACAGAAAATAGTAAAAATCGAAAAAAAAAAATATCTTGGTTACCTTATCGGTTTTTTTTTTACTGTTCAAATTAGTTGTTGGAAATGAGGTAAGCTACCTACCCGTTACGTTTGATCCATTATTTACGGGACTCCCTGTACTATAAACAATATTCGCTTGGGTTGGATAGGTTATCGGCAACTCGCTATATAAGACACAACTCTAAAAAAAATTCGGCATACGTACTCGTCTGGTCTTTTAGTTCTCTCATCATCTGTGATATTATTAAACAAAATGAGGGCTTTTACGGTGAGTTAACTGTTATTAAGTTTTTATTTAATACCGAAGCTATTATATTCTTGGCAAAACATAAAATTAGATAACAAACGAAACTGCTTTCTTGACATTATAATATTAGGCATTTCTAAATTAAATGACAGCAGGAAAAACATAAAAAAAATTTGGTGACTGTCTTTATTTATTTTTTGCGCTTTTATGTAAGCGTTGCTTCTCCAACAGCTTACATAAATGCGCTTTGCTTTAAAGATCTTTTTTTTCTCAGAAACGTGTTAAATTTTTGCTAAAACAATTTTAAGATACTTTAAATATTTTCCCTTCGCAAACTTTTTGTTTTTGTGTGTGATTTTTACAACGGCAATATATTTTATCCTTAGAATAAAACTGAGAAACTGTCAAAAATATAAATATGAAATTGTTCTCGCGATTATTGATGGAAAAATCAGACCTTAGACATTTAAATGTCTCAATAAATGACATTTGCCTACAGATATTTATTGTGTGAGATTAGTGTGTTGTAGGTGTGTGCAAGTCTAAAATCCGAAAGGACCAAATATAGATCTCTGAGGAAATCCTCTAAAAGGGGCCTAAACTCGAACATTACAAGTCCTTATACGCACGCTTCCGGAGTCTGCCAGATCAATATACAATATCTGAAAGTTTATACAGGGTGGCAGGGACATCGACTCGCAAACGTCGTGAAAAGGTTACATCTGATGCTATAAATAAAATTACGAAAGTCATTAATCTCGGAAATGACCGGTTTAAAAAAATTGTCATTTTTGAATGCGCAATGTATTGCAAACAACGCGATCAAAACGCTCCGCGGAAGGCGCGCGCGCGCGCGCTACCTACCGCGATACCGCGCGCTGCCTTTTCGAGTTTTATTTACATTGGTGTTTTAAGTGAAACAAGTGAATTTACTATTTTTTTATTAAAAATCTCATTGGGTTAGATAGAAATAATGATTTACAGTTTTCAGTAAAAAAAATTGCAGAAAAAAACATAAAAATTAAGAAAAAGACGACGAAAAATTTAAACGTAAGGGGCTCCAGAATCATGTACTGAATCCATGGTAAGCGGTTGCGCGTCGATGTCCCTGCCACCCTGTATACATGATACAAGTCTCCTTGTTAAAATAAACCATGCCAATCATACATGTAACTGACTCAAATAGTTTAATTAAATACATTTTGCTTATGCCAAATTCCTTAAAACAAATTTGGTAAATATTTATGCCTTCAAAGAAGTTTTCTTGACGGTTTATAACTTCCCCAATCTTTACACTGCTTATAGATAAGTCAATTACTTTAATAAATAAAACAGTTTCAGTTCCTAAGTAAAGTACGATAACCTACGATAAGACAGACCATACTAAAAATAATAACAAACTTGCGTAAACGTAAGTCAATTTACCTACTGTCTATAGTTGTTAATATTATAAATATGGAAATAACTCTGCTTGTATACCCAGGCAGAGTTACTTCCATATTTATAATATTATTACTTTTTCAAGCATCAAATGGCTGAACGCATTTCGATGAAATTTTGCACACAACTAGACCATGATCTGGATCAGAACCTGTGGTCAGGACATAGGATACTTTTTATCCTGGTAAGACGGCCTGCGCCGTATACCACCGCCGCCGCCGTGTGCCACGCAAGCGAATCTTTGCGCGCAGATTCGCTTGTCAAGTCAACTACCTTATAAAAGAGTGACTGGTCAACTTGATTACAGACTGATAACGATATAATAACATTGTTTTTAATTGAGATTGTCTGTACCTACCTATCATTATATTGTACGACATTGTATCTCTAACTTGTGTAGGTACATACGCAATTCTTTATTGCCATTCTGTGATTTATGGTTTAATTATTTTTAACTGACCCACGTAGATAGGTAAGTATTTCAATCTATGTTATATTTCCACATTTGCTATTACCCGTATGCTTATAGTGTAGGTTCTCTTATGGCGTTCTTTGTTACATTCCTTGATTATCTATTATTATCTACATAGCTAGTCCTATCCATTGTGGTAATGTGCCTAATTAATAATTTGTTTTTCATTTTTTTCATTATCCTTGCCACAAGCCACTCCACAGTATCCGTGGTCTCTTGCAGTTTTTCATCAATAACAATATGCTTCGTCAATTTTATTACTTCAACACCACGATGTCTGAGTAGGTAATTCAACGCCTTAACTAAATTTATCATTTTGTTGGCAAACAATGAGCGCCAAAAAGTGTGAATAGACAAACAATCGGTCCGGTAGACAAAGCGAAGGCTATGTCTGTTAACTTGATCAGTATGTATGTAAGTATTTACACATGATACAAATCTCAGAAACAGATCTCATCTAGCAGAAGTACTTGACATCACAGATTCTTTGGGTTTTTTGTGTGTATTTATACCTACTAGTAATCATTATTTGTTTAAGTACTAAAATAATGAAATCTTATATAATGTTTATTTTATTAGAAGCAAACATAGTTATCGTTATTTCTTGTTTGTTCATTAAACTAATCTACCATCGCGCCTGGATTTTTCACTCTCGGTGTTGAGCCAAGCATTGAGAATTGAATCGATATAATCATCCGTGTAAACCTGCACCTTAATTGCATAAGACACTACCAATAATAATCTGAATCATTTTGAAGGATATTGCAAATCCATTGCTTCATGTGCTCGAAAAAGTTGTTTGCTCAACAATGTAAATAACGCAAAGAATGTTGTTGTACTGTCAAAATGAAAGCCATTGCTACTGTTAGTGTGTTACGCAATTACAACGTAGGGCTTAAAAGGCGTGAAAAGGTAACAGGCAGACATACAGAGGCTTCGCATCTATGCTTATAATAAATCTGTAGAAGTGAAAATTCTGTACATTGAAAATATCAAAAAAATAAATGTTACTAGACTGACACCGAACCCAAAAATGTGATTTAAAAATTTTTTGTCTGTCTGTCTGTCTGTTTGTTCAGGCATCACGCAAAAACTACCGGTTCGATTACGATGAAACTTGGTATAATTATTCTTTAATATCCTGGCACCACACTGGGTACTTTTCATCCCGGAAAAGTATATACAATAAAAAACAAACTTAATTTTGCGGTTCGATCCCTAGATCCTATTATAGTACCAACCGGAAATAATAAGTTTGTCGTAGGTTACGTCACCCGCAGTGAGGGGCGCTGCACACGGCTAAGATACTATAATATGTATTTTATCTTAAGATACAATATCGCAAAATCCCTAAAAACGAATATATTAGTTTTTAGGGTTTTTGCTTATTTATTGAGTTTAGATTAGTTATCATCAGAAATAGGTTTATTTAGGTAGGTAGGTATTTTATTTTCTGTTATTGAGTTTATTTTTTTTTTATATGTAGGTTAGGCTTACTTTTATAAGGCGTAGGCGTAAATAATAAATAATGATTAGGATCTCATAATTCATTCATTTCTGAATGAATTATAAGATACCTATAATCATTATTTTCAAAAACAACTCCTACCTTTTGAAGAGTGAAGTGGGGTCTTAAAAAATAACAGATTTGACTAAATGCGTATGAAAATGAAAATATACACGCTAAGTACTTATATAAAAAACATTTTTTTTTAATTTTTGTTTGTCTGTTTGTTGCGGCTAATCTTCGAAACGGCTGGACCGGTTCTGACGGGACTTTCACTGGCAGATAGCTGACGTTATGGAGTAACATAGATTTAATTATTTAAACTTTTTGCATACAAAAAAGGTACAAAGGTTGACTTAATGCCTTAATAGGCTGTATAGGCTACTTTTTGTTTCGGTAGCATGTTCCCGTGGGATAATTTCCGACATCCACGCGGGCGAAGCCGCGGGCGGGAGCTAGTTTAACATATAATTCATATAGTATGGAAGTATGAATTTTATAAGGCGTATAATCATTTATTTTAATCTTATTTAATCCACCATTCTTAATTTTTGACGTATCTAATTAGGCAAAAAATCCTTGTGATCACGGTTAAAGCTGGTGAATAATATTAGCAATATAGGTACTAATCTTATCGACAAGATAAACCGAGTCCGTATCACATACGTACCTTTCAACATTTGGTAATTCATAATATTGATTTCAAACTTGCATCAGTCTGGAAGTGAATCAGTGTTAACATGAAGGTGTTTTTCGTGTTCCAGGTATTCTTCGCATTGTTCGCGCTGTTCGCCATGGCGGCAGCCCAAGGAGGTTTGCTCAACTATTAATAATTATTTATAAAACAGAATTTAGTAGGTGATATATTAGAGGTTCCGTCCGATTTTATAGTGTTATGAACATATGATTTTTATGAAGCAATGGCGATTGTGATTACTTAGATATCCCGATGGATTATAGGACGAAGACCGTAGTTTCATTATGTAGGATCTTCGAGATCATATTAACTAACTAGGGATTTTAGGTTTATAAATGGGGTGGTCTCATTGTAATTTCAGCGAACTTGATTGATAAGCTAATTGACTATCATCAAAATTCAATGTCATGACTTTAACACGTCAACGTCGTCACGTCGTCGTTCGTCACGTCTGCTGAACAATTAATTTCCCTGACTGTAGATTCATGTTCAATCGTTGTGTCCTGTGTTGTATACATGGTCATCGTAAAGTTTCCTATGTCCATACTATTCTATTCTATAAGCCTCTTTTAAATGTTATGCTCTTTCATAATGATTATTTTCATCCACAAGACGATGAAAACGCTTTGCTTAGTTTGAGTCAGGATCCATTCATTGCTCATTAGAAGTTAATATTGCTTGCAGTTAATGTCGTGGACAACAGCAATCCTGGCCAAGGTAAGCCAATGTGACTAATGGATACCTAATCGCAAACTAACTTCCAAGTTATAAAATAAAAATTACTAAAACATCCTTCGGTATACCTATATACGACTTTCGAATAAGCCGCCTCTTTTGCATGATTACTGTAGATTCATGTTCAATTGTTGTGCCCTGTGTTGTATACATGGTCATCATAAAATTTCCTATTTCTATACTATTATATAAGCCTCTTTTAAATGTTATTCTCTTTCATAATCATAATGATTATTTTCATCCACAAGACGATGAAAACGCTTTGCTTATCTGTGCTTATGTATTGTTTTCAGTGAATGTTGTCGACAACAACCCTGAACAAGGTGAGTCAAGTAGTATTCATAATCATTTTTAATGGATCTTTTTTTGTGAGGAGAAGTCGTGATTGATATATTCTCCTTCTGGGGACAATAGGGGGTTGTGTCGGACTTCGACCGACTTAAACCCCACAGTTCTTTCTGTTGATAAAGGGTTATACTTCGTACCCCAAAGCAAGCATGTTAAAATTAAAAATTATATTCTCCGTTTTTTGATAAAAAAAGTATGATAATATGAACGTTAATTAAAATTGTCAGTAACTAAAAATAATTTAAAAAAGTAAATACTACTTCAAAATAAGTAGGTCCCTAGGACCTACCTGAGATCTGAGGAGAAATCGTGAAGAAAGTGTGTACTTTTGAGGTACGAAGTATACTTGAACGCCGATTGAAAAAATAAACTTTCTATCCGCTCTTTGTTAGAAGTGAAAAAAGTATGACCAATTGAATATTACTTAAAACTGTCAATTCATAAAAACAATAAAAAAAGACATACTTAAGTACTACTTCAAAATAAGTAGTTTGAGTCAGGATCCATTCTTTGCTCATTAGAAGTTAATATTGCTTGAAGTTTATGTCGTGGACAAGCGATCCTGGCCAAGGTAAGCCAGTGTGACTAATGGATACCTAATCGCAAACTAACTTCCAAGTTGTAATACATGCTTCGGTATACCTATATAGGACTTTCGAATAAGCCGCCTCTTTTGCATGGTGACTGTAGATTCATGTTCAATTGTTGTGTCCTGTTTTGTTTTGTTGGTGTGTCTGTCATGGTCATCGTAAAGTTTCCTATGTCCATACTATTCCATTCTATAAGCCTCTTTTAAATGTT
The DNA here is from genome assembly GCA_911387795.2 of Apamea monoglypha. NCBI lineage: Eukaryota > Metazoa > Arthropoda > Insecta > Lepidoptera > Noctuidae > Apamea > Apamea monoglypha. Next base: position 5,885,065 of record OU426931.1, read on the forward strand.
ATTCTCTTTCATAATGATTATTTTCATCCACAAGACGATGAAAACGCTTTGCTTATCTGTGCTTATGTATTGTTTTCAGTGAATGTTGTCGACAATAACCCTGAACAAGGTGAGTCAAGTAGTATTCATAGTATATTTTTAAGGATTTTTTTTTTTTGTGAGGAGAAATCGTGATTTATATAATAATATATTCTCCTTCTGTGGACTATAGAGGGTTGTGTCGGACTTCTATCGATTTTAACCCCACAGTTCTTTCTTTTGATAAGGGGTTTACTTCGCACCCCAAAGTTAAAAAAATATGATAATATGAATGTTAATACACGTTGACTGCCAGACAACAGACACAATAGACAATCTCTTGTTGGCGGACACCGGTGACCGCGGTGGCAGTCAATGCCTTAAAACTGTCAGTAACTAAAAATAATAAAACAAAAGTAAACACTACTTCAAAATAAGTAGGTCCCTAGTTTTAGTCAGGATCCATTCTTTGCTCATTAGAAGTTAATATTGCTTGCAGTTAATGTCGTGGACAACAGCAATCCTGGCCAAGGTAAGCCAATGTGACTAATGAATACCTAATCGCAGACTAACTTCCAAGTTATAAAATAAAAATTATTAAAACATCCTTCGGTATACCTATATACGACTTTCGAATAAGCCGCCTCTTTTGCATGATTACTGTAAATTCATGTTCAATTGTTGTGTCCTGTGTTGTATACATGGTCATCATAAAATTTCCTATTTCTATACTATTATACATATAAGCCTCTTTTAAATGTTATTCTCTTTCATAATCATAATGATTATTTTCATCCACAAGACGATGAAAACGCTTTGCTTATCTGTGCTTATGTATTGTTTTCAGTGAATGTTGTCGACAACAACCCTGAACAAGGTGAGTCAAGTAGTATTCATAATCATTTTTAATGGATCTTTTTTTGTGAGGAGAAGTCGTGATTGATATATTCTCCTTCTGGGGACAATAGGGGGTTGTGTCGGACTTCTACCGACTTAAACCCCACAGTTCTTTCTGTTGATAAAGGGTATACTTCGTACCCCAAAGCAACCATGTTAAAATAAAAAAATATATTCTCCGTTTTTTGATAAAAAAAGTATGATAATATGAACGTTAATTAAAATTGTCAGTAACTAAAAATAATTTAAAAAAAGTAAATACTACTTCAAAATAAGTAGGTCCCTAGGACCTACCTGAGATCTGAGGAGAAATCGTGAAGAAAGTGTGTACTTTTGAGGTACGAAGTATACTTGAACGCCGATTGAAAAAATAAACTTTTCTATCCGCTTTTTGTTAGAAGTGAAAAAAGTATGACCAAATGAATATTACTTAAAACTGTCAATTCATAAAAATAATAAAAAAGACATACTTAAGTACTACTTCAAAATAAGTACCTACATAGTTTGAGTCAGGATCCATTCTTTGCTCATTAGAAGTTAATATTGCTTGAAGTTTATGTCGTGGACAAGCGATCCTGGCCAAGGTAAGCCAGTGTGACTAATGGATACCTAATCGCAAACTAACTTCCAAGTTATAATACATGCTTCGGTATACCTATATAGGACTTTCGAATAAGCCGCCTCTTTTGCATGGTGACTGTAGATTCATGTTCAATTGTTGTGTCCTGTTTTGTTTTGTTGGTGTGTCTGTCATGGTCATCATAAAGTTTCCTATTTCTATACTATTCTATTCTATAAGCCTCTTTTAAATGTTTTTTTTTTTCATAATGTTTATTTTCATTCACAAGACGATGAAAACGCTTTGCTTATCTGTGCTTATGTACTGTTTTCAGTGAATGTTGTCGACCACAACCCTGAACAAGGTGAGTCAAGTAGTATTCATAATAACTTTTAATGGATCTTTTTTTGTGAGGAGAAATCGTGATTGATATTCTCCGTCTGGGGGTTGTGTCGGACTTCTACCAACTTAAACCCCACAGTTCCTTCTGTTGATAAAGGGTATACATCGTACCCCAAAGGAACCTTGTTAAAAATTATATTCTCCGTTTTTTTGATAGAAGTGACAAAAATATGATAATATGAATTTTAATACACTTTGACTGCCAGACAACAGACACAATAGAAAATCTCTTGTTGGCGGACACCGGTGACCGCGGTGGCAGTCAATGCCTTAAAACTGTCAGTAACTAAAAATAATTTAGTAAATACTACTTCAAAATAAATAGGCCCCTAGTTTGAGTCAGGATCCATTCTTTGCTCATTAGAAGTTAATATTGCTTGCAGTTCACGTCATGCACAACAGCGATCCTGGCCAAGGTAAGCCAATGTGACGAATGGATACCTAATCGCAAACTAACTTCCAAGTTATAAAAATTACTAAAAAATCCTATTACTAAAACATCCTTCGGTAATGTCGAAGCCTACTGGTTTAATTAGCCGTTTAATTAACCGCCTGGCTTTTCAACTACACGGCGGCCATTTAATTAACGGCCTGAATGATATTCAATCAATTATAATTTAGGTTGGAACTTTAACCAATCACGTGCGATAGGTCGCAGTAACTAAGCCAGGGCACCCCGACCAAATGGGTTAGGTTAGAACTGTGATCAACCGCGTGCGAGCCGATAGAGCGAACCGAGGCGAGCACTACTTCCAAAGGCCAGGTGGTTGACTAAACGGCTAATTTAACCAGTTGGCTGCGACATATATACGACTTTTTAATAAGCCGTCACTTTTGCATGAATACCTATTTATTTTCGATACACTTACCTATTACTAACCAATAACAATTTCGTCTTATTATCTCACGAAAACTACGAATTGGACACTTAGATAGAAGGGTAATTTTCTAAACTTAGTAGTTTTCACTGGGTCATTCAACTCTCCTGCATCTGTAGTTATAGCATTAGATACGAGAAAGATAAAATTATCAGAATGGTTATATAATAATATAAAAAGGTCCATTCATTCTGAATGTTCACATTAGAATGCTCCTGGTCATTTCACAAACCCAAATGCTTGCTTACATCAATTAAATTATTTTCAGGGAGATTTGGGGCTAACAGGCCTACACCTGGTGAGCACAATCATTAATTAAAATATGTATTTCAAATTAAAACATTTGAAACGTGAATGCAAAGTGTATGAGCATAAAGCATTGTGAATAATAAACTATCGAGCATTTTTAAGTGTTCCATGCAATGCTCATAAATGAATACTTACACTGAGAATGTTAACTGGAAATGCTCGATAAAATATTCACGTTGCGAATGCTACGTAATAATGCTCACGTTATAATGCTTTGAATGATTTCACTTGGGACGCACCGAAAGTACTTAGCTTACATTGGACATATTATTTTCAGTAGAATTTGTGAACAACAACAGACCAAGCAATGGTGAGCACACAATCTTATTATATATATTTAATGATGTGACAAGCAGTTAGGTTAGGTAGGATCATACAATGTAATGTATATTATAATATATTTAATACTATTACTATACTGAAACTATTAATGAGTGATTTCTCACAACAGTAAATGCTCACTTTAGAATGTTTGTGGTCATTTTGTACGAAAGAAATGCATGGCTTATTGTATTTTATTGGTGATATTATTTTCAGGCAACTTTGGGGCTAACAGACCTACACCTGGTGAGCATGTGAAATAATTGATTAACTAAACAATAATAAGAATTTGTGACATACCTATTTTTTATTATTATTATTATTCAACAGTTAAAACGATTAAAACGTTTATTCAACGAGCATAATGTTCAACACATTAATGTCTATAATATATATTTTTTTAATATCACAAGCATAAAGAAGGTATAATAATTTTAGGCAGCAGCATCATAAGCACATGAGCATTGAGCTTGATTGATGATAACTTGATACGAAACGCTCGATGCAACGCTCGTGAATGAATGCTTATCCTGTTATTGTTACCGGGAATGCTTGTTTAAATGCTCACGTAGTCACGTTGCGAGTGCTCGCTTTTGTATTATTCACAACGACACACAAATGCTTGGCTCATATTGGACATATTATTTTCAGTGCACGTTGTGAACAACAACAGACCGGGCATTGGTGAGCATACGTCTTTATTAAAAATGTATTTAATTTATTAGTATGTACTTCCAATCAGCCATTTAGGTAGCACTTTAGGATTTGCGTTCTAAAACTGCTATAGGTAAGTAGTAGCGTATCATAAGCACTATCAGGTTCTGATTAGGTGGGAATCACTACGATTTAACGTTAAAGGTTTTCTCATTTTATATCAATGTTTCACAAACTTTCATATATGCACTTTCCACATTGAGTGTTCACGCTCTCAAATGCTTCTTTATATCTGGGCGTACTTGCAATAGTTGCAATGCTTTGCTTATAATGGGCCATATTATTTCGAGAGCACTTTGTCAGCAAGGAGAGTATGAATATACTACATTCATAAATACATGGAAGGAAAAGAAAAGTGCTTAACCTTATTAATATATATCTAATGATGTGACAAGCAGTTAGGTTAGGTAGGATCATGCAATATAATGTATATTATAATATATTTAATACTATTACTATACTGAAACTATTAATGAGTGATTTCTCACAACAGTAAATGCTCACTTTAGAATGTTTGTGGTCATTTTGTACGAAAGAAATGCATGGCTTATTATATTATAATGGTGATATTATTTTCAGGCAACTTTGGGGCTAACAGACCTACACCTGGTGAGCATGTGAAATAATTGATTAAGTAAACAATAATAAGAATTTGTGACATACTTATTTATTATTATTCAACAGTTAAGACGTTTAAAACGCTTATTCAACGAGCATAATGTTCAACACAAATAAATGTCTATAATATATATTTTTTTAATATCACAAGCATAAAGAAGGTACAATAATTTTAGACAGCAGCATCATAAGCACATGAGCATTGAGCTTGATTGATGATAACTTGATACGAAATGCTCGATGCAACGCTCGTGAATGAATGCTTATCCTGTTATTGTTACCGGGAATGCTTGTTTAAATGCTCACGTAGTCACGTTGCGAGTGCTCGCTTTTGTATTATTCACAACGATACGCAAATGCTTTGCTCATATTGGACATATTATTTTCAGTGCACGTTGTGAACAACAACAGACCGGGCATTGGTGAGCATACGTCATTATTAAATATGTATTTAATTTATTAGTACTTCCAACCAGTCATTTAGGTAGCACTTTAGGATTTGCGTTCTAAAACTGCTATAGGTAAGTAGTAGGGTATCATAAGCGCTATCAGGTTCTGGTTACGTGGGAATCAGTACGATTTAACTTTAAAGGTTTTCTCATTTTATATCAATGTTTCACAAACTTTCATATATGCACTTTCCACATTGAGCGTTCACGCTCTCAAATGCTTCTATAAATCTGGGCGTACTTGCAATAGTTGCAATGCTTTGCTTAATATAATGGGCCATATTATTTTAAGAGCACTTTGTCATCACGGAGAGTATGCATATACTACATTAATAAATACATGGAAGGAAAAGAAAAGTGCTTATCCTATATAAGCACTTTTTGAACATAATTTTGTAATTGGGGTGTCGTTTATTCTATAAGTAAATATACCTGTTCTAAATTAATAATTATCTCACGTGGGTCTAAATTGTTTTTCTTTTGTTTCAGTTAACCTCAACAACCGTAAGTACTTAAAAACTGTTCTGTTAAATAAATCAGTACCCTGGTTGAGTTAAAATTTAAATAAAGCAAATATTTTCTCTGTTGCGACAAGCCCAAATCAGGGTCACATAGGACGCGACACCTAAATCAATGCTTAAATACTTAAATAAAATCAATCAATTCAAATCAATCAATCAATCAATTCAATCTGTTCAATTTTCAACGGTAGGCGCTGAGTCGAAACTTTAAAATTATATGTAATTATATATTATTTTTAATTGCCTGTGTGGCAGCTGTTGAATAAAGAAACAATTTTCTAGTCCATAGTACCTCCTATTTAAATTATCAACAGGATAGGTTACTTGAAAGGTACCGTGTGATCGTCAGTTCCGTGTTATCACCTACTAATGAGAGATATTTATGTTTTACAGCTGACCCAGGTTTTGGCAGGCCCACATACGAACAACCCGGTAAGATTATTTATTTATAAGTATTAAAATAATTATTTTTACATAATTTGCGTTATTGTAGCACATTGAGTCAGTATCTATACTGAAAAAGAGCATAATTATATATTTTTTATCTAAACCAATATGTGGTTCGCAAATCATTAATTACGCTGCTCAAAGTGAAGTCGACAAAGCAACAACCATGCATCCAATGAGTACTTATTCATATAATATTGTGGTTTAGACAAAACTAGGTACAGATATCGATTTCCACGACTCATTTCGAGGAAGACAAAAGCCCAATAATCTTACTCGTGAGACTTACGGAAAGACGACTGGCAAATTAGACCTAACCATTGCCGTGTCACAGTACAAAAATCGAGTTAGGTACTCATTGTTTTCTCCTTCCCCAGACATTTCACCAGCCTGGGCCCCGAACAACGGTCCCCCTCGCTACCCCGCCAAGCAATGTAAGTATAAGCCTAGTCATCATCATTTCAGCGGAAAGACGTCCACTGTTGGACATAGGCCTTCCCATTTTGACCGGTTCTGTGCTGTGCCCCGCTCCCGCATCCAGCGGATTCCTGCGGCCTTCACAAGGCTATCAGTTCACCTTTTTTTTATCTTGGAGAAATGCTCATGCGGTCTGCACCACCACGGGGAGATAGTGCAGTTATGTGGGACTCTAACCCACTAAAACTCCACGGTGTCCTCCTCTGCCGCTTACGGCGGGAACACGGGCACGCGTTAGCACTCATCCGTGAACCCGCCGCGGCTGTCCGTCACCGGACCCTCCTCTGGGGAGAACTCCCCATCACCGGCGCACCAGAACACATAGCACGCCGTGACCACCCCAGGGACCAAACCAGCATATGGGCACCAGAGGAACTCGTGTCTGGGCACCCTTGGTCCCCCTGCAACGGGTCAGGTCATTGGCCCCGCCGCCTGCCAATTTTCGGCCGCTGAGGATAGGGAGAGCGGCTAACGTCATACCAATACACCTCCTCCCCTGCGGCCCCACCGCGTCCGCCATCAGACGGTGGCCGCGAAGGCCGCGGAAGGTAGAGAAAGCGGCGCACTGCAATACCGGCCGGCACTCCTCTCCCGCCGCTGCCTCCAACCCTCAGCCGTGATGCCTCCCATCGGGGTCCCAGTTGCGATGTCGCCCAAGCGGCACCGCAACCTACTTGTTGGCCGCTACGTCGTCGGCTTACTGGCAAAGCCCTGACGAGCAGCCCCTCCTCGGGCTCCTCTTGGCTTCACCATGGGTCACCAAGCCACGGCTACTGAGCCCTCCCGCCTAGACAACGCGGGAACCCACCGGGGGGGTTATGCCACCTTGTGGCCTTTCAACGCTAAGTCTTTCGGTACGTGATCACCACTCCAGAGCCTTTCGGCCCGATAGGCCATCTGAGCAATCTGCCCTGCTCACTGCAGTGAACACTTAAGCATGGCAATTCTTCGGGCTATTCTCCTGCATATCTCTTCATTTCTGATTCGATTACATGGGGAAACTCAAAGCATAGCCCTCTCCATTGCCCTTTGGGTGACTTGTAGCCTTCTAATAAGGCCCATTATGAGCGACCACGCCTATTATAATATAAGCATGGCTAGTGCCCGATTGGATTTCCAATCCGCAAAAATTACGAACTGCCATACACACACTTTCATCCCCTATTTAACCTTTTTAGGGAATTAATTTTCAAATATCCTTTTTTGTTTAAAGGAACTCTAGTGCAAAAGTTAATGCTTCTACACGCAGCGGTTTAGTATGTGCGTTGTCTGTTAGTAAATGATTGAATTTAAGAATTTTATTAAGTAGAATGCAAGCAGAGAGGATAAACGGACGGCTAAGCACGTCAGTAGAAACATTTGAACTATGAAAAAAGCCTTGGTTCTTCGAAATAATGGCGTTGGCAATGTCATATTTTGTTACCATAGAGGTGCAGCTTATTGTACCTGAAGTACTGAATAGAATGTTTATAAACCTCGAAGGAGAGAAACTCAACAGACGTGAAGAAAAAAATAATACGATGTTCAATTATTTATTTAATAAAAAGTTATTATTTTGAGATTACAAACAGACACTTCAATTTTATTTATTTGTAGTATGTATGTATATAGATTTTTACATAAGGATTTGTAATAATCTTTTGATTTTGTTTATTTTTCAGACGACAACCCCCTCGCACGCGGCGGCAAGTAAACAACTTCACTAAACGACCTAATTACGAATAACTTCAATTAAATACCTAGAACTTTTTGTAACATAAGTATTAACAGATCCATAATACTTATGAAAACTTTGATGTAAAATATAACTACCTACTTCGTTGTTCAAGCTTTTCAACTTGAGTTATTGGCACTTTATTTTTTCTCCAATCTGCGAAATGATTACGAAATAAACACATTCTTAATTTTACTTGTTCTTTTATTGTTGTGATGAAGATAGGTACATATACTTATCTATAAATATAACCTGTGTCTGTATATTATCATCTGTAAAAATCTAAAAAAATATGATGACGATGAATACATTAATAACATTAATAATGTTGGCACTGCGATTCTCGTCATAAATTCATTCATTTATACAGGTTGTGTTGTCTCCCTCTCACCGAGAGGAGGCCTGTGTCCCAGCAGTGGGAACATTATAGGCTGATTATGTATACAGGTTGTGGCCGAAAATAATAATCACCTCGCATCGTTTGTTTGCGGTTTCAACGTAAGGAATCAGCATAAATATGTACTTAGCGATTTCGATGTGCCGAAAAATGTACAGACGCCAGCAGGTCAAGCTACCCGAAACTGTCAAATTTTCCCAATCAACCTTGAACCTGAATAGTTTAGCAATAAAGTTGAAAATCTATTAAGGAAATTTGACAGATTGTAGTAGCTTGATGTGCTGGCGTTTGTACCAGCCAGGACTGTTGAAAATTGAAATCATGTTGTAAAAACGAAAATTAAGCAATTCTTAAAATCTTACCAGAACCTACAAACACAAGAAACACATGTAGGTATCTACCACCACCAGCACCAGCACCCTAATTGCGTAACACGCTATCATTCACAATCTCAATCATTTTGAAGGATATTGCTAATCCGGTGTCCTGCCTTTTCGCAGAAAATTGTTTGCCAGATTATCACTTGCCAACCAACGTTTCGCCGATGTTTCACTTTGACAACTAACGATTAGCAAATTTTTGTTTGACAACGTTTCATTTGGTAGAATTATTGTTAAGCCGATTATTATAATGACACAAAACGTTTGGGACATTTATCATTTGTCAACCATTTCACTAGGCCACACAACTATTAGACGAATGACGTTTTGTCAGTGTAACAGTTCCAGATGCTGTTGAAATATACGTATATTTCAGATTCCTCCAGAAAACTGAGTGCTAACAAACACTGAAACCCTGGTCTTGAACTTGCTTAAAACAAATAAGTTTTTTTTAATAAGTATGCAACAGTAGTCTAAGGTTACGATTGGTTAGGTTAGGTTGGAGTATGACAAACAACGCACGAGCCGAGCGAGCGAAGCGAGCGTGCCGCGGCAGCGGCCGGCGATGTGCCAGAAGTGAATCGCTTTTGTAAAAGGAAACAGTTAGGTTAGGTTAGGTTAGAGTATGACAAACAACGCACGAGCCGAGCGAGCGAAGCGAGCGTGCCGCGGCAGCGGCCGGCGATGTGCCAGAAGCGAATCGCTTTTGTAAAAGGAAACAGTTAGGTTAGGTTAGGTTAGAGTATGACAAACAACGCACGAGCCGAGCGAGCGAAGCGAGCGTGCCGCGGCAGCGGCCGGCGATGTGCCAGAAGCGAATCGCTTTTGTAAAAGGAAACAGTTAGGTTAGGTTAGGTTAAAGTATGACAAACAACGCACGAGCCGAGCGAGCGAAGCGAGCGTGCCGCGGCAGCGGCCGGCGATGTGCCAGAAGCGAATCGCTTTTGTAAAAGGAAACAGTTAAGTTAGGTTAGGTTAGGTTAAAGTATGACAAACAACGCACGAGCCGAGCGAGCGAAGCGAGCGTGCCGCGGCAGCGGCCGGCGATGTGCCAGAAGCGAATAGCTTTTGTAAAAGGAAACAGTTAAGTTAGGTTAGGTCACATTAAAGATAAAGTAAAAAAAATAATAACAATAACTACCTATATATGAAAAACAGGCCCTTAAAGCCTAGCTTAGGCACCAGTCTCCCACAGTAAACTAAGCAAAATAACATATCATGTGTAAAAATGTCTGTATTGTTTATTGTGGTGAGAAAATAAATAAACACTTACTTAACACTTACTTATATATAATTTGTCCCAAATGAAAATGGCATCCTTGTAAATAAATTTCTTCAAAATTTGATCGAAGACTCAGTATTGCAGCTTTTTCGAAATCTAACACACATACTTTTGGTGCAAGATTAATACCGTGTTCTTGACCCAACTAGATTTGGTAAACAATAAACAACTAAATGAATATTACGCAAACTAAAACATTCTGTTACTTAAAAGTTGGCATTTTAAAAAGTGTCATTATGAAAAGCAGACCAAACGTACAGTTGGTAACTGTGAGGTTGGGAAATAAAACAAAATTATATGATAAGTTGGCAAATGATTATTCGGTGAAATAAAATTCTGCGAAACGTTGGTTGGCAAGTGAAAATCTGGCAAACAATTTTCGGCGAAAAGGCAGAGAACCTGCTAATCCATTGCTTCATATGCTCGAACAATTTATATAATACATACATAAAGTATAAGTAAAAGCCGGTAAAGGTGAATTATTTAAGCTACAGTAAATATGCACTTTTTTTAAAAGTCTAATTATTTGCGCATCGCTTTAACTACTGCGGAGATCTTTAATTAGATACCTAAGAATACCTTTTATTTAATATTGACAGAATGCGTTTTTCATTTTCTATTATTGCGTAGGCTTTTTTGGCGATTTGTTAAATACTTACCTGAGATAGTCCTTACTTAGATAAATTTATGCAAAAACAAGTTTTTTGGGATCGTCTTATAGATGATTTATGAACCTACTTGTACTAGACAAAGTAGGTACATTCGACCGCACGATCGTAGTAGTAGTAACACTTTGACCTTGATCAACACCCTAATTGCGTAACATATTATCAATCAAAATCTGAAACATTTTGAAGGATATTGCTAATCCATTACTTCATATGTTCGAAAAATTTGTCTGCTCAACAACGTAAATAATGCAGTGAATGCTGTTAAACTGTCAAAATGAAAGCCATTCCTACTGTTAGTGTGTTACACAAATTACCCAGCTGGACTATTGTAGTACGGAGTTTCAATAGAATAATAGTATACCGAACCAAATCGAACCCAGATAGGCGCTTTACTTCGTGTAAAATATTTCATCATCACTGTTCTCTAAACGGTGAAGGAAAACATCGTGAGGAAACCGGTATGTCCTAGAACCAAAAAATTCAAAGATATGTGACGTCTACCAACCCGCACTGGGCCCGCATTGTGGATTAAGGCCCACTCCCCCTCACAGAAAGGAGGCCTGTGTCCCAGCAGTGGGAATATTATAGGCTGATTATGTAATAGTAGGTATACTTAAAAGTTCAGGAACATGCACAGGATGTAATGTAATGCCCAGGTACGCACTGGTGGGGTTTTCCTGCGGAAACTTTTTTTCACGCTGGATTTTCAACGCACTGCTTAGCGCCGAAAGTTGAAAACCCAACAGTGTGTATTTTTGAAGTGCTGAGATGCGCTCTGTTGGATTCTCAATGCTCGGCTGTTTGAAAATCCAGTGAGCAATAAAAAATTGCCACGGAAAAAACGCACTCCACGGACCTGGAAATCTTTTATACGTTCCGAGCAAACGGGGGCCAGAAGTAAGTGTGGCAATAGGTGTATGCTATTATCTAGTGCGTATTTAATCGATGACACGCATATATCGCGTTCAATGCCCAGGCAAGTTCAATGTTATTGCTTTTGGCAAAGAGCCACCACATGCAATTTAGGTAGGTACAGTCAGTACAGTAGATCTAGCCTAGTGGAGTACGGAGTTTGTTTATTTATTTTAGGATCTCCAAAAAAAGATATACACTAAACAATTATAGGTTTCAATAGACTATGAGGCCAGTTTAACTATACCTACTGGTTTTTTATAGAGTAACCAAGGACTTTCTTTCCGCCTCTTCTAAATGATGGGAAAACAACCAATCGTAATCCTGCATCTAGCTTCTGACGTTTCATAAATGCCCATGTGTTTATGTGAAATAAAATATTCTGAATATGAATTTCGTAACGGGTAGTTAAAAGCCCGAAAGTCTAACAACCAGTCTTACCAAGGGGTATCGTATTCAGCGGGATTGTCCGAAAGGGTTACTGCTACCCCGGAACATAAAGGGCGAAGGAAGGAACATGGGTGGGTTTTAGTCAGTAAGTCTGACACTCCCTTCCGCTCCACCCAGAGCGGGAGCGGTCATTTGATGATTTCCCACCATAAAAAAAAAAGGGTATCGTATGAAACAGTTACTGGGTTGTGGAGGTCAGATAGGCAGTCGCTCCATGTAAAACACTGGTATTCAGCTGCATCCGGTTAGACTGGAAGCTGACCCCAACATAGTTGGGAAAAGGCTAGGTAGATGATTATGATGATGAATTTTGTTACCACTGAGGTGCGGCCGACTGTAGGTAGGTATTATCCAAATATGACGTAAATAGTTAAACATCGTTCATAATGTTAGAACAAAAATATCTACAACAGCTTTAAAATTCAGTAGAATAATACCGACTGTAGGTACCTATTCAAATATATATATTGTATATATTTTGTGTCGCGGGACCTCCGTAGATGGAGCGACGATTTTTGCAGGGTGGCTGGTAGCAGCTGGATGAGAGTTGCCGAGAATCATAGTACAGCCGCATTTCGCCAGTTATGCTTAAATTCCATTTAATACGGGACGAGTTTAGAATACAAACAGATAAGATAATGTTTATTTGCCAAAAACAGTCCTTATATTTACTTATAGTCTACATTAATAACTGGGTTTAGATAAAAACAACAAATATAAGACTCAAAGGAAGCATTTTGCTTTATATGAACTCTACACTAGGTCGAGCCTGTCTCGTGGAGTCCTTGGATGGATATTACCATATAGGAGTGCCCCAAAACATGCAGTCAAAGTGACCTCTGCTTTGCCACCGACAACGCCGTGGAAGCGCCAGCGACACACTGAAGAAAAATTGTCTATTTTATCAACAGTGAAAATAAAACAATAAATAAAATTATATAATGCAATATATATTTATTTTCATTAAAACATGTTACAATAATGGTCTTAATAATAGGGTTATGATCTACATGTCTTAGTGCCATCAACCGGGCGCAAATCCAGACTCTAGACCGCTAATGAAAAATTCCAGATTGATATATCCGACCCCCGGGACTTAAACCCAGGACCACATGCTCAGCGGTAACGCTTGCGACGACTACACAAACGATATAGTCAAGTTTAGTAGAAATCATCACTTATTTATTATCTCATGTCATGATGGCCCAAAGGTTAAGGCCTCACCTCTCATGCACTTACGATCATTAGCCTAAAGAGGCAGTCGAGGCTAAAATAATACCTAAAAAATTGTACTCAAAAAATAAAAAGTTCCTTAAAAACCATTTAAGACACTAATCTACATGACATGATCAGAAGGCCAATTCAAAATAAAAACATGGCAAATTAAAAACGTTCAAAATCTAGTCGCAATCTCATCTCAGCAACAATCGATGTCAAAAACTTGTCAAAATTGTACGGAAATTACAGGTATTTTTGACAGATTGGGACAGATATGAATGATATGTATGTTTATTTGTATGTATATTAGTATATTCTCATAATTTTTGTTTAGTTTTTTAAGTGATTTTTTTTTTGTTTTTATGTATTATTTTTTTGTCTCCTTTATTCTTTCACACGCTGTCTACATCTCTGTATCTATTTTCCTATCGCAGGTATGCTGGAAGAGATTTCTTATGAAATAAGCATCACCTCTGTATCTATTTTTTCTGTTCTGTTGTTTCTTGTATGTATGTACATAAATTAATAATAAATATACAATTTCGAGGCCTGTGAACGTTCTTAAAATTACGAGAATTGCCCCTATGATCATGATTATGTCTGGACTTTAAGAGATTGTGACTTCTGAGTTGGTTTCGGTGTTGCCTCTCAGAATAGTCGGATAGGAAATGCCGACCTCATCCAGTTTTTTTAAATATTAAAGACGTGTTTGTGTTTGTACAAACCTAGTTACAGAAAAAAATCATTTGTCACTTACTAGCTTCTGTGCGCGATTTCATCGGCGTGAAATTTCTAAGTTTAACATAAAATATATGCATTGACTTACGGCAATACTGTAGCTTTCCATTAGTAAAAGAATTTTTGGAATCGGATCAGTAGTTCCGAAGATTACCCTCCACATACAAACTCACAAATTGTACCTATCTCTTAGTAGATTTAAAAAAAGACTAGACAGACCTATGTACATCACCTCTACTGATACTGACCTTTTTCTTCTCTAAGTAATTCATAGAAGGTAAAGAAAAACAATTCGTCGTGATCGTAGACAACATTTGAACAGATGAACGATGACATGTAATTACTGGAATTGAACAGGAAAAGATTTTGTACGACTATTTGTATATCGCAACGTACCAAATATTTGAACGCTTCACTATTTAGATAATATTCGCTTGGGTCGGACAGGTTATCGCCAAGCTATAAAAGAGACAACTCTAAAATAATTCGGCATACGTACTCGTCTGGTCTTTTAGTTCTCTCATCATCTGTGATATTATTAAACAAAATGAGGGCTTTTGCGGTGAGTCAACTATTATTAAGTTTTTGTTGCGTTAAAACATGAAATTAGATAACAAACAAAACTGATTTCTTGACACTGTAATATTAGACATTTGTAAATTTAATTATAGCAGGAAAACCGTTGAAAAATACGAATTTTGGTGACTGTCTTTATTTATTTTTGCCACTTTTTATGTAAACGGTTGCTTATTTAATCTAGATTTATATTTTCTCTCAGAGTTGATTTTTACAACGTCAATATATTTTATCCTTGGAATAAAAGTGACGACTGACAATGATTTTAAAGGAAAAACTGTCAAAAATATAAATATAAAAGTGTTCTCGCGATTGTTTATATCTGAAGTTTGAAAAATCAGCCCTTAGACATTTAAATCCCACAATAAAAGACAAATACCTACATATTTTGTGTGATATTAGAGTGTTGTTCTGGGTTACGCTGCTCATGATTTAAGGTTGTTGGGCTACATGTAGGTATCTGCAAGTCTAAAATCAGAAAGTTCCAAGTATTGATCCCTGGGGAGCACCTCTAAAATGGGCCTGAAGTTTAACATTACAAGTACATACGTACGCTTGTAATTGTCTGCCAGATCAGTATACAATATCTGAAATAAACATATAAATAAGATTAGTTATCTTGTAAACATAAATTATGTTAATCATACATGTATCAGACTCAAATGGCTTACTTAAATACATTTTGTTTTTGCCAAATTCCTTAATAACATTTATAGGTAGGTCTTAATGGTAAATATTTATGTCTTCAAAGAAGTTTTCTTTAAACTTAGTTTCAACGGTTTTTAACTTCTCCAATTATTGCACTGCTTATAGATAATAAGGTAATTAATAATATTATAAATAATATAGTTTCAGTTCCTAAGTAAAGTAAGAAAGATATGATAACCCGCGATAAGACAGACCATATTAAAAAAAACCACGAACTTGCGCAAACGAAACTCTTCCATTCCATACTTACTTGTCTAATAATATTATTATGTGTATGAAAGTACTTCTATCTTTCTGCTAAACGATGGCTAAACGGCTGAACGCATTTCGATAAAATCCACAGCAACCACAGTTATACTATGATCTTGGTCTGAACCTGTGGTCAGGACATATGATACTTTATAGACTTCCACGCAGGCGAGGTCGCGGGCAAAAGTTAGTACCTTATAAAAGAGTGGCTGGTCAACTTGATTGCAAACTGATAATGGTGTAATTACATAGTTTTTAATTGAGATTGCCTGTACCTCTCATTCTATTGTACGACATTGTCTCCCTAACTTGAATGTGTAGGTAAATACGCAATTATTTATTGCCATCGTGTTATTAATGGTTTAATTTAGTTAGGTAAGTATTTCAATCTATAATATATTTCCATATATGCCACTCGTATTGTCCGATTGCTGTAGAATAGGTTCTCTTATGGCGTTCTTTATAAAATATCGAAATTGGTTCCTTTATTTTTTCTGCTTTTTAAATTGTAGTTACTCGTACATTCCTTGATTATCTATTACTAGCTGCGCCCCGCGGTTTCACTTAATATTGGATATAAGGGAATATTGGGATAAAAAGTATCCTATGTGTTAATCGTGGTAATAAACTATCTGTTTGCCTAATTTCATTCAAATCCGTTCAGTAATTTTTGCGTGAAAGAGTAACAAACATCCATCTGTCTTTACAAACTTTCACGTTTATAATATTATTAGTAGGATATATACATATATAATGTTTATATATTATAGGAAAGGCACAGGATAGGATAGTTATATAGTTATAGTAGGAATGTAGGAACAGGATAGAAAGTAGGAATGTAGGAATAGGATAGGAAGTAGGATTATCTACATAGCTACTCCTGTGAATTGTTATAATGTATCTAATTATACTTGCTTTCATGCAAATCATCAGTATTCTCATTATCTTCGCTACACGTCACTCTACGTATTTCACAGTATCCGTGGTCTCTTGCAGTTTTTTATAAACAAAATTATGCTTCGTCAATTTCATTGCTTCAAAACTACCATGTCGAAGTAATTCAAGGCCTCAACCAAATTGATCATTTAGTCCGCAAACAATGAGCGCCAAATCAAATTGTTTGAATAGACAAACAAACGGTCCGATAGACAAACCGAAGGCTATGTGTGTGTTCACTTTATAAGTATTTACATATGATTCAAATCTCAGAAACAGGTCTCATTAAGCCGAAGTCCTTGACATCAAAGATTCTTTGGGTTTTTGTGCGTTATACCTATACTACATATCATAATTTTATTTGTTTAAGTACTAAAATAATGAAATCTTATATAATGTTGGTTTTGTTTAGAAGCCAGCAAAGTAATCATTATTTATATATTATTTCTTGATTGTTCATTAAAACGTAGATACCTACGGGGTAGGCTGAGTTGTATAATACATCCACATTTCGTTTAAGCCTTATGTTATAGTTGCTGAGCATATACTGCCTGGCCCTAATTCAAACATCAGTCTGGTACTAAGAAATACCTAATGACTAAACCCAATAGCCCTTTCCTGAGCTAGGAGTCGAACCAACAACCCGTGTCCCACGCTCAGCTAGACCAACGAGGCAGTCTCAATTATTTATCTAATTCTAGCTATTCCCCGCGGCTTCGGCTTCCCACTACGTGCAGCGGGGTAATTGAGTAATATACACTATCAGTAGTAATGGCTTTCATTTTGACAAATTCATTGCGTTATTTACGTTGTCGACCAGACAATTTTTTCAAACATAATAATTATGAAGCAATGGATTCGAAATATGGTTCAAAATGGTTCAAATTGAGATTGATAGTATGTTAAGTAATTATGGTGCAGGTCAGAAATTATCCCACGGAAACTTACCTACTACCGGGATGAAACGTATCCTCTGAAGTAACTAAGCCCAGGTGTGCTAAATTTCATCCAAATCCGTTCAGCCGTTAAGGCGTAAAAAGTTCACTGGCAGACATACAGAGTTACCTTTGCATTTAACATATTATGTATATCTATAGTTTGGAAGCATGGATTTTATTATGCTTATAATCATTTATTTAAATTTTTGACGTACCTATCTAATTAGGCAAAAAAATCCTTGTGATCAGGGTTAAAGCTGGTGAATAACATTAGCAATATAACTAATCTTTTATAGACAAGATAACCCGACTCCGTATCACATAAGAATCTTTCAACATTTTGTAATTCCTAATATTGATTTCAAACTTGCATCAGTCTGGAAGTGAATCAGTGTTGAAGGTGTTTTTCGTGTTCCAGGTATTCTTCGCGTTGTTCGCGCTGTTCGCCATGGTGGCGGCCCAAGGAGGTTTGCTCAACTATTAATAAATATTTATAAAACAGAATTTAGTAGATATATTAGGAATTTCGTCAGATTTTATAGTGTTGTTATGAACATATAATTTTTATGAAGCAGTTTCAGTAAAGATTGTGATTAGGTAGATATAATTTAAGCCCATGAATTATAGGATGAAGACCCTAGTTTCATAATGTAGGATCTTCGATGTCATATTTACCAACTAGGTACTGTAGGTTTAAACCACCCATTGTAATATCAGGGAACTTGATTGATAAACTAATTAATGATCAACTTAAATTATCCGTAAATTCAATCCATGACTCTAACACGGCAGAATGACGTAGACGTCAATCTACTGAACAATTAATTTCCCTGACTGTAGATTCATGTTCAATTGTTGTGTCCTGTGTTGTGGACATGGTCATCGTAAAGTTTCCTATGTCCATACTATTCTATTCTATAAGCCTCTTCTATATGTTATTCTCTTTCATAATGTTTATTTTCATCCACAAGACGATGAAAACGCTTTGCTTATCTGTGCTTATGTATTGTTTTCAGTAAATGTTGTCGACAACAACCCTGAACAAGGTGAGTCAAGTAGTATTCATGGTATATTTTTAAAGATCTTTTTTGTGAGGAGAAATCGTGATTGATATTCTCCGTCTGGGGGTTCGGGTGTCGGACTTCTACCGACTTAAACCCCACGGTTCCTTGTGTTACGATAAGACGGGAATAAAGCTAAGGAGTATACTTCGTACACCCCAAATGTAAAATGAACGTCATTTGAAATAATAAACATTTTTCTCCGCTTTTTGACGGAACGCTTTTTTTCAATAAAAGTGTGACAAAATGAATATCAATTAAAACTGTCAGTTCCTAAAAATACTAAAAAAACATACTTAAATACTACTTCAAAATAATTACCTACTTTGAGTCAGGATCCATTCTTTGCTCATTAGAAGTTAATATTGCTTGCAGTTCATGTCGTGGACAACAGCAATCCTGGCCAAGGTAAGTCAATGTGACTAACAAATAGATCGATAATAACCAATTGACTACTACGTTATAAAATAAAAATTACTAAACATACCTTCGGTGTAAAATAATAAGAATATGACCTTAGAATAAGCCGCCTAATTTGCATGATAACCTATTTATTTTCGAAACACCTACCTATAACTAACCGATAACAATTTCGTCTTATTATCACACGAATACTTTACGAGTCGGAGACTCTCAGATAGAAGGGTATTCACTGGGTCATTTACCTCATCTGATTCTGTACCTGTAGTTATAGCATTAGATACGAGAAAGATAAAAATATCAGAATGAATAATAGTAAAATAAAAAAGTTCATTCTGAATGTTCACTTTAGAATGCTCCTGGTCATTTCACAAACCCAAATGCTTGGTTACATCAATTAAATTATTTTCAGGAAAATTTGGGGCTAACAGGCCTACACCTGGTGAGGACTTTCATTAATTAAAATATATATTTCCAATTAAAACATTCGAAACGTGAATGCAAAGTGTATGAGCATAAACCATTGTGAATAGTAAACTATCGAGCATTTTTAAGTGTTCCATGCAATGCTTAAAAATAATGCTTACCCTGAGAATGTTAACTGGAAATGCTCGATAAAATATTCACGTTGCGAATGCTGTAATAATGCTCACGTCATAATGCTTTGAATGATTTCACTTGGGACGCACCGAAAGTACTTAACTTACATTGGACATGTTATTTTCAGTACAATTTGTGAACAACAACAGACCAGGCAATGGTGAGCATTATATTATTAGTATTACATATATTTAATTACTAGCTGTGCCCGCGACTTCGTTCGCGTGGATGACGAAACTTATCAAAAACACAAACACTCGTGTTTTTTGTGTAAAGTGCTATTTGTGTAGAACGTTATCTATCGAGCATACCGGTATTAATACTTCTGTCCCGGCGCGGGCCCTTTGTGGCTAATTAGCCGCTAATGAGACACAATTGGTTTTCTATTGTAATTACAATAGAAAACTAATTTTTCTCATTAGAGGTGATTAAGAGGGTATATGATATCTTTGCTCGCGGCATCACTCGCGTTCTGTAAGTTTTTTGTAGTAGATTTCTACTTTGGTACCTGTTTAGCAGGATAACTGATAGCGAAGCTGACGTTCATTGCAACGAATGCTCACAAAGATAATGGTAACGATCTATACGGTCTACGCCTTATAAAAGTAAACCTAAGTACCTACCTAATTAAAAAAAAAAAACTCATTAACAGAAAATAAAATACCTAGCTACCTAAATAAACCTATTTCTGATGATAACTAATCTAAACTCAATAAATAAGCAAAATCCCTAAAAACTAATATCTATACGAATGACTAATCCTACCTAACAGTATTATAAAATAACGGTCACTACGTATACTATCAAATATACTACCTATACTTTAAAATTAAAATCTATACCTACGACTTATAAAAATAAACCTAAATAACCTAACCTTAAACTGTACTTAGTAAAAACTAAAACGAATAAAAAGGTCGCACTGAAAAGCACGGTTTAGAATTGCAAGTAGCAGTTAAAACATACAATTTATAGAATGCTAATAAGAACTAACGCTCGCCACTCGACACGTCCGTCCAAATCAAAGTTCAAAAAATGTATGATGCGCGCCATCGTAGTCTTCTCTGCGCCCCCGAAGGGGGCGCGAGGAGTCGGTGTTGGGGCTCCTCTCGGCCCCTTGACCGAAGTATGGGTCTCTCGGCCCCCAGAATTGGGGGCCCGTCGTTGGGTTCCCCCCGCCCTCCCGTGAGGGGGGGTATGATGCGCGCGCTCAGACTCCGTCCTTATATACGGTAGCGATCCGTGGTGGCCGCGCGCTACGCGTGTGCTGCGAACGGTGCAAGCCAAATTCAACCTTCAGCACTAAATTTACAGCATCACTTAGGGACGCTGCACACGGCTAAGATACTATAAAATTTTATCTTAAGATACAATATCGCTCGCCATACAAATTCATTTTAAGATACGAAAATATGAAATATTATTTACTATTATCTTCGTCGTGTGTGATAGTCCATTGAATTGTATGGCGAGCGATATTGTATCTTAAGATAAAATATTATAGTATCTTAGCCGTGTGCAGCGCCCCTTAGTGAACTCCACTGCGGGTGACGTAGCCTACGACAAACTTATTATTTGCGGTTGATACAGTAATCGGGTCTAGGGATCGAACCGCAAAATTAAGTTTGTTTTTATTGTATATACTTTTCCGGGATAAAAAGTACCCAGTGTGGGGCCCAGGATATTAAAGAACGAACAACGCACGTGAATGAATGCTTATTCTGTTATTGTTACCGGGAATGCTTGTTTAAATACTCACATAGTCACGTTGCGGATGCTCGCTTTTGAATGATTCACAACGACACGCAAATTGGACATATTATTTTCAGTGCATAATTACATAGTGAACGATGGTGAGCATACGTCATTATTAAATATGTATTTAATTATTAGTACTGCCAATCAGTCTTCTTCTTCTTCTTCGTGTCGCTGGCACGACTGAATTTCATATCTTGTTGGCCCAAAACTTTGACACTTCCACGGCGTCGACAGTGGCACTGTGACTGCATGTTTTAGGGCACAGAGGGCAGGATAGGAGGTGGAGCATGGTTTGCGACATAGCTCCACAATCACACCCTACTGCCGTTCCGTCAAAATCAGTAATTCAGAACTTTTGGATTTGCGTTCTAAAACTGCTATAAGTTATCATAAGCACTATCCGATTCTGATAAGGTAGAAATCAGTACGGTAGGTAGGTAGGTAGAAATCATTAACTTTAAAGGTTTTCTCATTTTCTATCAATGTTTCACAAACTTTCATAGGTGCACTTTTCACATTTCGCATTCACGCTCTCAAATGCTTCTCCATGTCTGGGCGTACTTGGAATGCTTTGCTTGGAAAGGGTCATATTATTTTTAGAGCACTTTGTCGACAGCAATCACTTTCAATATAACAACCATAGGTGATTGATTGATTGTTGTCGTCCAAAGCAGAACAAATATGTGCATATTACATGAATAAATATGTGCTTTCGTGAAAGGAATAGTATAAGCACTTTTTGAACATAATTATATTATTTCTCTCGCGCAAGCAGACTTTATTATATCTTAACTTTTATAATGTGATTTTGCCTGCTACTATTACTCTGATTACGTTAAATTATGTGAACTTAATAAAAAACTTTAAAAACCAATTCATGTAGCAGTTCTTACTATTCCAAAATGTTCACATTATAAATGCTCCATCTTGAATGCTGTTGGTGGTCGTACCATGCTTTGCTTAAAAACATTCATGTGTTGTTTCTAGTGAACTTTGTCAACAACAACCCCAGTGACCCGACTGCTGGTGAGCAAACTACTTAACTATAAAACGCCCTGAAAGAGTCCACCATATTGTGTGAAATAACCTGAACTAAAGAACCTTGGCTTGATTTCTTTTATTCTTCTATTTTGTGTGGCATTTAAACAATATATTACTAGAGTTCCATGATCAATCTCTGAAGGTTGTCATATACTGTTCATTAAATTAAATATAGAACTGTTTTGGAATTACACTTTTTCAAACACAAATCTTAAATTGTGGAGGAAACCGAGGAACCAAGTTCAAAATCCAATGTTTCCCTCTCGAACGCCGTTAGTGATCCTACCACCTGCTTTGCTTATAATCGTTCATGTGTTGTTTCTAGTGAACTTTGTCAACAACAACCCCAGTGACCCCACCGCTGGTGAGCAAACTTCCAAAAAAATATAAGATCTAACCATTGTAGTAAAAAGTAAGAAGTAGTAATGTGAAAAGTTTCTATCTAATATAAAACTAGTAACTTTTTCTTTAAGTACCTATTTAAATTAATCACTAGTTTTCATCGCAGAAAAAATTCATAATTCGTCTTAAACAGGGTTAAATTATTTGAGAAAACTTTAAAAAATAGATTGGAAAGTCCTTATCACCTTATCCTATTTAATACCTACTATTTTTGTTAGATCTTATGTTATGACTGCTAAACATTCATATTAGGTATCATAGCCAGAGACTGCTATGTACGGCTTTGCTTTTAATCGTCATGTTTCATATTATTTCAGTGCATGTGGTAGACAACAACCCTGGACAAGGTTGGTACTGTTTCTAAGAAAACCTCTTACGATTAGTAATAAGGATAGGATAACAAAATTCAAATAGTAAACCAAATATTTCAAAAATTTTAATAGGTTTGTCCGGATCCAGATCTAGTCTGAATCTACTTACATTGTCGTTTTTATTATTTTCTAAGGTATATACAAGTCTATGCGGAAAAACGTGGAGGAATTTCATACGCTTCGACGGAATCGGTGACGCGCGTTTTTACTGTCTGGAAATAACGAATCTAAAAAAAAAGAAAAAAGAACCTAAAGACCTAAGCCGAAAAATTAGATCATTGTATAAATAAATATATGCCTATTTTAAGTAAATAATTAAATAACGAGTATCTAACTTCTTGTTCTTTTGTTTCAGTCATCCTGAACAACCGTAAGTACTTAAAAACTATTCTGCTAAACAAATCAGTACCCTGGTTGAGGTAAAATCAGAAAAAAAGCAAAACTTTTTCTCTGCTGCGGCATGCTCAAATCAGGGTAACATAGGACGCTCAGGGTACTGCGTTGCATACTACCAGAGATTGATTACTCTGGATGGATGGATGGATTATTCAGACACCTAAAAACGTACTGTTGATGTCTCAACGCTCGGCGCTAAGCCGAAAATCAACAGCTTATATATAGTTTTTTTATTGCCTATATGGCAGCTGTTGAATCAAGCAAACTATTTTGTAGTCCATACCTCCTATTTAAATTGTCAGCAGGATAGGTTACTACAGGTGCCTAAAGGTACCGTGTAATCGTAAATTCTGTGTTATATACTAATGAGAGTTATTTATGGTTTTACAGCTGACCCAGCTTTCGGCAGGCCCACATACGAACGACCCGGTAAGATCATTTATTTATAAGTATTCAAATCATTATTTTTACATAATGTGCGTTTTTGTAGCACATCGACTAAGTCAAAAGTGATCCCACAAACAATCATGTATTTTATCAGTACTTATTCATATAATATTGTGGTTCGGACAAAACTAGAAGCAGATTTCGATTTCCACGACTCATTTCGAGTAACATTAAATTATATAGGCCACCACAATCTAAAAGCAATCAGACATGTGACATCTACCAACCCGCACAGGGCCCGCGTGGTAGATTACGGCCCACTCCCTCTCACAGAAAGGAGGCCTGTGTCCCAGCAGTGGGATCATTACTGTCTGATTATGCAATAATCTTACTCGAGAGACTTGTCGAGAAAAGACTGACAAAATAGACCTAACCATTGGCGTGTTACAGCTATAAAAAATCGAGTTGATCATTATATTTTCTCCTTCCCCAGACATTTCGCCAGCCTGGGCCCCGAACAACCGCCCCAAGCAATGTAAGTATAAAAGCCTAGAGCCGGAGGGGATTTCCCAATCTGCATGAACTACGACTTCATACAAACGTTCATAGGGGTTTTCATCCTTTAGGGGATGAATTTTCAAAAATCCTTCCTTCGTGCTCACCTTTACTGCAATACACTACTCTAGGTACTCTAGTGCAAGCGTTAATGCTGCTAGACCCAGCGGTTTAATGAAAGCTGAGAAGAAAAACAAATCAAATATCTTGACTTAGCACACGAGGTCGTTGACATGTGGAATGTGAGCTCGACTGTCATTGTGCCGATTGTCGAATCGGCCAATGGCCTTATGGCCGAAGATCAACATCTATCGAGGCTCTGGAACCAGGCCGTTTTTCCTAAGAAACACAACGAAATAAAGGCGCTGTCAATGTCATATTTGACTGCCCCGTTGATCTCGTGGTCGTGTGAACTCTTAATGATGGCCATTCAATTTGAGAGTTTAGAGAAAAGTGCTGCTTAGTGACGAATTCTGGAAAATTTTCAAAAATACATAAAATTTGTTTTTTCTCGTATCCCATGAATTTTCACCTATACTTTATGAGGTGCTCAATTATTGCAAATGACTCACACTACCACGTCCTGAAAGGAACACGTCAAATTACAAGTCACCCTGTATAATAATAATATGAATCTTTTGTTTTTGTTTATTTTTCAGACGCCAACCCCCTCGCACGCGGCGGCAAGTAAACAACTTCACTAAACGACCTAATTACGAATAACTTCAATTAAATACCCAGAACTTTTTGTAACATAAGTATTAAAACAAATTCATGATACTTATGAAAACTTTGATGTAAAATATAACACCTACTTCGTTGTTCAAGCTTTTCAACTTGAGTTTTTGGCCCATTGTTTTTCTTTTTCAACCAGCAAAATGATTATAAAATAAACAAATTATTAATTTTACTTGTTCTTTTATTTTTATTACTAGCTGCGCCCCGCGGTTTCACCCGCGTATTTTTCGATCCCGTGGGAATATCGGCATAAAAGTATCGTATATGTTAATCCTTCTTATAAACCATCTTTGTGCCAAATTTCATCTAAATCAGTTCAATAGTTTTTGCGTGAAAGACAAACATCCATGAGGGGCCCGTGGCTAAATAATAACAGCCGCACAGGTCGATCGATCAGGTTAAGCTACGCTTGCCGCGGTTGGTCTATGGATGGGTGACCATCTTTAAATACCGAGACCCCTCCGTTTCTCGAAAAGCACGTTAAGCCGTTGGTCCCGGCTGTCATTCGTAGATCTTTGACAGTCGTTACGGGTAGTCAGAAGCCCGAAAGTCTGACAACAAGTCTTACCAAGGAGTATCGTATTACCCAGTAACTGGGTTGTGGAGGTCAGATAGGCACTCGCTCCATGTAAAATACTGGTATTCAGCTGAATCCGGTTAGACTGGAAGCCGACCCCAACATAGTTGGGAAAAGGCTAGGCAGATGATGAGTAACAAACATCCATCCATACAAACTTTCACGTTTATAATATTAGTAGGAAGTAGGATAAAGACATATCTATGAATATACTAACCAGTGTCTGTATATCTGTAAAAATCATACCTGTTAATAATAATAATACCAGCCTATTATAGTCCCATTGCAGCGCAAAGGCCTCTTCTCATACAGAGGCTCTTCTCAGACATTCCACCTGATGCCATGGATTGACAGCTCACTCCTAGCTCACTTTTAATAAATTTTCACGGTGAGATACATCGCCAGGTTTCCTCAGAAAGTTTTCCTGAATTGAAATATTCACATTGGCACTTGTCCAGATTTTCATCAACTTCGTGCATGTGAGGCGAGGCCACTGGCTCTTCACCAGTGACGGCCTGAAGGGGTAGCGAGCCGGGCAATAACCCAGGGCCTCGGAACGAGGACATTTAAAACTTTATTTTATCATACATGAAGTTTGGTATAAAGAGTAAATATTAAAGATATCAAAATTAGCAAAATCAGCCTATAATATTCCTAATGCTGGGACAAAGGCTCTGTGAGAGGGAGTGGGCCGTAATCTACCACGCGGGCCCAGTGCTGGTTGGTAGATGTCAGATGTCTTCGAATTTTTGGTTCTAGGACATGCCGGTTTGCTCACGATGTTTGCTTCACGGTTTTGAACACACTGGTATTTGTTCCTGTTCTTGTAAGCATGCAATTAATTGTAATTGTGTAACCTCGTTGGAGATCGAATAAATAAATAAGGCGTTTCGTTGACTGTTTGGCGTTAAAAATCATGACCTCAAGATCGTTTCACCAAAAAGTGATCTTAAGGTCAAGATTTTACCAGTCTGCAACCAATCTTACCATGATGTACCTATTGTGTTATCCAGTATATAACTGGGTTTTGGAGGTTAGATAGACAGTTCCTTCATGTAAAATCATCATCATCACCATCCACATACCGACTTCACCCACTGCCTGCCTATATGTCTGTCTTTTCATATCCCAATCTCCACGCTCCTGTGTCAGGCTCATCCAGATTCTCGTCGTGACGGCAACAATATCGTCCGCCCATATCGCAGCCGGACGACCGACACTTCGTCTTCCAGTCCTTGGACGCCACTCGATCACTGCCTTACTCCACTCCATGTAAAATACTGTATCTGCTTGGAAGCCGATCCTAACATAGTTAGGCTAAAAGGCTAGACAGGTAGTGATGATCACATGGTAGGTTTTTTATTAATATTGACTCTTTGCCCATGCAATTTTTTAGTTTCAAAGGCCATACCCGTTACCCGTTACCCGCATTTCATCGCCGGAGGTAATAATTCACTCGGATCCAAACTTCGATTTCCGTAAACCAAGGGGTGCCATCGGTGCATTACCCTACATTCTTAGAGCATGGTGCAACAACAATTATACAGTATAAGTAACTGTAATAAATACATAAGTATTGTGCATGATGTTATTATTTCCGCATTGCCGGTTATTTTGTTATGTTTCTAACCAATTTATAAGTAAGTTCGTTTCTAAGTTATTTTTTAAGTGTCAAAGCATATATAGTTTATTTATTATTGAGCGTGGGAATATTTGATTAATTAGGTACTTAAATTGTATTTACTAGACAGACATTATTAATAGGTCATTATCGATGTTTAACCAGTCTCAGTTAGTTTTTTTGTTGCCTCATGGACTTTATGTATTATATGAATCAATAATGGAAAAATAATCGGCTTTTTTTTTTAAACGTTGCCCCACACTAGGAATTTCTCCTGTATCGTGGGTGCGTTTACAAACATTTAAACTCACATACACAAACCGCCAGACCCGAAACAACTACTTGTAGGTCGTACAAGTATTTTTTTCCGTGCGGGAATCGAATAGGCAGCGCAGCAGTCAATCGCTGCGCCAACCGTGCCGTCATTTATGATTTATTATACCAGTAATGACATTATTCAAAATAGGAACAGGGTTGGCCCCAACACACTTCCTTATAGGACGACGTGTTTGTTACGTTTAAACCGTTTACTTATAGGTATACCTAGATACCTATGTATACGGTAAATTTTCCTTGGTTACGGTAGGTATGCTGCCTGTTATTCAGATATGATGATTGCAATCAGTTTTTGCCATTGCACGGGCCTTTTTTTTTCAATACATTTATATTAGGCCTTACCCAATTTTTTCTCTAGTAACAATGACAACAGTAACATAATACAATAAATAATATATTTTCACAAGAGAACTCTCAAAATGAAGTATAGACAAATTAAGTAAGTACGTGCTGTAGGCTGCTACAACACGTACTCGTCGTCGATCGATCAGGATAAACTACGCTTGCTGCGGTTGGTCCGTGGATAAGTGACCATCTTTAAATATGAAGACCCCTACGTGCCTCGGGAAGCACGCGGGTGTCATTCGTGGATCTTTGACAGTTGTTACGGATCGTCAGAAGTCCGAAAGTCTGACAACCTGTCTTACCAAGGAATGGGTATCGTATATGTTGTGTTGTGTGTTTTTTAGTCTGTGCTAAATAAATGAATTTATTTCTTTCTTTTTCTTTCAGTAATATGGTTTTGAAGGTCAGATAGGCCGGCGATCCATGTAAAATACTGGTATTCAGTTGCATTCAGTTAAACTAAAGGCTGACTCCAACATAATTTGGAAAAGTTTAGGCAGATGTTATGCCTACAGCACTTTCGGACTTCTTATTGTGACTCAAAAAGTATTCTCGGCTGTTTTCCTGCGTTGACATTTGAATAAATTATGACTGGTTATTATAAAAAAAAAACATGAATTTGAGAAAAGATCGACACTAGATTTTAAAACCCATATACATACCTATTTGGCATATTATCCCTGTTCGGACATGTTTATCAGTGTGCTATAAAAGACGCAAATCATAAGGTAAATCGACAAACATTAGATCAGTCTTGAAGTTATCTCATTTATTCTCTATAACAAAAATGAAGGCATTTTATTTGGTGAGTCATTATGTTATTATAATCTAACCTGGCTGCTGGATCGAAAATCAACACAAAAATTAGATATCAAATTGTCAAACGCAATCTCACCCGCTGTGATTGGTTGAAGGAGTTATCAACAGCCAATTTTGATACTTTTCATGAGTTTAATTTTAACACATCGTTGATTTACGTTCCAGTAACGTTTTGTTTCTATTACATTATGAACACTGTTAGTTTAACATCTATCTATATTATCACCGTTAGATTACTGTCGAAAAATTGTGAACTGTTACAATAATAATTACAACACAACACTTATTGACAGGGTTCACAGTCCGATTTTATCACCCGTAAAATTGTGAACCGTCCCTGATTGGTCGGTCTTGGCAGAAGTCAAATTGGTCGCAGTAACTAAGCCAGGGCACCCCGACCAAATGGGTTAGATTAGGTTAGAACTGTGACCCCCCGGTGGGTTCCCGCATTGTCGAGGCGGGGGGGCTCAGTAGCCGTGGCTTGGTCACCCACCCGAGGAGGGGCCGCTCGTCAGGGCTTTACCAGTAAGCCGACGACGTAGCGGCCAACAAGTAGGTTGCGGTGCCGCTTGGGCGACATCAGACACGGGGTCTTCTGGCGCCCATGTGCTGGTTTGGTCCCTGGGGTGGTCACAGCGTGCTATGTATTCTGGAGGAGAGGAGGGTCCGGTGACGGACAGCCGTGGCGGGTTCACGGATGAGTGCTAAGGCGTGCCCGTGTTCCCGTCATAAGCGGCAGAGGAGGACACCGTGGAGTTTTAGTGGGTTAGAGTCCCACATAACTGCACTATATCCCCGTGGTAATGCAGAATGCATGAGCATTTCTCCACGATAAAAAAAAGGTTAGAACTGTGACCAACTGGGCCTACTTCCAAGTTGGTCGCATTTACTTGGCTATATATAATATTAGCGCAAGGTGCGTTCCATCGCATATGTACATAACTTTAATACCAGTTCACAATTTTTCTATTTGCCATGGATAGATTATAAACTATAGAAAAATAAAGCGTTAAATAAAACATTTTTTAATATTTAGCCATAATTTATAACCCCACGAGATAGATTATAAACTAACGATATTTATAATCATACGGTGACATATCTTTACGAAGGTTACATTGGCGAATTGTACCTTCCTGTTAGTAAACCGGTTGTGATATAATACATTTGTATATTGTTATTATTTTTAATAGGTGCGTTTATTAAATATGCTTTATGTACAACATTGATTTTAATAATCTATGCATATATACATACAAATAAATAAAATTTAAATATAACAGATTCTTCAATTTTAATTATTTTTATGATGATATGGTTTTATGTAAGGTCAACAGTTTTTACTAAATGCATATGCGAGTATACTTATAAAAAAAAAACAATTTTGTGTGTGTCTGTCCGTTTGTTCCGGTTTATCTTTGAAATGGCTGGACCGATTTTGACGGGACACACTGGCAGATAGCTGGTGTTATAAGGAGTAATATTTGGAGGAGGCTATTTGTTCCGGCAGCACGTTCCCGTGGGATAATTTCCAACAACCACGCGGGTATAGCCGCAGGAAGAAGCTAGTAATAAATAACTGATGTGTCGATCATCAATGCTAGATCAGCTCATACCTATACGTACAGTTGATATGTCACCGTCTGCACCTACCACTAACACGAAGGAGAACATATTGAAATCCATATACTTATTGGTTTCAAACCTGACTCAGTTTGAAAGTGAATCGGTGTTAAAATTAAGGTGATTTTTTGTGTTTCAGTTCTTCTTTGTGTTGGCGCTGATCGCCATGGCTGCCGCTCTACCAGGTCAGTTAAACCAAATAACTATTATTTATTCATCACACCTTAAGCTCAGCGTTGCACCGTGAAAACTGAGGTGAAGTGAGCTCTCATTCCACCTGATGTTAGGGATTGCAACTATTGACAGCTCACTTCACCTAAGTTTTCACGGTGAGATATTCACAGAATATATCGGCTGGTCAAACTGAGGCGAATCATGCGCCGGATGGAGGACGAAATTCGCCTTAGTTTGAATAGTCCTTACAGTGGGCGCTGATTCTGCGGATGTTCGGGGGCTCCAGCAACCACGACAGTTAAATAGCGGGAGATCCGATGAGCATAGACAACAAATAACTGATTAATAAATCGTCACTAGCCCGCGCGGCAAGATTTCTAACTACTGACGTTATTACGTTGGATGCGTTATATTTTCTGCTCTTGTATCGTTGGTTTCATTACATAAGTCATCAAAGTCCAATTTCTGTATTTTACGAAGGAAGGAGGGTCAAGGAAGTAGGCTAGATACCTCCCCACCTATGGGCATGAGTATAAGCACTCACGAGGTTTTCTAAAATTCGGCGCCACTGCCTTAAAGGGAGCAAAGCTCGAATGGTCCCTGGAAGAACCTTAACTGTTTTAGCTTAGCGACTTTCACACACAGGAAACGTTCCTTTATACAGGGTTTTTGGTAAAACACTACCAACCTTGCAGGACTGGATTACTCACATCATAAACAAAAACTTTTGTTCTATGACTTTTTACAAAACATAACACATTTACCAAAAACAAACTTTTAAGATTTCGTTGTTCTATCTAACCCCCGCTCCCCTCCGCTGAATTTTGTACTAGACACGGCAATTTGCTTACCTAACTAGCGCTTTATTTTCCTTTGCGTAGAGTTCTTAACAGAAAATCAAATATTTGAATTCGTTGAATGGAAATATTTTTATTTTTGTATGAAAGTTTGATGAATTAAAATCCGATGAATTAATAAAAGTCATAGTTATTGTTTATGACGTTAGTAATATAGTCCCGAGACGTTTTTAATGTTTAATTAATAACCCTGTATAAAAAGAAGATTTAGAATAACATTCAAATATGTAAAAAAGACGCTTGGTTTTCTGCGTTCCGGGATTGAACCGATGTAATTGTTTTATTTTTCTATGTTTCAGGTTTTCAAACTGGTAAGTACAAAAACTGCTATTAAATAAATAAAAATAAAATAAACAGAACCCTTAGTAAAGTGAAGAAAAACAGTGTTTGCACTGCGACATGGTAGAGAGGTAGCCTAGCTAGGAAAGACTAGGCGTGTATATGGGGCGTTCAGAAATTGTTCAGCAAATGTAAAGAATATTGTTCTAGAGGTTTTATTTACATAATATCTTTTAAACTAACAGATTACTAGCCTCTCTTTAAATATTTCATCCGGTCTTTGTCATATAATTTACAATCTTATTTTGGGGAGGTTATAACGGGTGATGCTCTATCTCCCCAAGTTCCAAGTATTGCCACATTGGTGCTTTCAATTAATAACAAATAACATTAAACAATACATACGTAAGCATTGATTCGGCGACTGTACCATTCACGATTTCGGTCAAGACAGAGGTCGTACAACTTTTAGTTAATAATAAAAACTTTGGGAAACTTGGAACTTGGGGAGATAGGGCATGCCGTCATAACACCCTGTTGACATTTCTGATGAATAAAATTGTGATTTTTTCAGCTCACGTCCATCCCGGCTGTGAGTACCTTCCATTTATTAATATTCAATTAGCTTACAAGAGAAGTTAGCTTACGACGTTTAGAAATGAGAGGCTTTTTAAACGTCCATTCAGACAGTGCGAGGCATGTGCTTTGAATGGTAAGCCCCGCGTGTGACATATGCTTCGATCAGGCAGGGTATCTGGCATCATCATTCATCAACATGTCTTTTTCTGCCATACTTCTCTATTAGTCGTCGTCTTGGTAGTCACCCCTTTTGTGACCAATGAGGCTTATAAAATGCAATTGCAGCGCACTGTCTGGACCATAGACCATTTAACCTCGACGTGCATTTAGGCGTGCTAGGCGATTTGTTGTACTCTCATGTGTAGGTGCGTTTTTACTGAAGCGAAGACATGCAGCATTATTATTATTATTATTATGCTTGCACGTCTCCGCTCCGCTTCATTGGGTTCCGCTTCAGTGGAAACGAACCGCTCTTACTGTGTAAATGATGTTTTAGTCTTTATGGAACATGGGAACAGAAAAAAAATGCCTTTATTAAAAGACTCTCGTTTGACAGAATATATCTGGGATCCTAGAACGCGCGGAGCAAACGTAATGCAAATACAAACGATTTTCAAATTGAAACTACTCGTCTCTCATAACTTAGTTTTATTTTAAGACTTTATTCATATACATTAGTGATATTTTATAGTGCTTGTTGTAAAAATATAACCAAAAATGCTTTAGAGTATTTTCGATACAAAAATCGTTCGAATTTACGTAGTATTTACGTCGCGCGTTTGTGCTAGAGCGCGAGTCGTGTTTTCAAACGGAGTTACGGGCTCAACTAGTAAAGTTTATATCTAGAACGATCGTTTTTACCATAAAAAAAAATTAAAAAAATCATTTATTTTCTCCCACAAGATACATACGACAACCACCACACCAACCATAGACATAGGGTTGAACCATAGACATGTTACAGCTAGGAATATTGCTCATCAACTTTCTTATTCGCAGTTCCTCCAAGAACTATTACTGATGACCCGCGACGACACCCTGGATGTAAGTATATGTAACAAAACAAAACAATAAAAGTTTATTTGGAACAAGTATCAGGACACAAATTTACAATATTATGTAGCGGTATATACAACGCCACATGTGAACTACGCATCATACTGACGTCACGCAAAATCCTGCATCGCGCAAGCAGAGTTTACCGCGCAATTAGCATACATACAGGGTTACTGGTAATTCGACGTATATCCGTCAGGGGCTGATAAGGGGGCCAAAATGCAACAAATTGAACCCCCCATATGTATGGCCGAAATTCAATAGTTTTCGAGATATTTGAATTTTAAGGGTTTTTCGATATTTACCCAAAATTTGACATTTAATTCCAAATAAAAAAAAAAACTACATATTTGAATGGGTACCATTAAAAATGATGTTGTAGCTGGCACTTCAATTAAGCTATGGACTGTTCAATGAGATATTTGGGTCATCAATAAAACACTGAAGAATGGTGTCCTCTTCGTCAGCCGTGTACCGTCGAGGTCTGCCAGCGTTGAATTGTGCTCTCTGAACACTGCCAGTTTCAGACAATCGTCGGTAGGTGCTCCCAAAAACAGTAACGTGGGGAAGTCGACGATCGGGAAAGCGGCGTTGGTATTCTCGCCGAGCCGCAGCCGCGTATCCATCGGCAAAACCATAACAAAACATTATGTCTGCGTATTCGTTATTAGAATACGAAGCCATATTATCCGAAATAACAATGATAACAAAAAGAATAACAAGAGAAACAAGAATTAACAATAATGATCGATAAAAATTTAACGCGATGAGAGATTGGTTAATAGCAAGATAACAACACACGTGCTTGCGCGGCGTAGAGTCGAAACTTACTAACACAGAGTACCTTACTAAAGATTAGGAAGGCGACGCGAGCGCAGCAGGCGTCGTGTAGTCCCCCGCCCGCACACCCCGCCACAAGAACAACAACAAGAATTTCGCCAGTAAAATCGGTTGTTTTATCGAGGATCATAAACTAAAAACACACATGATTTCTCTCCCCGCGCCGATTCAAACACATGCCAAGCCACGAATTATGTATTTTAAAATTGACTTTTATACCTTTTTGGAAAGCTTACAGAATAGGCAAGTTGTTTTAGTTATTTGTACGATTAATGTCATAGAAATTTTTGTGACGAGACAACATCTTTGAAGCGTAAAATGAAAATATTGGTAAGATATTATTCTCATATCGCTCATTATTTTAATTATTTTGTTTAATTAAGTAGTTTTAATTATGTCCATAGCTTAATTGAAGTGCCAGCTACATCATTTTTAATGGTACCCATTCAAACATGTAGTTTTTTTTTTATTTGGAATTAAATGTCAAATTTTGGGTAAATATCGAAAAACCCTTAAAATTCAAATATCTCGAAAACTATTGAATTTCGGCCATACATATGGGGGTTCAATTTGTTGCATTTTGGCCCCCTTATCAGCCCCTGACGGATATACGTCGAATTACCAGTAACCCTGTATAAGGTCCCGACATCAATCGTTGGGCACTTGCCCGCCAGACAACACCCGTCTGGTCGGAGGAAGTGAACTTTACACCCTGTTTATACAAGCAGAGTCTATCTAACAATGAACAATACCAATAAATAATACCAGCCTATTATTATTATTGTCCCACTGCTGGGCAAAGGTCTTTTCTCCTATAGAGCAGGCACGAGCATTGATCACCACGCTTGCTCTAGACGGGTTGGGGATTACAGACCTATTTTAACTATAAGAGAGTAGTGGTAGCCCAGTGGTACAGGCCCCGACTTACGAGTTGTAGGTCGCAGGTTCGAACCCAGGCAGTCGCTTTACTTTATGTAACAAATTTCATCACCACTGCTCTCAAAATGATGAAGGAAAACATAGTGAGGAAGCCGGCATATTCTAGAACCAAAAATTCGAAGACATGTGACATCTACCAACCCGCCCTGGGCCCGCGTGGTAGATTACAGCCCACTCCCTCTTGAAGAGAGGAGGCCTGTGTCCCAGCAGTGGGTACATTATAGGCTGATAGATGATAGGTATTAACTATAAGTCAAAGTTCCCTCGCGATGTTTTTCCTTATGAAAGTGAAAAAATCACATTCGTACTTGCCCGGATTTGAACCCACAACCTCATGCATGAGAGGTGAGGCCTCAACCTTCTGGCCCATCCTGATATGTGATAATAAATAAATGAAGTTTTCTTTATTACTAGCTTCTAATAAACTAGACTATATCGTTCGTGTAGTCGTCGCAAGCGTTACCGCTGAGCATGAGGTCCTGGACTCGATTCCCAGGTCCGGCATAGCGTTATTGAGTTTTTCAATCAGGCATTTCTCAGTAAGAGCTCGGAGTCAAGAATTGTGCCCGGTTGATGGCATTAGGCTCACCTATTACATGGCACTTTAACGTATGTAACTTGCGATATGTGGGTGTTACTACACACAATCAGCCTATAATGTTCCCACAGCTGGGATACAGGCCTTCTCTTGGTGAGAGGGTGGGTCGTAATCCACCACTCGGGCCCTGTACGGGTTGGTAGTGGTCAAATGTCTTCGAAATTTTGAGTCTAGGACATGGCGGTTTCCTCACGTTGTTTTTCTTCACTGTTTTGGGAGCATAGGTAATGAAATAATTTACACAAAGTACAGCGCCTGTCTGGGTTCGAACCTACGACCTACAACTCGTAAGTCGCGGCCGTTACCGCTGGTCCACCACTGCTCCTTGTTACTACATACCTCTGCCCAACCCTTCGGGGAAAATGGGCGTGATGTTATGTTGTATTAGTTTCTAACAAAATCTTGTTTATATTACAGATGGAAACAAAGCCGGGCGTCCTTAACATATGGAACTGAACCAAGAACTCATCCGATAAAAACCTACACCAGATATTTGACTTACATAAGGGTATATGTAACATACCTACGATGTATGATCCTTTTGATTATGTACATCGTTGATAAGATACACCTACTTTAGTGTTCAAGCTTTTAATCAATTTTATCAATTAGCATTTTGATGAAATTATAAAATTAATCATGTTTATTTTTTTTTTTTGATTTTATTATTTCTTCAAATAGTCATTAATTCACATACAAGGTGAAGACGACAGTAAATTAAACTGCATATATCTAATTACGTTCCCAGCCTGCATACAAAAATTCAACCAAATATATCCAATAGTTTAGCCACTATAGCTATACCCTGTCGATTAAAATGCGTAATAAATAAATATATATAAACTGCCTTACCCTAGTGAATTATCTTATTTATGGCTTCTTACAGACATTATAATACCGTACGTGTATCAATCATGTATTGTGTGTTGCTGCAATCACTAGTTCCATCTTTCAAAAAACGGTTTACCTAATGGACAGGGTATAGTCAAAGACTACTATTTAGTTTGTTTAGGGATGTCGCATGCGCGCTGGAAAAATAACTAAGAAACTGTTTCCTGACATCTCCTCTACGATAACACAATGACCTCGGGTGGGCTTAAAAGTCGTAAGAATTTCTTACGCTCTACGCAGGCCATCCAGGACCAGGGCCATCAAGGAGAGAAGCAAATAGTGAGAAGAGAAGCATCCAACACCTCCCGACTTCGTTAAACCCTAGGACCATTTGCCTCCCTGGCGTGATCTGCAGTGGCCTATATGGAAAGCTCTCAATCAACTGCGTACCCAAGTAGGCCGCTGCAAACACAATTTGTCGAAATGTAGGATTACTGACCCATCCAACACCCAGTGCCCGTGCGATGCTTCCGATCAGACCATGCCCTATTAGCTAGAGTGTCCCAAGTGCCCGTTCACCTGCACCTCGGATGACCTAAAGAATGTCCCCGATGCCGCAATCAACGTGGCCACCCAACACGTTGCTCAAACAATACACCGTTTCTTCACGTTATACATAAACTTTGGCAAATGCTTCTATAGCTTTTACAATCAATTCTAACAAAGGAAGTAGTACTTAAAAAGGTTTGATTACAAAGATATTTTAATTTCATTTGAGCTAAGCAGTAAGAAAGGATCTTAATTTGCCCTATGTTGCCGCTTAGTGCAATTAAAATGATAAATCTATCATATGCTTCGGATAAAGAGGCATGCATTTCGGGTGATTTATGTCAAGTTATTTAGTTTGTATGAAAATAAACAAAATATAAGGTCTAAACATCTGATCGAAGTTTATGTCTATCGTCCGGAACACGGTGTATTTTATTAAAAACCACGAGATAGAGTACTATCGACACGAAAAGGAAAAGGTTAGAAAAATCACTTTTGTAATTTCGAAGACAGGATTTATTTAATAGCTCCAAAATACTCATGGTATTATACTATTGCTAGTGTTTTCATTTATTGTCGTATTGTCGTCATTGTAATTATGATGATTTTCCTTACAGTTTTCCTTATCAAATAAATATATAGATAGGTACCTACATAGAAATAGGATGTATCAATTAAATAATGACTTATAGGAATCTTGATTGACAACGCTATAGGTAATTTCTCGTATCCTAGAATATCCATTGTAATTGTTGTAATCGCGTCGAGTTTTTATGAAATAATGTAATTACTGCTTACGTATGTATCCCACGGTGAATAGATCATCCGCTGTTGTAGAAAGCTGATATAAAAGATCATTGTGTTGGTCAAGAATCAGTCAGTGATTAGCTATATTGAAAATGTCTCGTCTTGGGGTAAGTTCTTGCTGTCTCCTGTTGTTTATTTTCCATTTTTAAATAATACTAGCTTCTGGCCACGACTGCGTCCGCGTTAATTTTTAATTATAGTAAAGCATCTGTCTGGTTTCGAACCTACGACCTACAACTCGTAAGTCAAGCCTGTTACCACTGTTGGCCACAATGTTATTACTCAATTTAAAAAATCTGATTACACGGTTGGCGCAGTGGCTGAGCGATCGACTGCTGCGCTGCGTGTCGCGGGTTCGATTCCCGCACGGAACAAATATTTGTATTGCCTGCAGGTAGTTGTTCCGGGTCTGGCTGTTTGTGTATGTGAGTTTAAATGTTTGTACACGCACCCACGATACAGGAGTAATTCCTAGAGTGGGGCAACGTTTTTTCAAAAAAGAAAAGAATTCCCTCTCGCCTCTCGAAGGCATTTCACACTGTCTCTGTCCTCTTTTGCTCACGAGGTTGTTTCAGATTGGGGTAAGGGGGTTACCCCTGGATATTTTGAAACGCTACCTTAGTACCCACTCTCAGGTTGTAAAAATCAGTAACCAAACAAGTGAAGAACAGTTTCTCACGTACGGAGTTCCTCAGGGCTGTGTCCTGGGGCCCACCCTCTTCCTTATTTATATAAACAGACTCTGTAGACTATCTATAACAAATTGCAAAATCATAACATACGCCGATGACACAGTATTACTATTTCATGGAGGTGACTGGGAAGATGTGCGCGTGCATACAGAATCTGCCTTACGGGATATTATGAATTGGTTAATGTTCAGAAAGGTCAGGTGCGTAGTACTCGCAACCGGCGTGCTTGTATGACCAGCATAGCTATTCACAACCGTTCGATATGCTTCCGTGCCAAATCAAACATCAATCAAAGTTATCAACGGAGTCCTCTACAGGCTGTTCCCAAATCAAAAACCCGAAAATTTTGTCAGTTTAAATCAAATAAAGGACGCCCATTCTTCCGACAGCTATTTGCTGACCCGGCAAGGCAAATTAGTAATTGAAAACGTGCCATTTTCAATTCGATAACTTGTCGTATGGCTGTAAATAGCTATGCTGATGCATGAACGTAAACGAAGCAAAAGGAGTATACGTAAGAATCGCGGCAAGTGGCGTTCTGTATCCTACCACCTACCCACCCTCATGGGAAAAAGGTGTGAGTTTATGTATGTGTGTGTGTTAATAATGTTCCTTACCGTCTGCAACACAGATGTTCGCATGCCTGCTGATGCTGGTGGCCGTGGCCGTCTGCGTCGATATGCCACCCAATATGAAAGCTTTGGACCCACCCAAAGATGGGGCCAAGCTCGACGGTTCCCGCCATGACCCCCAGACTCCCCCGCCCCGTCCCGAAGGCCCTGCTCTCCGGACTGACGGCAAACCCGACCTACCCAAGGTTGAAACCCCGAAACCTGACGCCAAACCACCTCAAGATGGAAAGAGCTAAACGTTTACATGGACCAATGTATTAGAATTATTAGACCAAAGCAATCTAATGTTTTTTTTTTTAATTATTTTGTATATTATACATATTTGGAGAGCATTATAAAGTCAGCTGCAGCTGGAATTTTTGTTTTTCTTTTGATTCATTACCTCATCTGAAGATTTTGTAGTTACGATCCCAACCCTAATGCTGCTAAAAAAAAGTATATTTCAAGTAACAAGACTCATCCAAACAGATACATTGAAGAAAACATACAGGATAACAAGCACAGACAAAAACCAACACTCACAAGGTAGCAATATGTCTGCTGCAGCATTGCCGGAAATAAGGGCAATCCAGTCTGTGTAAAGATAGGCCAATTGGCCTTTCTTTTTGGATTTAGGCCAGGTTCGCATGCGCGCGTTTTTCTCGCACTGGATTTTCAACTCACTGATTAGCGCCGAGAGTTAAAAATACAAGTATATTTTTTTGACGCGCTGGGATGATCTCTTTGGATTCTCAACGCTCAGCTCAACACCGAGATTTGAAAATACAGTACACGA
This sequence comes from Apamea monoglypha, assembly GCA_911387795.2. NCBI lineage: Eukaryota > Metazoa > Arthropoda > Insecta > Lepidoptera > Noctuidae > Apamea > Apamea monoglypha. The sequence continues at coordinate 5,925,502 of OU426931.1, forward strand.
TAAAATCCCGCCGCGATATTTGTAGGTACGTCCATACAAACGTGGGATTAATTCTCTGATAAGGCGTAAGCGTCAGTGAAATTCAATTGTTCTTATCGTTTTTGCAATTTTCAGGTCAGTATTCGGCAGTATTCGGTTGTATGTTGATCTAAATATGATTTGCGGCCGTAATAAGTATTTATTTATAGAATTAAGGGCGTTCCATCATTGGTACGCATCCCCCTTAAATGATCGTCGTAGCAAAGAAGATTAAGGCTATGTTTGCATTGACAGGTGGCTTGTTAGCGCCTAGAGCCTAGTGACTACCTTTCAATATGCGCTAGGCGACTAGCGAAGACGCCAAGCGCGCAGTGCGGCCAAAAATTCTAGAGCGTTCGTTTCGTTTCGCTAATTGCAAGGTAATTCGGCACTTAACAAACCACGTGTCAGAGCGTACGTAGCCTAAGTTGCAAGTGGAACCAGTGAACTCCTAGCAAAAGATTGACAGCAAACTGTGGTCAATAATCAACAATAATTATATCTTTCCAGCATAGTTAATATAGCGATTCCTACCTTTTTATTATTATGGGCACTTATGAGTTTTTGAAAAACTGTTTGGGTAGGTAATAAATAATTTTCCCCCTTTCTTCCCCTCTCTATAAAAAGAGGTTTGGAATTGAACCTTGTAGCTACAAAAACTATTTTTTAGCAAAGTGTGGTAAGTACCTAATGTAATCATTCTGTTCAAAAATTTAAAACACTTATTTTTTTTACTTTATTTATTTAGGCTAGTCAACAATTGTTTACAAAACACATTAAAAGTAATTTTCTTATTAGTACGTTTATAAGCGCAATATGCACAATTTATGGTTTTACATAATATTGCAAAACCAAAAAGGATATTTACAATGAAAGTTATTCAGTAATTTTAGTTAATTCCTGAGTAACAAAAATACTAACAAAAATTATATTCTGAATAATTTACAAAAAATCAGATAGATTACATAGGTAATCAGCCTATAACGTTCCCACTGTTGGGACACAGGCCTCCTCTCTGTGAAAGGGAGTGGGCCGTAAACCACCACGCGGGCCCAGTGCGGATTGTTACATGTCATATGTCTTCGAATTTTTGGTTCTAGGACATGCCGGTTTCCTCACGATGTTTTCCTTCACCATATTGAGAGCAGTGGTGATGATATAATTTACACAAGGTAAAGCGCCTGACTGGGTTCGAACCAACCACCTACAACTCGTAAGTCGCGGCCGCAACCACTGGGCAACCACTGCTCTTTCATAGCTCTTTTATCATTGATAGATTAAGTAAGTAGTTATAAATTTTTTTTCGGAACAATGTGTCTATAGCGTAAATTATGGTGATACTGTTATGACACCTTATTCTAGGAACTGATGAGGTGGTGGTGAGGTATTGTGTTGGTGGTGGTGGGGAGAAAGCTTTTTCATCATGTTGTGGCTAAATTCGTTGTCTAAAACCTTGTTTCATTTGGTCGACTGAAAAACTAACTAAAAAGACTGTAAAGCTAACTTGGCATTTCTGAAAATAAAAACGGATTCCCAAATAAATATGTATCAGCAAGGTAAAATGTATCGTATTACCTACAGAGTTATTTTACTGAAGTAAAGTGAGCGCCTATTCACTTAAAGCAAGAAAAAGAACTTATTGCGACTTGTACAAGAAGATCACAAACTAAACTTCGAGTCTTACTTAAAAAATCGTTCGCAAATGGTCAAACTTGGTAATCACCAAAGTGATGCATTGCCTATTACATGTGGCGTTCCACAGGGATCTATCCTGGGTCCCTTACTCTTTTTAATATATATAAATAATATAAACGAAATTAAACTACATGGTCACCTTACCTTATACGCCAACGACACTTGATTATTTTACTTCGGATCTTCCATCCTTCACATTATCTCACAAGCACAAGAAGATTTAAATACCCTATACGCATGGTTTCAGTTCAATCTTCTAACAATAAATATTTCTAAAACATGTTATATAATATTTAAGGCTAAATATAAATCAATTCCCTCATATGACCCTCTAACAATAAATGATATCCCGCTACAGCAAAAACCATGCGAAAAATACCTCGGTCTAAGAATGGACAGCTTGATCATATAAAAATTAAACTCTCGACACTCTCCGGGTCACTACGTAACATTGTTCGTTGTATTCCACCAAAATTGCGATATACTATATACAACTCCCTAGTAAAGCCACATCTACTTAATTTAATCGAAAGGGGCAGTGCTGCTAAAACAAAATTATCAGAACTTCAAATTACTTAAAATAAAATCATAAAAATAATATTCAACTACCCATATCTAACATCTACCAGCAAAATTTATCAAGATACAAAAATAATGAACATAAAACAACTTTATATTTACAACACATGCATTTTCATCAGAAATATTCTCAACAAAAGCGTTCACTCAAGAATAACACTCACTCAGTATAGACAAGTTAGTCAACGCAGTACATGGCGAGCAAGCTTGCTAGTTTTACCAAAAACAAAAACTAACTATGGTAAAAAAATGCTAACTTTTGAAGGAGCACAGCTTTATAACAAATTACCGTCCTATATAAGAAATGTACACTCTTACAATGCATTCAAAACTCAACTTAGCCAGCACATAATTGCGGATCGATCACTTCTGGAGAAATGAATGCATTGGATGGGTAACTATTACATTGTAATACTGATGACGAACATATTGTAATCTATATTTTTAGTATTGTTCTCAAGTAAGTGACTTATGTCTTTATTGGGAATAAAGTTTCTTTAAACCGAACTTAACACAGTCAAAAATAAAAAACCAAATCTAGTACAACACAAGCAACATACAAGTCAATCAGTCTCAATCTAGTCCACTTAGTATTCATCATTTATAAATCTCAGAGACGAAGTGATAAGAAAGGTACTCGTAATTAATAAGATGTCGAGAATGATTAGGTAATTAAGAAAACCTAAAAGGAAACCGGGTCATAATTAAGTATAATCACGCAGGGACTTATTAATACATAGATATGTCGACGGCTGAGAGGTCTGCGCAGCTCGCCCATCATCAGTATGGTCTTGAGGTAGAGATTCCATGGCGTAGGTCTCAAGTAACACAGTAACAATACCAAATACTTGCACAAAGGTTTATTTGAATTATAGCACAGCACAGTTTAAATAATAACGGTTATAATAGTTAGAGCCAATACTAATAAGGTACCTGTGAACCAACGATCCCGATTGGAAGTCCGATCTGAAGTATCGTTCTGAGCCAAGTTCTCTTGCGACTTGCGCTTTTATAACTTTAAAATCGACACCCCCCCAACCGATTCCGTTCACGTGACATGTGACGTCGCTGCGTTCACCGGTATTACAAAAATCAATTGAGCGTCTAAACCAATAAATAGTCAAAGATGCGACAGATATATTACTCGATTCTGTAACCATCTCACCGTGAAAACTTGGGTGAAGTGAGCGTGGAGTGAGCTGTCGTTCCAAATAATACTAAGGGTTTGACACTATTGACAGCTCACTGTAAGCTCACTTCACCTAACTTTTCATGGTGAGATTTTTACAGAATCGATCTTGATTAATAGATATATTTCTTACCTTATAGTCTATTCTTGTTTGTGACTATCCGAGTCTGCTAGTACGCTCATAATTTGTTCGTCCACTATTTTTGCGAAGACACTGCCTCCTAAGATACAGGATCTTCCTAGTTTAGGAGTCAGGGCTCAAATTCTGTGTTGACTGTACCTTACCCATCTCTTGTACACTATTCTTGTTAATTTCTCTGTCCCCAAGTGACTACTATGTGTATTTAATATGAGTCAAACTTGTACTGTGCTAATAAATACTTATCATTATTATTATTAGATGGCCGATGGGGCCGAAAGGTTCTGGAGTAGCCACTGCGTACCGGAAGTCGTAGCGTTGAAAGACCTCCAACAAGGTGGATGGATGACCTGGTGAAGACCGCAGGAATCTGCTGGATGAAGGAAGCATATAACCCGTCGAAGTGGCGGTGCTTGAGGGAGGCCTATGTCCAGCAGTGGACGTCTTTCAACACTAATCACGATTTAATTACGAGAATATAGATACGTGATTAATAAGTGGCTTCAAAAATCAGGCTTGCATACGGGAATGTGACATAATGTAGTAGGTATACGCTTACCTACTACGCATTTCCGTGCGTTTTGTTTTATTGTTTTTATGTAAGCACTGAACAGTCTTTTTGACAGTCAGCGCTCGTACAAGAAAAATGATACTTATAACGTAAAGACGTAAACTATGTTATCGAGTATGTCGATGTCGACGTCTGAATATATACTCCTCACGGTAACGAAACCATTGCGAGTTTTAATTTTTCCACTAACGCCATCTATCGAGTTTGGGGACAACTTTTATATGACTGCTTCTTGTTATTTTTACCCGATTGCGCGACAGTGTTATGTTTTTCACACGTACTGTACCTTCTAGGGTATTTTCTCAAACCAAAATGGCATCAAAATATTATGAAATTCAGCTAGAATAACTGCCGCGAACTACAATATACCTACTGCTTTAAAAATGAGCTTGTTTTGAACTTTTAGTTGCAGTCGAGATTTTCAATGATTTTTCAACCTTTTCTAGTGTTTCGTGCCAAATGAGTTCCTCAATTTGGCCAATCGTCTGTCTGTTACAGAAATGTAACTTGTGACTGTTAGTAGGTACAAACGATTAAATCAATACCGATAGGTATATCGATTCGAGAAACAATAAATGTTTAGAATCCGGACGTGAATGACGATTTACAAATTAAAAAAAACCCAAAGGTTTATTAGACAAACACCTAAAGATGATGACAGACAGTAAGCTTACATTTAATATGGTTAAGTCCAGGCGCGGTCCAATTTGGTGGACCAGCAAAATAAGCAGGGCATGTATCTTAGGGGTCAGGCCAGTTTAGTAAAGCGTACGTGTTGTGTGAGTTTGTGAGGGTGTGAGTGAGAAAAAGGGATGTTGTATTCTGGTACTTTGGCTTATCGACAAATGATAAAGAAAAGATTCGGTTTCAGTGTAGTGTGTTAGTTCCAGAAGCCATTTCTTTAGTACACTTTTTAGGCGAGTCGTTAGCAAATCTTTGATGTCCAGTGATTTGAAGACTTTGTTAAATGTGTGTAGGTGAAAGATCGATGATGGGTGATCGGTGATGTTCGATGGTGGGTGATCAATTAAAAAAAATATTTTAAAAAAGTCAGGTCAACCCTTATTATAGGTAGTTGAATAAGACAATAGAAACGTTATAAGTAGTGTACAGTTCAAATATTTGAAACTAGAATTTTGAATCATAATGTGGTATTACAGCTGAAGTGGAAAAATATCATATAACTTTTGGAGGGCATTATACATTCAGCAAACGTTTGTAGAATTAACTGTGATAGTGTACTCAGTGATATGCGTCAGGCATTTGCATCGACTCGAAGATCGGAACTCTTCGCCACACATTCGTAATGAGGTGCAGATCACACACCATGCAGAAGTGTCTTTGTATCTACTTAAGCAACTACGATTGCATAATTACAATTAGTCAACTAGCCAGTTATCTGAATGTTACGTTTTTTTTTTACATATTATCTATTTTGATTAAATATAAATATGGATACTAGCTGGTGGTTGGTAACCAGAAACCAACTTATTCTTCGTCTTCTTCACTCATCGTTCCCTGCGAACTGTTCGGAGCTCCATTTCGTGGGGCATACTGTGGGATGTGGCGTGGGGCAGCCCGTGGAGGGTATCGTGGAGCAGCCTGTTGGGCGTATTGTGGGGCACCCTGTGGGGCGTAATGTGTGGCAACCTGCGGGGCGTACCGTGGAGCGGCTCGTGGGGTGTATTGTTGGACATCCTGCGGGGCGTACAGTGGGGTGTACCGTGGATCGTATTGTGGGACGTACCGTGAGTCGTACCGTGGGGCGTACCGTGGGCCGTATCGTGGGGCATCCTGTGAGTCGTACCATGGGGCGTGCCATGGGTCGTACCGTGGGGCAGCTTGTGGTGTAAAAGCATACTGCTGTGCGTCTAGTGGGGCATCCTGCGGCGCTTGCTGCGGGGCGTACTGTGGTCACTGTTGGGTGTATTGTGAGCCAGCCCGTGGCTGCTGCGGGACGTAATGTTGGATGGGCTGTTGAGCGAACTGTGGGGGAACTAGAGGGGAATTTCTTAGACCATGTATGTACTGTATGTAGTATGATGAGTCATGTACTGGATTATTCGGTATGCCATACGGAGAATCAAATCCTGTGACAAAGTGCTTATTAGTTCCTAGGGACCGTACCCCATCTTTAAACGTCCCATTTAGACCAAGGTTCGCATCGACACGGGTGTTAACTGACTGCTTGAAGTATTTTTTTCCGTATAAGTTCCATCATCACTTTCAATTAGCGTTGCACTTGAAATGAACAGTACCAAACATCAACATAGGACCAGGTTCTACCATTGAGGTAGGTTTTTTTTAATATTCATTATCGCGCTACAAATTATAATTAAAATCGCAGCTGAAGAAAAGTAATGAGAAGCTTATGCAAATGACAGCAATGACGGTGCAGTGATTTCGGTCCCGACTAACGAGTTGTAAGGTCGTGGGTTCGTACCCCGGCAGGCGGTTTACTTTGCGTAAATAATTTCATCAGCACTGCTCTCAAAACGGTAAAAGGAAAACATCGGGAGGAAACCGGCATGTCCTGGAACCAAAAATTCGAAGACATGTGATATCCAACAACCCGCGTTGGGCCAGCGTGGTAGATTACAGCCCACTCCCTCTAGAAGACAGGAGGCCTGTCTCTCAGCAGTGGGAACATTATAGGCTGATTGAGCATGCAACTGTTCGGATGTTTTTAAACGAAGTGAGTTATAAACCTCGTCTGCACGAGTATGTACAGGAGTACAGTTTCATATCACCACAGACTATAAATAATTTGAGGTTCACAAAAAGAGGCGAATCATTATATTAGAGTGTTAAATAATATTTTAGCTCCTCAAAATGAGAATTATTAAAGGATAGAATAGAATATAATTCTCTTTATTATGTACATAAATTATAGACATTTTTAAAGAAATTTTACAAAGGGTGACACAATGGGCGGTATTATCGCTAAGAGAGATCTTTTAAAGACAGACAACCTTTGATTAAAGGTTCGATTAAATACATGTTTTCTTATGTGAATAACATAATAAATATGTGATAAATATAATTACCTGAAGTTACCGAGTTTTTGATCACTATGGAAGTGTGTATACCTAGTCTGTAGTAATATCAATCCTACTCGTAGATACTGAATTACATATAAATCTTTGCCAGTTACAAAAACAATTTATTCAAAAAGAAAGGATGGTAATAAAAGTTATTCACAGCGGTATAACTCCAAAAGCGCCAAGCTCAGAACAAACAATACCTGTAAAAAAAAAAAATTGTTATATTTATGATTCCGTGGCAAAGCCGAGATGAAAGTGTCTTTCTTCATGAAACTGTACATTATCTTGGGATGCTATAGGCTATAGCCAAGTTTAACATTGTTGTCACTTGTAGAAAACATAATGTAAGTATTTCTATATTGCTCACAATACAAATTACTACATCTGCCTAGCCTTTTCTCAATTACGTTGGAGTCGGCTTCTAGTCTAACTCCGGTTAGACTAGAAGCCGACTCCAACGTAATTATAAAATTATAAATTAAAATTATAAATGCAGCTGAATACCAGTAGTTTATATCGAGCGACTGCCTTTCTGACCTCCACAACCTAGTTACTAGGTAATACGATACCCCTTGGTAAGACTGGTTGTCAGACTTTCGGGCTTCTGACGACCCGTAACGACTATCAAAAATCCACGAATGACAGCCGGTGGTGGACGATATTTCATGAAATAATCATTCAATAGGGTTATAAGAACTTAGAGGATTATATTGATGATTATAATTCTGTAAATACATACTTTTTACGGTCGCGAATCATATTTTGTTAAACAACGTTTTTGCATGCAAATTGCAAAAACGTAGGAAAAATTGAATTTCGCAGTCCTTAAGGCAAACTCCACAGAATACGTGGACAGGAAATAACAAGAAAACACTTACTGAAGTGTCACACGTAACATACTGTCTGCAGCCATGAAGATAAGTATCTTTAGGTACCTGAGAAAAGTCGCACTAGCGGTTACAAGACGCGAGACTGACTTATAAACATGGCGGGTTTGGTTATCTTGTAGTGACCCCAGTTTTATTAAATATAAAGTGACATAATAACAATACTAGTGTCAAAGTTCAAGCAATAAATACGTTTCAAAGTTATGTATCTAAGGAAAACGGTATAAAAAATATTTATTGATGAACGTAAATATCTAAGTTTTTCTTAACGTTACATAACTACATATTCTAGGGACTCATGGCTAAGTAATAACAGCTGCAAGGGTCGATCGATCAGGTTAAGCTACGCTTGCCGCAGTCGGTCCGTGGATGGGTGACCATCTCTGCGTACCGAAACTCCTCCGCGCCTCAGAAAGCTGGTGGTCTAAACTGTCATTCGGGGATGTTTGACAGTCGTCATTTGTCGTTAGAAGCGCGAATGTCTCACAACCAGTCCTAGCAAGGGGTATCCTGTAACCAGCTACCTGGGTTGTAGAGGTCAGGTAAGAAATCACTCCACGTAAAATACTGGTATTCAGCTGCATCTGGTTAGACTGGAAGCCGACCGCAATAATAGTTGGGAATAGGCTAGGCAGAAAATGATGATGATATAATTTACTCTTTAAGTCAGTCAATTATTGCTAATTATTACGTCCAGGGTGTCAAAACGTCAAATATATGTATAGCATTGTGACAGCTGCACACGCGCACAGATTACTAATACCCGGCGGCGCGGGATTTGTTGCCCGGAATGTTACCACATCATAATTATATTTCATGTTTCACCATCTTTTTTTCAATGTATGTTTATTTTATTTGATTTCATGTTTTGATTATTGTTTTTTTTATGTTTGTGTCGAATCATAATATGTTGCAATGGTTTATTTTATTTCTTGTTTTGATTGTTGTTTTTATTTATTTATGTCTAATTGCATGCTACACTGGTTGACGTCATTACGTCAACGCTGGCTGCCGCTGAAAACCAACGCTGGGGTTCTGGTCTCGTATAGGGTCTTAGCATTATGCTGAGTGATGGCCGTTTTGCGTGAATGTGACGCATGTTTACCCCCAACTTTGTTGTAGGCCGAAAAAACCTTGAGGCGAAACATTTCGTCTCTCCCATAACCTTTTTACACAATAAAGGTACGGTAAGGTTTTTAAGGTCATAGGAATTCTCTAAGAGTCAACCAGGTTTAGTGGAGAGATAACGTAACCTTCACTGCTTACTTTGCACCTATGTGATATAAGCATTAGAAAGAAAAAGAGATTTCACCACCCACATTTCACTAGCTATGTTTAGGTCCCATTTATGGGGGCAAGACTATTATTGCCATCAACCGGGCGCAAATCCAGACTCCTGAACTGCTACTGAGAAAGTCCTGTTGAAAAACCCAATAACAAAAGAATGATAGATAACATGATACATGATAGTAAAATAAAAAATACTATAACATTACGCCTACTTCCCCCGAAGGGTTACGCAGAGGTATATTATTATTTAAATGTCTTTGACATATGGGAGGCGTGTCAGCAGTGCGATTCTGTAACCATCTCACCGTGAAAACTTAGGTGAAGTGAGCGTGGAGTGAGCTGTCATTCCAACTAATACTAGGGATTGACACTATATTGACAGCTCACTCTAAGCTCACTTCATCTAACTTTTCACGGTGAGATTTTTACAGAATCGATTGGCAGGAGCCGAAGCTAACTCGCAGAGACCCGTTAGAAGCTTTTAAACTCTACAGTAAGTACTTTTAAATACTAGGTATAACCGCAGTTTGTTCGTAGGTTTGTCTGTTTGTGGTTGTAATAAAACCTATATACATATACATGACAAAAACCAAACCAAGCAGCCAATTTTCGTCTCAGATTTCAATAGAAAGTATTTTGTATGTTCGCAAAACTTAGGACTTTAAAAAAAAACACACGTAGTAAAAATGAAATTGTGATACCTTTTAGATTAACTAAAACTAGCAAGTCATTTCATAAAAACAGCATCCGCTTTTATAACACGTTGCCAAAGCCAGTTACAGATTTTAGCGATAGAAAGTTCAAAACCCTCATCAAACTTATCCCTAACAAAGAAGCAATATGTAGGTAGATAGTTTGGAAATAATTCCTTCGACACATGTGGCTTCCCTGGCACCTTTTTAACGGCATAACTACGTAAATGTCTACTAACTGCTCTCAAATTACGATGTTTTTTTTACGCACTTCTTTGACATAATCTTTTTATTATTTGACATTATGTATAACTCTAATTTCAACTCTTTATTAGTGGTTGTCATGGCAATCATATCACTTGCTTGTAAAAGGTTTTTATATTTTATTTTCCTTTTGATAGATTATTTTATAATAGTTTAGAAAATTTGAGGACGTTGTAGGCCTTGTAGACTTTAGATCTGTAGACCATTTTATTATTTAATCAAGTACCTGGTACTTGTTGACAGGCCTACGCTGTCCTCCCATACCTACTGTAATTTGAAAACATTGTAAAAGCCAATTATTTTTAAAAGAGTAACCATGGTGTTTCTTGCCGGCTCTTCTCCATAGGAAACGACCAATTGGAACCGTGCACCTACGAGTAGCTTCTGACGTTTCAGAAGTGCCCATGTAGGTTTATGTGACTAATGAAAGGTCCATTATCCCTCTCAGTATCCTTCATAATATTGGCAACAATATGACCCACAATACCAGTCATTGCATGACCCGCAGTACCCACCACGGTGTGACCCACAGAATGCCCCACAGCATAAAACCCCTCCACCAAATGGGACAACGAACAAACCACCGAACAGTTCGCAGAGCATAAATGAAGAAGACATACAAGAAGGTATGAGTCGCTAAACTTGGAAATATTTTGTAAGCTATCCACATAATCAGCCTATAATGTTCCCACTGCTGGGACACAGGCCTCCTCTCTTCGAGAGGGAGTGGGCCATAATCTACCATTTGGGCCCAGTGCGGGTTGGTAGATGTCACATGTCTTCGAATATTTGGTTCTAGGACATGCCGGTTTCCTCACGATATTTTCCTTCACCGTTTTGAGAGCAGTGGTGATGAAATTATTTACAAAAAGTAAAGCGCCTATCTGGGTTCGAACCTACAAGTCGTAAGTTGCGGCCGATACCACTGGGCCACCACTGCTCTCCTGCTGATTTACACAGTTTAATTTAATTGTCTCTGTCTCTCTCTGTAGTCGGTCCCTAATGTCTGAGGATCGTGGTCAGCTTCGGAGTTGCATCTGGAGCGGATGATCCGCCTCCACCGGTTTCTGTCCAGCGCATCCCTTACCACCGTGTAGAATTTAGAGGACGATGATTACTTCACCTGATCGGTCCATCGTGTTGGTGAACGACCGCGCGATCGCTTGCCTTCGGTATTCCCAACCACAATCAGTTTTTCCAAACTTTCATCGCCTCTGCGTACTATGTGGCCAAAATAGGAGTTTAGAGGTATGAGGAACAGGGTGTAAAGTTCACTCATCCTCCATAGAAAAGGGAGGATCCTCCGGCCAGACGAATGTTGTGTCTGGCGGGCAATTGCCTAACGATTGATGTTGGGAAATTGTATCTATGCTAATTGCGCGGTAAACTCTGCTTGCGAGATGCAGGATTTGTGTGACGTCAGTATGACGCGTTGGGCGTTGTAGATACCGCTACAGGAGAGAATGCGTTGTTGACATATACTCGACAAGCGGGTTTTTATTCGAAGCTAGGTTAAGATCGATGCATTGGTGCGTTTGGCAGTCCACGGTATTCTCAACGTTCATCTCCAGTACCACATCTCACTAGTCTCTGGCATACCATAAGTTGAAGCAACAATAAAAGCTGTCCCATCTGACGTGGGTGTTTAGATGATGCAAGGCATTTGTTGCTTCAATTTTAATATATGCCACACAGACAAGAAAATTGCGTCGTGTCAATTGGACTTGAGACAAGACTGCAAGCGAACCTAGTGGGGGAGTTATAGACATGCCTATGATCCCTTAGGAAAGGGCCCCCCATGACATAAAGGACATAGAAATGGGAATACTCGCTTAATGTACAGACGCCAGCACATCAAGCTACTACAATCTGTCAAATTTCTTTAATAGGTTTTCAACTTTATCGCTAAAGCATAAGGTTCAAAGTTGATGGGGAAAATTTGTCAGTTTCGGGTAGCTTGACCTGCTGGCGTCTGTACTTGTAACGTAAATGGTGAAATGCGGGTGCACCAGGTACATCTCTACTTTTACTTCTTTGGGAAATACATTCGCCATCACCATTGATATCCACACTTCCACAGTAATATTGTAAATACGATAGTAACTCTGTCTGTCCGTAACCTTTCCACGCCTTACCAGTGATTTGGATGAAAGGCACACTGTCAGACCAGGAGCTGGGTTGGGACATAGGATACTTTTTATTCCGGTAGTACGATCCCGTGGGATAATTTCCGCTCTCAATGCGGAGCCGCGGGCAAAAGCCAGTTAGCACATAATTATGTTGACATCGCCATCGGGAAAAGGCTTAGCTGATCTGTATATGTGCTACCTACCTTTAACCGTAACAGTGCAGAAGAAAAGCTTGAGAAGTTTAAATAAAAAACAGAAAGTATATTTTTGTTATTAATAAGCAATTTATTTAGTTCTTAAAGGTACTTGTGCATACATATGAAAAACAATGTTTCTAGTATTTAAAATACAATACGTTTTTAATAAGACGTGTTCTTTCAGAATGATGTTCGTTCTTAACGTAATTCAAATAAAGTTCAATTTCATATTCTCTCAACAACAGCTGTCAACTGATGGTCATGCTATAATGTTCCGCATGTTCTGCCTGGACAATCATTCGAATCAATGCCTACAGGGTTGCGAAAAATTTTGCAAAAATATTTTTTTTATTTCGCTTCATGTTAATAACCGCGTGGACTTGATGATTTTGAAAGTGATTATTTATCATCTGATCAGATCCACGAAACCACAAATTATATTTACATAATTTAAAAAGCTAACAGACATAAGGCTGATATTTCCAACGCTAGATAATTTTATTCGAGGAATAATTTTGAAATGTTGACAGTTTTTTCAGACAAAACCTGTCAAACGTCAATTTTATTCCCCGAATAAAAATTATCTGACAATGGAAAAATCAGCCCTTAAATTAATAATAATAATATGTACACGTATATAAAAGGGAGGGGAAATAATCAAAGGGCATCAAAAAGTTCGTGCGCGTAGCTGTAAATAGGGAAAGTGCCCAAAAGGTTGGCAATAAATAGATTAAACCAACTTCAATCTTCTTCTTCTTCTTATCCCGTGGCCATGAGCTTCACGCTCAAGCGACACGTGTCTTATGACAGCGACTACGGAGAAAACAAATGGAAGGATTTGTTTAGCGAAGTTTTTAACATTTGTTTGTCGCCGAGATGAGACTGCGACTAGATTTTGAACGTTTTAAATTACGAGAATTAGCCTTCAGGTCACGCGCGTGTGTCGCTTAAAACAAGTCGCATCACTCGACCCTGTGAATAGCGGCGCTATTCTGTAAAAATCTCACCGTGAAAACTTAGGTGAAATGAGCTTAAAGTGAGCTGTCAATAGTGTCAATCCCTAGCATTAGTTGGAATGACAGCTCACTCCACGCTCACTTCATCTAAGTTTTCACGGTGAGATGGTTACAGAATCGCACTGCAGGTCCTTAGACCCAAAGTTATTATTATAAAAACACTAACAAGTAACTTCATAGTTTCCGAAACAGCAGGAATCAATCAAACCTATGTATATATAACCACACCAACTAATGTTTGTACTGAATGGTTTTTAATACTAAGTAGTTATCTCATGCTTTATGTTCATCACGGTCGGTAACAAACTTGTCAGCAGAGAGTAAAAATAAATAAAATTCTTATCTGTGTTTACAAGCTTGTTTAAATGCTTGGGAATCCCCGTTAGATATAAGTTAGGGTCAGTGCCAACTATACAAAGGTCAGCGATAGTCATTATCGCTTGTTATTGTTACGAATATTTTTAATTTAGACCGATTTTTCTGTATTTATTACTTACTTAAATACATCGGGTTTTTTGCTCAAAACGCTATTACTGACTTGATTCCACTGAACGTTTCCACAAATACCTGCCGATCGATTCTGTAAAAATCTCACCGTGAAAAGTTAGGTGAAGTGAGCTTAGAGTGAGCTGTCAATAGTGTCAATCCCTAGCATTAGTTGGAATGACAACTCACTCCACGCTCACTTCACCTAAGTTTTCAAGGTGAGATGGTTACAGAATCGCACTGCTGCTCTGAAACGCAAAATTGAATATTGGCATTGACCAATGTTAAATTTTGCCTTTCGATAAAATTTGTTCGTCAGTCCAAGTTAAAGCGGCGCGGAAGTAGGACAAACCAAGTACATGATTTCCGTGGATTCTGTGCTACGTCGTAGCAACAAAATGATCTTCGTAGATCTCGTGCTACGGCGTAGCAATACTACAGAACATGTTAACTTGCCTCTCTCGGAATACGGGAAAACGATAGTTACTTTGTTTATACGGTCGAGACGGGATGAAAATATGTAGATCTCACAGACACTGAGTGACTCATAACATGCTGAGTATAATATAGACGGCACGGTTGGCGCAGTGGTTAAGCGACTGCTGCGCTGCGTGTCGCGGGTTCGATTCCCGCACGGAACAAATATTTGTATTACCTACAAGTAGTTGTTTCGGGTTTTAAATGTTTGTAAAAAAACTTGTCAAAATGTAGGGAAATTAGAGGTATTTTTGACAGTTTGAGACGGAGATTAGACTGTGAACGTTCTTAAAATTAAGAGAATTGCCCCTGTGGTTGTATAATTTCAATGAACAAATAAAGTCTTCCAGACCAATGGCAACCAATATCAGCGGAGACCACCCTTCGGTACAGGAGATAGTATAGTGCACAAGTGTGTGCGCAGACACAAGATCACTCTCTCTTCCTCCACTCTCATTGTCCGATGGGACGGCAATCTGACACGACAGAGGAGGGATCAGGCGCAGGGCAACCCACCTTCTTCCAAACTCCGGGCTGTTACTAAGAAACCCGGGAATCGAACCCAGGACCCCACGCTCCGCAGTCACGCTTGCGACCACGAGACCGACAAGCAGTCAACAGTGAATAGTATACGGCTAATGGATCATGACCGGTCTGGACGCAGGTTCTCCGAACCTTCGCCTCATGTCACCATCTGGTTCCTAAAAATGTTATTCGTTCATGTTCATGTGTTTATTGTTGTAGTTTGGTTTGTTGTTGTGTTGTTAGCCTTTTGCGCAAAGTCCGTCAGGACCAGCGGCGTAACGTGTTTTCCAAGGCACGAATGGATCTCAGTATGTAAAGCACCCATCCACGGACCGACCACGGCAAGCGTAGCTTAACCTGATCGATCGACCCGTGCGGTTGTTATTACTTAGCCACAAGCCCCTTAAACAAAACAACAAGGGTAAGCGCGCAATGTGATGCGCATGCTTAAATCGAATGTCATGCGAAATAAAATCACGAACGGTAATATAATTTTTCAAGCGATTATTTACCGCAATACGCGGAGTCTAGTACGTATAAGTATTGGTATTGTTCACTGATGGCCCGAGCAGTAATGGCCCAGTGGTAACGACCGCGGCTTACGAGTTACTGTAAATCGTAGGTTCGAACCCAGACAAGCGCTTTACTTTGTGTGAATTATTTCATCACCACTGCTCTCAAAACTGTGAAGGAAAACATCGTGAGGAAACCGGCATGTCCTAGACCAAAAAAATCGAAGACATGTGACATCTACCAACCCGCACTGGGCCCGCGTTGTGGATTAAGGCCCACTCCCTCTCACAGAGAGGAGGCCTGTGTCCCAGCAGTGGGAACATTATAGGCTGATTATCGTATGCTATGCTTGTGCTCACAGATTAGCGATTATTTTCCACAACAACTAAACGTGGTGCGCGCTTAGCTTAAACATTTAAGCTAAGCGCGCACCACGTTTAGTTATTTCGGAAAAGAATCGCTAATCGATAATCGCTAACTGAAGTCAAATTGCTATGTTTACAGAAAATAATTGTTACTACATCGTAATTTTTTTTTTTCTATAAACAAAGCAATTTGGCTTCAGTTATCAATACCTTTATCAATAGGCCACAGGCCATTTATGTTCTATTTAAACCGTTTTCTCGGTTTATTGAGACAATATCGTTCGGTCTTCCCCACGAGAAGGTTGTCTTAAAACAATTAGTTACTGGTGTTTGTCGTAACAAAAATGAAATTGTTTGTAAGTGTTTTATTTCTATTTCTAAATTATCTCAACCTACTTACCTAGATCAAAGTAATTTGAGTGTGTCGCCGCCGTCCGTCTAGCCCCGTTGGTCTCGTGGTCGCGATCGCGACTGCTGAGCGTGGGGTGCTGGGTTCAATTCCCAGGTCGGACAAAGATTTTCCCTGGGGCCCTGCGCCTAATCTCTTCGGTCGTGTCGGATTTCCTTCCCATCGGACTATGAGAAAGAGGGAAGAGAGATTACTATAATATATCCCGCGCTGATGGCGAGTGATCGCGAACGCGAGTGTTGCCGGTAAGGAAATACCTACGCGGTAAAAATTTTTGGAGTAATTTGTATTTTTTTTCCGACGAAAAATGTCTACGCTAGATCTAGAGTCATGTGCTGAATTCATGGTTATAGTTAACCCACTGACAATTTTTTTTCCTGTATTCTTCTTCTTCTTCTTTTCGTGTCGATGGTACTCTTCTTCGACATGTTTTATTGTTTGAGTTCTTGTATTTATTTAATACGTCATTATTTTGTTACAGGTCTGCGTTTTCCTTGTTCTGGTGATTTTAGAAGAATACCAATGTAAGTAAAAATTTTAATAATAATTTATCTAAAACTAACGTATAACTACACAACTTTACAACTTGACAAAACATCAAGATTTATTTATAGCTGCTGCTAGCTATGCCCGTGACTTCGTTTGTGTGCAAATTGGATTTCATGAGTTTTAATTTTTTTGCGCAAATCCCAAATTATTTTTCTAAAATAAATGTAAGACACACCTTACTCCTCAGCTATCTGCCAGTGAAAGTTCCAACGGCAGATAGTTGAAGAGGATTGGACGGCCCCAAGTCCAATCGGCCGTTTCAGAGATTAGCCGGAACAAACTGACAGACGGAGAGACAAACATTTTAAAATTTGTTTTTGTTATAATCATCGTATATACTTTCATGTGCATTTATTAAAAAGCTGTTATTTTGGCATTACAAACAGACACGAATTCTCTTAACGATAATAATGTAATAGCAATGGCTAATGGCTTAATAGCCAAGAGCCTCGACCAAAACCTCAGGAGGCTCTCGTTGGGCAGTTGGATCAAAGGCTTGATTCAGAGAGTGGTACTTCTGGACACGGCTCGCATTGTCAGGAGGATCCTCTCTCTGGAGCCCTGACCGCAGGTAGCTTGGACCCTGTTCCCGATACCGGTGGGGTACATTTTTTAAAATATTTTTAAATGTTTTTATACTTATATTCTAATATTTAAAAATATAATTTATATGTATTTAAATGTAAATAAAGGAGATAATAATGTATATAAATATAATATAAAGCATGAAATCCGTTGCGTTGTTTAGAAAAACAACGCGGTCACACAGACAGGCACAATGGTATGTATAGATACGGCTTGTAATTGTCCCACTGTTGGACAAAATAGCATACATAGAAGGAAAGGTTCATTTACGATGTTATTCTACCCAGTAAGGTAAAGCATAAGGAATAATTTTGAAGTTTTTGCAGTTATTTCATACAAAAACTGTCAAACGTCAATTTTATTCCTCGCATAAAAGTTATCTGGCGATGGAAAAATCAGCCCTAAACAAACTAAAATAATAAAGCTGAAGAGTTTGTTTATTTGACGCGCTTATCTACTACGGAACTACTTTTGCATTTGATAGCCCAATTCTTGAAAAAGGCTATAGGTTATTTAATATCACGCTAGGACCCTTAGAAGCCAAGCAAAAAGGAAAGAATTCAGAAAGAACGCTAAGCGAAAACGAAGTAAAAGCGCGGGCAGGCGATGCGATGCGACAGGATGAGTCGGGGGAGCATGAAATTTTACGCGGACGATGTCGCGGGCAGAAGCTAGATTTTACGCGGACGATGTCGCGGGCAGAAGCTAGATTTTACGCAGACGATGTCGCGGGCAGAAGCTAGATTTTACGCAGACGATGTCGCGGGCAGAAGCTAGATTTTACGCGGACGATGTCGCGGGCAGAAGCTAGATTTTACGCAGACGATGTCGCGGGCAGAAGCTAGATTTTACGCGGACGATATCGCGGGCAGAAGCTAGATTTTACGCGGACGATATCGCGGGCAGAAGCTAGATTTTACGCGGACGATGTCGCGGGCAGAAGCTAGATTTTACGCGGACTTCAAAAAAGGAGGAGATTCTCAATTCCGATGTTTATTTATTTTTTTACATATGTTCGGGCATAACTCCGTCATATAGCCAATTTTTTTAATGGATGTCCCATAGAATTTTAACTTTGCTTGGGTAGTTTTTGAGTTAGCTTCAATAATACGATTTTTTGCCACTTAATTTATAATGATGATGTTTTAATAACTTCCTGTCACTGATATTTACATAGCAAGGTAGTGTTAAATGAATTTATGTGGGGTAGGTACAACTAAAACGTGAAAAATAAAAACATTTTTACAAAAACCAAACAACCGACTTCCACGTTTTTCACTTTGTAGTGTTTTTTTTTTTTTTTTGTAAACAAGTTGTTAAATTAAAAGTAAGACTAAGTTTCAACCCGTGACCTCGTGCTTAACATGCGAGTCGCGTAACACTTGGTCCATCACCAAAATCTCTGCATTATAAGCTGTCGATTTATCAGCAGTTTAAATAATCTTCGTTGTTTCAGGTAAGCCGTGTTTGCACTGGCTCTTTGGAAGAAGAAGCAGGGATAATGACAGAGAAAAAAACTTGGGCATCGACGTAGGCTTCAAGGTGAAAACTATGATTAGTGGGCGGAACGAACACACGCATGAAGATGACCATAGACCAAGTTACGATCCATATCACTGGTACCCACAGAATAATCAAAATGTGATGGGCAATAGACCATGGTACCAGCCAGATTTTCCACATGACGGGTACCCATTGTATCGGGCTGGGTCTGGGCAAAATGGGCTGGGTCACAGCCCAAGTTACCCTTACCACCCATATTATCCACCTTCAACGTACCCATGGCATCGCACACCATATTCCACACATTATGGAAGACCATTCGATGCAACTTATAACATACCGTATGGCGTATGGAAAGGAGGAGCATCAAACGGCACACCACAGGATGGAACACCGTATCACCGAGGTTCAAATGGACTAAAGTATGACGGACCATGGCACGAGACTTTGTATCCAACACTATTCGACACGGCACAGCAAACATCAAATGTAGCACCGAATGGCCCAGCATATGGTGCACCAAACGGCTCACCAAAGAGCACACCTAATAGCACACCTAATAGCACACCAGCTCAAACACCAGTTGAACCTGAAGACGGCGCACCGCAGAGAAAACACTACGTTGTCACACCGACTGGCATTCAAAAGACTCCTGCCCAGCCTGTTGACGACATCGCCTCATAGGGACACCTGCGGGGTAGTTGCGTAATACACTATCAGTTTCGTTTTGACAGTTCAATAACATTCATTGCGTTATTAATATTGTTTAGCAAACACATTTTTCGAACACATGAAGCAATGGATTAGCAATATCTTTTAAAATGATTGAGATTGAGATTGATAATGTGTTACCGGTTACGCAATTAGAACAAAGCTATCACACAGCAAGTAAACTAGGTGCTCCTCTCTTCTGTTCTTTTTTCTTAATATCTTTTTTATAAATCCTGCAGTTATAAAATTCTAAGAATGTTACCATTCAATACTAATTTAGTTTAATTTTGATTTTAAATACTTCATCATCAACCTACAGCAGACCCCTGCTAGACATAGGCCTCTCCAATTGCACACCATTTAGCTCGATTCTCGGCAACTCTCATCCAGCAGCTACCAGTCACCCTGCGAAGATCGTCGTTTTTAAATACTTAGGTAGGTATCTTTAATTTATAATACGGATGATGAGTAATATTTGACATGATCGAACAAAGAATGTAATTTCACGAAAGGCATAGTAAAATGAGATAATCTAAAAAATCAGTAAAATCAATGGAAATTTGTAGAAGCTACATGTTTTAAAAGTTTATGGTGGGGATTATTCATGGACATTGTATGGCGCTAGTACGAAGTTACATCGTAGTAATGTCACTTCTATGGTAGCGCCATCTTTGTCTAGCAGTTTTTTTATAACTTGGCAATCTTTTAAGCTTTTAGACGTTTTGTAGTATTCTTTGCACTATTTGGAAACAAATATTTTTTTCGAGTCAATAATTTGAAAAAAAAATTATCATCCCTATTGACCGACTATTTGGAACTAAAAGACATAACATAACATAATCAGCCTGTAGTGTTCACTGCTGGGATACAGGCCTCCTCTCTGTGAGAGGGAGTGGGCCTTAATCCACCACGCGGGCCCAGTGCGGGTTGGTAGATGTCACATGTCTTCGAAATTTTTGGTCTAGGACATGCCGGTTTCCCCACGATTTTTTCCTTCACCGTTCAGCAGTGGTGATGAAATAATTTACACAAAGTAAAGCGCCTGTCTGGGTTCGAGCCTACGACCTACAACTCGTAAGTCGCGGCTGTTACGCCGCGACTGCTCGTTTCAGAAACTAAAATATGAAAGGGAATTTATTTATAAAAAAATGAGTATACAATACATATTGGGGTTTATAAGGTGCGGTGTGACGTTCTAAATTCTTTCTCTTTCTCTTCTAACAACAAGCAACAACAACAACCACTTCTTCTAACAATTTTTCTTTCTTTTTTTCTGTTTTGGATAGTTTGTTTATTAATAAACACTAGATTACATTATTTTCTATGTATGCACAAGTACCTTTAAGAACTAAATAAATTGCTTATTAATAACAAAAATATACTTTCTGGTTTTTATTATTTTAACTTCACAAGCTTTTCTTCTGCACGATTACTGTTAAATTCGTGGACGGAACAAGGGGGTCTACTACGAAGTGCAAAGTGCGAATGATCGGATCGGACAGACACATGGCCGAACCGAATATTATTGAAAAATGCGAAAAAAGTTCGGATCGGCTCAGTTGGGTCGGGACAATAGTCAATATTCGAAAGAGTGTAGGAGTGTAGGATCGGGACCGACAGAATCAAATAGTAACTTCGTAGCAGGAAACGGCCGAACATTCGGCCGTTACTACTTCGGAGTACACCCCCAGTATTTGTTTGACCTTCAGGTAGCACACACATACAGATCAGCTTGGCCTTTTCCAGATGACGGTATTAACAGAATTATATGCATACTGGCTTTTGCGGGAATCCGTTGCTTTCGGGTATAGAATAGATATGAAAATTCAGGTTCCTCTTAATTATCATCCTCATTGTCCTCTGAACTATCATCATTTTTCCCTCCGACATCGAAACCAAGGTGGTTTTCTTTTATTTCTAGGCAAGCCACTCCTTCCGTAACCCCCCTTCTACCCCTAGGCTTAGACCAATACCAAAACTTTTTCCCCATTGTTTTGAAATGTCTTTCTTTGTAATGGTCCGTTTTCATCACAATTGTTGATCAGTGGTGCACCTGGAATGTAATAATAACGTTATTATTCGTTTATTAATTAGTTTGAAAACGATAAACTTGATTCCTAAAGAATCTTGATTTAGGAATAAGTATTGTTAAAAAGATTTGTGCAATCGTCCGCACTCACAAGACCTTCTTCAAACGAGCTGACTATAGTGAACTTCTGTCAAAGCGGGTAATCAGAATTCCAACTCCACGTGCAAAGTCCCTTTTGGTCTAACGGAGCCCGGCTTACTTTCACACATTTAGCAAGGTCTGCAAATCACAGGACATCAAAGATTTGTTAACGGCTCGCCTAAAAAGTGTACTAAAGGAATGGCTCCTGGAACTATACACTACTATACACTGAAACCGAATCTTTCCTCTAACATTTACCGACAAGCCAAAGTACCAGCATACAACATTCCTCTCTTACACTCACACCCTCCCAGACACACAAACACACACACAACACATACACTTTACTAAACTAGCCTTGTTACCCGACATATTTCGTTCTGCTCAATGGCACTTCGACCCCAAAAGATCCCTGGTTAGTTTGTTCAACGGTCAAACCAAAACATTGTGACCCCATGTTAAATGTAAGCTTACTGTCTGTCATCACCTTATGCTTTTTGCCAATAACCCTTTTTTTATTTGTAAATCGTTATTCATCTCCGGTTTCCAAAGGGTTATTGGTTTACGAGCTGCCGGTATTCACTACACCTAAGTATTTACGGTGAGATTTTTACAGAATTGCTGTAAAAATCTCACCGTGAATACTTAGGTTTAGTGAGCTGTTATTCCACCTGATGCTATGGATTGACACTATTGACAGCTCACCTCAAGTTCATTTCACCTATGTTTTGACGGTGAGATTATAATAGAATAGCTCGGTATTCATTTAATCGTTTGTTCTAACAGTCACGGAACCCTAAAAACGAATCATGGCCCATAGTCGTGGTCCAGCATGCCATAGCCGGTACCTAGGCTTAAAAAGTTGCATTCCTGTAACAGATCGATGATGGGCATAGTAATAGTGTATGGGGAAAAAAAAATTCTGACTGAAAATAAAAGGTTCAATACAAGCTCATATTTCAAGCAGTGTGATGTAACATCGTACCTGTTATTTTAGTTCAATATCATATTTTTATGTCATTTTTATTTTATATAAGCAAAACCTTTCGAGGGTATAAATAATCACATCACATAAAATAATACACAGATACGTTTCATTATCATAACACTGTCCCGCAATCGGGTAATAATAACAAGAAACAGTCATCCGAAAGTTGTCCCCTAGCGCGATAGATGGCGTTAGTGGAAAAATTAAAACTCGCTATGGTTTCATTACCGCGAGGACTATATATTCAGACTCAGTCGACTTACGAATACCTTGTATATCGGACTCCTACGTATTATAATACTGGGCTTAATTATGTAACATTTTCTTGTACGAGCACTGACTGTCATAAAGACTGTTCAGTGCTTACATAAAAACTATAAAGCGCACGGAAATGCGTAGTAGGTAAGCGTATACCTGCTACATTTTTTCACATTCCCGTATTTCCCGTGTCGATTTCTCGTATTTAAAAACGTTCAAAATCTATCATGGTGACAATCAATCTCATATAGGTGACATAAATCCCAGAAACTTGTCAAAAATGTACGAAAATTAAAGTTACTTTTGACAGATTGAGACTGAGATTAAAATGAGATCGTTCTTAAAATACGCGGACACGGGCTTTGTCTCTCGGACCCTGAACGCTGCGAAAACTTAAAATAGTCAGCAATCATTCATTGGTAGGTTTTTAATGTTATAAGGTGCCGAACCTGGGTTGAAGACAAGGTAGTTTGGCAATAATTCCTTCTGCACATGTTGCTTCCCTGGCACCTCATTAACGACATAACTACGTAAATGTCTATTAACTTCAGTGGGATTGTCCGAAAGGGTTACCGCTACCCCGGAACATAAAGGGCAAAGGAAGGAACATGGGGGTTTTAGTCAGTAAGAGTCTGACACTCCCTTCCGCTCCACCCAGAGCGGCAGGGGTCATTTGATGATTTACCAACCGAAAAAAAAAAATGTCTATTGACTGCTCTCAAATTACGATGTTTTTTTTTTCCTTACGTCTTTGACATAATCTTTTTATTATTTGACATAAGGTATATAATGTCAAAAAACGACGGGTTGCACTCCGGGAGTGCCGGCAGAAGTGAAAACTTACCGTCTTACGAATTTTCGATCAAGTCACGTGTCCTGACGCGAGTTTAACATTTTTTACCCATTACAAAAAAAGTGTTCAACGCCGCTAAAGAAGTTTTCACTTCAATAATAAAAAGACTCTTTATTAGTGGTCTCAACTCTTTATTAGTGGTTGTAATGGCATTTATATCACTTTGTTTTAATAGGTTTTTATATTTTTTTGATACATTATTTTATACTTTGTAAATGTGAGGACTTGGTAGTCCTTGGATCTGTGAACATTTTTTATTTTATCAAGTATCTGTTACTTGTTGACAGACTTACGCTGTCCTCCCATACCTACTGTAATTTGAAAACATTGTAAAGCCAATTATTTTTAAAAGAGTAACCGTGGAGTTTCTTGTCGGCTCTTCTCCATAAGAAACTACCAATTGGAACCGTGCCCCTAGCTTCTGACGTTTCATAAGTGCCCATGTAGATATAAGTGAAATAAAATATTTTGATTTTGCAACCAACTGACGGACGGATATTAAGTGCTTACCGCGGCCTGTGAACGTCTGCAATATCGGAGGCGTCGTGGTCCATTGCCATCCTAGAGACAGTGCTGAAATGTCTCAAGTGTCTGTGGCCTGTACTATACCGGAACCATTAAAACAGGAACACAGCAACAGCTTGGCGACAGTATAATTGTAGTAGTCCCATCGCTTGTCATAGATTATAAGCAATAGTCTATAAGACAAACATATGACGTTGGAGCGTCGGCCGATCGGGCATGCCTTGATCATAATATTCATGGTATGTACTGACCTAATTACGGTTTTCATTACTTTTTGTTCTTTTCTAAACTATACTTTATTGCTATATTTTATTTTCTTATTTTTCTATCCCATAGTGGGATTTATAGATGTCCGTAGGTGTCTCCGTGGCATCACAGTGAGCCCTATCAAAATACCAGTATTTTTTTTTTTAAATATCGCAGCATTATTCTGACACAGGACTTTTTGGCCTCGCACAGATCTTTTTTTTTTGTTTGTTCATCTTATTTTTGTTCTTAATGTAATGTTGTTAGTTTTAATTTTCCTGTTGTCCCAAATATTTTTTTTTCTTTTTTACTTCCCCAGACAAGATTCCCAACTTACAAACAAACAATACTTCTTTACAATATAGTATTAGTTTACCTTCAGAACTTGGCTATGCAACAATGACATTTATAGTCATAATATACCTTTAATTATTTAATTATTTAGCTATTGGCTCGTGGATGGGTGACCACCTTTACGTACCAAGACCCCTCCGTGCTTCGGAAAGCACGTTAAGCATTTGGTCCCGGCAGTCTTTCGTAGATATTTGACAGTCGTTACAGGTCGTCAGAAGCTCGATAGTCTGACAACCAGTCTTACCAGAGGGTCTCGTTAATAGGAGACCCTCTGGGTTACTGGTTACTGGTTACCCAGTTACTGGGTAATCCCAGTAACTGGGTTGTGGGGGTTAGATAGGCAGTCGCTCCATGTAAAATACTGGTACTCAACTGGATCCGGTTAGACTGGAAGCCGACCCTAACATAGTTGTGAAAAGGCTAGGCAGATGATGTAGACGATTAGTTTATCTCTATTTATTTTTCCATCTAAAATCGGTCACTCCCAGCTATAAGAGAGCAATGAGTGACAGCTGTTTACCGAGTCAAGCTAGTTCAAATAATATAATAATTCATAATATTTGTCACATTCGGAAATCCCGATATACGGGTCAGTACTAACAATTATAAGATCAGACAACGATATTTACAATCACGCATACGTCGCAGTGAGATGGTTAAAGCCGTGATATAGTCTTCTTTACTAATATTATAAAGAGGTAATTTTGTTTGTTTGTTTGTATGTATGTAGGGGGTAATCTCCGGAAGTACCTGTCAGATTTAAACAAATCGTATTGAATTTGATAGCCCAATTCTTGAAGAAGGTTATAGGCTATCTAACATCACACTACGACCAATAGGAGGCGAGGAAAATGAAAAAAAGTCAGAAATAACACTAAGCGAAAACGAAGTAGTCGCGGTCAGCAGCCTAATTGCGTAACACATTTTCGGCAAATGATTGGGATTAATTGGTTTCGTTTCGATTGCTTTTTGTTTCATTTTACGATTTCCGTATTGCGTAACTCCACTATCATGTAATAGCAACAGCTGTTGATTTGAAACGCAAAAGAGTGAACGATATGTGCTTAAGAAAACCGTAAAATGAAACAAAAAGCGATCGAAACGAAACCAATTAATCTCAATCATTTGCCGAAAATGTGTTCCACAATTAGGCTGCTGAAGCTAGTCATAAATATAACCAATCGTTGTAGCTCTCATTCGCCAAGAGTACAGAGCAAAACATGCGATAAGAAACTTCGTATCAATAACTTAGAGCATGTTAGTAACACACTACGACGACCCCTTTTTTTTCGGATGGGAAATAATCAAATGTCGACCCCTGACAGTTTATTTTGCCGTACAAAAGTGCTTTTATGTGCATAGTTGAATGAAATAAATTATTTGACTTCGACTAATCTACATTTTACTATAGTTATGTTATTGACACTGATTGAAGGACTGAAAATCAGAATATATTATATCGTTAAGGAAAACTTAGATATTAAAGTTCATCAACAAATACCTCAAATACACAAAGTTTTAGAACGTAATGCATAATGATCTATGACACTACTAACTACTACTATGTGGTATTGTTAAAAGGTCACTCAAACTCAAACTCAAAGCCAATTAAACCATTTACAGGCACTTTTGAATTGTCAAAATTAAACAGTCGGATAGTTAGTCAGAAAGTTGAAGTTAGTTGCCCATTCCAAAACGTAGATCTCTATGGAAAAGAACGGGCAAGACACTCCAAGGACACTCTTTTAAATTAAGATATTACAAAATCCTGGGTACATTATTCTTGTTGCTTCTTTATGTAAGAACAATGTAAAAAAAACAAATGAAATAACATAATGTTTTCATAATATATACTCGTATATTGACAAGGAACCGTCATGATGTTATTTTTTTCAAAAAGTGCCCTTAGAGATTCGCGTCTACTGAGGTTGTATATGGCTCTGACAGCCCTCTTTTTCAGAATAAAGATAGAATCAATACCTGTAGCCCATCCCCACAGCAAAATACCGTAAGACATATTGCTATGAAAGTAACTAAAACAGACCAGTCTATTAACTGACGGATTTTCCATACAGCGTAAACGGTTGAACTTAGCCACCCTGCAAGTGATGTTAAGTGAGGACCCCACTGTAACTTTGAGTCAAGCGTGATCCTTAGGAAAACCGTCATTTCGGTGAATTCAAGTATATTCTTATTCAATACAACGTGAACATTCACTAGTTCTGTAGCGTTATTTACGTCTACAAGCTCCTGTACACGTCTGCTTACTTTAAAAATCAGTGATGTGACGTCAGCA
This sequence comes from Apamea monoglypha, assembly GCA_911387795.2. Lineage (NCBI taxonomy): Eukaryota > Metazoa > Arthropoda > Insecta > Lepidoptera > Noctuidae > Apamea > Apamea monoglypha. The sequence goes on from OU426931.1 coordinate 5,953,025, forward strand.
AATAACACCATTTGTGGTCGGTCTTTCAGTGAATGAGGTAAATCGTGGATATATAGGTACTAAAGACACAAAAACACTGCATAGTTAATAACAGTGAGGTCACTACAAGAGAACCGAATCCGCCATCTATATAGGTAAGTCAGTCTCGCGTCTTGTAACCGCTAATACGAATTAGAGCTTAGTCGGGTACGAGTATCTACTGAAGTGAGTCACACGTGACATACAGACTGCAGCCATGAAGTTAATTGTAAGTTCTTTTATGATTTATTAATTAACAATGATTTTCTGACCGCCGTTTGCCAGAATGTCGGAACAGTGGAGTTTGTGTAACACATTAACAGTAGCAATGGCTTTCATTTTGACAGTTCAACAACATTCATTGCAATATTTACGTTGTTGAGCAAACAATTTTTTCGAATATATGAAGCAATGGATTAGCAACATCCTTCAAAATCATTCAGTTTATGATTGATTGTGTGTAACGCAATTGGGGTGCCGGCGGACGATCTTTAACTACTGGGAGATATGACAGCCCGTTGGTGAGGTACTTGTCACCTGTACAATGGCGCCGATTCCCTTGTTCACAATCTAAACTAAGTTTAAGGTCAGGGCATCTTTTTCTTTCTATTTCGTTAAGAAAAGGACAGAAGATAAATATTGGTTTAATTAAGATACTCCATAGACAGATTAGACGTGATTAAAAACATGGCTACTAAAAATACAATTTACGTCAAGCGCTGACTAATTTGACAAGACTAAACTAATATTTTATCTTCTGTCTTTTTCTTAATGAAATAAAAAGAAAAAAATGCAGTGAACTTAAATTTAGTTTAGTTTGTGAACAAGGGAATCGGAGCCTTAGTCTGTGTTACTAGTTAAGTACTAACATAGGTTAAGACTATTGTTACTAACCTAATGATCTTTGTTATCTGAATAAATGAATTACATATGAGCTCAACTGTTAATTATGAGACACAATTACTTTTCTATTGTTACCGGCGTCTAGGAGGCTTCTCAACAGACGAGGGGATATATATATAAAACGAATTCTAATTTTGGTCCAAGTTTTTGAACTTTTTTTCAAGCACCATAAAGTTTTTAATACAAAATTTTCTACTTAGCAATAATACACATAGACCACGCCGTACGTTGTTGCGTTTAAGGTCAGTTTTTGTAATTAAAACTTTAATTTCGTCTGATTTTAAATTGAAATTAACAAATGGCTCGATAGTTTTATTCTGAGTAGTCGGTAGTCTGAAGTTTTAATTGAAGTAAACTGTTGAAGTATTTCTAGAATACGAACTGTGTTTTAGTAATGCATAGCTTGCTTGCTAATTACTTGGTGAGTGCTTTCATTGTTGTAATCAATTCGCTCTATTATCGAACTTTCATTGTTGTAATCAATTCGCTCTATTATCGAACTTTCATTGTTGTAATCAATTCGCTCTATTATCGAACTTTCATTGTTGTAATCAATTCGCTCTATTATTGAACTTTCACTGTTGTAATCAATTCGCTCTATTATTGAACTTTCATTGTTGTAATCAATTCGCTCTATTATCGAACTTTCATTGTTGTAATCAATTCTCTCTATTATCGAACTTTCACGCGATACAAATGTTAGCCCACTGAACCAAATATAAAGGATAGGTACTACTATTTACAATGCTGGCTGCATGCCATGCGGATAATGTAAAATCCGCGGGGCATCATTTTGTATAGTAATAAACCTAAGGCCTAACGGTTAGGCTTTAGCGGAGTTCGCATCGGTAAGACAACCGATACGAATCACCGAATTATTATTTTTTTATATAGTGAGGAAACCAACAATTACTCTAGACCCAAAATTCCAGCGCTTATTATAACCAAAGGGCGCATCAAAACATACGGACATCATTTTCATGAAGAAAGACTTTTATGACGTTTTTTTTTTAAATAACTCAACTTTGTTTTTAATAGGTAAGGGTTATCCTGAGTTTGGCGCTTTTGGACTTATTCCACTGTGAGTAATTTTTTATTACCTAATTATCAAATTAATTGTTTTTTCAGCGAAAGCATTAGGAAGTGGTGAAGGGCGGGCGTTTTGGGGGACTGTCGTATGTAATTTTGACGATCAAAAAGTGCTGATTCTCAGCCTAATTTGAATAAGTGACTTTAGCTTTGATTTGTTGGGCCCATTGTCCACGACGCTACTCAAAAGTAACGTGTTACAAACCAATGAGTAACCAGAATGTCAAAGCACTCGTATTTCAATGGAGGTACACGACGCAACCAATCACAAACTAGTTACTAACATGTTAGTAAGTCGCGTGTACGGTAACGTTGATATGCATACACACGAGCGACGCGTTGCCGCGTTGTCGGCGACGCGTCGCCGGCTATAGCCAACACGCGTCGACGCTTACAGTTGCCTCTGTCGTCGACGCTTACAGTTGCCTCTGTCGTCGACGCGTGTCGCTCGTGTTTTTGCACACTTACTTTCGGGTAGCGTATACGATGGGCCTAATTCATATATACGTATTTATGTCACTAAGATTGATATTACTTCAGAGTAATTAATAAAATAGTCAATGTAGTTTCTGCCTACCCCCGTGGGAAGAAGGCGGGAGTTTATATTTGTATGTAATTAATAAATGTACAGTAATATATATGAGTGGTTGGAGTTTCATCTCATGTGTTCTCAATATTCAGGTAGGCGTGGATTATCGGGTAGGAAGGCAGTATTTTAATAAAATAACACCTGTTACAATCACTTCACTTATAATTCTCGATTCAGTCAAACACATCACAAGATAAATATAGATCGCTTAGATCAAGAGGGATGCACCAAAAATATAACGTCCACCGAGCACGTGGCTGCATGCGCACTTCACCGTGAACCGAAGTCAACTGCTCGATAGTACTCTTTGTGCTCGTTTTACAAGACGGCAGCCTCACCAGAGCTTGGTGTTCGTTTTTGACATTGACATTTGTACAAGAAGTCATTTGACAGTCTAGAAAAGCGGAGGCGCATATAGAATATTACTGTCAACAACACAATCGTCGAAAACCAAAATTATGTCGTAGGGTTCTGCCTGGGTTCGATCCTCGAGACAGATTCGTTCTTATTTGTTTTTTTCCATTACGACTTTCATATTAGCATGCAGCCAAGATTCTTGATTTGTGCCCTGTTAATGGCAATAATCTTACGGGCCTGATATTATTATAATCTTATGTTCGTTATGCAAGCATCCATCTCCTTTCGCAATTTAATTTCCAAAATGTATACGTGTTTTGGAAAAATTACTTTAATACCCACACATAAAGTTCAGGTTTGCGTGGAAATTTACGTGGAATTTGGCACATCAATTGGAAACAAGGACTTGAATATAAAATACGTGTTAATGTTAGATACTGTTCAATTTCAGGTGCACCATTAATTGGCAGTGAAGAAGGAAAATATACGGAAACTCACACTTCAAGCAGTTGGGGTTACAACGCCGGTATTGATGCTAACATTGGTTTAGAAGGAGGGTATAAAGATGGTCATGCAACCCTAGGAATTAAAAATCACTTCGGTATTAACGTCGGGGGTCACAAGACGAACGGTCAAAAGGATATTAACCACGCAATTGCTACGGCACCCCCACCAAACAACTTCAAATCAGGCTTTGGCTTGTCGGAAGAAATGCTGAATAATCCAGCAAATGGCTCACCATACTACATACAGTATGCTCCACAACCTCCACCACAGTATCGACAATTTGCACCACAGTTCGCTCCACAGTGGCCACAGTACGCCCGGCAGCAAGCGCTGCAGTTTTCCCCACAATATGGACCGCAGTATGCTTATGCACCACAGTACGCCCCGCAGAATGCCCCAGAGAACGCTATAAAATAATACGTCCCGCAGAGTGCCCCACAATACACCCCACAGGGTGCCCCACAGGGTGCCCCACAGGGTTCCCCACAGGGTGCCCCACAGGGTACCCCACAATACGCTCCACGGGGCGCCCCACATTATGCCACACCGAATGAAGCTCGGACAGTTCGCAGAGTACGATTGATGAAGAAGACGTACAATAAGTTGGTTTCTGATAATCAAACACCAGCTAGTTGATTCAGCGAAGCCACATGACATGGCCCTCATTGTAGCATCCATATTTATTTGAACAAAATAAATAGGTAATATGCAAAATATTGAATTGTGATTATTTTAAGCATTCATTTCTTTGCACTTTGTTATGTTGATAAACCCTTTGCAACTCACTGTCACTATACATATTCAAATAAATAAATAGCTGTATAATTTATTATAAGCATTTTCGTGTATATAAGTTTATCTGTGTCTGTTTTAACAAATAAAGTTTTATCAACTATAATTTGTATTTTTTCCACATTCTAGATACTACTAAATAAACCCAACGTCGCAAACGCCTGACGCATATCACTTAGGACACAGTCATTTCGTCTAACTCATATGTTCTCAACGTGGACGATAACACCCCATCGTGGGCCTTTGAGACTTTCAGGGGGGCATAGAACACCCAGAGAAAATTATATATCCTATCTTACGACTATTATTATATTACACGTTTAAATATAATCGTGGCAATAACTGATTCAGATTCGGGACAGATGATGAGTTAAAAAATTGGGGGGCTATAGAAAAAAATATATTCTCAAAGTGCGTTGTTGGCAAAATAAGGTTGAGGACCTATGGACATAGAGTCTAGTCTAGTTTTCGAACTAGGCGAACTGCCTTCTCCGTTTCCAAGAATGTTCTGGCAAGAATTTATTATAATAGAAGAACGCATAGGAAAAATTATGTTTAAAGTAGAAAACGATTTGCAATATGTCTATGAAAAAGCATGACTTTTGGTGATTCTGAGGTCAATTAATCACGTACCTATTCTCATAATTTAAAAGTGTTTAATATACTTGAATGATGTCCTTTCATCCCTATCCGTTTAGCCGTTTTTTAGCGTAACAAACAAACACACAAGAAATATCTTTTCTCTTTATAATATTAGTTTAGATAATATAAAAGTATCAATTGTGAAAACTGTCCCTGCCTAACCCTTCGGGGGAAACAAGCGTGACGGTACATGCTATCACAGGTCATGCTCTGTGAGAGATAACCTTCGTATATAAAACATCGTTGAACGACAAGTATTCATTCCTAAATAGCAGTTTGATATTTGCTAATTACTGACATTTATAAAGTCGCAATCATGAAGTTGATAGTAAGTGTAATTTTTATTTATTTAACTACTTAATATCGGGTCTAGTTTAAATTAAACCCGTGACGCTTGAATTGCGATACTTTTACCTTGTACTAGCTGCGCCCCGCGGTTTCACCCGCATAAGTTTCGATCCCGTGGGAATATCGGGATAAAAAGTATCCTATGTGTTATTTTCATGTATAAGGTATATTACTGTACAGTTTATAAAAATCCGTTCAGCAGTTTTTGCGTGAAAGAGTAATAATATTAGTAGGATTTAATTTAATTCATAATAAGTTTATTATTTATTACCGATTACAGTAATAAATGCAAGCGTTAATTTTTCAACGTCATTGTGATCTGCCAGATTCTACAATTTTTTTATTCTTTTGTTTGGCTTTTTATGCGTCTCGTCTTGGCGTAAAATCTGTTTTAATTGTTCTGTAAACAAAGGGTGCCAACTGGACCCCATTACTGAGCCTCAGCTGTCCGCCCGTCCTTTCGTCCGTCCGTCTATCTATTAGCGGGCTGTATCTCCACAGTGTGTATATCTTGCTGTTATAATAACAAATAATAAAAATAAAATCTCCATAGAAGAAACGTGTTTATGGCGGTTTTTCAGCTCTGTGGTTCGGAACTCTACGTTTGCGAGTCCGACGCGCTCTTGGCCACTTTTTTATTTTGATTTTAATACGTCGTAATTTTTACAGGCGTGCAGTTTGCTGTTACTGGTGATTCTGGAAGAATCTTATTGTGAGTAATAAAACTACGAAGTGCTGATTTTTCCAGCGCCAGATAATTTTATCGGAGGAATAATTTTAAATGTTTGACAATTCTTCCATACAAAAACTTTCATACGTCAATTTTATTGTACGAATAAAAATTATTTGTCGTTTGAAAAATCAGCCCTTAATACTATAATAATTATATAATTATATGTGCTACGTGTAAATTATTACGTAAACGCGAGGTTCTTAATTCGATAAAACGCACTTTATTATTTGAATTTTGTAACACTTATTTTTGTATCAAAATAGGTATCTCCTGTGCATTAATATTATAAGTAACATTTTGACGGACCGTCACGAAAACGGTAACGGCTAAGATGGAGACAAAATTGTATGACAAATTATATTTTGTTCCTGTAAAAACTGGTTTTTAAAAACACTTAAGTATAAATTATGACGTTTTAAAACTAGATTAGTGTTTGTTAATCGACTACTCTGAGAAGAAACATCGACACAAATTCAGAAGACGCAGTCTCTTTTGAAGTTCAGAATTAAAGTATGAATTCTAAGCACGGCTTTTCCACTTGCCGGTGATAGCAGCAGTCCCAACTCATGACATTAATTGTGCCTCCATCTTCGTCACACCAACACAGAGCAGACCTGTAGAAAAACAACCATGAGAAGTATGAGTGACGTCGACTGACGAGCACAAAGTTCAGCGTCGCGTAGACCCAGCGTAGCAGCGTAGCGCGGCGTAGACCCACGTAGCATTCTAGATAAAATGAATAATATTATTAATTGATTATCTTCTCTATCTCTTTTTATATTTGTATAAATAGTATAAAACTATGTCGTTTGTCTCAGTATTCGCTGAATACTTCTACAATACTGATGGGGTTTGATGCGGTTTTCATCACCATTAAAAAAGTTTATATGAATTACACAATCACATCTAATCACTGCCAAGTAAACATTCTGTCTCCGAGTGAACGCAGACTTCTATACCAACAACTCCTACGCATAAATACATATACCATATACTAACAGTAACTATGAATTCCAGGTAAAACTACATCTTCAGTGAACAAGACAAGTACCAGCTGGGGCTATGATTACAGCCTCAGTGACACCAGAGGGTTCGAGGTGAAGCACGACCACAAAGGATACCAAATTGACCCATTTTATAACAACACCAGTTCAGACCTCAAGAAACACTACAATTCTTTCTCGGTCTATGATCAGTTTACATCGCCCGGGGCAACCAACGACAGTCAGTCGCATAGCTCTACGAGTGACGTCATCAATGCTACATCTAATGGCACCACTAACTCTAGATCTAACAATGCTGGAGAAGGCGATAAGGTACCTAATAAAGTACTTTTCGACACATCGGCTGGCAAAGACACTGCCACAGTACCTGTCACAAAAACTCATACAGGAACTGTCACCAAAACACGAACAGAAGCCCCTATTTCAACTGACAATACACGATACAAAACACCTGTCTCTTCCTACAGCCTCCCTGTTGATAATATGATCATCCCTTCAAACGGACAACTCCATAAAACCACATTCAGAGCTCCATACGGCTCACAGAATACTCCAATGTATGTAGCTCCAACCGGCCCGTTATATTATCCGCAGGCTCCATCATACGGTCAAGTGTACGGACCAGCGGGTGGCCCAATGTACGGTGTATCGAGCAGTCAAATGTACAGGCCACAGATGGGCCCAATTTATGGGCCCCCAACAGGTGGAACTTACGGGTCGACCGGCCCAATATACGAATACGCGCCACAGAACGGTCAAATGTACGGGCCGCCAAATGGCCAAATGTACGTTCCCCAAAATCGCCAAATAAACGACTATCCGACAGGGTCATTGTATGGATCACACCGCAATTACTAATAATTAAAACCAATAAAGTCTTCAAGAGAATGAATTGTATTTTTCTCTAAATAAATAATAAACAATGCTCACACTACATACATGTTTCTTTATTTTCTACCTTACGATAAACTATCTTCACAACGGAAACTAACAGGGCATAAACTTACCTTTGATTTTCTCGAGTATCAAAACCTGCAGTGTATTTCTTTAACTTCTCCATCTCATACAGAGAAGTAACGATCGTTCACCACCATGCTAGCTCACTGACACACAAGTGAAACCTTCGAAATGCGATTCCTCGTGAGTTAACCGAGTCTCAGTCCAACTTTTCAAGTAATAAATTATTATTATTTTTAATGTTTGCTATTATAGAGACCAAGTAACCCTCGGGCCGTGAGGTCCGAGTGCTCATGGTATTTTTAAGGAAATTTCGAAACGGCTGGTTGACACTTCCCGTGACCCAAGGGCTGGCTTTTACCTTGGCCGGAGGCTAAACATTGCCATTCATCGAAATAATGCCGCAAGTTTAGTCTCTTGGGTACATTACCAGTCGACAGCGATGCGAATGAATTTTTCGACGCTATATTGTAGTTTCTGAATAGGTTTAGTTAAGGTAGGATCAAATGTTGTTATTTTTATTTATTAATTAGGTTTTTCATAATAAATAAATAGTAACACAATAAATCATGAAGGTTTAAAATGTAAAACCCGGTGACAGATAGACACGGATAAAGTGACTCTAATTATAGAAGTATGAATGGCACCGCGGCTGTCGCCCCAGCATGACGTAACTGACGAATACTTAATACTGTCACTCTTATTGCGCATTAGTGCGTCATTCTCTATAAATCATCACACTGGTTAGTTACTAAGACCCGATATAGGGTAGGTATAAGGACTAGAAATTGAATCATCAACATCATTTAAGTCAAAACACGTCTACTTTCGGGCATAGCAAGAAATACCACGATGACAAAACATAGGACTGCAAAAACTTATTTGGGGTAGATAGAATACGATTATTACGTAGGGCCGGTCTTATAGCTAAAAACGATCTTTTAAAGACAACTTTTGGCTCAAGTCAGTGGGGTCTGGGCCCTATTCAATATAACTGACACCGCGGCCATACACTCCAACTGTAAATGTAAGTTTGCACGCAAAATATTTAAAGATTCACCATGTTATTTTAAGGCCATAGACTTCTTATAAGTTTTCCTGTAATCTATAATTTTTTCATTTTTTTTTCAATATTTTAATTGCAGTGTTTTCAAGAGGTGGTCAGTTTTCATCTATTTTCTTAAATAACTTTGAAACTATTTATTCTATTTTTTTTTAATGGAGAACCTCGCAGTAAGCCATTTTATTTGTTATGTCACACGGTTACAGTTTGCAAAACTTTTTTTTTTATTTTCTTATGCTTTCATTCGGACGTACGAAACCAATCATTGTAGCTCTCATTCGCCAAGAGTACAGAGCAAAACTTGCGATAAGAAACTTCGTATCAATAACTTAGAGTAAGTTAGTACTTAATAACACACTACGACGACCCCTGACAGTTTATTTTGACGTTCAAAAGTGCTTTTAGGTGCCTATTTGAATGAAATAAATTATTTGACTGACTTATTTTGGATAGCTATCTACATTTTACTATAGTTATGTAATTGAAGACTGATTAAAGGACTGAAACTCGGAATATATTACCGTTAAGGAAAACTTAGATATTTAAGTTCATCAACAAATACCTCGCTTTGGCTGTACTTAAATATCACCGTTTTCCTTAACGCCACATAATTTTAAAATGTAATGAACTATGACACTAATTGTTGTTAATAGATCACTGTATTGTTAATAACAGTGAGGTCACTTCAAGATAACCGAATCCGCCATATTTATAAATCACTCTCGCGTCTTGTAACCGCTAGTACGATTTAGAGCTTAGTCGGGTATCTACTGAAGTGAGTCACACGTAACATAACCTGCAGCCATGAAGATAATTGTAAGTTTTTTTTTGAGATTTTTAAGAATTACCAATGATTTTCTGACCGCGTATTCTGTAGTTTGTCAGAATGTCGGAACAGCGGAGTAATTGTGTAACACATTAACGTAGTATTAGTAAGTAGCAATGGCTTTCATTTTGACAGTTCAACAACATTGCGATATTGACGTTGTTGAGCAGACAAATTTTTCGAACATATGAAGCAATGGATTATCAATATCGTTCAAAATGATTCAGATTGGGATTGAACGTGTGTTACGCAGTTGACGAACTTTATCAGTCTGATTATAAAACGAATTCTAACTTTCAAGCTTAAATTATCGAGCCAATCGTTGTATTTTTTAGATCTTTATTCCAAGCAACATAAAGTTTTTAATGCAAAATTGTCTACTTAGTAATAACTACATTATTTTCAAATCTCAAATCTTTATTGCATTCCATATGTGTTACATAGATGGTATGTACAGACGCCAGCACATCAAGCTACTACAATCTGTCTTTCTTTATTAGATTTTCAACTTTATCGCTATAGCATCAGGTTCAAGGTTGATTGGGAAAATTTGACAGTTTCGGGTAGCTTGACTTGCTGGCGTCTGTACAAGGTAAAAGATCAATATGGACCCTGTCGGGCACAGTAAAATTTAGGAGAGAGAAAGAGAGCTAAGTGGCAATTCAAAATTCAAACAATTAAATATTATTAGATGTGCTTAATTGGGTGTATAATTATGTATATATATTTATGTATATATTTGGTTTTGTGTATATAAGTATAGTATATTAGTTATTTTATGTATTGCGTAAGAATACGCAGGTAATTATTATGTAATCCTTAAAAGTGTTTTCATTATTATTAAATTATGTTATTATTTATGTATTCATATTTTCATATCTATTTTTTTATGTGCCGGCATTTATTGTAGTTCCAAAATTCCAGCCGGTCTATTCTGTAAAATTCTCACCTGCCTCACTTCACCTAAGCTTTCACGTTTGGTGAAGTGAGTTGTCATTTCACCTGCCGAGCGATTCTGTAAAAATCTCACCGTGAAAACATTGGTGAAGTGAGCTTGGAGTGAGCTGTCAATAGTGTCAATCCCCTAGCATCAATACTGTTGTTTAGGTGGAATGATAGTTCACTTCAACTAAGTTTTCACGGTGAGATCATTCAGAATAGACCAGCAGAACTTAGGGATTGCCACTATTGACAGCTCACTTCACCTTTTTTTTTTTTTTTTTAACGTGGAGAAATGCTCATGCATTCTGCACTACCACGGGGAGGTAGTGCAGTTATGTGGGACTCTAACCCACTAAAACTCCACGGTGTCCTCCTCTGCCGCTTACGGCGGGAACACGGGCACGCCTTAGCACTCATCCGTGAACCCGCTGCGGCCGTCCGTCACCGGACCCTCCTCTGGGGATTACTCCCTATCACCGGCGCACCAGAACACATGGCACGCCGTGACCACCCCAGGGACCAAACCAGCACATGGGCGCCAGACGACCCCGTGTCTGGGCACCCTTAGTCCCCCTGCGACGGGTCAGGTCATTGGCCCCGCCGCCTGCCAATTTTCGGCCGCAGAGGATAGGGAGAGCGGCCAACGTCATACCAACACTCCTCTTCCCCTGCGGCCCCACCGCGTCCGCCATCAGACGGTGGCGACCCCGTCAAGGCCGCGGAAGGTAGGGAGAGCGGCGCACCGCAATACCGGCACTCCTCCCCCGCCGCGGCCTCCAACCCTCAGCCGTGATGCCTCCCATACCACATCACGGCCCGCCTCAGTTGCGATGTCGCCCAAGCGGCACCGCAACCTACTTGTTGGCCGCTACGTCGTCGGCTTACAGGCAAAGCCCTGACGAGCGGCCCCTCCTCGGGTTCCTCTTAGCTTCACCGTGGTTGTCCAAGCCACGGCTACTGAGCCCCCCCGCCTCGACAATGCGGGAACCCACCGGGGGGGAGCTCACTTCACCTAAGTTATCACGGTGAGATTTTTACAGAATAGATCGGCTGAGCTTGCATTAACCAAAGGACTCATCAAAACATACGGACATAATAAAAATAAGATCATCTTGTTTGATGAAATCATCCTTATTATATTGTGAGCAATATGGACGGACATACATAATATTACGCACAAGTGACAATAATGCCAAGCTTGGCAATCGCTTCCTGAGATAATAAACAGTTTCATGACATAAAACTTTCGTGGCGTTTTTGTTTTTAAACACCTCAACTTTGTTTTTAACAGGTAGGGGTGTTGCTGAGTTTGGCGCTTTTGGAGTCATTCTACTGTGAGTACCTTTATATTATCTACCTTCTTTTTAAATTAATTGTTTTTTGTAACCAGAGTCTGTAATGAGTGTAATAGAATCAATTTTTTCTAACTGAACGGACAGCTGTGCTGCTGGGGAGTTTGTTGCGCCACTTCTTCCTTCCAGCGAAAGCACTTTGAAGTGCTGAAGGGTAGGCGTTTTTGGGGGACTGTCTTTTGTAATTTTGACGTTCGAAAAGTGCTGATTCTCAGCCTAATTTGAATAAATGACTTTTGATTTTGATTTTTTATTTTGAATGGAGATACGGTCACTAAAGGAGATAAAGTAACCAGGGCCGTCGGATATAGTTTAAAATTTTGTAAGAAACCGACGGATGTTTTGTTTAAAATTAATTAATTAATTTTCATTAGTAAAGATTCATCGGTTTCTTACTAAACTTCAACTATATCCGACGACCCTGGTTAGTTAATTCCTTTGGCGACTGTACACGACGCAACCAATCACAAACTAGTTAATGACACGTTAGTAAGTCGCGTAAATTTTTAAATTTCGCAGTGGGATTTTTGGCGCACTGGATTTTCAACTCTCGGCGTTAAGCAGAGCGTTGAAAATCCAGTGCGCAAAAAATCCAACAGTGTGGTTTTTTGACGCGTTAGGATGCGCTCTATTGGATTCTCAACGCTCAGCTCAACACCGAGAGTTTAAAATCACATTAAACTAATTAAAATCATTAGTATAATAGACAATTATTATTGAATGAATATACAGTAGGTAATGTTCTACGAATAATCGAGAACCAAGATTATGTCGTAGGGTTCTGGCTGGGTTCCATTCCTGGGACGTATTCGATGTTATTTGGTTTCCTTTACAACTTTCTCAGTAGCATGCAATCCAGATTCTTGATTTGTGCCCTGTTATGCTAATAATCTCATGAGCCCGATCCCCGTTCGCAATTTAATTTCCAAAATGTACACAAACATGTGTTTTGGAAAAATTACTTTAATACATAAATTTCAATTTGCGTGAAAGTTTAGGTGAAAATATACATAAACTGGAAACAATGATATAGAATACATAATAATGTTAGATACTGTTAAATTTCAGGTGCTCCGTTGATTGGCAGTGATGATGGAAAATATACGGAAACTCACTCTTCGAGCAGTTGGGGCTACAATGCCGGTCTCGATGCTAACATTGGTTTAGAAGGAGGGTTTAAAGATGGTCATGCAACCCTAGGAGCTAAAAGACACTTCGGTGTTAACGTCGGGGGTCACAAAGAGAACGATCAAATGGATCTTAACCACGCAGTGGCTGCGGCACCCCCACCAAACAACTTCGGCTCAGGTTTTGGCTACCCGTATGGCATGCCGAATAGTCCAGCAAATGGCTCTCCGTACCACACACATTATGCTCCACAAACGCCACCACAGTATCGACAATTTGCACCACAGTTCGCTTCACAGTGGCCACAGTACGCCCCGCAGCAAGCGCTACAGTTTGCCCCACAATATGTACCGCAGTATGCTTATCCACCACAGTACGCCCCGCAGAATGCCCCACAGTACGCCCCGCAGGGTGCCCCACAGTACGTCCCGCAGGGTGCCCCACAGTACACCCGTGTAGGTGCCCCACAATACGCCCCACAGGGTGCCCCGCAATACGCCCCACAGGGTGCCCCACAATACGCCCCACAGGGTGCCCCACAAGGTGCCCCACAATACGCTCCACGGGGCGCCCCACATTATGCCACACCGAATGGGGCTCCGGACAGTTCGCAGCGAACGATTGATGAAGAAGACGTACAATAATTTGGTTTCTGATAATTAAACACCAGCTAGTTAATTCAGCGAAGCCAAATAACGTGGCCCTCATTGTAGCATCCATATTTATTTGAACAAAATAAATAGGTAATGCGCAAAATTTTAAAATGTAATTTTTTAAAGCATTCATTCCTTGCACTTTGTTATATTGATAAACCCCATGCAACTCACTGTCACTATACCTACATAGTTAAATAAATAAATAGCAGTATAATTTACTATAAGTATTTTCGTGTAAATAAGTTTATCTGTGTCTGTCTTAACAAATAAAGTTTTCTAAACTATAATTTGTATTTTTTCCACATTCTACTACTCAATAAAACCCAAAATTTTGTTGAGTGTTCCACACACTCAACAAAATGTTGGATTTTACTTCAAACTAGGCGAATCATCTTTCAACTTTATTTATCTCATTATTTTTTCGTTCATCAATTTCAAGAATGTTCTGGCAAGAATTTATTATAACAGAGGAATGCATAGGAAAAGCTATGTTTAAAGTAGAAAACGATTAGCAGTGTGTCTATGGAAAACCTTGATTTTTTATGATTCTGAGGTCATCAATTAATAATGACGTATCACTATTCTCATACTTAAACTTAAAGCGTTATGTTTCTAATAACAATAACCCCTCATTGTGTGACCATAGGGGCTTGTGGCTAAGTAATAACAGCCACGCAGGTCAACCGATTAGGTTAAGCTACGCTTGCCGCGGTTGATCTGTGGATGGGTGACCATCTTTACATACCGGAGACCCCTCCGTGCCTCGGAAAGCACGTTAAACTATCATTCGTGGATCTTTGACAGTCGTTACGGGTAGTCAAGAGCCCGAAAGTCTGACAACCAATCTTACCAAGAGGTATCGTATTACCCAGTAACTGGGTTGTGGAGGTCAGATAGGCTGTCGCTCCACGTAAAAGCATGTGGAAGCCGACCCCAACAAAGTTGGGAAAAGGCTAGGCACGTGATGTGTGACCATACTTTATCATGATTCGATTTCCTCTTAGGTTTTCATAGTAGAATAGAATATTCTAAAATCACAATTTTATTAGTAATTCATGACATTTTTAATGTCATTGTATCTAGTCAGTAAGCTTTTTCTTTGAGATTTATAAATTATGAATCCTACTAAATATATACAATAGTAAATGTATATTATATATACAACTTGTCCCGGAATTAACGCACACCACCAGACACCCCAATTAGAATGTTATGTTATAATCATAATACATACACTGATTTTTTATTATTATGTAATAAACATTGTTTTTCTCATAAATTAGTTACACTGATTGTGGGAGAAAATTGTGGTCACATTACAAATCTACGCATGCAAACAGTCGCACTCGTTTAGGGGTCTAGCGCAGTAGGTACTTCATCTATTTTGGTTTGTTTTGACTGTACAGCGGAAGTGTGACAGTAATTTACGTAGTTTTAATTATTTTTGGGATAAAATATTACCTATATTAAAAATTACAGAAATCGATTCAGTAAACGATTCTGAACAAACTACTTTCATAATGTGCATTAATTCAGTTACACATTGTATATATATATATAATCCCCCTGAGCGATTTCGGTCACGGTGGCCAATCTCAACGGAGATTAGCCAGGTTCGCAGGAGAGTGCACAAGTGTGTGCACAAACACAGGTGCACTCTCTGTTCCTTTACTCTCATAGTCCGATGGGACAGGAATCCGACACGACCGGGGAGTGATCAGGCGCAGGACCAAGGGCTTTACGTGCTTTCCGAGGCACGGGGGTCTCACACCACCAACTTCCAAACTCCGGGCTGCTACTGAGAACTTCCTAATGGAAAACCCCAATAGCACTTCGCCCGACCTGGGAATCGAACCCAGGACCCCATGCACAGTAGTCGATATGTATCGTGACGAGCTCTTTGACAAGTGCACACTGGGTGAATACGGAGTATGCACAGGCGTATTTATGGTAATCACAACCACATTTTACCAGTAAAGTTAATAACTCCCATATAGGGGGCAAGCCAATTTCTTTTCAACGGGCACAAATCCAGACTCCGGACTGCTGCCGACATTTCCGGGGAAAGAATCTAGAAACCCCACGATGTTTTTGACCTGTGGCCGATGTGATTACAACGCCTCGGTTTTCCCGAAGAAGATAACAGCATTCTTATCATTAAACTTAGTTATTAAACACATCTTTAGTAAATATTGTTTTCTTACGAGTTGACCAGGTCACCGACGAAGATTAAACCTTTGTATATAAAGCTTTGCGAATATTAGTGAACATTCAGTATGAGAACATCTATTTAATTAGGAACCAGTGTCTTATGTATTTTAATAACTATGAAGTTATTTGTAAGTACTTAATTTTGTTTTTCTCATAATTATACAGTGTGGCAGGCACACCCACGCACAACATACGCTCATGGATTCAGAACATGATTCTGGACCCCCCCGGTCCAGAATCATGTCGCGAAATCAAGCTTTGAAAATGTTCGTCGGTTATAAAAAGAAAACTACTGTTTCCTACAAAAAACCTACGCGGTCAAAAGAATGGAACAGCTTACTTTTTTGTTCATAACCGACGAACAATCTCAATGCTGGGGGCCTGGACGGTCTAGAACCATATACTGGATCCATGGTAACAGGTTGCGCGTCGATTTCCCTGCCACCCTAGGTAAGCATTCTATTCTGATTCATTGCAAGAATAACAGATAACATAATAGTAATATTATGCTCGTGGTTGTACTGCCTAGCCTGAAGGCAGACAGGTGTTTAGTGCAGCCACGTTAGGGCAGTTACATAAACTTGAGTTTTTGAATGTTGTGTGTGTATATAAATTTACATAGTTTGAAAAAAGTAAGAAACACGCTTCAATTTCTTTTAATGAATTTTCTTTTAGGCGTCGTAAAAACTTTAATGCGCCTAAGCTCGATAGGTTTACTCGGAAGCAATTAAGGGTTCCGTAACCCACCTTCCAGTTCCAGCTCCATCATCAGGCCAGCTCGACGGTGCCATATTATTGTCATCAGAATTACATTCATTTCCAATTTAAAATGGGTACGACCACTAAGAAGTGGGTAAAATTTGGGTTACATTTTCTTAGGGCACGCTCATACGTACCACTACCAAACGACATCGCAGCGACCAAATGTGGGCATGCAGTTATTACATGTGAAGTAATAATAATAATAATAACTTTATTTCCAGAAAGTACAATTTCACAGCAAGACTTAATACTAAAGCCATACATTGGTTATTTCTAATCAATAAAAATTGTACGCTACGACAGGTTGTGATCCTCTGACACCCAAGCTAAGATTAAACTTGTGTTATGGGTGCCAGGGCTCTCTCTTAACACAATTTCCTAATGAATACAATTATGATTAATTAGGTGTCTACGAATTTAGGAATAATCAATTTGTTATGAGTGTATTTAGAAGAAGTGAAATTAATATTTATAAACTAATACAGGATTTTTACCTATAAACTAATTCATATACCAACAATAAAGCCTCTATGCTTATAAGTGTGTGTGTAAGGGTGTGTGAGAAGGTGTGTGTGTGTGTGAGGGTGTGTTTGAATGTGTGTGAGGTGGTGAACTGTGACTGGATATATTACCTTAAAGAGTTTGAGAAGAAATTTTCTACGTCGTCATATGTAAGGGTCATAAGCCAGTCAATCAGATTTCTTTTACAAAGATGGAGATTGGTTCCATATATTTTGCAAAATTTGTTTGCTAAATTATATAATTTGCAACCCAAAAAGAGGAAATGTCTTTCCGCCATTTTTGTTTTGCGGCCTTCAACCGTACAAACGTTTGTATTACGACGTCTTAATGTAAGGAGTGGGTCATAAGACAGACACCTATGTTTGCGCAGTACTGTGTTGAGCACGAAGAGCTTTCTCACGGTCAGAACTTGGCAGTCTTTGTATAATTGTGTAGTACTGTACCGAAAGTGTTTGAAAGTCATGACCTTAAGAACAGCTCTCTGCGCTCTCTCTAATTGTAGTAAGTTTGACTTAGGTGCTCCACCCCAGACCGTTATACCAAAAGACAGCACTGACTGGCAGAGCGAGTAGTAAACCATACGCAGTGTATGAAAATCTGCACTATGACGGAGACTTCTAAACACCGCGACAAGTTTCCTCACCCTGCCAGCCAGCGCTCTCAGCTGGACGTTCCACGAGAAGAGGCTATCTATAAAGATACCCAGGTATTTGACGTTGCTTGACTTTACCAAGGAGCGGCAAACACAAGTGTCAAAATGACCGTTGCAGGTATGTGCTCTAATAGTAAACAGGTTATCTGGCTGGGAGGATAATTTATGTGAAAACGTCAGATAAGTTGTTTTGTCCACATTAAGTGTTAAAAGGTTGTGAGAGAGCCACGCCAAGACTATGTATAACGCGAATTCTGCACGCTCGCGCACTTCTACCCAGTCTCGTCCATGTACAAGAAGAGCCGTATCGTCTGCGTAAGTATATATATTACAGTGAGGTAGGGATAAGCTGCATAGACCGTTAACATAAATAAGGAACAATGTAGGGCCTAAAATTGAGCCCTGTGGAACTCCGAAGGAAATAGAGTGCTCATCACTTATTACCGAACTAATTTTGACACATTGTGTTGTGCGTGTGAAGTGTAGCTGCAGCTTCTTGCAGTTGCGTTGTGGTAACTACTCCGATGTGGTTACTTTGTGGCTAGTGTTCGCAAACAAACAAATAGTTGTGGCTGCGACGTGTCCTTGATGTGGTCTGTATCGCCCACACTGTTGTGGTACGTGTGATCGGGCCCTTACGACCACACATTCAAGTCGGCCGTGCGACCGAAGCGTGTTAAAAACATAATATAAATTTTAAGAAAGCGATGTTTCAAAAAACGGTCGGTTGGGAGATTACACTCAACGGAGATTAGCTAGGTACGCAGGAGATATTATATTGCACACGTGTGTGCCCAAACACAGGTGCACTTTCTGTTCCTTTACTCTGATATTCCGATGGGACGGCAATCCGACACGACCGGGGAGAGCAGGCGCAGGGCCAACGGTTTTACGTGCTTTCCGAGGCACGGGGATATTAAACCGCCAACTAACAAACTCCGGGCTGTTAGTAAGAAATTCCTAATGGAAAACCCAATAACACTTTGTCCGACTTGGGAATCGAACCCAGGACCCCACGCTCAGCAGTCGCGCTTGCAACCACGATACCAACGGGGTAGTCAAACACGCCTTATACTCTACACTGGAGGTTCAATTGATTTTAACAGTGCGTGTAGGTATTTAATTCGTTTTTATTAACATATTTTTTTTTACAGAGCTTCTTGTTCCTGATCCTACTGGTTTTAGAAGAATTCAACTGTAAGTAACAATTCATGCCAATTTAGTGCATGTGGACAAAGTTAACCTCCTGAGTGCAGTGGTGGCCCAGTGGTAATGGCCGCGACGGACATTATAGGTCGTGGGTTCGAACCCGAGCAGGCACTTTACTTTGTGAAAATTATTTCGTAATTACTATTAGTAAAAGAAAGTTGGTTTAGTTGCAGCATAATCAGCCTACAAGGTTCCCACTGCTGGGACACAGGCCTCTGTGAGAGGGAGTAGGCCGTAAACCACGTACCACGCTGGCCCAGTGCGGGTTGGCGGATGTCACATGTCTTGGAATTTTTGGTTCTAGGACATCCCGGTTTCCTCACGATATTTTCCTTCACCGTTTTGAGAGGTGATGAAATTAAACACACAAAATAAGTGCCTGTCTGAGTTCAAACTCACGACCTACAACTCGTAAGTTGGGGCCGATACCACTGGACCAGAACTGCTCTCACCATCCAGCCACCAGCAGGATCAGCACTACTGTCGATTTAGTAGAAATTTTATGGAACCTTTTATTGTTTATATTGTTTCACCACGCTATATATTATTTAATACCACGCTACCGATTTGGGGCAACCTGTAAAGATAGTTGTGTTGGGAATAATAAATAAATTTTAGGTGCACCGTTTTCGTGTTGGTCTTATTACGACGATTGGACGAGAGGCTTGGTGCCTGATTGTGGATTTGGAGGAAGTTACTATCATGGCCGGTATTTTAGACCTTGGGAGTGGGAATCACATGCAAGATACCCATCAGACTTCGAATCGATTACTAACGAAGACCAGCTGTCAAAGGAGACCGTAGACAAGCCTTCAAATAAGATCTTAGAAAAGTCTATTGATATCGCAGCCAAGTCTATTGATATCTCAAGTAAAACCTTGGACGTGCCCTCAAGAAATGCCTTATACAAACCTTCAACTAACCCTACAGAGAGCTCCTCGGAAACTGTGTCAGACTCTGCTACAGTCAGCCCATTCGATGACATTCCCGCAGAAAACCTATTTGATGACTGATGACCCTTTTGACAACGCCATTGATCTGTACTCTTTAGAAACAGCACAAACCGTAACCAATTATGTTATGTTGTTTTTATCTTATCGTATGCTTCACCGGTTGACGTCATCACGTCAACGCCGACTGTCGCTGAAAACCAGTGAAAACCATAGGGTCTTAGCATTATAATGCTAAGACCCTATGCGAGACAGAGCTCCAGCAGAAACGGCAGCCCCGGCAGAAACTGCCGTATACTGAGCGACGGCCGTTTTGCGTGGATGTGACGCATATTTTCCCCCAACTTGTTATTTTTTTTGTGTTTGTGCTCCTTATCTGCGCCAAGTTTGCCGCAAAGAAACGAATTTTCTGTCTTCCTTTTGTGTTATTATATCTATTAAAGATAAATTCCTACTTGTGACGGTACTTGTAGGTAGCCCATATAGTTTGCAATGTGTACAGTTACGAGCACCAATATGTCAAAACTTGGCAACTTTCAATTGCGATTTTTTCGTGAAATAACGAATGCAACGTTGAAATATAACACATTACATAAACCTATGGGTTCGAAAATGCTATGTTCGTAACAAGATAAAATGTCACCGTTTTTTTTCATGTAAATCGCTTTTGAATAAAGCCGAGTGTATACATACTTTTGCTCGTGACTGTACATGAGTAGGTGTCACTTTGTAACGATTTCTATGTATTTATATATATAGCTCAAAACTGCTGCAAAACCATTGTGAAAGAAAATAAATAACCTTATTCATTTCTATCAATTGTACTTTATTTAATATGTAGTTAATGAGTTTTAAAGTCCACTGATACACCAACATATTTTTTATATTGCTTCGATTTACTTAGACAGGAAAAAAAAATACCAGTGTGCAAACTGTAACCATGCATTCAGCATATGACTCTAAAAAATATTAGTTGTTTCATACATTTAGTCACGTTTGCATGAACCAGCTGTTTTTTTTTTATAACCGACGACATTTTTCTTCTCTAGGGGCAGTCTCTCTACATCTAGAATCATACATATATGAATATGTGTAATTTTAAATAACACTTTTTTTAGGATTCCGTACGTCCGATGACAAAACGGAACCCATATAGGATCACTCGTGTGTCTGTCTGTCCGTCTGTCACAGCCAATTTATTACAAATCTACTGGACCAATTAAGTTGCAATTTGGTACACATGTGAATTTCTATGAGCCAAACACGGTCGTGCATTTTGAGTTTTGGAGTCACTTTTGGGGGGAAAAGAGAAAAGTTTTAAAAAAAATTGCGAACTGTGTAACTCTACAAACCTTACATCTTGGTCTAAATGTACGGCTTGGCCGTTCCATTGACCTATGGTTTCTTACCAAGATGTAAGGTTTTTAGATTTAGGCCATGTAGAGTTAGGAGCTTGGCTCTACATTAGATCTGATAACTTTGTAACAGTGAAAGCGTCACGTAAATCTTGGCAACCTACTTTACATGAAATGTTTTTGGTGGGATTTAATTTATTTTTGTAGAGTGCTATATTTCTTTTTTATTTTAGCGGTGATATTATACTGACCTACAATATGAATAGAAACTTGCAACTCCCTTTAAGGGGGGGTTGGAAGGTGAAAGTTACAAATTTCTATTCGTAATATGTTTATAAGTAGCATAAGCATAATCAGCCCAAAATCTTCCCACTGCTGGGACACAGGCCTCCTCAGGTCCGTGAGAAGGGGTGGGCCGTAATCCGTCCCAACACGCGGACCTTGTACGGGTTGGTGGATGTTACATGTCTTTGTATATTTAGTTCTAGGTTTCCTCTCGATGTTTACCTTCAACGTTTTGAGAGCAGTGGTAATGAAATAATTTACACAAAGTAAATTGCCCGTCTGGGTTCGAACCTACGACCAACAAATCGTAAGTCGCGGCCGTTACCACAGAGCCTTCACTACTCAATATGCAATATGCTGCTTCAATATATTTATGTATAATGTTTTTTTTTTTTTGTACAGACGCCAGCAGGTCTAGCTACCCGAAACTGTCAAATTTTCCCAATCAACCTTGAACCTTAATGCTTTAGTGATAAAGTTGAAAATCTATTAAAGAAATTTGACAGATTGTAGTAACTTGATGTGCTGGCGTCCGTACTTAATATTTGGATCGTAGTAAGTACAAAAGTTCAAAACTATTGTTGGTCGAAATAAACATTATTCATTAATACTCAAACAACTTATGACTTACTGATGGACGTAAGCCTCTTAAAAAACCGGTCAAGTGCGAGTCGGACTCGCGCATCGAGGGTTCCGTACAAATTTGTGGGTATGTAACTACAAATTTACGGTTTTCGCAATTTTTCCTTTATCTGTGCTATAAGACGTTGCCTCGTACCAAATTTCAAGATTCTGAGTTCACGGGAAGTACCCTGTAGGTTTTGATTCCCTTGCGAGTTTCGAAAATTTGCAGAAATTTCCGGCATAAACGGCTGTATCTTTTGATTACGTTGGCTTAGAAGTTTGATTTTTTCACAGCTCCAAGGAACAGTAGACCTGAGTATTTAGTATAAATTTCAGTTTGATACCTTCACTCGTTCCTGAGAAAAAGGGTCTTGACTGACGGACGGACGGACAACAAAGTGATCCTATAAGGGTTCCGTTTTTTCCTTTTGAGGTACGGACCCCTAAAAACAATAGGAATTACAATATGTATTTATAGAACCTAGAGTACCTACTGTAGACTGTACATTCTTACAAAGAATCTAGTAATAGGTTAAATATGACATTTTACTGTTAATAGGTTCATGGTTTTTAAAAATAAGGTTTTAGAAATAATAATAATAATAATATAGGACTCTCAAGGGTAGCACTTGGCTTTGGCCCGTGTTACCCAAAAAAACCGGCAGATGAGTGCCGAGATACAAAAATGTATACTAACAAATAATAATCATAATAATAATGCCACATACATGGCTCATGAGGGTGCTGGATTTGTATAAAGTAGATGCAACTCTGCGTACCTTCCTGATGTCGTGTATGGGGCAATGGAGGACGGTCCTTCGCTATCCAGGATGTCGAAATATTCAGAGGAATAGCGAACCGATAAGGATCGAGCGAGGCATATTTCAGGGCGATAGTTTGAGTCCGCTTTGGTTCTGCTTAGCCTTGAATCCTCTAAGCACGCTGCTGGAGGATTCAGGTCTAGGCTACCGACTGAGGAGAGGTGGTCAGGTTATATCGCACCTCCTTTACATGGATGACCTAAAACTCTTTGCTCCCAACAATTTGCAACTGATGGAGCTACTAAAAGTAACTGAAACTTTCAGTAGCGCCATCAGGATGGAATTTGGTGTGGACAAATGTGCGGTCATGCATGTAAAGCGAGGGGAGATTGTGGAATCCGTGGGAACCCAACTCTCAGATTCCACAAACCTTAGAGCCCTCTCCGTATCCGAAACCTACAAGTATTTGGGTATGTCGGAAGCGTTAGGCATCAATGTTACTGACATGAAGCAATCGTTGAAGGAGCGCTTCTTTGGCCGCCTGAAAAAAGTACTTAACAGTCTTCTATCAGGCGGAAACAAGGTGCGTGCCTTCAACAGTTGGGTCATGCCGGTTTTGATGTACTCTTTCGGTATACTCAAATGGACTCAAACCGAACTAGACGCCCTGGATAGGAGGGTGCGGACGCTGTTGACTGCAAATCGAATGCATCACCCACGGTCATCGGTAATGAGGCTGTATATTCCGCGAAAATGTGGAGGTCGCGGCTTTTTAAACGCTAAGACCCTCCACAATCGCGAGATATGCAGTCTCAGGGAATATTTCCTAGAAACCGACGTGGGGATGCATCGAGATGTAGTCGCGGTGGACAAGGGCCTCACCCCGCTCTCCTTGGCTAAAGAGAACTGGCGCAAGCCAGTAGTGCTTGACACCAATGATCGCATGGAAGTATGGCAAAGTAAGGAGCTTCACGGACGCTTTTACCGGGCCCTACATGGACCCGATGTAGATCTACTAGCGTCCGTAGCCTGGCTGCGTTTCGGTGACCTCTTTGGAGAAACCGAAGGTTTTGTCTGTGCAATTATGGACGAAGTTATGATGACGAATAATTACCGGAGATTTATTGTGAAAGACGGCACGGTTGACATCTGTCGGGCATGCCACCGGCCGGGAGAATCAATCAGACATATTATCTCCGGGTGTTCTCGTCTAGCTAACGGAGAGTACTTGCATAGACACAACCTTGTAGCCAGGATAATCCATCAGCAACTTGCTCTGAAATACAGCCTTGTCGAATCTGAGGTGCCGTACTACAGGTATGTGCCCGACCCAGTTCTCGAAAATGGAAATATCACATTGTACTGGGATCGATCCATCATCACTGACAGGACTATTGTTGCCAATAAGCCTGATATAGTGGTGGTGGATCGATCAGAGCGGCGCGCAATGATCGTTGACATAACCGTCCCGCATGATGAGAACCTCGTGAAAGCCGAGAAAGATAAACAAATCAAGTATCTTGACTTGGCTCGCGAGGTTGTCGACATGTGGGATGTGGACTCAGCAGTCATTGTGCCGATAGTCGTGACAGCCAATGGCTTAATAGCCAAGAGCCTCGACCAACACCTGAGGAGGCTCTCGTTGGGCAGCTGGATCAAGGGCTTGATTCAGAAAGCGGTACTTCTGGACACGGCTCGCATTGTCAGGAGGTTCCTCTCTCTGGAGCCCTGACCGCCGGTAGCTTGGACCCTGTTCCCGATACCGGTGGGCTACTATTTTTTTATATTTTTAAATGTTTTTTTATCTTTTTGTTTATAAAAATATTTAAAAATATAATCTGTAAGTAAGTAAATGAAATAAAGGAAATAATAATATGTTTATTTCCCAAAAGAAAATACAGATAGTTTAGAACAAGAGTAGCAATAAACGTAAGCAAATAGACACGTGTTTACGTACTTATTTTTTGTATTTCTCTAACACACAAACCAAAAATACTTTACAATCACAACTACAGTCGAACTTTTAATTAACTGCAGTAAAATTACAGCTTATGTGTTACCACATTTTCATCCGATCAATACAAAGAATATTTGATTGTTAACGGTTAAATCAGAATTGGTAAATTTCGAATATCTAAATTAAAACGATGCTTCATTGCGTTTTAATCACATCAGTAAAAAGAAGAAGAAGAAGAAAGAGAAGTGTGGCAACATATTTTGACGAAATGACAGAAGTGTCATTTTACTGCAGCTAATTAAAAGTCCAACCATAGGTATCTTTAAAAACACAACTTACGCTTTAGTACACGTATCGCAACGTCCTAAGCACGACTGAACTGACAGGACTCGCACCACTAAAGTGGCGTTTTTCCGCCATTATTATCCCCACTATCGACCGGCAGTGCGCTGTGATTTGTTAGTCGTGCTAACTACAAACTCGGTACTACAATAGTCAAGCCAAATACTTTCAATATTAAAACAGATTTATAGTAAGAAACACAAATGGAAAAAAAAAGAAAAAAAAATAGTGTTGGGCGGGACACCGGGCAAGGCGCAGTTATTACAGGTGGAGTAAGGCTGTGACAGTGTGTCCAAGGACTGTAAGACGAGATGTCGGTCGTCCGGCGGCGAGATGGGCAGACAAAATGGTTGCCATCGCGGGCAAAACCTGAATGAGGCTGGCACAGGAGCGTAGTGATTGGCCCAAGAAAAGAAAGATCTATCAAAGATAGCTCAGCAGTAGGTGAAATTGGGCTGTGCTGAACGTAACATGGTTAATTTAATAAAATGCGATATAATTTACAATTGATAACACTACCTACTTTTACTATTGACAATACTCTACAAAAAAGCACTAAGATTTCCTCGGAAACCTCGTTCAAGTAAGATACCTTAAAGCCAGGGATACACTAGGGGACAAATGTCCCACGACATGTGTCGACGACATGTCAAGCGGAGCCGGGCGATTTTGCTTGACATATCTGTCGACACTGCGCCATACTAGACGTCGTCGACGACACGTGTCGCGCGATGTTGCCAGACATGTCGAACGAAAGCTGGCAACGTCGCGCCACTTCACTCGATGTCATCGACGACACGTGTCGCGCGATGTTGCCAGACATGTCGAGCGAAGTCCGGCAACGTCGCACCACTTCACCCGACGTCGCTGGCGACACGTGTCGCAGGACATTTATCCCTAATGTATCCCTGGCTTTACTCTTTTTGTCATAATGTATAATAGAAATTAGTTTCAGTTTCAAATATAAACCTAGAAATAAAATAACATATATAATGTTGCTAAATATTTATTCTTAGAAAAAATAATTATCAGGGTAATATTTTTGTAACTGTAAATGGGTATTCTGTAGCTATGTCTAATAGGTTTTCTGTGGGCATGTAATCGAATGGGTTGACTGTCGAATAGTCTGACAAATTCTCCGGGGAGGTCTCTGCTGAATTTTTTGAAGGTATGTCTAACGGTTTGTCCGAGACGTTTCCGGAGGGCTTGAGCTGTACAGACGGGTATACAGTCCTGTCTACGGAATTGTCTACGGCCACATCTTGAGGTTTGTTTACAGGCATCTCTATAAGATTGGTTACGGTTACGGGCTTATCTACGGCCACGGATTTGGCTACAGTTATGAAATCGTCTACGATCACAGACTTGTCTTCAGCCTTTTTTATGGGCTTCTCTTCAGGTTTCTCTACGGTCACGGATTCGTCTACGGTCACGGACTTCTCTACGGTCACCGACTGCTCTTCAGGCTTCTCTACGGTCACGGACTTCTCTACGGTCACCGGCTGCTCTTCAAGCTTCTCTACGGTCACGGACTTCTCTACGATTACCGGCTTCTCTTCAGAGATCTCTACGGTCACGGACTTCTCGACGGTCACCGGCTTCTCTTCAAGCTTCTCTACGATCACCGGCTTCTCTTCAGAGATCTCTACGGTCACGGACTTCTCTACGGTCACCGGCTTCTCTTCAAGCTTCTCGACGGTCACCGGCTTCTCTTCAGACATCTCTACGGTCACGGATTTCTCTACGGTCACCGGCTTCTCTTCAACCTTCTCTACGGTCACCAGCTTCCCTTGAGGCTTCTCTACGGTCACCAGCTTCCCTTGAGGCTTCTCTACGGTCACTGACTTCTCTACGGTCACCGGCTTCTCTTCAGAGATCTCTACGGTCACGGACTTCTCTACGGTCACCGGCTTCTCTTCAAGCTTCTCGACGGTCACCGGCTTCTCTTCAGACATCTCTACGGTCACGGACTTCTCTACGGTCACCGGCTTCTCTTCAAGCTTCTCGACGGTCACCGGCTTCTCTTCAGACATCTCTACGGTCACGGACTTCTCTACGGTCACCGGCTTCTCTTCAAGCTTCTCTACGGTCACCAGCTTCCCTTGAGGCTTCTCTACGGCCACGGACTTCTCTACGGTCACCGGCTTCTCTTCAGAGATCTCAACAGTCACGGACTTCTCTACGGTCACCGGCTTCTCTTCAAGCTTCTCTACGGTCACCAGCTTCCCTTCAGGCTTCTCTACGGTCACGGACTTCTCTACGGTCACCGGCTTCTCTTCGGAGATCTCTACGGTCACGGACTTCTCTACGGTCACCGGCTTCTCTTCAAGCTTCTCGACGGTCACCGGCTTCTCTTCAAGCTTCTCTACGGTCACCGGCTGCTCTTCAGGCTTCTCTACGGTCACGGACTTCTCTACGGTCACCGGCTTCTCTTCAGAGATCTCTACGATCACCGGCTTCTCTTCAAGCTTCTCTACGGTCACCGGCTTCTCTTCAGGCTTCTCTACGGTTACGTGATTGTCTACAGCTACGGTCTTGTCTACAGTCATGGACTCGTCTATGATCACGGACTTATCTACGGTCTTATCCATGGTCTTCTCTACTACAGGCTTTTCTGTGGTCTTATCCACTGGCGTAATGTTTGGAATAAAAGGCCTTGTACCGTAGTAGGAACCATAATGGGAACCATAATGGGAACCGTAGTGGGAACCGTAATGGGAACCGTAGTGGGAACCGTAATGGGAACCATGGCTCCGATGCCACGTACCGTGCCGGGATCCATACCGGGAA
Source organism: Apamea monoglypha (assembly GCA_911387795.2). Classification (NCBI taxonomy): domain Eukaryota; kingdom Metazoa; phylum Arthropoda; class Insecta; order Lepidoptera; family Noctuidae; genus Apamea; species Apamea monoglypha. Next base: position 5,981,351 of record OU426931.1, read on the forward strand.
CCATGCCTGAAATGGGACATTGGATGGTACTGCTGTGTACCATGCCCAAACCGACTATTGTAAGGAGAGCTGTAATGACCGTTGTATGATCTACAATATGGTCGACAACTGTAAGATGTGTGTAATCTTGGCGAACGAAGATTATACTGATGTCTATGTCGTCCCTTGGTTCTGAAGTACGGAGCACCTGAAATCAATTGGGTAACTACAGAGAATTGTATAGATTAACTATCAACATATACAATATGAGATAGCAAAAGTCTTAGGCAGTCACTTGTAAACGGGTACTTTGGAAAGTATTAGTAGAAATCGAACCATGACCATGATAGCCGTTATGCTGAGCCCCAGATTCAGGTTAGAACTTTGGCCAAACAAAAAGTATGCATACGTGAAGGAGACAGATATAATATATTTCTGTTTCTGATCTAGTAAGTGTAAATAATAATAATAATAAAATGTTTTATTGACATAAAAAAGGTGTAACATTTTCAATTGAAGCCCGACTCCTAAACTAGATGGTTAGTGTCTTCACCCATTTTTGGGGCATTTACAATTTATGCTATAAAAATTAAAATAACGTAAAACGAAAGGAAGTTAGTGCATGCATGCTATTGAGTGGTGGATGTGTGTGTGTGTGTGAGTGATTGTGCTTGGACTTTGGGTTATAACTGAGAGTTTGTTTGCCTATATTACTATTTAATTATCACGTGTATTGTTTTAGCAGTAAGTTTTTTGTCGTTACAGACATATGTATTATATGTATGAGAAGGTGCCACTGAAGAGTTATCTATCTGTGTTGAGATAACTTCACAGTGGCACTAGTGTAAGTATTAACTACTAAGTGTCCACTTGCCTTATATTATTATTATTTAGCTTGCCTATATACTCTGTCTACGCTACATTATATCTAAACTTGAACTAATAATCTCAAACAACTTTCTTAACTAATAAAATAAATAAGTACGGTACTTCTGAACACGGCTCGAATTATCAGGAGGTTCCTCTCTCTGGAGCCCTGATCACCGGTAGCTTGGACCCTGTTCCCGATACCGGTGGGCTACTTTTTTTTTATATTTTTAAATGTTTTTATACTTTTTATATTCTAATATTTCCAAATATAATTAATAATTAATAAAAACACAACATATATGTTGTGTTTTTATTATATAATAAATAAAAACACAACATATATGTTGTGTTTTTATTTTATTTTATTTGTTAAATCGGGTTAATCACTGATGTTCTTTTTATGTTATAATGTAGATAAAAAAACATCAGTGTTTTTTGCGAATTCACTCAAATGGCATGTAAATACATCGATCTTCACGTGATAACCCGAATTGCGCGGGTCAATGGTAGTGATGGTGTTTTGTTACTTACAGTTGTATTCTTCTAAAATCACTACGATCAGGAAAACACAGACCTGGAAAAAATAACGGCTATGTTAGTACTCTAAGATTCACACAATAAAATCGGAAAGAATGAAACTTGAAAGCTCCAAGCTGTGGCTAGCGCTATTTTGGACCGAATGTTCTACCAGTTAAGATTTTACCCGGTACTATTCTCATCATCTGCCTGCCTTTTCCCAACTATGTTGGGGTCGGCTTTCAGTTTAACCGGATGCATCTGAGCTCTACAACCCACTTACTGGGTAATACGATACCCCTTACTATTCCTTACCCGGGACTATTCTAATCACTTGAAAAGTGTCATAATAACAGTTACAAAAAGACACTTAATGAAGCCGAAAGTCACTTGTACTCTCCGTCATTGTAATATATTTTTTGTACTGAACTATACCTGGGACCCTAATTGAAGGTCAAAATTCTAACTTTTACTGACGTTTTTTTTTACGAAAAGATGTTTTTAATGTTATAAAACAATTACTTTAAATGCCCCCACGACCCATGTACTGTTGCGGCGATAAGCACAGGCAGTAAACATTTGTAAAATGTCAATATTGAAAAAAACAAGATGGCCGCGTTAATTGCGTTCTTGGTAGCACTCAAAAGATTCTTATACCATTTTACACCGGGTTGTCCATACAATAACAGAGTATAGTCCTTTCACGACAGCAACGAGAATAAAGATCACTGTGATGCAAAATAGCGCAATTTTTTATCTGTGGCACAACCAAAGATATTCTTTTCAAGCTTACACTCCTAAAAGATGCCTTCAAAACCACAGTTCAAAACCATGTGCCTTTTTGCATTAATTTTGTAATGAAACAGAATAATGTATTTGAAAATAATTGCTAAAAACACTCACAATTATCTTCATTGTTGCAAATATTAGAAATCACAGTTATAACATAAACACTGGCAGGTAGATCTCCTCTTACGGAACGACCACTGGACACTGATATCCACAAAGCTTACTTATTATTTATAAACCACTGCAATCTTCGTGGACCTGTGAACTCATTTTATCAAATATAATTTACACATTGAAGATAACTTTCTGCGAATTGAAAACAACGGGTCTAATCTCTTATTTATTTAACTCACGCGTTATGGAAATAATTATTTTTGTTTATATTTTTTTGGATTCGGTTGGGTTTTTATTAGGTTTTTTCTGTTAATAATAGTAATACGCAGTAAATCAACTAGCTTATGTAACGAAATGTGGGTTTATTATGGCCAAAGTGGAAAAATAAATAGTATTTCGGAAAGATAAACCGTATGGGTATACTAAATAAACTATTAAAATAAAAAAATAATAACTTATCTAACTAAAACTACTAACATACTTAAATATGGCGTCGAAATATTCCTCCGCATCGCTGTCGACTGGTAATGGCGGCATTGTATGGCAATACTTATCCTTTGGCCAAGGTAAAAGCCAGCCCTTCCCAACTAGCAAATAGTTGCTATATAAATGTCATTAAAGCAAAAAAAAAAATATTTTATAAAGGCCATATTCCCAGCCATATCACGCAGTCTTGGTTGGAAGTGAACGTTTCGGACTTCATCAGAGCTGAAGACTGGCCGTCGTCTAGTCCCGATCTTAATCCGCTGGATTATGATTTATGGTCAGTTTTAGAGAGTACGGCTTGCTCTAAACGCCATGATAATTTGGAGTCCCTAAAACAATCCATACGATTGGCAGTGAAGAATTTTCCCATGGAAAAAGTGCTTGCTTCTATTGATAACTGGCCTCAACGTTTAAAGGACTGTATATTACAGCCAATTGAGACCACTTCGAATAAGCTTTTTATATTTTAAATTGTTTTATATTTATGTATTAAACTAACACACTGTAAAAGTAATCAATATTATTTGCAATAAAAAAAAAAAAATTTTTTCTTCATGACAATATTTATGGCAAGACTAGGTACTTCACGCATTCAAGGGCCTCCGAACAATTCCTATGGGATTTCATATTGATTCGATATTGTTTCTTACAAAACGATGTTAGTATTGTACCACGTGGCAGTGGGCAGTGCACATTGCTCGCAGAACTGATGGCCGATGGGGTCGAAAAGTTCTGGAGTGGCGATTGCGTAAAACAAGACGTAGCTTGGGGAGGCCTATGTCCAGGAGTGGACGTCTTTCGGCTAAAATGATAATGACGATGATGATTGTTCCTCGTCGTTCCTGCGCTGTACATGCTCCAGTACTGTGAGCAGTCTAAGAGTAGTAAAAATTACTGGTTTGTTGTCGTAAGGTCCACGCCGTGGGTAGTCTTCATATTGTTATGGGTATTCATTGTATTGTTGTGGGTAGCCATAGCCTTGCTGCGGGTAGCCATAGTTTTGCTGCGGGTAGCTATATTTTTGCTGCGGGCAGCAGTGGCGAGGCGCTCTCACAAACCGATCCCCACCGGCTTCCCTTCAAAAATTTAATGTTATACCATGTACCATATTACCTATGTTCAACAAATAAAATACTTTGTCTTTGACTTTGAAATTCAGAACACAAACACTCTATAGTCAATTCATCATTGAAATATAATCATATCATACTGTAGGTATTTAACACACCATAAAATTATAACATTGCAAAACGCCTACATTTCATTTTTGTCATTCTTTCCCATCAACAAAATATTTTGCTCTAAAATAACCCGTAGGCGCGTGCGGTTTGCCGTGAGTTCAATTTCTATACAAAACAAATTCATCATGACGTCACTTCAGGTCACGTGGCTTGCTATTTTTTGAGCGCCCGATAAGCCGGTGAATACCGATTTCCTATAGACACAGTACATAGAAAATGCGTATGTGTGATCGAGATGGAGCAAAATCGCCATTCGGTCGGTTTCGCCGAATTTCGTAATGCATTCGGGTCGGAGTTCGGACATTGACATAAATTCATGGGTAGAACATTATTATGACGTAATAATTTGTTTACACTTGTAGTTCATTTGCATTTTGTTCGTTGCATTAATTGAATTTATTAGTTTAGCAGTTGGAAATTGTTTGTTGGCATAAAGCAGTGATTAGTATTTAGTATTAGAATTATAGTTGGAGTTTGTTTTGTTTTGTGTGTAGTGAAAGTTGTACGCTGTAATTACGTATTTGGGGCAAGTAGATAGTTAATTAAGTTGAAATTACTTATATAAAGTAGATTTAAAAAGTAATTATTAGGATGATGCCATCCTAATGATTACTTTCAAATGTCATCATGCCATCCTATTGGCAGTAGATTGTTGTTTGACAGATTATTTTTATACTATTTATAGATTATTTATATATTACACAGTTAGGTACTATTGACGCCATAGCCTGGGCGATGTTGTACGTCCAACACTTCAAGCTTAGCATTTTTATGCAACACCTACACTTATTAACTTAGCAACAAAATGCTTAACTGTGTGTTAAGATAAGATAAGATAAGATAATTTTTTATTTGTTCAAAACATGAGTATACACACATAGCATGCAAGATGTTAAATCCAATTATGATTTCCGTCATGTTTTGCCTGAACGGCGTACAAATATGAGATGTCGAAGTTACACAGCCTCAATTATTTTTATAATCGTTAATTAAATTGCAGATATAGCAATGAAACAATCCAATTTAGAGCATACTAAAAGCTAAATGGTAGAATAAAATACAATCATAAATAATACTCATTTCAAAAAATAAAAAATAATAATTATACAATCATGTCAATATACAAATACATCTAAAGGAATACATACACATGTCAAAGCAACTGTTAATAAAATGAATGTCAAAATGCAAGTCAAATTAATTTGTGTTGCCATCAAAAGCGTCTGGGTCAGGTAGGTACTGTACCTACTCGTACAAAGATCAAAGCAAAACAAATATTAAGTAAAGTCAGGGCACTTAATTGTTTAGCTTATTGATTACCAACTTAATTGGCCCCTAGGATATTCAAATCACAACTAAACTTTGACAATTGTATGAAATGGCTCTAACGCGGTAAATTGACGTAGTGTGTTAATTTGATAAGCAATTTAGCTTTAGTTTGCGCCAAACAAATGTATTTTCTTTCTTTCTTTCTTCTTTGTGTGTCCTACTCCTACGGGCAGATCATCGGGACCACTTAGATTATTTATTTATTTATTTATTTATTACAGCATGGAAGACTTACAGCTAAAAAAAAACAAACAAAAGAAAAGGAAACAATAGTCGATAGAAAGCCAATTACAAATCTTCGCGTTTAGACTTATAATAAAATTTGTGTTGTGAACATACAAACAGTAACATATTACCATATACTATATTTAATGGTTAAAACTAACTAAATACTTAACTACTTGTGTTCGCAGTTAAAAAGTGAGAGAATAAAAAGTAAGAAAAAATACAATAACTAAAAAGCACTGCAGCTATTTAAAAAAATTGAGGCTTAAGCACCTTCTAGCTGAGGTCACACTGGTTGTAAAGAGATCTAAATCGTGTTGTTTACATATTTTATTGCAATTTTTGCTTGCACGCACAATATAACTGTTCTGCCGATAATTCGTAGAACTGAGACGTGGAGGTGGAGGAGCACCTACACGTAAGGGTGGTATAAATCGAAATGTTTTGTTTGGAACATTGAAATAAAATTTTGATAATAACTCAGGGCTGTCAATATTACCGTTAAAGATTTTTAACAGGAATAAATAGTCAGCAATCTCACGTCGATTAATCTATTAAATAAACTGTGTCGTTCCTATGTGGCCTACAATCCTAAATGAACGGTTTTGTTAATTGATTTAATATGCGCAGTAGGCGCTGGTCGTTCAAATAGCCTTAGAATTCATAATGTTGCGCGTGAAAGCCAGGTAATTATGTATCTATGGGAAGGTCTACTAATTACCAAGCCCACCTATGAGGAGTCTACGATGCTTTATTGTTGGAATACAACAGTCTTGCCATCAATATGCCAACACTGATCGGTATTGAAAGGAATATTATCATCATTCTCCTGCCCTTGTCCCAAATTTATTTGGGGTGGGCGCAAAATGTATTTGTCTTCCTCTTCATAAGGGTATGTCGCTAGTACAGGAAGGGTTATACCTCAAATTAAAAACATGGATAATTATAATCGGTGTTTGCTAACATTTAATTATAAGACAGACTTAATTGCCAATTTTTAAATATTTACATAACTTTGATCAGTCCAAAATCTCGTAAGATCTGCCGCTAACCATTTCTATGGAAGAAGGAGAAATGGATGTAGATATTATCTGTTAATTGTCTAAGACAATAGGGTATCATCACTGGGTCGATTCACTGCTGTTTAGTGGTGGATGACCTTTCCGCCACCGTAGCCGAGGCCGCCGAGACCACCGTAGCCGTAGCCTCCCGCGTAGCCGACGCCGCCGCCGAGTCCTCCGAGTCCCAGTCCGTAGCCGCCGAGCCCGCCAACAGCGACGGCTGGGCCGGTGATCACTGCACCACCTCCTACGAGTCCACCACCGCCTCCCAACAGGAGGGCACCGTCCTGAGCTTGCCTGGCGACGGCGTCAGCGACGGCCTGCGCCTGGGCCGCGCTGGCGGCGACTGCGGCAGCCTGCGCACGAGCAGCATTAGCGATACGAGCAGCCTCAACAGCGCGAGTGTTCGCAATAGCGATAGCCTGGACGCGGGCAGCGTTGGCTAAACGTGCGGCTTCGCCAGCGCGTGCAACTTCAAGTGCGCTGGCGGCGCCGGCGCGTCTGGCGGCTTCCGCAGCGCGCGCGTTCTCCCAGGCGGCGGCCTGTGCACGCTGCACGTTGGCTACGCGGGCGGCGTCGAGCGCGGCGGCGTTGTTGATGGCGTGCGCCTGGCCGGCGCGCGCGGCCGCCTCGGTGACGCGGGCGCCCTGGATGGCGGCGGCAGCCGAGTTTGCGATCTGTGCGGCCTGAACAGCCTGGGCGTTCTGAATGGCGCTAAGCTGAGCTGCTCCTACAGAGCCGGCGTTGTTGAGCGCTGCACCCGAGCCGATCGTGGGACCGGTGGCAATGACTGCTGGGCCGGCGATGATGCCAGCGCCGCCACCGATAGCTGCGCCCGCCAGCCCAGCGCCACCGAGCCCGCCGAGCCCGCCGAGCCCGCCGTAGCCGCCCCACCCTCCGCCGATCACTGGCCCGATGCCAGACTGCTCCGCATGTGAATCTGCTACTTTACCTGTCAAATATAGGTAACAAGTCGTAAGTATTAATAGTTGTCAACATCAGACATTAATTAGTTCACAGATGGGAACAGAAGATTTCACTTACCGTCTGCAACGACTTCATACGCCACAGCGATAACAAAAAGAATCTGAAAGAAATTAAGTATTGTGTTTAATATTATTTTGTATTGAAATGTTCTAAATACTTAATTATACTTATTTATAACTTTGCACTTATCAAAACTTTTTAGTTAAATGATATATTTTAATTTGTGATAAAAAATGAGATGCCTCATCTTACCGTTAGTCGAGACATTTTTCGTAATTATTATTTGTTTATTGCTGCTCGCTACGACGCTACCAAATTGGACTGTAAACTGTAATTGTTGTAGTTACTGCAAATTGCGTGCACTTTTATACTGCACCGAAAATTATTTACATCGAATTAACAATGCTAAATAGTTGTTCGATGCCGCCCCATTTGAATATCATTAGGTAGGAGTAAAAACTAATCGGCAAACTTGCATAGTTGGTACATGTTGTACATTGTACACAATCGCAGCAAGCGCAGGAGATATCAGACCATGTCGGATGCGTGCGCCGCACATCCCTTGAACACACCAAGCAATGAGCACCCATATTACGTGGATAGTTAAACAATGAATAACATAATTATATGTCCATTCAAATTATCCTTATGTAAATATCAGTATATCGTGGGAAATGTATTGAAATACTAGAGAGGAATCCGGTACTGTTAAACGAATTAGATAATTTTAAATTTTTATTTGATTCTGTGAAGCCAAATGTATACTTAATCTTAAGAAAATCTGTTCAGCATTTAAACTAAATTAAGTCGACAAGAAGATCTTTAAAGCTGAAATTGGTGTCATTCGAACACAGCCATTACATTCACATACTAATTTTAAATTTTTATTTGATTCTGTGAAGCCAAATGTATACTTAATCTTAAGAAAATCTGTTCAGCATTTAAACTAAATTAAGTCGACAAGAAGATCTTTAAAGCTGAAATTGGTGTCATTCGAACACAGTCATTACATTCACATACATATTCATTCAGCAAACAAGTTTTACTTTTGTTTGAACGGCAACTGCTGAAAGAAACGGTTGCTTCACCTCAGATACAGTAGAAACTAAGGATTGCGATCACATCCTTTCCTGTGCCGAATCAGAAAACATTACAATATTGTGAAACAACAAAACGTTTATAGGAATACCAATTTTTGTGTCACATTATCTAAATGCATTATCAGCCTATAATGTTCCCACTGCTGGGACTCAGGCCTCCTCTCTGTGAGAGGGAGTGGACTGTAATCCACCATGCGAACCCAGTGTGGGTTGGGGATATCACATGTCTTCGAATTTTTAGTTCTAGGGCATGCCGGTTTTCTCACGATGTTTTCCTTCACCGTTTTGAGAGCAGTGGTAATGAAATAATTTACACAAAGTAAAGTGCCTATCTGGGTTCGAACCTACGACCTACAACTCGTAAGACGCAGCCGTTTCCACTGAGCCATTACTGCTCGTGTTAAATGCATCTTCTATTACTACAAAACTGTGTTAATTCATGACCATGGCATGCAAATGAAGTTCGTTTATTAGTTTCTTCAGTTCAAATGAAACTGATGTAAGATATTTTGATTGCGTGTTTTGACGATGCGGCAGACATCGTTTTGACGGCAGATATATTGTTTTTTTTTTTCAACTGGCCTGACCTGTCCTTCAGGCAGCCTGGCCAGCAACATGTCAAACGGCAACCACTAGGATTACGTACTGGCACACTGGATATACGAGTAAAAAATGTAGCGACCGCAAAAAGTCAGTCGCCGTCGCCCATCGCGTGTCATTTGTATTCTGGTTGGGTAATACGATTTTACAGAACGGTTAATTGATAAACTGCTTGAATGGGTAATTAATCAGTATTGATTATTAAAGATTTAGCTTTAGTGTGTTCGGTTTAGACAGCTGACCTGGTTTTATCATGAACGGTTGTAATGTAACGGCTGCGCATATAGGCATTTATAACCTGTCTTTCAGCGGAAGATATGATTGATTAGGTACCAATTGGCGAGGAGAGAGATCCTGAAACAGGCGTTACATCGATACTTATAATTATGATAAATTCGAAAGTAACTCTATCTGTGTGTTACATTTTCACACCTAAATTTTATCGAAATCCGATCAGTGGGACCGGATTTCGATAAAATTTGGCAAGTATATACTCGTAGATGGCATCCTAGGAAAGGGCATTGGCTAATTTTTGTCCCGGTAGCACGTTTCCGTGGGATAATATCCGACATCCATGCAGGCGAAGCCGCGGGCAGATTTATATTATTATTCTCTACTATGAAGAGGTGCGATTTTGTAACAGGTCTCAAAATTGTAACCTGTGGCACCCCGAATGTATTTGCTTAATTTTCCCTTCCACCCCTCTCTATCTCAAGAAACGTTTTCAGTTTCTTTGCGACTCCCACACGAAATTGTTAAGGTCATCAGATAACTTGAAGCTCAAAATGCCTATGCATTCCACAACTTTCCTTGATAAATCCTTTACTGTCCAGGCCGCTCGTTTGTGGAATGCATTGCAGTCGTTACAGGTGTTCAAAAGACTCGTAAAGGAACACTACTTGTCGTAGTGATCTTGTTGTCCTAACTGCAATCATCTACAGTTCTTTTATTTTTCGTTGCTTGTATATATAGTATGTATGTATTTATGTATCTATAATTTTGGATATGTATATATTTGTGTATCTCCTCCGTGCCTCGGAAAGCACGTTAAGCCGTTGGTCCCGGCTGTCATTCGTGGATCTTTGACAGTCGTTACGGGTCGTCAGAAGCCCGAAAGTCTGACAACTAGTCTTACCAAGGGGTATCGTATTACCCAGTAACTGGGTTGTGGAGGTCAGATAGGCAGTCGCTCCATGTAAAATACTGATATTCAGCTGCATCCGGTTAGACTGGAAGCCGACCCCAACATAGTTGGGAAAAGGCTAGGCAGATGATTGTGTATCTATTTTAGTGTATTTTAGTGTATCGACGGCACGGTTGGCGCAGTGGTTAAACGGTTGACTGCTGCGCTGCGTGTCGCGGGTTCGATTCCCGCACGGAACAAATATTTGTATGACCTACAAGTAGTTGTTCCGGGTCTGGCTGTTTGTGTATGTGAGTTTAAATGTTTGTAAACGCACCCACGATACAGGAGAAATTCCTAGTGTGGGGCAAAGTTTAAAAAAAAAAAATAAAAAAAAAAAAAATTGTATTGTATACATAATATTTGCACCAACGACAGTCCCATTTTATGTCCAGGAAAATCACTGTCCATTCTAAGGTTGCCAGGTAGAGAGAGGTCGCAGTAATGCGATAAGGCCGCCCATTGTATATTTTGTAGTGTTTAATGAATTTTTTATGCTATGTATTTTTGTGGTGTATATATAAATAAGTATATATAAATAAATATTAATAAATACATATGATAAATTCGAAAGTAACTCTATCTGTATATTACATTTTCAGGCCTAAACCACTGATCGGATTTCGATAAAATTTGGCAAGGATATAGATGGCAGCCTGGGGAAGGGCATATGCTACTTTTCGTCCCGGTAGCACGTTCCCGTGGGATAATATCTGACATCCATGCGGGCGAAGCCGCGGGCAGATTTATATTATATTATTATTCTCTACTATGAAGAGGCGCGATTTTGTAACAGGTCCCAAAATTGCAACCTATGGCACCCCGAATGTATTTGCTTAATTTTCCCGTTGTTAAACTCAAACTCAAACTCAAAGTATTTATTTCAATTAAACCAATTACAGGCACTTTTGAATTGTCAAGGGGTCGGTCAGTCAGAGAAATGAAGCTAGTTGCCCATTCCAAAGCGTAGTAGGTACCTATGGAGAAGAACGGGCAAGAAACTCCATGAACACTCTTTTACACTAAACACCTAAAGCTAGCCGCACACATACAATATTATTGTGTGTGCGGTTAGCCTTATCTTAGCTAGGTTTATCATTGTAAATATTGGTGTTTGCCAAAAGCCAAAAGAAACAAAAGCACACAATCATAATTTGACAAGGCACTAGGATCAAACTAAGAGTTCTTTAGTAAAAAACGTTCATATTTTTTACATTTTATTTTTATTGTAAAATTAGATTCGTAGATTTAGTAACACTGCCTGGGTGGGTGGTCTTCATTTGTTTCCGAATTCGAAGGTCTCCATCACCGGTCCATACTCTTCAGGCGTCTGAACGATCTTGGAAAAGAATCGATGTTGAAAGCAAATTAATAACGATAAACCTGGAAATAAAGAAACATAATTAGTATATCAGTAAGGTCACCTTACTCTTGCAGTAATAGGTGTGACATAAGAAAGTCTATTCTGTAAAAATCTCAGCGTGAAAACTCAGTCGAAGTGAGCTGGAAGTGCTATCAATACTTAGTGTCAATCTCTACCATCAGGCGGAATGACTTCATTACCTTAGTTTGCACGGTGAGATTTTTACAGAATAGATGGGAAACGCTCTTCTTTTTGTGTGCCTAAATGTGATTTGGTTAAGAGCACTGGGAACCCAGTGGTAACAGCCGCGGCTTACGAGTTGTAGGTCGTAGGTTCGAACCCAGACAGGCGCTTTACTTTGTGCAAATTATTTCATCACCACTGCTCTTTAAACGGTGAAGAAAATCATTGTGAGGAAACCGGCATGTCGTAGAACCAAAAAATTCGAAGACATGTGACATCTACCAACCCGCACTGGGCCCGCGTGGTGGATTAAGGCCCACTCCCTCTCCCTGTGTCCCAGCAGTGGGAACATTATAGGCTGATTATAGACTGTGGGTGATTTTGTTTCTTGAAACTACTGATAACAGCAAGCTTCGATCACTGTATCTAGTAATATTATAGCAGTTCATGGTTTGATTTTGGTACAAAGTATCAATGGAAATCAAGGCCTAGTTACAAAAATATAATAAAGTAGTATAGAATAGTGGCCAGTGATGTCCACTAACCAACTGGTTATGCACAATTTAAACTAAGTATTGACATTGCTCTTTACATTATTCAACACAATAAAGGAAAATATGACGTTCACAGCTACTAGAACGATTTCCCTCATTGCAAGTATGTAAAGCGGATTTTCACTTCCTCGTAAGAGAAACTACATATTAGTCCATGAAATTATTATGCAAATTGTGATTTAATAACAATTAAATTTATGAAACCTGCGTGGTTCATCTTTGTCTAACCCTTTAAGGTCATCCAGTGTATCATCATGTAATAACTTGCTTCTGCCCTTTGTATTGCATGAAATCCCACTTGAACCAAATGATTTTTCTCCAGATCCAATCACAATCTGAATGAAGAATATTGCAAATCCATTACTTCGTATGTTCGAAAAATTGGTCTGCTCAACAACGTAAATAACGCAATGAATGTTGTCGAAATGAAAGCCATTCCTACTGTTAGTGTGCTAAGCAATTACCCCGCTAAATATTTTTTAGTTTCAGAAATACTTACTGGGTTATATTCCGAAACAGTATCCTGCAGCAATGGTTTTTGGATCACGACGGTAGAAGGCTCATACACCTGGGTTGGCTTCCCGCTGAACTCGGCTAAGATCATGTTGAGACCAGCTTTCGCGATGGTCGATCCGATCGACATTGCACCATTGATGACAGCTCCTGCTATTGAGGTGACTGCTTTCTTCAAGACTTCATCTTGAAAGGAAGAAAATTATTATATTTATAATATCTTGTCCCTATCGTTATATCTTGTCTTAAAAGAGTGCCCATGGAGTTTCTTGCCCATTATTTTCCATAGGACCCCACTACGCTTTGGAATGGGCAACTAGTTTCATCTTTCTGACCGTTTGACAATTCAAAAGTGCCTTTGGTTAAATTGATTGAAATAAATGCTTTGGGTTTGAATGGACGAAAATATTGATCGTGTTTCGTTATTTTGTATGATAAATTAGTCAAATATTAACTTCAGTTGGTTGCCATTATTTACCACGCGTGGTTGGCGATCAGTAATCACAGCATTATTAACACCTACGAGACACGATCAGACAGAAAGTTATATTGTTATTGTTGTTGTTATTGTTGTTGTTGTTGTTTATTGTTGTTGTTGTTGTTGTTTTGTTGTTGTTTGTTGTTTGTTATTGTTAATAGCTGTTTAGTGTCCCGGAACAATAGATATAGGCGCCGCATAGTTTGGGGTCCGCCGTAAAGATAAGAATGAAGATGGCTAATAGTTTCTGTAACTAAGACTAAGAGATAAGGTAATAATTATTATAACATTGAGAAAGATGTGGCAGGCTTTGGAGGTGAAGATAAAACTTCTGCACATATTCTTAATGGAACCCTTAGATAGCTTAACAACCACGAACTGAGCGCAATTATAATATATATATTAAGAGATATTGCGATGAAACTTAGTAAATAGCACTAAAATGTTTACCGTACAAGAAAAACTAATAAACTATAATTGGCGCAGTTCATTTTACAAAAGCTTTCAATATCCACAAAAGAAACCATACTTTGTAGAGCAACTCCTTGAGCAACAATAGAAGCTATATCCGAGGCAGCCTGCGAGACTGCTGCCTTTTTAGCAGCTATGGTCTCGGCACCTATCGAGAAGACGTCCTCTTTAGCTTGGCTGGCCACTGCCTTAGCAGCCAAGAGGTTGAGAGGCACTGCTGAGGGTATCAGACAGGCGAAGCAGGCGACCTTGGAAAACGAAAAATATACTAGTTAATAAAATGCAATATTAAATTGGAATTTTTGAAGCATTAAAGGCAATTTAGATATATTATGTAGATGTTCAGCACGAGCTTGGACGCAACAGCATAAGAGCCGTTTCGCACTACGTCCGATCCGAATCCGAGAAATTTTGGTCCGAAGTAGCCATAGTACTATTTGTATGAGGGGTTGCGCACTACATCCGAATTCAGTCCGTCCGAATTTATAACATTCCCAATTCGGATTGAACTCGGATCTTGAATTCGGATTCGGATCGGACGTAGTGCGAAACCGCTCTAAGACCACACCATTCTAAAGGATAGCGTTACTTGGAAGCTGTCTATTGTAAATTAAGTAGGTAGAGCGGGGCTAGTTGAGCATAGGGGTAAGTTGGGCAATTAAAATATCTCCGAAGCTATACATCAAACGCTAGCACGTCAAATGAGGGAAACGAGGGGGCGCGGGAGGGGAAATGATCACGCCACCGCTAATGGCGAATTGACGAACGAGTAAAGTACACGCGCGTTTTGTTTATTTTGCGACCAAAAAGTAAAAAAATCGTTGCTGTGTATATTTCGTCTGTACGACTCAAATGTTATCCATTTTAAAACAGGTAAGTGTTAAAAGTTCATTAATTTGATGTATTTTTGATATCTAATGAGGATTTTGTTTGATCTAATACAGTTTTTTTATAACCTCACTTTTAATTCAAATATTCGGGTTGGGGAATGTTGAGCAACTGTTGCTCAACTTACCCTTAATTCTTAATTCTCTAAAACTTAATTCCGATGACGATGATGATTAGTTTTAGTCACTATTAATAATAATTCCTGTCAAAAGTTCCTAAAAAAAGTCTGATTTTAAGTGGAAAGGCTGAATCTAATCCAAAAATTAATCTAATAATATGTTGCGGTTTTGTTGATTCTATTTTTATGTTAAAAATACCTTCAAAAGAATTTTAAGTTTTGTTTCATTAAGAGATTTAGTTTAGAGATTAATAAATAAACAGTTGATTATAAAATACGATTGTTATTTCTTTTTTAGAAACCTTGGTTAGACTAGAATTTCTTACTGCTCAATGTACCCCATACCCTTGCTCTACTTACCCCACCCATGGGGCACGTTGAGCATATCTGACTTTTTGCACTTAAACGGGAGTAACTTTCAAATGCTATATCTTGATAATAAATTACTATGAAGACTTTAAGAAGGAATAAATTACTTACCTATAAATACAAATTACCAGCAATTTGGACCTATCTTTAAGGAGCAATGAACGATCAAGTAGAAAATTGCTCAACTAGCCCCGCCCTACCTACTGTGATTCAAAGAGTGCTGACTGTGTTAGTCAAGTTTGAATATAAGACTATTGATTTTTAGTTGCTCTTCAAGAAATCCACTGCTAAACATTGAATTTCCCAAAGCCGCTATGTAGGTAGGTAATGAACGAACAAGGAGGACATTGTCTTTATTGCCACGTTTAGCAAATTGTGATATGAACACACGGACCATCAGTGCAGGCACTCATAAAACAATCAAAGATTTAATAACAAAAGGAAAATTACTTACCGATAAAATGACTAGTCTCAACTGCATCTTGAAGTTTTTAAAAGGTGATGAAGAGGCGAAATATGAATCATATTCTTCGACGATGAACTGTGTTCAACTGATGACCTGAATACTTTCCATGGTGTTTTTAAAGTAAAAGTATTGCAAAATTATAGATAATTTTACAAATGAGACTCATGAATTCACTTTGCCTAATTTAATTGTGATGGGCTTACAGGTTTGTTAATGGTCTTTCAATCACATTTGTAGGTAAGCACTTGCGCATAAACATTCCTATTAACGTTATTAGGTACTCAGAATTTCTTATTTGTTTTAAATAGGACGGTATAGCAGGGAAGGCTGGATAAGGAACGGATATCAAACCCTATATAGGTATTCCAAACCTTGTATTCTTAAAAATGATTCAGGTCCCACACTACGCTTGCCGATACGCGGTACACATGAATAATATCCTAGCACTAAACCTAAAAACGAACTAAATGGCGTCGAAAAATCCCACCGCATTTCTGTAAACTATCTAGCTAATTCAGCGGAGTATTCCTGCGAATGAAACCCGACACAGAACTTGTAGGCCATCAAGCTCTTGTTTTCGAGCGGGTACTAACCACAATCCATAATATTGTAGGTTAAGATTTCCTATGGAATATTAAAAAAATATATTATCGTTGATCTATTAGTTATCGTTGATTGTATCGTTGATCTGAGGGGCAATTCTCGTAATTTTAAGAACGTTCACAGTCTGATCTCAGTCTCAATCTGTCAAAAATACCTCTAATTTCCCTACATTTTGACAAGTTTTTGACATTTGTTTGTCGCTGAGATGAGACTGCAGATTTTGAACGTTTTAAATTACGAAAATTGGCCTTCTGATTAAGACAATGTATGATTAAAAGACTGTGTGACCTCTGGGTTTGTTTCGGTTTTTCATCTCATAGCAGTTGGAGAGGAAACGCTCTCGTCTGTTTTTTTTTAATATTATTGAGGTGTAATTACAGTAATAAATTCCCTTTATTATCATTTATCAATGTAAAGCCTGCCCAATAAACATTTACGACGTTGAGTAACTTAATGTTATTTAGTTTAATCGTATAAATGTCATAAGGACGTTTACTCGACGGCATTAGGGCCCATTTTATTCAACTTAAGGCGCTAAGAGTTTCGTGTAACAGTCATTTAAATACCTACTTAGTCGCATAGTACTCATATACACGTCGGCGATTTGACCACATGTCATGTAATGATAGCTGTCGCGGCGTGTATTCGACTTCGTGTCGAGTAATGGCACACAATATAACTTTTATATAATGTAATCGTTGTGTTATTGTCATTTAAAGATGATGCTTATATTGAACGAATTATATTACAAAAGATTAATTTAATTTGGCAGTGTTTTTGACAGCTGAGTTAATATTGCATTTTTCTGTTATTTGAAGTGATTAAACCATTTCATCAGTTGCAAACCATTGTGCAATCAAATTTACTTATTAATGTGAGGTAAGTTTGTAACAAATTTTTTATGCGCTTTTAAGATTTTAATGTTTTCACATATTTCTATTAATAATTTATTAAGTGACTGCGTTATATGACAACTATATAACTTCCCGACCTATAACCTGCGTGTTCATTGTAAATGTGTACGCCATGAAAGTTAATTCAGGGATCAATAATAAAATAATAAACGCCTAGCTAACTTAGTTCAAAGAGTTGATATTTTATGAACAGAAGGATTTGCGTGATATATAACTTAGTTAAGTCTAAATATTTATCTAATACTTTTGTTTTAGATAAACCCCACAATGATCTATAATTATGCGGATATTGATAAGTTTTTATCAAAGATGGACTTCATCGAAATGATACGCGCACATTTGAAAGGGCCGTGGTCATTAACTCATTTTATATTTTGTTCTCGTTGTTATGGACGTGGTTTCCAGATAGTCCGTGGAAATAGACCGTTACATTTTGTTTTAACAGACAAAATCAATAGCCCACTTTTAGTAATGGTCTCTGAAGTCATCATTTTTGGTTGAAGTGTCTTCTTTATTAACATTATCTTCATTTCCGGACGATGAGAGTCCTGAACTTCGGCAAATGAACTGCAGGGTATACTCGTAGCATTTTGATTAAATTGATTGGTTAAATTTGCATTTAAATTTGATACGGAACCCTTCTCATTTTCCTCACTCTCAGCTTGAGCTCTATTACTTTGTATTAAAGTACGTGCTTGAAGCGAATGATAATTGTTTTTAACTTTTCTTTTGAATGCACCACTTCTTTTAATACTTTTCCACTTTTTTCGATCCATGTTGTACCAAACAGTAAATAAATAAATTTGATTTCAAAATGCTGGAAATGGTATACAAGGTTATTATAAACCTTTAATATGAGTATTAATTAAATAGCGGTCATATTATCATGCTTGTGATACTTAAGGATGTATACAGGTTGCACTCGTAATACTTATTCGACTTATATATAATGGTTACAAATACTACGTGTAAGCAATTATTATCCGTTTAGCAGATGTTTAAAAGGTAATTATATGACAAAATTTACAGTATTATGACGTTTACACTACGAAAACGTTTACACGACGAAAAGTTGTATAAGTAAGTGTTATAGATGTCGTCGTAGACGCTATTATATGACGATTGTACAAAAATGTCGAAATAACGTCTATATGACATTATTATACGACAAAAAATGTATATGACTATTCGGACATATTATGCACCAGTACATGACGAAGAGTTGAAAAAAATACTGTAAAATAACTTTAATAAGACTCAAGGTCATATAAATGTTTGATTATACGACAAAAATGTTTATTGGGTGAAATGCCTTACTATTTATCTATTTGATACACCAACAACAGTACATACAAAGAACTAATAGAAAACATTGGTAAAACAGTTTTGGCCCAGTGGTATCCGCCCCAACTTGAATGGGTAATTATAAGTAATCAGTATTGATTATTAAAGATTTAGCTTTAGTGTGTTCGGTTTTGACAGCTGACCTGGTTTTATCATGAACGGTTGTAATGTACCTAATGGCTGCTCATATAGGCATTTATAAGCTGTGCTTCAGCACGGTAATATTATCTGTACAGTATTGTAACTCGGCCGTATCTTTGAAATAAATGCATGCGATAGGGCTGCCCGCCTCCAGCATTTTAATTACATTTACCTACTTTGTATTTCCATTTAGTTTTGTGATTGTAAATATACTTTTTTATATAAACAAATATAATACTTTCTGAATTGAATAGGAACTGTTCAATGAAAATGCGTGTTGTATTAATACCGAGAAAAAAAAAAGGTTTTTAGTGGTATATGTTGTTAGAGCAGCAGCAGAAATACCAACTTAATCTGAGAAAATTTCAACAATCTAGTGACAGATAGACGGTCCAATGTATTTTTTCTAGTATTATTCATACACACAGTACAATAAACAACTACATATTATTAATAATAAAATACCACCTCTTTACTTTGAATTATACAAACTAACAAAACAAAACACACATTCCCCGAGGTTCTAACACAGGCGTACCTACCGTATCATGATTCATGAATCTGGGCCCTTAACCAATGGCAACGACGTTTGTGAGACATTCAACCGCTTCTTTTCTACGATTGGCTCCACCTTGGTCAACCTCATTCCTACACAACCATAACCACACAAAACTGTAACGGCGCCAGATTCTCAACCTTAAAACAGAGAACTCACAAGCTTCACACCATGCCAAGCCAGTGAAGTATCCAAAATAATCAAGAACCTTGATCCGAACTGCAGTGCCGGTATCGATGGTATAACTACAAAAGTCATCAAGTGCGTAAGTTAATTAATCGCGAACAAACTGACCGACTGTATAAATGTCCATCTTGCCAATGGAACCTTTCCAGATCAATTAAAGGTAGCCAAAGTTATTCCAATCCACAAATCTGGTGTCAAAACGTATCCTAACAACAGTAACAACTATAGACATATCTCAGTCCTTCCGATTACCTATCTCTAAAATATTTGAAAGAGTCCTTTATACACGCTTAGATGAACACCTCACCTCAATAAATTTCCTCTTTGAAAGGCAATACGGGTTTCGAACACATTCTAACACCCTGTCAGCTACTACAGATCTAATTACGAAAATACAAATGAAAATTTATCAAAAAAACATGGCGCTAGGCTTATTCATCGACCTTAAAAAAGCTTTTGATACAGTTAGCCACCCTATACTACTACAAAAGCTAAAAGACATAGGCGTATCAGGTGTAGCGTATAAAATGTTCGAATCATTTTTAATAACAGGCTTCAGGTGGTTAAAGTTGGTGAATACCAAAGTAAACCGCACAATATCACGTTTGGTGTTCCCTAGGAATCACCGTTAGGTCCACTATTCTTCTTAATATATATAAACTCCATCCATAAGGTTCCAATACACGGACATATTTTGGTGGTTCTATAGCTGACATGATAAATCAAGCCCAGGAAGACCTAAACTCATTGTCCATCTGGTTTCAACAAAATCTTCTAACAATCAATGCATCCAAGACTAGTTATGTAATATTTAAAGCCAAAAATAAGAAAATACCACCTCATCCACCTCTTACAATTGAAAACCAAATACTCGAACTCAAACAGCACGAGAAATACCTTGGGTTAAGACTAGACTGCCATCTAAATTGGAACGTTCAAATTGACTACATCAGATCCAAAATGACATATTTATTGGGCTCACTACGAAACATCGTACACTGTCTGCCATATAGTGTGCGCCAGACAATATACAACTCTTTGGTAAAGCCACACATAGGTACTGTACCTAATCGAAATCTGGGGCAATGCACCTAAAACAAACTTAAAAGACCTAAAAATAGCACAAAACAAAATTATTAAAATGCTTTTTCATTACGATTACCTAACACCTACAATTAAAATATACAAGGACACAAAACTTTTGAACATCAAACCACTTCGGTAAGAGGTCACTTGGTTACGAGGGAGTGCAACTTTACAATAAATTACCAGATGAGATAAAGGGTGCGATTTCGATCAATATTTTTAAAACCAAACTAGAAAAATATGTTCTTCAAAATATCAATATGAGTTAACCACAGATTTATAAACTAAAGAGAGATATGCCAAGGGGGCGTGGCGCGTGCGAACAATGTATGCACAAAACAGAAACAAACGCGGGCTCCGTTGATTTATAAATAAGAATTGTCAATGTAGTTGTGTGTCTCAACGTTGCGATCTGCGTTACGCGATTGGCTCGCGTTGAGTGTGGTGACTGTTATAGTGTGAGTGAGCGCGTGTTCGTATTGTAGTGCATATGTAGTTGAAGGCGACAGCCGGACTCGAACAGTTGGGCAGCCACACCATATCTCCCTTTAGTTTATAAATCTGTGGAATTAACCGTAAACGATCAATGCTACCAACTTAACATAAAACCAATACGAAAAATAATATAATAAATAAAAAAATTCAAAATAGCAGCTGTAAACAAAAGTTGTCTTACTGACTGATGTATCTACATTGTGGCAGCGGGACCGCACTTATCTCAAGGCGGGGTAGTTGCGCATAGTGGCACGGTGTTGAATTTTTGGGAGTACCCACGAAGCTAAATAATTTGTAATACTAATGTTAGGTACTATCATTTTGTTTTGATGTTAATATACAGGCTGTACCAAAAACCCTGTCCGATCCAATAAAGGCGTATTCCTGGGTCAACATACGTACTAGAAAAAATTGTTATAAAAATGTAACTCATAAAAACCAAAAGTTATTGATTTTTAATTTTTATAATCCATGCGAAATTTAACACTGAATATGGCAAATTTTCATAAGTTGACAACACTCCACCCGCCGGCAAAATCTTTTTATTTTTACCTATTTTTATTTCAAAGAACACCGCCCTACACTACCGCGTCGTAGACACTCTTTCAACTAGTCGCCGACTCTTTTGATGTCGCCGCCTAGTTACCTACCGACGCGATACTTGTTGCTAGTCTTTCGTGGAGATAGCTTTCGATCTGACGGCCGTACGTATCAAGCGCTGTCGTTTCGCGAACAATGTCGTATTCTAATCAGGAATATTTTAATATGTTGATGTGCTTAGGCAAGACCGACTGCAATTATGCAGCTGCGCGTAATACGTACGAGGTGCGTTTCGCTAATAGACCAGGTGTGACAGTACCGTCGGAGCGTGCGTTCCAACGCCTGCATAACGGTGTATACACCACAGGCAGTGTTCATGGGCACGAGTCGCAGGCCACTGATGCTGGAAGACCACGAGAGCGCAACGAGGAAATTGAGGAACAAGTGCTGGATATGTTTGCCGCGGACCCCACGCAAAGCACACGCTCTGTTGCGCGACGATTAGACACAAACCACAGTGCGGTTTGGAGTGTGCTGAAGGGAGATGGTCAGCACCCTTATCACTACCGGCGGGTTCAATCCCTTCTGCCACCTGATTACGAACCAAGAATGGAATTTTGTAAATGTGTTGGTGTGTTTTTTTTTTGTAAATTTAGCAAAAAGGTGTCGAATGTGTATTAGTGTTGGAGGTGGACATGTGGAGCATGATCGCCGAAGTATGCAACAACAACAAGTGAACGTTTTAATAAACTAACACCTGCAGTCGGTAAGTACATTGCCAGAAGCACATCACATTTAAAAAAAAGCCCTTATCAGGGCTACATTTAATTCAATTAATTGTTTCTTGATAAACAGAATTAAGTCAAAAACACAAAATACAGAGAGTATCTGAAATCCGGATTAGTATGCCTACAAAACTATATCAGCTGATACTTACGCGCACCGCGCGTAGTGTAGGTATGTTTGGCGGCACGCGACAAAGCGCGGTTTATGACACGGGCGGCTTCTTTGACACAAAACTGTAGGTAGTAAGACGTGAACTTTGTCGACCGATCAGTGTTGCCTTTGGTCAGTTTTTATTTTTTATTTTAATTTAATGATATTCACTGGGGAAAAATAATAATCTCAAATCCATTAAATGATTACGCATATGTGTACGCAGTACGATGCCGAATAATACTCTTAAGGATCGGACAGGGTTTTTGTTACATATTGTATAGTCAGATACGTCAGGTTAGTTGTGAGTCCGAGTGTCGAAGGAGAATGATTAGTTTTATGTTTAAATTTGTTCTCATGTAAGTGAAATGTAAATTTCTTTATGTGAAATAAATGTCTTTAACCAGAATTAGCGGAAGATATGATTGATTAGGTACCAATTGGCGAGGAGAGAGATCCTGAAATACGCGTTACATCGATACTTATAATTATGATAAATTCGAAAGTAACTCTATCTGTATGTTACATTTTCACGCCTAAACCACTGATCGGATTTCGATAAAATTTGGCAAGGATATAGATGGCAGCCTGGGGAAGGGCATAGGCTACTTTTTGTCCCGGTAGCACGTTCCCGTGGGATAATATCCGGCATCCATGCGGGCGAAGCCGCGGGCAGATTTATATTATATTATTATTCTCTACTATGAAGAGGTGCGATTTTCTAACAGGTCCCAAAATTATAAACTGTGGCACCCCCAATGTAATTGCTTAATTTTCTTGTTGTTAAATACTAAACACCTAAAGCTAGCCGCACACACACAATATTATTGTGTGTGCGGTTAGCCTTAGCTAGGTTTAGCATTGTAAATATTGGTGTTTGGCAAAAGCCACAAGAAACAAAAGGACACAATCATAATGTGACAAGGCACTAGGATCAAACTAAGAGTTATTTAGTAAAAAACGTACATTTTTATTACATTTTATTTTTATTGTAAAATTAGATTCGTAGATTTAGTAACACTGCCTGGGTGGCTTCATTTATATCCGAATTCGAAGGTCTCCATCTCCGGTTCATACTCTTCAGACGTCTGAACGATCAAAGAAAGAAAATAAAGATTAGAATCGATGTTGAAAGCAAATTAATTACGAAAAACCTGGAAATAATGAAACATAATTAGTATTAAATAAAGGTCACCTTACTCTTGCAGTAATAGGTTTGAGATAAGAAAGTCTATTCTGTAAAAATCTCACCGTGAAAACTAAGTCGAAGTGAGCTTGAAGTGCTATCAATACTTGGTGTCAATCTCTACCATCAGGCGGAATGACTTCATTACCTTAGTTTGCACGGTGAGATTTTTACAGAATAGATCGGCAACGCTCTTCTTTTTGTGTGCCTTATTATGGGTTAGTTAAGAGCAGTGGTGGCCCAGTGGTAACAGCCGCGGCTTACGAGTTGTAGGTCGTAGGTTCGAACCCAGACAGGCGCTTTACTTTGTGTAAATTATTGTATTAATTCGAAGACATGTGACATCTACAAACCCGCACTGGGCCCGCGTGGTGGATTAAGGCCCACTCCCTCTCACAGAGAGAAGGCCTGTGTCCCAGCAGTGGGAACATTATAGGCTGATTATAGACTGTGGGTGATTTTGTTTCTTGAAACTACTGATAACAGCAAGCTTCGATCACTGTATCTAGTAATATTATAGCAGTTCATGGTTTGATTTTGGTACAAAGTATCAATGGAAATCAAGGCCTAGTTACAAAAATATAATAAAGTAGTATAGAATAGTGGCCAGTGATGTGCACTAACCAACTGGTAATGCACAATTTAAACTAAGTATTGATATTGCTCTTTACATTATTCAACACAATAAAGGAAAATATGACGTTCACAGCTACTAGAACGGTTTCCCTCATTGCAAGTAGATAAAGCGGATTTTCACTTCCTCGTAAGAGAAACTACATATTAGTCCATGAAATTATTATGCAAATTGTGATTTAATAACAATTCAATTTATGAAACCTGCGTGGTTCACCTTTGTCTAACCCTTTAAGGTTATCCAGTGTATCATCGTGTAATAACTGGTTTCTGCCCTTTGTATTGCATGAAATCTCACTTGGACCAAATGATTTTTCTCCAGATCCAAATAAAATCTGAATGATTTTGAAGCATATTGCAAATTCATTACTTCGTATGTTCGAAAAATTGGTCTGCTCAACAACGTAAATAACGCAATGAATGTTGTCGAAATGAAAGCCATTCCTATTGTTAGTGTGCTAAGCAATTACCCCGCTAAATATTTTTTAGTTTCAGAAATACTTACTGGGTTATATTCCGAAACAGTATCCTGCAGCAATGGTTTTTGGGTCACGACGGTAGAAGGCTCATACACCTGGGTTGGCTTCCCGCTGAACTCGGCTAAGATCATGTTGAGACCAGCTTTCGCGATGGTCGATCCGATCGACATTGCACCATTGATGACAGCTCCTGCTATTGAGGTGACTGCTTTCTTCAAGACTTCATCTTGAAAGGAAGAAAATTATTATATTTATAATATCTTGTCCCTATCGTTATATCTTGTCTTAAAAGAGTGTCCATGGAGTTTCTTGCCCATTCTTTTCCATAGGAACCTACTACGCTTTGGAATGAGCAACTAGTTTCACCTTTCTGACCGGTTGACAATTCAAAAGTGCCTTTGGTTAAATTGATTGAAATAAATGCTTTGGGTTCAAATGGACGAAAATATTGATCGTGTTTCGTTATTTTGTATGATAAATTAGTCAAATATTAACTTCAGTTGGTTGCCATTATTTACCACGCGTGGTTGGCGATCGGTAATCGCAGCGTTAATAACACCTACGAGACACGATCAGACATTATGAAAGTTATATTGTTATTAAGTCTATATAATAGCTGTTTAGTGTCCCGGAACAATAGATATAGGCGCCGCATAGTTTGGGGTCCGCCGTAAAGATAAGAATGAAGATGGCTAATAGTTTCTGTAACTAAGACTAAGAGATAAGGTAATAATTATTGTAACATTGAGAAAGATGTGGCAGGCTTTGGAGATGAAGATAAAACTTCTGCACATATTCTTAATGGAACCCTTAGATAGCTTAACAACCA
This sequence comes from Apamea monoglypha, assembly GCA_911387795.2. Classification (NCBI taxonomy): domain Eukaryota; kingdom Metazoa; phylum Arthropoda; class Insecta; order Lepidoptera; family Noctuidae; genus Apamea; species Apamea monoglypha. The sequence continues at coordinate 6,007,162 of OU426931.1, forward strand.
CGAACTGAGCGCAATTATAATATATATATTAAGAGATATTGCGATGAAACTTAGTAAATAGCACTAAAATGTTTACCGTACAAGAAAAACTAATAAACTATAATTGGCGCAGTTCATTTTACAAAAGCTTTCAATATCCACAAAAGAAACCATACTTTGTAGAGCAACTCCTTGAGCAACAATAGAAGCTATATCCGAGGCAGCCTGCGAGACTGCTGCCTTTTTAGCAGCTATGGTCTCGGCACCTATCGAGAAGACGTCCTCTTTAGCTTGGCTGGCCACTGCCTTAGCAGCCAAGAGGTTGAGAGGCACTGCTGAGGGTATCAGACAGGCGAAGCAGGCGACCTTGGAAAACGAAAAATATACTAGTTAATAAAATGCAATATTAAATTGGAATTTTTGAAGCATTAAAGGCAATTTAGATATATTATGTAGATGTTCAGCACGAGCTTGGACGCAACAGCATAAGAGCCGTTTCGCACTACGTCCGATCCGAATCCGAGAAATGTTGGTCCGAAGTAGCCATAGTACTGTTTGTATGAGGGGTTGCGCACTACATCCGAACTCAGTCCGTCCGAATTTAGAACATTCCCAATTCGGATTGAACTCGGATCTTGAATTCGGATTCGGATCGGACGTAATGCGAAACCGCTCTAAGACTTCTATTCTACAGGGTAGCGTTACTTGGAAGCTGTCTATTGTAAATTAAGTACTGTGATTCAAAGAGTGCTGACTGTGTTAGTCAAGTTTGAATATAAGACTATTGATTTTTAGTTGCTCTTCAAGAAATCCACTGCTAAACATTGAATTTCCCAAAGCCGCTATGTAGGTAGGTAATGAACGAACAATGAGGACATTGTCAGTATTGCCACGTTTAGCAAATTGTGTTATGAACACAAGAACCATCAGTGCAGGCACTCATAAAACAATCAAAGATTTAATAACAAAAGGAAAATTATTTACCGATAAAATGACTAGTCTCAACTGCATCTTGAAGTTTTTAAAAGGTGATGAAGAGGCGAAATATGAATATTCTTCGACGATGAACTGTGTTCAACTGATGACCTGAATACTTTTTCATGGTGTTTTTAAAGTAAAAGTATTGCAACATTAAAGACAATTTTACAAATGAGACTCATTAATTCACTTTGCCTAATTTAATTGTGATGGGCTTACAGGTTTTTTAATGGTCTTTCAATCACACTAGTAGGTAAGCACTTGCGCATAAACATTCCTGTTAACGTTATTAGGTACTCAGATTTTTTTTTTTTTAGCTAGTACTTAGTATACCAGGGAAGGCTGGAAAAGGAACGGATATCAAACCCTATATAGGTATACCCACCCTGGTAACCTTATATTCTTCAAAATGATTCAGGTCCCACACTACGCTTGCCGATACGCGGTACACATGAATAATATCCTAGCACTAAACCTAAAAACAAACTGGCGTCGAAAAATCCCTCCGCATTTCTGTGAACTATCTAGCTAATTCAGCGGAATATTCCTGCGAATGAAACCCGACACAGAACTTGCAGGCCATCATCAAGATCTTGTTTTCGAGTGGGTACTAACCACAATCTATAATATTGATGACCGTTGATCTGTTAGTTATCGTTGATTGATGATCTGAGGGGCAATTCTCGTAATTTTAAGAACGTTTTAAATTACGAGAATTGGCCTTCTGATTAAGATAATATATGATTAAGAGACTGTGACCTCTGAGTTTGTTTCGGTTTTTCTTCTCATAGTAGTCGAAGAGGAAACGCAGCACCCTAATTATGTAACACACTATTAATCTAAATCTGAATCATTTTGAAGGATATTGGTAATCCATTGCTTCATATGTTCGAAAAATGTGTCTGCTGAACAACGTAAACAACGCAATGTATGTTGTTGAACTGTCAAAATGAAACCCATTGCTACTGATAGTGTGTTACGCAATTAGCCTACTCGTCTCATCTGTTTTTTAATATTATTGAAGTGTAAAATGACAGTAATAGATACCTTTTATCATTTATCAATGTAAAGCCTGAAATGCCTTACTATTTATCTATTGTGAACTAATAGAAAACATTAGTAAAACAGTTTTGGCCCAGTGGTATCCGCCCCAACTTACGAGTTGTAGATCATGGGTTCGAACCCGGGCAGGCACTTTACTTTGTTTATTTAATTTCAACATCACTTCTCTCAAAACGGTGAAGGAAAACATTGTGAGGAAACCGGCATGTCCTAGAACCAAAAATTCGAAGACATGCGACATCCGCCAATCCGCACGGGCTCGCGTGGTAGATTAAGGTCCACTTCCTGAGGCCTGTGTCCCAGCAGTGGGAACATTTTAGGCTGTTTATGCTTATGCTATTATAATTTATCAATGTAAAGCCAATAATTTATTTATATTTGGTACACCAACAGCAGCAGATACTTGGCTGGTACAAAGAATACTCCTCACCAAATTACTGAACATTTTTATTATTATTATTTTTTTCTTATTTATAATTTTTTCTTTTCCTAAATGGCTATTTTTAGATTCTAAGTTATTCTTTTTTTTTTTTGTTTAATAACCTATTTTTGTCTCTCATTTTGTAGTTTGCTCTAATGATCAAACATATACATATTTATAATATACATACACGTGCTGTTATAAGTCAACCATTTACGACAGGGATCGGAACTGTTTCTCCTAAACACACGTTCGTACTGTTCTTCTAGATAGGTTACAAAATAACCTGTATTTTGTGACCTATCTAGATTAAGAAACTTCATGCTTGTGCTTTATATTATATTACTTTGCCATGTAATCTAGTCCTAGTTGATCAATAAATCTTTATTATTATTATATCTTTATTTAAACTAAGTACATATAAATTACATTTTTAAATATTTTATAAACAAAAAGATAAAAAACATTTAATATATATAAAATAGTAGTTGGTGGGTGGTGGTGGTGGTGGTGGTGGTGGGTGGTGGTGGTGGTGGGTGGTGGTGGTGGTGGTGGTGGTGGTGGTGGTGGAGTGGTATGTATGCCTATTACAGGTATACGCAGCATTCAACATAAAGACATAACGTAATAGTCTGAGAAAACATAAAAATACAATTAGAATATAAAATAAAGTAGATATTGACATCATAGGTACTGAGTAGAATGCTATGACGATATGTAGGTACCTCTACCTATTTTGAGTATGAGTGTGTTTAATATAAACATAATATGAGTCTTAGGTTAGCCAGCTGAATAAAATTATAATAGTAGATTATGCACCGAGGGGCTAAAGTTGTGTCTTATGTCACGGGCGTCATATTGAATCTCGAGCGCAATGAAGGATTCGGGATTTAACTCCCGAGCGCAGCGAGGGAGTTAAGAGTTTAACTCACGAGCGAAGCGAGGGAGTTAATACAAGAATCCTGAATGCAGCGAGGGATTCAAGCTAGCCCAAGGCAAAGACACCTTTAGCCCAGAGGGGGATACTCTACTTTTTACACCTACTGTGAGAAAAGGGCTGGTAGAATGGTTTTGGATGATTGGCTGTATGCATTTTGAATTTAGAACGTCATTGGAGACGCTCGTGAAAATAGAGTATTTTTGTAAAATGTGATAAATCGACTATAGTATAGATAGGTTTTATTATTTATTTATTTATTCACAAAATCCACAGCAATCTTTGCGCAGTTTACTTAAAATAAATTAACTAATGTTACAGCCAATTACTATTACGGTATTACGGCGCGGTACGGTATTTGTTATTATTAATGCCAGTTTTAATGTTATTTCATTCCTTTTAAAAAATGGTTCGTAGTTATTTAATTATTCTTACAATATTATGTCTTCGAAAACATGGCAACGATATGAAGAAGCAGTCGTTATGATTTTGTAGGAAATCGAGAATATCATCCACGCGTAGTATATCGAGAATAGCTTTCCTCTTTCTGGCACCAAAGGGTGTTTGTTAGTACTATAATGCCAATTTAGCTGAGCATGTGAGATTCCAAATTCAAATCACATTATTGACCAGCGGGTCATAATGAAATCCAGTACAACATTATTGACCGGCTGTGCCCCCGGCCACTAATGACTCACTTTAGGTTAAGGTTGCTTGACATATAATTTGACATTTTCGAGCAGGTGGTGTGAAAAGTTATTTATTTATTGGTATTCACTCCCGTACCTGAGAAACTGATCTTCTAACGGTGCCCACGAGCTACTTTTGTCTCAGCCACTAATTTGTCTCTTACGTCAAGTCTACGGGTTTGTATGAAAGTGCGCGCATGTACCAACGCGACAAAGACCGCACTTTCACAGACTTTTTGTGAGAGACAAATTAGTTGCTGAGACAAAAGTTGCCTCTCTAGATTATACAATCAAACATAGGTTCTAGAAATGCCATAATTACACTTTAACACAACATTTCCACTACCTACTCCCCCCCTTCCCTCCTACCTATGCACGTGGAAACCCTGGGTCCCATTTAGATTCTGGTAATACCCAAAAACATAATCCTAATTATTCAACTTTTCTTTATACATAAATAATTATATCTACGTCATATTACGAGGAAGAGTTAAAAACCACTAATTGATCGCGGTGCCTATATTCATTCAAAATCCGGGAATCGAACTCAATACTCAACCGACCTACTCGTTCCACCGAAGTGAGAGTATGCGCTATTTACCTTACAAATTATGTCAGTCATACTTCCTTCAGTGAAGCATGTCAGTATGTCAGTCAAGAAAAACAGATATATGCTAATTGGTTCAGCAAGTGACAACGAAGAAACACGGAGCTATGGAGTCGCTATTTAAACTATCAATTTTTTTAAGTTATGAAAGAACTAGCTGCTCCCCGCGGTTTCACCCGCATAAGTTTCGATCCCGTCGGAATATCGGGATAAAAAGTATCCTATATGTTAATCCTGATTATAAACCATCTGTGTGCCAAATTTCATACAAATCCGTTTAGTAGTTTTTGCGTGAAAGAGTAACAAACATCCATCCATCTATCCATACAAACTTTCATATTTCTAATATTATTATTAGTAGGATAGTAGGATGTTCCCACTGCTGGGACACAGGCCTCCTCTCAGTGAGAGGGAGTAGGCCGTAATCCACCACGCGGGCCCCGTACGGGTTGGTAGATGACACATGCCTTCGAATGTTTGGTTCAAGGACACGCCGGTTTCCTCACAATGTTTTCCTTATGGCTAATTTAAATAAGGTATAAATAAACGATACAAAATGTATAAATATAATTTCATAATGAAACATAACGGGTGTAAAATGACACTTAACGAAGCCGAGAGTCACTTGTTTTCCCCGTCATTGTAATAATTTTATTTTTCAGCACCACACCTGGGAACCTTCTGGTTACGGAGATATTGAAGGTCAAAATTCCACCTCTTACTGACGTTTTTTTACGAAAACAAGTTTTCAATGTTACAACACAACTTTTAATACCCGAGACTCGCTGTACCGTTTTCACACCAAAAATAACAGTCGTTTCCCAGCAACTAAGTATTTTTGTGCAATGTTACTTAGTCTGATGTACAGAATACGTAATTGAAGGCTATGACATGTGACATGTCTTTTTACACACTGTATACATAGGTACCCAAATCTTGAAAAAAATTGATAAGAATCGTCTTATCAAATTATTTCCCGTTTACCTAGACGTAACAGCATAAAATTATTTCAATCAATCAATCAACTCAGCCTATCGCAGTCCACTGCTGGACATGGGCCTCTCCCGGCTACGCCACAACACCCTGTCCTCCGCCTTCCGCATCCAGTCCGTCCCAGCAACCTTCTTTAGGTCGTCCGTCCATCTAGCTGTGTGTGTGTGTGTAATAAAATGATTTAACCAATCATAACTGACGATAAGCAGCCCGTAACGGCCCCAATTATTACGGAAAAATAATTAAATTACAATAAACCAGTTACAAGAAACAATAATATATCATCCTACTTCCTACTAATATTACGAGTATAAACGAAACACAAAACCGACACACACGCACACAAAAACCACATGTAAACACCTATATTTCACAAATAAACTGATTGGTTGATTGAAAATTTGTGAGATGGATGTTTGTTAGTATCACGCAAAAACTACTGAATATCCACACATGCCTAAGATACGGCCAATATTCCATTATGAGTCATCTTAATATCTAATTATATCATAATATCTATTATTTAATGTCTTAATATCAGCAGTGGATTATCGTCTCTGTAAGTATTTACAGAGACGATAATCCTACTAATATTAGAAACGTGAAAGTTTGTATGGATGGATGGATGGATGTTTGTTACTCTTTCACACAAAAACTCCTGAACGGATTTTGATGAAATTTGGCACACAGATGGTTTATAATCAGGATTTTCGGAACATATAGGATACTTTTTACCCCGATATTCCCACGGGATCGAAATGTATGCGGGTGAAACGCGGGGCGCAGCTAGTTTATAATAATAGTAGGTACCTAACTTGCAACCCGCCAGCTTCACACGGTTTTTACGACTTGGCAAAACATTGAGATTTCTATAATGTATTAAAATTTCATTTTAATGTATTATACCTACGCATAAAGCTTCTGGAATACATTCTAAAAGGATGGTGAAAACTGCTTCAAAATCCATTGCGAAATTAAGCACACGTTTTATAGCAAGAGGTCCGTTTTTTTTTTAAAAAAAAACATTGCCCCACAATAGGAGTCTCCTGTATCGTGTGTGCGTTTACAAACATTTAAAATCACATAAACAAACAGCCAGACCCGGAACAACTTCTTGTTTAGTCATACAAATATTTGTACCGTGCGGGACTCGAACCCGTGACACGCTGCGCAGCAGTTAATCGCTTAACCACTGCGCCAACCATGCCGCCTTTAAAACGTGTGTAAGCTAGGAATAAAAAGAATACCTACATAATTGTTGATCCTACTGTCTATTCTTTGGACATCATCCTTTGGTCACATTTTTAGGGTTCCGTAGCCAAATGGCAAAAAACGGAACCCTTATGGATTCGTCATGTCTGTCTGTCTGTCCGTCCGTATGTCACAGCCACTTTTTTCCGAAACTATAAGAACTATACTGTTGAGACTTGGTAAGTAGATGTATTCTGTGAACCGCATTAAGATTTTCACACAAAAATAGAAAAAAACAATAAATTTTGGGGGTTCCCCATACTGAAGCTCAAAATTTTTTTTTTCATGAAACCCATACGTGTGGGTTATCAATAGATAGGTTTTCAAAAATGATATATTGAGGTTTCTAATATCATTTTTTTTTTTCTAAACTGTATAGTTTGCGTGAGAGAGATTTCCAAAGTGGTAAAATGTGTGTCCCCCCGCCTGTAACTTCTAAAATAAGAGAATGATAAAACTAAAAAAAAAATATTATGTACATTACCATGCAAACTTCCACCGAAAATTGGTTTGAACGAGATCTAGTAAGTAGTTTTTTTTTAATACGTCATAAATCGTAAATCGCAATTTGCTACTACGGAACCCTTCATGGGCGAGTCCGACTCGCACTTGGCCGCTTTTTTTTTTCTCTATGCGGGTACGTTACTGAAATTGTTTATTCTGTAAATAGGACAATCTCTAGGAGGATCTGAGGGTCAATTCTCGTAATTTTAAGAACGTTCACAGTGTGATCTCTGTCTCAATCTGTCAAAAAATACTTCTAATCTCCCTAGATTTTGACAAGTTTTTGACATTTGTTTGTCGCAGAGATGAGACTGCGACTAGATTTTGAACGTTTTAAATTACGAGAATTGGCCTTCTGTAAGTAGGACATCGGAAACACTTTTACATGTCAAGTTATAAAAAAAAGCTAGATGATGACTAGTACGCATCATCTGTAGTCACATATTTAGAAAAGTATTTAAACTTAGTAGGTATAGAATTTAACAAATAATTAATTTTTTTCTATAGACTACTCGCACGTATTGGTGTTTAAAAGTGACGATTCGCCTTATTCGGGTGAATAAATCGTCTAAGTAATTCGTCTAAAGAATTTTTAGTTTCTGTTCGGTTTAAGAATTTTTTATTTTTAAAGTGGCGATTCGCCCGTTTTGGGCGAGTAAATTCTTGCGAATCACCTAATAAGCCGAAAGACATTGATTGTTGCAAAAGCGTTTCTTTTTTGTATTTTTCAAATAAATCATCGTGAAATGAACAAACCTACTTAGGGCCGGATTTTTGATCAGTTTATTTATTGATGTAATATCATTAGGTACTAATGGTCAAATAATTAACTATTAGTTAAAAAAATAATAACCATTAATGACCATTAGATAAACTAAAAATTGTACAAAAAACACATTTTGCAAAAATTTAACCATTAGTTATTATTTTTGACAATTGGTTGAGTTTAACTATGGACCAAAAATCGGCTCTTAGTATGAGTATAACAATAGTTGGCTACTCCATCGGTTCTGTTCTACATGTAACCCATTTTTATGTCAATAGGTATAAGAAAGTCAAGTTCAAGGCATTTCCACTACATAAGAGATTGTGCACAGTAGTAGTGATGTACCACTGTCTCGGCTACCCCAGAGTTTTTGTTAGCTCTAGAAGAAAAGATTCTTAGACAGACATGGATAACTTTAGACGAGTTTTATTAAAGGTAAGTTTTCCTTATAAAGTTTAATTATTAAACTAGCTGGTGTGCCCACGACTTCGTTCGCGTGCAAGTCGGAAAACAAATTCTGGATTACATTTTTTTTTCGCGGAACCCTAATTATTTTTGCCTATTTTGCCTTAGTTACTCCTTATAACAACCGCTATCTGCCAGTGAAAGTCCTGTCCAAATCGGTCCAGTCGTTTCGGAGATTAGCCAGAACAAACAGACAGCAAAAAATTTAAAAAAGTTTTTTTGCTGTGAGTATTCCTATAGCATATAAATATATGCATTTAGTAAAAAGCTGTTATTTTGACATCACAAACAGACACTTCAATTATATTTATTTTCATAGATTAAAATACTTATCGAAGTAGCCATCAACTGGTAAGGTAAGTTTGCTCGTTTGTTTGGTTTTGTTGCTTTTTTATGATTGATCTGATCGTGTTTGTATTTTTAGTGAAGAAAATTAAGTTATTAAAATACTATTAAGTTTATTTCCATGAGGTGGATCTACACGTGTTTTGAACATTCACCTAACCGTATAGGACGGTCTATGGCCTTCCCAAGTTTAAGCGAGATCAGATTTATGAGGAAGATGACGTATGTCAGACCACAGACGTACACACCATAAACATTTTTGGGGTTCTGTATCCAAAGGGACGTGCTAAGGCTATCGTAATCGGAGCCCGGACTTTTTTTTTTCTTACAATACGTTAAACTATAATCATAGGTAGGTAGGTAGGTAACTTCTTTTTTGACTCGTTTCTTTGCTTGAGAGAGACATAGTTTTCATAGCATTCGAGGGTGCTAAAGCCAAAATGAACATCCAAGATGGTGGCTGCGAAAATTTTTCATCATGGGTGTCGTTTTCATGGTTTTGATAGTGCTAAAGCCGATAGTGAAGTCAAAATGAAAATCCTCTTCATTAATTTCATCAGTATTTATATCATAAGTATTTTAATTGCAGATCATCGTTTTCACCTTGATAGTGGCCATCATATCTGCCAGCATTGTGGACGCCAAGAAGAGCAAGAAGCACACATCGAAAGCATCAAAACGCCATTTTGAAAATGATTTAGAAAAATACCACAACAAAGCGAAAAGGAGCACGTACAACCGGAATTGGGGAAAGTCTAATTACGGCAATTATGGCCCGCCACCATACTTGGTTTATAACAGAAAATTAGGAGCTTACTATCCATATTTTAAATACCCAGAAAATACTATCAGACGAAGTATGGGGAAAACTAATTATAATTCTAGAAGGTATCGGTAAAACCTGTCTAAATAAAAAAAAAAAAAAAAACGAGAATGTTGTTTTTTCCTCGAATAACAAAATGTCATGTAACTAATTTTTTACTTTAAAATCTCTTTTAATATAGCTACTTAAAGGAAAATAATTCTAATAGGTACCTATTAGAAGGTAGGTAAGACTAGTTTTAAGGTAAACAACAATTTTTTTATTATTCGTCTCCTCAAAGACAGCACAAGAAAAAAACTAGGTAGGTATTACAATGTTCACAGAAGAAGCCTTGACAAGGATTGATCGTAATTTATGGGCTTAGTTAGTAGATAGGTAGGTAGGCGGGTCAATCAACTTGTGAGTTGCATCTTTCTTTCCCAATAATTTTATAGACACGAAAACGTACTATCGTATCTACTCTACTGTTTATGGATGTATTTAATGAAAATTTAGTCTGACAGATTTTGTAAGGAAGAACTGTCAAAAAATCAAAATTATTCCTCGGATAAAATTATCTGGTTTTGGAAAAATCAGCCCTAAATACTCAATGAGAATAGAATAAGTAACATTTTCTGACCTTTTTTGTACATACGCCAGCACATCAAGCCATCCTAACCAACCTTGAATCTTAATGGTTTATACATAAAGTTGAAAATCTATTAAAGAAGTTTGACAGATTGTCGCAGCTTTATGTGCTGGCGTCTGTACGCAAAGCAAATATGCATCCAGTGTGCACCTATTTTAGTTTAGCAATAAGGAAATGACTGAGTATTGTATCTTGTAGATAAGGCGCAATAATTGTATAACATGATAACTAGAAACTTTATGTAAAAGCTGTGTCCTTACTTTGTACTTAATAAAATTAAAATAAAAGAACAACTGTTTTATTTACTCAACGCAATTTCGCTGTTGGTATTTTGAAGAATGATTGCCTGTCTGTTTAGCAAAAGACTCGCCTCTTACTACATGGAACTAAACCATAACTAGCGAAATGTGGGTGTACTATATGTAGGTGCCTCTGCCTCTGCCTAACCCTTTAGGGAGTATAAGCATGTATCAAAGATCTATTTTTTTTATAATATTAGTTTTCTCCTTGACACCTACTATATTATTTTTCCAACAAACTTAATTAATTTGTAGAGAATGCCTAATTATCTAAATACATGTCTCGCCTATGCACTATGAAGTTGCTCCTTAAAAACTGAATATAAATCATAAAAAAACAACAATAAAGGTGCATCAAGTGAACTTTATTGACCTTTAAGGTGAGTGTACAATAGGCTCTAGGGCGTTTTCTCGAGCATTTCCATGCAATGTAACGTTCTTACGAATGGTACAATACAGGTAAAGGCTCAGTTTCCAAAAGCATTTCTATGTAATGTAACGTTCTTACGAATGGTACAATACAGGCAAAGCTCAGTCTCCAAAAGCATTTCCATGTAATGTAACGTTCTTACGAATGGTACAATACAGGCAAAATCTCAGTTTCCAAAAGCATTTTCATGTAATGTAACGTTTCTGCGAATGCTTGACGCTGCGATCGACGTAATGCTCACAGCGAGTGAGCATTTACCTACAATAACTCTTTCTACCTTGCGTTCATTGTTGAAATGTCGAACCTACAGGTATCGCCCGTGTCTTTGCTCGATAAAATGTTACACCAATACGCTCGTTAGTTGTTAAAATCAGCTTGTAACAAAACATCGAGCGTCGTGTTTGAAGTGCGGTTCGATAAAATTTAAAAACGGCGAATGCTCGATGTTCTGTTACAAGTAAATGTTCTAAGTCGAGTCTATACTCACCTTTAAACAGGCTTGCACAGAATTCCTTTATTAATGCAACAAGTTTTGCTAGTAAAAATATACTTAATGCAACTAGATACCTATAGTAGGTACTTAGGGTTAATAATAAACAAGGAGAGCGAGAGGCGAGTGTGTTTTGTCTTTCCTTTTGCTCCCGGGTTTTGCCCAGGCGCAGTCCAGCCTTTTATATCTTTATAATGTACGATCTTGATCTATCCTTATGAGAACAGCACCCGCTCCGGGAACTTTACATGAGCACTAGAAAACAGGATAATGTGTTAATAATGTAGATAATGATAATGTTAGCTCACGATTCTTATCTGATGTCCCACACACCCCATTTGTTAGCTGCAGAAAAGAAAAGGCGTGAAACTACAAACTCAAATATTTATTTTGACACACATACGGGTCGTCAGAAGTCCGAAAGTCTGACAACCATTCTTACCAAGGGGTATCGTATTACCCAGTAACTGGGTTGTGGAGGTCAGATAGGCAGTCGTTCTATGTAAAATATTGGTACTCAGCTGCATCCGGTTAGACTGGAAGCCGACCCCAACATAGTTGGCAAAAGGCTATGCAGATGATATTATAAAGAAGCAATATTTCTTCAAATTAATTCAACCTGAGATTCTTCTTACTTTTAGATAAAACATTGTTGTCCGGAACCCAAAGCTTGTAATTGCAGCGTAGTCGTCAACGTCAACCAACGAGAAAAAGCATCCAGTTTTGTTGATTTATTTACAACACAGGATGGTCCAAGGAACCCGAATAACCTGTATTTCTCCTAGACACACTTATAATTTTAAAAATATACATTAACAGAACCTGAATTGTGGTGTTGTCTTTCTCATGTTGCGATGCAAGAACAATTCTGGGGGTTTCAGTGAATGCAAACACCGCGCATTATTCTGTTGGCTTAAGAATCGGATAGGTTTAGCTACGCTTGCTGCGGTTGGTCGGTGGATGGGTGATCATCTTTACATACCAAGACCCCTCCGTGCTAGTTACTCTGTGCCTCCGTGCCTCGGAAAGATATATTACTTTACTCTATGCTCGGAAAGCACGTTAAGCCGTTGGTCCCGGCTGTCATTCATGGATGTTTGACAGTCGTTACGGGTCGTCAGAAGCCCGAAAGTCTGACAACCAGTCTTACCAAGGAGTATCGTATTACCCAATAAGTGGGTTGTGGAGGTCAGATAGGCAGTCGCTCCATGTAAAATACTGGTATTCGGCTGCATCCGGTTAGACTGGAAGCCGACCTCAACATATTTGGGATAAAGCTAGGTAGATGATATGAATCGGCTAAGGATAATCTTTATTTTCCCACACACAAAAGAACTTGTAAACGTCACTCCTACTTAGCAAACAAGTGCCTTGTGTTGACAAAAGAGCAGCCGATCTATTCTGTTAAACTCTCACGCTAACTTTTCACCGTATGTTTTTTTCAAAATAGATCAGCTGAAATTAAAACTCGAACAGCTTGAATATTAGAATAGAATAGAACAGAATATTAGAATATTAATATTGCAAGCACAGACACTAACGACTGATTCACAAAAACATTAACAGAGAGCTTGGTGTTATTTTATAAAGTACTACAGAATACGAGAAAGATCTGGGTGTCCCGAGGGTTTCTATCCTCATCTGGGTGACGCCTGTGCATTTAAATAGCCCATGATACTGTCCGTTATGCCTTTTGTGTGGAAGTGTTTGTTTTTTTTATTTATTAAGGGCTAATAAACAACTACAACATTTAGTTTAGCACGCAGTGTCTCGTGATGGTCCCCGTCACCAGGCGCATGCCGTTCTTGTCCAGGCGTAGTAAACGTCTGCCCGGTGTCGAGGTCCACCAGCTCACCGTGTGTGTGTGTAAACTCCTATGGCTACCTGAGTAGCTACGCAGGTAGGAGTTTACACAGTATTGTTGAACCAGCTGGTTCAACAATACCTATTCATTGCGTGATTTACATTCTAAAGCAGACATATGATGCAGTGGATTAGCAATTTCTTTCAAAATTCATTGGATAATGAAAAAAAGTGTGTGACGCAATAATTGGTGTGCAGAACCTAACTAGAGGTTTTTCCAACTGTCCGATTTTAAAGAAACAACGACACAAGGTAATTACGATCTATACCTACGTACGGGTCCAGCTGATCAAGCAGTTTATACCTCGTTCTGTTGAACTCTAAACGAGTATATAAGAGATGCCCATCTCGCGTAGGACATAGTCGTTGGTTTAGCGTGTGTTGATCATATTGTGATACTTGTTTTATTCATTAATAAGCAATATGGCTAAGTTTGCGGTGAGTATTTTATAATAAGTGTGAAATTATACGTAATACAGTGATGTGGTTTGTTAAATTATTGTTGGTGCTTTACGGCAACTAGCTTCACCTTTCTGACTGACCAATCAATAATCAACTCAGCCACTGTCCACTGCTGGAGATTGGCCTCTCTGAGGCTAGGCCTCAACACCCTGACTGGCCGACTGACTGACGTGACTTCCTGTTCAAAAGTGCCTGTAAATGGTTTAATTAAAATAAATGCTTCAAGTTTGAGTTTCGTTTATTAAAGTGCTAATCATTCGGAGTGAAAGAGACTTGGCTCCTAAGGCTCCTAAGCTCTTCAACTTTGATCAGACATATATATAATAAAAATTCTGTTCCATTTTATTAGAATTGATACAGCTATCCGGTCTTTATTAAACAGGTTTTTTCAAAAATAGTATTTAATACAAACATTTTTGTTATTTTGCATATTAATGTTCAAGGAAAATGATTCAAGCTTTATAACGTTAGGCGATCATATTATTATTATACCTATTCTGCGCAAAAAAAAAACCCGGCCAAGTGCGTGTCGGACCACACAATGAAGTGTTCCGTAGTTGGGATGAATTTATCCCAAAAACAAACTTAACATTGTAGTTGAAAAACCTGTTCTCCAACACATCGATATACATACGTCACGGTCAATTCTCCAACTGCAAATGTAAGTTTGTAATCGCAAAAAATGTACAAATTAAAAACTACGATCTACGGACTTCTTTCTTCCTTATTAATTTCAACTTTAAACTCCACGTGTTCCTGAAAAGTGAGTGTCTTGACAGACAGTCAGACAGTCGGACGGACAATGATCCTACAAGGGTTCAGTTTTTTCTTTTCCTTTTAAGATACGGAACCCTAAAAACATATAGGTAGACTATCTGTCTCTCTTCAACCGATCTAATAATATTTTTCTATTACAGCTCATCACTCTGGCGCTAGTTGCAGCCATGGCAGCTTCAGGTAATTACTTGAATATGGTTCTCTTACAACTACTTCTATCTATAACCGGCCTGTTCAGAATATTGTTCCAATACCATCATTAACATCTGCCTAGCCTTTTCCCTACTATCTTGTGGTCGGCTTCCAGTCTAACCAGATGCAGCTGAATACACTGGTATTCAGCTATATCCGGTTAGACTGGAAGCCTGTGTCTTTAGATGGAGCGACTGCCTATCTGACCTCCACAACCCGGTTACTGGGTAATACCCCTTGGTAAGACTGGCTGTCAGACCTTCGGGCTTCTGGCTACCCTTAACGACTGTCAAAGAAAAAAAAAAAAAAAAAAAAGATCTACGAATGACAGCCGGGGCCAACGGCTTAACCTGCTTTCTGAGGCATGGAGGGGTCTCAGTATGTAAAGATGGTCACCCATCCACAGACCAACCGCGGTAAGCGTAGCTTAACCTGATCGATCGACTTGTGCGGCTGCTATTATTTAGCCACGGGCCCCTCCATATTTTTCCAATACCATCCCACTTTATAAACTTGCTGGGCCCACTTCCTACCTAGTTCCTACCTACTTTCCTACTTTCTTAATCTATATAAATGACCTGTGCAATTTGACACTCCAAAAAGGTGTAATTATCTCATATGCGGATGACACAGCTCTACTGTTCGCAGCTAATTCAAAGGCCGAAGTCTGTGAGGTAGCACAGAATGGTTTTAATACTGTGTCCAAATGGCTTCTCAAAAATCTCTTTAACATTAAATACAGATAAAACCAAGTACCTATTATTATTCACAATGAGAAACACTAATCCGCTTACTAACCTAATCATTCAAACGCATAACAATTGCAATTTACAATATGCTGACATTGCGTGCACTTGTCCCACTTTAGCTAAAACCGACCATATTAAATATCTAGGCGTCACGATTGACACAAATCTGAACTTCCGCAAACACATCGATTTATTATGCCTGGTGCATAGTGCGCAAACTAATACACATTTTTAAAACTTTACGTAACATTGCCGACTTTAAATTAATTAGACAGGTCTATTTAGCTTTGTGTCAATCTATTATTACCTACTGTATAACGTCCTGGGATGGTGCCGCTAAATCAATTTTACTGCACCTAGAACGCACCCAAAGAGCAGTTTTAAAGGTTGCTACTTTTCGTCCATTTAGATTTCCTACACACGAGCTTTATATGGCATGTAAGGTGCTAGCAGTACGTCAATTATTTATGTTGAATGTAATTTTATTCCAACACACTGAACTTTATTTTAACCCAGTACCTTCAGATAGGAGAAGAAAAGACTTGGTTTGTGCTAACTCTCAGACTAAACATGCTTTTGTTAATCGATTTTATTTATTTTTAGGATAGGGTCCTAAAAATAAATAAAATCGATTAACAAAAGCATGTTTAACAGACTGCTAAAGATTTATAGTTTGAGTTATAATAGGTGTAATTTACTAGTACAAGAACATTTGGCAAAACTCAATTATGCAGACACGGAAAAACTACTAGATATTTGAAAATAAAATCTATCTACCTACTCTAATATAAGTCTCTTCCTTTACCTAGTTAATAATAGTCTCCACTTTACCTACTTTAATATTATTCGTTAATTTATTTAAACATTATTGTATATCTTACATAATCTAGTTTTAAAATAATATATCCAAATAGTAACTGTTTAAGTCATTCAAAATATTATAACTTCTTTTCAATTTAGCTTATAATACATTTATTGTTGACTTCTTTTTAAATGTTTGATGTAAATTGATGGCCTGAAACACAGGTTTTTCATAAACCTAGATCAGGCAGGTCTACATTACAGTTAGAATTTAACTTTCCTCGATTGTAATGTAAATCATATTTTTACTTCACTTTATACTTGAATAAAAAAAAAATATATTTTTTTTATTTTTATTTACTTCGTTCACTTTTAAGTAAAAGATTTTCTTCTGAATTTAGTAGATAGGGCCTTAGATATACTATGATATTCTACTATCCGCTGTGCGGGTGTCGAAATGGCCAGCTCAAGTGAGAAAATCTAGATTTCATTCAATTTGACGAAGGAGAATTAAATTCTACATAAAATTTGTTTTTAATGCTATTCATTAACATTTGCAGCGTACGCCAAACCCGGTGGCTATGGCGGCTATGGCGGCGGCTACGGTGGCGGCTACGGCCATCATGGCCATCACGGTCACGACTATCACGGCCACGACAAAGACGATTCCAGTGAAGAGAAATGGGACTACTCTAAGGAAAAACATGACGACGAGAAACATGAACACCATAAGGGAAAGTACGAGCACAAAAATGATTCCGATGAGGACAGTAGTGAGGAGAAATATGGAGGACACCATGGGGACAAATACGAAGGCCACAAAAAAGAATGTGACCATCACAAGAAGCATGAGCATCACGAGGAAAAACGTGAACATCACGAGGATAAACATGAACATCACGAGGACAAACATGAACATCACGAGGAAAAACATGAACCCAAGGAGCAACCAAAACCTACCACTCCTAAAGTCGAAGTACCTAAACCTACCGAGCCACCAAAACAAGCTGAAATCAACGACGCTATTGCCCAAGTGTTTGGCGAACAACAAACTGGCTCCAGTGCTTCTGCCGCCGCGAATGGCCAAATAGAAGTGAACGCCAAAGTAACTGAAGGCCAAAAGCCAGAAAGTAGCTACGGTCACAAAAGTCATAAGGAACACGGAGGCCATCATGAGCATGGATACGGCTACCATTGAAGCTAATCGAAGTAAATGAAGGCCCGTATTACAGAATCTCACTCAAAACTCAAGAATTACTTCATCATCATCATCTGCCTAGCCTTTTCCCAACTTTATTGGGGTCAGCTTACCAGTATTTTACATGGAACGACTGCCTATCTGACCTCCACGACCTAGTTACTGGGTAAGGTAATACGAAACCCCTTGCCCCTTGGTAAGAAAGGGGTTTCGTGTACTCGAGCATTACTTAAAACTCGTTTAAAGCCTTTCGATTGGTTGAAACTAGTTTAAAGTAATGATGGAGTCTTGAGTAAGGTTCTGTAATACGGCACTAAAAGTTTGAATTACAAATATTTTTGCTCTTTAGGAATTAAATATTTATTGTAAGGAACAGTGGGTTTTATTTCGATGATTAATATTCCATCCATCTATTCATTTAAAATGAAAGTTGAAATAGTAAATTATGTAGTCATTCTGTATTACTAACCACAGGGGTGGCCATGTGCCCTAGCAAGTTCTACACAGAACTGGTATTTTAATAGGTCTCAGGGCTGGATATGAATCCTGGGCTGGATGTGAATCCATGTGCTGATGGTCAGTCTTGTCCCCGAAAGAAAACGTCTCGTCGAAAACCAAAAATAAAAAGATCATCTTCTGCCTAGCCTTTTTCCGACTATATACTGGAAACCGGCCCTAAGGTTTCCAGTCTAAAAGAAAAAGAAACCAATAAACCAAAAATAAAAAGATATGAATGACTAAAGATAATGATAAAAACATATATTTTATAAGTAAGAAATAAGTAACAGGTGAATGTCAATGTTATAGTTGGAAGTATTCTTAAGCTTGACCTGGACGAAATTAGAATAACAAACACACCGCACCCAGTCACCTAGTAGGTATTATTACCTCAACTCAAAGCTACATCATAATAAAACCTTACTAAATAGACTACCTCTTTTAAAACAAATACTGTTCACACCACCAATAAATTAAGAAAAATACTGCTTTATTTTTTTCTATTCTATATTCAAAATTGAAAAACAGAAATCAGTCAAAGCAACGGCCCATTTTCTTCAGTATAATTTTAAAACTCATCATAAAATCATATACTTTTTTAAAATCGATAAAAAATATTTTTCTACCTTTTAGAACCACTCTCTCTAAATTTTAGGCCATAGCTTTACGAGTTTCTATTATAGTATTTTAATAACAATTATAATTTCAAGATGTTCGGTTTCGGAGGTAAGTCGTTATTTCCTATCGATTAATTTGTGCCCATACATCAACTTACTGGTGAACCTCG
This sequence comes from Apamea monoglypha, assembly GCA_911387795.2. NCBI lineage: Eukaryota > Metazoa > Arthropoda > Insecta > Lepidoptera > Noctuidae > Apamea > Apamea monoglypha. The sequence goes on from OU426931.1 coordinate 6,026,156, forward strand.
ACAAGCAGGCAAGTGCTAATGCCGATATCGTGAGGCTGCACCCACCGGAGTTCATTTTTGTTTCATTCCATGTACACGCGAAAACGGAAACATTGGAACCTAACGCCCATTATACACATGCTTGCATTATACGCAACTTGTACGAACTTATACCAAGTGGCTTGCATGCCGATGTGCCGTAACAACTTCAGGGGGCTTACCACCAGCTCATAAAGCAGGGCCAGTTGAACTGCACTGCTTTTTTTTGCATGAAGTACAAAAAAGCAGTGCAGTTCAACTGGCCCTGCTTTATGAGCTGGTGGTAAGCCCCCTGATTGGTGATTGGCACAATGATTCAAGTTGGTAGTTGCATACTTGTAACAGGCGTGTGTATTATGGGCTAAAATGAATGGACGTTGTTTTTAAATTTACACGATCAATCGGTAGGCAAGTGAAAGCAATGCAACATTGTAGGTTCAACTCTATAATAAATTCATTTTTCACCGATTTATTTCGTGGTAATATAGATCACGACAGCACTTTTGACCTGAATATGCTGCATTGTGCAATTGCTTTACGTCGAAAATACAGATATCACTTTCGTTTAGGTGCCGAATGAAAGGCAAAATATTCACAAGTGAAGCGTCTATCTGCTTAAAAGAGGAACGAGCAAAGCGAATTATGTAATTTGCTTGTTACTGGTACACACGGCGACACATCAAGCTATACATTTCCGGATTTAGCTGACCTCGCATTTGCAGGTTTTTCGTACAATCGGGATTCGGCTTATACTGGTTATGTATAGCTTTGTGTAGCCGTGAGTACTGTCAGTCTGGCTACTTATCAAATTAGCATATTTAGGTGCTCAGTGGCCTGTTTTCCGACCATTTTGTTCCACCAAAAACTACTCCCGATCTAAGTTCCATTTTAATTTCACAGGTAACGGCGGATTCGGTGGAGCCCAGGGCTTCGGTGGTCCCCAAGGCTTTGGAGGCTTCGGCGGGCAGGGCTTCGGACAAGGATTCGGCCAAGCAATGCAGGGAATGCAAGGTGGATGCAGGCCCGGCTCCATGGGCAGCCAAGGCGGTTTTGGAGGAGGATCATATAGTAGCGGCAACCAAGGAGGTTACAGCAGCAGTGGTCAAGGAGGCTATGGCGGGATGCAGAACGGCATGCAAGCGTCAAGTCAAGGCCAAGGAGGACAAGGCCAGAGTCAAAGCGGCTACAGCAGTCAGCAGGGAGGCTATGGAGGCCAGTCGGGCTACGGCGGAGGCAGCTACCAAAGCAGCGGATACGGCCAATAGTCCAGTATTGTCCATTGTGCAACGTAGTTTACCTATAAGTGTAACAAGTTTGTGATTAAAAGTCAGCGTTAGCGTCATGTATTTTGAAATAAAATGTTTTTAGGTTGAGTTACGAATGTTTTTGATTTCTATATACTCGCATAACTGCCGCATAGCCACTCGCACCTATAGGCCTCTCTGATTACACACCATTACACTTTTCCTTCAAAGCGAGTTTACTCCTCACGTTACTCATTAGAGGACGGTGTTCATTCCCTCTGAGGACGATGTTCCGCATTCCTTCTGAGGACGATGTTCCGCATTCCTTCTGAGGACGGTGTTCCTCTTTCCCTCTGAGGACGGTGTTCCTCTTTCCCTCTGAGGACGATGTTCCGCATTCCCACTGAGGACGATGTTCCGCATTCCTTCTGAGGACGGTGTTCCTCTTTCCCTCTATTTGCAAGCAAGGCGTACGAGGGGCCGAAGCCAACTCGCAGAGGCTCGTTAGACGTTTCGAATGAAATGGCACGGTGTTCCTCATTCCCTCCCGAGGACGGTGTTCCTCATTCCCTCCCGAGGACGGTGTTCCTCATTCCCTCCCGAGGACGGTGTTCCTCATTCCCTCCCGAAGACGGTGTTCCTCATTCCCTCCCGAGGACGGTGTTCCTCATTCCCTCCCGAGGACGGTGTTCCTCATTCCCTCCCGAGGACGGTGTTCCTCATTCCCTCCCGAGGACGGTGTTCCTCATTCCCTCCCGAAGACGGTGTTCCTCATTCCCTCCCGAGGACGGTGTTCCTCATTCCCTACCGAGGACGGAGGAGGTCCTCTGTATATTCACCATCGCCAATTTGACATACTCGTATGTAGCACACAGCTGCGGTTTTACCATGTAAGGGCTCTTTCAATTTAGACGTTTCGTGTCGGACCGCTGCAGTGCCGAAGCGGTGCGTTTGTCGTATGATGCACGGACGGTCATTTGTTTTCATACAAAGCGCGCGGTGCGGCAACAGTGCGGTGTCGGTACCGAGAACGCACGACAACAGTACGGCAACTTCGCAAGCTCCACGTGTTCATTTCGCTGTTGAATAGTGCGGTGACTAGACGTGAGAGCTAATTTCATCGAATTTTCATGTTTATTATTTGCTTAAAATGGATGATATAAACGTGGAAGAATTTATAAATGAAATTAAATTTCGTCCTGCTATATGGAACTCCAAAAGCGACAAACACAGTAATCGCACGGAAACAAAAAATGCTTGGATCTTGCTTTAACCTAGGGTAAAGATTATGGAAATCACCAAAATTACATGTTAATGCCATTGGTGATGCTCTTTTACGGGGACGTCGTTTTTGTTTCTGTTTGATATTTTTCAACAAGAGCACTAACAGTAATGTTTCTTCGTCAGAGTTCATGGCTTAACTGCTGTCAAATAAATTTAAAACATCACTAGTATACAAACGCACTGCAGTCGGATACGCTTTCAATTTAGGCGTTTGGTGTCGGACGGCTACCGTGCTGCAGCGGCACGGCAGCGGGTTATAACCACCGGCACGGTAAACGTGCGGCAGCCGTCCGAAACGAAACGTCTAAATTGAAAGAGCCCTTAGACTCGTAATCACACCAGATTATCACACCAGTATGACAAACGGGATTTTTTTTCTCGTTTATCACACCACTGATTTTTCCACATGTCACGTGTCACATCACGTTCTTTGCCGACTATTTAGATTTTTCTACTTTTAGTTAGGTATATGTATTTCTGTTGACTTTTTCATAATAATATAATCTGGTGTGACTACGAGTCGGCAAGGGGTTTTACAAGTTGGCTATTAAGGGGGATGCGCATGCGCTAAGGTAGCCCGCCAGACCTAAAAAACCATTTCATATATTATTAATCAACATGGTATTCACATGATCTGACCAAGATTATGTCTGCGACTGTAAGGGACTGTGACCTCTCGAGTTTGTTAATTAGAAAACAACGATTTTGTATGGAACGCATCAGTGCTGAACGGATGCGTACGCATTCACAATAAATACTTTTCTTTCATTCCATACAAAATCGTTGTTTTCTATGGACAAAATCTGAACAGAGCTAAACAAGTGTGATTAGTCCCTAAGTAGGATTTAAGTGAATTCAAACTTCTGGTTACCTTGTGGCGCTTTTACCTTAATTATCAAAATCACCAGAATAGGTAGGTATGGTACAAAATAAAACACCAAAACTCATAAAACAATAGTATTTATTTTTCATTGTATTACATTGTCGTCTATCTGCATTTGTCATAACTTCCGACATAACGAGTCGCGTCTCATTCGATCAACTAAAGGCAACTGAAAATCAAGCACAACGTTTCTTTATATAAATCTATCACGTATGAGAAAATCTACGTTCTGTTTATTATAGAAAAATACACGTCCCCAGTGCTTTTTAACCACCTAATCTATGTCGAACGCACCACCAACCTGAAGAAAGACGTAAGTCCAAACAATACTATATTCTCTATAAATACCACGCCCAATTTTAAGCTACAAACTAAAGTGATTAAAAGGGATTGAAGATTTTTATATGGAGCCTGGCATACCTACAGTGTCCGCCATTTTGTTTTTATTCCAAAATGGCGGCCATGCTTGATATATACATAAATCGATAGCTGACATCAAAGCAAACGCGTAAAGCGTCACGTCTCCGAAATATTAACGTTCAAAGTTGATCACGTGACATCCATTGATGTTTGAAATAATCACTCTGAATGTTTAAAATTTCGATTGATGTCAACTACCGATTTATATAGGTTATAAGAGTGGCCGACATTTTGAAAAAAAAAAACAAAATGGCGGACAGGTATGCTATGGACCTCCAAAGCCCTTTTAACATTTGCAGTTACGACTTTCTCCAACCTGCAGGTATAATTTATACTTTTTTTATCGTTACACTGTGCATATTAATTAGACTGTGATCATAAAATTACTTTATATTACTTTATAACAAACGCACCCTCATAATGATGTTCTATTTTCCCATTATTAGTATCACTATGATTTAAATCTTACTTCTGTCCAAAATAAATAAAAAATCCAAACATCTAAATAAATATCTTTAAATTCTACTATTTACAACTCTAACAATTATATACACAGATCAATAATTTATATTATATGTAATAATAAAACGAAAAAGCGTTTTTTTATCTATATCTCAACTAACATTAAAGCATTATAGAAGGCGAATAAACGAACACTATTATTACAATCATAATTATTATAAAGCCCCAAAACACGATGCAAGTGTCTTGTCTGTGGTACACAATAAAATTGAAGCAACAGCTGTCTTACATAATCAGCCTACAACGTGCCCACTGCTGGGACACAGGCCTCCTCTCTAGCCAGTTAAAGACCACGCGGGCCCAGTGCGGGTTGGTAGATGTCACATGTCTTCGAATTTTTGGTTCTAGGACATGACGGTTTCCTACGATGTTTTCCTTCACCGTCACAACTGACTTGCATCGTCTAAACACTACTTACATCCCTTTTACATTGATTTTACCTCTGACAGCAGCAACCGAATAGAAACTTTATAGCAAGGAAAATAAAGATCTTTGTGATTTTGAAAGACTTCGCAATGGCAGCAACTTAATAGAAACCTTATTGCCTCGACAGTAAAGATCACTGTGATTTTGGCACTGATGCAAAATTAGAGGTAAAATAACTGTGACGGATATGGACGGGTTTAGACGGCGCAACTTTAATTGTTGCTTCAATTTATGGTACGCCACAGGTAATGAAATCGCGCCGTGTAACTCAGGCTTAATTTCGAGATAATCTCATCACCGCTCATCGTAATTAAACGTAACCAATGGTAGAATAGAATCAACATTTCGCACTCTTCAATCGTTACCCTGTCGTTAAGCGATATACAGGGTTAAATTAAATTAGCTAGCGAAACTCCGCACACGTGATGGGTATCGATAACTAAACACGATAAAATAAAAATAATAAAGATTTGATGATATTTTTATTTGAAGTATAAATTGAGAATAATTGAGTTTTATTTTGTTTTATCGTGTTAAATATAACCCATCACGTCTGTTAAGTTTACACACAAAAAAAAGGGACTGCGGTCGATGGCCCCACATCAAAAACATCAAATTCATTTCTTTTTGTTTAACCATATTTATATACCCATCAAGTCTGCAGAGTTTCGCTAGCTAAATTAATTTGACCCCGTATAATGAAAATAATTTAGTAACAACTACGTCACATAAAATTTTTTATATTAATAACTTGTATTAGATACATCTGTTAGTTAAATTATGATTATGAGTAATAATAATTATAATTTTTAATCATTAACGGCCATGAAACAAGCGGTTTTTAGTCGCTCAGGAAGTGTCAACAGCCTGTCGACAACCAACTAAATGGCTGTTTTTTTCTATTCACTAATTATTGCTATCTATATTCTTCGTATATCTGAAGGCCAATTCTCGTAATTTAAAACGTTGAAAATCTAGTCGCAGTCTCATCTCAGCGGCAAACAAATGTCAAAAACTTGTCAAAAATTAAGGGAATTATGAGGTATCATCTAACATTAGCAGAATTGTCAACATCGGCACCATTGCCGTTGCAGAAATAAGCAATATTAAATATAATTAAATAAATAATAAATGAATAGATAGACCAGCATATAAAATATTAATAGAATAAGTTAATGAATGGAAATATAAATACATAGGTATAAAATAATTAATAGGATATAAAATAATTCTAACTTAATAACAAAGACAATTAATAAAGCGCTCTTCCTCTCTCTACTTATTTAAAAAATTGCTATGCCCGACAGGGTCCATAATTGTTTATATTATTATTATTTTATTAACCACCTGTAATTGTACATTATGGATTGCAATAAACGATTTGAGATTTGCCATAGAGAAAAATAGAATAGAAGAGGTATTTTTGACAGATTAAGACTTAGATCAATCTGTGAACGTTCTTAAAATTACAAGATATGCCCCTCTGTTTTCAATACATGTTACGATTTAATTTCAAACAATAAAAAAAAACAATTATGGACAATACAATACGGTACGACATAAAAAAATGCATTATCTGTGTCTTCGATGCACATTTTGAGCATATCAAAGACAAAAAAAAAACAGTATGAGCGCCACTCAAACTGTCTTGGTAATCGCTTATTTCATGGCCCACTCCCAACTATTGCTTAAACTCATTTTAAATGACGCGACGAACAATCGTTTTATATGATCGTAAAACTATGGTTAGTGACGTCATTAAGTCTCATAATATAATGCAATGGTAATTTTCAACGCGCATGTTGCAACACTCATATATCTGATAATGAATAACCAATTGTAAGGAACCCTTAGGATTTGTAAATATACCGATATGAATAATTTAATGCTCGAATAAATATCCTAACAGCTGCGCAAAAACACATTGAATGTGTATAAAATGCCACTTTTAAATAAACTACAAACTGCAGCTAGCTGCAAATAATACTAATAAATATAAAAAGAAGAAATTGTGCATTCATAATAACAGTATAACATGTCAATTAAAATAATACTAAATAATGATTAGATGTAAGTTGGCAACCCGAAAGTTTCGATGACGTCATAAGACTGTTCTATATGTAGGTGGGGCAATGTTCTAGACTAGTGCCGCACGCGTCGCACACCTTTGCGTCTCGCTCATTCACGAGCGTGCAAGCGGGACATTCACGCCCGCCAGACCTTAGCGGCTGTATTTCAGGTCCTCTCTTCGACTTACCGCACATCTCACACGCCTGCATACTTCCCCTATTCAAGTACGTGCAAGTCCCGCATTCCCATTTGTCTCTTTTCACCTCGCTGGGGCCCGTATCTGACCTCTCTCTCTCGCTGTTGGGTTGGCTCGGCGTCCTGCTGACGGGTCGCTCTCGGTCGCCATTTTGTTGCGAATGCTTCGGTGGGGATCGTCGAACGTGGTCCGCTTCGTCGAGTGATACTATTAGTTGTGCTTTTAGATCGTAGCTCGATGGATGTGTGTTTGTAGCTGAAATGTAGAAGAAATACAATAAATTACTAACAGTTCCAAAATAATAGAAATTATTAATATTGTAACCCCAAACTCAATGTCGCACTTGAAAAACTACAAATCCCATTGCAACAACTACTTTTTAGGACCTTTTTATTACAAACTAGCGACCCGGCCATGCTTTATACGACCTGCCTAAAACAATGAGATTTCTTCATTATATGTAGTTTTAATGTACACGTAAACCTTCCAGAATATAATTATCTAAATAATGGTGAAAACGTCATCAAAATCTCTTGCGTAGTTTAGAACAAGAACGCAGTCGCACAGAGAGACACAAAACGCGAATTTAATTTATAATAAGTTTAAATGGCCACTCAAAAATCAACTTACACTACATAACACTAAAGTAGACAATTGAGTAAGTGGCAATGCATCTAAATAATCTAAGATTCTGAATAGAAATACAATATTATGTTGAAACAAAACTCACCTGGATTACTTTTGGAACTATGCGCCGTACTGTGAACTCCATTCTCCATCGCCTTACTCTTCGGCTTATCTGCCTCAATAGCTACCAGTTTCAAGGGTTTCTTCACTTTCTTAACTTCAGCTGTATTAGGCCCTGCCCCGTTCATCGTGGTCTGCTGCTTTATTACATCCTTCCTTTCTTTTATATCCTTCTTGCTGAGTAGCTTCACCTTATCTGGTGCAATTTTTGGGGTTATCAACGCTTCGGCCTTGGGGTTCATTACCGGTTCTGGTATTTGTCTCCTTGCCTTCAACTCGGCTTGCTTTTTCGCCAACTGTCTCGCTCTCTTTATTTCTTGCTCCTGTTTCATCCTCATTAGGTTCTCTACCTTCGCTGTTCGGTACACTTCTTCGTCGTAGGACCGGTCGAGGTTCAGAGCTTGTAAGCCGTCTTCTAGGTCTAGAGTCGTCGGCTGGTACTTGGCTCTCCTCTCCTCTCTGTCTAGCCTGTCGAGCGTCCTCGAATCTCTATCGAGTGACGGTGAGAACCGACTTCTTCCATCCCCCTCTTGTTCTTTGCTCGATAAATTCCTAAATACGTAATCCCAGCTCTCGTAAGTCCCCATTCCATCCTCCCTTGCTTTGCTGAGAGCCGGTTGCGTGTCGGATCGCGGTAAACTTGGTAGTGAAACGTCACTGAACCCAGATTTCGAAGTGCTATTTCTTCGAGAACTTTCCGGGTGGCGCTTCTTGTGAATTTTTTCTTCGTCTTTGTACCTTTCGAATTTGCCGTTTTCGTAAACTGATGGGGTGTCTAGTTCGATGAGTTGAGCGGTCGGAACAGCGGGGTACCTGTACTGTGCCATAGGTGGGTACCCGTTGACGGGTACTGTAGCTGCATGTTTGATAGGGGCGTATACTGGGGTGGGGAGCATGTAGGGGGACTGTACGGGGTAGTAGTAGGGGACTCCGTACGGGGTCATCATTGGGATGGAGCTGCATTGTGGAATAGTGACGGGCACGTCGGGGTGCATGTGTTGAGGGAGGGGGTACATCATGTGGGGTAACATGGGGGGAACCATGTAGGGGGAACATTGAAGCACTGGCTGTATTTCCTGGTCTGTTTCGTCGCAGATGTGGTTACAGTGCTGTGTGCCGTGGTACCTGTCGTCGACGAGTCGGCTTCGGTAAGCGTCGGAAGCAATCGTTGTTGGTATGTTCGAGTATATTTCTGAACCTGGAAGTAAAATGTTCAATTTTAACTTATATTCGTTTTAAATTAATTTTTAGGTTACACTTGTGTAGGTACAGTCACGAGCATACATTTGAAATCAATTTTCTCCAAAGGTATAGAAATAAATTTTATGGTGTTACAAGCATTGCATTTTTTAAACCAAACTATGTACATTATGAAATAGGTCGTCCTTTTCTCAAAGTTACAATCCTTGTTTCACAAGAGAATCGCTTTTAAATTTTGCGTAATTATAAGGTATTTATGCTCGTGGCTGTACATTAAAGGAAGTAATTATTTATTTTACAAAAAGACTTAGCCTAGGTAACACCAGTGTTATTTCAATAAGGGATGGACATGACTATTACAGATGAGAAAACCCCTGCCCTTCAAACTAGGAAAATCCTGTATCTTGAAGGACAGTGTACTTTTAAGGACACGTTTTAAAAAAAAATCATAATTACGTAATAACTCTGATGCTAACATACAAATGTATTAAAAGTCCAAAAGTATCTCGTACGCGATCGACTCGCGGTGCTGCAGACGTTGGTGGGGACGACGGCTATACACGTGGAGAACAGCCCGGAATATCTTGAGATAACCCTAACCATTTTCAGCGGGATTGTCCGAAAGGGTTACCGCTACCCCGGAACATAAAGGGCGAAGGAAGGAACATGGGTGGGTTTTAGTCAGTAAGAGTCTGACACTCCCTTCCGCTCCACCCAGAGCGGGGGGGTCATTTGATGATGGCCCACAAGAAAAAAAAAAAAAAACCCTAACCATTTGTGACATAATACATTTAACCTGTCTGCATTCAAAGCAGGAGTGAACAGGCATCCTTTGGGCACGCTTGTTCCATCATAGACCTCATCCGTCGCTTTCCATCAGGCGTGAGGTTAAGAACGGGCCCATTTAGCAATAAAAATATATGTCGCATCTTTGACTATTTATTGGTTTAGACGCTCAATTGATTAATGTAGTAGTGGGGCAAACGCCGTGACGTTATTTAGTAATGGCGGCACGTGGACAGAGTCGTTTAGGAAAGTGGGGATTGTCGAACTGACACTTCGCATCGAGACGCGGACCAAGTCACTTGTCCAAAACGAAACTGTCGGTTTGCCTAGTTAGATTGATTTGTGTGTAGTATTTAGTTTATTCGATTTAAAATCTAGCTTCATTTTTCTGGCTGACCGACCCCTTGACAATTCAAAAGTGCCTGTAATTGGTTTAATTGAAATAAATACTTTGAGTTTGAGTTTGAGTTTGAGTTTGAAAAGTGAAGTTACATTTACACTTCGTGTTATTTTTTTTTTTTTTTTTTTAAAAACGTTGCCCCACACTAGGAATTTGTATCGTGGGTGCGTTTACAAACATTGAAACTCACATACACAAACAGCCAGACCCGGAACAACTACTTGTAGGTCATACAAATATTTGTTCCGTGCGGGAATCGAACCCGCAACACGCAGCGCAGCAGTCAATGGCTTAACCACTGCGCCAACCGTGCCGTCGATTTTCAACGTCACCTACGCCATGGAATCTCTGCCAGACCAGACCAGACCTCTCAGCCGTCGACATATATAAAGCAGTACTCACCGTCGCTATAGCCACACTTGTCGTGCCGCCCGTCGCGCGGCGCGGCCAGGCGCGCGGCGGCGGCGTGCGGCGGCGCGGCGTGCTGCACGCGCTCGTGCCACACATCGCGCCACGACACGCGACAGCCGCGCGACCACGACTCTTCCCAGATGTGGGACATTATCTGTATAGAGGCATCACAAATTGGTTAAAGTCGCGTTTACAGTACGCGTGGTGTCCAGGGGCTCTACTACGAAGTGCAAAGTGCGAATGATCGGATCGGACCGACACATGGCCGAACCGAATATTATTGAAAAATGCGAAAAAAGTTCGGATCGGCTCAGTTGGGTCGGGACCATAGTCAATATTCGAAAGTGTGTGAGTGTAGGATCAAGACCGACCGAACCAAATAGTAACTTCGTAGCAGGAAACTACCACTTCGGAGCAGACCCCCAGGGTGGTGGTATGTGGTGATATTTGTAATAGATAAATAAATGATTAATGTTAGATATATTGTAATTATTAAGTATATTAACTAATTATTAATTAATTAAGTAGATATTTGTACACCTGTTAAGGTTGAATATGGTTAAAGAAGTTTTGTTATATGTATCACCACATTATGCATTTACCGATATTCAAATGCAAATGAATGATTTGATTTATCGCATTAATGTGTTTAAATATTATAGAGCTTACTAGCAGCGCCCCGCGGTTTCATCCGCTTAAGTTTCGATCCCGTGGGAATATCGAGATAAAAGTATCCTATGTGTTAATCCTGGTTATAAACCATCTATGTGGCCAATTTCAACCAAATACGTTTAGTAGTTTTGGCGTGAAAGAGTAACAAACAAACATACAAAAATCCATACATCCATACAAACTTTCGCGTTTATAATATTATAGTAGGATTTACTACATGAGCAGGTACAGTGAGAGCGCGAATATAAAATACGTAAGACCAGTCAACATTTAAATTAATTAATTAAATAAACACGGGGTAAGACAAATTGCTGACTGCTAACTCATATCAATCAATCAAATGAAATAAATTCGAAAGTTATACACGGTCTCCTAAGAACGCTTTCGTTAACACGTTGACTGCCAGACAATAGAAAATCTATTGTTGGCGGTCACCGGTGACCGCGGTGGCAGTCAATGCTTTAAGTTTTGAAGTTATAACGATTAAAGTAGTTACCCACGAGGGGCAGTACCCATCTCAAATATGAAAACTGTAGATTATTTACTGTATTTTTATCTCACGACACGCTGTCAATGTGTGCGCGAAGACGAGTAGCGTCAGCACATAACACACACACACACACACACTTCCATCTTCGCCATTGTCTCGGACAGTACCGAGAGCTCCTGCGCTTACACACACATTCACAGCGTGTTTGTGCACTTGGTAACCACAAGTAAAACACACGTCGCTTCGTGAGATAAGAATATTGTACTAACAATGACTCGTTGCTATAGGCGTCTACAACAGAAAATACTTTAATACGTAGTACGCATTTCATAATGGCAGGAATTTTAAATAATGTAATTTAACCATCGAAGAAAACATTCCATTGTTTCTTAGAGTCAGGACAATAGGATACCCCACGATATTTATTACAAAAGTATACATATAGTATGTATGTATGTATGTAGTAGAAATACACTGGCCTGCAAAACTAAGTATCACACTTTTAAAATTGGAATAACTTTTTAAGTACACAAGATATACTTTCGAAATAAAAAGGAATCGAAAAAGAGTTTAATTTTGTATATAAAAACTTCATAGTCGAGAACCTTCTTTTAAGAAATGGCTGAAAAAAGCTTTAAAAACAAAAATACGAGATCCTTTTCGAATTACAATTTTACCATTCAAGTTTTTGTTTCTGTTTTTGTTTTAATTTTTTTTTTTTTTTTCTTGATCGATGAGTCTTGTTACAAAAGCTAAGTTAGACAACAGCACATAAATTTTATTTATCATGCCTCTTTCACCTGAAGAATGTGCTAGGACCATGAGTTTTCTGGAACTAGGCATGCATGGTACTGCAAGAATGGTGGGTGTGACGTTACGAACGGTCCAGAAGGTGAAGCGAAGGTACGAAGAGAGGTGGAGAGGTACCCAGGTGTACTAGTGCCCGAGAAGACCGTTATATTGTTTCCACTGTGTTGATAAATCGCCTCCTTAATGCAGATGAAGTCCAGCAACAGCTTCTTCAGACCTGAAGGGGCTACATTAGTGATAGTACAGTGAGAAGAAGACTTGCTGAAGCAAATCTGAAACCCCGAAGACCGGCGAGTGGCCCTATATTCGAGAGCGAGCATCGAGTAGCGAGACTGCGATACGCCCGTGAACACGTACAGTGGGATGAAGAACAGTGGTCAAGAATTTTGTTCACAGATGAGTCTCGATTCTCACTTTGCACTTCTGATGGAAGGCGAAGTGTCTACAGGCGAAGTCATTACTGTCAGGTGAGCGATACCTTCAAGACTGCTTCTCAGAAAGAGTCCAGTACGGTGGAGGCAGTGTACATGTATGGGCTGGCATATCTTCAGATGGTCGCACAGAGTTAGTCATCATCATCATCATTTCAGCCGATAGACGTCCACTGCTGGACATAGGCCTCCCCCAAGTGTCGCCACATTGACCGGTCCCGTGCGACTCGCATCCAGCGGATTCCCGCAACCTTCACCAGGTCATCGGTCCACCTAGTGGGAGGCCTTCCAACGCAACGTCTTCCGGTTCGCGGTCGCCACTCCAGAACTTTTCGGCCCCATCGGCCATCCGTTCTGCGAGCAATGTGCCCTGCCCACTGCCACTTAAGTTTGGCAATTCTTCGGGCTACGTCGGTAACCTTGGTTCTCTTGCGGATGTCCTCATTTCTGATTCGATCACGCAAGGAAATTCCGAGCATAGCCCTCTCCATTGCCCTTTGAGTGACTTTAAGCCTTCTGATGAGGCTTAGTGGCACAGAGTTAGTGGCCATAGAAAATGGCACTCTTACTGAGGAAAGATATGCCCAAGAGATTCTCAACGAGTATGCAGGGCCGTATTTAGCAAATATGGGTGATAGATCGATGCTGATGCATGATAATGCCCGGCCACACACGGCTCAGGTCGTGCAAGAGTATACTCCGGAGTTTGGCATCAGTGTGATGGCTTGGCCATCAAGAAGTCCTGATCTCAACCCGATTGAGCACGCCTGGGATGAGCTAGGGAGGCTAGTCAGAAGCCGCAGACCACCACCTGAGTATGGACTCAGGGCACTAAAACAGGCCCTGATTGAAGAATGGGAGAATATTCCCCAACATCGGCTCCGAAACCTCGTGTTCAGTATGCCAAACCGGCTCGAAGCTGTAGTCAGAGCCCGAGGAGGCAATACCAATAATAAAAATTAAATAACATGTAAAACATACTTATAAATGTTAATTGAGTTTTTTGACACTAAGGTAAAAATGGCAATTTTATTGTTTTATCTTTTTTTTTAGTTAAAAATGTTACTAATGTATACTACTAGTTTCAAATAAAGCTGATAAAATTTGCTTTTTATAGCAAATTTTATCAGGTTTTTTTTATTTTAAACCTCTAACTTGTAGTACTTAGTTTTGCAGGCCAGTGACAATATGACAATGCTACAAATTCATAATGCACAATTACACATGTTTTGTTAATAGGAAACAATCAAAAACAACACAACAACGATCAATAATTTTTTTTATTATGCGTCTTGTTTACCGCAAGTAAATGTATATTCTTTCTTTCTTTCTTTTCAGAATTAATTTATGTACCTTAATGCTGTAATAACAGTTCGAAACAATTAATGTACCCTACATATCATCATCTCATCTGTCTAGCCTTTTCCTATGTTGGGGTCGGCTTCAAGTCTAACTGGATGCAGCTGAATACCAGTATTTTCCAGTGGAAAATTGCCGTTTCTCTAAATACACCCAACATTTATATACAAGGTGTAGTAAAGGACTCATTAAACTCTTCGTTGTGAACAACTAACAACTAAGATCAAAATCAGCTGTTCATATTTATCCATACTAATATTATAAATTCGAAAGTAACTCTGTCTGTACATATGTTATATTTTCACACCACTGAACGTATTTCGTATAAAATTTTACAAGGAGATAGATGGCATACTGGGGAAGGACATAGGCTACCTTTTGTCCCGGTAGCACGTTCTCGTGAGATAATTTCCGACATACACGCGGGCAAAAGCTAGTGTTCACATAAATTCACAAAATGTGGGTTGGTCCCTTAGTAAAGTGTCCATAATGATGAGTTCAATAACCCCTTTTCATAATTTCAGTTGCACCATAAAGACAGGTTTTAAACAAATATATTTTATTACGTACCTGACATTCGCACTGCGCGATAAGAGCATCCCTTGACACCGCCGCGACCATGTCCGGACATATGGGCGCGTCCAGTTCGAACCGACCTGCGCCCGACGACTTGTAACCCATCGCTTGGAGAAGGGTCTCTGCTCCTACCATGTTGGCTTCTACCTCATGCTTGAAGTAGCCGCAGTATAACTGGAAAACATTTATTTGTTTATTTTTAAAAACATGCACGATATTACAGACAAATCCAAGTTATTGCAGTTTTAATTAAAAAGTATATATCTTTTTCGGATATGATCGACACACAAAAATGTTTGCGCAAGGGCTTGACTGTGTTCCAACCTGTTCCCATGGACTCAGTTCAAGATTGTGAACCTGAAAAAAATTTGCTCTGCCATTTTGATTACGCGGTCAAAATGGCAGAGCAAATTTTTTTGCACTTTTCTATGAAACAGCTGTTTTTTTTTTAATAAACTACGAAAATTTCCTACACTATGGGTCTAGAATCATGTGGTGAATGCATGGTTTCAGTTTGCGCATCGGCGCGCAAACTGAAACCAGGGGGGTCTACTCCGAAGTGGTATCGGCCGAATGTTCGGCCGTTTCCTGCTACGAAGTTATTATTTGGTTCGGTCGGTCCCGATCCTACACTCCTACACTCTTTCGAATATTGACTATGGTCCCAACCCAATTGGGCCGATCCGAACTTTATTCACATTTTTCAATAATATTCGGTTCGGCCATGTGTCGGTCCGATCCGAATATTCGCATTTTGCACTTCGTAGTAAATCCTCAGGCCCTGCCACCCTATATGTATATTGCACAATTTGATTCAGATAAGAGTCGCTAT
Organism: Apamea monoglypha; assembly: GCA_911387795.2. Classification (NCBI taxonomy): domain Eukaryota; kingdom Metazoa; phylum Arthropoda; class Insecta; order Lepidoptera; family Noctuidae; genus Apamea; species Apamea monoglypha. The sequence goes on from OU426931.1 coordinate 6,041,933, forward strand.
TCAATTCGAACGTTTTACTTCTAAAAATTTCCGAGGTGACGTTACCAACAGTAAAACCAGTCCATCTAACTCACCCGTATGACTTTATACTCCTTCCTCCAAGGCTGGGCCAGCAAGTTGGCCGCATACCTGGCCAGCGCCGCCCATCCTAGCCCAGCTCGATACGCGCTGAACTCCGTCAGCTCATTGATCGTCTTTTGGAACACTTTGCCAGTCTCCGCGAGCCCGAACTTGCACTCATGAGGCACTAATGATAGGTATTCTATTATGTAGTCTGAAAGGGAAAAAGAAAAACCTTTTAAATTAAGTACCAACCCGCACTGGGTCCTCACATCAGTCCCACACTGGTGGCTCTCAGAGGGTCCTGTATCCCAGCAGTGGGAACATTATAGGCTGATTATACAAACATTTCAGCATTCACAGGAGCAGAGATCTATGAATGGCCTAATGACCTTGATTTTTGATGAAGACATTAGTTTAATGAATAAACCTAGAACTCTTCTTAGTCCCAACTTTCTTATAACAAAACGAATTCTAACTTTAGATATAGCCTAAAACTTCAAGCCAGTTACTGTATTTTGAACGTTATTCCGAAAAACGTAAAGTTCTTAATGCAAAATTGCCAACTTAGTCTCGGGTTTAACGTCAGTTTTTGTAATAAGAACTTTAACTTTGTCGGATTCATCATCTGCCTAGCCTTTTCCCAACTTTGTTGGGGTCGGCTTCCAGTCCAACCGGATGCAGCTGAATACCAGTATTTTACATGGAGCGACTGCCTATCTGACCTTCACAACCCAGTAACTGGTAACTTTGTCAGATTACGGTTCGAAATTTAAAAATGGCTCGATTATTTAAACTTTGGTCTAAAAGTAAACCTTGTTTTGTAATAACGCCGAATTACATTTAACTTGATTCTAATCAAAACAGTCCTTGGGCCAGCTAAGTAGTCCGGCTATGTCGGCATTGCTTTCAGAATAGAGAATAGCCCACAAATAACAAAGCACAATACCAGCCTGTTATGCACCGTCTATAAGCTAATAGTTGGCACATAACTTGACGCGTTTGTCATTATAACTGTCGTCACTCTAACTATTTTATGAACGCACGCAAACTAGTCAGGGGTCAAATTAAATTAGCTAGCGAAGCTCCGCAGACGTTATGGGCATCGATATCTAAACATGATAAAGCAACATCGATCAGTAATTATTAATGATCGATGTAAAGCAAAAAGGTTTTTTGTGGGGTCGTGTACCGCAGTTTGGGTTCGATACCCCTTGATAAGAATGGTTGTCAGACTTTCGGGCTTCTGACAACCCGTAACGACTGTCAAAGATCCACGAATGACAGCCGGGACCAAAGGTTTAACGTGTGTTTCGAGGCACGGAGGAGTCTCGGTATCAGATGGTCACCCATGCCCGGCAAGCGTAGTTTAACCTGATGGATCGACCCGTGTGGCTGTTATTACTTAGCCACGAGCCCCTTCTACCCACACGGGTAAAACATGACCTGAATTAGGACATAGGATACTGTTTATCCCGGTGGTACGTTTTCGTGAGATAATTTTTCGAAATGATCGTGAACAAAAGCTAGTTTAAAAAAAATGTACAGCTTCTCTTTTACCTTCGAGTTTCTTCTTCTGATCCAACTTTTCTGGGCTGTCATCGGTCTCGAGGTAGCTGTAGTGCGCGTCCTCGATGCGGCGCCACAAGGTGGGCAGCCGCTCGCGAAGAACCGCGTCACCCATGCCCGACGAGCACGTCATCACCATCACAGAGGTACCGGTCAGGGGTCAACTGGAGACGAAAGACTTGTTAATATCTATATACTAATAATAAAGCTGAAGAATTTCTTTGTTTGTTTGAACGCGCTAGTCTCTGGATCCACCAGCAGGATTTGAAAAAATCTTTTTGCATTTGATAGCCCAGTTCTTGTGGAAGGCTATAGGCACGATAGGACACTTAGGAGCTGAGCAAAAATAAATAAAATCAGAAAGTATGCTAAGCGAAAACGAAGTAATAGCGCAGGCAGGCGATGCGATGCGACAGGGCGGGTCGGGGCAACAAGACATTTCACGCGGCCGAAGTCGCGGGCAGAAAAAAAGCTTTAAATATAGGACGTATACATATAAAAGTGATCTTATAAGTTACGTTATCCCTTTTTATGGTCGGAACCCTAAAAAGTTTTTGATTTACTAAGGGTCTAAAGAAACAATCCTAAGAACAAAACCAAAGGTCAAGGTTTATTTAAGGTCCCGACATTTCTTAAAAGATTAAATGCCTTTTTTGCCCTTTCAAACGAAGACACACGCAGATTTCAGTGGACCTGTCTCTTCAATAGTCAGGTAAATACATATAAATCAATCAGGTCATCGACTAGTGTATTTATTTGTTCACACGGCGTACTTCCTGTTTCATTGTTTACCTTATAAACAGCTATGAAAGTGAAGTGATGAGGTGGACTTTCAATACGTGATACCACTCATTACCAGGAAGTCCTAACGAACCATAGTCACCGTGTGTGTGTGGTGGTATGACCACTACGCGAGCCCAGTGCCGGTTGGTACATGCCACATGCCTTCGAATTATTTTTTTATTCTAGAACATGCCGGTTTCCTTACGATGTTTTCCTTCGCCGTTTTGAGAGCAGTGGTGATGAAATAATTTACACAAAGTTAAGTGCCTGTCTGGGTTAGAACCCACGACCTAAAATAACACGTAAGTCGCGGCCGTTACCTGACTTACCGTAACTTCAACTTTATTTCTAGGCAACTGCCTAGGGAAAGAGGAAACCGAAACTTCGGTTTTCTCTTCCCCGCATGCCAACTGCGCTCAAACTTGGCACGCAGAACAATAACGAAACCACAGTATATGATGTTGAAAGGTGAGTAAATCATTCAAAACTAATGACTGGTGTAGAGTTCAACCTACATATCTTTCAGTTAGTGCAATCCAGTTAAATATAGCCTCGGAAATAGGGTACTGGTACTTCGCATTTAAAAAGCTGAAGCGATCAGATAGTACTTATTTCTTACGACGGCGAAGTAGGCGTCTTTAGTATTGTGATTCTACATAGCTAAGATTTTTTTTAACCCCCGACAAAAACAAAGGGGGTGTTATAAGTTTAACGGCTGAACCGATTTTGTTTTTTTTTTCTGTTTGAGGTCATAAGTACTTCATGTTAGTTAAGTATGTAGTTTCTAACCAAGATTTGTTTTCGTAACTATGACCCAGACTAAGATATTTTCTGTTAATCCAATCCGATACGAATAGAACCTGTGACTGTAGCGCAGAAACACAACAGCTCACAAAAAAGCCTGAATCGAGAAGTTTGTGATTATTTTTTTAACCACGTCATCTGTGCTTAGCTATACAGTAAATACGGATTCGGTCTCACGACAGTCACGACCACAGACAGGCAAAAGCGACGGTATAGTTCTTTCACAGTTATGTTATTTACCTCTGCTTTAATGTCTCTGTCAAAATCACAGCGAACAGTGATCTATAATTCGCTTTGCTATAGGGATGATGTTGAGTTGCTGCTTGGGTTACTGTCAGAGATAAAATAACTGTGAAAGGACTATAGGCTTCAGCTCGATCGAAAAGATTTAAAATTCAGTCGTGCCAGCGACACGAAGAAGAAGCTCGATCGAGCAGACTCGCGCAAGAGGAGAGTATCGCACCGCCGTGTAAGAACCTAGTGCTAGCGTTCTGCTGCAGGTCCCCCCATAGTACAGCATCATGCTGAGTGGAAGTTTCATGCAACAATCACGACATGCAGCTGTCAACAATTACTATTCTGAAGTGGCAATGGGCCGGCCATATTAGCCGTAGTACCCATGAAAGTTGGGGTATACGTGTTCTTGAGTGAGACCACGAATCGGTGGAGCGACGATCTTCGCAGGATGGCTGGTCGCAGCTGGGTGAGAGTTGCCGGAAATCGAGTTGAATGGCGTACAATAGGAGAAGCCTATGTCCAGCAGTGGACTGCTACAGGCTGATGATGATGATGATTCGTAATTATAGATTTGTTTTGTTTTAGGTGTACTAAGTATCAATTATTCGAGTTATCTTTTTTATAAGCACGTGTTCTGTGGTAATAAACCAATTTTAGTTTTTTTTTTTTCTTTCTAGTGATTATACAAGAAATCATAATATTAGGTATTGTAAGGTCGGTTTTATGTGCTGCTCCAGCAAATCCACTAAGTCATGAACGAGGACGTCAAAATAGACAGACCTCTAGGACTACCAAATCTTTCAGCCGTAATCTTGATTACAAGGTTTTATTGATAATAAAGGGTCCAGAGCTCAAGTTATTCAAAAGGAATTGGGGCGAAAAGGTGTGGAATTAGTGCTGATGTTATTGCAACTTTGCGAACGATTGCGAACAGAATCGTTTCTTTAACGTAAGCAATCCAACTTACGGTTAAAAAATATCAATTTAATAGTATCTAGTCGTAGTATTATTTAAAACTTACAGTCGGGACATAAGTAGGTACTTGTTACATCAGATAAAAACTGTTCCAGTGGGTACCATCTGGAATCGCTCTGAGCACCAACAACAAACACATTCACCACATTATAGCAGTACCTACTATTATTTACTGTTGATAAACAATTAAATCACGCACAACCCGTGTTATCAGCTCAACAGCATCGACTGGTAGTGTATCCATGACAACAAACATTGTTATCAAACAAAGAACGCAATCGAAGAAGTCGTAGGAAACTGTAATGCAAAGAGAATATTAAAACTGCTTGGCCGTATACTACAGCACGGCATGGTATGCAATATAGTATTTTTATTATGGCATAAAACACTTTGTCTTTACATCAATAGAGTTTAGATTACAATGGCATGTACTAAGGTCTCGCAGTCAGGGTCAAGGCACACTGCGACAGAAATGTTTCGCGTCATTGTGGCATATGTTTCCATTTTCTCTTTCTACTGCATTGATCGCAGTGTGATCCATTGAGCCTAGAACTACATTCTAGAACACTAGGCGATACCTAAATAAATGTCTAATAAAAGCATAGCGGTGTTGGATTTTCAACACTCGACTCAGCGCCGTAAGTTAAAAGTCCAACAACGCGCTCACGAAGCAAACTACAATTTCTTGTAGCAACTTGAATTACCATACCACAAGTATAGGGTATTAAACCTCGATGAGTACCTACACAAACTGCGAATCCTTTGTCTTGAAAAATGTACCGTGCCGTGCTCCGGTAGATACAAAACATAATAAGAGGGGGTAAGCAGTCAATCAGCTATTGAAGAGCGTTTCACACAATACGCGAGTGAGTCATGCAATTGTTCAACAAATACATCGATGGTTCATTCATTCATGACAATGACTATGTGGCTGGAGAGGTCGGTTTATGCGTTTCAGTATGTTGGTGTAGTATTTCCAATGAAATGATAATATTATATTTGTCATCGTTTGAACTTTGAACAGATGTTTATTGTTGCATGTTAAGTGCATGACTGAGGGGTCAAAGTTAGGTGATAGGACATTATACATAGTTATTCATGCTAATATTATATGATAAAGTATTTTTCAATGTGGGAATGGAAGTCTTGACTTTCATAGGTAGCTGTTTTATTACATGCTGTAAGGACGCTGCATCAACTGCTACATAGTTAGAAATATCAATAACTACTGCTTCTACAACCTGACTGTATTATAATGAAGATGAAGGTGTTTGCAGAGAGGCTTTTCTTTTTTAGTGTTCCTGCATGTTATTAATATAGTTATTAAGTAGGGTGTAATACTAACACCCTATGGACCTTGATGCCTGACAATAAAATATTTTTATTTATTTATAATATTTTTCCATATCAAATATTTTTCTATATCAAAAATCTAAGCCAAATTGAGAGTAAAAATAATCTAAATCTTCAAGCAATATATTGAAAAGATTGCACCACTTGAAGTGGCCACTCCACTTCAAATGGCACAATGCAGCCAGTTTCAGGGATGAAGAACAATTATGATTTAAATAACAAACAACTGTTTTGTTGGTCTGACCTCGACTTTATGATGTCCAGAAAATGTAAATTATTATAAGTTTATGACAAAAATCATTATCAGTAAGTAGAACTTTGAGGGCCAGAGAAAGAAAGTGTCTATTGACAATCATCATTCTCCTGCCCTTATACGAATTTATTTGAGGTTGGGACAACATGTCTTTTTCTTCCATACTTCTATATTAGTCGTCATCTAGGTAGTCACTCCCTGACAGTTGACAGTACAGGTCCTATCTACCAGACTGGGCAGATTTGAAAATATCTTCCAGATAAGGAATATAACTTATCAGAATTTGGTGAATCGGGCAATTATAAATTAATTATAACATTTTATCAGATAATAAAAATTAAAAGATTTTTATTTCGAAGGAGTATTAGTGGTGTTATAAAACCAATAAAAATAGATGTATTTTTTTTTTAATTGAATACCTTTTATTAAGCACCTTATTCTAATAGATTATGTCATGTTATCTCTCAACCACCTTTGGTTGACTGGTACAGAATTCCGAAGGCATTAAGTCAGCCTTCGTACCATAACATCATGCCTGTAATCCCCGAAGAGCTAGGCAGGGGTGTACCTGTAGTACACCCACATAAAGAAACACACCTGATATGTTGCATAAAGTTTAATAAATAAGTAAGTTAGCTGTGTGTGACTAGACCAAGAGAAAGACTAGCTCAAAACCAGCCAAGTTGGCCAAAGACGTCTAATCAGTGAGTAAATGTGAGCTCAATCAGTGGTAGATCCAGGGGGGGCTAAGGGGCTCAAGCCAAAAGAATCTGAGTTCTTCCATGACAAATCTTAAAGTGAACTTGATATTATTCTAATTTAACTTTTTAGCAAGCATTTGGTACACCACCTAAGGTACAATTTGTCATCAATTATTCTTCTTGTTACTAGAACCATTTTTTCAAGAAAGCCAGGAAAAGGGGACCTTTTAAAAGGCCTGTCGTAATATAGGGGTTGCATGCATGTCGTGGGAGCAGTGGTGGCCAAGTGGTAACGGCCGCGACTTACGAGTTGTAGGTCGCAGGTTCGAACCCAGACAAGCGCTTTGCTTTGTGTAAATTATTTTGCCACCACTGCTCTCAAAATGGTGAAGGAAAACATCGTGAGGAAACCGGCATGTCCTAGAACAAAAAATTCGAAGACATGTGACATCTGCCAACCCGCACTGGGCCCGCGTGGTGGATTAGGGCCCATTCCCTCTCACCGAGAGAAGGCCTGAGTCCCAGCAGTGGGAACATCATAGGCTGACTATGTGCATGTCGTATGCGTTTTTGGGTCTTTTAAAAAGCCCGTCACAGTACCTGGGTTAACTTATTAAGTATTATGTTTACAGGTTTTAAACTTCTATAAGATGTTTCGTTTATGTGAAGAAATTTGAATCTGTGTGCCTTTTTTAGTGTTTACTTTTCTAAAACCTTCCCCTTAGCGCTTAGCGGGGTCAAGCCCCTCTCAAACAACAATCTTGGATCCACCACTGAGCTCAATAGATAGGTCTGAACTTCTATGTCAAAAATGTTAAGAATATAAAAAAACGAAAAATAAATAAACATTTAAATCTGTAACCTGTATTTAGAACACCAGACAAAACTTCAAATTCCAATATTATTTTTATTTGGATTCCGTAAAATTGTTATCAGTCAATAAGCTGATAATGGCTCCACCTTGATAACAAATGAAGAAGTCAATTTGTTAGGAACATATAATTGTATGATAAGATATATATACAGATAAGTATATCATGTGTATGATTTGAGTCATGCACTGTTACCTACTGTTTTTTTTTTGTATATGTAGGTACTTCGATTACTCACTATGTTATGTTGATCCAACTCTAAAATATTGATGGCTTTTGGTTTCAGACTTCAAATAAAATAAAAGACAATTTTTTTTTCTTTCCTAATGTTATGCTCGTTTGTTTTATCTTTATATAATTGTAAAAGGTTATGATCATCTATTTTATTATAAAAATCTGTTTATATCAATATGATAGAGTGATTGATACAAAACAATCCATGCCATTTTTTCAGCTGAGTTTCATGAAAAGGAAATGTAAACAATAAATAAAAACATTTGCACCATTCAGTATTGTTTGCTTAGCAGTAACTAACAAACGATTTAGTTCACAGGTAAATGCAATATGTTACAATAAAACAAAGATCTGCAAATATGTGTAATTAGGATCCGACTGCAAATTCCTTAATTAATAGTAGGTAAATAAATTGATGATGATTTCAAGGAAATCATTCCAAATATTTACAAGTTAATGAGAAAGCGATTAGAGATATAAAGTGTGTAAATTAGAGAAGATACGGCAGTTATTATCGCATTAAAAGAATCCAAGAAAGCGACGTCGCAGCAAAAAATATGCTAATGATCATACTCCCACGCGATACACCAATGTGCGATTCACACAAGATTTAACCTAATTCTAGCTTACAGCTGTTATCTATAGTGTATATTAGGGACTAACGAACTTACCGTACAGGAAGAACATTCTTTTCCTGGATGTCAAAATTTATTCCAATGCACCGAAACTAGAGCGGACAAAAATAGTTCACCCAAATTAAAAGCGACAGCTGGGAGCTGATTTCCAATTATCACAAACAAATATTAAACACATTTCATAATCACAGCTTAGATCAATTTACAATAAAAGCGATAAATCCCCAGTAAATATCAAAGAAATAAAAAAATAGTAGAACAAAATTTTGGGATTTTGTTTTGACGTTTATTACTACCTGGCACAGATCATCAATGAAATACGAATTTGACGTAAATAATGACGTTTCGTTACTCGGTTGTCTATACTTAGTTACCGCAGCTTTTTTATTGTTTCGGTGATACCATGGACGCAATAGTGAGTGTTGATTCAAACATCAAAGAAATCTAATAAAAATAGTGAATCTAATAAATAGAAATGGGGTTAAACACTGTCACTGTTCACTTTAGATGTCGCTACTATGAGTTAGTTGGCCGTGATTTTTTTTTTTGTAAAAGAAATTTTTACGAATATTTATTGAATACGACCCTTTACGCCGCTGTAAATTGCTTAAATATGGAAATCCATTTATTTCACCATAGGTTAATAGAAGAAAACTATGGGAGAAAACTCTGCATCAAAAAGAAAATTGAAAAGCCTGTATTATTTTTTTTTACTAAACACTTTAATGGCTCTACCATTAAAAGAGCCATTTAGGAAAAGGCTAAGCAGATGACGATGATAATGATGTTTTAATGGCTCTACAAGTCGCACACATTTGGTTCGTTTAATTTTAATTTGTGATGCAAACTAAACAACAGAAAAAGATATACTAAAATCAACTATACCTACACAGCTACACAGACAGCTTTACGATACTTACTGCCATTAAGGTATACGTTCGAGAGTGTTCCATCGCATGGACTAGCTTTCAATTGTTAACTCCATTGCTTTCCGTAAATTCAACCCACAGTCAAATGCACATCAGTGGTAAAAAGCCATTGACAGCGCCTGTATGTCGTACCAGTACATAGACCAGTAACAGTGTTTTAAATAGATCAAGCCACTACCTCGAGTATAGAATCAATGGTTATACTATGCGTAGTAGCCGTGCATCATTCTAAAGCTAGGCGTCCATCACACAAGAATCCATCTGACTATACATTTTTACATCTGTCCGCTAAACCCCAGTTAACGCAGTTTCATAAAAATAGACAATAGTATTGAAGGCGGATTATTTGTACAGACGCCAGCACATCAAGCTACTACAATCTGTCAAATTTCTTTAATAGATTATCAACTTTATCACAAAATCATTAAGGTTCAAGATTGATTGGGAAAATTTGACAGTTTCGGGTAGCTTGACCTGCTGGCGTCTGTACCTACCTATTTACTACGATGCGTCTCGGCCCGTCTGCCTCATGAACTCCTAGCTTTATTGTAAGCGGAGCGCGCCTCGATTCCTCGCAGATTCAACGAGCTACAAACGAAGTCTGTATGATTTATTTGTTTTGATTGTGGGTTTCTTTTGATTTTGACATTATTGATTTGTCAGTGTTATTTATTGACGGTGACACAACATTTTTTGATAATGGTCATATTTGTTTTATTCTCTGATCCTTTACGGCAAGAAGAAATAGAAACGTTTTACACGGTATGTAAATTGCATGCGTGAGAATACATAGGTTACCTATACAACAATTTTATTTAAACCTATTTATATTTGTATAGTATTTATTTGTACCTCTTCCACAGGCAAGTCAAATGCATCGTAATTATTACAGAGGGTATCCTAAATGCTATCATCCGCTTGAGTTATTCAAAGGGTCTGATTATTTGTGGCAATGTCCATCAGAGATGTCTGAGTAAGTGCAGTTGCGTTAAACTTAGATTATATTGGCCAGTGTCAGTACCAGATTAGCCACGTAGCAGGTGTAGCAAATGCTACAGGTTCCGCGCTTGAACGAACAAAAAGCAAGTCATGGTAATTGGTACGGATTGTACAGACGCCAGCAGGTCAAGCTACCCGAAACTGTCAAATTGTCCCAATCAATCTTGAACCTTAATGCTTTATTTATAAAGCTGATAATCTATTAAAGAAATTTGACAGATTGTAGTAGCTTGATGTGCTGGCGTCCGTACGTACCCCATACCACCATTAGGTTCATTGAAATACTAGGTAAGAAAAAAAATTTCGAGCTCGCAAAGTTCTCTCAGAACTTGCAATAATTGATAAATCACGCGATAATATGCTAAAAATGAGTCATGTAAGTTTTTACTAAAGTACGGACGCCAGCACATCAAGTTACTACAATCTGTCAAATTTCTTTAATAGATTTTCAACTTTATCGCTAAAGCATTAAGGTTCAAGGTTGATTGGGAAAATTTTACAGTTTCGGGTAGCTTGACCTGCTGGCGTCTGTACCTACTGTACTGAACATTGTTTGAAGCAAGTAATTTGGCTCAAGTACTTCAACTGATAAGAAACGCAAAAGAACGTATTTGTTAAGAAACATTGATTTGAAAAAGTTCTGTTTTAACTGTTATGAAAAAGTTCTGTTTTATCTTGTAAACTTTAGAACAAACAAACTAAGTTCTACAATAAGAGTAAAATCAAGGTAAAATTTGCTACAGGCCGGGGCCTGGCCTGGCTTAATCCGGCACTGGCCAATGTCGTTGTAGAGACGGATCACGGACCTGTCTCAATATTCAGACTGATGCTCATATCCTTCAATAATTTCACAGGGCGTACCTGAGTTTCCCGGCGTACCATGTGAGGTACAAGCAACCTATATCATCGCCATTGACTCTGGCACGCACTATTGAAATACCGACTCTCCCTGGCAGAACCTTGGCTGGGCAATTCAATAGAAACGCTTGTAAACTTTTCGTCAGATAAAATAAAGAATCTTATCATATTTACATGCTCCCTAAAGGGAATGTTTTGTTGTTTTGATTAAAAAACTTTTAAAAATTATAATCTATTATTTAGAATTACTAAACAGTGTTTGGAACGTGGCAGAGCACAAACTAGTAAAAACTTAGACGATTTAACTAAAAATGGTTTGGTGATGGCTGATAGGTTGTATTTTTTTCGAGAATAACCTTGAAGGCTTTTACCAAAAAAAAAAATTAAAATATCTATTTTTCTCTATGGCAATTTCTGCTGAAAAATATCCATAGACAAGACTACCGTGACACTGACAAATGACATTGGCACTTGATCTCAGATTTCAGTTTTGGCCAATTTTGGAAAACTACCCACCCGGCTATGACCGGCGCGGCGCGTAATTCAAATTATTAATTCCGATATCTCACTAGCAAAATTACAGTAAACTTTGGCAATGGACATTTTATTCGTAGATAATGGAAGACAAGATGAAATAGAAACATTTTATGAAGTAAGTACCGTAAAAATACCCTACAGAATGTATGTTTTGTATTAATTTGGGTTGATAAAAACAGGGTTATTGCATATTACAGTCCTGCCAGCGCCATAGGGACTTCTACCGAGGATATCCCAATGCTCATCATCCTCTAATTTACTTCAGGGATCCTGAATATATGTGGCAATGTCCTCAAGAAATGACTTCGTAAGTACTTCGTGTTATAGCGGGGAATAGACAACTTATTATGGCGAAAGCTTTCTTGATCTAATGGCTACGGTCTTCGAGCTCTCCATGATTAAGTACAGACGCCAGCACATCAAGCTACTACAATCTGTCAAATTTCTTTAATAGATTTTCAACTTTATCAGTAAAACATTAAGGTTCAAGGTTGATTAAGAAAATTTGACAATTTCGGGTAGCTTGACCTGCTGGCGTCTGTACCTACATCACTTCTTACATCGCGATCTTTAACTTGCATCTATCCTAGGGGTCTACTACGAAGTGCAAAGTGCGAATGATCGGATCGGACCGACACATGACCGAACCGAATATTATTGAAAAATGCGAAAAAAGTTCGGATCGGCTCAGTTGGGTCGGGACCATAGTCAAAATTAGAAAGAGTGTAGGACTGTAGGATCGGGACCGACCGAACCAAATAGTAACTTCGTAGCAGGAAACGGCCGAACATTCACCCGATACCACTTCGGAGTTGACCCCCTTAATTTTTTTATGTAGTGCTGGCTTGCGGTTGCCAATCCCAATACTTTGTGGATTCAACCAAATATCGATATACCTAGGACAAAGTCGCGCAGTGGTTATATCAGCCGAAAGACGTCCACAGCTGGACACGGTCTCCTCCAAACATGGCCACGATATATCAACTTTATTGATAAGCCCTTTTATCCGCTAACTTGCTGTTATCTTTCCCCAGTGCATACCTCTCGTTCCCGATGTACCATGTGAAGTACAAGCAACCGGCCATGCTGCCTAACAACCTAGGCCGTACCTCTGGGATGCCGTCGTTGCCGAGCCGCACACTCGCCGGACGCTTCAATAAGGCAGCATGCAAAGTCTTCGTCAGATAAACTGTAAAGGTAGGTCCCTATATTTTCTTCATCTAACTATAACTATGAAAATAAATAAAATTGAAGTGTCTATTTGTAATGTCATCATAACAGTTTTTACTAAATGCATATAAAAGTATATACGGCGCTAATATTTTTTTAAAATTTTTGTCTGTCTGTTCCGGCAATGTCATCGTAACATAATCTCCGAAACGGCTGGACCGATTTTGACGGGATTTTCACTGGCAGATAGCTGATGTTATAAGGAGTAATATAGGCTACTTTGATTTTTTTAAAATAATGTGTAAAGATACATGACATCACACGTGACATTATTGTTTTCCGACATCCACGCGAACGAAGTCGCAGGCACAGCTAGTATTATCTAACTACAAGCCGCGACCCGATGCTTCGCCTGCTTTTTACGACTTGGCAAAACATCGAGATTTCTTTAGGTATATGTAGTTTAATATTAATGTTCCTGAATAAATTCTCTAATTAATAGTGAAAACCTTATCCAAATCCGTTGCGTACCTACATTAGGTGAACAACGCAGTCACATAGACAGACAGACAGACACGAAAAACAGCTTTAATTTATAATATGAAGCTGTAGTTTATGATGTATAGATAGATAAATATAGCATTTTTTTGAAACATGCGCCTCATGATAATATTTCAGCAATCACCACGAAAGGAAGTCACCAAGGTTACTTTCGTAAGCATATTTCACTTACTTCTACTTCGGAGCTTGTTGTGGTACTCGTTGATCTACGGGTATGAGGAAGCCTTCCTTATCACCTTATTTCCAACATGACAAAATTCAGTTTCTAGAAGAAACTAGGAACATTACAAATAAATATAATCGCTAATCATAAATTTTTTTCTTCTCCCATGGTACGTGATGTCGACGCAATTTGTTTTTGAAACAAAGAATAATAGAAATAAAACCCATTGATAATTATGGTAGGTAGCTATAATAACGTATTGATAGGTATACATTATAATAATTATGTGTTTTTTTACAATCTAAAATAAAATGACGATGGGAACTCTGGTAGTCTAGCCATAATGAGTTTGAATTCATTCAGCCCGATACCTCCACTCTTGTCTAAATTAATTTCATCTAATATCTGTGAAGAAAGAAAAAACATTGTTTATGTAGTCATTATCTCAAAACTTTTTATTTCGAAGCATATCATTCGACCTTGATAGCACAATAATTAGCCTATAATGTTCCCACTGTGGGGACACAGGCCTCCTCTCTTCGAGAGGGAGCTGAATGTTATCTAACACGCGGGTCCAGTGCAGGTTGGTAGATATCACATGCCTTCGAATTTTTTGTTCTAGGACATGACGGTTTCCTCACGATGTATTCCTACACCGTTTTGAGAGCAGTGGTGATGAAATGATTTAGGTATACGAAGTAAAGCGTCTACCTGGGTTCGAACCCACGACCTATGACATCTAAATCGGGGCCGTTAACACTGGGCCACCACTGCTCCTTGACACCTATTGGTAAAATAATCGCATAAACTGAAATGGAATCGAAAGTCCAGTCGTAAGTATAGAGTGGGTATAAAAATAATATGAACTAGCTAGCTCCATTCACAAATGAGATGATCTAAAATAGCGGCGAACAGCTGCGACGATTCTGCATTTAGCAATACAAATGGACCTGTGACGTATCCGCTTTTAGAAATGTGGACTCGGTGACTTTTTGTTGATCTCGATATATTTGTTAGATATGGTTGTTTGTTAGATATGGGGTTCTCCCGGTATCCAGGCCTTGCACAACGTTCACAAATTAGCTTCTTCCCTCGGCATGTTCCATTTCAGAATAATTTATGCTGTGCCCTGATATAAATATTAGTCAGCAAGGTGGTAGCAGCAGTACAAAGCCAGTGGTGACCCAGTGAAATGAAATGGCTCCGACTTACGCGTTGTATAGATCATAGGTTTGAACCCAGACAGGCAGGCACTTTATGTAAATTATTTTCATCACCACTGCTCTTAAAATGGTGCGGGGAAAACATCGTGAGGGAACCGAACTGCAGGTGTGTCCTATTACCGGAAATTGGAAAACATGTGACGTCCACCGACCCGCACTGGACCCGTGTGGTGGCGGCTCAGTCCCTCTCATAGTGTAAAAATTATAGGCTGATCATGATGTAATCCTACTTTTTCTACTGTTTTAATATTACCTATGTGTTTTTAATGGTAATAATTTAATAATGTTGTTAGTTTTTTTCTAATTTGGTTATCGTAAGCTTTGGTTATTAGTTTAAGTTCTTAACTGTCGCATTAGGGTAAACCCTGTAATGATAAAGCTGTTATAAAAAATAAATAAATAAATAAAATTATAAACGTGAAAGTTGAAAGATGGATGTTTGTTTCTCTTTCACGCAAAAACTACTGAACGGATTTGGATGAAATTTGGCACACAGATAGTTTATAACCAGGATTCACATATAGGATACTTTTTATACCGATATTCCCACAGGATCAAAACTTATGCGGGTGAAACCGCGGGGCGCAGCTAGTGCTATATAAATCGATGATAGCTGACATTAATGACAGAAAACATGGGACCACACCCCCCAAAGTTGATATGGATGTCACGTGATCAACTTTGAACGTTAATATCTCGGAAACGTGACGCTTTGCGGGGTTTGGTCCCAATATGTTTTCTGTTTGCATTACCTAGTATTATGTCAGCTATCGATTTATATAGGTAACATACACGCCCGCCATTTTGAAAAAAAAAAAAAAAAAATGGCGCGACGGTTGGTACGTCACAGAACTTTATATCCCCTTATACTTACTACTTTAGCAATTTTAAGCTTGGAGTCCTGGTCGATGTGGTTATCCACCGTTATAATACGGTTGTCAATGACACTCCAAGTCAACCGGTCCACGATCAGGCTGATATCCTTTTCGGTAATCTGACCGTCTTCATCGAGATCTGAAAATGTTATTCGAAAAGCAAAATCATGATGAATTTTCTATCTAAAAAGCGGCCAAATGGGAGTCGGACTCGCAAACGAAGGGGTCCGTACCACCGTACAATATGTAACACTACATATATTTTATTTATTTTTTACTAGGCGGAGGGAGGCCTTTACCCAGAAGTGGGACAGCGTATGTCCCATTCCTGGGCAAAGGCCTATCCACTCCTTCCACCTCCCTCTGTTCAGAGCTGCTAAGGACTAATCTTTAACAAAGGAGTCCAGCTCATCCCGCCCTCTCCGCCTGGGCCTGCCGCGATGTCGTTTGCCATAAATCGGTACCCACTGGGTCGTAAGTTTAGCCCATTGATTGTCTGACATGCGGCAGATGTGGCCAGCCCATTCTATTATTTGTGTGGCAGTTTTCCGATTGACATCAGTTATTTTATTGATGGAACGGATTGTTGTATTCTTAACCCGGTCCACAAGTTTATGACCAAGTTTAAGTCCCAAAATACTCCGTTCCATAGCTCTCTGGCAAACCCCTGCTGAATTACTAATTTAGGTACAACCAAAACTAATATGCTTTCAGATTTTCTCACATAAACTTCAAACTCCAGCCCTCTACGTGCCATCATGTACCTACCTACCTACGTCATACAATAAAATACCTACCAAAAATCCTGAACGCCCAAGCAGCCTTAACTTCGGCAGGACAGCCAGCGCTCATGGCCGAACATAAATCCACCATATCTTCGAACGAAAAACAATCATCGTCTTTCGAGGAAAACACACTAAATATCCTGTCTTGAAACGGATTGTTCTGAAAATTAATGTGTTACAAAATTGTGTAATAATTTGGCAACAATAAAAGATCTCAAAAGCTTTTTCACTTTGCAGTTTTTTTTTTTCTCTAATCTAACCAATTCAGCGGGGTAATTGTGTAACACACTATCAGTAGCAATGGCTTTCATTTTGACAGTTCAACAACATTCATTGCATTATTTACGTTGCTAAGCGGACAAATTTTTCGAACATATGAAGCAATATCCTCCAAAATGATTCAGATTGTGATTAATATTGTTACGCAATTAGGGTGCAGATCTTCAGCAAAAGAAACTATTTTTCTAGGGAAAAAGATTCTAGTATTTTTATTGTGACCATAACAGACTATCTGGCTCGGATAATCTGCCGATATGCGTCAATTTGGTTATCTTGCAGAAATGTTTTAATTAAAAACAATTAGTGTTACCTTTAGCACGCAGAACCTGTTCACAATATCCTCTCTGCTAAATCTGTGATGGTAGTTATTTTTGATCATCACTGGATCAATGGAATAAAACTTTTTCATCAAGCTGAAAAACGTATTATTTGCTTATTTCATGGAATTCGATGGAATCGCCATAACGAGAGATGAACTATGAATCACTTACTATATTATTTCTCCCTTCGTCAGATAAGTCAAGGATGCATAGTCTTCTAGAACATCCTGGGTCAATCCCGGATAGGATTGTGCACTACCCATTATTTTATTTGTTTTTGTTTTATTTCCGTGTAATCACCAACACACTGCTTTGATCGAAAATCCTAATGTATACTAACAAAACCTTATCGCTCTATAATATTATCTTATCGGATCTATTAAAAGTAATTAAGAAACAGATTATTTCGATCTAAAGGTTATTCCTATATTACTTTGTGACGTCACCGCGTCAGCAGATGCCAATTGTTCAAATGAAACTGCGAATTATGTTAAGGAAAAATAATTTATTGTTTAAAAATAACACCCGAGATCATACTCAGCAATAGTAACACATACATACACGAAAAGTCAATGCAATACAAACATAGCAATACAATGCTCCACTCTACAATTTGCTAATTTACTTGTCGGCAAGAAAAGGCCGACAAACCTCCGATTTGCCGACGATATCGACCTTTTTGCCCCAACAGCTCTAGAACTCCAGACCATGCTCCAAGACCTGAGCACGGCTAGCTTCAGGGTGGGACTTGCGATGAATCGGTCTAAAACCCAAGTAATCACCAACAGCACTAAGCGTAGGGTCACGGTAATATTATCTATGCAGTATTCCAACTTTATACAAACGGACGAAGCGAGAGTTATGCCTACGCGCCTCGATCTCGACATGCGCTCGACAGACGTCGCGACTGTGCCGCAGTGACGAACGGACGGTGTGTTGTTTTTTTAACAATAACCGTGCGATTTTTCACTAAAAATAAGTTCAAGTACATATTATTTAATATGACGAGTAGGAAATATTGTGCTGTTTTTGGTTGCATGAATTCATCAAACAATTTTTAATTAAGCTTTATATTAGAATGCGGATTTTTTATACTTTAAAATTTAATAATAAAGCATTTCGTACGTCTCAGTCGAGGCGTAAATATTTTTCGGTCGCAAATTTATAAGACCGATTTGTTATTCAAACATAAACATGTTTTTTTTTATTAAATCTACCAATCAAAAAACAACACGCATTTTTATTGAACAGTTTCTATTCAATTCACAAAGTATTTTATTTATTTATATAAAAAAAGTATATTTACAATCACAAAACTAAACTGGAGGCGGACAGCCCTATCGCATGTTTACGTACCGCGCGGCTGTAGGCATTTATTTCAAAGATACGGCAGAGTTACAATACTGTATAGATAATATTACCGTGGTAGGGTCGAGGTAGATGGGCAAGAAATAATTTATGTCGATGAGTGTGTCTTCTTGGGTCAGTTAGTTTCTTTTGAAAACAGGCAGGAGAGGGAAATCGATCGCCGAATTGAGAACGCCTGGAAAAGCTACTGGTCCATGAAGACGCTAATGAAGGGTGATCTGCCGATCTCCCTGAAGCGCAAACTCATCGACGTGTGTATCCTGCCCGTCCTAACCTACGGTGCTCAGACCTGGTCGCTCACCGAGTAACAAAAGTTCCGCCTTGGAGTTTGCCAAAGAGCGATGGAACGCAGCATTCTGGGTGTTAAAAGACAGGACAAAATTCGGAACACCACGCTGCGTTCCAAAACAGGCATAATGGATGTAGGAATGAAGGCAGCCAGGCTCAAATGGGATTGGGCGGGTCACATCAGCCGTATGCACGATGACCGCTGGGCAAAGGCCTCCACACAATGGGTGCCTGAAGATGGACGGCGCCGCCGAGGCCAGCCCAGAAAGAGATGGCGAGACGATCTGGACGACGACGGCTGGTTCGATGTGGCGCGGGAAAAGAAAAATAAACTTATTCTAGGAAAATGTCGTTGCTACTATTTGCTATAAAGTCATGCACAACGAAATAAATATATGAGACAAAACAATATACTGTAAACTTGCAATTAGGGAAGCATCTACGATATGAGAAACGACTAAATAGTGGTTGGTTCAAAAATTACTAGAAAAGCTTTCTACAATCTGGAGACAACAATACAACAATAAATTAAAACACTGGCAATAAATGAAATAAATCCTATCATATAAATTAAAAAAAAAAGGATTTTTTTAAACAAACTAAATAGTAGTGATGGGCCGACTATGAGTTTTGCCAATAGTAGACCAGCTAATACTGACTAAACTATTGGACATATTTGATTGAATTTTCGAAAGCAGACGGAACAGCACTAAGTTCTATGTTACGGGTTTGGTTTCCGCACTTAGTCCTTCAGGTGGACCATTGTACGTAGAACGGCATTAAGTATACGCAGTTTAATTTATCGTCGTCTCCATCTTGTATATTCGAGAAATCCAGGTCATAAGATAAGAATAATAATATCGTCTTCACTAAAGTTTCAGATGATTCCACTTGCACTTATGATTGTCACTAATATTTACAAGCGTCAGTATGATTTGTCGTTTTCAGTCGCGATTAGACTTGCAGCTGAAAAGTTGACGCTCTGCGACTGCACATCACCTTTTAGGGAAGTCAACATTGTCAAAACTTATTTGGCGTCGTGCTCTCATTTTAGCTGCTTCTTCGAACGAAGGCATGGAATTGGACTTGAAGAGGCCGAGACTGGACTTGTCAAGCATGCTGAGGCCACTGCTGCTATTCGAATTACTATCTATATTCACTAGTTTGTCTTGTAGGATATTTTTGGAGCCACTTTTTGGTTGTTCCTGTTTGATTCCGATACTGTGCGTGTTTTCTTTGATTTGCGAGGTGAATGTACTGGTTGTGGCCTGCCGGGCCCTCATCTGCTGGTAGGCATTGGCTGAGATGTAGCCTGATATTTTGGTGTTGGTTTCGTTTGCGATTTTCATCTGTTCCTCCTGGAAACACTCGTCGACCGTACGACCTTGTATTATTGCGAATACGTACTGACGCGCTAGCCTGAAAAAGACGTGATGCCGTGTAAATACAAATGGAAAGCTTTGATGAGATGAGCTTAGTCGGAACAGTGTGAGTTCTCTGTTTCTTGTCGGTAACTAAGTAATGATTGCAGTGTTACCACATCTTGCTAAGATTCGCAGCAGCACAAAAACTGTCTGTAAATAAAGATTCTTGGGATTTTTCACTCTGATTGTAGTATTTCTAGTCCCACGTCATATTAAAGAACTAGTGTAATGTGGGTGTACTATACTTATCTGCCTTTCCCTTTCAGGAACACAAGCGTGATAGTTCTCATAAAATTTAGGGAAATAGTTTTATACTCACTTTAGCATAGTTTCAGAAGTAGATAGTTTAGGCGCGGCCAGTTTAGCAGCGTGTGGCGGCAAAGATAACAAGCGGCGCGTGAGTCGCGCTAGTGACGACGCCTTCTCACGGAACCCGGGCGATGACATGCGCCAGCCGTGCACGCGGAGAGCCTCTGATACTGCCCACAAAAGTTTCTGTAAAGAAGATTAGACGGGCAAGTTAAAAATAAACTTTTACTGTGGAATGAATGATTGATGAAATGTTTTGATTTTTTTAAATTTTCTATTAGGAAGTTCTCAGTAGCAGCCTGAAGTCTGGATCTGTTTCTGGTTTATAGCAAAACGCTCGCTCCATAATACGTGAAGTCACTGGAAATGTGAGTGTTTACGATACCCTGTGCCAACCCCTTCAGGGAATACAAGCGTGATGTTATAAATGTTGGTGTGTGTTTGCTGTAAAATCACTAACCTTCTTTTGAGTCTCGTTCAGTTCGCTGGAGGTCCTCGTACCAAACGCTTCCGACGCTCGTCGTGCGAATGTAGGTTGTGTTTGCGAACTGCCAACACTATCACCTCCGAACGACAAACTCTTTGCGATCTTACTCCTTCCTTTATCGGATTCATCATAAAACGGATCGCGCTCTCTCTTCAAGAAATGATCACTTTGTGTACCTTTTTGAAGCTGAGCGTAACGTAAACGACATTCAAAATTACTAACCTTACGAGTCTCTTTCAATTTACTAGAGATCCTCGTACCAAACGCTTCCGACGCTCGTCGTGCGAATGTAGGTTGTGTTTGCGAACTGCCAACACTATCACCTCCGAACGACAAACTCTTTGCGAAGTAACTCCTTCCATTATCGGATTCATCATAAAACAGATCGCGCTTTCTCTTCAAGAAATGATCACTTTGTGTACCTTTTTGAAGCTGAGCGTAACGTAAACGACATTCAAAATTACTAACCTTCTTATGAGTCTCATTCAGTTCGCTGGAGGTCCTCGTACCAAACGCTTCCGACGCTCGTCGCGCGAATGTAGGTTGTGTTTGCGAACTGCCAATACTATCACCTCCGAACGACAAACTCTTTGCGATCTTACTCCTTCCATTATCGGATTCATCATCAAACGGATCGCGCTTTCTCTTCAAGAAATGATCACTTTGTGTGCCATCCATGCTTTTAGTCTCGGCAGTTCGGACTGGTGACCCGAATAATGCTCGTTTGGATTTCATTGCCTGAGCTGGTACTGACGTGGAAGGAACTTGAGGCATAGGTCTTCGGGTTTCAGGGCTAAATAAGGCTCTTTTTAGAGTTTCTCGGGCTGGCTGTGACTTTGTCAGATGGTCGGAATCCATGAGCAGTCTTCTCATAGCTTTTTTCTTGCTGGAGCCACCACTGCGCGTCTTGGGAGTTTTAGCGGGAGTCTTCTTGCCTGGAGTCTTGCGAATCGGTGTCCTCTTGCCCGGAGTGCGACGTGTGCGGGGACTCTTTCTCTCCGATGAGTTGACCAGCTTCCTGTGCGGGAAGAAACTAGAAAAAATAACTCGATATCAGTGCTAGGATAGACAATTACATATAGAAATACTAAAAATACGTCATAGATTGTAATGAAGAAGATAAGGTGCTTCTTACAGATTAGAGTTTTAACAATTACCCATGGAATAATAACATAGTAGGTAAAAGATGTCAGTTGTTAACAAAAATTCAACTCTATGCTAGGTGATAGAAAAGTCGTGTTTTCATTGGAAATTTCACTCAGATTGAGCCATTAAAACAAACATATCTGACCAAATGTAAACGGCAACCTCTTGGAGGAATAAAGATGTGATGTTACGAGTATTTTCACTGCTGGGCAAACGCCTCGCTCCATTTCCTTCCATTGGCGTAATGTTATGTAATTTTTATACGGATGTGATTATGTACTGTTAAATTGCGAACTTACTTCTTATCAATGAGCACCATTTTGGCGGTGGAGGCTTGCGCCTTCTCGTTGATAGTTGCTGCGCTGGCGAAGGCTTGCCGCCGACGAGCCAAGTGCGATAAACGACGGCCCGGCGACTTGGCTTGAGCCATCCTGTAAAAAAATTAAAATTTATTACTCTTACCACAAAAACGTACTAAACTTAAAAGATCGTGTGGTGAGTTTCACGCCTGCAGTGTAGGTAGGTAGAGCAGTGGTGGCCCAGTGGAAACAGCCGCAATACGAGTTATAGGCCGTAGGCTCAAACCCTGACAGGCGCTATACCTTGTGTAAATTATTTCATCACCACTGCCTTTTACACTATAAAAGAATTCCTTATTTATTTATTTTATTATTTATGTACACACAGTAAAATATATATGGATATGACATAAAATATGAGTACAAAGGTACTGCTTATTTCTTAAGAAATTTCTTCCAGCAGACCTGCGAAAGGAGAAGTAAAAAAGAAATATAGACAATAGTGTTCCTTCAGTTTAAATCTAAAAGATCGAATTGTACCTATACCATAAAATTTGCATGTCATTATGTTATGATTGAATGTGTTAAGTTACTATTATAGTACCATTGTAAGAACTTTTTACCCATATTTATCTGCAAATAAATCTTTGACTTTGCTCTCAAAACGGTGAAGAAAAACAACGTGAGGAAACCGGTATGTACTAAAACCAAAAATTCGAAGACGTGTGACATCTACTAACCCGCACTGGGCCTGTGTGGTAGATTACGGCCCACTCCCTCTCACAGAGAGGAGCCCTGTGGTCCCAGCAGTGGGAACATTATAGGCTCTAAGTGTAGGTGGGATAGTATGATCCACGGAATAGAAAAAACAGTGGAAGTGCCACGCAGCTATCGCGCGTGTGTCACAATTATGCGGAGCTCCGGCAGCAGAACACCGGCTCAGTCGGGATTAGCTACTTGCTGTGATATGACGTCTCGAACGTAACGAAAAATATTACAAATATGCCTTATTGTGCAATTTTTACATGCAAAAACGATAGCAGGACAAAAAATGTATCTTGCGGAGGTGTATCGTATCACCGGTTATTATAAAACTATGATATATTTCAATATAATCGTTTTTATTGACAAAACCATATTTATTACTTTGTTGCGAACTAAAAACTACCTTATGTCCATTGTTCAAAGTCTAAATCAACTTGCTTGCTGTCCTGAATATCATCGTAAACATTCTAGAAACTTCGACGCTACTCGATTAGGGATGGGACACATTCAAATAGTTCGGTATCGATAAAATAATAAAATGTGTATTTATATAGTGAAACTTACACGTTACCATGACATATTATATGCTCGTTGTCGTTCTTCTCGATTAATTGAAATACATGGTTGGAGTTTGAGTACTCATATTCTGACAAATAAACCAATCATTCATTCATAGCTGGACGTAGGCCTCAAAAGTAACTAATACTAATAAAGTATGTAAATATTTCAGTTTTCCCTAAGATCCTTTTACCAAGGAGAAATGGATAGAAGCTACGGGAAGACAGAACTGGATGCCGTCAAAATCAAGTACATAGAATCTGTTCAGAGCATTTTTATGAAAACAATTTACAAACTTCAAAAAAAGGCTACATATTTTTAAAAAAAGATAACGCAATTCCGATAATCATTAAACAAATATGTTTT
Organism: Apamea monoglypha; assembly: GCA_911387795.2. Classification (NCBI taxonomy): domain Eukaryota; kingdom Metazoa; phylum Arthropoda; class Insecta; order Lepidoptera; family Noctuidae; genus Apamea; species Apamea monoglypha. Next base: position 6,066,118 of record OU426931.1, read on the forward strand.
ATTTCAAGTACAATAAATAGTTTAAATTCACTATTTATCGTTTCATTTAACCATTTTACCTTTTATACTAATCGGACTTTGGTCCGTTACATAAGATAAAAGATTTTAATTATTACATTGTACAAACATCGACATTAAATTATCGATATCTTGTCCTCATCTCTAGCCGAGTAGAAAAATAGATAACAAGTGCATACGATTATGACATCTATTCCAATGACGTTAGGGTGCTAAATAGAGTAAATTGGTTACAGCGCCCTCTAGCGTTGAGTAGCTGAACTCGTTGTGGATTGCTCGAATTTGATTGTTACATGGAAAAATGGACTTCATTGATTTTGACATGTAAAATAAAAACAACATTCAGGAGTTGTAATAAGATTTAATTTTGAACAACAATAAATAAACTTTTCGCCAAAGTTGCATTTATAATTAGTAGCCAATTATATCATCGTTTTCTGTGTATTGAAATGTTCATTTTAATTTGCAAGTGTGTGAGTTTGGCGACACTGGTTCCCGTACTAAGGAAGTCTAAGGGCACTTCCACTGTTTTTTCTATTCCGTGGTATGATCAGTGCTCTACATGACTTGACCCCTCTTACAAAGAAGAGGGGAAGAGGGGTTGGGTTATTTAAATCACTAACTGTACTAGTTCAAGATCAAGCATGACAGGAACGCCTTTCTTTTTCTTCCAGTGTGACAAAACAGGAAATAAATAAATACTCATTACCTACAACCATAATGAGTCATGTGTAACATAGTTTACGAAAGAATGACTTCCTTAATTAAAGACACATATTTTTATGCAAGCAATTTCAATGAATAATTAGTTAATGAGCCTGGGCATTAGGTTAATGCTGACTAGTTTATAAAGAACACAACTTTTGTTGACTGTAACTTGCAAGTTGTATGAGACTTACAAGTTACCTAGTAGTTACCTTTTCGTTAACATTCCTAGGTAAATGTAATGTACAGACGCCAGCAGGTCAAGCTACCCGAAACTGTCAAATTTTCCCAATCAATCTTGAAACTTAATGCTTTAGCGATAAAGTTGAAAATCTATTAAAGAAATTTGACAGATTGTAGTAGCTTGATGTGCTGGCGTCCGTACGCACGACATATCAAGCTATACATTTCCAGTCTGTCTTCTCATTGCCCGAAAAGCCTATAAAATGCGAGGTCAGCTAAAACTGGAAATGTAGTTAGATATGTCGTCGTGTGCACTTCGACCTAGGCTACTCCTTCGAGGTATATGAGCGTGAAGAATTGATATTGTTAAATAATAATGTAGATGTCTGTTCACCTCAGCGTGGTCTGGAAGGGGTTATGATCATGGGCCGGGTGGAAGTAAAACGCGCTCAAGGCAGATCACCGGCAAGATGGTAAGACGCGATCAAGAAGGCCGTTGCAAGCATCTACCACGTGGTGCACACTGCTGAAGACCGCATAACTTGGGAGACACAATCCTTAGTATTGAGGGAACAACAAAGAAGAAGGGAGATGTCTTCTATGACATACTTACTTGAGCCTCATTGCTTTCCTCTTGCTAGCGCTGTTTGGAGACTGCAGGCCTCCAGAGTAAATGTTTACACTTGTATCAGTCTCGGCTCCAACATATCTCTCTCCATAGCGTAATGCAAGTAATTCTAGCTTCTCAGAATGCTTTGTCAAATTGTAGCTGGAAAAAATAAGAACAAATAAAGTTAGAATATCTATAAATAATATGAAATGAAGTCGCCCAGCCATGTCTGCATATTATTAGGAAAGAAATCTCGAAATAGCTTGAAAAAAGTTGATGCCATTTTTGCCATTTTTCGCATCATTAATTGGGGATGTTTTAAAACAATAAAACTTTAGCCTGCCTACCTGGAACAGGTTGCATGTTTGCTTGAAATATCCTGTGGCCCACACATACAATAAGATTTGGCTATTTGAAAGTGAATGTTAGATGATGACGGCACGGTTGGCGCAGTGGTTAAGCGATTGACTGCTGCGCTGCGTGTCGCGGGTTCGATTCCCGCACAGAACAAATATTTGTATGACCTACAAGTAGTTGTTCCGGGTCTGGCTGTTGTGTGTATGTGAGTTTAAATGTTTGTAAACGCACCCACGATACAGGAGAAATTCCTACTGTGGGGCAACGTTTTTGAAGATGTTAGATAAATTTATCATAATACCCATGACTACTTCCTCAAACATTGTTTGAATGAGGAAATAACTTTTGAGGAATATTTTGCCACAAAATAATGACAAAAAAGTACAAGGTCGGAATCAAACAACACAGAAAGTTTATAAAAGAATACTTACTACACATCATGGTATCTGCATTTCACCACATCTGGCCATGCCGTCTCTGCTGCCTCAATTTCAGTACACATTTTCAAATGTATACTCTTATCATTAACACTAGTATCTAACTCAGGAGGCTCATTATATGTAGAACTCTTAGATTTCTCCCCATTCAAACTTTTACTCGTACTTTCCTCAGTATCTAGAGTTTTCGAGATTTCAGGGATTTCTACAAATGACACTCGTTTTGTAGGTGTCGTAGAGTTGATTTCAGGCACAATAACTTTTGCTTCTTCATCAAACATAGGTAGATAGGAATAGTACTTCTTGAGCATTTCTGTCACATCAGTCTTTAGCATTGTCACTGAAGGTGGTGGTAAGACTCCGTGAAGAGTTTCCTGTTGGAATATTAAATTGAATAAATAAAGGTTACATTTGAAAGAAAAAAACAGAAAAGAATACATTATTCTGTTATTTGATTTAAACTATATTTTGTATATATGTCCCATGACTATAATCTATTGTAATGTTATTTATTTTAGTTTTGTTAACATTATCTTATTCTAACCTCTGCACAACATGTTTGCAATGAACTGATTTGAAAGATGAAATAGCCAAAGTTTTAAGTTAAATTTGAATTTAATGGAAAACAGGCCAAAAGGGCTTCTGAAGTTATATGATCAGGAAACTTAATTTTACTTTGGGAAGGCTTTATAAAGGAATCGCAAAAATAAAGTTCTTTAAATTAATTTGTTTCCATGTAAGAGAGAAATGCTGTTGCTAAATATCTTTGTTTACATTTTTGTCACAAATATTTACATATTGAGTAAGAAGCCTTGTTTACGAATTAGAATTAGATCATGGCCAGCAGAAGATCGAGATTGCAGTAAAAATAAATGATTAATGTTAATTTAAATAGTCCTTTTCGAGATGCTTAGTATTCAGAAAGAATGTTGAAGATTAAGTATTAAGACTATTAAGTAACTAATTAGTTAATAGTACTAGTAATTATCTACTTAATTAAAATTACTTATTAGTCAGATGCCTAGTATTCAGAAAGAATGTTGAAGATTAAGTATTAAGACTATTAAGTAACTAATTAGATAATTAGTACTACTAATTATCTACTTAATTATAATTACTTAATAGTCTAGTAAGTACTTTTTTTAAACAGAATTATCAAATGAGACTACTTATTGAATAAATGTAGAAGATTAAGTATTAAGACTATTAAGTACCTAATTAGTTAATTACTAGTTATATAAGTACTTGTTTTTAAACAACTTCAAAAAAAGGAGGATGTTCTCAAAACAGTTGAAATTTTTTTAATGTTTGTTACCTGAGAACTCCGTTATTGTTTATAAGCTGATTTTCAAAATTATTTTTTTCTTTGAAAGGATATATATACTTTAAAATTGGTCCCATAGAAATTTCATCAAAATCAGTTCAGTAGTTTGGTTTTTAAACCAAAATTACGAGTAAATATTCAAGTAAACGAAATTGCGTTGTTTGCTTTCCACAACTCATCATCATCATCTGCCTAGCCTTTTCCCAACTATGTTGGGGTCGGCTTCCAGTCTAACCGGATGCAGCTGAATACCAGTATTTTACATGGAACGACTGCCTATCTGACCTTCACAACCCAGTTACTGGGTAATACGATACCCCTTGGTAAGACTGGTTGTCAGACTGTTGTTTGCTTTCCACGACTAAAAAGTGAAAAATAAAAACTTTGATTTCGGAAGTTGGTGGCAAAAAACGTAAATACCAAACCAAAGACACCTGATATTTTTCACTTTGTAGTGTTTTTTTTGGAAGTTGCTTGTTTTTTTATGTTTAAAAGTTTTTATTAACATACTTATCAAATAAGACTGCATAATGTTCCAAAAATAGTCAAATGAGACAAAATGAGATCATTGAACACGTAAGTAATAATAGCAATTGGGTGCTAACCACACAAGGATATTGCTAACACATAATGTAATGCTATAAATCTCACTAACAAAAAAATATCACTGATTATTATTCAACTGTGAAACATGCAACTGATAAGAACTGCATACCTACACAGATAACTAATGAAAGGTGCTTTAAAAAATAGAAATAGAAATATTTATTGTCCAGGCAATACAATAAGCAGGTTTACAGGTTAATAGCTAGTTGAGATAACATAAGTAGCTAAAAGTACTACCTACAGCTAGGTTACAGTACTTTATTTGGCCGTGAGCCACAAACTAGACAATTCAGATCACATGGTAACTCATTCTTACTGACAAGAAGTAATTCTATTGTAGTCATCAAATAAATATTTTATGTCGAGCAAACAAAATGAGACAATGTAGGTTTGCAGGTTATTATGTAAATGAGAGTAAGGTTAAAAATAATGTTGGCATTCTGCACTATGCTTACCTCAAACTTCCTGACTTTTCTTTTCTCATGAAGTTCAAAATCCTTGAGGAAACACCAAAAAGGTTCTGGCTCTGGAGGCGGGTCATCATCATCATCATTTTCTGAGAACATATCTGGAGATCTCACTCCACTGTCAAAAGATGCCTCGAGAGATGAGTAACTTTGCTCTGAATTCCACTTTGCTGTGCTCCCATCATCATTCATATTTGGACAGTCCTTCTTATTATCCTCATAGTGAGAGTCTCCGGTATTCTCCGAGGTCTTATCTAATCTATCACTAATATTGTCTGATGCATCACTAACTCTCTGCTCACCGTCATTACTATCTAGAATTGACTCCGCATTATCATTGCTACTTGTGTACATCCCACAACTTTCCTCTTCACGTTTATGTTCTAAATTAGCTAAACTAGTGCTACAACTCATTGCCGAGAGAGGGTCTACGATAGGTTTCAACTTTTGAACATGCTTAATTGTACCATTAAAAGATAGTTCACTTATGGGTAACTTGAATACGTTTTCTGAAGGCCCCTCATCTCTAAACATAGGCACGCTATCTACTGCATTATTACTGTTTTCCATAGTAGGGGTTATGAACATGGGATGTTTAATAATTTCAGTTCTTGAATCCTCGGACGTCTGAAGGTCGGTTTGGTTAGATTTCTCGTTTATAAGACTGTGGTCGATCGTGGCGAAAGAATTCTCAAGTAACGATGCCGCAAGTGGCGAACAAGGTGAATTGATTTTCACACACAAATCTGTATCTAAACTAGATCCTTTGTCAGTCATATGATTACGAACAATTTGATTTAGTAAATTTCTCTCAGTTTCAGCTGTTTCGCAATGTTTATTTTTAACATTAGTTGATGTTACGATAGATAATTCTATGTTACCTCTGCTCTGCGAACTCTCAGAATCACAGCGGTTCGAAGATATGCCCTCGTTCGGATCACGTTTTACACTTTCTTCTATCAAAGGATCAACAACATTAAAACTTCTCAAATAGCGTTCGTACAAAGAAAAACTATCACTCATGGAGTGACAATTTGAGTCTTCAAAGGATTCCATCACCACTTCATTCTTAATTGAGAAACGTTGTTTTAATGACCCATGTTTTGTTTCTGTACAAGAAAAGATAATCTAATTTATAAATTTCACTAATTAATATTGCAAAACAACTCTATTAGCTCTTAATTAGAGCTTACACAGTCACAAAAGCGCCATTTACGCCATATTGCTCTAGAACATGTTGGTTCTAACTGTATATTAATCTATGATGTTATATTGTAGTCTATGGCTAAAACTAATAAAACTAAGTATGTGGTCTATGGTCAGTAAAGTCAAGCAAGCAAGACAAGGAACCAAACGACTGCCATTTTCCGTCTATGGTTTAGGGTTTAGTTGATTTCTAGTTTGGTATCCCTCTGTGCCCACTGCAACTCCGTTGGTTATCATGGCAAGGGTATCTCGACACTAGATGCAAATACCATAGTAATGTGCTGATACTTGATTCTGCTTCTATAATATTAACAGTCTGTGGAGCCGTGTTGCTTTTATTTGTCAAAAATGACATTAATAGATGGTAGAGTTGTAGACATCCGTTTTCATAAATAATATCGAAATCACTAATAATATTATGTTTTCCCAAGAAACATTGAATCAAAATAGTTAGACCAACTTAAATCCCACCGATAATAAATTACTACACTATTTTAGTGTAATTATTATTACACTTTGGGTCTAGCAAGTCGCTATCACCGACCGGTAATATTTTATTGAAATGTAAAATAATTTATGAAAAACTATGAAAAAAATAATACGGAACTACTACTCCGGTTAAAGGAGTGAGGTTTTTATTTGTGTACTAATATCTGTGCTTATAGCGGTGGGCGTAGCTAGTCCTAAAGGAGCCATGTATTAAAATTTGTAAAAAAATAATTAAAATAGCATCTCGACTCGGATTGATTAGATTTTCCGTGTGGATTTACTTAGATAGAGTTAGAATGCAAGAGCTTGAGAACTGGCACCTGCTCGCACTTGTAGTTTGAAGCCTTTGTAAGACATAAACAAAATAAGTTATTTTAAAATATTTTCAGTAAGTATTTATTTATTACAGGCCTCTTATCAACAAAAATTTGAGGTGTTCGATAATATTTGACCCCCCTGGAGGGCCCCGTATCATTGATACCGCTGATGTTGCAGTAGCTACACCTCTGCCTGCCCTGGCGTATAGCTTCTAATTAGACAAGTATACATGTGCCACTCTGTCATCCATCGTTTCACTCGTCAGCGTCATCGCCGATTGTGACAACAAAAAGCGTAAAATGAACATGAGATAAAATCATCAACGCGAGGTCGTTGATTGAAGTAATATTGTCGGACACGAACGAAATTTTAATTTCATCCTTCATCGATACAAATTTAAAATATGGATGGACATCTCTACATGATCGGACGAACTTTATTGAATGAAAATTGTGAACTTGTGAAACACAAACAAAATCCCGGCGTCGAAAATAAATCTTATTGGTATGTATAATCAATTATAATAAATACATTGTTATTATAAGTAGAGAATCCTATATATACTGCACCTTTGCGTAGGTACTAAGAAAGTTTAGAAAGCATTTGTAAGTCTACAACACGCAATCAATTAATTCGCAAAGCAAATCATGCTTTCGGCTTTGTAGTGTCATATTCTTGTGTGATAATACTACTGACTCAAAGGAGGACGCATTAATAAATGGTTTTTAAGTTTATCTGTTTTAAAAATGCGTTATTTTCCTTCGCCGGTATTTTATTTATTTGTACCTACCAAATTGCATCATTTAAGTTATAATATATGTTACATTATCTATACTTTGTTCTGTTTATACACAGCTTTTTTAATAATCTTCTAATTATAACCGTGACCTAAGATAAACGCGAGGGTCACACAGAAAAATCAGCTAATAACTTTATTTTTAGATCCAACTACCTACGTACCTACAATAAATATATTTTTTTAATTTTCGAGAAACCTAATACCGACTGTGAACCGTCCGCCTGATGACATTTCTGAAAACCGGTTCCTCTGTACGAATCTCCAAACAAATAACATAACAAGCATAACAATGTATCAGGAAGCAGATAAAAAATATTAAATAACATCATTTAATATCACTTTCTGTAATCATCAAGTTTTCCATCGAGCCATTCATGATTCATCATCTACTCAGCCTTTTTCCAACTATGTTGAGGTCGGCGGCTTCCAGTCAAACCGAATGCAGCCGAATACCAGTATTTTACATGGAGCTGACCTCCACAACGCATTGGGTAATATGACAACCCTTGGTAAGTTTGGTTGTCAGACTTTCGGTCTTCTGACTACCCGTAACGACTGTCATAGATCTGCGAATGATAGCCGGTACCAACGGCTTAACATCCTTTTCGAGGCACGGAGGGGTCTTGGTACAGCCTGATTCAAACTTTATGTTTCGGAATATGGAAGAAGTTGCTGCGCAGTAACACATTCATGTGTCGGACTGTATGTAAAGATTGTCACCCATCCACTGACTGCCACGGCAAGCAAAGCTTAACATGATTGATTGATCCTTGTGGCTGTTATTACTTGGCCACAAGCCCCTCATTCATGATTGCCATGAGGACATCTTAAGTAAAACCGAAAAGTACCTACATTATGAATAAATCATTAATTCATTTCTGAACCATTCAAGGTCCAAAAGTATCCTCTAATAACTTATTTGCAAACGGATAACATCAATATTAGATGACTTTAGTTAAACAAAGTTTTAAGTAAATACCAGGTATTGACTGTAGTCCCGTACCTACTTATGTATTATACAATTAACACACATAAGTACATGTATAACATATTGGTCATGTAGTAAATAAAATCATACAGTACTGTTATTAATAATTTTATTGTGATATCTATGTAAAATTGTAACAGGTAGTTTGTGTGTTGGTTTGTTCATATTACATATATTCATATAACTGCCTCGTTGATCTAGTGGTTGCAAGGGCTACTGCTAAGCATGAGGTCCCGGGTTTGATTCCCAGGTTGGGCAATGTGTTATTGGGTTTTTCATCTAGAATTTCTCAGTAGCAGCCCGGTGCCTGGATTTATGCTTGGTTACTGGGACTTAAACATAACTGGTGAAATGTGTAACCCTTCAGAGAATACAGGTATTACGTTACGTTATAAGTTATTAATATGTAAGTTACCAAGTTTTGTAGCAAACATACTGATTACATCAGCAATTTCATCTTTATTCAGAATCTATTATGTAGGTAAAATATTATTATCCTGTTAAATATTATCCTATTCAAGGTTGAAAGTGACAAAATTTTCCTTATTTGTGAAAGAATAATTTTCAACGGCTAGTACAGCTTAAATATTTGCTTCATGTAAGCGTCATCAAAGTCAAAGCATTTATTTCAAACACACATTTATCACGAAATTGCGCCCCGCGGTTTCACCCGCATAAGTTTCGATCCCGTGGGAATATCGGGATAAAAAGTATCCTATGTGTTATTCCCGGTTATAAACTATCTGTGTGGCTTTCATCCAAATCCATTCAGTAGTTTTGGCGTGAAAGAGTAACAAACATCCATCCATACAAACTTTCGCGTTAATAATATTAGTAGGATAACTTTAAATAAACCATAGTTAAAAAAATATATATATAAAGGTTTACCAACAGAGGGGTTATTCTTGTAATACGAAGAACGTTCACAGTCTGATCTCAGTCTCAATCAGTCAAAAATAGCTCTAATTTCCCTACATTTTTGACAATTTTTTGACATTGCCATACTTATACCTAGGTAAATATAGTCTCGAACAAACACAATCGTCATAAAAATTATAATACTTAATAACATAATAAAACTAAAAACGAATGAATTTAATTAAATTTTTCTTCATTTTTAATTATAACAGCAATTTATAATTATACATAATAACTATAAGGCATTCTGAGGTAGGATAAATAAATCATCATCATCATCATTTCAGCTGAAAGACGTCCACTTCTGGACATAGGCCTCCCCCAAACACCTCCACTTCGACCGGTTCCGTGCTTCTCGCATCCAACGGGTTCCTGCAGGTCGTCGGTCCGCCTAGTGGGAGGCCTTCCAACGCTACGTCTTCCGGTACGCGGTCGCCACTCCAGAACCATTCGACCCCATCGGCCATCTGTTCTGCGAGCCATTGCTCATTGCTCATTGCCAAACTTAAGTGGCGGTGGGCAGGACAAATGTGTCCTGCCCACCGCCACTTAAGTTCACTCTCCATGAAGGAAGAGTACTTTAGCCAGTCTGAAACCCGGTTGTACTAATTGGTCCCTATTTCTAGTCCTATAGGTGTGTCTGTCACCTCTTTTACAGAAAAAAAAAAAAAATTTTCCTTACGTAGGTACATGATGTTTTCATGGATATACTGACAAGGTACCGTCAAGATATTAATGTCTTTATAAAAAAACAAAACAGTCCCCTGGTCTGTCCCTGTCTTTAAACAGTTTCCTTAGAGAATCGCGCGTGCGGAGGCCATATATTGCTCTGATGGCTCTTTTCTGCAGAATAAATAAATACTATATCTGCAGCCCGTCCCCATAGCAAAATACCGTAAGACATGATACTGTGAAAGTAACTGAAATAGACTAGCCTCGCGGTATCTACATTAGTAAACTGACGGATTGTTCTTACAGCATATGCGGCCTTGAGTCGAGCGTTATCCTCAGGAAAACAGTTTTATCGACGAATTCTAGTTTCTCTATGTTCAATACTATGTCACAATCACTACTTTTAACATTCGGTAATGCAAATCTTATGCATTTAGTTTTTTTTCCCATTTAATACTAAATTATTAGCAGTGAACCAATTCTGCACTTGCAGTATGGCGTTATTTACGTCGTCAAGATTTGATACACGTCTATTTATCTTAAAAATTAAGGAAATATCGTCAGCAAATAACCCAATTGTGTTTTGTTTTTAATAAATGGGGTAAGTCAATTATATATACTAAAAAGAGGAAAGGACCTAATATCGAGCCTTGTGGAACACCCATTTTTAATTGTAAACCAAGTGAATTGATACCATTTATTTGAACTTTTTGTTATCTATCATGTAAATAAGATTTTACTAAACTGAGCGCAAGTTTACATAGTCCGTAATGCCCAAGTTTCAAGAATAAGGTTTCGTGATTAACGCAGTCAAATGCCTTGGAGAGGTCACAAAAGATTCCTATGGCATCTTGGGATTCCTTCCACGCTCGCACGTGTTTTAATATGGTGACACCGGCGTCAGTCGTACAACGTCCTTTGGTGAAACCATATTGCTGATCGTGTAAGATTTTGTTGTTGTTAAAATGATTAAGCATTTGATTGAGTATTACTTTTTCGAATACTTTGCTTAATAACGGCAACACGGATACTGGTCTATAATTATGGGTGTCTTTGCTGTCCCCAGATTTAAAAAGTGGAATAACCTTACTGTATTTCATTAAATATGGGAAGACTCCTTGATCTACACACAAATTAAACACTAAAGCTAAGTATGGTCACGCAGGGAAACTCCAAGCATAGCCCTCTCCATTGCCCTTTGGGTGACTTTAAGCCTCCTAATAAGGCCCTTTGTGAGCGGCCACGTTTCAGTACCATAGGTCATAGGAATAAATTAATAAAATAGCTAAATCGATGGTTAAACACAAAATTATAGGAGCAAAGTCGTAGAAAATCACAAGTAACTAGATATATTGGATATTTGTCTCACTGGCCTCACGGTATCTGTCTATGATTGCACTGACCTCTGTCCTCTGCGCCTCATTATCTATAAGGTATAAAGAAGTCAAAATGATGTATTCAGTCTGACTCCTGCACTCATTACCAGTGCCTCATTAAAAAGTAAAAACTAAAAAAGATAACGGTGCATACGACTTTTTTTTTTCGTCTAGCGCATATGCGCATAGTGAATTGTATGACGTAGTTTTTTCCTTACATGATAATTTACTTAGATTTTTTCGCGGAAATTGTGAAGGTAATGTTAATTTATTATGTTAATTAGTATAGATAATATCTTAAATAGCTTTTGTTTTGAATTTATTTGTCCTCTGATAATTTTGGGGGATAAGCAGCGATGCGAGACTGTTGTTTGTGATATGGTGGTGATACTTTAGTTGTTTTGCAATCACGTTTAAGGGTGCGCGTGAGTTCCAGGAGCTATTATTTCTGTTACTGTATTAAATAATAGTTGAGTACCTCTTATTATATACCAGGTAGGTATAAACATATTCCCCTTTATTCATAAACGTTGCTTAAGGTTAAGTAGTGATTAGCGACTGATTAACCACACATTTTTGACGTTTTTACGGCACTTAACTTTAATCATCGTTTATAAATTAACCCTTTATTCTGTACAGTATTTTCAGTTCCTTATCTACCTGTTTAAATACTCATTCTTTCATTTCTTGTATATTAGTCTGATGTGTTTCAGTAATTTTCCAATAATTAGCGACACTAAAATGGATACAAAAAATATAGGGTATTTCTATAGTATATCGTTAATTATTATTATTATTTTGAGTTGTTTGTGACTTTGTGACAATTAGAAGCCAATTTTTTACGATAAATTTATCGCAAAAATGTTTCTCATGAATGATTTAACTGCTCCAATTACTGATTCTACAATTAATTAGGTACACAATCTGATAAATTACCATATTATATTGTCGTCTAGACACGGACGCTGTAAAGTCTATATTTATGATGTTTACATCTCCACAACATATCTACTTGAAGTACGTATTATATTTACTTGTCACTGGAATTTGAACGGGGAAGTAGGTAGCTTATTTGTGATTCCGTGTGCTATGCCGCTATTTGACCGAAAATATGCCTTATTTTACACCTAATAAAGTTTATTTTGTAATAGCGAATTAACGGGAATCTTTGTATAAAAACGCGAAGTGTACTTGCCCCCGTAATAATAGATCAATTCGTATCTTTCCTTCGTTTTTATACACTTTAAAAAGGGAACAAAGGTCGACGTTTGTCGGCTCTCGGATAATACGACTATACGACTCTCTGTGACTTGTAGCCATTGCACTAATTCCGATCCAGCCTGTCTCGCTGTGTCTGTTGTGATCAGGACCAGGCCCGTGCCGGACGGCGCGTAAGTGTTCCACGCGCGCCTCAAAGAGATGTCAGCATAATTCGAGGGGCCCCTTAGGGCCGAAGCCTGCCGGGTCAGCGGGATTGTCCGAAAGGGTTACCGCTACCCCGGAACATAAAGGGCGAAGGAAGGAACATGGGTGGGTTTTAGTCAGTAAGAGTCTGACACTCCCTTCCGCTCCACCCAGAGCGGGAGGGGTCATTTGATGAATTCCCACCAGAAAAAAAAAAAAAAGCCTGTCTCTTGCTGCCCTCTCTCAGCGACGCCGACGCCCTAATCCGAGGTCCGTACTCCATAGGGAGTGCCCTTGGCGTGTAGTCGCTTAGTTTTTAAGTTTTTTAAGCCCGGTCTAGAGGCCTTAATTTATTGGCATCCACAGGCAAGCCCGGTTAAGCAGACGACAACCTCATAGGTTGAACGGCCAGAGGCCATTTCCAAAATAAAATAAAAATTGCAGATATCGAGCGACACACAGTCGCTGTCATAAATCTTGCAGAAATAGGGTATTGACATCTCCTTCTATTCGGGTGAAAATCCTCATGTCATACACCCCCGGGGTGGCGGAGGCGTCTGTTAAACTCTCACTGACATGACTGACTCTCTCTGACTGTCATGTCTCATGACTGAAACCCCGCGGTGTTCTTCCAAATTCCTCTGGCCACGGGTCGCACATTTATCCTCAGCCCCAACAGAGAATCTCTCTTTTGTTTTTTATTTTTTCTGTAAGTAGATCTTCAATATTTTAAAACTAGATGGCGCCGGCATTTCCCAACTGACTGATCCCTGAGAAGAAAGTCGAAATAAAATCAGAGGTCATGGTCTCTTTTAAAGTCCAAACATTATATTATTAGGTCTCTCAATAAACAAGTCTTTTACTGATTTTAAGTGCTTAATTTCCTTTTCTTTGTCTATAATTTCCAAGTTCGCGCATTTGGCCTTTTCCCAACTATGTTGGGGTCGGCTTCCAGTCTAACCGGATGCAGCTGAATACCAGTATTTTACATGAAGCGACTGCCTATCTGACCTCCACAACCCAGTTACTGGGTAATACGATACCTCTTGGTAAGACTGGTCCAAATTCGAACATGTTACTAACAATAATTATTATTACAATCGCGTCAGCTTTTACAACTTGCACTCAGGTCAATAGGGGATGTTTTGTTTTCTTTTATTCTAAGGGAGTCATCGTTAAACCATAACATGATTTGTTTATCAGTAACGATTATATCTTTAATGCAGAAATATCGCATTTAAACAAACTTATAGTTTGTACACTAGGTACTATGCTGCGCGGTCTGGTGAAACTAAGGAGTGTTTAAGCTTCTTGTGGAAAGTAAGGCTTGCTTCGAAAATATTTCGGACAGTGGGAGAAGACACAATGAAAAAGGCACAAGAAATAGTAAGAATAGAGCCTTATAAGTACCTATAAAGGCAGGGGGCACGGCAAAGATAAGTCTTCTGCTTGCCGTGTATTCGTTCATAATCAGCGTATAATGTCCTCACTGCTGGGGCAGGCCTCCTCTCTTCGAGAGGGAGTGGGCCTTAATGTTTGGTTCTAAGGACATGCCGGTTTCCTCATGTTTTCCTTCACCGTTTTGAGAGCAGTGGTGATGAAATAATTTACACAAAGTACAGCGCCTGCCTGGGTTTGAACCCACGACCTACAACTCGTAAGTCGAGGCCGTTACCGCTGGGCCACCACTGCTCTCATTCCTGTTTTCGTTCGCCTTTTCGCATCTTGACGAAGTGCGCGTGTCTACGTGCGTAGTACATCATGCGGACGGACGCATGATTCGCTATCGCAATTACTGGTTTACCGATCGCTTTCAACGTTCACACAACGAGCAGGAGGACAAAGCACAACCGGATGGATAATCCGGTTGTGCTTTGTCCTCCAGATTGCCTATACCTACCGCGAACAGGACTGCACGTCTGCATTGTCACCTAATTTAAAGACATCGTCACTTTGTACCTACCAAATATTTACTTGCATATTCAACTGTTTCAGATATGGAGCTAGTCTCTCTGGCTAAAGAAGTGTTCCAGACTACAGCGGAGCATGCGGCGAGCTACCGACTGGGGCAGTCTGCCTTGAGGCACCTCGACCGAACGCTGTGGGTCGTCGAGAAGTGCGCAAGATGGGCTGTTCCACCACCATGTTAGTGTTTTTAGTATCAGCCTATAACATCCCCATTGCTGGGACACAGACCTCTCTGTAAAATCCCTATTCGCAACCATCCGACAGGCTATCGTATCGAAAATGACATATTTCGATAACCTAATTTGCCTTGCCCCCGACAGCAAACAGCTGTCGGAAGATCGTGGTCGTCTATTTGATTAAAAACTGACAACATTTTCGGGTTTTTGACTTGTGAACAGAGCTCAACACTAGAACATTGATTGACGTTCGATACGGTACGGAAGTGTATCGAGTGGTCGTGAATAGATATGCAGGTATTTTTCTTTATGCTTAGATTTTATGTCTGATTCTAACATCAGTCTTCTACTAATATAATTAACCACCGAACCACCGTTTGAATTATTGCTTCGAATCGGGTACTCTCGTGCCTGCCGGTGACAAGGCTGGCATGAATAATTAATATTCAAAATTAAACTGAAATGGCAGCCATACGCGCGACTTGCGCTTCAGGCTTTCCCAAGTACACTTGACCTAAGTCCAGTGCTATTTGTTGAATATTTAAACAGAATTAAATACTCCTAATCATTTAAGAGCATGTATAGACAAACGCATAGGCGTTTCAGAGACTTGCGTAACACACAATCAATCGGGATCTGAATCATTTTGAAGCAAATTTCTAATCCATTGCTTCATATGTTCGAAAAATTTGTTTGCTCAACGCGTAAATAACGCAATGAATGTTGTTGAACTGTCAAAATGAAACCGATTCCGATTAATAATGAGTTACGCAATTGCCCCGCTGTATGTTATAACTATGGTCAGTGTTGAATCCTGATTGAACACTGACGGATTACATAATAATCTCAACTAAAATCTAATTTTAAAACGAGGTTCATCCATACTTCTACACTAGTCTACATAATATACTAATCTATACTAATACATATTATAAAGAGGTAAAATAATTATGTTTGTTTGTTTGTATGTAGGGGGTAATCTCCAGAACTACCAGTCGGATTAAAAAAAAACTTTATGCACACGATGGCGCAATTCTAGAGCAAGGTTATAGGCTATTTAACATTACGCTACGACCCTGAGGAGCCGAGCAAAAGGAAACAGAGTCAGAAAGAACGCTAAGGGAAAACGAAGTAATAGCGCGGGCAGACGATGCGATGCGACGCGGTGGATCGGGGGAGCAAGAAATTTCACGCAGACGGAGTCGCGGGCAGAAGCTAGTTACTAAATAAATTTCTAATATAAGAATCTAATTCGTAAAAAAATCAGCTTGTTCAAACATAATGATTAAATTAATCAATGCATGAACACCCTTACTCTGTATACGTTTAAAGTCCATTTTACCATTTCCTCGTGAGATAACAGAAATTGATAAAGCACTGTATGGAGATTGTTCTCTGTTTTGTTTAATTTTTCTATGAGATAAGTTTATCAAGCATTCGCTATGTTTTGTTAAATCATGCTATCTGTCACATTATCTGCGAATGTGAATCATGCGCCTAATAATGGTCGCCTAATGATTGCGGCTTCGTCTGACTACTATTAAGGCTAGTTATTTAGTACTAAGCTAGGAAGCTCCAGTGGACTCTAACTAATGTCTTTGTTGGCTTGGGTTCATGGCTATATTGCAACGTATACGCGGGTCAATCAAGTATCGTGACTAGACGACGGGTTTTAGGGTTCCGTACCCAAAGGGTGCCAACGGAACCCTATTATTAAGCTTCCGCTGTCCGTCCATCCGTAGGTCTGTCTGTCGGCGGGCTATATCTCATGAGCCGTAATAGGTAGTCAGTTGAATCACAGAGTGTGTATTTCTATTGCCGATTGCCGCTATATGCTATACTATGACTCGAGCCGAGCAAAAAAGCAAGAGAAACATTTAGAAAGAACGCTAAGCGAACACGAAGAAGTCTGGGAACAAGAAATTTCACGCAGACGAAGTCGCGGGCAGACGCTAGGTAATGATAAAGCTGAAGAGTTTGTTTGTTTGAACGCGCTAATCTCTGGAACTACCAATCGAATTTGAAAAAATATTTTTGTATTTCATAGCCCAATTCTTTAGAAAGGCTATAGGCTATTATCATCACGCTACGATCCTTAGGAGCCGAGAAAAAGTGAACAAAGTCTGAAAGAACGCTTAGCGAAGTAAAAGCGCTGACGGGCGATATGATGCGACGGGGTGGGGAACAAGTAATTTCATGCATATGAAGTCACAGGCAGAAGCTAGTATAATATGCAGGGTAGCAGGGACATCGTCGCGCAACCAGTTATCACCCTGTATGCAAATAAAGGTGTGATACTATACTTGGTGTAAACGCGGGGTAACAGATTTTTTAATGATGATTCATCAAGGATGTCATATCTCGCGTGACGACTCCCGGCCACCGTAGACGCGGGCCTGCGGGCGGAGAGCAATGGGTAGCTCAAAGCCCGATCAGGACCAGGCCCGTGCCGGACGGCGCGTAAGTGTTCCACGCGCGCCTCAAAGAGATGTCAGCATAATTCGAGGGGCCCCTTAGGGCCGAAGCCTGCCGGGTCAGCGGGATTGTCCGCAAGGGTTTCCGCTACCCCGGAACATAAAGGGCGAAGGAAGGAACATGGGTGGGTTTTAGTCAGAGAGTCTGACACTCCCTTCCGCTCCACCCAGAGCGGGAGGGGTCATTTGATGATTTCCCACCAGAAAAAAAAAAAAGGATGTCATATCTAACGGCACGGTTGGCGCAGTGGTTAAGCGATTGACTGCTGCGCTGCGTGTCACGGGTTCGATTCCCGCACGGAACAAATATTCGTATGACCTACAAGTAGTTGTTCCGGGTCTGGCCGTTTGTGTATGTAAGTTTAAATGTTTGTAAACGCACACACGATACAGGAGAAATTTCTAGAGTGGGGCAACGTTTTAAAAAAAAAAATCTATAAACGCACCATGAGAAATGTAAATCATAGAATGGGACAATGATGTAATAGAAAACCTCTTTTATTTTTGCAGTGGATCAAGACGAGCGCCCTCAGCCGGAGTTGGTGCGGCCGCTGCCGTGGGTGTTCTTCCTAATGATGATAGTGACGCTGAGGATCACTCGTGAGGGTATATCGCTGCTCAACCTCGTCATGGGGAAACCGCCGCTAAGGTCTGCTGATGTGGTACGTTCGAGTTGTTTTTTACATATTGTTCTACAATTGTACAACTCAATCACAATTTGAATCATTTTGAAGGATATTGCTAATCCATTGCTTCATATGTTCGAAAAGTTGGTTTGCTCAACAATGTAAATAACGCAATGAATGTTGTTGAACT
Source organism: Apamea monoglypha (assembly GCA_911387795.2). Lineage (NCBI taxonomy): Eukaryota > Metazoa > Arthropoda > Insecta > Lepidoptera > Noctuidae > Apamea > Apamea monoglypha. Next base: position 6,084,429 of record OU426931.1, read on the forward strand.
GTCAAAATGAGAGCCATTGCTACTGATAACTGTGTTTACTAGAACAAGATAGTGGGGGCTACCTGCCTGCCTAATTTTACCATAAAAACTTGTTTTGTATGTTGCTATATTATATAATATTGCTTTGAGATTCACAGACTCTGCCAGTCATAAAAACTGTTAAGAATATTATTTTCCTTAATTTAACTAAACATAAGATAGATGTTTCTTCTATTTTCCCCAGGTAATGTACATACAAAGCAAGAGACGCTACCTACGTACACTAAAGTACCAAGGCAACAGAATGATGCGCGCACGCACAAGCACTGCCGTCGCGCCGCGAGAGTCCTGGTCCGACTCGCTCCACTCCATCTTCGAGTTCACCATGTGCTTCCGCCGCCAGCCACAGCACTACGGCAACAACAACACGACGCGCGTCAGTAACAACGACGAAGTATTAGTAAGTTATAGGTATAAGTAAAGTTCATCCGATTAAACTGCTCCCTTTGAAACTACCGCGAGGCACGTGCCGCTGAACATCAAAGGAAGTCAATTTGAGAACAAACGACCGCGTACTGCCGTCGTGCAGCGTTGATAGACTACCATGAGATCAACCTACGACCTGGGACGACTATTTAATAAAACTGACAGGTGACAGCACGCACTGTTCACTACCTACACATTCACTACCAACTTCACCATGAAAATAATTTATCATTGTCAACTACTGCGGCCTCCATGTGGTTGCTTCGAAATTTTCTGAAAGCCTATTGCTTAGTCTAGCTTATATTCTTTGTCAGGCCACCTAATCTGTGGTCAGCTTTATCAGGATCTTGGAAATTGAATTTTGTCCAATATACAAACCTATAATTTTATTCTGCCCATAATTTGCAGGTTGTAAAACGAAGTAAGCGCGGCCGTGAGCACACGAGCCCCGCAGCCTCCACTAGTGAGACCACCATGGAGCGGCTGATCGAGAAGATGATGGTGGACCTGGATGCTGACTCGGATGAGGACTCCAGTTTTACGGTATTTTACAAATACACATACATAAACTAACGCCTTTTTCCAATGGCCATACAGTAGCCAGAGAACGCCATTTGGAACGATCCTTAACCCTTCGTAGCCGGAACATGGATCCACGCAAGACACAATTGCTTTTTAATTGTTGAGTGGTAGGATCTAGAGGCGCGAGGCCAACAAAAAGGAGGAGGAGGAGGGGAGGTAAACATGAATGTAGCAAAAAGGACTCCTTTTTGCTACATTCATGTTTATACAAGAAGGTCCCGTGATTAAAAACGTTCAAAATCTAGTCGCAATCTCATCTCAGCGACAATCAATGTCAAAAATGTAGGGAAATTAAAGGTATTTTTGACAGATTGAGACTGAGATCAGACTATAACCGTTATTAACACGTTGCTGCCAGACAACAGACACAATAGAAAACCTATTTTTGGCGGACACCGTGTGACCGCGGTGGCAGTCAATGACTTAGAAGAACGAGAAATGTCCCTCAGGTTAAGACCTGATACAAGATACACGCGCGCCGGTTGCGATTATATTATAGATCAGGGTGTTCAGGGGAATATAAATGTTGCTGTTTTTATGTTGCAGCTGAAAATATCGTTTTCATAAATCGTCATGCTATTGGCTCCGACACAGACTCACAGCCGACGAAGTAATTCCACTTTAATGATTATTGCGTCTTATAACTGTATGGCTTTACAATACAAAAGTATACTGTAAATGGACCAATTAAAATTAATGCTTTGACGTCACAACAGCTGTAAAGGACATAGTTTATTTTAAACAGTTTTCAAGCACATTAGCGTTGAGCTCAAGTTCCTAGTTGAGCTACACGATTACTGATAAATGCTTGCACTGACTGGATTCACTCAAAAGACCATTTCAGACATTCTACATGATCTGAAGACCGATTCTCGTAATTTAAAACGTTCAAAATCTAGTCGCAGCTTCATCTCGGCGACAAACAAATGTCAAAATATAGGGAAATTAGAGGTATTTTTGACAGATTGAGACTGAGATCAGACTGTGAAGGTTCTTAAAATTACAAGAATTGCCCCTCAGACCAAGATTATGTCTGGACTTTAAAAGAGATTGTGACCTCCGAGTTTGTTTCGGCCCTTCTTCACAGAGTAATCAGATAGGAAACACTGACCTGATCTGATGACGTGTAAAACTGATTCCGATATCTTATTTGCAGAATAATATAATTTAATTTCATAATAATTGTAGTTAAAATGTAACCCAACTTTATTACAGTTAACCAACGTGACAAGTCCAAAGAGCGACCGATCAGACTTCACGACAGAGTCAGACCAAGAAACAATATACCACAACAACGTCGTGAACAAACCAGCCGAGGAAAACGGCCGACAAATAGACTCACCATTTTCACCCAACATGTCCGAAGCACCCTGCTCTACCCCCGAACAGCCAGAAGTACTAATACCAGACCCTGAAACACCCCCTGTTCGGGAGAAGTCAGAAGAAACGATTTTAGAGCAAGAAGTCTTATGTCCTAAAGAAGAAACGATAAAATTCATTCAGCAAGAGGTCATGACGCCTTCAAAAATCCCGAGAACTCCAAGTAACGAACAGAAAATCGGTACGAAATTAAAGATTTGGTCTACTAAAATGAAAGAGAAATTCTCTAAGCCAGAACATACATCACTCGGTACGTTGTAGTATTGATCGAGTTTTTTTTTCTTGTTTTTCAGCGAATGGGCGAACGGTTAAGAGTGTGCCCAGCAAAAAGAAAGGTATTCTGATGATTTTATGACAGATGCTTGATTTCTCATTTATCATTCGAAATGCCGCGTGGTGGTTTACGGCCCACTCCCTCTCGCAGAGAGGAGGCCTGAGTCCCAGCAGTGGGAACATTATAGGCAGAATATGCATGCGTTATGCATTTGAAATGCGATCAGAATTCTTCATACTAATTTTGCTTGTCCCAAGTTTACAATAGTTTTACTCTCTTTTAAAAGCATGATTCATTTTTTTTTTTTGTGAATGATTATGTCTCTATAAATATTTAAAGAATACAATTTATCTGTCTCCGCTGATAAGAAACACCTTTCATATTTGCCTTATCAATTTCATTGTTATTTCTAAATGTTTTTGTAGTACAGTGATCCGTAAAAATCATTAACGTTGCATTGATTAAAAATCATCATTAAAACACATATTTGCGATAAAACTCATTATTACGACCTTCTTTTTTACAAACAAAATTGTAAAAACGGCTTTTGCCTTTGACTGCTTGCTTTATATGTAATAATAGTTCATAATTATGTTTGTGTGACTTTGATAAAGATATTTTCTGGCAGAGGTTACGTCTTGTACCTATTATCGTAATCGCTTCTTCAAAAAAATACTATGCACTACCCTGCTCGAAGTCATTAGGAGTGAACTTTTGACTATTCTAATTAGAATATTGCACATTTATAGGGTTCCGTACCCAAAGGGCTCCTATTACTAAGCCTCCGCTGTCCGCTCGTCCGTCTATCAGCGGGTGTATATCATGAATTGGCTGTTGCCGCTATAACAACAAATAATAAAAAATAAAGCGGGTCTCCATACAAGAAACGTGTTTTTTTCGGCGTTTTTTGCCGTGTGGTACGGAACCCTTCGTGTGCGCACTTTGCCGGTTTTTTCTGACTAAGCCAGCCTCTCTTTTAGTGAAAATGGAGCTCAAGTCGCCGCGATATGTGATGATAGGTAAAAATTCACTCTTTAATATTTTTGAGTAGTCATAAATCCATTGCAATATTCTATAAATCTTTGTGGTTTGCGGGAGTAGTGTCTACAATTTATTTGAAGACTATAAGAATATTTTATAATCAGAAAATATTTTTAGCATGCATTGCCTCCCAATGATTATTTTGACATCATTACTTTTATACTGAAAACTCGGCAATAGATTTCAACTTGGTGAGAAATAAAAAGCACGACAATTCTCAAGAAAATAATAATAATATTAATTCTGAAGTAGCATTCCTTGTTATTTCTACCTCTTTATTGTTTACTTTTTAATAATTAAACACTATGAATATTCAATTGACATCTTCCAACCCGCTCTAAGCCCGCTGTGCGGATTACGGCCCACTCCCTCTCAGAGACAGGAGGCCTGTGTCTCAGCAGTGAAACATATTGGCTGATTATGCTTGTGTTTGCAATATTGAAATTAAAACATTTAAAATATTGAACTATGCAGCTACATATGGAACTTATCACGCATTGAATAACCGTAGTGTTGGTCTACCTCATTCATTGTCTCGATGCGGTCTTCGAGTGCAAACAATGTTCAGTTAAAAAATCCATTAGTTCTCGCTTTTATGACCCATTCATTGCCCTTGAGTGTTTATTTGTCGTGTGACGGTTAAAAATATGGTTACACTTATCAGAAGTAATCTGTTAGGAAAATAAATAACTTTTGAAATTTATGTGTAAATTTATAATTATGATGAATTTGAACTAAAGATAAATTTATCCTACTAATATTATAAACGTGAAAGTTTGTATGGATGGATGTTTGTTACTCTTTCACGGAAAAACTACTGAACGGATTTGGATGAAATTTGGCACAAAGATGGTTTATAACCAGGATTAACATATAGGATACTTTTTATCCCGATATTCCCACGGGATCGAAACTTATGCGGGTGAAACCGCGGGGCGCAGCTAGTACCTATATATTTTTTTATGATAAATTTCTATGGTGTAGGTACTTATGTACACCATAGACACTTGGACACTTTAGAATATAGAATAGAATACTCTTTATTATTAAAGAATATCCTGTTCTATATTCTAAAGTGTCAATTTTAATGAGCGTCTGTTGCATATCCATGTATAGGTACGGAGGGAAACTTATATCCATAGATATATATCGGTTATATCCATTGAATGAAATAAATAGGAAGGGAAATTCAATATAGCATGTGCATACAAACATTAAACTTGATAATGCCTGCTCCATACTTCATAAGAACCATATCTGCACACATATATCTTTCATATTTTTCATTTGTTGCTCAGGGTCGCCGATACTGGATAAAGACAGACGAACTTCAGATGGCAAAAACATATCAGGAAATAACACCATGTAAGGAGGATAAAAAGGTAACACTGACATTCTCTATTGATGAAATCTTTTTCCTTGTAAGATTTTAGATTGTTTTGGGTTGTTTCCTATAAGTAAACCGTTTTTTGACAGATGGATTGCAGCAACACACAATACTTTGATTGATACACGTCCGGTATTATAATATATGTAAGAAGCCATAAATAAGATAAGGCAGTTTTTATATTTATTTTATTACCCATTTTACAGTTAACTTTTACGTAATCTGGAATATGTACGTTCTAAGACAGCTGTCAAAAAACGGTTAACCTAATGGACAGGGTGTAGACAAAAATTGTCAGTTGAACGTCATCCGTTTTTTAACCATTTGAACGACGTGCAATGGTATATTCTGGTTTACTATTTACCAGACGGTTAAAAAACGGTTAACCTGATGGACAGGGTATAAGCTGGATTAAGGCATTGGGTTGTTAAATAACTGAACGTAAGCCCTATCGTATTCAGCGGGATTGTCCGAAAGGGTTACCGCTACCCCGGAACATAAAGGGCAAAGGAAGGAACATGTGTGGGTTTTAGTCAGTAAGAGTCTGACACTACCTTCCGCTCCACCCAGAGCGGGAGGGGTCATTTGATGATTTCCCATCCGGAAAAAAAAGCCATATCGTATCTTTTATTTTATTTATATTTAGTTATACCTTAGTTATGCTTGTGTAAATTATGTTTCACTTTTGAATGTAAGTTTAATTTAATTCCCTTATCAAAGTGTAAACAAATGAAGTGGCTACATATTACATGAAAACGCGCAGTTTGTGAAAACTGCAATCGCGTCGGTGAAAGATAAATGCATTTTATATCAATCGGTATGATTTTAATTAACCATTGACTGTTGTAATATATTGTTTATAAAATGCAAGCATTTAATCAACTTTTTACTAAGAAGTGTGTCCACAAATACACCAACGTTTTTCATCATTTTTCGACATTTTGTTTTAAATCGTTACATAACTTTAATTATTTATTTGGCTCACGTACCCTTATTTTTTTGGAACTACGGAGTTATTGACGCCGATTCCCTTGTTCACAAACTAAACTAAATTTAAGTTCAGTGCATCTCTTTCTTTCTATTTCATTAAGAAAAGGACAAAAGATAAATTAATATTAGTTTAGACCTGTCAAATTAAGATACTCCTTAGACAGTTTAGACGTGATTAAAAACGTGGCTACTAAAAATACGTCAATTTACGTCAGGCGCCGACTAATTTGACAGGACTAAACTAATATTTATCTTCTGTCCTTTTCTTAATGAAACAGAAAAAAAAGATGCACTGAACTTAAATTTAATTTAGTTTGTGAATAAGGGAATCGGCGCCATTATCTAATACAAGTACTAATTTCAATTCATCGTGTGGGTAATAACATCCCATCCCATTCCACGTCCCATTTTATGTCCATGAAAATCATTGTCCATTCTAAGGTTGCCTGGAAGAGATCGCAGTAATGCGATAAGGCCGCCCATTGTATATTCTGTAGTGTTTAATGTATTTTTTTATATTATGTTTTGTTGTGGTGTACAATAAAGTATATATAAATAAATAAATCACGCCCATTTTCGTTAAGTACGGATGCACCTATAGTACACCCACATTTCGCCAGTTATATTTAAGTCCTATGTAATAGTGGCTATCCACCAACCCGCACTAGGCCCGCGTGGTGGATTATGGCCCTCTCCCTCGCACAGGGAGGAGGTCTGTGTCCCAGCAGTGGGAACATTATAGGCTGATTATACTCAACAATCAACCTGGCACAAATTCAGACTTAGGGCTACTATTGTGTTAACAAAATCATTGAAATTAGTTGTATGTATAATATTATAAGTATATTTATTTCTATTTTCAGTTAATCTCGCACAGTCAATCATAGGAGGCTGCCGTGCAGTTCGTTACTAGTTTAAGTCTATTCACGTGTATGTCTTTTGTCTGCCCGCATTATGTATCGTTTATATTATCATCACAGCCGCTTTGCACTAGGCAATAGGTACGGACGCCAGCACATCAAGTTACTACAATCTGTCAAATTTCTTTAATAGATTTTCAACTTTATCACTAAAGCATTAAGGTTCAAGGTTGATTGGGAAAATTTGACAGTTTAGGGTAGCTTGACCTGCTGGCGTCTGTACACTAAAAGTCTTATAGCCTGTTTAATACATGCCTTTTGATAAAGTCCGGTGAAATTATCTGGCAGATACGTTTGTACAGAAACTGCTCCAATTTTTTATCTGGTGGATAGTTTCTATCCGGTTATAGTAAAACAGACTTTAAATGAGTGACAGACTTTGTTTGTGGAGTGTGGAGTTAAGTGCCTTCATTGAACCTAAAATGAATGATTGTTACATTGTATAATGCAATTTATGTAGACGCACTTTAAAACTAACTTTCGCTAAGCATCTACTGCTATTTATCTGCATACAAACATTTACAATACAGGCATTTTTCAAATGATCGCTTAGCATACAGATTTTTTGTCAAATGAGTTTCCTTATGAACTTTTATGTAAAGAATGTCAATTATATTTAACGAAGAACATGTCAAAGAATCTGTATGGTAATTATTTTTTGCCAAATCAGAAAAAAAAACACTATAATCTACCTGTATTGTGACGCATTCCGTTGTCGACAAGAAATTAAGGTCTGTATACACTTTAATTAGTGCAACACATCAGTAAATTAGCATAAGACGTGCATACATTATTACAAGCCTTTATCACCACGCAACGATAATTAGTTATGCGCGATAAACTTTCACGTTTTCCATTTATCAAAGTGTAAATAGACCTTAAGACGATGTGTGAGTCTGGTAAGCCTTGATGCTGTATACAAATTTAAAGAGTTAGTGAAACTCCGCAGACGTGATGGGTATGGATATCTAAACAAGGAAAGATAAAAAGAAAATTATGGTATGTTATTTTTTTTTAGGGTCAATGACCGCCTGCGGGGTTTCGCTAACTAATTTAATTTTACCCTGTATAAGAGTAATTTGTATGATATAAGCTTATTATGTTTTCTAAAACGCTAATTATTTTGTGAATCTCATAATTGGGTCAGTTTTACTACTTTGACAATATGTATTTAGATCCGGGGAATCTGAATAATAAGATTTGTTATATTCATTTTTTTATTTATTTATTTACCATTTATGTACACACATATATAAACAGACAAGAAAAACATAACAGAAAAAATAGGTACAGAGGTGATGTTTATGTGTAAAAACGATTTTGATTAAACTACAATCTGTTAATTTTGCTCCGTTTTCACTCCTAGCTATATGCTACCAATGTTGAGGAAAACAATCACTATTACTCATTTATGGTAAGTACTTATGTAAACATTTTTATAGCAGTCAATTTTCTTAACTCATTTACTGAATTCAATAACTATGTATATTCTTTCTGTGTTTAGCAGTTTTTATCTCCCAAAAAGAGTCATGAAGTATTTAAGACAATGTCAGAATCTCTATTACGATTAAATAATCTGCTTCCCCGGGAGTAATCTATCATTTTGCCGTGTGAATTTTATTGCTAGGTAAGCAGATCTGTCGCAAAAAGTTGTAATACTGAAGTCTCGTATAGTTTTTGTATTTCACGAGCCGGCGTTAGAGCGAGTCCACACGGCGCGTTGCGTCAGCGTTGCGTCGACGCAGCGCTGCCGTTGCGTTGTTTTACATACAAAAAACCAAGGTGTTCACACGGCGCGCTGCGTCGTCGCAACGCACACATGACGGACAGCAGCCCCTGAGACGAAGCGGGAGGGGGTGTACTCATTGCGGCGACGGAGAGGCAGCGCTCAGTTGCTTGTGCGTTGATAGGGAGGATACACGCAAGCTCATTTCATTTTTTACCTACGTACTTTTGTATTCAGTTTTATTTGCAGGGTAAAATGAGTACCATTGAAGAAATGATGAAATGTGATTTTGCGTCGATTTCGGCGGTGACGTAGTAGGTAATAGGAGCAATGCTAGACGTCTTTTCCGATCCATGCTTTCCTATAGACTGACTGCGATGTTTTTACAAAAATGCTTGCCGCAACTGTGCGTCACCGCTGCGTCGACCGAACGTTAAGACTGCGTCGTAGTAACGCTGCGACGACGCAGCGCCTGTGTGGCCGGCTATGCGTCAAAATATTTGCGTTGCGACGACGCAACGCGCCGTGTGGACGTTCGCTTAGTCATTGCATTTTCAACCTCATAGCAATGACTTAGAAGTTACATGACACGCTTGCGATTTGCAACGACGCTAACCCAAACTGGGGTGTTTATATATACTTGGAGTTCCTTACGTAATCGTTTTATGTTATATACCATTTTAATTATAAGTTCTAATAATATAAGGAGGCAAATTTTATGATCAGAGATAAGTTTTTTTTTTGTTTAAGGTTGAGGTCACAAAAGTCAATAGTAAATGTATACCATATGAACATCAATGTAAAAGAAAATAAAAACAAATCTTTTTCCGTAAGACTAAAAATTCATATCTAATCAATGAAAAATGTACGACGTTTGTACATTATTTTACATAATAAAATCAGTAATGCTCGAATAGAATACTCAAATTTAGTTACATTTGTACGTCATCGTCTTTAGTAGGAACATTAAAATGTTCCTTAGGGGGAAAGCGCCAGGGTACACCGCGAAATTAAAATTTTCTTACGTTTTTAACAATTTTCTCGTCATAATAGGTCAGTGTCGTGTTAAATGTTGATTAAAATATGATTCGCAAGCGTAACATACATGACTTTACAGAATTTATTTATTTATTAACTATGGATGACTTACAGCTAAAACAAACAGAATAAAAAATAGTATGTGAGACTGACAGCCAATTAAAACTCATCACTTCTAAAAACAGATTGGAAAGTGGTTTTGTTCACACTCTTTGTGTGAACAACACAACACAGCTACCAAAAAAGAAAAAGAGAAAAAAAAACAATATAACATTCAAGCTTAAACAAAAAAACTTTTAAAACTTTTCATGTACATATCATTATTTTAAATTTTAGCTTATATAATGTAAATACTTAATTCCTATTTAAATAAAGTATTAGCTTAAACTAAATACAAGAATAAAAACCTAAACATACAAAATCTTAATTAAAAAAGCTAAGGCTCAGGCACTTTCTGGCCGAGGAGACACCCGTTAAGAAAGGATCAAAATCATGCTGTTTTAAGTTCCTACTTGCACGCACTGTAAATGAATTTTGCCAGTAATTCGTAGTGGTAAATGGAACACGCAATCGTGCGTTCCATCGCTTCGACCTTTCGGGAACGTTAAAATAAAATTTGGATAGAATATCGGAGTTATTAATAGAATTATTGAAATTTTTAAATCATGAACTACAGTCGGAGATTGCTCGCCGATTAATTAGGGGAATTATAATAATTAAAATCATCAATACAGCCAGCCCTGTAAAACAGTTTTTTGTCTCTCCTGGAAAATTGACAGGTTCGTATTTACGAGGTGTCACATCTAGAGCGACGACTTGTTACACTCGCGAATCTTATTTTGTTCAACATACAACCTGACCGGCAACTTGCATAAAACGTAAATCTGAATTTCACGGGCTACCTCGCGCATCCCCCTTAAAAAGTGCAATTATTACCCTATTAGAATACTCTGTAGAAATGAAATCAAGAAAATTATTTATTATTTTTCATATTTCCAAAGATTTGGCTGTGTACAGATCAAATAATATAAAAGACTGATGAAATTGTAACAACTATTATTATTATAAATGTTTTCGTTTCCTAAATTATATAATCTTATATTTTTTTTAATGTTTGATATGTTGTAAATTATGAAATTATTGTTACAAATATATCTTTAACAATATTTTTGTTGGTTTTATTGAATTCCTGTCTTTTTTCATTCAGTTGCAGATTTAATTACAATAAAAATGAGCTCTCGTAATACGGTACGACGTTAATTTTGCATCATTCGCTTGACAATCGTTTATTGCAGCAAACTTGGCCTTGCTAGCAATCATAGTTTTCTAAACGAGAAGTTTCAAGGCGAACACATACTATTAGCTGCGAAACTATAAATCAATTTGAACAGATATTTTATAAAAAATAATTATTTTTCAGATATTTCTGGTCATTCCTAGTCAAAAAAAGCGTGAAGATAAAAATGATGAGCTAAAAAAATACAAAAAGAAACTGTTTCCGCCCGGGATCGAACCGGGGGCCTTGTGCGTGTGAAGCACACGTGATAACCGCTACACTACGGAAACTCGATGTATAGTGTCAAAATTACTGTGTACTCTCTGAATTGAAACAAACTTACAAAAATGTCGAAGTATTTGACAAGTGTTGTTTATAACCAAGCAACCTGTCGCTCAACGCTAACCCCGGAGGCAAAACGAGATATTTGTTGCGTCTGACCAAAATAATAAAAGGCATTCTTGTGATACATAATAGTGAGAGCGAGCTCTCCGCATCCCAGTCTCGCGGCAACATCGCCCGCGGTTAGTCGCGGACGCGCGTCATCGTGTCACGCTATTGTCGGTGTTTAGTTGTGCAAATAATTGATAATAACCCGTGAAATAAACTAAAATCTAATACCATGGATCCCGAAGCATTCTTGGACCTGGCCAACCAGGTCATTAAACTAAAAATGTACCCATATTTCGACATAGCTCATTCTCTATTATGCGCTCTTGCAGTCAGAGAGGACTTAGGATCCGGTAAGTGGTATTTCATTTATTTTTAAATAGAACGCGCCAAATTGATGGGTTTATCGTCGCACTTCCGCATCCTGTAATCAATTTATGTTCGAAAAGTAATTTGTGCGGTACGTTCTAAAATAAAATTGTAAACGCGTTTATAAATAGATCGTTCCCGTACCATCCAGACGGAATAGCTCCAATAACAGCTAATGTTATCTGAACGCAATATATTTGAAACATTGAAGTATGAAAGAAAATGACAGGATCCCTAAGTATTGATATTACGACTTCTATTTTTAAGTAGGTAAAAAATGTTATAAATAAATAATTTCCGAAGTATCATATTTATTTTTTATCAAATGAATGATCGCTTGATCTTATCACTGACGTGGGCAATTGTAACTTGTTCTGGAAAAAATATACAATTGGTATCTCTAATTCATTATTATTCCATGGCGAGCTTGTGAGGTTAGGTTTTAGATAAGAACCTTCCTTCTCCGTCATATCTAAAGCTTAAAGACTAGCGTCCTTCGTCTTTTTACACCAAACAATTAGATGGCCCGAAATTAAAAAGTAATTTTTTCCCCAACAAAATTAAGAGAAAAGAATTTGAAAGCTTTCCGTTTATAAAACGATTTCGCGATCTAAAAGTGATTTCTAACGGGCTCGTCCGGGATTTGAACCCGGGACCTCTCGCACCCGAAGCGAGAATCATACCCCTAGACCAACGAGCCACACTACTCAGTGTCGAAATTACTGATTAGTTTTCACGAAGTCATACGTCATCAATAATAATTCACTTCATGCTCGAAAAAGGGGAAAATTGAACCAAAATATTAATACTAGCTTTTAATCAAGCGTTGCTTCATTCATTAATACATACTTAAACAGGCATTATTGTATCCTTATGGCGCCGTATAGCGATAGCGCCTGTATGTAATCAAACAAAATCATACTAAGTACTGTACTTATCAAAATAACAGCGTCATGCTAAATTTTGCACCTTATTGCAGGACTATAGCGTTTTGGGCGCCTTTTGAGATGTAAAATCACGATAACCAATGTCATTGGCACGGTGATGGCACCTATTTTATGAGTTCTTTATCAAAACATAAAGGTAATTAATTGTACCTGCTAGTGTGCAAAGTTACTCCAATGAAACAGGAATAGCATTCAGTCTATTCTTCTCAACTATTCAGTAGGTATCAATTCAGGAAGGTAGATAACTTTGCGCAAGTGAGGCTGTGTTCAACTGTTCAAGCGATCTCTACTGCCTCTTTCTCTCTCCTGCATTGCGTTGTATCTGTGCATGTATGCACTGTACTGCAGAGCCTAAAATGCACTCATAAGTTTCAACATAAAACCTAAATAATTAAGGTTCAATATTAAACGCCGAAGCCCGGTAGCTGTGTCAGCGGTGCCTTTACAAAATATAAGAGCAATGTTTCAAACCGCACAATAAATTGGTTAGCCGTTATAGACCACGTGTAGATAACCTGCGGTATTTTAAACAGGTTGTTGGCCTAAAGCCAGCAAACACAGTTGTCTCATGAAATCATGACAGACGCGTGACCACTAGCAATTTCAATACATTATAATTTTTCTTCGTGATTAATTCTGCCTTCCTAGATTAGCACAGGACGCAATGTAGGCACTTAATTCAATATGACGTATCTTCTTAATCATTATGCCTGTTTTGTACGCTATAAAAAGCTACGATATAAACGATTATCCGGGTCGGGAAACACGCACATCCGCCGTTGTCAAAAAACAGGGGAATTTCTTTATTAATTTTTTATACCTACATAACTGTGGAATTGGTGCTTCGAACGCGCTAAAAATACATTCTGGCCCCTTGTCATGGATACCTACATGTTTACAAAGGGCGGACAGTAGATAAACAGTTCTTACACTGCGACCCTCTCTAACCAACCGACTAGGTACTTACGTTAACACCTCATGAATGTTGTTAATTCAAATCCTGGCAAGTACGCATGGCTACACATAACCAGTATAAGCTGACTTCTGATTGTAAGAAAAACCTATACAATGCGAGGTCAGCTAAAACTGGAAATGTGTAGCATGATGTGTAGCCATGTGTACCAATGTGACTTTTTCAGTTCATATGAACTTTCTGAGTTTATGTTGGACGATACTGACATCGGTAAAGGAAAAACATCGTGAGGAAACTTGGACTTCATAGTTAATATTTATCCGTTTTGAGCAAGCGTAGTGATCAATGCTCGTGTCTTCTCTGTATGAGAGGAGGTCTTTGCCCTGCAGTGGGACAATAATAGACTGGTATGATTTACCTACGTTAGGTACTTCGAACGACTTACGAATTTTCTACAATCATAAATACTAACTAGCCGACCAAATTAATTAGACAAAAATGGTCAGTTGAACGTCATCCGTTTTTGAACCATTTGAACGCCGCACTATGGTATATTTTGGTTTAATATTTACCAGACGCACAGACACGTACTGTCTCGGACTCTCGGTGTCTTAAAGGTAACGTTTATTTATGTTTCTGTGGCGCCGACTGAAAATCAATCGGTAGACTTTGTTTACGCTAACACAAATAGCCTGTCACTTGAAACAGTTATAGCTGTTTTGATTACTATCGCACCGCATTATTGCGAACCATAATTTAATTGCAGCCACATGAGCATGAGCCACATACAGCTAACCAAGCCGATTGCGAGAGGTTAGAGCATTAACACACTGACGATTTGACAGCGTGTTTGCGGCGAGCCGATAGAAACGTGCTCTCAGCGGGTGCACAAGGAAAGCGAGCTAGCTGCGACCACGCGACGCGTTCTCCGCGTTTTCATAATATTTTACATTCGCTTGTCTCGCTCTCTCTTGTACAGACGCCAGCAGGTCAAGCTACCCGAAACTGTAAAATTTTCCTAATCAACGCTTTTAATGCTTAATGGATAAAGTTGAAAATCTATTAAAGAAATTTGACAGATTGTAGTAGCTTGATGTGCTGGCACATACGTCAACCGCTCTCGTTCCGCTGACGCGGTGAATACGTTGCGCAAGCGGCGAGCGCGTAAAACAACAAAACATAGCATAATACTATAATTTATTTCGGACAATGTCCATACTTGGTTAGTAAAACAAATTGCTTAAAGACCTATGTTAGTAATAAAAAAAGTGTAACAATAATTAAGTTAATAAAGTAATTAGGTAGCAATTAAATAATTAATTAATAATGTTAGTAAATTGCCATTATTACATTTGTTGCATAATATGCACACACACACTGCACTGCACTGTCTAACTAGAACCCGCATGAAAAGCCTGCATTATTGCCGAGTCGACTTTGTCAGCGACTACGCCAAAAACAAACAAACAAACAATCGCCTCGCTGGAAACACGCCCGCAAATCGCCAGTGTGATAAGGCCCCTAGGTAGTAGGTATAGTGCCAGCTCCAAATTAATGTTTATGCCCATGTCGCTTGGTTCTTGGTTAAAAATAGGTAACGCCGTCTCGATTTGCCCATGGATTTTCAATTATGGCCGTAAAATGATTTGGTACATACTTACTACCTATAGGTATAAGTAATTTAGTATATCTAGGTCTCTGCTCTGCAGGAGTTCATTGTATGGGGCTGTTCATTTATTACGTAAGAGGATTTAAGGGGGGAGGGGGTCTAAACAAGTCTTATTTTTTCTTATATGGGGGTGGGAGGGTTCTAAATTATTCACAAAAGTAAGCAAAAATTAAAGTTAAAAAAGGATTGCTACCTACTTTATCAAATTCAATTTTGCAATTTTTTTTTTTGGTAGAGACTGATCTTACGTAAGATTCAAGTTTTATTTTTTCTTACTCCTCCTACGTAAGAAAGGCTCCTACGTATGAAAGGGGTGTCAGAAATTGGTTAAAATTATCTTACGTAATAAATGAACAGCCCCTATAAGGAAACCTAAGTTTTAATGAGTAACACAAAAAAAAAAAAAAAAACTATTCCATACAAAACTGCAATAGGTACCTACTCGATCTAAATGAGACGGCTGTACATTTTTGGGATTACAATGTTGGTCCCATGGAGAAAGTTGTTCCGTTTGATGGACTATACCACTGGTTTAAATATGACCATACCTATAAGATACTTGCTGTAGAGACTGCAGAATTTGCAAACAGGAAGTCTCAATCTAAATAGGTATAACATGGGTGCATGTGTAAGGTACTCCAACGATAGGTAAGATGTAGGCCTGTAGGGAGGGACATTATTATGACCTACATTGCCAAAACCTAGTTCCCTAGTTTCTCTGCGCCCTGCGGGCAACGGATGGCAGAGGTCAAACGGTAGTCGCTCTACGTTAATCTGGGTCACTGAATCGAACCCCCAACAGGTAGGTGTTACGTAGGTTATTATCACGGCCGAAGAATCGTGCCCTTATAGTAGCTATACTATAGGTGTAATTAATGAGATTATGTTTGTGGTCTATGTAGTTAATGTGGGATAGACCAAACAAACATAGAACCAAAGTAAGAGCATTATTTTCTTGATATTCAAGACATTTATTAGTATGGATAGACTGCACTATCCCTGTCTACGCAAAACGAATTTGATAGATCGGGGATAGAATTTACATTCGCTCGTTTGGTGTTAACCGACCTTTCAAAATCAATAGAAGTAGAGGTTTTCGTGAAAGGGCGCAGCCTAGAAGTAGGCGCTGAATCACCAGACTATTTCATCCATCGTGAAATTATAGGAACAGGTATTTAGATCTTGAGTTTTGGTATCAATTGGCTGTAGTAACCACCTTCCACGAAGTGCACCGACCCACCAACCAACCAACAACAATAAAAAACCATAAAAATAAAAATTACCATTTTAGACTGATCAGCAGGCTGTGATTAACACTTCATGCATATCATTTCCAGGTGCGCAAGCGTTCTCCCGGAAGCACCCCCTGTCATGCTGGCTGTCCACTATGCTGGTGATCTTCGCGGGTGGCATGGTGGTCAACGGGCTGCTCGGGGAACCTATGCTGGCACCACTCAAGAACACGCCGCAACTCGTTATTGGAACTGTCACATGGTATGTTATTTCCATCAAAAAGTTTTTACACGTCTGTTTTCGATGTATGCATACAGGCATACTGCATACAGGGTGGCAGGGACATCGACGAGCAACCTGAAGGCCAATTCTCGTAATTTAAAAAGTCCAAAATCTCAAAATCTAGTCGCAGTCTCATACTCGGCGACAAACAAATGTCAAAAACCTGTCAAAATGTAGGGAAATTGGAGGTATTTTTGACAGATTGAGACTGAGATCAGACTGTGAACGTTCTTAAAATTACGAGAATTGCCCCTCTGTTACCATGGATTCAGTAGGTACAGACGCCAGCAGGTCAAGCTACCCGAAACTGGAAAATTTTCCCAAACAACCTTGAACCTAATGCTTTAGCGATAAAGTTGAAAATCTATTAAAGAAATTTGACAGATTGTAGTAGCTTGACGTGCTGGCGCCTGTACATGATTCTGAACCCCCTGGGTTGAAACATTTCGTCGGTTACTAAATAAAAAAACAAGCTGTTCCATACATTTTGACCGTGTAGGCACTAGAATCATGTGCTGAATTCATGGTTACAGTTTGTGCTTCTATGTCCCTGCCACCTTGTACATAAAGGTGGTGAAAAAACATTTAAATAACATAAAACATATACTTTTAAGCTATAAAAGACACAGGTGCACTCTCTCTCTTTCCTCACTCTCATAGTCCCCTAGTCCGTAGTAGTCATTTGAGCAATAAGTAGATGCCTACCTATCTACTGAGAATCACAAAAATATGCGGAAGACTGGAGTCCTCTCGCTTTGCATTTTTATTGGTGTAAAGGTTACCTATTATTTAAATCTATGGCAAAGGTCGAGGAAGATTAGAACTTGTTTGGGTGTTACAATTCATAAATAATTAAGCTAACGTGCTTCAACCAGTTTTGCAGTCAGTATTTTAGTCACAACTGCGTACCGACCGTTTAACGATGTCGTCTGTCGATGTCGAATGAGCATCACATCACGGCACTACGCTATTCATTGCCTTATGTAGGGCACGTTGTTAGTTTAATTTGGTTTATGTTGTGTTACTATAAGTACAGTCGCTTGGCAACATTATCTGACCCACCCTAAAAACAAACGAATTTGGACCCTCTGCCTGTAACATTAAGGTTTATTCAATTTATATCAGCTTATCAGACAAGTGCACGAAGACTCAACCAAGAATTACAATAATAACACAGACATGCAAATTTGATCTTTATAACGTTACCATTAGGTTATATGTTACAACTACTTGTTATAATATAATTAGTGTAATAGCTTATTTTAAGGGTTGTGTTCAAGTAATCCTGGTCTCGTGGTTTGTGTATAAGACTGAGATGAACAAGTTGCGAGATCAAATCCTGTGACGAAGATATTGTTTTGCTTTTAATTTAGAATGTATTCCAAAACTATTTCATGTATTATTGTAAAGAACTATAGACGGATAATCTTCAAACATAAACTTTCTAAAATGGTAATATTTTCGCATAACTTGTAATAAGTGGGTAGTTGAAAAATAAATATTCGTATTCATTATAAAACTGGTATTCAAAAGCAACTAAGGGTATGCAGTGACTACGCGCAAACATGTTTTACCTTGCCTTACTAAATTGCATAAACAACGTCTCTTTACAATTTTTTATTTTCTATTTTATAGGTCGTTTTTTTATTATCATGTCTCAATGGAGTGATTATTTAAAATACAAAATAATCTATTTGCACCAGGAGAAGGTTAGCTGCTTGTGCTGTGCAAGGATAAACTTTATCAAGTATACTATATGGTTCAAATTCTTTAGAATATGCGTCTAGTATTACAACTAAGATCAAATTTCAATGTGGCTTATAAGAGTTGAGTTGGTCTTGTAGTCAATAAGGGGTAGTGCGGTGTTCATCGTTGTCTAAGTTCGAAACCAAGTTTAACCTAAATATATCTTTTTGCTCAGCTGTTTTTTTTTTAATTATTTTTATTACACTAAAGAAATGTAAAAAACATTTCTTTAATGGACGACGGGTAGGTTGTATAGGAATAAAAGTAAACAATTGCAAGTTTAAAATGTTTATTATTTCATTAAAACACTTAGGTAAGATAAAGTAATTAAATGCTCATATATATTCAAATTAATAGACATTTTATATTAGTATGCCATAATCAAATCTAACCATTTATAAACATTAAAAAAGGCGTGCTTATGCTTAAAAGTTTGTTATCGAGAAAATGAATTCATCTGTGAAATGCTTTACAGATTTATAGCTGCCTATATGTAGTGAATAAACATGATATTTAAATAGAAAAAATCTATTTATAACAATAACATCACCACATAATCTGCAACATTTTAATGGTTTAACAATCAATCCATTGAGCATTTACTTACATGGTGTGTTTGACGGCACGGTTGGCGCAGTGGTTAAGCGATTGACTGCTGCGCTGCGTGTCGCGGGTTCGATTCCCGCACGGAACAAATATTTGTATGACCTACATGTATTTGTTCCGAGTCTGGGTGTTTTTCTATCTATAATATGTATGTATTTACAAAAAAAAAATGTATATAAGTAGTTTATCAGCCATCTTGTTACCATAACACAAGCATTAGGTTGCTTAGCTTGGGACAAATGGTGCTGTGTGAAATGTCCAGGGATTTATTTATTTATTTATTTATAAAAATACCTACTAGATTACATAATTAGTAGTCCCCTGCTATAACTTGCTGTAAGCGGCTACGCATACCGCGCACCATATTCCAACACAAATCTTTGCCATTTAAATATTCCTGGGCAAAACGAACCCTTTCTTCGCGATGAGCAGGTGTCAATGCAATTTTCTGTGCTGGTTTATAATTCCTTATCTCAGCAGCGTATAAATGCCTTCTCACTGTTTCCTCTGAAATATTGTGGTTTATTGCGGTTACACGAATGGGCAAAAATTGATTTTCAACAGGGCTTGAAACCGGCCCCGGGGCCGGGCCCGGTGGCGTTCGAATACGGGACTATACTTAATGGCTTTTGCTCCTGGACGAATACGCTGAATATCTCCATTGTCTCCATAACGTTTTAGCCATCGTCTGACCGTATTTCTCTAAAACAAAAAAAAAACATTTTTGGAACCGTGTATGTAACTTGTAAGGAGTGAATGTAGTGGTAAAATAGCCAACTACGAGTTCATTAATCACAATCAATAAAATAAAATAGGTATAAAAACACTTACTGCTATATATTAAGTCGACGACCAATCTCTCTAATTCCAACATTCTGCTCATGTAAAAATATGATTTTTTGTTCGGTGTAGTCATTAAGTTGCGACATGATGCTTTTTTACACCAAATTGCTTAAAAATACTTAACGAGTTATGTGAAACGATTTACAAATGTGTGTGCGCAGTTACTGCTATTAGGTAGTTTAACTTTTGTCACATAAATGAATTTATTATCTACCTCACGAAGCAAATATATGTTTTACTTCGTATCCAACCATTCTTGGTAAATATAAATTCTGTGAACTTAAAGTTTTTTAATTTACCCACCTGTTTACAAGATAAGTTATTAGGCGTAAATCAAATTGGTCGTTCTTTAATAATGCAGGCAATATTGTAGAAATGAAAACAAATTAAAAAAGAAACTCATAATAGGTGGACTGTGTTTTCGAACCCACATGTTGTTCGTCGCCAATCCAGCATCAAACCGCTAAGCCACAAGAACTTGTAGGGAATATGCGAAATTAAAGATGGGTTCTAATTATGTAGTGTGACTTAAAAGCTTTTCAACTTTAATGTCAACGGGATAATGATTAAAATAGCTTAACAAAATGATATATCTATAATGCCGGTGGCTCCGACAATGTTGCACGAGCGCCGTCTGATAAGCTCATATAAATTGAATAAACCTTAATGTTACAGGCAGAGGGTCCAAATTCGTTTGTTTTTAGGGTGGGTCAGATAATGCTGCCAAGCGACTGTACCTGCACGACACTTAATACCAGTTGTATGTCATACCTAGAGGAACCTTGGCTCCTAAAACACAGGCTTTTGGCCTAGTTTAGGAAGCATCAGTTCGCCCTTTAATGTGACTCTATTGTACAATATATTTTTAATCCTGTGTACTCATGTATGTTTTCCAAGTGTACAAATAAATTTATTATTATTATTCTATTGCCAGTAAGTGCTCACCAATTACGGAAGGTATTTTTTTAATTAACTGATTGTGACCTTAGTATCGACGCAACTACCTAAGTAAATAAATTGCAATAGTTCTTTATCATATTAATCAATCAACTCAGCTTATCGCAGTCCGCTGCTGGACATAGATAGGGCTCTTCCAGGCTACGTACGCCACAGCACGATGTCCTCCGCCTTCCGCATCCAGTCTGTCCTAGCCACAGTAGCCACCTTCTTAAGGTCGTCGGGTCCTCGTCGATGTTTATCAGATCATCAGCACGACGCCTGACATAAGCTTTAATTAACAAAATGCACGTAGCAAGAGAACTTGCAATGGACGATGGCCAAAATAATAATTTAAGATTAGATATATATGGATATAGAATAAGATTGATATTAGGAAGGATATAATATGTAGATTGAAGCCTAAAAGGACTCTAGACGGGTTGCCCTTGGCTAGACGACCTTCAAGAATAATAATTATAGTTATGAATATTAGACTAGTCAGGGTACAGATAAGGGAGCTCAATACTTACTTAAACATAATAGGGGCGCTAGTTCTCTGCTAATGCATATCTCAAGGTCAAGCGTGTTCATGGTATGCACTGCAAGGATCGTAGAATTACTTTCCAAGTCGAGAACCGACAGTAGCTAAACAAGAGTACCGTTCGGCCCCGAAATTTAACTGACTAATACATTTAACTATTGTAGATGCTTAGATGGGCTAGGTTTAAGTTAAAGATTAGGAAGAGAATCCCTTACTCTACCTTACTTTGTAGGAATCTAAATCAAGTTGGCCACTAGTTCCCAGGACCAGATATCAACTTGTCCTATGTATTAACGTTGCGTTGCATTATATTTCCAGGTACCTAGTATTCTACACACCATTCGACGTGGGGTATAAAGTGGCAAAGTTTCTACCTGTGAAGGTAGTAGCGTCAGCCATGAAAGAAATCTACCGCGCAAAGAAAGTGTATGACGGAGTCAGCCACGCCGGTAAACTGTACCCCAACGCTTACGTAATCATGATTATAGTCGGTAAGTGAGATTATCTGTGCTAATCTGGTAGTCTGAATTCTGAAAATGTTTGGTTTCGCTAAATAAATGTTTTAATAAGATAAGGTGCATTGATAAAACATGTTTTTGCCCTCTTCTGGATAGGTATTTAGTACTTACTTATGGCGGATTTTGCGAAACTTACAATCTATCATACCTAAAATATTGGATTTTTGACCCAGTTAGGACCCTAGAAGCTAAGGCCACAGAATTATTTAGGATTTAATCTAATCTAACAAATAATTAGGGCAAGCGTACACACTAACAGTAGGAAAGGCTTTCATTTTGACAGTTCAACAACATTCATTGCGTTATTTACGTTGTTGAGCTTACAAATTTTTCTAACATAAGTAATGGATTAGCAATATCCTTCAAAATGACTGATTGTGATTGATAGTGTATTACGCAATCAGGTTACTGTATTGTCCCACTGCAAGGCTTCCCTCGTCCTGTTCCACACAAGTCTGTCACATTCTAGAAATTCGTTACAATCAATATTTCACCATTTCTGGCAGAACATAGTTCATCTTAATCTTTATTTTTCGTTTATTTCCAGGTACCCTGAAGGGCAACGGTGCAGGCTTCACCAAACTGATAGAGCGGCTCATCCGCGGAGCCTGGACACCAACTGCAATGGAAACCATGCAGCCTAGCTTGTAAGTATTGACACTCCATGAATTTTAATTAACGCTCTTTGGGTTGGGGTTCAGTATTTTATTGACTGGTATCCACGCGGCTTTTCTGAATTAAGGGGTTGATTGATTGAAGCTGTAGACTGTCTGCAGCCCTTTAACAGTTATTTTACCTCTTACAGCAGCAACCCAACATTAACGGCAAAATAAAGATCCCTGTGGTTTTGATAGTGATGCACAATCAGTGGTAAAATAACCGTGAAAGGACTGTTTAGTATCTTTACTTCAACAGTGTTATCAGTTTAGCTCCCTCCTTCCTACTTATCTAAAGTTTTTACCATGACCTGAGGGGCAATTCTCGTAACTTTATGAACATTCATAGTCTGATCTCAGTCTCAATCTGTCAAAAATGCCTCTAATTTCCGTACATTTTTGACAAGTTTTCGACATTTGCTTGTCGCCGAGATGAAACTGCGACTAGATTTTGAATGTTTTAAATTACGAGCCTGCTGATCTATTCTATGTCTCTTCAAAATGTTGTGCTTATAAAAGAGAATTGATCTTGACCTTTTGCTGTAGCCAATAATTGACCGCCTTCTCTTAATCCACCTGAGAACTATAACTAAAACAATAACTTCTGGCTTTCTAAGTTACTTTACTGCATGCAGGTCCCTGCCGAACCACCAAAGGTAACCATTTTAACCCTCGCTAACCATAGACAATAAGCTCGCTTTTTAACCCGGGACAAGCACGCGTTACGTAGGTAGTGCAGGGATAAGCTACATGTTCTGTATTTCAATTCTTTTGTTTCCTTTTTCAGCTACACGAAGGCCTCTCTGGTTGCGTCCATTATCTTCGTGTTGGACAAGAAGACTGACCTCATTTCTGCGCCGCATGCTCTCGTGTACTTCGGCATAGTGATATTCTTCGTTTACTTTAAGGTACGTAGTATTTTAGTCGATTTTTCGAAAAATATTATTGCCAACAATAAAAATATTCGTCACTCTAAAGTAGTCTAAAGTGACGAATTTGCAATAAAAAAGAATATGTCTTGGAACCAAAAATTCGAAGACGATGTGACATCTGCCAACCCGCACTGGACCCGCGTGGTAGATTAGGTACGGCCCGCTCCCCCTCACTGAAAGGAGGCCTGTGATCTGCAGTGGGAACATTATACGCTGATTATGTGACATCCACATATCCGCGCTCGAAATCCCCGGTAGTGTAGGTAAACGATATAGGCCAATCACGTTATGTTTAGCTCAGAACGGCTGTGGACTGTTGAGCCTTTAATAAAAAGAAAATCTAGCTACATACTTCACAACTGGACAAACTCGCATCTCTCAAACTAATGTCACGTTCGATAATAACTGTATTTTTTTCCCTCAGCTTTCATCAATTCTCCTGGGCATCCACGATCCCTTCGTGCCCTTCGAGAACCTATTTTGTGCGCTGTTCTGCGGCGGTATCTGGGACTCTCTCGCCAAGCTGCTTGGCAAGGGACAGCCCAAGGAGGAGACTAAGGATACTAAGAAAACTAATTAGCCAATACCATCAGGTACGAACTTCTTAACTATCTATGAATATCTGATGGGCGTTATAAGACCTCTAGGAGTGACCATGCTCAAATACCATAGATATAAGAATATTTCTATTTCAAGTACGTACGTTCGGCAAATTATTTTTACTGCAGCCTGTGCTATTTTAGTAAAGCTCCATTAATTTAAGAATCAAGTTAATTCGCAAAAAGAAGACACCAGTATTTCTTATTTTGCGTGTCGTGGTCAATAATTCTAACCAAATCTTTTATTGTTTTCAGGTCGCATTTTATACTCTGCAATATTGCGCTACGTAATCAACTGACACCGACAATACAAAATGCGACGGCTTTATTGTAAGCAGTAAAATAATACTATAAAAAGGAAAAAAGAAAAAAAATAGTAAAACCTTAAATCCTAAAAAAAATGGCACAACGACCAAAGTTTGATTTCATTAGTTTTAAGATCCACTAGTCTTAAAGTTTATAAATGTTTTAGTTAATGACGTGGTATAATGAGTTTTTGTTATGTACTTAAAGGGGGTGTAAGTAGTTGATATTTAGTTATTCAGTTCCTGCAAGCAACTCTTTGCCAAATATTGTGATACATTTAGTATTTACCCACAGTATCAACTATGCTATAAAAATCTTGCCATAATAATTTATAATACCTACCAATATTATAATGTAAACATAATAAATTTAGGAAAAATGTAATAGATGCTTGGTACCATACAGTATACGAGTGTTCCCTGAGTGAAAAAAAAAAATAAAACCATCGAGCATTGTAATTTTATTGTTAGATTTTAGTTCACGAAACGAAAATCGACTAAGCCGACTTCCTTTACATTAAAAAAAAAAACAACTGGGAAAATGGCTACCATTTCCCGCGCAAAAATTTAGTTACGTAAGTTTTAAATTTATGAATATTCTGACCGATTCGCGTGGGTGCACGCGATGAGGAGCATTTTATTCGTGTACAAATAATATCATATCAAAATAAAATAAATCATTTATTAGAATATAATTTGAATTGTGATTGTAGTAGAAAGGTCTGACCGATTTGCTGGGTGCATTGCAATGAGGAACACATCTTTCAACACGTTAAATGTTTCATGACATGTATGCTATTGTTATTCAATGATATCTGGGTATGCTAAAGGAAGTAATAAATTGTTTTTATTAATTTTGTAGTTTTTTTAAACCTGCTTTCGTTCCTATTTGACAGCAGAGCGGCCTTACCGACCTTACTAACGGCTAGAATGATAATTAATTGATTATTAATGGGTTATTAAAACGATAGAGTGAATCAACATTATTATTTAAGTAGCTCCAAATGAATCTATTTAATTACTTATGTCAGGAACTCAGTAACGCTATAATATGCTCTGGCAGTCACAAAAGTACGAAGTTTATTTTTAAACATAGATTGAGGTAGTTCTCTCCAACTTTTAGATACTTTGTCATAAATGACTGGAGCCATATTTACCTACACGGTTCCGTGCGTCTCTCGTCTTTAGGTGGACACACACTTTGCGAGGCGTGGTGCGCATCGCATGCGAAGCACATACCTCGCAATGTGCGTACTTGCATTTTAATAGACCAAGCAAGTACGCTAACGCAACTTGCGACGCTTGTATATCCAATAATCCACCTTTTCCTGCAATAAACATAATTTCTTTCTTTCTTTGACGTAGTTGTCAGCCCAACGCGCTTTCAGACGCCTCAGGTTTTTTTAAACGATTCTTCACCCTCATTTGATCAAAACTGTAATCCATCAGCCACAGCTTATCTGCAGCCTAACTACTGAACGACGTGTATCCAGTCTAACCGGATGCAACTGAATACCAGTATTTTACATGTAGCGACAGTCTGTCTGACCTCCACAACCCAGCAGTAGCTGGGTTGTTATCAGCGGGTAACGCGATACCCGCTGATTGTCAGACTTTCGGGCAACTGACGACCCACGAGAAATATAAAATGTCCAAGAATGACAGTCGGGACCAACAGCTTAACGTGCTATCCGAGACACGAACCATAGATACAAGAATTTTATATTTCTTTGAGTCGAAGAGGAGAATCGCCTGCCCATAATGGAAGCAAGACTTGAAATAAGCGAGCACAGGCTACCTGCCAAGAGTGCACTGAGTAGAGAATACAGAAACATCTGGTAAGGAGTAGGTATTCTATTTATTTTATTTCGGGAAACTTACAGCTAACTTATTACAGTGTTCCTAAAACAATATGAAGGCCAATTACAAGTTTCCGCTGATAAACACCAAAATAAAAAAATGAACCTTACAAAATACCTATAACATAAATTAAAAAATAAATATTACAAGATCGATTAATACAAACTAATAATTAATATTTTACTAAAATAATTCCTCTTCCGTGAAGAAGCTTTTTACCAACAAATGCCAGAGTTGATGGGTACGAGTATAAGATGTATGTAGGTATATGGCACACCTACAATTTCTACCCTTACATGTACCCCACCAACTATATCCTAGGGACTTTGGGTTTCAACTCGTTGGAGGTAAGAAGAGGTCTTGACCAGCTCACGGTAGCTTGTAAGACCCTTAACGGTCGCATTGACTGCCCTGAGCTCCATGACCTTTTCTGTCGACTATTCGTACCGGACAAATACATCTGTCACCGCCAAAGCCGCCGACACAATCTGTTCGCGCAACTGCCTTGCAGAACGGTCGCCGGAGCTGAATCGCCAGTGTGTCGTACCTTGAGGATGCTCAATACTCTCCTGACGGACAACCCGGAATGTGATATGTTTGCGGATGAATGGAGTAAAATTAAGCGCGTATGCCTGATGTTCTGTGAGAGACAGTATGCAAGGGTGTCCACTGTTCCATGTTAGTATGTAGGAATAGTTGTTTATAACTAAATTTTCTGCATTGTATAGTTTTTGTTTTGTTTCTATGTTAATTAATGTAATTGGTATTATGCCGTGTTAATTAACTATAAATAAATAAATAAATAAATAAATGGCATGAGTTGATATCTAATGACGATAAAACACTTAAACACATACACACTTTATTTGTTTTATTTATTCTTTTTCCAATACAAAGGGACAAAGACAAGCGATCATTAGATTTTGATACACATCACGTCATCGAAGTTTCATCAGCTAATTTAGTTTGACGCTGTATACATAAACATCCTGAATGCCTTGTCATTTTCTATTGGTCACCACCACAGATGAAACGAAGAAAGATAAAACGAACTCTTTTGGAACTTTTTCACAAGCTCGCATTAGCTCAGAGCTTAGGTATTCTGTGGCAGGACGCATTATAAAACAAAGCCGAAAAGAAAATGTAAAAAAAAACGTTTTACAAATTAAATAAATAATGTAACTTTGTTTTATCTATTTATTAGGTGTTCCTACCATTCCTTGTAAATTTATCGTAAAAAAGCTCGCAATTTTGGGTTCAAGTACTTTAACATTACTAATTTATTCCAAAAAGCATTTCGTCAGTTTTTCCTAGAACATTGAAAGCTAGGAAAAACGGGCTCGTCCGGGATTTGAACCCGGGACCTCTCGCACCCGAAGCGAGAATCATACCTCTAGACCAACGAGCCACCCTGACATGTAGAAACAACCCCTATTTTCCAACCCCTAGCCTTGTTAAATAAAATCAATACTCTCTTCTCTCACGTCGCGTCGCCACGAGCTATGAACAGCTATAGGTAGGTTTGTAGTAATAAAAAAATGCTCGGACGCAAGGGTGATATTGGGGTTGCTCAGAGTGTGCCGAACGTACAGTCACGAGCAGTAATATGTCAACACTTGGAAACATTCAATAGCGATTTTTGCGTGAAATAACGAAAGCAACGTTAAAATACGACACATCACATAAACCTATGGGTTAGAAAATACTATGTTCGTAATAACATACATTTTCATTAAAAAACAAAGGAGAAAATCGCCTTTGAATAAAGTCAAGTGTATACCTACATATTTATGCTCGTGACTGTACAGTCATGAGCATAAATATGTAGGTATACACCTACTTGCCTGGTATTATCGTAGAATCTACTATTAACTTTTAGTAAGCTCTCTATATGTACGTAAATTGCTTGTTTTTTTTTTTGGCTAAGCAGTAATAGCTAATCATACTATAACATACTTTAGTATTACTACATAATCAGCATATAAAATGTTCCCACTGCTGGGACACAGGCCTCCCCTCGGTGAGAGGGAGTGGGCCGTAATCCACGCGGACCCAGTGCGGGTTGGTAGACGTCACATGTCTTCGATTTTTTGGTTCTAGCATA
Organism: Apamea monoglypha; assembly: GCA_911387795.2. NCBI lineage: Eukaryota > Metazoa > Arthropoda > Insecta > Lepidoptera > Noctuidae > Apamea > Apamea monoglypha. The sequence goes on from OU426931.1 coordinate 6,112,960, forward strand.
TGCTAGTTTCCTCATGATGTTTTCCTTTGCCGTTATGAGAGCATGATTAGCTATTACATAATTAGGTAAATTCAAATAAATGCCTAAACCTGAGGACGTCTTATCTTAAGGGATGCATTTAATGGAGAAGCGTTAGGGTAGCCCGTGAAATTCAAATGTTGTTACGTTTTTTGCAATTTGCCCATGGTTATTAGTATAACCCTATTGAATGAATAGTCATTCACAACTTACGCACGGCATTAGGATGTCCATTAATAATGCGTGCGTGCACATACCGCATTAAGGCGTTCATATACTAACAAAAGTCACACGCAAAAAGAGGCGTTTACTTTTCAGTATTAAAACACGCGCTGTTAGCCTGTCAGGTGTTTAGCCGGAACTCCGGTAGCGGTTATCGTACGTTCGATTACTACTACATACTTATTTACTTTAGAAATCACACATAGATTATGGACAGGTAAATAAAATCAAGATTACTGTTATCAATTAAGTAAATAAGTAGGTTCACACCTTCTGGAATTTCTGATTAGGTTGACAACGGCTTAGTTTATGAAGTTAAAGAAAATCTTAGAGAAAATTGTCATACATACTGGGTCAGATCTGCATAGATATTCACAGCTATTCGACAGGCCTCCGAGTTGAAAATGACACTTTTTCGGTTACCTGATTTGCCTGATTTGAAGAATTATAGCTGTCGTGAATCGTCTATTTGGCTTAAACTGTCAAAATTTTCGGGTTTCGAAATTTTGAACAGCGTTTAGGACTCCTTTGATAACATTGATTGGTGTTCGATTCGGCACGGAAGCGTATCGAATGGTTACGAATAACTATGCAGCTCAGTTTCTCAATGTCGTTGAATTTTTGATAGTTGTCGATTTCGTTGAGTTATTAAGCTTCCTAAATTATGGATATGTTGCAAATAACTTATAATACGTTAACATAAAGTCAGCAGAACAGAGTCTATAGAACGAGGTCAAGGACTTCTAAAAATTAGGGACCTAAACACGTATTCTGTCTCCCATATCGCAGGGACCGTTTTTCACGAGGCTAAAAATTATCGCAAACCTAGTAGGTAGGTACATATGTATTAGGGGCTGTTCATTTATTACGTAAGACAATTTTGACCACTTTCTGACCCCCCCTTCCCTTGCGTAAGAAAAAATAAGACATGGATGAAACCCCTCCCCCCTTTATAATCTTACGTAAGATCAGTATCTACCAAAATTGCAAAGAAAAAGTAGCAAAAAATTAAAAACTTGTAATTTTTGTTTACTTTTATGATCTTACGTAAAGACAGTCTAGACACCTCCCACCCCCACGTAAGAAAAAATAAGACTTGTTTGGACCCCCTCCCCCCTCAAATCGTCTTACGTAATAAATGAGCAGCCCCCTATCTACGTAGGTTCGTAGCGTGACGTTAACTAACTTATAAACTTCCTTAATAATTGGGCTATAAAATTAAAAAAAAAAACAAATCCAAACAAACTTTTGAGCTTTGTTATTAGTACCTATAGATATAGATTTACAGTAACGAAGTTGATTTCAGCAGCCCTTTCCACGTAGTCGACGTGGCCAATACAAAAGTGACGAACACTTGACAACAACACATGGACACAATTATTCAGTAAACAAAATTATCAAAAATACATTACATCACCCAATCATCATCATCAATCTACTACCTTTTTTGCGACAACAAAAACCGATGAATGATGAATGATAGCTAGATAAAACATGTTTTTTTTTGTGCACAGTTCCGTACCGTGACGTGACTATACAGTAACGGAAGCTTGGAATTTCGGATGTGAGAACGCTGAGACAGTCAAGTTTTTAGATAACTTACGGTATTCTGATGTTATTAGCATAGATAGATTGTGTGTATAGCTCGTTATGAGGTCACTGTCGCTGGCCAGCAGGCTGCAGTCACACCGCCACGAGCGAGGCCTTTCTTTTAATGAGGATTTTATTGACTTTCTCGCAGAAAATCCACAATGTGTAAGCACAACTTGGTTATATCCTGTTTATAATGTGATGTTACTTAAATTATTTGTAATGGACTAACTTTAGAAAGGCTTAACTCAACCTAAAGTTAATTTGAAGGTTCTATAGTCATGTCTTAGTTGTTCCAGTTCTTTTAATCGGAGAAAACTTCAATAAATTATGATAAATTGATAAGGCTATATGGCTTCTCTAGGGTTTTGTTTGAGTACAGAGGCATTACAAAAAGCTGTAGCCGTGCTATTCTGTAAAAATCTCACTGTGAAAACTTAGGTGAAGTGAGCTTGAGGTGAGTTGCCAATCCGTAGCTATCTCTAGAGTCAGGTGGAATCACAGCTCACTTCACCTAAATTTTCATGATGAGATTTTTACGGAATAGCTTCTTCTATTCAGTGAGGCGATGTGGTGGTTGGGCCAACCACTCATTGAGCCCGAATTAAAGCTCAGCTAAGTAAGCTGACCCACAGACGATCGCTAGGATCGTGCACGATCTAAAGCAAGCAACAACGCATAAAAATCTTGATCTCTCACCGATTAGAAAGCATAAACGACCTGTCGTGCGCTCACGCCTATAATTAAATAATACCAGCCTATTACTGTCCCACTGCAAAAGCATCTTCTCATAAATAAAGGCATGGGCTTAATCACCATGCACGCTTGCTCGCTTGTCGCAGCATCATGCCGAGATAGGAGCCTTTTGGCCTCGTACAGGATTTTCTGTTTTTCTTTTTTACTTTCTTTTTATATTATTTTGTTTTTTATTTATTTAAGGTTCTGTTAGTCTGTGGTCTGGTTCTGTTTAGTTTAGTTTGTAATCTTCCTGAACGAGTCACAATAAATACTTTTTCTGTCTTTCTTTCTTATCTCAAGGCGGATTGGCGATTTCAGACTTAGGTATTATTACTTATTTATAAGTCCAGATTTCCTTACCAATGCCAATGGCGTCCAAGATAAACGTATGAAAGTACCTACACATGATTTGCCGGTACGTGACTGGATTTAACCCCCATTTGAAGTTGTGGGTCCCCCGGTTGTGGGACCCACAACCTCGAATCACACCTACATACTTATTAACTTTTTGGTATTATCACTGGAGTCACCACGTCTGATTCGCACCGATGATTCGGTGTGATTGCAATCAAGCAGGTTGCAAACTACACTACAGTGACGTCGACCGAGACTCCGAGTATTGCGCGGCCGCGGCCCTCAACCCGCCAGATGCGCGAGCGATCAGACTTGGACTGAACGCGCCGCTTATTTTAATAATTTTAATTTAGTTTAAGCCTAGTTTTAACGTAACATAGTGTTGAAATTAGTGTAACAATCAATTAATGGGAATAGTTAATTAAAGGTGAGTGTTTGATTTAATTTTTTTTTTCTAACTGTGCTCGAAAGTGAACGGCGATTTCTGTGAAAACAGTTAAGTTAGATGGGATTCTTGTGCGGGTGCATGCGATGTGATCACTTGATCAGTTGCTGTCTTCAGTTGTTTGTCGTCTTGGCATACTTACTTACCTAACTTAAAATAATGCCTTCAGTAAAGTCCCTATTAGTATAGTTTACTTATTTCATTCGCTGTTTGTGACTAGATACATATTTTCTGTCCGGGTGATTGACATCCTGTTGCGAATCGTATTTTCGGTTGATTAAAGATAAAATACTCTTATTTGGATGTGGTTTGGGTACCTAACAGGCAGGCAAAAGGAAAAAAATCCATATAAACCTGCAAAAGTTTGATGTGTAATTAGTACTAAAGGATCTTTGGATTTTCCAATATTTCCATTATATACCATTCGTCATTAAGTAAATGATAACATTCTACTGATTGCAAAGTTATTCTTTTAGAATGTTAGTTAGCAGTGAGCATGTAAACTGCTTTGAGTAAACGTAACACATCTATTTGTAGAGAAACCATTATTATTTCTAGTTTAACTTCTTCCACGTAAACCAGTCTTGTGCAAAACGAAGAGTGTTAAATGGAACATGTATTTTGAAGAGAAATTGATATTTTCTTTTTCACCTGCATTCTGTATAGGTTTATTGTGCTTCGCTACGAGATATTTTCTTAGATCTTACTATAGAAAGAGCTCTAAACCAGTTTAACGATAAAATGTGGTGCATGTGGGCTAACTTTGCTAACTATTAGCTAAGTATTCTGCAGTGCCTCCAGCTTGTTTTGTTGGAATAAGATAGAATATAATCTGTCTTATAGATAACTAGAAGCGCCCCGCGGTTTCACTCGCATAAGTGTCAATCCCGTAGGAATATCGGGATAAAAAGTATCCTATGTGTTATTCTGACGTATAAGCTATAATAATGTAAAGTTTCATCAAAACCCGTTCAGTAGTTTTTGCGTGAAAGGGTAACAAACATCCATCTATCCATCCTCACAAACTTTCGCGTTTATTAGTAGGATAGTAGGAAGTAGGATAGTAGGATTATAGTAGGAATAGGATAATCGTATGGTCCAGTTCAACCATGCTACATGCTTGTTTAATATTTGGGTTTACCCGAAGGTCCTGTACTCCTGTCGTTGGCCCAGCATCACTTTTGACCACTGAGGTAAAAGCAAAAAAAACCATAAAATTTTAAGAAATTAGGAAGTGTAGGGTAACTTTTACTTTATTCTACAGAATGGTAGCACAAATCTTCAGCATCGTCGAGAAATTTAGTTTCAACATTTTATCATTCGATTGATTACCTAATCAAATTAGGATAAACAGTCCGCTGTAAAACATTTACAAGCAATTGCTTATAAGATCCACTTTTACATTAGGCTCCTGTGTGTGGCACATTGGAATAAAGCTTTCATTCTGTGTCGTCCTTTTTGTGACCTAAGTATTGACAAATCCGTCAGTTGTGTTTGATTGCCAACTTATTCCTAATCTCCGCAACTTTGTAACCCACTTTATGGGTAGGTAAACCTTTTTATCTCGTGACAACACGTTACCGCCATAAGATCACCGAAAAGATGATTTTTTACCCGCTTGCACTAACCAGTCGATAAGTCCAGTAGCTAGGTAGGTGCCTACTAACTTTCGCAAAATGGCCGGTCGTTTTGAGAGTCGCCTCTTCATTCAGCTTGCATTTATAAAACAAACATTCTTCATCGTCGACATAACTACACGATATCCCATCATGTAAAACCACAAATACTTGTCTAATAAAAACACTGCATCGTGTATCGTGAGTCAGGCCGAACGGAAGCATCTTAAGTAACTTGCCATGTGTTATGCATTATTCATACGTCTACCATGAAGGCAGAACGTCGGTTTACACTTCAGTTATCCTATTCTGTTTCTCAGAAGGGCTCTCGAATTTGTATTATGTTATTTGTGGTTGGTCTGACTTTTCAAAGTTATCCTGTGTCATCGATTAATCATCCGCCGATGTTCCGTACTTACAGATGTAGGTAAGTGCCAATCTAGGCCGTCCGTATCTGCCACAACCGTCTTTCTGGGATTCCTGTTCGCTGTTTCATGAACTTTGTTTTCGAAAGTGAATCTATATTACTTACTTCTGTAGATACTTACTAAAACTATGTATCAAGTTACATGGTCCTGTTACCACCTATTCCACAAAAACAGAATGAGTTAAACTTTGCTTACCCTGGGTACCGTATCGTTTGCTGTAAACGACTCGACGTGTCATTTGTTGAATGTGTACCTTACTGCCTGTACAGGTAAGTAGGTGCAGGTAGGCTCTGTACCTGTTTCACTGATTAACTTTAGTTAATTCAAAATTCAAGCTCTCGTTTCCGAGAAATCCCCTAACATGATTTTATTGCAAACAAAAAAAACAATCTGCCGAGCCTTTTCCCGACTATGTTGTGTTCGGCTTCCAGCTTCAGTCTAACCGAATGCTGCGTAATATCAGTATTTTACATGGAGCGATTGCCTATCTGTGCTCGTGGGGGCCATGACCCCCCAAAATCATTCAAGCTGTCGAGACTCTGCAAGATTTCCTTGCCTTATTAACTTATGTTACTAATTGGTGACCCCCCCCAAATCTTGGGTTGCGACCGCGCCTGTAACACGATCGATACCTCATGGTAAGACTGGTTGTCAGATTTTGGACTGACTACTCCTAACGACTGTCAAAGATGTACTCGAATGACAGCCGGTACCAACGATTTAACGTGCTTTCCGAGGCACGGAGGGGTATGATTAAGTAATGAATGGTCACCCATCTACGAACCGACCGCGCCAAGCGTAGTAAACCTTCAAACGACCCGTGGGGCTGTTACAATTTAGAAATCATTAGGTACCTAATTTAAATGTTTTCGCCAAGTTAAAGAGGCACGCAAACATTCCCATGCATATAATTAAAGTTAACGGATTCGTCGCATCATGTCAGTCAGACAATTCGACAGACATTCAAAGACAAAACATTTGGACTGTTGAATGTTGTTTTAAATAAATTATGCTAATAAACGAGATCAGCATAACAATCCAATATCTTCGGTTTTAAATGTACCTATCGAACGAATCCAATTTGGCAAAGTAAGATGGCAGTTGTTGTTAATAAATTCAACGATCCTGCCACACCATGGCAGGCAGATGTAAGGAAAATTATTCAAGTAAAATGAAACAATCGAATGCCAGGATCTGCTTGAAAATTGATGACAAAGTGAGGTACGATAAAGGTTGTAAATAGTAGATTATTCACCGAGGGGCTAAAGTTGTGTCTTATGTCACGGGCGTCATATTGAATCTCGAGCGCAATGAAGGATTCGGGATTTAACTCCCGAGCGCAGCGAGGGAGTTAAGAGTTTAACTCACGAGCGAAGCGAGGGAGTTAATACAAGAATCCTGAATGCAGCGAGGGATTCAAGCTAGCCCAAGGCAAAGACACCTTTAGCCCAGAGGAGGATACTCTACTTTTTACACCTACTGTGAGAAAATAATAGCCATAGTACGAAAAACTAAGTATTTATTAAATAAACAAACAGTATTTATTAAATAAATAACATATTTAGAACTAGTTAGTTACATATATGCACTTACATATTAATTGAAGTTAATGGTAACATTTGAGACATTAGTCCAGTTGTGCAAAGATAAAGTTAAGTTTTATTTGGTACGTTTATAGATGTTGATGTGGAATTTATTTGAGTATTGCTCGTCAATGCTTCAGAATCTTGTATTTGCAGAGGAGCATTTTGGGTGGTGAAAGTTGGTGAAGGTGGTGCATGAGGCTCAGGGAAAGATGGAATGTGATGGTGTGATGTTGAAGTTGTGGTGAAAAAGAATCAGATGACGTTTTTAAAGTGATGCTGTTACCAATTTGACAGCTTATTTTACTTTTGTTTTGTACAGAATTTTCAATGTAGCCCTCCGCTACTGTATCCGATTTCCAGCCACCATGGCGTTTTATTTGGGTTATATCTGCTCCCGCATCCGCCAACATTGTAGCCGACGCTCGACGAAAACAATGACCCGTATAGAGCTCGATGTTTGGTAATCCTAAGTATTTGGCAATTTCCTTCGGCATGGCACTTATTTTGTTCTTCCCAATCACTTGACGGGTGCATTTTCCACTACTGAACGCTACAAAAAATCGGTTAGTGTTTATATTAGGAGGCCGCAGAGCTTGATACTTTTCCACAACCTTTACATACGCTCCGCGGATGACAAATGACCTTTCCCTGTTGGTTTTAGTGTCTGGCAACTTAATCAATAACAACTCTTCTGAGTGTTTTTCTATGTCTTGGACCTTCATGTTTACCATTTCTTGACAACGACAAGCCCCATTCACTCCAATAATTAAAGCCACCTGTAACAAAAATAAATTTTACTAACAACATACGTAAATTCAGTAAGTATACATAAGCGTTCTTGTTGCTATTTGCTACTATGCTGTATTTTATTTAGTTAAAAATAAAATTATGTACTTACTTTTACGGCAAGATAACTATGATTAGGAGCTTCATTTAAAAAAGTTTCAACATTCATAGGTGTGAAAATTTTCGATTTCTTTGATTGGTGACCTTCCGATTTCCTCTTTAGAAATGCTAATAGCTTAGCGTATGTCTTGATGTCTATATTGTGTTTCATGCTTATTGTTGACCTAAGCATTGAATAAGTACACCATAGGCTACTTGACTTCTGAGTACAAGATAAATGCTGGAAATACACTAATAGAACTGGTTCCGAAATGGACTTGACGCCTTTCGTACTTTTCCATTTTTGGAAATTGTCGTAGGCTTTTATATAAGTTTCCTTTGACTTTTCCGGCAGTAAATCATTGGAAATATTATTAGCTTCGGTTGTAATGAATTCAGAAGTACAATCACTTTCATCACTCGACATTTTATAATACTTGTTGATAAATTTAAAGTTTAAATGCCAAAAGTTCGCGCCTTTATTGCGTCTACCAATAAGTAGACAAGACACGATGAATTCGATTTAAAAAAAAAAAAGTCTCTTCTGCTGTTTTGTCGTGTGTGTCTATTGATATCACTGTCATGGAAGTGGCGTTTGTGTAAACTAAGCATTATACAGGGCTGGTAGAATGGTTTTGGATGATTGGCTGTATGCATTTTGAATTTAGAACGTCATTGGAGACGCTCGTGAAAATAGAGTATTTTTGATAAAATGTGATAAATCGACTGTAGTATAGATAGGTTTTATTATTTATTTATTTATTCACAAAATCCACAGCAATATTTGCGCAGTTTACTTAAAATAAATTTACTAATGTTACAGCCAATTACTATTACGGTATTACGGCGCGGTACGATATTTGTTATTATTAATGCCACTTTTAATGTTATTCCATTCCTTTTAAAAAATGGTTCGTAGTTATCTAATTATTCTTACAATATTATGTCTTCGAAAACATGGCAACGATATGAAGAAGCAGTCGTTATGATTTTGTAGGAAATCGAGAATATTTTCCACGCGTAGTAAGGGTATCGAGAATAACTTTCCTCTTTCTGGCACCAAAGGGTGTTTGTAAGTACTATACTGCCAATTTAGCTGAGCATGTGAGATTCCAAATTCAAATCACATTATTGTCCAGCGGGTCATAATGAAATCCAGTACAACATTATTGACCGGCTGTGCCCCCGGCCACTAATGACTCACTTTAGGTTAACGTTGCTTGACATATAATTTGACATTTTCAAACAGGTGGTGTGAAAAAGTATTTTCCATAAGTAGGTACCTACCCATACTAGCTTATTAGCAAATTTATAATATTAGCTCCTGGCTGCATTTCTATATGCGTTTGGGGTGCATGAACTCAATTACGCGGCAGGACAGGACGTTGTAAAAAGAGCAATGCAACATGAAGTCTTTAAACCCTTGCTCCTTGCAAGCGTGGGGAGTAATTATGGTTAACGTTACTTAAATTATGGGTTTTTCCCGTTCTTTCCTTATTTTGAAGACGTTTAGCGAAGAGCCGTTCCGTCGAATTATGATAAAAGTCTTTCCGAGAAAATTGGGGGCCAAAGACCCTCTTTTTAGTTTTTTTTTGGCGGATAACCCTCTTAACTTCCTTCTTTTTATAATGTAGGCACTTAGTAAACTGCATTTGGAGTTGTGCTGAACACATGGGTCTCAGCCTCGGCTCAGATAAGTTATTCGGGTGGAGGTGATTGCTGAAAATACATAGATAATACAGCATCTAAGTACTATGGGATGTTGTTCGGGCCATCGTTGGGTTGTGGAGACATAGATAGTCGGTCCATGTAAAAAGCTGGTATTAACCTGCATCCGGTTAGACTGGCAGCCAACCCAATGATCAGGGTTGGGAAAAGGCAGATGATGTTTATCTACTACGGGATGTTATCTTTTTTAAAACTCTTCAGGGTCTGAAAAAAAACACGAAAAGCACGACGGAGGGGGAGGGCAACACAACTTTGCACTCTGCAAACTAAGGCAATTCATAGAACTATAGAAATGCAGCCTTCACAGGTTCCTACTTGCTTACATGTAGGTATGTAGCTGCGGGGTTTTTTGTAATGACGTAAATGCGGAAAAGGTTCTAAGAAAATTATATTAACACGCTTCTGAAGATAAAGCTATAAGCCGTGATTGATAAACTGTTTAGCTCATCAATTTCATAATTGACTGACGAAGAGGTGAACCGCCACGCATCCGTATATCTGATAAAGTAATTATAATTAAGTTTATCACGATTTTGACGGTAGGTATCGTGATTACTGCTTAATTGTTGTTACGATGATGTAATTTTACATAGGTTATCGAGTAGGATCCTGTTAGGATTATGACTTCAGTGATTCATCAAGGAACTGTTTACAAAAATACATTTCTCTACATTCCTAATACCTGTCTCATGTCTGCTAGTATATAGGAGACGATGTCTACAACAGCTGCTTTGAGTAGGTACCATAGAAATATATAAAAAAACAGCAAATATACTTACGGAAGCTTTTATCCTCACTGGAATTTTGCTAGCAGGGCAGGCCTGAGGTGCTCGTGGCTAAATAGTAACAGCCGCACGGTTCGATCTTCAAGGTTAACCCAAGTAGCACATTAGCGATGAATTAGGTCATAAACAAGCGACATTACAGTCTACAGCTTTTATGCAGATGTACTAAAGGATAGGACGAGTCTTTAGACTGTATTAAGGAAAGATTATACACTATTAAACAGCATAGCTGACTAATGACTTTATGATGGCGAAAAAGTATACTAAAAGCATTTAAGTAGAATTTGAAAATGATCTAGTCCAGCTTTTGGCTGCATGTGATACTACTGGCTGGTTTAGAAGTCCAAAGCTTGTTAACGACTGCTTAATACGAAAAATTCACCTCTCTTGTAACGGTGCGGACTGCATTAAAGTATCGAATAATGCCACTGGCTTTTAATTGGTGTACACTAATTCTATTCTAATTCTACTTCAACGAGCTTTTTAATGGCTGATTAAAAGTGGATATGTAGTCTCTACAAATGCCGTTACATTTATAAGAGAATCATTAATTCACCCTGAGTTGTAAATTGGAGTAGGTGTACTCCATCCTAATGCCAATGCATAAAGTGTAGCTGACAGCTATTTTACAGCTTTCGGCGTTATTTAAGAGTAAATCTAGATTATTGGTGTTTAAATTACGTCAGATTTGATTTTTTTTGCATGACGTCTGACGCGACTTCAAGAGTTACTACGTATATTTTAATAAACTTTAAACAAAAAATGAACAACTTAAAACCATGGAAAAAAAGAAAAAGAACTGGTGGAGTAAAAAGAAAACTGTCAAAAGAATACGCTAAGGCTTCTATGGACGAATTGCAAAGGAGCAGTGCTGACGCAGTTGATATTTACACGCCAGTGACGTTTACGCATAGTGAGGGTTCCGCACAAAAAGATTTTGATCAAAATATTGATGCTTATAATAATGATGCAGTTGATGTTTACAAGCCAGTGTCGTTTTCATATAGTGAGGGTTCCGGACCAACAGACTGATCAAAATATTGATGTGTTAGCAAAAATTGCTTTAACTCATTTTATGTTTTTATATTGTGCCATTACAATTTGTTTAAGTGATAACTATAATCCATTATTACCACTGTCAGAAGAGCTGCTTCAATACTTTGTAGAGCATTACAAGGATGTTTATGGTGCAGATTACGTGACCAGCAATGTGCATAATCTACTTCATGTCACTGATGAGGTTCAATTAAGATTTGGGTCACTTCAAACATTCAGTGCCTATCCTTTTGAAAATAAATTGCATTTGATTAAAATAATGTTGCAAAGTGGTAACAAACCACTTTCGCAGGTAGCAAAAAGACTCAGTGAATGTTGTGCTACTGATCGAAAAGATGAAAAGAAGTTTGAGATGCCTTTCGTTACCAAGGATAATAAAAATTTCCCCAAAATTAATTTACTGGATTTTATACTTACAGCGAGATCTGAAGATAAATATTTCATGACTAGTAATCGTGAAATCATTGAAGTCAAGTCAATTGATACAGAAAATGTAATTATAGGCTACAAAATAACAGGTTTAATAGACATTTTTGACTACCCAGTAAAGTCATCACTTCACTCACAGTCACTTTTAACATATTTTAAGCAAAACGGCCTAACGCAGAACGTATTGAAGTGAAAATACACTTTCTGGATTATCACCTGCCTAGCCTTTTCCCAACTATGTTGGGGTCGGCTTCCAGTCTAACCGGATGCAGCTGAATACCAGTATTTTACATGGAGCGACTGCCTATCTGACCTCCACAACCCAGTTACTGGGTAATACGATACCCCTTGGTAAAACTGGTTGTCAGACTTTCGGGATACTGACGACCTGTAACGACTGTCAAAGATCCACGAATGACAGCCGGGACCAACGGCTTAACGTGCTTTTCGTGAAAATTCACTTTCTGGATGTGAATTTTTAATTTATATTTATTGAACATAAAAACTACTTGTATTTCATACCCCTTTTACATACTTTGTAATTAATTATGGAATTAGTTTTTTTGAAATACTATTATTTCAAGTAAAGTGTATATAATTCTGCTGAGCCTTATACAATCTTAATAAGGATAATAAGAAAAATAAAAATCGTTTTATACATTTGTACGTACTGTTTTTTAATCAATATGAAATATAATTTGTGGAAATACAACATAACTACGAACCAATGCTACTTTTCATAATCTGAATTATTTTTAATCACAGCCACCAGATTTGGTATCGATATTAAAATAAAAAACCTTATGCCATTATAAGTCTTAACACAAAAAAATAAATAGGCCAGCACAACTCTGCTGATGGATACTACCTCAACTTTGTTTGTATGGTGATCACATCATTATATGAAATATTTTTTTTTTAAATAATATAATTAAGAAATTAAATGTTACTTTTCATAATCTGAATTATTTTTGAATCACTAACACCGGATTAGGTACGCTATTAGGTACCTATAATAAAATAGTCTCAGTCATTATTATATTTAGCCTTGACACAAAATAATATATGCTATCACAGCATGGTAGAGCATAAGGTTCAAAATTGATTGGGGTTTGACGGTTTCGGATAGGTTGATGTGCTGGCGTCTGTACATCAATTTAGTAAGGCGATTGCGAAAAGTTTGAAATAAAAAAAAAACGTCATATACAAAATAGTACAGAAACATGATACTTTTGTTGATATACACACCGGTAAACTACTTATACACATAAAATTGAGAAAAATATTATAATACGTCTACATTTCCGATAATTTGATCTTGAACATCTGAGTTTGGTATAATATCGCTTTCGGGTTCTTGATTATTATTTTCAGAGATTTTCTCACCGATCGCTTCTTTAATTTCATCTCCGACGGTTTCCTTCACGTCTGCTGTTTTTGTTCGTTTGTTAATGTTACTTGAATCTTTGCGTGTGCGTTTTGTGGAAGTTCTTAGGTTTTTAATTTCTAATCTTTTCCCTGAATTTTTCAACACTGTCTTGCAAAACTTTTTCAACGATTTAGATTATTTTAAACTGCATTATTGTTCCTGAAAACAATATTAATGTAATTAGCAAAGTACCTGTAGTGTATTTACTGTATTTCCAAAGAGCTATTGACTGTTGAGCGAGCCAAGCCGTCTCTAATGTGTTATTTAAAAAACTTAAATCATATCTTTTGGGCCTGCGAGGGTATTTCGAAAGCTAAACATTGTACATAATGAAATGGTTTTCTGTCGAGATTTCTTTATCCCTGAAAACCTATTGTATGCTCTCTCTTTATACCAATACACAGTAAGAAAGCTAATTAAAATCCTTTGTCCAGCCAGCATAATGCTATAAGCTGGTACATAGACTTGGCAACACCACTGTTACAGTAAATAACTTTTCAAAAGCATTTATGGAGAATTTGTGCTGGTTATCAATGGACGCCATTTTAGCATTACAAAAACGATTTGTTACTAAATATCCAGATGATTTTTTATAGATTTTAAGGATATTTGATAGCTTTTAATTCAAACAATATGTTTTCCACTTGTTTCCTAATGGGACACAACAAGTTAGAAAGCAATAATTTGAGTGATAAATTTATTAAGTATTCGTACATCATTTATCTTGTAAAATATTTTCGTTAAAGCGATATTATTCTGATGGCGCGTGAAATATTTGATGTAATTACCTATACACATTTACAGTAAAATGGTACTCGCAACTCAATTTACATACAAGGACACTGAAAATCAACGTGAAAACTATTAAAAATATCTTACCATAAATATTGTCCGCCCGCCCACTTTAACAAATAATAACTGTCGTCTGTCACAAATACACAAAATAAATATTTTAAAAAAATTTTTGGTTATTTATACTTTAATAAAAGCTGTTGCCAAGCCTCAAAACATCTAAAAGCTGTTAAAGAGAATTAAAGAAGCTGAATCTTAGGCTGCAATGACTGTTGTATAGCTGTATAAGCCAATGTACAGGCCTTGTACAGCAGTTTCAATGATTATACTGCCGTTAACCAGCCACTGTAATGCTCAAGGCTGGTTAATTTGGGGCCCAAATTGGAATTACAAAGGTTGCGTAGCTAACTACACAGGCCTTATGCAGGAAACTAAAACAGCCTTGAGTAGTCACTAAATTCTATAATCAAGTCACTGTACGGCTGTCATGTGCTACTTGGGAAGCAATGACAACCAGTCTTATCTAGGGGATACTCAAACTCAAACTCAAACTCAAAGTATTTATTTCAATTAAACCAATTACAGGCACTTTTGAATTGTCAAGGGGTCGGTCAGTCAGAGAAATGAAGCTAGTTGCCCATTCCAAAGCGTAGTAGGTACCTATGGAGAAGAACGGGCAAGAAACTCCATGGACACTCTTTTAAATCAAAATATGGTTACTTACAAAGTTTTAGTTACATCATTCATGTTAAAAATTATGCATGTGAGAACGATGCAGAACGTTAAAAGCGTCCGTAATGAAAAGCCTAAAACAATCCAAATATTAAATTAAATTAAAATAAGCCATGGCAGCAAAGAGATGACCAGTCCCCACTGACGGCGCCCGTTCACGAACATGACGCACGGATTAGCACCATTCAGCTCAACCATTCTGGAGGGAACCAAATGATCCAACACATGTGCCACCATCAGCGAGACATTTGAGTGAGCATGACATACTCTCAGCCGCCAGGGCACATTCAAGTCAATGAAAGACGTACCCAGTAAATGGTAGCTTTATAGTATGTACCTACATAGTACTCACACATGAGCTATACAATTATACAATACTAGGAGATATGTTATGGAGGTCAGATAGGCAGTCGCCCCATATAAAATACTGGTTTTCAACTGCATCCGGTTAGACTGGAAGCTGACCCAAACATAGTTGGGAAAAGGCTAGGTAGATTGATTGGACTTTTGCTACCATGCTACCTAGAGGTGCTAACTTAGTAGGTGGCCGTAAGGTCAGGCAGACAGTAAAAACCCTTTCATTTAAACACGACCGTGGCTTAGAAATAAAATTACAACAAAATACAACCATCTTGGCCAAGAAGGTAGGTACAGTGTCCTTTGTAGTTGTGCAAGCGCAACTTTGATGAACGTTAAGCAACAGCAGTCTAATTGTTAGTTGACAACGATCTGGCAACACCTTGCCTCCTAGATAATAGATATCTGTATCTTAATTTTGTTATGATTCTATAATTACATACTGTTGAAAGAAAGAAAATACATTTATTTATCCAAGACTAAAAGGCACACATTATAATATAGGTATATAAATCGGACAAAAACAAATAAGAATCAAATAAAAGGAGTGAAAAGTCTGATGTAAGAAATTAGCAGGAAAGTGTGCCTCACGGCTGCGCCAAAAAGAGGCTGTTAATGGCGTTGACTTTTAAACTAAATTCGAAGTAGAAGTACATAGTTACAGTAGTTACCCAACTAGACTATTTGGTCGCAGAAGTGTTACTTAAAATAATGCTGACAATATACCTATAGCTATTCTTCAAAGTACCTAGCTAGCAACAAAAGCTGAAAACCCTCAAATTGGTGAGCAAATGCTTTAAAAAAATTATCGAATTTTTGCAGCAAGCAGCATAAGCAGCTATAAATATGCATAATGTCCTCACATCAAATACCTTTAAGGTCGATTGATTAAGGAAAATAAAAGCTTCAATGCGCACTTAACGACCAATAACTGCAAATAATCGAGCGTCGACCTTAATAAATCATTAATTAACAACTGACGATCAAACGAAAAGAATCGGAGTGAGACGTGATCCTATTAAGGATGTCGTTGAATGACTCACGAAGACGCAGCTGGCTAATAGCTCATTGTTTTAGATCAACAGAATGGGTATGGGTAGGTACCTATTGCATTAGGATGTGGGTTATATGCTTACGGATGCAAAATGCAAATCTTCCTATAGATTTTTAAGGAGGGTTGCAAATTATTATTATGGAGACTGGAGGTTATAAATTGTCTAGAAGCCATTCGGTAGCTATAACCATAGACGACATGTTATTATCTAATGTTCGACTTGGTAGAGACAGACAGGTGGACCTGGACACTGGACAGTGGACGCGAGCTAAATATAGCCCATTCCTGTTTTAGTAGGTAGTAGGTATGTAAAAGCCAAAAGGGTTATGGGTTTTCAGGGTAAATGAAAAATTCGTAAATCAAAAGTCATTTATTTAAATTACGCTGATAATCAGCACTTTTCGGACGTCAAAATTACATAAAACAGTTCCTCAAAACGTCTCTTAATCCCTTTCTTTCCCATTTCCACTTCTTAATCACCTGATAACACTTAAATCTAAATTCAACTCGCTCTTTGTTATTTTAGCAGTTAATCATCACTTACATTCATGTATTGATGCAGCGTATTGTGAAGAGGAAAAAAAAATATGTAAAAATATGTAAAAATAAGTAGAAAAAGCAGAATGCTACAAACTATCATTCGTCCATTCTTAGGCCCAAAAAATATGAATAAGGAAAAAACTTTCTAACTGCTAACAACACACATTACCCGTTTTCTAAATTTTATACTTACTTATCTACAGAAATATATACGTAGTTAAATTGGTATAACGAAGCCAATAAATTCTTCAAAGGGCAAGCTGAATTTATGCATCACCTGTCTGTGTCTATAACACGATCAGGTGAGGACTTTGAAATTAATATAGCTACGAGAATAACGGCTATTGATCATGGCCATCAACCATTTTAGGGTTTAACCTATAACTACCTAAATTGCAGGCCCTCATACTAGTAGATTGGCCGAAACTACTAAAATGATGCTACTTACTACCTAAAAATTACTACCTTACCTACCTTAAAATATTGATTCTTCAATTTTCATGATTGCACCTACCACTGTTTGTCTCGGCTTCACACAAAAGTTGACTAGTAGAAAATGCTTAAGGAATTAAGTCCACTGTACATGTATGCGCTTGAAGTATTAAATAAATAAATAAATACCTATGCCTGTTCACCTACTAAGTACGTCTATGTCCGCCGTTGGTCCTGCGCCCGATCTCTCCGGTCTTGTCGAATTGATGTGACTCAGATTGGCTGGACAAATCTTCAAAATAGCTTGTATTTAACTAGGTCAATAGGTCACTTTATGTGACGGCTAAACACCCTTATTTCAGAATTTGTGACGCTACAGAATCTTAGATAATCGATCGAAAACGTGTCCAGCCATCTTGAAAAACCACTTTTCGCTGGTCTCTCAATCTCGGTAACGGAAGTGATTTTGACGACTTTTTGCATATCAACGGGCGTCACATAAATTTGTGACGGGCACCGAGCTAAAAGTTTTGTGATAAGTACAGTGGTTTAGTAGAAAAATGCAAAAATCTGTGTCCAGCCATCTTGAATTTACGTATAAAACTTATGGCTGGCACTTCCGAATCTCAATAACGGGGGCGTTTTCGAATACGGTTCCTTTACTAATACTTGGTGACGCAATGTGTGACAGTAATAACTTTTTATTTATGGCGTCACATGTAAGGGTTTACGAGAAATCAATAAAAACTTAATGTCCAGCCAACCTGAGTTCAAGATGGCTGGACACATGTATCTCCACTGCCTGATGATCTACGACCTTCGAAATGTGTTCAAAATGTTGTGACGGGGACGATAATGATAACCTGAAATTGTGACGGAGAAACTTTGCGTAGTTTCAAAGATATTGACCATTTAAATTTTTCCATACAAACATCCATTAATATTGTGAGGTGACCATAATTTTACATAAATAAAGGATTTCTTTTTAATCGATTAATTGGCCGGTAGGTAGCATCCACGCCTGCTTTGTATTTGATTTCCCCGTGGGAATAAAAGGTTTTCCTGCAGTGAAAAGAGTAAGTATGTGTTAATTCAAAATAATAATTGACCACCAGCGCTGCAAGAGAGAGCCCACTTGTATTTCGCGTTTAGTTCATTATCTTATGTAACTGAAAATGAGAACTAAACTCGACAGCCGGCAGTGTATGTGTGTACTTTTCGAAGTGTTATCACTAATCAGAGTACTAGTAACTATTAATTAATCTGCGGTAAGACAACCTAAATAAGAGTTAAGATTCGACCAGTTGTCCTAGTAGTACCAACTTTAAGCAATAGATGGCGACACCAACATCAGCTATCATGGCAGTATAGTTTGTCTTGTCCTCCGACGTTTTCGTGGTAGCCCGCGAAATTCAATTTTTCTTGAGTTTTTCTAGAGTTTTTTGCAGTTATTTTTTTCGTCCGCGGAAACAAATAACTTATAGATATGTATGATGATTCTTATGGTTATAATTATGTAAATACATACTTGTTATTGTCGCGAATCATATTTTGATTTCTTTTAACGAACGAACGCAAGAAAAATCGAAATTCGCGGGCTACCACGAAGGAATCACTTTAATAGGTAGGGGGCTTCCTCACTTCTACAGTTTTGTCTTCTATTGATTTAAATATCTACAGTTGTTCGTATTAGTATACACGGATTTTCGTCCATTAAAGAAAACACCTTAAAATATACTTGTCCTACATAAAACCTACAATATTGGTTACCCTACTGCAGTGTTTGTATGGGGTTTAAATGATCAATATCTTTGAAACTACGCAAAGTTTCTCCGTCACAATTTCAGGTTATCATTATCGTCCCCGTCACAACATTTTGAACACATTTCGAAGGTCGTAGATCATCAGGCAGTGGAGATACATGTGTCCAGCCATCTTGAACTCAGGTTGGCTGGACATTAAGTTTTTAATGATTTTTCGTAAACCCTTACATGTGACGCCATAAATTAAACGTTATTACTGTCACACATTGCGTCACCAAGTATTAGTAAAGGAACCATATTCGAAAACGCCCCCGTTATTGAGATTCGGAAGTGCCAGCCATAAGTTTTATACGTGAATTCAAGGTGGCTGGACACAGATTTTTGCATTTTTCTACTAAACCACTGTACTTATCACAAAACTTTTAGCTCGGTGCCCGTCACAAATTTATGTGACGCCCGTTGATATGCAAAAAGTCGTCAAAATCACTTCCGTTACCGAGATTGAGAGACTAGCGAAAAGTGGTTTTTCAAGATGGCTGGACACGTTTTCGATCGATTATCTAAGATTCTGTAGCGTCACAAATTCTGAAATAAGGGTGTTTAGCCGTCACATAAAGTGACCTATTGACCTAGTTAAATGCAAGCTATTTTGAAGATTTGTCCAGCCAACCTGAGTCACATTCGAATTGCCGTCGGACTATGAGACTGAGGGAAGAGAGAGTGCACCTGTGTCTGCGCACACACTTGTGTACTATAATCAATCCCCTTTGGGAGGCAGTCGCCTCCTTCTGCGAAGCAGTCATGCTAGCGAAGGAGGTGGCGGGACGGATGAGGGAGGGAGCCTCCCGTCCCAGCCGCCGCGGGAGACGCTCCGGGCGTCGGGAGCCGCGTGACGACTCCCGGCCACCGTAGGCACGGACCTGCGGGCAGAGAGCAATGTGTAGCTCACCGTCCGATCAGGACCAGACCCGTGCCAGACGGCGCTTTGACGATTTCCAATCCGGAAAAAGAAATGCCCTTTATTCATAAACATTGCTTAAAGTTAAGTTATTTAACCATACATTTTTGACGTTTAAATGTCACTTAACTTTAATCATCGTTTATAAATAAACCCCTAAATCTCCCGCGCCGAAGGCTGGTCTCCGCTGAGATTGGTCGCGATGGCCGACATGCGGTTTGGAGGTATTACGTCAATGTAGTGAGGAGAAAGTAATGATAACCACTTATTTCAGCCGTAGACTCTCTAAAAACATAAACTAAAAGAAAGTAATCACTTTTACAGAACAAAAACAAACAAAATGTCGCGATTCAAGACGATCCTAGTAACTGGTGGCGCAGGCTACATCGGCAGCCATTGTGTGGTGGACCTCCTGCAAGCTGGTCACGACGTCGTAGCTGTAGACAACTTCGCCAACGCAGTGGGCGATGATGATGGGTCACCAGCTCTGCAGAGGGCGGAACAGATCACTGGCAAGAAAATACATTTCTACAGAGCAGATTTGCTGGATAAGCCACAAATTAACGATATATTTGATAAGGTGAGTTCAATTCCGTATCTCTTTTACCGGTTGTCAGACTTTCGTCTTTCTTCTTTTCCCCTGACCTCTGCCATGACTGACGGTAACGGCGTTACGAATCCTGTAAGACATTAAACCTGGAGAGATCTTGATTACTTAAAATGGTTACTCTAAATTCAATAGAACGAACCAAACTAAACTTTCTGATCGATCGATCGGCGCAGGAGTTTTTGGTCCTCTCCGACCTTTGTCCTCCATAATTCCCATATTCAATCTAAGTTATTGTAGGTACCATCCGTCACCTATCTTGCCCAGTTCAGTGTAAATGCTAAAATACCAGTTTGTTTGCAGCACCAAATAGACTGCGTTATCCACTTCGCTGCGCTGAAGGCCGTCGGGGAGTCCATGCAGCAGCCGCTACTGTACTATCAGAACAACCTGCTTGGCATGCTCAACTTATTGGAGGTAAGGATTATCCACGTACCTCTCACAAATCGACAATATGGAGGCTGCATAGCTGAAGAATGCAAACCTTTCGTTTCGTTTCTGTATTGCCAGGTCAAAACCATTCAGGGTTTCTCTAGGGGAAAATCACACAACCCATCTTTCTATCAGGTAGTTTCGTCTGTGTTAGTGAATTATTATCTACTCACACGATAGACAAAGACATTAATTTGTTCCTCGGTTAAAGTAGGTACCTACGAAGTTGGTTAGAAGATTTATGTTCAGCCGTTCAGGACACATCCGCCGTTAAAAGCGGCATGCGAATATTTAAAATATTACACGTGGGTATAAAAGCCAATTTTTATACCTATACTACTTGTACTCTAAATCAAAGACATGAAATTATTTAAAATATCTTTAAATCTCTTTGGTAGATATAGATGAAAAAATCCGCCAAATCTTTATCGCGATCATGAAGTGTACGAAGCAGTACCTATGAATAATAAATGTTTTGATTATGATAAAAAGTAATAAGTACAGTTGAAAGATTCTATTTCTAATCTGTTGAGATTTTAAATTAATAATGATGATATTCCAAATTTATATTTGTTGTACTTTTTTATCGTAGAGAATTTACCATTCACAGCGTTAATCGCAGGAAATGCCGATAATTAGGTAGATAGGTAGCCTGCTTATATTACATTATATTCACCGGAGTTTTTATAATATTTACTACCCTTTAGCTCGCAACGATAAGCCGGCTCAACGTTTACTTAAAAAAAATATTGTTAAAAAATTTGTAACTTTTTAAAAGTTTTTATTTAATGCCTACAACGAATAACTAAACGTAATTGTAAAAAAAAACAGTTTGACATTTCTGAACGCATTTTACGTCAGTGTTGTACAAAATGGCGTCACGGTCGCAGCGACTTCGAGGATTGCAGGTAATTTTATTCTATAAAAAATACTTTTGAGAGTTTTTTCTGATAGTGGACTTCGGTATTTTATTTTTAAAAAGCTATTTTAGTATTATGATTACAAATAACTTCATTTTATTCACTAACTTACGAGAACAGAGTTCATAAAGTGATACGTTGAACATTCTCAACGTTGCGACGCAAAGACATTAAATTATTTACTTGACAATAGACGGGACATTACGAACAAAATCGTAATCCAATACATTTTTCCTAGTGGTCAAAAGTCGCTCAGTCTAGTGTGGTACGCCTGCGTGTCAAGACGTATTTGTGTCCACCAAAAACAAATATTTTCTAAGCAAATATGCCAAGTTGCGCATTGCGATATTGTAAATCTCGTTATAGAAAAACGGCTGGACCTAACTTCGGTTTATTTTCGTATGAATTATTTATATTTACTCAGTAATTAAAATTAAACAATTTTCCTAAATAGATCTAGAAAATTTGCTAATTTTGTTATAAACGCCCTCTATTGCGGAGTAGTTTTACTACTGCCTTGTTGAGATGTAATGTTGTTTATCGATTTTGTTATCGATAATATTTATTAAGGTAAATAATAAATAACACTTAAAATATAATACTGTTTGAAGATAATCATGTCATTTTATTTAAATGTCGATAAATGAACAAGTACTATTAATTCATGTAGGTGAAAAGTGGATACAGTTTGTTCAGACAGACCGTAGAGAAGAAAATTGGTTTCCATCTGCTTCGTCAAAATTATGCTCGAAGCATTATAAAAGAGACAACATCTACTTCGGAAAGACTGGTCGATCAATTTAAAAAAAGGATCGGTACCCTGTACTAGAATTGAAGTGGTCTGAAATTGTCTTTTGAGGAAATAACCACACAGATTTGAGTGGACGTGCAAGGTATTCAGAACGTCAAGAAATTAAAAACTAAACGCGATGTAAACCGGTTAAAATTTTATTTTATTGATCCTTTAGTAAGTGGGAGTTTGTTAACCACTTTTAAAAGTTCGTCAATGGATGGTAGGTCTGACGCAAAGACTACTATAGTTGTCTGACGTTGGGGACACAGGTAGCCCATGCTCTGATGTGGTGGTGGTAGTCGCTATCATTATTCTATCGATCGTCAGGTATAACATTTTTAAATAGAACGTCCGTAGTTTCCTCAATATTAGCGGTACGAGTGTTTTTGACTTTTATATTTTGTACGTACGCAAGGTCGACTGATCTGTTTGCTTCAAACCGCAGAGCAGAGCTTATACTATGGATACTACGCAATGGATATAATACTTATATATATTTATTAATACTTTCTTTTGTAAATAAATACTTATTTACAAAAAACATTGAAACTGCTAATCATTTTATTGCTTTCCTAATTTTTTGGCACTTGTTTCAATCTATTCAAATGCGAAAAAAAAAATAGTCATAGTAACTTTTTTCAATATTATCGATACATTTATATCGAAATGGTAAAATCCCTACCACAGGTTTTATACTTTCTACTTAGTATTGCCAGACCTACGGATTTTTTCATAGATCTACGGATTTTGGACCTCGCCTCGGATGTACGTATACATACGGATACAAGATTTACAAATATTTGCAAACATACGTGAAAAAAAATATATTTTGCTAAAACCGAAACGCAACCGACAATATTGCAAAGAAAATATGCGCTTTGTGAGCTCTACTTTACACAAAAAGCGGAATAACCTGCAAAGCAGGCACATTTGAAATGATTTTATTTTAAAATGTACGGACGCCAGCACATCAAGTTACTACAATCTGTCAAATTTCTTTA
This sequence comes from Apamea monoglypha, assembly GCA_911387795.2. Classification (NCBI taxonomy): domain Eukaryota; kingdom Metazoa; phylum Arthropoda; class Insecta; order Lepidoptera; family Noctuidae; genus Apamea; species Apamea monoglypha. The sequence goes on from OU426931.1 coordinate 6,136,650, forward strand.
ATAGATTTTCAACTTTATCGTTAAAGCATATTTATATATTATATTAGGTTCAAGGTTGATTGGGAAAATTTGACAGTTTCGGGTAGCTTGACCTGCTGGCGTCTGTACATAAACACACACTGAAACTGATACCTAGTCATAGACGGTGATACGGACAATGGATAGTAGCGAATACAATTCTAAAATAGTTTTTACTGTTTGAGACAAGTTTTGTTTAATTTGTTTAGTTTTTTTTTATATTTATTTACCATTTGAACTAAGTATATAAGGTTTTTCAGGCTTACTCCACGGATTGAAAATCGGATCTGGCAACACTGACCACACTGGCCACCTACCGTGCAATAGCTGAATATATTTTACTAAATTTAATTCATTTCTGCAATTTTTTGTGTTAAGATGTTCCCAATTGCCGCTCTAATTTTGCTATATTATACTAGATGGCGTCACTGAGACATGGGATCACAGTTTTTCTATGACATTTCTTTGCATAGCCTCTCTATTGTACCTATCTTAAATCTCTTTGTTGCGACGTAATCAGTAAAGTACTTCGTAAGATGTATGTTGAGCATGTTCAACATTGCGGCTTTGCTAACACTTTTCTTAGCATGTAGTTATATTAACATTTTATTTTATATATTGGTGTTTTCTCATGCTTTGGGTGTGGTTTGCATGTTTTTTTTTTTTTGCTTGCTTCAGACTAAGCCAATATGGCAAAGAACACGCAAAATTATGGCACTAGTTACTCCAGAGAATGCTCCGTCAGACAGTAGCAGTACCAGTACTGACGATGAAGTTATATTTGAAGACAGGACAAAAAAACGTGAAAACTCTTATTCTAGCTCCGAACCCAGGTCATACCCTTCATCACTTAATGACTTGGACCTTGATAGTTCTAGAAATGAGTCTCCCACGCCTTTCCTATCCGATGAAGAAACTGTTCCATTGACACCCGTCATGAATAACATGTTCCCTCCAGATAAAACATCTCATCAACTTCCAGTTCTCCAGTCAGTTTCGTCTATTTTATCACCTCAAGTTTCGTCCATTTTATCACCTCAAGTTTCATCTGTCTTATCCCCACAAGTTCCTACAAATGTATCTCCAGCGACACGTTCCAAGAGGCGAGCAAATACAACACCTAAAATTGTTGCTAAGAAAACAAAAAAGTATGTGAGGAAACCGTTGTTATTCAAATGGAAAACTGGCAAATTTAGACATGAAGCACATATCGAACCAACTGTACTTGAGGTTCCGATTGATTCAAGTACGATGTCCCCTTTAGACTACTTCTACAATTTTTTTTTCAGAAGATGTTATTCATTTGATTACAGATCATACAAACTTATATTCAGTACAAAATGATGCTGCCAAATGCGCAAATGTCACTAATGATAATATACGGGACTTTTTAGCCATTACTCTTATGATGGGCGTAGTACAAATGCTATCCTATAAGGATTATTGGAGTCGTGAATTAAGATATCCCCCGATCGCAGACATCATGCCGGTCAAAATGTACGAAAAAATCAGAAAATATCTTCACTTTGTGGACAACTTGGATATGAATGATGATCGTTATTTTAAAGTTCGGCCACTTTTAGAAATGGTGAGACGCAATTGCCTAAAACATAAAGAAGAAAATAGATACAGCATTGACGAAATGATGGTACCCTATAAAGGTAGCCTAGGGCAGGCAGTAGACGTCAATACTTGCCGAAAAAACCCAAAAAATGGGGGTTTAAAATATTTGTGAGAGCTGGCGTATCTGGGCTAGTATACGATTTTATTCCTTACGCTGGGGAGGACACCTTTCGAAATAACACTTTCACAGACTATGAAAATAGTTTAGGTCTTGGAGCGAAAGTTGTTTTGGCGCTCTGTCAGACAATAGAAGCGAAGCCAGCAACAGTTTACTTTGACAACTTTTTTACTTCATTAGAGTTGATTCACCATTTACGCGAAGAGTACGGCATTTTTAGCCTAGGAACTATAAAAGCCAATCGCCTGCGAGGTTGTCAAAGTAAAATGTTGACTGACAAGCAATTGTCCAAAAAAGATAGAGGTACAAGTAAACAGGTCGTTTGCAATACCAATAAAATAGCTGTTGTGAAATGGCTGGATAACAAGGTGGTCACTCTAGCAAGTTCATTTGTTGACTCTTATCCGTTGGGGAAAATTCAAAGATATTGCAAAGAAAGTAAAGCTAAGATTGAAGTGAATTGTCCTCGAATAGTAAAAGAATATAACGCTCACATGGGCGGTGTAGACTTGGCAGATATGTTGATTGCATTGTACAGATCTGCTTTCAAAACCAAAAGATGGTACATGGCGATTTTCTCCCAGACTCTTGACATATGCGTAAACAATGCCCGGTTATTATACAGAAGGGAAAGCCCAGATGCAAAAAAATGTCTTAGTTTGAAAAAGTTTAGAGTTCAAATTGCAAATGAACTGTTACACAAAAACCGAATTAGACAAACTAACGAAAAAGTCGACAACGCCAAACAGCACATACAAACTCCTTGTGCTCCAAGACCTCCTGATTCAGTCAGGTATGAGAACACAGGTCACTGGCCTACATTTATATCCTATGGGCGTTGCAAATTCTGTAAAACAGGTTATACAAATGTGAATTGTACAAAATGTAACTTACGGCTTTGTTTTGTATCTAAAAGAAACTGTTTTTATAACTATCATATATTACAGTAGGTACCTTTTAGGTAATATATCCTTCATTTTTTATCATAATCATGACTGATTGTACTTTTTATGTCTTTTTCAAATTTATTTTTGATAATAAATGCGTGATAATTGTGAATAAGTGTTTATTTTACAAAAGTCTCAAAAACCTACATAATATCGCGACGTCGAAAATACTCAACGTTCATTTTATCACCTACTGTATGCTTAGTGTGAGTTTCACAACGTTGTTCGAATGACTTTACCATCGCGTAAATCGAATTAACGTCAAACGTGTCGAGAACCGAATGCATGCGAGTGTGAGTTACAATCGAAGCTAACCATCCAATACGCGTTTGGTCACCGTGAATTGCGAGCATTATTTTTCTTATGTTGGTGTCACGTAAACGTCCTCCGATAAACCGACCAAATAGAATGACATTTATATTCAGTGTTCCCAATGATAGCGGCTGTCTCTCAAATTTGTGTTGGTTATAACGACTTTGTTTATGTTTCGTGTTGTCAAGTTATTGTGATTTAGGTTATTGATTTAATATTGGATTCTATTAATTAAAAATGAAGACAAGTTCGTCCCAATTATGTTTTGATGGGGACATTTAAGGAGTAGTAAGTGGAATTTTAATTATTTGGTGATTAGCGAGCTTATAATCTGTGAACTTTGCAGAAATGAAACGAAGTTTATTTTGGTCTTTAAGGAGACCTCAGCAAGCTATCCACAACAAATATCATTGGTGTGCGAGTCGCTACGGGCTTGGCAATAGAAGAAGCTGGGTTGTCACAGGTTTAAACTTCCTAAATAACACCAACCGGTAGTATATAATTAGGTTACTTTATTGTGTCTCATAAATTGTATTGTCTTACAGGAGATTCACATTCAGCCCAATTCCACCTGTTACTTGTGTGTGCCCAACCTCTGAAGTGTTTTTGATGAAACTTGGAAAAGAGTTAGCCTGAAGTATGGTTAATTGTCGTGGCATCAACTGAAAAACTTTAAGATCTGAAGAACATACATTTTTCATGTTCTATGTATCCAACCTAATTGGAATGAGCCAGGGCCATCAAGAGTCATTGCCCCAGCACAGTCGCCACCTACCATGGCTCCTACACCTCTTTCTTTTGTGGAGATAAAGTGGAAGGTAAGAAAGAACTTTATAAGTTTGTTTAAAAGGCTCTTTAAGATGACAACTCATAATATAAATAACTTTTATTATTTTTTCTAGAGACGGGGCATGCTCTCCCCAACCAGAACTTCGTCTCATGTCCGTGTAGTTCAGCCAGAGCCTGTTACGTCTGTGCAAACTACTTACTCCTCGTCGCGCAAGAATCCCAAGCAGATTCGTTTTGGAGAAATTTTAAGGAACAGCAACTTAAAGATTACATGGACTCGAGGAGAGAGCAGAATAGGATCAGAGATGGAGGTGCAGGCTCAGAGGGAGTGGCGAGCTGTAGGCCACAGAGGATTAAATCTTTTAGAGAAAATTGTAGATACATTTTGTAGACTAATTAGATATATTTAATATTAAGCACTACTACTGCCCACCACCTTTTTTGGTATTATTCTTGTAAGTTAGTTTTAAGTTAAAAGTTGATATTTCATAAGAAGTTGTGTGATATATAATGTGTTCCTATTTACTACTTGTTATATTATTATGTAAATAATTTATGGCAATAGTTATCTCAAACCTATAACTAGTTAAGAATTCAAAGAATTGTTATTATATCAAAATAAAGTTCCTAGTTTGTGACACAATCTAAGACTGATTAATGATGAATAAAAGTACTACAACCTTCTTCGTGGTTGGTGTTTCATTACCTCTAATTAAAATTGCAACTTCTCTTACTACGGTCAGATTCACTACTCAATCTTTTTCTAAACAGAAATAATTCATAATTATTTTACATGCATATTATACACTTTCTGACTTGGACACTCACTACACAAAGCCAGCATGGTCACCATGGAGAAAATGCCTATCTTATCAGATAGGCAATTGCTCCATGTAGAATCCTACTGGTATTCACCTAAATCCAGTTGAGACTGAAAGCCGACCCAAATATGGGAACGGAATAGCTGATGATGACTGTAAAGAATATGCAAATTAATAACAATCATAATAGATTATATGATTGTTATTCATTTAAAAAATACTGAAAGTAGGTACCTACTTATTAGATTTGATCTTGATTAGGAAAAAAGTAAACATTTTGTTAAAAGTGTGCTAAAAGAATTTATTCTAGAACATTCTTGACATTGATTTTAAAGTAACGTCTACGTAATTATAATAATATTCATATTGGACTTATTGTAAATCACAAATCTTAATATTAATTTTATTGTACTTAGTTATATAAGAATGACATTTAAATATTTGTACACCATAATATGTTGTGGTAGTGTAGAGAACTTAAAAAATATTAACACCGTAGGTACTATGTAAAACAACATTCATACAAATAAATAAATTCTAATTCTAAAAATAATTTCAATTAGACCATTATAAAGGCACCTTTGAACATCAAACTTACAAAGTTCAAGTATATTAAAAATAAAAGTGTTGAAGTCTTCTAACTAATTGTTCCCTTAAAATCCTTCCTCTGATTGTCAGATGTTGAACCTCCTGTTTACATCTCTGTGGGTCTCTGTGGCCCATTGTGTTTTTCTTCATCATGTTCCAATCCTAGAAAGAAGTGTAATTTAGTATTCAATACACATAAGCTATGGACTGATTTGTAGAATTTGTCACCATACCGAAGATGTTCTCTTCTTCTTCTAGAGCATTAAAATCAAGACCAATGTTATGGAGAATGCAGCAGGCTTGAATAATTCTAGGACATTTAATAGGCTTGTAGTGTAGCCCTCTATGTTTGTCTAGACAGCGGCATCGATTCTTCAGCCTCCCAAACATATTTTCTATGATGACTCTGGCTGCCACATGCCTTTGATTGTAATTGGCTTCTAGTGTGTCTGGAGCAGCACCTAAAATCGGAGTCATCAACCATGGCTGTTGTGGATAACCAGTCTCCTAAAATTATAACCATCTTTTAGTTGAATCATTGCCTAAGTTGAATATACAATGCAATTACATTTTATTGTGGCGAGCTTACCCAAAAGCCACACTATTTCTCCATTTTGGTGCAACAACTGCACATAATTTATTGATGTTGCTGTTCTTCCTTAGGAAAGAGTTGTGATTTGCACCTCCAATAATTGAAATTACCTTTCTTCCAAGGTTACCCGTTGTGTAGACTTTAAACCAGTCAGCTGTTTCAGCTGTATCTCCTCTTAAATCCGGCCTTAGGATGATCTCTTAGGGCATTGCTAGAAGTACGGGCTTTTGCACGAACACTGGACATGTAATTGCGCTCATCTTGTGCCCTAGCGGTCTCAAACATCTTCCAAGTAAAATGTATTAGTAATAATGAGCCCACACAACGAATTAAAATACAATAACTTTGAGAATTCACCACACTCACAAGGCTCTCACTACAAATCCTTCAGTGAAGCATTAACTCATTCGAACGTGAACGCGTTTCTCAAACGAGCTGTCAAAACTGTCAAAATTGCAACTTACACTCGCGATAACACAGAGTCACGTTAATTTACGAGCTCACTATCGAGTGGGATTCGATCGTCACCATCGACAAAGTAAAATAAAAAACTTACACTCGCGTTTTTTAGTTCTCGCGTATGGCACCAGGTGGCGCTAATGCAGCGCCATACAAATCAGAGTTAACTCTAACGCGATGGTGACGTTTAAAAAACTCGCACTAGGCATACTGTTTTCAATACATCGCAACGTTGAGTATTTTTAACGTATGTTTTTCCAAAAGTTACACAAACTAGATTTATTTACTTATTTTTTTGTACATGTATACACTATTTAGACACATAAAAACTAAATAAAAACATAAAAATACAGATTTTGTTTCCTTGCGAACTAAAGGGTTAATCACTTTCTTATGAATTGGGTGGCATTGCTTATTTTAATGTCTGATTAATTATCGACTCCAATGACCTCTTTACGTTACTAGTAACTATTCCGCGACGTGTTTTTATGTTTTTATAGTCTAAATAATTCAAATGACCAATCTGACTGTCTTTCCGCGGTATAATGTTCAAAATTAAATCCATTAACCGGCTTTGCCACTACCTACCGCTCAATGTCAAATTTTTGAATTCGGGAACCCCAAATACATTCAATCAGAGATTTCCCCTCATGTACAATCTAGGTATAGGCTATGAATTATTGGAGAACCTACACACAGAATCTAGTTTAGCGAAGTATACCGGTTCAGTCTTAGTGCTTGCTTGCTAGGTTTATCTAAACGACCGTTCGCACTCCGAGACCACCGTTACCAATACAATGCTCTATAACATATTATGACGTTCAGCGTTACCCGGAGTGAGCATACTGCCAAATCTCTGTAGGTAGGTATGTAACAATTGGGGAGATAGGAGTTTGTCCTACACAGGCTGCATAAATTGCACATGCAATGCCTTACTTTCTTGTAGATTTGAATCATGATATCGAACGCCAAGAAATATATATGTAGTTTTTACCAAAACCTTCCTGAAATATGTACCTGCTCTTCCCATTCCAGATAATGCGATCACATAACTGCTACCAAATGGTATTTTCTTCATCCTGCACGGTATACGGCGAGCCGGAGTACCTGCCCATCACTGAGACCCATCCGATTGGCAGCATCACCAACGTGTACGGAAGGACCAAATATTTCATCGAAGAGATGCTCAAAGACCTTAGTGCTGCTGATGAGGTAAATTTTCTGTGCAATCTTTAATATTACTTAAATGTTACAAAGGTTACAACGTGGTGTTGGTTAATATTGGGCAGTTTCATCGTGCATAATATTTGCGTACGGGTGCTGCGGGTACTTTTCTCCAAGGATTTATTGCATTTCCATAGAAGTTTATATTTGATAACCGTAAAGTAGGGACGCGGAATCTTTTGGGGTGATATGACTGTAAACCGCCAAGCTAGTCGCGTTATGTTATTTTGAATAAAAAAGAAACACTAATTAAGTATGGGTTAGCTAGTGTTTTTTTTTTGTTCAAAATTACTACGTTATTATCAAAGGACCAAATTTTTTCATCGAGTTTGGTCAACAACACGCTCAAACCACAGGTCAGCTTAATAGGGATTATCTTTAAAGCAGCTTAGGATCTATGTGGGATTGGATTGGCAGCACAAGATTTCTTTTAAACGACCAATTCCCAATGTGTAGGTATGTACTTACAGAAAGACCAGGATTTTTGCGATAGATATTCAAACCGAAAACGAGCCTTCACTTTAGAAGACGGAAAATGTGTTCTAGTAAACAGCCAACTGGTTAATGAGTACACTTTCTAAATGACATGCCTAGCCGGTGTGGTTCAATACCGGTCTGGTTGGCCCACTACCACGAATGCCAAGGTCGACAGACGCCTGCGTAAACGTATCATCCGCGTAAATTATGTCATTTAAATGATTCCAATCATATATCTTCATAATGCTCTATTTAATATGCATTAATTTATCAATCTGTCGAGAAGATATTTTTTTTTTTCAAGCTACATTAACTGGTTTATATCCTGCTCTTAAAATTATGCACGATAGCTTGCGCAATTTTATGGAAAATAGTTCTTTCTAAAAAAGTTAACAGAAGATGCGAGAATAACTTCGTTAATCTTTAAACTTTGATTTATTAATATCTTTTTGACTTCTAGTGGTCAATTATGATGCTGATGACATAAGTAGGTAATAATGATTGGAACTGCTTTGAAGCTTATGCAAAGCCACGAAACGCTACATTGAATCGATATCTTCCTCAGAAATGGAATATAATATGCCTCCGGTACTTCAATCCGGTGGGCGCGCATCCTTCGGGTCTGATCGGAGAAGACCCGACCAAGGAGTTCAGCAACCTGATGCCATTCATGGCACAAGTGGCCCTCGGCAAGAAACCTGTGCTCACAGTCTTTGGAAACGATTATAATACGCCTGATGGAACTGGTAAGCAGACGTTTTATATGAGGGAAAGAAGAGAGGGAAAGAAAGTGTTGTGTCTCAATCTTAACTCTTCTGCGTTTGCGCCTGAGATAGAAATATTTTTAAGTCATCCCTGTTGTGTCAAGTTTCTAAATCTCTTTTGCTTTGGTAACAAGCGCTAAAGCGTTTCAAGTCAACAGCAGACTTGTCCCAGTTACCAGAGAAAAAAATCTTTTAGCTTTGTTTTGTTTTCGGCCAATCTGATCATTCAGAATCGATAAACGAATTTGTTTATGCTCATACTATGTGCTTTGTCTTTGATTACAGGTATTCGAGACTACATCCACGTCATGGACCTGGCGAGCGGACACGTTGCAGCACTGAACTTGCTCGGCAACAATCACGTTAAACTAAAGGTATCTATTATCGATTCAATTCCTCGATTACATTCGGGTAGTCCACGGCGTCAAGGGCCGCTATCCCCTAATTGGTCTTCTGAGATTGGGCAGCAAAAACAGATTTAACACAGACGCAAAGAACCCAAAAATTTCGAGCATCAAACATAAGAGAATTTTGATCTGTAATCTGTAGACCCAGATGTATATGTCTTAGGGGTCATTATTGAACACTTGCCATAAAAGCGGATGTAACAGTGGAGTTCTTAGTGGGTAGCAACAGAACCACCATTTTCCCAACACAAAAACGATACTCACATAGATAGATACATACATACAAACATAAAACATAACACTCCATTTTTTGACCAGTCGTGTAAAAACCAAACGCGCGTTGTCTTCGAATTCACTGTCACAATAGCTTTCATTTTTAGGTGTACAATTTGGGCACCGGCAGAGGGGTATCAGTCAAAGAGCTAGTGGACGTGTTTGAAAAGGTGACGGGTACTAAGATACCTCTGAAGTACGTGGCCAGAAGACTAGGGGACATCACAGCCATGTGGGCGGATGCGACGCTTGCGAAGGAGGAGCTAGGCTGGTCGACCAAGCTGACCGTCGAGGAGATGTGTGAGTATAGAAATATTGGACTTTTTCTCCTACTCTCTCAATCACAATCTGTTGACCACGAATTAATAATAAAAATACCGAATACAAACACTATTTTTCAATATTCTTGCAAGAAAAAGTTAAGAAATTTTCTCTGGCAGTCTTGACGGGTTAGAATGCTCAACGGGCTGACTGAGCAAACATTGCTCTTGCTCAGTCAGCCCGTTTTCGAGCAAGCGTGTTGAAAAGCAGTTGGTTTTTAGAATCAATTTCGACATAACGATCTAGACAAAACGTGCAATTTTGCAAGCTTTTTCATAATTTCTAGGCACTGACTTCTGGCGATGGCAGACGATGAACCCGGACGGCTATCCCAAGAATAGCAAGAAGACGAGTGTCATCGTCAACGTGAACGGCAACAGTTAACATGCATTTCATATCCATTCTTATTATTTATAGCTCATTATTAAATAAGTATACAGACTATTTATAACACGGTGTTTTATTGCCCTGGTATGTCTAGTTACAAAGTTTGTCGTTCAGCAGACTTATTACGAACTAGCTTCTGCCCGCGACTTCGTCCGCATGAAATTTCTTGTTCCCGTCTGAGCTATTACTTCGTTTCCACTTAGTATTCTTTCTGACTTATTTTCTATTTGCTCGACTCCTAAGCGTCATAGCGTGGTGTTAAATAAATGATAGCCTTCCTCAAGAATTAGGTTTACAAACGCAAAAAGAATTCTTCAATTCCAGAGATTAACGCGTTCAAACAGACACACAAAACAACAAACTCTTTAGCTTTATTATTAGTATAGTATAGAAGATGAACTGACGATACCTAAAGAATACCTACTAAAGAATTGCTACGTACGCGAGGTATTCCGTCAAGGATGCCCTTTTTTTTCTAGGTGGGAAATCATCATATGACTTCTCCCGGTCTGGGCGGAGCAGGAGGGCGTGTCAGACTTTTACTGACTAAAACCCAGCCGTGTTCCTTCAGTTGCCTATGCCAGGGACCACGGTATCTCTTTCGAACAACCCGCGGCCCTGGCAGGGTCAAGGATGCCCTTAGCTGAAGAGGTTGAGGTCGAAGCTAAATATTGAAATCATTAAAACAATGAAGGAGGAGGTAAGGATTGTATCAGACCTATAGCAACTGAAACTCTAACGAAGTTCCCGTAACGCTTGTCCAGTCATTTCTGGGCCTCCAAGCTTACGTCCAGCAGTGTACTGCTATTTAAAGGTTGATTCAACAATAAAAAAAGATAGTATTGTATAACTGTTTCTTTATTTCTATTCATGTTATTTCTTCATACAAAGAATCATGCTGCCATTTCAGTGGTTCGTAGCCGACACTAGTTGTATTCGGTAGTAGATATCTTGCAAACAGTTCTAGGGTCTGAGGATTTTCTGTCTTTACAAAGGGAGACAAAATATCTGGAACAAAAGCATAGACGAGGATTAGTTTGTAGATCTTGCAACCATTTATATGAGAATTTATTAAACAATCAATAAACAGTAGCCTTCAATGCCACCCTTCAGCCCGATTAAAACTTATGACGGCTCTGAAGTGCACTACTCGCTGCGCAGTACCTCACCCCTCACCCCCGGTGACATGTGAATTTGTTACTGCGCAGCGACTCGCTTCATGTTCCGAGCCGTGATAAAGTTTGAATCAGGCTGTACTTATGTTACAAAAGTTCGGATGTTTTTTTTTTACGTTTTGTCCGGGTACATTAAGTAGTTTCTCTTAGGATGTGAGTGAAAACCGCCAAGACGTTTAATAATAAATGGCCCCTGAAAAGATTAAACCTTCAAACACTTAGCCTTAAAAGCAAATTACATTTTTACCTAATAACGGCGGTTTATGTGAATGCAAAGCACTGGGCACACTGACAACCAACTGACAATCCGGCACATCATTCACATCCCCAACTCTTCCCAATATTATCCTCTCATAAGGCTGCTTCCTACTACCAGTCCCAAAGCCACATAAAGGCTGCAAATCTACCGTCACTTTCAGCCAGTACCAAGTAGTAACATACTCTACTCCCCATTTTGGAAATATTATGTTTTTTACAGCAGCAATATTGCTTGGTGCGTTTGTACACCATACTGCTACTAGGCAATTTTCTGAAAGGAGGTTTTGTACTGGTATTGCTGCTATGTCTTCGTTATACATCATTGAGTAACTGGAAAAAAAATCAAAAGCAAATTATCTTGGAGGCCTGTGTTGTTCAAATCTAATCAAATCAAATCAAAAGTCATTTATTTAAATTAGGCTGAGAATCAGCACTTTTCGAACGTCAAAATTATATAAAACAGTCCCCCAAAACGTCCGCTCTTTACCACTTTCGCTGGAAGAAGTCGCGCAACAAACGCCCCAGCAGCACAGCTGTCTGTTCAGTTAGAAGAAGGTCCACTGCTAAGCTACCTAATGGGTATTTGTCCATTGAGTAGCTTGGCAGTCTGCAAGTTATAGAAAAAGTATTTAAGGGGGAGCGCCAGGGTAGCCCGCGAAAGTTTAAATACATACATGGTATGGTCGCGATTCATATTTTGTTCAACATACAACTTGTCACTGACCTGCACATTGCAAAAAAAACGTAAGAAAACTTGAATTTCGCGGGCTACCCTGGCACTGGGGTTTAAAATAATTGTATAAGTTAGTCCCTTCAGAGAAGTGGGTCCAAATAGTTATACTAAAGGACTATTTTGTCCCAACGGGGGTTCAAATACTAGCATCTAGGGACTAGTTCTTGACCAGAAAAGGTTCAATTAATTTTGCTGATAGAAGAGCTAAACTGGTCCTTAGGTAAAAACATTTGGTTTGTACCTAAGGACCAGTTTAGCTCTTCTAAGATTAACTTAAGGTCAATATATGTGCAGGGTATATTATTGTACCTTAACTTATCATTAGCACTCTTCAGCCTCCTTATGTACTTGTTCCACCAGGGCGGATCTGCCACAAGTATGTCAAACTTACTGCCATCTAATTTCAGGCACTGTTCCTTCACACATCCACAGTAAAACCTGAAAAAGTGAAGGTGAATATTATAATGCTGCACTCTTTAAAATGCAGAAATAAAAAAAAAACTTGTATTTTTTGCAGGAAATAATTACTGTTAAAATATCTAATTCTTAGGAAGATTCTCAATGTTTTAGGAAGATTTCCATTGAATTAAAACAATACACAGGGTGGCAGGAGCATCGACGCGCAACCAGAGGGGCAATTCTCGTAATTTTAAGAACATTCACAGTCTGATCTCAGTCTCAATCTGTCAAAAATACCTCTTAATTTCCCTACATTTTGACATTTGTTTGTCGCCAAGATAAGACTGCGACTAGATTTTGAACGTTTTAAATTACGAGAATTGGCCTTCAGTTATCATGGGTCCATTCAGTATATGATTCTGAACAACCCCACATTAAAGTTTTTCGCAGGTTATAAAAAAAATGTCTAAACACATTTTAAATACGTAAGTATTGCAGTTTTCTATGAAACAGCTGATTTTTGTTTTGATAACCGACGAACATTGTCTACACTAGGGGGTCTAAAATCATGTGCTGAGTTCTTTGTTACAGTTTGCGCATCAATGTCTCTGCCACCTTGTATAATAAAAAGTAAAGCAAAATTTTCTTACTTTTAATTAAACAATACCTTGAATTGGGTGGTATTAAGAAATTATTCTCTTTCACCCTACATTTTGAAGAAGTATCTGCATTATTACCACCCTTCACACCCATTAGGTCAAAAATGGTGGCTTCAAACAATTGTTTAGATAGATCTCTGACATCTGAAGTATCCAGTAATTTGTATTTCCTGATCAAGCTCTCTTTTATCTTTGGAGACACTTCTTGAATGAATCTTTCGTAAATTCCCTTTACTGTTGCTGTCTGAAAACATGAACAAATATGGAATTAAACTTCAGGAAATGATAACACACTACAGGTACGTTAAATATTTTGTACAACAATAAAATTAAATGTTTGAGGGGCTTAGGGCTATATAACAACCCGAAAGGTCGATCTTCAAGGGTAAGCAATGTCCCTGGAAATCTGACAACCAGTCTTACCCAGGGGTATTGTATTACTCAGTAACAAGGGTATTCAGCTGCATCCGGTTAGCCTGGAAGCCGACCCCAACATAGTTAAAATTAAAAATTATATGTGCCAAATAATTCAACCCAAAAGCAGATTAGCTTACTTTAACTTACCTCTTCTTTCAAACTGTCAGAGTTGTGTGTCCTTTTCCTGTTGCTTTGGTTTATATCAACATTTATAATAGAGAACAGTTTTGCTAACATACTTAATGATTTTGTTTCATTTTCGTTAGTTAGAGTATTTTTATAAACGTTGGTCATAAATTCTCTGTGATCAATCAAGTAATAATCACGATTCTTATAAATTAAAGCCATTTTGTGTTTTTCTAGCCAAACTTGTGTAGAATATTTATTCATGGGTCAAATAAGGCTATTGCCAACACAAAACTGTAACACTTTCAGTCATAATTATTTGATTTATTACGATTTACGATACGAACAGCTGGATGCACTGGAAAATGAAAATTATTGGGAATTGTCAATTTTTGATTGACATTTCTTTTATTTTGGTTGCTATCTTGCTCACACTACAGTAAACGTTCTGATTCTCTGTCCTTGTCTAATTTTTTTTAATGACAATGACACAACACAACTCTTTCACAGATGACAGCAAACTTTATGATTGCCAACAATAGATCAATTAAGATTAATGGTAAAATAAACTATTATTTTAAAATGCTCTCTTCAATTGCGTATTTATCTAACAGACGTCCTATCTTACCTAGGTAGATTTATGATTATGACAAAATATAAAAACTAAATTTCGTGAAGTTTAGTGAAAAACATCCAAAATTAGGTAAGCGAGGAAGCAAACTATGCTTTTATGTAATTATGCTAAACATTGTTCACTCGAGCAGTATCTGCTGTATGTAAATTAGTAATACATTAGGTCAATTAGACGACAAAAATCAGTGACAATTTTGTATTTATATTTTTGTTGTTAGATTTTATTTTTTACTGCTCAAGACCCGTTAAGTTGCTGTCAAGTTAACTGTCAAAACGAGAAATCAAGGAAGACTCGAACTCGAAGCTAAGCAAATCGAGTTGGAAGATTCACGATCGCTTCCTACGCTAATTCAACAGTTTGTTGTATGTTAGCACGAATTATAAGACATTGCAATCACGCGCATTTTATGTGATCAGATTCGCCGAATAACTGTTTATCTCGGAAAATTGTTTTGAAATAGAAATAATATTTTTTTGAAGAAGTTGATGACGATGTTTTGTATTGGAGGATCTTTTATTTAGATCATGGCTGTTAATAAGGGTAAGTCTCTTTTATACATTTGCTATAACTTAATTTCTTACTACGTATTTTAGTAGTCAAATGTTTAACTTATAAGACGGCCTTGCTACTCAAGAACGCCGACTCGGTTTTTGTAAAACTATATTTTACTAAAAAATATATATAGCCTTCCGGTTTTTCCGGTTTACCAGTGACTTAACTAAGCTGTAATATATTACATTCTAAACAATATTAGATACTCTTGAGTGTTGATAGTTATAACTTGAGTAAGCATCATGTTATGAATAAACCCAATTAAATATTAATTTATTTTAGGTAGTTTCTAAAAAAAAATACCAATACTCACTGCTTAAAAACTTATATATAAGAGTTCACTTATAAGAAAACTTAAATTAAATTGTTTTCTCTAACAAAAGTATTGTCTACCCAATTAAAATAAACAATCCAGAATTTATGGCTAGAGTATTAGCTAGTTTGTTTATTAGATTATTTATAAACCTAAATTATTATACTTAAATTCATTAGGAAGTAGGAAACAATTTGTTTATTTATTTATTATGTACACACAATCACACATATATAAACAGACAAGAAAAACAGAACAGAAAAAATAGGTACAGAGGTGGTGCTTATTTCACAAGAAATCTCTTCCAGCACACCTTTGTTACTCGGGACAGGTACTATTTTTTTTAAATAATTAATATAATGGAGAAAGGTTGCTGGTTGTTACATAATTAAAAGTGAAAGAGTAAAATTATAATTTGTAAGAATTGTTGGAAATATTCATATTAGCCAATTAATTAAAAGATTAATGAAATGATTCAATAATCAGAGCTAGTAAAATTTTAGGTTTAGCTTGTATAGTAGGTAAGGACTTTTATGTGTCATGTCCTATGTGGTGGTGGTCTGGTCCTGGTCCTTGCTTTTGTTTGTGTTAAAACATAAAATAGTTTTACTTTAAACAAATGGTTTTATAAAATATTTTAAAAAATATGCTAAGAATACTTAAAAAGAACTTCTAGAATATACTTACTTAAATATTAAATTTAAAAAAAATAAAAGCCATTATAGGTAGGTAGGTAGGTGGTGGGATTAGGTAGGTATTTATGATGAATATAAAAAAATAACTTACAACTAAACAACATTTGTGAAAATTAGCAATGAGGTAACAGAGCATGAAAATTTATATAAATGATAAAATATTTAAAAATAATACACTTATACACAACAATCAATCAGGAAAAACAGTTTCAAAAACCTATATAGAAAATAATACAAAGTATTTTATACCTTTTTACTATACCTACATGTTTTATTTTTGTTAGGCATAAAGGCATTCTAATTCCTCTATGCAGGACCATAATTTTAAAATGGACTTTCTGCGAAATATTGATAAAAATTCGTGGTGTCATACCTACACTAAATGTTCAATACCCCATTTCCTTTCAACTCTTACATTATCTTATCAGTAGGTACATAAACGAGCTGACATCAGCCTGAGGATTACTTCTCATTTTATCTTAAAACTGATAAACAACAAATTTAAAACAGTGCTCTGCTATTGAAATAACGAAATATTTATGTGCAATGAAACTCAACATTACATAATAGTCGAGACAGTTGAACCCTTCCAGCATTACAATTGCGCCATCTAAAGTAGGTACTTACTCTCAACAAAAAGGTAAAAAAGTCGCATTCATATTTACAAGTCCCGACACAGAATATTGAGCACTGTTTCATTGAAGGGAACCATAAAAGTTGTACGAAGTGGAGATCGGGAGCGAATATTGATTAGGGGTGGCTGCGCGCGCGAGCGGCGCGGCGAGGGGAGCCGGTTGCGCGCGCCGCCGCCTGAGTGCGCCCATGTGGTGCCACCGCTGCGACCCTCCATTGCCATCCCAATTATACCTAATGTTAAAATCCACCAAATATTAAAATTCCTGCCTTATTCGCCCACGGCCGTGCCACTCCATCATGTGAGCCGGACCGCGGCCGCGGCCTAAGGCGTCCTCGCATATTGTGAGCGACAACGTAAAAATCAATAAATCTCCCAGTGAAACTTGGATATTGCATTTTCATATGAACAGTGGCTGTAATGTAGTCGCGCAACGGTGTGGAGTGTGTTCCAATAGTGTATTTGTATTTCAGTGAAGATATAAAAAGTTACCGATGTTCAATCACAAGTTACCGACTGACTTTCCAATGCAAACCCTTCGTAAGAAAACCAGCCCTTGCAAATGTGAGTCCGTAACGCTAATGTTAGATCGAGCAGCTTCACGATCACCATGTTTTTCTATACTTTTGATATTACGGTAATGCGGTGTTATTAGATAGCGCTAATTGTTCCCGACCACGTTATTCGCATATCGTAGCTTTATTATATTTTGCGGTTTATGTTGTAACCTGCATGGATCGGCTCAGTACTATCACCCTACTAACTAAGAGGTGGACTCAGCAGCGTGTAGCCGAGTGGCGTGCTAGTCCATGTCATAATTAGTGACCCCCGTGGTGTTTTGGACAGAGGGTGTGTTGTGGGCCCGTGGCGGATGTGGAGCGGCGGTGCGTCGGGGGGACTAACTCCATAACTTGCTATTTGTCGGTTTGTACGGGAATTATGCAGGTGTGTCATTTCCAGCACCTCTTGCGGCAGTTCGGTGAGTACATCAGTCCTTAGATACGACAATCATGCTTGTGTGCTGTGTATCTACGTATGTACCTTTGTATCAATGTCATCGCATGTACTCGCTCCTTTATTCCTGTTGTCTGCTTCGTTTATTATTTTTAATTAATGCCGCTACAGTATTCGTTAAAAACGTTGCCCGCTAAATTATCTTACGTATTAATTTAGAATGAACAGGCAATGTGTGTACGTCTGATATATTTTACGCCAACGATTTAGAGCACATTCGTGTTATAACTGTGCTGATGACCCTCTGTTAATTTCTTATGTGTATCGCTCTATGTAACAATATTGAAAGAGGGTTCGGTGGGGCGATTAAGAATTAAAGGCTAGGCTTAATATCTACGCTCTCTATCCGCTCAAGCTGCAATACCAATCAAATCTGAAATGTTATCGCTTTTTAACTGCCGGTTGTAGCTGAGCAAATAGGTTTAGAAACAAGATGCCGCTCTTACTGTTTGGTAACATTCGGTAAATAGAACTAAACTCAACAATATAACATCTAATTCCGCGATTAGACTAACATCTTATCCTCAATAACAAAGCATGCTATTTCGTAAATAACATACATACCTCTATCTACGTATATACATAAATGCAATGATTGCGCAGTTTGCATACAACATTCATAAAGTATTTTTGTTTCCTCACGTTTGTGAAAGAGAAGATTTAAAAAAAACATCACTTTGAATCTGCAGTTCAAAGAGGTCACATCCAACAGGTACCAGCCAGTGCGACACTCGTGGTTCTAAATTTAAAAACAGGATATTCAATTAACTGGGAATGATGGACCGTAAACAGGGGCCAAAATAGGACACCCGCGCTCACTTTTATTTCGCGCTGAACTTCAGCCGCGGTGTTGTGCTCTCGAAAAAATAAAGTGTAAAAATAAAACCATGACATTGAAAAAGATTGAATCAAAAAGTTTAATTAGCAAAGGTGATATGCAAACTACCGTTATGTGTGTGCACTTGTGCTCGACTAATGTGCTTTGTTATATTTAGATCGCTGGTTGACTTGCTTAGTTTATAACTCTGGTACTGTTTAAGATTGTCTTTACGCCGCTTTTATTTCCGCGACCTATGGGTAATCGGGCTAATTATGCCGACTGTCAAAGTAATTTATGTGAAGTCCTGATTTATTCTGAAAACAATGCTGTTGAACGACATTGGCATTAAAGTTCAAGTCATCGGCACTAGTAAGATATGAGTGTCTGTTTTCGTGTGAGTGTGTGTGTGTGTGTGTTTTTAAAACCGTTTTTTTGTGTACGTCGTGTACCAGCAATGGGTTCTTCTTGTAGGGTTAGCACGTAGACCAAACCGTGAGTGACTGCAGGAAAGGAAAGCTCCAAATTTCTTGAGTCTTTTCGTAACCAACTCATTCGGCACAGGTCAATATTCCCTGGCAAAGGTTTTCTTCTTTTTTAATAATATTTTAAAATTACTTTAAACAGACAAGAACGAGCCGGGCCGGTTCTTAGGCGAAGGCGTTTCGTTTCGCGCGAAGCTGATCGGTGTACTAGAAGTACCCGAGGCCCGGGGCGACAGGATGTGCCAAGAAGCCCTAGCTGACCTGAAGATGGCCATCAGAGCCGCTGGAGAGCATAAGCAGAGGATTCAGGTCCACGTCGCTATAGATGGGCTGAGGCTGCGCGATGATAAGACTGGAGTAAGTAATCTTCAACTAATTAAAACTCTTAAATTCACTGACAGACAACATACACAGATAGAAGCTGGCTTTAGAAGCTTGTTTTGCACAAGAGTTCCATAAAAACGAAAGTGAGCACTAAGGACGAATTTTCGAAAATTGATCTCCTAAAATGGTACGGAAGTTCGTCATTTTTGCTGATGAGAAATCTCATACGGCATACGGCTTTTTGACATAGACAAATCCATTAATTTAACATCCGCAACTGAGAAACAAAGCACTGCTGAAACTCTTAACAATATAATGATTCTTTAAAATCTAAAACCCATAGACTAGATTTTTAGAAAAACAAAAGCGAAACAACACACTACTGAAAGCGATGACAATATCATATTCTTTTCTAAGGCTACAATCCTAAGACAGTATTTTCGAAACTCCACCTGTGACCTGGTTAAACGGGGTGCAAAGCAAACGAGGTTGTGGTCTGTAACGAATACATAATGAAGAAGTACCGGCTTCCTGTTACATTTTTAATTGCTAACACGAACATTCTCGATAAACCGAATGGTTTAGTGGCTAAGCACTTGACTTTCTGCGTTACGGAACAGTTCGGTCCTCCCCACGAGTACCTACTGAAATACATGGGTACATATTATTACTGAAAGGGAAGTTGAAATCCGCAATACCTAACCATCAGTTTGCCGCTGCTCTAAGCATTATCCTGTCGCGACAATAAACCGTTGGTACAGTTACGCGTTCCACTGAGATACCCGGCAGGCCCGAACCCCGAAAGACTGAAGACCAGCACCCTAATGGTCTATAATATTTTCGCCTTCGGATGCCTTTGCTATCAATGTATCTACTAAAGGCATTATAATGTAGCGATCTATGTCCATGTTGTTTCTCCTATGTCCTATTTACATGTAACATAGATCGCTGAAACATGTGTGGCGCCGAGGCTATTAAGGGATTAGGTCACGAGGATATAAAGTAGGACTCATGTGTGGTCTAATAACATAAATGCGAGTTATCCGTTCGCCATTTATGAACTAGATATAAATCCAATAGCTGTAAAGTGATTGATGGTTAAAGGATGATGATCCAAATATTTTTGATGTGTGAGAATGAGAATCCATGTGGATACTTTGGCGCAAGCATGTGATATAATCTTCGAGTTGAGAGTACAAGTACCTGCTTATGTAATTTCGGCTCGCCAAACTGAGCCAACATTGGCTCACAACAATATTCCAAATGATATTTCGTTAATCCACACACACCGACAATGTTTGGTCCAATAGTTGGAATCAAAGAAACCCTAGTCTTTAATTGTATATTATCTACTAGGACTCCCTGTAACGGCCCCGTTGGACCCGTGGTTGTATGCGCGACTGCTGAACGTGGGGTCCTGGCTTTGATTCTCGGCCCGGGCAAAGTGTTATTAGGTTTTACATTAAGAATTTTTCAGTAGCAGTCCGGAGTTTGATAGTTGGATAGCACGTAAAGCCGTTGCTCCTGCGTCTGATCCCCGGTCGTGTCGAATTGCCGTCCCATCGGACGCGCGAACACTGGTGCACTCTCTGTTCCTTTACTCTCATATGTAAAGGAACAGAGACAGAGAGAGACAGTGTTCGCGCACAAACTTGTGCACTTTAATATCTTCTACGCACTTGGCTAATCTCACTCGGTTGAGATTGGCCACCTTAGCCGAAATTCGATCGGGAGAATTTATTTATTTTTAATTTGTATCTACTAGGACTCCCTGTATCACCACCCGGTCCACAAGATATCGTTCATCGCTCAAGACATGACGGACTCCAGGGCTTTCGGCTACATATTCGGCTCTCCCGACACTGGCCACCGATTCTTCGGCATCAAGACTGATAAAGCTGCTAGTCAAGTAAGTTAGCCATTATGCATTATCTTTTGATCCTTAGTGAAATAAATAAATAGCCAGTCAGTGGTATCAGCCCCGACTTTTTTTTTTTTCTCGGATGGGAAATCATCAAATGACCCCTCCCGCTCAGGGTGGGGCGGAAGGGAGTGTCAGACTCTTAATGACTAAAACCCACCCATGTTCCTTCCTTTGCCCTTTATGTTCCGGGGTAGCGGTAACCCTTTCGGACAATCCCGCTGATCAGCCCCGACTTACGACGCCAATAATGCCTATAATGTTCCCACTGCTGGCACACAAACCTTTATGAGAGAGAGTAGGCTATTATCCACCACGAGGGCCCAGTGCGGGTTGGTAGATGTCACATGTCTTCGAAGTTTTGGTTCTAAGACATGTCGGTTTCCTCACGGTGTTTTCCTTCACCGTTTTGGGAGTAGTGGTGATGAAATTAAATAAACAAAGTATAGTGCCTGCTTGGGTTCGAACGCACGAACTATAAGAGCGGTTTCGCACTACGTCCGATTCGAATCCGAATTCAAGATCCGAGTTCAATCCGAACTGGGAATGTTCTAAATTCGGACGGACTGAGTTCGGATGTTGTGCGTAACCTCTCATACAAATAGCACTATGGCTACTTCGGACCGTCATTTCTCGGACTCCGATCGGACATAGGCCGAAACAGCTTTTACTCGTAGGTCGGGGCCGATTCCACTTGCCTCCACTGCTCTGAAACATGCCGAATGAAAGACAAAAATGAACAAAACGTAAAGCGTCTGGTATCGGCTGATTGGACCGTGGGACATCTCATCACATCCTTAAAACGTTTCTGTTATAGGTAGTAATAGCGATGAGAGACTTATTCCAAGTAGTATTCGAGCTCAAGAAGAAAGAAGTGGAGATGGCGAAGCAGCAGTTGGAAGGGAAGACGGTCACCAGCAGCTTAGTTCGACACGTGAGCAACGCCTCCACTGAAACTAAAACTAAGGTAATTTTTGGCATTTGGAATATTCTTAGGATTATTATATATAACTTTCATAACTGACGTTTGGGTTTTTAAACACTTTTCACTAAGAGAGTTTCTCGACTCGAATAGGCGGATACCGAAAGAAGATTAAAAGTTTACTCGTATGTCATGTACATTTCGTCCTATAAAGGGTGAAATTAAATTAACTAGCGAAACTCAGCATACGTTATGGTTTTTTTTCTTTAATTGTGTATAACTAAACACAAATAAAGAAAAAAATAATAATAATTCTTTGGGGTCAACGACTGCTGGTAGTGTAGTTACTTGAAGCATGACTTGAGAAAATATGTTTATTTTCGTTTTGTCGTGTCACGTCTTTGAAGTTTACACAAAAAAAAACTGATGTTTAAACTGATATTTCAACTACCACCAGACCAGTACCAGATGTCGTTGATCCCAAAAATTTAATCCATCAAATTAATTTCTATTTTATTCTATCATGTTTAGATATCGATACCCATTACGTCTACGAAGTTTCACTAGCTAAATTAATGTGACCCTGTATTTGCATATCGACAGGCGAGGGTCGCCTTTGAAAATAGACAGCAATCGTGAAACAAAAAATTTAAGGCATTTGAAATTGTCAAATCATAATTCGAGAAAATCGCGTGGAGAGTCTCGTTTGAGATAAGTAGTCGTATTTGTTTCTCGGCTGAGTTTAAACAAATGAAAGCGATAAATCGTCTGTCGGGTCTCGCCTACTAGTCCCGCATGATCATTTTCGCCTCTCGACGGTCGAGGAACTGGGCACGTGTAAACGTGATTTCCGTGTGCGCTGTGCTGTTTGAGGTCGCGAACCGAACATCGCTACTTTGCCTCCTGTAGCTCATAAAGCTACATTTTCACTTTTAGCAAAGCGTTTT
Organism: Apamea monoglypha; assembly: GCA_911387795.2. Classification (NCBI taxonomy): domain Eukaryota; kingdom Metazoa; phylum Arthropoda; class Insecta; order Lepidoptera; family Noctuidae; genus Apamea; species Apamea monoglypha. The sequence goes on from OU426931.1 coordinate 6,159,795, forward strand.
GTACGGCGGAGATTACGGGAGGGTGGTTTTACGTCCACTTGACGCAAACGTATACGTCAAAAATGACGCTAACTATCGTCAAACCAAAAAAAGCGTTGTTTCAAATTATAATTACAAAATTATTTCCTTGCCGTACGTCAGCACAAACGTACGTATGTTACGTTAACCAACCGTTTGAAACAACCGGCCCTAACCGTCTGAAACTCATTTATCTATCAATCTATTCATCTATCTAAACTAATATTATAAAGCTGAAGAGTTTGTTTGTTTGTTTAAACGCGCTAATCTCTGGAACTCGCAGTCGGATTTGAAAAAATCTTTTTGCATTTCATAGTCCAATTTTTGAAGAAGGCTAAGTATACTCGTAGGCTATTTAACACGATAGGACTATTAGGAGCCTAGCAAAAAGTAAGAATAGACGCTATGCGAAAAAGACGTAAAAGCGCGGGTGGGCGATGCAATACTATATTTAATGTTAAAACAAGAAATTTCAAGAACACGAAGTCACGGGCAGGAGCTAGTTCTCTATAACATGTATTCCATATTTGCGACCTTGTTTCCAATTGATTTTATTTCCACTTGAAGAAATGTCAACTTTAAAGCAGTGTAAATAAAGTTGACTTCAGAATGACAAGAACTAATGAAAAAGTCATTAAAATGTTTAAAGTTGTAGCGCAAACTGTACTTTATGGTGTGCATTACAGTTATTTTTCCAAAAACATATATTTGTTTACACTATTGGAAACAAAATTGCGAACGCAGTCTACAAGACTTAGCGCTCCGTTGCTCGGTTTGTTGGCGTGAGACCGCAGCATAACGTAAGCGTTTTAAACTATACGGCATCCCCGAAACATTCACACATACTAGCGGAGTATTTAAAACTCATAAACATATATGACGTTCCATAGATTTCTATGCGGCTGTTTTGAAAACAATGTTGGTTTCAAAGGAATAGTAGGACGGAGTTGCGGATTTTAGAAGGGAAATAACTACATTTTCATGTGTTTGGAAACCGCTAATGCTAAATATAGCATACTTTACATTTCGCGGTGTGTTTAGCTAACAACGTCATCTAGAAATATGCTTTTTTTTTCAAATGAGATCCAGGCGACGAATATTTTATTAAAATTAAAATATTTTTTTCCTAAGGCAAATTGAACACCCTATACATTTTTACTATTAGTAAAGTCTAGGATTAACTCCAAAATGTGAGACAAAATTAAGATGTCGCTTAATTCCGAACAACATGTATTTAATCGAATCTCAAATAATTATCATTTTGCTGTCCTAAAAATATTATTGAACACTTTAATATAATAATAATAATATAATGAATGCGCCTCTTTTTGTAATTTTGGGGTCCTAAAAATTCTAAATAGCCAAGTAACTCGCCGGCCGCTGCCGCTGCACCGCTGGCTTCGCTCGCCCGGCTCTCGCGCGTTTGGTTACAGTTCTGACCTAACGTTACACATTTGGTCTGGGGTGCCCTAGCTCTTAGTTACTGCAACCAATTGGGCACGCGCGTGGTTGGTCACAGTTCTTACCAAAGCTAACCTGTATGGTCTAGGTACCCTAGCTTAGTTACAGCGACCAACTGTGGGAAAAGGCCAGAAAGTTGTAAAGAGGTTCGGTTCATTTATTTAAAAAAAATTGTGCATCATTAGAAGTGCAAAAAGTTTTTAGACGTTCATTAATCTTTTAAAGCGTTCATCATTAGAAGGCCAATAAGTTTTTTGGGGAACAGTCAAATATTTAACCCAAGTTAACTAATGGTTAACTTGAGGGTTTCTTGTAATAATAGTAAAAGATGTTATGTTATTTCCCGTAAGAATCATTTTATTTCTATGCGGCCCTTTTTTTTGAGGTGCTTTTGGCTAAGTAATAACAGCCGCACAGGTCGATTGATCAGGTTAAGCTACGCTTGCCGCGGTTGGTCCGTGTATGGGTGACCATCTTCCCATACCGACCCTAACATAGTTGGGAAAAGCCTAGGCAGATGACAGCCCTTAATTTTTTTCAGTTCTACATATTCTAAAGTACTCACTCAAAAAAATTAAAAATCATAGTATTGTTAAAATCGTCATCAAATAATCATTGTGTAGTGACGCGCAATCGATTGTTTAATTCATTCGTCAAAACATCAAATAACTTGGTCAATCAACAATTAGCAATGCCCATTCACATAATGTGCATCACTGGCACAGAATGATCGTGAAATGTGAATATGGAGAAGTGGCTCCTCATACCGGCTTGGTCTGAGGAAAATAATGAAAAGGTGCATTCTAGACTTTTTGATTGGTTCAATATTATGGATATGCGTGCGTGCTACTGAGATTTTAGGAGGATTCATACACAAACAGCATCTGTGTTTTTAATATTGGTGTTTTTTGTAATATTGTTTTTAGGGATGGGAAGGCTATGTTCGGTTGTGATCAATTCTTACTCCCTATACTACGACGCGGCGTTTAAAATATGTACAGACGCCAGCTGGTCAAGCTACCCGAAACTGTCAAATTTTCCCAATCAACCTTGAAACTTAATGCTTTAGCGATAAAGTTGAAAATCTATTAAAGAAATTTGACAGATTGTAGTAACTTGATGTGCTGGCGTCCGTACATTGAACTATTTCTGTTACGCAAATTGCGTTTTATTTATTAACACTTTTTTATTTGACAGTGAGTGTAAAGTTAAACGGTCAATGTGGTGGTATAAACGGTTCTTAACATATTGTATTCGTTTTAATATTGAGACTTTGCAGTCATCCAAATCCATTGGTATCGAAGTAAAATCTAAACAATTCATATACGTTTAATTATATCCGTTTCCAAAACTAACACAGACAGCTTCCGGTCGATCAAAGTCATAATGCGAAAAAAGGATAACACTATAAGTTGGAGCGAGAATAAAAACAAGATGAGCTAATAAAGCTGTCTTTCAGGACTCAAATGACGTAACGACCTACATTTATTTATATAACAGTATTGATCTTATTTGAAGACGCTTTCTCTCTGAGCCTGGAAAGAATGGGTCGGTGTGACTTATAATCAATGTATGATGTAATCAATAAATAGCCGACGTAGTCCTAGTTGTCTGACATTAATGCTGAACTGGGCCTATTTGGCGCAGCCGTGAGGCACACAATACTATTTTTTGTTTTTGTGTGAATATTGTGTGCCTTACTTAACGTGGGTCAAATAAACTTTCTTTTTCTTTCGTGGTCTTAAAACGTTTTTTGGTTTAAAACGGTTTATTTACAACTAGTGTTAATACTGTATCTACTAAGAACAGTGGTCACTATGATTTGTGGGTCATTATTTTATTACCACAATTTAAAGGCATTTTTTTTTGTCGGATGGGAAATCATCATATGACCCCTCCCGCTCTGGGTGAAGCGGAAGGGAGTGTCAGACTCGTACTGGCTAAAACCCACCCATGTTCCTTCCTTCGCCCTTTATGTTCCGGGGTAGCGGTAACCCTTTCGGACAATCCCGCTGACCCGGCAGGCTTCAGCCCTAAGAGGCCCCTCAAATGATGCTGACAACTCTTTGAGGCGTGCGTGGAACACTTACGCGCCGTCCGGCACGGGCCTGGTCCTGATCGGGCGGTGAGCTACCCATTGCTCTCCGCCCGCAGGCCCAATTTTAAGGCATTGACTGCCACCGCGGTCACCGGTGACCGCCAACCAACAATAAATTTTCTATTGTGTCTGTTGTCTGGCAGTCAACGTGTTTAAAAACGATGAAGGAAAATACGTTGAGGAAACTGGCATATTGTCTTAGAACAAAAAAAATAATCAACTCGAGGACATGTCCTGACATCCACCACCCGGCACCCGCCATGGGCCCGCGTGTTAGACTACGGCCCATTCCCCCTCACAGAGAGGAGGCCTGAGTCTCGACTCCAGCACCCTAACTGCGTAACACAATCTATGTCATTTTGAAGGATATTGATAATCCATTGCTTTATATGTTCGAAAAATTTGTTTGCTTAAAAACGTGAATAACGCAATGAATGTCGTTGAACTGTCAGAATGAAAACCATTGCTACTGATAATATGTTGCGCAATCACCCCGCTGGTTATGTAGGTAAATACTGTTCAAAAATGAATGTCATGCAAATAGCTGTTAAGCCATCGCCTACGCTAATCGTCAATCTCCTCTAATTTATATCTTGGATCTTAATAGATTATTGACCTTAGCTCAATCATTCATTTCTAGTTATATTTCAAATGGAAATTAGATACTTCTATTTTTCTATCGCGTAGGGTAAAGTTCAGACAGTTTGAAATAATAGTTCGACTCGTTAAAATTCAGTTTTCTCGAAGACTTGCTAATATATTCTGAGGTGTCTGTGGTGGTAGATACTAAAGGTCGCGGGACCGATGTTCGAGCTACGTAATTTATTTGTGTGACCTACAGACTGTTTGTTTTGAGTCTGAGTCGGCACCTATATGAGATTTATGTACCTATGTGATAATTTTGACGAGGACGATATTTTGCAAAAAAACGCATGCAGAAAAACGACACCGCGTTGAATGATTTTTAATCCTGCAGCAGAAATTATAATTCGGATAACGTAGACTGGAAATGAACGTGCTTAGTTTATAGAAAGTAATTTAACTAAACTGCAGTTTTGCTCGCAAATGACTATTGTGACATTGTCATAACAAATTCGCGAATAGCTTGCTTTTAAGCAGTGCATTAGTATTCACGGACGATCAGTTTTATATCTCACGCGATTTGTTTTAAACCTTCGGCATCATGCAAACTGAGTTTCGGAATTTAACTGGTATATAGTCGATCGATCAGGTTAGTCTACGCTTGCCGTGGTTGGTCCGTGGATTCGTGACCATCTTTACCAAGACCCCTCCGTGCCTCGGTATGTTAAGCAATTGGTCCCGGCTGTCATTCGTGGATCTTTGATAGTCGTTACGGGTCGTCATAAGCCCGAAAAATCTGACAACCAGTCTTACCAAAGGGTATGGAACACCATACCCTTACTACAACCTAGTTACTGGGTAACAACCCAGTAACTAGGTTGTGGAGGTCAGATAGGCAGTCGCTCTATATAAAATAAATAAATAAATCCCTGGACATTTCACACAGCACCATTTGTCCCAAGCTAAGCAACCTAATGCTTGTGTTATGGTAACAAGATGGCTGATAAACTACTTATATACAATTTTTTTTTTGTAAATACATACATATTATAGATAGAAAAACACCCAGACTCGGAACAAATACATGTAGGTCATACAAATATTTGTTCCGTGCGGGAATCGAACCCGCGACACGCAGCGCAGCAGTCAATCGCTTAACCACTGCGCCAACCGTGCCGTCAAAACTAGTAAATACGTAAATACTAGTAGCGGACCCCAATATAGTTGGCTAGGCAGACAATGATGATTCTACCTATGTCAGTGTCTACGTTGAAGTCATCTTCTTTTCGCATTTCAGTGCCCCCGTAGAACCCTGCAATGCTGCACATGGCTTGATTTTCGAAATCACACAAATTATGGCCATTTACAAATACCTATAACTACATTAATACACGTTTTAATTGCGCAACACATTGACAGCAGGAATGACTTTCATTTTGACAGCTCAACAACATTCATTGAGTTATTTACGTTGTTGAGTAGACAATTTTTTCGAACAAATGAAGCAATGAATTAGCAGTATCCTTCAAAATTATTCAGATTGTGATTGATAGTGTAATACCTACATAAGGTGACGGAGCAGGTAAATGTGGGTAATTTATTTATTGAAAAAATATTTTGTTTTTTAAAGGAAGCAGGGAGGGGAGTTTATAAATTGGGATAAGGGCAGGAAAATTCATCACCTGCCTAGCCTTTTCCCAACTATGTATGTTGGGGTCGGCTTCCAGTCTAACCGGATGCAGCTGAATACCAGTATTTTCCATGGAGAGACTGCCTATCTAACCTCCACAACTTAGTTACTGAGTAATAGGATATCCCTTGGTAAGACTGGTTGTCAGATTTTCGGGCTTCTGACGTCCCGTAACGACTGTCAAAGATTCACAAATGACAGCCAGGACCAACCGCTTAACGAGCTTTCCGAGCCACGAAGGGGTCTTGGTATGTAAAGATGGTCACCCATCCACGGACCAACCGCGGCAAGTGTAGCTTAACCTGATCGATCGACCCGTGCGGCTGTTATTACTTAGCCACAAGCCCCCCAAGGGCAGAAAAATTATGATATTAAAATAAATGTATCGTCAATCATATGCATTCTACTGATTCTGCATTTAAAATGTTTAATATTTGTAAAATATTTAGTATTTTTTGTTTAATATAGGTACTGGTAAAACTGGGTGAATAGGGATGCAGGGGTGAATCGGAACGAAACTTTAAAATGGACTGAACTTTGAAATAATATAATTTGTTACTGATAAGGACACTTAATCTTTAATTAAAAAACAGTAAACACATTAGTCTTTTCTGGCAAGAAACTATATTATTTCAACGTTAAAATCCAATTTAAAGTTTCGTCCCGATTCACCCCTGCATCCCGATTCACCCCGTTGTACGGTATTCATAATTTGCGAAATTGCAATCCTTCCAACAAAATAAAAAACAACTCACCATAACCAGAACCCAGGGCAAGAAATTGATAATTAATTAAACGATTAATCACCTCACAAAAGGTACTAATGAGTTATCGTTAATTACCTTCAATTATCACCCCACAAAGTCCTTCCGAGATACGCAGTATTAAACAAAAGGCGATCAACCTGTTATCATTGTCTGTAGTAATTTCTTTGTATCCGATACATTCACGTTGTGTCCTTAGGTGGTGGTCAAGGTTTTATCATATCCGGTGCAGGATATCGTTGTGTAAGATACCAACGACCGCCCCCGCCCTTGTGTGCTGATAACCCTTTTGTAATATATTTATTTTAATACTAGTTGTGCCCGCGACTTTGTGCGGTTGTTAGCGTGCATTGCGGGTTTAATTTTTTTTGCTCGGAACTCTAATTCTTTTTCTAAAATCAAATTTAATTTTAATAACTCTACAAAGTGAGAATGACGATTTTTTTTTTACGATATCGATATCCAACACGTGGGTTTCGCTAGCTAATTTAATTTGACCCTGTAGATGGCCTTACGATATTCGTACCGAGGTTTTGTTGAAAAAATAGTCTGGTGAGTTTTTTTTGGAGTTTGGGTGACTTGGACGACCGCAAAAATAAAATTGGCTTACATCCAAGTTAAATCCAATTTGAAATCGAATATATTAGTATAGAACTTAGTCTCAAACAATAGTAATAACCCGCGTCCATAGAAAAAGAAATAAAACTGCGTATAGAAGCGAAATTCCCGCTCCGAAATCGCAATATTAACCTGTTTATTTTAACAGTTTTAGTTCGCAGATCACTTTCAGCCAGTCAGAACTGTACCGGGTACCGCACAATATCCTACTAAAATTTTGATCACTTTTGGACTTTGTCACACTAAAGTCGATACTTTAGAATGTAGCTGTATTGATTTAACACTTGAGTATTACGTTTTTGACGCATATGTTTTTCCTTGTTGTGATTTGCATCGTATAATATGACATGATTCTAAATATATGGTCGGGGTTTTCATATGCACAATCTTGGCTGGTTAGACTTCGCTTCTATACGAACTATTATTTCTTTTCTCATACCAAGTCCCACTACAGGAACTGAACTACTTTCCAAAGACGTAAATAATTTCAAAGATAGTATCGCAATCTTCCTCAGAGTATCGCTTCAGCTGGTGAGACCAACTCATCCACATCCAAGGTCGTGGATGTTGGGGCAGAAGGGGGCGTGGCCGAGCTGGTGGATTTGGAACAGGAGCTCAGTTCCCTTAGGAGAGGACTGACCCAGGTCGAGGGTCTGACCCCATCTAACGACCCATTTGGAGACTCCTTCACGGCTTTGCCTTCGCAGGTAAACTTGGGAACTACGGCAACTGTCCCACCGCCGACGAGGAAGCGACTAGCTTAGGCATCGACTATTTTCTCGCTCAAGAAACGTACAATAGAAGAGTTCTCGCCGGCAGTGTGAACTGTCATTGATCACTATTAATATACAGGGTGACAGGGACATCCACACGCAAACGGTATCCATGTGACCAACAGATGATTGGTTTTGTAGTAACCGACGAAAAATATAAGTCCAGAATCATGTACTGAATCCATGATAACAGTTTGCCGTTAGTCGATGTCCCTGTCACCCTGCATGTATCTCCTAAACTGACACGGGACCAACATTTCGTGTACGTTTATCGAGCGAGAAAATAGTCGATAGCTAGTCGCTTCCTCGTCGGCGGTGAGACAGGTGCCTACGGTGTAGTAATTAGGGCTTGTTTCACGTTGACCGAATAGCCACTAGTCAACGAATAAATTAAAAAATGGAACAGAATTTAGTTTATTATTTATTGTTTTTTTTTTTACTTTTTTTTTTATTTTACCTGCCAGTAAATTAGGTGGTGAAACAGGCCCTTAGTGTTAGAAAAATATTTAAAAAAATGAGTAAGTAGAGAGTGAGCAGTGGTGGCCCAATGGTAACGGCCCGGACTTACAAGTTGTACAGACGGCAGCACATCAAGTTACTACAATCTGTCAAATTTCTTTAATAGATTTTCATCTTTATTGCTAAAGCATTAAGGTTCAAGGTTGATTGGGAAAATTTGACAGTTTCGGGTAGCCAGGCGCTTTACCTTATGTAAATAATTTCATCAGCACTGCTCTCAAAACGGTGAAGGAAAACATCGTGAGGAAACCGGCATGTCCTACAACAAAAAAATCGAAGACATATGACATCTACCAACCCGCACCGGGCCCGCGTGGTAGGTTATAGCCCACTCCCTCTCGTAGAGAGGAGGCCTGTGTCCCAGCAGTAGGAACATTATAGGCTGATTCTGTTATTTGATTTGGTAGTAAAATGACCACAGATGAACTTGGCTTTCCCTTTATTATTAGGACTTAAAGATTTTGGCATAGCGCCACTATTGTGACGCACCGAAATTGGCGTTAAATATGAAAATTACCATATTCTTATTGTTTTAGGTACCCGAAGTCACATAGTAACGATTTTATTTCTACAGTTAGATATACTTTTACACAATTATTATGGATGATATAAAATATAGAAGTCTGATTCTTCCAAATTAATTAAAATTTTCAATCATAAATTCATACTCAATATTCATATATCATTTTCATGTTTAATCGCTCGAGCCACCAAGCATAGCCAATGATCCGTGGTTTATAAAAATTCTTGAAATCTGCAATCTTCTCTATTATGAAGTGTTAAGCCATCCTTGTTCAAGTGCGAAGGAGAAATGGAAGACGTACATGACATATAGTGTATCTCTCTCTCACACTGGAACTATGATGACTGACACATCATTACACGGCGATTGGGCTAATATATTCATATCATAATCTAACATAATGCTCCCTTCTTTCCTTTCCAGAAGGGTCTCCTCCCGCCCCCGCCCTCGGGCGCGTCCACCCGCGGCCGCAGCACTCCCGCAGCCCCGCCCTCCTCGCGCGGTGTGTTCAGCCCGGGCAAAGCTGCACCTCCACTACCCTTCGACCTCGCTACTGTTTCCGCTGAGTTTGAACCTACGCCAGCTCTTGTCGACAATCTTAATGATACACCGGTTAGTACTGAAAGCTTTAGATGTAATACAAAGATGTACTCTAATGTGGGAAAAGAAATATTATTTTGTATGGAAGTGAAACTGGGTGTTTCTTACGCCCTGAATCTGCAGGCTGCGAGATGAGATCGCACATGGTAACACACTATTTAACTTTCAAACTTATTGTATTTTATATGGTGTATAGTCGACCTTGTAATTGGTTTACCACTTTTTACAGTAGGTATTTTGAAACTACTAAGGTTGAAAAACAGAAGGACAGAAGATAAATATTAGTTTAGTCCTATCAAATTAAGATACTCCATAGACAGTTTTGACGTGATTAAAAACATGGCAACTAAAAATACGTCAATTTACGTTAGGCGCTGTCTAATTTGACAGGACTAAACTATCTTCTGTCCGTTTCCTAATGAAATATAAAGAAAAAATGCACTGAACTTAAATTTAGTTTAGTTTGTGAACAAGGGAATCGGCGCCAATATCTAACTGCACATAGGCAAATAGACCTTGGGGTCTAGTACGAAGTGCAAAGTGCGAATGATCGGATCGGACCGACACATGGCCGAATCGAATATCATTGAAAAATCCGAAAAATGTTCGGATTGGCTCAGTTGGGTCGGGGCCATAGTCAATATTCGAAAGAGTGTAGGAGTGTAGGATCGGGACCGACCGAACCAAATAGTAACTTCGTAGCAGGAAACGGCCGAACATTCGGCCGATTGCCACTTCGGAGTAGACCCCTCTGTCGGTTTATGACGTGCAACTGACATTCCACCGATTAATTTTTTGTAGCTAGATTATAAGTGAACGATATGGTCTGATTGAAAGCGCATACTAATGTTTGTTTCGAATTTTGTATACATAAATAACCTTGGGGCGATAAAGCAATTACGAGTTTGACTATACAATAAAGAGTTACCAATCTATTTGTAGTCTTAAAGCGCATTTTGGAATGCGTTCTACGCGAGAGTTTCGCTTCCATATGTTGCAGTATTTCATTTTCTATGACCCCTTTATATATTAGACCCGTATGTGTATATTATAAACGTTTTATAACTCTCTGTCCTCGTCATTTGCATGTCAATGAATTGAAATGGCAAGAGAATATTACCCCATTTTAGTTATAAGACGTTTGTAATGCCGGGTACAGACTTGTGGACAATAACATGAATTCTAACACAACAAGGCGAAAATGTTTCAACATATGTTACATTTCATGTTACGTTTCACCAATCTGTACCGCATGAAGCTATGAAAAGTGTATAACTCTATACAGTCGGTTGCAGCTAAGTAATTTTACGATGAGATCGAATCGAATCGATCGAATGAATCGAGAAATGACTAGGCTAATGTTCTAAAGAACATCAAATACTGTTCTGACTTAGCAACCGTTTTTAAAGATTAATGCTACCCGATAAACTCACCCCCAGATCGAGGAAAATCCCTAGTTTCGAGGTCACCGTCCAATCTATTCTTGTACAAATTATGATTATTAATGAATAAAGACATTTGAAATGTAAAAGTATCCGCAAATAGTTAGCAGTGAACCGCTGTATGGAGTTAATAGTTCTAGCGAAACATGACATCACTTGCGTATTCATTTTTTGGAAACATTCATTATTATTACGGATTTTGTAAAATTATCAAAATACACTTCGTACGGTAGTGGTGCCATTCGTTTCACATTTGTATACCCAATTGGTAATTGGAAAGATTGTCGTAAAAATATTTATTCTCAATGACTCTAAAGATCTCCCAGAAAAATTATGCGCTTCGGCAATCATCGTCTATCTTCGCAAATACGAACTCGCTATACCGAGATCTAATATAGAGCTGTTAGAACCATGAGATTTCTTACCTATGTTGTGTTACTATGGTTACAAAATAAGAGATTTACAACTCTATGCAATTCCAAAAAAATATGTTGGAAATGAGTCACAGATGACGAGGTGCGACCGGAGTAGCTGGTAACTCAACAGAGAGAAAACTTTATACGAACGCGCAATGATATGCACTATCACAAATCGCGGCAGTACAAAACTTAGAAACTTTACCTCTGTAGGAGATTACTTTGCGTGACGTTTATACTCATTCGGAAACACGAAGATTTCCGAAGCGCATACCTTTTCTATTTTAACTGTAGTACTCTTTACCTATAATGTGTATTGATGTGTGTTCGTGATCTCACTGTTGGCAACTTGAGGTTGCGAATATAACTTAAACCCTGTTTCACCACTCGTTGATAAATGCTCGCCTAGTTTTAAAATATTATTAATTCTTTTAGGCAGTACGTAAAGGGTTTTATAAAACCATTTTACAGAAGAAATATATTTATCACTCCTAGATTAGTGTGAAGAACACTAACGCTGCCCTCTGTTCACTTTATTCTATAGGTATTTGCTGTGATATCAGAAACTTTATCGCTTAGTGGTGAAACGCATGAAATATGATATGAATAATCGTATATTTATATGAACTGATATTAATTATGCCTAAATATATCTTAATTTATGTTGTAAACCGGCCATTTGGACAGATGTAATAATTATTTATGAATTAAAGTTTTTCTTGTAGTTGTGTACTTATTTTGGCAACGCTGTGTACTTTATGTTAATGTATGTGTAAGTGATATACTGTTCTAGTACCCTATAGTGCATGCTCTCTCTGGTATTGCTTGGAAAACACTGGCGTGGGATGTTATTGCGAAAAAAGTTGAAGAATATGGAGCAGTTGTTCTCTTTATTTGTCCTTATTATAAGGACAGATGGGTTTTTTTTTAGAAAAGTTGAATTGAGGCTGTATTGATCGATATCACGCTACCTAATAACATCAGCGGAAAATGGTAGACACAGTAGAATTCTGCCATTAATAATTATAATACGGCGTGATGACTTAGAATACCTCGTTGACTTTATCTCTAGTTAAAACATTGTTCGCAAAAACATTTCACAGTCAGTAGTAGCTCCCTGTGCTGTGACGTCTGGTCTGTATGCTATAAGACTGAATTATGTGGACGTGACGCTTAACTTTACTTTACCGAGAACCGTTTACCTGAAGCATGACGCTACCTCGCGAGTCGCGGTGTCAGTATGGCTGCCGAACCTACCGTCGAGTATCCTAAGCTAAACGAACTACCCCGCACGACTCAATCTCGCCCGGTTTACGTTACGCACTACGAAACGCACAATCTACGGTTATGTGTTTAGACGCACGCTTTCATCATTGTAGAACAAACCTTTTTGTTTATTAAAATATTCAAATGTTTTATTAAAATCCCTGGATTACTTGCATCGCCAACGATCGAGTAATTCTTGAACTGTTGAACTATGAATGCGCTCCACGTCTGCATATACTTAGTGTTATGGTGACGGCTGTGTTACAGGTTTGCGTGCCCGGCGCGTCCACGACGCAGTCGCTCAGTTACGACGTATTCACGGAACTAGACCCCCTCGGCACCGGCCGGAGTAAACCTTACGTTGACAAAAAACTCTTCTTTCAGGAGCTCAAAAATCCGCCAAAGAAAGTGCTCAAAGACCTCGTGTCCACACAGAGTCTAATATCAGACATATTGCCGGTCACCACAGACACTAAGATAGAGCATTACGGACCGGCGACGACGATGACGTCACTGTCGCGGCACTCGGGCGGGTCCGTAGCGATCGTCAAGCCGACGCAGAGCGCTCTGTTCTCGGGGAATTTTTTCTCGTCGGATCCGTTCGCGGAGACGGATCCTTTCGATAACACTGATCCGTTCTCGGATTCGTTTAAGGACGATCCGTTTACGAGTATGCAGGAGTTCCCGAAGTCGAGTGCATCGCGAGTGGATGAGCTTAAGAGCAAACTGAGCAGGGAGGCGACTGTTGACAAGCCGGAGGTGGTGGAGAATGGGAAGAGCGTGTTCAACGGACCGCTGCAGGTTAGCCTGCCGCCGGAACCCGCACCCAAGTCGCCACGGCTGCAGAGACAGGTAGGATGATCATCCGGGATGTAAAATTTTGCGAAAATATCTGTTTGTAACAGATCAGAATTTGCAAATCTACGGATATCTTCGCAAATTTATCCTAATCTTGGGTCCTGTTGTACCATTTCTCACTAAACAGTAAATACATGGTGATCAATGGTCCAAATGGATTTTTTACCTTTATATTATGCCTGGCAAATTATCCCGCTCCTGTCGCGCTCAACTCCAGCTTTTCTTGATGGCTCATTTTCTTACAGCAAATACCCAAACGTCGAGAATGACGTCATTGCAAATGACGAGCGTACTTCAACCTTCAATAAAATCAAAATGTCATAACGCGCTTGTGATTGGAAACAACTGTAACCTTACGTTCGCAGAGCACAGAGGGCAGCACAGTCAGAAAGCGGCCTCAAGCTCACAAGCTGACTTCAGACAGCGCTTCCCCGCCGCCGCCCTTGCCTCCCAAGAAGATAGCCGACCTGCCCAGCAGCAGGCCTCCACCCAGACCTCCGCATGATCACGACGATGATGATGTGGGGCCGCCGCTACCCAAGCCGGCTATGAGGAGGGAACCGCTGGTGAGAAAACTTGAATTACCCATGTTGCTGATCTACGCAACCCATCCATAACCAAGAGTTCCTTGTGTTCCTATGGTTTACTTCTTCGTTTTGTATCGACGGTACTCTGATTGAATATCATTATACTGTTTGAGCCCAGTACGTGTTTTCTATGATGAAAATAAATGAATTGCAGTAAAACTTTTATCAACGTATTGTCAAAAAAATAAAACGGTATGTAACAAATGTGGGACCAATAATCTCACTATTGGTCACGCAGCTGCCGGTCCATACTCTATACCGACTGACAGCCTCGCGAGTCGAGAGGCTGCTTGCTAGGACGACGTGCATAGCGTTTCCTCCTTCATAAGGGTCAGTTCACACCGAGACGCGATGCGACGCGACGATACTGGAAGAGGCCAGTCATTTCGCGCTGCGCCGCGCGCCGCCGCGAGACGCATCGCAACGTCGCGAGGCGCAGCGCTGCACGGCGCAACGTATTCTGAACTCTCACAATGCAATCTGTACCTTTTCGTGTAGAAAATAAAGTATATTTTGAGTCACTCTTTTAAAGCGTGCGCGCAGCGTCGCGTCGCGTCGCGTCTCGGTGTGAACTGACCCTTACGCGTTCGAGCGTTTCTTTTGTGAAGTGGGTTGGCCACTTAGCCAGTGTATCTAGAAAAGATGTGTTGTGCAGGCGGACCGCAGCATGAAGCCGCGCCTGTCGTCGGCCGCCACCAACAGTAGCGAGGACGAGTATCTCACACCCGCGCCGCCGCCGCTACCGACCGCGCGGCGCTTCGACATCACGCTCAGCCAGCTGCTCACCTGCACCATGGACGAGCTGGCGCACAGGTACCAATTAATACCATATGGTACCGGCAAGTCGTTACCGACACCCAAAAACCAATGAGAGACCAAAAGATGTTATAAAACAGTAAATATTTCACAAACGGGGCACAGGTATTTCACAAATGATTGATGTTCTGCATCATCAAAACTTCGATCGAGGCGATTCCAATATGAATGGATGCTGGAATTGAGTATCGTTTAGGCTAACTTATTACTTTAAAATGCTATAAATTACCTAGCTATCACCAGCCCATTTACCGAGTGGGTCTTGGACGATATCTAGATAATATTCAGTAAGCAATTATAAAATGAGAACTAACTCATACAAAGTTTGGAAGGTTACTTATTAATCTCTACAAACTTATGCCAGCTCGGATTCTAAACTGACATAAGTTGAGACCCATGTTTCGTCCTCTAGATTACGAGTTCCTGCCGCAACGCTGTCTTCAATGACGCTACCTCAACTCACCGATTACCTCAGATCGTATCTAGCAGCCGACAATGATAGAGCGGTATGTCATTTATTAAATAAAACTATTTAAGTCGGCATGTCTCACAATCTGTATATATTTATACTAATAATAAAGCTGAAGAGCTTTTTTGTTTGTTTGACCGCGTTAATCTCTAGAACTACCATCGATAGTCTAATTCTTGATGAAGGCTATTTAATAAAACGCTAGGACCCCTTAGGAGCTGAGCAAACGGGAAAAAAATGCAGAAAGAACGCTAAGCGAAAAAGAAGTTATAGCAGGCGATGCAATGCGACGGGCTGGGTCGGGAGAACAAGAGATTTCGCGCGGGCGAAGTCGCGGGCAGAAGATAGTACGTCATAATTTTGAAACAAAAACCATTACTCATGTTAGACCTCCCAAGTAACGATCAAAGATGAAATAATTGCCATAATCACTTAGTGAACGCATTTTATTATTAAATTATTAGCAGACACTCCCATCCACTTAAGTGATCCCTTAGTTTTATGACATCCACTATAACCTTTAGTGGGTAGTACTTACCCTTAATTGTCTTTACAGCATATACACGTAGAACCAGCAACAAAAACGGAGAAAGAGAAACCCTTACCAACGGTGACCGCAATACCAGGCTTATCAACACCTCGCGCTATCCTCAACAAGCCAGACAAAATAAAAATACAAAACGACTTCAAACCGGAATTCGAAGACAACTTCACACCGCCCGCAGATATCAGTGACACTTTCGTCGCTAACTTCGACGATTTCGACAAGAAAGCGAATCCTTCGTACGATAGATACGCTGCTTTTAGAGAAATACAGGAAGAAGAGTTAAAAGCGAAATCTATTTTAGACCCTATTGACGCTTTGGAATCCGAACCCAAGCAAGACTCTGACGAGAAAGAATTAACAGCCATAGATAATTTAATAAGAGCTAATCAGGAGCGAGAGATTGAAAACAAGGAGACTGCGCGTAGTCCTTTGAAAACTTTGGATGAGTTGACGTTAGATTCTTTCAATATGTTCAGGAACTCTGTGAGTCCTAAGCCATCGCAGATCGACGCGAAGATTGAAGATATAAAGTCTGTTATGAAGACATTGCAAATTGAGAAGTCTAGGAGGAGTGTGTCGCCGAGAGATAATGGACATGTTGACGTTAAACATGAGGACACTAATGATAGGTACGTAGATAATATAATTTTCCAATAGTGCTAGTTTCAAGTTTTTTTTCGATATTTGATTTTATTTACGTTTTACCTCTCTTTTATTTATTTTGTTTTTTTTTATAAACTGCACAAATATTTTCCAATACAACAAAAAAACAAATAAAAAAAAAACTACAACTATTTTACCGCAAAAGTCACTGCACTGTTTTTATCCAAGCACTATTTTTATCCTTTATTTTATTATTGTTTCATTACACTAATATAATTCAATTGAATTCACTTCAATTGCAGCATCCTTTCCAATACTTCCAGGTACGCAGCCTTACGCGAGATCACAATAACAGAGCCACCGCAAGATGAATTCGAGTCTCTACCACCGGAGCTTCCGAAGGAACGAAAGAGATCCGACGAGAAATCGGACGGATTTGACAATTCAGACTTTTTCGACTGCATCGACAATAGCTCCCTCTCTTTCACACACGTGGAGGACGCGTTTAGAAAGAGTCCGATTGTGAAGGAGAGAGAGAGGGAGGAAGAGAAGAAAGTTGATGAAATAAAAAAGGAGCCTATTATTGAGATTGTGCCGTTACCTGTGAGGGATTTAGCGCCACCTACTAGGTTGTCTACGGGCTCTATCAGTGACGTTGTTAGCGGCTCTTCGCCTGATACTAAAGGTATGTAGTAATAATCTCTTTTTTGGTTATTGGTCACTAGGTTTTGGAAGGTAGATGTTGTATGTATTAGTCATCACTCACCACACACACACATCACTCATCACATCGCATTCGATCGGTGGTTTATCATGTGTGAGCGTTTAAATGAAACTATTTTTTATTTATTTTCGCGACTAAGAAATACTCGTTCGGTTATATTTGGTATTTTTTCCCGAAACGCTTCAAATAGTTCTTTACTTATATTATCTTAAATGGAAACTAAAATTCGCTCAATTTTATGAAGTTTAACAATGCCCATACTTAATGAAAGCATCTTGCGACTGATATTGTAATGATGTTTTTTTTTTATTTTTAGATAAGATCGGCGGCGTGGTTGTGGGCGGCGCGGTGTGCGCGGGCGTGGTGGGCGGCGCGGCGGGCGGCGCGCGCTGGGCCGCGCTGGCGCCGCGCGCGTCGGGCGGCTCGTCCGACTCGCGGGACTCCGAGCCGCGCGTGCGCGTGCGCCGGCCGCGCCACCACGAGCCGCCGCCCCGGGCGCCCATCGGTACGGCATACATTCAATTAAAATTAAAAATTAAAATAGTTTATTTCTGTAACTTTCTTGTTCAATATTATTCTGTGGCTAGAACCTCCCAAGAAGCATATAGTTATGCTTGTGAATGGACCGGGCTTCGGCGGAGGGCGGACAACGCCCTCTTCCAGCCCCCCTAAATGGGTCCAGGGGCGACGGACTCGGGGACGTCCGTCGCCCCCCACACATCTGGACCCGAGGTGGCGGCGCGTAGTGTTCCACGCGGGCCCCTCTTAGACGTCGCGGGGGGAGTCAAACACCTCACTCCCCCCCCTGACCCGAGGAGGTTCGCAGTGGCGGGCCGGCACCAGTCGGGGGTTGCGGAAGGATCTTACGTTCCCGCGACCCCCGGCGTAGGTGAGAGACGGAACGCTGGGGTGGTTTTTAGTCAGTTTCTGGTTAACACGATACTAACAGACTTTCGGGTTTAACTGATTTATAAGATATAAATCAGTTAATTACTATAACATTTAATTCTAAATTATTTCTACCCTCTCAAAATTAGATGATAACTAATAACCGACGTCTTAAAATATCTTGAAGAATAAACTACTACACCAAAGCTCCCCAACATTATCATTAAAGTCATAATGTAATAAATTTCAAAACCTATTTCAGTACAAACATCGTCATCGTCCCGCGACGTATCTCCGTGGGATGAAGAACTGCCGCCCGTAACCAGACTGCAGAGACCTCCGTCACATAGAGAAAGAGATTCAAGGTAAGCATACACAACACACTTAGAATACAATACTCTTTATTATGTACACCGTGCGAATTACAAATGAAGAAAATTTACATAGGATGACACAACAACAACCGACATAATTACATACATAAACTCAAGTCTGTGTTTCCCGAGGGAGTATGCAGAAACGGATTAATGTGTAAGTCTAATGAATGAAGAGGCGATTCTATTGCCAGCAACCAGGCACAAATCTACTGAGAAGTTCGTAATGAGAAAATTAAATATTACTTTTTTCCAACTATCTCGAGTCTCCGCGCTCAACATTCGCGTGCGATTGCTAGATTAACGACGCAGTAACTTTATACATACTACTTATAAGCAGTACATGTGAACTAGCACTATTAAAAAAAAATAGCAAATGTAAATCTTTTCTTCCAATGCAATCTCTTTCAATAAACACTTCTTCTCTATCACATTACAGACACAACTCATCCGGCTCAAGAGAATGCCTCGACTCAGGCAGCGGCCGAGAAAAAGACAAACTCCGAGACAAACGCGACATGAGGGACAGAGAGAGAGACATAAGTCGCGACGGCCGGGACTCCGCACGGGACCGCCGGGACTCAGCCCGGGACTCCGGCAGCGGCCGGGACCGCCGTGAAGTCAGCAAAGAACGGGACCATAGAGATCATAGAGACAGGAGGGATAGAAGGTCCAGGGATCGGGAGAACGATTCGTGGGACAGGGACAGAACGTATAGTAGGGAGAGAGAGTATAGGGACTCGAGGAGTAGAGAGAGACTGCCCAAAGACTACAGAGAGAAGGACAGGGATAGACATAGGAAGCCCAGGCATTCGTATGATGAGGATGAAGAGTAAGTTGATATTATAAGTTTTGTAGTCATCACATTGTTATTGGAGTAACAGGGACATCGACGCGCAAACCGTAACCTTTTTTAGAATACTAAAGATGTAATGTTTTACCAGTTACAGTGATGGCGGTGGCTCGGGACGATCATCACCCAGAGACCGGTGGCCGGACCAACGGTGGAGGAGGGATGGTTAGTGTTAATTGTATCTTTAAATAAAAAACAACGCATTTAGGCCGGCTAGCGCACACCTGACAAAGCGCATACACACTTATCATTGCCAAAATTATATCAACCATTTTGTTATAAAATCAAAATCAAACGTTATTTATTCAAATTAGGCTGAGAATCAGCACTTTTCGAACGTCAAAATTACAAAAGACCGTCCCCCAAAAACGCCCGCCCTTCACCACTTCCTAGTGCTATCGCTGGGAAGAAAAAGTGGCGCAACAAACTCCCCAGCAGCACAGCTGTCTGTTCAGTTATAAAATTTATTGTATACAACACAAGGTACCTATGTTAAGTTATTAACATTACAAGACACAGAACATAAAATTATTTTGCCATATGTCAGCTAGCCACGCCAATATACCAACAAATATAATAAAAAAAAACTATACGTACTCAAGCTAAAAAATAATTAATTAAAATTAAAATGTAAATAAAAGCGGAGGCTTTTATTTACATTTTAATTTTAATTAATTTAATTTTAGTGCCTGGAGAGGCACAAAGGGCTTGACAGCTTACATATTTATGCATTGCTGGGTTCTGTTCACATAGCTGTCACTTGAAGTCACAAATGATACACTACTTTTTTAAATATTCCTTTTTGTTACTTTCAGAGAGAAATTATGGATCACTCGGTTGGCGAGAGACGAGGCGTCGTGCTGAAATGAGACAAAGTGAAGACTCTGGTGAGAGAAGGTTTGTGAGCTTTTATATTTTACTAATGTTGTAGCTACAATAAAAATAAAGAGCAGTGGTAGCCCAGTGGTAATGGTCTCGACTTACGAGTTGTAGGTCGTAGGTTCGAACTTAGACCGGCGCTTTATTTTGTGTAAATTATTTCATCACTATTGCTCTCAAAATGGTAAAGGAAAATATCGTGAAGAAACCGGCATGTCCTAGAACCAAAAATTCGAAGACATGTGACATCTACCAACCCGCACTGGGCCCGCGTGGTGGACTACGGCTCACTCTTTCTCATCGAGAGAAGGCCTGTGTCCCAGCAGTGAGAATACTATAGGCTGATTATATAGGCACAATAATTGGTAAAAAAATAATTTTGTGCCACAACCAACCACTACGAACTTACCTTGTATGGTTGACAGGCACACAAACATGTGAGCTGGCAGCAGGTGGTGGATATTTTTTCGCACACTGGATTTTCAACGCACTACTTAACGCCGACAGTTGAAAATTCAATTGTGTTTATTTGACGCGCGGGAATGCGCTCTGGTGGATTCTCAATGCTCGGCTCGACACCGAGAGTTGCAAATCGAGCGCGTGAGGAAATCAGCTGAGATATTTTTATGTACGGTGGGAACGTGGTCTTACATGAATTAGCGTAGATTTTAATCGGTTAGTTATTCACTGACGTAATACTACTTTCAATTTACCTACGGACCTACCTACTGTCTTTAATATAATAGGAAACTACTTATTAATCACCACTTATACAAGGTTATTTGTAAAACACCGACAACCTCTCAGGACTATGTTACTAACATCATAATCAACAACTTTTGTTCTATGACTTTTTAAAAATTCATCATATTTTAGTTGCATCATATTTTCATGCAAAAATAAAAATATTTAAATTGAACGCTCTAAATGTTACGAAGTCTATGCGAAGCAAAAGAAAGCGATAGATAGTACAATAGCGAGGGGAGCGGGGTTAGGGCGGCGGGGGCGCTTGAAATTGACCTATTTACGGGGCTACGGGCGGCCCTCAGTCGGTCGTTCGCCTTGATGCGCTTGCGTCGCGTCATTACGTGTCCTTGTAGCGAAATTCGGCAGTGCGGACGTAATTATCTTTACATGATGGCGTATCAATATTCCAATGTCGAGTACACGGAAATGGTGCGAATGCTAGCTAGGTGTGATGACAATGTTTCGGAAGCCTGTCTCTTGTTATTTTAAGGACGCGTTTACAAAATATGATAGGTATCGAATCGAAACACTACATTGAAACGCGGCGCTAACACACACACACGCACGGATACCTGTGCGGGAATTATGAGGAAATAAACTGACGCGCGGACTAACATTTCAGTAAACATTTTCTGTGCAATAAATCTAGACAGTGACCAAATAAAATAAACCTTAATGCCACCCGTTCAAGTTCATGTCTTGTGGCAAAATATGAGAAAAAATTAGACGGGATCTTATTTTTTTCTGTGGCTATTTGTAATATTTTTGTTATTTTTTTTACTGCCATTTTGAGGTTATTATGTCTGCTTCCCTGGGATATTGCAACGCGGAACGAAAAGTAAACAAACATCAAATAATACTAATAACTAGTCATTGCGGCTGGCCGGCGCGTGCGCGGCATTTCCTTACAAGTAGTAATAACAATAGGCTCAAAGGGACGCCGCGCGCCGACCGCCCCGAAGTCCCCGAACAATCTTTGTCCCGCTCCTTCACTCGCAAAAATAAGAATATTAACCTCGTGCGAGGGCGGCAAGTATGAACGGAAAGTTGGAATGTAATAAGACTCAAATCGTTAGCAACTTACCTACCTGTCACGTGAATCGGACGGGGTCAAAGAGTTCATGCACAATGACGCGTACGGCTTACAGCATCAGCTGTCGCGATACGCAACTATTTGATACTTTGTAGGTATGACTTAATAATTTTTCTAAGGTAGGTATTCCATAATTGCATAAATAATATTTTTGACTTGCGTAATGCAATTAGTATCGTAAGTAGTGCCTAAGTTTAAAATAATGCCAAAGAGTTCTATTGCACCCTTTAAGGTAATTGTTAGTTATGTTTGATTTGTTTTCGTTTGTTCGCAAAATGTACCGAAAAACAGCTTATTTACGTCAGATTTGTAAACGCGATCGCCGCGCCGGAACCTGTTAACGTAACTTTCGTTGTATTTGTTCGTAGATAGACTAATAGTCGTTCCTAAGTTCAGGATAGTTTGTTTAATGCGATTAAACTATCCTGAATTTAGGAACGACTAAATATCGGGCCCGATATTTAGCATAGTGTAATAAGCTCTTTAAAAGGGAGAGTGGATTCAGTCTATCTACGAACAAATACTTTTATCAAGTGCTATACCGTTGTAACTTTACAGAAAATGTGAGAAGTCATTGGTAGTTTGTTTTTTACGGTGTTTAGTATGTAGGTACCGTGACATATCAAGGTTGTTTCCATTTCAAATGTCCGATTGTAGGTTATCATTTAGCTTTTGCGTAAAAAGGCGGGAATCGTAGCGTAGCGAGTTCTAACCCAAAAGTATTACGAGGACAGTGCGCGGCAGGCGTTGGTAGGTACAGCAAAATACAGAGTTGAAATGTGTAAAGCCGGGTATCCACTTAGGTTCGCCGTGGTTTGCGAACGCGCCCGCTCCGCAAACCAAACATAATGGATACGTCGTGATCGCGGAGCGCGACTGGAGCACGATCGGAGCACGGCGGAGCGCTCGGGAAGCGGTTTTTTGCGCGATCTCAAAGGGAGCGCAGTTTGTTCGTGGACGCGAGCGTGTCACGACGTGTTTGTTAAGTTCGCGAACATGGAGTGGTCCGATGAAAAATGTCTACAGCTCATAGAAGAATACCGTAAACATAATGTTTTATGGGACCCACGAGATGAAAACTACAAGAAAAAGAATTTAAAAGGAGACGCCTGGAAGATAATTGGCGAAGCATTAAACACTGAACCCGACTTATGTAAATATATATGCATTATTATTTTAATATATGCATTATTTCATTATTTTTTCTTCCCTTATACATATTAGCTTGCCAAAATCGAGGAGGTCGTTTGTATTCCATCACAATATAATGTATCAAAATATAAGCTGCACTTCCTACTAATTCTGGAGGCGGCATGTTTGGACCGACCGTCTGTCGTGTGTCGACTGGAGACCGGAGCGCGGAATGTTAGTGCTCCGACAGGAGCACTGATGTTGCAGCCTAAGTGTGTACACTGTACACGTTCACGTTCGCGGAGCACACAGTGTTCGCAAACCACGGCGAACCTAAGTGGATACCCGGCTTTAGATAGGACAACAAAATCTTGAAGGTTTGTTTTTGGTAAATGTATTATGTTTTGTAAAAAGTCATAGAACAAAAGTTGTTGTTTATGATGATAGTAATACAGTCCTGCAAGGTTGTCGGTGTCTTACAAATAACCCTGTATAACAAAACCAATAAATAAACCCTCCTGTCCCCTAGGCACGGCTCCACCCTCGGCTGGGCGGGCCGGCGCGCGCGCCGCTCGCCGCCCCGCGACAGCCGGCGCCGCGCGCGCCGCGACGACACGCGCCGGCCGCGCGACTACCGCTTCTCCAACGACTTCTCGCCGCGGGACAGAGAGCAAGCGTCGCCCTTTGATAACGACTTCCATGACACTCCGACGCCGACGGAGAAGAAGAAGAGGGCGCCTGCGCCGTATGCTAGTTTGGAGGGGACGAGGTATGTGTTTTTATGTAAAAACTAACTGTGCCCGCGACTTCGTTCGCGTGAATGTCGGAAAACAAATTGGATTTCATGACTTTCATATTTTTTGCGCGGAACCCTATTTTTCTAAAAATAAGTAACTTACTCCTTATAAAAGAACCCAAGCCGGTGAAAGTCCCATTAAAATCGGCCAATCCGTTTCGGAGATTAGCCGGAACAAACAGACAGACAAAAATTAAAAAAAAAATTGGTTTCATATGCATTTACTAAAAGGCTGTTATTTTGACATTACAAACAGTTTAATTTTATTTATTTGTATAAATACGCATACAAAATTAAGTGTCTCTCAAACATAAAAAGAAGTCTTAGAAAAGGTCTCATCTTTTTAATATAAGTGCTATGTTATCATCACTGGGTTCTGGCAGTGTTCTTTCTTTCTTTTTCGTTTCAACGGTACATCATGTTTCTGAAATTGTTGGGCCCAGTAGGTCGTCAGTCAACGTGCTGTCAACTGTTAATCAAATTGTGAAAGTCAAGTCTCTGAATAGTTACCTATCGAATGCCATTTTATTAGATATCATTGACTGGTGAAAATAACAACAAAATTAGTTTAAGTTAAGACAAGAATTGACTTTGACGGATCAAAATTAATAAGTTTTCTTCTATTTTAAGACTTTAAACCTAGAAACAATTAAATTAACTTAATCATCGCTTAAAATCAACACCAAATCTGACTATTCCAGATTTGCATTCGAACCAGAAGACGTGACAGCTTCTCCAATTTCCGTAAGCAGCGCCCGCGCAAGGGACAGCGAGCAGAGCGCGACCCGCTTCCGGTTCGACTC
The DNA here is from genome assembly GCA_911387795.2 of Apamea monoglypha. Taxonomy (NCBI): domain Eukaryota; kingdom Metazoa; phylum Arthropoda; class Insecta; order Lepidoptera; family Noctuidae; genus Apamea; species Apamea monoglypha. The sequence continues at coordinate 6,184,733 of OU426931.1, forward strand.
CGACTCCATCTCCCCGCGCTCCATGTTCGAGGACGACTTCGCGGCCGCGCCGCGCGCGCGCACCGCGTCCATCGCCGAGGAGGACGAGGCCGAGCTGCCGCCGCTGCGCGCGCGCGCGCCGCCCGTCTGCGCGCGGGACATACGGAAGTCTGACTCGGTAAACATCTTCACTCGGGAGTCGGATCCCTTCGAAGGAGATGCGTTCTTTGCTTGTACTGGGTCGGATCGCGCCGCGAGACGGGAGAACTGGCCAGGTGACTTTCAAGGGTTCGATAACGCGTGAGTTCAGATCTGGTTCGTCCAATGAGAATTGACAGGTTTTTTTATGAGAAGGGTAGTGGAAACGGGGATGAAAGAGGGTAAGGATTTTTTTATAGTAGTAAAAAAAGGTTTTTTATTGGTGAATTTCAATTTTATACTGTTGGAACGACTGCTTACAGGATCTGCGAATGCAGTCTGAAATTCCATTTCTCCCCTGTTCCCAACTTTTGACCTCTATTTGCACACTACCGTACTAGTTTTTGACACGCTTTTAAAAGTTCCTAAAATCATGTCTCGCCGCGAGACTGATTTTTTCATTATAATGTTTTTCTTCGTATTTTAATAGGTTTTCGCGTTGCCAATTTCATTGTTACAGTCAAAGTATGCTTATACTACTAAGATAGCGCGTAAATTGAAGTATTACGATACGGTAGAATGCTTATAGAGGTGTTGAATAGTTCCCATGAAGGTTGTAAAAAAGAGGATGGATATAATGAAATGAGTCTTGCCATAGAAATTAAGTATTTTTCAATGGATCTCGTGTACCCTGTGCGTTAGACTCCCAGATATATGTCTAAAATAATCTCACGGTCGTTCTCAAATTGAAGGCTTCTTCACAACATTACGCGCCAATTTTTAGTAATGCATTTTTATAAAATTCTCGAACTTTTATGTACGACCTTACTCAATGGCGCCGATTCCCTTGTTCACAAACTAAACTAAGTTTAAGTTCAGTGCATCTTTTTCTTTCTATTTCATTAGAGTCCTTTTCTTAATGAAATAGAAAGAAAAAGATGCTCTGGAGATAAATATTAGTTTAGTCCTGTACGTGTAAAATACGTCAATTTACGTCAGGCACTGACTAATTAGTCAGCGCCTGACGTAAATTGAGGTATTTTTAGTAGCTATGTTTTTAATCACGTCTAAACTGTCTGTGGAGTATCTTAATTTGACAGGACTAAACAAATATTTATCTTCTTAATGAAATAGAAAGAAAAAGATATGCACTGAACTAAAATTTAGTTTAGTTTATGAACAAGGGAATCGGCGCCAATAGTCCACTTATTAAAAGGAGGTGCGTTATGATTTGAAGAAGCTTTATGTTAGATATCTTAGCTTTAAGATTACATGCCGCTATTGATTACCTAGTGTTATATACTCTAACCACTGACCATTGTCGCCCTAGTATTATGTATATATGTTGAGACATGTACAGACACGAGATGCCTCATGCCTGTATATGTCTTTAGACGCAACCTGTGATATATATAAGCAACGCCCTTCATGATTTTTTTTATTATTTCTACGCTTTCCCCATGTTGTATTTTCTTGTTATTTTTTTACCTCATGTAAGTGTCACAACTCTTTAAAAGTAGTGTTGTATGAATTTCTAAATAGTCGTTTAAGTAAATAAGTTTTTAATATAATTTATTTAGTCTAGTCTATACACTTTGTTCAAGCGTACGATGGTTGTTCTGTACACTTGTGATGATAGAAACCCGGGGATAAAGAAATAAACCGCCCGGGCGTTGAGTGTGGTAAAATCACTGATTTATTTTACTTAGCCAGTTCACTAAATTATCGCGCGTACGCAAACGCTGATGTACCTTAGCCTACTTAGTGTTATCGTGTTACGAAATGTGCGGGTTTACCGTACATACTGCCCACTCTAAAGGAGAAGACGAGGGAATATGTTGACCCTAGATGAAACCTAAGTGTGTCTAAATACGATAAGAATGATGACTTAGCATAAATAATACAATGTTTCGTTGAAAACTGGGGTCTACTCCGAAGTGGTATCGGCCGAATGTTCGGCCGTTTCCTGCTACGAAGTTACGGCTGTTCAAATCCTACACTCCTACTCTTTCGAATATTGACGATGGTCCCGACCCAACTGAGCCGATCCGAACTTTTTTCGCAATTTCTAATAATATTCGGTTCGGCCATGTGTCGGTCCGATCCGATCATTCGCACTTAGCACTTCGTAGTAGACCCCCAGATACAAGGTGATTTCAAAAATATCTACTCTAAGTACTATGTATACCTAACACTAAATTGTCTGATTTTGTTCTAGTTAACATTTCACCATAGGAGGGTCCCTTTATTGACACTTTCGTTTGTCTTACTAATATCACTGAACTCACTGATTACTGGCACTGTTTCACACGCGCAACCAATAGATCCCGGTCCTGCGAGGTCAGCTTGCGCCTCCGCCCCCTGGGCTCGCTCGCCCTCCAGTACACGTACCTCCAACATCTCACGCTGCTGCGGCGCAGCCGATTGTATCGGCCGAATGTTCGGCCGTTTCCTGCTACAAAGTTACTATTTGGTTCGGTCGGTCCCGATCCTACACTCTTTCGAATATTGACTATGGTCCTGACCCAATTGAGCCGATCCGAACTTTTTTCGCATTTTTTAATAATATTCGGTTCGGCCATGTGTCGGTCCGATCCGATCATTCGCACTTTGCACTTCGTAGTGTAGACCCCAGGTTCCACATATGGGCGTGGTTTTCTAGTACGTCGAAATCGTTGGGCAAGGTTGTGTTTATTAGAGACTTCAACATGGAAACCTCTGGGACAAGGGTTTAGACTGCAAATCTTGCTTTTCGAGCTCACGTGTTGTTTACACATAATATGTTGCAATTCTTGCTGAAATTCCTGTGATTGTACTTCTTTAATAATTAAATGGTATGCGTTGTTTATTTCTGATGACTCCAGAAAACCACGTGTTGCCATCTGTTTGTCGCGAATTCGCTTGATGAAATGTGACACCCAGCCAGTAATTCGCACGATTCGTGTCAACGAAATGTAATTTTGCAGTAAGTCAGTACTAAATGTAACATTATTTTCCACTAAGGCTGTGTTCACACAAACTGCTGTTGTTTCTACTGTTGGGGACTGGTATACGATCTTAACTGCATCTTTCCTCTCGCAACCTTTTAGCCATTTAGGCCCTTCCCACCACAAAGATTAGTTTAACAATTTATGAGACGTTATGCCTCGTGTAGCACAATCAGCTGCATTTTCTTCCGAGCTGAGATGACTCCAGAATTCTGCCGGTACTATGTTGGTTATCTGCTTAACTCTGTTAGCTATAAATGACTTCCATCTGGATATTTCTCCCTGTAGCCAGCCCAAAACTATCATGGAATCTGTCCATGCATGAAGCGTCATACCTATATTTGGTAAGGACTCAATGACCTTCTTTGTTAGTTGGCAAAGAAGTAGCGCGCCGCACAGTTCTAGTCTAGGGAGCGATGTTTTCTTTGCGACCCGTAGCAGCGTTGTTTTTGCAGCAACAATTGTCGATGTGTCGAGTACACCCCTTATTGTTCTTGTTGACGAGGTAAATAACGCAAGCGTAAACTTTGTCTGATGCATCGCAAAATGCATGTAATCGACAGGTTTTTTCTGTGTTATCTAAGAATCTTGGTATGCGAAATTTGTCGATGCAGTTGGTATCTTCCTTTAGTTTAAGTAAGCCAATATTCTTGCATGTCCTTTGGTAGTTCTTGATCCCAGTTAGTTTCAATGGACCACGTTTGTTGATACAGTAGCTTCGCTCTGATTGTAAGCGGTGACAACCGACCAAGAGGATCGAATAGCTTTGATACGTCTGACAATAATTGGCGTTTTGTAATTACTGCATTACTCTTAGGGATTACATGACTTTGGAACATGAATGTATCAGATAACGGGTTCCATTTTAATCCAAGAGTCTTTCTGGATTCGAGACACTTAAATTCGTAGGGACTGTTCAATTGGTCGGTTGTTAAATCCTGCAGGAGTTCTGGCTTGTTACTTGACCATTTTCGCAGGTTCATACCAGCACCATGGAGCATTTTAATAAGTTGTTGCTGTAGCTCTTTTGCTTGATCGGTGGTATTTTGTCCACTCGGCAAATCATCCATGTAGAAGGAGTTCTGTACAGCTGCTGCTGCCAGTAGATATCTCTCGGCATCATCTGCTGCGAGTGGTTTTACGAGTCCGGTCTCCGGTCTTTTCTTGGATGGGGGGGGGGGAAGGTGTTGGGGATTGTTCTTCTTGTTTATTACAATGCATTTTAATATATTTTTTCTTTACAATGGAATCAGACTCTTTTTATATTTTTGAACGCTTATTCTCTATAAATTGTGTGAAGTGCCGATCTGCAGAAATTATACGAGGGATGCAATCAATCTGATTTTTAATGCTTTTCGAGTCGTGAATTAAATACAATTCGCCTGTATATAAAAATATGTGGTATTTAGAAGACTGCACATATTCGTAGATGTAGTGGATCAAATATCTAATGTATCTTATATTACATAATAACGAAACAATCATTCCGATTTTATATTATATCTCCGCTCCGCACTGACCGAAATTAGCACGGATTCATCAATGATATTGAAAAATACAGTTTATATCAATGACATTAAAGTGCATTATTGAATAAACATCAAACGATTCCTCTGACTGACGTCTTTGAGAATGCCCGTAAGGGCTCGTTTGCACTATAAGGCACTAATCATAAACTTTATTATTCAATGTCATCAGAAAATCCTCTGCAATACGTATCTTTCGGTCTGCAGTGAGCCTATAACAATGATTTATTTATTTTAGTATATTTTGGACTGTAACGGTAGTAAGTCAACACTATGGAATAACAAAATTCTAGATATGGAAAGAAATCGATGGAAGTTTGGGCACAAATCTGTACATTTTCTAATTGATATGTAAATATTTTGCTACAATGCAATCATGTGCCGCTGTGTAAAATGTAAATAATTAATATTTTGTAAATCAATTGAAATATATGCGTCGACGACTGTACTTGTTGTGCTAACTATTTTTGAGCACATAATCAAAAAAGTATTAGAACATTTTTGAATAACTGTAAATTGAATCATTTTCGAGATAGTTTTGATTTATTATTATTTTTCCGATCGTACCTTCTTTATTAGTTGTAGCTTATTTCGTATTATTAAAGACATCAACAATACATTTTCATTCTACATTACAGTACAGTATTTTAAAGTAGTCGAAAATTTTGCACATTTTTTGATATACTTACTTAAAAAAAAAACTCGCATTTTATGAATATGTTGTAAGTTTTCAAAGTCTGACGCATTTTGTGAATGAATTGTCTATCTCATTAATTTAATAAAAATGTTTATTGTAGTTAAATTAAAAGTTTTTTTTGTGATAGAATTACTCTGTAAAAGCGATATTCTATAATATTAAGCGTCAATTGTGCTTCTAAGATATTATGGGATTTATGTTTAGTGAATCATTACTGTGATAATTTAAATTTATTGTGATTATTTTCCCGGAAATCTTTTTTACTTAATTTTTTATGCACTTGTTTCTATGTAAAAATCAGCATAAAGCAATTCAATAATATTCTAAATGAAAATGTCTATTTCTAACATGATAACTAATACTTACCTATTAAAATGTTAACTTAAATATTGAATACCTATAGCAATAATCAGTCAGAAATATAACAGAGTAACTGATCTAAGATAACCTGAAAAGTTACTGAAAGATTCAGTTAAACTGTTGTAGTTCTGAAAAAGAAGAATGTAATGTTATCTGATAATTTTAATGAATGTACCTTCAATATAAACCTAACGATCCATACCTAATCATTTCATAGCGTCTATAACGAATGTATCCATGTAAACTAATGTTACCTTTAAACTAGTGATGACGTCGATTTTGTATTAATGTATTTTTTGTACATAATGTAGCTAGAGGAAATTAATTATGTGCAATTACTACCACCTCTATGGCGCAATACCAAAGGTATTTATGTTCTGTAACTGTTGTGTAAAATACTCGGAGTTATTAAAATTATAACGAAATGATCGAAAATTATTGCTTTGTTTTTAATTCATTTACCCTAGCAACCTAATAAACCTACAAGTGAGCTTATACAGGATGGCAGTGACATCGACGCACAACCTATTACCATGGATTCAGTACATGATTCTGATCGACCCTGCGCCGAAATTTTTCTTCGGCTATTAAAAAAAACTGTGCTGTCCCGTACATTTTTACCGCAAAAGTATTGCACTTTTCTATGAGACAGCAGTATTTTTTTTTTTTTTGATAACCTACTAAATTACTAATCATTTCTACGCTAGGGGTGCTGAATCCATGGTTCAGTTTGCACGTCGATGTTCCTGCCACCCTGTGTACATAAAAAAAGGTAAAATTATCGTTCGGTTGTCAGCTTATTCTCATAATGTATGGTCTAAGCCACGAAGTGAAAATTAAGCAGAAGATCACTTTGTAATGTTGGTTTCGGCCGGTACTTGGCCGTGGTCCCCCAGTCTAGTTCCCCTTAGGGTATCACAAGCAAATATTTTTGCCCGTGGAACCCCCAAGGGATACAAAGGGGTACCATGGGCAAATTATTTGGCCCATGATACGCCCGCTAATCGCCAAATAAATAAAATGCAAATACAATCTCTTTGACGGATGGCCTATGATAAAAAAAACTTCCTCTTCAAACTCTCTCTTAATTTTTCTAAATTCTTCCAGCGGTAACATTATGATTTTTATTGAAAAATGTCATATGATTTGGGAAAACAATTTATTTGTATTTCTTTATTTGTCAAGCAACAGTTCTTTTTTTAAATGATCTTTTTAATTTTAAATTGAAATGGTTGGGATGGGGTATCACGGACAATAAAAATATATTCAATAAGAAGATTGTTATTCAGGGGGTTCGACGGGCAAAAATACTTGCTTGTGGTACCCCAAGGGGAACTAGACTGGGACCACGGGCAAGTAAGTACCGGTTTCGGCATTCCTTCTAGTAACTGTACCTTCAGCACAAACATTAGACAATCTTTACTTACAACCCCCGAGAGTTAACTTGAGACTTCGCTCTGATGACGTAAGCGAGCGATACTCAGGCATCGATGGCGAGAACGGTAACAGCGCGCGGGGCGGGGGGAGGGGCCGCTCGGGTCTTAAGTTAATTCTTTTTAGGGGTGTATGTTCGTACTAGGTCCATCTAGGTACAGACGCCAGCAGGTCAGGCTACCCGAAACTGTCAAATTTTCCCAATCTTCCTTGAACCTTAGTGCTTTAGCGATAAAGTTGAAAATCTATTAAAGAAATTTGACAGACTGTAGTAGATTGATGTGCTGGCGTCTGGGTCAAGCTACCCGAAACTGTCAAATTTTCCCAATCAACCTTGAACCTTAATGTTTTAGCGTTAAAGTTGAAAATCTATTAAAGATATTTGACAGATTGTAGTAGCTTGATGTGCTGGCGTCTGTACAAAGAAAACATTTGTTTGTTGATACTATCTCTTCACAAGTATTTCATAATAAAATGCTATCTTCACAATTATTTATTATCAACCTCAGCCCGAGTCACGTTCACGACTCACTGCTACGCACGAGCCGTTCAGCAATCGTGCCACCGATGCCATAACAGTTATCAAGAGGAAAAAATGTCACCGGGCAGTGACTAATAATATAATGATCGCTGTAGCTGCATGATGTGGCGTTGTGGCAGCCACAAGAAACGTTTCGTTTTAAGACATTTTTTTAAAATATTAATTATTAAATTCACACACGTACTATATGCACGACCTATTTTCAGGTTTACAGGAATTTCATGGCAACATTTATGGTGTTGAGGATGTGGCAAGACTCAACAAACCCTTACGCGAGACAGACGCGAAAGCTTTATTGAAAAGGATCCTAACTGAGTTTGCGGAGCTCTAGGCTAGGCGCCACAGGGCGCCGCATTGTAGCTATTGCAAAGTAAACGAAAAATAAAAGGAAATAGATTATTGTTTTGCTTTTATCGTTTTAATTTTGGCAACTTTAAGCCATACGTCATAACTTGAAATGGTAAAATTACTAATAGTTGTCGTCATTGTCATTGTCAAAATTGTCAAGACCGAGTGAATCAACAGCTGTTTTACATTTTTATATCTTAAAATTAATTCAAACTGAGTATAAACAGGTAGTTTTGTATTCCTTAATCAGGTCATGGTAGATTTTATTAGAATTAGTGTTGTATATGAACATGAAACAAAGGTAAGTGTAGCAAAAGATGAGCCAATTTAGTCGTGATAAAATGTTGTTTACGTGTTACTGACAAAGATGTTTGTTTGTGAAGGGCTCGCCCAATGCAAGGCGGAGATGACATGGTGGCTTACGCCATGGGGAAGAAGGCAGACGACCTGGCTGACCACACTGAAATACAGCTGCATAGAATAAAACCCCCGGATCATTTTATAGAAGCGCAAGTTCAGGAGGGAGACTCTTTACAAGCAATTGCGTTGCGATTTTATTGTTCTGTAAGTTAAAATCATTTATTTTTATTAATAATACTTACTTCACTAATTATTTTTCATACACAAAATAAAATTCTACTTTGATGTTACAAATTGAATATATCAGTAACTTCCTGTTATCATTGTAATCTATCTTGTTAATAAATCGTGTTTTAAACACATTTCAGATATCAGAGCTGAAAAGGATCAACCATATACATAAAGATAATGAAATATTTGCCAGACGGACTATAAAGGTGCCAGTTACACCATACTCAGTACTGACAGAGCTAATACCAACACGGAACCAAGAGCCTGTACCTTCAACCTCAAACAGTTCATCTCATTCAGTCCTACAGGAACTGTTAAATACTAATAATTACAAAGGACTTATAAACCAAAATAATGTATCAATAAATGCAGCTCCCAAAGAAGATCTGGAGTGCTCCATAGATTGTAACTCCGTTGTGATGAACAGCACACTGGCGCCATCTGTTGCGCCGTACACAGACTCTGAGCAGAACGAACAACTACTAGCTACAGAAGATACTCAACTCTTGCCAAGTAATAAAGAGAAGATATCTGTTGAGTCAGTTGTGGTGAAGGAATTGACCTCGCACGGCGCTGACTTAGGACTGAAATGGTTCCATTTAGTTTGCTGTATGCTCATCCTCGGAGTTGTGATACCTCTTGTCTATGTACTGTTTTATTTAGACAAACATGAACATTCAGAAATTTCGGATCTTCCACCATTACACTCAAATCGATGACTGACTGATATAACTCGATCTGATGGAAAGGCTTTAAGTTGTAATGGTAGACATTATAAATCAATTTTATATGACACTGTAAGAGGATGCAATGTGATTCTTTTAATAAAATTTATCATGATAAGTAATATTACAATGATGCTTTTATTTATAAATGGTTCTGTAAACATTTTGATGATTTTTTTTAAGTTGATTCTATAGCAGGTAGATATCCAAGGTCCAAGGATTTATGTTATAAACAAACTTATCATTTCAGTTTTTTTTAATACAAAATCAGCTTGATTGTGTCTGAAAAACAAATTCTGCAAACAACGCTTGCAGATTTTGCTGTTATCAGCAAAACTTGCGTACAATATAATCTCAGTACAATACAGAATGGAAACCTTACCACCGGTTTTGTAAATTGGGAGTTCCAAATCCTAAAGAAGCCAGTCAAAACGGTTTATTTTTATCGAAGTTTCGGCTTGCTTTGAGCCCCATTCACCCTGTAAGCTTAGGTACTTATCTAATGGCTCTAATACGCATTTTCACTGACACTAAGCGACACCTAAAGGCTGCGGCATGCCGGCAGCTTCCGGCGGTATGTCACAAGGCGCGCTCGGTGGTGCCTCAAGCTTGCTTAGCGACTACACAACGCAGTCAAAATATTTGCCAGCGAAGATTTGTAAAATTGTAATTTATATCTTGTAAACATTACATACGTACGAATTCACGTTGGGAAATTTAAATTACTGGCCATAAAAGCGTGCTGGTGGATTTTGAAAGCGGCGCTGAGCCGAGTGTTGAAAATCCAACAGCGCTCATTTAGGCTTTGCCGATTGTTATCGAAAACTAGCATATTTGTATTTTGGCATCTTTGGAAGAGGCGGTGTTTGGGGGAAGCCTGTCCTGCAGTGGACGTCTTTCGGCAGAAATGATGATCATATTTGGATGTATAGCAAGACCTACTGTCCTCTACGTTTTACCAACTTGCTTCTATGACAGTTTGTAATTTTGACGTTCGAAAAGTGCTGATTCTCAGCCTAGTTTAAATAAATGACTTTTGATTTTGGCAATAATTTTTGCATAGGTCGGGTTAATCTGAACCACCTATTCTAGTTGGCTGAATTTTGTCACCAAAGGCCAAACTAACTTCCAAGGCATTATGGTCATCCCGTCTGGTCTCTTCAATCGTCGCGTGCGAAGCCAAGGTTCTAGAACAGCTGGCACCCCGGTGGTGATAGGAGCACGACGGATGATGTCAATGATGCTGGCGCGCCGTGCTACTTAGAAACTAGTGTTAGCACTTATATCTACCAGAGAATCAACACAAACTATTTATTACTACGACACTGGAATGTAGGCGTATCCAATGTCCCAGTATGGGGCTGTCCCACCGATCTGCTATTGACTGTTTTGTATAAAGTGTTTTTATTTAGCATATTGTTATTATTTGGTTAGACACACTAGCAGCTAATTAGCTGATGCGTGTGTATCAAATAGCTTGGAGATATTTAATCTGTCCAGTCGATTCTTGAAGTAGTTCAGTGTGGGAGCCGTCACAATATTTTCCATATTCAATTAATTAATTCATTTATTTATTGTTTGTCACAGGTGAAAAGACAATTCTTACAATTAGCCGGGAGCCTATTCCATGCTGTTACAACTCGGTTAGACACTTATCACTATGAGCGATCTTTTATAGACAACCTTTGGATGGATTAAAATTAAGGAGAGACAAATATAGTAGGTAGTCTGTGGTGTACCATTTACATTATACAATAATTAATATATACATAAAGTATATTTTACTCATCTAAATAAATATATAGGTACAGACGCCAGCACATCAACCTACTATAATCTCTCAAATTTCTTTAATAGATTTTCCACTTTATCGCTAAAGCATTAAGATTCAAGGTTGATTGGGAAAATTTGACAGTTTCGGGTAGCTTGACCTGCTGGCGTCTGTACATGTAATAATAAATATGAAACAAGAGCAAAGAAAAAAATAATAATAGTGATGATGTTTAAAGAAGTGCTTTTTTATCATAATTTTGAAAGTGGACAAAGTTCGAGCACTCCTTACCGACACGGGCAAGTCATTCCATTACCGTACTGCTTGAACAGTAAAAGATTTGTCAAAGAAACTGGTGGAATGCATCGGCATCTCTAGTCTCAGGTTTCAAAAGGAAAAATCAGCCCTAAAGGTCATTTATTTAGACAGCCTTGACATTGACCAGTATTTTTACCTATAGATCTGCGGTCGTAATTATCAATGTTGTTAATTACTTTTTTGTGTAATATTCACGTTTTCAATTAGTATCAATATCTAAACACGATAAAACATCCAGCGGTCGTTGACCCCTATTTTTTTTATCGAGTTTGTATATCGATACTCATCACGTCTGCAGTTTCGCTAGCTAACTTGACTATGTATATTATAGATTGGGTGAGTATAGAAGCATCTATATGTGTGTGATTCCATGCGACGAGAACGTCTTTCTGCTTTTTATTGCACTTACAAAATCAGGAAGGTATTTTTTAATAAAAAAACATATTTCACAAAATAAACTATTTATTTTCCATTTCTATTTGCTATCACTTAAAAATACATCGATGTAACAAAGAAATCGGTAAATCCATTGACACAATCTTAGTTAAAACTCTTTTAACAATTATTAATAATGATAAATGCATTCTTAAATAGCTAAACCCCGACCAGAGAAATAACATTTTTATATTACACTCTTGCATTGCAATCGTAAAGGATATTGCAAACAATTTAAGACAAAATATAGCCTATTATTAAAATAAAAAAATCAAGTTCAAATTCATTAAGACAAGGTAAACTACATTATTTATTTTCCACATACAAGTATTTATTTTCCTGGTAAGGCTTAGTCACTATGTACAGATATATAATAATAAGGTGAGCCTCGCAGATTGATACTGTATAAAATTAATGACGTGATCTGAGGTGACTAAAGTAAAGCTTTTAATCATATAATTAACAACGCACTTCGCGATTGCGGCAGCAATCAGAAACTTCCACGACCGCCGAGATTCGGGTTACTCTCGTGCACACTGTGGAAAATAAAGGGAGCGTTAGTTATTATTCTCTATGCCCAAGGCAATGTGCAATGCCAAAGATGAATAAGGGCCGCCAAGAAAACTTACACAGTCACCCCGCCCGATGACCTCGTAAAGATCGTGGGGCGAGTATGAAGCTCAAAATATGCAGAAATAGTGTGAAATAAACTCATATTTATGACAGAATATGGGTCCCTGCTACTCAGAAATGGGTAGACAGTTTTAGTTGTAGCATTTTAAATTTACTTGCTTGAATGACGTCTAAGACTCTGATATAAGATTCTAATCAACATAATGAAATGACAAAATGCTACAACTATGAATATAAAAGTTAGATACACAAACACAGTAAAATTCAAAAGCACACAAGAAAATAGTTATGGTTAGTATTACAGAGAACAGCAACACAGAAGATCTTGATCCGAAGAGTGGGCCAGCGCTTTGTAGGGAGATTAGTGATTCATTGTTACCCAAATCAAAACAACAAAATCACTAGTCTTCCATACAACGCGCGGCCGGTGGCTGAGGCCCATTAGTTGATGAACACCTAGAAATGTTAATCACCAAAGGAGTTAGTCGCAATAAAGGTTAAAATGTGTTAGGACATACAGTTGTAATGGGTGATCGTTTCTAAGGTACACTAGAATTAGGTTTTACAGCAAGAACAATACATGAATGGTAGGTACATGTGTGAATACTCTCGAAATGTCTACGCTCCCTCTACTAACAAGTGTGTGCATATTACCTTAGCATCACAACATCGACGTCACACAGTCAAATCCGTTCAACAAACTCTACTTAATCTTAGTTTGGTTTGGTGCCAACTCAGGGAACTCTTCAAACATTCTATCGTCAAAATAATATTGTGTTAGTGATTATATTGAATTATTGTGATAGCAAATGTCTCAGGAAACTCCTCAACCAAATACAATGTTAACAGCACAAATTAATCAGTTCGAATCGCAATATTAGCAATGATACAGTATGACAGTTATTGAAATTAATGTTGACATGCTTTTCTTTTATTTAGGTATGAAACAATACACATGATGCTGAGGAAACATGAGGAAATTGAAACCTTAATCGGCATCAAAATTACTTTCATTTCATCTTGTGATCTCACATCTCGGAAGTCAATTTTGGTTGTGTTTACTAATGTAGACAGACATCAAAGGGGCCATTGTACTCATTGGATAAACGTACCTCTGTTGCAGGAGATACTGCGCCATCTGTATGCGCTGCGAGGTGCCGGTGATGGTGATGATGCGGTCGGTGGAGCCGGGCAGCGGCTCGGCGATCTCGATGCCCGCGCCGCTCTCCGCGCGGATCTTACGTATGCGGGACCCGGCCTTGCCTATAATCGCGCCGGCCAACTGGAACGGAAATAATAGTGTCACATTTATGTACCGACCTAGTTAAGTTAGACCAGATAAGTTATATTGGATCGTGAAATTTTGCTTTGCAGTGAAGTTGTAATGACGATGAAGAGCAATACTAACATCTTTGGGAATGGTAACTTGTGTGCTGGTGTCCTGCTGGTTGCCGCCATTGTTACTGAAGCCACCTCCCCCTCCCCCCACGCGGCCGCCCCCCCCGAAGTTCCCCCCCCCGAAGCTGCCGCCGCCGCCACCACCGCCGCCGCCGCCGCCACCTCCACCGAAGGCGCCGCGCGGTGGGCCGCTGAAGCTGGCTCTAGGTCCGGGGCCACCGAAGTCGTTGAACGCAGCTCTAGGGCCGCCGGGTGGACCGCTGCGACCTAGGGGCGGTCCTCGCGGCGCGGGCCCCCGGCCGGCGGGCCCCATGGGTGGCATGCCGCGCGGCGGGCCGCGGGGAGGCCCGCGGGGCCCACCTCGGGGCCCGGCACCACCGCCGCCGCCGCCCGCGCCGCCTCCCTGTCCGCTACCGAATCCTCCGTACTCATCAGCGTAGAAGTCATCGTAATTGTGCGGGTCGTAATTTTGTACTGCGCCTTTTACGGGAACCTGCAATTTTACAAGCCGTTCTAGAATGCTGAATGTGTCAATATCAATAGCAGTAAAAGCCTCGTAAAGAAAAATAAATTGATTTTCTTTTTATTTATTTGTTGTGTAGAAAACCTCGTCATTTAGAACAAACGTGCACCTGCACAGGTCTAACAAGCTGCTAATGCCTTATATTGATTTAGTTTTTTTTTTTTTAGCTATTTTTCAGTCAGTTTTTATATGCCCCGGTAAAATTATTTATTGCAATCTCGAGGTTTTCACTTCACGGCAAAGTTATGTCCAAGGAACCAATGAACAAGAAAACTTCTATTCAAATTGGACGAACATATCAAAACAATATCTTAAATTGAGGTCTGATATGAATATATTCTTTACCTGTCTAATAAGGTCGAGCACCTCCTTGACACCGGCGGCGACCGCGTCGGCCTTGCCCACCAGCTGCACGACACGCTCCGTGCTCTGCGGAGCGGGGTTCGAAAATATTTTCAGACGAGCGCCCGTTTTCTGTAAGAGACCAACCCTTTTGTTAGATATTGTTAAGACAGGTTATTTTTACCGGTACTGACATATTCCAAAATAATTTTTTTGGTTGTTTTTAGATACACTTAAATAATTTACCGATTTATAAATGCAGCATAATTAATAATCAGGACCAACGAATACTCGGAAAAAGAAATATTTTTGCTAGCAGCCAGCCAGACAACTTCTAGTAGTAAACGTCTTCTATTATAGTAGCATTAGCGTTCAAACTAATTTAAACAATAACCATTTACTTAACAATTAATGGTAACCTAATTCTGACCTAGTCCCAAATCCAACGCCCTAATTCCAAAACAAATTACATAACACATATACTTAGTTCAGTTGTTTACGGCAATCTGTCGCGACATCGTCGGGGTGTTATAGAGTGGCATGAGAAATCGATGTGTGATCAATTACCGATATTAGATAACGTCAGAGTACGTGTGTGGTGCGTGGTGTCGATGACGTTTGACAGGAGCCAGGGCGCATGCGCGGCTACATCGACCGGCGCACGTGGCTGCCGCCCGGTCACGCACAAACAACCGCTGAAAACCGCCCTCCGCACATGCGAGCGACGCACCGCAACGCACCGCCTACTACGAGCTATTGCTCAATACTGACGCGCGTCAACTGAACTCACTTCACAGTTCTTCAGTTACCAAGCACTACACTGTTCCCTAGACCCAAAAACTATTTATCCAGCTCAAGTTATTATTTAAAAAATAGAACACTCCAATTTAAACTATTCTAAACACGTCGAACGAAGTATAAAGTCGACGGTACAATGTTACGCGGACAAGGGAGCGGGCGGGGCGACTATCCCTCAAGGGTGGTCGGACGCGAATGAGCGGGCGCGGCGGCGCGTGCAACACCTGCCCGACTCCCCTCCTTGCACTTGTGGGGCTCCGCGGAAAGCTCGTACGCGCCACGCCTACCACATGCCACTAAGTAATGGACAGACCGAATTCCCGTTCTGAACAACACATAAGCGAAATTGGGACGGTCTGTCTAACGGAGTCGTAAATAGAATTCTGCCAATTCAAACTGCTTTTGTTTGGTGGGCGTCTATGAGCTCAGCATTGTATACTTTTGAGAAAGGAGTAAGTACTTTCTGTATATTTCCCTCGTATTCAGCATCCATCACAAAAGTAAACCACTTCAGATCCTCGTCACGAACGCGAGTCCGAGACGTCACTCAGTCTGAAAAGGATCCGCTGGCGAAACGTCGGCGACATAATTTATCAGCATAGTCTGAGCTTATATCCACACGTAAACTAGGAAGCTGAAGTGTAGAGACCAAAACTGCTTCGTGACTCGACTTTCAAACTTTTACTGGAGCAGTAACAAAATAAAGTTGTCTATAAATCATGAACATGCCAGAATAACAACATACTGAACTCTGCACCTACAATCCATCATAAAGTTCGCTCGTCTAACCATAAAAGCTGCTGCAAATATTTGAACACAATTTGTCTTGATCAAAAGTGAAGCCGTCTTTGCGCTGGAGCTAAACTGTTAACCGATAGGGGTTTACTTCATTGAAACCTTTGTCTAATTGGTGCAATTTGGAACAGTTGAGTGGCAGAATGTTTTTGGCTGAGTTGACAATGGTATTGATTAAGATGTAGCTTTAAAACGAAGAAGATTACCTAACCAGAGTCAAACTAGGTTACCAGAAAGCTAATCAATAGTAGGGTATGATCATTTCGTAAATGATTAATACTATTCAGAGGCAGTTTCAGTACACACAGCAAGCCCATGTTGCTGGCAAGATATTTCCCCTGAGAGCATGCCGCTAATCAGCTACTGAGCAAGTCATAATATTTCCAAACACGCCGCGTTAACATTATTCAGATCAACGCTAGTATTCCCCGAACCACTAAAAATGTAGAATTATAGGGCGAATTTCCGAAAATGTTGACACAGTTAACTTCGAAATTAGAATACGGATCAACAACCCTCCATCGATCTCTTGTAGTATTGATCCGAGCTCTCGAATTTTACCTGTTGCTTGTATTTCGGGGTTGAGCTTTTCTAGGGGCTGAACAACTTTCAAAATCGCTGATAAAGGGGCCATTTAACCCAAATATTTAAACAAAAATTGGTGTACAGGTCGATACGATTCAAAGTAAAGAAGTCGTATGTGAACCGGTGCGGTTCGATCGGAAACGGAAGTGGCTAGCTCGCGTGCTGCCGTAGCCCGTAATTGTCGGGGACACCGCCACAGCCCGGTGTCACCCGCGCCTAATTACACCGACAACATATGCGCGCCGGCTGCTATCTGTCTAAATGTAAATAGCATTCCCATTGTATACCTAAAAGCTGGTTTAATTGGTTCACAACTTGGTTCAACCGTCAATAACATTGTATTAATAATTGTGGTACTGTCATGAGAACGGTTTAACATATCCGCTGTAACATTTTTTTGTGGTGTACATAGAGGATGTGGAGGAGGTTCACAAAGTTTCCTGCGTCACGTGCGCGTAGCTCCGGTAACCCGACGCCGGCGCCGCGTGCTTCCGACGGATGAAACCCTACAAGTGATATTACCCTACGGCCATTTCACAACTCAACCAAGAACCGCGATTTCATCACAAGTAGCACGGGCCTTAACAAAACGTATTGTTTCAACTTCCAAGTTTAAAAGTGAAGCCAAACGTTTTAATGTTTACGCAACCTGAAGAAATCAGACGGGAGAAGTTGCGCTGAAGGCTGCTCACAGTTTATTCATGCTAGAAGACTTCAATAGGCGATGTTTGAAATAAATCCGTCCTCATTGCCGTAAATGCAACGCATTGTACAAAGGTTACCTGCACGATTCAAAGATAGGAGCGGCGGATGCCGTACCACATGTTCGAAATTTCTATTTATGTAAGAAAGGAGGTCTCCGAGGGGCGAGGAGCATTGTGCAAGTAGGTAGGCTGGGTGAAGCCCAGGTGCGCGCGAGCTTTTTGTGAGGCCTTCCGGCGGCTGCGCGCGCACCTGCCGCCCGAATGACGGCAGCTGCCGCCCGCGCACGCGCCGACCCAGGGCCCGCGACAACACACTTCAAGAAACTGCTGCCCTAGGTACAGTTGATAAACGAAGGTCGGTAACCTCTCATTAATTTCACCTCCAGCACATGTCGATTCACTTGCGTTCTGAATAGCGCCAATAACAATAGCCTTTGCGCGAAAACACAATGTTACCTTTGTCATAAAGACATCTCCATTCATAGTATTTTTTATTAAGACAGTATTTCTTTGGGGATATTGTTAATTCTATGCTCTATAAAGAATTCTGTGTCTTGTTAAATTGACGCCGTAACGTAAATTGAACAAAGGATTTGCGAGAACAGCTGATCGAAAGCAAAAAAACCGCAAAGAAAAAGGGAGCGAAACGGACTCAGGTAGATCACGATCGAGTTTATAAATTGTTTCCGGAGAAGATCAACATTGATGCATTCAAATGCATTGTTCGCGAGGAATAGGCAAACTTGTTCACAGAGACACCCCGAGGCATCGCGCCGCTACCAGCCACGTCTGTAGCATCAGCCCTCGTTACTCAAATCTCCGGACAAACATCAGCTAACTAGCTCGAGTTATGAAATGCAACACCGCTAATAGCTAGATTGCGAAGTTGTCGGCGTCCCGTCCAGACAACGCCGGCACGTACACGTTTCATAACTTCCAGCGAAGTTGTTCGAGTGGTAATTGATCCTCCGCGATGCACTCTGCAGTTATGCAGGACGGTTTGCCTTGTTTGTTCGACTTAACGACAAATTATGACGTCTACTGTAGCTTTTGTGAAGGGCGGTGCATTTTAAGTTACTTAACTATTTCCGACGTCGATCGCGATTTAATGTAAGTTATTCCACGAACAAAGGAGTCTACTTTTTATTACAGTAAAATTATTAAGTGTAAAAATTACATTGTCGATAAAGAGATAAAAGGCTCGGGATTCCGGGCGGCAGCTGCTTTCACATCTGCCTTGAAGCCCGTGCAGGCACCACGTGGCTGAATGCCATCGGTGTCTACACGATAAAAAACCCTTAAGTATAACTGCACCTTCGCCCGGCAGATGACTGCTAACAAGTCGTAAAAGCTCGTAGCATCTGCTCACCTCAATTATTGGCCGTAGATACGGGAATGAGAACGGGATTCATTTAATCGCAAAATATACGAAGACGACAGTAATAGACATGAGCGAAAATTCTGCAGTTGAAAACGAATATCTATACTGAATTAGCGCGCTCGAAACTTCCAGGCGGATTAAAAAAAAAAGTATTTTTGCATTTGATAGCCCAACTCTTGAGCTAGACCCAGATCCGAGCAAAAAGAAAAAAAAAGTGAGGAAGAACGCTAAGAGACAACGAAGTAATACGCGGGCTGACGATGCGATAGTCGGGGGAATAGGAAATTTCACGCGGAGGAAGTCGCGGGCTGAAGCTAGTAATACATACAATACACCCTTTTACACGTGCTAACCAAGTTTATCAACATTGGTCTTATTACAATGATATCATGCAGTGTTGAATAGATATTGTGGTTCGCTAGAATATAAACAAGCCTGCTCCCCGAATGTTTTCGGGCGAGATCAATTCCAGTGATTGTTTCAGGGCAAGTTATTGACTTTCGACCGCGCTGTTGTTGTGGCAGATTGATGAAAGACTTGTAGCGTTCGAAATTCATCGTATTTTTGCGCAAAAACCATTGGAGATGGCTTCAGAAATTCTAGGGATCAAATATTTCATACGTTCACTTTTATTCCTAGGTTATTTTATTATTATGCTTACCTCTCGCAGCTCTTTAATCTTCGCCCCTGCCTTGCCGATGACGCAGCCGGCGCGGCTCTGGTGGATCAGTAGGCGGACATCCAAATCTTCGTTACTGCTCTTTGGACCTCCCTAATGAATAATTTTAGTTAGTCATTTGAATACACGTGTTTTTAGATTTTATAAAGACTTTCTTGTTAATGAGATGTAAAACTGCTGACTTGATGGAAACTACAAAGGCGAGTATAATTTCTCATCGTAAAACATGAAAATGTGGTTGTGAAAATGACCAGAATTTACTTCTACGAAAATAGTTTTCTCAACTTAATATCAAAACAAAAATCAGGCATTACATAATACTTACATCAGCCAGACATGGCAGGATTTCTTTAACGATATCCAGAATCGTGTCGACATCCGGCGCCGTTATCGATAGTACCCTGAAAAACAAGCATCATTAACGCAAACTATTTTCGCAGTTCGTGGAAATAAAATAACAGCACAATACTGAACAACGGTACAGACGTATCAACGGTCAGGGAGGTCTGGACTCATAAGTAAACTGAAGCATGATGGCGATGAAACTTGATGTCCGTACGTGTCGTACTCAGTAAGTAGATGCCTTCCAGCGCGGACAGAATAAGTCGAGTGAGAGGATTCAGTCCTAAGGGAACAGACTTAGCGGCTAATGAGCGAGATGCGAGGACACCGAGGTCGTGAAAGTAAGATCAGAAGCCGTCCAGTGCGACACAGTGCATCCTGCGGAGGTGATGAGGACGGGAGCTCGAGATACGGAGTTAAGCGCCTAACGCCGGGAGCTAATGATGTTTTACAAGATTCCAACTCCTGACTGTTGACGAGTAGAGTGCAAGAGCTCCACTCGGGCTGTATTAAGATTTGAGAGTAGATGTTGGCGATATAGTTTACCGTTCGGGGCCGGGGCAATCTGGGACTGTTATAGAGGCTTTGTACTGCGTGGCGGGGCGGCGGGTGCGGGGCAGCGGCGTCCAACGGGGCGGGACCGGCAACCAAGACACGCTGTAGCGGCGCACCGGGCGCCTACACTCATTCACCCTAGGCGCGCTTTGACCATCTTCAACCGTCACTACCCCTTACGTAACTCCGCCAGTAAGGCGAGTTGAAAGTGACCAACGGCGTCAGTATGAGTGTAGGCGCGCGGCGCGTCGCGCTACTAGCCACAGGGGCGTCTCGGGGGCGCTAATGACCTGCAAACTGGCTGCCGGGGGGTTATTCTGTCTATAAGTCTACGGACTCGCCGCTGTCGCAAGACTCGATGCCGAGATTAACCATCGAATCTTACAGTCTTCTTCGTTCATTTTAGTTCTAGACAGACTAGAATAACGTAATTGATTAAGCATAGAAGATACGGATCTGACAGGTTTTTGTATTACCCAATAGAGGCACAGAGCAGTACAGTTTTAGAGTTTATAAGATTGGTGGACGTACCTGTGGCGAAAAAATGGTTAAAAGTTAAATATATAAACCAAAAAAACATTCAGATAGGCATACAATGAAAAAAATAAACAAAAAATGCGAACATAAACTTACTAATGTAACAAAATAAAAATTTTGTATTGAGTTTGGTCTAAGCAACTTTAATCAGTACCATGTAAATACCTGCTATTGCTTGAAAGCTTATAAAAATACATTAATACTGAACGAAGAACTAGATTAGAGCACATAATATAAAGGAATACTTTATGGTTCAAGCTGATTTATTGAACGAGTCTACTCGCAACAGTTCGCTACTTACTTCACGTGTAGCTGCGGGCATTATTGTAAACACTGACCTGATTTCTTAGCTTGGAAATATTTGCGCCTCCCTTCCCAATAATCGAGCCGGCCACCTGATGACAATTAATTAATTATGGAAATTGAATCTTCACACGATATCCTACTATCCTACTAATATTATAAATGCGAAAGTTTGTATGGATGGATGGATGTTTGTTACTCTTTCACGCCGTAACTACTGAACAGATTTGGATGAAATTTGGCACACATATAGTTTATAACCAGGATTAACACATAGGATACTTTTTATCCCGATATTCCCACGGGATCGAAACTTACGCGGGTGAAACCGCGGGGCGCAGCTAGTCCGTTCATATGAACACTAATGAACAGATACTACAAACGTATTTGAAACATGAGTATTTCCTTTCTAAATTTTAACATTATCGTGAAAAATCTTTCCGATTCACGTAGTATTTTTTGAGGATAAATTTGTCGTAGTTTCTTAGTTTCCTAAACTCACAGAAATACGGAATAACGAACGAATAAAAAATAATAGTTGTATGTAATCCGAATTCCAATTCTGTCTAGCTGTCACCACGTTATAAAACCACTTCTACTCTACGAGGTCCATCTTACACGTCCAAATGCGAAGTAAAAACTTCCATTCACAAATGAAATCCTGAAATAGCTACAAGTGGAAATAGCCGTCTATTATAGCCGGAGCTAACATGCTAATACATGTTCAGCAAACTGTACATAAACACGACCCGCGCGAACTGCAACCTCACAGGCTTGAATTGATTTTATGCAATTTTAATGACATCGCCAGCGAGGGTTGGCTTTAGCCTTTAGGCACACAACTGTAAACTTGACATGAAATCCTGTTTGTGCCTTCGGTATAAAATTGGCTGTTTTACAAGTCCTTGGTTGAATTGTATTTAAACTTGTAAGACATGTGTACCATGCTATAAAATATCGCATTGTACAGGATGGGCAAATAAGAGGTACACACTTTATTTTTAAAATTTTATTTTATGAAATATGAAAAATATTAAGTATTTTTATTTAAATATAGTATTTAGGGCTGTAATCCAGTATGGAAAATAATCTGAGACAAATGTGCACCTCTAGCAGCATGGCAGATGTGAACCCTTTTTACTGCGTTTTTCAAGACGTTTTCACACATTTCCTGTATTATTTCAGTGACTATGTCTCAGATATTTTGTCTTAATTCTTGAAGGTTCATTGGCCTGTTAGAATAGACACATACCTTTAGATAGCCCCACAAAAAAAAAGTGAGGAACTGTTAAATCCGGGGATTTTGGGGGCCAATCAATGTCACCGTTTCTCGAAATTAATCGACCCGGAAAAGTTCTTTTCAATGTCTCGATTGTGGCTCGTGGCGTATGTGGCCCCGTCTTGTTGGAACCACATGTTTCCTAAGCCCAAATGATTCACTTGATGTAAGAAAATTGCTTTATCTGTTACAATGCCATGCTGCTCAAATTTAATCACTAAACGAGTTATTGTTAGCCGCGAAGGTAAGTGATTTCTACCAAAAATTGGCCGCAATTCTCTTAGTTTCCGCAATACATGATTGGGTTGAGTAGAATGTTTTAATAATTAAAACACTTTGTTCAGTCGTAAAACGCTCCATAACAAATTTGCCGTATCTACACAAAATAATGTTCATGAAACAACTGCCAAAACAAAATGACGGCAAAAAAACGTTGTAGGTATACCTCCAAGTTGCCCTGTATTTTTTGCAACTTTGAGAGAAGTGGAGGGGAAGAGCCTTTTGTCCAGCACCCTAATTGCGTAACACATTCTGAATGAGAATCCCTACAACTAAATCCAATATTTGTTTTTTAAAAACGTTGCCCCACTCTAGGAATAATTACTCCTGTATCGTGGATGCGTTTACAAACATTTAAACTCACATACACAAACAGCCAGATCCGGAACAACTACTTGTAGGTCATAAAAATATTTGTTCCGTGCGGGAATCGAACCCGCGATATGCAGCGCACCACTGCGCCAACCGTGCCGTCTAAAATCCGTCCAATGCTTCATTATTTTTGAAAAAATCGTCTGTCCGACAATAAAGATAACCATACTTAACGATAATGTTGATTTGTCAAAATTAAATCAAAGTAATTGAAATTCCGAGTATGTGGCGCAATTACCTATGTTCAGGACTAGGTCAATTTAGGCATTTTACTTGTACCTAAAAATCCTTTAATGGACTCCCTCCTAAGACTAAATGAATGAAGCTACAATAAAAATCCTCGTTATCTAGTCATCGCAAGCGCTACTGCTGAGCAAGTCTCGATTTCCAGGTCGGGTAAAGTGTTGCGAAGAAGGAAGGAATATTGCGAAATGTAGATGTACTATATAAACAAGGCGTTACGTTGTATTACTAACGAATCAAGACGAGAGTAATTAAAATTCAGAGTACCTATGTTGCGCCTACCTAGGGTTCAGGGGGTCTACTCCGAAGTGGTAACGGCCGAATGTTCGGCCGTTTCCTGCTACGAAGTTACTATTTGGTTCGGTCGGTCTTGATCCAATACTCCTACACTCCTTCGAATATTGACTATGGTCCCGACTCAACTGAGTCGATTCGACCTTTTTTCGAATTTTTCAATAATATTCGGTTCGGCCATGTGTCGGTCCGATTCGATCATTCGCACTTTGCACTTCGTAGTAGACCCCCAGGTCTGGGTCAATTTAGGTTTTTTATTTGTGTCTAAATACTCTTTAGTGAGTTCCCTCCCTAGGCTTAATAAAAAAAAACATACCTTGCTCGGTATCAGAAAAGTAACTTCGTCGTCGGTTTGCCGCGGACGTTTCTGCACGGGCCCCCCCTCATCTCCATATGCGTCTCGCTTCATTTTACCTGTACAACAAAACAATTTCAAGTTAATAATATAACTGTTAATCTTCGTTATTATCATTAGTCAGACACTCGACGAAAGATGTTCACTGCTGGTCATAGGCTTGCCCCAAGCATCGTCACATCGACCGGTCCTGTGCTTATCCCGTCCAACGGATTCCCGCGACCCTTACCAGGTCATCGGTCTACCGGTAGCATTAGTTTAACGCAGCTTCGACTATTTTTTGGAATAAAGCTAGCTACAAGTTATTTTTAAAGCTAATTGATTGTCATAGCTGTCAATATCAAAATTCGTAAACCAAACCAAAATCGTCGATAAAAATGTCAAAAATATTTTTTATTTTCCGGAAAATGTTAGGTCAATTACGCACCGGACAACTAATTGAGTAATGTACCGTCGCGGGTGTATCCACGTTCGGCTATCGACTCGGCAAACGTATCCATCTGTTCGTGTTGCTCTAAAACGCCTAAAGAATTGCTGTTTTGTCTCCAGACTTGTTTAAACTTTCTTTGAATTGAACAAACGGTACTTATTCTTCGTTCACATCGCGAGAATTTTCCACGTGTCCATTACTTCGCGACTGCTGAATAACTGCATACAAATCGAATCAAACTTTACGAGGGTTCGTATCGATTTTAAGTGCAAATCGATTGATTACTTACAGGCCTGAGTTTTTAATGGTTATTTTATTATTATAAAAATCGATTTCGATAAATTCAGTTCTGTACAACATGATTTAATTCAAGAAATACGCCTAAGTGACCTTTTGTTTTTTTTTTGTATAATCATTTTATTTAGAACCTTGTGTAAATAGTTAGTTGTATACAAGTCAGCATTACTTGCTATAGTGACTATGTAAGTATTATAAATCAATGTTGGACCACAGTAAGTGAAATAAAGATATTCCTGCAGAAATACTGTTTTTACTGTAAATTTTCTGATATCCGTTGTAGTATTTAAAAAAAAATGCTAAGTAATATGTTCATACGTGTAATAAGGTTCCGATGTAACTAGATTATCTGGATAATAAAGGACTGGTTCGACCTTAGTCCTGGGTACAGGATGTGGACGTGACTTGGCGAGGCGGACGGATGACCTACATCCTCTCTGGACCCCTATTAACCTTCCTTGCGAATAGATTACAAATGAACTTACTACACATATGTACGTTTTTTATTCATACGCTATTTTATAGTCTTTGATTTGAAGTCAAATTCAACTTAAATGTAACAGACTAGATAACTATTTTATCACTCATCATTTATTTTGAAATTCAGAAGAGCGAATTGATACATAGATAGAATGAAGTAATTAAATATTTTTACGAGAAAGGATCTATATTATGCCAGAAAACCTATAAAATCATTAATGACCATAAAATAGTCCAACACATCAAGCGAAACATTATATAATTTGCTTCATTGATACGCCTACGGAAAAGCTTAAAGTAAAATACTTAAAGTATTAAATCAAATCAATATCTCGGAAAATTTACAAATGGCTTCAAAGTTAAATAGTTATATCAATATCATTATTTGATTTAAAGAATGCTTATTTTTGGTATGATCTCGTTTGGTAATAATAGTTTTCTTTGGACTAATAGTTACGTCTCCGCTTTTCCGTTTTAACGCGCTGGTCGTCGTCGGTGATTTAATTAGGATAGAAATCTAGTCATCTGCTGTCTGGTTTTTATCAAAAAATCCGGATCAAGTAAAATTATGAGATGTATTAATAAGTTAACAATAAATAGTGATTTCGTACAAAATTAATTAAATAAAACCCAAGCTATCCAATCCTTTAGTTATTGTTAAGTAAATAAATAACAGGGATGTTGAGGGGACCGTTGTAAAATGTAATAATTTTTTTAGAAGTTTTCAAATATATTCTGTGTTCAGTATGTTATATGTTAAGTCGTTCAAGGGTAGCTTTAATCAGAAGTAGTAACCATGGGTTAATTATTTAAAGAATAAGATAGAATTTATTTGTTCATTGTTACAAAGATGAACTTATAACTATTACGTAATTATTTTATCAGTAACTATCTTCACGATCAGTTGACCTGTATCTTGGAGACCTCTTAATTAATTTGGACGTCTAAACAACACAACATCTTAATGGTTTTCGAAATATGTAACGAGCAACTTGGGGTTCCGGGGAAATATGAATGCAATAATAAGAGCGTTTCATTACTGAGTAATAATTCTCATTTATAAGCAGAAAGTTTCTCAAAGGACCGAAGGGACGTACTTTGTATTTTATTATTTTATTGTGACTTGTGACATCCACATGGAATTTAATTTCGTTCAGTTCACAAAGCACTTGCATGTCGCAAGCACTCGACTATTTTTCAAGCTAACTGCAGTTCGTGTTAAAAGTTTGCTGGGAAACAGGAGTTGCGTGTCGAGGGCTGTAGAGACCCCTAATAGCAAATGAAACTGCAGTCGCAAACTGCACTCTATTCCATGCTTCAATAATGTATGTATAATAATGCACACCAAAAGATAAACAAACAGAGATTTATATTGTGTTAAAACGAATTTAATAAGTAAGTTTAATTTATTACGTTCGCAACTCAGCTCCCTTGTTTATGGACATAAACTTTTCTTTTGTAATTTTGGAAAAGCTGGGATAAAAATGTTCTGCTTCATTTTTCGTGGTTGATTAAGTGTTTTTTTTTTACTGTTTGATAACGGGATGCCGAGACGTATTAGAAATTAAAGCAACAAAATTAAAAAAAAACCGTTCAAATTGGGGTACAGACAAACAAAAAAGTTGTAAAAATTCTACGCCGGAGCCTTAAATCCCTACGTATTTAGTGAGCGCAGATAAATGGATAGAACCAATAAAAACGGAGGTCTGAGAATTAGTCCAAGGGTGCAGATGGCACGTTTAGTCCAGCGTATGCTAATGTGACCGTCTGCCGGGCAGCAGGTGAACGAGGTCACTGACACCCGCAGGTGCACGCCTACATTCGCAAGTCGCGTTCGCGCCACAAAGGGTATCAGTGTGCCAAACTGCCAACTATCAACCATCGGCAAAGCCTTCAACTTTCTTCGATTCCTGCGACTTCGCTTTTAGAGTAGGTACGAAATATAGAAAATACCCGTTTAGCCGAAATGTTAGTTCCACATAAGTAGTTTTGGAATATTTGATGTCGCGGAGTTGGTAGAATTAGTTGTATTTTAAAATTAATTTATATTTATAAAAAAATAGCTAGTCAATAAATAAATTGTTTGCGAGCCAAACCCGAAGTTCCCCGAATCTTGTAAGAAAACGCAACTCTAGAAACTGTTCGTGAAAAAATCATACATAACACAACAATAGTATAAAAATAAATGTAAGTACACAGAAATCGCAAAACTCGGCAAAATAGAGCGATAATGTTTATTATAAGTACAAAGAACTGCAACGAAGAGTTTCTGGAATTAGAACCAGGTTAAGGACGATCAAAAGTATAATCGAATGCGTGAATAGAACAGGCGGGAGTGAAGCGGGGCCCGGAGCCCGGCAGGTGTTCGACGCACAAAGACCGACATACCGGTACCTAAAAACTTAAAGACCAACTCGCGCAAAAAATGTTATAAAATAAAAACCTACAGCCAACCGTCGCTCAAAATGTCACTACCAGCTGTCCCACCTCACCTGTGAACCATTCCTTTAGCTAGCCAACCCTCCGCCTTTTACTTAATAACCTAATAAACATAATGGATTCTTAAAGTCATCGTTCCCTTTTAATATATTTATTTTTCTTTTAGGCTAAACGAGAACAGCGACGCGACGCAGAATGAAAGAGTTATAAATTAATTGTAAGTCCAACCAAAACTGACAAGCGACCTTAGAAATGAAGAAAAGAAGAAAAAGAAGCATTGGAAAACAGGCGATAACGAAAGAAAATGGAAACCCAAAATGAAGAAACTCCACGAAGAAAAACTGGAAAACCGGAAAAACTAGAACAACAAAAACGCTGAAACAATATACTCACCGATTTTCAGGAGAGATTAGGCCACGGCGGTTTACACGTTAAACCAAACATGAGCCTTTTAGATTTAAGGACAAATTGTTTGAATTTAAAATCTTGAAATGCGAAAAAAATTAGAACGGTATGTAGTGACTTAGTAAAATAAAGAGCGCGTGTGGCTTCATGTTGTTGGGGTTGGTTCGCGTCTAGTTCTGAAGACGTTCGCGGGCAGACTGACATCGTTTGTGTTCCGACGGGCTTTTTGTAAAGCACCCCGAGACGCCGGGGCGCCGGAGGTGCACATGCGCACCACCCGCCGCCCCGTCAATAACACCCTGCCTCTCATTGTGCCCCGGAAACGACGACTTAACGAGTCACGCCGCAAGACGACACCCTGTTCGATGTCTAAGCCTACCCAGATAGCTTTAACAATATAACTAAAATTAGTGTTGATATCAGTAGGAAAAGTATTCTGGTCTTCTAAGCCTTGCGACTGCTCTAATGCTTTGTGCGAGCTTTTGTGTCAGTCGTTTAGACCTTGCACAAAGGTTCCGCAATTTGGCTAATTAGATAGTTTCAAAAACAGGGACTATGAGGTCAGATATATATTATAATAAGACACAATATATAAAATGGAATAGACAGAGAATATATCAAGCACAAAAGAAACTATTAGGCGGTTTTCCCAAAAAACACCGATAAATAACAACGAAGAGGGAAGACCTAATTAGAACCACACACTATAAATTCACTAAAGAGCGTAAAATATCATTATTTTGTTGGATAACACGCTCTTATCGGATGAGAGTCAGAGCAATCTACATAATAAACATCCTAGGTGGCAACTCTTGCATGCGACACTGTCGTTACGAGCCACTAATGTCCACCTACGACTTCACTTAACAAATTGACCAGAATAAATGTCCACCTCAATAATAGTAACATTAATAACGTTTTAGTTAAACGCAGTTGTGCCTAAATCAGTCGCTTTGGGAATGATGAAGCGATTTACATCTGGGGGCCAGAGCCTTAATAATTTACAATCATGACAAAAGACAGGTATGTTTTCAAAATTTTGCTCCTCCACCATTCACAATTTACAGAGCAAAGAATGTTGAACCAAAGACAAAAACTTATGATCAGATAGGGATTAGTATTTTACATAATTTACATTATCTGGATATGACAAAATTCAATGTTCCTAATGACAGTGGATAGTAAATTACTTCCACTGCGGACGAAGATCAATCAGACCATCCAAATATTCATGCGATCGAAGTCCGATATGTGTGTTTGGACTACATTTCATAAATGTATGTATGCATACTAACATTTAATGTTTGTAGTTATATGTCAATAGCTAATAGCCTACCGCTGAACCACGTCGAAGACAATCGTTGCCTAGGCGACCCAATGACAACAAAAATGCGCACTATATTATTATTCTGCCTAGGTACAGCGGAATATTATGGTGACCAAGTTGCAAGAGATATTTAGCAAGTGAAAAACTGAAAACGAAACAATTTATAAATAGCATAATAATTAACATAAATGGCTTTTATTTGGGCTTTCCTATTTTCAGAAACCTTGATAAACCACGACTTTATTTTTTCCTGATGAGAAATCAGAGCAATAATCATTTAATGCTTTACACGTGGCGAGGGGCGCCCTTCGACAAGGATGTCTGACTGCCAGATGAACGGGACTCGATAAATATCTTAACTTTTATTGAATTTTTCCTATTGGAAAAGTCTTGTAAGTAAAATACGAAATTGTCACTGCCTTTGATTAAATATTAACGTGGGATAAAACATGTGCTCCGAAGGTAAACTATAGGTCACTCGTGAGAACCGACGGCTGTTGGGACAATCATGCGGCGCTGACCTAATTGTAGCTCGCATTTCTTCCAACGACATTATTTCAAACTTGTAATTGTAGCACAGGTCTGAGGGCTGAAGTGAAGTCTGTAATTTACCTGACACAGGATGCTAAAATATTCAGCGACACTGGGAACCTGCCAGGCGCCACCGACCACCACCCTGAGACTGAACACGTGATGTTTCTAGCCTACACCACAACCACCCCATGTCATTAATTCCCTCCCTCAAGAGAATATGCAGGTGTCTTTGAGGCCACTTCTTTATAATTCAAATGGTCGTAATTACACGTCTCGATGTTTCTTGTGCATTTTAAAGTGAAAATGCACGATGTAAAATTGTCTGATCGAAACTGTTTCAAAGGAAATTTCTCGGTGCATGCATTTTTAATACTATAATAACGTGGCGCATGTTTAAAGTACTTCGTCGAATACTGCATCGCAGATTATCATAGGCCACATTTTATACTATTTCTACTAATGCCATATGGATGTATGGGATAATTCATGGAGTATAATATGCGGTTTTTCTTTGAAATGGCACGCACGCGGCAGGTGAGTAAGGAAGGAGTAGGTACATACACGCCTATCTCATATAGTATTTTGCTAAAGCGATTCTGACGCTATAAATTTGGGGACGTTTAGAGAAAGAGGTCCGCGCAAAGGTTCGTAAGGACCTAATCTATTATTGATAGAGGCTTTGGCAGAAGCCTTTTGGTCAAGGGAAAATTGGATTATGGATGATGTTGTGAAACACCTCGCTACTTTTAGTCATTTAATATAGACTAAGGAAAAAATATATTATTCATCAATCATAAAAGGATAAATGTATTTTTAAAACCATTTGCCCTAAAGAGCAGTATAGTTAAATGAGAGAATAGACGCATGTTAGTTGTAGGTACAATAGCGATGCGCGACAAGTCCAGTGCCCTTTGCAATGCAACAAAAAAGCTGATCCCCCTTGAACAAAATTGTCATATGACCCAGTTAATTTTATTTCGTAGTTTATTCCTTTGTTCGAACTAACGAATTTTCAATCAAGCTTTAGGCGGAAACAAATTGAACGCTATCCGTACTCCACACAGTTAATACCAGATAATAGGTATTTTAATAATAAGTTCTGCAGTGCGATTCTGTAACATCTCACCGTGAAAACTTAGGTTAAGTAAGCGTGGAGTGAGGTGTCATTCCACTGGGCACGCCACAATTGCGGCGATAAGGCCCCTCTTTGAGGAGTGGCTGGAGAGGCGCCACGGCGCCCTCACCTTTCGCCTGACGCAGGTCCTCACCGGACACGGTTGTTTCGGGAGGTTCCTGTTTAGGATAAGGCGGGAGGAAACGCCAGGGTGTCACCACTGTGTGGATTGCCCGGAGGACACGGTGGAGGTCTGCCCGGCTTGGGCGGAGCACCGCCGCGTCCTCGTGGCGGCGATCTCTCGCGTCCGGCCCTGGTCCAGGCCATGGTACGGAGCGAGAGTGCATGGGAAGCCGTCACCTCCTTCTGCGAAGCAGTAATGCTCGCAAAAGAGAAGGCGGAGCGCGTGAGGGAGAGACAATCTCTGCGCCCTCACGCCCCTAATCGCCGCAGGAGACGCCCTGGACGTCGGGAGTCACCAGTCGACTCCCGGCCACCGTAGGCGCGGGCTTGCGGGCGGCGAGCAATGGGCAGCTCGCCGCCCGGCAAGGACCAGGCCCGGGTCGACGGCGCGTTGTGTTCCACGCGCGCCTCAAAGAGATGTCAGCACGAACTGACGGACCCCCCGTTAGGGCCGATGCCTGCCAGGGCCGCGGGTTGTTCGAAAGAGATACCGTGGCCCCTGGCATAGGCAACTGAAGGAACACGGGTGGGTTTTAGTCAGTAAAAGTCTGACATGCCCTCCTGCTCCGCCCAGAGCGGGAGAATTCATATGATGATTTCCCATCCAAAAAAAAAAGGTTTCATTCCAACTAATGCTAGGGATTGACACTATTGACAGCTCACTTCACCTAACTAATGAAGTAACAACATCAACATAAACGCACCGTTGTTTTTCTCCATGATTACATTACCACTAATATTTTTCGTAAATCGTGAAAGGATTCACTTAACCCTCTGAAATTGACGACTAAGATTTTATCCGACAGCGTTCATTTATTCATAACATCACTAAGCGCTCAGATACGTCGTATAATAAAATCAAAAAAATATTTTGGCTAAATCATAGTAGTGTTGTACTCAGTATGTCGTGATTGCCACTTCATACAAAGCAATAGCACTTATTTCACGCTCGAGGTCCCACGTTGGGCGCCCGTGTCTGTCGTATCCGCTTTAGTATAATGTGTAACGAACCATGAAAGCATTACAACCTTACTTACGACTTTACCAGGCTAATATTCGCTACGTTTACAGCTCTCTGCGAGATAAACGATCTTGTAAGTGTAACCCTACCTGAACAAGAACTTAATTTGGATATGTATGTCATGCAACATAAAAAGTAGGGTAGGACAATGGTTGAACCTTTTGTAGCTAATCTCGAACATAATAGAAAAGACTCCGGAATTACAGCACTTAATCTAAGCATTTCTCTCGGTCTCGGAGTAACATGGCTGACATGGCTGTACTATTTTAATTATTTTTGCAAAGCCGAGCAGACAACACAGTTCTACTCTTTATCTTCTGGCGTTTAGTACTTGAATATGCTGTACCTCAAACCCAAAAGACGCTTATCGTTTTATGGTGGATTGGGCATCATTAAATTAGTAGTGAACCAGAGTTTTCAGATACTACATTATCAAAAACCAGATTCATATCTTTTGCTTCCTCTAACGGGAACAACCTGGGAGAGATTAAGTGGAGCTAAAGTCACGGTAAACAGTTTTTTATTTGCGGTATCAGTCCCTTTGCAGTCAACAGTCGAAAATTCAATTGATTGCCTATTCAGGTTTAAAATCTGATTCCAAACAATTTGGATGCGTGCAAGGGTATGTAATTTAACATGAGTTCTAAGAATGTTCGAAAGCAGCGTTTGCAGTTGTCGAGCCCATTACCAATTCTTAATTATTGCCTTAAAATGTTAAGACCGTAGTTAAAGAATTGTTTCTATTTGAAGAAAACGTTTAGGTTATTAGGAGAATGGGGCAGTGTGGAAGGCCAGGGCCTCAGTCGCCCCCTGTGGCCTTTCAGACAACGGTTATCCATTTCGTATCCTCGCGGGCCGGTGCGCGTGAATATTTTATGTTTCTATCGATCATAACTTCTTTGCGGGGCTACGAGGTACCGAAGAAAATGTCGTTTGAGAATTATATTTGGCTGCATTCGGTTGAGACAAGAAAAAAGACAATGGTATTCACGTCAATTTAGGACTCTTGTTATTCTCATACAATATAATAATTCCCAGGATTTTTTCCTTTTAAATCATATTATATGTTTTCATTTCCAACCACAGCATCAGTTCTAATTAATTTTATTGCTATGGACTCTCACCAGTAATGTAAGGGTAAGCAGCACGGCTGTCGCAACCGAATTTAATGATATAAACGCTCTGCTATCGTGCTTATGTAGCGAAGACGTCGCGCTACAATTTGTCTCCCAAATTGATCACAGTGGTAATTAATTTGGCCGACATTCTTATTGGACACCCAACATTATTATTGGATATAGTAATAAAATGGATTACTCAAATCCTATTAGTCAAAACCAAAACTTTTTTATTAATTGCTGGTCAGTCTAAAAGAGGAGGAGGAGTCTTTAATGAATTCCGTTAAAGTTTAAATTATTAAGTAGAATAATAAGTCTATAATGTTCCCATAGCTGGAACACAGCCCTCCTCTCTTCGAAAGTGGCCTGTAATCTACCACGCGGGCCCAGTGCGGGTTGGTAGATGTCACATCTCTTTCAATTTTTGGTTCTAGGACATACCGTACCCATATTTCCTTACGATATTTAACACAAGTAAATCGCTTGCCTGGGTTCGAACCCACGACCTGTAACTCGTAAGTCGGAGACTTTACCACTTGGCCACCATTGGTCTAATTATTAAATGATCAATGAAATGTCATTTCTCCATTTCAAAACGTTTCTAATTATATCATTACATATTCTCCACTTGCCGACGTAACGGCCTACGATTAAGTGGCGACGGAGCTCCAATTTTCTTTTCGAAGCAGACGGACAAGAATGACACTTGCATTTAATATGTAAACCATAATATCCCTTTACACAATTCCTTATTGGACATTTGCGTGCAAGTCTATAAAGTAAAAGGAATATCAAATGATGCATTTAAGGGCATAATGGGGTTGTCTTCATGACTTATGGAGGCGACGTGGTGGTTACGAAGTAAAAATAGTCTAGAATAGTAAGAAAGGTATCGGACGGACGTTTCGTGAGTATAATTGGAGAGGCTCGTGGGCGTGCCGCACGCTACGGCAGCGTAGCCGGGCGGGAGACATCTTGTATGTATTTGACTCTCTAGTAATTTCCCCGTCCGTCCTTATATATTTAAGCGGCGGCGTCGTCGTCGTCGTCCGAGCCGCTCTCATGCATATGTCATGAGCAGTTGCCGCGCGACGGTTTGTTGACGGTCGAGCCGCGGGAACCGCGACCACCGGCCCCCAGCCCAGGCCCACCAGACCCACCACCGATAATTATTGCGTTCTACTTTCGATTCCGGTTACTATCGGCGCCACCCTCACCGCTCTGTGGTGGAGCCACCACGACCAAAGGGATGAGGCGACAATTAGATCCCCGTTTTCTCCAATACCGTATTGCATGTACGGTCAAATTAAATGGCAGGCACCGTATAAACAGTCATAAGTCCGGTCCGGTGTGCACACGCAAGGCAATAAATAACGTAGCTCTATTTAATGTCCCCGTGGGTAAACAGCGTGGATAGGTTATTGAATAAAATCATTAAACATTTTTATATCCTACTTAAATACTCTCACCGGAGTCAATTAGTTACTTGGGGAGATTTTTATTTACTGAAATATATTTAGAAAATGGTACAGTAGAGATCTATAACAACCGAGCCCCGACGGATCCATCGCTTTCCTCGAGATAGATTACTTAGGAGATTTCATAGATGTTTGACTTTGTGATGGATTGCCTCGCAACCCCTCTACGTTTTAAGGGCGAGAGGGAGTCAGTCATTAATTAACCACTACTGTTAGAAAGAGTTACTTTGTATTATGTGAAAATGAGGCCAAAGGTTTTTTATATTTCTCTTTAAGCCTACGTTTACATGGCTGTATTAGACTCGACGCAATTTGCGTCCTCCAAAGATAACGTTATCTAATCAAAATTGGTACAATATTAGTTTTGACTTTAATTTCGTTTGGAAGCGGCAGTTTTTTATTGTTTTGAAATTAAAACATGCATGAGGGATGTGTTATTGTGCACTACGATAACATAAAAACCTTCACAGGAAGAACAAATACATAAGGTACAATATTTATCAAGAAATATGCTGCTGTAATGTATTTGACATTAAACAAATTGATTTGATGTGAGGGACTGCTTGTAGGTGAAGTTATTAATTATAATGCTTTTTAATTTGATTGGTTATTAGGTATTCAATAAAAATAAACGACTGTAGTTCTCGAAGGGTAGGCAGAGACCAACTATTGTCATTTGGTTCCCTAATGAGGTGAAAAACTTAATATATTTATATTTAAAGGACATGATTTCTAACTGCGACTTTTACGCGAATGAATAAAATCTGAAATGAGTATATTAGAGGAAGCCTGAGAGTGGCACCGGTGACTGAAAAGTTGTGTGGAAATAAATTTCATGGTATGGTCATGATATGCAGAGGAATGGGGAAAATGTTGTGAGGAAAGTTTTGAGTGTGAATGTGGTTATAATAGTAGGGAAAGGCTAAAAAACGATGGGTGTGCTGTATTAAGGATATGTCCAGAAATGAGGTGACTACTAATAATGACGACTAATAGAGAAGTATGGAAGAAGATATGTTGCGCTGACCCTAAAGAAACTGGGATATGGGCATGAAAATGATTATGATTTCTATTAATAATATTGCCTATTAGAGAATCCAATTGGATTCTCTAAAAATTAAAATTCAATTAGGCAATTGCCTAATTGAGAATTCTTATAAAGATTGCTATGGATAAATCTAGTGTTAACATACAAAACTTTTACTTATGCAATGGATATGGATGCTAGAGCTCACTTAAAATAGCATCACGGTAATGAAATTCATAAAAAGAGAATAGGAAACCAACAAATAAGGACTTTAATTTAATTACATGACAGGCAAGTTATTTCCATATTGTGTATTTAATTTATGTACAGCTAGTCAAACTAAAAACTTCAGCTCAGACAGTTGTGTTAGTCTGACTGTCTGAATACCAGAGCTGCAGTATTTATTTTTTAAATATTGCAGCATTATGCTGAGATAGGAGCCTTTTGGGGTTTTTCTTGGTTGTTTTTAATGTAACTTTGTCAGTTTTAAATGCTCCTTTTTATCTAATTGTATATACTGTGTGTGACTCAAATAAAATATGTTTCTTTCTTTCTGAATTCAGAATACAAAAGCAGTTTTAAAATACACATTAGATTTCTAATAATATCCAACAGTGGACAAGATTAACCGGACTAACATTATATCATATTGCTGAAATATTAGGTACAATGAAGAATGTTTATCAATAAAAAAAATTATGTATCTCTTTGTTGTTTCTTTTTATTGTGTATCAGAATTCCAACAATGTAATAAATATCTACATAATAATGAATGAAGTTCAGTTTAAATATGAATGACCTTTTTGTGTTATTCATACTTTTCATTCAAGTTATTCATTAAAATTACATTATTGACCTTTAACTGTAAAGATCTTGTGAAATTTTTATATATAGTATTGATTGCAACACTATACATACAGGAACAAGGAATAATCATAGTGTTTCTCAATTTGTCATACAAAATGTATGACAATTTTCCCTATGTGGCTTGAATTGCATTAATTCAAACATGAAAGTAGAGAGCAGCGATGGCCCAGTGATATGGCCGTGACTTACGAGTTGTAGGTTCGAATAAAAAGGTGCTTTAATTTGGGTAAATTATTTAATTACCACTGCTCTCAAAACAGTGAAGGAAAAAATCGTGAGGAAATTAGTACCTCCTAGAACCAAAAATTCGAAAACGTAACATCTACCAACCCGCACTGGACTATTACAACATTTTACGCATTTTAAATGTCTCTGAAGCTTAATTTGATTAGCATTCTTAAATGTGCACTTATCTTTTAATCATATATTACTACACGAAAAATACGTTAAATTCAATCATAGGCATTCTGATACGGGTTTGAGTTTGTTAACTTGAGTTAGTTTAGGACTCAATATGAACACCAATGTGCCAGAATGTTGTCTTAGGGGCGGAGTCATTGGCCATTTATCATATTCGTTTCTTGTTCCTCATGTTTTTCTGACAAAGGAAGGAAAGAAATATGAACATTCATAATTACGGAAATTAACATTATTATAGGTCAGATTTTACTCATGGAGCTGATGGAGCCTACCCAAAGATAAGATGGCAGTTGATGTGAAAGACTAACATAATAGTAGCTCTAAAAACATTTTTATATGCATAACAGAATCTTCAAACTTCATACATCTGTAGGTACTTAATAAATAGAACGCTGTAAGCCAATGTTTTTTTACATTTTAGTGAGCATCAATGTCATTTTATTAGGTGTAATAATAGACCAAAATTCGAGCACCAAATCATCCTCAACATGACTAAACTAACCCACTTACGTTACGAAGAGTAAACAATCTCTTGAAACTTATACAATTTCAGTTTTACCGCAACTTTAGCTCGCAAATTTCAACGATAAATACAAGCCCAGTCATCTTTCATGCGTAAATATGAATAATTGCAATTAAATCAACGCCGGTTGCAAATTAATCGTTAACATGACATGACGATCGTGACTTGTAAAATTTACAAGCGATTATAATAATTAAAAATTGACGTACCTTTAGTAGACAAAATGCAACAATTAATATCTTCTACACAAATACTTATATAAGTAACGACAGTTTTTAAATTAACTTGAAATAATAACCAAATAAATTGCGAAACAGGAAAACCACAAAAAAATGGCGGCAATGGTAAAAAAAAAGATGTTTGGTAGGTTTCATGTTGTATTACCACACTTTTTAATTATCTACCATTTTGTTAAACGATAGAAAATCAAAGAAATTAAATATTTATAAACGAATATTCATTTAACTGGGTGGGTTAGTGGGCGATGAGCAGTTCTCCTTACCTTAGTAAATTGCGTACTTACGATTAATAATTTTAGTACTTCCAATCCAGAATTATTTAGTTGTGGTAAAGTATGTTAGGCAAGCGAGAATATCTACTTATTCTTGTAAAAGTTACTTCTGCCTCCACCGTTCTGTTTGTAATAAAAAAAAATAAAAAAATACTGTCAAACAAAATGTCAAAAATGTGTGATTGGGATAAATACGATTAAAATTACATCGCGAGAAAATTTAGATTTGTTACAAACTGTGTGTCTGTTTGAAATTCACTCTATTTTTGTTCAGTGTAGTTTGTGTTTAGGAAGGCTTTTACCATGAGGAATAGCTAGTGAAAGTACTACAAAACATAATTAAATTACCATTTCTGAATTCCAAGAAATGAAAAATGAATAACAGCTCGGATTATATTTACTGGTCCGAGCTACATTGCTCAAAAGATGCTCTTACGGATAACTATGGGTGGTTCATGCAGTTCCTGTTGGCGGTTTTGGCGTTTACTTGTCTCGTAGGTAAGAAGTTGTGACATACAGGCCGGAGTTCAAGGTAGTTTGATAGCGATACCCATATTGCGTACCTACGTTTCTTCACTACGTTGTTGCTCAATAAGACCCAGTACGATTACGATTTTTTTTTAACTAACTAATATCCTTACACCCTCATAGTAATAAAATATGTGATTAAACAATATTTATAGTTTTAAGATAAGTTATCTCAAGTGTAGGTACTGGACATAAACAGTAAACGATTATCATTATCTTATAGTGCACTGTGTTGTCCTATATATATTATTATTAAACAACTATTGTTTGTATAGTAATGACAAGATAAAATATTTTCATTGAAGGTAAAAGATTTTGTGAGCCGCGGTATGCACGGAGGCCATGGCTTATTTGGTTCTACGACACTTCAAAGCAAGGATTGGGAGCACTGATCATACATGCAGCCAATGTGTGGCTGTCACCGCACCTCACTGGGAACCCATGCACATGGTACGCAAAGTAAAAAACAAGTAATAGTAATTACACTTACCAGCCTGTTACTGTCCCACTGCAGGGCAAAGGCTAATTCTCAGACAAAGAAGGTTTGATTGCATTGAAAGATTTTTGAGTTTTATTTTTTATACTTATTTTTAATTAAGGCACAGCACAAGGGAAAGAGGAAAAATATGGGGGTGACCCTTGCCTAGCTGTAAATTTGTTTTTGTGTTGTAAAATTTTATTGTATCAGCAAAGGGGCATGTACATATTCTTACATTTTAAAGTGTTTCTAACTATGGGTAATCAAACTCATAGAGTACTTACTCTGAGTTCGAGCACCACTATTTCCTCATTGTAATTACTAAAGCCATCTTAAAAGATGGCACTAATATGTATAATTTACTTGGAAAGCATCCAATTGAGTTGACCATAGAGACATTGTCATGCTTCCTAGAAATCAATTGCAGTGCCACCTACCAGGTCCAATTGTCCAAATCGAAACCATTCCAGTCCAGCCATTTAGCAGGAGTTCAGTGACATACACATACAGAAGATTATATACATATAAACATAACAGACTTTAATCTATAGAAAGGATTGGTAGCTATACTTGACATGAATTAAGGACTGAGAAAAATATATATAAAACAGTATGAACATTGACCATGACTCACAAATTATAAATTACTATCAACACATCATGTGCAATATCAACGTAAAACAATCAATTGTGAACCATAAATTATAGCAATAAGATCTAATATTCCATGTATCTTTACTGAAGCCTGTAAAGTTCTGTAACCAACATATTTATTCTCTGCCATGTTTTAAGTATACACAGTGGCAGGGACATTGATGCGGAATCTTTTACCATAGATTCAGTACATGATTCTGAACTCTTGTTTTGAAATTATAAGTAGGTAATTAAAAAAAATTTGCTGTTCCATATATTTTGACAGCATAGATATTGCACTTTCTATGAAACAGCAGATTTTGTTTTCGGTAACTGACTTATAATTTCAACGCTAGGGGGTCTAGAATCTTGTGCTGAATTCGTGGTTTCAGTTTGCACATCGATGTCCCTGCCACCCTGTATACAGCCTTTGTTAAAGTGAATGTAATTTTCTTAACAGGTACATCGTAAACTTTATGCTGGATTCCACACTGGGCCTGCTAATAATATGGGCAGGCATCCGACTAGCTCAGCATTGTGCAAGAGCTTATGACATACCTCTCATTAATTTTGGTGAATATGGTAAGCGTAGAACAGTCTTTTTAATAAGAATTAAAATTTAAGTGATTGCACTTCACAAGCGTACGTCATTACAATCTACACTTTATGTCAATGAGTTAAAGTCCGGTGATGCCTTTTCGTAATTTGCCATAATTACTACATTATCGTCTTTATAACCATAATTATACTGCAAGCTTAGCCAAGCCTTCAAAGCAGTAAAATTTAAATTTAATAGGCATGATATGACAAGAAATCACAGTAAAATGAAACCAGATGTGAGATTAGCGTCAATAAAATGCTGTCTAGACCACATATACACTCATCAGGCCGCAAAAAATAGCTGACCATTCGCACGAAATAGCTCTACAGGCCGCATGAAATAGCTCATCGGGCCGCACGATTGACAGGCCACACGAAATAGCTCGACAGGCCGCATTAAATAGCTCACAGGGCCACACGAAATAGCTCAACAGGCCGCAAAAAACCTCGACAGGCGGCATAAAATGTACCAAATAGACATCCTGTTATTCCAATATTTACATTAACATCTATTATATTTTATCAATCAGGTAAACCCCCCATGTGCGCAGCATGGATATGCCAATGCATACTATACGCAGCTCTGGCAACGTTCGCGAAGTCAGTGCTAGCCCTGGTGCTGCGGCTACCACCAGTGGTCGCTGTGCTGTCCACGTTGAGACTGTCGCCCGTCTCCGACCCTCGGCTGGAACTGGCGGTCGTTATGCTCATTATACCCTTCTTTGTTAATGTAAGTATTTTTTTTTACAGATTTGAAATCTGACTTTATTTTCCGTTACAGTCGCTGTCGTGATGATTCCTTATGTAACTTTAGGACCAAAATAATGACTTAATATTATGTAATACTTTACTAAAAACATCCGAGAACGTACATGAAATTGAAAGCAAAACTCATGTAAATTCGATGGTTCTCGTGTTAAAAGGCGCATTAGCTGATAGACAGATTTATAATTTGTAAGGATACGTTTATCTGCAGCAAATGATAAAGTCTCCACAAACAAACACAATGGCGGGCACGCGGGTGGGTATATACCCATTGCGAATGATTTTCATTTGAAAATATTAATTAGTTGTAGTCAATCTAAAAATAAACCCTTCGAGACTTCGAGGTGTATTATTTAGGAAAATTTAGTCGTACGTAGCAAAAAAAAAATCGAAGACATGTGACATCTACCAACCCGCACTGGGCCCGCGCGATGGATTACGGCCCTCTACCTCTCAACGAGAGGAGGCCGTGTCCCAGCAGTGGGTACAGACGCAGGTCAAGCTACCCGAAACTGTCAAATTTTCGCAATCAACCATGAACCTTAATGCTTTAACGATAAAGTTGAAAATCTATTAAAGAAATTTAACAGATTGTTGTAGCTTGATGTCCTGGCGTCTGTACATTATAGGCTAATTATGCTTATGCTAATCGTAGGTAGGCAAGATCTCAATACGTATAAATCCTTGAAATAATCTTGAAGCAGTTCGTTTACACATACTATACCTACGTGTAATCAGGCGATATTTACTCGTCTCGCGCGATAACGATTACATTATACATACGTAAATGTTATACATTTTCCATCACGAAAAAAAAAAAGAAATTGCCCACAAGCTATTAGGTGTACAAGTGAAATAAATGCAGAAACTTATTAGGTAGCATGGTAACACTTGAGTAAACGGATACGTATTGCAGTATCTAAAATTAAAAGAACTAACGTAAAATAACCTACGTTCAAAATCCCTGAAATCGTACGGACGTAGGTTATTTTACGTTAGTTTTTTGTTAATTTTAGATATTGCAATGCGTACCCGAGTAAACAATTATTTTTCCTTTATAAATATTCGTCACATGTAACGTGGGTAAACCAAGTAAATCAATAATAACAAAGTCAACAAGACGTCGTCGCAGGCCATACGTAATATTTGCCTCACTCGCTAAGTAATTATTAATTTCTTCAACATTGGCTCTACAGTTTACATACCACACGCCCTTTTCCGATGGAGTTTGGCAGGAACTGCA
This sequence comes from Apamea monoglypha, assembly GCA_911387795.2. NCBI lineage: Eukaryota > Metazoa > Arthropoda > Insecta > Lepidoptera > Noctuidae > Apamea > Apamea monoglypha. The sequence goes on from OU426931.1 coordinate 6,227,401, forward strand.
GACCGCCATGTACGGACGCCAGCAGGACAAGCTACCCGAAACTGTCAAATTTTCCCATCAACCTTGAATCCTAAAGCTTTAGCGATAAAGTGGAAAATCTATTAAAGAAATTTGACAGATTGTAGTAGCTTGATGTGCTGGCGTCTGTACGATACTTAGATAGTTTATGCTCGGTTCCTATAAACAAAAACGATTCGTTTTGCTTACCAATGGTAGAATTTATTGTTGCCAAACTGGGCATATAAATAGATCCTTGAGCTAATTTTACCTGTGATAGCTACTTCCATATGGGAGGGTCTACTATGCAAAGCTATGAGGTTTTTGATTCATTATTGGTAAAGATACAAAAGTCTTAATTCTAACTAATAACGGTTAGTAAATTATAGGAATCGGCTGTTACTCACCCCTTTCGTTCACGATGGGGGCATCGTGGACGAATGGAGTGAGTAATTGTTAGTGTGGCGCCAGTACCTTCCTTACCAGTCTCACTAACTAATTCACATACTCGTACATGGTTGTTGTAGAAAATGCACCTCCAATCCAACTTATCGACTTCTCAAGTAATTTAGTTTCCCTTTGGTTTTTCCGTTTTCAAAAAGAACCCTCGACTGTTACCCTGTTTTTAGCGCAGAGAGACATGCATTCGTTCACAGCGCTATAATCACGCATTTATTATTAAAAGGAGGTAGGCACGTTTGAAAGTGATGCATGTGTTGCGTTCCCACCTAACGCTTGGTTCTTCAACGCTGAAACATATACGTTTACATAACACAAGACATAATTAAGTATGTTAATTGTTAAGTATGACACAAAAAAATTAAAGATTATTTTACAACGAATGTTCGAATTGGATTCGTTATCTTTAAAAGTCCAATAACTCGTCATTAAGCATACAATACGCTACAAGCTGATTACGGTTCAACTAAAAACTTATGTTTTGAAGAGCGTAATAGACGTTAATCATTAAACTATTGATTAATTAGTAAGGCCACTACAACATAAGCATTATCACGCAAACATCAGCCTTTAATGTTCCCACTGCTGGGACACAGGCTTCCTCTCTTCGAGAGGGAGTGGTCGCGCGGGTCAGTGCGGGTTGGTAGATGTCACATGTCTTCGAATTTTTGGTTCTAAGGCATGCCGGTTTCCTCTCGATGTTCCACTACAGACGAACTCAGCAACTCTTTAACTCTCTAGCAGCTACTACGTACTTAGCTACGTCCTCTTTTTTTTTTTGCGTGTAAATGGTTTAATGCATTTGAACGACTTATCGTGAATAGGAAAAAAACAATTCAATAATCTGATTGTAAGTAAGAAGTGTGTCCAATTCCAATGTACTATTTATTATCACAGCATCGTTGGTCTCACATAATCATATATATGTTCCCACCTATAATGTTCCCACTGCTGGGACACAGGCCTCCTCTCTGAGAGGGAATGGGCCGTTATCCACCAGGCGGGCCCAGTGCGGGTTAGTCTCGTTGGTCTAGTGGTCGCAAACTCGCAAGTGCAACTGCTAACTTGCTAAGCATGAAGTCTTGGATTCGGGCAAAGTGTTATTGGATTGTTCAATTTGGAATTTCTCAGTACCAGGCTTAACAGCCCGGAGTCTGTGGATCTGTGTCCCGTTGATGGCAATAGACTCGCTCTCTCTTACATGGTACTTAACATAACTGGCGAAATGTGGGTGTAGTATAGGTGCACCTCTGTCTAACCCTTCGGGGATAACAGGCATGATGTTATGTTACAATTATTATCAGTGTCGCTGTCTATGAAGCGAATTCTTGAAGATAAAAAATGATGCCTTTAAAAAAATCTATCCAAATGTTATTGATGGTAAACCGTTTTGTGAATGGGTGGCGTTCTAGCATACTCGTACTTGTGAAGAAGAAGAATAAAATGTACTATGTAACAGCTTTTCTCGTGGAATCTAAACTTCTAAATTAATATAAAGAGGTGAAAACTGAAATGGGTTCTCCCATTTCGATCGATCAGCAGTGCCATATCACCGTGAAAACTTAGGTGAAGTGATCGTGGAGTGAGCTGTCATTCCAACTAATTTTAGGGATTGACACTGTTGACAGCTCACTCTAAGCTCACTTCACCTAACTTTTCACGGTGAGATTTTTACAGAATCGATCAGCTGGTTCAGCTACGCTTGTCGCGGTTGGTCCGTGGATGACGTTGACGTTGACGTTGTGACCATCTTCACATACCAAGATCCCTCCGTGCCTCGGAAAGCACGTTAAGCCGTTAGTCCCGGCTGTCATTCGTGGATTTTTGACAGTCGTTATGGGTCGTCAGTAGCCCAAAAGTCGGCGACAAGACAACCAATCTTACCAAGGGGTATCGTATTATCCAGTTACTGGGTTGTGGAGGTCAGATAGGCAGTCGCTCCTTGTAAAATTCTGGTATTCAGCTGCATCCGGTTAGACTGGAAACCGACCCCAAAATGTTTGTTTGTTAGAAAGAGATAGTCTCTAGAAGTGCGATAGAAGATCCGATTACAAAAAATATTTCAATGATTTAAAACTACGTGCGCACTATTGCTGAGTGCCATAGGTCATGTTTTATGGTATAGTTGACTTAAACGCGGACGGAAACCGCGGGCAGAAGATTGCTAATAATAATATACAGTCTCGTTTGTTCCTAGCAAGTACGTAATAAATGGATTTCTAGATCTAGGTTGATATTATGTATTATGAATATGAGGACAATGGACAAAGAACAGTACGGATAAGCCAATTTAACTTCGCCGGTTGACCATCGCTGGCTATAGAGCTGCGGGGTAATTGCGTATCACACTATCAGTAGCAAAGGCTTTCATTTTGACAGTTCAACAACATTCATGCATTATTTACGTTATTGAGCAAACACATTTTTCGATCATATGAGGCGATGGATTAGCAATATCCTTCAAAATGATTCAGATTGTGATTGATACGCAATTAAGGTGCTGATCTTTATGGTCGAGGTAGATAAGATAGTTCAAATCTCTGTTGATTATTATCAATCATTTATTATGTAAAATCTGCGTAAATATTTTATTCACTCCTAAATTATTTATTACTAATTTCTGCCCGCATTTTCACCCGTGTGAAAGGACAATGCTCATGGATGTATGGAATCCCGTACCATGCTGCATCAAAGTCCAACTTTGTTTTTATAGACAACACTTATCATATTAACTCCTACAAAAGTTCTTTTTGTAAACAAAACCCGGGTTTCCGAAATTTTCCAAAAAATCTAAATAGCCTGAAAACTAGGTATTTTATTTTGTTTCACATGTCATACACGAACGGCCATTATTGCTCTAAAAATATAATAATCGCTTAAATAAAAATGATATTCTATGTACCTATTTTATTCTAGTTATTTTTAATAAATGTAGAATCGGCAAAGTATAATTTTTTTTACATATTTTTTGAAAGACGTGATCGTGACACTTTCAAAATGCAAGGTTATATTAATCATATCATTTGAAACGGAATGTCATGTAAAGCACAATATCAACACTTTTTTACTTTAAATTAAATTCCCTGTTCAGAAATCAAATACCCGACGCGTAATGTCGTAAAAAATTATAAAAAAAAAATTACTATAATATTTTAATTTTGATGCATGAGGCTTTTTGGTACGACTTTTGGTCATTGTCTTTTCGGTCCCCGATCCGCCGCATCGCATCGCCCGTCCGATTAATTACTTCGTTTTCGCTTGGCGTGTTTTCTGACTGTTTTCTTTTTGCTCGACTCCTAAGGGTTGTAGCGTGATCTTAAATAGCTAACCTTCTTAAATAGCTAACCTTCTTACTATCGTTGTGGTGTAGGTTAATTGGTTCCGGCATCGTCTGCTTATTAACACTAGTAATTAAAATATTGATAAAATATATCAGTGAGTGATGGCACGCCCTTTGATCTACCTAACCAGACACATGTACCGACCTAGAAACAAATTCTTCAGCTTCAGTATAGATAAACCAATTCATTCATTAATTTCATTCATTTATTTATTCATAAATGATTTACATTGTGTTGAACATTACATATTAAATATTAAACAAAATCATCATATTATTATGCAGAAACAATACCAAATTAAATGTTAAATAAAATTATCACATGCAGAAACAAAACATATAAAACGAACAATACATATAAAAGTCTAATTAGAGTTGATGTGAAATGTCTAGTTCCAGCGTCAATTCGTATAAAATATGTCACCCAATATATGTATATAATGTCTAATTAATTGCAGGCATATTGTCAAAATAGTGTGAAAAATGTTAGGAGTACAAAATGTCATCAAGGTCCTAGTGATGAGCACAGTTTCAAAACAAAAACTAATTTAATTCAACAAAATAATAAAAAAAAACATTTTATTTAAAACTTGTTCACTGCTATTATTATAAGTACTATTATTACTACTACTGACTACCTTTATCATTTGTCATAAATTCTGACACAGAGTATAAACATTTTTCCAACAAGAAGGCTTTCAATTTAGTTTTAAAAGAGTGAGAGCTATAAATTAATAATTTTAAATCAGTCGGTAACCTATTAAATAACTCCACCGCTTGATATCTGGAAAAATGCTTAGCTATGTTAAAATTTGGTGCCATTCTGTGTCTAAATTCCTTCTTTCTTGTGCTTTCTTTTACCTTATGTTCCTCTTGTGATTATAGTGTGTGAATTACAGGCCCTTTTGAATTTTCAAGGGGTCGGTCAGTCAAAAAGATGAAGCTAGTTACTCATTTCAAAACGCAGTAGGTACTTAGGGAGAAGAACGAGCAAGAAACTCATCGGACACTCTTTTAAATCAAAATATTGTTACAAAATATTGGTTACATCATTAATGTTGAAATTATACGTGTGAGAACGATGTAGAAAGAGTGCACGCTAAAAGCGTCCGTAATAAAAAAAAGATAAAAACAAAACAAAAAACAATTCAGAAATTAAATTAAGCCGTGGCAGCTAAAATGCCATGACCAGTCCCTACTGACGGCACCCGTTTATGAATATGACGCATGGATCAGCATCATTCAGCTCAATCATTTTGAAGGGAACTTAATGATCCATACTTACAGATACATAAGTAATCTTCATAAGAAGCTATTGCATAACAAGTTATTGTTTCAGATATTAATCTTCTGGGTGACAGACAACTTCCTCATGTACCATCCTCGAGGAGTCAGCTCAAAACTAAAGACTAAGGTAATATAAATCATAATTCTTATGCCATAACGTTGATAATATATAAAGCAACCATCATGCTGCACTGCATAGAGCCTTCGCAAATGCTCAAACCACATCTGCGTAAGCCATTTTTGCATAACACCATACTAAGTTATAACAGCCGCACGGGTCGATCAATCAGGTTAAGCTACGCTTTCCGCGGTTGATCCGTGGATGGGTGACCATCTTTACATACCAAGACCCCCCGTGCCTCGGAAAGCACGTTAAGCCGTTGGTCCCGACTGTCATTCGTTTGACAGTCGTTACGGGTCGTCAGAAGCCCGAAAGTCTGACAACCAGTCTTACCATGGGGTTTCCTATTAACCCGTAACTAGGTTGTGGAGGTCAGTTAGGCAGTCGCTACATGTAAAATACTGGTACTCAGCTGTATCCGGTTAGACTGGAAGCCGACCCTAACATAGTTGGGATAAGGCTAGGCAGATGATGACTCGTCTTAGGGTCATCAACAATCTTGTCAGAATGTCTGTGCAACCTATTTGCCTTACAAGCTTTACCTATGCAAAAGTGACCATTTTATAACACCTTTTTTTTTTTTTCTGGTGGGAAATCATCAAATGACCCGTCCCGCTCTGGGTGGAGCGGAAGGGAGTGTCAGACTCTTACTGACTAAAACCCACCCATGTTCCTTCCTTCGCCCTTTATGTTCCGGGGTAGCGGTAACCCTTTCGGACAATCCCGCTGACCCGGCAGGCTTCGGCCCTAAGGGGCCCCTCGAATTATGCTGACATCTCTTTGAGGCGCGCGTGGAACACTTACGCGCCGTCCGGCACGGGCCTGGTCCTGATCGGGCAGTGAGCTACCCATTGCTCTCCGCCCGCAGGCCCGCGCCTACGGTGGCCGGTAGTCGTCACGCGGCTCCCGACGCCCGGAGCGTCTCCCGCGGCGGCTGGGACGGGAGGCTCTCTCCCTCATCCGTCCCGCCACCTCCTTCGCTAGCATGACTGCTTCGCAGAAGGAGGCGACTGCCTCCCACTCCCTCTCGCCCCGGACCATGGCTTGCACCAGGGCCGGGCGCGAGAGGCCGCCGCCGCTGCCGATAGCCTCTACGAGGACACGGCGGTGCTCCGCCCAAGCGGGGCAGACCTCCACCGTGACCTCTGGGCGATCCTGGCAATGGTGACATCCGGGCGTTTCCTCCCGCCTAATGATGTGCAGGAACCTCCCGAAACTTCCGTGTCCATTTTATAACACCTTACCATGACAAAAATTTATTTTGCACTTTCAAAGCGCACCTAGAAATCCTTCCAAGGCACATACATATTGCACGAGATAATGGGAACAGTTTATACATCGTATTCTCTGTTAATTTCGCAGGTGAGATATCAGTCCATCAAGAAAGAGAAGTCAGGATCTGAGGAAGAGAGAGACTCAGCGGACGAACGTCTTTTGGGAGCCAGCGTATGACCCTACAGGAAGCCCAGTGTATTTCGGGCTTAAATCGTAATCTCTTAGAGTAGTAGATACTAGCCATCCTAGTATATTAAACAACTGTCTGTGACGTCACCCCCAAATATTTGACGGATTTTAACGGTACTAAGATAAGACTTCCTCTCCTTCAAGAGGTAAGTGGGGGGAGGGGGGAGGCACACCCAATTGTTTAATTTTCTCGGTCGTCTAGTTATAGAAACTACTGGTCCACTACTCACTTGCCATGCCACCATTGATTCACGACTCTCCGACCAGCCTTCTTCTAGTCGGTCAGTAGTCCACTGACGATAATGAAATATTGAAAATCAATCAACGATACGTACTTGACTTTTGATCAAATAATCGTTAATCGTTTATGAATTTCTCACTTCCATTTCACTCGAATTGTAATCGATACATGTAAAATTGTGTGTTTTGTATATATTATGTGTAAATTAAAGGTATATTAATGGTCATGGCAAGTTATGCAGTACTTTGCGGTCAAAATAGGGGTCAGCTTTCGCCATGTTGTAACGAATCAGGGGTCTACACTCTAAGCCCGAAATCCGTAGTTTCATCCGAAGTTACGGGTGATTCCTACTCCGTACCGGTACAAGATTAATACGGAGCCCGTATTAAGAATGAATGACAACGCATTTAACAGTTGTCTTTACTCCCGAAGTGTTTTTGTCCGTCTGAAAAAGTTAATTAATAAGGTAGGGTTCATTCCGAAGTTTCGAACTATTTTCGGACGGTCCCATATCTTCGTTGATGGACGTAGAGAGTAGGCTCAGCTGTCAAACATTGGTTTCAAAGTTAGCGTATAAAAAAAAATCGCATACATATCCATGTGATGTCCGAGCGAACTGAGTCCTAATTTAATTTTGACCACAGGGTGGGTAGTTAAACATGGTGTATAATATATTTATAATGTAACATGGCACCTATTATAAAAATACATATTTAGACATTTCAAAATTACCTATAATATAAACTTCCTTATATGAAAACATAAGTAATATCGAATCACAATTATTTTAGTTTTTATAAATGCTTATTGTATAGATAAACATAAAATTATTGTAAAAAGACTTTATATTGATATTTTTGCTTGTTTTGAGGGCAAGACTTGGTAGTTTGGGGGATTGTGCTAGCATAGTATATTTGCTATGTATAGTGTGGCCATAATTTTAAAAGATCGTTTTTTGTTGTATTAAAATGAGGTACCCTGTGAGATGTTTGGGAATATTATCTCTGACTAATAAAGTTAGACGATTCAAAAGAGTTCCAGAACGAAACATGTTCGGAATTGAGAGGTCGCTTTACTAATTGAACGCTAAAATAAAAGTATATCATGTACAAATATGCCATTTTGCTTCAAACAAATTTGATATTGAATAAAAAATATATTTTTATACGTTTTACTTTTGAAAATATGATAATTTTAATGTTCCTACACGGTATAGTACTTAGATCCTCATAGTAGTGCCATGTATTTTGATTTTTTTATACATTATGTACACCAACATCGAATAAAGACTGAGAAAGTCGTGGGAATCATATCTTCCTAATAAATTCCATTTGAATTCCACTTGTTTAGGGTAGCTTTACACTTGTTTAGTATTACATCTACATCACGTTACACTTCATGGCATTTGTGATGCGACCTGCGCGTGCGCTTGTTGAATAAAAATGAATAGTGTGTTTATTGCCATTTCTAAGCTGATTGGCAACTATCTGGCAATTAAGAGCTCATATCTTCGGTCAAGTATATTTGATCGAAGGCTGCGTGCAGGGTAGCAATTTTTTTTATATCTTTCTGAATTGTTAAATTAATTGACTATTTAAAACATATTTATTTCTCATTGAATAGAAAATTAATTAGTCACATTATTAAAATTTATTAAATATCTATCTGACTACGATCTGATTTCATTCAACAAAGAATAAACTGATATTACTTGTCTAAAGAATGTGTACCACTATTTTATGAAAGCAAATCATCTATGATTGTGATGTTATGTACATATTGATATTATGGACAAGTTTTATAAAAACTATGATGTATACATATATTGACCCATTACGATATATAACATACATTACAAGATATTTGTGCATCTGTTCATTGTTTGTGCGAATATAATTCACCTACGTGTTCATTGTGGTTTTATTTTAAATGATTACTTTAGTTTTCTATACAGTTTAGAGTTTTCATGGTAACAGGTTGCACGTCTATGTCCCTGCCACTCTGTATAGGAATGGTTTTAGGGTGTGTTTCTGCTGGAGCAGAGACGACCGTAGCGGAGACATGCAGGAATCGACCAATCACAGACGAGGCAAGAGACGAGATGTGGATTTCAACCAATGTGGTTGGTAAATTCCTACAATCTTACATGTCTCCGTTTTAGTGGAAACCACAGATTTATAAACTAAAGGGAGATATGCCAAGGGGGCGTGGCGCGTGCGAACAATGTATGCACAAAACAGAAACAAACGCGGGCGCCGTTGATTTATCAATAAGAATTGTCAATGTAGTTGTGTGTCTCAACGTTGCGATCTGCGTTACGCGATTGGCTCGCGTTGAGTGTGGTGACTGTTATAGTGTGAGTGAGCGCGTGTTCGTATTGTAGTGCATATGTAGTTGAAGGCGACAGCCGGACTCGAACAGTTGGGCAGCCACACCATATCTCCCTTTAGTTTATAAATCTGTGGTGGAAACACACCCCAGACCTTGATGAAAAGATTTTAACTCTCCAGCAAATTGGGCACTTTGGTAGTTGGGCTTATTGACTTGAGTTACCAATCCGAGAAAGTTCTTTTCAATTTAAGCAGGTTATCATTATTGTTTCCTTTATTTCAACTAAGTACATATAAATTCCATTTTTAAATATTTTTCTAAACAAAAAGATAAAAAACATTCAAAAATATAAAAAACAGTAGCTCACCGGTATCGGGAACAGGGTCCAAGCTACTGGCGGTCAGGGCTCCAGAGAAAGGGACCTCCTGACAATGCAAGCCGTGTCCAGAAATACCGCTTTCTGAATCAAGCCCTTCAACCAGTTGCCCAACGGGAGCCTCCTCAGGTGTTGGTCGAGGCTCTTGGCTATTAACCCATTGGCTGTCACGACCATCGGCACAATGATTGCTGAGTCCACATGCCACATGTCGACAACCTCGCGAGCCAAATCAAGATACTTGATTTGTTTATCTTTCTCGGCTTTCCCGATGTGCATTTGGATTGAGTGATCTTTTTTTTATTTCGTGACAAAATGTGATTGTAATAGTCAAATCTCATAGTCCAAAGTAAACAATTTGTCACTCTCAAGGGTCTTCGCCCAAAGTGTGGATCACTCAATTCAGACATTTTGCAAAAACGGCTATGAGCCAAATCTCAACAAAAACTTTTTTGTAAGCAATCTCTCTTTTAGATTTAGTTAGTAGAGTAAGTACTCTACTAACTAAATCTAAAAGAGAGATATAAATTTACGGTTATGTCAACAATCATTGCACGCCGCTCTGATCGATCCACCACCACACAACAATAGTCCTGTCAGTAATGATGGATCGATCCCAGTACAATGTGATATTTCCATTTTCGAGAACTGGGACGGGCACATACCTGTAATACGGCACCTCAGATTCCACAAGGCTGTATTTCATCATTATTATCATTAAAGTAGCTGAAAAATCTGCACTGCTGGATACGGGACTCCTCCAAGCATCGTCGCGACCACTGGTCCTGTTCGTCCAGTAGAGTACTTCCGCGACCTTCTCCAGATCTTCGGTTCACATACTGACGCTGCGCCTTCCAGTACACAGTCGCCATTCCAGAATTTTTCGGCCATCCGGCAAGGGCAAGGGGCGGTAGGTATCCTTTGGTTGTACAGGTACCGTATATGTATCATGTATACATATATTACTACTACAGGGTCAAATTAAATTAGCTAGCGGAACTCTGTAGAAATAAAACAGATTTACTGTTTTTTTTTTTGGGAGTCGACTGCCGCTGGTAGTTTTGTTAGTTGTAGTTTGAGTTGGGAAAATCAGCTTTCTTTTTAACCCCAGACAGAAACAGAGGGGTGTTATACGTTTTACGTGTGTGTGTCTGTTTGCGCCATCGTAGCTCCCAAACGGCTGAACCAATTTTGATATTTTTGTTTTGTTTAAATGGTGACTTGATCGAGTGTTCTGAGCTATGATTCAAGAAAATCTGCTCAGCCGTTTGAAGATTATCATCTTTTTTTCAGTTGATGAATGGATGTGAGCATCTTCCACAGGTCTGATCGAGTCTTTCGTTGGTTCAATTATATTAGAAGATCCTAGTAGTCTTGAACTGCTGCTGCAGCATCACTTGGAATTCGCAGGATATCCAGCTCCGTAACTTATAGCAGCGAGTTATCGTCTTTGTGCTCCTTGGAATGGTGTCAATAGATAGGTTATAGATAGATGATGATCAGAGTCTGATTATGGAGTAGGACAGAGAAATATGGATAAAGGAGGACCTGACAAAATAGTCCCCACGATCAATAACAACCAAACATATGTTATTATATAAGTAGGCATTTTAATATAGAGCAATAACTACTATGGCAGTTCATTTCAATTAATTTGGACTAGTATCATTAACCAGGGAGAAAACAGAGGAAGACGTTAGTATGGAATGAACGCCAACGACCACGTGACCGCGTCTCGTCTTAATTATGGAAGAAAATCACAACAATTGCATCGCGGGTCGACGAGGACTTCACAACAGGAAATACCAGCGTCACGTTTGCAGTTTGCCTGTTTGAAAACGCAAAATTAGAGGTTTGCTTAAGTCCCAATCATTTAACATAATATCATGTATTTCCCGAAAGGGGAGGTAGGAGTGTACCTAGTAATTAGAGAACACTTATATTTCGCTAGTAATGTTTAAGTTCCATGTAATAGGGGGCGAAACTGAAATATTGGGTACGGGGCCCTACAGAATTACCCAATGTCCTCTATAATTAAATATTTACATAACTTTGTCCAGTCCAAAATCTCGTAAGATCTGCCGCTAACCACTTCTATGAAAGAAGGAGAAATGGATGTAGATATTATATCTGTTAATTGTCTAAAACAATAGGGTATCATCACTGGGTCGATTCACTGCTCTTTAGTGGTGGATGACCTTTCCGCCGCTGTAGCCGAGGCCTCCCGCGTAGCTGACGCCGCCGCCGAGTCCTCCGAGACCCAGTCCATAACCGCCGAGCCCGCCAACAGCGACGCCCGGGCCGGTGATCACTGCACCTCCTCCTACGAGTCCACCACCGCCTCCCAGCAGGAGGGCACCGTCCTGAGCTTGCCTGGCGACGGCGTCAGCGACGACCTGCGCCCGGGCCGCGCTGGCGGCGACAGCGGCAGCTTGCCCACGAGCAGCATTAGCGATACGAGCGGCCTCAACAGCGCGAGTGTTCGCAATTGCGATAGCCTGGTCGCGGGCAGCGTTGGCTAAACGTGCGGCTTCGCCAGCGCGTGCAACTTCAAGTGCGCTGGCGGCGCCGGCGCGTCTGGCGGCTTCCGCGGCGCGCGCGTTCTCCCAGGCGGCGGCCTGTGCACGCTGCACGTTGGCTACGCGGGCGGCGTCGAGCGCGGCGGCGTTGTTGATGGCGTGCGCCTGGCCGGCGCGCGCGGCCGCCTCGGTGACGCGGGCGCCCTGGATGGCGGCGGCAGCCGAGTTGGCGATCTGTGCGGCCTGAACAGCCTGGGCGTTCTGGATGGCGCTAAGCTGAGCTGCTCCTACAGAGCCGGCGTTGTTGAGCGCTGCACCCGAGCCGAGCGTGGGACCGGTGGCGATGACTGCGGGGCCGGCGATGATGCCAGCGCCGCCACCGATAGCTGCGTCCGCCAGCCCAGCGCCACCGAGCCCACCGAGCCCGCCGAGCCCGCCGAGCCCGCCCCACCCACCGTCGATCACTGGCCCGATGCCGGACTGCTCCGCACGTGAATCTGCTACTTTACCTGTCAAATATAACAAGTGCTATTTATAGTTGTCAACATTAGACATTAATAAGTTCACACTTTCACAGACGAGATCGAATACCAATTCTCGTTATGAAAAACTTTCAAAATGTAGTCGCAATCTCGTCTCAGCGACAATCAATGTAACGTTGTGGTCGAGAAGGGTCAAAAACATGTTAAAAATGTAGTATAGAGGTATTTAGGAGTATTTTTGACAGATTGAGACTGAGATCGGAATGTGAACTTTCTTAAAATTACGAGAATTGCCCCTTTGCTGATAGATTTCACTTACCGTCTGCAACGACTTCATACGCCACAGCGATAAGAAAAAGAATCTGAAAGAAATTACATAAGTATTATGTTTAACATTATTTTATAAATATTTATAAATAAAATAACTTTACACTTAACAAAACGTTTTGTTATCTAAGTAATTAAAATTATATACTTTAATTTGTGATAAAACATAAGATTATGAAACATCTTACCGTAAGTCGAGACATTTTTCGTAATATTATTGTTCGTTTGTTTTGTGCTGCTCGCTACGACGCTACCAAATTGGACTGTAAACTGTAATTGTTGTAGTTACTGCAAATTGCGTGCACTTTTATACTGCACCGAAAATTATTAACATCGAATTAGCAATGCTAAATAGTTGTTCGATGCCGCCCCATTTGAATATCATTAGGTACTTGAGTAAAAACTAATCGGCGAACATGCGTAGTTGGTACATGTACGTTGTACACAATCGAAGCAAGCGCAGGAGATATCAGACCATGTCGGATGCGCGCGCCGCACATCCCTTGAACACACCAAGCTATGTACCTACACTTTTATTACGTGGATGCTTAGATAAACAATTAATTTAATTGCCTACCCTAATTAAGATTTAATTTTGTTTTATCGTCTTTAGACCAGCACGACTATTCACGACCCATCACGGCTGCAAAATTTTCACAAAAAAAAACCAGATTTTTAAAGTGACAAGTGTCAAAGTGACACTTACTGTGGTCAATGACCCCACAAAAAAAACCTATAAATGAATTCCTTTTTTTTTGTTGTTCAGATATACCACCACCGGATGATACCAGGATACCAGGTGATGTGGTAGGTATAGGTAGTGACCTATACCTACCACATCACCTACCACACCTACCACTACCTACCACTTCCTAGCACTTGATACCTATCACTTCTGCAGAGTTTCGCTAGCTAATTTAATTAGACCCTGTACGGACTGTGTCCCGTGAGGCGTCCGGGATGGGAAAATATTTTCTTATAAACATTTTGATGGCCCGGATCCCGGTTTCCCCGTTTGCCCTGACCCAGAACAGTGTAGATAGAGCCTTATAAATCCATGCCCGTACTAACCCGACTATCCCCTAGTATTTTATTTCGTTCTGTTTGTTTATTATTCGCAAAGAAACAAAATGGTTGCCATGGCATTATTGAGTTCTACATTCAAACGTGACATCAATAGACTGCAAAAAGTCAATTTCTACGTCAGAATGGCTTTTGTTGCAATGATTTATATTTGTTAAAAACGATATTTTGTTACAAATAATGGTTTTATTCATTTAGAAACTGTCAAAATGGACGAGAGAGATTTAAGAAAGCTGCTGACGACGAAGAATGGGTGTCGTGTACCACCGATGCGGCCTATACCCGATGTCCACCAGATGGACAAACTGCCGTTCGTACCACTACCGCCTTATAACAGAATCAAGGTAAAGCTATTGATTTATTACAGAATTTCATGTCCCCAAGTGTCTTGAAACTATTAGACGTTTAGACGTTCGACGACCTAGTTCACAGTTCGTCCACAAATAGGTCCGAAACCCAAGTAATTATTGAACAAATATACTTGAATAAGACAATATGACAAACCCTGGGTTACACAGTAAACTTTACAGTCCCTACCTGGGATCGACTCCCAGGTAGGTACTGTAAAGTTTACTGTACCGCAGATATTTACTTACTAATCTGAAATCTGTTTAGTAGTTTGGGGGAGGCCACACGCTGGTATAGCCAGCAGTGGACGTCTCTCGGCTGAATTATGATGATGCTACATTGATGAAAAGTGCTTCTTTTAACATACTGCTTCCCGCGTGGGTAACCCTGTAACATTGATCACCGTACCTTAATGTGCCTAGGCCTAAAATTGACACTAAACCATATACATCCTTACTAGCACTAGGTTTTTCAAAAGCATTATTTATTTTAGGACAAACAACAATACTTCCGCAAGATCCTTGAGGAAAAGGCTACCGAGAGGAAAGTAGAGATAGCTCGGCCGCCGCCTCAGCGGAGAGAACGAGACAGGTTAGAAATATCACAGTCCCGGCACATCGCAGTTTTGCGAGAATGCGCACAAAAAATACAACCGCCACCCATGTCTAAAGATTGGGAGCGAAAAATTTGCAACTTGGTCCCCGCCAAACTACGAAACATGTTTCCAATTATAATGGAGGAATTGATCAATGAGAGCAAACTTGCATGGAACAAAAACCTCCACGCCCTCGCGGTTAAGACCATCATCAGAGATGAACCCGGAGTTTCTAGGATAAGGTATCAAGAACCTTACTTTAAATTTAATGGCATTACAGAAAATTATGAGAAAATGCTTATGTTTCGTAAAAAACTAGTTGATGGTGCCCTTATATTGCATCCTTTTATAAGGCTAGTACTGGAGTCTTCCGAAAGAATGTTTCCCGAATGTATCATTGACTTAGCGAAGTATAGGGCACGGGGTGCTTTAAAATTGACTGAGTTTCTAACAAAAGTTTTGGAACAAATCAAACGCGCTGACTATCTTGTGTCTAGTACATGGTATGGAATCCTTGTTAACTGGCTCAAAAATCCTAGATGTCTCCGAGGAATGCGTCCGAAGAAAATACCAGATTTTGTGAGATGTGCGACCAAAATGATAGCAATGCAGATTCAAGAGCTTATGCGAAGATCTATTGATGCTATTATAGACGGGCTTAGAGATCCAGAAACGGTTCTTATTCTGCATTTAGATCTAGATTTTGACGGAGACTTTATTTACGATCCAACACTGGAACATGTTTACGAAGTTTTTCATAATATAGCAGATACAATATGTAACATTTCGCAGAGACTGATGCCTATAGAGCAGTATCTTAGAATAACATATAACTTTGACGCATTACCGGTGCGTTACAATGATTGGCTACACAAAGACGGCCATAAAAGACTACAACAACAATTAGATGTAGTATTCGAACCACTACTTGTTTATTTAGACAAGTTACGAGTAGATTACAGTATGCTATACGGTTCGCCAGCGAAGGAAGCCTTGCTCAAATTTATTCAAGCAGAAGAAAAATTCGAAGTGTGTCGGGATAAGATTAAATATTTTCAAGAAATAGATTCGGAAATAACAGGTATTTTAGAAAATGAATATTTTAATTGTGCAATCGTTCGTCAACTCAGAATGGTGGATGGTTTGAAACGGAAAGCTTTGGAATTTATTAATGACTTAATAGAGGGTATTATCTGCGCCCATTTAAAAGAAAATGATAGCATATGTGCTGCATTTGAAGATATAAAAGCTAAAGCTCTTAAAGATCCAGAAAATGCGGCAGAATTAATAGAACAAGGAATTTATATTTTACACGCAAAAACAGTTTTAGTTGAAGCATTAAAGGAAAGAATTCTGGTACAAATTAATATCATATCCAATCTTCTCGAGATGACTTCGCTAACTGAAGAACACGTAGCATCTAACACCCGAACCGTAAACTGGCTCAAAGACATTAAACCCATATTTGACAGAAACGCTGCAGCATATGAATCCCACAAAGCAGAAATGGAAGAACGCCTTCTTCATAAAATTGCATACCTAAACAAAGAAGTACTTGAAATGATACCGTATTTAGAGATGTTAGACAACATGGACGATGTTAACCACACACTTGAATACCTTGAATACTTGAGAAAACTTGTGCATCGATTAGACGATTGTGATAAACTCGTGACTTGGATTAATGCTGAAGAAACAACATTTAAATTTCCAAATACGAACTATCCAGATTTAGAAGAGTTAAAGGATTACGTTAAACCTTTTCACAATCTTGTATTCTTAGCTCACCAATGGAAACGGAGTTATTATACTTGGATGGATGGACCTTTCGAATATATGGATCACAATCAAATAGAATTTGATCACGATTTTTATTATAAGGAGTTCCTAAAGCTATCAAAGGGTTACAGAAATAGGATAAAGCAACAGATTGCTGAAGGCACGGAAAAACGTTTCCAGGGACTGGTAGATGATCCTGATGTCAACAATCTTCCGGCTCCAATGAAGTTATGCGCTCAAGCTGTTGCCGAGTTAAAAGAATGGAGGCCTAATGTACAGATGGCCCATATAATGTGTAATCCAGCCTTAATGCAGAGGCATTGGGATGAAATGTCTATCATCGCTGGTTTTGATTTGACTCCTACGGCGGGTACTACGTTGCGAAAGATCATTAACTACGATCTCTGGGAGGACATTGACCAGTACGAAATTATAAGTGTAGCAGCAACAAAAGAACTCGCTTTGATAACAAATCTTAACAAAATGATGGCTGAATGGACAGACATATGTTTTAAAACGAATCCATATAAAGACACCGGTATAAATATACTCACGGCACTTGATGATATTCAATGTGTTTTAGACGATCATATCGTCAAAACTGTTGGTATGAGAGGTTCTGCATTCGTTAAACCTTTTGAAAGTCAAGTTAAATCATGGTACGAAAAAATTTTGAGGGCTAACCGAACCATCGATGAATGGGGAAAAGTACAAAGTCAGTGGTTGTATTTATTGCCCATATTCTCTTCTAAAGACATAGTTGCTCAGATGCCCGAAGAAGGAGTAATGTTTGTTGAAGTAAATAATACATACCGCAGATACATGGGTTCCGTGGAAAAAGATCCTCATGCACTTGAGATCGCAGGTGCCATCGGTGTGTTAGAAAATTTTAAAATTGCATCAGGACTACTGGAGAAAATTAACGATGGCGTTAATAATTACCTAGAAAAGAAACGATTATATTTCCCAAGATTCTTCTTCTTATCGAATGACGAAATGTTGGAAATTCTGTCCGAAACAAAAAATCCACTTAAAGTTCAGCCTCATTTAAAGAAATGTTTTGAAGGAATAAATAAACTAGTATTCGATGATGAATTTAATATATCTGCTATGATATCTCAGGAAACTGAACAAATTGAATTCCTTGAAACTATTAGTGTTCAAGCTGCAAGGGGGTCTGTGGAAAAGTGGTTGGTTCAAGTTGAGGATCAAATGTTAAAAGCCGTTAAATCAGAGACAGAATTATCTTATTACGACTATCCAAACATAAGCCGTAATGAATGGATACTTTCGTGGGAAGGTATGGTAGTGCTAGCGATATCTCAAATTTATTGGGCCATTGATGTGCACGAAGCTCTGCAAACACATAAACTAAGCGAATTAGATGCGTTTCATAGTTTGTTGACTAAGCAACTGAACGAAACTGTTGCCGTAATCCGACGTACTGATTTAACTAAACTAAACAGTGTTACAATAAAAGCTCTCATTGTAATCGATGTGCACGCCAAAGATGTAATATTTGATTTAGTAGGTAAAGGTGTTATTGAAGTTACAGATTTTCAGTGGCTAGCACAACTTCGTTATTACTGGGAAGAGGAGAAGGTTTCTGTGAAAATTATAAATGCTGTAGTGAACTATGCATACGAATACTTAGGCAATACCGATCGGTTAGTGATAACTCCTTTGACTGATCGATGTTACCGAACTCTTATAGGAGCCTATTATCTCCATTTGAATGGTGCTCCCGAGGGCCCCGCGGGAACGGGTAAAACTGAAACAACAAAGGACTTAGCCAAAGCATTAGCTGTACAGTGCGTTGTATTTAACTGTTCTGATGGATTAGATTACAAAGCAATGGGTAAATTTTTTAAAGGGTTGGCTTCATGTGGCGCCTGGGCGTGTTTTGATGAATTTAATAGAATAGACGTTGAGGTACTTTCTGTCATTGCTCAACAAATATTATGTATAGTTCAGGCCATTAGACAAAATTTAGAAACCTTTGATTTTGAAGGCACAACATTAAATCTAAACCCTGCTTGTT
Organism: Apamea monoglypha; assembly: GCA_911387795.2. NCBI lineage: Eukaryota > Metazoa > Arthropoda > Insecta > Lepidoptera > Noctuidae > Apamea > Apamea monoglypha. The sequence continues at coordinate 6,246,191 of OU426931.1, forward strand.
ATGTTTGCATTACTATGAATCCGGGTTATGCAGGACGGTCTGAGCTACCTGACAATCTAAAGGTATTATTTAGAACAGTTGCAATGATGGTACCAGATTATGCAATGATAGGTGAAATTTCCTTGTATTCTTTTGGCTTTGTTGATGCTAGAAGTTTATCAGTAAAAATCGTCACTACATATCGATTGTGTTCCGAACAGTTATCTTCGCAAAATCACTATGATTATGGAATGCGAGCTGTGAAAACTGTTTTGTCGGCTGCAGGTAACTTGAAAAGAGCTTTCCCTAATGAAAGTGAGAGCATTCTACTCCTTCGGTCTATCACAGATGTCAACTTACCCAAGTTCTTGTCTTGTGACGTACCTTTATTTGAAGGCATAATATCTGATTTATTCCCCGGGATTACACTACCAAAACCGGATTATGTCAACTTCTTGGATGCATGTCATGTTACATGTGAAAGAAATAATCTCCAACCAATGGATTGTTTCCTTCTTAAAGTAATACAGATATTTGAAATGATGGTCGTGCGGCATGGATTTATGATAGTGGGTGATCCATTTTCTGGCAAATCAATGACATTAAAGATATTATCAGAAGCACTAACATTGATGGAAGAGAGGAATCAACCTAATGGATGTGCATGCACGTATAAAGTGTTAAACCCTAAAGCAGTCACCATGGGTCAGCTTTACGGTGCGTTTGATCCAATTTCGTATGAGTGGACTGATGGTATTGTAGCAACAATGTTCAGAGATTTTGCTTCAGAGGATACTCCTGTCAGGAAATGGATCGTCTTTGACGGCCCTGTAGATGCAGTTTGGATCGAAAATATGAATACTGTTTTAGATGACAATAAAAAGCTTTGTTTAACGTCGGGTGAAGTGATGGCTATGACTAGTGTCATGTCCATGATATTTGAGGTTGCGGACCTAGCTCAGGCCTCGCCCGCTACCGTCTCTAGATGTGGAATGATATACATGGAATCAGTCTCACTTGGATTCAGACCGTTCTATACCTCCTGGGTGAATACCCTAAATCCTATATGGTATGAAGAAAATGAGGAATACATTTACACAATGTGCGATTGGCTGTTTGATCCATTAATTTATTTCGTAAAAAAATACTGCAAACAATTAGTGACAGGTGGAGACATCAATTTAGTAGTAAGCACGCTCAGACTTGTGGTCATGTATATGGATAACGCGATCGAAGGCGAAGAAGATACAAGGTATACTAGAACTTGGTTTACCGCTGCGTTGATGAGTAGTTTAATTTGGGGTGTTGGCGGCATACTTGATACCGATTCTCGTGAAAAATACGATCTTTTAGTTAGAGAGTACTTCAGGGGCGAAAAGGGTTTTCCACCCTCGGTAGATCGCATCGATGTATCTGTTCCCGCAGATGGTATGCTTGTTGATCATTATTACATGTTTAAAGGCAAAGGTTGTTGGAAACCGTGGATGGAAACTGTAAAATCAGTTGTTGTGAAGGAACAGATTAATTTACTTCAAACTGTTATTCCAACGTTGGAAACAGAAAAATACTATGCTCTGTTAGAATTACATACCCAGTTCATGCAGCCTCTGCTTTTTATTGGACCTACGGGTACCGGGAAAAGCTTCATAATCCAAAATTTTTTGATGAATCGCATTTCTATGGACCGATATACTCCAGGATTCATAACTTTTACAACTACAACCTCTGCCAATCAAACACAAGAGTTAGTTATTTCAAAACTATACAAGAGAAGAAAAAACAATTACGGTCCAACAAAAGGAAAAATAGCTATCATATTTATTGATGATATGAACATGCCTGCCAAAGAAACATATGGTGCTCAACCAGCAATAGAGTTACTAAGATTATATTTCGATAAGAAACATTGGTATGATCTAAGAACAACGGATAAATTGTACATACATGACACCTTCTTCTATGGGGCTATTGGACCAGTTGGTGGTAGTCGACAACTTATTTACCCAAGAATGCTAAGACATTATAATATTTACTCAATTAATGAGTTTTCAAAAGAGAGTATGACTAAGATATTTACTACTTTGTTACAATTGGGTTGGAGAAGAAATGGATTCAGTCAAGAGACACAACCCGTTATTGTAAACATTATTGCTGCTACAATGGATGTATATCAAAATGCTATTGAACAATTAAGACCCACTCCTGCTAAATCGCATTATACCTTTAACTTAAGAGACTTTTCCAGAGTTATCCAAGGGTGTGCATTGTTAAGAAAAGAATCTGTTGATAATAAAAAAACATTCGTAAAGATTTGGGTTCATGAAATTTTACGCGTATTTTATGACCGACTTGTCGATGATGAAGATCGTTCTCAATTTTTCGAAGGTCTTAAAAAAACCACCCAAGAATTCATGAGAGACACGTTTGAAAATGCCTTAGATGTTTATCAAAGTGAGAGAGGGGACGTTACTCGCGATACGATCAAAGCCATGATGTTCGGATCTTACCTAGACACAGACAGTCTAGAAGGTGAACGAAGATATGAGGAAATGCCGACAAAGGAAGCTGTACTGAACGTAGCACTCTCAATGCTAGCTGAATACAACTCAATGCACAAAGCAAAAATGACTATTGTACTATTTGACTATGCTTTGGAACATTTATCAAAGATTTGTAGGCTTTTATGCATGCCTTCAGGAAATGCTTTACTTGTTGGTGTTGGTGGTTCTGGACGACAATCTCTTACGCGTTTAGCCAGTACTATATTGGGTCAACAAGTATTTCAGCCAGAGATAACAAAAACTTACAGCGTAAAAGATTGGCACGACGACGTAAAATTGGTCCTTCGTGAATCAGGTGGCTTGAATAAAGACACTACTTTCTTATTTACTGAAGGTCAAATAAAGGAAGAAGTGTTTATACAGAATCTAGATAGTTTACTTAACTCTGGTGAAGTACCTAATTTATATGGCTTAGACGAACAGCAAGAAATTCTTGAACTAACGCGTTTAGCAGCACAAGGAGGTAACAGGAATCTTGACATAGGTCCTTTACAGATACTGTCTTTCTTTGTTGGGCGCTGCAAAGCAAAATTACACATCGTATTGTGTTTCAGCCCAATAGGAAGTGCTTTTAGAACAAGGCTACGACTTTATCCGTCTTTGGTTAATTGTTGTACTATTGATTGGTACGACAGCTGGCCCGAAGACGCTTTAGAAATGGTTGCTCATTATTATATGGTTAAAGTTAATGTACCCGATATAGTGAAAGCAGCTGCCGTAATAGCTTGCAAACAATTTCATGTAGACGCTCGAATCGTATCGGTTGAATTCTTCAATACACTTGGGAGGAGAACCTATATTACGTCAGCGTCTTATTTGGATTTAATAAAATCTTTTACCTCGTTAACTAATAGAAGGCAAAGAGAATTAAGAGCAGCCAAACTTAGATATACCAATGGTTTAGATAAACTAATGCAAGCAGCAGATGCAGTAGCAATAATGCAGCGTGATTTAAGCGCTTTGAAACCTCAACTTATGGTTATGGCTGCCAAATCAGCTAAGATGATGCAAGAAATAGAAACAGAGACTGCAGTCGCCGATAAAGCTGCCGCTCAAGTAAGAGAGGATCAAAAAGTTGCAAATGTTCAAGCGGCGGCTGCACAAGAACTTAAAAAAGATTGTGAAGCTGACTTAGCTCTCGCGTTACCAATTTTAGAAGACGCTATTGCAGCTTTAAATACTTTAAAACCAAGTGACATAACGATTGTAAAATCTATGAAGAATCCCCCATTTACTGTGAAGTTAGTCATGGCAGCAGTGTGTGTGATAAAAGGTATCCAACCTGATAAAATCCCAGATCCAGACAACCCTGGAAGAAAAATTTTAGATTATTGGGGCCCTAGTAAAAGAATACTGGGAGACATGAGCTTCTTGGAGTCTTTAAAAAACTTCGACAAGGATAATATCCCTATTCCTGTTATGCAGAAGATTCGAAAAGAATATCTTTGTCATAAAGACTTTAAGCCTCATATTATTGCAAAAGCTTCGACAGCTGCTGAAGGTTTATGCAAATGGATTATTGCCATGGATATGTACGATGCTGTAGCTAAGGTCGTAGCCCCTAAGAAAGCAAAATTAGAGGCTGCTGAAAGAGAATTCGCAGAAACAATGGCTATTTTGGAAGAAAAGAAAGCATTAGTAGCTAGATTAGAAGCCAGGTTGGCAGAATTGAACGCAGCATTAGAAGAAGCTAATCTTAAAAAGAAAGCATTGGAAGACGAAGTACAGTTGTGTATTGATAAATTGGCTAGGGCTGAAAAGTTAATCGGTGGCTTAGGTGGCGAAAGAGTACGTTGGACACAGGCTGCTGAAAATTTACAGACGTTATTTGATCATTTAGCTGGGGATATTCTTGTGTCATGTGCCATCATGGCTTATTTATCACCTTATACGTTGCCTATCAGAACGAGGATGATTGACCAATGGCGTGACCTAGTTATAAAATTAGAAATGCCACATTCCGAACAGTTCGTATTCAAAGATATATTAGGCACCGACATCAAGATTCAAAATTGGTGTATAGCCGGACTACCCAGAGATTCATTTTCCGTCGATAATGGTGTCATACAAGATAATTCAATGAGATGGTCGTTAATGATTGATCCGCAAGGTCAAGCAAATAAATGGATAAAAACGATGGAAAAAGCTAACGATTTGCAACTACTTAAATTTACTGATGGAAATTACATGAAAGTTATGGAAACATGTTTAGAATACGGGAAACCTGCCCTCATAGAGTGTCTTATGGAAGAGGTAGATGCGCCATTAGACCCAGTACTTTTAAAAAATACATATATGCAGGCAGGTAAAGAATATATTGCCCTTGGAGATAATGTAATAGAATATCATCCAAACTTCAGGCTTTACATGACGACTAAATTAAGGAATCCACATTATTTACCCGAAGTTTTTAACAAAGTAACGTTAATAAACTTCGCACTTACTAAAGATGGATTAGAAGATCAGTTGTTAGGCATAGTAGTAGCAAAAGAAAGACCAGATTTGCAAGAGAAAAGAGAAAAACTGATCGTTCAAAGTGCTGGTAACCGAGCTGCATTAAAACAAGTAGAAGATGATATCTTGCGTACTTTACAAGAAACAAAAGGGGATATATTGGAAGATGAAAGTGCTGTTGAAGTTCTGGATTCTTCAAAAAATTTAGCTGTTGATATTATGAAAAAGCAGGAAGCTAGCGTGGAGACCGAGATTATAATAGAAAAATTCCGTCTTGGTTATAGACCGATCGCTTCACATTCTGCTGTATTATATTATTGTGTCACGGAGTTGCCTAATGTTGATCCTATGTATCAATATTCCTTAGTCTGGTTTATAAATCTTTACATCATTTCAATCGAGAATGCGAATAAATCTAAAGATTTGGACAAAAGATTAAAGTTCTTGAAAGATACTTTTACTTATAATTTATACAGCAACGTGTGTAGATCACTTTTTGATAAAGATAAGTTGATGTTTTCTTATGTAATGTGCGCTAAAATGTTACTTTCTTCAGGTGAAATGAACGTAGATGAACATATTTTTCTTATAACTGGAGGAATAGCTATTGAAAATCCCTTAAAAAAACCCGTTGAATGGTTACCTGATAAAAGCTGGGATGAAATATGTAGAATAAGTGACTTAGCCAGTTATACAGGGTTTCGCGACGATTTTGAAAAGAATATAATATACTGGCAAGAAGTTTATGATGATATGGAACCACACAATAGACCACTGCCCGGAGTGTGGGACACGAAATTGAGTCAATTTCAAAAACTATTGGTTGTAAGGGTTTTGAGACCTGACAAATTGACAACAGCAATATCAGATTTCGTGGAAAAACAAATGGGCAAGAAATACATAACGCCACCGCCGTTTGATATAGGTAAATCTTTTGGAGATTCAAACTGTCTTGCACCTTTAATATTTATATTATCTCCCGGCTCGGATCCAATGGGAGCATTGATAAAATATTGTGAACGAATGGGGTATGCACATAGATTTAACTCCATATCGTTAGGACAGGGACAAGGCCCAATCGCGCGAGCAATGATTGAAAGAGCCCAACTTGAAGGTGGCTGGATATGTTTGCAAAATTGCCACTTAGCAGTTTCGTGGCTCCCGGTTCTTGAGAAAATTACGGAAGGTTTCGATTTAACGAATACAGATTTAAGTTTTCGATTATGGCTGACTAGTTATCCATCTAACCAATTTCCTCAATCTGTTTTACAAGTAGCGGTTAAAATGACAAACGAGCCACCAACGGGACTTCAACATAATCTAAATCGATCTTATATTTCAGAGCCTGTAAAAGAAACTGAATTTTTCGAAGGATGCCCTGGCAAAGATAAACCTTTTAGCAAACTTTTATACGGTATCAGTTTTTTCCATGCTGTAGTGCAAGAAAGAAAAAAGTTTGGTCCGTTAGGATGGAATATTCAATACGGCTTCAATGACTCTGACTTTCAAATATCAGTTATGCAGTTGCAAAACTTTTTAAATCAATATGAAGAAATTCAATATGTAGCTATTAAGTATTTGACTGGTGAATGCAATTACGGTGGCAGAGTGACTGATGATTGGGATCGTCGTTTAATAGTTACAATATTGGATAACTTTGTTAATGCTGGCGTCGTAAATGACCCAAATTACACGTTTTGTGACGTTGGCCCACAATATAGCTTGCCGCGGAGATGTGAATATCAAGATTATATAAAGCATATTGAAACTGTTCCCGTGAATCCCCCACCTGAAGTTTTCGGACTGCATATGAATGCAGGAATAACCCGCGATTACACTATTTCCATGGAATTAACGGCAGCTTTGGTTCTCGTTGAAGGTGGCGGCAGCGGCGGAGAGGGTGGAAATACAGAAGGTATAATTATTCAAATGGCCGAAGAAATTATTTCTAAGCTACCACGTAAGTTCGACTTGGAAACTGCGAAAAAAAGATATCCTGTTGATTATAATGAATCTATGAATACAGTTTTAATTCAAGAGATGGAACGTTTCAACAAATTGTTAGCTGAGATAAGGAGTTCTTTACTAGATATGCAAAAAGCAGTCAAAGGTCTTATTGTGATGTCCGCATCATTAGAATTACAGTCCGTTGCGATGCTGCTTGGAAGAATCCCAGACAACTGGCGTAAAGTTTCTTACCCAAGTTTGAAGCCACTTCCTAGTTATGTAACAGATTTCATAGAACGTTTGGCTATGCTGAACGACTGGTATAAGAATGGGAAACCACCGACATTTTGGCTGTCAGGGTTCTTTTTCACTCAGGCGTTCCTCACCGGATCTGTCCAAAACTACGCTAGAGCTAAGAAAATTCCTATAGATTTGCTAATATTTGACTTCGAAGTACATGAGGTTGATTATGAATCCATTCCCCCACCTTCAGGAGTGTATGTGCTGGGTCTATTTATGGATGGAGGGCGTTGGGATCGGAAGGCCCATGCAATAGGCGAACAATTCCCAAAAATATTAAATGATCATATGCCAGTTATATGGTTGTATCCCACAATGAAACAAGAATTTCAAGAGGGTACAAGATACAAATGTCCCCTTTACAAGACTTTGGAGAGGAAAGGAGTATTAGCTACAACAGGTCATTCGTCTAATTTCGTATTAGCGTTTTATCTGCCGTCTGATAAACCCGCAGCTCATTGGATTAAACGAAGCGTGGCCTTACTGCTTCAGCTCGACAATTAACGGCTATGGTTTTCAACGTTTTCTTCTTTCGTGTCGACGCTAATTTTATCGGACTTTCCCTTGCTGAGTTGCTATCGCTTCTGTTTGCAAGACGCACTTTGTGTTATTCGAAGCTTTTGTCTGCTCCTAAACCCACCGGCGCGTCGTCCTTCAAGACTGAATGCAAATTGAGATTATAGAAATGGCATTTCATCGTGAAGGAGGTCGTCTAGTACGTACCCAAAAGAAAAGATGTCGCTATGAGGATTATCATTCGATTTTTTTCTGCTAAGTAAAGAACTAAAATACAAAACAAAACTTATGTTAGTGGTTCAAACCTTGGAGCCAGAAAATAAAACATATTCCTCCTGGTAAAATACTTTTTCGATAGGTACAATCTTGGGGCCGATTTTTCAAACGTCACTCGTCAGATAACTTTTATCTGAAGAATGGATGGATATGGCGGTTGGACATTATTTTCTACAAAAGCTGTCAAACCGATACTTTTATTCCTAAAATTTTTCTGAAGCTTGAATAGAATAGAATAGAATAGAATAGAATACTGAAAACTACTACTACTACCACTATCTACTACTTGAAAACTTTGTTTAAAAACTGTATTTTTTTGCGACCACAATTTAACTGCCTCACGCAGAGATGTCACTTTTAAGTAACTGGCCATATTAAATTACAAGTTGCGACGTTGTACGCTTGTACAGACGCCAGCACATCAAGCTGCTACAATCTGTCAAATTTCTTTAATAGATTTTCAACTTTATCGCTATAGCATTAAGATTCAAGATTGATTGGGAAAATTTGACAGTTTCGGGTAGGTTGACCTGCTGGCGTCTGTACCTAAGTTTTAGTTTAATAGATATGGCGGGTAGAATGACCCCATTGGCGGATGCACGACTAAATCGTCAGCCTAGCAAATAGTAAAGGATCCAAAATACTGCCCTTGTGGGACACCAAATTATTTATCAATTTAATTATCTGATTTATGAGTATTTGATTTGATTGTCTCTAGCGATGGTTGGGCAGTCCCTAGATTTAACAAATTACATTCTCACTTACACCATAATATAGTTTTTGTCTAGTAAGTAGGTATGTACTTAGCAAGCACGTATTTATGTAACAAAAAAAGTCGCCTATCATATCAGGGTTACCATAAAACTGTATAGCTCCGGTTAGGGAGCATCTTCCCCCTCCCAGAATCACGTGTAATTTTTATTATTGAAAAGATCAGATAATTTTTAGAATCTGTTTTTTGCATATTATTATGCTATGTATGCTGTAATCCAGGGTAGCATTACAGACATACCTATACTATGTATTATATTTAAAATATTATAGTTAAAATCAACTAGTTTCGTCTAAAGTTGGGAGCGGCATTTAGTTTGTTTTTCTACCTAAGTTTCCCCGCGGCTGACTATTACGAAGGTACCTGCTCTAAGTACACAGGCTGGCAGGGACGCGCAAACTGAACACATGAAATCAGCTGTTTGATAAAAAAAGTGCAATGCCTACGTGGAAAAAAATGTATAGAACATTTTTTTTTAATAACCGATAATAAATGTCAACGCTTGAGGGTTCAGAATGATGTACTGAATCCATGGTAACAGGTTGCGCGACAGGGTCCGCTACCCTGTATTAAAAATACTTCTGTAATCTAGCACTTGGTTGCAACTTTAGACGGAATTACTTGTTTGGTGCAATCTAAGGTTAAAGAATCTTTTATTTCTCATAAGAACAAGATAGAGTTCACTTATATGATATTTAAATTTTAACATAAAAGTAATCGTCGTCTAATGACGAAGCATGCAGATGTAGAACAAGTAAAACAATAACAATCTAAACTTTTAATCATGGTATTTAAATAAAGTAATTATATAATTTGCATTTGTTTTATTTAATTAATAAAAGGATACGTATAATTTAATTAGACACATTTTCATTGTTGCTGTTCATCTGCGGAGCGTTTCGTTTCATGACTTCGCGTCTTGTGTTTTCAGCCTCGAGCAATCTTTTTCTCAACTTCAACATTATCGCGTTGTTTCTTTTCTAAAAACATGTGCTTTTATAATTTCTTGGGTATCTAACTACACAGTCTGGCCATAAATACTGTTACAATTAAAAATAAGAAAGATATTACATTTGAATTTGGAATCTGTCATTTCTAAACGATTGTTCATAGAGTTTTCTAATTTTGGCGCCAATACATCTATCTATACCTACTTAGAATAAATCTGTAGAAGTGAAAATTCTGTACATTGAAAATATCAAAAAAATAAATGGCTGGGGGTGTTACTAGACCGACACCGAACCCAAACTACCGGTTCGATTACGATGAAACTTGGTATAATTATTCTTTAAAATAATATCCTGGGCACCACACTGGGTACTTTTTATACCGGAAAAGTATACTTATACAATAAAAAACAAACTTAATTTTGCGGTTCGATCCCTAGATCCGATTACTGTACCAACCGCAAATAATAAGTTTGTCGTAGGTTACGTCACCCGCAGTGGAGTTCACTAAGGGGCGCTGCACACGGCTAAGATACTATAATATTTTATCTTAAGATACAATATCGTAAAATCCCTAAAAACTAAGATATTAGTTTTTAGGGATTTTGCTTATTTATTGAGTTTAGATTAGTTATCATCAGAAATAGGTTTATTTAGGTAGGTAGGTATTTTGTTTTCTGTTATTGAGTTTATTTTTTTTTTAAATTAGGTAGGTACTTAGGTTTACATTTATAAGGCGTAGACGTAAATAATAAATAATGATTAGGATCTCATAATTCATTCATTTCTGAATGAATTATGGGATCTTAATCATTATTTTCAAAAACAACCACCTTTTGAAGAGTGAAGTGGGGTCTTAAAAATAACAGATTTGACTAAATGCGTATGAAAATGAAAATATACACGCTAAGTACTTATATAAAAAATATTTTTTTAAATTATGGTTTGTCTGTTTGTTGCGGCTAATCTTCGAAACGGCTGGACCGGTTCTAACGGGACTTTCACTGGCAGATAGCTGATGTTATGGAGTAACATAGATTTAATTATTTAAACTTTTTGCATACAAAAAAGGTACAAAGGCTGACTTAATGCCTTAATTTATAGGCTGTATAGGCTACTTTTTGTTTCGGTAGCATGTTCCCGTGGGATAATTTCCGACATCCACGCGGGCGAAGCCGCGGGCAGAAGCTAGTTGTACAATATTTTGCGATATTAACACGGAGTGGGGTGATAAAGAGAACCGAATCGCTGTGATTGCATTACAAAAAGTTGGTATGGAGCCAAATGCAATTTTTAAAACTCTCCATACGCTTGGTATTAGTCAAATGTTTGTGTATCGGGCTATTAATAGGTACAATGAGACCTCCTCTGTTTGTGACAGAAAAAGATACTAAGACTGACCGTCCACGTAGTGTTCGTACGAAAAAGGTGGTCAAAGCAGTAAGGGAAAGAATTCGAAGAAATCCTGTCCGGAAGCAAAAGATTTTATCTCGGGAGATGAAGATAGCACCCAGAACCATGTCGCGTATTTTAAAAGATGACTTAGGACTTGCAGCCTATAAGAGACGCACTGGTCGTTTTTTAACTGGTAATTAAAAAAAAAATAGGGTGGTAAAATCGAAACAACTACTGAAGCGGTACGCAAAGGGAGGTCACAGAAAAATTTTGTTTACGGATGAGAAAATCTTTACAATTGAGCAACATTTTAACAAACAAAATGACCGTATTTATGCTCTAAGCTCTAAGGAAGCTTCCCAATTAGTCGACAGAGTGCAACGTGGGCATTATCCGACTTCAGTGATGGTTTGGTGGGGTGTTAGCTATGAAGGAGAGGCTGAGCCTTAATTTTGTGAAAAAGGTATCAAAACATCGGCACAAGTGTATCAAGATACCATTCTTGAGAAGGTAGTTAAGCCCTTTAACAACACCATGTTCAATAACCAAGTATGGTCCTTCCAACAAGACTCGGCGCCGGGTCATAAAGTTCGGTCCACGCAGTCTTGGTTGGTAGTGAACGTTTCGGACTTCATCAGAGCTGAAGACTGACCGTCGTCTAGTCACGATCTTAATCCGCTGGATTATGATTTATGGTCAGTTTTAGAGAATACGGCTTGCTCTAAACGCCATGATAATTTGGAGTCCCTAAAACAATCCATACGATTGGCAGTGAAGAATTTTCCCATGGAAAGAGTGCGTGCTTCTATTGATAACTGGCCTCAACGTTTAAATGACTGTATTTGCAGCCAATGGAGACCACTTCGAATAAGCTTTTAGCTTTTTTTATATTTTAAGTTGTTTTATATTTATGTATTAAACTAACACACTGTAAAAGTAATAAATATTATTTGCAATAAAAAAAATATTATTTCTTCGTGACAATATTTATGGCAAGACTAAGTATATTATCGTGGACGCCCACGTCTACATCCATAAATTGTATGGAAATACGTGCACGTTATACGTGTACGCCACTGGCAATAGTCAAGCTAGTCTAGCTAAGCTGGCCCTTATGAAATGGTCATATTTGCTACACCAAAGTTTGGTGTAACGGAGGCGCAATAGCAGTGTCGGACGCCCCAAGTAGCCACCCGCCCGTCCGGCCTTCTACTGATTTTGCAGCGTAAAATTGTAAAGTCGTGACACACTAGTAGCGACGTTTCAGGCAAAATGTGTTGATGGCCGCCGTAGTCCTGAGCCTAGTCGGATTTATGGAAATTCCGCCTTCACTTTTAACAGCCCCGTCAGGAAAAGTGGCGTGTCTCACGGCCTCACGGGTTCCTATGTACACACTTTGACACATCGAGCTATAGATACATTTCCAGTTTTGACAGAACTCGCATTGTATAGGTTTTTCGTACAATCAGCAGTCAGCTTATGCTGGTTATGTATAGCTTGATATATAGCCATGCGTACAAGCAACTTTTGACGCGTGGTTAAAATCTGAACTAACACCGCCATCTTTTTTTTTCAATACATTGCACTACGCATTGCACAAATGTTTACCAACAATGATAATTAGGCGCCAAAACATACTTGTAACACACTATGTTAATTGTTGATATACTTTGTGCCTATACTAGGCATACAGGGTATAAACGACCCATCACATCATCATTCTGTACATCAAATTTAGTAACATAGCACAAAAACAATTGCTGAGAAAAGACTTTTATTTTAGGCGTGAAAATTTGTTGTTTGCAGTAGTGCGCAATGTAACACACGCAAAACATTGTGCTTATGTGCATGCATCGCGGTACAGGGCTCGTTGGGGGGCGGGGGGTATGGTTGTGTTATAACATTAAAAACTTGTTTTCGTAAAAAAACGTCAGTGACCTTAAATATCTCCTATCTATTTAAAAAATATTACAATGACGGGGAGTACAAGTGACACTCGGCTTCGTTAAGTGTCTTTTTACACCCGTTATGCATTTACAGGTTTTTAGAACCCCATATCCCCTTCATGAACACTCAACTGTTTGTTTGGTGCCATAGGTCAGGATGCCGCCGGCACCATAATTGCGTAACACACTATCAATCATAATCTGAATCGTTTTGAACGATATTGCTAATCCATTGCTTCATATGTTCGAAAAATTTCTCTGCTCAACAACGTAAATAACGCAATGAATATTGTTGAACTGTCAAAATGAAAGCCATTGCTACGTGTTCCGCAATTACCCAGCAGCTCGAGGCCAGGTATTTTGGGTTAGAGCAAAATTTTAATAGGGCGCCTTTAGGCACTTACTTTTAGCACAGCGCACTCCCGTTCAATAACTTCGCATTCTTCTTCAATGGCAGCTGCTTCTCTCATCTGCCGTTGGTTTTTCTCAACTATCTCCTTCTCTTTCTGACGCAAATCTTCTTGTATTTTAGCTTCTTTGTCTCTTTGTTCCTTTAAACGCTGCTCTATTTCTCTTTCATCTGTGAATAGAGTACACACGACAATTTCCAGTATTAGTTGACCTCACGTTGTTTATGGTTTCCCTACAATGAGAGGTCAGCATTTCTGGAAATATCCATCAATCTGCCTAGCCTTTACCCAACTATGTTGGGGTCGGCCCAACCGGATGCAGCTGAAGTGAATACATGGAGTGACTGCCTATCTAGCCTAGCAATACTACTACCTAGCAATTTTGTCGCGTCGGGGGACCGCTCTAATTGTTAGCCTAACGTTCTGTTAAAGTACAGACGCCAGCAGGTCTAGCTACCCGAAACTGTCAAATTTTCCCAATCAGCCTTGAACCTTAATGATTTAGCGATAAAGTTCAAAATATATTAAAGAAATTTGACAGAATGTAGTAGCTTGGTGTGCTGGCGTCTGCACATACGCGGTCCCCCGACGCGACAAAATTTAATAAAAAAATTCATACGTACTTACGTAGGGTCATAATTTCAAGTTATTTTTTTTTCTTTTTATAGGGTTTCACGTTTATACCTTTTTTGTTCTATTTGTGACTATTTTTTCATAGTTTTTTTTAACTTGTTTTAGGCTTTATACTATTTTTATTATTTTGTGTCAGGGGTTTATTCAAAGAAAAAAATAATTTTGTAAAAAAAAAATCCCTTTCAATATAGTGTACATTATTCTATTAGTTAAGCCCTTTCATTTTTCATTCACACACACACACACACACAGACACACACGTCAAACTTATAACACCCCATCGTTTTTGCGTCAGGGGTTAAAAACTGGTAGGCGGAGCGCGTGAGGGAGAGGCAATCTCTGCGCCCTCACGCCCCTAGTCGCCGCAGGAGACGCCCTGGGCCCTGGACGTCGGGAGTCACCAGCCGACTCCCGGCCACCGAGGCGCGGGCTTGCGGGTGCCGAGCAATGGGCAGCTCGCCGCCTGGCAAGGACCAGGCCCGGGTCGGCGGCGCGTTGTGTTCCACGCGCGCCTCAAAGAGATGTCAGCACGAACTGACGGGGTCCGCTAGGGCCGATGCCTGCCAGGGCCGCGGGTTGTTCGAAAGAGATACCGTGGCCCCTGGCATAGGCAACTGAAGGAACACGGATGGGTTTTAGTCAGTAAAAGTCTGACACGCCCTCCCGCTCCGCCCAGAGCAGGAGAAGTCATATGATGATTTCCCACCCAGACTACCCGTAACGATGACAGCCGGGACTAACGGCTTAACATGCTTTCTCCGAGGAACGGGGGGGTGTCGATCGATATGTAGTTGATGGCCATTGCGACAAGTACTGGAAATATCTTTATAGCAGCTAATTTAATAAAAAATACTGTCTTTTTTTGCTTTTTTTTTGCCTGTCCGGGTACTACTGTGCAATATCACAATCAATATCACAAACCTCTGTCGAACAGTTGTTGAAATCCTCCCAGGTGGCCATTTAGGATATCAATGTGCGTTTCTATCTTCAAATCTTCAGATACCATGCACATATCGATCATTGAAATCTGGTGCTTACTCTGGGTTATTTGATTCTTCAGGAGCTGGATATTATGCAACGAAATATTTATCAATCTAGCCAGTCCATATACAGGGTCAAATTATATTAGTTAGCGAAACACCGCAGACGTGGTAATAAGTAGTTATGGATATAACGATATAACGACAAAACAGAAAAAATACAAAAAAAATTATTACTTCTCAAACATTGTGTCATACATAAAACTGAGGCAGCCCCAGTAAGTTACAATAGTACTTGTGTCGGAGCTGTCCCGCTCTTCCCCATAGAGTAAAGTAATCGGTATCTTAAGAATGAAAATTAAGTCAAAGAACAGAATAAAAATACAATTAAAAATAAAATAAAATAAATGATAGTTAATTAATTAACTATCATTTAACTCATACTTCAAGTAACAAAACTATCAGTGATCGTTGACCCTATATGGCAGTACCTAGTACACTCATGATGACTGCATCAGCCCTCATATGCACGGGCGATTATTTAACGCGCGCTAGTACAACGCCTTTGGCATTTTTAATAAACATACTATTTTGCCGATAATAAAGCGCTCTCGTGCAGTGCAAACAGATGTACAGACGCCAGCAGGTCAAGCTACCCGAAACTGTCAAATTTTCCCAATCAACCTTGAACCTTAATGCTTTAGCGATAAAGTTGAAAATCTATTAAAGAAATTTGACAGATTGTAGTAACTTGATGTGCTGGCGTCCGTACGCACGGCGACATATCAAGCATCATTTCCAGTATAAACTGATTTCTCATTGAACGAAAAGCCTTATAGGTACAACGCGAGGTCAGCTAAAACCGAAAAGGTATAACTTGATGTGTCGTCGTATGTACCCACCTCTTTCATCTAGTTTTATTCGAGCGCTTTTATAACGCGCGTTAACTCACCAGCATAGGGCTCCACGACACCCTGGAATATCTGTTTCGATGCCCAAGATTTAGTAGTAAGTCCAACCCCTCGATTAAAAACAGAGCTTAGTCTCACCTCCAATTGTTCTGTTAAATGATCTTCTTCGGCCTTGGTCGTATTGAGTTCGTCAGCAAGCGATCGTTCTTTGTTGCGTAGTTTTAATACTTCTCTTTCTTTTGATAACTTCTGTTTAGTCACTGTAATAAAATATTGCAAGTTCTAAATAAAAGGACCCCGTTGCCGTATAAACTATACTAATAATAAAGCTGCGGCTGACTTTGTTTGTTCGTTTGACAAACAAAGTCTTCGGCTCTCTGGAACTAGTCAGATTTAAAAATATATTTTTGCTTTTGATAGCCCAGTTCTTGAAGAAGCCTGCAGGCTACTTAACATCACGCTAGGACCCTTAGAAGCAGAGTAAAAAGAAGAAAAAAATCAGAACGAACGCTAAGCAATAACGCGGGCAGACGATGCGATGCAACGGGGTGGGTCGGGGGAACAAGAAATATCACGCGTAGCTAGTTTGTAATATAGTATCGTGTAATGTAGGTAATGAGAATAGTGTGGACGGCATACAAAATCAATGCGAATCTTGTATGTGTTCGACTGCGAGAACTTTGCTCACGCTATAAAACAGCCGATGGATGAGCGCCAACGCAACGTTACGTCAGTGTCAGTTACGTGTAATGCTCTTGCTCATAGTCCCGTCCCCACACGCAGAATTCGCGTTACATTACACGATAAATTATACATTACACGCGTCTGGATACGCCTTTACGCATGATCGCATATCGTAGTCGCATGAAAACCGTCGCGCACCTCCGTAAACATACGTACCAGCAGAGATGTAACAGAGGCATCCTGAATGTAGGCATTCAGGATAATAATAATAAATGATGTATGTTTGAACTTACCAGATTTCAGTCTTAACTTTAATGACTCAAGCGTATTATTGTCACTGAACATTTTTGAGGCGTGATGTTCTTCCGAACAGTTTTTTTAATTGTTAACCAAAATCGTATTTGCCGCCGGCGCCAAGTTCTGTTGGTTTGAATTATACACAGAGTCAATATAGTTCAGTTTTTTTTTTGTGAAGACTTGATTACACGTACAGGCGCCAGCACATCAAGCTTCAACAGATTTTCAACTTTGATTGGGAAAATTTGACAGTTTCGGGTAGCTTGACCTGTTGGCGTCTCTAGTTTCGTTGACGCCAAATACGTCGACGACCCATCTTCTAAAGAGTCTGAAAATAAGTGATTAAGTAATTACAATGATTTAGTCTTCTAATCAGTCTGAATAGGTGATTAATTGATTTGCAATATCGCGCAACAATGCCAACTAAATTGGACTAAATTCACCTTTTTCTGATAAGTAAGCTCATTTGTTGATTAGTTGTGCTATGAGTTCTAAGAAATGTTTTTGACGATTATAAATCATACTTACTAATAGCACAACTAATCAACAAATTAGCCGCGTGAGGCGTCTAATGATTCGAC
The DNA here is from genome assembly GCA_911387795.2 of Apamea monoglypha. NCBI lineage: Eukaryota > Metazoa > Arthropoda > Insecta > Lepidoptera > Noctuidae > Apamea > Apamea monoglypha. Next base: position 6,263,780 of record OU426931.1, read on the forward strand.
TAGTCCATCAGACTGTGAACCGCCGAGTTGTTGATTCGTTCACAGTACGTCAACGACGGTCGAATTAACTAGTTCGTTCATTCAACGCCCACCACCCCATCACTACTGACGTTTCTGTTTCTGTTTTATCTGTGGAAAGAAAGCGTGCGGTGGTTTGGGAAAAATTTTTCACCACGAAAGTTCTTTCATGTAAATTACACAAGATGTAGAATCAAAATGGTTTCTAGATACAGTTAAAACTCGTAAATAAGTTGTAAGTGTTCGTCATTTGTAACTTTAATGTGCAAATCGTCGAAAATGGTTTCGGGCAGCACGAGGGTGATTCAAGTCACCAACATCGCACCCCAGGCCACCAAAGATCAGATGCAAACACTCTTCGGGTATTTGGGAAAGATTGACGACATCAGATTGTATCCAACTATCAGAGACGTGTCCTGCCCAGTGCAGTCTCGAATATGTTATGTAAAATATTACGATTCAGCGACTGTAAACGTCGCCCAGCATATGACCAACACTGTGTTCATTGATCGGGCACTTATAGTGATTCCTATGCAGTCAGGAGAGATTCCAGATGAGCACAAAGCTTTAGAAATGTCTAGCAACGGGACATTAGTGCCGGGATTGAGCACAGTGGAGCCGCGTCTACCGGCGCATGTTATCAACGCCCTAGATGGCGTACCTCCCAACCAGGTAATCCAAAGTCACGACCCTAAGATGATTGCATTAGGGTTGCCACCATATCCGCCGCTACCGGCTGCCTACGACTCCAGAAAGATAGAGGAAATAAGAAGGACAGTCTTAGTTGGTGATGTGGACAATTTAACTTCCCAGCAGCTAATAGATCACTTCTGTCAAGCTGGAGAAGTGAAATACATGAGATTTTGTGACCGGGACATAGACAAGCAGAGGTATGCACTGATTGAGATGACAGAGCAGGAAACTATCATAAAAGCACTGCAGTTGAATGGCAGTCTGGTCGAAGGACAGGTTATCAAGGTGAGATATGAATTTTGAAGTACATACTTAGATATCTATCGAGTCTAGAAGTACTGACCTGCATAGCTATTCTAGCCATAACGATTGACCAGCATAGAAAATAACACATTTCGATAACCTGGAATTACAATATTTTCGGCTGTGAACAGCATTTAGAGGATTACTACGATAACATGGAGTGATGTTCGGTGTGGTGCGGAAATATATCGAGTGGTTGTCAATAGCTATGCTGATGTATTTTTAGTATCTATTTCACTTTAACAACACCCAATAATGGTTTGTTATAATTTCATTTATATTTTGTGCCTTTTTTCAATGGTATTCTGTTGAAAATTGATTTAGTGAGAGTGAAGCCATAGACATACGGCAGGTATTAGGTATTGGTATACCTAATGCCTGCATTATATCTATGGCTTCACTCTGTTCGGAATTTAATTAATGACTTGAGCATCCTAATGAAAGTACTAAGTATTACTATAAAATAACCTATAGCATAATCAGCGTATAATGTTCCCACTGCCAGGACACAGGTCTCCTCTCTGTGAGAGGGAGTGGACCATAAATCAACATGCAGGCCCAATGCGGGTTGGTGAATGTCATGTCTTTGTATTTTTGGTTCTAGGACAATCCGTTTTCCTCACAATGTTTTCCTTTACTGTTTTGAGAGCAATGATGATAAAATAAATTATCCAATGAAAAGGGCCTGCTTGGGTTGGAACCCACAACCTACATTTAGTCTGTCAATACACAACCTCACTGCTCTCGAATTATATCTTGTACCATTTTCAATGGCTTTATATTGAATAATTGATTTATCGAGAGTCAAGCCATAGACACATGGCAGGCATTAGGTCCACCAGATAAACATCCTATTTAAATTACTAATTATAAAAAAAACCTATGTGATTTGTAATTATAATAATTATGTGATTTTGACATGATTATTATAATTACAAATGGCAGATTATTTTCAGTGGGCACTTGCAATACTAACTCTGGCTTGTGCTCGCCTGTTCTCAGAATGGTCAATTCCTATAATAGGACTTTTGAACATATAGACATTTTTGCATGTGCTCCCCTATAGGTTCAAAAATCTTATACTTAACACGTTGACGGACAGTACCGCCGACAGGCGTCAAGTCGTTAAAAGTTATACGACAGTACGTTTGTCGACGTTAAAATTTTGACTTGTGTAAAATCGGTACGTTCCACGACGGTCGATTTTTCATACTATCATAAGGCATGGCATTTCCTACTGTCACCAAAGGTACAAAAACGACCATCGTACTGGCACAACACATTGTTAAAAACTCGTCCAAAGAAAGTACCTCCACGCACACATACACATTTTAATTGTTCCCTCCATACGCACACTACGCCCTTAGACGTCGCTGTCATAAGACATGTTTTTTTAACCACGCGATATGACACTACGCCTCTAGGCAATGTGTGGAAATGAGTACCGTCTTAACAGCCAAAACTAGTGGGATAGTACTGTCCGTCAACGTGTTAAGGAGCTTTCAAGAATGTTATTCTTTATCTTTTCTTTTATTGTGCCATTTTTTTGAGTATTATATACATATATTTTATATACATTACATTATATATTCATATTATCACTTATATTATATGTATTATATATACATCTTAAACATGAAAGTTAATTTAATAACTTAAAAATTGTATTTGTAACCTTAGCAATTATTTTCACTGTATTGTATTCTATTGTTAATCTGTGAACAGCATTGTGGGCTGCAGTATTGTCTATATGTTTTGTGTTTTTCTTGTTTCTATGTTTTATATTGTAGCTGTTTTTGTTCCTCTTGAATAAAAATAAAAATTTTACAATATTACAGGTGCACCATGCAACGCAAGCTATTTGCAAGCCACAGACGAAGAGCAACGAGGCGGCTCAACGAGAGATTGAAGAAGCCATGTGCCGAGTGAAGGAAGCACAGAACTTGATCTCAGCTGCTATCGACCCTGTCATAGGGCTTCTGTCTAAGGATAAACGGAGGTTAGATTTGGCTAGCTTATTGCATATAGATGTAATCTTATTTTATGTATTTATATGACTTTTAACATCGTCAGATGTTAACTTAACATTTTGAGCAAGCACGTTTTAATGAAATCATAATGTTACATATATTTGTTCATACAATTTCCAGTTATTCCAATTAAAATCACAGAATTTTTTGTTTTAGTTTGGTTAGGAACTATTACAAAACTTAAGCCTTTACAAGTTGCGGCTACATTACATACCACTTTGGTTGGATTTATTTAAATAGAAACTAAAATGCCTGTCTTAAACAATTACAAAAATACACGTATGAAAGATTGTAAAATATCTTGTCAATCCATTTTAGAGCATTACTGACTTAGCTCAAAGAAATAAGGGTTTGATTTCTTCATCTAAACTTAAACTACCATTGTTTTCAGGACACGGTCTCGGTCCCGGTCGCGAAGGCGGTCTCGGTCACGCTCACGCCGCTCCCGGTCGCGCCACCGCTCCAAGCGCTCCCGCTCTCGTTCCCGACACCGCTCCCGTCGCTCAAGGTCACGTCACAAGCACCGCTCAACCAGGTCAGTTTTAACCGATTCAATGGTCCTTCACTTTCTGAGTCCATTGAAACGGCTGAAACTGCCTGGTTGGTGGGAATCAGGAATATATTCTTTTAATGATATGTTAAGATTTAGATATTAATTCTCAAAGATTACATAAGTGGAAATGAAAGAGAACAAGACCTTTGCCCTGCAGTGAGACACTATTAACCTCATCTAGCTTAAAAAAAATATGATTGACGTACGGACGACAGCAGGTCAAGCTACCCGAAACTGTCAAATTTTCCCAATCAACCTTGAACCTTAATGCTTTAGCGATAAAGTTGAAAATCTATTAAAGAGATTTGACAGTTTGTAGTAGCTTGATGTGCTGGCGTCTGTACAAACCTACTTACAGAGATAAAATCTTTTATTTTTTCTTTGGCAACTGTGCCTATGTCGACTATTCTGCCAGCGTCATGTGGTGACGGCGGTACAGCGAGGTGAGCCGTCGCACTCCGTGGTAGTTTTCTATGTATAAATGTACAAATAGGTATAAATGTTTGTAGGTCTAAGTATTTGTACAAACCTACTTACAGAAATAAAATCATTTCTCATTTAGCGAATAATAATAAGAATAGCGCCAAACGTGGATTGGATCTATCGGTATCCAAATCGTCCGTAGGCATGGCCGGGCGAGTTACCGATTTTAATTACATTTACTATCTTGCAAATCTCCTGTTATAGGCCAGTCATTAAGGACATCGTAGGTCGCAACTAATTGCACTGCACTGAGTTTTTGGGGTGCTGATGATTGGACGGCTGCGCAAAATCGAATTGTACCAAATTTTGTATACTTTAAAAGTTTGAAAATTTCGAGGTTTTTCGAGCACCAAGCTCTTTTGATAAACATATATTCTTTCTTTCTTTTTTTTTTGAAGTTACAAACTTGGTTTTACACTATTGATCTCTGGTCATCTATTCAGTGCAATTTTTCGGCGACCTAACGCGATTTTCGTGTTACGGTGACTGGCCTTTTAGCTGTGATGTTATTTTCTTTATTTCAACTAAGTACATTTAATTACATTTTTAAATATTTTTATAAACAAAAATATAAAAAATAGTAGCCCACCGGTATCGGGAACGCGGTCCAAGCTACCGGCGGCCAGGGCTCCAGAGAGAGGAGCCTCCTGACAATGCGAGCCGTGTCCAGAAGTACCGCTTTCTGAATCAAGCCCTTGAATCCAGCTGCCCAACGAGAGCCTTCTCAGGTGTTGGTCGAGGCTCTTGGCTATTAAGCCATTGGCTGTCACGACTATCGGCACAATGATCGCTGAGTCCACATCCCACATGTCGACAACCTCGCGAGCCAAGTCAAGATACTTGATTTGTTTATCTTTCTCGGCTTTCACGAGGTTCTCGATTCGACAAGGCTGTATTTCAGAGCAAGTTGCTGATGGATTATCCTGGCTACAAGGTTGTGTCTATGCAAGTACTCTCCGTTAGCTAGACGAGAACACCCGGAGATAATATGCCTGATTGATTCTCCCGGCCGGTGGCATGCCCGACAGATGTCAACCGTGCCGTCTTTCACAATAAATCACCGCTAATTGTTCGTCATCATAACTTCGTCCATAATTGCACAGACAAAACCTTCGGTTTCTCCAAAGAGGTCACCGAAACGCAGCCGTTGATGTTATAATTATGTTTTAATATAATATTTCTAAAATACTATTTTGCCGAAATCTACTAAAGAGTTTGCCAATAATATATTTGTCGTGTTCTTTCGTTTTGATCTATACTATCTTAGTAAAGATATTGGCGCCGATTCCCTTGTTCATAAACTAAAATAAATTTAAGTTCAGGGCATCTATTTCATTAAGAAAAAGACAGAAGATAAATATTAGTTTAGTCCTGTCAAATTAGTCAGCGCCTGACTTAAATTGACGTATTTTTAGTAGCCATGTTTTTAATCACGTCTAAACTGTCTATGGAGTATCTTAATTTGACAGGACTAAACTAATATTTATCTTCTGTCCTCTTCTTAATGAAATAGAAAGACAAAACAGATGCACTGAATTTAAATTTAGTTTAGTTTGTGAACAAGGGAATCGGCGCCATTATTAAAATTATTATCAGCATCCCTATAGAATGAAGAAAACTCGGTCGTGTGCAGTCCACTGCTGTCATAGACCTCTCCAATCGCATGCCATTTAACTCGATCTTTGGCCACTTTCATCTAGCTGCTACCAGTTAGCCTGAACAGATCATTGCTCCAACCAGCCTAAAGTTTTTTTAAAGTGTGTCAAACATTTATCTTTTTCATTGTTAATAATTAAATATTTTCTCATTACAGATCTCGTTCTCGGCACCGCAGCTCCCGGAGGTCTCGCTCGCGGTCCCGCCACCGCAGCTCTCGCTCCAAGCGCGACCGCTCGCGTGACAAAGACAAGGACAAAGACAAGGACAAGGACAAGGAACGCAAAGAGAAGAAGGAATCCACTGAAAAAGAGAAAAAGGAAAAATCTAAGTCTCCTCCCAAAGAAGTAGAAAAAGAGGAGAAAGAAGAAATTAAACCAGAACCGGTCGTCGTCGAAACCAATGGCAACTCTTCTGACGTAAAGTCCAAGGCGTCCACGCCAGCAGACGACAAACCAGAAAAGGACGTTGAAAAAGAAAAAGAGAGGTCACCGTCAAAGAAACGAGAGCGGACCAGATCTCGTGATAGAAAGCGCGACCGCTCCCGGTCTCGACGCAGGTCTCGTTCACGGTCGCGCAGGAAACGCTCGCGATCCCGCCGGAGGTCGCGCTCTAGAGGAAAGAGATCTCGATCTAGGGAACGGAAGAGGTCTAGGTCACGAGACCGCAAACGTTCTCGTTCAAGAGACCGGAAAAGAACTAGATCTCGGGATAGAAAACGATCTAGATCGAGAGACAAAAAGCGGTCCCGATCCAGAGATCGCAAGCGTTCCCGGTCGGACAGTCGTCATTCTAAGAGTGGCTCGCATAGGGACTCTAAAACGCCTCACAACCGAAAGTCGCGAGATCACACTCCTAATCTTTCTGTTATAGACGAAAAGGAAATTTCTGTTCTAGAAAATAAGATTTCTGATGTATGCGACGAAAAGAATTCTCCTGATAACATGGACATTTCCAACTCTCCATAGTCTATGTCCACCTCAAACATTCTATTGTTAATATAATAACTGATAAACTGCTTTTTGTTTGTAATACTGGATTATTAATTTATAATTTTCCAAATGTAATTCGAAAGTACATATTTCAATCAATTTCGTATTTTATTATTATTCCGCAGACATGTTCCTTGTTTGACACAAGGTGTAAATTTTGCTTTAAGTATAAAATCTGTTTAAATGTTAGCGTATCTTTTCTTTGATCAATTAATTGCCTCGGGCCTCGACTTGTCATCAACATTAAAATGTGTTAGTAATAGTTTATATTTAAGGAGCAATAAAGAATGATCCACATCAAATTTTTTTTTTTTTTTTGTAATAGTATTCAGATATGTCCAGTCTATATTGTTGGATAAATTCATCTTTTTTGTGACCATATATATAGGTTCACAGTTAGTTTTTGGGCCTCCCCAATGCTCTGAATGATTGGTTACGTTACGGTTAATACGAGATCCCGATTTTCACTCTGGTTACTATGGTAGAACAGTTTCACTTGAAAAACTACTTGAACAGAACTAGTAAGATAGCAAGCAATACAGACGATTGGATCTCCATCATATCTGTGGAGTTCCACTAGCTAATTTAATTTGAACCTATATGAGTATGACTAATTCTCCATAAATAATCTTATAGATAGGAAGGACTATTGCACAATATTCTGACTAAAATTAAGTAGGTCATATCTAGAATTACAGAGGAATTTTCCAATCCTATGGTGTATATTGCGGAATACTGACGCAATTTGTGCAATCATTATTATCAAACTTTGTGCCGCCCCAAGTAGCTTGGGACAAGACGGAGATTTCCCCGCCGTCGCCAGTAAACAACGAGATCAAAACGCTCCGCGGATGGCTCGCGCACGCGCTGCCCTTTCGAGTTTTATTTACATTGCTGTTTTAAGTGTAACAAGTGAATTTACTATTTTTTAATTAAAAATCTCATTGGGTTAGATAGAAATATTGATTTTATACTGTTTACAGTAAAACAAAATGCAAACAAAAACGTAAAAATTAAGAAAAAGCCGACGAAAAATTTCAACGCAGGGGGGTTCAGAACCATGTACTGAATCCATGGTAAGCGGTTGCGCGTCGATATCCCTGCCACTCTGCATATTATGGAATTAATTAAATAAAAATATTTGGCAGCGGTGGGATTCGAACCCACGCCTCCGAAGAGACTGGTGCCTTAAACCAGCGCCTTAGACCGCTCGGCCACGCGTGTGCGTACGCGCAGCGGAATGTTGTTGAATTTAAAGATTTTAATTATGCAGATATTTAGTGTATGACGTCGTATAATTGTGTATGGTAAAAAAAAATTTGTGCACGCAACCATTGTGGAGAAATTCACCAAAAACTGATTCCGCTGGGCGAACGTTGTCCTGGCGGAACTTTTTTAAATCCATAGACTTTAGAAGAAAAGAGATGTGTCCAAAAATTAGTGTGTATTTGTGTGTAATTGTGTATGTATGAATAAAACTAGTGCATGCATAAACTTCGGAGAAATTCAAGTTTCCGCTACGCGAACGTTTCGCCATTAGCTAGTTTTCATATAAAGCGCTTACATAGAGAACTGTAGATTTTTACATACGTTGTTTTGAATTTGTTTATATTTGTTTAAAAAACAGATTTAGAAAAAATCGTAGGGCTTAAAAGATAAAAATATAAACGTAAATTACGCTTATTAGGTCTTAGTTCTTAAAGTATGCACTTTGGGGTCTAGATTTTCACGTTTATACAAACCTTGTAAGTGTCTGCAACATGTTGCCAAGTATCAATGATGTTCCGTTAGTAACTAAAGAGTTATAGGACAAATTTACCATGAACAGATCACTGTTTACAAAGCAGTCAAATATCACGACGTTCTGAAGGAATTGCATGGTAATATGTATGTCAATAATTAGTGTATTCATTCAACTATTCTTATGCAAAATTTCATGTCATTAAATTCAGTAATTAAAGAAAAACAATTATAATACTGACGAAGCATCGAAAACCTACATAACCCGACCAAGTTCGGATGGCTACCAAAAAGCGGCCGTGCCATATATCTAAGAAACGTTCTTAACCTTCCAATATAGTATTTATTAATATGGTACAGTTGCGTACACAAGCGTTAGGAAAAAAATAAAACAATTGCATTTCTTGAATGAAAAATTTTTTTTTAATAATAACGCCACTATCTACGATAAAAACAAATCTTCAATTAACAAGTACTTCTCTATTTAAATATCCGCGTACAAAAATATTTTTATTTACATATAATACTTAATTATGTAATTATAATAACGTTAACAAACGCTTGCAATGACAGCAATAGACTTAAATGTGTTTTAACTAAAATAGATTATGAACTAGCTTTTGCCCGCGACTTCGTTCGCGTGGATGACGAAACTTAGGGTAAGTATAATATTTCGAGCTTCAATAAAAATTAAAATCACATCACATAACTAACCTATTCAGTTGTTTAGATTTGATCAACATTAAAAAAGTGCTTATAAACTAAAACATTGGTATAAAAAAGGTATTTTCAAGAAAATATTCTCATTCAAAACAACAGCGCATACGCACATTGTCAATGACTGCACATTTATTTGTTTGTGACTGGGGATGAAACAAAATCAGGTTCAAGTTCAACAGCAAACGAATACGCGCGAAAACATATTGCCCTCTCTTTTCTTCAAGGATGACAGTACCGTTTCAAGCGGGAAGTCGCCTATCGCTCGTTGCGCGCAGCGCGTTTATTTTTTCACACAAGAATATTTTTGATCAATTCATAACTACAATACTTAGACTATTTAACTAAAGGATTAAGCGTACCGAACTTCGAACAAAATAATTCTGCATATTTTGGTGGGGTGCGGGGGAACACGCTCACATACATAAGAAAAAAAAAAATCTATTCAAGAAGTAGTTTTTTTTAAGTTATTAGATTGTTTGATCCACTAAAGTTGCAAAGGGGAACGCTCGTGCATGCCTAGTCTATTGGTTAAATAGTGTAATAAGCTACAATATGATAAATATTTACCTAAACAGTAGTACATACTTACATGTGGTAAATATTTAATTTCCCTAAGGGGTCTATAGTTAGAATCCTGATCCGTGAAATCTTCAATAGAAATTAGCTGTATGAATTTTATTTGTCTTAAATAATATATTTAGATTATATCTCAAGTCTCAAGCGCATACTTAAATAAAGTACCTACGTAAATAGTACCTACTTTCTGTCATAGTCAAATACATTTAAAAAAGTAGGTGTACAAAAATAAATGACCTATAAATTATATCGAAACAACAATTGTGTTATCACCTATACCAATTCAATACCGGTATTATACTGTAAATTTTGGGATGTTACCTAAATATATTGCACGGCCGCTTTTTTGTAGCCATCCGAACTTGGTCGGGTTATGTAGGTTTTCGATGCTTCGTCAGTATTATAATTGTTTTTCTTTAATTACTGAATTTAATGACATGAAATTTTGCATAAGAATAGTTGAATGAATACACTAATTATTGACATACATATTACCATGCAATTCCTTCAGAACGTCGTGATATTTGACTGCTTTGTAAACAGTGATCTGTTCATGGTAAATTTGTCCTATAACTCTTTAGTTACTAACGGAACATCATTGATACTTGGCAACATGTTGCAGACACTTACAAGGTTTGTATAAACGTGAAAATCTAGACCCCAAAGTGCATACTTTAAGAACTAAGACCTAATAAGCGTATTTTACGTTTATATTTTTATCTTTTAAGCCCTACGATTTTTTCTAAATCTGTTTTTTAAACAAATATAAACAAATTCAAAACAACGTATTTAAAAATCTACAGTTCTCTATGTAAGCGCTTTATATGAAAACTAGCTAATGGCGAAACGTTCGCGTAGCGGAAACTTGAATTTCTCCGAAGTTTATGCATGCACTAGTTTTATTCATACATACACAATTACACACAAATACACACTAATTTTTGGACACATCTCTTTTCTTCTAAAGTCTATGGATTTAAAAAAGTTCCGCCAGGACAACGTTCGCCCAGCGGAATCAGTTTTTGGTGAATTTCTCCACAATGGTTGCGTGCACAAATTTTTTTTTACCATACACAATTAAACGACATCATACACTAAATATCTGCACAATTAAAATCTTTAAATTCAACAACATTCCGCTGCGCGTACGCACACCGGCCACGCTACCACTTGCTGAAGTACTTAAAATAGACCAGCAAACTGTGTTTATAGACACTGCACTGAAAATAGGTGATGTTTCGGATCTCTATGGTGATGCTGGTTGCAACAGCCGGGAATACAATGCCTGTTTAAACATCGATTACACATTATTATGCCACAAAAATAAATCTTTTGTTCGGAAATAATCGTGAGTTAATCAGCACAGAACAGTGGACTTTAAAAGAGACTGTTGACCTCTGACCTCCCTCTGAGTTTGTTTCGGCCTTTCTTCTCAGACTAGTCAGATAGGAAACGCCGACCTCATCTAGTTTTAAAATATGATTGAAGTGTAAAAGTGTTTGTACAAACCTGCTTCTATACTTATAATAAATCTGTAGAAGTGAAAATTCTGTACATTGAAAATATCAAAAAAATAAATGGCAGGGGGGGGTGTTACTAGACCGACACCGAACCCAAAAATGTGATTAAAATTTTTTTTGTATATAAGTATTATATATTATTTTCGTGATTGTAAGTTTCAGAGAACACAAAAAAAAAATTATGACTTACGTATTTATTTTATTTTTTTATATAAAAAAATATTCTAAAAATTAAAAAAAATATATATGATATACTCTGTAATGTAACCTAAAGCCTCGCATTGGTTTCATTCCTCTAGCTTAATTAGTTTTTAAGATATATTACTTTAAAGCATACAGTTATTTTTTCCCATATCCCAAGGTCAAAGCAAAAGCTGATCGTAAAACTTACATAAATTGTGTTTACTCATCAAGTCGATATTAAAACATAAGTTTTGATACAGGTTTCCATTTGGGGGCCGACTCGTCATATTTATCCGGCTAAACCCTTTGACTAAATGCGCATGAAAATGAAAATATACACGCTAAGTACTTATATAAAAAACATTTATTTTTATTTTTGTTTGTCTGTTTGTTGCGGCTAATCTTCGAAACGGCTGGACCGGTTCTGACGGGACTTTCACTGGCAGATAGCTGATGTTATGGAGTAACATAGATTTAATTATTTAAACTTTTTGCATACAAAAAAGGTACAAAGGTTGACTTAATGCCATAATAGGCTGTATAGGCTACTTTTTGTTTCGGTAGCATGTTCCCGTGGGATAATTTCCGACATCCACGCGGGCAAAGCCGCGGGCAGAAGCTAGTACAAAATAAAATTATTTATCATTTAAGCAATTTTGTAACATTAGCGGTGCTGCATACTGGTTCGGGTCGGTAGAATTCAACGGTTTTTCCCGGACATACACAGGTGGACATGGACAACGACGCGCCGCAACCTGTTAGGTACTTATAAGTATAGATTCAGTGCAAGATTCTGAACCTAACGCAGGGGGCGTTAAAATTCTTCGTCGCTTATAACTGTCCCTGCCACCCTGTGTATTATTCGATTTTGCCGGCCGGCTGTGCCTGGGGGCCTACTCCGAAGTGGTATCGGTCGAATGTTCGGCTGTTTCCTGCTACGAACTTACTATTTGCTTCGGTCAGTCCCGAGTCCGAGTCCGAGTCCTCCTACTCTCTTTCGAATATTGACTATGGTCCCGACCCAACTGACCCGATCCGAACTTTTTTCGCTTTTTTCAATAATATTCGGTTCGGCCATGTATCGGTCCGATCCGATCATTCGCACTTTGCACTTCGTAGTAGACCCTCTGATCATGTGATCGACCCGAACCCGTGTGTAGATGTAGCACACCTTATACACCAATTGTACGAGTAATTAGTAATCGGATTCAGGAGGTAAGAATTAACCACCACAGAACACGTACAGCAGTGCGATTCTGTAACCATCTCACCGTGAAAACTAAGGTGAAGTGACCGTGCAGTGAGCTGTCATTCCAACTAATGCTAGGGATTGACACTATTGACTCAGCTCACTCTAAGCTCACTTCACCTAACTTTTCACGGTGATATTTTTACAGAATCGATCGGCAGTACGTAACTACGTGTAGTGGTGATTATACATACAGGGTTATTTTTAAATTGGTCTTACCCGTCTTCTAAAGTTAGTCTGGAACCTAGTCTAGAAGAGAAGTCTCCACTCGTTGATCTAATCTTCCACATTGACTTGAATATCATAATATAAAATTAAAAAAAAAAATAAGTAGGTATTTACTTTATTGGAAGGAGGACGCACTCGCGAAAGATGGAAGGAGTGGAGGGAGACCTTTGCCCAGGAGTGGGACAGCGTAGGCTAACAAAAATAAATTTTACTTTCAAATAACTATATACTTATTTGAACATCAGTGGGAAATTCCAGTGTTTTTATTGCGCAATACTGATGCAATAACTGCAATAATTATGTAATAATTGCACAATTTATGAAATTATAAGCGTAACAGATAACAGAATTACATAATGTAATAATGAGGGGGGGGAACGCGATGTGAACCCTATAAGTCGTGCCCTTGTTTGTCTCTCCAAAATAAAATATTTCCCGTGATCAAGAAGACTTTTGTTTAGGCTGATTGTAAGCCTGGTGTGGTGCATTTCGCAATTTTATTAATAATCGACCTTCCACGAAGTGCTAATCAATCGGTTAAAAGTGTAGTGACACAGTACCTTACCTCCGAACCAATTACCATACCTCCGAACCAATTACCATACCACCGAACCAGTTACCTCATACCACCAAACCAGTTACCATGTACCACCGAACCAGTTACGACATACCACCGCTGATCACGTTTTGACAAACCCGCAAGAAACATTGAAGCAATCATCTTGAAAAAGACGAGTACGTAAGAGCTCTTATTAAAGAAACATCGATGGGGCACGAGCGTGATCACAACGCCGTGCCGCATACGTTCGCTTCGAAAGAAGCGGTTTGTAAGCGCAAGCAGAGCAAGCGGAAGCACCAGCACCCTCCGTATCTTCACTGCACGCTTCGGGACACGTGGACACACGACGCGGACGACATACGCGTCCCGCGGATCGGCGGTCTTCATCTGCACTCGACGACGGCGTCCGGTGAAAAGGACCGCGCTCGGCGCGCGACTCATATTTATGCCTTCGCGACGAATAGTGCCGTGTGCAACACAGCGCCCCGCGCCCCGCGCGCGGCTCGCCCAACGGCGCGTCACTATTGGTCGATAGAATTTAAAGAGTAACATGCTACGCCTAAGCGTACTAATAACAATGTGTATATAAATAGGATGTTTTGGAAAATAAATTAAGTCTCAATTACCAGCCTGCGGAGTTATTATTTACGAGTACCCATCAACACACTCTACACTGTACCCAACGCTTAAATTGGTGACCCCGTGAAACCGAACACGTTCCTGAAGCCGAAGCCCGAGTTCCTGCAACATCGAACTCCTGCGAGATCCCAGTAGAATCACCATGACGAACGACGAGTTTAGCGATGCTCAGGGCATCAAAACAGAGAAGAGCGACGTGGCAACAATCTCACTTCCGGCACGACTACCACCATTTTGGCGCCAAAACCCGCGCCTGTGGTTCGCGCAATTCGAAGCCGCCGTGGCTGCCAGCAAGTTGGGTGAGGAGCAGAAATTCAACCTCGTCGTCCCGCTACTCGGCAACAGTGACCTAGAACAAATCGGTGACATCATTTTACACCCACCGACCACCGGCAAGTACAGCACGCTCAAGGACAGACTCATCTCAACGTACCAAGAGTCAGACCACCGGCAGTTACAGAAGCTACTCAGCGGCCTCGAACTCGGCGACAACAAGCCAAGCCAGCTGCTGCGTAAAATGCGAGACCTCAGTGGCAAGTTACTATCTGATGAAGCGCTGAAGGTTATGTGGCTCAACCAGCTGCCCGCACAAGTTCGCGCCGTGCTCTCTGTCAACACCGAGTCATCGCTCGAAGTGCTAGCTGCGATGGCAGACAAAATGATGGAGCATTTTGAACCCGCTACAGTCGCCGCAGTCTCCACAACAAACCCTTCGACATCAAGTCCAGCAGGCAACGAGGTACAGTTAAACGCAATAACAACCCTTCAAATCAATATGCTTACGAAACAAATAGAGAAATTATCACTCGAAGTCGCCGAACTCCGCAACCATCAACATTCGTCGTATCGCCGTTCCCGCCAAAACCCCGCACATCGCAGCCGCTCACGCTCACATTCAAGACAGCGTACTGATAACGCCGACTGGCTGTGCCGCTACCACTACCGATTCGGCAACGAGGCACGGAAATGTGAATCGCCGTGTTCAAAGCGGGGAAACTAGAACGTACATCGATAGTGGCGGGCGTCGATGTAAACCAGCCAAGCCGCCGCTTATGTGTGATCGACATAAAATCTAGAGAAACATTTCTTGTCGACACGGGAGCCGACATATCAGTGTTAGCCGCTCGAAACCAGAAATATTCAAGACCGGCGGAGAATGCAGGCTACAAACTTTACGCGGCAAACGGAACAGAGATTCGTACCTACGGAGAGCGCACACTCGAGCTCAACCTAGGCTTACGAAGAAGTTTCAAATGGACTTTCGTCGTCGCTAATGTGAAGACTTCGATACTGGGTGCCGATTTCCTAGTGCATCAAAAACTGGTAGTCGACTTGCACCAAAGAAAACTCATCGACCGAGTAACCGAGCTCAGTGTTAACGCCGTGAAAGTAAACAGCCATGAAGAATCAATCTACATTATCAACCGCGACCACACTCATCACGACCTGCTAAAGAAATATCCCGATGTACTTCGACCAATGACACTCAAAACTCCTACCAAGCATGACGTCACTCATCACATCGAGACAACAGGGCCGCCGATCTACTCACGGCCGCGCCCTCTACCGCCCGACAAATATAAGGCGGCAAAACTCGAATTCGAGCGCATGATCGAGATGGGAATATGCAAACCGTCAAACAGTCCGTGGGCGAGTCCACTTCACATCGTCAAAAAGAAAGACGGATCACTTCGAGTATGCGGCGATTACAGAAGACTTAACGCCGTCACCGTTCCCGACCGTTACCCCATTCCTCGAATTCAAGATTTTACATACCAACTTCACGGAAAGAAAATATTCTCAAAACTCGATTTGAAAATGGCATATTTCTGGATACCTATCGCAAATCAAGATGCTCAAAAAACAGCTATAATAACACCTTTTGGCCTCTTCGAATTCACCTGCATGACTTTCGGCTTAAGAAACTCCGGTCAAACCTTTCAACGTTTCATGCACGAGGTTCTTCGAGGACTAGATGACAACGTATTCTGTTTCGTCGACGATCTGCTTGTTCACTCGAAAAATAAGGAAGAACACCGCCGCCACTTGGAACTAGTACTCGAACGCCTAAATACCTACGGCGTCAGTCTTAACATCGAAAAGTGCGAGTTTGACAAGGAAAACATCGAGTTCCTCGGATACGAAGTGTCATCAGAGGGAATCAAACCCACTCAAGAACGAATACAAGCCATAGTCAACTATCCAAAACCACAAACAGTGCAAGAACTAAGAAGATTCTTAGGAATGATAAACTTCTACCGTGGTTGTTTACCTCATCAAGCCGAATACCAACACGAATTAAATAAATACCTACACAACAGTAAGAAGAACGACAAAACTCCGATACAATGGTCTCAAGTAGCAGAACAAGCCTTTGAGAAATGCCGACAAAGCATACTCAAGGCAACGACACTAACTCACCCGATACCTAACGCGCCGCTATGTTTATTTACTGACGCATCGAATACTAGCATCGGCGCCGTTCTACAACAAAAGGTGGACAACATTTGGAGACCATTGGCATTCTTTTCAAAAACTATGAGTGAGACGCAGCGACGCTACAGCGTGTACGATCGCGAATTATTAGCAATGTACACCGCAGTGCAACACCTACGACGACTGATAGAGGGCAGTGACCTAATAATATTCACCGATCACAAACCTCTAACTTACGCGCTGACAAGAACACCGAGTAGTAGCGATACACCACGAAGAGAACGTCAGCTACACTACATTAGTCAGTTCTGTGCGAAGATCGAATACATTCACGGTGAAAAGAACGAAGCAGCGGACGCCTTATCACGCATCGAAGAAATCAACTTGTCACATTCCACGATCGACTACAACCAACTCGCTCAAGATCAAGAGAATGATGAAGAACTGAAGAGCTGCATGTCTAACCCAAGTCTAAAGTTTGCGCCTATCACATTGCCCGGAGGTCAACGACCCATCATATGCGAAACATCAACCGGCAACGTTCGTCCATACCTACCAGCGACCTATCGTATAGTAGCATTCAAAGCGCAACACGAACTAAGTCACCCTGGTGTGCGAACAACAAGAAGAATAATGTCTACAAAGTTTTTTTGGCCAAGTATGAACAGAGAGGTTGGTTTGTGGGCGAAATCATGCATCGGTTGCCAGCGCGGGAAAGTTCAACGACACGTTATCAGTCCACTCGGCGAGTTTCAAAAATCATCGCGCTTCGAACACGTGCACGTTGACATCGTGGGACCACTGCCGCCATCTAACGACTACAGATATCTAGTAACAATGATCGACCGCTGCACTAAATGGCCGGAAGCAATACCTATTCGTGACGTCACCGCCGACACTGTGGCTAAGGCGATTTACGAGGGATGGTTATCGCGATTTGGCTGTCCGTTACGTGTAACGACGGATCAAGGAAGGCAATTCGAATCATCGTTATTCAATGCACTGATGAAGAAATTCGGCATCACCAGAATTCGAACTACTGCATACCACCCGCAAGCAAATGGTCAAGTCGAACGCTGGCATCGAACCTTGAAGGCCGCGCTCATGGCGAGAGGCGCCGGCACACACTGGAGCGAGGACCTACCGACCGTGCTGCTTGGACTACGTACAGCGCTTCATGAAGACACACATGTCAGCCCGGCCCTGATGACCTACGGATCGACACTGAGAATACCGTCAGATTTCTTCGCGCCTACACAGCCGAAAAATGAAGACGCAGAATTCGTGCGCCAGCTGACCGAAACAATGGCATCACTCGCACCAAGCAGCAAGTCACGTGTCAACAACAGGAGCACGTTTGTATATAAGGACCTAACGACATGTACTCATGTTTTCGTGCGCAATGATACCGTGCGAAGTCCATTGACCCCTCCTTACGACGGCCCGTTCAAGGTGATTCAACGTGATGGCAAACATTTCACCATACAGATGCCACTTCGAACTACAGTTGTCTCAATAGACAGACTTAAGCCAGCGCACCTACTCAACGAAGAGGAGTTTACCACTTCTACAACAACATGTACGCAACAACAAGCATCGCGCACTAACAGTTTACCAACTGCGACCGTCGAGCCGCGGTCATCAACCCCCAGCGCACCGCGCGACACATACGTCACTCGATCCGGCCGCGCGGTGAAACACAACGTACGCTTCGCTTAGGGGGGAGTGATGTAGTGACACAGTACCTTACCTCCGAACCAATTACCATACCTCCGAACCAATTACCATACCACCGAACCAGTTACCTCATACCACCAAACCAGTTACCATGTACCACCGAACCAGTTACGACATACCACCGCTGATCACGTTTTGACAAACCCGCAAGAAACATTGAAGCAATCATCTTGAAAAAGACGAGTACGTAAGAGCTCTTATTAAAGAAACATCGATGGGGCACGAGCGTGATCACAACGCCGTGCCGCATACGTTCGCTTCGAAAGAAGCGGTTTGTAAGCGCAAGCAGAGCAAGCGGAAGCACCAGCACCCTCCGTATCTTCACTGCACGCTTCGGGACACGTGGACACACGACGCGGACGACATACGCGTCCCGCGGATCGGCGGTCTTCATCTGCACTCGACGACGGCGTCCGGTGAAAAGGACCGCGCTCGGCGCGCGACTCATATTTATGCCTTCGCGACGAATAGTGCCGTGTGCAACACAGCGCCCCGCGCCCCGCGCGCGGCTCGCCCAACGGCGCGTCACTATTGGTCGATAGAATTTAAAGAGTAACATGCTACGCCTAAGCGTACTAATAACAATGTGTATATAAATAGGATGTTTTGGAAAATAAATTAAGTCTCAATTACCAGCCTGCGGAGTTATTATTTACGAGTACCCATCAACACACTCTACACTGTACCCAACGCTTAAAAAAGCAATGATAAAATTCGTCAAAAGTGCCGCATCATAGTGCCAAACCCGCGAGTACACGGAATTCTCAGCATTGGTGCGAACTGCCGTGAGGCGAAAGTCCTGCGCGCGCGCAACTGTGCCCGCGCCTCTGCTGTCAGTAGTGCCAACCTTCTGACGACGTAGTTGGCGTCAGCGTTCCAGCGACGAACTCGGTGCGAGTAGACAGCATTACGAACCCATGCGACAAGTGGCGCCACCCCAACAAATCTACATATTGATGTTGGACAGCATAAGCACAGTGGAGGTGTTTATGCGAAAACAAGTACAGTTCAGCGGACTTGCGGGACCGGGTACGCTTCGGCTGTGCATCGAACAGTTACGGAGCAGCCCAGTAGTGCCCGGGTCGCCACCCTGCCAATTTTTTTTTTTTCTTCATTTCTTTGACATATTGTTTCTGTAAATAGTAATTTTCTCAATCTTGTATCTATAATAATTTTAATTATTGTAGCGTTTATTATCCATATAAATATAACTGCCGTATAAATATTTTTATACGGCATTTTTAATGTCAACATTTTGCTATTATTGGTAATAGGAAAGTTATTCTTTTTTTGTTTTTACTTTCGTGACATATTGATCTATGTATATTATTGTTTCGTTTTTTTAATTTGTGGTTTTATCTGAGATTAATGATTTATTATTTCTGAATTTTTTTGAGATCTGATTATTGTCGCTGGTTTTATCTGAGATTAATGATTTATTATTGTTGAGATGTGATTGTTGGTGCAATTTTAATTTGAAGTATTTTATCGCGATTTTAATTATCAGTATAATAATTTGTATTTCCCAATTCCCGAGCACTATTATTATTTTTGTCCGATATGAGTTTACCTTCATTATCAGCGTGCCCTCACTGCCCTGGGTCTTCCCGCGTTTTCTCTGCGCACGGTCTGAGGGTGCACGTCGGGCGCATGCACAAACATGCAATGCGTTCAGGTGCTGTTTCGCAGGCCTTGCCGGTTGATGAAGTTAACACCTTGTCGTCTGGTCAAGTGTCGCCAGCGCATTCGCCTCCCCAGGGTTCCTTAGACAGGCTGTCTGGTTTCAAGGCAAGTGTCCCCGTTCTCCGACATATACCTAAGGGTGCCAGAAATCAGGCAGCAGGGAAACTCTGCGACATTATGAATTCGTGTATTGCTGTTAATGGGGTGGATGAATGGAGTGCTCTTCTTTCGTTTGGGTACACAGCTTTAAGAGTCCCAGCAAAAGAGCTGCCTGGTAACGTGACATCTAAGGTTAAAGCCAACATATCGTCACCTGTTCGGTGTCATGATGGCGTATTGGATGCGGGTCGGAGGTCAGGGCCCCGGTCTATTAAAAGTAGCATTGAAGCAAAAGTATTCGAGGGCGATTTAAGAGGGGCGGTTCGACTTTTGATGTCCGACGACTCGTTCGTTCGGGGGGATGCCGACACATTGGCTTCTTTAAAACTCAAGCATCCCGATCCTTCGCGTCCTCTCAGTTTTCCACCAGACCCTGACCCCTCACTTACCGCATTATCAGTCACCGAGGGGGACGTGATGTCGGCGCTTGGTTCTTTTTATGCTGGATCGGCAGCGGGTTTGGACGGGATCCGGCCGGGGCACCTCAAAGAGCTGACGTCTGTGTCGGCAGGGGAAAATGGGAAGCGCTTGGTGGGGTGTTTAACCAGGTTGGCAAATTTCTTGCTATGTGGTCGGTTAGACCCATGTATTTGTCCGTATTTGTACGGGGCATCACTCTTTGCACTGGCAAAGAAAGGTGGTGGAGTAAGACCAATTGCAGTCGGCAGCGTCTTCCGCCGCCTTACTGCCAAATTGGCTTGTCGTGCAGTCAAAGAGGATATGGCCAAATACTTGCAGCCAAATCAGTTGGGTTTTGGCACACGCCTGGGATGCGAAGCTGCCATCCACGCCACGCGAACATTTGTGATGAACCCGGAGAACGAAGACTCAATTTTGCTGAAGCTCGATATTCGCAACGCTTTCAATACTTTGGAGAGGGACGTTCTGTTGAGCGAAGTTAAGGAAAATATCCCGTCTTTGTATCCCTTCCTTCACCAGGTTTATAGGATGCCTTCTAATCTTTTCTTCGACAACAGTCTTATTCTTTCAAAAGTGGGAGCCCAGCAGGGGGACCCGCTCGGGCCACTCGTTTTCAGTTTGGCTATTCATAAAGCGATTGTTGAGCTGAATTCCAGCCTAAACGTGTGGTACCTTGACGATGGCACTATCGGGGGCAGACCGGAAGACGTTTTTCAGGACTTGGAAGCTTTAGTCCCTCGCCTCAGAGACCTGGGTTTGGAGGTGAATTCCGCGAAGTGCGAATTCTTCCCCTGTAGTACTGAGGCTCGTACACACTTTTCTCGGTTTGAATCTTTTCTTCCTGGCCTCAGAGAAATTTCATGCTCCGATTTTAATCTCCTAGGATCCCCTATTTTTCTTAGTGCAGTACCTGAAGCCATTTTTTCTCGAGAGCAGCTCCTTCTTTCGGCTCACGAGCGTCTTAAAGATCTTTCCGCGCACGTTGCGATTATCCTGCTGCGCATGTGCTACGCTCTTCCGAAAATGACATACCTGTTGCGGACCACCCCTACTTGGCTCTGTCCAGAGGAAGTTTCCTCGTTTGACAACGCCTTGAAATCGGTGGTGGAGTCGGTTCTTAATGTCTCCCTAGATGGGCCCCATTGGATACAGGCGGCTCTGCCCATTCGATGTGGTGGTCTCGGGGTACGTTGCGCACGGGATGTGGGTCTGCCGGCTTTCTTGGCGTCTGCGCATGGGGTTGCCAACTTAGTCACTGTATTACTCAAAACTAATGGTGACGGGGGAAGCATGCCTTTTGTGTCGGATGCTGTGTCAGCTTGGTTGACTCTCAACCCGGATGCAGCGATCCCCGAGGCAACGCACGTTCAGCGGGCGTGGGATGACATAGGCGTGGGGCTGCTCCAAGAGCGGTTGTTAGAGGGTGCGTCAGGAGTAGTTAGGGCTAGACTTCGAGCAGTTTCGCAGCCCGAGTCCGGGGCGTGGTTACAGGCGATTCCTTCGCCTCACCTGGGCACTCTACTGGATGATGACTCTTTGCGTGTGGCGGTAGCTCTCCGCCTGGGCTGTAAAGTGTGCGAACCCCACATATGCACCTGCGGTTCCACGGTGGAGGCCGATGGCCATCACGCACTGAGTTGTCGGCGTTGCACAGGGAGGTTCCCGCGTCATCATGCCCTGAATGACATAGTCCGTAGAGCCCTTATATCGGCAAACGTTCCCTGCGTGCTTGAACCTGCAGGTCTTAGCAGGTGTGATGGTAAGAGGCCAGATGGGCTGACTTTAGTGCCATGGAAGAACGGGAAGTGCCTGATCTGGGACGCAACTTGCGTCAGCACTGTCGCTGCCAGTCACCTGAGTCGCACCGCGCACACTGCCTCTGCCGCAGCTGAAGACGCCTGCTCTGTAAAAAGGCTCAAGTACGCTTCCTTGGAGCAGCCTTACTATTTTGTGCCGGTAGCTGTGGAGACCCTGGGTTGTTGGAGTAAGGCAGCGAAGGTTTTTGTGGCGGAATTGGGCCGTAAGCTTAGGGAGGCAACCGGTGACTCCCGCTCTGGGTCGTTCTTGGTGCAAAGGTTGGCCATCGCTATTCAGCGAGGCAATGCGGCGAGTGTTATGGGCACCTTTGCGCCGGGTGCGATCAGGGGCGGGTTGTTTTGTGACATTTGACTGTGTATTTCAACACTATGATTTTGTTGTTTTGTTTATTTATAATGTAACACGATTATAATATTGTATTTGATAAAAAAAAAATTATAAATTACTATTAAAACATTTTAAATCATTAGTCAATAATAAAAATTCCTACAGAATAAAGTAACGATGACTTCTTCACTAATTTGGTAAATTACATAATATTAGATAATAATAAAAATGAATATAAGCGGGATGCTAGCGGGTCTGTCATCATTCATTCAGGAGAGTCGTCACAAGTAAGATACCTAAGTGCTACTACAACAATCAGTCATATTAACAAAGCAAACAGTTCTGCTTAGTCTGTTACAGAAATCGGAGACATCATAAGGATGGAAGCAGTCGTCGTTGAAGTTCACGCGCACGGAAAAGGAAATTCTGAGATACAAGAATTAGTTAGTACAGTAGTGCAAGCTGATACAAGGTGTTCTCGCTACAGAGATCGATCGGGAAGTCGCGATCGATCACGAGGTAGGTCTAGGGGCCGCTCCAGGGGAAGGTCACGGGGACACTCCAGGGGACGATCCCGTGGTCACTCCAGAGGTCGATCTCGTGGCCACTCCAGAGGCCGATCTCGTGGCCACTGCAGAGGCCGATCTCGTGACCTCTCCAGGGGAAGGTCAGAAGCACCAAGAGGTAAATCTGTAGAACGGCCAGGAGATAGGGCTCGAGGAAAATGTGTGGATCGCTGCAGGGAAAGAGGAGGAAGACGAGAAATGTCTAGAGGCCATTGTAGAGGAAGATCCAGGGGGCACTCCAGAGGAAGATCCAGGGGACACTCTAGAGGAAGATCCAGGGGACAATCTACGGGCGTCGGGAGTCGAGTGACGACTACTGCGGGCGGATTGCAATGGTTAGCTTGGCGCCCGAACGCCCGTGCCGGACGGCGCGTAAGTGTACCATTCGCGCCTCAAAGAGATGGCAGCATAATCCGAGGGGCCCCTTAGGGCCCCTCGGATTATTACAACAATACTCGGAAAATTACAAAAATCCTCTAAAACTAAGTATATTGGTTCTATTTCAGTGGACTGTATTGTTTGGGTCATTTCAATTAAACTCCAGTTCGTTCTTGAATTATGAGTTGTATTATTTCCAGTATTATTTCCATGGTAAAACAGTTGTTCGTGTTTAGTTAGTTTTCAGTTGATCGTTTTGTAGTCAGTGTATGGCTAGTTTTTTTTTTTTTTTATAAATGGCATCTCGTAGTTGTCACCGGGATCTAAAGTTCCCAGACTTTTTATGCCGTTGATTGTCACCGGGATCTAAAGTTCCCAGGCGGCTGACTCAGCGAACATTTTTTTTAGTGATTTCGTTTTTTTCGATTTGCTTCAGTTTGAAGTGGTACTTTCTAGTTCTGTTTGTTTTGTATAATGCGTCTTTAAATTCCGCGTGTTTCAATATATGACAACACTATACCCAACTCATCTAGAAAAAATAGATAAAAAATTGTATACTTTCTCTGTTCGCGGTGTCGTGTTCGCGGTATTTTTTACGTCAGCGAAATAATCAAAAGTGACATTTTATCTACTTGAACATTAAAACAAGTAAAACAAACTATTTGTGTGTGTTAAAAATCTATCTAATAAGAATTAATAAAAGATTCTAATTGGAAAAATAAAGTATTACGTAATCTATATATAATTATGTATTTCCGGTTATATACTTTTTGTTAAAACTTTCTTTTGTAGTAAATAACGTTATTTTAACCCAGTGTGTAATTCTACTACTACGATTTTTACAAATATGTTGGAACATTAAATAAGCTTACTATAGGTACCAATATTTTTAATATACGTATCATATTTATGTAGAAAAAATTTTATGTGTTAATTTTTTATCTGGTCGCTAAGTTTCCGGCCCGTGCAAATGTTTTTCTTAACTTGGTATGCTTGTAAATAATAAACATTGTACTATGCAATGTGGTTTTATTTCTTTTTTGTGTTAAGAATGATCACACCATTCATTTTAAACCTTAAAACGTATAGGTCATCACATTTCCGTATTTGAAAAAAATATGCAAGTAATATTTTTTGTTAAAACTTTCATTTGTAAAAAATAACCTTATTCTAACACAGTGTTTAATTCTACGGCCACGATTTTTACAGATATGTTGAAGCATTAAATAAGCTTACTACAGGTAGGTACCAATATTTTTAATCTACGTATCAGATTTATGTAGATTTTTTTTTTTTTATCTGGCCGCTAACTTTCTTGCCCGTAAAAATATTTTTCTTAACTTGGTATGCTTGTAAATAATACATATTGTACTAGGCAATGTGATGTTTATTTATTTTTTACGTTAAGAATACTCACACCATGCATTCTAAACCTTAAAACATATAGGTCAAAGATCGCTTTTAAAAGTTATAGCCATTTTCATAAAATAGAAGATAAAAAATATCTATGTTCGTGTTTAAACCCACTTTCGTAAATGAATACGATCGTAAAGTCAAACGGAATGCCGCCACATTAAAGCCCTTTTGTTTACCATTACAAAAAACATTCAAGTGTAAGCACCACTTGAGGAACCGTATCGTAAATCAGCAATGTTTATAAACATCTGGCGCCCGGCCGACCGCCCGCTACGATGACGCAATCGGGTAACAAGGAACCGTTTGCCGCGCACTTCAATCACGGACAATAGAGTGGCTAGAGAGGTCGTGACTACTTAACCGGACTATCCTGTGGTTGCCTTATGTAAACTTAAAGCCTCCAGCCAGGGCTTAAAACTAATTAAAAACTAAGCGACTGCACGCTAAGGGCGTCCCCTGTGGGGTACGAACCTCGGCTTAGGGCGTCGCTGGGAGAGGACGGCAAGATGGGACAAGCTGGATCGAATAATGATATTAATGCTTTGATGAGCACGGCGTTTCCTAGACTATCTCTGAGAAGAAAGGCCGAAACAAACTCAGAGGTCACAGTCGGGGATTTAAAGCTACGGGCTCAGCTGCGGCGCGGGCTGGCACTACATCGAGCAAGGGTCGGGGAGGAGAATTTACTTGGGGACGTCGCGAGGGACCTCGGCGGCGAGGTCGGAATGTCGGTCTTTTGTGTTTGTGAGCTGTACTAGTTGCCCTATTGCTCTCTTGGAGGAGGGTTATGGGGTCGTCGGGGTCAGTGAGAACATGCCTTGGGCGGCGAAGTTTACTGATTCTGGAGGGGGTGTAACTAGCGGCCGCCACAACTAGAGGGTTGCGATGATTGGCGGCTTTATCGAAGAAACGCTTGGAGAGGCGTTTCATGAACTGCTGGATTGTGGGGATTTTGAGATCTAGATGGAGGATCTCATTTCGAACGAACCAAGGGGAATTTGTGGCCTTGCGGAGGAAGCGGTTTTGGAGGGTCTGCATCCTGTGGATATGACGGGGCTTTGCGTGTGCGAAGACTACACAGGCGTATGTCATTATTGGTCGGATGCACGCTGTGTACAAGCGCATTTTGCACTTAAGTGACAACTTACTGCGTGCATTGAGGACGGAGTGGAGACAACTGAGAGCGAAAGCGGCACGCGAGCGAACCGTCTTTATGTGCTCTGAGAAGGTGAGGTGTTGGTCGAGTATAACACCTAGGTATTTGGCTCGCTTTTCCCAAGGGATCGGCTTGCCGAACATGGTGATAGGTGGAGGAGGGGTGGGATTGAGTCTAGGCTTCGAGTAGAGAACAGCTTGACTCTTTTCGGGGTTGACTTCGATTCTCCATTTCCTAAACCAAGCAGCCAGTTTATTGACTGCGATTTGGAGACGAAGTCGTATCTGAGTATGTGTATGGCTAGGCTTCGGCACCTACTAATATAGGCTGGGTACGGGGGCGCAAGTAGTGGGTGGGGCTTTGACCACGATACATAAAATTTACTTGCGCTCCACCAATCTTGCTATGCTAGCTCGTACCTGGTCTTGTTAGGCGCCGGTCTGTCTAGACTTGCCGGAGCCAAGACTTCGTAATAGATTATAAACATGGCTACTTTTACATAATCTTATAACTAAATGAGGAAACATGTTTATGTCTAACAATTAAGAGCAGTGGACTTATATCTAATCATAACTACTCTAAGTAACGTGTTTACAACAATAACATTTGACTTAGGGTCAGTTCACATCGAGACGCGACGCGACGCGACGCTTCGCGCACACTTTAAAAGAGTGACTCAAAATATACTTTATTTTGTACACGAAAAGGTACACAATGCTGAAATGTCAGCTGACATTACAGAAATTGATTTAAACTTAATAGAACGATTTGCAACTGTTTTAGAAGTCATATCTGGGTATATATATATATATACCCAGATATGACTTCTAAAACAGTTGCAAAAACAAACAAAAAAAAAAAACAAACAAACAAACAACACACACACACAAACAGTTATATATATATATATATATATATATATATATATATATATACCGAACGTCTGTGTTAATCCTGAACCCACTATATATATATATATATATAGTGGGTTCAGGATTAACACAGACGTTCGTATTGTCAAGATACAGCAAAAATATATGTTCAGCTGTATCCATGGCATCCAATGTCACCCACTGTCCATAAAATATTAATCCACGGCCCTACTGTCATCAAACATGCGCTTTTGCCAATTGGAGCTCTATCTGAAGAGGCATCAGAAGCAAGAAACAAACATTTTCGACAATATCGAGAAAAGTACTCGAGAAAATTTTGTTGGGTTCAGTGCAATGAGGATATATTTAACAGATTATTACTAACATCTGATCCATATTTAAGCTGCATTAGGCCTAAACCTCCGAAAAGTACAAAACCATTTAAGCCTGAAACAATGGAGATGTTAGTCGCGTGGGAAACAGACAACCAGTCTGAGAAGGACAATATACAGGAAAAAGAGGGCAGGAACACTGATGACTCATCAGATGAAGAAGCATGGAATGCTTCATCCGATTAGTATTAGTATTTTTTTAAATAAAAAAAAATATATTATAATAATGTTTTTTTTTTTACTTTAATGCTCATTTTTCAACTCCAAATTATTTTAAAATTGATATTTATTAAAACAAAGAGCAAATAAAGCTAAATGAACAGGTAAATAATTTTGATCGACTTTTTGGGTCAAATACCCCACTGTGCGGCGTCCGCAACAGTTCTCCCCCCGGCGTAGCTTGCGAAGCCTCTTCTTTTCTTTCCAGGACGACGAGTTTGCTGGTCGGGCGTCGGAAGGTTCCAGTTCTAGTTCGGGCCTCGGCGACGCGAACGCTGCCGTCAGCTGCTGGGTGCGTGTGCTCGAAGACTCCCATCGGCCAGGTGTTCCGGGGCAGTGTGTTATCGACGATCATGACCACGTCGCCGACTCGTAGCGGCCTTGCTTGGTTCTTTGGCTCGCCGCGGGGAACTAAAGTAGGCAGGTATTCTTTCCACCGCGCGTCAGTGGGTCGCAGGTGAATGACCCAGTATCGTTGTCGTAGGTCATTGGTCACACGTTCACGGTTAGCGTGACCCGCAGCGCAGTGTTCTCGTAGCACCAGAAGCTTTGTTACTCGGTGGCGGCCATCCAGTATAATTGGCCTCTTTACCTCTTGTGGTACTGCTGAGGCTTCAATACAGGCTCGTACCCGCAGGAGACCATCTTCTATTACTGGGTCGAGCTTGTACAGCCTGCTCGTTTTTGGTAGGGGACGAGCTGACTGCATCCGCCTTATTTCTTCGCTGAAGCCTTCCTTCTTGTGCTTGCTGCAGGAGTTCTTTCTCGGCGCGCTGGATGTGTCTGTGTTCCAGTCTCGTAGCGGCGTGTCGACATATATTGATGAACCCTAGGGCTCTCGCCGCTGCTCTTACTAGCGTTTCATACTTAGAGAAGCGGGCAGGGTCGGGGAGCCAGCTGTCTCGTGGTTTCTCGGCGACGTGCAGGACCCCCTGGTCATCGTCTTCAGTGGGGGGTGTTCTCCCGGGCCATTGCTCCTCAGGTAGGTGTAAGAAGCTAGGCCCCTGGAACCATCGATCGGTTATGTGGATCGGCGCGTCGGTAAGTCGGGTGGCGTCGTCGGCTACGTTTTGTTCAGTAGGTAGCCAGCGCCATTCTTTCTTCGAGGTGAGCTCAGCGATCTCTCCCAGTCTGTGCGCGACGAATGGCGTGTACCGTCGCATGTCGTTTTTTATCCAGTGCACGACGGTGGTAGAGTCTGTCCAGTATACTGTTCTACTGACCTCAATGCGATGTTCCTTTCGGAGGGTGTCAGCGAGTCTAGCCCCTATAACCGCCGCTTGTAATTCCAGTCTGGGAATAGTTTGCGCTTGTCGTGGTGCCACCTTAGCTTTGGCGGCGTTCAACACGACGCTCACGGTGTCGTCGTAGTACACTACCCTCCAGTAGGCCACGGCCGCGTAGGCTTGTTCACTCGCGTCACTTAAGACATGTAGTTCAATGTCCTTGTATTTATTTGACGTGTAACTTCTAGGTAGTCGAAGTTGAGCGATGTTGGTGAGTTGAGCGAGCCAGGATGCGAAGAGCTCGTTCTCCTCTTCCGGTGTCGGTTCGTCCCATGTTATTTGGAGGCGCCACAAACTTTGCAGTATGATCTTTGCTCGTATCGTGAAGTGGCTCAGCAGTCCATTACCGCGCTGAGTGCTTCTCTCTTTGTTGGTGCGCGTTTCTGTTCTCGTACCGGAGCGGGGACTTGGTTCATTGTGGTATTGAACCCGAGTTCGTCTTGTTCGGCGCTCCAGTACAGCCCGAGTATTTTGTTCGCGGGCTTCTCTCCTCCCCCCAGTTGTGTGGGTGTGGTAACGTGCAGCTCCCGGGGTACGTCGCGTAGCACTGCTTCATTATTCGTGCTCCATCCACGCAGAGTATTTACTCTCCGTGGATTTCCGGCGACCGCGTGCACCTGTCTTACTTCTTGTATCGTCTTCAAGGCCTCTTCCTGGTCATCGTAACTTACTACCAGGTCATCCATGTAGTGGCTGTTTTTTATGGCCTCTAGCGCGCGTGGGTACTTTTGGCTGTGTATGTCCGCATTATGGTTACGGACATAATGGGCCATGTACGGAGAGCTGGCCGCGCCGAATATCATACTCGTCATCTTGTAGTGGCGCGGGGGCTCTGTTCTGTCGGTGCCTCTCCACAGAAACTGCTGTGCCGGTTGATCCTCAGTTCTTATTTTGATGCGTCAGAACATTTCTTGGATGTCGGCAGTGACGGCTATTGCCTTTTCCCGGAAGCGAAATATGATACCTGGTAACGACAGCAGCAGGTCTGGGCCTTCAAGTAACTTGTCATTCAGGCACACGCCGTGGCTCCTTGCCGCTGCGTCGAACACTAACCTCTGCTTGCCGGGCTTGTTCGGATTTTGTACGGCGAAGTGAGGTAGGTACCAGCAGACGGCACTTGATGGTTCTGTGCCGTCGCACGGCACTGCGTATCCCTTTTCCAGCAGGTTATTGATCTGGGCGTTGTACTGCTCGGCCAAGTCAGGTGATGCGTCCATTCTTTGTTCGATTTTTCTTAATCGGCGGAGCGCTGCACCGTAACTTGGTGGCATGGTGACGTTGTCGTGTCGCCATGGTAGTCCGACTTCGTAGCCATTGTCAATCTTCTTTATAGTTCTTTAGACGATGACTGTTGCACGTTGGTCAGCGTCACTTACGCGTGGTTCGCGTGCGACACCGAGGGCTTCGATTTTGAAGTGGGCTTCCACTAAGTCGTGAAGTCCGGGGCGTGTTGGTTCATAGCACACCTCGTTCATTGGTAAGTCGCGTAGGTGTTCGTACTCCAGCAGAGAGTTTGGAATTGACTGCTGGTGAAGCCTCAGGTCTTTCACGGTTCTTGCCCGAAGCTTGTGTGGCGTGCTATTATCGCTGATTCCCCTTACTTGCATCGTGACGATCTTACTTTCTCGCTCTTGTGACGACATATTCACCCCATGGATGTGCAGTGGTTGTGACATCCCTTCGGCCCCTATTCTTGTGGCCAGGTCTTCATCAACGAGGGTGATGGTGGCTCCTTCGTCGAAGAGCGCGTGGGTTTTTACCTCCCCCCGTGGACCTGTGATGATTACGGGGCACATCTTAAGAAGGACAGTCTTCGGGCTGTTAGGGCTTAAGAAGGACAGTCTTCGGGCTCTTAATTAAGAGCAGTGGACTTATATCTAATCATAACTACTCTAAGTAAACGGTGTTTACAACACTAACATTTGACTTATATCCAATTATAACTAATTTAATCTAAGTAAACGGCGTCCGCAACACTAAGCATAGTGTTAATTTTTAAAGTTACTTTAGACAATAATGAAATATGCTAAGTAGGTAATTATGGAGGGAAAGAATCGATGTGTTTGCTGCAACAAGAAAAGTGAAACACAGTGACGAAGTGTCGAAGTCCCACAAAAAAGTGCGTGAATAAAAAAAAACAAGATAGTGAGGAAAAGCAAGTATTGTAGAAGAACAAGTTCTACAGTATCTACATGAAATAAAAAAATATATTATTATAGTCAAAATAAAACAAACAGTCTGTATTTATTATTCCTACAAAACACCGTAATTTAGAGAGAAATACCTACCTCCTACTCTACCTACCCATTGGCTTGTCATTACTCTCTATCTAGAGAACAGTAATTTAGTATTTACATTGTTATTACAATAGAAACGTTATGACATGAAATTATTGAATGCATAATATATAACATTATAAAGATAACATTATCTAATCAATAGATAACCTACTCCTGTATCAATTAAGTCACATTCCTAGATAGGTACTCATTACGCGTATTACCCGAAGGAATCGGCAGTGTTGGCTCACGGGCGGCAGACTTGAGGAGTCTGTCGCCTGAAAAAATGGGCCGAGATGATGGCGCGCTGTGTTTCGCGCTCCTCTCTTAAGAAGAATTGCGACCCTTGGGTGATAGATGGTGACTGTCCCGATGCGCAAGCGCTCCCATCCCCACGCCAGCGGTAGTTGGAATAATATTAATCTATGGGAATAACACCGTGTGATCTTAGTCAGTAAGAGTCTGACGGACCCCTCTGCGCGCCCCAGGGCGGAGGACATCCATGAGGATTTCCACACGTAACGTTCCACGTTTGTATAAGCCCCATAAAATTGGGGGCTAGCCAATACTACTCACTCTCAGGGCACTAATCTATACTAAGGTCTGCTCCTGAGAATTTCTTAACGGTTTTAACATTTTAACATCCATCAACACTTTTCCCCTGCGCTGTGCCTAATGCGCACACTAGTTCAGTCTTCTCACAAACCAAATACATTTAAAAAAAAGTATCTTAAAGCTAAAAATCCTGGCTACAGTCAAACTTATTTATTTATTTAACCATTTATATACACACATAAACAGACCAGAAAAAAATCTTGTGTTGGGTCAGCTCTAGTACCTAAGTCATAGAAAAACATGTTGGAGTTTACACAAATTTCAACCTTAAAAAATGTTCACCAGATGTTCACTAAGCTCATTTCAGAATTACTAAGAGAACTGGCGAACTGACAACTCAAGTCAAGCCACAAGATATATCGGTACACAAGGTCGGCTCAATACAACGATCAAAAACAGACGCACGCACACAGACGCGCAGGTACTAACACCAATCCCCCACCCAGTCCAAATGACGAGAAGTACTTTTTAATAAAATCCGAAACAAGGCCTTATTAATTATGTTCAGTAAGTAATAGGCAGTTGGAGGTCCCTTACTATGCAAACATATATGTTGGGGTCGGCTTCCAGTCTAACCGGGATCAGCTGAATAGCCAAATATAATCGTAAGGTGCAAAAAAAATTAATTCCCATTTCTTATTTCTCTAGACAAGTGCGTCGACCAAGTAACTTCCATTCCTGTATCCCATTCCTAAACTATCTGAGGCGGGGCGCAAAAATTGTCAAACTCGCTTCGCTCGCCATTGCATCCTCAATCAACTCAGCCTATCGCAATCCACTGCTGGCCTCTCCCAGGCTGCGCTACAACACCCTGTCCTCGTCTGTCCGAGCCACTTTCTTTAGGTCGTCGGTTCATCTAGCAGAGAACATTCCATACTGCGCTTGCCTATACGCGGTCTCCAATCCGGGACTTGTCTGCTCCACTGGCCATCGATCCTTCGACAAACATGAACAGCCAACTGCCACTTCAGTTTGCTTACTCTGCAAGCTATGTTGGTAATTCCGGTTCCTTTCCGGATAAGTTCATTCTTGTTTTTAACCTTCAAAGAGACTCCGAGCATAGCTCGCTCTATAGCACGCTGAGCGACCTTGAAATTGTGGACCATGAGCGTCAAGTGTCTACGTTTCAGTACCGTATGTCATGACGTGCAGGACGCACTGGTTTCGGTGTCGAGTCGAGATAAGTTTGGCTGGTTTATATTTTTAATAACCTCTGGAATTTTATTATATATTAATGGTGCCATACAAAACACGCTTTATTATGAAGGAGTGCTGTTTTCGCAGAGTGAGGCTGTAAGAAATTCTTATATCTAGTGACATTGTCTGACAAAACCGGAAACCAGTGAGGATTGTTTCTAACAAATAAAGCTATTTCCAAGATGTATAGTGAGGGAAGTGTCAGTATATGGTATTTTATAAACAGTGGTTGATAGCTGTCGGTATTTTTGATCATAAACATAGCCCGAATACAACGCTTTTGCATTTTAAATACCATGTCGGTGCTTGTCGAATTACCCCAAAATATTAGACCGTATCTATGCACCAATTCAACAAGTTCATAATATCCCATGAATAATGAATAAGCCTTTCTACTCACTGTTGGTGGCAGTAAGTGGAAACGCACCAACAGTGCCGAGAGGCTCCATTTAGGCTGTGCAGCATTTGGTCTAGCTGTTCCAGCGTCTCAGTCATTATGACGATGTCATCGGCAAATCGAAGACATGAGATGTACTCGTTCACATTGACACCCTGTCCAGTTCGGTCCAGCGTCTTGAAGACTTCCTCCAACACATTGGTGAACAATTTAGGGAATATTACATTCCCTGTCTCACCCCTCTGAACAGTTGGATATAAAACTTTAATATAGAAATGGACTCATACTTTCATATTATGTTTATTGAAAAGTCGAGCAGCCAGTCGATTGGCCAGCTACAATTGATAATTAAAATAACTTGAAACAAATAAGCAGAAGTAGGTAAGTACAGCGGAATTTTCCAAAACCCTTAACATCTGCAGTGCGATTCTGTAACCATCTCACCGTGAAAAGTTAGGTGAATTGAGCTGTCATTCCAACTAATGCTAGGGATTGACACCATTGGCAGCTCACTCTAAGCTCACACAAAAAAGCAAAAAAAAACAAAATCCCAAAAAACAAACATAAGTGTACCTAACTATAAAATAATATATGAAAAAAATTAATGTGAAGTGTCTGAAGAGGAAATATAGGAAAACAACTGAGAATCGCAATAGGACAAGTGAAACAAAGTGTGTGACAATAAAAAAACAACATCATAGTACAGTGAGGTAAAAGCAGAACAGTGTCCTTTTGTATAGTTTCTAGCTGTCCTCGTGGGGGACTGGATGATAATAATATCTGACTTTGTATTTGTATTGGACTGTATTTAACCAGGTACTATATTATTGACATGAGTGGCCCAGTGGTAACGGCCGCGACGGTCGTCGGATCGAACCTAGCCAGGCTTTTGCAACAACTTTATGTAAATAAATAATTTCATCACCACTGCTCTCAAAAAAAAAAAAAACGGCGAAGGAAAACATCGTAAGGAAACCGACATGTCCTAGAACTAAAAAAATCGAAGACACGTGACATCTACCAACCCGCACTGGGCCCGCGTGGTAGATTACGGCCCACTCTCTCTCACTGAGAGGAGGCCTGCGTCCCAGCAGTGGGAACATTATAGGCTGATTATACATATTATTGACATGCACGCCGAATTCCAGAGACATTGTGACTAAATTATTACGAATATTATCCCATTTCTTTTCTATCTCTTTATTATATTAGACCAAATAAACTTCACATGCCAAACCACAGGCTAAATAGAATATAAGAACGAATAATGTAACATGAGAAACCATCGATTGTAATTACTCTATTTAAATGTGAATAAATGAATTTGAATTTAGAAATGTAGAAATAATTTACCTAGGTATAGCTAGTACGAGTAGGTACCTACGTATTTTTTTATACATAAAAAAAAAAACTTAAAATTGTGTAAAAAATACGTATACGTAGGGTTTAGGATATGTAAAAGTTACAGGATTTAATGATAAGTAGTTCGTAATGATTATTACGTCTATAAATATATCTTTATTATCATTCTCATCTTTATTACGGATAATGTTGATAATTTAGCATTTATTACAACTCCTTTATTAGGAAGTAGTAATATTAAAATTAAACAAACATCCTGTTTATTCTTCCTACACTACAAAACACTATAATATAATTTTTCTGGAAATTAAAGGCCCAAAAATCTCTATTAGTAGTTAGTTGTTTTATCAAAATACAAGAATATCAAATAATTTGATTGATATCACATAAAAACACTATCACAAATACCTAGTATGACTGACTGCATAGTAAAATAAGCGTGTCTGATAGCAGTACGCCTGCCAGTAGGACTGCTATCAATAATGTCGATCCATAAAATTCACTCTGAAGTTATTGACATTCAAGTAAGTACTTCTGCATACACGGAGGGGCCCGTGGCTGAATAATAACAGCCGCACAGTTCGATCAATCAAGTTAAACTACGCTTGCCGCGGGTGGTCTGTGGATGGGTAACCATCTTTACACACCGAGACCCCTCCGTGCTTCGGAAAGCACGTTAAGCCGTTGGTCCGTGGTTCGTGGATTTGACAGTCGTTACGGGTAGTCAGGAGCCCGAAAGTCTGACAACCAGTCTTACCAAGGGGTATCGTATTACCCAGTAACTGGGTTGTGGAGGTCAGATAGGCAGCCGCTCCATGTAAAATACTGGTACTGGTATTCGGCTGCATCCGGTTAGACTGGGAGCCGACCCCAACTTAGTTGGGAAAAGGCTAGGCAGATGATGACTTCTACATACACACATCGCGTTTGCGTTACCTGAACGGCATAGGCAGAGGTATGTTCTCTTGCGAGCGACGGACTTTGGCAGTCTGTCGCTTAATCAAACTCAGGCCCTAGACGACGTTCCTCTTAGGAGGAACGGCCATCCTTTAAACAGCAGAGGCGTTGTTCCAGTTTGCTTATTCCTATAAAGGGTGAAATTAGATTACTAGCTAGCGAAACTACACAGTTGATATGGGTATAAATATTTAAACATGATGAAACTAGAAAATAAAGTTTCGATGTTCTTTTTTCCGGGTTAACGACCGTATGTAGTGTAGTTACTTGAAATATCAATTAAATAAAAATCACTGTTTATTGTGTCAACTTACAGACGAGATGGGTATCGGTATCTAAACACGATAAAAAAAAGGATTCTCAACTCATACTTCAAGTAACTACGCTTTCAGCTGTCGGTAACCCAAAAAAAAACATCAAATCTTTATTTTTTTACGAGTCGATATCTGTGGATCACGTCAGCGGAGTTTCGCTAGCTAATTTTATTTGACCTTGTATATTAGAACACAGATTCCTCCACTAGACTAAAGTTGTCAAAAACTAAAAGCCCCGTTTTGACATTTGAGAATGCGTTCTTGACACCTGTCAGTTTCGTACAAACGAATACTTAATGTTTTGCTTATTTGATCGTTAATAACTCATAGAACTGTCAATATCAAAACGGGGCTTTTATTTTTTGACAATTTTATAACATTGTATTCCAATTCCAGGGACTCTTTACAATCGCTGTTTACGTTCACTATTTCATACCGGGCAGTCTTAAAATCCAGACGAAAGTTTACACAGTGCGTTTAGGCCACCTGCGGGAGTTGATAGATGACCCCGTATATGACCCTCTGCGTTTTATGAACACAAGGAGATGGTTGCCTAAAGGTGAAGCGCCTTACCCGGGCTATTGTAGGGCACCCGGAAGTGGGACGTGTATACCAGCCCTTTGCAACTGCCAGAAACTCAAAGAACGATGGAACTCTATAGTCTTGAAAAAGGTAGAGGAAAAGAAAAAACTATTAACTAAAAAGTCTTAATTTTGGATAATATGTTTATTGCGGTTATACAATGAATCGTAACTTTCATTTGAAAATCTTACACAGCCTTTTTACAATAAAGTTTATAGAGTGCGTTTTTATTTTGTCTTTTACATTCTTCTGCCCGCACCCTAATTGCGTAACACACAATCAATCTCAATCTGAATAACTTTGAAGGATATTGCTAATCATTCAAGAAGCATTGCGTCATATCATCATCTGCCTAGCCTTTTCCCAACTATGTTGGGGTCGGCTTCCAGTCTAACCGGATGCAGCTGAATACCAGTATTTTACATGGAGCGACGGCCTATCTATCCTATAATCCATTGCGTCATATGTTCGAACAGTTTGTCTGCACAACAACGTAAATAACGCAATGAATGTTGTTGAACTGTCAAAATGTAGGCCATTACTACTGATAGTGTGTTACGCAATTACCCCACCGCTCCTGTTTCGCTCGGTTTTTACGACTTGACGAAACATATTAGAGATCTCGTAAGTTTAATACTAATGTATCACCTATTATTACATATACACATACCAGAATAAATTCTCTAAATGATGGAGAAAACCGCACCAAATTCCGTTGCGTAGTTTAGAAGAACAAC
The DNA here is from genome assembly GCA_911387795.2 of Apamea monoglypha. Classification (NCBI taxonomy): domain Eukaryota; kingdom Metazoa; phylum Arthropoda; class Insecta; order Lepidoptera; family Noctuidae; genus Apamea; species Apamea monoglypha. The sequence continues at coordinate 6,301,227 of OU426931.1, forward strand.
TCGGTCACACAAACAGACACGAAAAGTGACTTTAATTTATAATATGTATAGATGTGGAATATAAAACATCGATATTGTTAGTTCATAAAAGTATAAATTGTGTTTGGTTGAAATGTTAAAATATATTATCTACAGGTATATTACAATACCCTACTCCTTGGTCTGTCTCCAAAAATACAGGGTCAAATTAAATAAGCTACCGAACTTCGCAGACGAGATGGGTATCGATAAATAATGACAACAGAACAAAAAATAAAACAATTTATATACTCTGTCCACCAGTAGTGCTGTTTTTTGAAAGAACTAGTGAGCAATCATATATTTGTTGTCCAAACTGATACACGTACGGTATTATAATGTCTGTAACAAGTCATAAATAAGACAATTCAATAAGATTTAGGCAGTTTATATATTTATTTCATTACGCATTTTAAAGTTAACTTTTACGTACCTAATCTGGAATAGTTCGTTCTAAGACAGCTGTCAAAAAACGGTTAACCTAATGGATAGGGTATAGTAACTATAGCCGACTACGGCCGTTGGTAGTTACTTGAAATTATGATTTTCTTTTTCATTTTATCTTGTTTAGATATCGACACCCATTACGTCTGCGGAGTTCCCCTAGCTAATTTCAGTAAAAGGCAATAAATATAGCTTGCCATTTTACATTGCTTGTCTTATCACATATCACTGTGGCAGTCTTTGCACTGGTAACACCATGATTTCACTCAGTAAGACAGGATGTCATGCATCGCGTATCGCCAAGTCCAGTTCCTCGCGAGGGTCTCGAAGCGCGCCCTGTCTCGTACATACATCTCGCCAAGTTCGGGCTCCATGCATACCTGGTGAAAATGCTTGTAATAATGACAGAATGATAAAAATGAGAGAGAAATTTCAAGTCTCAGAGTTGTTTCTAGATTATTTCTTAGTTTATAATAGGGCCGGCAGACTAAAAGTCATATGTCAATGGCGCCGATTCCTTTGTTCACAAACTAAACTAAATTTAAGTTCAGTGCATCTTTTTCTTTCTATTTCATTAAGAAAAGGACAGAAGATAATTATTAGTTTAGTCCTGTCAAATTAGTCAGCGACTGACGTAAATTGATGTATTTTTAGTACCCATGTTTTTAATCACGGTCTAAACTGTCTATGGAGCATCGTAATTTAGTTTAGTTTGTGAACAAGGAAATCGGCGCCAATAAGTCACACTTTTTGACTTATCCTTTTTAGTCTGCCGACCCTAGAATTATAATCTATTAGGGTTAAAGGGGGACACCAAAAGAGAGGCCGTTATTATCATTGGCCGTTTTAACTAGCGTACATCTTGTTGCATAGATGTTTGATTAATTTTAAACATTCAGAGTGATTATTGCAAACTTCCATGGAATAAGATGTAAGCAAGTACAAACAATATGGATGTCACGTGATCAACTTTGAACGTTAATATCTCGGAAACGTGACGCTTTACGGAGTTTTGCCCTTGTATGTTTTCTGTTTGCATTCATGTCAGCTACCGATTTATATAGGATACATACGCAGCCGCCATTTTGATAAAAAATTAAAATTATCGTGGGTACACATAATGTGAAACGTAACACGAAAAAAGTAACCAACATGCTTAAATGCCTTCAAAATATATGCAATGCAATTATGTTATGCAACATGAAATGTAACACGCATTGAAACATGTTCGCCTAAGTAGTTAGTTGTTGTGTTACATTTAATGTCGTATTGCATATATTTAGACGGCACGTTTCAACGTACGTTATATTCCATGTTACGTTTCACATTATACAGGCTGTTAGGCGGAGGGTTAACTAAACAAGAGGGGTTCGTAGTTAGTCCCTAAAGGTCTACCTACGAACCCCCCTTGTTTGGCTTACCCTCCGTTTAATACCCTGTATATTATACTAGCTGCGCCCCACGGTTCCACCCGCATAGGTTTCGATCCCATGGGAATATCGGGATAAAAAGTATCCTATATTGTTAATCCTGGTTATAAACCATCTGTGTGCCAAATTTCATCCAAATCCGTTCAGTAGTTTTTGCGTGAAAGAGTAACAAACATCCATCCATCCATCCATCCATACAAACTTTCACGTTTATAGGATAGGAAGTAGGAAGTAGGATAGTAGGACTAGTAGGAAGTAGGATAGGAAGTAGGATTAGTAGGATGGGATAGTAGGATGTGTGTACCGTACCACCATGAAAAGGGCACAGAGAGCCTCAAGTATACAGCTCTCGTTGAAACGGAACGGAGTAATTACAGCTATGAAATTTTTCATAGGCGGCAAAGACCACTTAAATTTAGGGTCAGTCAGTTTTTTTTTTGTTTTTCGTGGCAAAAAGTTTGCATCACACATAAAGGTAAGGGGAATACCACCGCTTATCGCGAAAGAAACCCAGAGCGGAAATGTCACAAGTGCCTGTAATAACACCGGCACCCATATCTACCCTTCAAACTGGAATACAGCAACGCTTGGCGGCAGAAATAAGCATAGGTACAGCCCAATTCAAACTTTATGACGGTTCCAAACATGAGGCGAGAGTCGCTGCGCAGTAACAAATTCACATGTCACCGGGGGTGAGGGGTGAGGTACTTCGCAGCGAGTAGCGCACTTCAGAACCGCCTTAGAGTTTGAACGGGCTGTCGTGGTAGTACTTCCCCGGACGAGCTACTTCACAAGGAGACGAATAAGTAAAGACATGACTTACGTCTAGCGCATGCGTCTCTTGTAGCACACATAAACATGCCTCAAACGCACTTTGAAACACAACGAGAACGTACAGTACCATGCGTAAATAACACATAGATCTTTTGAATGAGACGATCACACAAAATTAAATGACAGAGAAACTCATTGAAAGTACACGACATTTATTAGGCAAGGTCAAATTAAAAAAAATAGCAAAACGCAGCAGGCATAATTATTTGATATTTTTTTGGGGTCGACGACCGCAATTTCCATAATCGATACCCATCCCGTCTGCGGAGTTTCGCTAGTTAGTTTAACTTGACCCTGAGTACCGGGCATATTCTGAGTACGCTCTTTCAATCGTAGACCTCAGTTTTCCACCAGGCGAAATCGAGGTCAAGAGCAGGTACATTTATTATTAATAATAATTTAAAAAAACATGAAATCTAGCTACGTCCATGCTAGAAATACAGGTTTGCTTACACTCACCGCGGTGTATGGGTCAGTCAGCAGGCTTTGTATGGAGATGAGGACCTTGCTGATGGTCAGCGCCAGCGACCAGTTGTGGTGCACGGAATCTATGCCCACGTCGCCGTGACGGGAGATGTTCGGGTGTAAGATGCGTGTGAGGAAACGCACCACTGGGGGACTCATTGGGTATCTGTGGGGATAAGTATTATTCATAAGTTTTCTGTCCTGAAGTGATAGTGACCGTAACAAATATGGCACAGAATTATGAAATTAAAATTAAATAAAACTTTAATTCAGACTAGGTCCATAAAACTTTGTTAGTATTTTAGTGTTGTAACAACAATGCTCATGTAACTAGGTTAGTATTGTTACTTTTCAAACAGTAATTATTATTAATTCAGAGCTAGGACTGTCGCCACCCAGTGGCAGCGATCATTTTTAGAATGCTGTTGTTACTACCATGCAGGCGCTGTAGTAAGGAGGCCGCTTTCTTTCATTAGGATCAGAAATACAACTCCTTAAGTTAGAATTGGCCTCATGATTTCGTGAATTAGTCATTTAATAGGGGTAATAGGAACTAAGAGATTGACGATCGTTATTACTATAATTCTATAAATATTTTTTTGTTACGGCTGCGAATCGTATTTATTGACCTGCAAATAGCAAAAAACGTAAGAAAATTTGAATTTCTCGTAACTCGTAAATATTATGTGGTAGTATTTCTACTTACGCGTACGGCACTTGTATGTAGAGATAAAAGACGCCTCCCTCGTACGGCGAGCCGATGGGTCCTGTGACGCTCGCCTGCCAGTGACAACACTTGGGGTCCAGCGGGGTCGCCGCTATACCCTCCGGGGGGTCGTTACGCAACATCTGTGGATGAAAGCAATATATTAATTTTCGTCATACTTTACTAAGAATAATAAAGATATTTTTTTGCTTTTAAGGTAATAACATTATTAACTACAATGGCGGCACCGTCTGATGACGTACCGCTGTAATTATAATTATTGCATCGATAAGCTAGAGTTCAGCGTCGTCACCGCGGCAGGCCTAAGAAACACTGGCGTGGCGATTTGGACTCTGTTCCTAACCAATTGGACGAAGAAGGCACAGCACAAAGAAAAGTGGAAAAATATGGGGCAGAATTATGCCCAGCATTGGGACAACATAGGTTAACTGAAAATAAAAGCCTTTTGAAGGTTTAGTAAAGACGACTTCATTTATTGGTCAGTGTGTGTCTGTACTGGGGGTCTACTCCGAAGTGGTATCGGCCGAGTGTTCGGCCGTTTCCTGCTACGAAGTTACTATTTGGTTCGGTCGGTCCCGATCCTACACTCCTACACTCTTTCGAATATTGACTATCGTCCCGACCCAACTGAGCCTATCCGAACTTTTTTCGCATTTTTCAATAATATTCGGTTCGGCCATGTGTCGGTCCGATCCGATCATTCGTACTTTGCACTTCGTAGTAGACCCCCTGAGGTACATATTTCAATTCGTGGGGGGTTTTTAATGAATGCAATGTACATAATATTGTAACAGTTATATATGACAGTTGAATGTTATGATGATGTGTGTTGTTATGATGGCTTGAAATCGCGCGTTTCTATCGTTACAAGCAGGCATTCTATTGACAGAATCGTAAACTATGTCCTTTGTTGCAGCTTTTCGGCTCCTTTCATGCGCGGCTGTGTTATCAAATTGTCACATAAAACATGAATGTTTCTTATATGTAGTTTTCTCTATAAAAGAGTTGGAACAAGTTATTAGTTACCTGTTGGTGTTAGTTGTTAGTTTGTATACCTTGAGTTCAATCCTCAGTCGGTTGCGGCGCCACGCGTTCTCTTCGCCGGCGGGCTGCGCCTGCACACACATCTGCACCAAACAGTTGCGACAGAAACACGACTCTACCAGGCATTGGTATTTCTGAAAAAACAATAAAGATTTCCAAATAAACTCTTGGACTCTATACCTTGTGTGGGATCACACGTCTTACGTAATATTAAGAAAATACACCTTCCAATATATAAATAACAGGATAGTAAATGTATTATTGAAATCCTTAGAACGGCCTTTCCTTTGGTGTCCCTTTTAACCCTAACAGCAAAATCGAGCCACTGTGCATATTTAATGGCCATCATTCTGGTGTCATCGTTGTTGGAACTGTGATGACCCCAAAATGATGGCCTTGTTTTTTCCGCTAATCTGTCCAACATAAAAAAATAATTTGAAGTTTCTTTTCCAGAAAATGTACAGACGCCAGCACATCAAGCTACTACAATCTGTCAAATTTCTTTAATAGATTTTCAACTTTATCCATGAAGAATTAAGGTTCAAGGTTGATTGGAAAATTTTGACAGTTTCGGGTAGCTTGACCTGCTGGCGTCTGTACGAAACAAGTTTTATTGCGATTTCTGACTTTTCTAGTACTCAAACCTCAGTTGGTACGAAAGAGATTTTTTATCCTTATAAGAAACAGGAACGATTAAAAATAAAAATAGATCGATTATTCCTAGAACGAAAACGGAACTCTATAGACGAAGTTGCTACCCTATGTGTATTCAGATCTATAACAAGATTCCTAACCAAATTAAAGAACTTCCAATGGTCCGCTTCAGAAGGGCTTTTCACAGGTGGCTAATTGAGAATCCCTTCTATACTGTTAAAGAATTCCTTCAGTTTAAATCTAAATGGTCTAATTGTACCTATACCATAAAAGGAGACCGCCAGAAATCCATATATCGTTGGGCCAAATGTGAACAGGAATCATTTATGTGTTATTTAATAGATAAAACACGTACATATCAATATCAGAAAGATTTTTTTCAAAAATCTATGGGAATTAGGAAGAAAATATGTTTTTGGGTCACTAGGTTAGGTTATGCGGCAAATGGTAAGAATTGTATTTATAATGCCAAAATGTATTGTAAATACAAACTGTCAAATAGACATATTGATTTAATTATTTGAAAACATATTTGTATGTTACTATTAGCATATTATTGCATAGCACAAAAAAGGAATTAGGTAGGTAAAATAAAAATGTCAATGTCACGTCTTATTTTATTACGTGACATTGACATTTTGATATGTTTTCGTTTTGAAACAGTCGCTAGTATACACGATTTTGAAAGATGTTATTGTTAAATAAATAAATAACTTACTAAAACAACAATAATTCATCTAATGTCCTTTTTTCTTTTATAAACGATTATAATGTTCATGTCAAAAATGCTAAAACAAAATAGATAGTGTTTTTTTAATAACTTCTTTAGACCTACTAGTTTTAGAACGAACTTAAAATGACCTGACAGCTTGTTTACAGAGCTAGTTTTAGAACTACGTTCAATTAAAAACCATATTTAAAATCACAATTTTTAGCTCATTCCGATAGAAAGTTATTATTGTTACATGTTCTTTTTAATCAGTAAAAAATCTAGTTTTTTTTATATACATATCGATTCTGTGCATACTTTAGCCCAATTTTGGCGGTTTCCTTTGCATGTCATTATGTTATGATTGAATATGTTAAGTTACTATTATACTACCATTGTAGGAACTTTTGTAACCATATTTATCTGCAAATAAATCTTTGACTTTGAATCATATTTTTGCTGACTGAATCATTTTTTTTCAAAATCTATGAATGCAGATCAACATGTCTCAAAAAGGACCGTCTCCTAAGACCGTTTTCCTGTAGCTACAACAGTTAAGATACTTGCCCTTACTGCCCCGTCTCAAAAATCCATCCTGTATTAAATCTATGTCTTTTTGATAAAGGTATGAAATAAATATTTTTGTATTTTTTGGTATTTAGGAGTAGTACATCCCTAAGTCCTTCTGGCTCTGTATTCTGGGAAGACATGTTACCTTGTGCCAGTCGATGTTGGAGAGCAGGGGTCGGTAGAGAGGGAAGCGCTTGTTGGTGAAGACGGCCCAGCGAGGTGGAGCCACACGCGCGCGCACTAAGCGCCACCAGCGCGCACACACGCACGCGCACGCGCTTAGAGACAGATCGTCCAAGTAGCTGAATATGCACAGCAGCACTGCAAACACACATGTGACTTTGTTAGAAGAAATTACTTGCAATTCTGTGGAAAAGTGTAATTTCAAAATGTAAAGTGTGGTTTCTTTACTATACTCTGGGAAGTCAAGAAAATACTGTATAAAAGACTGATGTGTTTACTTAAATTATGAATATTTGTTATTATTACCTATATCTGAACTCATTAATTAATGTAAATACTATTGCTGTAATAATTTAAAGGAACACTTCTTTGAAAAAAAAAAGAGTTAAAATTTTTGGAAAGATTAATTTACCTGCCTAACATAAAACTGCTTTAAAATACTCCAATAAAGAAATACCTTCAGAAGGCAACTGCTCCACAAGTCCAGCAGCTAGATTGTCAGGTAGCCTAGGCGTTGATAGAGCCTGCAATGATCGCGCGAGGCAGGGCGGGTGTGGTGGGGGCCCCAGACCAGCTCGATCGTCATTGTTCGATTCAGGTCCGTCTGCGGGGCCCGGGGCCGGCTCCTCGCCGCGTACCGGTGCATCAGCATGGGGCGGATCATTTATGAAAGCGGCGACGTCGACTCGCATGGAGCCATCAACACGAATTGGCCCGTCGGGACGCAGCGCTCCATCAATACGCATCGGCACATCGGCGCGCCCTGGCCCATCAGCGCGGCCTATCCCATCAGCGCGGCCTGGGCCATCAGCGCGGCCAGGGCCATCGGCGCGGCTTGGCCCATCGGCGCGGCTTGGTCCATCGACACGGCCTTGCCCATCGGCGCGGCCCGGCCCATCGGCACGGCCCGGCCCATCAGCGCGACCTGGGCCGCCATTACCCCCAACGCCGCTGCCACATCCACTGCTGCTTGCGCCTGCGCCTGAGTTACTTGCCCGGCTTGCTTCGTCTTCTGGACTTGTTTCACTGTCCATTGAACTCTATAAAGTAGCAGATATATGTCCAAGTTTTAGATCCAAGCTGAATACTTATACTCATAAACAAATATGCTGTGGTCTCCTATAAGTCAAGGAGTAGACTGACTTCATACCATATAGTGAATATGTTGAATCGATTTTAAGGTTGTTTTGTAATAGATATTAGAAAATAGTTGTAAATTTTACTAAAATAAGTATCTACCGGGAAAAGTATAAAGAGGGAAGAGAGCCCTTTGCCCTGCAGTGGGACAACCCAGGCTTATAATTATAAATACCTAAGCAGGTAAAGACATAACAACAAATGAATTGATTCGATCATTACATCAGTGAGTGAGGACAACTAATGATAATAACTATAATCAATCTGCCTAGCCTTTTACCAACTATGTTGGGGGTCGGCTTTCAGTGTAACGGGATACAGCTGAATACTAGTATTTTATATGGAGCAACTGCCTATCTGATCTGCACAACCCAGTTACAGGGTAATACAATACCCCTTAGTAAGACTGGTTGTCAGATTTTAGGGCTTCTGACGACCTGTAAGAACTGTCAAAGATCTACGAATGATAAACCGGGACCAATGTCTTAACGTGCTTTCCGAGGCACAGAGACAGAAAGAAAAAGTATTTATTGCGACTCGTACAGCTACAACTAAACTTGAGGGTCTTTGTATGTAAATATGGTCACCCATCCACGGACCAACCGCGGCAAGAGTAGCTTAACCTGATCGATTGACCCGTGCGGCTATTCTTACTTAACCCTTTGACCGCCACGTCAATAACGAAAATCTGTGTTCTCTATGCCCAGCGACAAATTCCTTGTTTCATACCTACAAAATAATATAATAATACACACTACTGACTACACAATAATATATAATAGAAATAAAAGTATATATCGATAAAACATCGATAAATTTTACTTGTGCATGGTTTACGAAAAAAAATTGCTTATACATAAGTACCATTGAATTGTATTAATTTTCACCCATGTTTCACCCTTTTTCTCTACTTAGTAATCATTACTAGAAATTACATCGTTAGATAATAGCAGATTTTATATTAAAAAGAGTAATTCAAATATTTTAAATAACAAAGTCACAGCACTAATCCCGTTTGTAACGACATCCACTGACGTGATAAGATAATTCATCTGAATTAAGTTATATAAAAAAAACAAATACAATAAGAGTATGAACTATATTAGTATGAGATATTTGTGGTATCTCGTACTTACATAACATATACGCTACCTTCTCTTCTACTGTACGAGATACCACAAGAATCTCGTATTAATTTCCCGTACGTTTTAAATAAATGTGTAAATATAATTTTAGTAATATTTATTTTAGTCCTCAAAATGTTAAGTTTTCTGATGTGAAAAGAACTTATTATAAAAATACCTACTATCTGGTATTAACGTATTGCACAACACTATCAGTGTCCGGCATCGCGCGTTAACGTCATGGCGCACCGTCTTATCCCGTCTGTGGCGTACAAAGTACCGGTAAAGGATTCGGCTAACATGGATGCGCGAGAGTTGCCACTAAATTATCCTTTTGCACTTTTTACTCATAAGTTTGTAAAGTTTGTCACTACATACGGTACTTTTATTTTATATTTTTCTTTGTATTTAGTCTGATGTAAAATGTAGTAGACGAGAAATAATTTTCGTCATATATTAGTGAAGTATTTTAATTTGTTTTCGTAAAATATTTCATAAAGCTTTTATCGTAATTGTTTTCCTTACTCGTCACTAGCTGACGACTCTTCACGTCCGTGGCGTCGATTTGCACGCCAAAATCAACCTTTTGCATGATATTCTTACATTGTGATTTTTCCCATTATAGAATGGCTAATTGTTATATATCTTTGCGTAATTATATAATAAATATGTCTAAGGAATAACAATAGGAAAAAAAAAACACCATAAACATGTTTTTGTAACAGTATTTATGGCCAGACTGTGTACATACACAGTCTGGCCATAAATACTGTTACAATTAAAAATAAGACAGATATTACATTTGAATTTGGAATCTGTCATTTTTATACGATTGTTCATTGAGTTTTCTAATTTTGGCGCCAATACATTGTACAATATTTTGCGATATTAAAATGGAGTGGGGTGATAAAGAGAACCGAATCGCTGTGATTGCATTACACAAAGTTGGTATGAAGCCAAATGCAATTTTTAAAACTCCCATACGCTTGGTATTAGTCAAATTTTTGTGTACCGTTCTATTAATAGGTACAGACGCCAGCAGGTCAAGCTACCCTAAGCTGTCAAAATTTCCCAATCAACCTTGAACCTTAATGATTTAGCGAGAAAGTAGAAAATCTATTAAACAAATTTGACAGATTATAGTAACTTGATGTGCTGGCGTCCGTACAATGAGACCTCCTCTGTTTGTGACAGAAAAAGATCTGGCCGTCCACGTAGTGTTCGTACGAAAAAGGTGGTCAAAGCCGTAAGGGAAAGAATTCGAAGAAATCCTGTCCGAAAGCAAAAGATTTTATCTCGGGAGATGAAGATAGCACCCAGAACCATGTCGCGTATTTTAAAAGATGACTTAGGACCAGGGCTGTAGCTAGAGTCGAATTTGAGGTAGGGCAGCATTGGTTACAGGTAGGGCGGAAGTAAAAAAATTATCATAATTGATCTGCCCTCGAAGCACGGCCTCCTAAATCAATCACCATGTATATCATTGACCTCTAGGTCAGTGATGTACATTCAATAGCTATTCGTAGACAAATAATTTCTGTGACAGAGCATGAGTATGGATCTAAGAACTATTAAATCCTCAATGATGAAGAACAAGCGAACAAGATGGTTGAACTTCCAGATTTAGATGTAGAGATCCACGTCTGAGTGAGAGTGAGGTAATAATTAATTGTTGGGAGATACGAGTAAATAGATACGACTAAAACTACCATTTAGATCATATTGTTTCTGCAAACTTACATATTATAATAATTAACATAATAATGGAGATCAACATCACACATCAACTGATGGAGCTACTGAAAGTAACTGAAACTTTCAGTAGCGCCATCAGGATGGAATTTGGTGTGGACAAATATACGGTCATGCATGTAAAGCGAGGGGAGAGTGTGGAATCCGTGGGAACCCAACTCTCGGATTCCACAAACCTTAGAGCCCTCTTCGTATCCGAAACCTATAAGTATTTGGGTATGTCGGAAGCGTTAGGCATCGATGTTACTGACATGAAGCGATCGTTGAAGGAGCGCTTCTTTGGCCGCCCGAAAAAAGTATTTAATAGTCTTTTATCAGTCGGAAACAAGGTGCGTGCGTTCAACAGTTGGGTCATGCCGGTTTTGATGTACTCTTTCGGCATACTCAAATGGACTCAAACCGAACTAGACGCCCTGGATAGGAGGGTGCGGACGCTGTTGACTGCAAATCGAATGCATCACCCACGGTCATCGGGAATGAGGCTGTATATCCCGCGAAAATGTGGAGGACGAGGCTTTTTAAACGCTAAGACCCTCCACAATCGCGAGATATGCAGTCTCAGGGAATATTTCCTAGAAACCGACGTGGGGATGCATCGAGATTTAGTCGCGATGGACAAGGGCCTTACCCCGCTCTCCTTGGCTAAAGAGAACTGGCGCAAGCCAGTAGTGCTTGACACCAATGATTGCATGGCAGTATGGCAAAGTAAGGAGCTTCACGGACGCTTTTACCGGGCCCTACATATGGACTCGATGTAGATCTACTAGCGTCCGTAGCCTGGCTGCGTTTCGGTGACCTCTTTGGAGAAACCGAAGGTTTTGTCTGTGCAATTATGGATGAAGTTATGATGACGAATAATTACCGGAGATTTATTGTGAAAGACGGCACGGTTGACATCTGTCGGGCATGCCACCGGCCGGGAGAATCAATCAGGCATATTATCTCCGGGTGTTCTCGTCTAGCTAACGGAGAGTACTTGCATAGACACAACCTTGTAGCCAGGATAATCCATCAGCAACTTGCTCTGAAATACAGCCTCGTCGAATCTGAGGTGCCGTACTACAGGTATGTGCCCGACCCAGTTCTCTACAATGAAAATATCACATTGTACTGGGTTCTATCCATCATCACTGACAGGACTATTGTTGCCAATAAGCCTGATATAGTGGTAGTGGATCGATCAGAGCGGCGCGCAATGATTGTTGACATAACCGTCCCGCATGATGAGAACCTCGTGAAAGCCGAGAAAGATAAACAAATCAAGTATCTTGACTTGGCTCGCGAGGTTGTCGACATGTGGGATGTGGACTCAGCGATCATTGTGCCGATAGTCGCGACAGCCAATGGCTTAATAGCCCAGAGCCTCAACCAACACCTGAGGAGGCTCTCGTTGGGCAGCTGGATCAAGGGCTTGATTCAGAAAGCGGTACTTCTGGACACGGCTCGCATTGTCAGGAGGTTCCCATCTCTGGAGCCCTGGCCGGTAGCTTGGACCCTGTTCCCGATACCGGTGGGCTACTATTTTTTTATATTTTTAAATGATTTTTTATATTTTTGTTTATAAAAATATTTAAAAATGTAATTTATATGTACTTAGTTGAAATAAAGAAAACATAATAATAAAAAATATTTAAAACAGCTGAATTCTAAGATTCGCCATGTTATTAAAAATGCGAAGAACTTCGTTCAGATCAACTGATTTTGTTCTTTTTTTTCAAAGGAAAAAACCAAAGGAAAGGAAATACCATACCAGCCATTCTCTCGTGACCCGTTGACAGCCTTTGAGGCCATCGATCACTAGTAGATCGTAGGCTAGTGATCGATGTTTGAGGTCTATTGATTTCGGTTAAGGTAGGGCATTGTGATTTCAAGGTAGGGCATTGCCCCACAATGCCCCCCCCTAGCTACGGCCCTGCTTAGGACTTGCAGCAAGAGACGCACTGGTCATTTTTTAACTGATAATTTAAAAAAGAATAGGGTGGTAAAATCGAAACAACTACTGAAGCGGTACGCAAAGGGAGGTCACAGAAAAATTTTGTTTACGAATGAGAAAATCTTTACAATTGAGCAACATTTTAACAAACAAAATGACCGTATTTATGCTCAAAGCTCTAAGGAAGCTTCCCAATTAGTCGACAGAGTGCAACGTGAGCATTATCCGAATTCAGTGATGAAAAGATTTTCATCCGAGCTACCATTTTGAAAATATAGAGCGTTTAGTAAAAAAATAAAAAAATTTGAAAGCTCCTAACTCGGAATTGGTGCGTCATAGGACCATGAGCTTAAATGGTTTCTATGGACAAGGTTGATAAGTTGCTGCAATAAAAATGGCCGAAATCTGTAAAAAAAAGAAAATCTCCGAAAACTTGACTTCCTCTGCCCCTAGATCGATCGACACTTAATTTTTTTTTTCTCGGTAATTCGCCGTGTTTTTTAACATAATGTCATGGTTTTCGACTAGAGCAACAATTTCGTTCCAGAAAAGATTTTCATCCGAGCTACCATTTCGGAAATAGTTTTGTAAAAAAAAAATAGAAAGCTACTAACTCAAAAACGGTGAGTCATATGGCCATGCTTCTCAGAACCTAAATGGTTTCTATGGTCAAGTTTAACCCGAAACTGCAATAAAAATTACAAATTTCCGACAAAAAAACAACCGAAAAATGTACTGTCCCAAAATTTTTTTTTATTGAAAAAAAATTCTTTTTTTTGCTGCTCATAGTGCCCCTAAGCGTATACTTCAACTCCTAAAACTCCGCCCCTAAGATGACCCACTGACCGTATCTTTCAATGTCACCACTTCTTAGCATTGAATTTTATGAATATGTATATCTGTGGAAAGCTATTACTTTGTGTCTAAGCACAGACAAGTACAGATAATCATAATAAATGAAAGGGCTATCAATAAGCTATTTACTGTTTATATTAAAGGAAACTTACTCTGTAATACCACCAGGCAGGTACAGTAGCGCAGGCTTTGTTCACTTTACGTTCGGAACTATAGTTCAAATCTGAAGGCTCATCATTTCCTGAGTCACAATCATCTGTCTTTTCACTGTAGAAATACGAAGAAGGCAAGTACGACGGGAAATCCGGGAAAAGAAAAGCATGGCAAGTGACACAAACTGGCTCTCCGAAGCTAGGACCGTAGTACCCATTGCACACATGACAAGTAGAATTCTGTAACAAATTGATCACACTCTCATACAGTACAACTGAATATTTGTCACTTAATTTTCTACTATTTCGAAGTTCATCATACGTACATCAAACTCAAACTCGAGGGGCTGCTCATTTGGTGTACTGCAAATAAGTTTATCACCATTTTCTTCCAGTTTCTTCATAAAATGAAAAAACTCGGGACCCATTGCAAGCATGTTTCCAGGTCAACAGTTTATTGATGGATTTGTTTTACAATTTATTATTTGTACAAATGTACAATCATCGAATTGGATATAAACATTTAAGCTCCAATTTGATTACTTCATGGAACAAAAATAAGCAACACCACAGCACTTTATTTTTCAAACAGTCATTGCAGTAAAAATTAATAAGTATTACATTATTTATTCTGATATACTCAAAATCCTGAAATCAATTAAAGACAACTGTCAAAATATGAAAGTAATTTGACACTTTATATGACAGCAAAAACAAAGATATTTTTATTGTTGCTAGCAGTAAAAAATAAAAAATTGTCCTGAGTGAAGAACCAACTTACTAGTACGGACGCCAGCACATCAAGTTACTACAATCTGTCAAATTTCTTTAATAGATTTTCAACTTTATCGCTAAAGCATTAGGGTTCAAGGTTGATTGGGAAAATTTGACAGTTTCGGGTAGCTTGACCTGCTGGCGTCTGTACCTACCATGGAATTAGTATGTACGGACGCCAGCACATCAAGTTACTACAATCTGTCAAATTTCTTTAATAGATTTTCAACTTTATCGTTAAAGCATTAAGGTTCAAGGTTGATTGGGAAAATTTGACAGTTTCGGGTAGCTTGACCTGCTGGCGACTCTACTCAGGACAAAAGCAATTTATTGGTAGCAAGGAACAATTTGTAGCACACAATGATCCAGAATCTGCAGTGTGGCTTGACAACAAGGAATAGAAAAAGAAAAGCACCATGTCAAGTTATAGGTGTGTATACTCAGGACTTCAATGACAGACGCCGGCGACTACTTTTAGTGTGTGACGAGTTTTAGTGATAAAGTTGAAAATCTATAAAGATAGATTGCAGATTTTGAGATATTTGGTAGCTTCTACGTTCATAGTAGAGTCCGTCCCAGGTAAGAAGTCCCGCGACAATAAGGTGTAACTAATTATTATTATATAGTTAGCCACATTCCTACCCACAGACAAATAAGCATGTCTGCATTCCTATCACACACCTTTGTCTATTTAAGATATTTAGGTAGCCCGCGAAATCCAAATTTTCCTTCGTTTTTCAGTGTCGGCTTGTATGTTGACCAAAGTATGGTATGTATTTACAGAATTATATTAATTAAAATGAGGGTAGTATATGAATTTCGCTGGCTATCCTAGCGCTTCCTCCTTAAGATGTGCATTTTATTAATCAATGCCTGTCATGATGTCGAGATGAATATGTATATAAATAAAGATATGTCTCCGTCGCATGCCTGTAGCGCTCCGTCTGCGGGATTTCATTCGTGGGACGGATTCTATCCGGGAAAGCGTCTTGTGTGCAACACGAGATGATTCTTTGAGTTCAGTTCAGTTCACTTTTGTGTGCTACGCTCGTATTGTGCCAAGAGTTTTCCATTTCACTTACTATGTATTTGTACTCACTCAAGTATTACGCCGGCTGAACAGATTTGGCACAAGTTACATATGCAGATGTCCATGTTCTGCGTACACCGTTAAACATAAAATAGAACTTTTTATCCGGGTAGTTCTTCCGGGTGTGAGTGAAACCTTGCGCGTTGGCAACATATATGCTAATTTAGTTGTTGTGGGTGATTTTCAGTAAAAGTAATTGAGCTAAGGCGATCATAACACTGCAGCGCTCTCCGTCACGTAGCGCGGGACAGTCGATTTAACATTGTATCAGTTTGTATAGAAAACACAACCAGCGCGCGGGTCGCGCTCCCGGGTTGTTTGCTATGGCCACCCCGCGCTACGCGACGGAGGGCAGTTTAGTGTAATAATCGCCCGATGTAAATGAAATGAATTGAAATAAAACAACAGCATCATTCTTAAAATTATTCTTAAATTACTCTTATCTTTTTTCCGTTTAGTTCTTTCTTTCGAGCTTTTCATGTGCCATTTTTATCAATATCTTTTGAAAAAGAACACAAAAATTACATAGGTCTAAGACAATTATATCATACGCGTACATTGTACTTTATAATTAAATTGATAAAATCCGAATTTCCATTTGTATAATAACCGAGCATAAACAAATTTCTGCATTTCTAATTTTTTAGTAATACTTTTATTACCTTTTTGATATTTCAAAAACGTAATAGTCAATATTTAAATCGTTACCTATGTGTTGTGGACGAATACGAACTAATACTACCAAGAAAATACTATTATACACAAACATATTTTGAGTTATGGAACATTATCCATAAATAAACACAATGTAGATACAGTCAAATATTAAATTATAACAATTCTTCGACACGGTGTAAATGTAAGTAGCTATTTTAATACATAATGTTGGTTAAATTAGACAGCTGTCACCTTATAATTAGCTTTTCACAATGAAGCTGTCCCTACGTGCAGCTGCGAGGCGGCGTGGTCCGTGCACGGTGACGCGAACACTGCTCGACCATGTTGCACGTACATTTAACAATATTTATCAATCGTACAGCCTTTAAAATACTTCATATAGCGACTTAACTGTATACTAGCATTTCTATCGGTCTATGCAGCACTCACAACTGCTACAATACGACTCTTACCTTAATCTAAACACCTAGACGCGATATGAACAATGATTGCCAATTCACAAAATCACTAACGGCATCTTTATGGCGAATATAATACAAAATTAGTGTCAAAGAAAATTTTTCAACATTATCAGTAGTGTGGACACAATCGGAGGACATTCAGGCGGTCAGCAACGGAAGTCAACATCGTATATTTTTATGATATATTCGCTAGACTTAATTTATACACATCGCCCTAAACGAGTCCTAGGAAGTATATTTTTGTTCACAATCAGAAACAGCACATTTTCAAAACAGTCACTTCATCTCAGTAATCTTATACAAATAAAAATAAAATCCATATTTCCTTAACGCGATCCGTCATAAATACACCGGAGTCCGTAATTTTCCTTACCTACATAATCGTAACCGACGACGTTTAGAAAGTAAAGGTAAAAGGTAGAGCTAGAGTCCAGTGGCGCAGGCGAGCAGCTCTAGTAGAGTCCACGTCGCGGCGTCCACACACTAACTTAGCTATACCGCACACTCGCACAAAGCTACCGCGCGGCGGCCGGGGGGGCCCTCTACCGCACTCAGTACGGAGAGTAATACATGCCGCGCCTGTAACCTCTGCAAACAAGGCACGCCGTTAGTCACTACAGCTACGTGCTACACGTTACAGACACAACTACCGCTACGCGCTACGCACTGCCATGCAAGCTACGTCCACGACGAAGGAGGGGCGCCGCATTGAAAATACTCAGTTTTCTATTACAAACTTTATTTGTAAAAAGTGTGTATAAATATTGTCTTTCTTTTGATCAATTTACAACAGTTTGTACCGAATTTAACAACAGTGTCTACTGTCTACAGAATGCTTCATTGCTTAAGATGTCACATCTAAGCGTCAATATTCAATTGACTAAAATCCTTCCACTTCTAAATCTATAAAACAGAAGTAGAACAAGTGAGGAGAGAGGTGACATCTTGCACAAGTTAGTGTAGAAATTGGTGTAATTTGCAACTGTTAATGTATTACAATAATTGGTACCAAACTTCGTCTCTCATTAGTGTCACATCAAACGGTGTATGCTTCTTTCAACTATACTGATACGGGAGCCTTAGTTTATTTCAGACTTGTCAATTGCACATAATGACTTAATGATTCATGATAATTATTAATGACAATGCCTTGCAGTATGTTTATGTGGAGGTAGTAAGATGCGTTGTTTTATTTAAATAAATGATGAGATGAAAACAAAATGAAAAACAAAACTATCTGTTCACTTGATAGGTTAAATAACAAAAATAAATCCTAACAAAAAATAAAATATTTTCTTAGTTCAGGGATGTAGTTTTAAATGACAGGAAGTCATCCTAAGTAAAACAATTGAATTTATTTATCTTGATTTATATTTTTCTATCAATTTTAAATGACTACATGTTTGCATTTTACAATTTTTGTTTGTTTATACAAATTAATAAGAACATAATTTTTTGGACAGAATTTAAGCTACAAATATTGATAGTCGTAAAACACCAAATAAGTCACAAGTCTCTGACATATATTCTTCATAAAAGTCAAAATTTTACAATATGTTTCATTATATAGAGAGATGATGGTCTCTCAATAAAATTATATGTAAAAGATTGTTCTGCTATCGGTTTTTACAAACTATCGTATGTTACTAATATCCTGCTGGCCTTTCAGGGACAATGTCTTGAGATCGTATTATTAAATATTATAATTATAATACACTAAAGATAATTTTATATCCAAGGCTCATACAGAGACAATTCAAAACAATTTTTGTACAAAGATCGTTAGCTACAAAACTTTGTGTGGCAAAGTGTTGTTTACAGGACAATTTTATTCTCGTAACAGTTGCAAATTATGTAACAGAGTAAAAAAAAAAACCACAGAAGTTGAAGATGTAGACAGTGTTAATAGGGATTGTACCTGCCGCGGCGCACGGGCCGGTAGCCGGAGTAGTACGGGGAGAAGCCGCCGCGGAACGAGCGGCCGCGGCCCCGCATGGCGCGCGGCGGCCGGTTCGTGGTGGACAGGCCCGGCTTGTTGGTGCGCTTGGGCATCACCTGCGCACACACAACGTCATTCTATTCTAGTACTTGCTACGTTAAAATGAAGCGGATATCAATCTCATCATCTGCCTGGCCTTATCCCAAGTATATTAGGGACGGATTCCAGTCTAACTGGATGCAGTACGTCACTCAATAGTAAATTATGCTGCTTTGAGGATAAACATGTCAGTTGGTACCATAATAAAACAATAACAGTTGATTATAGTTGTTTTAGGGATGATTTATGCTAGACGGTCAGGGGCGCGAGGCGCGTCCCTATCTGCTTAATTGGTAGGGACCATAACTCTGTCGGGATACGGAGGCTGCACGGTGTAACATGAACTACTGCAACTACTACTACTACTGCGCTGCTACTACTATTGTGTGGTGTTACATTATATTTTATATAATAAGTTATTTGGATGTAGGTAAGATTTAGGATATAGGATGTAGATTAAGGATTAGCATGTAAGGCTTCTCTATCGCATTGGATCGCTGATCTGTAATGGTAGTTGTAGGTAAGATTGGTAAGATTTAAATAATTAAATAACTGTTTCAAAAATAAAATAATAAAATGTTATGTACATTTTGCCTAGCATATATGATCCCTAAAATCAACTATTGTTATTTTATTATATTTCGGGCACATTAAGGAATGCAGTAAAGCATTCACTGCTTTTCAGCAAGCGACATCCTCAATGAGAATTCAAAAGTGCCTGTAATTGGTTCATTTTAAATAAATGCTTTGGGTTTGAGAAAAATGGGTTCCCATCCAAGTAAAAAAGAAATATTATTAATACAATTTATGAAGATTATACTACTATAGGTTATTTCAAAAAGTTATACTACACTAATTCCTCAGATGGATGATCCACTTGGTTAGTCTTCTACTAAAAAATAATTCAACAACATACCTTAATTTGACGGCCCCTAAATAATGATTCGTCCATAGCCATTGCAGTCTGTACACTGTCTTTGTCACCGAACTCTATGTAGGCGAATCCCTTTGGGTGGCCGTCGAATTTATTACATAATATTGTAACCCTGGAAGTTAGCATGATTTTGGATTAGAATAAATAATTTTCAATATACCAAACATTTCAAGATGTTGAGGCATTTCTGGCCTTATTTAATTGTAGACTAGCTCCTGCCCTCGACTTCGCACGCGTGTAGGTTGGAAATTATCCCACATGATCGTGCTACCGGGACAAAGAGAAGCATATGTTCCTCCCCAGGATTTCGATACATGCCATTGTATCGAAATCCGTTCAGTGGTTTAGGCGTGAAAAGGTAACATACAGACAGAGTTACTTTTTGTTTTATAATATTAAATATGGATTAATGCCCGGTTCCCATGACAACGTAGGCTGTCGCGTGCTTCCAAAGCGTAGGTTTAGATTCTGCAATCAACCAAACAATCGCGCGTACACGCACGCTTTGAGAAAAAATCAGTCGTCTCAAGGCAGGGAAGCCTATATTGCAGCGTTTTTATGTATGACGCGCGCCACCAGTTACAGACGAGTTTCGCATGAGGAAATGGTAACAAAAGTGGATCTAAGATCACCAAAGTTTCAATAAACAATTTCACTTGAAGTCATAGTTTAACAGTATATTTTTTCTTATATTATGTCCTAATATACTAGCGACCCACCCCCTGCTTCGCAAAGGTTTTACGACTTGACAAAACATTTTTTTTTTATATTGTTTATGTAAGTTTAATAAAAATTTATTATACATAAATCCTTTCGGAATAAATTCTCTAAATTATGGTGAAAACCGCACCAAATTCCGGTGCGTAGTTTAGAAGAACAACGCGGTCACACAGACAAACACGAAAAACGACTTTCATTTATGAGATTTTTTAAATTAAAAACCAAAATTACAAAATTTAAAGACACAGTTTATACAGGGTCAAATGAAATTAGCTAGCAAACTTTACAGATGCGATGGGTATCAATATCGTAAATACGATAAAATTGAGGTAATAAGTTAACTACATAATATGTATAGATTCTTACCTATTAATAGATCCACATCCGTGGAAGTGCTGTTCCAGCTCCTCAGCAGTGGCACCATAGTCCACGTTGCCAACATACACCGATCTGTTGTCAGCCTCTATCTTCTCCTCAATCGACATGTTTAGCGGACTTGCTGTGGAAACAGAAAAAAAAAACAAATTGTAGAAAAAGTTAGTTTTCAAAAAATATTATAACATTCATTTTATTTTTGTATTACAACAAACAAGTGCAGTAGGCGATGTGTCGGGAGCACGCAGCAGTTTCATACAAAATGATTAATTTATTTATAGAAAAAATAAACAATCTTGTATTTTTATACTGCAAAACTATTATCTTTTTTTTCAAAGTTACTCTAAATTCCTGCGAATATCAAAGCTCTCCCAAACTCGCGTATTGCACAGACAGCATGTCATTAGAATGCAACATTTGCATATGCGCCAAGCCTCCAAAATGAGGGAAAAAAAAATTGTTTGACATCTTTTCTAAAACCCAAAAAAGGAAGACAACCCTTCATCTAGGTTTACTATTGAGAACCTGCCTATCTTCTTACTGACTCTATTAAACAAGTGTAAGAAGATGCTTAAAACGAAGCAGAGAGTCACTTGTACTCTCAGTCATTGTGATCACTTTTTATACACTACCATAACTGGGAATGTTCTGGTTACGGAGATATAGTATAGTCATTTTAACGTAATTTCACAAAAACCATTTTAAATGTTATAACTTAAGTTTAAATACACCCAAAACACGTGTACCATTGCATGCCAATTGCACAATATTTAGCGTGCGATACATTGCGCGTTAAACAGCGATCTAATACACAAAAAATAAAAATCCTTTCCCAGCAAAAGTTTTTGCTCAATGTTTCTTAGTTTGACGTACAGAATGCACACATAATGGCTATATGATGAGTCTTATGACACCCAGCATATTGAACAGTTTTATTTATCTGTTCTTTTTAAAATCTAAATAACAGAGAGCTGAGGGCAAGTGAGATGAGTAAAACTGAGGTTTGAGGCGCAAATGTGAATGTTGTAAAAAGTAACATCAATCATGCAAACCCATTTTTTTTTCTTTCTCAGAGCACCTTGTTTTACCAGAAGTTATTTTATAGTTTACCAGAACAGATCCTTAATATTTTGTAGCAAGACCTTTGGATAAAAAAACATTAAGAGCAAAGAGTTTGGAGTATACTAAAGGGTTTTCATGACACCATTCCTAACTATTTCTGTTCTAAGGGATAGTGAACCTGTATTTTCTGTACTAAAGTCTGGAAAATTAATTGTTAAGCAAATTGAAGTTACCAACTTAAATTGTCTGTATATTCAAATTACAACTGTTATTCTTTTACAGTTATTTATAATGGCTATATAACACGGCAAATTGACGTAAGGTGTAAATTTTCTTAACAATTAATTTTCCTGACTGTACCAAAGATTTATACAAGAAAACTAAGCTAAATAGATGAACTAGGTACATAATAATCTTACATAATACTCAATATTGGTTAACTACACAACTAGTGAATGAATTATGCTGTGGCTGTAATTTTTATACAATGCTATTTATTTATTTATTTATATTATTTATATATACTTTATTGTACACCACAAAAATACATAGCATAAAAAATACATTAAACACTACAAAATATACAATGGGCGGCCTTATTGCACTACTGCGATCCAGTTTTTATCCTTAGTTTCTTTCCTAATTAGCAATTATGATTGATATTGTCCATGCTGGGCAGCACAGTGACAACCAATCTAATTTAATATGTTTAGAGGTAACAGGATTTTCCAAGATATGGCAGTTATGTAGGACTCATTATCAAATCATGTTCTATGGTTTGCAAAATTTCTTGATGTCTGCCCAGGTAGGACAAAGCCTATTTCTATTAACCTAAAGTCTAAGAGGAGGGTCTTCTTTGTACAGAGATCTATGGGTTGTTATAAGGTGTAGAATCAAAAACTTACTAAGTCCAGGTGGGCTACCCATACTCATCTGCTTGTCTACTTCAGTTTGCATCTGTTTTAGTTTCTCAGCCTCCTCTTCCATTTCTCGTACTCTTGCCTTGATGGCGGCCAAGTCTGGCACTTCACCCCCAGCAGCTTCATCGCCACCCTAAACAGCAATTTGTAGATAGATAGGTGCTCTATATTGTATGTAGACCAGTGCTGGTTGGAGACAGTTACAAAGAACAAATAGAAATAATGAAAATTTCATCTTTATAAGTTTACATACTTTCTTCCCATGGGGGTAGGCAGAAACTAAAAACGCCACCTGCTAATTTTCTTTTGCAATTATGTACAGATGCCAGCACATCAAGCTACTACAATATGTCAAATTTCTTTAATAGATTTTCAACTTTATTGCTAAAACATTAAGGTTCAAAGCTGATTGGGAAAATTTGACAGTTTTGGGTAGCTTGACCTGCTGGCGTCTGTACAAAATTAACCTAGAACAATCAATAGTGACAAATGCTTGATGCAGTAATAAAACTAGTATTTGGTTTAACAACTGTTGAGTTTTGTCAAATTTGTAGTATTTATTATTGTAATTTGGATAATGATTTACTTTTTATTTTGTATGCCTTTTGCTAGATTGGCCCATGTCTGCATGTATGTAGTAAGACTATCCAAACACCAAGTTTCTAATTAATAAAGAATATAAATCAAATATAAAATCAATGTAGAATGTAGAGAAAATGTTTGATCTGCATATTGATAAACAAATGAATAAACAATAGGCCCCAGTCAACATGATTTTAAATTATAAAGCTTGGGTCTTATCATCTGACTTACTAAACCAAATCAAATTATGTTTGTTATCATCTGTGT
This sequence comes from Apamea monoglypha, assembly GCA_911387795.2. Lineage (NCBI taxonomy): Eukaryota > Metazoa > Arthropoda > Insecta > Lepidoptera > Noctuidae > Apamea > Apamea monoglypha. Next base: position 6,325,159 of record OU426931.1, read on the forward strand.
TTATCACTCAATGCTAAACACATAAAATAATAAAAATGCCACAGATTTGGGATCTTGCATTTGATCAAAATAACGAATTCTCATTTAATTGCACAGTTATGATTACAAGAAAGTTATGTTACACGTACGTGTAATCGATGATTTACAGGTTAGCTTTGTAAACCAGTCGTGTAAAGGCCGATTACCGTTAATACTCAGTAAGTGTAACATTTCACCTCGGAATAACAGTTTCCTTCTCCTGTTTAATAATAAACCGTGTTCGTACATCTTTATACACAAGCGTTATGTTACTTTAGACTAGAGAAAACTAAGAAATACTCACTCCAAGACTATTGTCAGTCATGTTTATGGAACCGTTGGTCCCGTCCAAATGATTGTTGTCAATCGTCTCTAAATAGTCATCATTTTCTGCCATGGCCATTATCTGTATCTTTCATGAATTCAACACTTAGAACTTCACACTTCACTAAATCCCTGAAACAACACGTAATTAGTGAAACTCTACGTTGGAATAAATTTGATGATTACGAAGTTACTCTGACGTACCGGTAACCAAATCCGTTAGAACGCAAATGGCCTACTTTTGAAATACTATTCACTTTGACTACTTAGGGTCATTGGCTTTCACTGAAAAAGTGGTAATTTCATGAACATCCTATTATTCCATTGATATTTACAGATTCGTTTCGGCCAAAATACCTAAAAATTAAACGCCAAACCAAACAACTGACAATGTGACCATAGTAAAAAAACTTTAAAATTGAAATGAAAAATTGCCTCATTTTCATATCAAAAGTGCGTGTTCAATATTATAATTCAAATTATATGCGTACAATGTAATGAAGAACGTTCAAAATTCTGATTAAATTTTGCCTTGTTGACGATGCCCATGGTGTACTCAGGGTTTCTGCCCTGCCATCCATTTTTTTTTTTCTGTTGTTGCTGTCTACATCGGCAAGAAAAAGTATAGCAACCCTGAGTCAACTTTTGACATTCATTGGCTGTCCACAGTCTGTCACTGTCACTTGCTTTCCTGTCAAGTGTGAAGTGTCACCATAGAGTAAAGTAATATATCAGTGTCACTAAAACTGAAGAAAGAGAAGAGAAGCACAGCTAGAGTACCATTTTATGAAGTGAAGAGAAGCTCCCGAATTCCGAATCGTGAGTGAGTTAAAATAAATTCAACTCGTCATTTAATTCTTGCGCCAACGCGAATCAAAAGGCAACTCCAAAATAAATCATAAATACTTAAAATAAAAAGTAACGAAGATATCTATATGTTGATAAATAAATATACTTGAATCTTATCAAATCACTATCACAAATAACAACACCACAACACGACTTTAATTACTTATAATACACTGATGGTGTATTCTAGCCTATACAGAGTATTGGTTGCGGTAAGTACCTACGTAAACAAAAATCCATTTATTATCCAATGTTCCTACCAAATCTTGTTTGATGGTTTCCTTTGTAAAAGAAATTGTTTGTTTATAATTAACAACATGATAGTTGGTTGTCTAACAAATTGTAAACTTTCAGGTGTTTGTGTGCGTCTGTTGGTTTCATGCAATATATCTGAGTTGGAGTTTATCACCTGTGCTGAAACATGCCGCTCACAGCTGATGTGGCTGCCCAACAAGTGCAGGTACACAACACAGTAATAATCTTTAAAATAATATACATTGTATACTGGCTCAGTGTTGACCTCTTTTTATGCTAGTTTAATGTTTCGATTTTATTACCCGACTGTTGCAGAAGGAGGGGTAATGCTTTTTCAAGACATGCTTCACTTAAAAGTTTTTCATATTTATGCTATGCTAAAAAAAGTATAAGTTAGTTAAATAAATATCATGTAATATTTACAATATGTTAATTTTTAATTTCAGGAGCGTCTCAGATCCCTGCACAGACTGATTTATGACATTGAAGCAGAGAGATCTCGCAATGAGCAGTGCATAGACTCAATATTGAGAGCAGAGAAGGCTGTGGAGTCACCTCCTTCCAATGAGGACTCCTCCAGTTCCTCACAACAGGTATATTAAGTGCTTTTATAACATGAAATTAAAAATAACATGAAAAAGCCAAGAGACAGTCAACATTTTATGGTCAATTTAGATTTTATTTAATTCGGGAAAACAAACAGTTACACAAACATCGTAATAAACAGGTAGTGAGCAAAGAAAGACATTACATATTTGCCGCTCGCAACTTTATCCACATCATAAATACTACAAAATTATTAACTAAATTAAATTATAAATTTTAACCCGCTTTGTTGAACTGTCCACTTCATCTGCATTGTGGCCATGCATACAAATCTTGAGAGCAGTGGTGGCCCAGTGGTAACAGCCGCAACTTACGAGTTATAACTCGTAAGTTGTGGCTGTTACCACTGGGCTAGCTGGGCTGGGCTGGCTGGGCCACTGGGCACTGTTATCAACTACGACCTACAGGTCGTAGTTGATCCCAGACAGGTGCTTTACTTTGTGTTATATCTTTTCTCCACCACTGCTCTCAAAACCATGATGGCGAAACATAGTGAGGAAACCAGCATGTCGCAGAACCTAAAATTAGAAGACGTGACATCTACCAAGCCGCATTGGGCGTAGATGGCGTTCCTTTGGCATGGCTGATTACGATCCAGTCTCTCTCGCCGAGAGGAGGCCTGTGTCCCAACATTGGGAACATTATAGGATGATTATGCTACACAAATCTCAGAGTTGTTAAATGTTCAGAAGCACCTGCAGCAGTAATAAATAATATTATATTCTTACAAACCCTGAAGTTTGTCTAAAGAATTTGGTTCTTCTTCATTCAATGTCTTATGAATATGATCCAAATTAGAGACACTGATTACCTGCATTTCGTATTCTTGTCTGATAAAAATAATTATGGTATATTACAGATGCAGTTGAAAAGCTTGTATAAAGCTGGATTGTCAGCAGCAGAACAAGAAGAGAACCTACTTCGGAAGGCTTTGTCGCGTATCTATGAGATTCGTAGCATCAAAAATGAGAGAAGAATACAGGTATTACAACTAATTAAACTAAAGCCATTGTTAGACTATTCTCTGCTCTTCAAGACCCATATTATTTCCCCACTGAAAATAAATGAAATAAGTTTCGTAGGTTAGCTATTAGTAAAGACCTTGCATATAAATTACTAGCTAAAATATCTTGTGCATAACACACATTATAAGAATTAATTCATTTCGTAATTTCTTTTCTTCAAAAAAAAAAAAAAGATATACTTCATACGTTGCACATTCTGTATTTAGAAAGTTACAAACATTATATCTTTTCCAACAACTATAGTTTGAATGACACTATAAAATTGTCATTGAAAATTAGAGTCTGAAGAAGGAGGAGACTGAAAGGGGATGGCGACGAAGGCTATAAAATTAACCTCATTTGTCAAATAAAAAACATCTTTAAAATTTGAATTTTGGCTTCTTTATTCAAATAATCGATCGATCAATAATAAAGATCGAGTTGAATGGCGTGCAAGGAGAGGCCTATGTGCAGCAGCGGACTGCCATAGGCTGGTAATGATTCAAATAATCAATCAATGCTCCTTGCCTTCTTTGTATGAGAAGAGGCATTTGCCCTGCAATGGGACAATAATAGGCTGGTGTTTACATTTTCATCACATAGTTTTGGAAGAGACCATAGTAGTCCTTCAGGTACTACCAATAGATTGCTGATTTGTAGAAACAATATTTTGTCTAAAACACTTCGAATTGTTTTCAGGCGCGTTACGCAGGCAACAAAGAGACAATCGGTTGCGGAGCCCTAATGAAGATGTTGCTAAGTGCGGCACAGACGTTGCCCCTACACGTGGGCCGTGTGGGCGAACGTGCGCCTCCGCTGTGCGGGGCCGTGCCGCCAGACTCTGGACATGTGGCGAAGGCCGGGGACGCTGTTGCTGCACTCGTCAGGGTGTCGGAGAAAGAGGAGAATTGGATATTGGCTGAGGTAGGATCATCATCATTCTTTTGCCCTTATCGGTCGGCACAACAGGCTAGGTTATAGATAGATTTAATTTTTATAAGGCTAGATTGTTACAAATTGTGTTTTTCAAGATTTCCCACGATACAAATGCATAACTGCCTCGGGCGATCTCTGTCACGCGCGCCAACCTGTGTTTGCGCCTAATATCACTGAGATTTCACGATCTGCAGCGTCATAATATGTAAATGTATAATTTAAGAAAGCATTCTCTTGCCCCACTATGAATAAACGTAGAGTTAACCTCGAAAAATGTGTCGTAAATCGGAAGGTTAAACTGGTTGTAATTCACTCCAGGTTTAATAGTAATGGGGATTAATGTTTTGCTTTATTAAAACAGGTAGTAAGCTGGCTGCCTGCTCAAGGCAAGTACGAGGTCGACGACATAGATGAAGAACAAAAGAACCGTCACATCCTGAGCAAACGCCGAGTAGTCCCACTTCCTCTGATGCGCGCCGACCCACGGGTTGACGAGCACGCCTTGTTCCCTAAAGGCGCTGTCGTGATGGCACTGTACCCACAGACAACTTGCTTCTATAGAGCTGTGGTAAATAGACTACCGGCTAACGCTGCTGATCCTTATGAAGTGCTGTTTGAGGTAAATTAATATCGTTTCTAGTACTAATTATTTGTAATAATGAATTTTTTTAAAAATTGAATAATCTAATCTAAATAATCTAATGAATGCAAATATAATCATATTCATTGTTCATGTGTTAGCCAACATTGTTGCTTGGCATGCTAGCTAGCAGTAGGGTATTATTCCACACATCACTCACGTGACAGTTCAATACTCTTGACAGACGGTAGACTCTCATGTAAAAGACCCTTTATATTTGTCTAAAAGTATCCTGCATCTATACCACAAAGTAATCAATACTCATTTTCGTTTGCTGTTATTGTTGTTCAATTTGTATCAGCAAAGCTTACTAAACTCATGTAAAATTGGTTTTAGGACTCGTCCTACGCAGACGGCTACTCCCCGCCGGAGCGCGTGGCGCAGCGCTACGTCATTGCTATCAAGGAGGGCAAGGGCCGCGCCACCTGACCTTCCGCCGCCGAGCGCCCGCCCTCTAGCCGCTCCGACGCCACCTCCAGCGACTCTATGCTGTAGACTACTGCCGGACTATTCTGTAAAAATCTAACCGTGAAAACTAAGGTGAAGTGAGCTGTCCACCTGATGCTTGTGATTGACAGCTCGCTTCACCTAAGTTCTCACGTTTCTTACGGAATAGTTCGGCTGGTACAGACGCCGATATTATAATGGACTTATAGTGCTTTAGGGTGTGAAAGTGATTTCGATGGTGTTAGTTTATTTGTAACGATTGTCGGTCATTTTGTGGTGTTATTCAATTTACCTATGCGGTGTAAATACCTTGTGCGGTCATTTATTTTTACCCGCGTTTCCCTTCATCCATCGTGAGGACACCGGCATTTCCTAGAACCACAAATTCAAAGTTCAGCCTCTCACCTATAGTTCAGTAGATTACTGAACACCCGCCGCCACCAAGCGCCCGCCTTCCAGCAGCTCCGATGCCACCTCCAGCAACTATGCTGTAAAAGTGTAGCTACACAGGCCGATATTACATATTTTAAGTGCTAGTGAAATGTAGGTGTCCCCTGTACTATAGGTACACCTTTGACCTTTGGCTAGCGGGCTAGGCGAGGTATTTCGAAGACGTAGTTTGTTTAAGTCGATTGTCATATAATCTCGCCTTTACCCATTTTGGATCCAAGTTTAAAGTTCGTCGTTCAGCTACGGAAGCGTCACTAACGTGCAATGGGTACGTGTTATAATAGATGCAAGAAATTGGGACTGCTTGTTATATTATTGTGTGATTGTGCCGCACAATATTATAGTAATTCACTTATAAATGCGCATTTCCGAACTGAATCTTCCGAATTTCTTTACTTTTAATGTTGTATGTGTGTTGGTAACTTGATAGATAGGAAATAGGTAACTTAAGACATTATATATGCATTGAATATTTTGCTTTGCTATATCCATAAGACTTAAGGCTGAATTTTCAATCTTCAGATAACTTTTAACCTAGGAATAAAAATTGCGGTTTGACAGCTTTTGTACAAAAAATATGTCAAACCGCTATATTTATTAGGAGTTATGTGACGATTGAGAAGTCGACCTTTATTAGTAAACAGTATTTTATAAATTCCTGGAATGTAATTTCTCTATAATTAATTGTAAGCTCGTTCATTTATTGAAGGTTGTAATCACTTTGGTGTGTAAATAAAACAATGTGTTGGATACAATCTTTTATTTATTATCTAAGGTTAAAATCTAATAGAATACATGATATATAGTGCTTAAGTCCGAAATATACAATCATTTAATTTTGATTGGTAGTTAAAACAAATTGATTTTATAATTTTCTCTGATTACTTACAAACTAAGGAATAATAATACAATTAATGGAAGAAACTAAAATATGTCAGATTTCAATAAACAAAATTTAAGAGGAACTCTGTTTTAGGTACAGTGCAGGCTCTGTTGTACCCACAATAAAAGTCTATGGAATAAAAAATAAAACATTTGCTTCATGCAAACCATTCAGTCATAATCATGGTAAGATGTAAAATAAAAACTCAATTAACCTAAGTAGGACGAAGTAAGTTGCATTATGTAATCTGGTAAATAAAAACAATTAAGTGTCCTTGCCTCAGAAACACAATTCATTCCGACACAGCCGTTGAAGACTCGCTTATTATAATAACTTAAATCTTACGTAAGCGATGAGCAAAATTCAAGTTATGGCATATCAATACTTTATGTATATCAACATAAATAAAAAATGAGATCAATATGTATTTTTCTCAACATTATGGGCGCTAAGTACGCGGGACACTGCCTCCGGGCGGCGTGCAAGCACCACTTGTAATACAAGTTGTGACAAGTTAAACATTAGTCATTATGGTCAACCTTAACAAAATTGATTTCACATTTACATATTAAATTCGTCAAATAATCAAATCATTTTATAAAGGATAGACGACGGCTAGAGAGCTAGAAGCGATTTTTGGTACTAAGTGAAACGAAATAAATATGACTAAGAACGTAAATAGACTCGAATGTTAATTTGGATGGAGTCGGTTGAGTCTGAAAAGAAAGAGAAACAAAATATTAAGTAAAAGCTAGGGTTTATAAGATTCATTAAGATATAGAAGCCAGGCGTTAACATCGATCTTTAAAAAGAGACGGTAGGCCCTTTGTACAACCGTTTTTCTTGCCGTGCAAAAAGACGGTTTACACGGTCGTTAGTGTTGTATGGAAACTTGTTGATGGACACGTTATTTCTACGGCGCGGTATATACGCCTAGTATAAAACGAAATATGTTATATAACATTATATGGTATAAAATCTGTACAGAATAGCCAGCTACCGTACCTCTAGACAGCCTGGCGGTCAGTCATGAGCCCCTGCAGCTTGCGCGCCACGTGCGCGTTGGCGAGGCGCGCGCGCTTCACCACGTCGCCGCCCACCTCCGCGCCGCGCTTCACGCCCAGCGCGCCCAGCGACGACGTCAGGCCGCCCACCTCGCACGACACCATCGTGTTGATCGCGTGCAGGTCCTGGGAATAAATGTGTGTTATAACAAGTGGTTAAGGAATTAAATTAATGTGGACTGTGGTAATTAGGCATGCAGCCTGTACATCTTTAAACTATGTATTAAGGGTCTTATCCTGCGATATTTTTATCAGTTTTTCCTAAAAACCGGCAGTAATAATTAAAAAAAAAAATTAATGGATAAGACTTACTAGGTACAATTTTTTTTTCAAATTCGCCCTACGAGTACCGTAAAACGGGGTGAATAGGGATGCAGGGGTGAATCGGAACGAAACTTTAAAATGGATTTTAACGTTGAAATAATATAGTTTGTTGCCAGAAAAGACTCTAATGTGTTTACTGTTTTTAATTTAAATATTAAGTGTCCTTGTTAGCAACAAACTATATTATTTTAAAGTATAAATCCATTTTAAAATTTCGTCTCGATTCACCCCTGCATCCCTATTCCCCCGTTTTACCGGTATTTAATTATGGCAAGCCAAGCTTTCAGGCTTGTTAAAGGTACCGCCACTGGACTAGGTAAGTAGTTACCTTGGCGGGACTGCGGCTGAACCGGTACGTGAGGTGGTGGTGCGGCGGGGGCGGAGTGGTGAGCGGCTTGACGTACAGCTGGTGTCGCTCGGACACGCGCTGGCCGGCCGGGGACCACGTGGCGTCGCCGCGACCCGCCGGCAGCGGCGACAGGCTGCACTCCTGGACAACAAATGAGTATAATAGTAAATTATTCACTACGGCGATAAAGCAGTGTCTAATGCCACAGGGGCTAATATACATTCAAGCTAGCCCAAGACGAAGATACCTTTATTCCCAAAGTGAATTCTCTACTTTAGCTACAGCAAAGTAATTAAAGTAATAATATATTTTTTAGTAAAAGTTTTCATACGAATTTTGAGTTTACAAATTCTTGCCATATTATTTACCAGGTCGTAATGATATTCAGTTCAATATTATTACCCCAACTACCGTACGCAAAATACATGCATAGACGTGGAGTTGCGGACACGATGACATGCCATGATATCATCAGCATAATCAAAAGCGAAAATAATAAGTTATGATGATGCTTACATCTTTATGTTTCCCAGTAAACCGCAATGCGAAGTTTTGCATACATTGCACATAAACCTTATTATAGAAATTAATCAAATCGCCTCTCTCTGGTGAACCTGAAAAGAAACAATTACCATGAAAACCTTTTTGAAACTAGTCATTATTATTTTGGTTACGATGAGTCGAAACTTTTTATCAGTAAACGTGTTATAACAATAATTGAAATACGAAAACCAGCGGCGTAATTGCGTAATAAACTACCAATTGCAATGCCTGTCTTTTTGATCATTCAACAACATTCATTGCGTTATTTACGTTATCGAGCAGACTAATTTTTCAAACGTATGAACCACTGGATTAGGATTTTTTTTATCAAAATCCTTACGATTGTGAAACAAAGTGGCAACTTTACTACTACGAAACAAAGGCCCCTACCAAAGGCGAATCATTACAATGGACGTGCCAATGACACACGTCAACTCTTTTGCACGAGTTTTATTTGAGTATCATACTTTGCGCAACCAGAAGGCCAGTTCTCGTAATTTAAAACGTTCAAATCTAGTCGCAGTCTCATCTCGGCGACAAACAAATGTCAAAAACTTGGGAATGTAGGGAAATTAGGTATAATTTTTAACAGATTGAGACTGAGATCAGACTGTGAACGTTCTTAAAATTACGAGAATTTCCCCTCAGTTAGAGACCTAATGGACTACAACATGATAAACTGTGTAAAGACAAAAGAAAGCTACTTACTCTCTCCTTCACTCTGTTTAATAAGAACAGATCTGTATACATGATTGTCAGCTAAAGGTCGCTGTCTATAACAGCGCATGATTTCTGCAAACGTCCTCTCTACTTGATTCGTAGGATTGTTTGATACCTGAAAAAAAATCATCGAATTTATTTGGAGAATAACAATGATTAAAATATTACTTTCACAATAGATTTTTATGCAAGTTGTACAAAACGAAAAACCTCGTTTTTTTCTTGTTTAGAATCGAAACTGGGCGTACCACAAGCCTCGAGTCTGTAGACTTATTTGATCGCATTCGGGACGCGTAAGACGTTCAACCAATCAGAATAATTGTCGTTAAAATGCTTGGACTGGCAGAAATTAGCGTAGTTCTTAATAGGAGAATATTTTTATTTTTTATTTCCACTCAACAGTTGTCTGGAAGTACTGTTTTAGCGATAAGACCGCCCTTTGTACTGATCTCAAGTATGTTATGTCCAGTGCTTCTGCCCAGTGCGCCAGAAATAATATCTAAGACTGAACTCACTCTACATATAACATATACAGCACACATGAGGATCTGGTCGAGGTGGCGGTCTTTCATGAGTTGCGTTTGATGCATGATGGAGTACTCGAGACAGGTCCATATCTTGCGCTTTAGTTCCTCGTCTGTGAGGCGCAGTCGGGTGCATAAGTCGTTTATACGGACTACTGCTAGGCTGTAGAACTGCAAGAAAAAAGTATTGTTATTCATTAGTGAGGAAACAGACTTTAAATAAAAATTAATCACGGAAATGTATGTACGCGCATAACTTCCGATCGACTGCACTTTTTTTGTGTTTGTTATTGTCAGGACAAGGTTTGTATACAATTGGACCCGGTAGATGCCGCTGCTTTTTCGGACAGGACGACGTCTGCCGGGTCCGCTAGTAGTTAATATAAGTAATCACCAATTCGTCTTGAGCAAGCGTGCAGATTAAAGCTCGTGCCTTCTCTGTATAAGCCCTTTGGACAATAATAGGCTGGTATTATTTTTGTTATTCAACGCGTGGCAAACAAGAGTAACTAGCCTACACAGGTACAAACAGGACTTCTTTCTTGTAATGCTTAGAATGTTCTTTGGCTCTTTCCTTCGATATAATCCCTTCCTGATTAGTTTCTGGGTTTATTATACAGCTTGCCAGCTGTCAACTTGAAGTTCCCGAGTCCCGGTATGATCCAACATAATATAAAAAAAAATGGTCTTACTAGTTTTTTATTAATTGAAAATATGTTTACTACTTTTGATGAAAGAACTCAAAATGGCTTGGTTTTTACCTAAATATCAACTTAACCAACAAGAAACAATGTAATGTTGTCTGGTTGAGCCATTTTACATGATTGTGGCAACTTTTATAATCACAATTCGAGGTTTGACTAAACTTACTTTTCTAAAGAACAGTATTAACGAGTTATTAGTTTTCTTAGGTGTGGTCGTGTTGCTGTTCGTTTCGCCGTTCGAACAACTCGGTGTGGGCTGTGATGTACTAGACTCTTGTCTTGCCGGCGTATTGTTTGTGGCAACTGAAACAATAATGATTAGATTTTAGTTGCAAGTTGTGAATTAAATGAAATTGTCATCAGGTTAAGTCAGGATTTAATTTCATTGATTGATGTTCGCTCGTGAAAAGCAATGCAACACCAATTCTAAATTACCGACTCGCAAATATTTTAACAGGGCTTAGCATAATCAGCCTATAACATTCCAACTACTGGGACCCAGGCCTCTTCCCTGTGAGAGGGAGGGGGCTGTAACACACCACGCGGGCCCCGTGAAGATTGGCGGATATCACTTCTTCAATTTTTTTGTTTTAGTGCCGATATAAGAGAAGTAAATTAAGTACTCGTAAAGATATTGAGTACAAGTTGTTACTAAATATGTCTTACCTAATAATGACTGGCCAGGTTTGATAGGGTCTTTGAACAGCTGCTTTTTCGCCTGGTCGGCCATTGGTGAGAGGTAACGGTCAATATCAGCCGAGACAGGTGACTGAAGACCGTCTGTAAAAGAAGTATCTGCTGTAATATGGGCAAAAGTAAATACAGAGAAATATAATGCTATGTTCCTACATAAAAAGTAATAAGTCTGGTTTTTAGTTCACTCCATTCGGGTCATTTTCCGCGGCGTTTACAAGCGAGGTTTCATTTCAAAGTTTGACACAATGTACAGTAATATCAGGAACAAGTTGGATGGTTATCAGAAAAGAGACAAACCAAAGAAAAGGAATTGAATTATGAAGGTATGGCTCAAAGAACAAGCAGTGCCGATCACGTGGGATAAGGACAGGGAAATAAGGTACTTACTGGATCTACGATGCGGCGAGTCATGTACTCTCACGTCATTGGACGGTGGCACTGGCGTTTTACTGAGTTGGTCCCACAATGGGCTGTCTGATGTCCATACCAGAGATTCCAATACTTCTTCTTCCACCTGAGAATAAGAGAAATATAAGTTTGGTTTCGATATTTCTTCACATTTGTAGCTACATAAATCAAGTACCTACTTTGTAGTACAATACCTAAATGTTGATTGGGCAAATAAAGGTGTTCATCTTTGTGAGGGAGCTTGCCTGGCATAGTACTACTTATTTCTGCCATTATGCGGTGTTGGTTCTTGTCTGGTTTGAATGATAAGAGTATTGTACTAGAGTAATTACACATACTTCAGCTAGCGCTGACTATTGCAGATGTCCTTAATGGCATTCAAATATCACATAAGCACTAAAGGGAGGTGTAGCTGTGGGGTCTTTGTATTGCTTATTTTACATGACATGGGGTCTGGATGGTGGTCAGTTTTACTTAGAAAAAAAAAAATATTATGTTAAGAATATAATATTTAAATACGATGTAAATAATTTGCTTGAATAAATATTAAATTACTTATTTTCTAGACTTATGAGTAACAGTAAAGAAACATGAACCGATTAAAAAAATACCAATGTTTCCGTAAGGATAGGAGGAGAGCCGCGTGACGACTCCCGGCCACCGCAGGCGCGGGCCTGCGGGCGGAGAGCAATGGGTAGCTCACCGCCCGATCAGGACCAGGCCCGTGCCGGACGGCGTGTAAGTGTTCCACGCGCGCCTCAAAGAGTTGTCAGCATAATTTGAGGGGCCCCTTAGGGCCGAAGCCTGCCGGGTCAGCGGGATTGTCCGAAAGGGTTACCGCTACCCCGGAACATAAAGGGCAAAGGAAGGAACATGGGTAGGTTTTAGTCAGTAAGAGTTTGACACTCCCTTCCGCTCCACCCAGAGCGGGAGGGGTCATTAGAAGATTTCCCATCCGGAAAAAAAAAAAGGATAGGAGGGGAGGGGTTAAATAATTGCAAAAAAATCTGCTTATGTAATACTTGAATGGCCCCTAGGTGGCACTAACCACTTATCGCCAGCTGGGCCGACTACGTGTTTTCCACCCATTAAAACAAAAGATACAAATTTACTTACAGCATTCAGATGTTTAATAACATCCCGACTAAGTTTCTCGACGACCGCCTGTACTACCAGCTCGATAATCTTGTAAAAGTGGAAGGCACTGAGTCCGTATATCTGTAGCACTCTCGGAAACTTGAGCGAGTGAACGCCGTACGCGTGTAGAACTATTTCTGTGCAACACGCGTATACTGCTAGCTGGTATGTTTCTTGATTGAGCAGCATCTGTTGAATAAAGTTTTTGTTTTAATTCCCAAATAGGATCTTTTAAGCAAGCAGGTCGCTATGCTGGGGAGGTCGTACGAGACTATCTCAGTATAGAGATGACGTATGCCTGACTGCCACGAAGAGCAAGACATGAAAGTAATTCGTATTTACGGAATTTGGATGCAACAACCAAAAGGTTGTTGCAGGGCTAGTGATGAAACCCATGTTTTTTTAACTAGTTTTTTATACTTTAGTTGCCATACAAAGTAAATAGGGATTTACATGAGTAAGACAACACTAGCATAATGTATACTGCAATCGCTGATCAGCTGTTTGGTAATATTATTGCGATTTTCAGGTATACAAAACAAAAAACGGGTCGATAATAATGATTAAACTAACCTAGGACATGACCAGAAAGATAGCAAAAATCAGACGATTACAAAATTTTTGAATATTTATCTTATCATCGTTAACAATCATTTATCAATATTTATTATTATCTTCATTTAGCGGTTATTTATCTTCTGCATGTGCCATGTGCATGTTTTTGCGGGCGGGAAAGAATACTGCATCCAAGCCTGGACTTTATTCAGTTATTGCGGAATTAAAACTAAATATTTTTACTTACATAACATTTTACTGTCAGGAATTTTCGCCTTTATTATTTTTTTTGTTTTGTTTTAGTGTATCTGGCTATCAGTTTAACTATGAGTAGATGAGTTTTAGGAAGATTTGGTAATGTAACGCCTGATTCCGTAACTCTCATGACTGCACCCATCACTTGGAAATTGTTGAAAATCAAAATCTTTTATTTTACATGAAACCTACATGGGCACTTATGACATGTCAGAAGCTAGGTGCACGGTTCCAATTGGTTTTTTTTTATGGAGAAGAGCTGGCACCAAACTCCATGGTTCTTTAAAAATAATTGGCTTTTACAATGTTTCTAAATTAATAGGTTTTAGGAGGACAGTGTAGGCCTGTCAACAACTGTGGTTTCAATTAAAATACTTCTACAACTTACATTCAAAGACACTTGCGGCTTTTTCCTGTGTTCCTCTCTGATGATGTGTTCAAAGACTTTGTAATACAGGCACATGACCATGTTGCACCGAAATCTGATTGTTTCATTACTGGAAGTACTGTTAGTCTCCCTCAGACTGTTTGCGAACTGTTCCATCCAATTGTTGCATGGCTGAACGAGATTTGTGTTTATTGCATCCATGTTGACGTTGCAGTCACTGTGGACAAGAATTTCAAATTCAATATGGAGGGTAATACTTAATGAAATCAAAATAATATTTTTTATTAAAATAAGGATGTGAATTAGCTCGTTTTGTACTTCAAATAATTAGCATAACGGTACCCAAAATGTTAACCAGTTTAGCGCATCACATAGTTTAGCCTAAAACCTCCTAAGAGTAGTGTCAATCATTCCAATTTATACCATATTACGGTAATATAAGAGTCACACGACGCGCGCCAGTGAGTTTCATCATACTAATAGCTATATTATACTTACGTAAACAACTTCAAGAGATCTCTCGAGGGCTGCGGCTTGGCGTTTCTCAGGTACGCAGCAAGGCGTGCCAGACTGTTCTTGGCTTCAGACACCGGAGTCAGTTCCTCACCACGTCTCGCTAAGTAGCGCCGCCCGGTGAGAGGAGTCTCGTGACATGCGCGACCACTCTGATAAGAATAATACATAATCAGCCGATAATGTACACACGAAAACAAAATATTAAGTAATTTCATGTCATAAGCCGGCTCCACATTGTATGGATTTTCCATACAATGAGAGGTCAGCGTATCCTGAAAAGATATAGCTTGATATATCGTCGAGACCCACTGTTTAGGTCCATGGATCTTAGATATTTTTAAAACTATATTACACTACAGACTCCTTGGTTCCGTGACTCTGTGGTTCGTAGCCACGTCAGACTCCTACCTCGGAGTCCTTACCACTAGCCCACCATAACTCATATTAACATGATTAGGAATAATTCTTGTGTCACCACGAACTATTCGAGAACATTTGCTCATGCTGTGGTAAAAAATGTAACCGCCACTTATGCAGGCATGATAATAATTGCACCAAAATGCATACATATAAAACCAAATGATGACGTATAAGCTAGATTAACTTCAGTTGAACACACGATATGAATTGCCCGACCGCCCGATCCATACACAATCGTCCACACCGAGCGCGCCAAACGACTGAGGCGTCTTTGAGCATTGTCGAAAACCGACAGCGCATGAATCTGCCGCTCCACGGATGCTCTCGGATCACGCACGGCACGTTCACACTGACCGCGCATTTGGATCGCGTTCCTGCCGCGCCTGATCGTCCGGTGTGGAGCCGGCTAATTTTTCCTTGCACTATTTTTAGATGTGTTTTTACTTATGCACTTAATTTTGTCTGAAAAGCTTTATTGCAGATTGGAACGAGATACGTGCACAGGACAACATCACAAGTTCATTTATTTGTCCAAAAATGAGTTTACACACACATGGCATGCAATATGTTTCATTATAAAATAAATAAATATAAGGCTCTTGTTAAAAAGGATGAAATTATAAATGCAGTTGCAAATGTGGGGTTGGAGTTGGGTGCTAGATTAATTTTAACTGGGCATTAAATTAAAAGTATACAGTATAGTATAATATAATCCTCTTCATTGTTTCTGACAGCAACCCTGACTAATTTTCTTAATATTAATAAATAGTTATACTCACAGGTCCAAAAGTAGCAATAACTTGTGATATTTCATCCCCGGACACTTTGTTTGAAGTACCAATTTGTTCGTTTGCATGTTCACCTAAAAAAAAAAACCATAAAATTCTCAGTAAATATTATTGACTTAAAAAGAGTTTATATTTTTTATATTTTTATTTGTAATGTTTCTCATATGATTTAATAACATTGTTATACCTTCGTAATCTACAAAACAAGTTAAAATTGGATTTAAATAATAAATATTCGACATTTTTGTTTGCAAGTAAACAAGCTAAGTGACACTTTTGAAAAAGTGTCACTTAGTTTTTTTATCAAAAATTCTAGCATTTTGTTAGTGGCCAGTAACACATATTAAAACCTTTTTTTAATCGATTTTGACATTCTGTAGTTTCATTTGCTGGAGAGAAAGTTGAGACGCTACCCCACCTGGAGCTTTCACCTGTAATGTAACAGTTCAGAGGGTCGACTCTCTTAGCACGAAATCCGCAGTTTCGGCCGAAGTTACGGTGGTTCCCCACTCCGTATATGACCAGTTCTGGGCCCGAACTAAGAATGAATTTCAACACGATTTGCAGCTCACCTTACTCCCGAAGGGATTTTGCCCGTATGGAACTACTTTCGAAAGGGCCCGTATCTTCTTTGACGAACTTAGAGAGTAACCCTCCAGATTCGAGCATTACAACAGTGAGTGAGGAGAACTGTAGTAATATAGTAAATGCTCAACATCGAATCTTGTATTGTTACATCACACTCACAAGCAAATGCTCCCGGCAAGGGACTGTCTTTACAGGTTTTTAAAAAAGGAAAGGTATTTTTGTTCCACTATTATAAACAATTAAGGTAACTCACCTAAGAATATACGTTCATCGAATTCACCAACACTTAGCACATAAGTTTCATATAAATTGTTCAATGATTTTAGATTTTGGTCAAAAGTGCCGATTTCTAGGACTCCATTAAGTTCGTCAATATCACCTTTCAGGATCTAAAAATAATATAAGAAAAAAAATTATACAGGAAGTTTACAATATATTGCAAAAGGAGTAAATTAGAATATAACAGTGAATACCTATGTATTATAGCAAGATAAACCTTAACCTATTGACCGCTTGGTATTATATCAGTTGCCGTGCCCCCAGAGCCCAGTTAATAAATAAAATAATATCAACAGAGTCGTGTGAATATAAAACTGCGCCCAGGGCAAAGTCTGATTCTGGCGCCCCTACATAAACTGATTTTTTAAACACTCATATAAAACATACACACGACATTCGTCATTTTATATTTTAGTTTTACCGTAAGTACTTACTTTTCTAGGTGATTGTGTACACCCAGATACACAATCACCTAGACATGTACACCATGTGTGTAAACCTAGGTAAGCTGCTAATAACCCAATATCACCATGTGATTCTTTCTTTAAATCTATTAAAGAAAGAATCACATGGTGTAATATATTATTTTATTTTATTTAGCATTTTTTATAACATACTTGCTTGTATGTATAATCTGATTCGGTTTTATCAAAGAGCGATCGAAGTGAAGCCGAAATTTGGAGCATTTGGGACCGGGCTAGGTTAAGTTTTCATCGTAATTAACTAAGACAATACAAGAGCGAGCGAAGCGAGCTCGAAAATTTCAGCACCTTGATTGGGATAGGTTAGATTTTCGGTGTGATTATTGCTAAATTAATGAAAGATCTTGAGAATTGGACCGCTTTTTTTCTGTTCATTTTCATTAGGCTTTTACTCATTACAAAAAGAATTTGTGGTTTTGGAAAATATTTTATGATTATTTGCTTTTACACGTCGTTAGCGCCATGGCCGTTTGGGGGCCCCGTATTACAGCTGATAGGTGATGATGATGATATTGGCGCCCCCTGGCTAAAGCGCCCAGGGTGGTGGCCTCCTTCGCCTTTAGCACGACTCTGAACATCAATGACGAATAGGGTCGTGCAATTAAATAAATAACCGACCCTATGTATTTCACCGAGTGTATACAAATAATAAAATAAATAACAGGTTCTCAGTCGTATAAATATGACTGAGGCGGCAGGGGCACGAAAATGTTGTTGTATTATATTAATCTAACTGGGGCAGTTAATTGGTTAACCCCCTTATTAAAAAACGCGGAGTTAATTTATGCCAAACCTAAACCTCGATAAATGTATGGTTAATCTGAAGTTGGTGGCCTCTAGGGGTAACATTTTAGCATGCCAACTTACTTGTTTTTCGAAAAATTTCTTTAACGCTGGCTTCCAGGTGTACTCTTTAGAGGCTGCAGCATCTACTAGCAGTCCATTTTTTATTTCACATAATACAGACATAATGCAGGGTGCCGTTGATGGCATTTCGAAATCCTCTTTTAACCAGTCGCTGGGCAAACCTAAAAAATAATATATATGTTGATGTTTTTTTTTTTTTTACAAGCCTATTATATTTTTTTAAATAATAATTATAACAAATTCTTACATTAATGTATAATAATACCTTGCATTTTAAAAATAAGTAACAAAGTTTTTTTTAATGTACTTTAACTTTTGTGAGTTAAAGTAAATTAAAAAACTTGGTGAAATAAGCAAGACGACTTAAACTTATTTTGGGTTTCCCTGATTAATTTTAAACTCAAAGCTCTTACCCATTATAAATATGTAATTAAAACTGCAAAATGTAGTAAGAAAACAGTCACTCATTTGGTTTACAAACCTTTAAATGCAGGATTAATTAAATCTACCCTTCTGTCCAGGAAGGCATTTGCAAAGACGAAGTCTAAAGATGCAAGCAGCAAATGGTACATGTCCACAAGATCATGAGCTGACCTGTGGTGCTCCCCCTTCACGCATATGTACAAACACCATGTAAACTCAAACAAGGCATTTGTAGTACATGGTTGTGTCCTGTGTGGGGGAAATTTTCATAGAATTATAGCCGTTATTGTAGCATTGATGGGTGTGAAACAAAGATATTATAAGGAAATTTTGGTGCTAAATTTTATATTGCCCAGTTACCTCTTATAAAAATATTTTGAGTAATTAAAGACACAATCTAACTACCAAATATGTGGAACAGTACCTGGTTGCTAACATATACAACAATACAAACAAAATGTTAAATAATTGTTAATTTTATTATCGTGAATATTAACAGTTTACAAATGAGTCATTGCTTAATTGTATGCTCATTGAAAATAAATAGTCTAAAACTAACTTTTTTATTATTTAATGTTGCTTGTTCATATATGTTTTAGGCATTTTTCAAGCTTTTGATGTTGCATATACTCCATTCTTTACTGATGACAATCAATTCACATTTTAAATTTATGGTTGAAAATGAATGTACAAAGAACTAAAGTGGAAATATAATGTGTAGTCTTAGAACATTAGATCCAGTTGACTGGTAATTAACAATCACCAAACAAACGTCATTGTGACAAACATCCTGTTACCTATTGATGTGGAATACAGTTTTTAGTATTCTATGAGTTGACCCATACAAACTAAAGTAAAACTAGCAACATTTGGTGATCATCTTGTTCATTTGATCCAATAACCATCTACTTGAAAACTAATGCACTATATAAGAGCTCAACTGTCACTAATGAGATAAAATCACTTTTTCTATTATAACTTGCCTAACAAATGAGGGGATTACTGCTTAAATTATTTTTTTATTAATGAATGAGCTGTGTTACTCTTATGCTGAAAAAAGTTTGCAAACATCTAATATCAATCTACATGAACATAAATAAATCACTTACTTAGGCCTTCTTTTAGTACTAGTTTTCAAAGGTTCATTTGTTAACCCAGAGAAGATCTCCTGGAAGATTGGCTGGAAGTTCCTGTACAGCACAGTGGACACTGCAAACTTGTGCTCCAAGTGAGATATCCTATCTCTGAATTCAGTTGACATTGAAGCCATCTCCATCCAGTTTTTGATTTTTTTGAAGAACTGGATTAGACTGTGGGGATTTATTTTATTATTAATAGAATGGCCTGATGCTGAACTAAAGAACAATAAAAGGCTATTTGAACAATGAAAATATAGTTACCTTATGTTGCATAATCTCAGGAGCTTGGTGAGACTGACACAATTCCCTTCCACAGCCTTCCCAGACTGCACTGTAGGAGTAATAGAGGTTCTGCATGCCACATACAGGGCACAAGCCATCCAGTGCAATGTATCACCCTAAAGAAACAAGACATGTGTAATAAACATCATATGATTTGAAAACATGTTTGTTCTATCATGATTTATTTTCAAACACCACAAATTGATACTGTAAACAAAAGTACAAGGAAAATTATTACTGCAAATATTGTCTCAATGTTTGTGCCATCTATGGAATGCTCTTTTCCCCTAAAAGTGATTATGGTCAGCGAGCATTCTTCGTTAGGGGCCTCGTGTGGATTACGCAGGTGAAAGTAGTTGCAGGTTAAAAAAATCACATGAATTTAAATCTTAAAGACACGAAATAACATCTACCATAATATGGACAGCAGAGATATTACACGAATTTAGCAGTCTCAATATTAAACCTAAATACAATCATTAGGAACATTTTAAAGCACTAGTTTTGATCGACGTAGAAACGGAGTGTTATGATGCTCAAGAAGTTTTTGTAAGAAAATCTAAACAATTACGAATAGAGGAAATAGGAATTGCAGCAATATTATGAATTTGGTAGACTAAAATACTTACATCTAAAGAATAATTTCGTTTTATCTCTAAAAAGGACTCCTTGGATTTTTGTGCTGCAACTGGGTCGACATTTAAATCTGAACAAAGACTGTCCATTTTAGCAATGCAATTTTCTTCACTGTCTTCTAATATAGACATTTTTATAGTGAATTCACTATTGATTTATATAAAACATAAAAATAAACAACCTATCACACGTAGTAAACTTATCCCGATTTTGACAATTTGACAGGTATTTGGCGGGAATACCACGACTCCTCCCACGCGCGGCAATATTGTCTTTGGTTTTAAAACATGGCTGCCAAAAGTGTTAGTCTCACCAAAGCTTTCTTTCTCTATGGACGAACCTGGGCCACTGGACCAATTTATAATAGAATTCTATAATAGAATAGAATTTCTATTGATTGTTTTCTATGTTGGTCTTTGAGAAGCAGCAAACGCCACCTAAATCGTCGCAAGCTGAAAGACACACATGAGTAATGCTAGGCATACATACACTAGCAGCGACTTGAGTCAGCAGCGACTCGCTGAAGATTTCAAAATCTCACGTCGCGTCGCTGCGTGTGTATGTATGTATGTACGTACCATCAAGCGGGTTTAAGTAGAAAACCAAATTTAGTTAAGTTAGGATTTAATATTGTTTTTTTTTTATTAATTAATTTGATGTAAGTTGTTATTTTAGTTATTTATACTTGTCCTCGAAAACAAAATTTGTATTCCTAGTTAAGATTTGCTGTGCTGGGGAAACCCAAGCATACACATATTAGTTACTAGACTGCAGAGTGCACTGGACCCTGGCAGAAGTTAAACTGGGGCCTTACCATGAGCTCTTAAAGCAGGGCAAAAGTTGAACTGTACTGCTTTTTTGTTCTATGACTAAGTATGTACAGACGCCAGCACATCAAGCTACTACAATCTGTCAAATTTATTTAATATATTTTCAACTTTATCGCTAAAGAATTAAGGTTCAGGGTTTAATGGGAAAATTTGACAGTTTTGGGTAGCTTGACCTGCTGGCGTCTGTACAAAAAAGCAGTGCAGTTCAACTTCTGCTCTGCTTTATGAGTTGGTGGAATAAGATTCATCAGCGGATTGCATGGGATTCTTAGTACAATAAGTCCATGGATTCTACTTACTAGTCCCATGCGTTTTTAGTTGACACTTTGACAGTACTCTTGACATTGATACTTGACAGAAACATACATAATGTCAAAGACATGATTTCTGAAAAATCTCTTCCAAATTCAAATTTGAAAATCCGTGCTTTCATTAATTATTTTTGTTGACAAGAGACATTATTATTTCGAATTTAT
This sequence comes from Apamea monoglypha, assembly GCA_911387795.2. Classification (NCBI taxonomy): domain Eukaryota; kingdom Metazoa; phylum Arthropoda; class Insecta; order Lepidoptera; family Noctuidae; genus Apamea; species Apamea monoglypha. The sequence goes on from OU426931.1 coordinate 6,346,964, forward strand.
TGTTTTGTATGTGTGCGACGTACGTCTCTTCTCTGTATTTTTAATTGATAGTATCTTACAACCTTAGAATAATCTTATTAATATTACAACGTTTAAATTTTGTCAAGAAAATGATATCTTTTCATCGACTTTACCATGTTTCCTTCGTAGCTCTCAGTTTCAAAAAGCAAGGGCTGAAACTATGTAAAATGTTGAATCCGAAGAGTAAAAGGTGATTGCTATTATTATTATTGTAATGTTCTTATAATAATGTTATTGTTTTGAGGTTATATTGTTGTTGTTTTGGTGTTTCCTTAGGCAGTGGCATCCTACTCAAGCGTTCGCAATAAATGCTCTGCCTTCAGTAAAGAGTCTAACGCAACAGAAGCATGAGCCTGGCAAACGTGGGCAGCGCAGAACTGCCATGCTGAACAAAATGTTTATGAAACAGATCACTGACTTGATGTCTACTGGCACTGCTTCTTTGGATATCGTTGGAAGAGGCATTGAAATCTCTAAAGTAAGTCATCTAATTTATTAGATCTGGCTAACTTATCTCTGGCAGATACTTAATTTCACAACAACCGGTTCCTTTTGAACTGGTCTGTGGTATATTTTTTTTGTATAGTGTAAAAGTATGCATAGTAAGATCTATAACAATGACAAAGGTTGTGGGTTCATGTTGTGTATGTATTTGGTTAGTAAGTTTCTAAATAAATAATTAAAGACCAAGAGGCCTCATTCAATCTGTGTGTTATTACTTGCCCAGAGGATAAGATATAAACTAAAGCTTCTGCCCTAGAAAGATACACTTACTTTAATCTCAATTAAAAAAAAAAAGAAACTTTGTTTCGAGTTCAGATTTCTGTTCTAAAACAAGCCCTTGGCAGACTTTCTGGAATATGACCATTGCATCAGAAATATGTTCCTATTTACAGGTTAATGTGACCCCAGACTTAAACACAGTGAATGTGTTCTGGGTGTGCAAAGGCAATGCTTCAGATGATGAAACAGAGAAGATGCTAAACAAAGTAGCCGGTAGTTTGAGGCATGAGCTGTCCACACTCCGGGTCATGGGGGAAATACCTTACATCATTTTTGTTAAAGGCAAGTTACAATATAATACATAGTTTAAGGGTCAATTTTTCATTTGTTATGTAACTTTTATCTGAATATAAAGGTGGTGTGACATACATATTTTGTATACAAAAACTGTCAAACCACAATTTTTATCTTTAGTTAAGTTATTTGAAGATTGCAAAATTGGCCCTAAGTTTGTCAAAGGTCTGCCTAGTGTATGTATCAGAAGCTGCTGGTTTCATACAAACCATAAATTTCATTGTTTGACTATTTTTGTAGCATTTTTTACCATGTGTGAAATCGCCAACCCGTCTTGCCCAAGCATGGTTATACCAGTGCTTGTGCATTCTCTATATGAGAAGAGGGGTTTGCCCTGCAGTAGCTACATCAACCCGTTACCTCTTGAAAGAAATAAAATCATCATTGTCCTCCTGCTCTTATTTTAGACCAGGGCAGTATGACTCATTCTTCAAATCATGTCCATCAACTATCATCTTAAATTTATATAAATAAAAATGTATTAAAAGATTCATACTAAATGTTCACAGATAAACAAGAAGCCCATATTGTAGACTTGGATCGTCGCTTAGCAATGGCAGATTATGGCGAGGACTATGTGCCTACTGATATAGGACATCTACTGAAATCTGAGTTCATCTTAAACACTCAGCTTTCACCTGAAGTGAAGGTAAGCATTGTATGATAATAACTCATTAAAATGCTGAAACTACCTAAAGCTGACAATGTATTGGCGTTTGTTTGTTACACGATGCTGATAAGAAGGAAGCTGGTGATAAGTGCGGCTGTCATAGTCCTGTTTGTCTGGCTAAAATATATACATATTAATAAATAATATTCTTCCAACCGATTCCAGTCACGGGGGCCAAACTCAATGGAGATTAGTCAGGTACACAGAAGATAACACAGTTCACTCTCTGTTCCTTTACGCTCTTTGTCCGATTGGGCGACAATGACACAACTGGGGAGGGATCAGGCACAGAACCAACGGCAAAGCAAGTGAAGCGCGCGTCTTTCGTGAAATAAAAATACTGTAGTGTAGCGACCTTAGCGACGCTTTGACGATAATTGCACTTTTGATATGGTAAAGGAACTCGAGCGCTATACTCGCCAGTCGCTTACATACCATCGCCCTGCCACGTCTACATTTACTATATAAAGCAATCTGAGTTAGCAATCTGAGGACAGCGAAGTAGGCAGTAGTGGATGTAGAAATAGACTTCGGCAGTCTTTACCCTGTGCCCTATCACACATCGACATCCTGGCTTCGACACTTCAAAGTTATGGTGCAGCTTCGAAGTGCTTTTTAATACAAGCAAAAGGCGACTTGGATAGCACCATTTGGACCATTGGGCATTTTTATATTACTGCCTAGCCTCAGCAGAAAACGCGTCATATTAGGTTTTGCAATAATATAAATTTTGTGTTTTCTACAGGCAAAAATAAAGAAGCTAGAAGAGGAGTTACCCATTTTTGAAGAACCACTCCCTGAAATGACCCACAACGTCTTCGGTCTGGACCACTCCAGGATAATGAGCAGACTCCTAGCTGCTAGGAAGAAGACCCGCGATGCGTGGAGCACCCTGAACACGAATAGTGATGTGATATCGTATCGAGTGACACCCGATCAAGTACCTGAGCCTGTTGGCAACCAGAGGAAAGAACTGGCTGAATTCTTACAGAAGAGACAGGTTAGATATTTTATAGTACCTTGACTTTATGCATGATGATTATAAACTTATCTTGGTAGTTTTTTGGGATATTGTTGGTGAGAAAGGAAACTGAACTTCTAGCTTTATCATCAGCTGATAGCAGTCAAATACTACACATCACCACTGATCGTGGTTTGTGCCATGCTTCCCCGGTCTGTGCGGGTTTTATTTAGGTCTTACCCGCGATCTTGGTCGACATAGGCCTCTCGAATTGCACGATACTGTACTGAACTCGACCCCTCGGACACTCTTCTATCATTCAGCTTATCGCGTCTTCTCACAAATTCTGCAGCATGAGTTAGATGCATAATCTTCTTATTTTACCAGCTCGTTTTATTATAAACTATTCGATCTATGGTACTCTGTGGTTCCTAGAAAAGAAAATGGCCAGGCTTTTCCAATATTTTTCCGTTACCTGCATCATGCCACTGCTAGGCAAAGACCCATGACTTACAGCTCTTTCGACCCAGGGCTAAAGTGGACAGTGGACTGGTCGTTTTTCTCCAGCTCGTCCCGCCATTTTACACTAGGTGTCGTAAAATAAAAGACGGGCTTGCATCGCCATAGTACACTATAATAACGCCGTCAGTTACCAATCTGCTTGCGATGATTATGATTCATGATAACTCTACAAAGTGCTTATCTTTCTTCATAGCCAGTCGCATAGCGAGTTCAAACTTCGCTCGCAACGAAAATTGGTCTGTCCTACGTCTTTGTTTGTTTACTTACCTGTCATAGAATGTCACACAGATAAAAAACAAACATTTAAAAAAAATAAATAAAACGAATCCTTCCGAATTTTCCAGATCGAGCAAAAGCGTCTACACAAGCGCATGAAAGACTCTCGCCAAGACTGGCAACTCTGCGAAAAAGTGGAAGGCACTGAAGAAATAGATGAGGATGACGAATATGAAGATGAGGACGAGGAGAGCTACAACTACTACACTGGACCCAGGGAACTATCCGACCTTGTTGATAGACAAACTAAACTGTAGCTTAGTTATTGTTAATGTTAGTTATTACATAGATAAATAAATTATTGTAGAATTTATTTCTAGTTTGATTTCTGTTTAGGCAGGTGCCGATAGATTTGCTTATTTTGACGACGTTTAGTACAAAAAAAAAATGGTTTAATATAGGAAATTTGAAATGTCTTATGCAAGGCTGATGGCACTTTTAGAATTAATTGTAGTTAATTAGTATGGAATAAATCAATTTTGGTGATGGATGACTCATTTAGGCAGATAAGTAGGCCTAAAAGAGGTTATAGAAATAATAATTAATTTGTAATGTGAAGAAAACTGCCTTACTATGTATGATGATACATACACACCATAAATTGACACTGCAAATCTTCCTAGGTAGGTTGCACATGCACATCCTCGTGGGGTTTTTTCATACAACCGCCACATGAACCTACTTTTGATTACACGTCCACGAATTTAAAGGCTCTTTTATTTAATCAAAACAAGCTATTGTAGTGTCATGGTATTATTCGCAGAAGTTAGTAGAGGCGATTGCTGCTTAGGGCCAGTTTATTGGTCAGCAGTTAACACAACCAATTGATAAAAAACACATTTTGCCAATTTTTAACCAGTTACTAATGGTTGCCATTCGTATCGCACGAGGATACCGAACGATATCCTTTGAGGCGGCAACTCTCCTGGCGCGCTTTCCGCCGCTGGACATCCTGGCGGATATGGACGCGAAGGTCTACGACCAAATTCGCGATATCCGCCAAAGCGGGAATAGTGTGCCAGGAAGCGTATTCGTAAGGCTGAGGCGGCAGGAACGGCGACACGCGCTCGAGCGGTGGCGCGAGCGGCTACAGCAGCCGCAATATTCGCGCAAGCGCGTTGTCGAAGCCGTTTTGCCGCACTTCGAAGCCTGGCTGAAAAGAGGGGAGCGCATCTCCTTCAGGCTCACCCAGGTGCTCACCGGACATGGTTGCTTCGGTGAGTACCTGAACAGAATTGGGCGAGAGGCCACGGCAAATTGCCACCATTGTGGAGGCAGCCTGGATTCCGCACAACACACGCTCGAGGAGTGCCCTGCTTGGGCCTCCGAGCGGCGGGTCCTGGTTGCCAGGATCGGGCGAGACCTGTCTCTGCCGGCAGTAGTGAGGGCTATGCTGGCAGAGACAGAGAATTGGACGGAAGTAGCCTCCTTCTGTGAGACCGTTATGGTCAAGAAGGAGGCCGCCGAGCGGGATCGGGAGAGGGCTGATCCTGCTCGGAGAAGGAGGCGTCGGGGAGGCAACCGCCTTGGCGCCTAATACGCCGAAACCCGCTTACCAACTAAGGTAAGTGGGACCTTTGGGGTCGTGGGCGCATAGAGTGGGGACTCTGTCCGCCTACTAAGCGACCCCAGGGAAGACGGTGGCACAGTGGTCACGTGCTGCCGTGCATAGCGAGACTTAGGGGAGGCCCCTTTACAGTCTCCCCAGAGATGTGCCTTACAGGCGTTGCGCATGGGTGGTTCCGGAATTGGTCTTCTAAGAGGAACCGGGACTACCCCTATGTGCGGATGGTGATCACCGGGGTGGTTTTAGTGAGGTAAAAATCCCACTCCCCGACCTCATTCCCCAGAGGTCGGGTGCCTTTTGAAGGTTTCCCCCCGAAAACAAAAAAAAAAAAAAAAGTTACTAATGGTTATATATTGGCAATATGTGTTTTTTGTACAATTTTTAGTTTATCCAATGGTCAAATGATTAACTATTAGGTAACATAATTTAACCACCCAAGGTTGGAGTTAACTAATAGTTAATTTTTTGACCATTGCATAAACTAACAATTGTACAAAAAACACATTGTGCCATCATTTAATTGAAAAAACCGGCCCAAAGTATAATTAATTCGAGTTACTTATCTTTTTAATATGCACATTTCACGTGGTGCTTCCGAGGCAAATACACCAATTTTTCTTTCCTTCCTGTGTCGTAAACTAATTTCTAGCAAGGATTTATTAACAGTGGATATTTTTTTTCAAAATAAACCAGTTGCGCCCCGTGGTTTCACCCGCATAAGTCTCGATCCTGTGGGAATATCGGGATCAAAAGTTCCTTTGTCCTAATCTAGGTCATGGTCTACCCTTGTGCCGATTACGGGTCAAGCCGTTAACGGGTTTAAGCGTGAAAGCACCAAACAAACGCCGTGGAAGTGGCAAAGTTTTGGGCCAACAAGATAAAAATCAGTCGTGCCAGCGACACGAAAAAGAAGAAACAAACATACAAAAAATCAAATATTTTCTCTTTAGAATATTCGTTTATATTATGTATTTATAGGTTTCAATTGAAATTGAACGTTTACAAAATTGTATTTTTGCGCACTTATTTATTTATCTAAGTCATCGACACATGCAATCTTATTGGAAAAAAGGCTAGGCGCGCAGATTGCTTGTAACTTCGGTCAATAGTCGTATGTTGTATCAAAGTGTGTCGTAAGATCAGATACGCTTCACGGGAAAGAGATGTCTTTGTTATTTTTATTCCATACACACAAAAACTAGTGCTTTTTTTTTCCTAATTTCATACGTACTTACTTAAAACAACTGCCTTTTTCAGAGGAAGTACCTACTTCATGAAATAGGGGCGAGACAATTTATTTATTTATTATTTATTTATTTAAACTTTTTGCACAAAAAAAAAGGTACAAAGGCGGACATAATGCCTATTTCACTCCCTATTTCGCCCCGGAGTCTGGTTTTGCATCTAGCAATATAATGCAAAACCAGACTCCGGGGATGGAATTCAGAAGTAGTGATGAGTTGGCAGTTATCTTATTAAATTGCATAGTGTCCAGCAGATAGACACTATATCTACAAAATTCATCGTTAGCTTATTTTTAGATTACACACAAATACGTTTTTATAGCGGTTGCGGGAACGCTCAGACAATGGATGGGAAAACTGAGGGTTAGTTTCAAAAGAGATGGCTATGCATACGAGGGCGACACTGAAAATTTTTAGAACTGGCCACTTGTAAACGATATCTATAATAAAAAAATAAGTTCAAATTTTGAAAATGGAACTCTTTGCCAATATTATTGTGTATGTATTTTATTAATTTGTCATTTGTTTACGTTTTGACGGCAAATTGAAAATTGTCTGCGTCACGTCAGCATGAATTTAACGCGAGAAAATTTTCGTACAATGATTTTTTATGACTTTCGATGTCATTTAAGTCCACAAGAAAGTTATGATGGACTTCGATTGGCCTTTCACGATGAAGCCCCATCTCGTGCCACTGTTTACAACTGGTTTAATGAGTTTAAACGTGGTCGCACTAATCTCGCCGATGATCTGCGTGAGGGACAGCCTTCTACGGCGACGACTGAAGATAACATCAGTGTTGTACGGCGTATGATAGAGACTGACAAAAGAGTAGACTTAGCAGCAGATTCGGACAAGCTTAGGCATCGGTATGAGTCAAGTGCACAAAATTCTCCATGAACATTTAGCGGTCAGGAAGCTTGCTATTCGCTTGTATTCCCCGAAGGGTCAGGCAGAGAGTTGTATAGTAAACATTACGGACAATGCCGTTTTTTTATCAAACGATCTTTTTCATACAGTCCTTTTTTATTTACCTACTGGCTACTTGTGTTTATCACAATACAATGTAACGAACGAGTAATCCGAATTTCGAGAAGGAATTGTTACACCAATGAAAATTACTAGATGACACATTCATAGTGCAATTCATCATATCCTGTCTTAACTTAGAATCGAGATGCTCTTGTCTGTGTGACTTTATCAATGGTCTCTTGTCGATATGCGATAGTAGCACATGTCAGGGTTCAATTAAATTAGCTAGCGGAACTCTGCAGACGATAATTATGCAAAAAATTATGGTATGAAAAACAAGGCGGCCAGGTGCGAGTCGGAATCGTACATACATGAAGGGTTCCGTAATAAAAGGCAAAAACGCATTAAATAAAGTTTCTTGTGAGGCCCCCGTTAATTTTTACTTTATTTTATTTTTATTATTTGTTGTTATACCGACAGGAAATGCATACTGTATGAAAATTTCAACTGTCTACTTAATACGGTTCATGAGATACAGCCCGCTGACAGACAGACGGACGGACAGATGGAAGGACGGACAGACAGCGGAAGTTTAGTAATAGGGTCCCGTTGGCACTTATTGATGCCAATCACGTATGTGAAGTTTACAAAAAAAAAAACCTGATTTTCTAAGCTCGTACTTCAATCTTCAAGTAACTACAATATACCTGTCGTCGTTGACCTAAACAAAATCATCAAATCATTTCTTCTTAGTTTTATCATGTTTGTAGATATACCTACCCATTACGTCAGCGAAGTTTCCCTAACTTTTTTAATTTGACCCTATGTGTCCTGGTTAAAAGATTAACAAGACAACAAAGTAAGTAGCGAAGCTGACTGGGTGCGCCGGATGTACTTAAGTATCTCCGCTCGTGGAGGATAATGTCACGGATAAATCCTCTTGACAATATTAGTCAAGGAACAATTTGCCATATACTGATTGGTGCAGGCACCAAAGGGTCATGGCATCTGTCGATTAAGAGATCTAAAGCCATATGCTGGCTTCACTGGATGGAAATGACGGACCTCCAGGTTTGTATGTGCATTTAGATTGAGTGATCTTTTTTATTTCGCGACAAAATCTGAATGAAAATTTAATCAAAAATAGTCAAAACTAAAAAGCCCAAAGTAAAAAATTGTCACTCAAGGGTCTTCAGTTATTGCCCAAAGTGTGGATCAATCAATTCAGACATTTTGCAAAAACGGCTATGAGCCAAATCTCAACAAAAACTTACTTATACTCTAGACTAAATTTATATCTCAAAAATTTGTTAACAAATTATCACAATATTTTTTTAAACCATCAAGGCATTTAAAGCTTATTCCAGGTATCTATGACAGTATCATTGGATCACTCAGTATAGACACCATTTTGTCTGAGAGATCGTTGTAATAAGGTTTAGGTTGACTTTTTCTATAAATCTATTTTTTATCCTAAAATGTATGTTCCGAATATACACATACTTACACAAATACCTTTTGTTAAAAAGTTATGAGTAATTCAATGTTTTTTAGCTGAACTGAGTGATCCTTTGTATACGAAATAGGTAACTACCTGTTTCGTATTGATTTACACAAACTACAATTAATTTTTGTATAACTTTATACACCGGTCAGCTGCATCCAGTTAGACTGGAAGCCGACCTCAAAATAGTTTGGAAAAGGCTAGGCAGATGAGATTATTCACGTTCTTTAAAGTACGGATTGATGAATTTTAAGGGACCAACTTCTTTTATGAGAGTTAGAAGTTTTCGAAAGGTGGTAGGTACTGTGTCCTAGTATTTATGCAGATGTGGAAAGTGGAATATGTATTCATTGCGGGCTGGTGGCGGGTTCCATTCCATAGTACGTACCTAAAAGATTATGATTATATGGAAGTGAATTTGATATCATACATTGATACATGAAAGTAGAATGCTGCATCGTGGAAAAGTTCCTTACGAAGTGTCTTTGGACTGATAGAATTTTTTTTAAAGAGTTTACTACTCACCAGTTGTAAGTGACATAAAATTAAAACAGTACCTACCTACCGACAAGGAGTACTAGCAATACTTTTTTCTTTTATATCTATTTTATTTTTAATATAAAAGAGGTTTTTGTCCAATAAGGATATGTCAACCCCATCATACCTTATTACAATTTAAATACACTTTTTTTTTTTTTTTTTTTTTCTGGTGGGAAATCATCAAATGACCGCTGCCGCTCTGGGTGGAGCGGAAGGGAGTGTCAGACTCTTACTGACTAAAACCCACCCATGTTCCTTCCTTCGCCCTTTATGTTCCGGGGTAGCGGTAACCCTTTCGGACAATCCCGCTGAATTTAAATACACTTAGATATAACACACAAGCAGAAACAAATCTAAATTACATTAAAGTAATACTAAAAGGCTGCTGCTCACTGCTGAACGACTTATCCTACTAGGAGTTTATAAAAGTCCCCAGTAAAAGGTCTAGTACGTTTTATTGGACGAATAAGGATCGTAACACGTTCTGTTAGTTTCTGCCTATCTTCTGTGGATGAATATAGCGTGAATATTACGGATGCTTGAATGTGTTTTCTCCAGTTTCATTTCGCACTGTCAATCAATTTACAGAAAATAGAAAATTATTCCAATACAAGCGGATGAAAGTTACTGCTCACGATTGATAAAATTATATCGTTTTAGTGATCCGGATACGGCAATTGGCAAATAATAATAATAAATAATAAATCACTGGACATTTCACACAGCACCATTTGTCCCAAGCTAAGCAACCTAATGCTTGTGTTATGGTAACAAGATGGCTGATAAACTACTTATATACAATTTTTTTTTGTAAATACATACATATTATAGATAGAAAAACACCCAGACTCGGAACAGATACATGTAGGTCATACAAATATTTGTTCCGTGCGGGAATCGAACCCGCGACACGCTGCGCAGCAGTCAATCGCTTAACCACTGCGCCAACCGTGCCGTCAAAATAGGCCTACCCATAGGTCCACTTATGGATTCACTCCTGTGTCTGTCCCAGACATAGAAATGTAAAAAAAACCTTTCTTATATCTATGGTCCCAGACGTTTCAGTCGAAAGCTGTCGAAACTAATCGGCGTAAACTTTTTCAGAAATCTAGTGGGTACTTGGCGCAAGTACTATGAGAAAATCGCTTTAGAATTTAGCTACTTAAGTGTATAGGTAGAAGTTAATGCTCGTGACTGTACCTACGACTTGCACTTAGCAGCTTTTATACTAGACTATTAGGCAGTGTTCCTGATAAGTGATAACATATATTTCAGTTTTCAGGGACACACCTCCATTTAGCTTGATTGTATGAGTTACCAACGCATCATGTAGTTGATTGAGAAGCTTATCAAAAACCGAGTGTCCATAACCCTAGAACTCTGAACAGTAATGATAACATCAGTCCCTCATTGTACCATTTATTATAACTTACGAGGCAGCTCGATGCTCAGCGGAGGACGTTTCCTGGCTGTTATGATGATGACAATGACATAAATGCCGACAACTTAGCATCCACGCCAACTGTGGAGTTGATGGAGTGATATAGTTATCTTTGCATTACTTATGTCGGTACCTATACATGGTGGCAGGGAGGGACATCAACGGGCAACCTGTTACCATGGATTCAGTTCATGATTCTGGACCCCACTGTGTTAAAATTTTTCTTCGCTTATTAAAAATAATTAGAAAGAAAGAAAATGCATTTATTTGCGGCAAACATGACGCTTAAAAAAAGAACATAAACACACAAAATAATAATAATAATAGCAAGTTGGGGGTAAACATGCGTCACATTCACGCAAAACGGCCATCGCTCAGCATAATGCTAAGACCCTATACGAAACAGAGCCCCAGCGCTGGTTTTCAGCGGCAGCCGGCGTTGACGTGATGACGCCAACCAGTGCAGCATGCAATTAGCTGTTTGTTCCATACATTTTGACCGTGTAGGTAGCTGATATATTTTTTTTTATAACCGACGAGTCTACTTCTAGAATCATGTGTTAAATTTATGGTTAGGTACAGTTTGCGCGTCGATGTCCCTGCCCCCCCTGTAGATGACGACTAATAGAGATGTATGGAAGAAACTGAAAATACATTGAGATAAGGGCAGGAGACTGATGATGATGTAGATACCAATACTATGGGTGGGGTCTCAGTCAAAATGGCTGGAAGCTTGTTAGCGACCAAGAACTTCTTTATAACCTATTTGTGATCTTCACTCTGGTTTTCTCACCATAAAAGTAAGTACTAAAAATGCTAACCCCAAGCTTCATGTGATGAGATGACATTTTTAGGTACTTACTGTTTTTTTGACATGAGTGATTTTATGATTTTAATTAAATTGTGAATAGGTATTAAGAATGATGATTTGATATGATTTTAGTTTTATAATAATTAAGTAGCCTGAAATAAATTAATTTAATTTTATAAGTTGTCCCAATATCGCTAAAAGGAAAAAAAAATGAAACACTTAATCGCTTGGTAACTTCACTAAAATGGGCCTGTAACTTCCGCAGTATGGTGGCACTATTTCCTTCTTTGTATACTATTTTGGCCCTATTCCAGTAAAAAATTGGCATTATCTGAATGGCAAAAATTCCATAGTGATTCCATTCCATTGTAATGTAGGTAGTACACGTTTTATGACGCATCAAGAATCCACGTGGAGCTTATCAGTTATCACAAAACCCGATAAGCTCGTAGAAATTGAATATGCATTCGGCATTCTTTGGCCTATTGTTTTTGTGTTCGATGATGAGTCCACCCAAGAGCATAAAAAACTTGCATAATCAGCCTACATGTTCCCACTGCTGGGACACAGGCCTCCTCTCTAAGAGAGGAAGAGCACCGTAATCCACCACGCGGGGCCAGTGCGGGTTGTTAATTGTCAAATGTCTTCAAATTTTTGTTTCTGACGTACCGGTTTCCTCACGATGTTTTTCTTCACCGTTTTCAGAGCAGTGCCGATGTAATAATTTACACAAAGTAGAGCGCCTGTCTGGGTTCGAACCTACGACCTACAACTCGTAAGTCGCGGCCGTTAACACTGGGCCACCACTGCTCTACCTCCACCAAAAAGTTACGCAAAATTCAAAATCCTTTTTCTCGTGAAATAACAATCGCAACTTTTAGAGAAAAGACGTATTTCACAATAGTGTGGTTCGAACATACTATGTTCGAACACCACAAAATATCTACCAAAACTTTTTGAGGAAATCGATTTTTAATCTTGCGTATGCTGCGTATATTGCGACTGTACGTCTTCAAATTCAATTGAAACCTCATGGTAGGTCTCGAACGAAAGCCCCTTTGCTTGCACATTTAAAAAACTAGCAATTAATGTATATTCTATCTATTAAGAACGAATTTCAGTCATATCAGCCGATCTATTCTAAAAGTAAAAATTCACCGCTAAAACTTAGGTGAAGGGAGCTGTCTTCCAATGATTGACACTAATGACAGCTCACTTCAAGCTCACAGAATAGATGGCAGATCTCAATAATAAGTTAGAGTTAAATTGCTTAGGAGTCTATTAGGCTAGATTTTATTCAATTAATCTTAATAATTGATAACAACAAAAAAAACGAATTTGCCAACATAAATCTCGATTAAAACTAGATTTGACTTGAGATAAGACTGTTTAACCTGTTAGTTTTAAATCGCGATTCAAAACTGAGCATTGTTCTAGAATATGGACGTTAATAACTGTTTTACGTTGAGAATATTTACGTATATATTCAATTCTATCATAACATCACGATTGTGTATTCCCGGAGGGGTAGGCAGAGGTGCACCCTCATATCGCCAGTCCCTTACAATAGGGGGCGAGCCTATTGTCGTTAACCGGACACAAATCTAGGCTCCGGACTGTTACTGAGAATTTCCTAATGGGAAAACCCAACTTAACGTTCAGCCCCAGGAAGGGAAGGGAGGGTCGAACCCCACGCTCAGTAGTCACGTTAGCAATTAATGGCACCAGTTCAGGTGAAAGCGTCAGGATAGCCCGCGAAATTATATCTTGCGTTTTTTGCAATTTGCTGGTCAGTAATAATGCAATAAAAGATTATTAATTAAATGTCACGGACAACAGTAGGCGTTTCGAACCGACGTACTATCGAACTAATAAATTAGCGAACTAATGAGCAATCGCTGTAGGGTTTTTCGCAACAGGATATTTCGCACAAACGTTACATCGCACCAATAAAGCATCGATGGAATAAAAGATCGTACAACTGAATTATCGACACACCATGTTCGATATAATAAAAATCGAATCATCAACTTTCAAAATCAAGTAGGGAACCCGTATCAGCACCCTGATAGCGTATCACACTATCAATTACAATCTGAATCATATTGAAAAATGCTGCTAGTCCATTGCTTCATACGTTAGAATTTTGTCTGCTCAACAACGTAAATAACGCAATGAATGTAAGCTGAGCTGTCAAAATAACAGCCATTGCTACTGGCCCAGTGGTAACGACCGCGACTTACGAGTAGGTTGTAGGTTCGAACCCAGATATGCGCTCTATTTTGTGTAAATTATTTCATCATCACTGCTCTAAAAACGGTGAAGGAAAACATCGTGAGGGAACCGGCATGAGAACCAAAAATTCGAAGATATTGTATATGTGACATCTACCTACCCGCACTGGGCCCGCGTGGTGGATTACGGCCTACTCCCTCTTACCGAGAGGAGGCCTGTGTCCCAGAGTGGGAACATTTTAGACTGATTATGCTCTGATTATGCTACTGTTCGGTGTGTTACGCAAATACCCCGCTGGTTGATCAAAATATGATTAGCGAAACCTGGAAATTGCAAAAAAACTTAAGATATTTTTTTATGTTTTTGGCTTTCTTAGCGCATCCCTCTGGATATAATTATTTATTTAGTATCAAAATGAGCGTTAATTAGAGAAGTTTCTTGGAATCTAGACCATTAAAGTTGGTCTAAGCATAGTAAATCAAGTTGGTCCAATCAAGTAAGTGGCTCCGTCAATCTGTAGGTACTGTCGTAACTATGGTAGCTGTAATTATCTTAAGTAGCGTTCTGTGCTTGTCTATTCATCATCTGCCTAGCCTTTTCCCAACTATGTTGGGGTCGGCTTCCAGTCTAAACGGATGCAGCTGAATACCAGTATTTTACATGGAGCGACTGCCTATCTGACCTCCACAACCCACTTATTGGGTAATACGATACCCCTTGGTAAGACTGGTTGTCAGTTTCGGGCTTCTGACGACCCGTAACGACTGTCAAAGATCTACGAATGACAGTCGGGACCCACGGCTTAAGGTGCTTTCCGAGTCACGGAGGGTCTTGGTATGTAAAGATGGTCACAGGTCCACGGACCAACCGCGGCAGGTGCAGCTGAACCCGATCGATCGAACCGTGCGGCTGTTATTTCTTAACCACAAGCCCCTCTTGACCTATGTCTATTGTGGCCAGGTTACTTTTTGTTTATATTTTGCAGGAGTTTGCTGGATGCGGGAAGCACAGAACCAGTCGAAGTGACGGTGCTTGGGGAGGCCTATGTTCAGCAGTAGACGTCTTTCAACTGAAAAGATGATGATGATGATATTTTGCAGGAGTTTGTGGGTTTTGTCCTGGGAGCTGTCTATTACATAACATACATAATCAGGCTAAAATGTTCCACCTGCTGGGACACAGGCCTCCTCTCGGTGAGAGGGAGCGGGCCGTAATCCACCACGCGGGCCCAGGGCGGGTTGGTAGATGTCACATGTCTTCGAATTTTTGCTTCTAGGACATGCCGGTTTCCTCACGATGTTTTCCTTCACCGTTTGAGAGCAGTGGTGATGAAATAATTTACACAAAGTAAAGCGCCTGTCTGGGTTCGAACCTACGACCTACAACTCGTAAGTCGCGGCCGATACCACTACTGGGCCACCACTGCTCTCATGCTGATAGTCTATTGAAACTGTTGATTGTAAACAATTTTTTGGGTAACCATGGTCTGAGATTAACTTTGTTATGAAATTTCTCATTTCTCAACAGCAGTCTGGTCAGTCTGGTTCATGGCAGTAGGCTCGTCCCCTATGACCTTTGCCTACCCCTAGGAATTAAAAGAAAATACAGGCGTAATGTATATTATTCAGCGTTTCATTAAAACTGTCAGTTTTTCAAAACTTATAGTTTATTAGTTTTGTAGGTGAAATAGTAAAGGAATTCCAATTAAAAAAAAAGTTTTCTTAAAAAAAGGTTCCGCTTCGGTTTTGAGGTCCGAACCCTATAAGCATGCTGATCTGATGACACATCTGGTGTATCGGTCCGATACTCGAACAGTCAGACCATGGAAAATAAAATGAATAAGTACCTACTTAATATATCTGTGTAGTAATATTTCTACTTAATGAATCTGTCAGAAAAAAAAGACTGTCTTAGACATTTCAGGGTGCTTTCCCCCTATGATGTGTTCGTTCTTTCAACCCTGACTCATCATGTTTTCTTGGAATGTAGTGTAATAATAATGTAGGAATAAGTTTATCTATGAGGCATATACTTTACTTACTATCAAAGAGCTTTGGATAGGTACCTAGTGATAATTAGGTACGTACTCAACATGTAACACAAATACTTATTTGTGATGACAATTAATTGTATTCTACATTGTAATATAATATCATAATTACAATGTTTACGCTTTCATCGCCGAAGGTCGCGTTGATAAAATTAACAACCTCATTTTTATCACATAAACAATGCGTTAATAACATTTGCAACATAACAAAGGCGAAGCAGTCCACATGCATATCGTGCCTACTATACTTAGTATATCAACCGATATATGACTTGAATAAACAATGAAAATATTTGCTTTTAATGGACTAACTTTATCAACGTTAATCAACAGGTTGCCTTTAGACTCATGTATGCTGTCTAATGAGGGTACTTGGACCATTTTGTTAACGCTAGTTTCGTCTACGTCTGTTCCTGCCTAGCCTCGAATGCTCGCAGCACATTGGTCGGCCACGGACGCTCAATAGCACCGACATATATGCAACTTTGCTCGCAATAAATTACAATATCGATCCCGTTGCCAAGTCACGTTCAGGGTGTGTACCTACTGTTTCGGGAGGTGTAGATTCGAGGCTACAGCGCGTCTACTTGGTGGACCAGTACATAACTAATACAGCTTTTTATATCGACCTCCGTGCAATAAAGTTAATCCAGGTCCTGTGTAGTGTAATATCGGACGGGGGGCTGCGGGAGGGGTAAACCGGCCGGCGCGGTGGCCACCTGTCGCCGCGCGGTGGCGCGCGTGTGCCCCCCGGGCCGCCGCGCCCCGGCCCCCGGACCCCGCGCCCCGCGCCCCCGGCCCCGCCCGCGCCCCTGCACCCTCGACGCCGCTGCGCGCGCTTCTCCCTTCTCTCGAATCATTCGTTTCGCGACGCGTAAACTTACCGGCCGGCCTCCGTTGCACTCGTCCGGGCTCATTCCCATCGCGTCCGCTCGCCGCACCGCTCCGATCGCACCACCTAGCCGAACACCTCGCCATCATGACGGAGAGCACAGAAACCCCTGCGGCAGCTGCGCCTGAAAAGACCCCCACTGAGAATGGAACTACCGAGACCCCGCCCGAAGAGACCCCAGAGAAGGCAACCGAAGAAAAAGAAAAGGAGACTCCTCCACCCAAGGAGATGCGCGCTGTCGTCCTCACCGGCTTCGGCGGACTCAAAACTGTCAAGATTCTGAAGAAGCCTGAGCCCACTGTCGGAGAAGGCGAGGTCCTCATTCGTGTGAAGGCGTGGTGAGTACCCTTTACATCCTTACTTAAAATCAGCATTAATATATAGAAAAAAATAGTTTCATACCAACACTTCGACAGATTAAAAGACGTTGCGTTTGAATATTTCTTCGTTCCACGATTGATTTTTCTTTAGCAGCCATTAGTTGTGAAATATTAAGTAAACGACCCTTGTTAATCTACAATCATGTTTGTCTTGAACAACGTGCTATTTTTTACACCGTATTGGTTTGTTTTTTATCGTTTTGGATGATATTTTTTGGGCGGCCGGTGTTCTCCGTGTAGTGTACCCACTTCGCCGGTGTCTGCGCGGACGGGTCCCGTTCGTTCGTCGCTCGTCGCGTCTCGGGCTCTCGGCTGCCTCATTAACATCTGCCTCCGTCGAGATGCACAGCTCATGCACCCGACCGATTGAAATTTCTGCACGCACACTGGCACCCACTCCCGATCGTGCGACGCGCCCTAAAGCGGATTTACACTTCGTCGACCGCCCGCCGTCGATGCGACGACCAACTATTATGTTTATGTGCTTGTTTTAGCCTCTCTCTTACTTGATGTACAATCATTATGTTTACATAGCCGTGTTATTTCATTCGATTTCGCCAGATATTTATTCAATAGGCTATGGAAATTTGTTTTCAATTGGCGTCGGCATAACTGCATGCATGTGCGCACCGGAGCGCGTCGCTGCGTGGACGCTGCGTCGCCGACGGTTGTAACAAATTAATGTTATTTTGTCATTCGAAGCCCGAGCGAGCCGAGTTCGTGCGAAAGGGAGTTGAGAGCCTACTGACATTGTTCTTTGTTCGTTTTTATCGCTCCACTGCTTCAGATAATGCAACGGACGAGTCGCGTCAACGTGCTACTTGCAACCGCGACACATGAGTTATCTGCCACTTTTCTCGTTAACGTTAACTACTTCGTTAGAGGCTTAACAAAACACTCACTTAACTGTGAAGTATTTGTTTCGTTACACCACAAACGTTTATTCATGAATGAGATACTTTTTTATGAGAGGCTACTTTAGGATAAGGTCAGACGTTCAACGGCTTAGGAAGTTTGATAAGGCAGGCAATTTTTTATTTTTTGCTTGCTCCAAATGTTATCAGGAATTTTATCAAGAATTGATTGATAATACATGCTCTTGGGTTCCAAAAAGAATTTCGGGTGAAAGAATAAGAAGCTTTTAAAGGTTTGCAATCCTATTGTAATTTTTTGTAGTATTGTCTTAGGACATGTACAAAAAAACTTGGCATAGAATTTAAGTTACATTTAGGTTCACGAGAAATAATTGTTACGAGGAGACTTCATGTGCAATAGAATGGTACGGAGGCGTATGACTATGAGAGAGGCAAGGGAGGAATGGAGGCGAGGTGTGTAGGTGCACTGCGAGGTGCGAGGCAGGGCCGGCCAGGGCGCATCCCCGCGCGTGCTAAATATAGCGCGCTTA
The DNA here is from genome assembly GCA_911387795.2 of Apamea monoglypha. Taxonomy (NCBI): domain Eukaryota; kingdom Metazoa; phylum Arthropoda; class Insecta; order Lepidoptera; family Noctuidae; genus Apamea; species Apamea monoglypha. The sequence continues at coordinate 6,365,532 of OU426931.1, forward strand.
TCGTCGACTTACTATGTAAATGACCGCGACATAGCCGACGCCATCTGCCGCAAAAATATTAACTGACTGGTTGAGTCCCGGACCGGTACCAGTACAAGTTTGCTCTCTAGCTTTGAGCCGCAAAAACGTGTGAGTTCCGCCTACATGGCGAGCGAACAATCCGAGTTTAGCGGTCTACAGTCTGGCAGCTCTGGGTCATTCCTTTGTAAGAATTTGCAAGTAAATCGATCATTTGGAACTGATTATCACAGGAATCTACATAATACTGTCACTGTCAGAAGATGCGACTCCCTTCCACAGTTGATTACCTTTCTTTCAGAAATTTTATCAGTCTTAAGAATGATAATATATGGGGTCTATGGCAAAAGAAAGACTGATTACAACAACCATTAAATATTTCCGAAGAAATGTACAAAGAAATTCCAAACACAGTAAACCATTGATTCTTGGTATTTCAGGATACGACCATTCTTGGTATTTCAGGATACGACCAAAAGCCTCACAGCAAAGTTCTCGTCAAAATGAATGCTCTCTAGAGTCCAGTGCGATTTGATACGAAACTCGTTTCACGGATGACGGAGGTCCAATTTCTACATTCCTTGTTATCGTCATATCTTCTAAACCGTTTAGAGTTCGTTGCAATTAAAACGGATTTAATTGTACGAGTAGTTGTAATCTTAATTGTATAAATAAACACAAGACTGAGGCTTCTGTAGAAGGGGTTTGAGTAAATCCTGTCATAAATCACGCAGACAGTGAATCCACAAATGGATATCTGAAACTTTGTTCGAAGTCACGCGCAGACACATAAATTTTACTTATGTCTTGATAGTCTAGTTGGGTACCGAAGTTTAAAAAGTTGGAAAATTATAAAGTAACTATGTCGGAGTGTGTTGAACCGCAATTAAGGAATCGTTATATCACATCAGTAGTTTAAAACACCTGTATTAAAGTCACGCAGTCGTCACTCGCTAGGGTCACCACGCTCTCAAAAAGACATCCCGTTTAAATACCATTAAGTGATGGTAAATATTTAACAAAGCTATTAATGAACTCTAAATTCTGACACGCGGTGATTTGGTTTACACGGAGTACTGCAATATTTACTTGTATTGCGGAAGTCCCTTGACAAAGCCGAGCTCAAAATGAACAATGCTGTTTTTTTTCTAATTCTCCAGAAGGTGGTCAAGTTTATCGTACACAAAAACGTTTGTTAAACAGCGGTCTAAAATAAATGATACGTTACAGTTTATAGAATGATGAGATTCATCTTATTACGATACGGACGTGAGTGGCCCCGGTGCCTGTGCCTACAGAGATCGTTTTCGTGCAGCCGCCTTTTCGGCTAATATGTTTTGTAAGACAACATAAGGGATCCAATGAATAACGCGTCATTATTTTCAATTAGGTCAAGCCGGTGTCAGTAAGAGATGTCTTCCAAGAACAATGGTTGTACTCACGCCTCGGATAAGTGGCTTTCTTTTTATATGGAGAGTGCTTAATTGTATGTGGAGATGATGGGAAATGTGATGGCTGGACGTTTGTTTTTTGTTCCGTCCATGTGCTCTGGGCGTCTGGCCTACATCATTTTGAACACGAGTTTATTTTGGGGTCAGGGATATCGTAAATATCAAGGATTCCACTGTGTACTTATCAGTACAAGATCGTGGTACTTTTTGTATCGAAAGTGCAGTGTTAATTGCTCACATCCTTGCCTTTGTTGGCGTATCAATTTAAAGCCTAAAAATAACATCTGCCCCTCGAGTACAGGGGCCGGGCTCTATGGTATAAAGTGCAGTATTGTGCATTTTAATGGGCTCCGAAGCCGCATAAGATGGGAGAGATGAATTTGTTTATTACCCTCTTCCTTATTGAGAGCGTCTGCGCGAGATAGCTCTCTTCCTATGAGTCACTAGAAAGTTATGTTCTTGAGCTAACTCGATTCAAATACTTGCTGTGGTACCTGACTGGGACCGAGTGGGTGGATTCGCTTGCAATTCAGTACCGTACTGGACACTATGGCTTGTGTGTTTCATTTGATACCCCCTGCCTTCAGACGTCTGCCTTCTGGTTTAACAACTCTCTTGTATTAAATAAACTGGAAAGGTTATTTTCATTGCTTTTACCTTTTTAAGTTAAGTAATATAAAAGAACAATTTATTGTTATTATGAGTCATTGAAGTCAATTTGATAATGGGGGTATATTGTGTTCTTTTATTAAGTTGTTATTTATCATAATGGTAGCTTTATCAATTGATCATTGCATTCAATGCCCTCATAATTTATTAATCTCGATTAACTTGTCATTGATATGTGATCCTTCACTGTTTCAGTCATTTAAACTGTAACACCTATCCAACTTGTACGTTCATAACAAAGTATAATTTGTGGTATACGCCTACGCAGACGCCTATTATTATATTCGTATTTTTATAATAACATGTTATCGTTAGCATGACCTGTGGGATACGGTCCATCCATCAATCAAACATGATGAGAGACGGCGTTGCTACACGTGCACGTTAAAGCTTCACATTAAGCTAATTCTTCAATAGTTTGTTGTTTTAACATTATTTCATTTGCTGAATAATTAGTGTGTATGAGTGCTGTGATGCGTCACGACCTTATTCCCGTATTACTTGCACAGCCAACTTATGCAGATGAGTCAGAGCAAGTTAGGCTATCACGACTGACTCACCTAACAACATAAATACGGAGTTAACGTTATCCGTGATTTGTAGGTGATCCTTACAAACAATTTTGACCTTCACCAGTTTTTGGCCGTTTCTGTCGTACTTACCCTTCTTGCAAAAGCGTAAACCGCACTGAGATTATTGTATATTATTGTGCTGTCATTGAAACTACACATGTGATTAGTTTTGAACAAGGATAATTGTTAAAATAATCCCATTAATTGCTAGCTTCGGTAGTGTGTGGTGTCTTTTTCATTGCACGTTAAGGAAAAGCGTCAAATCGGAACAAATTGAAGTAAACAATGTTATTAATTCCAGCATATTTTGTGATTTAATAAATTCCTATTTGCTTTCAATTTTGTAAACAGGGAAGTTGCTCGAGTGTTGACACAATGTTCGGCCATTATAATAATATTACTCGAAAAGTTGTACTTGTCGGAAGCTGTAGCTGTAACATATGCTGTCTCTATAAAATCCATCGTCGGACAGCAGATGCGGCAGGCGGGGTCGCGCCGGCCCAACCGCCGCCCGCGGGCACATTGTTCGCGGAGTCAACGAACTTACGAAAATGCTCCTTCGCTTATTGTGCCCATAATCGAATCAAGTCGCTACTGTATATGGTAGTAAACACGTCGCATACTTTCATCTTTTTTGACAAATAAAACACTCGTGACAAGATATACAACTCCACAACACTCGGTAAGCTTTTCTGTAAGCAACAATCTTCATGAATACCTTATTGAATCTTAATCTGTAATCAATCTTGTGGCGAGAAAGTTTCGCCTCTATGGTTTTGTCCATAATTTTGCCGTCGAAGAGAGTATGCCTACATCAGTCTCGTTATTTATCACATTTTCTATCCATTATGATCTCAACAGCCGTTGCTTATGTTCTAGATTGCTTAGCAAATTGAATTGGAAAATCCCGTGACTCGATTCTGCATGAAAAAGGGGTGTGGTTGCGTTATACTCGGGTGTCGGCTAGGTGGTGTGCGTCGGGCTCGGGGGCGGGCGGAGGGTGCGGGGGTGAGGGTTGCGAGTGCTTCTGTAATGTCTGGCGAGCCCGGGGCCCGGGGCTGGGGCACGGGGCGCGCGCCGGATCAATACGGCGCGTCCCCTACCCGCGCCATGCCGCCCGACCAATCTCCGCAGGCCCTACGTCTTTCGACGCCAGTGCTTGTTTTTTTATAGCTCCCATTAACCATGCTCTTCGATAAATGAATAAAAGCATGTGTTGGTATTTTTTCTAACCACGACTAGCGGTACTAGTGTTCTTATTTTGACTTATTTCACGAGTACTGTTATCGCAGTCGCCTTTACTTCAATTATCTACGAACTTGTGTTCCCACGTGGACAATAAACTTTAAAAAGTGAAGCAGCGCTAACTTGCAATTGATGTCTGCAAATAAAAGTTATATCGATTTAAAATTAAGGATACAATACAATAAAAAACCGGTTTTAAATAGGACAATTCCTAACTACTCAACTACTCTATGGTTACCCTAATCCGGATTATGTTTAGTTAAATTGACCTAATCTAAAGATTTTTAAATTATAAATCATAAAATATATGACACCAATACAATCAGGTTGATAGAACAAACAAAGTGGCAACGTATTATCGGAATCGTGACATATTGGGAATAACTCATTTATAACGTTATCTGTCCCAAAAAACAATAGACCGAGGAGGTTGAGTTAGTGGTAGCTCCACAGTAATCTGCTCAAAGCCAGTGGGCCGTACATCGCAGACGTGTTTAGAGTACAAATTCCTGTAGCGAAGTCGTTGCGGATCTATATTTAGTTAGGTAGCAGTAAGGGCACCCTCTCGTACAGAATCGACGCACGCCCTAATATGCTTCGTTCCGACACCTTTTTGCTTGCCGACTTTCGGTTCGGCCACTATATGATATTCCGTTTATTACCCTGCGAGCGACGCGTCACGCTGTGTAGATGACTTTTTTGCCGACCCGCATATGTTCCATATGAGGGTTTGCTACATTGATTTCGGTTATTATAGTTTTGTTAAAAGTTATACGGTTACCGTAATGTGGGAGGCTCGGTTTGTTTGCTTTTACTTTCATGTAACATTTATTTTTATTTGAATGCGGGTTTTATTCGTGGCCATTTATGAGATTTTCTGTTTAGAATCAAATCGGAATTGTGTAGCAGTTCTTATGAATTTATTATTGTCAGAGGGGTGGCCAACGCAACAAGTTTTATTAGTCACATCCGAAATGTCTGCTATTTGAACTTGAAGTTATCCTTGTTTGTTTTCTTTATCGTTCGATCTTCGGAAAACATGAAAGAAGATAGTTTTTATGGACAAGAAATAATTCATGGAAAGCTATTGTTATATTTACCGATGTAACAAAGATGTGGAGGAAAGCAAATAAAACCAAGACGGACACAATCTTTGAACGAGATTAATATTGAGATATAGTACCTACTGTCTGATAAACTCTCTCATCGACTATTGCAATAAAATGAGTATTGATAAATAAATAAGCACGAAGTATTAAAGCTCCTTACACCGAAGCGAAAGCCAACTTTCGCTCACGTAGCTTTTCTGTAGCTCCAATGAAAATTACCTACCTATCCAAGCTTAACAGTAGGTGCGAAGGCAGTTGGAAGTACAAAACTGAGAGCTATTATCAGTAATTGTGTAACTCACATTTTGAAAGCGATAATTGCAGCTCTGAATCGAATTCTTGTCTGTTTTATAGAGCACGGCAATGCGTGGCTAATGCGTGTGCTTAATGTGGAGTGGGCAACAATTTATGAAATGGATGCTACGTACGAGGCCGGAGAGCCGCTTAATGACGGCTCAATTGAAATTATTTAGTCACCCTAAAGTTAAACGTTGGACGTTCAGCCATCTGCGGAATGCAAGTTCACTTCCTGAGTCGACAATTAAAGCCGATGACTGACGTACGGACCGAAACATCGCTGACATGGTTCACCATTAGCATATAACTAATGAGGTTGCAACTACTTGCACATTACAATCAGCTCCGTCCACCGTAACATCATGTAATTTTATGCAAGACAGATTTTGAGTTTATTTATTCGTGGCTGTAGTTGCTGTTATTTATTAAATTCATGTAAATTAAGCACTATGTCAAGTATTGTTAAGTAAGTATTTGCTTTGTCTTGAAGATTTCCATATGTTTGTGAAGGAACTAGCAAAGCAATTAGCCACCACATGTTGCGGTTATTTCAATATGTTTCAATCTCCCGTAGGAATGGTTTTCAGGGAGTTTCAGAACAGAATATGCTGAAGTTGAATGTGAAAGAAAGCGTTCCAAACTCAAAATGCTCATTTTTGCCTGATTCGCTTCAGTTATTCCTGCGGTCTCCTCTTAACAAACTTTCACTCATTAACGTGTGGTAGTTGTTTAATGTTAATAAACGAAAAGTATATATTAATTAGAAATGTCATTTAAACTCAATTTGGGGTGCATCTATCAGCCTAGCATTATCACATCAGTTAATTACAGCCGTAATAGTAAAGCGGGTGTCACACGCGGCTGGCTTGCATTCTCGTCATAGCCACTGATCGGAAGTCGATAGCTTCGTCACGCGTGTCATGGTGTATTCATTCTGGTCAGCGTTACGGCCCGCTGGCCGGATATTAACGCTTTTTTGAACCACCTCAATTATTCCTTCCGAGCCTTTGATAACCTATGCGTCCCCACCAAGTAATTTTGCAGTTATTCGGTCGCATTCCTTTCCTGAGAGCACTGGTGGCCAAGTGGTAACAGCTGCGACTTACGAGTTGTAGGTCGTAGGTTCGAACCCAGACAGGCGCTTTTCTTTGTGTTTATTAGCTCATCACCACTGCTCTCAAAACGGTGAAGGAAAACATCGTGAGGAAACCGGCATGTCCTAGAACCAAAATTTCGAAGACATGTGATGTCTGCCAACCCGCACTGGGTCCGCGTGCTGGATTACAGACACCCCACTTCCTCTCGAAGAGACGAGGCCTGTGTCCCAGCAGTGGGAACATTATAGGCTAATTATGTGTATTCCTTTGTTTTGCTGAAACCCTGTTTTAGTCCTGAGCCATATCTGGTTCTGCTCATGTTACTGCTTGCATTTTGCTACGTATGACTACATACCGCGGCTTCGTTCGCGTGGATGTCAGACATGATCCCACGGGAATGTGCTACCGGTACAACAAGTAGCCTATATGTCCTTCCCCAGGCTGTCATCTAACTCCTTGCCAAATTTTATTGATATCCGTTCAGTGGTTTAGGCGTGAAAAGGTAACATACAGACAGGGTTACTCTGCTGACTCTGGAGTTGTGTGGACTCTTTGATTTTGACGAGTTTGACTTATGATTGGTCTTATCATGATGGGTATGAATTCATGATTAGACCAATCATAGGAAACGTTATAATTTTTTACACCGTTTATTTGACATTATGTAGGTATCATGTAAGTGTGGCCTAGTTGCAACAATTTATTGTAATTTTTCCTTTGTTAAACTACATGTTATGTTCACTTGCATGTCGTTTGTTTCTAGATATAAAACAAACACCAAACGTAGGTTTTAATTAAATAAGGTCATATTGTATGTCACGCTAACCATTAAGCATTATGGCATAAATACCTTATTGTGACCCTATTTGATTAAGTATCAAGGTTCTATAACTCATGAAACTAAGTGCTAAGTTACCACATATAAGTATCTTCGGGAGGCTAATTATTCCCCTTGGTTTTAGTTAGAGCCACACCCACCTTCTACGAAAATCTGAGTTTCGCAAATTAATGTTCGGAAGTTCACTGCGCAGCAAATCAGAGCGACTTTCGGCTTTTTTCTCCTTTATTTAATTAAGAGACCTTGTCTTTGTGTCATGACGGGAAAATACCAAGATGAAAAGTATAAATTCTTTGCGGTAAAACGAGAAAATTTCAGGATGAAAATAATTTAAATAATAACTCTTTCGCGCGTTGGAATTTCAAAGACCGCATATTTAACACCATATACGAATACGACCTACTGAATAAACATTGTCTTAGTACATAATAAATAACGACAATTGTTTTAATTATCATGCAATGAGTCTACCGACCACATAGATGCGTCAGGGCTTAGGTTCAGGCGCATTGAGCGATCGACCCAGCCAACTCAACTTCCGGTGCCTATTTTATAACTTAGGTAATGTGTATTAACTCGGCAACTCGATGTCGATTCATGTCAGTGAGGAATACAAATGAATCAGAAAGTACGCGAATAAGGAAATTCCGTTCGGTGCAGCCGTACTAGTGGAGGCACATGTACGATGATAAACTAATAGTATGAGCTATTCCTATTCACAAGTCGTAGTCTTTGTACGGGCTGGGAGGTTGTGAGTCACCGCCATAGCTCGCACATCTACACAGTAATAACACCCTTAATTAACACATTTGTATGTAATGAAGAATGAGCTAATATTTGTAATCTGAGACAATGAAGCGTTTTGGTAGGTCGGTTTCTCGGGAAGGGCTTTTTTATTTGGAGTTTTTGTAATTCGCTGTTCGTTGCATGCTTGGGAATAGGAATCGGGGATCCCAAATCCCGGATTTAGTTTTTGTCGTGTTGCCTGTTGCATTCGGGAACAATGTTTTGAATTAGTGAAGTTGCCACTTTTGGACCTGTTCATTTATTACGTAAGACAATTTTAACAAATTTCTGATCCCCCACCCCCTACGCAAGAAAAAATAAGACTTGAATGACCCCCCCCCCCCCCTTTTGATTCTTACGTAAGATCAGTATCTACCAAAATTGCAAAGAAAAAGTAGCAAAAAAAATTTAAACTTATAATTTTTGCTTATTTTTGTGATCTTACGTAAGAATAATCCAGACCCCTCCCACCCCCATGTAGGAAAAAATAAGACTAGTTCGGACCCCGTCCCCCCTCAAGTCGTCTTACATAATAAATCAACAGCCCCTTTCCGGAAACCGAAATCCGGATTAGCTCATTTATTATCCGTTTGTGGTTATTTAAATAAAATATCGTTGACTCGGGCAGTCTCGAGTCTCGGCTATGTTACAAACGTAGTTTTTTTTTTTCGCGTCGGTAGCGGTACTTACATAAATATTTTTTGGAAAAGAAAGTGAGAAGAGAGAGTAGACTTCAGCTCTTGATAAATGTTTTACGAAATATTCACCACAATTTTGGCAATTTATATCAATCACGTAGATACCAAGTACACGGCATGATATTGATAGACCATCATAATTTATCTATTAAGGAGATTGACAGTAGCCACTAAGGACTAACCACATAACGTGACTGTTTCTAGAGAACCCCTATATACCCCCTAATATTCCTTCAGGTATCTGTTATATTCATATCTAATGACGATATATTCTGATGAATGGTTTGTCGCCATTGACAAAACCCATAACAAATAAGTGAAACTCGTCATGACTTTGACTCGCTACAATACAATACACCAAGCAATAAACATCTTCGTGAAAGACACAAGTTTGACGGAGTTGTAGTCGAAGCGATAACAGTCACTTCCACTATCGTGAACACGTTCGGAACATGAAACATGAGCGCGGGCGGAAGGAGAGTTTAACTTATACTTTGTACATACGCTGAATTACAATGATGTTCGCGCTCTCAAGTTTTCGCAGGAAACGCTAGACGCTGACGAATCGACCGTACGTGGTTTTATGTTCTTTGATGTTTTGATAACATGCTAGACTAGACATCGTAGAAGGTTTACTTTGTAGGAATTTGTATGTGAGTAGGTATCATTTTGAACATAACACCATGATTGAAACTACCATACACCTGAAATTGTCATCGCGGATTTCCCTATAACGGAGATATCTCTAATAGGAAGGAAGTTTCAGCGGTTTCAGCTGCCCAGTGCCCATTGATATTTTTTCTAGGAATGTTGTGTTATGTCCTTGGTCTTTTGGATGGGTTTTAACCTTTAGCCCTGAAAGATTAAAATAGCGGGTTTCCCCAAACGTAAATCTGAAAAGGAAGGAAGTTTCAGTGGCCTGAATTCATGAATGATCACGAATTTTCTGCTTCATTTGTCATTTGGACGGAATAAACAATCTATCGATTTATCGAACTTTTACCAAGTGCAGTCTAGACTAGAGCCAGCCAATTTTACGTTATTTAACTTGGCAGGTGTGTCGACTCATAAAAACTACGACTACAATGTCTAAAATTGCAGACAGTGCAAGTGATCGATTCGGTTCAGCAGTTTTCACTGTCGCACGATGAAAACGAAAGTGCAAAGTTCAGAAAAGCAATTTCGTTCATGTAAGTTAAGTGCGCGCGGCGTAGATTTCGCCGAAGTGCACTGGAACGTGACGCCCGACATCCGACTTGTGCAAGTTCCTCCACTGAACTGAACGAGTCACGAAACGTTGCAGATTGGAACAATCATTCTGTTTACGGTCCTACTGAAAATCGATCGAGTACTGAGAACCCCAGAACCAGAACATAATAAACGAATGTTTTCTCTCAAGTCATAAAAAATTACAGTCTAGACATCTAAGCGGTCGCCCCGCACTAATGTTAATGAACATGAATTTCTTATGGCAAAACTTTCCCTAGGTTGTGAGCCATTTGTAGTACTTACCTACGTACTAGCTACGTAGGTACCTAGAATGGTATAGGTACTTGGTATAGCATGTTGGAAGCCGTCGCGTCGACGCCGTTGGCGACCCGACGCCTGACGCCGCCGCCGCCGGTCGGTCGCGTCATACCACCGCCAACCCCGATGCAATTTTTAAATTACCCCGCACTGAGGGTGTTCATTCGTTCATTTTAATGTCCATTCTAAATGATCGTGCACACGTGAGGGGGCGAACAGCAACGCAAATAATAACATATTCAAAATTATTCTCGACATATCATTCTGCTAGTGTTCAATAAACCGTGAAGTTATTTGAATTGCGTGAATAGAAATTGTATGCAACGCAACGCATTAATCGCATTAGCACTTTGCTGGGGTTGTGTACGTGCGAATAGTGAAGACCCTTTCAGTAATCCTGAACTTCTACGTGATCCAATTAATTGCCGCAGGAGTTACCACGGCCGTGTCGTTGTCGGTGCTATAATATGACAATATTTTATACGCACATTTCCTTATGAAATTCCATGTTTTACGGTTGCCTTTAATTACGAATGTTATTAACCTAGGTTAATAAACACCTACGTGACTCATGCTGAGCTATAAGTATTTAAAGTTAGCATTCAATGTATTAACTCATTTATCTTCAAATTTGTGGAAATGGCTCCGTAATTAAGATAATCGAAGGAGGGCAGGGTTGATGACTCGCAGTTTGGCCTTTCGGCGGTGCGACGTCGTCGGTTTTATCGACCCCGGAGCCTTGACATAAAGGAGTCTGAAACACGCGATTGGCAACAAAACTTGGAAACAATGTTCTAACATAATAATTTATTCAAGTGCCAACCACCCCACCGCTATTACCTACATGCTTTAATGGTGTGTAACAATTAAACCTCGCCAACTTTAAACGCTAACCGTGCGTAGGTTCCAAGAATATTTCATCAGGGAACACTTAATCGTCCTGAACGTAGAATTTGCGTTATTTATTTTCAAGTAGTGCAAGCGTTAACAAAAACTAGTCTACCTGCGCATGACGTGCTCGTAACGAACTATTGTTGTAGAAGGAAGCCTTTCAATGAATGTTGAATAAACGGTCAGGTAGCGTGCGTAAAATTCGATACGAGCGAGGCTCGCCGGAGATTATCTCAGATTAACATTCCGACCCTTGGGTCTCAGGATCGTCGCCTATGGAGGACCAATGTAGGACAAAGCTTTTTTCATAATGAAACCGTAGAGCCCGCGCCCAATTTACCCAATAAAACGTATGCGGGTGACAGACGTGCGACAGCCGACACCGTGGCGACTGGCGACTCATTCGACTCCCATGTCGCACTAATTACCCCGAATTGAAGGCTTCAGTATGCATTCATATCATATGTCAAGCTACGGGCACAACAATTTTTCTTTAACTCCTTCATGCGTGATACAATGTTATATTGCATACAAAGATGCGAATGAATCATCACTTGAGTGTTTTAACAAAGGCGTAATATTTATAGAGAAATTATTCGAGAGATGATTAATTTCCTTATTTGTTTGTTGTGCATAATGGCAGCTCAATTAATTAATCGAGGAAAGGGCCTAACAACGCACTACTCATAGCCATTGATAGCAAGTTAAGGACAAAAGTCCATTAACCCTTTCAGGATCATTAAAATGTAGGATTACTTACGCAGTTTGTACGGTAATAACTTAGAACATGTAGCAACATTTAACAACAAATTCGCAGCGTAGCATCGTAGGCGAGGGTTACAATATAGCTACGCCTACTCACCCTAGAACAGCACCTATAGATCACTAACTACATATATTTACATAATACACTTCAACTTTATGATTTCCGTCTAGTCAGTGAACCGTGATTGAATTGTAAACATTAGGCGAGAAAATAGTTCGGAAAAGCCGAGCGAATGAGTAACCTTACCAAAGGTATTATAATATCTACCTACAAAAATACTAAGTAAAGAATTGTAAGTTGCGATTTACGGGTAGTTTAATACCGTCGGCGCCGATGACAAACGATATCGAATTTCCGCTTTCACCACAATGCATCGATACTGGGAATGGGGTAGACGATGACTCATGAAAACACTGGAGGGACGCAGACAAGGGGAGGGCACTCAATTACAGTGTTTGCGTGTAGGTACTACCTACGTTAGAGCTACAGTTTCGACTAGATTTAATCAACAAAATTGATTCAAAACAATTGGTTATATAAAGACTGTGTTCATGTTTATGTAGGTTCCCTACGTGTACGTGTGAAACCTCTCGTATCCACATAATACTGTTGCTAGGTAAACTATGTATGTTCGTTACCGTAATACGAGTTCGGAGTTTTCCAGCTTTCATTGTTTGTTGTTTCGTACACTATGGATATTTTCGGAGTTCTATTAGCCGACCAATGGCATTTCCTTGCTTAGTCGTAGAGGTACAATAGGCATTTGGAAAATTAAGCATTCGGTTGTTTTAACACAGCAGACGTTTATTACTTTCGTCTGTAAACTGTGAAACGATGTTACAATAAACAGAGTTTCTGGAAGTGTGCTTGGCGAACAGAAAATGGAACTTTTTGTATCGATTGTTTTTAACATTACATGCGGTAAATAAAGTGATGAAGATAACGGCGAAACTAGGGGTTTCGAATACTGGATTTGTTCAATACAATTCTGATGTTCTATGTACCTCTTGCCTTGACTGAGAGGCAAAATGCAAATACCACCATTTTTCATCCCATTCTTTACCTGTGCAAGTAGTAGTAAAATGTAACTAACTGTCTAAATAAACCACGAGATACATAATTAAAATGCTGTTTTTAAAACTTACCCAGATAAAAAGCAGTTGGAAATATAATATTTAATAGAATAAAAAAGTGACACAACAGTTTCTACTAAAATAAAATAAAATCACCAATACCGGGATCCCGGTATTGAAAAATGACAAAAAGGTCCGGGGTCCCGGTATTGGAAGCCCTAGGCGAAAGGCAATAATTAAAATACTAAGATTCATTACAGACTACAGTAGCTGAAAATATTACGTCCTATACATGTATAAGCAAGCAAATAAAACGGTTGCGTAGGTAAATGTATTGTACTCAGTATCTATAGGTACTTCGGTACTTAAGGGAGCTCCATCGAGACATATCGATCAGGGACGAGTAGGTAGGACGCCCGCAGTGACTGGATCCAGTATGGCGGCGTGCAATATTGTAACACGTGTTTATGTCTTCGCAGTATTCTGCTGGTTTAGCAACGTGTTGTTAGTTTATACATTGTCTTATCTGACAATATTGCTGATCTTCATCTGTTTAAACTTCCGTGAGATACTGGTTTCAGTTCAATATCAGCGAGTTCTTTGTGTGTTCCTTTTGGCGTAGCTATCACTTTCATGTTTATATTTTCTTTCTGTTTGTCTTTTGTACGTTCGTGTGGTTCTGTAGTCTCAAACTATCTTTATGGCCCATTCCATTAACCATTCATCTTTCGTCCAGATGGAAGACCTCGTAAAATTGAGCTTTCAATAATAAAAGCGAAACTTTTTTTTATCGTACGCCATTGCACCACCAACTTTGACATTGGTAGTGAGCAGTGACTTAAATTAACCTAAATTATCGAATCCTTTATGTGCAACAATAGTGAGGCTACCTATGTCCTGCCATATTCATATTGATTGGTTCGTCAACACGTTTAAAAATTTAAATGCGGGCTTCTTTATTCTGTACGCGTGTTCTAGAACATAACAACAAATGGCTGCCGCATTCCTGACTCGTCTTATAATTAAGTAACTACCTACCTACGCACTTGTGTATTGATATCGTTCACGACGATAAACTTGAATGATTACTTGAATGAGATTAATAAATTCAAATTGTATCGGTCGATAGCTCCAGTTGGTGTTTCGACAGGATTAAGACATTGTTTGTAACACCATTCAGTAAACTAGCGCTTTTCAGACTATATGGACAATGGATACTAATAAGTATGGATACTAACTGGTAGTTCTATAAGGCTGCGTTAAAGTTCTTAATTTTTAGACTGAACACGTCATACTTTACTCTCCATCTCTATCCACAAATAAGCATAATCAGCCTATAACGTTCCTACTGCTGGAACACAGGCCTCCTTCTGTGAGAGGAAATGGGCCGTTAACCACCACATTACTCATTATCATCAGAGGAAAGACGTTGATTGCTGAAAATAGTCCTCCCCTATGCGTAGCCACAGATGACATCAAACTCATAAAGTACTAACTTTACCTTTATTTGTTCCAGTGGCCTGAACTTCCAAGACCTGATCGTGCGACAGGGCGCCATCGATTCACCACCAAAGACACCGTTCATCCTCGGCTTCGAATGCGCCGGAGAGATCGAGCAGGTCGGCGAGGGAGTCACCAACTTCAAGGTAACCATGGAAACATATTTGTAACAACTACAAATCACAGACTTGATAAAAGTAATGACCAGCGTGGACAACGCAAAAGAGGTGGATGTGACGTGGTGTTTTGTAGTTTCTGCCTAGCTGTATTCCCATTATTCCATTCTCAAAAGAGGTCTATAGTGAAGCGTGAAAGAGGTATTGTTATGAAGTGGTAAATAGTTAAATACACACCTACACAATCTTGGTCTTTTGTTTCAGTAATTTCCCCTTTGTACAAAATTCCGGAGACGTTGCAATTTCACCGCATATTCCGCGAAGCCATTTCATGAAATTCTCGGGACATTCGGGCAACCCTAATCTTAATTAGTTTCTCCGATACGTCTCCTTGTGCAATTCCTCACCATGACTATGTGAAATTTCACACGCCTTCAGAATATTAATTCGGTAATGAATAATACAATTAATGTGCAGAACAGAGTCCCTACTGGCTGGGAAATTATTTTAATTAAAATTTCTTCCTTTCCGTTGATGTTTTATCGTAATGATAAATTAATTACACTTCGTTCACTGCCTTGTTTGATAGTTTTGCTTAAAGTAAATCGGTCACGGGCTCTTGGTATATCGCAACGGATTGCAACTGCCGCTATTTCTAATTTAAGTTAAATTAGTTTTAATTGCAATGTCTGTGGGTAATAAAACTTCCGTTTCTATAATTGTAATAGACCTAGCAGCTAGCTCTGTATTATTCCTCAATTTGCTACTCAAAACTTCATCGTTAACATTATCATGCCGTAAACGTCACTGTTGGGAAGACCAGAGAAACGATGGATGGACTTTTACCAATTAACAAAATAACAACTCTGTAACCACTGTCTCACAACAAAGATCTTTGACTTTGTGAAAGATAATATAGCTATAAAGGGAGTGACACCGAGATGACGACTAATAGAGAAGTAAGAAAGAAAAAGGAACGTTACCCCAAGTAAATTGGAATAAGGGCAAGAGAATGATGAAACGTCCACTGTTGATGTTGAGTATGGGATCCTTAGCTCATGGGAAAATAATCTCTTCATCATTAACTAGTCCCTGTTAAAAAGGAACTTGATCTATAACATCTTCTTCGTCATGTTACCTCATCTGACTCCATCAGGTCTTAAATCAGAATTTTAGTTCATCAGTCGGGCAACAAAATCTACCACCGCTTAATCTTATAAGAATATGTGAAATCTACATCAAAGCTTTGTAATGGACGGCCCTACTCGTATAAACACTTCTTTGTTTCCGCGCCTAGTGATACATTGTTATTTTTATACGATTTAGTGTTATGGGTGGAATGCATATCTATGTACATAATTCCAAATGATCAAGGGTATCTTTCCGTTAGTGGTTAACTTTATCGACCAATTTATCAAAGGGTATTTTTGATAAATCAGTAGTCTTCTTGTATTATTCGACATTCTATCTTGTTATCCTGAAAACCGTCAATTCATTAACTGATTCCCGACTGGCTCTGTGATCACACAACCGCTTTGCCCGATTATGTGACATTGTTAATGACAATGCCGTCATCTGTTGGATATTCTGTTGAGCTTATGTCCTAAACTTACCAACATTTGCAACCAGGTTGGCGACCAAGTCGTGGCTCTGCCGGAGTACCGCGCTTGGGCCGAGCTTGTCTCCGTGCCAGCCCAGTATGTTTACGTACTGCCAGAAGGCATGACTGCCTTGGACGCGGTGGCAGTCACCACCAACTACGTGGTAGCCTATCTGCTGCTTTTCGAGATGGCTAACCTGACTTCTGGCAAGAGCTTGCTTGTGCACTCCGCTGGAGGCGGCGTGGTAAGTTATTGTTGCTTTATTTTTTATCTTTTCATTTCAGTAATATCTATGAATATATTTTAGTAGAGGGTTCCTCTTCTACTATAGAAATAAATTCCGGTATAAGTAATGATAATAATCCGGTAGGTAATGGCTTAAAGAACTGATTTAACAACTGCTGTGGATAGTAAAAAATACTTTTGAGAAAAAAACGGGCATGCATTTCTAGACGACAGATAAAAAAATCTATGAAAAAAAGTCATCGTAAAATATTATCTACTCCACAAGCGTATCTTTAGAAAATGAAAGTAAAGTTCAAGAGCACGTCGTTTTATCGACCATAAAAACTGACTCACACCCAAAACTCATGAATGCAAAGCTAAAATTAAGTTTATTCAGAACTTGACAAATACAGAATGAAATCGAAAATACTCGCGGTAGCATTGACCCTTGAGTCGAGCACACAGCACGCTTCACACACTTCTGTGTACTTGATAATTACTGAGCAAACAGACTAACGAGATGTCTAATTGTTGCTCTAAATAGTTCACAAAATATTCATGTTTGCTCTGGATTTTAGTTTCCATATGACGTGACCGACCACCCTCGCGTGTCGGCGACCGGTAATTCGAAGCTCGGTCGCTGGGCGGGGTGACAATACCAATTAGTTGACATTTATTAACAAGGGAAACCAATTTACAGGCAAATAACTTACGACTATGCTAAGTATTGATGATAATGTGGTGGTAAATGTGGATATTGATTTAGTTTCATTGTAGCTGAAATCTTTGGGAAACTCGGGGCGATGAACTTGTCTGTATTCGATTGATTTTCTTGCATTACCTACTTAGTAAGTTTGCTTGTAAGCGGCAAGTTTCTGTAGTACTTACAATGGATTGTTTGAAGACAGTCTGTGACTATTGATTTTGACTTGTTTCCAATAGTTTGTCTTTGTTCGACGTTTGTATCGAAAACCAATACGTTTTGCTTACTCGAAATCTAAAATCAAAGTTTCATTAAGACTTAAAACCATTATATTTGCGGAAACTACAAAAGGAGTACCTATCGGTTACTAGGCGTTTATCGAGACATCTTAGTTTTAACCGCATACCGTCGATTGGATATAGGAACCAGTCTACATCTCCTAATATACCCATTTCCATTCTAGGGCCAAGCAGTAGCTCAGTTGGCTAAGACTGTAGAGAACGTGACGGTGTTCGGCGTGTGCTCGAAGACCAAGCACGAGGCTCTGAAGGCCAACAACAACAACATCGACCATCTGCTGGAGCGCGGCAGTGACTACACCAGCGAAGTTAGGAAGTAAGTCAACATTTTTTTATTGAGTTGTAAATATGAGGAGTCAGAAACGAAAGTATGATAACGAAAGAGGAAAGTGGTGAACGGAGTAATGAGCTTGATTTTAGAGAACAGTCAAACAGCATTTTTAGTTATTTTTCTAAAAAACCAATCGCAGTTAATGTCTTTGTGAAAAAAAAAAAACACCCTGTATAGTTGATTGAAGGTACTTAGTGATAGTTTAGTTGGTAGGAATCAAATTCTACATCTATGTGTGGTATTATACCTTTTATAGAGGAACATTATACAGATACGGGACATTATTATGCCACTATACCTTTTTATGACATTCAGCGCTTATTCTCGTACCAACAATATTGATAGGCAGACAAAACCCACTCCTCCCGCTTGCAAATTGGGATTGTGAGATTGCTAATCTCACTTTGTCCATATCACATTATCTAACGTATCGGCGTTTCACGGGATATCCACTTCCACTATTTATATAGGTACGCCCACACTTTATAAAAACATCACACATTGTTACAAATAGGGAATATACCTAACTTTTTGGCACAAATCAATGATGGATATAACGAATTACTTGGTTCTACATGAACATTAGCCCTCAGGTAAGTGGGTGGCAGTACCCGAGGCCTATGTCCACGTATGCTATAAATAAGCTGACATTGCTGATAGATGAGCAATATTTATTGAAATTATACTGAACAATTTCAATTGTTGTTCCGTGGTTATGTTTTTCAGAAAGGCCAGAACTCACGTCTCACTTAATATTAGTAAACACACATTCCAATATATAAATAAAAGGATAATAAACGTATTATTGAAATCCTTAGAACGGCCTTTCCTTTGGTGTACCCCTTTAACCCTAACGCAGGTGCGTAGTACTCGCTACGTGTGTAACTAGATGTATGAACGCGTTCCGCGTTCCGTAGTTTCTGCACACCCCCAGGTAAAGGCCTGAGTCTATGTATGTTGAGGTACCTTTTCGTCCTTGCGTTCTTTCACAACACGATCGCTCACGATACATCGAATTTTAAAGTTCATATCAAGAATTCGGTGAGATCATCAATAGTTTGAATGGGCTTCGTTGTGCTTTGAACACGTGCCAAGGTGAAAAAATCAATGCGATACCGCCCCATTTATTACGACTTTATGAGTGATGGGTCTTACGCTATTAACAATAATAATCGTGGTACCTACCTACTTTTACATGTAATTGTACCTATAATCTTTGAACAATCACCATTTCTTGAAACATATAAAATGAATGTAACGCCAACCGCCATGAATCATACGGACAAATTAATTTGTTCAGCAATCATGAAGAATTCAAAAAATGAAGGGAAGGATCGGATTCGTGATATCACCGAGCTAAAAATATCCCGTTCAGCGGCCCTTCATCTTACTAATAATACATTTGTTTATCTTACACGCACTAAATGTTGGGTATGTGAGGATTTTTATGCCCGTGTATTTCCTATTATTGTCACAATAAATTCTGGCTAGTTTCGGCAATTTATCCGTTAATTTTATGACAGTGTAAGATGCTTACATAAATCTTTTCCGGATTCCTTAGGGTTATAATCATCTGGCACGTCATTTAAAAATTCAAAGTTGAATCATTGATGATCTACTTCCCGACGTTTCATAGCTAAAGTATGTTGTTCCCAATCCCATGCTTAGTTAATTGGCGCTTATTACAGTTACATATTTCAGTGCGAGTCCTCCTCGTGTGATATGTGCAGTACCAGTTTACGAAGACCTCTCCCACCCCCCTAGAGCTTTTATTAACGGTTTAAAATAGCTGGAGTCGAGGTCTGGTTAAGTTGGTTTCGTACCACGTTAATTGTTCGCTTTATAACCCGCTCCTTAGGGCAGCTGCTTCGTAACAAGCGCGTCATTTAATTCTCGTAAATAGACAAAGATATTTTTATATCTGGTGAGCACTTTACAGCGTAAACAACGAGCCACACTAGTTCAGTGTAAATAAATAGTCGGTTATCTACTGCGCGAAGAATGCTCTTACAATAATATTGATCTACAGTATAAAGTGTGGTAACATCGTAGGTATGATTTCTAGCATTCTTTGATTAAATAAAATGAACAAATCGGCTTACAAATAACGGAGTTCTGAGGTAACAAACATAAAAAAATCAACCGAATTGTGAAACTCCTCCTTTTTTTGAAGTCGGTTAAAAACTGAATTCCGACTTGGTTATAATAATCAGAAGTACCCACTTAGTTAAGTGCAGACTATTAGTAAGAAATTATATTACTTGTGTTTGATTTATTATTATCATTAAGCATCCACTACCGTTATTTCACATAAGTTTTCTGAAAATTTGAACAAAAATCGTAACTGCTAAGTAACTATTGTAACCTTGGGAAACGGTTTACCTACATTTCTTTATTAATGTTTAATTAGCCAATAAACTGGCGGATAATAAGAAATACGTTTCCTGTAAATAATAGATTGAGATGATTGATAGATTCCTGTAAAAATATTCTATGCCGCTCCTCTATTAGAAAGCATTTAATTTGGAAGGTTTTTAAATAACTAACCGCATCAGCGGGGTTATTGCGAAACACTAACAGTAGCAATGGCTTTCATTTCGACAGTTCAACAACATTCATTGCGTTATTTACGTTGTTGAGCAGACACATTTTTCAAACATATGAAGCAATGGATTAGCAATATCCTTCAGAATTATTCAGATTGTGATTGATAGTTTGTTACGCAATTAGGGTGCAGAATGCCAACTCCCAGTAGTGCTATTCTGTAAAAATCTCACCATGAGAACTTAAGTGAAGTGAGTGTGAAGTGAACTGTCATTCCCTAATGCGAGGGATTAACACTACCTATAGATTGCTCACTGCACCTATGATTTCACTGTGAGATTTCTACAGAATAGATCGGCAGGTTTCTGAAAACTAGATTATTTCTACTACTTGCGTAGAGTTAAATGTTGTTGATACAGTTATATTCTCGAACACGTTGAATAAAGCAAATACTTGCTTAAGTGGTCCGTTCTGTCTTCCCTTCCACTACTGCTAAAATAAATTATGTATTATAATAGCTGATACGAAGATAGATTCTGGCTGATATGAAGTATAATTTGCGTAAGACGTAAGTAGGGCGTTGCCGTAGTACGCCGATACCAAATAAATTAGAATTTAGGGCAGGTGAATAATAATGATGAAATTATTGAGCAGTAGTCATGTCCAAGCTGCCATGTTCCATTGATTAGTTTATCTAACGTCATGTGATGTCTCCAGGGTGTCTGCCGATGGAGTGGATATCGTCCTGGACTGCCTCTGCGGCGAGGAGTGCAACCGTGGCTACCAGCTGCTGAAACCGATGGGACGATACATCTTGTATGGTATGTATTGATTTCATTTATTCAAACTTCATGTGCGTAAAGTAGTGGGTATTCTCTACCAGTAATCCTTTGGGTTAAAAATATTCTAATTATACTTTAAATTACTTTTTTTATGAAGTTGTGAAAATGTTAATTGTTAGGAGGCATAATTTGGAACATTACAAGTATTAATGATTTTGATATCAACTCCAAAGTAACAATTTTTATACAAATCTTAGGCCCATCTTCTAGAATGGTGCTCAACTATCTATGTACTTATATAGACCCTAATTCAGAAAGTCATAGCAGCTTCATTTCGTGTCATATCGTGATTTTTGCTTGAACTTCGTCTTAAAAAACACCACCCTAATTGCGTACCACACTATCCATCACAATCTGAATCATAATATTGCTAAACCATTGCTTTATATGTTGGAAAAATTTGTCTGCACTACAACGTAAATAACGCAATGAATGTTGTTGAACTGTCAAAATGAAAGCCTTTTCCACTTTTGGTGTGTTACGCAATTACCCCGCTGCTGACCTTACAGATTAGTGCTTGAGTATCAATCCATGTAGTAACTAAATTCTCTCTTAAAGCTTCTAAAATTAACAAGATATTCCCTTTTTGTATAAACATGATTAGTTAATTTAGTAAACGTGATATCCTATTATGTGTGTGTTTAAATAAGTGTTGGTAAACAATGGCGTGTATCACAGGATCATCTAACATCGTGACCGGCGAGACGAAGAGCTTCTTCAGCGCCGCGCGTGCTGTGAGTACCCAATGGCTAATTATCTGATTGTACTGGGCTGAGGTGCGTGTGCGCAGGACCTAATAAATAATACTATGATCGGTTCAAATGAGATTGTGTGCCTTTTGTTAGAGAATACTTCAATGGGTGCTTTATAACATTTTTATACTGGGGTTTAAAAAATATGTGCCTTGCTTATATTACACAATCGTGAACCATGATATTATATTAAATCATTGATCGGGAAGAAATTATATTTATTTAGAAAATTAATAGTAGTTTCTCTTCATTTTTTTTACTTGACATAATGTTGAGACCCAATAGAGCCAGTTTCGCGAATTGCGGTTCGATTGCAGTCGCGAATGTTCGCCACACATGCCCCAACCTTGAGCATTTGCATTGCATGGAAAGTTCTCGTGAACTGTTCCTACGGGGATGCCGCCTTGAACTATAATTTTATTTCTGACTTGATTCTTAGGTTTGACAAATTATGAACCGGCCAGCTTTAATTAACCTGTCCTGTCAGTTTTAGAACTTGAAAAAGTGCTTCGTATAAACATATTTCCTTAATTCCAGTGGTGGCAAGTAGACAAGGTGTCCCCGATCAAGCTGTTCGACGAGAACAAGAGCCTGGCGGGTCTGAACCTGCGGCATCTGCTGTTCCAACACGGCCGCGCTGAGTACGTGCGTCGTGCTGTGGAGCGCGTGTTCGCGCTGTGGGGAGAGGGCAAGGTCAAGCCGCTGGTTGACTCCACCTGGGCGCTGGAGGATGTACGTAACTTATTTTATTGGATGCATTTCTAGGTGGCGGAAATTGGAGAGCTGGTCTTAAGGTATTGCTGATAAAACAGTTGGAACTGTTCTTTCATGAAACCTTGTGTTTTGTTGGATGGGGTTCCCTAGAAAATACTATTGAGTTCAAGCGAAAGTTGGGAGGCACTTAGAACCATTGGAATGTTGGCATCTAAACACATTACTTGTCAGCAGCATACTTGCGACTCTCAATTCAGCTGTTTTAATTATTGCTAGTTCCTGTACTGTTAAATACTGTCCTCATTGTATGTACTGTAAAATAACATCCAATTCCACCATCAGGTCGGCGAAGCCATGCAGAAAATGCACGATCGCAAAAACATCGGCAAGCTTGTGCTCGACCCATCACTGGAGCCGAAGCCCAAACCCGCCACCCCAGCCAAGGGCAAGTCAGGCAAGGAGAAGAAACCAGCCAAAGAGAGCTCCGAAGACAAGAAGGACAAGGAAACCAAGGAGGAGGAGAAGAAACCAGCTGAGAACGGTGAGAAGAACGGGGAAAAGAACGGTGAAAAGAATGGTGAAAAGAACGGTGAAGAACCGCTCACTAACGGTAACAGCGACGAAGGTCAGTCTCGAACTATTGTGACCAGGCATGCGTAGTGCGAACAAGCTTTGACAGCTCCATTTTTGAATCGCCTGTGACGTCATCCTTTGTGGACCCCATAGTTGAGGCTGCGGTGTAAACGGGGCACGACTTTCATAGACTATTCAATAGTGTTGCTACAAGTAACGAGTATTTATTCATTATGCGGGTGAAATAAACAGCTGTCGGTATGATACTTTATGGCTTCTGAAATTATAATGCGCCCTACGAAATAAATTGATATTGATGACCTTTTTAACTCTAATTTGTCTATCAATTCAAAGGACCGCTTTTGTATTCAGATACCCATTAAAGCTTGTTGACCGCAGTTGTGCGTTTCACCCTATTATTATTTTTATTATGGCTTTTATTTTAATTAACTACGCACGCATTTATTGGCTAAACGCATATATTGGCTTCTTGCGGAGCCCTATATTTAAGAATATTCAAGTATTTATACAGCCTTTAGACTTGCTAGTAGCATTTATTTCTAAAACATTTTGCTTGCAACAATTTTGATCATAGGTACTGGCATATTATTATTAATCACATGCGAGATCAAGTATAGATTATAAAATTAAATCAATACATTTCGCTTACACCATTTTTTTATATGCAATAGTATGTTCTAGACATTTATATTTCAATTATAGCTGCATCATGTACGGTTGAGTGGGGTATGGCTTTTATCAATCAAGATTGCATATCATTCAAATCCTGAACAATCAGTACCTTTAGGGCAAACTATAACCGTCTTATTACTAATCAAGTTCTAACTTTCGACCTAGACTAAACCTTCGAGCCAGTTAATGTATTTTGAACTTTATTCGGACAAACGTAAAGTTCTTAATGCAAAATTGACAACTTAGGCTCTGGTTTGACGTCAGTTTTTGTAATAAGAACTTTAACTTCGCCGGATCGAAATGGATGGTTCGAAATTTAAAAATGGGTCGTTGGCTTAAACCTGGGGCTAAAGATAAACCTTGTTTTGTATTAAGGTCGTGTTTTCTGACCGTGTGAATGTTATGCAAATGCATAATTTTCCCATGTTTGGCCAGTTTACCAAAAATGTGGCTAGAGATTAATTGATACTTTACTTCTCATTGAATACACATTCTTCTTTTGTTCTCCAATCTTCTTCCTCTAACAAAGTGGTGATTCTATTCTTCATAACATCACCAA
Organism: Apamea monoglypha; assembly: GCA_911387795.2. Classification (NCBI taxonomy): domain Eukaryota; kingdom Metazoa; phylum Arthropoda; class Insecta; order Lepidoptera; family Noctuidae; genus Apamea; species Apamea monoglypha. Next base: position 6,390,021 of record OU426931.1, read on the forward strand.
CAAACCACGTCTAAGGGCTGTTTAATCACTGGAAATATACGTTTAGCCAGCTTGGTCATAAAAAGTCGGGTCTGAGTTTTCTAGGATTACATATAGGTTTAGTTATAGATAGAATCTACTAACGATTATCTATTATAACATAGCCTTAGCATATTATGTTTAAGAATAGTGTGCGGTTTATAGGATATTTTTATGCTTATAATTATATTTAAGTATATCGTATTGATGCTTCATGAGCATGCTTTTTGAAATAATTAGAAAGCGATTAGATTTTAAATGACTGAAGATGATCAGAATGTCTTGAAATCCATTTATTTTAACTTGGTTTTAGATAGCATTGTTTTTTTTAAATATGTAGGTATTGATTAAGTTTTATTAAAACTTCTAAAAATATTTTCAAATTCTTAATCGGTAGGTACCGATTAAGAATTTGAAAATATTTGTTAAAGTTTACTTTATTTTATTTAGGGCTGATATTTTCAACGCCAGATAATTTTATCTGAGGAATAATTTTGAATTTTTGACAGTTCTTCCATACAGAAACTGTCTGACGTCAATTTTATTCCACGAATAAAAAGCCCTCAGTAAGGGAAAACAAAGTTACAGATATTCTCAGTCTGTAAAACAATCTGATAATTTAAATCTCGGAGCGCACCCCGTGAGTTGGTTCGTTACCCATCGTTTAATTTGATTTACTCTTGAAACTTTGCGGACGCCTATTAAATTTTAATGAGCCATCCCTAACTCATGCGGGATACAGACTCGAGAGAAATGTAGGCGCTTACCATACCGCACCGACACATGTGGGGTGTGCCGTGTGAGGGTCCTGTAACTTCTATAGTCAACTATACGGCCATGGTAATAGCTTGACTTTGACAGCGCCTTTATTTCGTGGCAGTAAGGGCGGTTTTCGTAGTTCAAATGATTACTGACGTGTGGTTGACCGTACCAGTAGGTAGGTACTTATTGCAGTATCCGATCTTGTACTTATTACGTTGTTGTTTCTCAACTTGCAGAGTCAAAGGAGAAGGAAAAGGAATCTAGCTGAATTACTTCCCTCGAGGACTGAACCAGATAAACCACCGCCAATTGATTATTTTAGAGTTGAAGCTGTCCCGAGGACGCCGCGCCTCGCTTGCTCCGCCGGCGCTACTATAATATATGTTGCCTCACCTTCTTATCTTATACAAGTCTGATACCCGACATCCTCCGATCGCTCATCCTATTTATAAATGTTCTCCATCATTGTAATCTTGTAACACGCGATCGAACGATGTCGCCCGCTAATTTTAGTTTTTAATTATTCGATTTATTGTCTATCATCACATTTCCTAGTTATGAAATTAATCGTTGAAAATGCGACAGCGAAACTACAATGAATTTATTTTTTAATCAATTATTTCTTTTATAAATTAATTTCATAATTTGGCCTAAGTTAAGAAGAATCGTCTCAGATAATACATACAGTCTTTTTTTATTATAGTTTTTAGTTTAAGACTTTATTTTTAAGATGAGATATTTTAATCTGCAGTTATTTTGAATGGCTATTGTATATCTAAGGTGCAGAGATGCTTAATCTTTATGTATGTTAAGCTTTAATATTTTATTAGTAAATGTTTAAAATTTGGCCCACGAGACCCACAGCAGCACCCGCCCGGGTCGCGTCGTCGCACGCGTCGCGCTCGTCTGACGTCCGACTGTCTGTTGTCCGCGACTAACGAATGAAAACCTTACGTGTGATATTTTGTGGTAGGTATGCTAGATGTTTTGCGGTATTTTTATGCTGCCTTTACATGACATATTATTTTATTACTTTGATTTAAAAAAAAAACGATTGCTTTATATTTTTATACTTAACGTTTTGTAAATTATTTTCTAGTTAAGAGGAGATTTCACAGAGTTTATTTTGAACGCACCGGTCATTGTGTGACAGACACGATCGTCCGCCTAGCTAGAGTCTTCTACCGCTGAACCTAACTTAGGACGAGCTTATAGTATCCCAAATGTGTAATATTTTTGTGGCTAAGTTCATACGAATCAATATAATGTAATCGATGTCACCTACGATGTAAGTAATATTTTTATATTCCAATAATAACGACTGTACCGCGGTCTCATCTCATATAATGAAGCTTTTTATGTATCTTTCACACGATTATCACATATCTACTCGAACATACACATTCACACGATGTATATTAGGATTAATATTTTGATACCAATATTCACTGCATTTCTTTTGATATAACTAGCATATTGTATTTGTCTACCCCCTTATTTCTTAAGATTGTAACATTTTCGGCCATATAAATGTACAGTATGGTTGTAGGTAAATGTACCCAGTACTACATAAATGTTTTATCTGTAAACACATATCATGCGGATGTAAAATGTAACTCTCAGAGGCTGAACGTAGTCCGGTGCGCCGGAGTAAAACATCCACTGCATCCACACTGCTCAACACTCTCACCGCGCTCTGTATCTACTAACGTGTGTTCATACTATCGCCGACTCGTTTAACAGACTTGAATTTTTATAAACTTTTACCCTTTTTGAACATTTTTGCAAAAAAACATAGTTTAACATGAGCGCGTGTTGTGATCCGACCGATACTACCGCTTCCAGTATCCGGTGATCCGGTGCGAAGTACCGACCGCCGTAGCTTGTGATGACAGCGAGTAGCCTGGCAACACCGGAGTGACGCACTCGGACTCTCTCTAGGTAGCTTTTGTAACGGTAACAGTAGTGGCACGCGAGTGTATGGCGCTGCTTTGTTCGTACGGTGGCCTGGTGCTAGTTTCGTATCGCACGCGGATACATCTCGCTTCAGTGTCTCGGACCAATATCTTAAAGCTACTTTAGTCTTCTTATCAGTAATATTCTTCGCTTTGTGTGTCAAATATGTGCGAATTTCTTGTAATGTAAACCTATATTAATTAAATCTTGTGTATATCGACCTGTATAATGGTTTAGAATTATCTCTGAATTTTCTTCTATAAGGATATTTGATGAAATTCAATAGTAATAGAGCTGGGGTGACTGCGCCGTTTGTGATTGTGTCCAAATTGTTGTAGGTTAGTATCGAAATTGATGCCAATATTTATTACCTTGGGGATGGGTTGAGAAGGAAGGTGAAACTCGCGCGGTCACGCCAGCAGGCTCATAGCAGACTGGGTCGTTATTGTATTACACATTTATTTTTATAAGGGCGGGCCAGTGTGATATCTATACTATGAAATAAATAAATAAATATGTATGATCTGTAAAAATGCTTACTTAAGTCTTTTATTTCAAGATTCCTCTCCTTTTGGTTTGTGCCGCACTAGCTGGCAGCTGGCATACTTTATTGCTCGTCTTAATCTCGCACCCAAAATCAAAGTGCCTATATCTCTTTCTGGAATAAGGAATATCCACAGGATACAATATAATTCCATTTGACGAAAGGCACACCGGAATTGGACGCTTACTTCAATATGGTACCCACCATATTGATACTAAGGTTCCTCTTTGATTGCATTTGAATTTAATAAAAAAAAATTTCAGAACTTAAAGTTTAAAAGAAACTTTTTAAATCAGGGTACAGGATATCTATTATAAAAATAAAACTAGCCACAATAAACAAAAATTTAGAAAATATAACAAAAGACAAGGCTATGTGTAAATACGATACAAAAGGATATAAGACTTTGGTTCCCATACTCAAAAATATTTGAGAAATTAATGAGCAAAAGGCTTATAAATTTCTTAGAGAAGCACGATGTAATAAGTAGTCAACAGAACGGTTTCATTATGCAAAAATTTACAACTTTGGCATGTCAGGAAACCTTATTGTGTAAACTTGAGCAATATGGTATACGAGGCGTTGCTTATAGTTGGTCCGAAAGCTACTTAAGAGGCCGACAACAATGCACTGAGATTAAAAAAAAAATGTTTTGAAACTAACACCCAGAAAACCTTGTCACCGTACTTAGTAAACTTCTGTGGTGTACCACAGGGAAGTGTCCTTGGCACCTTACTGTTTATAATATATATAAACGAACTACCCAACTCCACGAACTAATATACTATATTGTTTGCAGACGATGTTACCGTGTTGACAAAAGAGAAAACTCTAGATAACAGTAAAATAGTTACGGATAAAGCATTGACAGATTTAATCAATTGGCTAGATAGGAATAACTTAAACATAAATACAAATAAAACTAAGTTTATAACATTTTGTCATATAATAACCACAAACAATTAAGAAATGAAATGATTTTAAGTTTAACATACAATAATAATGACTTAAAAGAAGTTAATATTATCAAACTTTTAGGAGTAGTTATTGAAAGACATTGCAATTGGAAAGCTCAAGTAGATAATCTATGTAAAAAAAAAAAAATCGTATTTGCACTTGGGAGGATCAAAAATTTAACAGACATTCAAACAGCCTTATTGGTATACCATAGCCATGTTTGTTCCGTTTTAAGGTATGGGATAACTGAATGGGGGAATTCAACAGATGCCCAAAAGGCATTCATAGCCCAAAAAGTGTGTAAGTTTAATTTTCAATCTTAAGTGAACAGACTCTTGTAAACCTGTATTTATTAAGCAAAAGCTGCTTACCCTCCCGTCGCAAACAACTACTCGCTTTTTGAAAAAGATGAAAAGGCTATGTCAAAGAGGAAAATAGTACAAAAACCACTAGTATTCCCGCGTAATAGACTTAAAGTATGCAACAAAAATTGTTATACCAAGGCGGTGAAAATATATAACCACTTAGCCGAAAGATTTAGAAGTGCTACAGATTTAGAATTTAATAGAAAGCTATATAGCTGGTTGTGTGAGAGATGTTTTTATTCCATCAATGAATATTTTGAGTATAAATTAATGTAAAACTTATTTATTATAATTATTATGACATCTACATATTTACCTACATTACTTAAATAATATTGAAACATTTTCATTTTTTTTGACATGACATCATTATTATTGATCGCTATTTTTAATATAAATTATTATTTTAAATGACTAGAATTGTCTTTAATTTTATTTTATTATTTGCATTTTAATCCAAATTTAAATTAGGAAATTAATATTAGTATTTTTATGTTATTGATTACTACAAAATGTGTACTTACTGCATGCGATAAGTCTAACCAAGATGTAAAATCTATATTCTTGCAAATAAATATATCATTCATTCATTCAAAAAATCGCTATGACACACGTATTTGGCGCGTAATGTCATAAAATTTAGAGATGAGGAGATGAAATGATGATGATTGTGAGATGGGGTCGATTAAGTAGACGAGATTTGCGAGATTAACTCGATTAAAATCTGTAACGCCTGATAGTTTTGCATTAAGTAGTTGAAACTGTAAAACAAATCTTATGTACACAATGAATACACGTTGTTGGAGATTCAGTTTTACGATTTATTACATTTTTAGTCTAAATAAACTCCGTAGACGACGACATTTGCAAATATATGAGGGTTTTCATAATTGTACGAGGCGAAGGCATCCCGTTCGTGGTCCCATAAGAAAGTATGGAACACGTGAACGCTCTGTTGCCGACGTTGTCCGATACACACACTTACAATGATTCTGTACCTGCAAAGACAAAACAGAAACATGGAAAAATTTCTTCATAATATAATAAAATTGGACAGAGATGAGAAATATGAGGAGATAGAGTCCGTTTCCCGAAAGAAGTCTCGCGGCAATAAGTGGAACTAATTATTATATATAGTTAGCAACATTCCAACAACAACTCTCCTACCCCAGACACCTTTCTCTATTTAAGAATGTGCATTTTAATCAATATTTATGATTCCGTCCTACGACAGTGGCGCCGCGTCTACGAGACTTCTTTTGTAAAACGGACTTTAACTGTCTTTCTATAAACTTACGCCTGTCTCCCATGGCAAGCATGGCATGGTTAAGCAGAAACTTCGGAACGCCTCCTTTTACGATTAATGATTTTTACTGTAAGTACACCTTATCGAGCTGGAAGCAAACCTCAGCTATGTTAGCGCCGACTAATCGACTTGCAACACAGGAAACGTGTAGATGTGATGGTGATTGTCCACAAACACTTAATTTGGGGATTCCCTCAGAAATATCAACGAACACTGACCTTACGACACTCAGCGTCGTCTAGGCATCATAGATCTATGAGGCACACACATACTTACACATGATTTAGACAATTTACATCTCAACATCGACTTCTTCGAAAGCAGCAGCAGTAAAAACATGAGAATACCGAGAAGCCGGCCAAGAGCGGCAAAATGTACATCATGGCTATAATATCGTGAACATTGTCCCAATATCAATATTTATTTATTACAAAATAATCATTAAATATAGTGTCTAGGGCACACAGAGTTGCAACTGTATTATTTAACTATTCGTCTTTATTGATGAATCTACCTTTTTTTATAGAAATGATAAGATGAAATATTCTGTCATGATTTACCTGTCATAGTTTTCTTCTTTCACGGCGTTACGCAACGTTTCTGCGAGGCTCAAACACAGATCTGGAACTATTTTCTCGCTATATTCTATTTCCACTAACTCTGCGTCCACCACTCTCTTTAGGACTTTTTGTATTTTCTCAGCATCGAAACGATTCTTTGGGTTGAGTCGGTAAGTTGGTTGATAAATTCGGACCTGTTTAGGTTTGCTTTCTTCAGTCATTTTGTTGAATCAATACAAAAATATATGGGGGAACATAGCAACATGACTTTTAATACGTTACTATGATTATTGTTAGGTGCTTTCTACTAACAGGGGGTCAGTGTCAGGACTCTCAGGTACAACACTACCCCATTTCATCACAGGGTGAGTGTGGACTCGCCCTCAAAAGTCTTGAATGGATTTAGACTTAGGTACTAGCTTTGTAGTGTGATGAATGTTAATCACTTGGCAAAGTAAAAATTGTGACTTAAATCTACTACATTTTAATGCATTCGGTAAAGGTCTACTGCTAAGAGGAGCTAGCCATTCGATGACCTTTGGAGACCGCTGCCAATAATTTGAAGGGATATTCCCACTATCACTTCGCTAGTCAGCCAAGTTTATACGCCAGGGGCAAATGTCGCCGATTATCGCAGTAGCGTACCGGTCTACGCGATGACAGTGGTGCTGATCACCACAAACATTTTAGACTTAAATAATCCAGTATATACATAGTAAGCGTAGGCTTTGCAAATATTTTACCGCTTTGGACCTTCTGAAGCTGACATATCTGCCTATTACTGTACTTGTTCTACCCACTGAATATCTTAATTCACGAGACATTTTTCAATCTACTTTTAAGCAGCCTACTCGTTTTTAAATTGGGTCATTTATTTTAAAATAGGTTCTTATTTTGTAACTGTAGTTACAGTTTATTGATTTAGTCCAAGCCACATCTTGAAACTGTCGTATGACGGTGGGCGGTGAGTTCGATTGTATTTTGTGATTGCGACTACTGCGAACCATGCGAGTCAAAGTGTTTATTGAGAAACTGAAACTTTTGATATAATAATATTGGCTTTGGCTCTACGGTAACTCCATGTGACATTATAAACATGTCCTGCCCAGTCCAGAGTTTTATTTACAAGACCTCTTTTGGGTCGCCATATAATTATGATACTGAGCCGCTACTAAATTCTCTAATAAAACTCTGGATAGCAAGCAAACTGGAGGGCCGAGGGTTTGTTTAAGACAATGTATAGATAGTAAAAAATGTAAGCAAAAGTTAACTTATCTTTGTTTAAATAGCCGAGTGTTCAAGTTGCTTTGAAGCAATTGCTAACCAAAGCCTAAAAAAAACAATTTCAATAATCTGTGGAACTTATGTCTGCCGCGAATCAGTTGTAATATTAAAATTTTAAATTTTGATGATACACTGCTGCTTCCGTAAGCGAAAACATGACGAAAACGCAAGCGAAAACATGACGAAAAACAACCACGTTTCGCAGCGAAACCTTTACGTTAAGCGTCAGTGTGAAAAATAAATCAATGTAAAAACTAGCACCTTTGTTCATAAACGTTGCTGAAACTTAAGTAGTGATTACCGACTGCTTTACCTTTACCTTACCTTTAATCATCATTTATAAATAAACCCCAAAACGTTTTGGGAAAATAGTATCGTTTTACCTTCCATAGACAATAATTTTCTGAGAGCCTAATTCCAACACTAACTCAGCTGTGAGCTGCTGGTCTTTCTGTCAATCTGTCTGTTTCTGTGTTGCTGTGTCAGTCACTGTCACTGCCAAAAATTGCCGCGGTTATGCCGCGAAACTTGGCGAAACGGCGATGCGAAGAAAACAAAGAATTTCCACTCCTACAACAACAAGTCGTGGTTTCGTAAACGTATTCGTGATGGTAAAAATTAAGCATAGGGTCGTCTAATAATTGTAATATCTTGAACGTGTTTGAGGTTCCTTGTGAGCTGAAAGCTCACCAGCCTACCTAATATACCATAATAGTCCAGTACAAGTAAAGTAACTAGGTTTTCTATTTTCTATTCCACGGCAGCTGTCATCAGGTGTGGAGCAATACAAGGTACAACCTGTACACTCGTACATTCATAACGTTCTGATCTCTTGATCTTTTGTCAGTGTAAGTATATCTTGTATTATTCGATACAAAATATACCTACTGGTTAGTGGGACGTTCGAGCGCTCTCAAAATGAGTCGACAATCTACATTAACGAACTATTTTCAATCAAAATCTTCGCCAAGCCCATTGACCATGAGTAGTAAAAAGCAGGGCCTTAAAATAACTCCGAGGAAGTCACCCAGTACAGGGGGTAAGCAACCTAAAACACCGATGGTTTCAACCACAACACTGAAAATGTCACCCACAACACCGAGTAAAGAAGTGGTAGAGGTGAAAAAGGAAGAAGACGTAGTAACTTTGTCAAGTGATAGTGAACATGAAGCAACTCCATCAAAAAGAAGGAAGGCTGGCATCTCTATTAGAAGTATAGAATCACTTCGAGACAGGACACCAGTGCGTACTGCTCAGCAGCAGTCACCATTGGAATTAGGAGCCAGCGCTGGTACTTCAAATTCCTCTGTAGAAAAAATGGAGTACACTATATCTCCTGGGGCGGTATTGGTCCCATCGCCAAGGACTCCTTCATCTCAAGGTTCAAGTACCAATGGGTTCTACTCTCCAACTAAAAAAAGGGTTGTGAAAAAGAAATCTCCAACTAAGAGAAACTTGGCGAGTCAGTTCAATGAAAACTTTTCACCAAACACCTCACTTCAGAATACAGCTTTTGCTCAGATTGTTGAAGATAGAGATGACAAAAGTAAGTCAATATTGTTTAATTTAAAACAAGATCACTGTCATAAATAAAGGGCCAACAAAAGTAAACTTTTACTAAATTGTTTGTGTATTCTATAAAGGCAAGCTGTGCCATGTTATTATTTTTCTTCATGAACAAAGGCAAGTCCTTGACTCAAAAACTAAGTTTCCTGATAGCAAACCATACATTTTACTTTATTTGCATTTGATAAGAAATAGAACGAAGTATTGAGCTTGATTTAGCTGTGAAACTATTTAGCAAACATCAGTTGATTTGCTTTGTGATTAAGTAGTGATTTCTAGAATATTCTAAATTGAACATATCTTAATTATACTTACATTTGAAATAGTAGGTAATTAAATTAATTGCTTATATAATAAACAACATTACAAAACTTTAATAACTAAAGACATTATTCAATTTATAATCAAATCAACTAAAGTGAAACACAATTGACTAATTACAGCTGGATTCCTTCTATCAATAATTGACAAGTACCTAAAGTCTGAAACTCTGAAGCCTTTGCTAGAAGAAGATTCACAAGTGCTTCTAGAAAAATGCATGCAAGTGGTGAAGCCTGGTATGAAGCTAATGTGCCGCTTATACTGGCGCAAGCCCGGCTGGTACCGCATGGAGCAGCTTGGGCAGATAGCCACGGAGAAGAAGAAAGATGGTGATAAGGATGGGGAAGGCATGAGTAGTCCTGACCTCCTGAACATGATATCCTGTTTGAAAGGGTTTGGTTTGATCACGCAGGCTGGAACTGATGGTGAGATCCTCATACTCCTTCCACTTTAATAGTGAAAGCTTTGCTTTCTTGTGATACATTTTAAGTTATGCAGGGTCCTCCCAAATATTAGATTAGACTATTTTTGTACCTGTATTATTTTGTTACCACATGTAATCTATATCTATTATATGTATTTGTTTGTCTGGAACAATTCTTTTTACGTTTGATAGCCCAACTCTTGAAGAAGGCTATAGGCTATTTAACATCTCGCTTGGGCCCTTAGAAGCCGAGCAAAATAAAAAATGTCAGAAAGAACGCTAAGCGAAAACGAAGTAATAGCGCGGGCAGGCGATGCGATACGACGGGGAAGTAATAGCGCGGGCAGGCGATGCGATGCGACGAGGAAGTAATAGCGCGGGCAGGCGATGCGATGCGACGGGGAAGTAATAGCGCGGGCAGGCGATGCGATGCGACGGGGAAGTAATAGCGCGGGCAGGCGATGCGATGCGACGGGGAAGTAATAGCGCGGGCAGGCGATGCGATGCGACGAGGAAGTAATAGCGCAGGCAGGCGATGCGATGCGACGGGGAAGTAATAGCGCGGGCAGGCGATGCGATGCGACGGGGAAGTAATAGCGCGGGCAGGCGATGCGATGCGACGAGGAAGTAATAGCGCGGGCAGGCGATGCGATGCCACGGGGAAGTAATAGCGCGGACAGGCGATGCGATGCGACGGGGAAGTAATAGGGCGGGCAGGAGATGCGATGCGACGGGGAAGTAATAGCGCGGACAGGCGATGCGATGCGACGGGGAAGTAATAGCGCGGGCAGGCGATGCGATGCGACGGGGAAGTAATAGCGCGGGCAGGCGATGCGATGCGACGGGGAAGTAATAGCGCGGACAGGCGATGCGACGCGGTAGGTCAGGGGAACAAGACATTTCACGCGGACGAAGTCGCGGACAGAAGCTAGTGCTGTTATAATCACCAAAAGAACAAAAAAAATAAAACTTGTACTAAAATATCCTCAACACAAACTAAAATATATTTCAGGTGAACCAAATATTCAGTTTGATGACTATGTGAACTTGCTGAAGAGACAAGACCTTCTGCAAATAGCCAAGGAGCTAAAGTTTAAGATCCAGTCCAAACAGGATGCTGTAGAAGCATTGAGGGCATTCTCCAAGCGTGCACCCATCACTAACTACTTTTCTACAAAGAAAGTCACTAATAATGATACCAGAGTCTTGGAAATGTAAGTTTTTATTTTTTAATTTAGTTTTTTATTCAACACGTATTGTCCCACTGCTGCTGGGCAAATGTCTTCCACATATCTTTCTACTCTTCCCCGTGACTCTTCCTGTTTCTTCGTCCCGTTTCCCTCTTCCGCCTCCTACGTAAATGTAAGTTTACAGTCATGTAATTTACTGTATGTAATAGTTGTCCTAGCAGCTAACATATCAACTCAATTCAAACAATTCAATTTAGACATTATCACTATAAACATGCTGATAAGCTTGTCTAGTAAAATAAAATGAGTGATTACAACACTATCTCTCTAATCCACTGACATTTATCTACATTTCTAATGCAGAAACCAAATACCATTTCGGGAACTGGCGAATTAACCTAGAACCAGCACCCCAATTGCGTTACACACTATCAATCTCAATCTCAATGATTTTGAAAGATATTCCTAATCCATTGCGTCATATGTTCGAAAAATTTCTCTGCTCAACAATGTAAATAACGCAATGAATATTGTTGAACTGACGGCACGGTTGGCGCAGTGGTTAAGCGATTGACTGCTGCGCTGCGTGTCGCGGGTTCGATTCCCGCACGGAACAAATATTTGTATGACCTACATGTATTTGTTCCGAGTCTGGGTGTTTTTCTATCTATAATATGTATGTATTTACAAAAAAAAATTGTATATAAGTAGTTTATCAGCCATCTTGTTACCATAACACAAGCATTAGGTTGCTTAGCTTGGGACAAATGGTGCTGTGTGAAATGTCCAGGGATTTATTTATTTATTTATTTTATTATTTATTTATAAAATGAAAGCCATTGCTACTGATAGTGTGTTACGCAATTACCCCACAGGCTCAGTAATCATGATTCTGAGTACTAACTCAATGAGGCAAACTAATTTTATTAAAATGCATTTTTTTTTCCAGATTAAAATATAAAACAGGCCCCTGTTACAAGATGTCAGATCTGGCGCGGACTACATTCCACAATTTGTATGTCTTGATGTATTTGGGAATTGATTACACAGTCATAAGGGAGAAGAATCTCGAGTTCATGCTTATAAACGAAAAAAGTAATAGGGAGACTTTCCCAGTAGATAAACAAATGGTTGTTGACGATGCAAGTGTTGTGTTCCAAGACAGGAAAGAATTTTATAGGTAAAGTGCATTTTTTTTTAATAAAGATTTGAGAATACTTTTTTGTCTGTTCCTGATATGGTGGGTTTAATGACTTTTTTATTGAGTTGAAATTAAGATTGATACCCACTCATGAAATGCAGTAACAATAGTTCAGTACAAAACGAAATCCATACTAAAAAATTTGGACATATATAAAATCCATTTTATTTTGTACACTTATGTTACTAAAGTAATGTTATAAACTGTCCTTATACTGTTATAACAAAGACGACCTCAACCCAGGATTGGGTTCTCTAACAACAACAACAGCAAACCATATTCGCCGATATGTAAGAAACAAATGAAACTGACTCGAAATAGTGTTTATAGTCAGTTTCGCTCGTGACTCTGCGACTCTTCCCACTTGGCTCGGCAATACCCCCTCTCTCTGATCGCGCTGAGCTCGTATAGTTTCAAAGTTTAACTATTTTTTTTTGTGTTTTCCAGGTATCTTCAGGCTCATGTGGCTTACGAGAACTATCTGAAAGAGACTGCCCTAGACAAAAAGTATGAACTAATCAAACAAGCACACAACTTGTTCAAAGGAATTGAAGAGGAGCATATGTTACAGTAATAATAATTTATTAGAATCTTGTTGTCATATTATACATTGAGTGGAATTCGCTGCCATAATCATGTGTCTCATGAGGGTGAACTGGAACTCATCTAGTTTTAAAACATAATTTATTTTTGACTTGTAACAGTGTTTGTACAAGTAGAAGCTTACTTACAGAAATGAAATCATTTTTCATTTATCTGTGCAATTATTTATTTTATATATTTTAGCAATGTTAAATATTGTTGTTTGTTAGAGCAGTGGTGGCCCGGTGGTATCGGCCGCGACTTACGAGTTGTAGGTCGTAGGCTCGAACCCAGACAGGCGGTTTACTTTGTGTAAATTATTTCATCACCACTGCTCTCAAAACGGTGAAGGAAAACATCGTGAAGAAACCGGCATGTCCTAGAAGCAAGAATTCGAAGACATGTGATATCTACCAACCCGCACTGGGCCCGCGTGGTGGATTACGGCCCGCTCCCTCTCACCGAGAGGAGGCCAGTGTCCCAGCAGTGGGAACATTATAGGCTGATTATGTATATTATGTAAATATTGTTCATCAATTTTTTCACAAAAATACTTTACAAAAGTGTAAAATCTTTTCTTCATAAAATTACTACTATTTCGTAGATCGTATTATATTTGTCTCATTAGTATAAGAATGCCTTTGTCTTCCATTAACCATTATTTTAACTTGTAGTTACAAATCATTGCCAATATGGCTGCGTAGATTCACTCCACCAAACGTTTACGTAAAAATCCTGGAGAGTGGAGTACAAGAACTAAAGAAACACAAGGAAGAGGAGTATTACAAACTCGCAGTGGAGATACTTGACACTTTAATTGGGCAGATAGGGTTCAGACAACAGAATAAAGCTAGATGGTATGCGGAAACGGCACTCATACTGCACCAATATTTGGATAGCTCTGAACAGGTAATGTTTATTAAACTGTATTATGTCAAAATACAAGTCAAAATATTTTATAGGCACTTATGAAACGTCAGAAGCTAGGTGCATGGTTCCAATGCATTGCATTGCATTTGCATGAACCGTGGGGTTTCTAAGAGCGAAACCCTGGTTACTCTTTTTATGTAAGCCCACATAGGCATGAGAGCTTTATTACGCGATGTTTTTTATATTGTGCACCGGATTTTCCACTCTGGATGTTGAGCTGACTGTTGAGAATCCAACAGAGCGAGAGCCTAGAGCGGTCGAAAAGTGCACTGTTGAATTTTCAACTCTTGGTGCTTAGAAAAGCGCTTCTGCGCCAAAAGTTAAATTTCTTTTGAAATTGGGGCAACTAGCAGTCAGCAGTTTTTGCAAACTGAAAAGCAAAATTTCTGAACATTTGACCGTTTTAAAATGAATTAAAAAAATACCTTCCCTTATCATTCAGCAAACACTAAGATGTAATGCAGATTAGGTATCAATCTAATAATATTATCGGTAGGTTAATCTAATATTATTGATATTCTTTCACTTCCACGGCGTAAATGGTGGCAGCACAGACGTCACTTTTTTTTTTTTTTTTTTTTTGGGATGGGAAATCATCAAATGACTCCTCCCGCTCTGGGTGGAGCGGAAGGGAGTGTCAGACTCTTACTGACTAAAACCCACCCATGTTCCTTCCTTCGCCCTTTATGTTCCGGGGTAGCGGTAACCCTTTCGGACAATCCCGCTGCCCCGGCAGGCTTCGGCCCTGAGGGGCCCCTCGTTATGCTGACATCTCTTTGAGGCGCGCGTGGAACACTTACGCGCCGTCCGGCACGGGCCTGGTCCTGATCGGGCGGTGAGCTACCCATTGCTCTCCGCCCGCAGGCCCGCGCCTACGGTGGCCGGTAGTCGTCGCTCGACTCCCGACGCCCGGGGCGTCTCCCGCGGCGGCTGGGACGGGAGGCTCTCTCCCTCATCCGTCCCGCCACCTCCTTCGCTAGCATGACTGCTTCGCAGAAGGAGGCGACTGCCTCCCACTCCCTCTCGCTCCGGACCATGGCTTGCACCAGGTCCGGGCGCGAGAGGCCGCCGCCGCTGCCGATCGCCTCTACGAGGACACGGCGGTGCTCCGCCCAAGCGGGGCAGACCTCCACCGTGTGCTCCACCGTGTCCTCTGGGCGATCCTGGCAATGGTGACACCCGGGCGTTTCCTCCCGCCTGATGATGTGCAGGAACCTCCCGAAACTTCCGTGTCCAGTGAGGACCTGCGTCTGTCCGGTGAGGACCTGCGTTGCACAGACGTCACTTTGGCTGCATAATTCACGCCGTGGAAGTGACGAAGTTTTGGGCAAAAACTTCGTCACTTGGTTATTCCAATAACTGTCGTACAGCGACAGTTATTGGAATAACCCTCGACGGCCGCCATGACCCACGCACAATGGTCCACTTGAAGGACTAAGTGCGGAAACCAAACCCATAACATAGAAGTACCAGCGCTCACGTACAATGGTCCACCTGAAGGACTAAGTGCGGAAACCAAACCCGTACCATAGACATAGACGTACCAGCAACACGAAAAAGAACAATTGAAGTTCTTGGTCTTCGTTCCATTCGTCCTGAAATCTAAAATGTCTTTCTTTTCCAGGCTGCAAAGATTTTGCTAGCAGGATTCAGGTCAGAAGATATTACAGAGGAGATGAAAGACGAAATGCGGCCGCGCGCACTAAAGATCGCCAACCAGCGGAATATACTGTTGAATGAGTCATTGAGGGAGGCACTACGAAGTTATGCCGATAAAGAGACTATACTCGAAAGAACACTGCCGGGCGACCATATTTATAAACAGCCAATGGAGTAAGTAATAAATCAGGATCATAAAAGCTTTTTCAATTAATTGAATTCAAAAGCAATTTTCTATTGAAGCACTTCACCTGCCATCACTTGCCTAGCCTTTGCCCGATTTTGTTGGTGTCGCCTTCCAGTCCAACCGAATGCAGCTGACGCGGCGTTACAAACAGTATTTTCGAACCCATACTATTATTAATTCTTCTATCTTACTTCAAAATTCACACATCTTACATCCACCAACCTGCACTGGGCCCGCGTGGTCGATTACGGCCCACTCCTCTCAGAGAGAGGAGGCCATGCATTATGCATACTTCAAAATTTGTAGTAAGACAGAAGAATGTTAAGGGCCTATATCCAGCAGGGGACGTCTTTCGACTAACACCCATTGGACTTGTTATTATACTTATTGTTTTGTTGCAGTAACTACAACCAAAGAGGCAAACTGAAATTTGAAGTGCATACTATAGAAGGAAGGGATACACTAACATGTGAACATTTTTGTATTGAGCACTACATCAATAGTGGGCAGTTCACGAATGGTATGTAACTTATATGTACTTCCTATTTCGAATCTATAAACACACGAGTTGTACGTCGTAGGTTCTAACCCAGTCAGGCGCTTTACTTTGTGTAAAATATTTCATTACTACTGCTCTCAAAACGGTGAAGGAAAACTTCTTGAGGAAACCAGCATGTCCTAGAACCAAAAATTCGAAGACATGTGACATTACCAACCCACACTGGGCCCGCGTGGTAGATTATAGCCCACTCCCTCTCGAAGAGAGGAGGCCTGTGTCCCAGCAATGGGTACAATACAAGCTGATTACGATTTACACGAGCGCGGCTCGCAAGGATAAGTGTCGCAATAACAAGTAAGCATAGAGACAGAGAGTGAGTAAATATTTCTTTAGCAATATGCATCAACTTTGTACGCATTTTTCTGCATCTTTCTTCTTGTCTGTTAATATGTGTGTACATAAATGGTTAAATAAATAAATAAATCAGGAATTATAGTGACCATATCAATTCTTGATTTCTATCTACCCCCTTAGACTCTCCTTAGTGGTAAAAAGTTCCTGGCATTTAGTCATCTGCAGTCTATTCGAATCTTTGTTTCCAAATGATATTATTTCCATTAAACAAGTGTCAACTTTATGTTAGTGTAAATTAAGTTGATTTTAGAAAAATTGTAAATGATATTATTTCTATATATTGTTTTCAAAAATCCCTTTTTTCATTAAAATAAATATTTTTAATACAAGCCAGCCAATTTTTACTACGTTACGTCACTGCTGGACATAGGCCTCTTTTTCGAGAACTCTCTCTCAGCTGGATGAGAGTTGCCGAAAATCGAGTAATCGTAGTATCGAGGTATCGAAGATCGTCGCTACGTTATCTTACTTTACAAATACCTTAATAAAAATTGACTAGCTTGATTGGTTAGCTTGTTCATTTTGCGCTGCAACTTCAATAAGTTGTATGAGTTTTTGTGATCTTGTTTTTTCTTTTCTTAATTTTTATGCTTTAGGACGGTTATAGCTGTATTTGAGAATGTTGGTTCACCTGTTTTTGGCAACTGTATAAGCCCATGACTGTTATTTGATATTTTGTATACAGAAGCTGTTGGTATACCTTTATAAATAAATGAAATAAAATATTGTATTAATTTTTTTTTAATGAAAGTTGTGTTTTTTGTTACACATATTAGAACTACTATTAGAAAGACTTTTCAATGCAATTTTCCTTTACAGGTGAACACTGGGAAGGCCGCATCGTCTTCACAATATTCTCCCTACTATTCTGGGACATTATCTACAGCAAGCCGCGCGGCGTCACCGGTATCTTCCTGAGCCACTTCCAGCGACATCCACTGGATATGTTCTCAGAGAGCTTCTACCTTAACCGGAAGACACTGATCGATGAGAGGCTGAAGTTCATACAGGAATGTAACGAGAATACGATGTTAACGCTCATGAAAACTAATTGGGACGGACGGCCTGAAAGTAAGTATATTCGTGATATTCAAGTGTATGAATGATCAACCTCAAGCTCAAGTAAAATCCAACCTTTGTTCAAAGGCATACTATTCCATCAACGACTGCTTACACGATAAGAATACTTGGTCGCCCTAATTAACTGTGACACTGACAGGTTATTATTATTAGTATTAACTTATTTATTTATTTTACATCGATGGTCCTAGTTTATCATTTGTGACTTCAAATGACAGCTATGTGAACAGAACCCAGCGATGCATAAATATGTAAGCTGTCACGCCCTTTATGCCTGGAGGCTTTTATTTAGGTAGTAAGTTTTTATTTACATTTTAATTTTAATTAATTATTTTTTAGCTTGAGTATGTATAGTTTTTATTATATTTGTTGGTATATTGGCGTGGCTAACTGACATATTGCAAATAATTTAATTTTATGGTCTGTGTCTTGTAATGTTAATTATTTAACATAGGTACCTAGGATTGTATACAATGAAGTATTTTCTAACTGAACAGACAGCTGTGCTCCTGGGGAGTTTGTTGCGCCACTTTTTCTTCCCAGCAATATCACTAGGAAGTGGTGAAGGGCGGGCGTTTTTAGGGGAACACTGTCTTTTGTAATTTTGACGTTTGAAAAATGCTGATTCTCAGCCTAATTTAAATAAATGACTTTTGATTTTGATTTTGAACTATGTGACAGCGGTAACGTAACACTGTAATTATGAAAACCGGCTTTACTTCTATGACATGAAGGCGCTACCAATCACAAATGACAAATTGTTACCTTAGAAGTGCGTTTGAATGTTTTCACTAGGGGGATATACTTATGGATGCACTCTATCTGCGAAGAACAGGGTTTCAGTCTCGTACCAACTAACTAAAGCCTTCGCTGAATGCTGCAAACTTGGTACATGCATATATATTTTTTTAATAGCTGATCAAAAATTTAAAAGCAGGGGGGTAACAGGGTTGCGCGTCGATGTCCCAGCCACCCTTTATCGGGACATCTTGCTGGCTGTTGAGTTTATCAACCACATTCTTGAATGCCAGACATGTTTCTTATCAACCAACTAACGGTTGTGAGAGCTGATGGTTCCTATTCTGTATGAAAACATGACTCTGCACTTGGACAAACTACAGCTTAATTAATCCATTACTCTGTTTTTAATCCTAGCCGAGACGTCTGATATCCACCGCAGCATAGGCTGGGAGTCAGTCCGCGAGGTGACGTCATACATGGGCGCGCGCGGCGTCGCGGCCGTGTGTCGCCGGCTCGCCAGCAACTACGGGTACGCCCGTAGTGGCTTCCCTGACCTTACGCTGTGGAATATACATACTAAAAAGGTATTTATAATAATTACTACTATACCTGTTTCTGCCGCTAAGCAGCATTTTCTGTGCTTTAATTTGTAAGGAACTAGCAGCGTCCGCGGTTTCACCCGCATAAGTGTCGATCCCGTGCGAATATCGGGATAAAAATATATATCCTATGTGTTATTCTAATGTATAAGCTATATTACAGTAAAGTTTCATCAAAATCCGTTCAGTAGTTTTTTCGTGAAAGAGTAACAAACATCCATCCATCCTCACAAACTTTCCCGTTTATATTACTAGTAGGATAGGATATGGATGCTCGTGTAATTTCAACCGTCTCTAGCAGCAACAACTAAAATATATTTAAATGCTTGATTCCAATTTATGTTTAACTATAGCATAGTGTAAATTAAGTTGATTTTAGAATAACTAGTACTGTTCAAAAAGTTATAAAATTTGTTAAAGTTGTAGTGCAAACTGAACCTTATTTTGTACGTGTTAAAGTTATTTTTCCAAATACACATTTATTGGTAACAACATTGAAAATGCAGAATACTTGCGATGCTCCAGGTATTTTACATGTCTAGCTGGAGGCGACCAGTCATCATCAGGTGGGCTGTCTACTTTGTGTCCATTCAATAATTTAAAATCCAAGGGACACACGCATTTGAATGTGGATAAGACTTAAATTATACTTGTAGTCATCCTTTTTATCTTCACAGATAAAGTTCGTAGAAGTAAAGACGGACTCAGACAAGCCTTCTATCAAGCAGTTGCAGTGGCTGCAGTATCTCCTGGAGCACGGCGTCGACGCTGGCTTCTGTTACGTGGGTGTCAATACCACGCGCTCAAGAGCACGACCTTCGAACGACTTCTGAGAAGCTCTGACTAGTGCAAAGTTAATTATAGTAAAGGTACACTTTCCAAGACGACCGCAACCGCAAACCACAGCGGCAACCACAGGCCGCAGCGACACAACTGGTTTCTAAGGAAACGCTTACGTAGATATTGCGACATTGCCCCCGTCACCGTTTACATAGAGGTACACAGAATACAGTCGTGTCGCTGCGGTCTGTCATAGCGATTGGGCGACTTTGCGGCTGCCGTTTGTGACTGCGGTCGCCTTCGGAAGAGTACTTTACTTTACTTAGGTTAAGGAAGTAAAATGACCGTTAGGTTATACGACGCGGAATTTCGTGACAAATAAACGCACCCCTAGGGTGACTTATCATGAAGCTATGTTGTGCTGTGCTGTGGTCCATTTTCCAACCATCCCGATTGTCCCCGTGTCTGATTCCCGGTGTCCCGGTGTCGCGTTTTATTGTAGGCGTGTTTATATAACCTTCCGGAATAAATTCTCTAAATGATCGTGAAAACCGCGTCAAACGTGGTCACATCGGCGGCCGCGACATTAATTTATAATATGTACCTAATGAGGAAACAAACAAAACGTGGTCATTTTGCTTGCCCTTGAGTATTCCATGCGTAAAGCACACCTCGGGACAGAACAGCGCGGGAAAGTGAACTTAGCCCAGCGCAGCGTTAACTTAATGTTGAAAAGTTACCTTAGTAGTCTTTTGTAGGAGAGCACTTTAGGTGACTTCATACTTTAGTAGTATAAGGGCTGATTTTTCCAACGCCAGATAATTTTATCAGAGGAATAATTTTGAATTTTTGACAGTTCTTCCATGCGAAATCTGTCAGACGTCAATTTTATTCCACGAATAAAAATTATGTCGATTGAAAAATCAGCCCTTAATGTATGAAAAGTCAACTTAGTAGTCTTTCGTGGTCTCCTACAAAAAACTCGGCGCACTCCCGACTCCGTGGCAGTTCAATTTTTTTGCGGATACAAAAATCCATAAAGAATTTATTTCTAGTCTGACTAAAAATAATTGTTAAAAAATTCGATATTGTTTAAAATGTAAGCTAAATTATACTCTAGATATTTCGTTATTTCTTGGACACACAATTTTGTTATTAATTTAATTCCTTACTTGATTATAAATAATCCTTAATTTCACCGGAAAGTTGGAAATATGATTGAAATTAGTGATATACTCTAGATTAGTCTGTCAAGCTTGGTGATTACAGCAGGTATTTTATAAGAAGACAACCGGGGCCCTATACCACTATACTTTATCATAACAATGTACAAATTACAATTTAAATAATTGTTAATCTTACCGGGGTGTACCGCAAAACTCTAATCCACACAATTGTAATGGAAAACCCTTACAAATATGTAAATAGTAGTAACAAGTCTATAGTTTACATATTTGTAATTTCTGTTTCGTGTTTTTTTTTTGTACATTTTGTAGACTTGTAAAGTTTTGCAAAACACCCTGCGCCCCAATTGTGAAACACACTATAATAATAGTAATATTTTTATTTTCATAAAAGAAGAAACACATTGCACTGTATACACTGTAGATTATAAATTTATCATTTTTCACATTATAAGCACAATTTTGAAGACTATCCCTTAAACTAGGTCTAGCCTGTATCTTAAGAGATAGAAGACTTAATCACAGTCTGAAGAATTTTGAAGGAAAATATGTTTTAAAAGGTCGTCTGCTCGGCAACGTAAAGAACGCTATAGATATTGGTGACTTGTCAACATGAATGCCATTAGGATTGCGAGTGCGTTACGCAATTACCCCGCGCGACAGGGCACTACCGACAGTATATTTGACTAAACCCCTTTTTGTAAGCTGATCGAAAGGAACCATACAGCGCTGTATCGTTTCATTAAGGGGGGTGCGCGAGGTAGCTCGCGAAATTTATTTTTTTCTTGCGTTTTTTGCAATTTGTAGGACAGTGTAAGGTTGACAGACAGTGTTAAAAAAAAAATCTGATTTGGGAGCGTAACAAATATGACTTTACAGAATTATAATCAGCAATACTAACTAAGTTCATATAATCCTATTGAATTACTATATGGCATATCAATCAATGGCGCCGATTCCCTTGTTCACAAACTAAACTATATTTAAGTTCAGTGCATCTTTTTCCTTATATTTCCTTAAGAAAAGGATAGGAGATAAATATTAGTTTAGTCGTGTCAAATTTAGATACACCATAGCAAGTTTAGACGCGATTAAAAACATGGCTACTAAAAATACGTCAATTTACGTCAGGCGTTGACTAATTTGACAGGACTAAACTAATATTTATCTTCTGTCCTTTTCTTAATGAAATAGAAAGAAAAAGATGCACAGAACTTAAATTTAGTTTAGTTTGTGAACAAGGGAATCGGCGCCAATAAGATTATAAATGAACTTGGAGAAAATTTGAATTTCACAGGTTACCCTGGCGCTCTTCCCTTTATATATTTTTACTCTAATAAAAAGTAACGTAGAGAAAGGATAATAGTCTACATCATTTCCATTTCAATGTTTACCTATTGTGTATATTTTTTATTAGTTTTATATGTAACCTGTATCTTTTGTGTATCCTGTTAGATTAAGAAAAAGGGGCTCATCCTCACTTTTTGCATTAATTAGCGAATCTTTACAGAACTGGTCGGGAAATCCGTATCTAATCACAAAAAACTATTTAATTAAATCATAATAATAAGTAAACATTTGTTGAGACCGCTCGCGCTTCACTCAACATCGCCGCGCGCTGGCGGCAGTGAACGAGGGGTGCGGGGACAGCGGGAAATCAGCTGGCCAACGGCCGAGCGCGAACCCCCGCGCCGCACCGCCGCGTCAGTCAGCTGTGGTTCTCCATGATACACGGCTGCGCCAGCGCGTCTTAATTTCTCTCTTAAAATCTTATATGTTCAACCGACCGTTGTAATTTTATATCTTTTTACATCATTATACTTGTTATACAGTCCACTATAATTTCATTTTGCTCCACCACGACCTATCGTCGCGATCAACATTTTATGATGAGATGAACGCCAACCCCATATCGCGCGTTATTTACTTGAAATGTCTATGAAGTTTCTCCAATTAATTCATCAAGGCCCTGTATATCCGACAGGACGATAGTGATATCTGCACTGTGGGAGTCGCAAAAATGTGAGCAATTGTACATTTAAATACTTTATACCTTACCTTACCTTGGTGATGGGTTAAATGGGTGTTTTATCGAACTATCAATACAGCATTTTACAATTTAATACTAGTGTTTTTATTACATATAAAATATACATATTGTATT
The DNA here is from genome assembly GCA_911387795.2 of Apamea monoglypha. Taxonomy (NCBI): domain Eukaryota; kingdom Metazoa; phylum Arthropoda; class Insecta; order Lepidoptera; family Noctuidae; genus Apamea; species Apamea monoglypha. The sequence goes on from OU426931.1 coordinate 6,413,294, forward strand.
GTTGTGGGATGTTAACCTTTCCGACACCAAATTACGTTTTACATTTAACATTTATGTTTTTGCTAACATTAGGATAAGATATAATAGATTTGTTTATTTTCTTTGGCACAATTATTATGATAACGATTTGTAAACGTTTTATTATTATTTTAGGCAAAAAAATATACCAAAGTGATTATTTGATATGTGATCGCAAATTTGGAAATTACTTATTTGGTTTGTTCCATTAATAAATACGTTAAGACATGTAGAGTCAAGTGCACATCAGTGGTAACATTTTTTACATTAAATGCGCTTTTGAAGTTATGTAAAATAACTGTTATGTTAGCAGCGACCTAACAGCAACCTTATTGTAACGATAATAAAGGTCACAATGATTTTGACAGACTTTTCAGTGGCAGCAACCCAATAGCAACCTTATTAGAATGAGAATAAAGATCACTGTGATTCGGAGAGTGATGCAAAATCAGAAGTAAAATAACTGTGAGAGGACTGTAAGGGCGATTTTCGCAATGCAAGTGTTTCTACTGATATGCGGTTGACTCATACCTATTGAAATAATTAAGAAATCAATTATAATGTGAATTGGTGCTAATCGCATGAAAGAAATCATTAAATTTTATTTTTTGATATCTTGTTTCATTTACCTGTATTGAATACTCAATATTACTTCACCAACGTCGGATGTTCCGGTTACATCAGAAGAGACGTGAGACGAGGACGGGACCCGGCAATACTATTCAAATGGAAAAGTGACGCATCTGCGTGTTGTTCTTTCTGAATGTTTTGTGACAGATCGCTTTATAATACATTTTTAATGAGGAATAATGAAGATACGTGAAAGGAACGCCGCGTCTGCATCCCGTCCTCATCTCACTTCCCTTATGTGTGCCCGCGCCTTACCAAAAGGTAGGTTTTGGCATTTAATTGTACATATCCAAATTTTCCATTTTTACCAGATGAATTATTCTTACATACAGTATAATCAACCACGCGTCTATGGTAAATGATAACAAATAGCGTCCCGTTTTTTGCAAATATCTCAAAAACGACGTCCTACGTCAAAAATAATGAAATTATCATCTTTCCCCTTGTGTCACAAATTGACCCTGACCTTTATCTACTAGCTGTTGCCCGCGACTTAGTCTACTATCCAGGATGAAAAGTGTTACCCAGGTAATGTCTATCTGTGTGCCAAATCCATTCAGACGTTTTAGCGTGAAAGTTAAACTAAACTAAAAGTGAGTTTGTTTGTTTAATAATAATTGCTCAGGAGGCAACTGAATTAGCAAAATATGAGAATAGCCGAGTTGAAAATATAAAAGACAGAATTTATTGAATTTTTTTTTGTTTCTGATTTGTTTTCTTAGTGTATCAATGCATGCAATTGAAATTGTCAATGTTATATATGACAGACGTAGCGATACAAAGCCTCCCACAAGGTGGACCGATGACCTTGTGAAGGCCGCAAGAATCCGTTGGATGCGAGAGGCACAGAACCGTTCGTCGAAGTGGCGGTGCTTGGGGGAGGCCTATCTTATAGTACTCTTTGGGGAGGCCTATGACCAGCAGTGAACGTCTTTCGGCTGAAATGATGATATAGGTATGACGGCTTATCAATGTCATGCCTAAAGATCTGTATACAGAGGTGAATCCCGGGCGGGATGTGGGAGGAAATAGCACGCGTCAATTCTTTATATATTATGCTAAATAATTAACGGAAACTCCATAAAATTAGATGACGCAATCGGCGCGAGTGGATTTCGTCCTGCATGAGCGCGGGATCCGCCTGTTTTGCCGGAGCCTTAGATCTAATCTTAAATTCTAGTTTTCTCTATGCAAGAGGTGCCGATTCAGATTAAAACTTTTTATTCAAACTTTTCATAAACTCTTTTCCAAAGATCACGTGCCTTCAAATCATTACTGTCAAGAGCTTTCATAGCACGTCTCGAATATGATTTTAAAATATATACAAGATTATTGGAAAGATCCATACGGTGCGGATTAGGCAATGTTCCCGGTGTACGTTCCACTGCTGGCCATGTCTGCTGTATCCGCCGCCTCGGTGATATTCCTGTACTGCAAGAACAGAGGCAGCAGCCGGCAAGGCTACATGGACGTGCAGGAGAAACCCTCGGACGGTGACTGAACTACTTTAGTGATTATCTTATGTTTTATTAGTTTTAATTAATTATACGCGTTGATCTTTTTGTATTGGCCCTTTGATTGTGTTGCTGAAAATAGGCTGATTATGAAGTGCAAGTTTCATCTGTAAGTGATGGTTGTAGTGATATTTCCTTATTATAAATAGCTGGTTATTCCACTTTGTTCACCTGGGTGGAAAAATTCATTTTCTCATTCAGAGAAGAGTGCCAACATGTCCAAATAAAGCCACAGACACATTACCGTGTCGTGTTGTGACGTGGCTCGGGATACACCAATCAAACGAATCTGTTCAAGACTACGTCAAATCACGAGTTTTGATTGGCTTACATTGCGTCAGAAAGCGTCGCGACACGACACAACACAGTAATATGAATCTGGTTTTATATTCAAATGAACTAATAACTACTGTGCTCACGGAGCATACCTCTATTAGGGTGCGTTTCCACTGAGGTGGAGACGAGCGGAGCGGAGCAGAGTCGTGCAGGAATCAACCAATCACAGACGAGACGCGTGAGACATGATTGGATTTCAGCCCATGTGATTCGTCGATTACTGCACGTCTCCTCTCCGCTCCGCTTATCCTCTCCCCAGTGAAAACGCACCCTTAGTGTGTATGATAGAATGACATTATCTGTGCACAGATCTATGCTTCGCATGCTCCTGATATAAACGCTTCAGCCGCTCCTCACGCCCACAGTGGTACCCGGGAATAGCACGGACAAATAAATAATACAATCACATTTTTTGTAACATTATTTATTAAAATATATTCTACTAAAATTCATAACATAGTATGTACATTTTCAACAGTACACCTCAATAGGACAATAAGGCACCTATTTCTTAACTTACATGACATAAAATCTACGACTTTTTAAACCCATAAAATAATTCATGACAATAATTCATACGCAAGAGTAACTTTCACCACATAATGGTATACACCAATCGAGTAACAAAGAAATATAACATTCCTACTTTGAGCATTTAACAAATGGTTCATCTACATAATATATAAACTGCGTCCACACAATATAACATATAGACACATTACAAAAATCACTTCTCTAACTTGTATAGATTTAATTCTATTTAAATATAATCGAGATAAAATGCCTATAAATCATATCTTCACTCCTACGTAAACTTTCAATAACGATTTCTAGTGATTTCTTATAATACCATCACCTACTTGTTACTGTTGTGGTAACTTACATATTCCAAATACTAGAGCGAAATACATAGTGCTTAATAATTTTGACTTGACACCAAATAAGTTAAGATATAATCTAGTAAATAGTACAAAAATCCAACAAGTGTATATATACTCCGTTGGTTTAGGTAGTTAACTAAAGGTAAACAAAAAAAAAAACACGCAATTCATGGATGCTAAACCTTCTGTTACAAATTTTAGAATCATTTTATTTATTGAACATGGCTTCAATAATAAATACCGAAATTTCACCAAAGCCTATTCACACGCACGATGGGACAGGCTGGATCATATTAGGATTATTATTATCAGGGGAATTTAAAGCTAGAGACTCAGCTACGGCGCGGGCTGGCATTTCGTCGAGCTAGGGTTGAATGATGGTTTTCTGTGTTCGTGCACTGTACTAGCTCTCCTGGAGGAGGGTTATGGGGTCATTAGGGTCGGTGAGAACATGGCTTGGACGGCGACTTTTACTGCTTTTGGAGGAGATATATATGGCGGCCTCGACAACCAGAGGGTTGCGATGTTTGGCGGCGGTATCGACGAAATGCTTGAAATGCGTTTTATGAATTGCTGGATAATATAATATACGGAAATGTACCTAGCAATCGTTAATTTAATGTTTATCTTAAAATCATAATTCCGGATACGAAAACAAAATTCCTGAAGTGAAAAGCTTCTAAAAAATAAGCAAATAATTTGTATATTAATTTGGTTATCATACGTGCAACTTTTCTAGACTGGTTTTGAATAATCTCCTTTAACACACTAATAAAAAAGGAAATAAATTAATTTTTGGTTATAACCTTACTAACATATTTTGAAACAACAAAGTGTCATCTATAAAAAAAAAAACCCTTTTTACGGTTTGTTTACCTTTTGTTAATTACCTATACCGATGAAGTATAGGCATGTAAATAATTTTATTAATTTTGCTGCAAAGGTACACAGCCGAATGGATGTACAGCACTTGTAGAATCCAACACCTACTCTTAAAATAATAAAATGTTTATATAAAAATTGGCAAACGCTCTTCCTACAACTACACACAAAAACAATTATATAAAATACAGCACAAACAGTTATGTCTAATCATCTTGTATATAAATATGTCATAAAATTGTTTGATCTTTTATAAAAGTTACATAATGTTCTCATTTTATATACATATTGAATAATAATATCTATGGCTACATTTTTTCTCTTATATAAATCATTGCATTTTCCACAATTTTCTTATCTTTAAAGCTGCAATTTTAACTCTGCTCAATATAGCGATATGCTTGATTCTTTTGATACGTATTCTTATTTACGAATTGGTTAATTCAGGCATTATACTTATTCTAATAAACGGAAAGAGTACGACAATTATTACGTAAAAAACGACCACAAGAAATAACCACTGACTTTGGTTCGTGGGACTATAAACAATTTCAAAACACGAATTGAAATGATCACCAAATAGGTAAAATTTTAAAACAGTCATGCCTTTTTACACATTTACATAATTATCTCAAGATATTTCATTTCAGTTTTGGATATAACCATGGTTATATATTTGTAAAATGCATATGCATACCGCGAAGAACTTTCATCTTTTTCGACATTTTTCGGGAATAACCCAAAGATCTCATAAAAGCATCTTTTTGTGCGTGACAGCGTCTCTTTAGATATTATAACAACGTAATGTCGGCAGTCTTCAGCATTGTCGAATCGTGTTCGGGGCTCCTGGTCAAACAAATGTGGTAATTATCTACATGTTTTATAACATCCTTAGCCCAGAGTTAGGAACTAATGACCACTATCGCCCAACCACCACGATTTAGACCTTAAGCCATGTTAGTTATGATATTTAAAATAAATTAGTATTTTAATCTCTCGAGCGCTTTACGAACACCGTTTGTACATAAGCAAAAACGCCTCGAGCGCCTTACGTACACCATCTGTACACAACAGAAAAAAATCAAAATGATAAAAGTCAACGTCCAATGAGCGACGTCTGTTGTGTACAGATGGTGTACGTAAGGCGCTCGAGGCGTTTTTGCTTATGTACAAACGGTGTTCGTAAAGCGCTCGAGAAGTTAATGATTTAGCTTGTGAGCTTGATTTCTATGCAGTATAAAATAGAGAGAGCACAATTTGCAATGCTTTCGTACGTAATAGGTTCTCGTAAGTATTAATAAATTGAAAATAATTACCTAATAAGGTTCAAATTACTGCATTGTGCACAACGACACAAGAAAATATATCATAATTATCGAAACTACGAAATCTTACACATACTAAACATTGCATTCTTGGACTTATATTAGCTAAATGATAATGGCTGTTTATAAGGGAAATAGTTCAAATTATAATTTGATATAGCTAGATGCTACTGCCACTATGTGCTTGCCACTTGCTACCTGACATTTAGGAGACTAATCTATTTATATAGTGAGATCTATTAGCAGTGCGAAACTTGAATTACATGGTCAAGACTTTTCCTCGGGAAGGCAACATGGTATCATACTGAGACGATTTTATTGTCCTAAATAATATTATAAAAACTACATTTTGTAAATATAAAGGCAGTACATCGTCTATTCCCTGTTATTTCATGATATATGCACGATAACAAATACTTATTTGAGAGCTGATCTTATATTATCGATATTTTTTTTAACTTGTTATCGATATCGATTTAACGGTAGCAGTCAGCTATGAAATAACAACCTAAAGGTTATTGCTAGACGTGTCATAAGGGAGAACGCAAACGACCGTGTAAAGTCGGTCCGGAAAAAGTCGGTCATTTTGACATTCAATACAGACATCCTACAAAAGTCGGTTATACAAAAAACGTCCGTCAAAAATCGTTCACCGACACCAAGCGGTAAAATGCGTTTCCGTCTGAACGTCGCCCTCTTATTAAAAAACGCGAAGTAAAGTTGCAAGCAGTGTTAACTTCAGCTAAACCATACACTTTGCGAGGTTTCAATTTGGCTTTACTTCGAGTTTAATACTAACGTTCACACTTTAGTTGCACCACAAATCACAAAAATGCGTTTAGCGCTATTCTTACATAAATCATGTTTCTATTTCTGACAACCGTTTGAAGATGACAGAGACAGAATGAAGTGTTGCTAATTGCGCGGTAAACTGACGTCAGTATGACGCGTGGTTCGCACGTGGCGATGTAGATGCCGCCACAAGCTTTAAATGCATTAAGTGATTAGTGGTGCAAGTGGTCCTAAGAGGGTTAAAGATTAGCTGTTATAATAAGGCACTAATTAATCGATGATGAACCGGAGTTCGCTCACATGTTGGGCTCCTGCTTGAAGGGCATGGGCTCGAGGAAGCTGGGCTCGGGCAGCGGTAGCTGCGGCACGAGCGGCGGCGACTCGGCGGCCGACATGGGCGACGCGTCGGCGCCCGCGTCCGCGCCCGGCTCCTCTATTGCCGCTTCTGTTGACGCCCCTGCGTGATACATTAGTTGAAGTTACGAATGTAAGGGGCACAGGTTGTGTGTGTGTGTGTGTGTAAGATAAAAATTGTAAGGAGTTGTGTAATAGTGTAAGCGGATAAGATGGTGTGAAGATGATTATAGGCTATTTTGTAATTTATCTGGTAGACAAGCCTAGGTCGCCACAGGATTTTATCGCGTATTGGACTTCTAACTCGCGGTATTGAAGCGAACACTGAGAATCCAACAGACTGCATCCCATTGAGTCAAATAAACATACTGTTAGATTTTCAACTCTTGGCGCTAAGCAGTAAGTTAAAAATTCAGTGCGCAATAAAAAATCGCCCGTCGGTACGAGGGTTTGTATGAATATAACAATTCGCGCGATGGCCGCTTCCGTTTAGGGCATGGTGTAAGTCTAAAATACATGGTGACCGACCTCCAAGTAGCATCTCCTGCAGCAGACTGTCCACATGGGCGACTCCGAACAGCTTGGCGAACTGTATCTGCTCGATCATCTGCCACGTGATGCTCTGTAATGGCGGCAAGCACAGCAGGAGTTCTCCGAAGCGGCCGCGCCCGTCGTACTGGCGGTCGCTGATGTAATCTTCTAGGTTTATCTGGATTTGGTAGCGGAGCTGCTTGATTTTTTGCGGCTGGGAGAGGCCTTTCGCGTCTGGAAAGATGGGGTTTTTATTAATACTTTGTTACATAGGAATATTGCGTTGCCGGGTAAAGAACTACTACCGTACGGCCTGGGAAGGCCTGTTTGCCAAACTATGAGAAATAGTAGTAGTAGTGTCGTTTCTTCGGCGATCTTACTAAAAAAAGAGAACAAACTGACAAAACATGAAAGATTTGTTAGGCAACACACAATTTTCCGAGTATTGATATCGAATTATAAGCCTTAACATAAGTGCCATAAAGAGCAAATGACACCCACACTACGCGCTCCAGGAAGTGCGAAAAACGCTTTTATACTTGCATCGGTATTCGTACAATTTTGTACTTTTTGACCCTAAACATAAAGTGTATTTTACGTAAAGGTATAGTATACTTACTAGGGTCGAAAAACACGATTGCCTTGAGACACGCGAACTCTGTGTCGTCGATGTCGATCTCTCGGAGCGGCTTCACGATCTCGTCCATCACGCGCATGCCGATCATGCTGATGTCTATGTCCATGCGACCGTCTGTTAAAAAGCAAGGAAGGTTGTGAGATAAATTTCGGTTAACTTATCTGGTAGATAGTATTTTTTCAAGTGATTAAGGGATCGTTTGTTATTATTGTAATTCGATAATGGCGCTAATTCCATTGTTCACAAACTAAACTAAATTTAAGTTCAGTGCATCTTTTACTTTCTATTTCATTAAGAAAAGGACAGAAGATAAATATTAGTTTAGTCCTGTCAAATTAAGATACTCCCCAGACAGTTTAGACGTGATTTAAAACATGGCGAGTAAAAATACGTCAATTTACGTCAGGCGCTGACTAATTTGAAAGGACTAAACTAATATTTACTCTCTACGTCTACGTCCAGAGATAAAAGTTAAAAAAAATGTTTTAATCCTATTAAAAAAACAAAAGTCTATATTTGAACTTCTTGACCTAATAGCAGATTTGATATTAGATTTACAGGGGGCTGACCACCTGCTCTCATCTATGGCTAAGTACAAAAAAAGCAGTGCAGTTCAACTTCTGCCCTGATATAAGAACTGAAGGCCAATTCTCGTAATTTAAAACGTACAAAATCTAGTCGCAGTCTCATCTCGGCGACAAACAAATGTCAAAATCTTGTCAAAATGTAAGGAAATTAGAGGAATTTTTGACAGATTGAGAGTGAGATCAGACTTTGAACGTTCTTAAAATTACGAGAATTGCCCAGCTGGTGGTAAGCCCCCAGACGGCAGTATTTTTATTTTACGCGGATTGCCTGGCTCTTCTATGCCAGTTTTTGCCCAAGTGACAAGTAAATACATACCAATGTTATGCTTGGTGATGATACAATTGTTGCCGAGTAGCAGGATGTCGTTGAGGTGCAGGGAGCGACGCGCGCAGCCCAACAGCAAGTGTTCACCTGCATGTGCGCGTAGTAAGGCCACCTGAGAACATGACAGGTAATAATAAGCAATGAGCAATGAGTAGCTCACCGCCCGATCAGGACCAGGCCCGTGCCGGACGGCGGGTAAGTGTTCCACGCGCGCCTCAAAGAGTTGTCAGCATAATTTGAGGGGCCCCTTAGGGCCGAAGCCTGCCGGGTCAGCGGGATTGTCCGAAAGGGTTACCGCTACCCCGGAACATAAAGGGCGAAGGAAGGAACATTGGTGGGTTTTAGTCAGTAAGAGTCTGACACTCCCTTCCGCTCCACCCAGAGCGGGAGGGGTCATTTGATGATTTCCCACCAGAAAAAAAAAAGGTAATAATAAGAATCACTTGTCAATCATTGTTATAGCTTCACAGACAGATATATTTTTTTTTTGTAAAATACGGACAAATTAAGAGTAGGGGAAGACCAAAGATACAATCGATGGACTGGGTGAAAGATGATATGGTTATAAATGGGGTAACTACTGAGATGGCGACTAATTTTACGTCAGTCTTTATTATAGAGAAGAATCGAAACAGACACGTTGCGCTGAACCTCAAGTAAAATGGGATAAGGGCAAGAGAATGACAGACAAGCGAAAAGTCGATCTGAGAGTAAAGATTTTTTGTGGTCCAGACATGCGCTACTGCTGAGCGTCATGTCATTAATTCGATTTCCGGCTAGGGAACTGTTATTGATCTTTTCCCTTCAGATTCAGATTTTGTGGTTAAAAAATGTCAAAAGAATCGCTCCTATTACTTAAACATCATCTGAATGACGTCACTGCTGGACCTGGGCAAGCATCAGACTTAAACATAACTGACATTAATAAAAGTTAGTGTTCGATACACCTCTCGTGCCTCGGAAAGCACGTAAACCCGTTGGTCCTACGCCTGATCTCTCCCCGGTCGTGTCGGATTGCCGTCCCATCGGACTATGAGAGTAAAGGAACAGAGAGTCCACCTGTGTTTGCGCACACACTTGTGCACTATAAGAACTCCTGCGTACCTAGCTAATCTCCGTTGAGATTGGCCACTGTGACCAAAATCGGTCGGGACTCAGAAGGCTATTACCATTTACCTAGCCTGTCGGAGTATACTAGCGTGTTATTGTCATGTGTTTCATACCTGATCATCTAGATGCAGCTCGGTGAAGGCGGGGATGTACTTGGCCCACTCCACCAGTATGAGTAGTTGCTGTTTAATGGAGTCGCACACGTCGTTGATCTTTGCGAGCTTTCGGTTGTTTATCTCTGCATCCGTTACGTTGTTCGTCTGTGGATCGAGGAGCAACATTGAATGTGATTTTATTGGAAAGTAGAGAGAATGATTAATAAGAAACTATAAAACAACATTCGCGTTATTAGATGACGTGTTAAAAAAATGGTCGGGTTTTCATATTACTTCCCGTAACCGCGAATTTATGAAAACGTAGGTATCCTATTATTCATCATCGGGGCGTAATTAAAAGCGCTGTTCAAGTCAATAATAAACCTACCAAACTACGGACGTATTGCCTTCAGTGTTTTATGTCGGATAACGTGTTTTTTTTTTCGTCACTCTCAAGTTTAGCATAAAAAATAAACATAGTTTCTTTAAAATATGTAGATTGAAAAGTTAGTGATTTTTAATATCAGATTTACAATATTCTATTTACATTCCCTTGTGTTTGAAGTATGTTTAGTAAGCGACCGGTGCCACCGACGATGCCGTGAAAGTGGTAAAGTATTTGGCCAATATAATTTAATAGTTCCAAAGACACGAAGAAAAAAAAAACGGTTCTCGTAAAGTAAAGCAACTCTGACATTTTACCCTGGGCCCGTATTATGAAGTATTAATAGCATGTTCTCATTATACCATTTAAAAAAAAGAGATGGTGCTATCAGCCTTCTATAGCTGTGTCTCTCTCACACTGGAAAAACGGTGGCATTAATACGTCATAACACGGCCCCTGTACAGCCTTAATAATGCAAACCTTACTAACATAATGACAATGTTTACTGACCTCATCAATAACCTTCCTGCTGAGTAGCTCGGCGTTGAGTAGCGACACGACTGACAGCCCATTAGCTTGCGTCGGTTCTTCATAAGATGGCCGCCTGCAGTTGATGCGATCCCGCTCATTTTGTACCGCTGAAATAATACATGAAAACTTATTATACAGAATTATAAGTAGATATAGCATACTAATACTGGGTGGTAGGGACATTGCGCGCAACCTGTTATTATGGATACTTTATTCTGAACGTCTCTGCGTTGAAATTTTTCATAGGTTATTAAAAAAAAAAAATGCTGCTTTTGCTTAGTGAAGTTGTTTTTTCTATGAAACAGCTTTTTTTTTTTGTAATAACCGAAGAAAAATTTCTACTCTAGGGGGACTAGAATCATGTGCTGAATTCATTTCAACAGGGTTGCGCATCAATGTCCCTGCTACCCTGTTTAGGGATGAATAAAGCCTCTACCCACACAGAGAAAGAATGAGCATTATCACCAAGGTTGCTTAAGCCCATATAATCGATATCAGACGCTTCACTCGAGTAAATGTAATTTTTTTTTCATTCCTCGATTACACGACACTGACATAATTACATAAGAGAGAACGTTCATCTGCTCCTTTCAATCATTCGGTTGTCGAGTGCCTAAATGCAACATCGTTGGATCGGTTCACTAATGAATTTGTTTTTCACCTTTGAATCACTTCCTGTTCAGCAGTGTAATTCTGTAAAAATCTCACCGTAAAAATGTAGGGATAGCTAGGGATTGAGAGCTCACTTTAAGCTCACTTCACCTAAGTTGTCACGATGATATTGTTACAGAATACAACGGCTGAAGTTTCACTACGAGTGAAAGATGCCGAATTAAAGACGAAAATGAATAAAACTTGGAAGTGTCTGATATATCGCGCACTACGCTTGTTCATTACGTGCTAGCCAAACGGACTCATGCAGCGAAAGAATAATCATTGATCACTCTTTCTCTCTGCATGTTGGCGATATCTACCTTCATAGCTATTCACAACTGTCCGCTACGCTTCCGCGCCGAATCGAACATCCATCAATTTTATCAAAAGAGTCTTCAAAATTTTCGGGTTTAGGATTTCTGAAAGCTTTTAAGCTTTCAGAAATCCTAAACCCGAAAATTTTGTCATTTTAAATCAAATATACAACCGCCATTCTTCCGACAGCTATTTGCTGTCAAGGCAAATTAGTAACTGAAAATGTGTCATTTTCGATTCGACAACCTGTCGAATGGTTGTGAAATCCTTGAATCGTTTTAAAAACAGTCGTTTTTAAAAGCATGCTTTGTAATTCTATACTTAAAAACTAGTTTGCCGTGTGTTTACGTCATTTACATAATTACGTAGGTACGCATTTCATATTATTATTGTATTACTTTTATTTAAGCAGGTAAACTGGGTCGAGGGGAATTACCTTTTACCCATACTAAAAATCACTATCCAATAATATAATCAGGATTCATTTCGCGCCAATTAATTTAAAACCCAAAACAGGTACAACAATCTCCTTGTTTTAAGCACATATACTCGTATACGTACGTATCACAAGGAAAATTACATATTCCTGAGTCTGTCCGTCATTTATTATTCCTGAACAGTTCTGTATCAGCATTAAGTCTGAAATATGCGGTTACCTTATGACGAGAAACGTATATTCGAATGAATTGATTTAATTAAACGTATAAATATCCATTTATATTAGCTTCCAATAAATCTGTTTGCGTAGTAACGATAGTATGGTGAATAATAAGTTAATTATTTGTGATGTCGAGTCTGTCTTGTTTATGCATTTGTCACTCTGTGTAGGTATTTAAATAAAGACCGTAAAATCTGAATCTACAATTAATTCTAACTAGGTGTTGTCCGCGACTACATCTGCGTATATTTTGTTTCATTTCATTATAAAAATGAAACTGGTCTCAAAACGGTGAAAGAAAATATCGTGAGGAAAACGGCATGTCCTAGAACCAAAAATTTCAAAGGCACGTGTCATCCACCAACCCACACTGGGCCCGCGTGGTGGATTATGACGCACTCCCTCTCACAGAGAGGAGGCCAGTGTCCTAGCACTAGGAACGTTATAGGCTGATTATACATTATAAAAATTCGGGAAAAAAAAAGTAGCCAAGTCCTTTACCAGGTCCATCTCTTTACTTGGTTTTAATCGAAATCTGTTCAGTGGTTTAGGTGTTAAAAAGGATTCATATTACTGTGTTTGTTGTGTGGTGACGCCTTCAGACGCAGTGTTAGCCAATCAAAACTCGTGTTTTGACGTAGTCCTGAACAGATTCGTTTGATTCGTGTATCCCGTAGTCACGACACAACACGACACAGTAATGTGTCTGTGGCTTTACATTCGCATTTATTTATTTATAACAGCATGGAAGACGTACAGCTAAAAAAGAAATAAACAAAAAAAGGAAACAATAGTCGACAGAAAGATGGTAATAATATAATATTAGAATGTATTTCTGTCCTCTGCATTAAGAGAGAAGGCACTTAATACATTATGTATGTTACATACGTACCCACATTGTTCAATAAATGAGGTAATTAAAGTATTATCGTCTGCTGAAGATAAAGGTTGGCGACCTATCCACTGGTTCCGAGAAGCAATGAGGACAAACAAACAAATAATAATTAACATACTGTCTGAACTATAAGAAGGCTATAAGATGAGATTTGGCTTTCCCGAACCAAACATCTAACATTTATAAGCACCCTACAAAATATTACAGGGCGTCTGTTTTAAACATTTTGGGCGGTACTGCAGTTTTTGCAAGACATGTTTTTTTTCGATATTCCCGAGGTATACACGACGACATTATCAAGCTCTACATTTCCAGTTTTAGCTGACCTCGCATTGGCTTTTACAAGGGGTTAGGCGTACAAGAAGTCAGGAAATTTATACATAGTTTGATATGTCGTCGTGCGTATATACGCACGACGACATATCAAACTCGTAATTGCTTTATCACCCTAGATTTGGATGTCACTTGTACGTCATGAAACAACAACATCTATTTGTCAATGTGACAGTTATACAGAGTGTCAGGAACATCAACGTACACACTGTTACCATGACTTCAGTACTTGATTCTAGACCCACCAGCGCAGCGTTGAAATTTTTCGTCGATATTTTTTTCTAATTTTGATAATTTCGTCATAATTTTTCTAATAATCGCTTCCACACATTTTGACCGTGTAGGTACTTGTACTTATTGCACTTTTGTAAAAAAAACGGCATTTTTTTTAATAACGAATGAAAAGCAAACACCCTTTTCGGATCTAGAATCATGTACTGAACTCATGGTAAACAGTTTGCGCGTCGATATCCCCGACAACCTGTATAGTTTTAACGTTAGTAAAGTTTTAATTTACTATGAATGGTTGTAAAAAGTTGCAAATGAATTACGAGGTCGAGTTTACCTACCTAGGTAAAGTTAAAAATATAGATAGTGGTCGTGGATATAAGTCATTTCAAATAAGCCCTGTATTATTAAGTCTTAAAAACACCCCTTTCGCTTCAGCCAAGGTCTTAAAAGGCTTAAAGTATCACACAGAAAAGCATGCATTTGTTTTGATAGCATCGGTAGGTACCTATCGGCTTAATGTTGTATTTCTCACCTTCTTTCTTCATGCCCGCCTTGAAGCATTTCCTTAGCCTACAGTATCTACACTGATTTCTTTTGTCTTTGTCCACCACACAATTTCTGCTGAACCTGAAACAAGTATAAAATCATATTTTAATATTTACATAACATAACATAAGGGGGGCCTGATCCGCAGGAGAACCAAGGTAACAGACATGGCCCGATGAATTGCCAAACTTAAGTGGCAGTGGGCAGGGCACATTGCTCGCAGAACAGATGGCCGATGGGGCCGAAGGGTTCTGGCATGGCGATCGCGTACCGGAAGACGTAGCATTGGAAGGCCTCCCACAAGGTGGACCGACGACCTTGTGAAGGCCGCAGGAACCCGTTGGATGCGAGAAGCACAGAACCGTACGAAGTGGAGGTGCTTGGGGGAGGCTTATGTCTAACAGTGGACGTCTTTCGGCTGAAATTATGATAACATAACAGCAGATGGCATTGGGCGGGTCACGTCGGCCACATGCACAGTGACCGCTGGGCATCAGTCTCCATACGGTGGGTGCCTGAGGAGGGATGACGCCGCCGAGGCCGGCCCAGGAAGATAGTGGTGAGACGACCTAGACGCGTACTGCAGGGACCATGCACAGTGACCGCTGGTCATCAGTCTCCATACGATGGGTGCCTGAGGATGGATGACGCCACCGAGGCCGGCCCAGGAAGATAGTGGTGAGACGATCTAGACGCGTACTGCAGGGGTTGGATCGAGGTGGCTCTAGAAAAAAATGCCAGTAAGGATTTGTGGGAGGCCTTTGCTCTACGGTGGGACAGTGTAGGCCAAGTAAAATGTAATCCCGGAAGAGTTCGGCAAAAGTGGACCTTAGTACACCCACATTTCGGCAGTTATGTTTAAGTCCCTTATAATAGGGGCAAGTCTATTGCCATCAACAGGGCACAAATCCGAACTAGTAAAAAGACGAAGTAAACAAGTAGGGTAAAACCGAGATAGATGCCGCAGTGGGATAGATGCCTCATTTTCAAAAAACCTAACTTCCCAAACTCGCAATTAAGAATTAATAGTTTAAGTAGGAGCCGCAGTCACCCTGCACCTCAGTTGCACCCTGGCTGTCGTACGGTAAGGACGCGTTTCGCTCGTGTGTGCAATCATCTCCGCGGCAAAATTCACGAACACGTCAAAGATTTAAAGGTTAGTATTTGCCATTGTATAACTTTATAAGTAGTAATACATTCCATTATATTTTTTATTACATCAATGTACTGGTTCATTGAGTGTTCATCTGGGTGTTAATAGTTGCATTTTTGTTTTTAATTTATTTAAAAAATACTTGGGCATCTATCCCTATCATAAAGGATAGTTGCCCTGGTTTTTCGAGGTATAGGTAAGGGCATCTATCCCTCCATACACTATAATGGTATCAGTGTAACTATTTTTAGTGTTCTGTTATATTTTTTATGTTTTTCCGTATTTTTATATTTGGACTCTTTACTTGTAGCAGAACCATGCCACGAAAGTACAAAAGAAAGGAAGGAATGCAAGCTCGAGTATGTTCTTGGACTGTAGAACAACTACAGAATCTTCAGAACTTCAGAAATTTTTGCTCAAGATGTGGAAAACTGAAAGCACTATCCGTTAGGAATGATCTCTATAATGTGTTATTTTAATTTAAAAAATAGTATGATTATGCATGTTGACACTTAATAATTAATATCTATAAATAAGAATTAATATTTTTGTTGAACAAATGTTTTTGAAAATTTATTATGTTTGTGTGTATCGTATTAGAATTATCATAAAACGATAAAAATAAAAACATTAAAAAAATTAAAAATGGTTTTTCGTAATTCGACCTCATATTTGGTTGGGTTTTTCGTTCACACAGTATAAAGGGCATCTATCCTTCTTAGTATTTTCATGGTGGGGCAACTATCCATACAGGTAGGCATCTATCCTCAAAAAAAGTCTTCCATAAAAAGCTAAATTCTGCAAAATTTATTATTGATAGGTCAAAAAATAATAATTATAATTCAACATAAATGATTAAACTAGCTATACTCATAGAAATTATTCATATATAATTAATATTTTTTAAATAAGGAGGCTATTTCAAAAAGTGGGGCATCTATCCCGGTTTTACCCTATGGATGAACACAATTATCGAATTCTTTTTGATAAAATTTGGTAGACAAGATGTAGTTTAGAAACTGGAGAAATATTATAATTGCGAACTAGCGCAACCACGGGGCACACCTAGTTAGTATATTATGGTAGAATTATGTTCGGCTACTGAAAAATATTTACGGATATTTTTCAGTAGTTCTTTGTCAGACAATTTTATCAATTTTAATTCAAAGTGGCAGTTGAGTGTCCAAATTAGTACTTAAACTGGTTTGTTGACGAATAATTAATTTATTAATATTCTTAACAGAAATTCATCCAAATAACCACCAAGGTTAAATATGGATATTATTTGCATATTTTATTTAGTTACGTCAATAGAAGTGGTAGAAAGGTTGTAAATCTTGTTTATACGGTTTTTTTGTCATACCTACCAATTAATATTGAGATGTTGTTCTTTTAGCATGGTCCTCTAAATACATATTACATAAGATATTACGTAAAGACAGGGGAAGTTTCTGCGATATAATCGCGGGGTAAAAGCAAAAATGAAAGACAAATATGGTCAAAGTTTTTTAAAGAGAATTGCCGAAAATCGAGTTGAATGGCGTGCAATAGGAGAGGCTTATGTTCAGCAGTGGACTGCTGTAGACTGATAATGATGGTAAAAGTAATCCTAATCTCGATATTTTAAATAGAGCTTTAGTACAAAAAATGTACTTAATTATTTAAAAAAATATGCCATTAACCAGGACATATTCTTTCAACCACTGCGATTTTGTTCTATTTTAGATGAGGAAGAATCCTACTGACAAATAATTTCAACTCTGAATGAAAATTCCCAGTAATAAATTAATAATTAACAGTAGTAGATATAATATTATTATAAATGACCTATTAAGTGCACCAACAATATTACGTCCCATAAATTAACTTCTTGGATTTCGTCGTTCATAACGAGCAGGTAATAAACATCCACCCATATATGTAACTAATGACGTAAACAAACTGACACAAAAACACGGTCATATTTAAGAGGAAACATGTTTCTCAGTCATGGTAAACCGCATTCTACTTACAAATTATTCTCTGACGTAATACCATACAAATAATACGTAATAAAAAAAAAACCTCATACTGTATGGACGTCTCAAGGACTAATCACACTTCTTTCAATTTATTTTGACAGCGACTGCGAAAATGTTTGAATTGCGAATTCACTTTTTCGCAGCGTGTTTGGTTAACACGGTTACTTTTACCTACATCTAAAATTGCTTTTTGGAATTTAATGTTATTACAAGAGTCAAGAGTTTGTGTTATTTTAATGTGACATATGTTATGATAACTCAAAAATTAGTGATTTTCGATGCTGGCGGACGGTACTTTTCTGCACCTACAATGTTTAAATTGTGAAAAGCGTAATAGCTCTGAAGACTCTGAACTAAGATTGAAAGTATGAAGTAGGAATATGACCCTTGTCTACTCTAGCCTGCATAAAAATTGTTTATGCAAATTACGTGTAAAAAAAATCTAAGGTGTAGTGTAGTAAATCTAAGGTCATATTTATTCAAATTCTTTTCCAACTTATTTATCATTTCCATTTTTCAATCAGTTTTCGCACTCCCGCGCTGTCTAACGTGCGAATTATACCTGACAAGTGTGAGTAGTCCCAATTTGGCGTGCTCCCAGATTCGGCTAAGGTTGTGGAGTTCCCACCGATGCAGATGAAGCGAATACCGCAGACGTGCCAACTTCTATCATTCACCAGTTTCACAAGTGCAGTCGTGAATTCACAATTAGTGGCAACGCAACGTAATGGGATCATATTTTGTTAGATAATGTTTAGCAATAAAAGTCTGCTGTTTGGAAGAGTAGGGGAAGACCAAAGAAACGATGAATGGACTGTGTGAATGATGATATGGTTAGAAAGGGGGTGACTACCGAGATGACGACTAATAGGGAAGTATGGAAGAAAAAGACATGTTGCGCCGACCCTAAATAAATTGGGACAAGGACAGGAGGAGAATGATGATTTCATGATTCAGTTTGTTATTCACGCTCATATGATTAGGGATAAAATACATTTTCTTTTAAATATGTGAGCAATATCCCGTGTGAGTCAAGTTTACAATAGTTTTTTGTTACGAAAATGTTTGTGATAAATGAAAAATTACATTGAAGCCTCCCCTACCAAGTCTAGTTACGGTCTAGAGTCTAGATATTTACAATATTTTGCTTTGCCTGTTAATAACGTATAAAAGTGAAATAAGACACTAGTGACACGAGCTAAATATACACTACTATCAGAGTTTGAAACAGTAGCCAGATAAATTACGCCTCTCCTAATGGGCTGTGACAAATCAAGATGGATAACGCCTTCAACTAGCGCCTGTACCGACTTAACCAATTGACCATACCTAGTACCCACGGCCAATTTTAGCTGACCTCACATTTTAAAGATTTTTCGTACAATCAGAAGTCAATTTATACTGGTTATACTGCTTGATGTGTACCCGTGAGTACATTACATTAATTTCGATGTTTTCCTCTGCGTTTATTAACCAAACTATTTCAATGAATCAGTGATTATAAAACCATGACCTTGCCCAGTAACTACACGTTTTGATAAGTACTTATCAAAACGTGTAGTTTGAGTTGATTATGATCCTTGACATAAACTCGTCGCGTTTCCGTCTCCTCTACACAAGTAAATATTAGGTATTGTAATAAAATAGCACGCACTACTGTGTAAGAAGATTCGCGACACGTGTCTCATTGTAACCCTAGATTGAAAATCAAGCAAAATTTGAATAGTCCATTGTGCATTGAAATAAGCCACCATCGGGCAGTCACCACGTAATGTTTTTTCTCTCGTTTCATTATGCTATTTATTTAGCACAGACTAAAAGACAGACAATACACCACATACATACATCAGATAGCAACAAATAAAAATCAAATAGAAAGTGTAAAGTCCGATAAGAAAAAATCAGGAAAGTGTGCCTCACGGCTGCACCAAAAAGGGCCAGTTCAGCAAAAATGACAGACAACTAGTGCCTGACGCTGGTTTTCAACTGGACCTGATGTGTGAGATGACGGATGTAAATCAGTTTTACACTGCAACGTGACGTGTGTCTGCATACTTATACTAATAATACCTTCTTTGACCCTTCCCTTGTCGACCACTATAATGTGGTTTATGGACGATCCCACAGAGCACGGACACACCTCGGCGCTAGAGGCGACATTCTCAAAATTTTCCACACAAACCAAGAGTGTAACCGTTTACTCTCAATATGACGTATAGAAACTGACGAATTTGAAGGTGGTCTGTGACAGAAGTTTTGCCCTCAACGCACTTAGTATAACGGGGTGCAGGGTAATTACGTAACACACTGTAGCAGTAGCAATGGCTTTCATTGTGACAGTTAACAACATTAATTGCGACATTTACGTTGTCGAGTAGACAAATTCGAACATATGGATTAGCAATATCCTTAAAAATTATTCAGATTGAGATTGATAGTATGTTACGCAATAAGGGTGCTGGTGGCAACTTCACGTCGAAGCGCATTTTGCGTAAGGCAAAATGCACTTTCGGCGCAACGTATTTTATTAGTACTGGCATCGCGACGCTGGAGGTGCGGAACTTCCGTGCTCTGTGGACGGCCATTATAATTATGATCCATAATATATTATGTGTTTTTACCTGCATGTGTATAAATGGTTTTTCCTGACGCTTCTTCTGAAGAAGCCCTTGCAGCCGTCGCAGGAGGAGGCCCCGTAATGCTTGCCGGTTGCGCGGTCCCCGCATATTGCGCAGTGCTGCGACAGCGCCGCGGAGGACGCCGCGCTCGCCTCGCTGCTACTCGTCTCCAGCTGCATGTCGCTATCTGAAACAAGAAGATTGATACATTTTAGTATAAGAAGAATTATGTATTTGTGTGGCATAACAATGCTCAGCAGTAAGATGTTACAGGCCAGCACGCGTGGCATGAAACGGGTTTTGTCGACGGAAGAATAGATAAAATGACAGATTGTAGTCTATTCTTCCGTCGACAAAACCCGTTTCTATGGTAGTCAGGCTACGCGTGCTAGCTAGGCTTACAGGATACAATACTATATTGGTAGTGCTAGGATATAGAGAACCCTAAACAAGCTAAGCTAACGTAGCTCGCGCATACAATCAGTCCGCCCAAAAGGTTTTTTTCTCGACAACCTTGCAGTATTGGCGTGAAGAAGTATTTGTAAACACGTTTACTTACAAACTGAACACATTTCCTTCTTCGCCTCAACACCACAGCTCATAGCATATACAGCATATAATGTTGCCACTGCTGGGACACAGGCCTCTTAGCTGTGTGAGTGAGTTGGTCATAATCCACCATGCGGGCCCAGTGCGGGTTGGTGGATGTCACATTTCTTTGAATTTTTGGTGGGAAATGCCGGTTTCCTCACGATGTTTTCCTTTACCGTTTTGACTGTAGTGGTGGTGAAATAATTTACACAAAGTAAAGTGCCTGCTTGGGATCGAACTCATGACCTACAACCCGTAATTCGCGGCCGCTACAACTGGGCCCCCACTGCTCATGTATACGTAGCTCATATTTACCCATTATTTATCTGCTCAAAAGCTTCTTCAGCACAACCCGAAAAAGTGTTGGCATGAAGAAGCATTTCTAAACACGCATGACGGTATGATAATGATACAGATTACAATCTTCAATTGTTTTTTTTTTTTTTTTGTGTTCGTTTTCAGAAGTTGTTCACATGTGGCGGTATTCATAGATGTCGCTACTATAGGCGTAACTAATGATCAGGACACTGCCTTAAAACCCAGCAGTTGACTTTACATTAGCATAGGATACCATTGATATTTTCCAGTTCTTGTGTTGTAAAGATATTCACCTCGGGTAAAAACCAAACCTAGGTATGACTAGAAATGACCACATCATAGTTAGGAAAAAGACGTCAGACAATATAGTACACGTCATTCATCACTGCATTATTCAAGCTGTACATGTGTAAGTTTGGTAAGTTATTGAAGGAAACAATAAAATAATATCGTGTATTTAATTCCTAATTGTGACAGAATACGTCAGTAATCAGTATACATATTAAGGAGTAATTAGGCTGGCTATTTGTCATATACGTTTAGTTTGTTTGTTTGTATAATGATTACATTACATGGGACTTAAACATAACTGGCGGAATGTGTGTCTACTATGTACCTACTAGGTGTAGGTATACCTCTGCCTAACCCTTCGGGGAATACAAGCTTCATGTTATGTTATATTATGATGAGAGTTCCCTCCATAAGTCGTAAAGCACGTTAAGCAGCTGGTCCCGGCTGTCATTCCTCAATCATCTTTGACAGTCGTTACGGGTAGTCGGAAGCCCGACTCGTCGTCGTCGTCGTCATGTTACCTAGTAACTGGGTTGTGAGGTAGTCACTCCATGTAAAATATTGGTATTCAAAACAATAGGTAGTTTGGAAAAGGCTAGACAGATTGAATGATGTGAGTTCATGGTTTATGTTGCCGAAATCGAATATTAATCAATTAAAACACAAGTAGGTATCTATTTGTGAGACGATTAAAAATATAATACTGTAGCAAAGAACCAGCAGCCTATATTATATAGGTACATATAAAGAAGCTGACTGCAGCTAGTATTTAGTAGGTGCCCAAGTTGACTTAAGACAAGCGGAGTTTAAATTAAGTAATTGGTAACCTTTCCTTTCGTAAATTAACTGGTGAAAGTACGTACTAATGAATATAAACCACTACTATCCTATCGGGTCCTATTACCAACTATGAAATAGCGAAGATTCATAGTAAAGTAAGTTAGCAGTTATTGAAAACATACAGATGAAGTATTTTTATTATACAGGTTGTTAAAACAAAAAAAAAAAAAAACCCGTAAAGGGCGTTGCAGACTGTTTTTAAATAAGCCAGTTTGACCAAAACATTATACCAAAAATGTGTGTGTGTTATGGAAATTCACAAAAATTCAAAAAACGTGACTTTTCTTTTCTCTTTTTAAGATTAACTTCGGTACTTATACTAACGAAGAAAGATAATGAATTTTCAATAACTGATTCATTGATATACCTATTATTTCAAATGTTTATTGAGAGTAAGAGGTTTATCTTTCTTTAACCCTGGCTGATAGCGCTGAGCTGAATTGACCAATCAGACTTCGACATATCACTGTACCTATTTCAGATTTACACTCAACCTGTAGTAGTTTGTAGCGTGTAGGTCTAGCTAGAAAGTATAGGTCAACCCCTTTGCACCCGCGGTTTGATCCGAATCATGGAAAAGGGATGGGTAGTCGCGTGGTCTGTTGCGAATAACAATAAAGTGCGATGACTAATACAGACTGCTAGGCGTGGTGCCATGTTGTTCGGACAATATCGTAACTATACTGGATGGCATACTTCGACGCACAAACTGTAACCATGAGGTCAGCACCATGATTCTAGACCCCCTAGCGCAAACCTTTTTCGTCGGTTATTAAAATAAAATCTGCTGTTTCATAGCAAAGCGCCATAAATACGCGGTCAAAATATATGGAACAGAATTTTTGTTATAACTATGAAAAATTTCAATGAAGCTGAAATTTTTCGTAGTTTAAGTATAAAACGAGTTCAGTATCATGTACTGAATCCATGGTAACAGGCTGCGCGTCGAAGTCTCTACCACCCTGTATTAGTTAGGTACGTACGACTTTCCGAACTTCATGGTACAAAAGTGAGAAGGCCGTTATTCAGCAGCGGGTTGAATAAGGTTGCCAATGATGATGGCAATTATTGTCCGAACAGGTCAGGGAAATCCTGGCCAGTCATCATGTTTGGCAAGAATCATGTTAATGTAAACCAAGAATTTTATTGAACACGACTTGTAAGCCCCCACGTTTCGTATTACCCAGTAACTGGGTTGTAGAGGTCAGATAGGCAGTCGCTCCATGTAAAATACTGGTACTCAGCTGCATACGGTTAGACTGAAAGCCGACCCCAACATAGTTGGGAAAAGGCTAGGCAGATGATGACTTGTAAACCCCCACAAAAAATGGGAGTAATTTTATTCTTTGATTACACTATTTTTAACACCTACTGTCATTCTATTGTTTACCACTGTAAAGAAAAGCGAATAATTACGCCGTGTTCTATTAAGAAATCCGAATTCTATTGTTGTGATTGCATCATATGCCTACATCTACATGATAACGTACAAAACTGTAATTAAATACATCATTCTTTATGAGTTGTCAGCTGTTATCAGCATAGATTACAATAAGCAGCTGAAAACAAGATAAAAATGAAAAATAATAAAAATATATTCAGTCATGAGTATTTTTAAACGCTGATATATCACAAATTTCTTTACCTAATTGTATGCAAATGGCCGGCACAGAACTGTTAAATGGCTAATGTGCAAAAAAAAAAAACGCGATTACTACAGTGTGGTGTCAACAAACCTTCGTTGAACGTCATGACAGGCCGCGCCTCCTGCGGGGGACTGCGTACTACGGGCCCGTAGTACGGCGTACTGGCGTGCTTCTCCCACTGCGGCTGCGCACCCATCATGTAATCCACCGCGTTGTACATCGGAAACAACTCCTGTGACGTCATCTCGTAACCGAGCACCGGCATCTTCCAGGCGCCTACCACTCAACAACACCCGCGTCCAACTGTTATCCACTAATCGAAGTAACGCAAGAGACGATAACCCCGATAATGCTCTACACAAACACGATTAATCAACAGGTGGTTTAACCAGACCAAATAACACAACCCCTTATCACGGAAAACTTTACGAAACGTGGATCATAACAAATATTAAGTTTATCACAGCCCACAGCAAATATTGATCCAATAATGAGTTTGGAGACAGTTACTGCACCGGTTCCGGGTAATGTTTTCGTTTTTATCACACAGTAATTGTGTACCAGTTCTCGATAGTGTTGTTTATAGAGAATCACGCCGGTCTCGGGTGACAAGCTGTTGGACACGACGCGACCTTCCGCGCTCGCGTTGTAACTGCGACTGACGGACGCGGCGCGGTCACCATCACACATTCACACCTAACATCCGCTTCGCCAATTTGCTGACAGCACCTATGAATGACCCGCTCAATGTGTCCAAGTCAGCAAATGGTAGCGTTTCGCGGCGCGTATCCGACACCGCGCTGACTCACCCGTTATCGGAAATGCAGCGGATGTGGAATCGAATGCGGCGCCCGAGGAGTCACTCGGTAGCAGCTGACGAACAGAGCCTTTTGCCATAACCGTCATGTAGCAGTAAGTAAACAGACTGGCGAGTGACTAATTAATTGTCACACGCACTGGCTTTGTTCGCATGCTCCTTTGTTGCTATGTGTGCATCTATTGTGTGGGCTCTTATCTATCAGGATTCTGATAATGTTCGTGGAGATGATTTATCTCAGAGATGATAACGAGCAATGACCGACACGACACATATCATCGAATTCTGTCATCGTCACTCATTTCACACAGATATCAGAAGTTTATTTTTTTAACTGCAGCAATTTTTATTAAGTACCTATATTTATTGCTGTAAGACAACAGCTTGAAAACCATAACTAAGTAATTAATATGGGTAACTATGTATAAACAGTCGACAAGATAAAAATAACTCTTAAGTACTCATGAGCCAATTAGTCTAAATTATATTGTAAGTCCTTATGATCCTTGACAAACAAAGCTAATAGCCGTCTGCATACTAATAACATACTAATGCAGTGATTTGGTATTAAAACGTAATAAATAAGATGTAAACAGTGGCGGCATTCTGGAGCTATCGGCAGACGGGGCAAGTCGGGGTCGCGATATCTCGGCCGAGCGACGATGCCGATACTCCTGCCATAATAACCCTTTCTATCGTAAAACACGAGTTTTTAGATAAACGTTCGTTGAAATCATTGTAAAATAGCAGATATGACATGTTAAAACTATATTAGAAAAGTATGGAAGGAAATTATTGACATTTTTGTTTAAACCTTTCGCATTTTACATTTAATATAGAATCGGTGTAAACAATTGTTGGTAAACCAATACAAATAAATAAATAAATAAATAAATAAATAAACCCCACCTAAACCTAGGAAAACTTTCATTTTCATACACGGACGAGTAATATTCGATAGATTAAACACAAACTCTACGACTTTTGTTGCAATTTTTTTCGTATTCAAGAACGCTTTGCCTCTCTCTTTAAAATCATACTTCAGCATTTTAGCTAGGGTATACATTAGACACCGGGATAACCGGTAAAACAAATTTTTGTTTGTTTTTACCACTTGATTAAAAACTTAACGACACAGGTGACAATATTTTTATTTATGAGCCGAGGTTGCACTTCCTTATACATTTTTCAAAAATAAACGTGCCCTTAATAATAAAACAAACGTATATACGGAAATCTGAGAGGTTAAGTACCTAGTAACATAATAATTATGTATGTATAAATTAATTAACCATATATCTTCAAGGCAAGCAACTACAGACGCAGAAGAAATAATTCATTTTTACCTGTACCCTAATTGCGTAACACACTCATGCTGAATCATTTTGAAGGATAATAATATTGTTAATCCATTACTTCATATTTTTGAAAAAAATTGTCTGCTCAACAACGTAAAGAGCGCAATGAATGTTGTTGAACTGTCAAAATGAAACCCATCACACGCTAATTATTGTTGAAACAAGAATGAAAACCATATTCGTAAAAAAATGTCGTTACTATTCATATTGACCTAACATTCATGAATAAACATCGTGATCAAATGGTATTCGCCAAATAATTACTTAAAATTTTTTTTTTTCATCGTCCATCACATCACCCTGTATAATTTTTACCTAATTTATTTTCATCGGAAAATTACGTTTTTTTTTGCTTATTTCGTATGAATAGCTTACATTTTAACTGACATAAGATTAATATCTTCGTTATAAAGTTGATACTTAAACAAAAAGTTATTAGAATGTAAAAAAGGTGACCATCCTATACATCGGCTCGTGGTTGTGTTAAGAAGAAAAAAAATATGAGGAAAATCCGGTTCGAACTGAGCGTTTCTTACAAAGGCTAAGAAAATTATATGATAAGTCGTGTTATTATCGAAATGTTTAGGTCTAGCTTGGCGCTTGAGGTATCATTAGCGTTGTACTCAACATAGATTATCTAAGTGTGCGTTAAAAAGTTATAATTTAAGTTTTTTTTTAAAATTTTATTTAATAATAATAAAAAAAAAACACTATAAAATCTAAAATACTTATAACTTTTTAAATTTTCACATTAAGTATAGGTAATTAAATTATGAGTCAAAAAGCTCGGTTTTTAGTTATTTTAGATTTTCATAAGAAACAGGGCTTTAGACGTAAAAATATGTTTCGAGTGATTTTTTGCGATGATATTTTATTTAAGACTAACGACCCACTGCGCCGCATCGCATCACCAGCAAAATATTTTTTCAAACCCGACTCGTAGTTCCACAACACGAAAAGTGACCACCCAGTATGCATTTCAGATACTATATATGAAATACGAAGTCTGAAAGTGACCAACCTGTATGCATTTTAGATATTATCTAAAATCATGCATATTAGTGGGGGACTTTACTTTTACAAGGTGTCGTTTTGCATCCTCGTCAAATTCAAGGACACGAATCAATCATAAAATAATAAGTAGGTATTTTTTTCTAATTTTCGGAAATCGGCATGTGTGGGACATGCATTTTAAAACGTGGCCTGTGTTAGACCGCACTGTAACTGCCCTTTTACACACACATAAAAACCCGGCCGCTTATACGATACCATAACGCCAATGTGTTTTTTGAAAGTGGTGTATTCTGAAATACTGTCATACTTAAATAATTAAAAAAACAAGTATGTATTCATTATTTACCAGGGATAGTAATTTGATTTGATTATATATGTCTCATAAGAAAGCACAAAGAGCATACTTAAAGTTATGACTAGAAAACCCTACAGATTCCCAACAACTGAACTATACTCCAACTGCAAAGTCCTTACGGTACGTCAGCTATTCGTGCTTCGATCGATTTTAAGAATTCACACTAAGCTGCCGCCGCCAAATCCAAATAAGCGACTACAACTCATCACTGGATCTCAACATAAAACCACTTTCGCAACGCACCAATTTTATACACTGAGTAATTACATTTACAATAAAATTAATAAAGAATTAAAAATCCTAAAACTAAACACCCACGCGATGAAAAATAAAGTAACAGAGTGGCTACTAGAGAGGGACTATGTGTAAACGGAGTCTCTACTTACATACATTACCTAATCTCTCACGCACCCCGATTTCGATAACATACACTCATTTAAACATGCGCGCACGCACCCCCGCCCACCCCACCTTATCACACATGCACACAGTCCCACACAATACTCACTTTCCACTACATGCACACACACACACTTATGTCACAACTAACACAGAATCACATAAATTATTGCAGCGGTAGAACGACACTGTTCAAAAATTGTTGTAACAGTAATAGTGTACAATAAGAATTTGTCAATTTGTCACTGTTTCTCAAAATACAGGTTATAACCTAGTTTGAGAGGCAGGGTTTAAACATTTTAGTACAGAATTTATAACAACCTAATTAACTGTATACTCTCTACCCACTGTTTGTTGCTGTAACTGTCTGTAATTTTGGATGAATAAACATATTTATTATTATTATGTTTGACATATCTCGGGGCCCTGGGGTCCCGGACCTTTGAAAGGCGTACTAGGGGCCGAAGCCAACTCGCAGAGGCCCTTTACACAAATTTAAATGATGAAGAGGCACCAACCGACGATTATCCCTGTATGCATCATGCAAATGCACCCAAGGACAACCCCCGGTTGGTGCAGGACTATTGCAGAACATGGAAACAAAATATACCGGGCTATGGGTTTGGGTGGCTATAGTGGATCGGTTACCTTGAAATATGGAAGGTCTATGTCCCCTGCCTGACCAATGATAATATAATATTCACAGATGAAATGGCAGGGGTTGACTTGCACACTCAATAATGGGCCCCCGAAAACGGTCGCTAGCACACAGTGTCGTAGCAACAAGGGGGCAACAACAGGCAGGGGGCAGGGGGGTCCTGACGTGCTTGTGAGGAGTGGAAAAGTATTTCACGGCTATCAGGACAGTCCCGCAAGTACGGTCAAGATCCCTACCAGCATCTTACTGAAATACTTCCTTCCTCCGAGCACGTTTGCTCTTGCGAATCTCCACTCAAGCCAGCCAATAAAGGCAAGAATGAGGTGGGAGCTCTGTTCCTCGTCAGTGTTCACTCCAACCGGCCAATAAAGGCAAGCCAGAGGTGAGGAACAAGACTTCTTCCGGGAGATAGGGTCCGTGGGGTCGCTAATGCCCAACAGCTCGCCACATGCTGCCCTGCGGGTTCTTGTATCTATCTTGGTCTGGCTCCTCACCCTAGACCTGATCCGGCAAAGTAAACTCTTCCATCACATACCTAGAGTTTAGAGCGCGCAAGCCCCACCACGACGTCAACGAGATACGGCGGTGGGGTTATTATTATTATTATTATAACAGCCCCCCGAAATTTGACGAGGATGCAAAACAACAGTTTGTATATAAACATGAATATTTTAAATCGTTAAGTAGTTTTTTGTTTAATTACGAACGTTTAGTGTACACTTTAAAATAAAATAACGAGTTTATTAAATACAAATGAACCGCTGGTAATGTGCGAATATAAATAATTTTCAGTTTTCCTACTTACGTCACTTTACATACTCTTAGTGACCCATACCTTGACATCAAGTTGTAAAACACATGTAATGTAAGTACTTGAGCGAGCTAACAATAATATGAACAATTCATTTACGTAAATCAGTATTTTGCTAACATAGTATTATTAGCGTCATTACAGAAGATTTTAAGAGCGTTTTTAATCCAGAGGGTGATAAGTCCAGTGGTTTATTTTAAGAGCGTTTTTAATCCAGAGGGTGATAAGTCCAGTGGTTTATTTTATAGAAGATCGTCATCATCTGCTTAACCCTTTCCCAACTATGTTGGGGTCGGCTTCCAGTCTAACCGGATGCAGCTGAGTACCTGTATTTTACATGGATTGACTGCCTATCTGACCTCCACAACCCAGTTACTGGGTAATACCAAACCCATTGGAAAGACTGGTTGTCAGACTTTCGGGCTTCTGACGACCCGTAGCGACTATCAAAGATCCACGAATGACAACCAGGACCAACGGCTTAACGCTTATTTTATAGAAGGCGATTAAAGGTTCACATTTTCTTCACGTCTACAATTTAACCATTTGTAAATTGCAGATTTGTAAAGTTTGGTAGTATAGGGCCCAGCACCCTAAGTGCGTAACACACTATCAATCAGAATCTGAACCATTTTGAAGGATATTGCTAATCCATTGCTTCATGTGTTCGAAAAATTTGTCTTGAGCAGACAAATTTTTCTACAACGTAAATAACGGAATGAATGTTGTTGAACTGTCAAAATGAAAGCCATTGCTACCATAGATAGTGTGTTACGCAATTACCCCGCTGCAGACTATTTCATGACATTTAGCAATCTCAATTTGACAATTAACAATTTATTAGTTTGGAGTCTGTCAAGTTTTCATATGAGCAAAGTTGATTTTGCCATTCAAACTTCTTATAACAGTAATTTAGATCAAAAGTATTCCTATTCGAATCCCTTGAATGAATTTAGAAATCTAACTTAATGTTCTGATTTTCTGTTACAACCTTAATTTATATTTTTTTTTGTAATTTTCCACGTCCTTGCCCATTTCTAGACACTGTAGATACGAATCGCCGGATATGTAGCGACGCATACGAATCAACAAACGCATACAACGGTCATTGAAGGCAATGTTCATGAAATGCCTGGAAGCGTCTAGACACGAGTGTTTATGATTTAACTTCGGCACCTGTCGGTCTATTCTGTAACCATTTCACCGTGAAAACGGTGAAGTGAGTGTGGAGTGAGCTGTCATTCCAAAGAATGCTAGGGATTGACAATATTGACAGCTCACTTCACCTAACTTTTCACGGAGAGATTTTTACACAATCGATCAGCTGGTAATAGCAGCTAGCGCCGGTCTAGAGCTATGGTTATTCTGCTATAGCATAATCAGCCAATAATGTTCCCACTGCTGGGACACAGGCCTCCTCTCTGTGAGAGGGAGTGGGCCACGCGGGCCCAGCGCGGTTTGGTAGATGTCACATGTCTTCGAATTTTTGGTTCTAGGACATGCGGGTTTTCTCACGATGTTTTCCTTCACCGTTTTGAGAGCAGTGGCGATGAACCTAGTACCAAAAATTCGAAGACATGTGACATCTACCAACCCGCACTGGGCCCACGTGGTAGATTACAGTAGGTACTGTAATACTACTCCCTCTCGAAGAGAGATTTTTAAGAATTTTACATAAGTATTCAGCATTATAGTGCCATGCTCTGCCACAGAGTCACCATTTTAGAAACAGATCAATTATATATTAAAATAATGTACGTCAAACGTACATAATGTACGTATTACCGTTATCGCTGTACATGCATTAGGTAATGATAAAATAGACATTGATTGTGGCTGATGCTGCAGAGCATACTCTCTAGCAGAGCCACAAAGAACATGTACTCAGGAAAGATAAACGCTACTGTTTTTTGATGAAAACTGTTGTACGAATAGTGTCTATTGCGTACGTGTTGAAAAATATCGTTATTAGACAGTGGTTTTATTTATTTTAACTTTAATAAAATTTTCATAGAAAGCGCATGGTTATTTTGTGTCAGCAAAATGTTTTTGTAGACAATCTGACTTTCAATTAAATTAAAAACATAATTAAGATAAGATAGATAACGTTTATTTGCCAAAAGAAAACAGTGCATTACTTTTCTTTAAAGTCTACATTAATAGACGAATTTAAATAGTTTTAAGTAAAGGTAACTAACGAAAACTAAGAGAAAACGTAACTAACTATTTACACTAGCTACCTACTGAATTATATGACTAATTAACTTACTATGCAAATAAATACAAAAACATGGCACACTTAGGCGTCGAAGTACTCGTTCGCATCGCTGTCACCCGGAAACGTGTCCAGAAGACTGGCAGCATTGCCACATTGAATGGCAATGCTAATTCTTTGGCCAAAGAAAGACCCAGCACTCTGGTCACGTGAAGTGTCGACCAGCCAGCGAGAAATTTCCTTAAAAAGAAGACGCGCACTCGGGCCCCATGACCCGAGCGTTTCGACCCCAAATGGCTCAAAGCTGTAGTTGCCCATAAGGTTACAGTATTTGTGCCAGCCTTACGGGCCATATCGTCGCAGGCCCGCCGCTAGCTACTTAGTAGCCCGCGTGCAATACCGATTATGCCGCCCTACGACTACTTATGCTGAGTTTTGTCAAAAAAGGCTATTTAATGTTTTCTCAATTAAATAAGTTATTGCTAAAAAAGCCAAATACATCGGTAAATGTTTTTAACTCGTCGAATCTATCCTTTAAATTGTTATTGTCTGATCTAGGACTCTAAAATAAAACTCTACTGTATATTTGATTTTGGGGTCTACTAAAACTTCCATTACTGTGTTCATATTGAAATTGTGTTGGTTTTCTTCTTGGACGAATTGTATTTATTGGTGGGAAATCTGTTTCTACATTGAGCCTGTGAGCCACTTTGGAAGCTTCTGCTAACACCATTTCAAAGTGTTCAGCCGTACGATATTCTGTAAACTTACCAATCAACTTATTTAACAAATTTATGCAGATTTGATTATTCATTTTGCTCAGAGCATAAATTTCGTTTAAAATATCGAACCAAATTACTACCGAGCAAATAAATCTATAATTTTGAATGTTCAGAGCAAGTGCAAGCAATGAGCTTTGTGAGATGTAGTACAATCCCATTCCAAGGAATCACCAGATATTTCCAGCAAAGCATCAAATATTTTTTCGAGGTGATACCGTAATGGTTTAACCGCATCAATTTTATTAGACCATCGCGTGGCGCTTAAAGCTTTTAATTTTAAATTTGGTAAATGTTTGCAAATTATCGACCACCTTTTTGTAGATGATGAAAAGAAAACGTAAATATCTTAAATTATATTAAAGAAATTCAAAGTTTCGTGCGTAATATTTGCTGCATCATTCACTATCAAATTAAGACGATGAGCCGAGCATGGGACGTAAATACGCGGTTATTGATTTCCCTATTTTTTTTTTTTTTTGTAATCCATTGTGTTTTCCACGCATATTAGAATCATTATCATAACCTTGACCACGTACGTTTTGAATGTTAAGATTTAATTGTGAAAATAAATCTAAAACAAAATTTAATAGACTTTTACCTGTGGAGCTGGTGATCGGACAGAAACCAATGAAATTTTCACAAATCGCAATATTTTTGGTTTCATTATTTAAAACATTACAACTGTAATTTGTTCTGTATGACTTACATCTGGTGTGCTATCTAATATAATGGAGAAATATTTCGATTCTCTGACTTTGTTCAATATATAATTTTTATGTTTGTGCCGAGCAAATCAATTATTTCATTTTGAATTTGATCTCCTAAATAGTGAGTCATACGACTTGAATTCGAATCGTACCAGGAAACGGCAGAACATTCGGCCGATACCACTTCGGAGTTACTATTTGGTTCGGTCGGTCCCGATCCTACACTACTACACTCTTTCGAATATTGCCTATGGTCCCGACCCAACTGCGAACTTTTTTCGCATTTTTCAATAATATTCGGTTCGGCCATGTGTCGGTCCGATCCGATCATTCGCACTTTGCACTTCGTAGTAGACCCCCTGGTTCTTAGTAGTACCTTCTCTTGTTTTACTGGACTCTCCTTCTGAAGAGCATCATCTTTTTCTTCAGACAACTCCACTGCTTCTTGATTTAAGGCTGTGCTTGTTAAAGCTAATTCATCATTTCCTTGACATTCCGGTTCCTTATTTTCTGGTTTGTTTAAAAATTTCATTGTTTTTTTCCATGCTGCATTACATTTCTTATTCTGTAGGTGGGGTGGGTATTATGACAATGATTTTGAATATTACGTGATGAGTCGCTCGATTTGCCGCCCCCCTGGACGTGCCGCCCGCGTGCGGTGCACGCCTTGCACGCCCGCTTACGGCGGCCCTGTATCGTCGTAGCACCCCCATTCAGAATTACGCCGTAGACAGTTAGTTTTATAATGACCAACACCTCCGGAATTTGGAATAAATTCAACTACAGCTGCTAATTCAAATATTTAGTCGCAGAGCAGCAATTCCTCTGGAATGTCGCATAGACGCATAGTCAAATCTAATAAAATCAATATTAAATTTTCGGAAATTAAATATTCTGTGCATACTTTTCCAGTACTATTATTGTTTTTGCAATCAGAGACTTCGCTTACCAACATACATGATGCCGATTCATTTAATGAGGTGAAGATTGTTGATTGTTTTAAGTAAAATAAACATGATTATCTTATCTTAATTATTGCTAACACAAATTAACCAGGCGCTTTCTATAAAAAAATTAGTAAGTTAAAATAAATAAAACCACTGTCTAGTAACGAAATTTTTACAATTTAAACACTATTCGTACAACAGTTTTCATCAAAAAACAGTAGCGTTTATCTTTCCTGAGTACATGTTCTTTGTGGCTATGCTAGAGAGTATGCTCTGCAGCAGAGTCACAATCAATGTCTATTTTATCATTACCTAATGCACGTACAGCGATAACGGTAATACGTACATTATGTACGAGTGACGTACATTATTTTATGATATAATTGATCGGTTTCTAAAATGGTGGCTCTGCGGCAGAGCATGACACGCATTATAATGTTCCCAACATTATAATGCTGAATATATAAAATTATATATTTTTTTGTAAACAAAGTTTTCACAAAGTTTCATAGCGAAAGCGAACTCATTTGTGCTGGGTCTACCGAAAAAAGTTATTTTCATCGATTACCACATACATAGTATGATTAGGTATGTATCTATAAGCATTAAAATTTAAATAAAATATATCAAACAAGCTGTCCTTGAGTTGTACCTTGTAAAAGATAAAGATATTAATTGTTGACGCATACTTTTAATCCACCCTGAATTTATGTCCCTAACGACTTCTATGATATCAAGACAATATCAAAAACCTATCTAATACCTATTGGGTACGGTAGACATGATAATAGGTACGTGAAAATGATTAATTAACTTATCTTACTGCTGCGCAGTAAAACTCCAGAAGTACTTGTTTATCAATTGATATTATTATTGATTAAACAGCCAAATTATAGGTAAATCCGTTAGACGGCTTGGTCACGCGGTGCCTTACTTAATCTAGTATTTATCATCAAATCAAATCATTTATTGGTTTGCAAACATGGGTGTTTAGTAAATGGGTATTTAGTATCTTTTACTACTATCGCGGGCGAGCGATGGGATGCGACACGGTGGGTCGGGGGCCGACACGCATACGAAGTCGCAGGCAGAAGCTAGTTTTAATAAATCCGGCCAGTACACATATCACTAATTTAATCTATGTTAATCTAATTCTATTTTATACCCAGAGATAAGACTAGACTAGAAATGTTTTTTTTTTAATTGAATTTTAGATGACACATTTTGTCTGTAACATGTTCCATAGCAACACAGTGGAGGGGAAAGACCCGCTATTATCTATAGTATAGATTCTATACTAATCAGCTTTGGTATAGATTCTATAATACCAAAGCATCATTGCCCAACCCCAGGCCCGCGGACCACCAAGTGGCCCGCCAAAAGATATTAGCTAGCGATATATAGTCTTTTGAGAACAGATTTCAGGACCTCAAACCAGTTCCCCTTATTGCGTAACACACTAACAATCACAATATGAATCATTTAGAAGGTTCCTTGATATGTTCGAAAAAATTGTCTGCTCAACCACATATCTAAATAACGCAATGAATGTTGTTGAACTGTCAAAATGAAAGCCATTGCTGCTGATATGTACCTAGTGTATACGCAATTACCCTGCATTTCTAATATTTTTACAGCTTGCTTTATGATTTTATTATCGACCTGAGATTTGTCGCCAAATATTTATAGGTTTTTAGCATAAATAGTGGTAGTGGTCGTGGTATTGGTATAGTGAAGTTTGTTTTTAGATTCTTACTTGAGTAAGTTAAGTTTAGTTTAACATTAATAGCTAGGTGTCTGTCTACCATAATTATAGGCAAGTTTTATTTACAAGATGGCCGCCGGCTGACACGGAATCAAAATTATGACCCACCTTCAAAATTGGTTGGGCAGTCTTGATTGCCTTAGGTACTTAATATTCATCATCTAGCCTTTTCCCAACTATGTTGGGGTCGGCTTCCAGTCTAACCGGATGCAGCTGAATACCAGTATTTTACATGGAGCGACTGCCTATCTGACCACCACAACACAGTTACTGTGTAATACGATACCCCTTGGTAAGACTGGTTGTCACTGTTGTCAGACTTTCGAGTTTCTGACTACCCGTAAAAACTGTCAAAGATCCACGAATGACAGCCGGGACCAACCGGCTTAACGTGTTTTCGAGGCACGGAGTGGTCTCTGTATGTAAAGATGGTCACCCATCCATAGACCAACCGCGGCAAGCGTAGCTTAACTCAATATTTCATTTATTATTATTTTAGGTACTAATATTACCTATATACAAAGAGGCAAAATTTGTGAGCTTGTGTGTAGGGGTAATCTTCGACCCTATAGGTAATACTTATGTTAAAACATTTTGAAAAAAAAAAAAAAAGCAACCGACTTCCAAAAAAGAAAACTACAAATGTGTAAAAGACATTACAAAGTGCAAAATAACTTTGAAGTCGGTTGCAGGGCTCTGAACCGGTTTAAAAAGAGCGGTTAATTTCGATTAAATACCGGTAAATATATCGTTCCTTCATTAACCGGTTAAACAAGTGAACTGTTCTTTTGTAACCCAAATGATAAAGGTTACCGGTTACATAAGCACAAAAGGTTTTGACACCCAAATTAACCGGTTAATTCCATAATTCGTAAATATTTTTCGTCTACTTTTTTAACACTTCCAACAAGTTATAGTGACATTAGTACCCCAGAAAACATTAGGAAAAAAAATGTTTGATCTGAGAACGTCAAATACAACCGGAGAACTTAAATGGTGCGGTTAGATTCATGTTTCGACTTGCTTAGTTCTTTGCGCGCCCGCAAACAAAGCGTCGAGCAAACCTGCGCCAGTCGCTACTCACTCCTCGTTCATTGCGTTTGGTTTGATACTCACATTTCGTATACTCACAGCGGAGATATAACTATTTTCTTTATTTCAACTAAGTATGTACACATAAATTACATTTTTAAATATTTTTATAAACAAAAAGATAAAAAAAAAAACATTTAAAAAAAATAGTAGCCTACCGGTATCGGGAACAGGGTCCAAGCTACCGGCGGTCAGGGATCCAGAGAGAGGAACCTCTCTGAATCAAGCCCTTGCAATCCAATCCAGCTGCCCAACGAGAGCCTCCTCAGGTGTTGGTCGAGGCTCTTGGCTATTAACCCATTGGCTGATACGACTATCGGCACAATGATTGCTGAGTCCACATGCCACATGTCGACAACCTCGCGAGCCAAATCAAGATACTTGATTTGTTTATTTTTCTCGGCTTTCACGAGGTTCTCATCATGCGGGACGGTTATGTCAACAATCATTGCGCGCCGCTCTGATCGATCCACCACCACTATATCATGCTTATTGGCAACAATAGTCCTGTCAGTGATGATGGATCGATCCCAGTACAATGTGATATTTCCATTTTCGAGAACTGGGTCGGGCACATACCTGTAGTACGGCACCTCAGATTCCATGCAAGTTGCTGATGGATTATCCTGGTTACAAGGTTGTGTGTATGCAAGTACTCTCCGTTAGATAGACGAGAACACCCGGAGATAATATGCCTGATTGTTTCTCCCGGCCGGTGGCATGCCCGACAGATGTCAACCGTGCCGTCTTTCACAATAAATCTCCGGTAATTGTTCGTCATCATAACTTCGACCATAATTGCACAGATAAAACCTTCTGTTCCTCCAAAGAGGTCACCGAAACGCAGCCAGGCTACGGACGCTAGTAGATCTACATCGGGTCCATGTAGGGCCCGGTAAAAGCGTCTGTGAAGCTCCTTACTCTGCCATACTTCCATGCGATCATCAGTATCAAGCACTACTGGCTTGCGCCAGTTCTCTTTAGCCAAGGAGAGCGGGGTGAGGCCCTTGTCCACCTCGACCACATCTCGATGCATCCTCACGTCGGTTTCTAGGAAATATTCCCTGAGACTGCATATCTCGCGATTGTGGAGGGTCTTAGTGTTTAAAAAGCCTCGACCTCCACATTTTTGCAGCCTCATTACCGATGACCGTGGGTGATGCATTCGATTTGCAGTCAGCAGTGTACGGACCCTTCTATCCAGGGCCTCGAGTTCGGTCTGAGTCCATTTGAGTATGCCGAAAGAGTACATCAAAACCGGCATGACCCAACTATTGAAGGCGCGCACCTTGTTTCCGCCTGATAAAATACTATTAAATACTTTTTTCAGGCGGCCAAAGAAGCGCTCCTTCAACGATTGTTTCATGTCAGTAACATTGTTGCCCAATGCTTCCGACATACCTAAATACTTGAAGGTTTTGGCTGCGGAGAGGGCTCTAAGGTTTGTGGAGTCCGAGAGTTGGGTTCCCACGGATTCCACAATCTCCCCTCGCTTTACATGCATGACCGCACATTTGTCCACACCAAATTCCATCCTGATGGCGCTACTGAAAGCTTCATTAATTTTCAGTAGCTTCATCAAATTGTTGGGGCCAAAGAGTTTTAGGTCATCCATGTAGAGGAGGTGATATATAACCTGACCACCTCTCCTCAGCCGATAGCCTAGACCTGAATCTTCCAGCAGCGTGCTTAGAAGATTCAAGGCTAAGCAGAACCAAAGCGGACTCAAACTGTCGCCCTGGAATATGCCTGGCTCGATCCTTATCGGCTCGCTATTCCTTTGGATATTTCGACATCCTGGATAGCGAAAGACCGTCCTCCAT
This sequence comes from Apamea monoglypha, assembly GCA_911387795.2. NCBI lineage: Eukaryota > Metazoa > Arthropoda > Insecta > Lepidoptera > Noctuidae > Apamea > Apamea monoglypha. The sequence goes on from OU426931.1 coordinate 6,452,080, forward strand.
TGCCCCATACACGTCATTAGGAAGGTGCGTAGAGTTGTATCTGCTTTATACAACTCCAGCAACCTCATGAGCCATGTATGTGGCACCGAGTCATAGGCCTTCTTATAATCTATCCTACATGTCGACATATTCTTGCGGGATCGACGAACCTGTTGGCTAATGGCCATGTCTATGAGGAGTAGCTCCTTAGTACCGCGGGACCCGTTCCTACATCCATTTTGAGAGACAGACATGATGGAGTTGCTGTCTATATAGGTATGTTTTTTTAATTTTAGCTCGCAAAATGGATGTAAGAACTTTATAGACCGTTGGTAGACAAGTGATCGATCTATAATTTTTGCGATCCGCCGTACTACCTGATTTATGGAGCAGGTGGGTTATTCCTGTCGTTAGAAACTGGGGTAGCAACTTTGACTCTAAGGCTGACTGGAACTGGGCTGCCAATGGGGCGTGCGACCTTTGGAACCACTTTATCCATAAGTTGTGCAGCCCGTCCGACCCTGAACGAGCAACATCTTGGGGGCTGATGATAAGTGCCCCCATTTCTGGTATTAGATCGCACGCTCGCTCGATCTTCCCAGTCCAATCACCTTCGGTGTGACTAACAGGCACCGACCAGATGTTTCGCCAGAACGAACACATGGCGACATCATCCGCTAGGCGCGTGTCAGTCACACCTTGGTTCGGTCGCTCCCAAGCCCTATAAACCCACCTTTCATCGCTCTGGAATGTGCGATTCTGAATGTACCGCTCCACTCTCCGCCTGTACCGACGAATACGGTTTGCCCATGCACAAATCTTCTGCTTCAGGAAGTCGATACGCTCTGTGACGCGGGACAAATAATCTCGAGAACTAATATCAGTCAGCGAGAACGCCCGCCTCACAAAGCGCATCACTCTAGGGCGAGTATTGCCCTCCCTGAAGCAGATTAGTTTGCCGATGAGCACACCAATACGACGCTCAATTCTGCACTGCCAAGCTGGTATGGGTGGTTTCGGTCGTGTAGCTCTAGAGTCACTGGCAAATTTGACATGAGCTACATGACATGCCGCTACAGCCGTGCAGTACAGAATTGAAAGAGGTCTTCGCAGGCATCAAAATGAGTTGACAACTGCGCATCCAGAACCGCCACCAACGCCCTATTTTTGTTATACATGGGCAAACGAAGTAAGCGTGGTCTAAGTCCGGGCGACATGAACCGATATTTCCGAATCGCACCCTCCAAAGCATTCCTCAATTCCTCATTGCACTGGATACTTACATTTGTAGTCCCGTCATTACTCCCCTCGTCAGCATGGCTAGTGTTAGACTGCGGTAGTATTTACTGCAGCAGTCTGCGACTGGTGGGCGATGACATGGCTACTCTGCATTTCACTTCGCAGGCGATCAAGTACAGTTTCATCTAACATATGATTACGCTGAATAACCCGCACCTGATCCGATAGTCGTTGTGCCGAAACATTGACAGCTTGCTCAAGCACCTGAAAAAGAGAGAGCATCCGAACCCGGTCCGGACCGTACGCGGTCAGATTGTTCCCCCCTCTGTAGCCCCATTAACTATTTTTATTATTGTGGAGAATGTGATAACTAAGTAGGTACCTACTTAGCTATTTATTATGGGGAGAAAGTTTGAAAGGCACGATTAGTACCTACATAAAAACCAGAATGATACAATATTTTACCTAGTTATCTTGAATTTATACCCCTAACTTTAGGAATATGTTCGTGTGCTTTTTTCTATTAATTTATACAGGGTGGATACGACCTAAGAGATTTCCTTTGAAATACTGCTTCTGCCCATACAAATGAACAACTTTTTCGAAGAAAGTAATAGTCTATTCCCAAAAAAAATGGCCTTACCATATAAAAGTTATCATCAGCTGATCAAAATTAGTACGGGAGGTCCAACATTTTTTTCGGAATAGAATATTACACTCTTGGAAAGTGGTTCATTTCTGTGGGCAGAAGCAGTAGGTGAGTACCTACTGCTTCGGCCCACAGAAATGAACCACTTTTCTAATACGAGTGTATTTCAAAGGAAATCTCATAGGTCGTATCAACCCTGTACATATGTATGTATTTAGAAATTTATAAGTATATTTATCAGTTGTCTGGTTGACATAATACAGACTCTGCCTAGTTTGGGGGTGAGATGGCCGTGTGTGAGTTATACCAAAATATTATTATTATTAATTTCTTGATTAAGAATCGTTGGTAATTCAAATTCAATAAAAGTTTTTTTTTAATCTCTAAAAGTTAAAATTTGTGTACAAATGAATACAGTTGTAATTTGTGAACTAATCCTAGGCCTGTAATTTAGAACTCCGAGCCCTCCGAATAAGATCAAGATTATTATGGGTACTTGCGGAATAATTTATTGATTATTATTTTATTTTTGTTAAAAAAAAATAATCTCGAAAAATACTATTTTCAGTGTGATTTATATTAAGCATATACTCGTAATTAGGAGTCGTGGCATTGTTTACTGATTGAGTACAGAAATAAAACAATTTTATTAATTATACTATTATATAATTATTTATATTTTATTTAAAACAAAAACCTTAATGACTTAATTTCAATTTGGTCTTTATAATCTAATAACCTTATACAGTGTTCAAAAATATTTGCGTGCGTCTTGATGCGACTATTTTGTAACTAAATGACATCGCAACGTCCAGACCGTGCTTACGAGAGTGGCGGGGGCGGGGGGTTCAAGTTTGGTTTTAACCGGTTAATTTTCACGATCAAAACCAAAATTCATGAAAAACCGGTTTCCCGCAAAAACCGGTAAAAACCGGTAAAGTGCAAACCTTAACCTAAATCGATTTCGGTTTGGGGTCAATGACCGTAACCGGTTAAGAATTTGAACCGGTTTCCGAGCCCTGGTCGGTTGTATTTTTTTTGGAAAAAAGTTTATATTTTTCACTTTTTTCAAGTTGTAATTTTTACCAGTAATTTTGGCTTAAAAACCAAACTACTGAACCGTTTTTGATGAAATTTCTATGGGACCAATCTGAAAGTATATCCTTACAAATAAAAAAAATGCAAATCGGGTTATAAATAACGGAGTACTGAGGTAACAAACATTAAAAAAAAATACAGTCGAATTTAACCTCTACCTCGTTAGTCTTTATGTTTTTAAGGTGTATTTTTTGCTGTAATCCGTAAAGCAAATAAACGCAGTTTTTTTTTCGTTCTCCTAGTTAGAGATAAATATATTTTTTGTGTTATTTCCGTGTACAATTGATCTGCGAAAATGGAATATAATAAACTAAGAGAATTACTTACAAGTTTCTCTATATTAATAAATTATTTTCCTACATATTGCTTTATTTAATCTGATGCTGGACAAGGAAGTATTTACATACGAATGTAAAAATAAGACATCAGAATCTGAAGTGTTTTCCTTATAAGACAAAAATAACCAATCTAAAAAAAATCAGGGTTACCATGCCATTTGCAAAAGTATAATTATTATTAGCACACACACGAAAAGGCCACCACGACTCAGTCACGATGACTTGCGAGTTTAAAAAATATCACTTTTGGAGATTTACGCAATCTCTGGTTGGACTTTCATTTTTTCTTTTTTCTTAAAACGTTGCCCCACACTAGGAATTTCTCCTGTATCGTGGTTGCGTTTACAAACATTTAAACTCACATACACAAACAGCCAGACCCGGAACAACTACTTGTAGGTCATACAAATATTTGTTCCGTGTGGGAATGGAACCCGGGACACGCAGCGCAGCAGTCAATCGCTTAACCACTGCGCCAACCGTGCCGTCGTGGATCTCCACTTTGGATCTACATTATGTACAGAAATGTCAGGGTCCAAAGTCCAATTCTCCGATTGCAGAGATTGCAGAAATGTCAGGGTCCAAAGTCCAATTCTCCGATTGCATAGATTGCGAAGTGGGGGAAATCACTAGCGAACTAGATCAGAATATGAATGTTATGAATTTATTTTATATATTTTATAAATTATTTCTTATATGTACTTTTTTTATAAATTACTTCTTATATTTTTTTTTATAACTTATATCTTATATTCTTTTTTATGAATTATTTCTTATATGTATTTTATGAATATATGTTGTTTCTTATATATTTTTTTTTATAATGAAAAGTTATAACAAGTCTTAAAAGTGTAAGGGGGTTGCCTAGTAATACCTTGGTTCACCAAGTGTTGGTTAACCCATGACCTGTTCAAACAATAATCATATGCACACGAACCAAAGGTCATTGTGCAATTACTAATAAACGTTTGTAAAGAAGTAACAAAAGCATATGAGTCTCCTACTTAGGTAATATACGGTACCTAATATAATTTTCTGCATGTAATAATACTGAGTCAGAAGGCGTACAGTCCACTTACTGTAAAAAGTCTAGTTCTACATAATGTATCGTATCGACTAAAAACTGTATAGACGTGATTATTTACATGTATGCATTTTATAGTCAACTACTGTTACTGTTAGTCTGTATCATCCCATTGCTGGGCAAAGGTCTGTCCTCATGACTTCCAGCTCTTTCGATACAGGGCTAAAGTGGATCACTGGTCGTTTGTTTTGTCCAGCTCGTCCCGCCGTCTTCTACGGGGTCTGCCGCGACGACTTCTAGTTGTGTCAGGGCTCCACGTGGTGGTTATTTTGGCCCACAGCTCATAGCTCATTGGGCATACGGCAGACGTGACCAGTCCAGTCCGACTTCAGCTTCGCGGCTTTTTGAGAAACGTCAGTAATCTGTGTTTTGTCAGTGTGGTGTTGTGAATATGAATATATTTCTGTCAATTTGACGCCTAGAATACTGCGCTCCATTGCACGTTGGCAAACCTTGAGTTTAGACTTTTAAATGTTTGTCAAAGACCAAGTCTGGGATCCAAAGGCACGGTAATGCGAGCCGTAGGTCTGAATGGGAAGGATGCACATGTCAATGATTTTTCGCTTTAGTGTCAAAGGCAGATTTCCCTTCCTCCAACTAGCTTCTGGAAATTATCCCACGGAAACCCTATCGGGACAAAAATTAGCCTATGTCCTTCCCCAAAATGCTACCCGTCTCCTTGCCAAATTATATCGAAATTCGTTTAGTGTTTTAGGCGTGAAAGGTAACATACAGACAGAGTTACTTTCGAATTTATAATATTAGTATGGATAAGGCAATTTTAATAGTGTGCTGTATGTTTATGAACGCTAAAGGGATTAAAATTAAAATTTGTACATAATATATAGATTTAATATGAGGTAGTTTTGATATGAGGGGCCCGTGGCTAAATAATAACAGCCGCACAGGTTGATCGATCAGGTTAAGCTAAGCTTGCCGCGGTTGGTCTATGGATGGGTGACCATCTTTACATACCGAGACCCCTCCGTGCCTCGGAAAGCACGTTAAGCCGTTGGTCCCGGCTGGCATTCGTAGATCTTTGACAGTCGTTACGGGTAGTCAGAAGCCCGAAAGTCTGACAACCAGTCTTACCAAGGGGTAGCGTATTACCCAGTAACTGGGTTGTGGAGGTCAAATAGGCAGTCGCTCCATGTAAAATACTGGTATTCAGCTGAATCCGGTTAGACTGGAAGCCGACCCCAACATAGTTGGGAAAAGGCTAGGCAGATGATGATATAGATTTAATATGACCTGGACAAAGGGAATTCTTTATCCAGATCAAATATTTATTTCGGAAAGAGCATCTGATACGAAAGACATCCGAGTAAACCGTGGACAATAAATAGTTGAAAAAAAAAGACGTTATACAAGTAGTGGTCGGCCGATCGTACGATGTCCAAAAATAACTTAATAACAGCTCATAAAAAAACATGCAAGTTAGGTAACATTACAAACAAAAAGCTCCATTATCAAGCTTGGATTTAATCTTAAATATTAAGCAACATCAGAAGCTTCAAGGGTCCACCTCCACGAATGACAGCCGGGACCAACGGCTTCACGTGCTTTCCGAGCCACGGAAGTATTTCGGTATGTAAAAATGGTCACCCATTCACGGACCGACCGCAGCAAACGTAGCTTAACCTGATCGACCGACTCTTGCTGCTATTATTATTTAGCCACGAGCCCCTCAATTTATTAGGTGCAAATCTTACAAAATTATAACAAGAAATACCAAAGGACCCAAAAAAGGGGGGGGGGGGGGGGGGCTTGGGCATAGTCCAAAAAATAATAACAAACTGAAAACTAAAGTGACCTTGACCTCCGTTTATTTTATGGATTAACTTTAGAAGAATAAGTCACTTATACACGATTTTAATCTGAGTTAGGACTTTTAAAGGGGGATGCGCTTCCCCGGAAAATAATTGTAACTGGATTCAGCCTTAACTAGGTACAAACGCCAGCAGGTCAAGCTACCCGAAACTGTCAAATTTTCCCAATCAATCTTGAACCTTAATGCTTTAACGACAAAGTTGATAATCTATTAAAGAAATTTGACAGATTGTAGTAGCTTGATGTGCTGGCGTCTGTACCTATAATGCCCTACACGATTATTAATGTCAATGATCCGTACCTTTCAACAGCCAGCGTTAAAAATATAGGTAATTTTATTAAATTTATTAGGTGTAATCTTGCAAAATTATAACAATGATCAATACAGGAGTCCAAAGTCTAAATAAATAATAACAACTAAAAACGAAAGTGACCTTGACCTCCGAATATTTTGTGGATTAACTTTAGAAGGATGAGTCATTTATATACACAATGAATCTGAGACGGGACTTTTTAAGGAAAATAATTGTAACATGATTCAGGTCTTATTAACTAGGTACCTATAATGCCATACTCGATTACACACGTCAATGACCCGTACTTACAACAGCCAGTGGTGAAGACATAATTATTTTATTACGAATAAGTACATATTTATTAGGTGCAATCTTGTAAAATAATAATAATAACCAATAATAAGAACCCCTGTATTGCTTATTGTTATTATTTTGCAAGATTCAAAGTCCAAATAAAATAATATAATATATGAAATAGAAAGAAAAAGATGCAGACCTTAAATTTAGTTTAGTTTGTGAACAAGGGAATCGGCGCCAATGACAGAGCCAGGACTTTTTAACGGGGGATGCGCTAAAGAGCTTATTACAGTAGCTCGCGAAATTCAAGTTATTTTTACGTTTTTTGAAATTTGCAGGTTAGTGTCAGGTTGTATGTTGATTAAAATGTGATTCGCGAGCGTAACAAGTATTTATTTACAGAATTATAAACATTAAAATTATCAATACAACCCTCTACGTTCATATAATCCTATTGAATGATATTTTATGAAATAGTCATTGCAATAGGATATCAAATGCAAAAATCTTTTTGCATTTGATAGCCCAATTCTTGAGGAAGGTTATAAGCTATTTAACACGATAGCAGTCCCGTGCCCCCAATGTGGGGTCACCACAAAATTTGATGGCAAGTCCGTGTGGGTCACGGGCTTCATACGATTTCGAACAACGTTTACAGACTAGAGAGAGAGCCTAGACTTATGAGTATGTTTATTGGACTTATGAGAGGAGAAAAAAAATTGTATGGGGACTGTGAACATGTTAACATTACGCTACGACTCTTAGGAGCCGAGCAAAAAGAAAAAAAATCAGAAATAACGCTCAGCGAAAACGAAATAGGACTTAGCGAGCGACGGGATGCGACGCGATGGGTCGGGGGCCGAAATTTCACGCAGACGAAGTCGTGGGCTGAAGCTAGTTTAATATGAATACATATTTATTATGTGTAATCATGTAAAATTAGAAAAATAAGCAATAATAAAAATACTTTGTGATTACAAAGTGTGCCTACTTGAGTCACTCATTACCATTAGTCAGCCTAAGATAATCCAAGGATGTTATATAAACACATAACTACATAGATATAGGAACAATTATCTTTTTTAGTAATAGCCGCACTGTCACGATGACTGGGCAAGAAACGGCTATAATTATTTATTACTAAGAAATAAACCATAATAACTGATGGCACTGGGTTTTTATTGGAAAATTCCTACCTGATACTAAATAACAACAAAATTATGCCGACGAGGCATAATTTTGTTGAGAGACATTATTTTACCTAATGCTACAACATTTTTAACTTTTCCCTAAAAAGTTAAAAATGTTGTAAATATCTTGGTTAAAAAAACATAATAAAGGACTATTACGTATTTAGGGGGATATTCACCCCTTAAACCCCTTTAAGGAGCAGTGGTGGCCTAGTGGTAATGGCCGCGACTTACGAGTTGCAGGTCGTAGGTTCGAACACAGACAGGCGCTCTACTTAGTGTAAATTATTTCATTAACACTGCTCTCAAAACGGTGAAGGAAAATATCAAAAGAAAACATCGTGAGGAAACCGGCATGTCAAAGAACCAAAAATTCGAAGATATGCGACATCTACCAAACCGCGCAGGGCCCGCGTGGTGGATTACTCACCGAGAGGAGGCCTGTATCAGGCTGTGTCCCAGCAGTGGGAATATTTTATTTTCTTTATTTTCGGAAGGCTCACAGACTAATAACACTATAACAGTAATATATAACTAAATTGCTAATTACAAGCCTCCATAGAAAAATACAAAATATATTACTCCTTCATAGTCTAGTTCTTCCATCAAAGTTGGTTTATTTCGTTTGTTCAAATTTTAAGTCAATCTGGATAACAAACGCTTCAAGTGCAGGCAGGTGCTTCCTGTACAAAAAATGGCTTTGCTAAGAAGTAAAAACTAAAAAAGTTTATTGACAATATAAAAGAACAAACCTTACATAGAAATCCCAACAATCCTGTGATTTGTGTCTACTATTACAAAAATAATTTATTTTGGTCAGTGGATCATCTTAGAGGTATGTTATAAATACCTGTGATCCATATGAGAGATGTAGACCAATTAAAAAAAAAATTAAAGGTTCTAACTCTATCTTCTACTTACATCTTGGAAATAGCCATATTTGTCAGGAAAAACTCTCACTTCTTCTCCACAGTAACCGAAAACAATAGATTTGCAAAAAGGGACCCCACCAAGTTAAAAAACCAATTTTGTAATAGTACTCTCCACTGCAGAAACAGCTACCTTATGTCCATTAAAATATATAACCATATTCCAAAACTAATAAGAGAGCTACCATTTAATTTTTACAAAAAAAGTTTAAAAAATCCAAAATAATTTTTACACATTAGTAGAATTTTTTGATTATAAGGGTAAATAAGTAAACATTTTTCTTTAATAATAAGGTAGATTTATTTAGTTGTATAATAGAAACGTAGTTATTGTTGTGTTTTTATTTTATTTTATATTGTTTATTAGAGTATAAGTAGTATATAAGTTAGGTTTTATACCCACGTGTACATTAGGTTCACATTGTAAATATTCGTATGCCGCTAGTAGCAGCGGATGTGTCGAACTTATCCATATGTACCAACCATCTTTGTACCTACCATATCCGACGAATAAATGTCTTTGTCTTTGTGTACGATAAGCGGCTGTTTGAGCTTAATTCACACTGACCTCCGTACTAGCGTACTAGTGAAAACTGTATTACGGCAGGTCAGTCCTCGTTCACAAACACACACACTTCTTCACTACACACGATTACCGATAATTTCCATTTGACTGCTAAATAAAACACTCATTTATGAGTATGATTATAAGAGTACAGACACTTAGTGGGTATTATTTGATGCTTTGATGATTTGATGACAATAATAACGAGGGTAATTATAAAATATTAAAAGTATACTCATAAATTTCAGATAAAAAAAGTTTGGATCTTATGAGTTACGGTTATGAACTTATAACAACAAAATATCAAGATAAAAATAAAAGTTGTGTCAGTAATGATTAATACCTACTACAAAAACAACCAAAAAAGTAAATTATAAACATGTAGAAAAAATGGTCTATGTGTGTGAAATGTTGGTTAGTGAATGCGTGTGTAGATGAATTTGCATGGAATAAGTATGTGTATGTATTTCTGTAAATGTATTTATGATTTGAATATTAATAGCTTTTCTGTGTTATTATATGTAGTTCATTTCGATGAGATATTACTTTTCTTTTCCTTGATGTGATAAACTCGGTGTCTTCTTTATTACAGGTAGATAGTTCCGGTTGTGATGAGTGAACGGTTTTTGACGGCGAGCGATACATGTTCATTTATCCGAAAATCTTGCGTATACTATGCACTAAGTTCCTTATATGAATCAGTTACACGGCGCGTGATCAATGTTTATTAGCTAAGATGCCAAGTAGTTTTCGTCTTTATTGTTTTGAAATTACGGTTGATATTTCAGTAATTTGAGACTTTATTTTATTTAAAAATTATCTAAGCAAATCTAGTCCGATACACGCCTGTACCCTACGGAAGCGAACGAGAGTTGCGCGCTGCATGTTGCGTGTTTTCTGTGTGTTGGACTGTGCGTGTTTTCTATACAAACGGAGATACTTACAAACAACGTTAAAACACGCATTCACGCGCTACGCTGCGTGGTGCGTGGCAGTGTATTAATCGCCTTAGTGTGTTTGCATTGGTGCAGAAAAGGTCTTGTTCACAACAAATCTCGTTAAAACTGCGATTGGCTCTCAGAAAGTATGCATTACGCCTATAATTAGTGTATTACTTACATTACGCCTGTAATTATGCTAAACCCCTTTCAGAGAGTTGACAAAAAAATAAAAAAGAAGCCAACCTGTACCTATACTTATTATTTTTCACTGATAACAATGAAATAAGTAATATACCAATTAAATTATGTAAATAATTAATAATATTGGAAACTTTACATGTTTGTAATGCATCGCTGCGTCAATATCAGTTGTTTGTTTATCTTTAACAGTTATTAAGATAAAGTCAAAGGATTTTAAGTAGTCAGAAAACTATTTGTAGGTAAATATTTGTAGTTAATTATAGAAAATACTAACGATGTTCAAGAATGGCCGCGTTCTTATCGTTCGTCTCATACATATTATAGATATGTTTGCATGTATTGCATGCATGAAGTTTTTTTTATGCCTTCAAACAAGGTTTGGTTAGCTCAGGTGTATTCGGCGTTCTAGGGTTCGATGTTGCTGTTAGTTAAATCGATTTTATGTTATAAAATTGCGTCCAATATTATCACAAAAAGTACTGATCGATTCAAACTTTATGGAGCTCTGAAGTGCGCTCCTCGCTGCGCAGTACCGCACCTCTCACCTTTGTACATTTTGTATGAACGTGACCATGTCGTGAAAAAGTGCCTTTCCATGGTTACAAAGAAGAGGGGATGAGGAAGACCTCAAACCACATGGATGACGAACGTCCAAAAGGACATGAGGGAGAGATGGGACACAAGACCGAATTAAATGGCGTCGTATGATTGGGAAAGCCGACCCCGCCTAACAGGAAAAGACGAGGTCAAAGAAGGAGAATCGCACATTACAGGTGGGCTGCATCGCAACGCAAACCAGCAGCCGCAAAAATACGCCTAGCGATGCGCTAGTGCGTTGCGAGGCCCGCCCAAATGTGCGCGAGCCTTAAAAGTAAAATTATTTCTAACCGACTTCAAAAAAGGAGGAGGTTACTACTTGGGCCTCCTATATCACTCTGAGCTACTTTATTCAATAAACAATTAATTATTCCTTTCCTCAATTATCTATCGTCCAATAAACAAATAATATAAAATAATTGATAAAGTCTATAGAATATGTTTGTAGCTACATGCGATAGCAACAATAAATGGGCTGGCATTCAATTGGGTCTAGTGGTGCAAGCTTACAATTGAAACTAATTGTGTCCTTAGGCCGCTGCTAAATGCACAATGCTCATACATCACTGCAATTACCTATTTGAGCTTCATTTTAACATCCAAGCATGTAATAATTCACCTTTTTATGAAGGTTTATGTTTCAATGAAGTTTTTAAAGTTAATTTGTAAAAAAAGTGGACATTTAGAGTAACATTTTATTCTGTAGTTCATTCAAAAGTATTATAATGTTCAGAAGCTTATTTAATTAATAACATTTACAATTCGAATAAACAGAAAACAACAACCTGTATAATAATCTTAACCTTTTGATTAAGGTTTACAAAAATTATATCAGGTAAGGCAAAGTTCGCTCTTAGTGATAAGACCGCCCATTGTGTCACCCATTGTAAGGTAATTGTGGTTGAAAGCACACTACAATAAAAACTAGAATAATTTTCAACTGAAAGAATAAATAATTGGTCCATAGTAACCATGTATAGGAGCAGTGGTGGTCCTAACGGCCGCGACTTAACGAGTTGTAGGTCGTAGGTTCGAACCCTAGGCGCTTTGTGTAAATTATTTCATTCTCAAAACGGTAAAGGAAATAATGTGAGGAAACCGGCATGTCCTACAACTAAAAATTCGAGGACATGTGACATCTACCAACCCGCACTGGGCCTGCGTGGTAGATTACAGCCCACTCCCTTTCGAGAGAGTGATGCCTGTGTCCCAGCAGTGGGAACATTATATGCTGCTTATGCTAACCATGAATGCTCTTACCTCCTAAAGTATTATACCGCAGATTCATTGCACATTGTATAACTTATAAGATATTAAACAATACTAGGCAATTCAATCATATTATTCCTTTCTTAGAAATAAGTGCAGGAGTGAGCCGTTTAGTTTCCATAAGGAAACCTAGTTGTTTGTCATACTGTTGTATTAGCTGGGTCATGGTGATACATAACTTGTTTTGCCCGTGTAGGTAAATATTATCTTGTTATATCATCTATATTTATGTTATGTACTTATGATGAGGTTTTAATATGGATGTTTGTGCCCGAAACTGAGACAAGCTCGTCGATTTTCTTTTAGATTTTTTGAAAATGCAGTCTTTAGGAATATATGTATACTAGCTTTTACCCTCGACTTTGTCTGCTCGGACTTCAGAATTGGGTCCAGAGATAAATAAGAAATGCATAAGCTACTTTAAACAAATTTATAACAGTCACTGAGCTATGTCATTCACCGGGATAAAAAATATCCTGTGCGTTAATTAAATTACTCATGAATCTTCCAACCACTTTTCTACTAGTTTCAGGCCTGTAATCTCGACCAAAAACCTTAACCATCCAATACATTATGTATCATAAAGCACATTCAATGAGCTTCATCATAAAAAGATCCAAGGTTATAGTGGCATTACAACATACATAATTGGCAAGTAAATTATCTAATATCCAGCTGATTTCAAAAGGCTGATATACATATGATAAGAAGATAAAATCAATGCTAACAAAAAAGTGTTGAACACCTAAAATTTAACCATCCTTCTTTTTTGAAGTTGATTAAAAACTAAGATAGGTAAATACAATAACAATTTTGAGAGGCAGATTCTTCACTGGAAAAATGGACCGCAGCGGTCAAATATCTGACAAAAAAACTGCTAAAGGATTACAAAAGATTGCAAGAGAAACAAAGGCAATTACAACATCTGTAAGTGAATAGATTTTTTATTCAAAAAAAGTTGTGTTTGCAGATTTCTTTTTCAGAATAATTAACTATTTAAAAAATGAAATTTTGAATACCATATTTATCTTTTAATTTTTTTATCACAATTAAATTAGGTCTGATATACATATAATCATGTGCAGATAAGCAGATTATTTACAATGTTGAGTAAAATAAATATTTTAGTTACATCATGTGTTTACCAATACTGAGCATGGAGTAATAGGATGTAGAGAGTGATAAACCACATTATCATACATACATACATGCCTATATAAAATATATTGACATGTAAATAATTACAAGCTGCATGAGGAGAAATTCCTTTGTCATCTATAGTGTAACTATGAGTGATTCAAATTTATATTATGTAGTAGCTGCGCCCTGCGGTTTCACTTGCATAAGTTTCGATCCTGTGGGAATATCGGGATAAAAAGTATTGTATATGATAATCCTGGTTATAAACCATCTGTGTGCCAAATTTCATCCAAATCCGTTCAGTAGTTTTTGCATGAAAGAGTAACAAACATCCATCCATACATCCACACAAACTTTCATGTTTATGTTTACTAGGATGTACGAATAAGGAAGTACTTCTAGAACTACTATCAAATCAAGATCCATTATCAAAGGAGTATTATGATATAATAATACTAGCGTATTATTACAACTAATAGAGAAGTATGGAAGAACAAACAGACATGTTGCACAAACCCAAAATAAATTGGGAAAAGGGCAGGAGAATGATGACTAGCCTAATATTGTCCCACTGTAGGGCAAAGGCCTCTTCTCATATACCTAAGGCACCAGCATTAATGACCATTGACGACCCTTGCTAAAGACGGGTTGGTGATTTCAGCGTAGTATTAACTATAAGTCCTGGGGGTCTACTACGAAGTGCAAAGTGCGAATGATCGGATCAGACTGACACATGGCCAAACCGAATATTATTGAAAAATGTGAAAAAACTTCGGATCGGATCAGTTGGGTCAGGACCATAGTCAATATTCGAAAGAGTGTAGGAGTGTAGAATCGGGACTGACCGATCCAAATAGTAATTTCGTAGCAGGAAACAGCCGAACATTCGGCCGATACCACTTCGGAGTAGACCCCCAGGTGTCAATATAATGTTTTCCCTCATTGATGTCAGTAACATCCAAGATAAACTTATGTCATAACCGTACTTGAAGCAAAGGCTGGTTAAATATAGGTAATTAATATATGAATGCCAAAGCATGTTAAAACTACTTTATTGACCTACATAGTTAAGTAACAGATATCCCATTAAACATAAACATTGGGTAACAAACTAACAACATTTAGAGGTCAAACCTGTTCTCGCACATATCCGCGATCAAGCCACCACACAAATATCGTAAGATTCGTAAGTGTTACGGCAAACACATTTACCTAAACAAACGGAAAACACGTCGCGAAGGAATCAAGTTCTACAACGGCGTAGTACTGCACAAGGCAGTTATCAATAACATGCTCAAATTCTTCCTATGACATTATAGAATCGTTAAACGCAAGAAATTATACAGAACATACAAGGCATGTTCTCTAGAATCAGTAAGTTATATTGATAGTAATTAATCTGTTTACTACTATTATCATGTTCTCATCAATATCTCAGTAATATGATACATAAAAGTGTCCTACCTTCGTCGCAGAGTCCCATTGTCGAGTCAATCTTTACGTTTATATAGCAATTGTTGCACTATAGAAAGAATTCTTTGATTTTCCACTTTTAATAATATTTCATTGATGATTAATTCTCAATAATTGTGACAGCTGTCAGATTCAATTGTCAGGACGAGACATATGTGATGGCGGAAGAATGAATGAATGATAAACAAAACTTGAAAACAATTTAATACAGCGACATCTATGTTTGAATGTCTATATCAAAAATATCTGTTTTACATTAATGGCACTAGAGTGAGCTACCTACTTATCAAACAAAAAACAAAATTGATCAAAATAGTAACTGTTTTTATGCAAATAGCCAAGTAGTAATGTAACTGTAAAAACTTTTAATTAAAAATTATAAAAGTTATCCACAGTTTTTCAATTTATGTTAAAGACTATTTCACAATTTTTTTTTTGAGGTTCTTCCGCCTTTGATTTTGGAATTATTTTTTTGCCGTGTAGAATTTCTTGACGAAGGGGTCTGTCTGAGTCAGTCTAGTGTGTCTGACCTGTCTGACTAACTCTGTGTTCTTCAATTAAGATACTAAAAACGTGTTCAACTACCTAATTACCCAGACACTACCGCATTTACTCTCGGTCCTCTGGCAGGCACTAATAAATATTTTGTTTATTTCCGAAAAAAAATACACATTTTTTTCTTTAATTTACCCTCAGCGGTCCTTTACTCTTCGTCAGGGTAGACGGCCGCTGAAATTCATTTCAGCAATTACTATATCTGTGTTCTATGATTTCCACACAGGGAGACGCGTGTCTTTATTTTTTATACGTAGTAGATAAGGGTATACAAAATCTATGACAGACAATAATTTAATTTTAAAGATTATAACGCCTAGTCCTTTGCCTTGTAAAAACCAACAGAAATCTATTCAGAGAGATATCCCCGCATGGCAGAAGGTTACGGGTTACAACCACACTAACAGTAGCAATGGCTTTTATTTTGAGAGTTCAACGACATTGGTTGCGTTCATTACGTTGTGGAGCAGACAAATTCGAACATGTGAAGCAAAGGATTGGCAATATCCTTTCGAATGATTCAGATTACGATTGAAAGTTTGTTACGCAACCAAGTTCCCACTTTCTCAGTCTTGTAAATCCTAAGTACCTACCATAACTGCCCACCCATCATCTATGGGCACTGCAGGACTGCTATTATGTAAACCAAATGTAGCCACCAATGTTTCACAGGCAGGTTTAAGGAGGTCACCTATCGTTCGTAGGTATTATCTTTACAACTGTACCATAGCTTAGGCAATAATTAACAAGTTTTTGCACAATAGCGAAATTTTTTGCGGGTTTCAATACCAGTAGGCAGGCGTGACATAGCCTGTGCCGTATAACTAAAAAGCAGTTAGCACTTTAGCACGAAACACTCTTTTTTTTTAAATTAGGCACTGGTACTCAGGTTTAGGCACGGATACAGACGTAGGCTGGGTCAGTAGGTACACGTAAGAAACCGCGGGAAATAGCTATACGTAGTTGGTATTTAGATCAAAATGCTATACTGTGAAATCGGCGACTTTGAATTGAAAATAGATAGTCTATTTTCATCCTAGTTTCCATCGATGATTATATAACTGAAGGTATTATTAAAATTTTAAAGAAGAGAAAAACTTCGTAGCAAAACAAACATTTATAGATGTTGTAGAATGTGTGTCAAGTACGGCGGCGTTAAATAGACGAATTTGTTAGATTAGATTTTGTTGCTCCAATGGCGAACCGTGACTTTTTGCGCCTCTCAAATGAGGGTCAGTAGGAAATCATCATTCTTCTGCCCTTATCCCAATTTATTTGGGGTCGGCGCAACATGTCTTTTTGTTCCATGCTTCTCTATTAGTTGTCATCTCGGTAGTCACCCCCTTTCTAACCATATCATCATTCACACATTCCATCCGTCGTCGTTTCTTTGGTCTTCCCCTACCTACTTTTATAGCCATCGACATTCATACTCAAAACTCTCCTCACGACATTTTCCTCATTTCTCCGTAACACATACCCATACCAGGATAACCGATTTCCACGCAACTTTTCAGTTACCGGTGCCACTTTCAGACTTGATTATTATAATTACTTAATTTGTAATTTGTTAATATGTCTATCTTCATTCCCAGTTACTGGATAATACGATACCTCTTGGTAAGACTGGTTGTTAGACTTTTGGGCTTCTGACTACCGTAACGACTGTTAAAGATCCACGAATGACAGCCGGGACCAACGGCTTAACGTGCTTTCCGAGGCACGGAGGGGTCTCGGTATGTAAAGATGGTCACCCATCGACAGACAAACCGCGTCAAGCGTCGATCGACTTGTGCGGCTATTTATACCCGACTTTAAAAACGGTCAACCGCAGACCGCACAACCGCTTTTGCCAGACCAAAATGACAGATTTTGGTCTGGCAAATCAAAAATCAGAGTTTAGAGTATTTCTCTCGGTTGAGGTAATGCAGCCTAATTGCGTAACACATTTTCGGCAAATGATTGAGATTAATTGGTTTCGTTTCGATCGCTTTTTGTTTCATTTTATGATTTTCGTATTGCGTAACTCCACTATCATGTAATAGCAACAGCTGTTGGTTTGAAACGCTAGAGTGAACGATATGTGCTTAAAAAAATCGTAAAATGAAACAAAAAGCGATCGAAACGAAACCAATTAATCTCAATCATTTGCCGAAAATGGTTAGGCAATTAGGCTGCTGATCTAACAGAATAGAAGTCGAATGACAAATTGAAGCTATCTGTGTAAGCAATCTAAAAATCTCTGAAATCAAAACATGGGTACCTGGAACTTTGGTCTTAGGTTCCTTCTTATTGAAATTTTCAGATCTCTCTCTGTCTGTAAAGCTTCGGCCTTATTTCCATCTGCATTTTATTTCTACGCTTCCAATATACCTAGACTTATTAAGTAGATAAGTATTACACAATAGTATTATAATTACATAACATTATTTCTAGATTTTTTAATTGTATTTATCTTGATTGTTATTTTTTATTGTTTGCCTTTAACTCTCATCATCATTATGTTAGACTTCCTCGACTTCACGTGGTTACTTCGGCTCAGCACCCTAATTGCGTAACACATTATCAATCTCAATCTGAATCATTTTGAAGGATATTGCTAGTCCATTGCTTCATATATTCGCAAAATGTGTCTGCTCAACAACGTAAATAATTCAATGAATGTTGTTGAACTGTCAAAATAAAACCCATTGCTACTGATAGTGTGTTACGCAATTACCCCGCTGATCTCAAGTGCGTATGCGGCACCTGCCCACAGATCATTATCTGTGGGGAGGTGCCCATCTTCCATCCTGCGCCGCTTGCTCTGTCACCTGTGCACTTGATGCTCTTAAAATTATGACTGCTTGAGTGAGTGGAGTTCGCGCAGCTAAATATTGGGCCAAAGATGTTGGAATTTTTTGCCATCTATACGCTAAGAAGAAGAACTCCTTAGTGATCGTAGTTCAACACTGAACTCCCATGTCAGCTTGTCTCAGAATTCATCATAAACCTCACACCATTTTAAAACAGCATGGTGAGAGAACACCTACTTTTCAGTGACACATGACTCTAGCATTCAGTGTGTAACTATATTCAGTTGACAATATTTACGTATTTCGAGCCACATGTCGTTCAACGACACAAATGTGATGAAATATGCACTAAAACTGACTCACTGATATGACTAATTTACGACAGACGGTTCACGGTTCTATCTGGCGACTCATAGATAAGTAATACTGACACAAATTGATTTGCACCAGTTGTAAATATCAATTGGTATTGAATATAGAACCACAAAACAGCTCGCTTGTTTCCCCAAGGGCTTAGGCATAGGCTGGGGTGCATCAAATAATCGATTTTCTCACCCGTACGCAAAATACGCGCATTGACGTGGAGTTGCGGACACCAGCCCTTATTTATTTATTAGGCATAGGCAGAGGTATTTTGTCGACAAAGGGTAGGTTATCATTTCGCCAGTTATGTTTAAAGGGGCGAGCGTATTGCCATATGAAATAACTATTACAATGTTGACTTCTTATACCGCTCAGTGCAATTATAGGATATTTATTATTTAATAAAAAAATCAGGTTGGATTTTGAATCAGGAGCTTTTCTTTAAAATCGAGCTAATGAGTACCACTTTGTTCTAAGTTAAAACATTAAGTTTCGGCTTTTGCACTGAAATCCCATCTCAAAAAATCACGTATTTATCTAAAGAGAACCCGGTATTATACATCAATGAAAGTGGCGCTGGAGTAGCAGCGCCACTGTACTGACCGACTTAGGGCCGGCGCCCACTGGCGGCACGGAACTGCAAGGGATTTTTATGCAACGAATAGAAATATAACATGACACACATAAAACAATTAAAATAATGTGTGTTAATAAAATTGAAATTTCAATGATGATGCCAAAGGACGTCGCGGCATGCCTAAGGATACCGCGGCATCATTGCTGCCGATGAAATTTCAATTTTATTGTCATACTTTTAAGTTACATTTTCTATTAGTCGCATAAAAATCCCTTGCCGCGCCGTGCCGCCAGTGTGCACCGGCCCTTAGTGTTTGTACACGCCTCAACAGAATGCTCTCCAAAAGCTTCGCTTCAACTTTTACGTAACCTTTTTGGAGTGCAACTGTTTTGCCGGTTGGCAAAGCTCCCGTGTCAACGTTGAACTATAAATGGACATTCTAACACTTTTAAAATACCTAATGGTAACGCCGGTGCATCATGTGGTAATTATGCAACAGTCTAATTATAATGGATCATGATTTACACCGCTACGTCACGCTGAAGTTGGCAGGCTGTGGACAACGACTTGGCAGCAGTACTTCGGTCGTTCAATGACATGGTTCCTTTGACAGAACCATGTCACAGTTCAGAATGACGAGATCCATTCATACCTTGGATTAAGGTCAGTTAGTTTATGATCTTTGGCTATAATCGATGTTAAACGAGGGTTCATTGACTTGCCCTGCTGAAAAGAAACTCACAGTGGTGGAGTTGTCGGGTCACTCTGTAATTAAAAGTCATAGGAGGACGGTGTTATGTGCTTGCTTGGCAGACGAATCGGTGATTGCAGTACTTATGTTGTTATGCAGTTGGACGCTCCTGCAGCCGATCCGTTTGGATCCTTCGATTGATAAGTTGAAGGTGTTAAAGTTGGAGTTTAAATGTGGTGCTGTACCACAAACGATGGAACACTTAATAACGTGTCCTGCGTGTCCTGCCAGCTGCACGGAACTGATGGACGCTGGAGATGACGCCAAACAAGTAGCCGAATTCTGGGTAGAGTCCATTTAGATTGCTATCGACACCACTTCAAAGTTCCATGTAAAAGAGTTGGTCTAGCAAGGGAAGCCATTTTAATAAATGAGCACCCTACCAGTCCGGTACCACCATGATCAACCATTGGTAGGATGCTTAATTTGGTTTTCAGTAAATATATCTACCTACGTACCTACCTACTTTCTTAAAGTAGGTAATCTGTTCTAGATTGTAGGGTGACGGGTACCTAAATTATGACTTACTAGCAGCGCCCCGCGGTTCCACCCGCATAAGTTTCGATCCCGTAGGAATATCGGGATAAAAAGTATCTATGACACTACTGGTCCTTACCGGTTGGCGAGCTACCCATTGCCATGTCCGGTAAGGACCTGCGTTAGGCGGAAGGTGAGGGCGCCGTGGCGCCTCTCCAGCCACTCTTCAAAGCTAGGGGACTTATCGCCGCAATTGTGGCGTGCCCAGCACTGGGTTGCGACAATCGCACTCTCCATATCGCTATGAGATCCCGCCGGAGCTCTGTCCGCTGTGCAGTAACACTAAGGGCGGTTACCTCAACCGTTGCTACAGGAAAACGGTCTTAAGAGACTTTCCTTAACTTTTTGAGAAATTTTGATTTTCATTCACAGATTTTGAAAAAAAAATACAGTCAGCAGGAAAACGGGCAATTTTCACAAAAACTTTTTTTTCCCAATCGATCCTGGTTGTTATATCATCAAAAATCTCTATTACACCAACTGAGGTTTGAGTACTAGAAAAGTCAGAAAACGCAAAAACATTTCTCCCATGCAATTAGTTGGGAGTTGGAAATGTTTAAAAGATGGCGGCGTTAGTTTCCGTTCACAAGATCCTTGCACGGCTAAGCTAAGCCATTTTAATGACACGCCCAAGAAAAAAAAATGGGTTAGAACATAATGATCTGGCTTCCGATACGCGATGCGCTACGCTACTCTTCCTGAATACCTACTCGTACATGCACTGAAAAAAAATAGTAGCTTTATACTAGTATAAAGCTACTATTTTTATTATTCTGCATGTTTGTTTTTTTGTTTTTGTTTATTTTGTTTGTTCTGATAACATGCAGAATAATACTATAAAAAACAGGCAGTTCGGCAAGAAAAATTAGAAAAAAGCCATGCTACGAAATATTAGATACACTACGATTGCTACGAGTTCAATGTTTTGAGGTAGTAATACTGTTTCGAAGGGTTAGGTAGATGTTCAAAGTACTCGTACAACACCCACATTTTGCCCACATTTGTGTATTATTTATTTATACACCGATCAAAAATTCATGAAAAAATTACTAAACTACGTAATTAGCCTAAGATTGTGCTTCGAAATTGATCGTTCTTGAGAATGTTTTTTTTTTGTACCATTAACGATGTTTTAGTCTCTGATTGACAAGGTTACATCTCAGTAATCATTATTTTATAATCACCTTGAATTACCTTTAATCATTGATAATGCTGATCACATAAAGGAATACTAATGATAATAGTAACATTTACATTGATCATTACAGCTGTACAGTCTGCGCTCGGATGTCTATGGTGAAGGTATATCTCTCGGATATCTATGGTCTGCACCCTATTATTGAGTAACACACTTTCAATCACAATCTGAAGCATTATGTAAGCATTTTGTAAATTTTTCGAACATATGAAGCAATGGGTTAGCTATCTGCTAACCCATTGCTTCATATGTTCGAAAAATGTGTCTGCTCAACAACGTAAATAACGCAATGAATATTGTTGAACTGTCAAAATGAAGAGTGAAAGCCATTGCTACTGATAGTCTATTAAGCAATTACTCCGCTGTACATGTCCCATTTCTAAAAACGCATGTTTATAGGCTGGCTGGAAGCGAAAGGCGGATAACCAGAAAGCGGACTAATCGGAAGAGGCCTAAAGATATGTATGTCCAGGAATGGACTGTAACAGAACCGAGTATATTGTTGGGTACCCAGCTCTGGAATTTTAAACCGCTCCATCTATCATTTTAACTTTTTTTTTTTATTGGAAATCATCAAATAACTTGTCCCGCTCTTGGCGGAGCTAGGGCGGATCAGACTTTTACTGACTAAAACCCACCCATGTTCCTTCAGGTGCCTGTGCCACGGTAACTCTTTCCAACAACCCGCGACCATTCTACCTTACGGATATAAAGAACCACAGCTGATTTACCTTCTTGAGGTAATTACTGTGTTTTTACCGCCATCCACTTACGTACTTATTTCAAGGTTGAAACCTGTTTGAATCGTAGGTAAACACAGTTCTTGTAAGAGGGCCTTGACGATTATACAATAATTTTAAATCACACCATTTTTTACGGGGGCTTACTTATCTCGGGGAAACATATTTAGATAAGTAGGTACCTACTTACTGCAAAAACACTGCGGGGTAATTCCGTAACACACTATCAGTTGCAATGGCCTTTGTTTTGACAATTCAACAACGTTCATTGCGTTATTTATGTAATTGAGCAGACAAATTTTTCGAACATATGAAGCAATGGATTAGCAATATCCTTCAAAGAGATTGAGATTGATAGTGTGTTACGCAATTTGGGTGCTGTTTCTAAGTAGGTACTCGTAAGTTTTGGCCAAGATTATATTACAGCTAATGTACAAACGCCAGTACATTAAGCTACTACAATCTGTCAAATTTCTTTAATAGATTTTCAACTTTATCGATGAAACATTAAGGTTCAAGGTTGATTGGAAAATTTTGACAGTTTCGGGTAGCTTGACCTGCTGGCGTCTGTACCTATTTCTTGACTTCTAAAAATAATAGACAAGTTTTGACCATTATTTTACTCAATTTCCTCTCTGCACTATGGGCAGTGGACTACCACTATTAACTTAAGTATCATTCCTCGAAGATATTTTTATAAATTACTAAGTAGTCTGTGATTAAAAGAAAACAATACGTTTGTTTCTTACGTAAATTAAAGGTCAAGTTACGTTCTATCTAAGCAATTTATCAAGATTACGATACCTTATAAACTAATCTGCCGGAAACTCAACGCGAGTTGACCTGCGGAAGTAAGGCAGACGGACCTATTACACTATATAGTAGGTACAATAGTACTTCTGCATAGACTTTAGGAACATCTAACGGCATGGAGGTGAGGCTCTTTGACTTTTGTCATAGGATGATCATTAGTAGATAATGATTTCGGGAAAGTTTTTGATAACCCTGGGTTATAGCTTGCTCATTTACCATCTAGTTAGCTCTATACAGTATGTAGGCACAGGTAGTCATAATTATAATAGAACTTACCCTTTTTTTTTTTTTTTTTTTTTTTGGGATGGGAAATCATCAAATGACTCCTCCCGCTCTGGGTGCAGCGGAAGGGAGTGTCAGACTCTTACTGACTAAAACCCACCCATGTTCCTTCCTTCGCCCTTTATGTTCCGGGGCAGCGGTAACCCTTTCGGACAATCCCGCTGCCCCGGCAGGCTTCGGCCCTGAGGGGCCCCTCGTTATGCTGACATCTCTTTGAGGCGCGCGTGGAACACTTACGCGCCGTCCGGCACGGGCCTGGTCCTGATCGGGCGGTGAGCTACCCATTGCTCTCCGCCCGCAGGCCCGCGCCTACGGTGGCCGGTAGTCGTCTCTCGACTCCCGACGCCCGGGGCGTCTCCCGCGGCGGCTTGGACGGGAGGCTCTCTCCCTCATCCGTCCCGCCACCTCCTTCGCTAGCATGACTGCTTCGCAGAAGGAGGCGACTGCCTCCCACTCCCTCTCGCTCCGGACCATGGCTTGCACCAGGTCCGGGCGCGAGAGGCCGCCGCCGCTGATAGAACTTACCCTTAGCTATGTACCATGCAATTGCGACTTATTCGCTAAAAATGTAAACAAATATAAGTTTATGGAAAAATAACTTTAACTCCTACATAATAAAGTTCAGTTTACGCTACAACTTCAAACATTTTATAACTTTTTCAAGAGTGCTAGTCACTCTGAAATCAACTTAATAATTATTGAAATAAAGTTGGTATTTGTTTAACTTGAAATAACGTGAATTTGAAATATAAATGAAATTTGAATATAGGTCCTTAGTGAATAGAATCTTAGAATAGGTATTAACCTATTCTAAGATTCTATTCACCTCTAGGTCTAAGGAGGGAATTTTGAGGGAGGAATGACTTTTTAAATGTAGCCCACTAGGGCTACATTTAAAAAGTCATTCCTACTGAAACAGACTGCAGGCAGCTTAGGGAAATAGGCCGAAGATGTGTATCTAGGCCTATTTCCGCTGGAAGCGGCCTAAGTACGCTGAAATAATATATTTTTTAAAATTGTAGGACGTCATCATCAGCCTACAGCTGGACATAGGCCTCTCCAATTGCACGCCATTTAGCTTGATTCTCAGCAACTCTCATCCAGCTGCTACCAGCCATCCTGCGAAGATCGTCGCTCCACCTAGCCTGACGGCGCGGCGGCGTCCTACCTTTCGTTTGCCGATTCGCGGTGTCCACTCAAAAAAACGTCTACCCAACGGTCGGTATATCCTATCCTACTTCCTACTAATCCTGCCTACACCTACCTAATAATATTATAAACGTGATAGTTTGTATGGATGGATGGATGGATGGAAGTTGGTTACACTTTCACGCAAAAACTACTGAACGGATTTGGATGAAATTTGGCACACAGATGGTTTATAACCAGGATTAACATATAGGATACTTTTTATCCCGATATTCCCACGGGATCGACACTTATGCAGGTGAAACCGCGGGGCGCTGATAGTACAGACGCCAGCAGGTCAAGCTACCCGAAACTGTTCAATTTTCCCAATCAACCATGAACCTTAATGCTTTAGCGATAAAGTTGAAAATCTATTAAAGAAATTTGACAGATTGTAGTAACTTGATGTGCTGGCGTCCGTACAATAATAATAAAATTTACTCAAACAGACTGATTATAGTAGGTATACATGGTTCTTACAGAATATGTTAGGTAGTCTAGAATCGAGTGAGTGAAGCACTGTTCTCCTAGCTAGGTTACAAAATAACCTGTGTTAAATAGAAGCAGTCTCGGTCCCCTATGCTTAACTTAATGGCCACAGTGATAATTGTACATAACATATATAGTACTTGTGCCGATGCTACAATTTTAACGGCATTACATATTATGAGTAAATACTAGTTTTATGTTTTATACAAATCTTATTCTAACTTAATGTAGTGGCGTGTGTGTGTGTGAGGGTGTGTGCGCGCTTGCGTGGGTGTGGGTGGTACATGTGTGTATGTGGAATGGTACGTGATAGTGTGTGTACAGCGCAAAGCAATATAAGTAAGTGAGCAATATAGGTCGGTGTTGAGCCGAGCACTGAGAATCCAATAGAGCGCATTCCAGCGCATCAAAAAAACAGACTGTTGGATGTTCAACTCTCGGCACTCAGCAGAGCTTTTAAAATCCAGTGCGCTTAAAAAAATCGCCGCTGGAAAAACGCGCCCGTGGGGCTAAAATCGATCAATAAATTATCGTAAAATAAATGGTAATAATATTCAAACGGCTACGGACAGTATTACATAAAATAATTAGCACCTATAGGTAGGTACCTATATACCATCAGCACGTAATTGGCATGCAAATGAAAAATTAACGTCATCAGCTCACGATTGACGTTTTAACGACAAATAATCTCCCACCAGACACGTAAGTAATTGAATAAATAAATTCATACGAATAATTTAATTCGTGATAGGAATAAAAATCTAATTTATTAATGGTTTTCCGTAATTTTCCGCTAGTCTAAACTTTTTCTTCCGATTATCAATTTTGATCTAAATCCCCTCGTGTGTTAGGCAAGCTTATTAAGGTACAAGACCGAGATGGGCTGCAGACCGCAAACTGCAACCGCAAACTGCAAGCGACACCACTGGATTCAATGAATCTCTATGAAATTGATTCCGAGCACAGCAACACTGTTGTGTTGTTGTTTATTGTTCATGCCCTATCTTTTATTACATTAATGACAGTTACTTATTTAAATAACAAATGATGGACATCTGATAAACATGTTACAATTAATATTTTTGTTTAAGTACAGGGTTTTGTTTATTATTGTGACACTGTGTAGTACTTAAAACTATTTATATTGCTGTGCCCTAGCAGGGTTCATGTATGAAACCTATATAATTATACCTACTTGTAACAACTTGTAAACTACATGAATGCAATAAATGATGAATCTGAATCTGAATCACTGCGGCTTGACCGCAGACTGCAGCGCCAGTGGTTTCGCGAACCGCAGAGAGTTCACACGTACAAAAATGTCGACTTTTTCGGAAGATGACATTCTGTCTCGCACTGGAGTGACTGAGGCATGGTTCGATGCATTGTGCAGCCGCGGCATGCCGCCGCACTTGAAATAGAAGCAACCGCGACCGTAGGGAGCACTGCGATCAACTGCGGACTTGTACCTTCCAGTTGGGTAACAAAAGAAAAAGTAACTAATAATGTCTCATTAGTGACAGTTGAGCTTATAAACCGAACCTAGCTTTAACCACTGATTGCTACTGCAATGGCTTCACTATCGAAAGGAAGCATATCTAGTCTCATCCCAGCGGGGCTATTGCGTGAAACACTAACAGTAGCAATGGCTTTCAATTTGACAGTTCAACAACATTCATTGCGATATGTACATACGTTGTTGAGCAGACACATTTTTCGAACATATGAAGTAGGTAATGGACTAGCAATATCCTTTAAAATTTTTCATATTGAGATTGATAGTGCGTGTTATGAAATTAGGGTGCTATTTTGAATACTATGGACGACACCTGATTTATTTCCTAATAAAAGCGCGTTGTTGAGTTTGCAACCCTCGAATTTAAAAAAAAAATATTGCATCGGAAGTTACAAATTCAACAGCGCGTTTTTATTTAAGCATTCGTTTAAGTGTCGTAATGATAATACAAATAGGTAGGTACTAGTGGCCCAGTGGTATCGGCCCGAGCTTACGAATCCAGTCGAGTGAGTCCAGTCGTGGATTCGAACCCAGGCAGGCGCTTTATTTTGTGTAAATTTTTTCATCACCACTGCTCTCAAAAACGGCACAAGAAAGGAATCGTGAGGAAACCGGCATGTCCCAAAAACAAAAATTCGAAGACATGTGACATCTACCAACCCGCACTGGGCCCGCGTGGGGAGGCATGTGTCCCAGCAGTGGGAACATTATAGGCTGATTATGATTGTGTAAATAAAAACAGGTAATCATTTTTGTCCTATTTCATGAAACACAAAACAAATTCAGTATAAGTTTCATCCACAGCAGTGAGTGCTACTAGGTCGACACTAGCAGGGTTATCAAAGAACCAAAATATCAAGCGTATGCTTGATATTTGGTTCTTTGATAACCCTGCTTTCTACTTATCCCCCCCCCCATCCCCCTTTCTACTTATCACTAGGTATAACTCAAAGAGGGCGTTGAGCCAATAATTTATGCGGTCGATAACGTTTGTCCCTTGTCCTCTGTAATGAGCAACAATACAATACAACACCTTTTGTAAGTACAGATAAATGAGGATCTCTCAGTCTTAGAGTCCCTCACTATAAATTATTGTCTTATGGTGGGTACTGTGGTAGGTACCTACTTCATCTATCAAATAGAATCAGATCATCAAATAGACATTTATTTATCCCCGCGGTGTATACCGGTAAATAAACGTCTATTTGATGTCTGAAAGGAAGAAAGAAAGAAAATACGTTTATTTACGGTAAACATGACGCAAAAAAGAACATAAAAAACAAAAAAAAACAATAAGAAAAGATTGACAGGCGTCACATCCACGCAAAACGGCTATCGCTCAGCATTATGCTGCGACCCTATGCAAGACAGAGCCCCAGCGCTGGTTTTCAGCGACAGCCGGCGCCGACGTAATGACTGCTAAAATGCTGATGAAAAACCGAATCTTACAAATTTAAGTTGAAGATTGCAATAGTCTATATTACAATAGTGAGCAGTAGTGGCTCAGGGGTGCAGTGCGGGTTGGTAGTTGTCACATGTCTTTGAATTTTTGGTTCACCGTTTTGAGAGCAGTGGTGATGAAATTATTTACACAAATTATAGAGCCTGTCTGAGTTCTGGGTGGTGATGAAATTGTTTACGCAAAGTATAGCGCCTGTCTGGGTTCAAACCCACGACTTACAACTCTTAAGTCTCCGACTTAAGAGTCGTTGGTTCCAACCCAGACAGGCACTATACTTTGTGTAAACAATTTCATCACCACTGCTCTCAAAACTGGATTACGGTGTCCCAGCAGTGGGGACATTATAGGCTACTTATGCTAATAGTCTATGATTGATGATAGAACGCAGGAAGGCAGAGTTCAAAACTGTCACAGGAACAGCAGGCACCAAAAAGACCACAAATCAAGAGTCAAGACAGGACCGCCTGTCTTTCTAAGGGTCAGCAGCGTCCTTCTGTCTGGTAACAATCACCAGTTCTCTGACGCTCCACATCAAGCATCAACACTGCTTCAATCAAACACATTTATTGGCTCGGTGTCAAAGAAATTGACGGTTGTTCTCTCACAGCGAGGCATATTGACGATTTGTTTGACTGATCTATAGTAGTTTAATACGTTACATTAAGTTTTATGGGGCATTAAATGTGTTAACACCGTAAGAGTTGCAAAAATAACCAAATTATAACTTAACTTAACTAAGGGCTGATTTTTCGAACGCCAGATATTTTTATCGGAGGAATAATTTTGAATTTTTGACAGTTCTTCCATTGAAAAACTGTCAGACGTCAATTTTATTCCACGAACAAAAATTATCTGTCGATTGAAAAACCGTCCTTAAACTATTCACAAACTACATTATATTATACATAATTATTAGCGTCGGAAAAATCATCCGCATTACTGTCGACTGTAGTGTGTAGTGTACCCAAGAGACGTGCGGCTTTACAACGTTGTATGACAATGCTTAGCCTCTGGCCAAGGTAAAAGCCAGCCCTTGGATCAATACAAGGAATAGAAACACAATTTTCTTTTATCACCCATCTACATAGAAAAAAATAACCATTGCGCAAACTATAACCATGAGATTCTAGATCCTAGCGTAGAATTTTTTCAACGGTTATCAAAAAAATATCAGTGGTTTCATAGAAAAGTGTAATATATTTTTTTCTGTCTATTGGCCGTTGCCTCCGGAAAATTCAGATATTTAAAATCGCGCGTATCGATATCTTAAATTCTTAACACTGCTCAGTCATTCATAACTTAGTATCTTAGGTAGGTAATCTGTGAAAAATGACTTATACATACATCTGCGTTTGTCTGTATGCAAACAGCATCACGCTACGGCGAGCTGATCTTACGGATGTAAATAAAACCGTAGGTTTGTACGCAACTCTGTAGGTATCTGTGTATAATCTTAAGTAAAGATAAATCAGATACTTATACATGAGCTTGTCACAGGCCTTGCCTTGACCTAGCCGGGCCACAAGGACATAACAATTCGTATGTAGATATGTTCTGTAAGAAGTTCAAAATAAAGTTCGTCACAACTCCCGGTCGTGTGCAATAAACTAGGTACGGACGCCAGCACATCAAGTTACTACAATCTGTCAAATTTCTTTAATAGATTTTCAACTTTATAGTTAAAGCATTAAGGTTCAAGGTTGATTGGGAAATTTTGACAGTTTCGGGTAGCTTGACCTGCTGGCGTCTGTACATACTGAAAAAAAAAACTGAATGAATTTGTTGGCAAGTCAGCTTGAAATTCAAACGTATATTACTGACACGGTAAATATAAGTGCATACCTACTCGAGTGTTTGCTCATTCAATTCAGTGCTATAGTCTAAGGCGGAGATAACGTGCCCCCGTCGCGCGTAAATTTTTACATGAAAAGAAAAAAATAGTCAATAAAAACGCGTACCGCGGGGAATTTGGCTCCGTTTCCCGCGCCCCGTCGCGTGTCGCGTTGTAGTGTGTGATCCGTCTAAGTCCTCATACACACGGGCGACACGCGTCAACGGCAGACGCAACTGCAGCCGTCAACGGCTGCTGTCCATACTATGCATGCAAAATACTATGCACACTTAGAGGTCAGGTGGTGATGATGATGCTCTGAAATTTTGGCCAGAATGCAATCCGAGGCTTTCGCTTTCGACATTGTGATTGGTAGTTTCGGGTCTATGAGTACCCATGGGTTTACTGGGTGTGCCACGCGGTTTCACCCGCCGTTTAGTTCAAAAGAAATCGGGTTATTTATAAATTACTGCGGTTTCACTTAGCGTTCTTACTGGTTTTTTTTTCTCTGCTCTGCTCGTCTCCTAAGAGCCGAAGCATGATGTGTTGAATAGCCTCTAAACTCTCTCAAGAATTGGGCTATCAAATGTAACAATATTTTTTCAAATCTGACAGTAAGTTCCAGAGATTAGCGCGTGTTCAAACAAACAAATTTTCCAACTTTATTTTTAGTTGACAGATACACAAGAATTCTATGTTTGTGACCTTCATCTGTTATAGTATTAACGGTTAGAAACTAGAAACTATAATAGTATCGTAATGATTTATCATTTTTACGTCTCGTAAAGATGCTGCAGTGTGGTTGTAATATTATTTGTTTGTACATTGAAAACAATCATAAACGTTGACATGACCTCGAACACAACAGGTTTTTTCATCGGTACCGAGTATACTTAGCAATTATTTCATGATTGAATTTGTACACATAGGTACGGACGCCAGCACATCAAGCTACTACAATCTGTCAAATTTCTTTAATAGATTTTCAACTTTATTGCTAAGTATTAAGGTTCAAGGTTGATTGGGAAAATTTGACAGTTTCGGGTAGCTTGACCTGCTGGCGTCTGCACATTAGTTTCCATAGCTCGTGAACAATCAAATAAGGCCGTCAAAATTTTAACGATTATTCCTCCTACCACCGCACCGACCCGAAATAACCTTGCTGACTGTTTTGATAGCTTCATAGCGAGAAGGACCTTATACTTAAGCCATCAAGTTTCAGAAGCTTTGACCAGGAATTTAGGTTGGGCGGAAGTTTTTGGGCATTTCCCAAGCTAATCAAGACATCACAGTAACGGCCAAGATTCTCTCGTAAACATCCATTAAAACTATTCTCCCGTCTCTAGAGCTGAGACGATGCCATCCAAATTACTGTCATTATATTAACGCATTCCGGAAGTGTACTCGGCTTTAAATATAAGGCGCTTGCGTTACATAAATAGTGTGTCACCAACAACAGCGTGCGCGCACGCATCGGTGCGGTGTTTGACGCGCCTTCCTCCATCGCCCGCGCTGCTCGCGCCAACCGATGCGTTGGCATAGGTTAGGAACCCACTGGCAGCTCAACGGCGTGCCTTTCCCGCTTTGAACTGGCTTGGCTTTTTCCGTTGACACCGATTTATGCATCTATGAACATAATGTCAGCTGAGATATTCTTACGACTGTAGAAACACATGTAAATAATTTTACTAGGATACAATGTGAAATAGCACTAGCATAAAATTGAATGTTTATTAAGTAGGTAACAATGTTTGTGTGCTACTAAAGGTCGTTCAACTCTGCATCTTCTTATCACATGTCCTTCAACCGATCGTTAGCTACATTTTATTTCAGCTTCACACTTGTACTTGTTCACACTACATTGTCTTTAAGATGTAAAATAAAAGCGAGAGTCCACCTAGCGGATGTTTCTCTATGTAGGTATAACTGACAGTTTTTACTTAATACAGTGTGCCTATAGAATCCTCAAAAGCTTAGCGTGGGAACTGTGGGAAGTGTGAATCTACTCTAATCTAATCTACAATTCTTTACAAACATTTTTCAGGTAAAATTGACTGCAGCAGAGCAGAGGTTTTCCAAAGTAACGATTTTAAACATCCCAAGACATTCGATCACAAGATCACATCACAAGATATCCGTTCAGTGGCACGACCAATTGCCAATTAAAATAAACCCTGCATATAATAATTTAAACCGTGATACGAGTCATGTAAGATCAAAATTATACGGTCACAGACCGTCATGATTCGTTAACAGCCACGTCCAAAAATAAGTCATCGGCCTGGCCTTGGTGTGAGCTGAACACAGCAATATTATGCGCACTCCGCTGCATGTTAATTGTACAGCAAAATATTATAGACTTGAGATTTATAGCTTTACTGAAGGGTAATAATCATATTTTACAAATAACGGACAAACAGGTAAATATAAATCCACAGGAGTTTGGTATTAGAGTAGCGAAAGACGAGTGATAGTAAAATAAGATATACCTACTGGACGGACGACGGTTCAACCAAATTGATTCACTGTGATTGAAAGGTGCAGAAATGAAGGGTATCGAGCTATCGATCGACATTTTATGATTCGGTAACTTTTACGTTTCATCATTCTCCTGCCCTCATCCCAAATTATTTGGGGTCGGCGTAACATGTCTTTTTTCCATACTTCTCTATCAGTCGTCATCTCGGCAGAGGAGGAGGTTGGTTCAAACACATATATATATAATATATTAACAGTACATCGATCGTTTTTTGGTCTTCCCCTAGTCTTGAGCCATCGACATTCATGCTCTACCTAAACTTTATCACATGCCCATTCCATGACAACCAATTTCCACACAACTTTTCACTGGTGCCACTTTCAGACTTCCTCTTTTACGTTTACAGGATTCATATTGGTTTTTTTATCCAAATTGAAGGTAAAAGTTAATCGTGTAGGTAGAGGTACCTATTTCAGCAATAGAGGCGTTAGAGGAGGATCTAGAAATCCCCACAAAAAATGATAAAATTGAACTTACTTTTTATGGAAGTGTAGTCAAGGTGAATAGCTGAAAATAACCTTTTTTTAAACTACATACGTTTGTTGTATATGTTGGGTATTTGATGATTATATTTTTTTTTGTTGAAAGATATTATGTACCTATATTACCTATCTACCTACCTATTCTAATCATCTATATTTATGTAATGAGCATAGATTATATATTTAATGACTGACTGACATCTCGCGCATAAATATATATTTTCCATTGACGATATAATAACCAATGATAATGCTAACTTTTAAGTTTCCTTCATAAACTGTTCAATGTAAAAGATGATGTAGGATTCCACCTTATCATTAAAAATTACGGGTTTAAGAACTGCTAATACTGACAGGTTGGTCAGCGGGATTGTCCGAAAGGGTTACCGCTACCCCGGAACATAAAGGGCAAAGGAAGGAACATGGGTGGGTTTTAGTCAGTAAGAGTCTGACACTCCCTTCCGCTCCACCCAGAGCGGGAGGGGTCATTTGATGATTTCCCATCCGGAAAAAAAAAATACTGACAGGTTACCAATTTGTAAAAAGTTGAAAAAATAACTTCAAGCCTGTTTTCCGTGAAGTTTTAACTGTCTTAACCTTCAGGGAAAACAGCACCTATAGTACACCCACATTTTATCTCGAGCTGAAAATCAAACACAGGACCTCACGCTCAGCAGTAAAGCTTGCAACTATGAGACCAACGAGGCTGTAGAAGTAAGGTCGCTCGTGTGTATGAACACATAAGCACACTGAGAGATGAGTAATTAAAACATAGTATTACATTAGATATCATTAACTATAAACATAGAGTCATAGGTAAATTATAAATTTATAATGTACAGCCTATTATGTCTGATAATTACGCATCAGTACCTAGTGGAAAATAACACGGGCGCCGGGAAACACGCGGCTCGTGAGATAGGTCTATCAATGAAAACAGTTTATTTTTATAGCTGACACGCGATCAGCTGGTATTCTATTTAATATGTGAAATATTTATAGAAATAGTTTTGTTTTGCCTCTTCTTGCTTACAATCTGTATCTATGTGAGAGGATAGTTTTGCTTGATTGCGTCCTTTGACAGACAAAAAAAAAGCATAACGCTAAGTTTGCCCGATGAAATCTTGTGGAATGATTTTTTAGCCTGCGGATTCCTTTTCCATTCATGAGGTGGTTTTTGCCAGGATGTTTTTATCCTCAAATGTTTCTGTGGCCGCTAAATATATTGGGAGGTCATACTGCTATAAAGAAAATATAAAATAGGTCCAAGCATACTGCCCTGAGGAACACCGGCAGTAATAGGGTATAGTTTTGATGAAGCTTCACCATACTGTACAAAGAAATACCTATCCTCAAGCACAACATTAAGATTAGGTAGATGTTTTTATTTTTTATGTTTTACTTTATTATCTCATAGAGGAGGCCTTCATGCCAAACCCTATCAAAAGCCTGACAAATTTCAAGGAATACAGCAGCACAAAAAAGCATAACGAATTTTACGTATTGATGTGTGGATTGATATACATACTTTATGATTCAAACTAAGTATATTGTACTAGATTAAATATATTTTTATTTTATGCTTTCAAGGTTGTTTTTACATTTTACCTAGGTTTGACGAATCATAGTTATGGCTTAGAAACCTGTACCTACTCGTCTACTTCAAAAATAACAGGTAGCATGATAAAACACCGTAAACCAACGCTACACGGTATATTTACACGCTAACAAGTTTTTTTTATTAGCCCACGCGGTCCCACTCCTGGGCAAAGGCCTCCCTCCACTGCTTCCATCTTTCGCGAGCCAGCGCGTTCTCCTTCCAGTTTTGATGGAACCTATCCAGCTCATCCCGCCATCTATGTGATCTGCCGCGACCTCGCCTCACTGTATCAGGGCACCAGTTCTGTGGCATTTGGGCACACAGTTTGTGCGTGTTTGTGTAGCATGCGGCAGACAAATTAATTATTTTCTTATTATAATAGTACACTTACTGGCTCTGATTATTTGGCTCCGATTTTGTAACAGGAAAAACAAATTTAGGAAGTTTTTACATGGTTTTTTTTATCTTCACAATAAGAAATAACCTTTTTATTTTATCAGTATTCTATAATAACCAGTTGCATGACCCTTCCGCATTTAGTTTGCTTAACAAATTACATTAATTAATTGCTTATAGTTTTTTTTACTAAATTCCTAAGACTGGCCTTTTATAACGTCTCAAGATATATATTTATATACTCGTATATATAAAACCAAAAAATAAAAACCAGTTAACTTTTAACTTGTAGCCTCGTATTTTATTATTCTTTTGAAGTTTAAATGTAAATAAAAACTAAACGCACTGCGGTTTCGCCAATTATTAGGTATGTGATTTTATACAATGCTAATGATATAAGTAGCACTTATACATTCGTGTTGTGTCGTACGGTACAACTCGTAGAAAAGAACGCCCAAACTATTTTTCAGGGGTCAAAGGAAGTTTATTGCCTATTATTTAGTCCACTTATTTACTTTACATACATTGTATAATATTTACATAATTTAAAAGCTAACAGTCTTAAAATAATAATATGTACTACAAGTATATCAAAAAGGGAGGGGAAACAACCATAGGGCATGAAAAATTGCAGTGCGATTGCGCATTGCAATTTTGGCGCATTGCGGTGCGATGCGCGGTCGAGTAGGGTCGCGTTTGCGCTGCACAGTACGAATATTATATTCGCGAATTGCGCGGCTATAGTCGCTGCCCGTTTTCCGCTATGAGTTCCCAAACTCTCATAGCCAATGAAGTATTGGCATTCATCAAACATGTCATCCACTACATGGATGAGATCAGCATCTTGCAGATCTGCAAGTCATCGTACAAGGAGGAAGAGATTAGCAGTGCCAAGTTGCTGCTATTCACAACGCTCGGCAAATCAGCCAGATGCCGTCTCGTCGAAGGGACGGTACAGAGAAGAGTCTCCAGGACATCATAACGCTGATGAAAATACCGACCCGGACGACGTGCCTGAAGTCGTGGCGAAGGATCTCCACAAGCTGCGAATGAAACCCGTCACGTTCGACCACGTAGACGTCACCAGGCTGCTGATGGACATTAAATTCCTGAAGCATAGCCAGGCCGAGATGCAGTATAAGCTGGAGGTGTCCAACAACACCGTCAGTGATCTGCGGGCAGAAGTAGTGCTCTTGCGCAACGCAATTTCTGCAAGTAGGTCACCAACCGACGCCGACGCCGCAAATTTGAACACGCGTCGCTGGGCACAAAACGCCTCCATCTGCAGTTTCGAGTCGGCGGGCTCGAATTCGTCACCAACTGCCGACAATGCATGCATTGCGACGCGTGCCGTGGCCGTCCCTGGCTCGACACAGGTAGAGACAACGACGTGTGTAGGTTCGTCGATCCCCAAACGAGCCTACGCAGCAATAGTAGTCGCTAACAAGCCTGCTGAGTCGCAGAACTTGCAGGTAAAACTAGTGGGAAAACCAAAAGGGGGTTAACCACAGATTTATAAACTAAAGGGAGATATGCCAAGGGGGCGTGGCGCGTGCGAACAATGTATGCACAAAACAGAAACAAACGCGGGCGCTGTTGATTTGTCGATAAGAATTGTCAATGTAGTTGTGTGTCTCAACATTGCGATCTGCGTTACGTGATTGGCTCGCGTTGAGTGTGGTGACTGTTATAGTGTGAGTGAGCGCGTGTTCGTATTGTAGTGCATATGTAGTTGAAGGCGACAGCCGGACTCGAACAGTTGGGCAGCCACACCATATCTCCCTTTACTTTATAAATCTGTGGGGTAAACGGAGCCGGTCGAAACCTAACAAGGTTTTGAAAAGGCAGGATCCAGAGAAGGACACGTGCGACAAGGATGGTTTCATCAAGGTGAAGAAGAAGAAGCCTCCTTATCAGAACCAGTGGGGCACCGCGCAGGACCCAACATGCTGCTGCGTCCAGCAAACCCGACGACGCAGCTGTACGTGTCCAGACTGCACCACTCCACGAAGGTTGAGGAGATCGTGGAGTACATGCGTGTGAAGACCAACTGGACTTTGAGGGTCGAGAAGTTGGAGTCGCGTCACAACACGAATTTCAAGTCGTTCGTGGTGCGTGTTCCGACACATCATCTCGAGAAGTTCCTCAAGGAAGAGTTCTGGCCGAAGGGTGTTGTGTACCCCGGTTTCGTGGTCGGCTACATGACACCAGTCAGTGAAACACGACGCAGACACTTCGTGTGCGTTAGTTAGTTTTTTAGGGTAATTATAATGTTGTATGTATTTATAGTATTTTTAAGTTATATTAATATTATATTGCACATGTGTTTATATGGGCCTTGATGCCTGAAATAAATGGATAAATAAATAAAAAAATTCGTCCGCATCGCTGTCAACAGGAAAAGTGCCCAAAAGGCTGGAAACATTGCCACGTTGTATGGCAATGCTGATTCTTAGACCAAAAGACAGGCCAGCCCTCTGGTCACGTGAAAAGTCGATCTACCGCTTGGTAATGTCTCGAAAAACTAAGTGGGCAGTGGGCACTCGGACCGCACGGCCCTCGACTTTCAACCCCAAACGGCTCGAAGATATAAATTCCAATGACATTGGAATATTTGCGCCGTTTGAGGTTTTCCGCACCTGCAGCAGCCGCCCCAGCCCAGCCTGCCGCGCTAGGAAGATGGAATGACGCAAGGATGTCGCCACATATTGAATGCCACACCAAAGGCCAGCCTATTGTTCAAGGCATTATGGTCATTCCTTATAGCCTTTCCATTTTTTATATTTCTATGGTCTCCTCCCATCGTCGCTTGCGAAGTCACTTGGTTTTAAAATAGCTGGCACCCCGGTGGTAACAAGAGCATGACTAATGATGTCATTGATGCTGGGGTGCCATGCTATCCAGCCTGTGTTCCTACTGCAGGATAGGCCATGGTGTCCGGGGTAGTCGATACCTTCACCGCATTGGCGGCAGAACCACGCAAGGAGCGTCCAGATGCAGATAAGTAGCGAGCCGGAAGGTGGTGTCACTCAGCATAGCGCCTATGTTGGGTGACGGTACCATCTGAAACTAGAGGCCCGCTCCCGTTCTCACTCACCCACAGCCAGAAGGCAGGCACGCTAACACGTGGGCATATTCATAAGATTATTCCGTATCACCCTGCAGAGCGGTTCATCCCACCCCACTGTGTCTGGGAAGATGAGTCACGGGCCGATCTGTAACCGGGCAAGCCATTATCATAACAGTTAATCAATTTCCAATATTTTTCAGGACTCGGGCTATTTATAATAAGGATTAGTCGATAGTTTTCCAATTTTTCAGGGCTCGACTTTAGCTCTTAAAATGTACCTATTTTTTACAAACTTCAGTACTTACTTATATCTAAACGTGATTGAGCGTTAGCAGACGTAGGTATGTTAGTACCTACCTAGCACCTTATAACATTACATATTATATTCACTGTTTAGCATTTTCAGTTAGTCGTAAGTCATGGGGTCAGGACCCTCATTGTTCTTCCAATTTTATTATTCATCCTTCTTGTTTCAGACTTAATTTTATTGTACGCTCGTTATTGGAAAGTATTTGAATTCGACGT
Source organism: Apamea monoglypha (assembly GCA_911387795.2). NCBI lineage: Eukaryota > Metazoa > Arthropoda > Insecta > Lepidoptera > Noctuidae > Apamea > Apamea monoglypha. The sequence goes on from OU426931.1 coordinate 6,490,907, forward strand.
ACGAAGTAAATTCATACATACTCAATACTCTTGAGCCTATTATTTATTAATTTATATATAGTTTATTGTACAGCACAAAAATATATAACAAAAAATACATCAAACACTACAAAATATACAATGGGCGGCTTTTTCGCTTTCTGCGATCTCTTCCAGACAACCTTGGAATGGACAGTGATTATCCTGGACATAAAATGGGACATATTTGGCCTATTTTTTTCCAGTGGTCCTGCCTTGCAGGGTACTTGCGTAACGTACTATCAGGAGCGATGGCTTTAATTTGGACAGTTTAACATCATTCATTGCATTATTTACGTTGTTGAGCAGACAAATTTTTCAAACATGAAGCAATGGATTAACAATATCTTTAAACCATTAAGATTGTGTGTTACGCAATTAGTGTGCTGGGCACATAAGTATCACAGGGCCCCTGTGTACGGACGCCAGCAGGTTAAGCTACCCGAAACTGTTAAATTTTCCCAATCAACCTTGAACCTTAATGTTTTAGCGTTAAAGTTGAAAATCTATTAAAGAGATTTGACAGATTGTAGTAGCTTGATGTGCTGGCGTCTGTACATAAGTAATAAATTCATCAAATATTTTGCTACAAAACTAATATTATAAACATAATACTAATATTTCATACGTTTGGGACTAGAAACTTATTGTAAATCGCACTGCAAATCAATTATTTTCTCATTGAATGCGTAGAATGGAACGGCGGCTGCAAAGAATTAGTTTTTTATTGGCAGGCCGGGGCCCCCGTCGATCGCGGGGCCCTGGGCACTTGTCCAGACTCCAGAGTGCCCAATGGATAAGAGGGGCCTGCCTGGATATTAACTCTGAGAAGATTGTCAAACTTAACAGACTTTTAATTGGCCCCGATAAATTAATTAAAAGTTTGTTACATACAACTTACAACTAATATTTTGATCAAAGGATCAGAGTTACGTGTTTTGGGCCCACATGGGTCCAAATGTCTAATTCAAGTTTTCCAGAGCATTCATTGCTTTAAATAGGTTTATCCCCGTTACCCGAAATAAGCAGGGAGGTACTAAGCATATAGAAGTTCTCTATGCTTAGTAGGTACCTACCTGCTTATTGCTATTAAAATGTCCTATAATAGAACATTTACCAACACGGTTACGACATCCGTGAGTGGTGATAACACTGATAGTAGGGCGCAACGACCCGGATTTGTATAAGAAATAATGTTAACTACTTAGGTATAAGTGATTATAAACTTACAATATCGAGGGCCTCGTCAAGTGTCGTGGCAAAACAGCTGACGCGTAGTTAGAAGTACCTAAGAATAAATCTACGCCTTAAGGGGGATGCACTAGGTAGCCCGCGAAAGTTATTGTTTTTACATATTTTTTTTTAACTAGCTTCAACGTTTTGACAAATTGACCGGCTATTTAATTTTGACAATTCAAATGCCTGTAAGTGGTTTAATTGAAATTAATGCTTTGAGTATGAGTTTTGTTACGGTCGCGCATCATATTTTAATCTAATCAGCCTGACACTAACCTGCAAATTTCAAAAAACGTAAAAAAAATGAATTTCGTGGGCACCCTAGCGTTTGGTATTCTTTTGTGTCGAGACAAGCTATATGTACAGACGCCAGCACATCAAGCTACAACAATCTAATAGATTTTCAACTTTATCGCTAAAGCATTAGATTCAAGATTGATTGGAAAATTTGGCCAGTTTCGGGTACCTTGACCTGCTAGCGTCTGTACGATAACTTTATCGGGAAATGATTAGCCAGTCTGCAAGGTTGTGTTAAATTGCCAACAAATACCCTAATAGTATCATTATCGCAGGTTACAGGAACTGCTAATGGCGTTAAACTCTTATAATCTCTGGGCTGACTCAATTGAGATTGCACTCGACACGCTAAGAAGAGGTTTCAAACTAGCGACCATCACGATACAAGTTTACAGTGTCATGCAACGGGGAAATAACAAGGAAACTAAAAGTAGTGTCATCACTCATAGAGAAAGGTGAAAAGTGCCAAATAGCAACAATGTTACCGAAGATATTGCAAGCATTCAGCACCTTTGCCAAATCTTTTTTTGGGAGCCAGCATCTAGGCCCTTTATAGCGGAATACAGCACTCACGAGAGCCTAAAAGTAAAACACACATCGAGGCTCCTGTGTTCCTCGGAGAGCACCAGACGTGCACACGTGATACGATACCATGTCTAACCTACGTCAGCCGAAGCTTTCGTAGACCTTTAGGCGATCTTAGATTTTGTTTGGTCATTTACATAACCCCAAATTTTATAAGATGTATCCATAATTAAAAAAGAAGCTATGATACTGATTGCACCAGGAGCCCAAATAATCTGGCAAGCGGTCTACATTAAAGAATCATCACACCGGAGCGGCAGCGGCCGGCAGCGGCACGCCGAGCACTTTCAGTGTGAAATAATTTTAAACTTTATCTACATAATTAAAAGACCAATATCGCTTGAAAAGCCGCCCGCGGCCTCTCGCGGCGACACGAACATCAATGGTGCATTCTGGCGTCGCTGCAGGCCGCTGCCGTTCTTCGTTAATATGTCACACAGGTCACATGCCAACAACTTTGTTTTATTCAGTCACATCAGTCCTCGATGTATTTTATAGATATCGCAATAATATGATGATAATGATATCTTCCATGGACGACCTCCTTCACAAAGAAGAGATAAGAAAGAAGTTGTTTTTTACATTTCTATGGTACAGCCGGTCTATTCTGTATAAATCTCACCGTAAAAACTTATGGATGAAGTGAGTTTGACGTGACCAGCAGTGCGATTCTGTAACCATCTCACAGTGGAAACTTAGATGAAGTGAGCGTGGAGTGAGCTGTCATTCCACCCTATGCTAGGGATTGACACAATTGACAGCTCACTTTAAGCTCACATTACCTAAGTTTTTGACATGAAGACATGTTGCGCCGACCCCAAGTAAATTGGGATAAGGGCAGGTGAATAGCGGGATTGTCCGAAAGGGTTACCGCTACCCCGGAACATAAAGGGCGAAGGAAGAAACATGGGTGGGTTTTAGTCAGTAAGAGTCTGACACTCCCTTCCGCTCCACCCAGAGCGGAGGGGTCATTTGATGATTTCCCACCAGAAAAAAAAAAGAAAAGGGCAGGTGAATGATGTTTACCTAAGTTTCCACGGTGAGATTTTTACAGAATAGATCGGCAGTTCTTTAACAGTTATTATTATTATTTTCCTCTGAATTTGCATGACTGTCAAAATCACAATGATCTTTATTTTCATTGCAGTGAGGTTGCTGATTGGTTGCTGACTGACAAGTCAGTGAAAATCACAATGATCTTAATTCTCGTTTCATTATGGTTGCTACTGGGTTGCTGCTAATAGACGTAAACGAAGTGTGAAAGGACTGTAGAGCTCTCGGTGAAGGAGCTACCGCCGTACCTAACTATTTCTGCCGCCAAGCTAAAATCAGCTTTCAGCTTTATCTCGGGGATGGCAGTTGTTTAAAGACAGTGAACAAAAAACAGGCATCGAATAGGTAACATTAACAATAGAAACAAACGGATATTCTAGTGGTATAGCAAAGTCAGAAAAAAGAAAGAAAGAAAATACATTTTCACACCACCTGCTCGAAAATGTCAAATTATATGTCAAGCAACCTTAACCTAAAGTGAGTCATTAGTGGCCGGGGGCACAGCCGGTCAATAATGTTGTACTGGATTTCATTATGACCCGCTGGTCAATAATGTGATTTGAATTTGGAATCTCACATGCTCAGCTAAATTGGCAGTATAGTACTAACAAACACCCTTTGGTGCCAGAAAGAGGAAAGCTATTCTCGATACCCTTACTACGTGTGGATGATATTCTCGATTTCCTACAAAATCATAACGACTGCTTCTTCATATCGTTGCCATGTTTTCGAAGACATAATATTGTAAGAATAATTAGATAACTACGAAACATTTTTTAAAAGGAATGGAATAACATTAAAACTGGCATTAATAATAACAAATACCGTACCGCGCCGTAATACCATAATAGTAATTGACTGTAACATTAGTTAATTTATTTTAAGTAAACTGCGCAAAGATTGCTGTGGATTTTGTGAATAAATAAATAAATAATAAAACCTATCTATACTACAGTCGATTTATCACATTTTATCAAAAATAATCTATTTTCACGAGCGTCTCCAATGACGTTCTAAATTCAAAATGCATACAGCCAATCATCCAAAACCATTCTACCAGCCCTGTATAAAGCTTAGTTTACACAAACGCCACTTCTATGAGAGTGATATCAATAGACACACACGACAAAACCGTAGAAGAGACTTTTTTTTTTGAAAATCGAATTGATCGTGTCTTGGCTACTTATTGGTAGACGAAATAAAGGCGCGAACTTTTGGCATTTAAACTTTAAATTTATCAACAAAGTATTATAAAATGTCGAGTGATGAAAATGATTGTACTCCTGAATTCATTACAACCGAAGCTAATAATATTTCCCATGATTTATGATTTTCTCACAGTAGGTGTAAAAAGTAGAGTATCCTCCTCTGGGCTAAAGGTGTCTTTGCCTTGGGCTAGCTTGAATCCCTCGCTGCATTCAGGATTCTTGTATTAACTCCCTCGCTTCGCTCGTGAGTCAAACTCTTAACTCCCTCGCTGCGCTCGGGAGTTAAATCCTGAATCCTTCATTGCGCTTGAGATTCAATATGACGCCCGTGACATAAGACACAACTTTAGCCCCTCGGTGCATAATCTACTATTATTTGCACTAAATGAGACACGTAAAGTAAACAATAAATCACACAAACACATAAAGGATAAGCTGGGGGAATATAATATGCACCACAACCACGTAGAACGCATCGCCATCGCTCAGCATTAGTTTTCAAAACTGCACTTTAATCGCGTAACACACTCACATCAATCACAATCTGAATCATTTTGAAAGATATTGCTTGCTATATTGGAAAAAATTGTCTTCTCAACAACGTCAATGATGCAATGAATGTTGTTCAACTGTCAAAATCAAAGTAATTTTTACTGGCAGTGTGTTACTCAATTAACCTAGCTGGTTACACTGATCGACTAAAGTTAAGTGTGCTATCTACGCATAATCTATTCCATATTGATTCGTTATCAGAGCATGCTGTTTTTCTAAGACACTAATTAGTTGGTCTAGACATAAATAGCACAATTAATTGGCACTCAAGGCCTTGAACTACTTTATATCAATCCACGAGACATCTTTCATAAGTAGGTGCGTACCTGATATGAAATGAGGCAGGGTTTATCTCACGACATTAGCTCCGGCTAACATGAATACTTATGTATTATTTAATGATTCATTAACTCATTAGCTATTAGATAACTATTCATATGTGAAAACTCCAGTAATAGACATTGGCGTTTTGGTGTTGTCCAAAACGCATCGTTTTGCGTATGAATTGCATTGGGTGCACTGACTGGACCTTTTAAAATGGTCTGAAGAGTATTTTGTTTTATTGTTGTAAGACATAAAAATGAGCAATAAGATCTATAATGAATTGCAGTTGTGTATAATCACAGTTATACAGGATGGCAGGGAAATCGACGCAAACTGTAACCATGAATTCAGAACATGACTCTAGATTTTAGACTATTCTAGCGTAAAAAAAATACGTCAGTTATGAAAAAAAAATCTGCTGTTTCATAGAAAGGTGCGATACTTACGCGGTCAAACTGTATGGAACAGCAATTTTTTTTTAAATAACCTACGAGAGTATTCAACGCAGATGGTGGTTCACTGAATCAATGGTAACAGGCTGCGCGTCGATGTCCCTGGAATTCTGTACAATGCACGGCGTTTAATGTAAAAGGTACCCCATGGCCTTATCGTATCTTAGCTCCTTTGTTTCAATGAATAGGAGGGATTTACAGAAGATTGTTGGCATGGATACTTTGCCCTACTTTGTTAGCTTGACTGGTACGAGTATTATGATAGTCTAATGTGTCCCATCACTATGTGCTTCCTTAGAAATTCCACACTAATTGCGTAACACACATTCGCAATCTGAATGATTTTGCAGAATATTGCTAATCCATTTCTTCATATGTTCGAAAAATTTGTCTGCTCAACAACGTAAATAACGCAATGAATGTTGATAAACTGTCAAAATGAAAGCCATTGCTACTGTTACCCCGCAAGTAATCTCTTCACACAGGTGTAATTTTTTTTATCGCTTTAATTTAGTAGTTTTCGCAGTTTTTACTAAATAATCTCTGAAATAAGACACACTACATGGAACATTACACAACTGATAAAATAACACTATCTTTTAACTATGGTTTTATCAAGTATTTACGAGTGATATCGCAATCTAATCTATCAAATGTATTTACACTGACACCTGGGGGCGGCGCCCTCTCTCTATGCAAGGAGAAGGACAAACATTTTAAACTTTATGACAAATGTCATTAAGTGCCAGTGGGTAGTAATTCCTGAAGATTGAAAGACCGATTTAGATGAGCATCTTTCTTACTTTTTATTCTATTTATCTAGCCTGTATTGTTCCACTGCAGGGCATTTTTTTTAGTCTGATACGCTTACAGAATGCTAAAGTCGTGATATTTTTTAACGTAAGCAACGTGTTCTGTTTCTGGCACCTCGTTCCAGATATTTTTGTTTTGTAGTGACAAAACAAAACGTGCCTTTACAATATTTACAAAATAATAATAACATTTGAACAGTACATACAGGAGTATTACTTCTGCGGGGTAATTGCATAACACACTGTCAATGCTAGCAGTAGAAAAGGCTTTTAATTTCGACAGTTCAACAACATTCATTCCGTTATTTACGTTGTTGAGCAGACAAATTTTTCGATCATGAAGGGATTAGCAATTTCCTTCAATATGATTCAGATTGAGATTAAAAGTGGGTTACGCGATTAGGGTGCTGTACCTATTTGGAATAATTTAAGACGATGTACAAAAATTAAAAGTCAGCGGTAAACAAGTTATCTCGTCAGACGGAACAAAAATAGACGAAGAGCTATTAAAATAATGACGTGACCGACTTGTGTTATTTCGTAATGTTAAACGTAAAATTCTGTAGTAAATATAGGTTTTTGTGTCGAATCATTGTTTCTGACGATAAAAACAAAAACAACCAATTAAGCTCATATCTAATATGTAAATAATATTGATCGTAAATTTTCGATCATCGTCGTTATCATAATTGGTAACCCTGTATAGTAACCCTCAGTAGGTAACAGGGTGATTGGCATTTGTGTGCATTCCTTGAAATGTGTGATACCTAGTACATGGTCTTCACATGATCTGACCAAGATTATGTCTGGACTTAAAAGAGACTGTGACCTCTGACTCTGAGTTTGTTTCGGCCTTTCTTCTCAGAGTAGTCAGAGAACGCCAACTTCATCTAGTTTTTAAAAATATGATTGACGTGTAAAAGTGTTTGTACAAACCTACAGAAATAAAATCATTTACTACTTTGCAGTATCTTTGACCCCGATAACTTGGGGTCCAAAATGGGTGGTTTTGGAGATATCGATCTTTTTAAGTTTTTTCGGGAATTTTCCATCGCCATTCCCATGTTTTTCAGTAACTCTTACCATCTACTCTGCTTCACCTACCATCACCACACCACGTCTAGCCAAGTGACATACTCGCTGGATAATTGATCGAATCGATGATTTGTACGCCCATGTGACCGTAGAACTTGGAGGACACTTATAACAAAATATCTATATACTAAATACCCATGTTTGCAAACCAATAAATGATTTCATTTGAATCCCTATCGAATAGAACATAAGGTCTACAAACTTCGTCTATTCGTGATATGTGAGGTGTCTGCACACTTGACGTGTCCCCTCGTCATCATTTTAGGTGCCATTATATCACATTAGCCAGGTCAGGGGCAATTTGAACAGTGTGAACTTAGGGCCCTAATCTTTACTACTTCCTCGTTTACAGAGTACGATTTGTGCCGTTTCAAAACAACTAACTTTTGGGTTATCATTTGATCAATTTATGAATGAAGACGAGAATTTCCACGTGGGAAACTGTGGCGTTAAAATAATATGCTTTACAATTTTGATGTGTACGTAGTTCTATGTAGGATTTATACTCTGAACATATATTGTTTCTATATGGAATATAATACCAAATAAATGACTAGAGAAAGAAAATACAGTGAAAAAATGTTATGTAAGAAGAAAACTCATCTGAAGAAAAGTCATTTGGACGGTCAGAGAAAGTTGGTTTATGGAAATTAATAAAATAAGGTAATCTATATGGAATAGTAGACAAAATATGTCTGGAGAAAGTAAATAGGGTAAAAAAATTCTTATGTAAGAAGGAAACGCATGTGAAGAAAAGTCATTTGGACAGTCAGAGGAAGTTGGTTTATAGATTAAAATTAACAATTCGGAATACTATCAAAAGTTTAAATTAAAATATAAAAATTGTCCGATGTTTTATAAATTTATACTACATGTCACAGACTTAACAATTAAAAAAAAAAAAAATATTGGTCCAAATTATAATAAAATTATACAGATGTCAAATTAAATTATTATAGCATGTCACCCTATTTTTATTGTCATATTATTCAATGTCAATAAATTACTCTTGCTTTATGTATCCATATTTTTATCCTGTAAGTACCTACTCCTTGACATTATAATAACATTTATTCACTAGGAATTTTTGCAACTTCGATTTGAATTTATGAACAGGTAACTTTTTGACATCATATACAAGTATGAAAAAAAAATGATCTAGCGCTTTACCTATTATGCCATACATGCTTAATTTTTGTATTAGTATCCTATGATCAACTCGGTCAAAGGCTTTACTCATGTCCATAAAGATACCACATGTTGGTATTTTTTTGTCCATGGTGAGCAAAATAGTTTTCAGTAGGTCATAAATGGCCATATTTACCGATTTCCCCTAATATCCCTATAGAAATTAATAAAATAAGGATATGGAATAGTATATAAAATATGTCTGGAGAAAGTAAATACCTAGGGTAAAAAAATATTTGGTAAGAAGGAAACGCATCTGAAGAAAAGTCATTTGGACGACAGGAGAAAGTTGTAGGTTTTGGAATAAAATTGTGTAATGGGTGGTTAGGGAGAGGTGTTGCTGATCGATATAATTATGTAGGCATGCTAATGTCATAATATCATCTGCCTAGCCTTTTCCTAAATATGTTGGGGTCGGCTTCCAGTCTACCCGGATGCAGCTGAATACCTGTATTTTATATGGAGCGAACTGCCTATGTGACGTCCACTACCCAGTTACTGGGTAACACGATATTCCTTGGTAAGACTGGTTGTCAGACTTTCGGGCTTCTGACTACCCGTAACGACTGTCAAAGATCTACGAATGACAGCCGGGACCAACGGCTTAACGTGCTTTCCGAGGCACGGAGGGGTCTCGGTATGTAGACGGTCACCCATCCACGGATCGACCGTGGCAAGCGTAGCTTAACCTGATTGACCAACCCATGCGGCTGTTATGACTTAGCCACGAGCGCCCCACGAGGCATGCTAATGTAATATTATGAAATAATATTGCTAGTCACGACATATCTACAAAACCATTAACAAAATTCACAACAGTTAAATTTATAGACATTCCTAATTTGACCTATTTCTATTTAGTTTATCGCACGAAGAAGATTAATACGTTTTTAAGTTGAAATGTATTGGATGTTATGCCAGGCTTATCTTACCGAAATATTGCGGGCTATAAATCTAGATTAAGCGAATGTTTTTTATCAGAAATATCCCAATAAATGTGACATGATAGCAGTGCTATGTGAAGGTGAATTATTTAATGTAGGTATCTTAAGATAAACTTTTTGACTTGTCAGAAACATACACAAAATTTCATTCAGTTTGTGCATACTGAATGATTGACTCTGACTGATTATCTGAATGAAATTTTGACGGAAATAAACAGAATAAAAGTCGATAGGCAGTAGATAGGCGTTGCGCGTAATTTGCGTTTATGCGTTTGTGGGTAACGCATAAACACAAATTAAATTATATCTGAGAATTATTTTTCAGCCGGTCGATTCTGTAAAAATCTCACCGTGAAAATTCAAGTCAAGTGAGCTTGATGTGAGTTGTCAGTAGTGTCAATCCCTAGCATTATTTGGAATGACAGCTCACTCCACGCTCACTTCACCTAAGTTTTCACGGTGAGATAGTTGCAGAATCGCACTGCTGGTGATGGAATCTGGAAAATACATCACCCTAATTACGTAATACACCATCAATCTCAATCTGAATCATTTTGAAGGATATTGCAAATCCATTGTTTTATGTGTTCGAAAAATATGTCTGCTGAACAACAATGCTACTGATAGTGTGTTACGTAATTACCCCGCAGAAGTAAGTGGGTCCTCGTAAATTGCTGCAGTTCTTTATCATTTATTTCGTGTTGCTAACTGTAATTACTTGCTATCACAGCCAATTGTCTGTTAAATGCACTTGTTTAGTAATTTACAAGCAGACGGATCTTATGTAATCTTTGGTCACATCTTCCTGCTTACCTTAGGGCTTAGACAATCAGTCGTATTTCCCTCTTTATTTTACTTTATAGGACAAGATGGTAGATAAAAATTGCAAGGTAAATACTTTTTGTTGCCAGCAATGTCTTTGATAGGTTATAATTAGTGACCGACCGAAGGTTCGGTTTCGGCCAAAAAATCAGAGCAGTAATACTCGTAATTTTAAGAACGTTCACAGTGATCTCAGTCTCAATCTTTAAAAAATACCTCTAATTTATCGACATTTCTGACAACTTTTTGACATTGATTGACGCTGAGATGAGATTGTGGCTAGATTTTGAACGTTTTTAGTTACGAGAATTGGCCCTCTTATCTGCCTCAATCTGTCAAAAACAAGAACTTACCTGTAATTTCCTTCCATTTTGACAAGTTTTTGACATTTGTTTGCCGCCGAGATGAGACTGCGACTAGATTTTGAACGTTTTCAATTACGAGAATTAGCCTTCAGTTTTCGGCCGCAGTTACAGCCAAAAGAGGCCGAATCTTCGTCCCGACCGAAACTGGCATATGGCGTTTGTGAGCTGTCGGTTTTGATATAATACGAACGACGAAGTAAGTATAACTTATAATAGGTACTTACTATACTGTTTATATTCTCTTTGTATAAGCGTCGTGGATAAGTTTCAATTTGGTAGACAACAATGGTGTACAGTTTTACATACAGGGCGTGGTTTGTAAGCATGTTTTGGAAACTTGATACTTAAGTAATCATTAAAATCATCAAAACTATCCTCTAAGTTCATATCATCTTATTGAATGACTATTTCATGAAATATCAATCAATAGGATAATATGAACTTAAAGGATTGTATTGATGATTTTAATGATATAATTCTGTAAATACATACTTGATTTTTACGATCGCGAATCATATTTTGTTCAACATATAACCTGGCTAAATTCCGCGGGTTACTTAGCGCATCCCCCTTAACAAAAATCTATAGCTTTATACATATAAGACTGTAGTATTTTAGCCAAAAGACTAAAACTAGACTAGTATTATCTATTTTAGTCTTCTTTAAAACCTTATTGATATTCACTGTATGGCCGTGATTGTGACATTCTATTTGTCATTCTAATTATGTTCTATTGTTCTTTTTCTTTTCTCATGTAAAATATATATATTTTAGTCTCTCTACAATGCGATATTTTATCCTCAGTTCCGACACCCTAATAGCGTAACACACTATCGATCATAATCTGAACAATTTTGAAGGATATTGCTAATCCATTGGTTCATATGTTCGAAAAATTTGTTTGCTCAACAACGTAAATAATGCAATGAATGTTGTTGAACTGTCAAAATGCAACCATTGCTACTGTTAGTGTGTTACGCAACTACCCCGCGGTTGTGTCTATAAATATACAAGTAAATAAATCTTAGACCGTTTATATTAGGTTCAACTAGTGTCTATTAACCTTGGCGTAGGCGCGTGTCATATCACGGAAAATGAACAAGCGCATCGTTTCGAACTCATTGGTATAAACATTCAGTTTTCCTACACACATACTAGTTGTAACAATATAATTTAAAAGAGTGTTTATTGAGTTTCTTGCCTGTTCTTCTCTCTTAGAACTTACTACGCTTTGGAATGGGCACAATCAACATATAATTTTCCCACTGCTGGGACGCAAGCCTCCTTTTTGTGAGAGGAAGTGGGCCGTAATCCACCACGCGGGCCCAGTGCGGGTTGGTAGATGTTGCATGTCTTTGAATTTTTGGTTCTAGGACATGCCGAATGGAATGGGCAACTAGCATCACATTTCTGAATGACCGACTGTTAATGGTTTAATTGAAATAAATGCTTTAAGTTTGAACCTATATTTTCATTAGTATATTTGTATTAACTCGTATAAGAAAATCAATCGCTTAGTGGTGTCATCGCAAAGGCAACCATTTTACAGTTTTTACCGCAATTCGCAAGTTAAAAAAATATTAAAATATAGATCACCTATAAATTAACTACCTATACTAAAACTTAACTATACCCTGTCCAGTAGGTTAACCGTTTTTTGACAGCTGCCTAGATCATAACTATTCCAGATTACGTAAAAGTTAACTTTAAAATGCGTAATAAAATAAATATACATATATACTGCCTTATCTTATTGAATTATCTTATTTATGACTTCTTACAGACATTATAATCGATATTAAAATGTCTGTAAGAAGTCATAAATAAGGTAATTATACGTGTACCAGGTTTGACAAAAAAAAAATATAATTGTTACGCGTATTCCATCTGTCAAAAAACGGTTTACCTAATGGACAAAACCCTGATTTTTGAATTGCTAGACTAAAATGACAGCTGCGATCATTACATTAAAAATCATGTTGACAAAAAAGGTAGAAGGCAGCTGTCATTTTAGTCTAGCAAATAAAAAATATGAGCTTAGGTCTTAGATAAATACCGTTTTGGCAAAGTTTAAACCATCATCAATAATTTAAACATAGTGTTTTTCTATGTGTATTTATTTCGTAATATTTACTTAATAATTAAAATTACCCACGTAAATAGAGTAAAAAAAATAAAATGAGTAATTCGATCGGGTGGAACGACGTGCCTAACATACTAGTCGCTACTTTAATAGAATTTGGTAAAACACGGAATAGGTAAGGTCAATGGACAATCAACCCATATCCAAGTCGACGTGCGATTTTAATTAGAATATTAAAAAAAGTTGGAAGATGTTATAAAAAGGGTTTTTGTTTTTATTTGTATAGGTAACCATTTATTTTTTTGGTATAAGCAACATAAACAAGGTGCGTGCCAATTTCGAAATAAAAACAATATCTACATCATTTTATCGTAGGTTCTTTTTTAGGGTTCGGTTATTCGGTACCTACCCAAACGGTGCCATCGGAACTTATTACTAAGCCCGCGGGCTGCATCTCATGAACCGTTATAGATAGACAGTTGAAATTTTCACACAGTATGTGTTTCTATTGCCGCTATAACAACAAAATAAAGTTAAAAATTAAAGGGATACAAAAAAGGTGTTTTTCTGGCGTTTTTTGTCTTGTTAAATTATGCATGTTGCCATTATAATGCATGTGAATAATTGCTCCGGCTGAGGGCGCCACAAGTTCAAGGAGTTTCACATGCACTCGTCTTGCCCTTCTTTTGTTTATGTTCTCACTCAAGAACGCTCTTGACTGCTGTTTTCTTTTGCTCACACGAGTAATAATGGTGCAAAAACTGATATTATTTTGAATTTATATAAAAACAACACCTAATTACAAATATCTGCTGTCGCTGTTGGTAATTGCTGTAACAGAAAATTATGCATGTTGCCATTGTAGTGCATGTGCATAAATACACCGGCTGAGGGCGCCACAAGTTCAAGGGGTTGCACATGCATTCGTCTTGCCCTTCTCTTGTTTATGTTCTCACTCAAGGAAACGCTCTTGAAGTTTTGAATAAATAAGCTGCTGTATATTTTTTACACATATTGTTGGAACTGTATACTAAACACACATTGATAAATTTGATGTTGTTTAGAAATTGAGTGTACTGTCGATTCAAATAATACTTAAGAATCTAAGTATCTACTAAAAAAATTACACCTGTGCGAAGAGATTATCTGCGGGGTAACAGTAGGAATGGCATTCATTTTGACAGTTCAACAACATTCAATGCGTTATTTGCATTGTTGAGCAGATGTTTTTTTTCGAACTTATGAAGCAATGGATTAACAATATCCTTCAAAATGATTCAAATTGTGAGTGATCGTGTGTTACGCTGTTAGGGTGCTGATTAGATGTTCTAATACGTCTTATTCTAAAATTCAATCGCTGTGCCTTTTTTTACCCGAAACTGCAAAATTTTCCCAATCAACCTTGAACCTAATGCTTTAGCGATAAAGTTGATAATCTAATGAAGAAATTTGACAGATTGTAGTAGCTTGATGTGCTGGCGTCTGTACATACGAGTAGGTATTATAAACATAGCCGTAGCCACAAGCCACGGCTTATTGTTTCATTATAAAAACAGTAGTTACTGGACTAATGAATGACTGCACAAACATCCCAAATAATTTAGTACCTAAGTATACTTACCTGTTCATTTTATCATACTTACTTATTATAAACCGGCTTTTTGTCTTTCTGACGGTCACTTTATGATTTTTCATTTTTGTTATCAACTTGATGGATTGTTTTTAGTACACAAGACGACATATCGAGCCACACATTTCCTGTATAAGCTGACGTCTCATTCTTCGAAAAGCCTCTAAAATGCAGTCAGGTAAAACTGGAAACGTGTAGCTTGATTATGCCGTCGTGTGTTCGGTCACGAGCACCAATATGTCAACACTTGGCAACTTTCAATTGCGATTTTTTCTTGAAGTAACGAATGCAACGTTGAAATACGACACAGTGCATAAACCAATGGGTTCGAAAATGCTATGTTCGTAACAACATAAAATTTCATTCGAAAATAAAGCAGTAAATCGCTTATGAATAAAGTCGAGTGTACATATACCTACGTACTTACATACTGTTGCGGCAAGTATGACGGTTGTTTCATGAAAATTATTTTGTGTAGATACGGCAAATTTGTTATGGAGCGTTTTACGACTGAACAAAGTGTTTTAATTATTAAAACTTTTTGGTAGAAATCACTTACCCTCGCGGCGAACAATAACTCGTTTAGTGATTAAATCATGGCATTGTAACAGATAAAGCAGTTTTCTTACATCAAGTGAATCAGTTGGGTAAGCCCCATCTTGTGGAACCACATGTTTCCTAAGGGAAACATGTGGTTCCACAAGATGGGGCCACATGTCATACGGCATGAGCCATAATCGAGACATTGAAAATAACGTTTCCGGGTCGATTCATTTAGAGAAACGGTGACATTGATTGGCCCCCAAGATCACCGGATTTAACAGCTCCTAACTTTTTTGTGGGGCTATCTAAAGGGTCTTTGCTAACAGGTCAATTAACTTTCAAGAATTAAAACAAAATATCTGAGACACAGTCACTGAAATAACGCAGGAAATGTCATGAAAAACGCAGTGAAAAGGGTTCACATCTGCCATGCTGTTAGAGGTGGATATTTGTATGAGATTATTTTCCATACTGAATTGCCGGCCCTAAATACCTACTATATTTAAATAAAGATACTTAATATTTTTTATATTTCATAGAATAAAATTTTAGAAATAAAGTGTATAAGTACCTCTTATTTGCCCACGCTGTATGTGCTGCTATGAAGGTACTTATTCATTTTTATCTTAGTATTTTTATCTACTACACAGTTACACATCCATTTTTATTATTTTATTGTGAGGTTCTAATAACTGTTTCTAATAAGAACAATTTACAATTACATATCCTATCCTACTAATCCTACTTCCTACTAATATTATAAACGTGAAAGTTTGTATGGATGGATGGATCGATGGATGGATGTTTGTTACTCTTTCACGCCAAAACTACTGAACGGATTTGGATGAAATTAGGTAGTTTATAACCAGGATTAACATATGGGATACTTTTTATCCCGATATTCCCACGGGATCGAAACTTATGCGGGTGAAACCGCGGGGCACAGCCAGTACCTAATATGTAACAGATTGTATTCCGCCGTCTTTCTGTCATTGGATCACTCCATTATTTTCATTCAACCGACCTCTTCACCGAGTTATCCGTAGTCATTTATTAGATAATCTATGTACTTAATGTACTTATACAAGTATGTTTATACGATGATATGACCTTCAGGCTTTTGTTACCATCCGGATTAATGTTTTTTTTTTTTTGTTTACCAAACAAGTATAGTAAAGTATACATACTTACCTACTTTAGTAATACTAAGCAGCGGGGTAATTGCGTAACACACTGTCAGTAGCAATGGGTTTCATTTTGACAGTTCAACAAAATTCTTTGCTTAGTTTACTTTGTTGAGCAGACACATTTTTCGAAAATATGAAGTAATGGATTAGCAATATCCTTCAAAATGATTCAGATTGCGATTGATAGTGTTACGCAATTAAGGTGCAGATTGATCTGACCAAATTAGCGGGAAATTGATCATAGGATAGATCCCTGGTACCGAGATTTTGTCCGGGATAAGGAGGCCAGGACACCCATGACACAAATTCTTTACTTAGTATGGGCTCCTGTCTCCCTTCCAAGTATTAGCATTGTTTATTTAAATTTAAGAAACGTATGTATCTTGTGGGAGAAAATAAATGAATTTTTATTTTATTTTTTATTTTATTTTTATCCGGAGAGAACGCTGTCGGGAAGTGCAGGTTCGTTCACAATTTGACGGTTTGGCATAGATATTTGATACCATCCAGATTAACTATGTTTTTTTTTTTGTTTTCACACTGATTTTCATGTTTTCACTGAGACAAAATATGTCCGTAAAGAAATAAAGTTTTTTGACATAAGAATCGTATGTAGAAAACTATCCGTTAACTGGATACGATTCTTTGAGTCAAAAAACTTTGTTGAGACAAAAATTAAAGACTAAATTGTGTGTCAAGTTAACACTTCCATGTATGTGTGGGCACTTACCGAGTATTTGCAGAAAGCTGTCCTCAAGCCTCATCGTGGAGGAGAGAAGGTAGTCGGTCCCCTCCAGCTCGCTCGGTGCCAACACGTCGCTCCTCATTTTCACCTTATTACCACTGCACAGAGTTCAAATTACAACAACTCGAGTTCCTAGAAAGGAGCCATAATTTGTTTATATCCTATGAATTATTTCCTTGGCGGAGCACTACACTGTATCTTCGCTCACACGCGTTCGGCTGTTGCGTAACAAATTTGTTTTATGTTATTTTTTTTAATTTGATGCACAATAAAAACACTTTGTTGCAGTTACGTTACTTGGAGTCACTTTTAAGTTGAGGTAATGATATTTTCAGTCAGTTCACTTTGACGTGCTTTGTAATTGTGCGGGCGGTGAGTAGTCGGGTAAACAAGGCTGCGGAGCCGGTTTATTGGTGGTTCACGTGTATATTATTTGGTACGATAACGCAGATAGTGTCGGCGCGGCGTGTGCGCAGGATGTGCGGTGGGTTCGCGCGCGCGGCCGCGACTCGCGCGCCACGCTGCTCCATCAGCTGATCCACTATACCACTATAAATAATACTGGGGATGTATGCAGTTGAATACGCTCTCCTATGTGGACGACTTATTGATTTATTATTACTTTACGAGTTTACAACCCCCTATCGCTATGCTAACGGTTATCAGATTAAGCAGAGGTGAGAAACTACAAATCATAGGAAGGTTTTCATGAACTGTGTGACAAACGCTACACCACTCACTGATGGTAAATTATTGGTGGGTTTAGATAAAATCTATCTAATCTTAAGTACTATATTTTTTGGTTAATCTTACTATGTTTTTAACAGATATTATCGATAGGTGCTTTCCGCTATTTTATGCTATGTCCGTGTATACAGTTACCAAAAATGAAATGCAAATTTGGACAAAAAACAAAATTGAATTTATGACAGGAACCGACACAATTTATTCAATTAGAATTTAAACAATATTTCAAAGAAAAAGTAATAAAAATATAATTATTATGGTACGCACGGCTACACATCAAGCTATACATAACCAATATAAGCTGACTTCTGATTGTACGAAAAATCTACATATACAATGCGAGGTCAGCAAAAACTGGAAATGTATAGCTTGATGTGTCGCCGTGTGTACAAACAAAAAGTCAGTCAGAAACGGCAAATAGTCTCCCCCATTTTATAAAGACCTAGAAGAATCTGTGGGGTAATTGCGTAACACACTATCAGTAGCAATCGTTTTCATTTTGACAGTTCAACAATATTCACTGCGTTATTTACGTTGTTGAACAGACAAATTTTTCGAACATATGAAGCAATGGATTGGCCAAATGGATTCCTTCAAAATTATTCAGATATTGATAGTGTGTTGCGCAATCAGGGTGCTGACCCTAGAAGTGCCATAATCAAAGACATTAAATTATTTACTTCTATCTTAAATCTCTTTGGCCATAATTAATAAGCCTGGTGAGTTCCTTCGATTACTTCGGCGCCTGACTGTATTGACACGTCAAATAAAATGGATATAGATTGATTATCTGAAATCTTGTAATCAAAAACATTATTTATGAGCAAAGAAGCAATGATCAAAATAACAACGAAAAACTGTAGAATTTGTGGATTTTAAAGATAATCCATACTAATATAAACTATAGTTTAGAATATTATAGGTAAGTATAATATAATATTATAAAGAGAAAAGATTTGATTTTTGGTATGTTTGTTTGTTACCATAGAAGTGTAAAAAATCTTCTTTCTTTTACATATCTATGTTACGCTTTCACGCTAAAACGGATGAACGGATTTGGATGAAATTCAGCACATGGGTAGACCATGACCTGGATTAGGAAATACTTTTCATCCCGATATTCCCACGGGAGCAGCTAGTAATACCTACTATCAATTCGAAAGTAACACTGTCTGTGTGTTTTCACGCCAGAACCACTGAACGGATTTCCATAAAATTTGGCAAGGGGATAGATGGACTCCTGGGAAAGGACATAGGCTACTTTTTGTTGCAAAATAACGTTCCCGTGCGATAATTTCCGACATCCACGCGGGCGAAGCCGCGGGCAGAAGCTAGTAGGTACTGACATACCTAATTTTACTTAATTTTAGTGCAATGCGATTAAAAGATATCTAGATATTAAGCCTAGGTGTGTTTAATGCGCCTTGTTATCATTTATAATTATAATTAGGTTTGATCTAGATATCAATACCACAGACTACATAGAGATTATAATAATACTTAGGACGAATTTCACCAAACTTTTATATCTAGAATAAGTCTTATTCTGATAATAAATTTGGAATTTTTTGACAGTTTTTCCATACTAGAACTGTCAGACGTCAATTGTATTCTATTATACTACGGACAAAATATATATGTACATAGAATTTAGTAAAATTCTGATTTTACCAAATTCTATATACATATATATTTATAGTGTTAAGAATTCTAAGGGCCAATCTAATATACATACACATAACATGACGCCTGTATTCGAAAAGGGTTAGGCAGAGGTGTACTTATGTACACCCACATAATGCCCGTTATGGTTGAGTCCCATGTAATAGGGGGCACACACACATCTAGCTTATTTTATTTTTTTATATGACCTGCAAAAGTAATTCAAAAAACCTATTTACAGAATAAACAATTCCATTTCATTTATTTCGATGCTCTAAAACATTAACTATTTTTCAAGTGGGATTCACTTGATTCATTCAAGACTGAAACATCGACATTAAATCATTTTAGCAGGTACTACTTCACACGCAAAATGGAATACGCATGAAAATATTGCTTTTATTTTCCAGGTTTCAGAGTCGGTCCCACAGTTTTGTTAAATTGAAGAGTATTATCGCCCCTGAAAACATTTTATACAAAGTACTATTGTTAGGAGTTTCATTTCAGCGGTACAGAATATGGGCGTCGTATTGTCTTTGGTACTGAATAGTGAATTGCATAACGTAGCCGTGTGATCTAGGGCTAAACATAGCCTATGCTTAGTCTGAGAATAGATGGATTCACTGACGAGTTGAGAACTTCAGAGGGCATCAGAGATATTTATTTTAAAATATTAATAAGATTAAATCATCATGATTTATATAAACAGCCTATAATGTTCCCACTGCTGATACACAGGACTTTTCTCTTCGAGGAGTGGGCTGTAATCCACCACGCGGGCCCAGTGCGGGTTGGTAGATGTCACATGTCTTGTAATTTTTGGTTCCTTGACATGCCAGTGTCCTCACAATGTTTTCCTTCACCGTTTTGAGAGCAGTCGCGATGCATAGGCGTTTTACTTTGTGTAAATAATTTCATCGCCACTGCGCTCAAAACGGCGAAGGAAAACACCCCGGCGAAACTCAGGCGGGTTCGAACCCACGACTTACAATTCGTAAGCTGGGGCCGTGACCACTGGGCCAGCACTGCCCACTCACTGCTGAGCAATTATCATGATTGGTGCACTAGAATTGGGTGAGTAGGTATCAACAAAATTATCCGATTAGCGCCAGTCCGCCAGATTAGCATCGCAAATAGGCCGCATCGACAGTCAACAAAAGAGATAAGTATGCAGGGTCGTTCGGATGCAGTTGAAGTTTAGTAAGAAACGGATTGATGTTTACGGATAAAATTTTATTTAATTAATAGAAAACCAACAGTTCATTTATCAAACGAAATTTCATTCGAAAACATCCATCGGTTTCTTACTAAACTTCAAATATATCCAACGACCCTGCATACTTATCTCTTTTGTTGACTGTACATACGTAGGTATGTAAGTACGCAGTATGATTTCTTTACCTTTCTTTACCATTGGTATCCAGGTCTTCACGCTGGCCATAACCAGCAGTAACGTGTCATGATGTTGAAAAGAAGTCCAGCACCCTAATTGCGTAACACTATCCTATCTCAATCTGAATCATTTTGATGGATATTGTTAATCCATTGCTTCATATGTTCGAAAGGTTTGTCTGCTCAACAACGTAAATGACGCAATGAATGTTGTTGAATTGTCAAAATGAAAGCCATTGCTACTGATAGTGTGTTAGCGATTGCTGGCCAGTGACCATAGGTGAAAATGTTCCCGAAACAGGACGCGGGACGACGACATTAGTTTTATAACCTGGGGGTCTACTACGAAGTGCAAAGTGCGAATGATCGGATCGGACCGACATATGGCCAAACCGAATATTATTGAAAAATATGAAAAAAGTTCGGATCGGCTCAGTTGGATCGGGACCATAGTCAATATTCAAAAGAGTGTAGGAGTGTAGGATCGGGACCGACCGAACCAAATAGTAACTTCGTAGCAGGAACCGGCCGTACACTCGGCCGATACCACGTCGGAGTAGACCCGCTGTATTTTTACTTTGTATACAGTATATTACTAAGATATAGATAATTCGTCGTCATCCTCGAAAAGGTGGGCACAGGAAAATTGGTGGCGAAGGTTTTTTTTTAAAAGGGCTCTCACAGCCTTGGAAATTATTTGCCCCCCGCCCCTTGAGCGATCAGAATCAGACCAGCCGCGCCACACCCGAAATTAGACGTTTTCCATTGATAATCTTTAAGTGTACGCAAGGACCACCTTGCATCAGCAGGATTGTCCGAAAGGGTTACCGCTACCCCGGAACATAAAGGGCAAAGGAAGGAACATGGGTGGGTTTTAGTCAGTAAGAGTCTGACACTCCCTTCCGCTCCACCCAGAGTAGGAGGGGTCATTTGATGATTTCCCATCCGGAAAAAAAAGGACCACCTTGCGTTCGCTGGTCATGATGGCTGAAGTTCGTGAAATCATGATCCGTGAAAACTTTTAATTTCCGAACTCTTGATTGAGTACAGACTGCGATTCAGCATAATCAGCCTATAATTTTCCCACTGCTGGGACACAGGCCTCTTCTCTAAGAGAGGTTTTAGGTATTCAAACTAATGTTTCAAATTGATGTTATTTCGAGTTAAACAAATATCAATTTTATTTTAATGGTAATTAAGTTGATTTCAGAGTGCCTAGCACTATTGAAAAAGTTATAGAAATGTTTGAAGTTGAAGCATAAACGGAACTTTATTCTGTAGGAATTAAAGTTATTTTTCCATAAACTCATATTTGTTTACATTTTTCACCTAACTTTTCACGGTGAGATTTTTACAGAATCGGCTGCAATGGATAGCAGTAAGCTGAAAATACACAATCGATTAATGTTTGGTTGTCCAGTGTGAAAGAGGGAGGGGCAGATTTAGATCTAGTAGTATACAAGGTCAAATTAAAATGGTTAGCGATACTCTGTAGACTAAGGCTTAAAAACATTTTTATCAATAAATATCGCATATTTACGTTGACTTGCAATTTGCGCTAATTTAGATATAGATCGTGACTTATACAGGATCAAATTAAATTAGCTAGCGAAACTCCGTGGTCGTGATGACTCTCTAAAGACTATAAAATAAAAACAAACAAGTTTTTTATGTTCTTTTTAGGGTTCAACGACCGCCGAATGTTTTGTTATTTGAAGTATGAGAAGAGAAAACCTGTTTTTTTTTTTAGTTTTGTCGTGTTGAGATATATCCATAACATCTATGAAGTTTACACAATAAAAAGCTGATGTTTAAACTGATAT
This sequence comes from Apamea monoglypha, assembly GCA_911387795.2. Lineage (NCBI taxonomy): Eukaryota > Metazoa > Arthropoda > Insecta > Lepidoptera > Noctuidae > Apamea > Apamea monoglypha. Next base: position 6,513,670 of record OU426931.1, read on the forward strand.
TTCCAAGTAAACTAACTGCGGCCTGTGACCCCACAAAAAAAAAAAAATCGTCAAATTAATTTATTTTTTGTTTTATCTGGAATTGGAATATACAAATTTTTGTTATCCGTCAGATATGTAGGTACACCTTTTTGTTATCCGTATCATCGTAGTTACACTAACTACGATAATACGGATAACAAAAAGGTACTGTAAAAAAAGGTGTGTGTGATAATATGAAAATATTGACATGGTTTAGGTGATATTTTCTTTCATTTATCTGTGGTACTTGTAGATCTTATCTAATAGCGAGGTAGGAGGCACAGTATCTAATCCTATCTTTTTAATGCGTTGTTAACAACCAATGGCAATCGGTGGGGTAACCTTATTTTAGCGACCCCGGCAATAATCTTGGATGTACAGACGCCAGCACATCAAGCTACTATAATCTGTTAAATTTCTTTAATACATTTTCAACTTTATCGCTAAGGCATTAAGGTTCAAGGTTGATTGGGGAAATTTGACAGTTTCGGGTAGCTTGACCTGCTGGCGTCTGTACCTGTCATCGATGAATATATGATTTGTAAATCGTTGAGCTCCTTATGTTCTGAGTTGAGCTGCACGATTAATGACAAATGCGTGCACTGACTGGACAGGTCCACTCAATCTGTGTGGTTCTTTCCTCAAAAGACCATTTCAGACACTATCTACACATGGTCTGACCAAGATTATGTCTGGACTTTAAAAGAGACCTTGACCTCCGAGTTTGTTTCGGCCTTTCTTCTCAGAGCAGTCAGAGAGGAAACGCCGACCTCACCTAGTCTAAAAATATAATAATAATAAATACTTTATTTCAGACCATGGTGTCCATTTTGTTAGAATATGATTGACGTGTAAAAATGTTTATACAAATCTACACACAGAAATAAAATCATTTATCATTTATAAATTGGTACCTAGTTAAAGTTGATACGTATGTTGGTAAGTTCGGCGCTGGGATACAACCGTACGAATCAAAGTCTGCGCCAACAAACATTGCCAAATTAGCCGCGAATTTGATGCCTACGGTCTGATCCCAGCACCGAAATATCCTAACATTCTCTACACAGATGACTTTGCATAACTGAATGATGTGATAAGACCACGGTGCGGTTCAAAAGAAGAAGTCACTACATCTTCTTTTGAAACGCATTCTTTCACTTCTTCTGAAGCATACTCTTCAAATCTTTGTCACTACAAATATTTGAAAAGAGTACCTACGCTTAGATTAGATGGTTTGTTCCTGGACAAGGCCACCGGGCAGTCCTGGTCAAGCGCCGAGACATCCTAGGAGGACATAATATAATAGTTATATTCTTCAGGAAGGTCAGTTGCGTAGAGCTCGCAACAGGCGTGCGTGTATGACCAGATGTATGAGCTTAAACGAGGCAAAAGGTGTACGTAAGGATCGTAGCAGGTAGCGTTCTGTAGTTTCTGCCTACCCCCTTTGGAAGAAGGCGTGAGTTTATGTATGTTACTACCAGCGTGGGTTAAAGCCAAAGCAATAGTTCAACGGCTGGGCAATCTGCCATCACTAGATGGCAATCTAACTAAAAGATTACTACGCCTGGATAGGAAAGGCCTGCGCCTGATGACGGGGATCATCACGGGACACTGCTCACTAAACAAACACTTTCACACGATAGGTATAACGGACAGCCCCCTGTGCAAAGCCTGCATGGAGGCTGATGAGACCGTCGCGCATGTGCTCTTTGAGTGCACAGGCATCACCCAGATTAGGTCGGAAACCCTCGGGACACCCAGCTCATACACAGATGTTCTTAACAGACCAGGAGACCTAATAAGCTTCTGGAGGGAGGTGGGCTGGTTGGAATAAACCACCGACGGCCGCCATGGCCCACGTACAATGGTCCACCTGAAGGACTAAGTGCGGAAACCAATCTCATAACATAGAACATAGAACGGCTGGGCAATAGCCGCTTTTATTTACCGTACTACATGCACGTCAGATCTAGATTTTTAACCTTAGGTACATGTAGAATTTTTTATTTCCTTGTATACACATATTAATTAATATTTTGTAAGGTCAGGTGACCCCCTGGTTTAAAAGTAAAGAAAGTATTTAAACTGTACTTAACGGTCGCTTCAAGAAATTCTAATGAGGCATTTACATTCTAAATTAGCCGTTAGCATGTATATTGGAAGTATATCCGCCCGCTTAACCGATACAATTGTGCATTAAAATAAATTGAAAGCGAAGATTAAATAATTTATGAAAGTGAATTCACAATATGTATGATTTCGAGGACATTTGTGTAGGTTATATATTATTTACACTTGTTTCTTTATATATTTGAACTTGTTCCTTTCAAAAACTGATTCGAATTCGTGTTGGAAGTTTTATGTTTCTGAATTTCGTATGGAAGAAATAATCGCCGGATGTGTAACTTGAGCAAATGCAGTTGAACAGGTAATTTTTTGCCAGAAAAGAAGTTTTGACAATGAAATCGAGTAATTTCGGTGTCACCTGTTTTTATTAAAAATAAAACTTCAGCTTTCATGTGTTTTTCACCTCCCTGAAGCTACGGTTTCCTAAGATGAGCGGTGGCCGCCACATAGCGGCCGCTGTGACTGTGACGGCTGTCATAAAAATGATGGCAGCGGGGTTTTACTTTTGTAAACGTTCTCTAGGAAAATACACCAACTTCCTTTCATAAATAACGTTTCAGTGACGTCATTCGCCGGTAAATTGCGGACGCTATGTGGCGGCCACCGTGTTTTATACATTAGTCAAGTGAAATTGTAATAAAATAAAATCAAACTATCATGATCCATATAAAAATATTGTTTATTACGATTCACAATATTGACATCAAATATAAACTGTATAAAAATAAAATACATCAGAAGGCACTTATAATAATTAAAAGTACTAATTATGGCGGCAAAAATACGAGATTCAAAAATAAATCTTATTCCGATTTTAATTCAAAAAAATAAAGGCAAGGTTTCCACAGGTTAAAAACTTTCATTCTGAATTAAATAAATCAATCAATCCTTAAGTCAACGTCAGTTTACTTATAAATTATCTTTTTTCTGGTGATTGATTAAAATAGCTGTATTTATAAATAAGCGGTTTTTTAAGCCTGTTATCTTATTAAAATGGTGTATATTCTGATATTTAAAAAAAACCCGTTCCGTACAAATTTACGGATTTCTGATTGTTTCCTTGTGCTACATGACATTGCTTCTTGCCAAATTTCACGATTCTACATACAGTACATTAATATATTATACATATAACTTGTGATGTAAGAATTTGTTTTTAATTATTACATAAAAAAATATATCATATGCTTGTAACAAAAAAAAAAAAAAACTGGTCAAGTGCGAGTCGGACTCGCGCATCAAGGGTTCCGTATAAATTTGTAGGTATGTAACTAAAAATTTACGGATATTTTCCTTTACTTGTGCAACATGACATTGCTTTTTGGCAAATTTCATGATTCTAGGTCAATGGGAAGTACCCTATAGGTTTTGATTCCCTTGCGAATGTCAAAATATGCGGCATAAACGGAACATAAACGCCCGTATCTTTTGATTGCGTTGACTTAGAAGTTTGAAGGATTGCAGCCCTGAGTATTTGATATAATCATAATTTCAACTTGATAACTCCATGCGTTCCTGAGAAAAAGGGTCTTAACAGACGGACAACGAAGTGATCTTATAAGGGTTCCGTTTTTCCTTTTGAGGTACGGAACCCTAAAAAGAATTTGTGATCGTCATATGAAAATAATTTACCATTATACTATACTATACTGACATTACCGGTACGTACAGTCTATTCACAGTTATTTTACCTGTGACTTTCCATTATTGTCAAAATCACAATGATCTTATACTCCTTATAAACGACCTTTTCTGTCGTTGCAATAAGGTTGCTGCCACTATCGCGGAAGGCGCGTACGTTCCCGTGATCTCCGGCGTAAGTGTGGGAAGGGAACACCGGGGTGGTTTTTCGTCAGTAAGAGAGACATACTCCTCCCAAGGGTGGTGGACATCCATGAGGATATTTCAACCCGGAACAAAAAAAAAACCAAAAAGGAAGGGTTTGCTGCCATTGACAATGCTGTCAAAATCACAATGATCTTTATTCTCGTTAATATAAGGCTGCTGTTTGGCTGCTGCTGTTGAAGTAAAAAAAAAAAATAGGTGAAAGCACTGTACCTACCGAGTTTTTTCATCATGGAGATTATATTTGCTGCTTTAAAACAAAGTTCATTTATTTTTTGTCATGTCTTAGCGCGAAAGTGGAAACAAAGCCTCATAATAAATAAACGTCGCCCTACTAAGGCTCCTACTCCAAATTACGTAAATATTAAAAGTAATGGCATTTTTTGTACAAGCAATACATTTGGCACTTTGAGATTCGTCCTCTCAACAGTATAAAAATATAAAATAGCTTACATTCTAAATAGTACGTACGTGTGCGTAAAGATATAGGCGTTGTTAATTTCATAAAAAAAGTTTTCTTGGTAAACAAATGTGAACAACTTTTAATGTTGAGTAACAGTTTTTGTTCAACGTTGTTGATAAAACACTTGAAATGTTGCTGAAACAATGTTTCTACAACCTTTCCTGCCAAAACAGTCAGTCTGCACGACACTGGCAACTTGTCAACATGCTGCTAGCAACACTGAAACACGTTGTGTTGCCAGCAACATAGAAACATGTTGCTGAAACAGTACTGCTCGACATTTTGTGTACCAAGAACACGTGGCTTAACTAATTCACTACTTAAAATGTTAGGGACGGAAGTATAACAATAATGCTTAGAAAAGATTGAGAATCTTTTTGTGGCAAACAGTATTTCTAATTCGATTTGTTCAAATATTATAATCACAATATTATTGTTCGACAATGTATAAAGCATAGAGTAGTTATAAATATATTTATAGCACTGTGTGACCTAAACCCGTAATTAAGTCACGCTTTTCTGTGACTTAAGTAGTCCATTTTTACACAGAAAAGCGTGACTGTTGAGCACGTTTAGGTCACACGAGCTATAAAGTAGTATACGATACGTGCGGCTAAAGTAATCTATTGATGCACGGCGTTTAGCACACCGTGCAATAATACAATACTTAAGACACTTGTATCGTTTTGTACTATACTACCACTGGAAATAAGAGTAAAAGGTACAAAAGATACTTAAAACTATCCCCAAATACACGCTTATGTATAGACGCCAGCACATCAACCTATTACAACCTGTCAAATTTATTTATTAGATTTTCAACTATATCGCTAAAGCATTAAGGTTCAAGGTTGATTGGGAAAATTTGCAAGTTTCGGGTAGCTTGACTTGCTGGCGTCTGTACTAACGACTGATATGAAGCTGTTACTTAGGACTAATGATGGATTACCTCATTTATTTATTGTTCATTTGCCTTAGCCCAGTTTCGCGCGCGATTTTTTTCGCGCGCTTGATTTTCCAACGCATTGCTTAGCGCCGAGAGTTGAAAATCCAACAGTGTTTTTTTGGCGCGCTGGGATGTGCTCTGTTGGATTTTCAATGATCGACTCAACACCGAGAGTTCAAAATCCAGTGCGCGATTAAATCCCGTCGCAATATTTTTACGTCCGTATGAACGTGGGTATAGGCCCTTTGTTCACACACGTTTTTCTTGCCGTGAAAAACTACGGTTGATTCGCTGTGTGTAGGCACGGTCGTCAGTGTTGTATGGATCGCTATGGAAGCTTGTTGACAGACACGGCGGCAGTACGGCACGGCGCTATAGCCGTAATGCATATAGAAGCACGCCGTACCGTGTACAACGGGCCATAGGGCATTTGCGGGCGGTAATTGTCGGTTCTTAACGATGATTTTACGCTCCTTAGGCTACCCACTTTACAATCCACTCATTCATATTTTGGAATTGAACGAATACATTTCATTATCCATCATTGCAAATGAAATCACTGGAACTATACGTCTGGAGAGCGTGTTATTGGCGAGGCTAGAACTTTGCCGGCAATATATTTTATTCGCTTGGGTTAGACAAGGCTGCATCTGTCCGGTTCTGAAAGCCTACTCCCTAAGCACAAAATCCGTAGTTTTGGCCCGATTTACGGGCGTTTCCGACTCCGTACCTCTTACGGACATAAGGTTAGTTCGGGGTCCGAACTGAAAATTAATGACAACATTGACAAAACGATTTGTCAGTTGTTCAAACCCAGTGTTTTTGCCTGTCTAAAAAAATTAATTTGACGCTTATTTTGACAGATCAACTACTTTCAGACGGGACAGATCTCCGTTGACGGACTGCGAGAGTACAGTCACGAGCACTAATATGTCAACACTTGGAAACTTTCAACAGCGATTTTTGGGTGAAATAACGAAAATAACAATGAAATATGACATATTGCAAAAACCTATGGGTTCGAAAATACTATGTCCGTAGCAACATAAAATTTCATTAACAAATAAAGGAGTAAATGGCTTTTGAATAAAGCCAAGTGTATGCATACTTATGCTCGTGACTGTACACCCCTTGACAGGTGATCACGAACATAGTACATAGTTCTTACCCACTACGTAGGTTTACATTTTACTCGTTTACCAGTCGTTAAAGCATTAAAATTCGACAACTATCGTCGTCGAGCGCGATTATAAAATTTTAAATACACTGTGACACGAATACAACATCTTTTCTAATACTACGATAGCGGACGTTTACGTCATTGTAATATTAAAATGTCCAATCTACAGAAAAACACATTATTTCTAATTCAGAAAACAGTCTGGAAGCATCAGGTTTTACGTCGTAGGCTCAAAACGTGTCAACATTACTTCGCTTTTGACTGAGATAGGGGGCTAGATCGTTGCTCATTATTCTTGGAAATGGAACTAAGATATCACTAATTTAGCATTATGTTATGTTGTTGTCGCCAACCATCGCTAACATAAGAAAGTCCATAGTTGAATCCATTCCATATCCCCAAATAAACTTTCGGACACCTGAAATGAGCCACCCTGCATTTTTTTATAAGGTCTGTAACTTTTTAGATGTTCGTGAATTCATATTTCTAACAACGATGACCAGTCGAAAACTGAATAATTTTTTTTACAACATAATCAGCCTATAATTTTCCCACTGCTGGGACACAGGCCTCCCCTTGGTAAGAGAAAGTGGGCCGCGTGGGCCCAGTGCGGGTGGTGGTGGATGTCACATGTCTTCGAATTTTTGGTAACTCAACTACAACTCGTAAGGCGCGGCCGTTACCACTTGGCCACCACTGCAATTTTTTTTTTTTATGAATCTTTATTATTTTAATATTTTACACCTTAATTACATGTAAATATGCACGAGGGCTCGTTTCATGAGTGTACACCTAGGTGAAGTGAGCTGTCATTCCCCCTGATGTTAGGGATTGCCACTATTGACAGCACACCTCGCGCTCACTTCACCTAACTTTACACGGTGAGATATTTCCAGAATAGATCGGCAGGAGCGACATAAATCCATCAACTTTGAGTCCAGCCGATCGATTCTGTAAAAATCTCACCGTGAAAAGTTAGGTGAAGTGAGCTTAGAGTGAGCTGTCAATAGTGTCAATCCCTAGCATTAGTTGGAATGACAGCTCACTCCACGCTCACTTCACCTAAGTTTTCACGGTGAGATGGTTACAGGATCGCACTGCTGAATCACTTCGTAATCGACATTCATTTGTTTCGAAGTTTCGAAATCGAAAACCAATTCCATTTCCAAGTGGGAAGATATCGGGAGTACAGGGAAGTCCTTTCACAAATATTTTACCTTTGTGATCTAAGCTTTCTGCCACTGCCGAGTCTGTCAAAATCTCAGTGATCTTTATTCTTGTGACAATAAGGTTGATATTGGGTTGCTGCTGTCAGAGGTAAAATAATTGTGAAATGGCTGTTTTCCTGAGCTTGAGTTATACAAGACCAAAACGCGAATCAATGCTAACTACGTTATAACCTATTTCTACACCACTAACTACATAAAACAACATGTTATACGGACTGTGTTTCGACCTCCTCGCCGTAGTCAAGATCGTCGTACGTCAGCTCTTCGTCGAGAGAGTTCACCGTAGTCTCCTTGCCGCCGGGGCACGCCAGACATCTGTAAATACGGAGAGTAAATATTATGTAGTGTGTTTGTTTTAATGTTAGAAATGCGTAGATATCGTTAGCACCTCACGATCGAACAATTTTTAAATATGGACGGTTTTTTTTTTGCCTTACACTAGGACTTTCTCCTGTATCGTGGGTGTGTTTACAAACATTTAAACTCACAACATAAAGAATATTTAGATATACTGAATATGTACGCATATTACGCGCATTGACGTGGAGTTGCGGACACCAGCCCGCAAATAATTTGAAAAACAAAAAAATGTAATCGATCTGCAAATCATTATTGCTTGTGTAATTTTTATTTCTACTTTAAAGTGCTCATACACACGAACCGACACGCGTCAACGGCAGAGTCAACTGCCGTTCGTCGTCGGCTGCCGTCACCGCGTGTCGGCGGCGGGCATCGACGAGTGTAACAGGAGAAGGTCACCGAACACACTGCACGGCACCGACAGCTGCAGTTGCCTCTGCCGTTGACGCGTGTCGCTCGTGTGTATGCACACTAATGTGCAATAGAGGTATAAGATTTTGATTGCAGATAAACAACTGGTATGATTAATTAATAAAAGTAAGACAGTGTAACAATCCGTATCCAGTCAATGTCAAACCATAGGGAAAGAGCACTCAGAAAATTTACATAACACGAATAATACCACTCGCACATAATATCCACAATATTGATGTAACTAGCTAATAAATTATTAAAACATAATAACATCGCAAACATTTCCGATTAATTAATAATAATTGATTGGCAACACCTGTTCGTAACTCGATACGTCTTCGGCGTACGCGCAGCTCAGCGCCCAATATTATAATATGCTAATGTCATGTCGACCTCGTTACGCAGGTGTGCCTTGTCAACCTTTCATACTATTTCTTGCTCATATTAGATTTTATTATCTGAATATTAAGGGTGTATTCGAAATACTGAATCATCATCTGCCTAACCTTTTCTCAACTATGTTGGGGTCGGCTTCCAGTCTAACCGGATTAATTTGAAAAACTATCGATTTCGAAGAAAGTAAGCGCGGTGATCAATGCTCATGCCTTCTCTGTATGAGAAGAGGCATTTGCTCTGTAGTGGGACAGTTATAGGCTGGTATTATTATTCGAATTTACTTGAGTCCTTACGGGTAATCAGAAGCCCGGAAGTCTTGCAACCAGTTTTACGAAGGTGCATCGTGTTACCCAGTAACTCGGTTGTGGAGGTCAGATAGGCACTAGGTCCATGTAAAATACTGGTATTCAGCTGCATCCGATCAGACTGGAAGCCGACCAAAGCCAAACATATTTGGGGAAGGCTAGGCAGAAAATGATGCGATTTATTCGCTCATATTGGTTGAGTAATAAAAAAAATTACTGCGTGTGACGCTTATGTTAAAGATCTTCATTATAAGTACAGACGCCAGTACACCAAGCTACCCGAAATTGTCAAATTTTCCCAATAAACCTTGAACCTTAATACTTTAGCGATGGAGTTGAAAATCTATTAAAGAAATTTGACAGCTTGTAGTAGCTTGATTTGCTGGCGTCTGTACTAATTTATTTTCATTAATAATTACCTGCTCTCGTTGATCCCGTAAGATAAACATTTATCTCCGACGCATTCACAGCATCCATCGTGGAACCATCTGGAATGCATAAACAATTAAAATCAGGAGAGAAATTAAACATATTTATTACTAGCATCAAATAAACGCTCTGTGAAGACGGTTTACCAAGTGGTTAAGGCGGAAGCGTCAGGGTATATAGAAGGAAAGAAAGAAAGAAAAAGTATTTATTGCGACTCGTACAGGATCAAAAACTAAACTAAACTAAACACAGATAAAAATAAAAAAATAAACCATATCTCGCCGATAATATAACCTCCGATATTCCAAATTTCTTACGTTTTTTGCAATATGCAGTTCAGTATCAGGTTGTATGTTGATCTAAATATGATTCGCGGCCCTTTAGGGCTTACCCTAAAGGGCCGCGAATAGCTAGCTGTTTAGCTGCTTACAGCTAAGGCCGGCCACGGCCTCGTGGCACTGTCTGCCAACTAAATCCTTAGAACAAACTGTGGTTACCAAAACTGACAATTTTCTCTTTGCCTGTACATTGAGAGACTGGTGAGTGGCGAGTCAAAATTGACAAGGTGATATCATTATCTTAAGATGTTTGGCTGCGTGATAATAACACAGGGATAGGGTTATCCCTGTGAATATCTACCGTGGAAAGGAGCGGAGCGCACATTACACATTTAGCGGACTTAGGGACTAAATTACACACTTATTCAGCTCTGTTCAGCTTTTGTCCATAGAAAACGTTGTCTCGTTGTTTTCTATAGACAAAAGCTAAACAGAGCTGAATAAGTGTGGTTAGTCCCTTAGAGATTGGCGCTAGATTGATGGGTCCGGTCGACTCCGCCTCCTGCGGTGACTTTTTCCTGTTATAATTTAGGACCTGCTAATATTACTAGAAACTAACGGTGTCCGCGATTTCGTTCGCGTAGATGTCGGGTATCAATAATGTGTGGCTTAAAAAAAGGTGCAGGTAAGTACCACTCCTCTATTGAAAAGGAAGAATATATTTCTCTTTTTAAGTTATAATATTTTTTGCGCGGCCTTATAACATCAGCTATCTGCCAGTGAAAGTCCCGTCAGAAATGACGGAGATGGGCCGGAAGAAACAGACGGACAGACCTTGACCTTTAAAAATTTTTTTTTGCTATATACTTTCAGATGCATTTAGAAAAAAACTGTTACTGACATTACAAACAGAACTTCAATTTTATTTATTTGTATTGTATAGATAAGCTGTTGATTAGAATACTTTACCTTAAGCTGTTGGCACCCATAGACCTGCAGGAGGCTCGGCACTTATCACAGGACATGCACTGCGACATGTAGGCGACCGTGCAGTTGAGGGTGACCACGTCGCGGCTCACCGGCTCGGATTCTTGTTCTACGCTCTCTGTAGAGTGAATGTTCAAAATATTGGCTTTTAGACCCATGTGTTTGTTCTTTTTAACTTAGGGTCAGCGCAGAGAGTAGCAAAACGCTTGCGCATATTTGGGGCCGTCTCCACGAGTGAGAGAATCGCGGCGATATTATCGTCGTGCCACGTACATATTTCTATACATTGTCTTCGAACGAGTCTCCACGCGGCGAGAATTTGATGGCACGGCGAGACTTTCGCCGCGATTCTCTCGCCTGTGGAGATGGCGCCTTAATGCGGTCGGTACGAGCGTGCTCGAAAACGCGCCGCAGGAAATCCTCGAACTCTATTTTAATTATGATTTGTTTCATCATCATTTAACGAAAAACTGCTTGTTAATTTTACTGTTCTTCTGCGCACATTCTTAGGAAGCAAAGTTATCGTTGGACGTTTTAATTCTCAGAAAACTTCTGGTTTTTCTTCTGGCAATAGATTAACATTTTCTTTGTAAAAATAAATGGAACAAATAGGAAAATCCAGAATGTGTCCATTATTGTCTTTCTTTCCTGCCGTTCCTAGGTATCGACAAGCCAATGTTCATTCATTCATTGCCATTATATCCAAGTATTTGAAGAAGTGTTTCCTGAGTATACTTAGTAGAAATTCGGACTCCCGTTGTTTGGAAACAAAGGGATCGAATTCTTCGGTTGGAGATTATTTTAACATCAGGATCGCCTATGATAACGGAAATCGTAAATTATGCTAGTACAATGTCCCGGTGGGTTATAGATAAGACGTACCTATCGCGTCTTACCAGGTACAAAACTTGAATTACGATTATCTAGATGGATTTATACTTAAAACACTAAGTATAATATTTACATAATAGGTATATAAGCTGACAGATGTAAAATAATATTAATAATATGTACATGTATGTAAAAAAGACGGAAAAAAATCATAGGGCATCATAAAATTCGTCCGCATCGCTGTCAACAGGAAAAGTGCCCGAAAGGCTGGCAGCATTGCCACGTTGTATGTCGATGCTGATTCTTTGGCCAAAAAATAGATTTACGCTTGATTACTCAAACGCAACTAAATTGTTGGTACCTTTTGGGTATTCACAATGGCTGTAGTTAAATAAGTTTTTACTTTTTGCTGTGCCCTACAGGGTCCGTGATTATATCTTAGCTTTAGCGAATAAAATAAATCTGATGATTGCAAAATTATGTAAGCGACCGTGCAGTTGAAGGTGACCATGTCGTGGCTCATCGGCACTGTATGTACAAAATGTTGGCTTAGACTCACGTTTTTGTTCTTTTAGAGTCGTTTTTAACTTAGAGTCAGCGCAGAGCAAAATGCTGGTGCGTATTTAATGCAGTCGGTGCTAGCATGCTCAAAAACGAGCCGCAGGAAATCGTCTCTTGCAGGCTACTTTGAACCAGCTTAAACAAATTATTTGTAGCAAACCTACGAAAAACAAAAATCACGGGTCTCAGAAAATAATGTCATTTAATTAACTAACCTTTTCTTAACTTCGTAAGTTTCAGTTTCGGCCGAAACTCGAAGAGGAGACGAAGGTTCGGTTATGGTTTCGGTTTCGGCTGAACATCGTGTTTCGATCGGACACTAGCTTTAAGCCATTGTAAAATCTTGTTAATATTATGGAACGCGACTATATATATTATATATAAACAGCTGTTCCCTAAATTTATGTTCGTCTAACTCGTCATAATGTAAGGAACAGCTGATTTTTTTTTCGAGATTTCTGGTTTGGTCCCATAGTAAAAGTTGTTCATAATGATGAGTACAATGACCTCTTAAGAGGTTGTTGGTGTTTTACCAATAACCCTGTATATGAATATGAACTACACTAATTGATTACAAAGTTCCAGAAATAAAGGACGAAAGACAGACCACCCAATGCCCAATATAACATTGATCGCAAGCTAATAAAGCCATCTCAGGTGCAGGTAGTTGTTTACATTCCACGCTAATGAATCATGCGCATCTCTCCGTGGGACGCCACTGACGCCTGCCCCGGTTTTTTTTTTACCGAGTCCTTCGTCGAAAATTGAATGAGACATAATTGTCGGCGAGGACTAAGTAATTGTCGTGTTATGTGACTTAACAGTACTTAAACTTTTGTTTCCTATTGCCGTCTGGATTTGTCGGGGAAATAAGTAGGTAGATACTTATAACGTTTTGTTTGCGTTTATAAAATAAATGTCGACGGTGAAGTCCTATCAACAAAGAAAAATCCACATTGGCAAAAATGCGCGTTTTGAGTTCTAGTTTTAAGGCTAAGCCCGCAACACGAAATTTAATAGTGATAAATAATCGCCAATCTCTGAACAATAGTAGATCCCGCGCACTGCGGTAAAATATCGAAAAAAAAAAAGTATTGGCGTTTACGCATGAACATGCAATTAAAAAAAAATCATCGCAGTGTTACTTTCACTTAGCTTTAAATTTTTACAAATACAGTCAGTAGCAAAAGTAGTAAGTTATTTCAGAATTTTTATTTTTAAATTATCAAACCTAATCACTATTTAATTAAAACTATTTTACTAAACCTTCAAATATTCTCCAATGATTTGATACAATCAAGTTCTTAATAATTAGCAAGTTTTCGTTCCTAATATGTCTTCTGCAACAGTACCCTAATTGCGTAACACATTATCAATCTCAATCTGAATCACTTTGAAGGATATTGATAATCCATTGCTTCATTATGTGTTGAACTGTCAAAATAAAAGCCATTGATTCTATCACCGCGCTAGATAGTGTAAAACCAACTTTTTTCACCGCCTGTACACTGAACAGAAGATTTTAGTTTGCAAACTTTTTGTCATGTATACATTTCCATATCATTACCTAGCCACCTGGTGATGTCCCACTGTGACAAATTAATTAAACATGGGTTTGAAGAAACATAATACATGATAAACACTGGTAATCGGATATGATCAATATTTCAATATCTAATGCAAATTACTGAGAAGTGCAAACATAGATAAAGCTCACACATAAATTACAATCTTGTATTATGACTCATGTCACTTGTTTACTTGATCTTAAATGGCTTTATTAAATCTTTAAGCTATTATTAATTAAGAGAAAAAAAAGGTCTAAGAATCTGCATTGTCATCAAACATGGCAATGCTGCCAGCTTTTCGGGCACTTTTCCTACGGACAGCTTGATGATTTTTTTGATGCAAAAAATGAGCTTATTCCTTTATATACTTGTAGGTACATAATATAATATTTGAGAGTTAGGTTGTACTTAAGATTTCTTGATAAGAGAAAAGCTAATGGTAAAAATGCAGTATGGTAGTGTTGATGCCATACTGCATTACATTATTTTTTGTTGAGGTCAAGTTGTGGAGGTCAGATCCTCCACAACTTGACCTCAACAAACAATTCAGTCACTTCTCTTTCACAGGGAACTCGCTTCTTGTAAAATACTGTTATTCAGCTGCATCCGGTTATACTGGAAGCCGACCCCAACATAGTTGTGAATAGGCTAGGCAGATGATAATTTATAAAAATACTTACGTAAATGGAAAACAACTGTCTTCTCTGGAACAGCTCTGTATGCTGACAGATCAATGTCTACTGGGTAGGTGATTGACAACCACCTTTGCTGAGGGTCTGGGTCACTGGTGAGGGCAGCAAACAATCCGGGAACACCGTCCGCTAATTCTTCTACATATGATGTCTTAGATAATTCTGTCTGTGTGTCATTTGGTTTCGGACACATGTCTGTAAGGAAAATGATACTGTTATTATGTTATCATTTTTAGAGATGTACAATGTATTTGTGAATTGAGTGTATTGTTTGATTAATCTTGTTTTCCTGAATATTGCTTACTGTGGAGGAATAATATAATGTAAGCTGCTTTGTATGTGGAAGAATTTGTTTTTTCTAATAAAAGACACCTTTTTGTTCTAGGTGTGTTTCCTATTACTAAAGCCCTAGACAGAGATACGTCTTCCATGGAAGGAGTGCATTATTTATAAGAACTTTCCTACAACTATGTTAAGAAAATAATCATTACCAAAGAGTAATTAAATTGCATGTACTAACCAACACAACTGCAGCATTCGCTGTACAAATAGCTGAGGCAGTTGAAACAGTCTTTGCAGCACGAACAATCCTTCAAATCACACTTACAGGATTGAGTCAGCATACATTTTGATACCACACTGGCACAAATAGCTTCATTACAAGCGTATACTATTGGCACTATGCATATTAGAGCTACGACGAAGTAGAATTTCCCAGCCATTGCCAGAGGTTTAGATAAATTGTAAACACGACACTCGAGGAATTTACAAAGTTGTAAAAATAAACAACACAATTAATACGTATAAATGTTCACAGTAACAGGAGCGTTCACAAGGCACAAACTTGCAAAAAAGACAGTTGGCAGTTTATTTATTTATATTACATGTAGTAATCATGCAAGGAACAAACTTAAAATAATTAAATACGATCTTAGAAACAAGTTCAGCGTCAACCACCCTAAAGTTTACTTTAGTGAATGAAGAAAGTTGTAAGAACGAATGATTTTAAAGTTGCCCACAGATGATGTATCAAATCAAAAAGTGAAAATCAACAGGTTCTAACAGCAATGTTACTAGTCTCATTAAATTAAATCAAATTAAATGGAATTGGCTACGATTTTATTGAGACGACGGTTGTTTATTAAATATGCCATTTTTCATAAAATTACCATTGATTGAAACAAACAAAACTATACTTAAATTTTTTCTGTGTTGGCAACATAAAAATACAAACAGAAAGCGGGAAAAAATAAATTGTTGAAATGACATCAAAGCTTTCTAATATTCGTAGATTTACGAGGATTCATTGCAATAATTAAAATACCTATAATTTTCTTGCTGCTCGTACGCAGTCATAAATAGAGATGGGCGTCGGGTAAATACCTACCCAAAGGGAAAATATCCAAGTGAATTCCTATTTGGGTAAAAACCAAACCTTGGGAAAATATATTTAATAATACTAATGTTAATAAATTGGAGGTGTGCACGTCTGTTTGTACTACTATTACTCGAACTTCGACAATATTACATTGAATAACTTCTGCCCGCGACTTCGTTCGCGTGGAAGTCGTAAAACACCACAATATACATACCTACCACAAAAAACAGCCACATTTTTGTAAAACTATCCTGTATTTATTACCTATGTTTGTAGTTTTGGTCTCACGGTGACGCAGGAGCAAGCGATGAAGATGTCCGTGTGAGAAGCAGAAGGCAGACCTGAAACACGGGATTACCTACTTCAGGCACGTACCTAAGTCTTAGGAATATAATTTTTTCTTATAAAAAAACCTTATAATTTTTTGAATAAATTATATGTAAGTATATATTTATAAAATCATTCAAAACGATTCGAATTGTGATTGAAATTGTGTTACTAGCCATTTATCAAAATGCACCATTCAATTGAAGCGTCGTTTAGTAGAATTATTCTTTCCCAAGTCTTTTCCCAGCTAGGTTGGCGCGTTGGCGCGTTGGCGTCCAATAGAAACAGGTGTGGCTGAATAATAGGTGCTGAATTTCACTACATAATTAACATTCAGCGACTGCCATCGATGCCATCTGACCTCCACGAGTACGAGACGCCGATATCATAAGGGAAGACCAGCTGCCAGGTCTGCCAAGCAATTCTCTTCTAAAACCCAATGTTTCATATTTACGATCGGGTAAATTACCAACACTGCTTTAAAAACGATGACCGCTATATTCTTAGCACAATCAATAATTTTTATTTTCATATTTATATGAAATAACGCGTTTTAAAGCTTATTGTCAAGTGTTTCACACGTGCAGTCTGTGGAGCAACTATGCTCAGCGGGCTATCAGCGCCCTACGGGTCCAATTTATTAACGGGTTCAGGATTTTGATGGTGCTGCCCCGTTTCTGCAGAGCATCAGGTATGTTTGCACAAGCACACGTCGATGGCTTCCACACCATCGTCAAACTGAAATCTGCCTCTTTGCTCTGCAGAGTGAGGGAAAGCTCCAACTCCACCCTGAAGACCATAGCGGGGAGGTGCGAGTCTCCTCTATTAGGTGATGTTTTTCGAAGATGTATTTTTTCTTTGTCTTCAAATAGATAATAAGTTTACTAACATAGGTATAAGTTATCTTTTTGTTTACTAACCCATATGGATGCTCTTATCCAAAATAAAGATTATTTTATTTTATTTATTTTATATTCCAATGCAGACATGTATTTCTTTAGTATACCTATTAATGCAATACGTAAAGAAGAGCATTTTTTTTGTTACTTAACGGGGCACCGAGCTGTTTATACACAAAAACGCGCTTTTATAACGGTTGTTTGAAGTAGTAAACAATTAAATTAAAATCTCAGGAAATAAATTGGTATTATTGGCCATATATACTAGGCAGTATACAGGATGGAAACACGATTTAATAAAGTTGGCTCGATAGAATAAATTCACAAAGTTATCTCTAAAAAACACAACAAACGCTTAGTACGGCGTGAATACTTCGCGGAAGGTCATCAGTTTTTTAATAATAACAAAACTACATGTTTTATACAACGTATACGATTTACATTTTCAAAATGTGTATTTGTTTAACAATAAGAAGGAAATACCTAAATTCGCGCGAGTTTTGCCCATCATAAGCAGAGCCGCCGCGCCGCCCTCTTATCCGCTTTAGTCCGCCGTCGGCCATCGGACGGGGAGCTTGTGTCGCTTGCGCTTACGCACGGATTTAATAACGTAACGAAGAAAATTGTGTGAAAATTAATTGTAGCGTATTTGAAATTTATTTATTTATTTATTTTTATTTGAAATGGGGAACAAAGTAAAGAAATCAAGACAGAAGGGGTTGGCGAAAAACCAATGCTAAACGCTTTTATGAAGAAATGAAGTAAGTAAAATTCGTATACTTACCTACTTATTTACTAATTGCCTTACCAAGTGGTGTTATTTTTTTTTTATGGGGTATTTTAAAAAGAATTGAATTTATCTTTTAGAGCAAGAAAAGTACAGGCTGAGAATGTTGAAGACAAAAAGAATACTCCTGTTGCTTCGTAAGTATACTCAGTACAGTACCTACCTACTTTCTAGTATCTGGTGACACTAATTCATGCAGCCAAATGCATACTGAAGACTCGGTAAGTGCTCAGTATCAAGGTTCGATGACCGTCTTTGTGAATTTCGTAATTTTTTTCTATTAATTTCGAAATTTGGAAAATATGTTGTCGATCCGTGATTATGCACGGATCGACAACATATTTTCCAAATCACGGATCACGGATTAAATCTACTATGATTTAAATCATTCTGTATTATTTTTTTCTATTTATAGAGTAAATGTACCAGTTGTTGAGTAAATGTACCACTGCAAAATAAACTTGACCCATCTGATGCCGAGAGAGAAACACAACTACAGATAGAAAATTTTGAGGATAAACAGAATACTGGGGCTTCGTAAGTATAATCTTCCTACCTACTTATTATACTCAGTTATTAAAAGTAAGTACATAGTTGTCACTTATCTATCTATTTACGATATTTTAAGAAATAGTTACGCTGGAAAATTCTTTATCTTTTTCTGTTTATAGGGTAAATGTACCAGTTGTTGGCACCTCACTACAAAACAAAGAGTCGTCTGATGAACTGGTGAGGTAAGCGCAAAAATAATAGGATGTGTCTAAGAAAACATTATAATAAATTAAGTACCACATTATCTTTATAACTTTCAATTTCAGGGTAAATTTCATGGAAGCCACCGATTCCAAAATTTATCAAACTCTGGAATTGTAAGTTCAGAAACTAATTATTTTTATGAAATAAGTCTTACTTTCATCCCAAAACGGATTTGTTGATAATTATAGAAATTATAATTAAATCAAATGTTCTTTTTTATTATAGGATGCCAATTACACCGGAACAAAATTGTTGTCTTCCAGTGGAAGGAGAAATAGACAGTGACATGACTTACTCACACAGAGAAAATATTGCCATGAAGCAAGTCCGATATTGATTATTATTGTTGCTTGTGTCCTCATATTTTTTTATATGCGTGTGTACACATTGTTACAAATCAAGTTATACTACTCCAGTATAAGCTGATCTCGCATTGTATAGGATTTCTTTACAATGAGAGGTCAGCTTATACTGGAAATTTATAGCTTGATATGTAGCCGTGTGTACATTGTGCATAATATTTAGGTATACTGGGCAATATTTTTATCACTAGTACCCTAATTTTAACAGGTTGCTGTTCCCACAGTTGGGACAAAGGCCTCCTCTCAGTGACAGGGCTAGAGGGTCGTAAATTACGACTCTCTAGCCCTGTCACGCAACGCACTGGGCCCGCGTAGTGGATTACGATTCGTAATCCACTACGCGGGCCCAGTGCGTTGCATGCGTTGGTGGATATCATATGTCTACTAATTTTTTGTTCTAAGACGTGCCGGTTTCGTCACGATGTTTCCTTCACCGTTTTTGACAGCAGTGGTGATGAAATAATTTACTCCTGTCTGGGCTCGAAGCTACGACCTGCAATTCTTAAGTCGCAGCCGTGACCTCTGGGCTACCACTGATCCCTCCTCACAGGGCGCCCTCTATTATATTTTATAAATCCTTACAAAAATATTGATTGCTAACATAAATCTTCTTTTTTTTTCATTTTAGTTTTCCGTTTGATGAAATACAGAAATTACAGACGCGTGCTGCTGCAACTAGGACGCAAGACAATCCCAATGTAAGTAGTATTAGGTATGAATTTATCAACGTATCCTGAACCTATTGAGAAAAATAAGATATTTGTTTATTTGATTTAATATCATAATTTTTTCACCTTTTAGCATTCTACACATCATTCGCCAGCTGATTCAGATTCAGAAGAAGATTATTACACAATAGAACCAGAAGAAAAATTGGAAGAGATCAAAATAAGTGGAAATAGAGTTGTAGATTTTATGTATTTATTAGAACAGTTGCAAGAAATTTCACACACATTGGACATCGTACGAACAACATGTGCATAGAAACTGCCGCGTTCCGTATCGTTGAGTTGTGTAGGTACCTACAGTGTGTGATTCGCTAGTGTGACTGACTTGTTCGTGAATTGCAATCTGATTTAAACTGCAAACCGTTTTACTATTGCGCTATAACCAACACTACCCTTAGTACGCCCACAGTAATTAAAATATGCCTGATGCTAACGAGAGACAGACACACCTTCTCCGACAAGTACATTTGTGAAGTTCATTGAATATAGTTTATTCTTACACCCACTCAAATAGCTGTTTTTTTATTCAAATCTGTCAAATTAACCATCAAGTCACTAAATGGAATTTAAAGTCGAACCTTACGTACTAACGAAAGTAGTTTACTGAATCTACTTTGAAAAATAAATAATTTGAAATTGAAAATAAAAGGTCGACTACTGGGATTTTTACCCTACTTATTTAGCTGATAAGTTATTTTACGTTATTGAAATCACTTTTAAGTTTCTCTTGTACTTAGAAATTAGAATATTATCATAAAAGGTAACTAATTGAGTATTATTAGACTAAATACCTAATATTATTTTTTTATTGATCTGATCATAGATACTCATCTAACGACGGTAAATTATAAATTTTAAAAATTGTATATTTCCAATAAAAGTATTTGAAATCGTTTTTTTTTTTGTTTAATTTTGTAAATATTGGTAGCACCTCGCGAGTCGATCGGCGCACGGCTCGGCGCGAGCGGCGCGCGGTCGGCGCAGTGCTCTTATCTGTCTAGCCGTTCGCTCTCTTGCCGGTGTGCCTCACGCACACATACACGGAGCGCATAGAATACCTAAAATCGATTAGCGCTAGAAGCTCGGTGTGCCCTTAAACAAGATTTTTATTACATGGCAATATTAAAAGTTCAGCTTAACTAAAAGTCATGGAGTCAAGCATAGAGTAAAGTAATATATCGGGGAGTCAAGTCAGAAAAATAAAACCACGCCATGATTATTTTTTGTCGTCTGATTTTCTTTTAAGATCTCCTAACCACCCATTACATCAGCCAGTATACGTCAGTGAAAAATACACAAAAAAAAACTAACTTTTAAAGTGATAATTTATTTCAAGTAACTACATTTGCCTACGATCGTTGACTCCTCTTTTGATATCGATAAACGTCTGCGGAGTTTCGCTAGTTAATTTAATTTGACTCTGTATACCTACTTGTACATAATAAGCGGGGTGGCAGGGACATCCACGCGCAAACTGTAACCATGGTATCAGCGGGGTAATTTCGTAATCGTAACACACTAGAATGGCTTTCATTTTGACTGTTCAACAACATTCATGTTGTTGAGCAAATTTTTTTTCCGACGTATGAAGTTATGGATTAACATTATTCTTCAAAATGCTTGAGATTGAGATTGATAGTGTGTTACGAAAGGGTGCTTTGTGTTTCCCAACCACGTGAACCACTTAACATTACATCACGCACGTTTACCCCGCAGGATTAGGCAGAGGTACAGACGCCAGCAGGTCAAGCTACCCGAAACTGTCAAATTTTCCCATAGCGATAAAGTTGAAAATCTATTAAAGAAATTTGACAGATTTTAGTAGCTTGATGTGCTGGCGTCTGTTCATAGAGTTGATACATTCACATTTTGCCAGTTATGTTTAAGACCCATGTAATAGGGTATGAGCCTATTGCCGTCAACTGGGCACGAATCCCGACTCCAAGCTGCTACTGAGAATATCCTGACAAAAAAACCAAGCAACAGTTTGCCCGACGTAAAAACCGAACCCAGGGACCTCATGCTCATCAGTAGCAATTACGACTAAACCAACGAGCCATTTGAATCACTTGACTGGTGTAAACAAGTCTATATACTCTTGATGATATAATCATGACTGGTTTCTGGAACCAGGTTTTTAATAATTATTATCAAACCTGTGCTTGAGTCATGGTCAAACTAGCATATCTAAGATGAACTCTGAACTTTTTTAACATCCTGTTGAAATCTTGCTGTTTTATTAGCAGTTGTCTAGCTAGCTAACAGAAAATGTCAAGATAATAGCACCGTTCCAACTTATAAAATTAAAATACACATAATATCACGCCTTCACATTTCGCGTAAGAGAGGACGAGCCTGTTGCCATCATAACCGGTCTGAGATTTGGTACCTATATATTAAAAAAGAGTGTTTTGTTATAGATAAACACTAGCGTGAGAAAATCTAATATTACGGGTTCCTATCAACTGAAACGTTATGTACACCATACAAATTACGAGATGACACTGTAGCGGTATCTACAACGCCACATGCGAACTACGCGTCATACTGACGTGACGTGACGTGACTGTGTGGGGTATCGTTACGTTATCGTACCCGCAATAGCAAGCAAGAGCTTTTAAAGATCTTAAAATTAAATCAACAGAAGATCTCTGGGGAAAGTCTGTAAAAGTATGTAAATCTCTCATCGAAACTATGGCGCCTTTTTAACTTTCATATTTAACACCAGTATTGACCAAGGAGTCTTTCCGGATCTTATGAAACAGTAAAGTTGTTCAAATCCGGTGATAGTAAAGATCCCAACAATTATAGACCTGTGTCAATTCTGCCAGTTCGCAGTAAGGTCTTTGAAAAGTTGATGCTCAATCAAATGTTACATCACTTTATTTAAAATTCCAACTTTCCTGAACACCAGTACGGTTTCACCAAAGGGCATTGTACCACTGACTACCCTGTTATCACTAGTCAGTAACAGTGTAGTCACACTGGTGTCTTCTGTGTGTCTGAAAAATCTTCTTCATTAGGGTAACCTAATGAAGAAGATTTTTAACGCCTGGGAAGAAGCACAAGGTGCCATTGAAATCTTTTGCGACCTCTCTAAGGCGTTCGATTGCGTAAACCATGAGATACTTCTGATGAAACTGGACCACTATGGGATTAGGAAAACAGCACTTGACTTGTTAAGATCATACCTAAAAGATAGAAAGGTCAGCGGAGTTGTCCGAAAGGGTTACCGCTACCCCGGAACATAAAGGGCGAAGGAAGGAACATGGGTGGGTTTTATTCAGTAAGAGTCTGACACTCCCTTCCGCTCCACCCAGAGCGGGAGGGTTCATTTGATGATTTCCCACCAGAAAAAAAAAGAAAGATGGAAAGGTTAAAGTTCAAGTAAACAGCGTAAACTCATTAGGGTCTGAAATGACAATGGGCGTTCCTCAAGGTTCAATATTGGGTGCATTCCTCTTTTTAGTTTACATTAATGGTTTAAATGCATTAGATTTGAATTAACTAATGTTAGAAGTAGCGAATGTGACATCTTATTGAATGGCCAAAAACTAGAATTTATTAAGCCGTCAGTTTTCCTAGGAATCACGCTTTACGAGAACTACAATGGGGACCTCAAATTATAACATCTATTGCGGGGCGGCTAAGCTCGGCCGCATATGCTGTTAGATAGATAAGACAGTTAACAGATCTAGAAACCGCGCGTCTATTTTAGTTACTTCCACAGTATCATGTCATATGGCATTTTACTGTGGGGTCGGGCAGCTGACATTGAATCCATTTTATTTTTCAAAAGAGAGCTGTCAGAGCCGTTTACAATCATAGTCGCCGCGGATCTCTTAGGGAACAATTCAAAAATATTAATACGAGTATTATGACGGTACCTTGCCATTCATTTATGAAAATATTATGTATGTAAGAAAAGATCAACATCTTTTTAATAAAATAAGTGATAGATATAATTTTAATATTATATACCTATATTAAAACTGGCAAATACTGGAAACTGTCGAGATAACGCAACTGACTAATCGGTAAAACTGACGAATCAGTGAAACTGACTAATCAACAAAACTGGCGAATTAAATAAATTGACGACTGAGTGTTACACGGACTCAAATAAAGATAAATTAGATCAACCTTTTTTTCAGATTATCTAAAGTACACACATCTTTTATGGGTTTAATGTTACAAAATAATACGTGGAGACATATTATATTTGACGGCACGGTTGGCGCAGTGGTTAAGCGATTGACTGCTGCGCTGCGTGTCGCGGGTTCGATTCCCGCACGGAACAAATATTTGTATGACCTACATGTATTTGTTCCGAGTCTGGGTGTTTTTCTATCTATAATATGTATGTATTTACAAAAAAAAAAATTGTATATAAATAGTTTATCAGCCATCTTGTTACCATAACACAAGCATTAGGTTGCTTAGCTTGGGACAAATGGTGCTGTGTGAAATGTCCAGGGATTTATTATTATTATTATTATATTGCAATTAAATGAAAGAAAATTTAAAACTCATATTAAAAGTACACTGCACACTGCGCGCTGCTGCTGTGCTGCTGTGCTGTAAGTGCACTTTGTAAACAAGGATTTACTTTGAGGAATATATCCAAGATAAGAATTTGACATTGATTTACATTCTGTAATTACTTAAACTCACACCCTGACTTATTACTTGTTACTTTTTATAAAAATCGTCTACTTTTACAATGTTTGTAAATATGTGAGGACCATGACGTATCTATCAGATAATTAATTTATATAAATTAATTAATTAATTAATTAATTAATTAATTAATTAATTAATTTATATAACTTAATTATTTGATAGATGTCATGGTTTCATTAATCCATTTTAATTATTTTACCTATAATTGTGGTATAGTAATTTTATTTTAGGTGCACTTCACATATTATTATATAATTCATGTAATCAAAATATTGGAGCAGCATTTCAGCCAAAAGAGGTCCATTGCTGGACACAGGCCAAGCGTCACCACATCGACCGACCTTGTGCTTCTCGCATCCAATGGATTCCCGTTTTACAAATATACATTAGAATATTATTATCAACAACCTTAAGATAAAGTCTGCTGATGCTTCATACGGAAGTTTTCTTACTATTACCAATCACGGCAATATTTAAAGTATACAAGTCCAAGTTTAATATATGTCTTGGTGTGTATTAAGCCTAATAATGTAGTGAGAAATCTGCATAATCTATGAATTCGATGAGTTGAGTTATCATAACAATGTCGCATGCGACAACCGTGAAAATATAAGATAGAAGTTTTCAAAAATGTGGAATTGTGGTGTGACTATCGTAGTTTGATGTTATGTTACATGCTATGTTATTATGAGAGATAATAAAAACTCATATATGTATGTTTAAAATGCCAATTATTGCACTTGTAATACTCGTATCCAGCATATTTCCAGGTATGCTGTTCACTTGTTTCCTGCAGTGCGATTCTGTAACCATCTCACCGTGAAAATTTAGGTGAAGTGAGCGTGGAGTGAGCAGTCATTCCAAGGGATTGACACTATTGACAGCTCACTCTAAGCTCACTTCTCCTAACTTTTCACGGTGAGATCTTTACAGAGTCAATCAGCTGATGGCGTACCTAGTAGAGTAAATATACGTCGGCCATGCATAGGCAAGAACACAAAGTGTTGATTGATTTTATTGTAAAACTGGGTTTTTAATTACAGCTTTCATGATCTAATTCTCCATTTTGTCAGCATTCTTCTGGCGAAATGTCATGTGCCACGACATCTTTTTTTTTCCGGATGGGAAATCATCAAATGACCCCTCCCGCTCTGGATGGAGCGGAAAGGAGTGTCAGACTCTTACTGACTAAAACCCACCCATGATCCTTCCTTTGCCCTCTAAGTTCCGGGGTAGCGGTAACCCTTTCGGACAAACCCGCTAACCACGCACCAACATATCTGAGGGGCAATTCTCGTAATTTTAAATTAACTTATAAGTAAAGAACGTTCACAGTCTGATCTCAGTCTCAATCTGTCAAAAATACCTCTAATTTCCCTTCATTTTTGACAAGTTTTTGACATTGATTGTCGCTGAGATGAAATTGCGACTAGATCTTGATAGTTTTTATTTACGGGAAATGGCCTTCTGGTGGACGTTCAGGTAACCTAGCATTATCATCGAAATCGAAACGACTTAATCAATCAGTCAATGAATCGCTCAGAAAAGCAAATTAATTTGCATGAAAATATCAGACTGTTAAATTAAAAGAAATATCAGCGGGGTAATTGCGTAACACACTATTAGTAGCAATGGCTTTCATTTTGACAGTTCAACAACATTCATTGCGTTATTTACGTTGTTTTTTGAACATATGAAACATGGATTGGCAATATCCTTCAAAATGATTCCGATTGAGATTGATAATGTGTTGCGTTACGCAGTTAGGGTGCTGGTTTAACTAACAGGCTTCTTCTTAATTATATATACTAGGTTAGGTTTCATCTTTTGTGAAATGCCAAGTATTAACGTATAAAACATTTGTATAAAGAATTATTTTTCCTTCTTTTTAAAAGTATATAATTTACTTATTGTTATATCTGCCTAACTTGAATGCTTTAGTGGAAAACGCCTCCCGCACACGACTGTATTTGTACTGTGCCTAAACATTCGGCGGGCCAACTGCGCTTACCGTTCTACTCGCTGCACTTGAATACTCTGACTTTTCGAGAGACCATGCGCTGATGCCCAAACTGCGGATCTATGGCTGCAACAGCTGAATGGTATGTATTATCCGAGTGAATTTTAACAACTTTGATTTTTTACCTAATTTTGGTGGACATTTTTGTTTTTGAATTTTAAATGAATATAAGGGGTTGATATGCAAGAAATACGTATCCAGTTACATAAAAGGTAAGAGACATTAATTTAATCCTGATAGCTTCTAATAATATATTGTTGACACCAGAATTGGTTAGACACCAAAATTTATACCTAAGTATCTAACACCAACATTAGAAAATCTATTAAAACTACACCAAATTATTAATACAATAGAAACGTTTGCGTTTTTTTTCGTTTGCCTACTCCCGCCACTCCTATATGTGGGTGAGGACTTTTGCCTCCAGATCCCACGGCGGTAATCCAGCAAGGAGGCTCGCCGCCTCAGCGGAGACCGTGCGGTATCCTCGGATCAGCCGGACGACCATGACTTTTTAGGACGCGTTCAACCGGCGGGTTGGTCGTCGCCTCAAGGAACGCGCCCACACCGATGGTGCCCCGTAAAGAGTCATAGACCGCACGACCCCCGCATAGAGCCTCCAGCAGGAAGCGTTTGATCCCCCTAGATTGGGCAGGGGCCGCCTCAAGGCAGCCCCGACTCGCTCCAGTCTCGGAGCCAAACGTCGGAAAGTGGCTTAGTGCTGTTATTCATAATATACTTATTAGTAAGTAATAATTTTATTACTAAGTAATAATTAGCCAAATACTATACTTAGTATACTTGTTGTCGATTATTATTTTTAGTTTTAGTTCCATATAGGTACTACAAAACCTATTCATATTTTCTATCATATTTTTGTTTTAAATAATTTAGATGATAATAAGCGAAATGCTTCACTGACAAATTGTGATATTGTTGACCGTTTTTGTTTTATTTGCTTAGTTTTAAACAATTTTCATAATATGTATATGATAAGTTAAATTATGATTTGCGATATCGTTGATAATTATTAGGTAAATAAGCACTTTTATATTTTTTTCATGTTGATTTATATTAAATAGGTATCTATCTCAAAAACGATATTTGTTTTAGTTTAAAGTCAAGTCGTATAAAAAGTCTTATACATTTAAAGTGGGTACCTATATTACATTTTTTAAGACGTTTTTGTAGCCGACTGTACATAAATACGTCAGACTTACGGTCGAGCGAGTTGACGACAAAAAAAAACAGGTAAAATTGGAAGGTGCCAACTCGCGCGCGCGCGCGAGTTTGACACTCGCCAGTTAACGAACCAGGGGGTTTACTCCGAAGTAGTATCGGCCGAATGTTCGGCCGTTTCCTGCTACGAAGTTACCATTTGGTTCAGTCGGTCCCAATCCTACACTCATACACTCTTTCGAATATTGACTATGGTCCCTACCCAATTGAGCCGATTCGAACTTTTTTCGCATTTTTCAATAATATTCGGTTCGGCCATGTGTCGGTCCGATCCGATCATTCGCACTTTGCACTTCGTAGTAGACCCCAAGTTTGGTAAAGTAATGGCGAGGTTGAGTAGATATTAATATATCTACTCTAATCTAAGTAGGTAGGTACCATCTTCGATCTTCATCTTCGATCAATAATAGGTACCAATAATCAATAACAAAAGAGTACAAATTTAAACTGATAAAAAGCCCTGGCCGGACAGCAGGGTATCTAGTTATTGCTTAATCCGTACAATCATATTATTTCATATTATTTCGGACTTATCGCGATAATACCCTGGTGGTGGAAAGTATTACATGATATGGAGTGGGATAATTACTTTGCCTTGTTTATCGATAAATAATAATTACATTCAATAGGTACTCATTGTGCTCACGCGAAGCATATTAGTTAGTCCTGGGTTGCAACTAATTTGATAAGGTCGCGGCAAGATGGTAAGTCCGGACCTCCGCTCTTATATCGTATTTCGTTTATATTACCTATTATTAGAAATATTACTGATCAGTTGTTTGTAGATAAGTATTTATTTATATGTAAGTATATAAGTACATTTTGAGTGAGATATTTTTAAATTCTTAGTACAGTAGCTTCTGCCCACGACTTCGTCCGCGTGAAATTTCTTTTTTTAATATAAAATATATTCTATGGTACTCGGCAATACTGTAGCTTCCCAACAGTGAAAGAATTTTCGGATCAGGCATGGTCGGATCACAAAGGTTCAAAGTCAAAGTTTTTTTAATCGCTTCGTTACCGTTTCTACAATGGCACTTGTTCGGTAACCTGATTTATGAACCATGCACAGGTACGCACGGGCGATTTTTTAAGGCAACATCCTTTTATCTGGCATTGGTTTTTCAACTCTCGGTGTTGAGCCGACCTTTGAGAATCCAGCAGACTGCTTCCCGCGTCATAAAAATACACTGTTGGATTATCAACTCTCGGCGCTAAGTAGTGCGTTGAAAATCCAGTGCTCGTTAAGAAAGCGCCCGTGGGCACGACGGCTAACATGACACCCTTTGATAAGACATGGTTGTCAGCCTTTCGGGCTTCTGACTACCCCTCAGAACTGTCGCTGAATAGAATATTGTTCACTGTTGCTGCAGGTGGTAAAGGAAGCGCCAGGGTAGCCCGCGAAATTTAACTTTTCATATTTTTTTTGTATATTCAGGCCAGTGTCTGGTTGTATATTGAACAAAATATAATTCGCGACCGTAACAACTATGTACTTACCTATTAACAGAATTATAATTATTAAAATCTTCAATACAACTCTCTAAATCCATATAACCATAAGTAGATATTTACATTTCTATGCGTATAACTCTTTCGAATGACTATTTCACGATACCTATATCAATTTCGCTATCCCAAATTACGATGTTTATTTTTTATATATTTTTACATACTTTTTTGCCATAATATTTTGACAATTTTAATTTCAACTCTATACTAGTGGTTATAACAGCAGTCATATCATTTAATTTTGGTCTTAATAGGTTTTAATAATTTATTTATCTTTTTGATAGATTCTTCTATATTTTGTGAATGTGAGAACGTTTGCCTTGTAGACTGTAGATTTGTAGATCTTTTTTTATTTGATTAAGTACCTGGTACTTGTTGACAGGCCTACGCTGTCCTCCCATACCTATTAATTTTGCAATTTGAAAACATTATAAAAGCCAATTATTTTAAAAGATTTACCGTGGAGTTTCTTGCCGGCTCCTCTCCAGAGGAAACGACCAATTGGAACCATGAATCTAGCTTCTGACGTTTCATAAGTACCCATGTAGGTTTATGTGAAATAAAATATTTTGATTTTGATTTTGCAGGCTACTCTGGCGCTTCATCTTTAATAAATAAAGTTGGTTAAAACAGAAAGTCATCTGAAATCTTGTTCAATTTCTAGGGTTGGCAGTTATTACTCTGCACGCTGGTGCTGGTGGCCACGGTCGCCAACGCCTACAAGAATCCGTACTACGCGCCGGGAAGGTCTGTGAACGTGCACCTTTTTGAGTGGAAGTGGGACGACATCGCTGATGAGTGCGAGAGGTTCCTCGGGCCGAGGGGCTTTGGAGGCATTCAGGTGAGCTAATATCTTGCAAAATTTTGAGAAAAAGTTAAAAAAAAAATCTGCAGGGAAATAAAATAAATAGAAGAAACACTCCGAGTGTGTAAACCGAAGTTGTGCTGACTTCGGGCCTAAACTTTGCTTTGATAACTATGCAAAGGTTCAAAATATGGCAATAGGGGGAGATGTTGCAATGAAAAATATAAAAGTGAAAGTTACGTTTTCTCTCAGATTTCACCACCCAACGAGAATGTGGTGCTGTGGGGATACAATCGTCCGTGGTGGGAGCGCTACCAGCCGATGTCGTACAAACTGGTCACTCGCTCCGGCAACGAGCGACAGTTCGCCGACATGGTGCGAAGATGCAATGCAGTAGGCGTCAGGTACTTATATTTATTTCCCTTTTAACTATCATTACAGACAGGGGCGGGCGCAGCCCAAGGTTTGGGCGAGGGGGGTCATCCTGGGTGCCGAGAAATATATATTTCGCAAGCGCTACTGCTAAGCTTGAGGTTCTGGGTTTGATTCCCGGATCAGTCAGTGTTATTAGGTTTTTCCAACAGGAATTCTCAGAAGCAGCCTGGATCTGTGCCCAGTTGATGACAGTAGGCTTGCCCCTATGACATGAGGCTTAAAGCACTAAAGGAGTTTAGGACTAATATAGTAAATCTTTAGACGGTATGCGGGCATCTAAATGACTAGTACTATGTTGATTGCTAGGAAGTCACACGTGGTCTTTAACTTTCTTTTTCGTTAAATATTCCAGGATCTACGTAGATGCAGTAATCAACCACATGACGGGTGAACCTCCAGAGAACGTTGGAACAGCTGGCAGTACTGCTGTCTTCCACGACTGGAACTACCCCGCTGTACCGTTCAACCGCCAACATTTCAACTGGCCGCACTGCGTCATCGATGGTGCTGACTACGGTAATAACGCCTTTAGGGTAAGTGGCTGCATTACGTTCTTGTATCAATACAGATTTACGGAATTCAACCGTGTTTGAGGGTTTGAGGACCGAAAGTAGTAGAATCCTCGGACTGAAAATTCAACATAAATACTGCCTTAAACTTTAAGGCCTGCAGATTTTAAGGCTTCAAAGAATACTGCATTTTATTCAGTACTAATTTAAGTGAGAACGACTGGATTTTAAGCAAACTATTTATTATGTTGCAGGTACGTAACTGTGAGCTGGTCGGACTCAAAGACCTGAACCAAGGAGACGAACACGTGAGGAACATGATTGTCAACTTTATGAATGAACTCATTGATTTGGGCGTTGCTGGATTCAGGTGAGCTGTTGGCTAAGTACTTTCTCCTTCATTCATCCGAAACACGTCCACTGCTGGACCTATACGCTTCCCCGAATTCCCTTCTTCCCACATCCAGCTAATTCTCGTGATATTCGCCTTAAAGATTGCATCGGACTATATCTTCTAGTATGAACATTTTATTTTATATATTTCTCAAAAATCCTCAGAATTGACGCAGCCAAACACATGTGGCCTCATGACCTCCGCGTGATCTACGACCGTCTCAACAACCTGAACACACAGCACGGCTTCCCCGCCAACGCAAGACCTTACATCTATCAAGAAGTTATTGACTACGGCACTGAAGCTATCAGTCGCGATGAATACACTCCTATAGGAGCTGTCACAGAGTTCAAAGTGGGATTAGAACTAAGTAGCTCATTCAGAGGGAATAACCAACTTAAATGGCTGTCCACCTGGGGTCCACAATGGGGCTTGCTGGCCCACGAAGACTCTCTAACCTTCATAGACAACCACGACAATGAAAGAGGCCACGGTGGAGGAGGTGGTATCCTGACGTATAAACAGCCTCGTCAGTACAAGGGAGCTATTGCGTTCTTGCTTGCTCATCCATATGGAGAGCCTCAGATTATGAGCAGCTTTGATTTCTTGGACTCTGAAATTGGACCACCCATGGATAACAATGGGAATATTATTTCCCCTTCTTTAAATTCCGTAAGTGACTCATTTCTTATTCATAATAATATATGTTTTTATCGGGAGATAATTTAGAGCTCAATCGTAGGGAAGAACGTTTTTAATAACATTCCATAATCACCAAGATACTACCATTATTTTACTCATTTGTTTATTATTCTACTTATCCTTACGCACATAATTCTATGTCATTGTTCGCGTTATTTTCACACTGTTCATTTCTGCTGAATCTATGTGTTTCATCCATTGTTGCGTCTTGCATCCATTAATGATTATTGTTCTTTCTTTACACCAGGACGGCTCCTGCGGCAACGGCTGGATCTGCCAACACCGCTGGCGCCAGATCACCGCAATGGTTGGCTTCAGGAACGCAGCTGGCAACACTGGCCTCAACGACTGGTGGGACAACGGCTCCAGCCAAATCGCCTTCTGCAGGGGAGGCAACGCGTTCATCGCTATCAATAATGATTATTGGGACCTTAACCAGACTCTTCAGGTTTGAGATTATTCTTTACAATTCTGGGTTTATTTTATCCAGTCTGTCTATAAAATTTTGGAAGCCTTTGAGAATATAGCTAATGAAGGTAGTATCACGGTCAGTTTGGATAAAAGTAGCAATCGGATCCTTTCACGCGATTTTTATCTTGTTGCTAACGTGGGTAGGCCCCCCAAAACTTGTAAAGATGCGGTTGCGGGAATCTACTAATTGAGGGCAGCGCAGAATTGGTGGTTGTGGTTATTCTTTGGGGAGACTTATACATAGGTATATTGTCCAGGAGTGAACATCTTTTGCCTGAGATAATGATATTAATCTTGCGACTGCATGGTTGGCGCAGAGGTTAAGCCATTGACTACTGCGCTGCGTGTCGCGGGTTTGATTCCCGCACGGAACAAATATTTGTATGACCTACAAGTAGTTGTTCCGGGTCTGGCTGTTTGTGTATGTGACTTTAAATGTTTGTAAACGCAAACGCACCCACGATCAGGAGAAATTCCTAGCGTGTGGCAACATAAAAAAAAATAATAATGATTGCAGATTGAACAGCATTCTAAGGAATTAGGAGTTTGTATCTGAAACATTCAGAATACGTCCGTGTCCGTTTTTTTATGATAATACTTTTTGCCGGTGTTTCTTTATTTAATTAGTTGAATTATTCGTTCTTAATAATACCTTTACGTTCTCCTAGTTAGAAGGAAATGTTGCCTTTAATTTTTTTCTTCCAGACTTGCTTGCCAGCGGGCAGATACTGCGACGTGATATCAGGCAACAAAGTGGGCTCGTCATGTCAGGGCAAGACGGTGACTGTGGGCAATGACGGACGAGCGCATATTAGTGTTGGGGCCAACGACTACGATATGATGTTGGCCATACATGTGGGCCCTGAGGTAACTGTGCTGAAATTATTTATTGTCAATCAAATTAATTTTATTTTCGACTTATTTAAATAGGATATCGGAGTCACTTTTACTCTTATATGAGTTGTAGGTCGTAGGTTCGATCCCAGACAGGCGCTTTACTTTGTGTAAATTATTTCATCACCACTGCTCTCAAAACGGTGAAGGCAAACATCGTGAGGAAACCGGCATGTCCTAGAAGCAAAAATTCGAAGACATGTGACATGTGCCAACTCGCACTGGGCTCGCGTGGTGGATTAAGGCCCGCTCCCTCTCACAGAGAGGAGCCTGAGTCCCAGCAGTGGGAACATTGTAGGCTGAAATGGCGAATCATATTCAACTCACTTACATCACGAAACAACCCTTATAAAATTTTCTCCATTTCTCAATAAAAAGTAGGTACAGACGCCAGCACATCAAGTTACTACAATCTGTCAAATTTGTTTAATAGATTTTCAACTTTATCATTAAAGCTTTAAGGTTCAAAGTTGATTGCGTAAATTTGACAGTTTGGGGTAGCTTGACCTGCTGGCGTCTGTACCTTCTAAATTAATGCTGCTGCGACCACGGATATGATTTCAAAATTCAAACAGAAACATTTTCTTTCATACATTTCAGTTCTTTTTTTTTAATAGTCGGGTTTGAGTTTTTCTAGCGAGATAAGTACCCACGTTAATTTGACTTTTACATATTTAATTAAAAATGCCTTTTTTTTCAGAGTCGACTGTAAATGGCGTACAAATTATAACAAGAGAGAAGAACGTTCTCTATATCTTCATGATATGCTTCCATTTCTATATTTCTGTGAGACTTTAAAATAAAAGCTATCGAACTTATTAAAGTTTTTAATTTTGGTAAACCTTCATAGCCCTCTCCATTGCCCTTTGGCAGACTTTCAGCCTTACAATGACGCCCACTTTTTAGGTAACCGACAGGGCCCGACGAATTGCCAAAGTTAAGTGACAACTGTACGTCGCGCGTCGCATGCTCCAGCGTGACCAGTCCTGACTCTCTTCATATTTTTGACTGCTGTAACCAAAACTACGAACTTTATTTTAGTAAATTCGGGTGTCATACGACTTCGTGTGTAAGTATAATAACATTGCAGTGCGGCCGACGACAGAATGCGCTCTTGACACCTGTCAGTTTCATACAAACGAATACGTGTTTTGCGAAGTTGATGTTTAAGACTAAAATTGTCGTACTGACAGGTGTCAAGGGACGCATTCTCTCGACGGTTGGACTGTAATATTAAACCTACATAAAATAAAGAACTCTCGACGTTTTGTCAAGTCGTAAAACGTTCAACGTGGCCCAAACAAAGTCATAATCATAACATGGACATAAATCGATCGATTTGAAGGATTCGATATGTTTGAATCGTGTTATTTACTAAGGTATGACGTAACGCGGTCGGTGGCTTGGCTTATAACACTAAG
This sequence comes from Apamea monoglypha, assembly GCA_911387795.2. Lineage (NCBI taxonomy): Eukaryota > Metazoa > Arthropoda > Insecta > Lepidoptera > Noctuidae > Apamea > Apamea monoglypha. Next base: position 6,548,624 of record OU426931.1, read on the forward strand.
TATTCATGTATGTAGATATTAATTATGTATTATATGGAGATAAAATGTCCTCTTTGACTGTTATACTCGACTGACGAGTTTATTGACTGGGCTTAAAAAAAAACTTGGATTTTTGAAAAATCAATATTTCTAGCCAGGAATCGAAACCGTTGATTAAAAAAAAAACCACAGACTGTATTATTTATTACAACCATTCGATAGTGTCGCAAATAAGGATCGAATTCTAGAAAGTATTGACATACGGCAAACTAAAGAAAAGAGCTCATTTTTAACAAAATACTTACCTACCTATACTTAAACCTTAACTGATTAATTGTTCCAAATGATGACCATTGTTTTAAAATACATAGCTGGATTCTACGACTCAAGGATTCAGCATTACAATATTATTGATTCCATTTAGAATATTTTACAAAGATCGTTTCAAGTCATCAATTGCATTATACGTGTTTTTGTAGATTTCGTTTTTCACGTAGGTACTCCCGGAGAAAATAATCCAAGGGGTAAGATCTGGTGACGTCGCTGGTTCGCCAAACCGCTGAGTCAACATCTCCTTTACTATACGGCTGTTATGGGCTGGGGCTCCATCTTAACCGCGAAGACATAATAAAAATATTGAGCATCATTTCGTGCAATTCGAACAATGTACAGGTAATGTAAGCAGTTCATTAAAATCCAACATTTTCCTTAAGTTTGCCGTATATACCTACTTCCCAGAATTTGATCCTTATTAGGGACACTATCGAATGGTGTTATTACCTACACCATACAGTGTGTTTTTTTAAATCAAAATCAACGGGTTCGATTCCTGGCTAGAAATATTGATTTTTCAAAAATTCTTATGATTCAGTTTTCATCAAAATTGAGCCCGTGACTCCTTTGAGCACTTATCGTTATTTGGCATAGTTTCGGATTGAGCCATCCACGCCCACTTGTAAAATCCAATCTGTATATACCTGAAGGAACTTGGTACCTTTAATACACTCATACAAATATTAATCACCCAAAACGTTACATAAAACAGGTGAATCCATTCATGTTTAGAAAACACCACGCCATCGCCAGCGCAAGAAAAAACAAATTTTCTAAAATAAAACTCTGCAACAAACCGCTAGTCTCTCCAGTCAGGTATAACCACAGTGCAATGAAAACAAAATAATGTTCGAACACACGAAACAGAACAACCTGCGTGACTGGTCTGCTAAAGAGTTGATCGTCGCCCGCGCCGCACCGGCCGGCGGCCGCGCCCCCATTCGACGCGATGGCGCTACGCTCACAACTCCTGCGCAACTGTGAGTATTTTACACAATAATTTTAATTATATTTTAAGGCGTTCCCTTAGTTTTTATTCAGTAAAAGTGTTTTTAAGTGAGTGTATAGTGTACCAAAAAATAGGTGACCAAAAATGTCAACAAAAGATATTTTTTGTCACCGCGACCTTGCAGCGTCTTTTTTGGAGCTAAGGATTACAGGTTTTTGATACACAGAGCACATGTTTCTCGAAGCTTGAGAACTTGAGAAATCTTCGATTTGATGACATTTTAAATACTAACGTTAATTACAAAATGAAAGGTCTTTGTAATGAGTGGTCGCGTGCGAAATTAATTAGTGTTTCCAAGCATTGAGTAGGTAGAGCTGATAAAATTATGTATTAATAAAAAACTTATGACTGAAACAGACTGTTTGTTCATTCGATATTGAGGCCCGATGTTAATGCCATACATTTTGTTAAATAGTGGATTGTTTTTATATTATTTAGTTCATTTTAGATCGGTTTCCTAAAACTACCATCTGTATTTGTCCGTATTTGCCATTGCTGTTTATCTAAGCAGACCTTGTACAAAGAAATTGCATTATAATTGGTTGAGCCTTATGAACAAAGATAACAGTTATTTGCTCTTGCGTATGTGTGACATTAAATGACAATTGTTGGATACTACATTCATGTAAGTAGGTACTGTGTGATGGGCACGATAATGATTAGAGTCAGATAAGTACGACAGATTGCACTGTATTCTAGCATGCGTGTCCTGTCTTATAGAGTAGGCTAGGACGTAAATTATATCACGCGAGAATCATTCCATTAATTTGTAGATTCCCTGATTGATGGTTGTGTCTTATAAGGAAACTCGACAACCATAAGTAGAGACCACAAAACTTATCAATAAGAAAACATCTCACAGAATAGTTAGCAATTTAAAACTTTCCAGGTATACATCAGTGCAAAGAAATAGCGGTAAAGAAGTTGCGTAGGTAGCTTTTAACACCGTCTGACGACTAGGTACAGACGCCAGCAGGTCAAGCTACCTGAAACTGTTAAATTTTCCCAATTAACATTGAACCTTAATGCTTTAGCGATAAAGTTGAAAATCTATTAAAGAAATTTGACAGATTGTAGTAGCTTGATGTGCTGCCATCTGTACAGTCGTCAGCACGTAACTTGACAAGAGTCGCCGGATGCGTTATTCCACTCTTTATCTTTCTTCTAAACAGACATGTTTAAAAAAAAGTATGGCAATAACCGTAGGATAGCAAACAATAGAAGTGACCATTTTTTTGTTGCACTTAGGGCTGATTTTTCCAACGCCAGATAATTTTATTACGAGGAATAACTTTGAATTTTTGATAGTTCTTCCATACAAAATCTGTCAGACGTCAATTTTATTCCACGAATAAAAAATATCCGTCGATTGAAAAATCAGGCCTAAGTGTACAGACGCCAGCACATCAAGCTACTACAATCTGTCAAATTTCTTTAATAGATTTTCAACTTTATCGCTAAAGCATTAAGGTTCAAGGTTGATTGGGAAAATTTGACAGTTTCAGGTAGCTTGACCTACTGGCGTCTGTACATGCGCTAACTTACTCCCACTACGCCAAATCCTTGCCAAATTAGGTGCCTTTACTTTATCCTATCACAACAATCATGACCACTCAAAACAAAATAATTCTTTCTCCTGTTCTATTCAATGGCCCACAATAACCACCCCACTTCTTCCAGGTATCAATGGCACCCAGTCTCGTCAGCTGCACGGGCTACACAAGGAGCGTGCAGGAGTGGCTGCACTGCGAGATGTGCTGGAAGATCGCTTGAGGGACATCAAGCGAGCCAAGACCTGGAAACATGAGAGGGTCCTCACTTCCCCTCAAGATACTAAGGTGAGAATACATCCTGGTACTTATTGACAGGCCTATTCTTGAATAGGTACAGACGCCAGCAGGACAAACTACCCGAAACTGTCAAATTTTCCCAATCAACCTTGAACCTTAATGCTTTAGCGATAAAGTTGAAAATCTATTAAAGAAATTTGACAGATTGTAGTAGCTTGATGTGCTGGCATCTGTACCTATTAACACTGTTATTTGAAAATGTTGTAAAACCCAATAGTTTTTAAAAGAGTAACCGTGAGTTTCTTGACGGCACTTCTCCATAGGAAACGAACAATTTATTGGAACCGTGCACCTAGCTTCTGACGTTTCATAAGTGACCATGAAGTAAAATATTTTGAATGACAAAATCCTTGAATGCAAATTCTCTTCTTGGCCTTGCGAATTACCTACGTACCGTTGTAACGTTAGTAAATATGATAGTACGGGACCTACTTCAGCACCCCAATTGCGTAGTTAACAAACTGTCAATCAGAAATATTGCTAATCCATTACTAGATGGCAAACTAACGAAAAGACTACTACGCCTGGATAGGAAAAGCCTGCGACTGGTGACGGGGACCGTCACGGGGCACTGCTCACTAAACAAACATTTTCACACGATAGGTATAACGGGAGCCTGCATGGGGGCTGATGAAACCGTCGCGCATGTGCTCTTTGAGTGCACAGGCATCACCCAGATTAGGTCGGCAATCCTCGGGACACCTAGATCTTACACAGATGTTCTTAACAGACCGGGAGACCTAATAAGCTTCTGGAGGGAGGTGGGCTGGTTGGAATAACCACCGACGGCCGCCATGGCCCACGTACAATGGTCCACCTGAAGGACTAAGTGCGGAAACCAATCCCATAACATAGAACATAGAATATTGCTAATCCATTGCTTCATATGTTCGTAAAATTTGTCCGCTCAACAACGTAAATAACGCAACGAATGTTGTTGAACCGTCAAAATGAAAGCCATTCCTACTGTTAGTGTGTTACGCAATTACCCGGGAGATCTAGATACTTTGGAATTCTCGGAAAAGTTCATGGTTATGTCATAAAAAGTTAAGTGATAAAAATACCGTAAAATACTTATACTCGTAGCAGTTATAGCTATTGACTTGAATAATGGAATAAATTCCAAACACGATGGTTTGAAAACATTTGGCACAGAGCATACCATTATGCTAATTTAATTAGATGTGGCTTCTCCGTGTATTCGCAACTTGACTTGTGTCGTTATGTAGAGACAAAATCTGTGTGGAGAATGTTTTTGGGTACTCTCGCGATCGCGACGAATATATTTCATCTTACCTACTTATTTGAAAATATTTCAACGTAAACAGCACGCATCGTGGTCGGTATGCCTTAGTTAAATAATTATGTTATGAGTTTGAGCCATTGATTATTATTTCTTATATATCGATGGCCCTATTATGTATAATATAATACATATTAAAGGAATGGAGGAAGTATGTAAAGTGTTCTTTTGGTCTCGTACCTACAGGACTTTCTGCTTTTATTTACATTTTAATTTTGTTTTAATTTTTTATGTTTTTAAAAGAGTGTAGGTATTTAGTTATAATACTTTGTGATTTCTGTGCGAGTCCCTATAAATGAAAAAAAAAAATGAGAATGAAAAATGTTTATTTGTCTCAAAACAAAACAACAACAAACATGAATTATAAATGAGACATCCCCAGTAAGTAATTGATAAAACTTGTGTTGGGGCTATCCCGCTCTTTCCCTTAATTATTACAATATTGAGACGATTTTTTATAAAAGGTGACCAACAATAAAAATAAAATATAAAATCTAGGAATAAAAGATAACAATAAATGACTTATAAATACTTTGTCTTTCTTTTGTTACTGTGTGAAAGATGTTATGGCTAGGTGTGTAAACCTACTCTACTGAGATGACGGCTGATAGAGCTGCAAAAGAGAACATGCTCGAAATACTGAAATTGGAATAAGGGCGAGCATTGATGAGTAGGTATAATTTTCATAAGATCCGTTTCGCTATCAAAATATTCACGAGCACTCACGACCTTACATAAACTTGAATACAGTTCAGGGAAAACATGTGGGATTGGTTATTTACGCACATGCTCCGATTGCGATTCAATTATCACGTCCTCGGACGGATGTGTACATTCGAGTGTACCGTAGACAGAATGGGTAACTATGTATGTACATCGTTCGATGAAGTAAGTTTATAGTATGTATGAAGTGTTTTGGCGAACTGAGCGCGCTCAGACGTGTAAACAAAGATATTCTCACGCTATTCAGGAGCTAGAGAAGTTGGTAACAAGAAAACTGGTAGTGACCACATTTCAAAAACAACGCTATCTTACAGTTTTCCCTATAACCCCCATTGTTAGTTTTAAGTAGCTACTATAAAAGAGATTTCCGATGAAGTTGACGACTGAATCGGACATGGGTGAATTAATTATATAAAGTCGAGTTTTCTAGTACAAGGCCAAAGTAATGTTATAATGTGAATACTAATTCACAGGAGGTGGTCGTTGGACCAATATAATTTTTTCGATTTAGGGTTGATTTTTCAATAGTCAGATAACTTTTCTCTGAGGAACAAATATTGCGGTTTGACAACTTCTGTATGGAAAATATGTAAAGCTGTCGTATTTATTCCTCAGATAAAAGTTACCAGACTATTGAAAAATCAACCCTAAATCGAATCGTATATTGGTCCAACGACCACCTCCTGAGTTGATGCACATTTGTGTTTACGGCATTTTGAATTGCTGCTCGCAAAACATCCTCTAAATTGGTGACTTAGTATCCAATGTTGGCTTTCAAGACTTGAAAGGTTTGTGGTTTATTGTGGTAAACGCCAGATTTCAAAAAGCCCCAAAGAAAGTAGACTGACGCCGTCAGATTTGACAATCTGGCCAACCAGTTTAAATCGCCAAAACGGGAGATCACACGGCCCCGAAATTGATGTTTCAAAATCTCCATCGTTGCATGAGCTGTGTGACTGTGTGTATCGCTCCATTGCATTGTCAACTAATTTCTTTATCTGTCAACATATGTATCAAATCACAATGAAATTATAATGCCGTTAGCAAAAGTGATGGCACATTCACATTATAATATTACTTTTGCCCCACTTTGTATTAGGTAACCGAGAAATCTCGTCGACGCGCGACGTTACCAAATCAAGTTTAGTAAATGGATGATGATGGGTCACTTTATACAAAGGCCATAAGATTAGACTCCGCAATAAACAACGAAAATCCCCCGAGTCCCCCTCTCTGTGTCAAGCGAAGTAAGTATTCTATTAAATCCAGGTGCCATGGGTCTTTTGAGCCTTGTTGTTATGCCTCATTATTCTGACCAGTCGACAACAGACCTTTTTTATTGTCTACAACCATTGTTCCATAACTGTATAAGTATCCATTTAGATTTACAAAACATACCTAGTATATAATGTAGGTTCTTATTTCACACAAGACACAAGCCTAGTTATCGAAAAATGGTAGGACCTATCTACAATACGGTTCCTTGTCCGTGATTTATTACGTGTATCATCGTTTCGTCGAGTCGTAGTCGCCGTGTCATCGTAGTCGTCATCGTGTCGTCGTGTCGTATCGTCTTGTCGTCATTCTTCTTGTCTATATTTTATGACATCAAATATACAAGGTAGAGAAGACAATACAACAATTAATTAAACTACATACGTATATCTGATGCCCTTCCCAATCTGCATACGAAAATATATCCAATAGTTTAGACACTGTAGTCAGTCAAAGATTGGCAAAACCCACAGTCGGCCAAACACTAGTATTCAGTTTGTTTGAAAACAAAAAAAAAACACTTGATTTCGATGTTAGGATTTATTTGATACCTAGTTCCAAACTTCTCTTATGCATTAGTTGTTTTCATTTATTGCCGTATTGTTGTCTTCACATTGCATAGATGCGACGTATCCTTCCTGTCCACTAATTGACTTAATATTTTCAGGTGACAGTCCAAGGCATGGAAGGAGAGTTCCTGAATTTCTGCGCTAACAACTACTTAGGACTTTCTGTAAGTTTAATTATTGCTTTATATTGTTAACAGATGCAAGACGTAAGCGAATAACTTTCAAGTTGTGATTTTTTTGAAAGACGGTTGTTTTATTTGTAAATAAACTTTATATAACAAAACATATCTCATTTTCTAACTTTCTAAGTAAACAAGTTTAGTAACATCATCAACATACACCAAGTGGATTAAATACGTATAATAATACATACAGACGCCAGCACATCAAGCTACTACAATCTGTCAAATTTCTTTAATAGATTTTCAACTTTATCGCTAAAGCATTACGGTTCAAGGTTTATTGGGAAAATTTGACAGATTCGGGTAGGTTGACCTGCTGGCGTCTGTACATACGAAGCTAAGTCAAGAACTAGCCAAGCAAAGTTAATAAAATATGTATGTAGTATACAATGTATATGTACAAGGATTTTTTTTTTCAATTTTTTCTTACGTAATTAGTTAAATAAATATTAATTTTTAAATTACTTGAGATATTTTGCATAAAATCTTTACTCCGCTTCAATGACAGTAAATATTACGTAGACCTTAGCGTACCTAATGGATGTGAAAAAATAAGGAGCCATATTTATTATGTAAATCAAGTAATTTTTTTAAAATATTGATCTTAAAAAAAATTTCGTTTGCATGGGTTTTGTATAGATGTTTTTCTTAAAATATTTCGTGTATGAATAGATACACCTTATATGTATATGCGTCCACCGCGCGAGTTTCCTGTACCAAAAAATAAAGAAGAATTTTCAAAATCAGTCCACAATTTTATTGTTTGCTAATAGCGTTGAACATACATGAACATACTCGTACATACAAAAAAAAAAAAACATACAGACGAACATAGAACCTCTTCCTCCATTGAAGTCGTTTAAAAATACATGTTATATCGAGGCTTACGCTGCAAAGGTCTATTAACTTGAGACGTTTATCTATTTATAATGCTTTGTTATTAATACAGAACCATCCGGAGGTTGTAGAAGCAGCTAGAGAAGGCTTGAAGAAATATGGCGCGGGACTCAGTTCTGTTCGGTTCATTTGCGGCACGCAAACAATACACAAGGTAAGGTATCACAGAAAGCGATAACTGCAGTGCGATTCTGTAACCATCTTACCGTGAAAACTTAGGTGAAGTGAGGGTGGAGTGAGCTGTCATTCCAACTAATGCTGGGATTGACACTATTAACAGCTCACTTTAAGCTCGCCTTAGTTTTCACGGTGAGGTGTTTACAGAAAAGCATTAAAGGCCGCCCTTTGTATGTTTTGTAGTGATAATTTAATTTTTTGTATGGTATATTTTTTCTGGTGTACAATAAAGTATATACTATCTATCTAAATAAATAAATAAGGATATTGTTATGGTGTGGATATAAATGCGACTTCTGAGCATCTTAATTCCTAATACAACCGACCTAGCAGCGGGTTCTATAAGCAATTACTCCATAGGAACTACCTAAGTGCTACAAGACATAGACAAGTGTTCTGTTATGTTTTTTTTGAGAACTTGTTTTCATTCGATGCTGTCGCGTTTATTTTTTTTAACTGCTTATCAATTTTGCATGCATTCATTTTGTAATTTACGTGCTTATAAAAGTCGTCTCGCTGTAGGTTTACCGAGGTCACTTGAAAAGTCCTTGCAAAATTCATCACAAAAAACCATTCAAGTATTTTGTTGAACAAAAAATGCAACTCAATGACAAAGTTCAAAATGTAAAAGTGTATTTATTAACTCATTCGAGGCCTTAAAAAAAGGCCATAGATTTATATTTGGTAGCAATGTCTTTTATTTCACTTATCCATATTTTTCCATAGGAGCTAGAGAACCGTTTAGCCAAGTTCCATGATCGCGAGGATACGATCCTGTACGCGTCCTGCTTTGACGCCAACGCTGGTCTCTTCGAGTCCATGCTGACGCCCGAAGACGCTGTGTTCTCCGACTCCTTGAACCATGCCTCCATTATTGACGGCATCAGGCTGTGCAAGGCGCAGAAGTTCCGGTATCCTCATAGAGATCTGAACGGTTAGTTGTTAAAGACATGGATGAGACAGCCTACTTAGATGCTTCAAAAACATAGTTGTTTAACTATTCTATAAATGTTCATTGCAAGACTGTTTTTAGTAGGTACCTATCATTCTTACTATTAAGTTTACAGAATAGTCCAACTTAATTAAATTCCTTGTCGAGCGCACATTTGAACCCAAACTCCGACTTTCGAATTCTCTTGTAAAACTACTGACACATCACACAATATTACTGCCACCAAGCAGCGAAGCTGAATTCCGGTTTGAAGGGTGGGAGTAGGTGCAAGTTTAGGTACAGGCACAATTGGGTAGTTGCATGATATTGAATACTATATATTCTAGTGGATAATATATTCACATGCGTGATACGTTAACAGAATTCGAAATCAAATTTGAAATCGGTCGAAAAATAAAAAAACTTATAACTTATAAAGCTTTTTGTCTATCTCTTTCTCGCAAACCGAAGTTTTGCATGTAATTTATAAGGCGATATTGAACTATGATGTCACAATTCAGTATTTCCCTGTCTGTCTAATTGAGAGTTTTGAACGCTTATATCTTTTTAATTTTCGAAGATATTAAAAAACTGGTTATACCAAGCTATTGGTGAGGTAAAAAAGCTTCAATTTAAATAATAATAAAAAATTAGTCAACTAGCCAAGTGACATAGAAAGATAGTCTCTGACAGGAATATTTTAACATCAAAATCAAAATGCATAACACTTTCCTAGGAGCAACCCCCGAGCAATTTCACACGTGGACTATCCACTTTCTATATTGACAGAATCGCACGCTCCATAGGCGAATTTAATGTCTCGCCCTGAGATTCCGTAAAGTGATCAAATATCCATAGGTCTCTGACGTGATTTATGCCTTCAAACCTTGCTTTAATATCTAGTGGTTGTATGACCAAAATGAAGACATCCAATTGAAACGAGGGTGGCACAACCTGAGGGAGCGAGGCCTGTGCTGAGGAAAAGGCAGGCTGAGGATGATGATGAATTTAAACAAGATTTGATTCTGCATTTCTTCGTTACACTTCCTAATGTTCCAATATTTCTATTATACAGAACTAGAGCACCTCCTGGCTCACAGCGAGGCTCGGATCAAGCTGATTGTCACCGACGGCGTGTTCTCAATGGACGGTACCGTGGCACCGATACAGGGGCTACGGGATTTGGCAGACAAATACCGTACCTTACTGGCTGTGGATGACAGTCATGCTACTGGATTCTTCGGGGAGACTGGCCGGTGAGTTGGTAGCTGTAGATTCTCCGAATATGACGTTAGAGAACATCACGCGCCTCGACTGCTTTTTCAAATGTTTGTATAGGCATTTTTGTGTAGGGGCATGCAGTTTGTTTTTGCGTGGTTTGGTTCGTTTTATTTAATGGCGAGATGTATCTACCTTGCTATTGCTAAACCTAATTGTTTGTGTTCTTTTTTTATGCGTCATGTTTGCCGAAAATAACGCATTGTCTTTCTTCTTAATTCATCTCTCAATAATTCAAGATGCAACAGCTTTCTGAATTCGCATTGCAGTCGAAAGTCGAAGCAACTATTAGGAAGTCTCAAATTTCGATCCATTGCTACGATGATTTAACCTATACAGGGTCAAAATAAATTAGCTAGCGAAACTCCGCAGACGAGATATATCTAAACAAGAAATAACAAAAAAGAAGTTAATTTGTTGACTTTTTTGTGGGCTTTTTTCATCGACCGCAGTTAGTGTTTCGAAAGGTAGTTACTTTAAACATCAGTTATTTTTTTTTTGTATACTTCACAGGAGTATCGGTATATAAACACGATAAACCAAAAGAAAACAGATTTTCTCAACTCATACTTTAAGTAACAACCCTACCAGCGGTCATTGACCTCCCAAAAAAAAACATTAAATATTTTATACTTTTATTTTATCGTATTTAGATATCGATACTTAACGCATTTGTAGAGTTTCGTTAGCTAATTTAATTTGAACCTGTAAAGGTAATGTTTGCAAATTTTTTACACCACCTGTAATTATATGAATGACGACCCCAGTTACGCAAAATTTTTGAATATTTAACCATCTAATTGGTTTTGATCGATGCGCTCTTATCGCAGTATCTGCATAATAATTTCAATTCTATGCTGCATACTGCCTCAAGGTTGACTGACTATCGTTTTGAATTCTTATCCTAAGTTCGAGTTCAGGTTAATAATATCGTACACAAGTTAATAAGATGGAATTGGAGCACTCAACGATTTTCCTTCTTGACTAAACGGCCAAAACCAGTAAATTGTTACGGTTTAGTGCAAATACTTTTGTAACAACATTGATTGTCGATAGTTAACAAGACTCTCGTAGGTACTGCTGTCAATATGTACAGTCAACCGTACGACTGTACATATTGACAGCAGGCATGTCAGCACTAAGCCCAAGTTCGCACAGGCACGTTTTTCCAGCGCCAAATTTTTTTCGACGCACAGCCACAGATTACTGAATAGTTACTACGGCGCTGGGATTAGCTTGGTCGGATTCTCAATGCTTGGCTCAACTCCGAGACATGAAAATCGAGTGCGCGATAAATCCCGCCGCCGCCGTGCAACGTGGGCTAAAAACTTGAATTACGAAAACCGCCCTTACTGCTACGACATAAAGACGCTTTCAAGGTCAATATGCTACCATATTGTCGTGCGGCTGACCATAATACCTAATAATTACCGTTTATACAAAATTGCTCCGTTTGTATTCATTTTGTATATAATTCAAGGTAACAGACCTTGAATTATGTACACATGTACATGTTTACACACATTAAGACCGTGTCATTTTCTGAATAAGGAGTTTTGCTCTTGTCATTAAAAATGTATAAGTACATTTTCCTTTTTGCAATCATCAACACGTGTTCAGCTGGTCCGACAAGTATATGTATACATGGACTTTTTTGTATATTTATAAACACTTGGTTAGACCGTCACTTTTAGTATACCCTATACACCTATAGTTCGTTTCGTAATCTCAGAGACTAATCTGACAGGGTTAAATTCAACCTTCCATAGTAAAAAACGTAAACACAAAAGACTTAAATGTCATATTAGTCTCTGAAAAAAAAACGAACTTTAGGTACTGCTAATTATGAAGCTAGGTACCAGGTACTTGCAAATGCAATTTCAGTCCAAACAAAAGTAGTACCTAAATACATGCTGCCGAATATGCCACTGCGATTCCTCGCGGTCGCGGTTTAGCTCGCTATCTCTATGTCACCTCCATGTAAAACAAATGCATGCTAACAGATAATAGAAAACACACGCACACATGTCGAAAGGATACCTCTCTGTGATACATCGTGGGCTGCTAATAAATAATGCTGAGAATGTTCCACCACCCCACCTCTTATTCTGTGCCTTCTCCAAATATTGCTCAGGGATGGCCCACATACGCTCTTAGATTAACTTGTGAAGCAGATATTAATATAACACACAATTATTTTTTTTATTCCTCTGGTGGATAAAGACTTTCCGGGCACTGTTGCCATTAATCTTGGTCAATTGAATTCTTATATTTTTGATTACTCATTCAAAGCTATTACTAACCTCATCTGGATTAGTCTGAAATATCTTTTTCTTTTTCCAGGGGTACAGAGGAATACTGCGGCGCCCTGGGCGCGGCAGACATCATCTGTTCGACCCTGGGCAAGGCAGTGAGCGGGGCAGCCGGCGGTTACACCACGGGGCCCAAAGAACTCATCACTTTGCTGAGGAACGTATCCAGACCATACTTGTTCTCTAACTCACCACCGCCGTCTGTGGTCTGTGCTTCGATAAAGGTACGGAGATGTTGCTGTTTTGTATGTTTTTAGGTGTACAGGGTCAAATTTATTTAGCTAGCGAAACTGCATAGATGTGTTGGATGGGTTTCCATTATAATATCTAAACATGATAAAGCAAAGAAAACATGCGTTTCTTCTTTAGGGGTAAACGACCGCTCTTTCAATATCAGCACCCTACTGCGTAACACACTATTAATATCAATCTGAATCATTTTGAAGGATATTGCTAATCCATTGCTACATATGTTTAAAAAATTTGTCTGCTCAACAACGTAAATAACGCAATGAATGTTGTTGAACTGTGAAAATGAAGACCATTACTACTGAAAGTGTGTTACGCAATTCCCCCGCAGTTTTAAAAAAGTGTTTTTTTTGTTAAGTTCACAGACGCGATGGAAAAAAGAACATGCAATCATATTTTTTTGGTTGTTTCGTGACCTAATTTAATTTGACCTTGTATTTCGCGATTACAAAAAGGTACTATATGGAACCGATTCTCCAAAAACATCACTAATAGTAGATTATGCACCGAGGGGCTAAAGTTGTGTCTTATGTCACGGGCGTCATATTGAATCTCGAGCGCAATGAAGGATTCGTGATTTAACTCCCGAGCGCAGCGAGGGAGTTAAGAGTTTAACTCACGAGCGAAGCGAGGGAGTTAATACAAGAATCCTGAATGCAGCGAGGGATTCAAGCTAGCCCAAGGCAAAGACACCTTTAGCCCAGAGGAGGATACTCTACTTTTTACACCTACTGTGAGAAAATCATAAATCATTGGAAATATTATTAGCTTCGGTTGTAATGAATTCAGGAGTACAATCACTTTCATCACTCGACATTTTATAAAACTTTGTTGATAAATTTAAAGTTTAAATGCCAGAAGTTCGCGCCTTTATTGCGTCTACCAATAAGTAGCCAAGACACGACCAATTCGATTTTCAAAAAAAAAGTCTTCTACGGTTTTGTCGTGTGTGTCTATTGATATCACTCTCATGGAAGTGGCGTTTGTGTAAACTAAGCTTTATACAGGGCTGGTAGAATGGTTTTGGATGATTGGCTGTATGCATTTTGAATTTAGAACGTCATTGGAGACGCTCGTGAAAATACAGTATTTTTGATAAAATGTGATAAATCGACTGTAGTATTCTGCACAAAATCCACAGCAATCTTTGCGCAGTTTACTTAAAATAAATTAACTAATGTTACAGCCAATTACTATTACGGTATTACGGCGATGTACGGTATTTGTTATTATTAATGCCAGTTTTAATGTTATTCCATTCCTTTTAAAAATTGGTTCGTAGTTATCTAATTAATATTATGTCATCGAAAACATGGCAACGATATGAAGAAGCAGTCGTTATGATTTTGTAGGAAATCGAGAATATCATCCACGCGTAGTAAGGGTATCGAGAATAGCTTTCCTCTTTCTGGCACCAAAGGGTGTTTGTTAGTACTATACTGCCAATTTAGCTGAGCATGTGAGATTCCAAATTCAAATCACATTATTGACCAGCGGGTCATAATGAAATCCAGTACAACATTATTGACCGGCTGTGCCCCCGGCCACTAATGACTCACTTTAGGTTAAGGTTGCTTGACATATAATTTGACATTTTCGAGCAGGTGGTGTGAAAAATATTTTATAGTCCCTACTGTCTGCACCAGCTGCGGCTGTGGTCAGGGGTTGTCTGACGTCAAATCTGCATGAAGTTTTTTTTTTCAATTAAGTACTCGGTCGCCTCATGAAGAAGTCGATAACGAAATAATAGAGAAACAGTGTCCTTTGTTTTTGTATTTATTTGTATAGTAAGTTAGTTAGTCATTTAATTTAGTATTTAGTGTAAATAATTAGTTATATATACATACAATAAAAGTTCTTTTTACATAGAGAAATTCTGTCAAAGTACATTGTTTTTCGACTTCTCTACAGTGACGCAGAAAAGCGAATTTTGAGAGTTCCTGATCGTGAAACAAAAAACTCACGATAATGTCCCAAGTATCTCGAAAGATGTATCAAACCTTACTTTCTTCTATTTCAGTCCCTAGACCTCGTAGAACAAAGCGGAGAACTCCGCCAACGTCTTCGAGACAACACCAAAGCCTTCCGCGAAGGTATGAAGTCAGCCGGACTGACCGTGGCGGGCGACGAGCATCCCATCAGTCCTGTCATGGTGGGCGAGGCGCCGCTAGCCGCGGAACTTGCTTCTAACATGCTTAGTAAGTAATCTACCTAATCAATAAAAATCTTAATTCATTCCTTCACTGACTGACAATACTTAGTCCTCCAGACCGTATTTCGGCCACAGTGGCCAATCTCAACGGACACCAGTTACCAGTAATATTATAGTGCACGCATGTGTGTGAAGACACAAGTGCACTCCCCTTTTCCCCCACTCTCATAGTCTTCAGGGATGGCAATCCGACACGCGGCCGCGCAATGCGATGCGATGCGGTGGGTCGGAGGAACAAGAAATCGCTGCTGGGGAGTTTGTTGCGCCACTTCTTCCCAGCGATAGCACTAGGAAGTGGTGAAAGGCGGGCGTTTTTGGGGGACTGTCTTTTGTAATTTTGACGTTCGAAAAGTGCTGATTCTCAACCTAATTTGAATACTTAAATGACATTTGATTTTGAAAAATTTCACGCGGACAAAGTCGCGGGCAGAAGCTATTAAATTATTATCATAACATATAACGCCTAATTGTATCCCCAAAGGGTTGGGTAGACCTACAGTACACTCAGATTTCGCCAGTTATGTTTAAGTCTCATGTAATGAATATGGGGCGAACCTATTGCCATCAAATCCAGATGCCGGGTTGCTACTGGGAAATTCCAGACAGGAAAAACCCAACAACACTCTGCCCGACCTAGGAATCAAACCCAGGAAAGACCTCTTGCTCCGAAATAGCGCTTGCAACCGACGAGGCAGTCGTAATATAATAATACTAGCTGCGCTCCGCGGTTTCACCCGCATACGTTTCGATCCCGTGGGAATATGTGTTAATCCTGGTGATAAACTATCTGTGTGCCAAATTTCATCAAAATCCGTTCAGTGGTTTTGGCGTGAAAGAGTAACAAACATCCATCCATACAAACTTTCGCGTTTATAATCTTAGTAGGATATGTTTGAAATCGCCAATCCGTGGTCATCGATGCTCATGCCTTCTCGGTATGAGAAGAGGCCTTTGCCCTGCAGTGGGCCAGTAATAGGCTGGTATTATTATTGAATTACACCCTTTATTCCCAGTTCTATGAAGTTCAAATAAGCTCCACATATGATTTTTCATAGGCAATCGAAGTGATATTTTTCTTTTTTCTTATTACAATCTTCTTTTGCAGAACGCGGTATCTACGTAGTAGCGTTCAGTTACCCGGTAGTACCGAAGGGCGGCGCGCGCGTGCGGGTGCAGCTGAGCGCGGCGCACACAGCGGACGACGTGCAGCGCGCAGTGCACGCGTTTGGAGAGGTCGCAAGGGAAATCGGCATTGTAAAGAAGTAGACTTGTGCAGGGCAATCTCGAGAACTGAGCCTACCACCGCCTCTTATTAGCAGTATTATTGTAATCTTACTTCAGTGTGGGAAAGAGATGCCTGCATCCCGTATAGCTCTATCTCTATAAGAGCTGGCGGTAGGCCCCTTGTAATTGCGTAACACACTATCAGTAGCAATGGCTTTTATTTTGACAGTTCAACAACATTCATTGCGTTATTTACGTTGTTGAGCAGACACATTTTTTGAACATATGAAGCAATGAATTTGCAGTAGCCTTCTTCTGATTCAGTTTGTGATTGAAAATGTGTTACGCACGTAATTAGGGTGCTGGACTTCTAGATGTAAACTCAATGGATGTTAAAAGAGTGTTTAAATAATTACGTAAAGTTGGCTTGGACCAGTGAATTAAAAATCTGTATATTTGCATATTCCTTTGGTACTTAACTGTTTAGTAAAACAACAAAACATGAAGCTGGTAGCCCAAGTACGGACGGGCATTTTTTTCGCGGCGCGCAAAGCATTTTCATCGTACTGCTTAGCACCGAGGGTTGAAAATCCAACAGTGTGTTTTATTGACGCGCTGAGATGCGCTGTTGGATTCTCAATGCTCGGATCTGAAAATCAAGCGCGAAAAAATCCTCCCGCGATATTTTTACGTCCGTGTGAACTTGAGCTTATAGCTGAAAGCAGATTCGAGCAAATGATGACTAAACCAGTCTTGCACCACCAGTGTTGAAAAACAAAATTGAGAGATATTTTTTATCTGTATGATGTTTGAATGACAATGTTCTTCAGATCCAAAGACATTAAATACCTATCTTAAATCTCTTTGTTCAGATCTGTATCTTGCATCTTGTCTAGCTCAGTACGAACTCCTTATGTATGTAATATTTGTAAATATTATCAAATCGATTGCTTATGTTTGTATGCATGGAACTATGGGACTGAATCAATAAATGTTTTTACTGTTATTGCATTTTAAACAGAATTTTTACTCTTCAAGACTTCACTCCCTATCAATTATTCTATAATTAAGACTAGCTTCTCCCGAAACCAACCCCGTCGTATGATAGTATCGCATCGCCTGCCCGCATTACGACTTCGTTTTAGCTTAGCGTTTTTTGTCATTTTTTCTTTTGTGCTCGGCTCCTAAGGGTTCCTAGCGTGATGTTAAATAGCCTAATCAAAATTCTTTTTGCATTCATTTGTTAGTCAAATTGTTGAGGAAGGCTATACCTAAAAAAATTGACTACAAATGCAAAAATACTTTTTTAGAACCGACTCCAGAGATTAGCACGTTCAAACAAACTCTTCAGCTTTAATAATATTAGGACAAGGGCCTCACCCCGCTCTCCTTGGCTAAAGAGAACTGGCGCAAGCCAGTAGTGCTTGACACCAATGATCGCATGGAAGTATGGCAAAGTAAGGAGCTTCACGGACGCTTTTACCGGGCCCTACATGGACCCGATGTAGATTTACTAGCGTCCGTAGCCTGGCTGCGGTTCGGTGACCTCTTTGGAGAAACCGAAGGTTTTGTCTGTGCAATTATGGACGAAGTTATGATGACGAACAATTACCGGAGATTTATTGTGAAAGACGGCACGGTTGACATCTGTCGGGCATGCCACCGACCGGGGGAATAAATCAGGCATATTATCTCCGGGTGTTCTCGTCTAGCTAACGGAGAGTACTTGCATAGACACAACCTTGTAGCTAGGATAATACATCAGCAACTTGCTCTGAAATACAACCTTGTGGAATCGGAGGTGCCGTACTACAGGTATGTGCCCGACCCAGTTCTCGAAAATGGAAATATGACATTGTACTGGGATCGATCCATCATCACTGACAGGACTATTGTTGCCAATAAGCCTGATATAGTGGTGGTGGATCGATCAGAGCGGCGCGCAATGATTGTTGACATATCCGTCCCGCATGATGAGAACCTCGTGAAAGCCGAGAAAGATAAACAAATCAAGTATCTTGACTTGGCTCGCGAGGTTGTCGACATGTGGCATGTGGACTCAGCAATCATTGTGCCGATAGTCGTGTCAGCCAATGGGTTAATAGCCAAGCGTCTCGACCAACACCTGAGGAGGCTCTCGTTGGGCAGCTGGATCAAGGGCTTGATTCAGAAAGCGGTACTTCTGGACACGGCTCGCATTGTCAGGAGGTTCCTCTCTCTGGAGCCCTGACCGCCGGTAGCTTAGACCCTGTTCCCGATACCGGTGGGCTACTATTTTTAGTATAGCTATAGATAGATTTGCCTTCTCATCGGAGATGATAAAAGGACAAGAAAGGTAAAGGGATAAATGAAACAAAACAGTGTAATAATAACTGATCTATTAACAATAATTTATTACAAGTAATAAAATTCACACTCGTACTGACAACATGACACACAGTGCGGTCGCGTGTATAACTACGCTCATTTAAACTATTCATTACAATTAAATATTTACATTGTATCGTACTGAATATTCACTCGACGATATTGCATTGGTGTATCTCACCTTTCGTTGACACATCTCATGCAAGACGTACACAATTAAAACTAAAACATAGAAGTATCTGTCCATACATAAAATTAAAATATCTTCAAGTCCAATAAAACACGTAATAATATAAGTACAAACACTAAATATAGTACAATAATTATTGAAAAATTAGAATGTCACAACTTGGTTTAAGGGAATTTATATACATTGAGTCAAATAAAAAATATTAAAAATACTGACTGAAATATATGGCCGAGTCAAAAGCACGTCCGTCCCGCCCGAAGGTTCGTCGTCGAATGCGACATTAATATCCTTATTTTATTTGGAGGGTATCCGTTCCCTATGTCTCTCGGTTACGTCTACGTGTTTATATTTGTCGTGTGGACGTATTGAGATCAAGACTGAGCGTTTCTCTCGTCATCCGAGTTCGGTTCACGAGTTTTGAGGAATGATGGGTGTTGTTATCCCTCATTGTAGCACAGCGGGTTTCCCTGTAACAAAGGTTTTGGTAAGTATTATGGACCAAATCAAAGGAACAGAATGAACATGAAAGAAAGTGCAAAACATATCGATATTAGGATTAACGAGTACTACCGCAAATATCACTGGCTGAGGCGGGATAGTCGAGAACCTCGCTACGGTTTTTTTCTACGCTAAATACTTTTGGTAGCGGATTTTGGATCTGACAATCCATAGTCACAGTACACACGTAAACTTGCAGAGAGCGATCTTATAGTCGCTAGATGACGCCTATACTACTGTTCTAGAATTCAGGGCTCCATTACGAAAATATTTGGTGATAACAAAGTTGTCCTGTGCCTTTCAAAGATTTGTAAGATTTCTTCGTCACACGAAACATGTTTTGATCCTTCTTACTTTTTTTTAGAATCTAAAAGAAATATTTCAGAGTTCGTCTGCTTACCTGGCGGTAACGTGGTGGTGGACGTGGAGGTGGCGTTGACTGCGGCTGCCGTGCTCGCCACGGTCGCCGCCGTCACCACTGTCGGCGCTGCTGTACTTGCAGGCTTCTGGAAATACAATAAAAATATTTATGAGTAAATCTTATGATATTCTGCGTGTTGCTCTAACTTTAGGAACCTTCTCTCTCTGTTCTAAAGAAGTTGATTGCTATGTTTTACTTAAAAATTAAGAGTAGCGTTGTATGGTGTCAGAGTCAACGGTCTGGAGACTATATTGATTATTACATAGTTTTTTAGAGGTATGAGGAACAGGATGTAAACTTCACTCATCCTCCATAGAAAAGGGAGGATCCTCCGACCAGACGGGTGTTGTGTCTGGCGGGCACAGGGTGGGAGGCACATTGACGCGCAAAATGTAACCATGAATTCAGCACATGATTCTAGACGTAACTAATTGATCGTTGGTTATACAAAAAAAAAAAAAACAGCTGTTTCATAGAAAAGTGCATTTTGACCGCGTAGGTAGGTACTGCACTGGTCTTTTAAGAGGAACCGGGACTACCCCTATGTGCGGATGGTGATCACCGGGGTGGTTTTAGTGAGGTAAAAATCCCACACTCCCCTCGTCCCAGGTCGGGTGCCTTTTGAAGGTTTCCCCACGAAATAAAAAAAAAAAAAAAAAAAAAGGTACTGCACTCATTTAAAAAGAAATCCCGACGTAAATTTTCATCTCGGGGGCGTTCAAAATCATGTACTAAATCCACGGTAACATGTTGCGCGTTGATGTCCCTGTCGCCGTGAACATCTTTCTTTTTGTTGAAAAAAACGTTGCCCGACACTAGGAATTACTCCTGTATCGTGGGTGCGTTTACAAACATTTAAACTCACATACACAAACAGCCAGACCCGGACCCTGTAGGCAATACAAATATTTGTTCCGTGCGGGAATCGAACCCGCGACACGCAGCACAGCAGTCGATCGCTCAGCCACTGCGCCCACCGTGTCGTCATATATGGCAGGGTATGATTACCAGAACCTCTAAGTTGAAAACAAGCCGAATGGTCTGATGCTTTCCTATTACTAGGCTGAGGAGATCAGAAGCTCAGTGCAAGTACTAATATCAGTCGCGTCTGACTCTCTTAGTCCGGCGATCTCAACATATTCAGGAATAGGCTAGCTAAATAATTTATATCATTAATTTATTTTACTGACTTATCAATGTGTTGATACTACGGACTACTAAGTACTTGGAAATTTGTACGCCTTACGGGTGAAACATGTACAGACGCCAGCAGGTCAAGCTACCCGAAACTGTCAAATTTTCCCAATCAACCTTGAACCTTAATGCTTTCGCGATAAAGTTGAAAATCGATTAAAGAAATTTGACAGATTGTAGTAGCTTGATGTGCTGGCGTCTACGCATGTTTTGATAAATAAAATTATCTTTATCTAAAGTCTCTCTAGACAAAGTAGCATAATTATTAAAAAGGAACTACGCAAACTTCCACAGTCAGTGAAATATCTGTACAATTTACTATGTAATATTTAATCAGTGTTATCAGTAAGAATCGATTTAGATTCCATATCACTACATCGTATTGTGTTGTGACTAGATGTCTGGCAGAAACCACACTTCGTACATTGGCGGCGACAAAGAATTGAAATGATTTACCCGCAGCCCGCGTGGTGGATTGCCGCCTACTCCCTCTTATAGAGTCCAGCAGTAGAAACGTTATATATAGGCTGATCATGCTAATGACGCCGATTCCCTTGTTCACAAACTAAACTAAATTTAAGTTCAGTGCATCTTTTTCCATTTATTTCATTAAGAAAAGGACAGAAGATAGAAATATTAGTTTAGTGCCTTCAAATTAGTCAGCGCCTGACGTAAATTGACGTATTTTTAGCTGCCTATTTTGTTAATCACTTCTAAACTTGTCTATGGAGTATCTTAATTTGAGAGGACTAAGTAAGTACATTTCGCAAATATTGTTCTAAGGTTAGTCTCTATTTGATATTTACTCAAATGATTTTAATTCCAATGAATCGGGAGGCTGGTAATGGGTGAGCGCTGATTACAATCAAACACGTCACACGTAATTATCATTCATTAGTTTACATTGACTTTTAATGAACACAGATGTAGGCTATGTATTGAATTGTTCCCGGTAAATAATGTTTTTAAAAAAACATATGAAATGGCAATGAATTCTCAACCTTGCAGCATTAAAATTAGTTACTTTTGTCATTTGAAAACAAAAACGTTAGTGTATGGAACATACATAAAATATCTACATTTAATTAAAGTATGTTTTGTTGGGTAAAAGTCGCCTCATAATTACAACTATTTCTGTTAAAAGTGTAAACTAATCTTTATTCTGGAACATTGTATCAGTAGTTGCTGTTTATCAGTTCATATTAATAGCTTAACAGATGAAGGTCAGATAGGCAGTCGCTCCATGTAAAATGCTGGTATTCAGCTGTATCCGGTTAGACTGGAAGCCGACCCCAACATAGTTGGGAAAAGGCTAGGCAGATGATGATGATTAATATAAGCTATTAATCTCTGATACCTAAATCAAATTAATTTATACTGTATTCGAATGGCCATAAGGTTGAAATTCACAATTTCAAGTGACCTGTCATCATGAAATGCCAAACCCGTTTTCCTTTTTCGGCAATTATTCCACTCACTTATTCACCTTTATTGAATGTAAATTTTAACATCACATTGAAATTCAAGGAACCAAAATGTCCCGGAAATACCTGCGTTGATAACTTAAGTCTTGTACTGATTATCCTTAATGAACCATGAACCATGAACGCCTAAATAAAAGCGTGCTATGCTAATATGTTGGATTTTCAACTTTCAGGACTAGGCCGAGCGTTGGAATTCCAACAGCGCGGCATTAGACTTACAGTGATTTCCTGTATCCTGTTCTGCAAGGCTTCGACTTTGCTCGTGAGCGTCGTGTTAAGTGTTCCGATATCTGTTCGGATTTCTTCGTCTCTCTTCGTGTGTGCCGAGACGTTTGCGATCGTCTCGTTCGTTTTGGCTTCGAGCTGGTGTAGAAGGGTCCGAACCTCCTCGACCCCTGCCACTGCTGCTAAAGCCTGCTTGTGGGTCGAACTTATCGAACTGTCGAAACCGTTGATCTGGAAGATGAGAGAAGAGGGGTTAATTTTAGCACTGGGAATCAGAATAGCGGTATTAAAAATAAATTTAGTCGTCGAAGTCCTTAAGAGCTGAGCTCAACTCAGCTCTTACTCTTTACTCGATTACTGACAAATGCGTGGACTGAGTGGACTGGTTTATTCAAATCTGTGTGGTTCTTTCCTCAAAAGATCATCTCAGACAGTAATCTGCATGGTCCTCAGATGACTTGATCAAGATTATCTCTGGACATTAAAAGAGACTGTAACCTCAAGTTTGTTTCAGTATTTCTTTTCGGACTTGTCGGATAGTAAACACCAACCTCATCTATTTTTAAAACATAATTTATTTGAAGTGTTTGAACCAATTTACAGAAATAAATGTCATGTATATATAAATAAAAAAATATCCTATATGTTAATCCCGGTTATAAACCATCTGTGTGCCAAATTTCATCCAAATCAGTTCAGTAGTTTTGGCGTGAAAGAGTAACAAACATCCATCCATGCATCCATACAAACTTTCGCATTTATAATATTAGTAGGATTTTGTTTTTCTAGTTAATATAAATATTTTCCTAGATTTTTGGAGCACCAGTAAACATTGGCTTTTATTTTAGGATGTCCCCAAGACGCTATCAAACGAAGTGTTATATCTTAACGATTGTGTTCTATGTGATAAAGTGCTATCAGCTATGACGTATTTTATTTGCACATAAAACAAAGGCACAATTCCTACCTAAGTCTCAAAGAATCTAGAAAACCGCTATTTATAATGTTTTTACCGATAACTGAAGATAATTCGGTTAAGACACTAGGGGCCGTCATTGTTGCGTGCGAGATAGCGATTCGATTAAAAATATTGACCTACATACCAATAACAACAATACGCATGCTTTACAAGATAAAAATATCTGAAACGATCATTTTGACCCTTAATAAAAGAAAATAACAAATTGAAAAAACCTGTAAAAGTAATTTATATCTGAATTTCATATTTAATTCAGATATAAATTACTTTTACAGGTCACATTTATGACATATTATTCACACGGGGCTTTTATGCTATTTTGAACCAAGAAGTCTCATCACTAGAGTTCTAATTCGTGTGCACATTTTCAAGATTTTTGTTACTGAATATTGCAGCTAATAAAAACGTCGGTTTTTCCGAAGATCTGATCAGTTTAATATCATGTAGACACGAGATAAGAACTTCTGGAAATACCATTTTGATCCCTCAAAAGAGAAAACATTTTAATATTGTGAAATACTGATGTTTACTTTTTGACAGATTCTGATCCCAGGCTATATTTAGATCGCATTATTATTACTGAGCTTTTATGCTATTTTAAACCAAGGCTTCATATTAATAGAGTTCAAATTCGTGTGTATATTTTCAAGATTTTTGTTAGCAGCATATTAAAAACTCCGGTTTTCCCGAAGATGTGATCAATTTACATCAAAACAACCCTTGGGTGCAAGGCTGTCCACAACGTGACACATCGAGTGATAACTCATTTAGTCATTTTCTAAGATAAATGTGGTCTGGAGACTTTATTATGAGCTGATAGCTATTTTAACCTCGCTGCAACACAAGTCGGTGACCGTTATTGGCATATCAGTTACTTTCTGCGCGTGTAAATGCATGAACATAATCAGTCTATAATGTTCCCACTGCTGGGACACAGGCCTCCTCTCTTCGAGAGGGAGTGGGCTGTAAACTACCACGCGGGCCTAGTGCGGGTTGGTAGATGTCACATGTCTTCGAATATTTGGTTCTGGGACATGTCGGTTATCCTCACGATGTTTTCCCTCACCGTTTTGAGAGCAGTGGTGCACACAAAGTAAAGCGCCTGTCCTAAAACCCACGACCTACAACTTGTATGTCGGGGCCATTACCACTGGACCACCATGCTCCGTGTATATGGATGTCACTTATACGACAAAGAATAAACAGCATGTATCAAAAAGGGGTGGTCATATTGAAGGGTGTGGTACAGCAAATCAAACTGAACAACTTTCTTCATGGGACCAACATCGTAATCGCGAAAAAAATATCAGGCGTCTTAACATTTGGGTCCGCACAAACAAACACATGTTACTCCTGACGCCACATCATTTGTTTACTGACGAAAAACGGCTTCATGACATGAAATGTAGCCAATGAGCACGCTAGATTGACGTCATATGCGATGGCGTGTTCTAAGTTTGTTTCTGCCCCCTAGCCTCGCGGTGTTTACATATATTTCAGTTTGGGGTGCATTCAATTAGCCACCACGAGTGGCGATACTTGAATGTACGGACGCCAGCACATCAAGTTACTACAATCTGTCAAATTTCTTTAATATATTTTCAACTTTATCGCTAAAGCATTAAGGTTCAAGGTTGATTGAGAAACTTTGACAGTTTCGGGTAGCTTGACCTGCTGGCGTCTGTACAGTCAAGGAAATGCATTGTGAAGTAACCGTTGGCCGACGTCGAGAGAAGAGGTATGGTGTTATCTTCACTTGCCTCACCGTGAGAGCTATTCACATTGAGGTAGATTAAGCAAATTAACACCGTACATCAAATATTATTTGTGTGTTATGAAATGGCTGATTTCACACAACTGTTAAAGAATGACAGTTGTGATTTGATTGAATATAAGGACACTTAAAGTTGAAAGTTAATTTGTTTATCAATTAATTTCCCTGACCTAACGTGCGGCCTACCTTGGGCAGTCAACCTCGATATCACCTTGCTGACTGGCAAATATTTTTACCACAGCATTAGCTATTCTTACAGTTCCGGCCGACACGAGAGGTTAACAATAGACTCCAGTTTTATCAAGGCCCGCCGTTTTATGTCTGGGTATAGTCAGGCATTGGAGAGTATCGATCTTTATTCCCTGGCTGCCTCTAATAATAGAATAGAACTCTCCAAGGGCTA
The DNA here is from genome assembly GCA_911387795.2 of Apamea monoglypha. Lineage (NCBI taxonomy): Eukaryota > Metazoa > Arthropoda > Insecta > Lepidoptera > Noctuidae > Apamea > Apamea monoglypha. Next base: position 6,574,662 of record OU426931.1, read on the forward strand.
CGACGAAACCGTTTATACTATGTAAGTATATAAAATGCAGGCGTATTTTTCTCTATTTTATTGAATCTTCTCATAATTTAATATTCTATAGGCGGTTGTTTGGTATAGTTCAGTCAGAGTAAGTGTATATTTGCAAAAAATAAGACCAAAATGTAACTACATATATTGCGGTGGCGCATAGCTCTATCGGAAACACAGGACCGGTCGATGTAGCAACGCTTGGGAAAGGCCTAAAATCTAGCAGTGGACGTTTTCGACTTCAATCATGATGACGAGGGACTACATTTGTGCGTTTCATGATCATAAGGGTTTTGGAAGAATTTTTTCAGGTATTTAGATGTAGTGGCAAAAATTTAAAAGAGTATGCTTACATGGTTTAGTCATGTTGAGAGGATTAATGAAAGGCGACTAACAAAAGGTATTTACAAGGCAGATGTGAGTGGAAACGTCGGGAGAGGACGCCCTAGAAGTATACAGCCTTGGCCAAAAGTATTAGGCACCCCATAAAATATCACACTGCATGTTTACTTATTGAACAATGAATAAAAATTTCATGATAACATGCCTGAGTAATAAAATAAAACATTTCCTAGAATAGTAAGCGGCTTATTGTTAAGGTCATAAAACATCTGGCGCCCGAAAACAAAGGATTTGGTGTTTTTGTGGTCCTAACAGTCCACGTTTGGTCACTTGTATTCAAGACTCTAACGAGTAAACTAGGATTATTTTTGTTTAAGTAATCAAAGTGACGTCTAATTTATTAAAAAATGCCGAAACGAAGTGAAATTAGTTTGGAAAATCGTGTGAAAATACGACTTTTTCATGAACAAGGAAAATCGCAAAAAGAAATTGCTAAGTTGGTAAAATGTTCGCGTTGTGCCGTCCAATCTGCCATCAGACGATTTGTTCAGACTGGCACTCACGCTAATAAACCAAGAACAGGCCGAAAACGAGTAACTACAAAGCGCGAGGATAGACAAATTATACGCGAATCCATGAAAGATCGGAAGAAAACTTCTTCAGAGCTTGCTGCTTCCTTGTCCGAAGAGGCTGGAAAGCCATTAAGTGCTCGAACAGTCAGAAGAAGGCTTGGAGAAGTGGGTCTTAAGGGATACAAAGCCAGAAAGAAGCCGTGGCTATCAGAAGCCAATAAAAAAAAAACGACCAGAGTGGGCTCTACGGCACCAACATTTTACAGAGGAGGATTGGTCCAATGTGGTGTGGTCTGATGAATCTAACTTTGAGGTGAGTCAATTTTACTGTTATTTTTATTAATTAGAATGATCACTTATTGAATTCACTTAAACCATAAAAGTTATAGCCATCTTAAAAAAAGCCTTTTTTTTGTTTTTTCTGCAGGTATTTGGAACACCAGGTGTGACCTTCGTGAGGCGGCGTGTGGGCGAAGAATACCACCCAGATTGTGTCGTGCCCACGGTCAAGCACGGAGGCGGCAGCATAATGATCTGGGGCTGCATGGCTGCTGATGGAGTCGGCGAAATGTTTATTTGCGTAGGTCGTATGAACAGCGAAAAGTACATAGAAGTCCTTGAAACTGCACTTGTGCCTTCGCTAACGAGTATTTTCGGCGAAACCAACCTAGATAAAGTTATATTTCAACAAGACAATGCACCTTGTCATAAATCAGCGACCACGATGCGCTGGTTTACTGAAAACCATATTAATTTGTTGGATTGGCCTGCGCAGTCCCCAGATCTAAATCCAATCGAACATCTTTGGGGCATTTTGAAGCGGAGGATTGAAAAGCATAGCATAACATCAAAAACGGCAATAAAAAATGCGTTGGTGCAAGAATGGCAAGCCATAACAAAGGAGGACTGCTGTAAGCTTGTACGCAGCATGCCAGCTAGAATCAATGCAGTAATTAAATCAAAGGGTGGACCGACTAGATTTTAAGTTTACTAAATTCATTTTTTCATCTTTTAATAATAATAAATCGATTTAGAAAAATAACGTTGTTTGTTTTCATTATTTTAACTAAATTTTAGGGTGCCTAATACTTTTGGCCAAGGCTGTATATGGCCTTATTGGTGATGTTCTTCAGAAAGGTCAGGTGCGTAGTAGTCGCCACCGGCGTGCGTGTATGAATGTAAACAAGGCATAAGGAGTATGCAACGATCGCAGCAAATGGCATTCTTTAGTTTCTGCCTACCCCCATGGGAAGGAAGCGTGTGTTTATGTTTGTATGTACAGACGCCAGCAGGTCAAAACCAAACCTTGAACCTTAATGCTTCAGTGATAAAGTTGAAAATCTATTAAAGAAATTTGACAGATTGTAGAAGCTTGACGTGCTGGCGTCTGTACATAAATTGAGTAACTCCAACGCACACACCAAAACGGGTGTTTACAACTTTCGAGAATGAGAATACGGATGTTATTATTCAATCAAGGAAGTTGAATTATACCTGTGAACCAAACGTAGCGACAGTTCTCTGCAGCTCGGCGAGTCTTCTCGGTGTGTCAGCTAACTTGGGCGCTGCGGATAGCTGTTCCGACACGGCAGCCAACTCCTGGGCCGCCTGCGCCACCTTCTGTGTCAACTCCTTGTGTTCTTGGTCTAATGCTGCGAATTTCGCGCTTAGATCGCTGGCGTTCGCCCGCAATTCTTTGGCAGTTGTGTGGCATACTTGTAGGGCGTCGTCGACGCTGTTGCTGCTTCTTGATACTGTTGAAGGAAGATATTGTTAGTCATTGTTGCTCCAGTTTAGATGCAGGACATGTGTTAAAAAGGTTCTTGCAATGAAGAGTTATAATGATAAAAATTGGTTGAAATAAAACAAAACGATTTGATAGTATATAATAAGTAATTTAACCCAAATTACTTATTATATACTATCAAATCGTTTGTTATGCCATGAGCTGGCAACGAGACAGACTGTAGGAAGAGCATATAGAATTTCACCAAACTTTTATACCTAGAATAAGCCCTATCCTTATTTTTTTATTGACAGTTTTTTACAAGTCGACGTTAATTTTATTCCACGGATAAAAGATATCAGACTTCGGTAAAAATCGCAACAACAACAAGGAGATCTTATTTTTGTGGAATATTTATACAATAAAGCTTAGCAAGAGCTAAAACTGTAGTAACCACTTTTAATAGTTTCAAAAGCGCAGAGATTCAGATAATAGGTATATACATAACGACCAACTATAACTTATGTTGTCAAGAACTATCTACCTAAGTCATAAAGTTATTTTTAACAGTGCCTTGGTACTGAGGAATAATAAAAACAATGTGTCTCAGCTGTTTATCGTTTTACACAGCTTGGCTTGTAGGACGGACACATGTGTCCAAAGGAAGCAAGTTTCTTAATGCAGCTCACATGTGGCATTGGCAACATGCCTCGGATTTCAAGGGATTCGTGACAATCCAATCTTTAAGACTATTGCAGTTTTCGGCATTGATTCTATTTCATGATAAAACTGATCATGGAGAGTTAAACAGATAATGCTCATCCTCTCTTTTGTTAAGTAGTAAATGACAAGAGAAGCACACTACACTAGTACCAAACCAACAAACCAAAATGCAAACCAAAATGTACAATGGCGCCCAACCAAAAAAGTACCGAGACATTATCGCTCGAATAGTCACAGAAAAATGATTGAACATACTTGAAACCCGAATCAAAATGAATCCAAAAGAAAATTGGAGGAGCAGGAAATAAACAGAATTAAGGAAATAACCGTGTTTACCAAAGAAACCTCGACTCAGTAACCAGAAACATACAAGCGGATACAACTTCAGCGAATCAGTAAATGTTTTTAACGGAACTCGTCCATAATCAATACATTACGAAATTACACACACATAAGACTGCTGATGAAACTCTAAACATCTTTGATGTTTCCTAGTAGAAAAGAAACGACAGAATCATAGCAGACAGAACTGTCTAATTAGGTACTAATTGGGCAACTATCTTAAATTAAAAAAAAGGAGTTCGTGGCTAAATAATAACAGCCTTTCGGGTCGCTACGCTTGCCGAGGTCGGTCCGTGGATCATTCATTACACATCGAGCCCCTCTGTGTCTCAGAAAGCGCGTTAAACCTTGGGTCCTGGCTGTAGTATTCAAAAGCTCGAACGTCTGATAACCAGTCTTACCAAAGGCTATCGTATTACCCAATAACTGGGTTGTGGAGGTCCGATAAGCAGTCACGCCATAGTTGTGAATAGACTAGGCAGATGAATGACGGCATCATTTTAAATAATTTAACTTTGAAAGTGGTGACAGCCAGACTTAACGAGTATTAAGAATAGAATACTCTTTATTATGTACACCATATAAATCACAGATATAAATGTAGACGTTTTACAAAGGGTGAGGTGGAAGCAAGAAGCTAAGATATCTTGTCGAATCTAGAATGACCTCTTAACTTTCTCCGCTTACTAAATTGAAGTTTATTTTCGGACGGATAAACCTGCCTTATTTATAGCCAATATTTTATGTACAGAGACTGTCGCAAATAAATGTGCGTCCTACCCCAGACGGCGAACCATTTTGACGCGATAATGTTTCGCAGTTAAAGAAGTATGGAAACCACGTGGAAAATGCCTTTGAAGTGCCATGCCATGAAACGGTAATTCTTTGCAGTGCGGGGAAGGCTTAAGTTATTTTTCCATGGAATTTTCTATGATGGGAAATAGGGACTATAGTTAGGTGTGTGTTACAGTTGTTTACTTTGATACCAGTCACGCGCAAAACAAGTCATAGATCTAATGGCCTCCTGCCCGTGAACACTTTCCAATGGCCTTTAGTTTTGTTTTTATAATAATAATATGATAGATAACAAAGAACATTTTAACGTAGGACTTGTATGTTTTTACTTCTATACAATTCGTTTCTGCCTTCACGTTTATTACTTTTATAGTATAAGACGATATGTAAACAAAATTTTATTATACTTGTTGTAATGTAAACCTACCTGTAAATGCATGCCATAACTATAATATTTATTAAATTGTTGTCTATCGCACTTCTGTAACATATTCCCTGTAAATTGTGAGGCCTGGCTGTTATGTTACAGGAACTCCTAGTACAAGAGTCTACACAGATATTTGTGTCTTGAAGAGAATTTTCCTTTTTTGTATTTGGTGTAAATTTTCCTTGAATCATTTTACTATCGTCAGACTAAGTTTGACTTTTCAAGATCGTTTGATGTGTGCTCATCGGAAAACTTCACCCAGCCTGAACCAGCAATAGGTCTTGCGCGGGATAGTTCTACCTAGATAGCACTTTTTGCTCTAAAGAAGTTTAATATTAACTATACTGATGGTAATACCACCCGGGTCTAAATTAATAACTAATAATTCCTGATAAAATTTAACAGGCGTACCACAAGGTCCTATATTAGGTACCAATCTGACCTTAATTTTATTAAGACATTGATACTTAGTTTCCTGTTATAATAAACTTTGCCTTGTCTTTTAAGTGGTAAACAAACAGGCTTAATTAATCAAACAAACCGTACCCTTTGACCAGGAAGTCGCATAAATCCGTAACTAAATAATTACTTATTAGTGGGCATAAAGGTATTGTTAGTTCCTTATTTGTTTGGCCATTTAACTTGATTCAATGTCAAGGCAAGATGATTGGCGTGGCTGGCACATAAGATTGCTATAATTTCTTGTCGAGTGATCATTATAAAATGGATGTCATTTATAACCCATACACATTAATATACCTACATGGCACGATCTGCAATAAACTGAATAGTTCTACGCAGACTATGAACTCTAGATTATACGGAAACGTAAAAGACTAATTGAGTACAAAGTAAAGACTAAAAGGTCCAAATAGTATTGTTCATTGCAAGTTTGCATCGTTTCATTTCAAAGATGTCAAACGCCCGTGTTTGAATCTGAATACTGCAGAAGAGCAGACTTCAGGGGACTGTGTTGTGAGTTAATTTTGTGCCCAATTAGGCCATGACACATGAGGTCAATTGCGAGAAGAGTAGAATTAGGATACCATCGATGTAGTTACTGAACAATGCAATAAGTGCTATAATGCAAGGTAACACAGACATTGAGTAAAGACAATACGAAGATAGTGGCAAGTTTTTGGAATCTCAAATTGGATCTGAAATTTGAATCGACATAGTATTCTATCCAACATAACACATTGACTAATGTCATTGCATCAAACTACAACATTAATTACATAAGCGTTGCAATCTGACACTGTTACTGATCTGACAGTATGATTTATGACGTGTTACATTCAATCTATAAAGTCTTTGGAATACCAGTCGGATTTGAAAAATTCTTTTTGAATTTGATAGCCAAATTTTTGAGGAAGGCTATATCTTGAGAACGACCTTAGGAGCCGAGCAAAAACAAAAAAAAAAGTTAAGAAAGAACGCTGAGCGAAAACGAAGTAATAGCGCGGGCAGGCGATGCGATGCGATGCGATCGGGTGGGTCGGGGGCCGAAACTTTACGCGGACGAAGTCACGGACAGAAGCTATGCCTCTGTAAAGTTATTCTCAAACTCAAAGTATTTATTTCAATTAAACCAATTACAGGCACCTTTGAATTGTCAAGGGGTCGGTCAGTCAGAAAAATGAAGCTGTTGCCAATTCCAAAGCGTAGTAGGTACCTATGAAGAAGAACGGGCAAGAAACTCCATGGACACTCTTTTAAATCAAAATAATGTGGTTACATCATTCATGTTAAAAATTATGCATGTGAGAACGACGCAGAACGTTAAAAGCGTCCGTAATGAAAAGTTAAAAAATATAAAAAAAAAAAAAAACGTATATCAAATTACCTAACCTAACCTACGGTGCTCAGACCTGGTCGCTCACCGAGTCACAAAAGTTCCGCCTTGGAGTTTGCCAAAGAGCGATGGAACGCAGCATTCTGGGTGTTAAAAGACAGGACAAAATTCGGAACACCACGCTGCGTTCCAAAACGGGCATAATGGATGTAGGAATGAAGGCTGCCAGGCTCAAATGGGATTGGGCGGGTCACATCAGCCGTATGCACGATGACCGCTGGGCAAAGGCCTCCACACAATGGGTGCCTGAAGATGGACGGCGCCGCCGAGGCCGGCCCAGAAAGAGATGGCGAGACGATCTGGACGCGTACCAAGAGGGCTGGTTCGATGTGGCGCGGGAAAAGAGTTCCTGGAAGGATTTGGGGGAGGCCTTTGCCCAGCAGTGGGACAGTATAGGCTAATAAAAAAAAAAAAAAAAAATATCAAATTAAAATAAAATAAGCCATGGCAGCAAAGAGATGACTAGTCCCTACTGACGGCGCCTGTTCACGAACGTGACACATAGGATTAGCACCATTTAGCTCAACCATTTTGAAGGGAGCTAAATGATCCAACACATGCGCCACCACCAGCGAGACATTTGAGTGAGCATGACATACTCTCAGCCGCCAGGGCACATTCAAGCCATGAAAGACGTACTCAGTAAATGGTAGTTTTACAGTATGTACATAGTACTCACACATGTGCTATACAATTATACAATACTAGGAGACTGAATTTATAATAATAGTATTTTAAAATCTTCAGCAGCTCCAACAGTATTTTCAAATTCTAATAAATTTATTTATGCGTCCTTATGGAGCAGGACCAGCGTTTAGCCAAGCATTTTTATCAGCGATGTAATCCCCCAATTTATAGTATGCCTGGCTGCATAGTGTGCGTTGTATACAAGATTTAAATTTCGTTTCATTCTGTTCAATTATGTGGGGAGGTATTTTATTGTAACATTTTAAACAGTAGTCCATGAAAGAGGAGTCTACTTTAGCCAGCCTGAAACCTGATTGAACCAATTGCTCCTTATTTCTAGTGATATAATTGTGTCTTTCACCTCTTTTACTAAAAATATGTAGATTTTTCCTTACGTACATAATGTTTTCATAGATATATTGACAAGGTACCGTCATGATGTTAATATCTTTAAACAGTTCCCTTAGAGAGTCACGCCTGCGGAGGCTATATATGGCTCTGATGGCTCTTTTCTGCAGAATAAAAATGCGGGCTGTAGTAAAATACCGTACGACATAATACTATGAAAGTAACTAAAATGGACTAGTCTCGCGGCATCAGCATCAGTAAATTGACGGAATTTTCTCACATCATACGCTGCTGAACTTAGTCGTCCTGCTAGGGATGTTAAACGAGGAGGGAGGAAAACAGTTGTATCGACGAATTCTAGTTTATCTTGATTCAATTCTATCTCACAATGACCACTTTTGACATTTGGTAAACAAAATCTAATGCACTTCGTTTTTTTTTTCCCATTTAATACAAAATTATTAGCAGTGAACCAATTTTGGTTCTGCAGTAGGGCGTTATTTACGTCGTCAAGATTTGATGCACGTCTATTAATTTTAAAAATCCAGGAAGTATCGTCAGCAAATATCACCATCTGTGTCTGAGTTTTTTTTAAAAATGGGGTAGATCATTAATATATACTAAAAAGAGGAAAGGACCTACTATAGTCTTGTGGTACACCCATTTGTACTTTTAATTCGAGTGGATTAACACCATTTATTTGAACTTGCTGTTGTCTGTTGTATTACACAGTCTTGCTTGAAATACATCAATACACTTCAATAAGTAAGTCCCTACTACGAAATATAGTTAGTTACTCATAATTGAAGTAAACACTATCGTCTCGCTATGAAAGGAATATAAATCTGAATGCAAAATAGACATCGTACTGCGTAGGTGTGACTCCATTGTTAAATATTAGCATTGTATGAGAATCCAAGTAACAACACGCGAAGTTGACTTTACATAACGAGATGAGTTTCAACCCACGCTTTGACGTTCACCGCTGTTATTATTCACGAGAACCACTTCAAGTTGAATTTGATTAAAATGTCAAAAGAGAAACAACTGTTTATAATGAAAAATGGTGGCTAGGTTTATTTATAAACGACTAGCTGCGCCCCGCGGTTTCACCCGCACAAGTTTCGACCCCGTGGGAATATCGGGATAAACGGTATCCTATATGTTAATCCTGGTTATAAAACACCTGTGTGCCAAATTTCATCCAAATCCGTTCAGTAGTTTTTGCGTGAAAGAATAACAAACATCCATACATCCATCCATCCATCTATCCATACAAACTTTCACGTTTATAATATTATTAGGATGATTAACGTTAAGTGACGTTTAAACGTCAAAAATGCATGGCTAAACAGTCGCTAATCAGTACATAACTTTAAGCAACGTTTATGAATAAAAGGGATTGTGAATACTGAGAAGACGACTGGTACAGATGTATGGAAGACGTGCTGTTTTGATCCCAAATAAATTAGGGTATGGGCAGGAGGATGATGATGTCAATGAAAAAGCAATTTTAGAAACAGTTGCGACTAGCCTTAACCCAAGTCTATCCAAAGAAGTAACAGAACAAACGTCATATATGTAAAGATTGAATGTGCATTAAAAATAATCTTTTAGCGTGCCTTTGTATACGTGTTTAAAGCCTGTTCAAGCGAATGGCCCATTATAGGGTCTGACGCAATTCGAAAGCTTTTTCTAAGAAAGGTGAGACCTTCAAACATAATTATGTTGATTGTCTATATATTCAAGGTGAACTAATGTAACAACTAACGGTATCCAGTCTGATAATGTTTGTTTGATGCTACTTGCTTATAAATAAAGAGTTTTACGACACTTCAGCTTTCGCAAATAATAACTATTATCTAAATGAAAATTAATTCCGCACCGTGATGAACTTTAAAGATGCAGGCTCAATTCAGATGCATGTAAAAACTTTATGAATAATAATTAAGTGCTAACTTCTAGCTAGCTAAATTGGTAGTTGAATTACAGTTATAAACCCGAACCTCTGTCCATTTCGATGCGTAGGGAAGCAATCTGTCGCCTGACATCAACGAAGAGCCAGAGGACGGTGGCAGCTGAGACAACGCAGACACAGAAGGCAAGTGCTGCAGCCAGGCGAACGAAGGGTCTGGAGCGACGGCGTCGGGATGTGCGCCGGCCCCAGGGCTCCCCTTCATCACTGGAGGCAGATAACAGCCGTCCACCCCGGGAACCTCCACCGCCCACAAGAGCATCCAGCTCCCGCCTCTTCCTCATCTTCTTTCCCACTCGCAGCGGCACGGCCGCGTGCACCGCACTCTCCATAACGCACCACAACGCTACCGCAAACGCATCCGCACACACCCGCAACACACACTCACTTTCACGCCACAGACGATCGAAAACTCTGAAAGGTCCGACACGTGTGATCCGCACCGCGGCGACTTGCCGAATGACCGTAAATGATACTCAGCATATGAAATTACGATTTGTAGTCTACTTATCACTGGCTATTAAGAGTATGTCCGAGGTGCAATATATTGTAAATTGCGACTGCTGTTTGTCTGTGTGTTTCTTGCAAGGTGCTTACGTTTGGACTGTACACTTTCCAAGTTAGGTGATAGTCTGCAACCTGATTGTTTGCGGATATATGCATGCGAAACGAGTCTTGGCTTAATTTTATCGCTTTTCAGTGACGATTTATTCATAACGACCGATAACATCTAAGTGTTTTATGTTGCTAATGCATGCATAGATAAAACCAATGTTCAATAACATTCTACCTTGATTCAAGAAATTAAAAAAAAAAACGTAAGTTTAAAGCTGTGCCATAGCCTTGAGGAGTTCTATTTGATTAGTTTGACAATGCTATTCTTAAACAAGTTAGTTTTTGTGAAAAAAATCTCCAGATTTACACAATAATTACCAAAATGACGTAAGAGCAATATTTATAGACACTATTGTATTTGATTTGAAGGCGGAGAAATGTGATCACGTAGACAACTTGTTTGAATACTTTGATCACATATTCAAGTACATTATCGCTATTAATTCTAAGAGACGTCTAGGACAAGACTGTTTCTTTTCCTTCTAGACGAGACGAGAGGAAGTTTCCTAAGGCATTCAACCTTACGAGTCGTTTTTTATTGACTCCTGTAAAAGTGCATAAAAACACCTTTTGTAAGTGGCGACGCCACCTTCCTGGCTAGTTAATGTTTTTCCAGCGGGCAGAATCAGGTATGCTCAAATAGTTAGTGCCCGTACGAGAAAAGAAAAAGAGTTAGGAATTAATTATTTTATACAGAGTGTAAACCTTCACGTCATCCACGCATTCTGTTTTTCAATCTGAGTAAAATGGGTAAAAGTAATTGCTGGGAAACGACTTTTATGTTTAGTGTGATAATTCACAGTTTACGGTATTGCGCAATGTAATGCACGCAACGTATTGGGCTTATAAGGGTGCAGGCAATACAGGGGTCGTGGGAATATTTAAATTTAAGTTATAAAATTTAAAAATTATTTTTCTGAAAAAAAAAAAAACGTCGAAAATAGTTGGAACTTTGACGTTCAATATCTCTATAACCAGACGGTTACCAGGTATAAAAAAAATCATAACAAGAACAAGTGACTGTCGGCTTCCTTAAGGGTATTTTCACATCCGTCAACCCGTTCCGTGTCCCATCCGTTATATGATGTTCGTATTAACCAAAAAACCGGAACTACTTCAAACTTTAGACCAAGACTACTTGAATTTGTTTTTAATTTAAAAATATTTTCCAGGTATTCAATTTTCAATCTACGGGACTGCGATCTACCTCTCTGTTTGAGAAACAATGATCTAGAGACCTGTATTAGTCTAGACTAAAACGTGAGACGTGTGAAGTACGGTCAGCATAATAAATCGAACGTTTAAGGTCGTTTACACGTTGACATTGGACTGGTATCAAGTCATGTCTTATGCTGGCGACCTTGATCTTGTGGATTGAGTCTGTTATTGGAAATTACTTTGCATAATGACAATCTAATGCAGATTTGTTAAGATTACATTGACTGTTTTCAACGTTTTAATAGATTTTCCGAGGCAGCATAACGTTTGTTAGAATAATCAGCCTATAATGTTCCCACTGCTGGGACACAGGCCACCTCTCTGTCAGAGGGAGTGAGCCGTCATTCATCCGGGCCAAGTAGCAAGCTAGGCAGACTTAGGTCTATTTGGATTTCGTTACGTATACAATATAAAACAAGGTGAAGGTTATATTTTTATTAATCGGACTTTATCAAGGATATGCTAATTAACTGTTAAATAAACCAATAACTTGAGCAATTTACCAAATACAGGGTGGCAGGGACATCGACGCGCAACCATGAATTCAGTACATGATTCTGAACACCCAGCGTTAAAATTTATCGTCGGTTATTTTAAAAAAAGTCAGCTGTTTCATACTGTAATACCGGTCAAAATGTATGAAACAGCTGATTTTTTTAAATATTCGTTGTCATAAGTATTAGGAAATAAGATATACATATACATAATTATATACATTATCTATTGGTATTGGAACTTTCTGAAATTATTATCTATATAATCAATCAATGATAACTGTAAACAGGTAAGTAATTGCGTACTATCAAATGTATAATTTTCCTGTTGAATATTTATCATCGTAACTTCTTTGTGGAACTGATCATTGCTACCGTTCATCGATATTATTAATAAGCCATTAAGATTCACCAAAACGGCAGTTTAAATTTCCTCTTTGATTTAAATAAATTGGTCTATTAAAAACATCGACGAAACACGAATAAAATGTTATCAAAAAACTACATCATAAATGACTCTGTACCTGGTACCTACTGTCATATAAAACTAGTAACAATAATTAGACTGACTAACAGGCCTAACAAAAGCAACCCTTCTTTTGCCCACTGACCACTGACGCCAGTAGCCACGATAAAACAAGAGCATAGAGGTGAGATAACATTATTTACGAGACAGTACCGTGGCATTATCGACCTACGGGCCAGTCGGACGCGGTGAATGAAAGCCGAGCATGCGCAGAACAGCCCGCGACTTGCGACACCATTGTATTCGAAACAATACTTAAATATTTTAATATTAAACTAGCAGGAGAGACCACACCACAGGTACAACTAGATACCTATAGAAAAAAGGTCAAGTTTGATAAAGTTACAAGAATTTAGCACCAAAACACACAGACAAACAGACGATAAAAAGACAACTGCTACACAAAACTCACTGTACACTGATCAATAAAATGCACAAATCAACACAGAATTTAAAAGGAATATACGAATATTCTCATAAGACACTGTACGCGGAGGAAATGAATTTTTTTTTACATATCCCAATGGGGTATTGTAAACTGTATATAACGGAGCAAGGGTCCAGGGCGACGGTGGGGCTAGAACTGTCCGTGACGTCACACAGGCGCGGCGACGCATGCGTACAGAAACCACCGCATCAGATATACAGAGATACTGGATGGTTACGAGAAATGTGTAGATAAAAGAAAAAAATAACAACTCCGTCAACGCAAATGAGGTTGCTTGTTCGATTAGCATTAGCATAATCAGCCTATTACGTTCCCACTGTTGGGACACCGGCCTACTTTCGGCGAGAGGGAGCGGGCCATAATCCACCACGCGGGCCCAGTGCGGGTTGGTAGAAGTCACATGTCTTCGAATTTATTAGTTCGACTAGGACATGCCGGTTTCCTCATGATGTTTTCCTTTACCGTTTTGCGAGCAGTGTGCTTGTTTGATTTGGAGAATGGACATTCAGAGATGATCCAAAATAATTTTCCACGAAGGAGCTGGTTAGCTTACCTATATCGATATTTTAGAGACAGGGTTGATCAATTTCTGAAGACCCAGGCTGGTTGAAGACAGACATCCAAATACAGGGGATGTCATATCTGATACCATCGCATTTTTTGTAATTTGTCTAGCAATTTCAGCGCTGAACATTAGTACTTCAAAATAAAATGGATTTCGAAAGGTCTAAAAGTCTGTCATCGTATCTGTAATCCTAAATTTATCTCTCTCTTCTAGTCCAGTGGGGTATTTACGTAACACAGTAACAGTATGAATGGGTTTCATTTTGACAGTTCAAGAACATTCATTGCGTTATTTACGTTGTTGAGCAGACACATTTTTCGAGCACATGAAAGCTTGAATTAGCAATATCCTTCAAAATGATTCAGATTGAGATTGATAGTATGTTACGCAATTAGGGTACAGACTATTAAATGGCGACGGAATTGATTCATATTTGTCGTCTACTTCTATGACAATCATTGTATGTTTCTCGATGCACTTCACACTTGTCCTATAACACAAAAAGTAAGAGTGAGCAGTTTTCTGTATTATTTGGCAGCCATCTTCGATTTCAATAAACAATTACCACATATAAACTCAGGTTTCACGTTTTTAAAACAAATTACATGACAAAACATTCTGGATACTCGTATGACTTTCTGACAATATTTTACATCCGTGTTTACTACGCTAGCGTAGCTGGTGTCCTAATTTGTTCTACATTAATTACTCAAGTGCGCAGTAGCCGTAAATTGAACAATATTTAATTAATTCGGTGAACTGGTCCGGAATTATGGAAGCCGTCCCATTAATCGTCAGAACCGTTTTTTTTATCTTTCTCATTTGTAGTCAGGCCGTCCCATTAATCGTCAGAACCGTTTTTTTTATCTTTCTCATTTGTAGTCAGGCGCTAGACGTCTTCTGAAAATTAGTAATGTCATGACAGTAAAAATAAATACTAATGAGCGAATTCTGGTGTATATATTCTTCATAATGAACGAACGGTTAGGTGATCGCAGTTCCTATGCTGGTAATGGCGTATACCGGGAGATGCTGCTTCTTCATGACATCGTCCGGCTCGTTATTCCTTATCCAATATTTTCGGGAGTAGCCCGGTTTAAAGCCCCATCATATACTTGAGCAAAAACGTGGTTATTTTGAGCAGAAATACAAAAATAGCTCCCCAGACGCAGCGAAAGGTTCATAAAAGGTTACTTTGGGTCAAATTCTGTGAATGGACAGAGGTTTACGTGTGTAAGAGCCGCCATAGAATCTAGATTGTAGTAGTAAATATAATATAAGTTATAACAGTCACGCCTGGCATAGTTTAAATTAATTAGAGCGGCACAGGTGTTTAGACTTCGAAGTTCCAAAGAGTACTGAGGTAGGCTGAGTTGGACCTAGACGTCATAGGATACGTAACGTTACGCAGTGTTATATGCATAGGTACCATAGATATAAAAATAAGTTTTTATATTTTTCTGTTTTTTATATTTCTATGATAGGTGTTCTCTAAGGATACGCAATAATCTTAGATCGCATACGAAATGAATCGTTTCCCGATTATCAAATAAAAGTGTTTTGTCAGAATGAATATAATAAGTGGTATCTCGAAGGAGCGAGACTAAACGAGACTAAGGGCTGATTTTTCAAACCTGTCGATTGAAAAATCAGCCCATAATTTTTATTCGTGGAATTAAATTGACGTCTGACAGTTTTTGCATGAAATAACTTTCAAAAATTCAAAATTATTCCTCCGATAAAATTATCTGGCGTTGGAAAAAACAGCCCTTAATATAATATAGTTAACAGATATCTCAATATTCACTCTACTCGTACGTTTTAGTCCCGCGGCTGCCGCGAGTGCTGGCGTTTATTATTGCCGTAGGCACGAGTATGAAACTGAAACCCACCAAAAAAATTTCATGTAAAGTAGGTTGCCAAGACTTGCATAACGCTTTCACTGTTAAAAGGTTATCAGATCGAATGTAGAGCCAACTCAACAAACCTTAGGTACAGACGCCAGCAGGTCAAGCTACCCGAAACTGTCAAATTTTCCCAATCAACCTTGAACCTTAATGATTTAACGATAAAGTTGAAAATCTATTAAAGAAATTTGACAGATTGTAGTAACTTGATGTGCTGGCGTCCGTACATCTTGGTCAAAATGGACGACTTGGTTGATTCGCGGCCGTCGCCGGGCACTCCTATGGGCTTTTGGTAAGAAATTAAGCCATTGGTCTTTAATGTTGTGTCACGACAGTTTAATGGATCTCTTTACATTTGCTCTCTTGCATTATCCTGAGGGTCTACTCCGAAGTAGTATCGGCCGAATGTTCGGCCGTTTCCTGCTACGAAGTTACTATTTGGTTCGGTCGGTCCCGATTCTACACTCCTACACTCTTTCGAATATTGACTATAGTCCCGATCCAACTGAGGCGATCCGAACCATTTTCGCATTTTTCAATAATATTCGGTTCGGCCATGTGTCGGTCCGATCCGAACATTCGCACTTTGCACTTCGTAGTAGACCCCCAGGCCGAAGCACGAGGGTTTGAAAATAAGACGGAACGCTTCGAGAAAAGGTAGGTAGTGCCCTGCTTTTTGTTTTTGGGTCGTCTTGGCGGGAGCACTACCGTGTCCAAAATAATGCGTATTTCTAGGAGCTTTGCGTGTTTGATAAGCTATTGTTTTTGAGGTCTTGGTCTAATAACATATTATACGAAATTAGTGATAATATTGAATAGGACCATATACGCTCGATCGCTAGGATTGAGTTGAGTGGAAAAGGAAAGGCAGACAATACAGGCTGATTATTATAATGTACTGTAAAGGTTGTCAGCTAAGGTCGACCTAATGTAGTGCTGGCTGGCAATAAAATAACTGGTTGCATTCGAACCGTCAAGCGAGTTTAGAATGAGGTGTCAAATATTTGTATTAGGTTTTTGTTTAGAAGAAAACAGTGATAATAAACCGGGAATGATGTAAAGACGTACGCCTGGGATAAACCTGAAGAAATCATATCGTTGTTTGATTTCTTATAGTAGGTACCGTACCTATCACAGAATTTTCCTGACAGAATTCCGACACGTCTTTTACAGTAAAAAATGAAAACAAAGATATCTGTATCGCGTTACACGTCACTTTACGAGTTGACTACAATTTGTTGTACCTACATAGGCTTGTATACAAAACATACGGTACTAATTAAAAAAAAATATGTACCATAACGAATGCTTGTTTGATAAAGAGTTTTTATTATTCCTGTTAAACTACTTAGCGAAATGTTTTTCTGTACAGTCTATTTATTGAGTAAAGTTCATTACTTTACTCAATAAATAGACTGTACAGATATACTACAATTTGTTGTACCTACATAGGCTTGTATACAAAACATACGGTACTAATTAAAAAAAAAATTGTACCATAACGAATGCTTGTTTGATAAAGAGTTTTTATTATTCCTGTTAAACTACTTAGCGAAATGTTTTTCTGTACAGTCTATTTATTGAGTAAAGTAATGAAAATTATTTTATTATAATAGGTTACGTATATTTCGCATAACTAAAAACTCAAAATGCAAAATTTCGCATTTATTCGTCAAAAGCAAAATTAAACTGACCGATTTATTTGCAAAATCATTACAAGACCTACCTATTTAAAACAAAATAACAGCTAATATTGTGTTTATTTCTCTGCTTAAGTTTGAGCCTTCGGTGATTTATGACAATATTGTAGATATTAAAACATCTTTCAGCGTCCACACTGTTGACCTAATATTGTGTTTATTTCTCTGCTTAAGTTTTAGCCTTCGGTGATTTATGACAATATTGTAGATATTAAAACATCTTTCAGCGTCCACACTGTTGACTAGGCTTTTTAATTGTTGCGTTTAAGAAATGTTTTTCTGAAAAATTCCGCGGCAAAGTATAATAAAACACAACATTTCGTACTATTTAGTAAATTTCGCATTTAACGCAACTATTTCGTAAAAAAGGAAATTACGTATTAGGGTTTTAGCCTTGAGAGTTAGATAGACATGGTTTATAAGTCTAACACTTGCAGTCCTGCTCAGTCTTTTTTAAGGAAAAACATGGCGTAACCAAGTTTTATTTTGACTTTAATATAGTACTAACTAAATAATATTTTATAGCTGACATTGGATCCAGTCAAAATTATAAATATAATATTATAATGTAATATTTTGTATCTTTCAAAATATTTTTCTCATTATACTAAACACACTGCTTGCACAAAGCATTTGCATAACAGATGTTCCAGTTGCAAAACTAATTAGGTACTGTCCTTGCTGTTTGAGGCATAAATAATATGTATATTGAATTACTTACTTTTGGTATAAATGGCCAGTAGATAAGCATGCACAATTTTAAACAAACATGATAAATAATGGTGTGCTGTATAAGTGCCTTCATGCACCATCATTCTTACAATATGTTTGTCAGTATACTGCATTATTAGCTCAACTTCAAACCTTACAACTTAGCACTAGATTAAGGATTAGGAACAAAACACATTGCTCAAGTGGCCGTGCTTGTATACAACTTAGGGCTGATTTTTCTATCGCCAGATATCTTCTATTTGAGGAATAAAATTGATATTTGACAGTTTTTGTATGAAATAACTGAAAAAATTTCAAAATTATTCCTCGAATAAAGTTATCAGATAATTGAAAAATCAGCCCTTAATTATACACCTTAACTTTCAAACATACGGTTGATTACCATTTGCAATATATTTACTACTTTCATTGAAAAGTCAACATATTTTTAATATATTATTTATAATTATATATCATCATCATCTGCCTAGCCTTTTCCCAACTATTTTGGGGTCGGCTTATTTATAAGAAAAAAAATATTTATGGAAAAATAAAACAATTTCTAAACATTATGGCTGAAAAAACTATGTTGCAAAATATGACCACAAAACTATTTATTTGTGGTCTTATTTTTCATTTCATCGGAAATCTAATGTTATTGTTGATCGAAGTATTAGTCAAGATTTGCCTCACTTGACTTGAAATGGTTATTTCGGACAGTTTGAACGAGGAAACAAGAATAATTGGACAAATGCAATTTAATGCAAGGTTGTCTTTAAATATCACTTTTAGTAATAAGACCAACTATAGTGTCGCTCTATGTAAAATTTATATATTTATATCTGTAATTTATATGGTGTACATAATAAAGAATATTCTATAAAAATGGTTACATACCTTGTCCAATGTCTATACGCATAGTCGAGACTTGGTCATAGAGGGCAGCACAAATCCATGTGAGCATCAACAACCATAGTATGAGAGTGCCTCTCACGGCCCAGCGGAGAGCACATTGCACTTCAGCACCAATGTTGTGCTCTAGAGGTACAGGGGCGGCGTTGCGGCTGCGTTCACGCCTGGAAGTTTGCAAAAAGTTTTACCTTTATTTATATAAACTTTTAGGATGTTGAAGTTGATACAGAAATTATGGGAATATTTCGAGAATTTTTATACAAGAATTTCTTGATATTCAGCATTGCTTATGACTTACTCAAGGATAAAAAATGAATCTATCTATATCTAACTAACCTTTTTTTTAATATAATAATTGGCGTGATTGCTCTAATCGAATCGCCAACAATAATTATTAAACATGGGATTCATAGAAGCAGGAAAAGAATGCTTAACTATTACGGTAATACGCCTCAGGTTTGGCATGCTATGAACAGGAATGAAATGGATGACTTTATCTCTATGAAAAGTCATCTGATTAAAGTCAGTAGCATTATTTTCTATACTTTATTACCTATATTTAGTTTCATAACCTATTTTTAATACCAGTCTCTTGGACAGCAATAGGCAGTACCTATTTATGTTGATATTTATATTACTACGAACCTTGTAATTTTCTTCTTTCTGCTGGGAATTATTTCTAGCTGCAAGTCTTCTGACTCTTCGTCGCTAGACAAGTCCAAAAGACGGAAGTTTTCCTTGTTGACTTTAGACGGTGCAGACATTTTAGATTCCGGCTCATACAACACATGCTATTAGTTACTTTCATGTGAGATAGACATCAGATAGATAATCACACTGTATTTATTTACTAGCAATCATAAATTCTCTTCAAGGTTATAAAAGTTTGAAAGTACTGAAGATACAAAAGCTTACCGCAACTAAAAGGTTATGAATAAAGAGTAACTAGCCTAACTATAGAAAGAACAGAAGTAGAGCTAATTATAAGATATGTAATAGTATTGCTTTAAAGATTCGTTAAAAACTACGTTGACTAATAGCAAAATTAAAGAAGTAACGAGAAATGTCAAAGTCAAAATTAATACTCTTCGTCTATCTTGTCGTTGGTGGAAAATAATGAGCTTGTTTATGTAAAGGTGGACAGTATGTAAGTAATAGTGGAGCTTAGCAAAAGCCTAGCATGTTTTGTTTTTGAAGTATTGTCTGTGCTATTTGCCGTAAAACAATTAAAAAAAAACATGAAAAATAAACTGAATATTTTTTTTCCTGGCAATGATACTTCATAAACGTCAAAAACGATATGATCTGTCACTTAAACAAATTGTCAATCAATGCAAAATTTTGTAAATGCAATGGATCGTGTACCAATTTTATTTCATTTTATTATTTAGATGGAATATAAAAAGAGTTATTTTCTTTAAACAGTTACAACCATGAAAGAAAAATGGAATTTTGTTTTGTATTTAGTTTGGTTTGCCTACTTGGTCCTGTCAGCGGTTCTCATGTTCGGGCATGGATTCCTGTTATCCCGTAAAACTCTGAGTGATGTTACTGAATGTGTGCCGCTCGATAGATTTGGATGTGATGGACGTGAAAATTCTACATTGGAGGGTCATTGCACTGAGGATGAGAAGATCCGTCGAATTTTGTCTGTGCCTGGCGGGCCGCTAGCGTGCGTCCCGCATCGATCTCGAGTGGTGTTTTTATTAGTGGATGCGTTACGGTATGATTTTACGGAGTATGATGAGAGTATTGAGAATCCGTTACCGTATCAGAACCGGTTGCCGATAATGCGTGAGATGCTGGACCGCTGGCCGGAGAACGCCCGGCTTTATCGCTTCATGGCAGATCCGCCGACCACTACTCTCCAGCGTGTGAAGGCGCTCGCCACTGGATCGCTGCCGACCTTCATTGACGCGAGCGCTAACTTCGCTGCTATAGAGTTGCAGGAGGACAATATCATTGATCAGGTAATTTATTCAAGTGCTTGTTTTACAATTTTACATTTTGAACTATATTTTTCTCTGAAGTTATGATGAATTTTAACCCTATCCATGTCCTCCTCATTTACTTGTACTAATAGTATTACTATCAAATTGATAAGATTATTAAAAATTAGGTGACAATGAACAACGGGCATGCCGTTCTCCTTGGAGATGACACATGGTCTCGTCTGCTACCAAAACGTTGGCTACGGTCTCATGCTATGTATTCATTCCACACCTGGGACTTAGATACTGTTGATACAGGTTAGTACTTTACAATAACTATAACTTATCACACCTTGTTCAAAAATGGTATGCTACTTTATAAATTCTACTTTATTGCTGAATATTAAAATATATATTAGTTAGTAATAATAGCTCAGAATTGGTGCCCTGAGACAGCGAGGCGAGGTCGCAGCAGACCACGTAGGTGATGGCGGAACGAGCTGGATAGGTTCCATCAAAATGGGAAGGAGGACGTGCGGGCTCGCGAAAGGTGGAAGGAGTGGAGGGAGGCCTTTGCCCAGGAGTGGGACAGCGTAGGCTAACAAAAAAAAAAAAAAAAAGATTTGAAAAGTGATTTAATACACAATTTGTAAATCCTAAGAATAAAATCAAAAAACTATAAAATAGTATCGTATTTTTAATATGAATCAGCAAAGGGAGCTACTTTTAATAGGAAAATACCAGTTAAGGTGATAATACTAAAAACATATTCTAGTCTGTAATAAAACTATTTCAGCTAAAACTAGCTATTTGCGCTGTAGCATGGTGCGGGTGACAGTTTCAGTAACATTTCGTTTCACTCTTGAAAGTTGCCGCGATTTACAATTTATGACTTAGTATTTCAGTTGTACCACATTCGTAATATATTAAATAATTAATAACTGTAGTAAATTAAATTAAACCCAACCAGAATGTTCTAATCAAGAAATAAAATCAAATTGAATGAAAAATTAAGCAAAGTGTTATGCGTATAACGTAACGCCATAGACGTATTTAGTGATGGGATGTACTGCTACGATGGATAGTCGATATTTTTTATAATAAAAAACGTATATTGTGCGTAGGTCAATTTTTATTTTTAAAAGGTCTAATTATACAACAGAACATTTATAGGGTAAGGTTGCTTAAAAGGTTGCTAAAAAAAAATACATGTTATTCGTCTAAACTCATATCAGAGTCAGGAACATCTGAATTGTCACTCAATTCATCATCTGAATCTGTGACGGATATTATTAACGATGACTCAATTATGTTGTCAATATGTATGTCACGATCCCAATCAGACATAATGTCCCTTTTTGTTTTATTCACGACCTTCGACCAGTCTTCAGGTTGAACATTGTTGATGGCCTCTTGTAATAGGGCCAACATCTTATTTGCCGTAAATGGCGGCGAAGTATTATTTCTTGCGGCGTAACCTAAAAATAAACGAACTTATAAAAAAAAGTATTCAAATAATCATCAATCAGCCTAATCTAGTATCTGGTAATGTTTTTAAACTAGGTACATGCTACGATCGGAAAGCTGATTTTTTTATAAAGCTTCAAAATGGGAATTGAAATTAAAAGCATACCTTTTATTTGGGCCCAAATCAGCTCAATAGCGTTATACTGGCAATGGTAGGGTGGTAGTCGAAGGACCTGGTGGCCTTTTTCTTTTGCCATCTCGTCCAGAGCATAGGTAGGAGTTGGTGGCTTATGGCGTCGGACTAAGGCAATAAGCTCCGTCTTTAACATTTTTATATCTGCTGTAACTCCGTTTTCACTCAGCCACTTCACCAACTCGCTTTTGCGGTTGGATTGGTTTGGGGGTTTATTAACTTGCACCGAATGGTAGGGTGCGTTGTCCATTATTATGGTCATAGGCTCTTTTAAATTGTTTAATAGACCTATGAACCAATCTTTAAATTTTTCGTAATTCATCTCCTCATGATACTCCGTAGTTTTTTTTGACTTAAAAGCCAGCAAACAATCAGGGACGAATCCACTTGCTGTACCTGCGTGACAAATAATAAGGCGTTCGCCTTTGCCTTCCGGCACTTTGGTACACGATTGTGCCGTATCGTCGGTCCAACTTTTACCCACTGTGTGGTTGGCGTTTAGCCACGTTTCATCCAAAAAGACAACTTTGCTCCAATCACTTATGTTTTTGGCCTTCCTTAAAAATCTACATCTTGCTAGGGCAATGTCAGTCCTATCCATAATAATCTTTCTTTTGTTAACTTTTTTGTAAACAAAGCCAATATCTTTTATAACTTGCCGTAGCGAAGTAATACCTCCTTTGAACAAGTCAGCTTCTTTTAATGATTTTAGAAGCTTGAGCAATGTGGGTAGCTCCATTCTTCTATAATAATCATAAATATGATTTCTAATAGCAACCTTAGCAAAATCATCCAAATCTGTGATTGGCTTCACCTTGGTCCGCTTTTTGTTGGGTGTCGATAATTTATTTTCAAACATCCCATCTTGGCCAATTTTCTCACGTGTTATACGCGAAACAGTATTGCGGCCAATATCAAGAGCTTCGGCTACTCGTTCTACAATATGATTCAATGGTAACAACGGTCCATTATTTTGTTGTTCTCTTTCAAAGTAGTCTCGGAGGCGAACAACAAGCTCCCTGGCCTGACTACCCAAAACAGTTTTTTTTGTATGCTTAGGCATGGTAATAACAACAAACTCAACAAACTTATAACAAATAACAATTTAACAAAAATGAAAACAAACAATGAAATCGTAATACGTGTCACATTAAGTCACAATATAACGCGCTTGCACTCGTACTCGCACTCACAGCATCGCACGGGTAAACAACATGGCCGCCGCGCCGATGCACCATAGAGCAAAAATGTTGTCACGAAAAAAAAAACATAAACCCGATTTTGATTATTTTATATAAGTACAAAGATAATTATGTAGCCATAAAACATTTATATTGACAAGTTTATACACGTAGCACACACGTAGTTACACTGCACAACTGAATAATACACTAATTTTCATAACAATATTAAAGAGAACTAGATTCACGCTGCGAGTATCGTTAGCGATAAAAATGAATTGCATAACCTCACATCCCTAGTCATGTGGTACTGACAAATGTCAACGTCATACGGGCAACTGTCACCCGCACCATGCTACAGCGCAAATAGTGTAATTCCTCTAAAATCGGTTGGTTCACTTTGGAATCTTGCAGTACAATTTTTTATCTTTTTAATTTTTGAAAAAGAAAAAAGGATAGATATAAGTACAGTAATAAAAAAGAATAAAAGTGCGCAAAAATCAACATTAATCCCAAGTAGTCATGAAAGGACTATGCAAAGACCATTGAGAATCATACAAGCATTGAGATAAAAAAGACTGTCTGTGCAATTTTTGCCCGTTCTTCGTCGTTTGAGTTTGATTGAGAGATTTTGCATAAAAAGAAATATTAACAAAAGTGTCAGAAATTGATAGCATGGTCTTGCTAATGTTATTATACTACTTACCTTAAATTAAGTTCGTACTTATATTCATACATCTTACAATATTTTTATAAAAAAAAAAAACTAAAATTATAAAACTGTGATGGGCGTTTGTTGCGCTCGGCCGCCTGCAACGTATTGTAGGGTATCCGGGAAATTCCTTAGGCATGTAAATGCGTTATGTCATTGTGCAAGAGAAGAAAGGCATGTGTTTATGCATCTGTTTGAGTATGTATGTGTATTGTGGCATTTTATTGTTTTTTTTTGTCTAACTTTTAGTTTTTTTAATTGAACATTACTGAGTTCTGTGACGGAAAACGTTGTGATGAAACCTGCAGGGTACTTGCTTAGCACACTATCAGTAGCAATGGCTTTCATTTTGACAATTCAACAACATTCATTGCATTATTTACGTTGTTGAGCAGGCAAATTACTTTAACATATGAAGCAATGGATTCGTAATATCCATTAAAATGGTTCAGATTGTTCTTGATAGTGTGTTACGCAATTAGGGTACTGGACTTCTAGTTAATATAAGTCAGTTATAGTAGTATGGTTAATTTAGGTCTGGTATCAATCTCGTTACTTCTCTGTAGATATGAGAAGAGCACAAACTCAAAACTCAAACTCAAAGTATTTATTTCAATTAAACCAATTACAGGCACTTTTGAATTGTCAAGGGGTCGGTCAGTCAGAGAAATGAAGCTAGTTGCCCATTCCAAAGCGTAGTAGGTACCTATGGAGAAGAACGGGCAAGAAACTCCATGGACACTCTTTTAAATCAAAATATGGTTACAAAGTATTAGTTACATCATTCATGTTAAAAATTATGCATGTGAGAACGATGCAGAACGTTAAAAGCATCCGTAATGAAAAGCCTAAAACAATCCAAATATTAAATTAAATTAAAATAAGCCATGGCAGCAAAGAGATGACCAGTCCCCACTGACGGCGCCCGTTCACGAACATGACGCACGGATTAGCACCATTCAGCTCAACCATTTTGAAGGGAGCTAAATGATCCAACACATGTGCCACCATCAGCGAGACATTTGAGTGAGCATGACATACTCTCAGCCGCCAGGGCACATTCAAGTCAATGAAAGACGTACCCAGTAAATGGTAGCTTTATAGTATGTACCTACGTAGTACTCACACATGAGCTATACAATTATACAATACTAGGAGATTGAATTTATATAATGCAAAAATAGTATTTTACAATCTTCAGCGGCTCCAACAGTACTTTCAAATGCTAATCAATTTATTTACTAAAGAGGATTACTAGAGGATTACGAGAGGATTACTCTATTACACAGATTTATAAACTAAAGGGAGATATGGTGTGGCTGCCCAACTGTTCGAGTCCGGCTGTCGCCTTCAACTACATATGCACTACAATACGAACACGCGCTCACTCACACTATAACAGTCACCACACTCAACGCGAGCCAATCGCGTAACGCAGATCGCAACGTTGAGACACACAAAACTACATTGACAATTCTTATTGACAAATCAACGGCGCCCGCATTTGTTTCTGTTTTGTGCATACATTGTTCGCACGCGCCACGCCCCCTTGGCATATCTCCCTTTAGTTTATAAATCTGTGGAGAAGAGGCTATTGCCCTGCACTGGGACAATAAAAGGGTGGTGTTATAATGATAACATCTGCATTGCCATAGAATAAGAATGTATAACAAGCGAAATTCCCGCTCCGAACCCGTTCTGAATGCGTGCAGTTAAGATGGTATTGTATCGTACGTAACATGCGACGCATTCTGCACGTCCTGCGCTTGATTATCGAGAAAAATTACAACCCCTGATCGAAATAATAATGATTATTAAATAAAGGAGATGATTATTACAATAACCTGTAGCTAGGACTATCTTCCCAATACTGGTGCAATACTATTTCTTATAATTGAAAATGTAACCTGAATAATTTTGACGGATATTGCTTGATCAGTTTAAAAAAATTGTCTACTCAACAACGTAATTAACTTAATGAATGTTGTTGAACTGTCAAAATGAAAGCCGTACCTACTGTTAGGCCCGTATTACAGAACCCCACTCAAGACTTCTTCTGGTTCTGTATTACGGGCCTTAGTGTGTTACGCAACTACCCCGTAGTAGGTGAACCTATAAGAAAATAACGATAAAAAGATATTGCATTCCCTAGTACCCTGCTAACATTTGGATATAACTTCTAAACTACCAATTTCCACTCCTTACTTGCAGAAGTTGATTCGAAAATATACGACGAACTAAGAAGAGATGATTGGAACCTGCTAGTGGCCCATTACTTGGGGGTGGATCACGCTGGCCACAGGTATGGGCCCAACCACGCCGAGATGACTAGGAAACTAGACGAAACCAATGTAAGACTGAAGAAAGTAATATCTATGTTGCCACCGGATGTACTGCTCTTTGTTGTTGGAGACCATGGAATGACTGAAACAGGTATGTGATAGTGTGTTATTATTATTTGGAATAATTAATTATTGTTGTGGAAATAATTAATTAATTTAATACTTGAATATAATATAATATTGGCAAGATGTTGTAACTAATTTCTATCGTTAATCATAATTATGTATTCTTGCCACTCAAAAATTTCACTACTGCAGAAGTAATCAGTTTTTGTTCATAAGTGTAAAAGTCAGGACTATGTATTTTAACCGTTACCCTATAAACATAAAGCAATGTATTGTAATATAATTTAAATATAAGTATGATCTTGTGGAAATATCTGAGGACAAGTCATCTACTTCAGCCAATTAACCGTTCTGAGAAAGGATCGTGCTAATTGCGTGACGCACCTTCAGTTATGTGTTTACCTAGATTTCAAACTGACCAAGTTTTTAAACATGTGGAGCATAATCCCACTTCTCTCCTGTTCTGGGGGCTTACCAGCAGCTCTTATAGCAGGGCATAAGTTGAACTGCACTTCTTTTTTGTTCTATGACTTAGTATAAAAATCAGTGCAGTTCAACTTCTGCCCTGCTATAAGAGCTGGTGGTAAGGCTCCTGGTCCTACCCGCCTTGGAGACACACTCTGGCTATTGTAAGACTGCATACGTATTTACAACTTAGGTCACAGATTACTAATAGTTACTTAGGTACTCTGCGTATAGTGTGTTTTATAGACTCCATAGCTTCTTGATTTTATTTTAACCCCTTTACAAATGTCACTACTCCCCTTTCTGGGGCATGATAGAGCAATGGATTTTGTTTTGTTGACAAAATGAACGGGAATGTCGACTGTGTGTAGGGGTGTGTTACACAATTAGGCTTCCTGTACATGATGCCGGAGCCGCACCGGTGCCTGAACGCATGATTCCGTATACCAATGAATATCGCGCACGTTCAGTATCCAACGATCACAGTTCAGTAAAGCATTTCCAACGTTGCTTTACTATTTAAAACTCGGCGACAATGTGGTATACACGCGGTTCCGGCGTCATCTTCTTCTTAGCGTGTCGATAGCAATCTAAATGGACTCGGCCCAGAATTCGGCTACTTGTTTGGCGCCATCACCAGCGTCCATCAGTTCCTGTAACGTGCAGCTGACAGGACATGATATGAAGTGTCCCATCGTTTGTGAAACAGCACCACATTTACACTCCAAGGCGAAGTCGTCTATGAATCTCCACCTGAACAGGTTTCCCTTGCTTCGGCCAACCGGTGTCATGTACGTACAGGAAGCATAATTGCGTAACATATCCCTAATGACAGTCCCTTTCATTTTGTCAACAAGACAGAATCCATTGTTTCATACGTTTAGAAATTTGGTCGGAGCAGCGCCGGTGTCATGTACAGGAAGCCTTAGGGTGCAGATGACAAAATAGGAAGTGTGTGAGAAGCCTTGGTCCACAGATATATTCACCAAGTATTATTGTACTTGTAATATTAAGTAAAGGTGCAAATTTTTCACATTGTTTTAGACTCACATGAATGGACCAACTCTGATGGTAGGTGATTCAATAGTATTGCTTGCAATGTAGAAGATTTTTGTGTTAATTAATGCTGTATTGTTTAGGCTAAATTTGCTGCTATGTGTGTGATTCTAAAGCATTTTTGTTAGAATTTGTGTCTGGTAATAGATTGTAGTTAGTTTCATTATTTTCTCGAATAGTCATGTGATTTTTAATTTGCGTTTTATGTAACAAAGCTCTAACTTGTTGTTTTTTATGAGACAAAACCTAAAATGAAATTGCTAACTAACAATAGGAGAAACCGTGTTATTTATAATTACTTTGAAACAAAAAATAAAGCATCAAAACCTTAAGTTGATTTTTGTATCAGTTGTACAAGTTCTGCATGAAAATATGTCTTTCAACATGTAGATCTATAATCATAAAAATATTCTCTCGTCCCTTAACCAGGCGATCATGGCGGTGAAAGTAAAGCCGAACGCACAGCGGCATTCTTCGCGTACCGGGGCGCAGGCCTGGCCGGGACTGGGGAGGACATAATGACCGGCAAAGAAGTACAGCAGACGGATCTTGCGCCTACCCTAAGTGCGGCGTTAGGAAGACCGCCGCCCGCGCCCTCTCTAGGACACCTGTTGTTGCCCGTTCTGCCTAAGGCTGTCAAAAGTCATACTTTGCTGCATATGACTAATAATTTAAAACAGGTGAGACAAACCAAAAGTATACCTTTCATTATCTCTCATTGAAATCTAACGCAGCATCGTTTTATTTTTTCAACCTAGTTTGAATGTTAATTTTATCTTGTGTGACTAATGTTCTGCAGTGGCACTAATGCTCATATCTGTATAAAATATTCAGCATATTTAAGCAACGTAATATCACCGACAGATAACACAATACATGATTCGTTATGGAGAGGAATCCCAACAAGTGTCTCTCGACCGACTCGCTGACCTTATCAACGCGACGAGGGAACAGTTACACAAAGCCGCCTCCATTGAAACTGATGACGAACTCAACAATTACGTCGCGGATGTCAGGTAATGCGGAAATTATGTAAACAAACGAATTTGAATGTTTGCCTAATGTAATAAAGTTTAATTTTATTTCAGGGCTCTGGTTGACGACATCCGCAATGTTTTCCGCGAGGTCTGGGTCGAGTTCGATTCTCTGTCTATGCTCAGAGCTCTTCTACTTCTTCTCGTGGCGATATTTTTCAATTGGTTGATAACTGAAGGTCTTCCTATGGAAAGGCTCCCGGCTGTCTTCGCCAGCACCTTTGTCCCGACTGGACTTATTTCAATGGCTGTTTGCATAGCCGTATGCTACACAGCTTTCTACCTTAAACTTTTAGAAGATCTTGAACACGCGATTATCTTGAGTACTGGTTTAATATCGGCCAGTATAATGTGTATTTTAATAATCATGCACTGGGATGGGATTGCTCAGAGGTGGTATGAAGGACGTTCGCAATTCTACGAACGTTTCGCACGTGCGGCTTTAGCGGCTTCTGCAGCCATTTTAGTATCGAATAGCTATATCATAGAGGAGGGGTCTACCCTCGCGTTCCTGTGTATGACTGTGTTGGGACTGATGGCTTGGAATGCATCGAATATAAACACGTTATTGTATTGGATTGCTTGTGGAGTTATATTTGCAGGGACGAGGTTGTATCGCGGTTGTAGGGAGGAACAGGGGGATTGTTGGACGGCGGGGTCTGGGGTGCCATCGGGGCAGTCATCACGGCCTGCATTAGTTCTAGGCATGGGCAGTGTGGCTGCTGTGGTTGCTATTTGCAGGCGGCATGTGGGCTGGCGGGGCTATTGCACCGTTGTAGCGGGTTTATTGGCCTGCTCACATTGGGCTACGGGTTACGGGTCCTTAGGATCTCCGAGCCGCGCCAAATTGTTAGCGCGGGCCGCTTGGCTAGTCATTATAGTGATGATGTGTCTGATATGGAAGCGGGAAGGCCGCGGCGCCACTCTACCGCTGATGGCGACTAGTCTGATGTTCTTCGTCGCTAACACTCTGGTACTTGGTGTGTCGTACGCTCCGAGCGCAGTCTTAACTTTTATACTGGGATGTTTAGCCCTGAATATTGTTGCAAATTTGAAGAGTGATGGTTCTACGAAGTTTTGTAAGTGTTTTTCTCTTTTGGTTGAAATTGGAACTCGTATTGTTTTAATTTATTTTTAACCCTTGTCTTTTTTTCAGCTCTGGTAACTCGATGCAACTCGAGCGTAGCTTGCATGTGGGCGTTGTTGGCATCCTATGCGTTCTACGCCACGGGCCACCACGCCACGCTGGGCCACGTCCGATGGGCGCCTGCTTTCCACGCCGGAGACCCTAACTATATGGATATTGGCCCGCCCATCACTGCCTCTTTGGTCACACTGGAATTATTCGGTAAGAAATTTGATTGTTCAAGTTATGTAATAAATTCCATGATCAAATACCCGATTCGATTGGTTTCAAATGAAGAATCTGAAGTAATCATTACCTCCGAAAAATGTTTCATCATTATCTGTTTAGCCTTTTCTCAACTAAGTTGGGGTCCTGTGCCAGTCTGACCGGATGCAGCTGAATACCGGATAATATATATGGAAGAGAAATCTTTTACGATAATTTAACCAAAATTTTATGAATGTGTTTTTTGTTCTTGTTCAAATTCGTTCCCCTCCCGAATTTCGACAGGCAGGAAATATGATTTTAACCTCTGAATTTTTGTACATTTTATTTACCTTCATAATGAATTTGTTTGTCAGGCTCTCTGTTGGCATTCGGCGCGGCAGTGCCCCTGTTAGCGCTATGGGGTGAGAACGGCGCGGGTCGAGTTGGCCCTCGCACGCAGCTAGCAGCCGTCTTCTCACTGTGCCTCAAGTTTATGCTCTGCTTCGCTATTAGGGTAAGTACCTATCAGATGACCACAGAAGAATCACCGCACCGGCAGCGTCTAGAGGCGGCAATACACATTTATTCGAGGTGCCGGAAATTGAGCGCACAGTTTCTCACAGACCACTATTCAAATCTTGAACAGAGGGTGTACGCCCCGCGAAATAATTGCGTAACACACTATTAGTAGGAAAGGCTTTCATTTTGACAGTTCAACAACATTCATTGCGTTATTTACGTCGTTGAGCACACATTTTTGGAACATAAATTATGAGCAATGGATTAGCAATATCCTTCAAAATTATTCAGATTGTGATTGAAAGTGTGTTACGAAATTGTACAGAATCGCTTGGACGCGTTTTTCCGCGGAAATTCCGCGTATTGGATTTTCAACGCACTGCTTATAGCCTAGAGTTGAAAATTCAACAGTGTGTATATTTGATGTGTTCTGTTGGATTCTTAATGATCGGCTCAACACCGAGAGTTGAAAATCCACTGCGCGATAAAATCCCGCCGCGATATTTCTGCGTCCATGCGAACGCTGACACTATTGATTTCTATGGAAAGTGTTGATAATGCCACCTTTAGCGTTTCCGTACC
This sequence comes from Apamea monoglypha, assembly GCA_911387795.2. Classification (NCBI taxonomy): domain Eukaryota; kingdom Metazoa; phylum Arthropoda; class Insecta; order Lepidoptera; family Noctuidae; genus Apamea; species Apamea monoglypha. Next base: position 6,606,449 of record OU426931.1, read on the forward strand.
ATGTGGAGATGACAGATAAAACCGTTCACACTTCATTTATCATTGAGACTGCAGTTAAGGCCATCGTGCGGTTTTGTGAGATGTAATCCACACCTGATCCTGACAAAACCGCATGATACTTCAAGTTGAATGAAAAAATTGCGTCTTATGAAGTGGTAATTATCACTGCAGATGTCTCGCCTTATTGCATATTTTCGAGAACTATTGTTTAGTTCAATACCAGTACCAGCCTTTGACCATTGTATGTACAGACGCCAGCACATCAAGCTACTACAATCTGTCAAATTTCTTTAATAGATTTTCAACTTTATCGCTAAAGCATTAAGGTTCAAGGTTGATTGGGAAAATTTGACAGTTTCGGGTAGCTTGACCTGCTGGCGTCTGTACCAACCAAAGCTACTTTTGGAGGTTATTCTTAAGAAACCATTTTTTTTAAAAGTACAGTCCCAATCTACCTAAATAATATTTATTTTATTGTCTTTGGGTGGCTTACAGCTATCAAATACAGAAGTAGTAGTGAGGTAATAGACGACAAGCTAATTACAAGCCTTCACAGTTAGCAATACAGTATTGTTGTACACATTTTCAAATTGAGTAACTGTTCGTTAACTATAACATTAAATTACTTAACTAATAAATTAAATTAAATACCTGTAACAGCACACACTTCAACAGCAGCTGCACATGCATCTACCATGCATGCGCAGCCGCTGTCAGAGTGCATCAGAAACAATATTATACTGCTTAGATAAAACAGTAGTAATGGACGCTAAGCTGCTTGCAAACAAATCGATTGAAGGGTGCTTATTCTTAACAATTTTCTTAAAAACTTTGACTGATCGAACCATATAAGAATTGCTACGGTAAACTGGGTGAGCGTAAGGAGCATGAAGGAGATTTCTCAAACGAGAATGCCGAGGTGGAACATTCATAGACAGCTTAGAAAGAAGTTCAGGACACCCAATCCTTGATTGTGCTAGTTTAACTAGGAACCGAATGTCAGATATATTTCTCCGAGCTACAAGTAAATGTAAGTGGAATCGAGCGCATCGTTCATTGTAACTCAGATATGGGTTTTAAATCTATAACCAAAGTATCTCGTGAATTTCCTTTGTATTTGTTCCAATCTGTCTGAATGCACTGCATAATTCGGATTCCTTTGACTACCATAATCGAGATGACTGCGGACGTAAGCACAATACAAAATTTTCAATGTTTTCATTTTATTGAACGAAGTGGCATTACGGATAATGAATCCCCTGGGATTCATTATCCGCAATGCCACTTGCTTGCTTGCTTGTCGCCAAAAAAAGCATCCAAAACCCTGGCTTTGGATGCTTTTTTGGCGACATGGTCAACATGACTCTCAAAGGTGAGCTTACTGTCCAGAAGAATACCAAGATCTCTGGTGACATGAGTTTGAGATAAAGGTTGATTCGCAATTGAATAGTTAAATATGACTGATAGGTTCTTCCGGGTGAAGGTTATAACTAAGCATTTCGATATATTAAGATCTAGTTTATTTATTCTACGATAGCTTACTAATCTAGATATGTCCGCCTGCAAAAGTCTAGCGGAATTCAAACTCACAACTGATGTATACATTTTCATGTCATCTGCAAACATTAGGTATTTAGAATGTTTGAAACACTCGCAATATGAAAATCAAGTTTTCGACGACTGTTGCGAAATTACCTAAATGTTTTTTTTTTTTTTTAATTTGATCTTCAGGTATTCGCGTGCGCGATCTCAGCTACAATCCACTGCCGCCACCTTATGATTTGGGGTGTGTTCACACCGAAGCTGTTGTTCGAGGCCGGCGCATGCGCAGCCGCGCTGGTCGGCACAGTATTCGGCGCCACACTCGTCGCGTGGCACTTGCCCACGCAACACCGCTCCAGTTGACACAAGCGGACGAATTAGATCGTATTTTTTATATGGACTGGACTAGTGGGGGCCTCGGATTTTGAGTGAATGGAGTGACAACTAAGAACTGCAAAAAGAACAATGCTTTTTGATGGTTAAATATTACTTGTTATAAACTTCTAAAAGTCCATCCACACATATCAGGATCTGGGTAAACTGGGAAATCCGGGCGTATGCACAGAACATTTACAGCCAAGAATTCAGAAAGTCCTGACCCGGAACTGTGTGGATATAGCTTTATAATTATATGTTCACAAACTCATCTATTGAGGATTCGCCTCAATATTAATACAGTCTTATTTACACGGCAAATGCAAGCAACATCCATTACCTGAATAGATAAGTTTGTGGCACCACAAAATTGTGTTCAAGAACCTCTTACTTCAAGGATGTTTAAAGCATTTATTGACGGTGTTTTTTTAATGAAAAGTGTATCTTGGCACGAACTGAGTCACTCCCAGAAGCAAGCTCAGTTCCTGCCAAAATTGCTGTTGTTCGTAAGTACTGCCACCTGCTTTAATATTACGAGTTGCGTTTCATGTTGTTTTGTAATAGGGCTGGTCCACATGAATTTTTACACGCCCATACTGCCATCTTTTTTTTGGGTGGGAATCAAATAATTTCTCCCGCTCTGGGCGGAGCGGGAGGTGTCAGACTTTTACTGACTAAAACCCACCCGTGTTCCTTCAGTTGCCTGTGCCAGGGGCCACGGTATCTCTTTCGAACAACCCGCGACCCCATATTGCCATCTAAGTTTAGTGTGGACCAGCCTTTAGAAGCTTTGTATTTTCTAGCTATGACCAAGTATTTTTCCTAGATTTTTTAAGGCCAAAACTAAATGCGCTGAGATTAATTGTCTAGTTACGAGGGCCCTTACATTATTACGCTTGGACAGACTGTTGTAACTAAAATAATCTTATTGTACTGTTTCGGTTGAGATTATGAAGATATTATATAGCATGCGAATGTGAAAGACATTATTGTAACTTAGGGACTAACCACACTTATTCAGCTTTTGTCCATAGAAAAAAAAAACGATTTTGTATGGAGATTCGTAAGTATCCGTTCAGCTTTACGGATGCGTACGCATTCCATACAAAATGTATGGTTAGTCCCTTATTGGAATGTTTTAAGGCGTGGGCTGCGGAGTTCTTTTACGAAGTTACGGGTTAATTTTGTGCTTAATGGTTGTATTAATTTTAATTGTTTTATAATATGACGTGATGTCTACCCAAAGCATTTTAAATATAGATAATAAAGATGTATTTTAAATATAATTTATTGTATCTGAACAAAAACTGCCATAGGCTGTATCGTTATTATTCAAAATAATATTTAGAAATGTTATTGAAATTTAAATGAACTTATTATAGATTCAAACAAATCAGTATTTTTGTTCTAGTTTACATGCATTAAATTAGAGTTTTAGCAATAATATCTATCTAAATAATAATTAAGAAGAGAAGATAGATATGAACAGTAGAATAGATATTTTTACTTATTCCATTGGCATTATGATTTTGGTTTACGATCAATATGATTTTTTTTATAACAATAAAGATTTTTAGCACACTTTTGGGTTTTAATAAAAAAATCAATTGAAACGTATATATTATAACATTTATTTTCTAGAATACTATGACGTTTTAATGTCAATGTGAGGAGAATATAGTTTAAAATAAGATATAATCTAATCTTGGAACCCTAGAATTGTAGAATTGTGGTCACATAGCTAGCATACTCTAAAACTTAAGCTTGTGACGAATAGCACCTTCACTCACCGATATAATTAATTTAGAAAAGAATGATTGAAACTGGATATAAAATTCATTGCACTCTGAAATACACGCACATAGGTTGTTAGGTGTAGAAGCGGACAAGTCACGTGGTGCGCGCGGGCGGGTCGTACGGGTTCAGGAGATACTCGGAGAACGAGTTCACAGCCGACGCGCCGCGCACTTCCTTATCCAGAAGAGGTAGTTTGGTAACGTGGAAGTCTTCATACAAATCTGCGATTTGTTCGAGATATTTTTCCTGAACTTTGTGTCTCGCCGCGCACAGATCGCACGGCGCTGATGTCCTCAGTAACAGCTGGTTGACGATAATGTTGTGCGTGTCGATGCCGCACCGCGTCAGCTCCTGCACTAGACGCTCAGTCTCATAGAGTGACAGGAACTCCGCAATGCAAACACATACAAAAGTGGTCTGGTTGGGGTCCTTGAACTGGGTGTTGACTTGTCTGATAACTGAAAGCATTTCATCCATTTTGTTGCTGAACATGTCTGAGTTGAACTCGGCCAGGCCAAACAGTGTCGCTACTTGGTTGATGAATGGGGCCACCTGAAAAGCAAAAAGAGGATTGTCAACTGACCTTAACCCAATTGACTTTGATTGTGTTACTTAGTTATTTTAAATTGCTAATTAGTGTGAAGTTTTAATACTATATTGAGTATTGTCAAAATAAATACCTAACACTTATTTTAAAGTTATGAAAGTAAACTCTTGCTATAACAAACTTAAAAAATCGTGGCCGGTGAAGTCATAAGACGTAGGAGCGAGATGACAATAGTACTAAAAATGCACCACCCTTTCTTTCTTTTTTTTTCCGGATGGGAAATCATCAAATGACCCCTCCCGCTCTGGGTGGAGCGGAAGGGAGTGTCAGACTCCTACTGACTAAAACCCACCATGTTCCTTCCTTTGCCCTTTGTGTTCCGGGGTAGCGGTAACCCTTTCGGACAATCCCGCTCAAAATGCACCACCCTACTTACACATTTTATGACCGCGGCTGCCGCGAGTATTTGCGATTAATAAAGAGATCATAGATCTATGGTAGAGATGGACTATGTTTTTGAACTGGAAAATGTTCATACCTTTGACTTCAGTCGCATAAGTTTTCCAAGACCTCGCTCGACGACCTGCGGGAAAGACAACAGACGCAGAGTGTGTCCTGTGGGCGCAGTGTCGAACACCACCGCACTGAAGTTCATGCCCTTCACCAGCTTCATCACCTAGAAACAAGAAACCAGTTTGTTTTAAGAAGGTCAGAGCTGGGAGGCACATTGGAATATAATTTGGTATTTCGTGTTTTATGAACTGTTGTCAAATAAAATGTTATTCTTTCTTTCTTTACTATGAAGTGAGTGATAGTCTGTGTCTATGCGATTTTACATAAAACGCAAAAACAAAATGTGAATTGTTACCAAGCAAACATCAAGTAAGGAAAAACTCGGATAATTTGATTAAAACAGGTAGATAGGTTCACTAATAATAAAGAGAGGTAAAGTTTGTGAGTTCGTGTGTACGAGGAAATCTCCGAAATTACTCATCTGATTTCAATAATTCTTTCACCAATAACCAGGGTGTCCGGTAATTAATGGATAACCTCTTAAGGAGTCATTGTACTTATCATTATGAACAACTTTTGCTACGGGAACAAACAAGAACTCACGAAAAAGAAGAACCGGCTGTTCCCTACATTTATGTTCGCTTAACTCGTCAAAATGTAGGAAACAGCTGATTCTTTTTTTTCGCGATTTCAGGTTTGGTCCCGTAGTAAGTTTTAGTTTCATAATGATGAGTACAATGACCCCATAAGAGGTAATCCATTAATTACCGGACACCCTGTATATATTATCCCGTTAAAATAAAATGGCTTGTTGTGGTGACCAATTTGGCAACTACAAGAAACCAGTCGACGAAAACAGTCGAGCGAATGCATTTCTAACGAACGCTGCAATAACGCTGCGACATTCTTTTTTTTCTTTGAAGTGAAACTTCTTTACGCACGCTTGACTTGGGGAGTAAGCTGGCGAACGCGTGACGTAAGCGTTACGAAAAGTGTGATCGGGCGAGGCGAACGGGAGTTGAGTGGGGGATATAAGCAAGAGAAGGCAGTGCGCGCGCACATTTTCTTTCTCTCTTCCTCTCATAGCCAAATACGTTCCGTATATCTAAGCACAGTGCAGGCCTATTGTCTGTATCACAGTGCGCGCGCACATTTTCTTTCTCTCTTTCTCTTATAGCTAGTAAGTGAAATATGTATATATCTCAGTCAGTAGTTCGTTTACGAGTTTACTAGCGTTACGCGAACGGTGATTCTTTGGTTATTTTTCGTAATTCTATTTCGTTTTGAACAATATAATGAATTAATATTTTGAGAAAGAAGTTTCACTTCAGTCGTGTGGTCATAAGCACACTCGATTTGTAAGCCTATATTGTGTTCCACTGTTGGGCAAAGCTCTCTTTTTCCTTCCAAACCTCCCTGTTTTATACAATATCTGGCCATGTTGGCTCTGCAAACGTTATTACACCATCACGCCATTTTCGCCATTGTCTATCTTGACGCCTTGTCTATGTATATAAGGTTAATTCAGAAATTGATAAAATATGACTAATATAATATATTTACAATTTATTTTAATCTGTCGGGGGTAATTTAGTAGATATGTTAAGTTATTATCAAAATAAATTTGTTTATCGTCAGGAAAATTACATGTACCTACATGTAGTTTTGAACATGTAGGATTTTACGATCATTTTTTGCAATATAAAATACGCGTCTGACTGAACATTTGTCTATTTGTCGCTTAAAATAATGAATATCTTTTGTCCGTACGACATAACGACGGGTTTTCGGCAATTCAACCTGAAGGGAGAAAAGGAAGAATTTCGTTTGTATACAAAATCTTATTCCTTGGGTTAATAAACTTAGTTTCTTCCTAGTTAGATTTTTTGGCATAAATACTTGTGTAAGTCTATACTAATAGGTAAGTAGGAGTCGGATGTAAAAAAATGTTTTTGATTTGTTAGCCCAATTCTTGAGGAATATGCTATTTAACATTACGCTATGACCCATAAGAGCCGAGCAAAAATAAAAAAAAAATCACAAATAACGCTAACCGAAAACGAAGTGATGCGATGCAACAGAGTGGGTCAGGGGAACAAGAAATTTCACACGGACGACGTCGCGGGCTCGCAGGCGGGTTTAGAAACAGCCTTGCCTTTCATGTGCTAGCAAATATTTTTCCAATGCAGTTTATGGTGAGACGTGATCCTCTAAGCAATTGCTTTGCTCATGGGCTAGTCCGGAACTGCTCATGTTGGGAAAAATATTACCCAGTATTTTTTTTTTAGCTCTCTAAGGAATTGCCAGATGTACATTCAAGTAGGGTACATGAATAATGAACTGATGGATGCTGGTGCCAAACAAGTGGCCGAATTTCTGGGCTGAGTCCATTTAGATTGCTATCGACACACTAAGAAGAAGACTTGAATAACATTGAGTCTATTTCTTGAATAATTGGTTACAAAATACTTATCCAACACCCACCATGTACCGTGCCGCAGCTCAATCTTAAATCCTTTAGCAAGATGAATCTCAAACAAAACTAATGATTATAATATTCACTTCATGTGTAATTTCTATGGATAAGACAATGAATCATCATTTGTTATGAACTAATAATTATATTTACACTAATAAACTGAATTTATAATCAGTGGATGTATTATATCAGCGAACAATATATATATATACCACAATATATATATATATCAATTGACATTTATGTGGATAAACATATATAAATTGATATTTATGTGGGCAAACATATATCAATTGACATTTATAGTAAAAACTAGAAATTTACCAGCTTCAAAGTTTACCCTAACAACACTTGATAAAAAACTACAATTTGGATTACCTTTCCCAAAATGATAATCTAATGAAAAGTTTCTGGGATTCACCTGGGATGCAAGTATGGTTAGCTTTTCATAGAAATTAAAACTTACATAGGTTATCCTACTAATATTATAAACGAGAAAGTTTATATGGATGGATGGATGGATATTTGTTCCTCTTTCACGCACAAACTATTAAGCGGATTTGGATCATATTCGGCACACAGATAGTTATTAAACAGGATTAACACATAGGATACTGGATTGGATTTTATTCCGATATTCCCACAGGATTCAAACATATGCAGATGAAACCGCGCGGCGCTGCTAGTGTTAATATAAGGTATTCCCCTATAGTCAATATATTCAATTTTATGGGAATGCCCTGAAGCGTACCTACTATTTGAGTGCTTTATAAAATTTTGTTAAATGTTGTTTAAGTAAACTGATTATTGTTTAGCAAAGACTAATTTTATGATGATTTCCCAATCACTTAGTAATGTAGCAACAGAAAGACTAAAGGATGTCTTTAAGTTAAGGTTTGAGTTTATTTACAAAATTTATCTTACCTCTGCATAACTCATAGCCTCATCTATGCCGGGGAAGGCTCCCACTATTTCCTGCATCACTCCCTTGCCCAGTCTCATAGCTTCTGTTTCCCCCTCAAAATATTCCTCAGGCAACTCTGTGAGCCCAACATTGGGATCAATTTCCATTGCAAATAGATTATTGAAGCCTTTTACTTTGGTTGGCACCTGAAATGTGAATAAAATCATACATTATCGCAGTAACAACAATAGAAATGTTGTTTCTATTTGATTTTGGGTTAAAAAATAAAAAACCAAGGAACTGGTTGAGTTTATCCTTTTTCTTAGTTACTTGCTTTCAGAAAACAAAAAAAAATATGGTTTTCTGTGTGTAATGCGTTTCTAAATAGATACTTTGATTAAAAAGTTATTAGATTGTAAACAATGTGATTTATGTGAACACACAAAGACCAGGTTAACAAAAATAATTATTTCATCAGCCACTTATTTGCTACTTCTGCCACTGCCGCTTTTCCGTAGAAATCATGGTACCGACTTCCGAAATTGTTTATAGTGCATTAATTGTACACTTAAAGAAAACATAACCTACCTTGGAGAACTTTTGATCAAATGCATCAGAAATGTTATGAGCTGGATCAGTCGAAATAATGAGGACAGACTCCCGGACCTTGGCTAGTTGGATGGCCAAGCTGCAGCTAAAAACAAATGAAACTATTGGATTTAATTGGATCTCGATGATATTACTCATTTTTGTGATAAATTGCATACCTGCACGTAGTTTTACCAACTCCACCTTTCCCCCCAACGAATATCCACCTCAGGGATTTCTGGTCAACCACATTTCTCAAGGAAGGTTCTAAGATGTCCAAATCTTTGTTTTCTTCCATTTTTACAGAGTAATTAATTTAACGAAATTATTTAATGCACTCCAAAACAGCTCAACTCGAAAAACGTAAACGTAAATTTTTTTGACGTAACGTGACGTGACATGCGCAAATCTGAAGATAGATTGTCACTGTCAAATTTAATGAACATTACTCACGTTACTCTATCAGCTCTATGATGAATGGATGAATGAACTGACGTCGTGGGTTAAAATTTAGTTGATAAAGTAAAACTATATAAAAAATATTTTTGTTATTTGGTGCATCAAGAACCATCGTCACTGATATAAAAAAAAATTGTCATTGGTTATTTTATACCAACACTTATAGTTGGACTTTAAGATTTTTCTTTTCATAGCAACATTATTTCTTAGGGCGGCTTGCAGGTACGAGTTAAATCTCGATTTAGTGGGATTTAAACTCAGTTTAACCTTAAGTCGAGTTTACTGCATTGCACGGCGTCGATTTAGCGTTAAACTAGATTTAAAGAAATGTCAAATTTAAACCAGCGTGGTAGGCGGTTTAAGTTGTTAAATCTCGATTTAGTGAGTGTGGAGTGTTTGTTGTTATTACAATTTACTGTGCATTTTTACAAAAATGGATACATTTTTGGATTATTCAAGTGATACTGATGAAGATTTACTGTCTGATGATGATGAAGTATTAATCCAACACATGGATTCCCCATTTTTCTCTAGAAAAGTGAACGAAAGAAGCGACTTAATAAACACTTTGCGTGACGATGAATTTATAAAGAGATTTCGCTTAAGCAAACAAAGTGCAGTATTACTTTTGGATGAAATATATCATGAAATAGATACAGGTTGTAACATGTAAGTTAGTTGACCCTTTTTCACCAGGTTGAGCCCAATAATTACAATTACAAAAGTTATAGTATTCAATAGCTAATTCTCTCCAAGCTTCTTGCTTTTCCTTCACTGTTGCGCCGTCTGTTTTTTTATTTTCAATAATTGGATACTTTTCCACTAACAGCAGCAGATGCATGAGTTCCCTGTTATTGAAATTAGGCGCTCGTGACCTCTTCATCGTTGCCATTATTTTATAAAAACAATCACCACACAAAACAAACAACCACGACTACGACGATTTGACTCTGACAATTTAGCAACTGACAATTCGATACGTTCCATTTCACGCAAAAAGTTTGAAGTGTACAAATTATTGGGTCAAACTGCGAAAAACGGAACGCAACGGGACATACGAATGCAATGGAACACGCTAAACTGAGTTTAGTTAAGTCGAGTAGAAGTGACAGTATTGCAAGACATATTTAATCTAGATTAAGTTAAATCGAGTTTAAGGCTTAAAGTGAGTTTAGTAAAATCTAGTTTTAAGTAGAGACTCTGCAAGCCGCTAACGTTAAAACAATTCGGTCGAATCTGTCAAGCATAGAGTATAAGAGTAAAGCAATATATGCTGTCAAGTTATAATTGTAAAACTATGAATTCGATTTTCGATCAAAATAAATAATTGATGTAATGTAATGACTGAAATGTGCAAGTTTATAAATGAAAATAATGCTCTATCGACTTTTCCGCGGTCGTTTAACATTCAAGTTCTACATAGTGTTCACAATAATAGTAATCGCTTCGATATGTTGTTACTTTTTTCCGCCGATTTATCCTATTGCCCCAGTGACTTGGCCACCAAATTCTCTGCATCCTCGTTCTTCACGGCACTTGTCTAAGTTAATGACTGTAGTGTTCCGCCAGTTTGAGGATTTCGAAAATGACATCGCTGATAGCGTGCAGTCGTTTGTATCAGCGTTTCCTAATATGCCTGTGGTGGTAGTGTGTGAGAATACTCCTTATCCACCGTTCCCGTTCTCTGTAACGAACGAGACTCTACGAAATGTTAAAGTTCTGTCGTTAGAACTGAAGCTGAATGCTTCGCCGCAAGATTACAATCCCTTAACGCAAATATTTACTGAGTATGTATTGTTTGTGCCTGATTCAACGCGAGTCTCGCGGCGGGTGCTGCAACTCGTGATGGCGGGGGCTGCAGCACGTCCCACACTAGCTGTAGCTATTGGTGTTGGCAACTCTCACTTGATATGCCAGCATGTGCAGTGGAACTATGCAGACTGGACCCTGCACTACAGTAAAGATACTTATGGAAATATCTGTGATGCCGTGCATGGTCAGCATGCACTACTGGTCAAAACTGCTGTTCTGCAGAAAGTACCGCAACCCTTTGCATTACCTTTTCCCGAATCTCTTTATCTGCAAACTGCAGTCAAAAATGTTAAGGTTGGTTGACTATCTGAACCAATAAAAATTGTCATCCTACCACTCTAAAACCTACATCTTAACTACATTATTTTATTACGTTTGTATTTTAGGTCCGAATATCAGATGCCAAGCTTGGCCCAGGTCGTGGAGTGCTGAAGACTCCAGGGGCAAAGCAGAGGGCATCTCGCCACATGCGGGACTACAGAGTGGCTCTGTATAAGCAGTTGGGAGTGAAGGCAGTTATCAGAGAAGATGGCAGAGTACAGTGGTTTGGCTGCAAAAGGGAGACACAGGTATCCCACAACTTTATCTACTGAGACTTTCAATCTTCTTAATATATGAAACTGCATTAATTGACAACATAAAAATAAAACGTGATAATTGACATTTTTCTAGTTGACAGTTAAGTTACGTTTGCCACAGTTGGTCCCTGTATGACCATATTTACTTTCCTGTAGTTATAACAGTTAAGGTACTCTTAAACCAAGCGCACATTGCTTGTACTGTGCTTTGGTTCATAGAAAAAGTATGAAAGTTTTTATGGGGATTTTTCCAAAGCGTTGCGCTGCGGTGCGGCCCGCCCCACTCGTGCTAGCCTTTACTACCCTGTCTCAAAAACCACCCTAAAAGAACCATCATCATGTTAGCCAACACTTATGCACTTTCCCACTATTTCCAGCGCTGCTACCCGTCAGTGCAGGGTACGCCATCCTACATGCTATCAGGGCGCAACACGCCGCCATGTTGCCGCCGCAACATGCGCCGCGTCGCGGGGCACGTGTTGCGTGCATTGTTCCAAGCCGGGGCGAGGTCCTGGCTCGAGACCACGTCGTTACTGGGGGCTGTTATGAGGTATACTTCGGTTCCAACTTCCAATTGACTGGATGGGTTTACTTTTGTGGAGAAGTCAACACTATTCAGCAATGTCACATTCTTTATGGTAAAAGACCTTTACATAGAAAGTTTAATCGAAGTCAACTCAGCTTATCGCAGACGCTGGACATGGGCTTGTCTGTGGCCGCGCAACAACACACTGTTCTCCGCCTTACGCATCCATTCGAAATAGTAAAAATATAATATTATATTATTTTATAAAAATAATATAATATTATATTATTTTATAAAAATCACTGCTATAGGCCAACTGCTTCAGTGAGACGTTGCCTGAGGTAGTTGTCGTGAGGTAGTTGTTGAGGTAGGTGATAGTTGTCACAAGTTGACGAATGTTGACTGAGCTCTCGCGTCACGTCACCACACCCCTCCCGCACCCCGCTGCAACCTTAGGCTTATTTTTTTCTGTCTGTTGTATTACCTTGTTTCATTCCACCTTCTAAGAATATTATGTTACACTCCATGATACAAGCGTCTCATCAATCCTTTATAACACTCACCAAAAACTTCCAGAGGAGACATTCTACCATGGGCTGAATTCGTCGAAATAGGCATCCACGCTTCAGACATTTCCCGCGTTTCCTGGCTACAACGAGGCGGCGCCGACGCCGACGGCTTCGTTTGGGAGCGCGCGACCAAGGGACATTACTACAGAGTCGCCTACTCCGCGGCCAATCGCGTCTATGTGCTGATACTGCCGTTTACAGCCAGGAATGGCACCATGTGGCCAGCGGACTGGGTGTTGGCACATCAGAGGGAGTTCCCTGAGAGGCACTTGCATCCACTTGCACAGGTAATGTAATTCAATAAGTTTTATACATAAACCAAATCTGAAGGCAATCTAGTCACAATCTCATCTCAGTGACAATCAATGTTCAAAAGTTGTCAAAAAATTATTAAAATTAAAAGTATTTTAGACAGATTGAGAGTGAGATTGTAAATACTCTTTAAAATACAGGAATTGGCTCTGTTGTTTAGCCGATTCGCTAAGAAGTCAGGTAGGACACTATAATAATATAATTAATTTTGACCTCTTAAGCACAGTTTTACTTACCTTTGCAGTAGGATAAGCAATACTTCAAAGTTGGCCAATAAATTACAGCCCACTCTCTCTCACAGAGAGGAGGCCTGTGTCCCAGCAGTGGGAACATGATACGCTGATATGCAAGGCCAATAAATGGCGACGCTAGAGGGAGGCCTATAACCAGCAGTAGATGTCTTTCAGCTGAAATGATGATGTTCTATGTTATGGGATTGGTTTCCGCACTTAGTCCTTCAGGTGGACCATTGTACGTGGGCCATGGCGGCCGTCGGTGGTTTATTCCAACCAGCCCACCTCCCTCCAGAAGCTTATTAGGTCTCCTGGTCTGTTAAGAACATCTGTGTATGATCTGGGTGTCCCGAGGGTTTCCGACCTAATCTGGGTGATGCCTGTGCACTCAAAGAGCACATGCGCGACGGTCTCATCAGCCTCCATGCAGGCTCTGCACAGGGGGCTGTCCGTTATACCAATCGTGTGAAAGTGTTTGTTTAGTGAGCAGTGTCCCGTGATGATCCCCGTCATCAGGCGCAGGCCTTTCCTATCCAGGCGTAGTGATCTTTTAGTTAGCTTGCCATCTAGTGATGGCATGGCCTCCTTGGACTGCCTGCAGCCGGGTGACGAGGACCACCAGTTCTCCGCTTGTGTATGGGTGTGCTCCTGTAGCCACCTGCGTAGCTGATTGAAGGGGATGGGCACGACTGGTTCTGGACCATAGACTGACGTGCTGGATGCCCTTCTGGCCAGCTCGTCAGCCGCATCGTTACCTAGTGATTCACTGTGTCCTCTTATCCATTGTAGTGTCACTGTGTTGCGGCTTGATACAGTCACCTGTTCAAGCGCCTTGTGACATTCTAGTATTAGATGCGATGTGATACATCCCCTCTTCAGGGATTGGAGGACCGAGGCGCTGTCAGAGATTATACGAACATGAGCGTCCGTAATCCTCCTGGCTGCTATGGCATGAGCCGCTCGTATTATACCCACACACTCCGCTTGGTAGACCGTGTTGAGCATTCCTAGCGGGCTGGATATGTTTATGTTGAGGTCGTGTGAGAAAACTCCGACTCCAGTTCCGTAGTCGGTTTTTGATCCGTCAGTGTAGACTCAGCTCTCTCGGGCCCGAGTAGTCGTGCTGCTCCTCTTCAAGCACTATGTTGTAATGCTTTCGGAAGCAGTATTGCTTAGGGGCCTTGTCGCAGGGTGCTGCCGTCATTGGCTGCCGTTTGATCGCCTCATCTTTTAGACGTGTGTGTTTGATCCTCGAGTCTTTGCTCAGAGTTCCTGCTAGATGGAGTCTGAAGGCGGACAGGGCTGCCTCCTCCCGCACGATAAGGTGTAGGGGAGGCAGTCCAAGTACAGCCTGAAGGGCAGCGGTGGGTGCAGTTCGCATGCAGCTAGTGATTGCCACACAGGCGCATCGCTGCAGCTTTCCGAGATCCCTTTGGGCTGTGCTCAGGTCTGTTCTGGGCCACCAGACTAGTGAGCCGTAAGTGATAGTTGGTCGGATAACTGTGGTATAAAGCCAGTAGGTGATCTTGGGGCTAATGCCCCAGTTTTTACCAATCATTTTCTTGCATTGCCACAAGGATATGCTGGCCTTCGTGGTGATGTAGTTGATGTGCTTTGCCCAATTCAGCTGTTTGTCCAAAAAGATGCCCAGGTATTTGGTTTCAGTTGATAGGCTTAGGGTAGTGCCATAGAATTTTGGAAGTTGTAGTGTAGTAAGTTTCCTCTTTTTTGTGAAGAGGCTCAGTTCGGTTTTTGTTGGGTTCACTGATAGTTGGTGTGTGCTACACCAGTTCTCTACTATTTTCGGGGCCTGGTGCATTAGGTTGCACAGGGTGTTTTCGTGGGTGCCATTTATTATTATGGTTATGTCATCGGCGTAGCCTACGGTAAAGTAGCCTTTATCGTTTAGTGCCTTTATCAGGCTGTCTACAACCAGATTCCAAAGTGGCGAGAGGACGCCCCCTTGCGGGCAGCCCTTTGCCACAATGGCCCTTGTGGTGTCGTTTACGGTCACTTGTACGGCTCTTTGTTTAAGCATATTGGTGATCCAGCCGCTCAGAGACGGATCTATGCCGTGTCTGTCTAACGCCGTGTTGATACTCTTAAATGTGGTTTTGTCAAAGGCGCCTTCAATGTCGATGAAGGCAGCCAGTGCTGAGCATTTGTGGTCCACTGCGCATTCAACCTTGGATACCACGCTGTGCAACGCGGATTCTGTCGATTTGCCTGTGGAGTACGCATGCTGTTGTTTGTGGAGTGGTTTTGCCCTAAGGGGACCGTCTCGGATGTTTCGATCACATAGTCTCTCCAGGGTCTTTAGTAGGAAGGATGTGAGGCTTATGGGTCTGTACGCTTTGGGTTGCGTGTAGTCAGCTTTACCAGGTTTGGGTATGAAGATGACTTTCACTTCGCGCCAGGCTAGGGGTATGTGTCTGAGTGCTATGCAGGCCCGATAGATCTCTACCAGGCATGGTGTAATATATACGAGCCCCCATTGTAGTAGGGCTGGGAAGATGCCATCCAGTCCAGCGGACTTGTATGGCTGAAAGGTGTTGATAGCCCATTTTATCCGGTCTTCTGTTACTAGCCTGTGGGCGCAGGCCCAGTCCCGTTCCGTCGGGGTCCAATCTGGTGCGTCCTCCCAGGTTCTGTCCTCTAGGAGTTTGCAGTCTGGGAAGTGGGTTTCCAGAAGGACCTTGCTGGTCTCATGGTCCGTAAGTGTAAAAGTGCCGTCGGGTTTTCTCAGCGAGCCAAGGGTCCGGTCCTGGTCAGTTGATAGGATCTTTCTTACCCTTGCAGCTTCATTGTTGATTTCTATGGACTCGCAGAATTTCCGCCATGCTGTCCTTCTGGCGGTTCTGATTTGTTTTTTATATGTGTGTCGAGTTTCTGTGTATATCTCCCAGTCTTCTGGGAGTTTGGTGTTTTTGGCTCTGTTGAATTGCCTCCGTAGTGCATGTCTGAGTTTACCAAGTTCGGCGTTCCACCAGGGATTTCTCTCGGTGTTGGTCCGTGGCGTCCTTAGTTTACAGCATGTATCGTAAGCTTCGGTAAGGTATTCTGATAGCTTTGTTACAGTATATTTTAGCTGTGCTGGTTCTCTTATTGTTATTTGTGATAGATGCCTAGCTAGCAGGGCTGCCAGGAGGCGCTTGTAGCCTGGTACATCGGTGCGCCGCGGATTTCTTCTCGGTGCGGGTTTCTTGGTGTTGGTGGTTAATGTAAAGCGGATCCTTCTGTGGTCCGAGCAGGAAATGATGATGACGATGAAGCCAATTAATTGCTAACATTTCTAATAAATTAAAATGTATGGTCTGACAGATTACCTTCGCGGGCCATCAAGCACCGGCTCCGAACGACGCCAGAGCGTTCCTAGATCTGAAGTTGGGCGCCAACGCAGTGGAGCGCTGTGACAAACTTGGACCTAAACTACTCTATCCTTAAGTTTAAAATGATTTACACCTGGTTTCTGAATTGAGAATGTGAAGTTGAGAACTTGTCAAACTCCACTTTAGCATTACCTAAGGTATCTAACTATAATGTAGCCCGCGAAATTCAAAACTTCAAACGTAAAAAAAAAATCAATTTCGCGAGCATTCGCCTTAAATAATGCTAAAGTAAAGTTTATCAAGCTCTCAATTTAGAAACCGGTTGTAAGACCCTAAAACTGTTCAGCATAGCTATTATAACCATCCGACAGGCTATCGTATCGAAAACGACACATTTAGATAACCTTTGTCTTGCCCCCCGCAGCAAACAGCTGTCAGAAAAATAGCAGTCGTCTATTTGATTTAAACTGAGAAAAATTTCGGGTTTAGGACTTATGAGCAGCATTTAGAGGAATCCTTCGATAACATTGATTGATGGTCGGATACGGTACGGAAGCGTATCGAATGTTTGTGATTAGCTATGCTAAACATAGGGCTTGAAATACAAGAAGAACAGCTGTTATTTCATTATCAGATGGCAGACAATTCACAGCACACACACTCATTTGTCCTTTATAGTGAACTGAGAGGCAATTCTCGTAATTTTAAGAACGTTCACAGTCTGATCTCAGTCTCAATCTGTCAAAAATAGTTGTAATTTCCCTATATTTTTGACAAGTTTTTGACATTGGTTGTCGCCGAGATGAGATTGCGACTAGATTTTGAACGTTTTTAATTACGGGAATTACCCTTCTGATGTTGCACCATATTATGTCAGTTGCATTAAGATTTTTGTTTTCACCACACATACCCCACACGCAGAGCTTATGTTCGCTGCTGCCTCGATCGCACAAGGTTTGTCGTCTACGATTATTTATAAAGGCCTGGCTGCTATGAAACAAGAAATATCATTGTAGCGGTATCTACGCGCCACGTGCGAACAACGCGTCATACTGACGTCATGCAAAATCAAGCATCGCGCAAGCAGAGTTTACCGCGCAATTAAGCACATATACAACAGCCCGACATGGTTCATTGGGCAGTTGCCCGCCAGACACAACACCCGTCTAGTCAGAGGATTCTCCCTTTTCTATGGAGGATGAGTGAACTTTACACCCTGTTCCTCATACCTCTATATCATTTTTATTTTAAGTGCAAACAAGTAATGTAATTTTTTATTTTAAGAGCCTTTATTATTTTTTAATTAACCATTTATGAGTGAGTTGCTCAAATGTTCATGTAATGAATTCTAGTCAATAGTTAAGAAGTCAGTAATTAGGGAGACTCAGGTATAGCTGTTTTATTTTATATTTGTTAAATAATCAAGGAATTTAGAGAATCAGTATTCATTTTTGTTAATTCTTCCTCTCAACATGTTACAATTCTGAATCCAATCGTGTATAATTGAATTAAATATCGCGTCATATTATTATGACTCTTATGTTATTTGCTTAAGGTATAAATTGCATTGACTTGCTGAAATGTACAAATTCATTTCACAGTTATTGCAATTTGTAACTTAATACAATGGCATAAAAGTCATTTGACACGCGCTAGTGAATTGCAAGGACTATACTAGATGTGTAGATAAGAATTATAGTGAAGAATTACACTTTTCTAAAATTGAAAATTCTATACATCTTTGCATGTAAATACCCATTTATATTAGTAGATATTTAAACATTTTGAAAGCAATCATCACTTTTGAATTATTGAAAAATATTTTGAGATATCAATAAATAAGAATTGGTTTAGAAAGAAAAAAAAATCTAAGATGTATAATTGGATCACAAAACATTTAAAAATAAGTAATAATAGTATAGTTTTCATTGTAATTTTAATAATAAGAAAATTTTAAATATTCATTGTGATCTATTAACTAACTGCTTGTTAAATACAAAAGAATTTAGTGATCTCACACTATTCTAGTCGACAAAGTATTACTTCTTACGGCACATAATTACAGAATGGCCCACACCCGACAGGTACTAACTAGCCCACCAAGATAGACAACTGGATGGAATGCGGCCTACAGTCCATTCACAGTTATTTTACCTCTGACAGCACCAACCCAATAGCAACCTTATTGTAACGAGAATAAAGATCGCTGTGATTTTGACAGACTTGTCAATGGCAGCAACCGAACAGCAACCTTATTGCGATGATTATACAGATCACTGTGATTTTGACAGTGATGCAAAAACAAAGGTAAAATAATTGAAGAAGGACTGTACTCGCCTGCTTTAGCCTCAAGTCTGGCTGCTCTATTCGAATATAGCGCTGGATATGCGTAATATATTTTGTATTACTTTCCTGAAAGTGGCACCGATAACTGAAAAGTTGTGTGGAAATCGGTTGTCATGGTATGGGCATGTGTTACGGAGGAATGAGGGAAGTTTTGAGTATTAATGTCGATGGCTATAAGAGTAGGGGAAGACCAAAGAAACGATGGATTGACTGTGTGAAAGATGATATGGTTAGAAAGGGGGTGTCTGTCGTAATGGCGGCTATTAGAGAAGTATGGGAGAAAAGGACATGTTGCGCCGACCCCAAATAAATTGGGATAAGGGCAGGAGAATGGTGAATGATGAAAATTTCGTCCTTGATCAACCTTATTGTACCTAGATTATAATTGAACGATGTGGTCTCTTAATATTTGTTTAATAGAAAAGTAATAAAAAAGTATGTAATTGTGTAGCCTGTGTTGGAGATCCAATAAATGAATAATACAATGACCCTAGGTCGATATTTTAGGAATGCAATCTAGTCCAGCATCCTGTATCCAGCGCTAGACTGAAATAGTATCAGCATAATCAGCCTATAACATTTCTACTGCTGGGACACAGGCCTCTCTGTGAGGCAGTGGACCGTAATCCACCACACGGGCCCAGTGCGGGTTGGTAGATGTCACATGTCTTCGAATATTTGTTTGTAGGACATGCCGGTTTCCCACGATGTTTTCCTTCACTGTTTTAAGAAAGAGTTTGAAATAGAGCAGCCGATCCAGTGCTATCATTAGATTCAAACACTGGATTGACACAAACAGCCTTTATACTACCTGGGGGCTTACCCCCCTTCTTATCTAGCAGGGCAGAAGTTGAACTGCACTGCTTTTTTGTTCTATGACTTAGTAAAAAAAAACCAGTGTAGTTCAACTTCTGCCCTGCTATAAGAGCTGGTGGTAAGCCCCCTGGTAATGGTGGGAAGATGGTAGATTAATTAACAGGCTAGATCATCACATGGCATGCTCTTGTGTACAGGCCATTAAAGATGGCGACCATTCAAAATGGAGTTGTTTTGTTTTTGAGAGTTTATAAAATGCATTTTGAATTACGTGCCTTTAGCTTTCTAGGCACCTTTCATTGTATTAGTAATAAGTTATTATTTATTTATTATTTCAAAGCTTTATTAGAATAATTATACAATTACGAGTAAAAAAGTGTTTTATTTATTAACATAGAATTAAAATTAGTTGTCGTCCTCGAACTTCTCATCCACGACGCCCGTTTGGAAGGGCGGGTCACGAACCAAGCTCAGGAGTTTGTCCAGTTTCATAATCTAGTACACAAAAAAAAAAAACAAAATTATTGTCTCTGGCCGTACAAACATAGGTACGTCGAGTTCTACAGGACTGGGGAAGTACCACCAGCTCTTATAGCAGGGCAGAAGTTGGACTGCACTGCTTTTTTGTTCTATGACTTGGTAAAAAAGCAAGCAGTTCAACTTCTGCCCTGCTATTAGAGCTGGTGCTAATCCCCCAGTAGAACTCGACGTACCGTATGCTAGTTATTTTACCTCTGATTTTGCATCACTGTCCAAATCACTGATCTTTATTCTCATTCTACTAAGGCTGCTGTCATTGACAAGTATGTCAAAATCATTGTGATCTTTATTGTCGTTACAATAAGGTTGCTGTTAGGTTGCTGCTGTCTGAGGTAAATTATCAGTGAACGGACTGTATATACAATATTGTTATTCATGATTCATATTTTTGTTACGTCGTGAATTTGTGACTAAACAATGTTCTACCCATTTTTGAGTCATTATTCGGATCCGAAATTACTTAATTCCTTACTCATTGTCAAAAATTTAATGAAATTATTGTAATAAAAAGAAAATTAATAAGAAACTTAGGTACCTGTAATGTCCTTTGGTCAATTCCTTGAGATTTTTTGGGCGGTTTACACATTACTCTTAAATTCGGCGACAACTTCAAAACATGGCATGTTCCCCTAAAAAAGAAACGATATTACTATTAAAATAATATAAAAAACTACAGAAAATCATAAAAAGTTGATTCTATGAAAAAGGTGACTCGATGCCCCCAGAGAGATTTGAACTCTCGACCCCTGGTTTACAAGACCAGTGCTCTAACCCCTGAGCTATGGAGGCTATGTGAGGAGTGGGGAAATAGGTAATCGAATGCTGCGACAAGAATGCTAGAGCAGGACAGCAATATTTGATAGCATTTTTCATGCTTTTTTATTTATTTAGGTGTGTTATCGAAGTTAATTATTGAATTAAATAATTGACTTCACATTTTATAGTAGAAAACCGGTTTATACAACATTTCTGATCGCATAACTCGATAAATTGAAGGGAACAGCTGATTCATTTTCACGGTTTTTAGGGCATATCCCATAGTAGGTAAAACTTGTTCGTATTGACGAGCACAATGACCCCTTAAGAGGTTTTCCTCTAACATTTTCCGACAAGCCAAAGTACCAGCATACAACATTTCTCTCTCACACTCTCACACCCTCCCAGACACACAAACACACACACAATACATATACTTTACTAAACTAGCCTTGTTACCCGACATATTTCGTTCTGCTCAATGGCACTTCGACCCCGAAGATCCCTGGTTAGTTTGTTCAACGGTCAAACCAAAACATTGTGACCCCATGTTAAATGTAAGCTTACTGTCTGTCATCACCTTTTGCTTTTTGCCAATAACCCTTTTTTTATTTGTAAATCGTTATTCATCTCCGGTTTCCAAAGGGTTATTGGTTTACGAGCTGCCGGTCAATTCTGTAAAAATCTCATCGTGAATACTTAGGTTTAGTGAGCTGTTATTCCACCTGATGCTATGGATTGACACTATTGACAGCTCACCTCAAGTTCACTTCACCTATGTTTTGACGGTGAGATTATTATAGAATAGCTCGGTATTCATTTAATCGTTTGTTCTAACAGTCACGGAACCCTAAAAACGAATCATGGCCCATAGTCGTGTTCCAACATGCCATAGCCGTTACCTAGGCTTAAAAAGTTACATTCCTGTAACAGACCGATGATGGGCATAGTAATAGTGTATGGGGAAAAAAAATTCTGACTGAAAATAAAAGGTTCAATACAAGCTCATATTTCAAGCAGTGTGATGTAACATCGTGCCTGTTATTTTAGTTCAATATCATATTTTTATGTCATTTTTATTTTATTTAAGCATAACCTTTCGAGGGTATAAATAATCACATCACATAAAATTATACACAGATACGTTTCAATAACATAACACTGTCCCGCAATCGGGTAAAAATAACAAGAAACAGTCACCCGAAAGTTGTCCCCTAGCGCGATAGATGGCGTTAGTGGAAAAATTAAAACTCGCAGTCGACATACGAATACATCGTATATTGGATTTCTACGTATTATAATACGAGATTTAACTTTCTAACATTTTCTTGTACGAGCAGTGACTGTCATAAAGACTGTTCAGTGCTTACATAAAAACTATAAAGCGCACGGAAATGCGTAGTAGCTAAGCGTATACCTGCTACATTTTTTCACATTCCCGTATTTCCCGTGTCGATTTCTCGTATTTAAAAACGTTCAAAATCTATCAAGGTGACAATCAATCCTCATCTAGGTGACAATCAATCCCAGAAACTTGTCAAAAATGTACGAAAATTAGAGTTACTTTTGACAGATTGAGACAGATTAAAATGAGATCGTTCTTAAAATTCGCGGACACGGGCTCTCGGACCCTGAACGCTGCGAAAACTTAAAATAGTCAGCAGTCATTCATTGGTAGGTTTTTAAGGTTATAAGGTGGCGAACCTGGGTTGAAGACAAGCTAGTTTGGCAATAATTCCTTCTGCACATGTTGCTTCCCTGGCACCTCATTAACGGCATAACTACGTAAATGTCTATTAATTTCAGCGGGATTCTCCGAAAGGGTTACCGCTACCCCGGAACATAAAGGGCAAAGGAAGGAACATGGGTTGGTTTTAGTCAGTAAGAGTCTGACACTCCCTTCCGCTCCACCCAGAGCGGGAGGGGTCATTTGATGATTTTCCATCCGGAAAAAAAAGAGGTTTTCCGATATTTAATGACACTTTGTATAGTTAATAATATGAATATGATTTACGTTATTTGTTTATGATCTTTAAAAGTAGGTACCTAAGTACCTACTCAAAAGTACTCAAGTTTAGTTGGTAAGATAAAAAATTATGTAAATCCACGTTACTTGGTATCTCCGCAGACGATGACGGGCAGTTTCGCGTTGAAGTCTAGTCTAGAGAGTTTCTTGGTCTTCTTGGAGACCACAGCCTGCACGCATATCGGCCGGTACTTGTCCACGTTCAGGTCGTATACATACACCTGCGGAATGATTCGCATAGATAAGTGGATACACCTTTTTAGGAGGTTTCCTTATCAAAGGACACAATTCTAGGCAGCTATATACCTAGTCTTGCCATAAATATTGTCACGAAGAAAAAAAAAATTTTTTTTGCAAATAATATTTATTTCTTTTACAGTGTGTTAGTTTAATACATAAATATAAAACAATTTAAAATATAAAAAGCTTATTCAAAGTGGTCTCCATTGGCTGCAATACAGGCCTTTAAACGTTGAGGCCAGTTATCAATAGAAGCACGCACTCTTTCCATGGGAAAATTCTTCACTGCCAATCGTATGGATTGTTTTAGGGACTCCAAATTATCATGGCGTTTAGAGCAAGCCATACTCTCTAAAACTGACCATAAATCATAATCCAGCGGATTAAGATCGGGACTAGACGACGGCCAGTCTTCAGCCTTGATGAAGTCCGAAACGTTCACTTCCAACCAAGACTGAGTGGACCGAGCTTTATGACTCGGCGCCGAGTCTTGTTGGAAGGACCATACTTGGTTATTGAACATGGTGTTGTTAAGGGGCTTAACTACCTTCTCAAGAATGGTATCTTGATACACTTGTGCCGATGTTTTGATACCTTTTTCACAAAAATATGGCTCAGTCACTCCTTCATAGCTAACACCCCACCAAACCATCACTGAAGGCCGATAATACCCACGTTGCACTCTGTCGACTAATTGGGAAGCTTTCCTTGGAAAGCTTTGAGCATAAATACGGTCATTTTGTTTGTTAAAATGTTGCTCAATTGTAAAGATTTTCTCATCCGTAAACAAAATTTTTCTGTGACCTCCCTTTGCGTACCGCTTCAGTAGTTGTTTTGATTTTACCACCCTATTCTTTTTTAAATTATCAGTTAAAAAATGACCAGAGCGTCTCTTATAGGCTACAAGTCCTAAGTCATCTTTTAAAATACGCGACATGGTTCTGGGTGCTATCTTCATCTCCTGAGATAAAATCTTTTGCTTTCGGACAGGATTTCTTCGAATTCTTTCCCTTACTGCTTTGACCACCTTTTTCGTACGAACACTACGTGGACGGCCAGATCTTTTTCTGTCACAAAGAGAGGAGGTCTCATTGTACCTATTAATAGCCCGATACACAAATATTTGACTATTACCAAGCGTATGGAGAGTTTTAAAAATTGCATTTGGCTCCATACCAACTTTGTATAATGCAATCACAGCGATTCGGTTCTCTTTATCACCCCACTCCATTTTAATATCGCAAAATATTGTACAATATATTGGCGCCAAAATTAGAAAACTCAATGAACGATCGTATAAAAATGACATATTCCAAATTCAAATGTAGGTAATATCTTTCTTATTTTTAATTGTAACAGTATTTATGGCCAGACTGTGTACATAGGTACACATGTCCCGGAATTAACGCACACCACCAAACACCCAGTTAGAATATTATGTTATAATCATAATAGATACACTGAATTTTTACTATTATGTATAAAATATAGTTTATTTATAATTTAGTTATACTGATTGCAGGAAAAAAATATAGTCACATTAAAAATTTACGCATTTACACAGTCGCACTTCGATAGACCCTTATACTACTCGTATAAGGGTCTATCGATCCACGGAACAACCGCGGCAAGCGTAGCTTAACCTGATCGACCGACCTGTACGGCTGTTTTTACTTCAAACAAACCTATATCTCTTACATATATGCGTTTTGTTTGTGCGGAATAAACTATTTTTCTTTCTTTGTTTCTATATTGCCGCCCGGCTTTGCCGAATCATGCCGACCTCTTTATTGAGCCCCGACCTCCCCATGGTGACGAGTGCCAGCTTGATATCCTACCTTACAACAGGAGATTTCTAAAAGTATAATCATCTGCCATTAAATGGAGAGCATATCAACCTACTTGTGAGATATAAATCGATCAGTCCGGCCGGATATTGTGAGTTCGGTTTAATGGGAGCGCTGAATGGAATGCTTTATTTTTAGACGGTGGGAAGATTTCCAAAATGGTCAATTGTATTTATTCTGAACGTAGTCAGAGCTAATAGTGCCTAAACTTAAAATGACCTATCTCTATTAGGTAGATAGATTCTAGGATAGGCCATGACCGACATATAACATTAACACATGGAATTGAATAAAGATTTGAGTATTGTGTATTGATCTGGACATGGGATACTTTTTATCGGTAGTACGTTCCCGTGGGACTGGCGCGGATACAGGGTGGGGCGAGTTCAACTGGTGCAGTTGTCCCCGTTGGGCTTCGACCAAACTGAGTCTTAAACTTATTAGACATAAACATGTTATAAAATTATTTATAACCTGTATTTTCACTTTGTAGGTATACAGTATGTTACTAAGATATAGATAAGTCGTCGTTTTCCTCGAAACGAGATAAAGGCGAGGGGCTTATTGTTGGGAAGGTTTTTAGAAAAGGGCTTTCACAGCCTGAGAAATTATTTGCCCCCTTGAGCGAAAACCTAGGTCGCCAGTGCCTACCGTGGGATATTAATTTCCGACCTCCACGCGTGCGAAGCTGCGGGAAAAAGCTAGTAAGTTATATTGGGTACACACGAATCCACATCAAGCTATACGTTTCCAGTATAAGCTGAAATCCGATTGTACGAAAAACCTATACAATGAGAGGTCAGCTAAAACTGGAAATGTATAGCTTGATATGTAGCCGTGTGTACCTTTCCATCAGCAGTGCAAGCTGCGAACACGGTGCTGGAGTAGGGCGCCCACTTCACGTCGCCGACCGGAGAGCCCAGCTCGAACATGAACAGGGGTTCACTGGCGAAAGAAGAGGAAGATTAAATTGCACTAAATATGACGCATACACAATTAAAAAAATAAAGCACACAATAAGACCAAGCATGGTGGAAAATAAACATCACATAGGAAGTAAATATCATGGTTCAGTAGCATTTGAGAATATCGTAGTCGACTGATGGACAAAACTTGGTCATACTGTCTGGTTTTTAGGTCTAGCAAGGAAGATTCTACCCTCTCACTGAGAGGAGGCCTGTCCTAGCAGTGGGAACAGTGTGCTGATTATGCTAAGGAAGATTCCTTTAACAGCGGGGTAATTGCGTAACACACTAACAATAGCAATTGCCTTTATTTTGTCAGTTCAACAACATTCATTGCGTTATTTACGTTGCAGAGCAGACAAATATTTTCGAACATATGAAGCAATGGATTAGATATATCCTTCCAAATGATTCAGATTGTGATTGAAAGTGTGTTACGTAATTAGGATGCTGGGGGTCTACTCCGAAGTTGTATCGGCTGAATGTTCGGCCGTTTCCTGCTACGAATTTACTATTTGGTTCGGTCGGTCGCAATCCTACACTCCTACACTCTTTCGAATATTGACTATGGTCCCGAATCAACTGAGCCGATCCGAACTTTTTTCGCATTTTTCAATAATAGGTATTCGGTTCGGCCATGTGTCGGTCTGATCCGATCATTCGCACTTTGCACTTCGTAGTAGACCCCCTGATTTGGTTGAAGTTCGCAGAGACAGGCAGGTGAAATCAAAAGAAAAGCTAATACTCACTCCCTCCCATCCTCCCATATCTTCACCCTCCAATCTCCTGAGCAGGAGGCGTAGATGCTGTTATTAAACTTGTTGTATCTGATCCTGTAGACGGGCATGTGGTGGCCTTGGACAGAGCGCACGTAGTTGCGGTTGTACTTCAGCGAGCAGGTGTGAATCATGCCGTCTTCCGTGCCCACCATGAAGATCTCCGGCTTCTCAGGGTGGAAGCAGATGCAGCTGCCGCAACCTGTGTTGAAAGTAAATCCATACTAATATTTTAAAATGGAAAAGTCTAATCTCTTCCTCTGTCTGTCGGTATGTCTATCGGTCTGTCTGTCGTTCTGTCTGTCTATCGGTCGGTCTGTCGGTCTGTCTGTCGGTATGTCTGTCGGTCTGTCTGTCGGTCGGTCTGTTTGTCGTTTTGTCTGTCTGTCGGTATGTCTGTCAATATGTCTGTCGGTCTGTCTGTCGTTCTGTCTGTCGGTCTGTCTGTCGGTCTATCTACTCCCTTTTCAAGTTCACGTCTTAACGGCTAAACAGATTTCGATGAAATTTTGCACACAGGTAGACCATGACTTGGATTACACATTGGACGCTTTTCCGGTAGTACGTTCCGTTGGGATAATATTCGTGCTCCAAACGACCGAAGCCGCGGGCTATCAGCGCTATAAACTGACAGGAGATGATGAATCTTTCATGAATTAGGTAGTTCCTGCTCAGATACAAGTTTCTAACGCCAACTATTGTGTGTGCAGTTAACAAAATTGTGTTGATTGACCGAAGGTATAGCGTCTGACGTCTCTTCCAGAAGCCGTATCCTATAAAGTTTAATATGGATTAAACTATTATTATAGTACACCCACACTCCGCAGTTTTATTCTATTAGCACTTTATAGCACGAAACTTTAGCAGGACAGAGCACGAGCAAGACCTTAATTTTAAATAATGAGTTGTTACAACTATGGAAGGACTTAGGTACCTATTTTGTATAGCCATGGTTAGAAAATTAACAACTTTATGTAATTCCAATAACTTTTCAAAACTTACAAATTCTGTGGTGCGGACGTTTGTAATTATTCGCAAACATGAAGGTTACCGAAGTGCATACGTACCTTTTCTGGTGTACCTGTACACAATCATATATAACCAGCCTATGACGTTCCCACTGCTGGGACACAGGCCTCCTCTCTTCGAGAGGGAGTGAACTGTAATCCACCACGCGGGCCCAGTGCGGGTTGGTAGAAGTCACATGTCTTCGAATTTTTGGTTCTAGGACATGCCGTTTCCCCAACGACGTTTTCTTTCACTGTTTTGAGAGCAGTGGTGATGAAATTATTTACACAAATTAAGCGCTTGTCTGGGTTCGAACCCACGACCTACGACTCGTAAGTCGGGGCTACCACTGCTGTAACTCCACTGCTCTGGTTTAGCTGTAAAGTTGATAAAAGCTCAGCTTACTGTTAACAGTGAGCATCGTGCCATCAGGGCCAGGTATGGGCGGCACATTGGAAGTCAGGGTGATGATGGTGGTGGCTTGCAGTTCTCCCGGCATCACAGCCCATTGGACCACGCGACCATCGCCAGAAATGGAGAAGAATGATGGCTCCCCGTCGATTAGGCGACGACCCCAACGGATCTTTGGGAGGTAAGAAAAAGTTACGTAACTTGCAAAATAAAAGTATAATACCTAACCTTAAAATATTTTATCAGACTTAAAATTGAATTCCTATAAACTGCAGTACTGCAAATTAAATGATAAATGATTTTATTTCTGTAAGTAGGTTTATACAAACACTTTTACACGTCCATTATATTTTTTTAAACCAGATGTGGTCGGCGTTTCTTATGTGACTACTCTGAGAAGAAAGGCCGAAACAAACTTCGAGGACACAGTCTCTTTTAAAGTCCAGACATAATCTTGGTCAGATAATGTGAAGACCATGTAGATTGATATCTGAAATGGTCTTTTGAGGAAAGAACCACACAGATTAAGTGGACCTGTCCAGTCAGTGCTCGCATTTGTCAGTAATCATGCAGCTCAACTCAAAGCTTAAGGAGCTCAACGATTTGACGAACAATACCAAAGAAAGAACATTTGGGTAGGCCCCATAAATTACTCAAACCGCCAGACCATTTTTTTTTTTTTTCTGGTGGGAAATCATAAAATGACCGCTTCCGCTCTGGGTGGAGCGGAAGGGAGTGTCAGACTTTTACTGACTAAAACCCACCCATGTTCCTTCCTTCGCCCTTTATGTTCCGGGGTAGCGGTAACCCTTTCGGACTATCCCGCTGACCCGGCAGGCTTCGGCCCTAAGGGGCCCCTCGGATTATGCTGACATCTCTTTGAGGCGGGCGTGGAACACTTACGCGCCGTCCGGCACGGGCCTGGTCCTGATCGGGCGGTGAGCTACCCATTGCTCTCCGCCCGCAGGCCCGCGCCTACGGTGGCCGGTAGTCGTCACTCGACTCCCGACGCCTGGGGCGTCTCCCGCGGCGGCTGGGACGGGAGGCTCTCTCCCTCATCCGTCCCGCCACCTCCTTCGCTAGCATGACTGCTTCGCAGAAGGAGGCGACTGCCTCCCACTCCCTCTCGCTCCGGACCATGGCTTGCACCAGGGCCGGGCGCGAGAGGCCGCCGCCACTGCCGATCGCCTCTACGAGGACACGGCGGTGCTCCGCCCAAGCGGGGCAGACTTCCACCGTGTGCTCCACCGTGTCCTCTGGGCGATCCTGGCAATGGTGACACCCGGGCGTTTCCTCCCGCCTAATGATGTGCAGAACCGCCAGACCATGACAAGAAACTAAGTGAGAAAAACAAAAACAAAAGAAAATTGACCCACATAGTCTTCACATTCACAATAATTAAAATAGTAACGATAAAACGCACTCCTCTGTCAGTCAATCAAAATGATGAATTTCTGACACTAATGCTTTTTAAAACTCTTAATAACATCAAAGGTTTTTTTAAAGCAATATAATTTTTTTCCAAATATTTTTTTTTAGCCTGTACTGTCCCACTGGTCGCCTCCCTCAAATCCTTCCAGGAACTCTTTACCCGTGCCACCTTGCTAACCAGCCTTCGCCGTACGCGTCGCAGATCATCTCGCCATCTCTTTCTGGGCCGGCCTCGACGGCGTCGTCCATCTTTAGGCACCCATTGTGTACAGATTCATTCCAAATGTTACGGAACAAAATAAAAAAGTGTTGAACGCTCTCACCTCCCACACGATGTTGCTGTGTTTGTCCCGCACAGAATTAGATTTGTACTGATAAGCAGACTCCAGTGTTAACTGAGAGTTGTACACGCAAACGTTGCCGTCATACAATCCTGTGAGAAACAGAAGGAGAGATTAGGTTGCTATGACGACTGATTAAGTGATAAGTCAATTGCAGAGACAACTGCAGTTGCCTCTGCCGTTGACGCTTGTCACTCGTGTGAATGAGCACTTATACCCTGTCCATTAGGTTAACCGTTTTTTGACATATGGAACTCGTGATTGCAGCAACACACAATACACTGATTGATACACGTACGGTATTATAATGTCTGTGAGAAGCCATAAATAAGATAATTCAGTAAGATAAGGCAGTTTATATATTTATATTATTACGCATTTTAAAGTTAACGTTTACGTAATCTGGAATAGTTACCTTCTAAGACAGCTGTCAACAAAATTTTCAACTTAATGGACGGGACATTATTGCAATAAGATGGCTTGACACCCTTTAAAAGGAGGTTGGGTAGGACAGAACGGATGCGAAACGCGGAGGGATGACCCATGTTCAGCAGCAGAGTTCCTACGACAGGCTGTTGTTTGACAAATATTTTCATGGGTTGCTGTGAGCTCTTAAAGGTGCCTAGCAAGCCGATCCATAAAAATTCAAATAATTTGTTAACATAATATACAGTTTATGGTACAGTAAGTGTGTCTTAGGTTACTGATACTGTTAGGCCCTTTATACACGGCACGGTTTCTTTACGATACGGCCGTAAAAAACGTGTCGGTCTACAAGTTTCCATAATGATCCATACAACACTGACGAACGTGTCTACATACGGCGTTTATACCACGCCGTAGAAAAAACGTGTCTGTCAACAAGCTTCCAGTGATCCATACAACACCGACAACCGTGCCTACACACAGCGAATAGACCGTAGTTTTTCACGGCAAGAAAAACGTGTGTACAGTGCTTGTCACTGCTGGGCAAAGGGCTCTCTGCATGACTTCTAGCTCTTTGACCTAGAAGATCTTTGTTAGGTACTTTAGTATAAACTATATCCGATAGCAAAGTATTTGAATCTTCGTCAAAAAATCATGGAATATGTAAAGCTAAACTGAACAAAAACATCTAGTGAGTCATCGGTAATATACAAGCGTTTATACAATCGATGGAAATTATGGAATATAGGATAAACAAATCACCGCAGTGTGTTTTGTATAATGCTGTAAAACTGTAATGTAAAGTTATTTTTAGGTGACAACTGTTTATCAATTTAGCGAAGTAATACAGGGTTATTCTTGTCTTAATGTTCGCGGAATTAGATATATTAAACAGTTATTGTAAATTACATTGGGAAGCATCTATCGATCTACGAGACTACGAGTAGATATATCTATACCAATAATAAAGCTGAAGAGTTTGTTTGCACGCGCTAATCTCTGGAACTACCAGTCGGATTTGGAAAATTCGTTTTGTGTTTGATAGCCCAATTCTTGAGGAAAGCTATAGGCTAACGTCACGCTGGCAGCCTTAGGAGCCGAGCAATAAGAAAAAATTCAGAAAGAACGCTAAGCGAAACGAAAAGCGCTGGCAGACAATGCGATGCGACGGGGTGGGTCGGGGGAGTAAGGAATTTCACGCGGACGAGATTGCGGGCACAGCTAGTACATAAATTGAAGTCGTTTTTCGTGTTTGCGTCTGTGGGACCACGCTGTTCTTCTTACTTACGCAACGGATTTTGGTGCGGTTTTGACCATTATTTAGATAATTTATTCCGGAAGGTTTGTGTGTCACGACTTCGTCCGCATGGAATTTCTTGCTTCCCCGATCCGATCCCTCTTTTAGTTCTTGGGCAAATGAGGCGAACAGTTGGAAACATTTTTATAGATGTGCTTACCTTCTTTTACAAAACTAACTGTAACTGTGGTGTGTAGGTCAGATAGGCAGTCATAATCAGCCTATAATGTTCCCACTGCTGGGACACAGGCCTCGTCTCTGAGAGGGGAGGGTTGGTAGATGTCACATGTCTTCGAATTTTTAGTTCTAGGATTTGCCAGTTTCCTCACGATGTTTTCTTTCATCGTTTTGAGAGCAGTGGTGATGGCATAATTTACACAAAGTAGAACGCCTGTCAGGGTTTGAAACTACGACCTACAACTCGTAAATCGCGGCCGTTTCCACTGGATCACCACTGCTCCTGGACCATTACTGGTTCATGTAAAATATTGGTAAGTATTCAGCTGCATACGACTGAATAGACTGGAAGCCGACCTCAACATAGTTCAGAAAAAGGTAGGCATAGGAATATGACCTACTTTTACACATGAAAATACTCTCAGACTCGTAACAGCTGGATTTATAATATGAGGCCCGGGTGTAGCAGAATGTGTGAACCAGGTGCAATAACTCCTCCTTTAATAGGTGAAATTACCCATAAATATGAATAGCTTTTATAACAGGAGCTGATATGAATTGTAAAAAACAGTTGTTTCATACATTTTACATAAATATGCATCATTATACGTCTTTTTAGGGTTCCGTACGTAAGAATGTAAAAACGAGTATGAGCTCTTTATTTTTTTCATGCGGTAAATAATTTTCACCAAATATGAATAGAGCACAGAACAGATAGAAGAGGATAGAAAGGAAATAGTTCCTGATTTGTATTAGAACGCTTGTCGCCGCATGTCTCCCACTCTCACTCTCCACTACAAGCAAGAGATCAATACGTACGCGCATTACGCACACAAATAAACCACATGCACTTAGATCGCGTGTTTGCTATTGGATGTCACACTACCGCAAATTCTGCTCTGGACGTACACTCACACACATGTAAAAGCAATTTTGTTTCTCAAATATTTTACGGCGACCAAAAGGTCGATTAATCATATCGATAAAATTACTGTAATTTTGTTAATTAAAGTTTTGCAATTTTTTAAGTTGCGGGTACGGTACGAATAATGTGGACTTCCTAATTACATATAAATAAAATTAAATCGAAGTGAAATTAAGGGGGAACATTCAATACTGCCGCGAAATTTAAATTTTCTTTCGTTTTATGCTAGTTGCAGCTCTGTTTTACGTCATAATAATAGAAAGAAAGAAAAATAACATTTTGAATAACATAAAATGTAAAACAAAGCTACAATTTGCAAAAAAACTAAAAAGAAATTTTAAATTTCACGGCCATATCGAATGCTAAGTCGAATTAACATAATATAATCTAATTAATTTATTGTGAATTACTCTGTGAAAAATGTATTTGTTAACTTTATCATGTTAATTTATGAATAATAGCTATGCCCGCCGGTTTCAGTCGCATTAATTTTAGGAAAAATCCTACTAAAATAATACATAATATATATTCCATTACTTTAAGAGTATTACTTACGATTAACACTTAGTACATTACTATAGGAAGCTAATGACCGGCCGCCTTGCGGAGTTATTTTAAAACGATGACATCTCCTAAGATATTCATTGAAATCCAATGACGTCAAGGGCAATTTTGTTCAAAATTAAATACTTGTGATGAGTAACGTATTTATTTGGTAAGGATTAATTAAGAGGGGCAATTCTCTTTATTTTAAGAACGTTCACAGTCTTAACTCAGTCTCAATCTGTCAAAAACACCTTTAATTTCCCTACATTTCTGACCAGTTTTGGACATTTTTTTTTGTCGCTGAGATGAAACTGCGACTAGATTTTGAATTTTTTTAATTACAAGAATTGGCCTTCTGGGCTGTCTATGTCCGTGATTAACGTCATTCAAGCGTACAAAGACATGGGCTAAAGTAAGTACATAAGCAAATAAATGACACAAGTAAAAATACAAGAATATTTTAATATTCAACAATAATTTAGACTCAATTTCAACTTTTTAATTACGTAACCATTTTCTGAAAAATGTTGCGAACAAATTGTGCTACATTTAGTAGGTATCCATTCAATTCTACCAGTTGCCTCAATCCACAGTTTTCTTGTCTCTTCTTATCTCTTGGAAAACTAAAAAAAAAAATTTTTTTTTCGTAAATTACTAACCTCAAACCAAATTTTAGACGAAAAACCAACTAAGAAATTAAATTAATAATTCACATTACACAATAATTGGTGTTAATAAAAACAAAGTTATTTTAATTGTAATACAAATTTCTGAACATAATTATTTGTATACACTTACTTAATATCGACATTGTTTACAATTTGGTACAACACTATCGACGCGCATTTTGGCTCGACGCACGCGACGTTCGCAGTGAACGCAATACATTGCGCGACCGCTCATGTCGTACAAGATCGTACCCATGTATTGCAAGCAATGTATAATTTTGCATCTGAATGCGATTTTATCGTTTTTGTCTACAAACTACATAATACTTTTGTAATAATTACAAATATTACTCGTATTTTAAGGTTTTTGGACTAACTGGTGAAAAGAAAGCCCTCCTCAGGCCAAATTACACTCCTGACTTCTTTTCCGACACGTTATAATAGCGCAAGACGGTATAATTCTTTTTTTCCGCGGAGCTCCGAACGCTGTCACAACAAGAGCGCGATTGTTGACCGGTGATTCAAATTTCGGTTGACTTTTGAGCGTCTGCTCAAAAGTGCGGCGCGCCTGCCCCGCCCACAAGGCCCTTCTAACTACTTTTATCTGTTCTGTGGAATAGAGGAATTGCTTAATGTGGCGTTTTTAGGCCCCTAGTACCCTAATTGCGTAACACACTTTCAATAATAATCTAAATCATTTTGAAGGATATTACTAATCCATTGCTTCGTATATTCGAAAAATGTGTCTGCACAACAACGTAAATAACGCAATGAATGTTGTTGAACTGTCAAAATGAAACCCATTGCTACTGTTAGTGCGTTACGCAATTACCCCGCAGAATACTTACCAACACAAATCAAGTAAGGTATTTCCCGGTACACATCGAGGCATATGACAGGTGACTCTGTGGTCACGGCGTACTCGGGGTAAGCAGGGTTCTTTATGCTGTACAGGCACAGGCACCCAACCTTCTGCTGGCATGTGAAGTCCACTGTTGAACAAGTATTGAGTATTACATAATACAAATAAATAAAATTGAAGTGTCTGTTTGAAATGTCAAAATAACAGAATTTTTACTAATGCATAATATGCATTTAGTAAAAATGCTGTTATGAAAGTATACATATACGGTACATACAACAAAAATTTTCTTTTGTGTGTGCCTGACTGTTCTGTCTAATCTCCTAAACGGCTGGGCCGATTTTGATGAATTTTGGTATGGTATACTTGAACCCTGCGGAAGGACATAGGCTGATTAACGACATACCACGCGGGCGAAGCCGCGGGCGGAAGCTACTTGGGGAATAAGACTAATTATCATAAACTGATCCTAGGTTATGAAAGTCTATCAATTGAATCTGTTGTCAACTCAAGTGTTGTTTAAGACGAATCCCAAGACTGCGAGCATCGTTTGTTTGATTAAGAAGAGTCGATATTAGGAAGTCACGCGACTATTCGAGCCAGTTTGAACACCTCCGTACAAGATAGGACCACGACACGACGTCACATCGTGGCACGTTGGGATGTCATGTCACGATGCTATGTCGTGTCGTGAAAATCTACGATGTGTATCGTAAATACTCACGACACTACGTAGCATCGTGGCAAGATGCACGGCACGTCGTCGTATCGTGAAAACCGACAATCTGTGCTGTTTTCATATCATTGTAATCTTCATCTGTTTAGTCCCATAGCAAAGGACGCT
Source organism: Apamea monoglypha (assembly GCA_911387795.2). Taxonomy (NCBI): domain Eukaryota; kingdom Metazoa; phylum Arthropoda; class Insecta; order Lepidoptera; family Noctuidae; genus Apamea; species Apamea monoglypha. The sequence continues at coordinate 6,642,260 of OU426931.1, forward strand.
CTTCCACTAGGGATATTAATTGATCTACATCAATGTTGCGTGTCATCCTTGACTATTGAACATCAAATGTGGCACCGGCGCAGGCTTGCATCGTATCGCATTTCCTTTTATACAATATAGTTTTTCTCCTTTATACAGGGTCGCAGGGAAAATGGCGAGCAAACTTTAACCATGAATTCAGCCCATGATTCTAGACCCCCTAGCGTAGTAATATATCGTCGGTTATCAGAAAGAAAAAACAGCAGAAAAGTGCAATAGGTTCTTACGGTATGGAATAGCAAATATTTTTTTATAACCGACGAAATATTTCAACGCGGGTTCAGAATCATGAACTGAATCCACGGTAACAAGTGGCGCGTCGATGTCTCTTTTGTCACACTGTATAGATCATAGGAACGGAGAGTTGCTAAAAAGACACATTATCTCAAAGTTTTCACGACGCGTCGTCTGTTGGACCCAGCTTTACCATGACATACCACTCTTCCCGTCGGAAACTTGTCAGTCTGCGGTTGAACTCGAATTAGTGGTCATCCTCTAGTGGTTAAACCGTTCTCACTAGACTCAATAAGATGATTACTCTTTCGGCAAACTGTTACATTCAATTGAGGAAAATGTGCTCGAACCATCCACCATTTTGTTGTGATAAAGCCCGTATTATAAAATCGCCCTTGATTTGGTACTAGGGACATTGGGGGAATTAAATGATATAGCAAGGACAGAAGTAGGGATATTAATGGCAGCCTATTATTGTCCCACGGCAGGGCCTCTTCTCATACAGCTTCTCTTCTTATGCTGAGCGATGGCCGTTTTGCGTGGATGTGGCGCATGTTTTCCCCCCAACTTGTTACTTTTTTTGTGTTTGTGTTCTTTTTCTGCGTCATGTTTCCCGAAAATAAATGTATTTTCTTTCTTTCTTTCTTACAGAGAAGGCACGAGCACTGATCATTACGCTTGCAATTATCCAAGTCCAGGTTTTCTCAAGATGTTTTTCCTTCACCGATGTCAGTAATGTTTTAGATAAACTCAGAAAGTATTTAAGAACTGAAATAGTAACATTGGTACTTGCCCGGATTTGAACTCACAACTTCGTGAGGGCTAAGTAATAAAAGCCGCACGGGTCCATCGATCAGGTTAAGCTACGCTTGCCGCGATTGGTCCGTGGATGGGTGACCATCTTCACACACCAAGACTAGACCCCTCCGTGCCTAGGAAAGCACAATAAGAAAGCCGTTAGTTCCGGCTGTCATTCGTGGATCTTTGACAGTCGTTACGGTTCGTCAGTAGCCCGAAAGTCTGACAAGTTGTCAAACGAAAACGATACGAGTACGTTTTATTCAGTAACTGGGTTGTGGAGGTCAGAGAGGCAGTCGCTCTATGTAGAATACTGGTATTCAGCTGCATCCGGTTAGACTGGAATCCGATCCCAACATACTTAGTTGGGAAAAGTCTAGACAGATCATGAACTCATTTTCAAAAACAAGAACGGAGCCTGGAAAAAATAACATTTCGGATTATGAACAATTTTCGCTTCTACGGCATATATTTCGGGTCTTATGAAAGTCAAATTACGCTGACTACCTGAATTCTGTTGAGGACAATGTTAAAAAGAACGTAAAATACCTATGGAGCTATGTCAATAATCGTAAGGGTAATGTCGGCATTCCTTCCACTATGTATTTTAAAAACCGGACATCCAGTGATCCGGATGAGATTTGCAATATGTTCATGGACTACTTTCAATCGGTTTATGAACCCTCAAACCTAAATTTGAACGAATGGCTACCCCCTGAAGAGAGTAGTGACAAATGCACTCATACGAGTATTACTAGCATTACGTTTAGCGAACATCAGGTCCTGAAGTCATTGCAAGCTTTAGATTCCACTAAAGGTCCTGGACCGGATCAACTACCCCCTTATTTTCTTAAAAAGACTGCTAAGAGTATATACAGACCCCTGCAAATTATATTTAATATGTTTATATCAGAGGGCGCCTTCCCTGAACAATTTAAAAGGGCTAATATAACTCTTGTATATAAATCAGGGTCCAAACAAGAGGTCGAAAATTATCGCCCCATATCTATTTTGTCTGCTTTGTCGAAGCTTTTTGAAAGGCTCGTTTATCAGGAAATACATAAGAAAATTTACAGAATTATAATAGAACAACAACATGGATTTGTTAAAAGTAAATCTACAACTACTAATCTATTAATATTTACCGACTTTCTCTTTAACAATATGGATCAACAAGTACAAGTAGACGCAGTGTACACAGACTTTCAAAAAGCGTTCGACAAAGTAGACCACAATTTGCTTCTTACCAAAATTGCATTTAACGGCATACGGGGAGATTTGCTTCGCTGGTCTGCATCATATGTTAGTAATAGATCACAAAGGGTTGTTATCAAAGGATTCTACTCGGCGACTACTGTCGTAACATCTGGCGTACCCCAGGGCTCATTTTTAGGGCCTCTTTTATTCATTTTGTTCATAAATGATATTGGAAATTGTTTCAGACACTCAAAATTTTTGCTCTATGCTGACGACCTAAAAATCTTTAAAGCTATAAGAAAACCTGCAGATTGTTGTCAGTTACAAGAAGACTTAAATCGATTCTCTGAATACTGCGTTCAAAACAAACTTTACCTTAGTATTTCTAAATGTTTATCGATATCATTCACAAAAAATAAAAACGTTTTAAATCATAATTATAATCTAAACAATGTAACTCTATTGAAAGCTCCATCCGTGCGAGACCTAGGGGTACTGCTAGATAACAAACTTCACCTTGATCAACATATTGATAACATAACCAAAAAGGCTTATCGCATGTACGGGTTCGTTATGAGATCAGATACTGAATTTAAACACGCAAGCACTTATTCTCATCTCTATAAAGCACTAGTTAGATCTCAACTCGAATATGCAGTGGTAGTGTGGAACCCTTTTTATAATAAATATGTTGAGATGCTAGAAAAAGTGCAGCGCAAATTTCTCAGATCGATGCACTATAGGTGCTCCCACAATTTCCCAACCTATAAAAATCTACTTAATAAATACAATCTAATGAGCCTGAAGTCTAGACGTTTATATCTAGAAATTATGTTTCTTTTCGACGTATGCTATAACAGGTATAACTGCTCTGAGATTACTAATAAAATATGCTACTGTGTCCCAAGAACTGTTATTAGACGAGAGGTGCGCGCACGTCCTCTTTTTGCTGTGTCCCATTGCCGCACCAATGCTGGTCTGCGGGCGCCTCTACATCGCTTGTGCAAAAACTATAATGATTTTTGTTCAGAAACTACAGAATTAGATTTATTCTCAGTGTCAGCAAATAGATTTCGTTCTGCTTTGTTAAGGAAACTTAAGGATTCCGATGTATAATTATTTGAACAGTCTTACTCGCATAGATTGTTCATTAGTAAAGTTACTCGTATATGAATTGTATATGCTGTGGATAACGGTGTGAGTTTCACATTTATATAATATCTTTGTTTATATTGTTTGCGCATGATATAATGTGTTACTGTTTGTTTGTCCCAATTATATAAATAAATGAACTTCGTACATGAGAGGCGAGGCATTAACCACTGGGCTATGACGACAACAGAAGTAGGTATAGATGGTGTAAATTCAAGTTGGTTTTAAACAGCAGTATTGCTGTCTGTAGTTGATTTGAAACTAAGGGCGATGTCACTCTTTACGCTACTCGAGTGCATGCTACAAAATTTCAAATTGTCAATTTCACAGACCGTTAACTTTTTAAAAATTAATACGTCTGATGCGACGGTTAAAAAAATCGCGTTTACGAATATAGAGTATGTATATTTTTAACGAGTTGACAGTCCCCATTAAATAAAACCGTATATTATAGATATCGTTTATACTACTAACGAACCCAATAACCTACTGATGTTAGCCAGTATAATTAGTAACTGCCAGTATAATATAATCATACGGATCGCTACGGATATAGGTTATTGGGACGTTAAAACCAGACATACATAGGTTTTTCTACCTCCAGTATGCCAAAACTGGTGATAGATAGGTAATTGGGTTCGGCCGTAAGAGGTGTTTAAAGAGTTGCCAACTTCATTAAGAACAAATTACAAACAAACGAGGAGCCAAAATACAATATGTTTATATTAAAATTGTGTCGGAACGTGACCCGAAATCGCGTAAGATCGGCAATTTTCGGCTACCTTCGGCTCTCATTGTTGCCAAAGAGACGTTCGTAATGGACTCGAGTGTCGGTGTTCAGCACCTATATTGACTAACCGGTGTCATCTCAATTGCTTCCTATTAAAATTGTGAGGCGAAACTGTTTTGGGACAATGTCTGAGACAAATGGTCTTGAGAGTTACTGATGATTTATATTATGAAGGCATATACATATTTGCTAACGAGATGGCAATAATCTGATAGATTTTTGTATATCTTTGATCGTGAGAGTCAATGATTCTTTAACGTGAATTGGGAAATGAAGTAGGGTTAAGTATTATTACTTAATTACTTATTGGTAAAACAGATTTGTAGCGGTATCTATGTACGCCACATGCGAACTACGCTATCTTACTGACCGAGATGAATCATCGGGCAGTTGCCCGCCACACACAATACCCGTATGGTCAGAGGATCCTCCCTTTTATGAGTATGAGTGAACTTTACACCCTGTTCCTCATACCTCTATATATTTATTGGTATAGTTCGTGTCAAAGTTTAAGGCGGCATTGAAGTGTGCTACTCGCTGCGCAGTCACCCTCGTTAACAAATGAATTTGTTACTGCGCAGCGCCTCGCCACATGTTCCGAGCCGCCATACATTTTTAATCGGGCTGTGAACTACATGTTACTTTAACTTACAGGACCCATAGGCAACAGCAAACAAGTCCTGGTAATGTGGGTTCCACTGGATGTCGCAGACAGCGTGGCTTCTCATAGGGTCGAACTGGAACTTCCACAGAGGCAGCAAAGATCCCATGCCTTCACGGAACTCGTCTGATGGATCATCCCAGTAACGGTAGTCTTGAGCTGGGTACGAAATGATTGAATTGTTAGAAATATGATGTAAATAATATTTTTGTTTCTTTAAAGTAGTATGTAATGAATACTGTTGTTTTTTGGGCATATTTGTAATAATCTGCAGGCGTCTGTGTTCCCTTCCATGTTTAAGCCGTCTGTCTTCAAAGCAAGACTGAACAGGCATCTTCTGGGCACGCTCGTTCCATCATAATCCTCGATCGAGGTCAAGAGCAGGCCCATTTGCGATTTTTTTTTTAAATCATCTGGAGCTCGTTTCAAGCCGGTCGTTGCAATTAAAATTTTCATTAAGATCTCAACACAAAATTTGATAGAATAGACTTTTCCTTGCGCCAAGGCTCGCTTGCACCACAAATCACTAAATGGGTTTAGCGCTGAGCGTATTTAAAACATCGTTCTGTTTCTGCCAATCATTCGAAGATGATAGACACAGCACGATGGTTTAAATTCGTATAGCGTTAAACGTATTATTATTGTGATTTGTAGTGCAAACGGACATAAATGTTGTTGTGGTCGGAAAAGCGAAAATATATTTCAGAATATATGTACAAACAAACTTGTGCTATTATATTTAGGCTCAAAAATATAAATATTTATTACCAAAATATATTCCTATTATTTCCCTATTTTTTATTTTCCTTCAGTTTCCACCTCGTTTGATGTCCAAGGGAAGATATTTTTATTATACAAAAAGCTACGATACCGATGTCATCGTAGATGTTCTGGTTGACGAGTCTCTCGAGGATGGCCCAGGCCTCCCGGATCCTCTGCGCCAGGAACTCGTCGTGGATCTGCTGCTCCGTCTTCGCATGTTTCGCTTTCTTCTTCCGCAGCTGTGTTGGTTACAATCATTTGTATGAGAAAGAGGTCATTGATAACCATGTCTGCTGTATCACAGCCTAGAAAAATCTAGCATAGTATCCAATTCAAAAGACTGTCCTGTTTGGTGCCTTAGCACGATGATCTAACTACAGGTGACATTGATTGGTCTCTTTTGTCTGTAGGGTCAGGTACAATTAATAGAATATATTAAGATGCTTTCTCACTTTTCGCCCTAGGAGGACATATAATGACCTTATTGGTGATGTTCTTAAGAAAGGTCAGGTGCGTAGTATTTGCAACCGTAGTGCGTGTATGACCAGTGGAATGAATGTAAACGAGGCAAAAGGAGTACCTATGTAAGGATCATAACAGGTAGCGATCTGTAGTTTCTGCCTAGCCCAGTGGGAAAAAAGCGTGAGTTTATGTACGAGTATGTATGTATGTGTATTTTATAACTGGCACAATTTCTAAAAGAGCGCTGGCCAACTAATGCGTGTTAAACTAGAAAGATAAGGTATTTTTAAACCGTCTTGTATAGTCAAAATCAAAGAATATGAAAATATATATATATTCATACATATATGCATTATTCAACTGATTACTTTGCACCGTATGTTTGCGCTGGTCTGCATTCAACATTAGATAAACAGAACAAGCAAGTACACTAACAAGTAGACGTTGAACTAATATTTATTTAAATATATTATTGATACTAATATGTTGTAGTTGGAAGCGGTACGTGGAAAAGTACTTACATGATACTCCTACTTTCTAGTGTAAATGGAACAAAATACACGCTCCGGCGCATAAAAGCAAGATAAATTATAAAATATTAAAATTTTGGGTTCAATGTGCTAATTCGTAGATCTAATGCGCGACTGTTGATCATAATTTACGGATTCGTTGTGATCTTTACTGATCACATTGTATCATACACACACACACACACACACACATTGATCTGAGGGGCACTTCCCGTATTTTTAAGAACGTTTCTAATCTCAGTCTCAATCTGTCAAAAGTACAATCAATTTACATACATTTTTGACATTGATTGTCGCTGAGATGAGATTGCGATTTGAATTTGAACGTTTTTAAAGTACCAGAATTGGCCGTCTTTTACAGGATCTAAAAGTCCGAATGAAAAATGATTTGACATTTTTAAACACGTAAAATGTATGGTAGACTGCGTAGGGTTGTAACAGTTTTTCGTTTGATCGCCCAAAGAGTGTTGCATTGTGGTTTTACGCAAGGATTAAAATCATTTGAGGTAAAAGTCTTATCATTTACCTATAAATAGATATAAAAATCAGAAGCCTAACGAAGTTAAACGGTTTTATTTTGTCGTTTAAAAGTGAGAGTATGCGACTGTTACAACCGATCCCAAGCCAGAGGCGGTTGGCCGTAGTTGTCCCTCACCTAAAATTTTCGTGTTGCTACAACTGCTACACTTATTTATGATTATTAATGGAAATACCGTACATAATAAATGCCGATAAACAAATCAAGAACATAAAAGATTACCCTTTTAGGCTTCTCATCCTCTTTTTCCTTTAGTTTTCTAGCGAAGTCTTCCTGGTAGTAGTCAAAGATGATGCACTGCAGCGCCGTGGCCCCGTAGTTGGCTCTCGGCGGCGGGATCGTCTGTGTGTCCACCGACTACACACGACACATAAAGATTACGTCTTGTTCAGATGTATTTGTGGAGCAGCGTGCGCGGCGGCCGCCCGTCTACATTCCGTACCGTACGTAATTCCCGGTTTCAATTGAAGTAGAGTCGGGAAGAAAGTTTTGACAAAAGAAAAAGGATTTTGTAGTGTTTGTGGTGTTCAATAACTACGGTAATGAAGATGTTTTAATTAAACGTGAGTATACAACTAGTTTGAAATGTATTTTGGTGTAGTATTCTGATGAATGTTTTGTATGTTCAAATCTATCTACGATCTACCTACGTAGCAGTGTGAGTGTTATTAATAAATACGCAATATAAATGTCGGTCGATACGTTTATTGAAGATAATGTTATCTTTTGTGTGTAATTTAGGTACTTATCTAATGAAAATGAAGTTAAAAGATAAAGTTTTATGAATGATGATTAAAAAGGCGGCGTAGTAGTAGAAATATATAATTACTTTTCGCTGTAAGTGGCGTGGAAATGAAAAATATAGATAGTGCGTATTAGTAAACAGTTAGTACCTACTTAGGTAGTTATATTCTCCCTTTGTATATTAATAAGTACACATTATACGAGTATGTACTGACATACTCGTATAGTGAAGGAGATTTTATGTATATTATGTGTTACTTACTGAAGTACTTAACACATAATATACATAAAATGGGAGACTTGTGGTCGATTGTATGGGGGAATGCGGCCATTGCTATAATTATTTGTAATAATAAGAGGTAATTTATTCTCTTATCAAAATTAAATGTAGTACAGAATAGAGTGGAGTGCCAACAGTCTGAAAAATTAAATAAAAATTATATTTATTTCATTATTTATGTACACGCCGTAAAATACATGAGGATACGACATAATAAAGTCATTGTCATTATTATAAAGTGTATAATTCTGCATAGGTAACGATAAACAAAGTCTATTTTTCGCTTTCTATGAATGGTGCCAGATAAAACACAGACATGACAACAAGAATAGTAAAAAAAGCTTATAAAAAATTAACGCGCTTTTTCTCGAAACTCGCTAAACAAACTGGTTGTTTATCGATACGATTGCAAAGTTATTTCCAGTATGACGGTATGACCGAATTTTCTCGTAAAAACTACCTTATAATAAAAAAAAGGAAGTAAGAATAGGCCCAGAAGGAGATGGTCGGGTGAGCTGGGCTCCTTTTAAAAAGGCTTGGTCCAAAATTGCATTCGTGCGGGAAAAATGGAGAGAGGGAAGGGAGGTATTTGGTCTGCAGTGGGGTAATGCAAGGCTTGCAATAATAATAAAACGTCCACTACCTACAGCTTTGAGTCTCAGGGAACATATCTTTCAAACTGATGTGGGGATGCGCCGAGATGTGGTCTCCTCGGCGAAAGAGAACTGGCGCAAATGTAGTACTAGATTATATACTAACGATCGTAAGATAATGTGGTGATAGATCGACGAGAGTGTCGTGCAATGATTGTTGATATCGCTGGACGAGAATCTCGTGAAAGCTGAGAAAGATTAAAAAATCAAGTAGCTTGACTTAGCACACGAGGTTGTCGACATGTGGGATGTGGACTCTGCAATCATTGTACAGGTAATCGTTACAGTAAATATCCTAATAGCAGAGAGTCTTAGAACACCTCAGGAGGTTCTCATTGCGTGCCTGGACACGGTACGCATACTGAGGAGGTTCCTCTTTCGAGAGCCCTGACCACCGGCAGCTTGGACCCTGTTCCTGATGCCGTTGGGCCATTATTGTTTATATTTTGTAAATGTCGTTTTTTGATAAAAATATTTAAAAATGTAATTACTACTTATGTATGTAAATGTAATAATAATGAGTCTTATAAACAAATCAAGTATCTTAGTACTTGGCTCGCGAGGTTGTCGACATGTGGCATGTGGACTCAGCAATCATCGTGCCGATAGTCGTGACAGCCAATGGGTTAATAACCAAGAGCCTCGACCAACACCTGAGGAGGTTCTCGTTGGGCAGCTGGATCAAGGGCTTTATTCAGATAGCGGTACTTCTGGACACGGCTTGCATTTTCAGGAGATTCCTCTCTCTGGAGCCCTGACCGGTAGCTTGGACCCTGTTCCCGATACCAGTGGGCTACATTTTTTATATTTTATTACAAGCTTTTATTTAGTTTCACCTGTCCCGATGTTTGTCTGTAATCAAATCTTGCAAGTAAAATTTGATCCACTTCCCGGTTACCGATTGAGCTGAAATAAATTTTGCATGCATGTGTAAATCGGATGACAATGGAAAGTTATTAGGACATGGAGCTGATCTGATGATGGAACCGGAAGGTGGCCATAGGAACTCGGTAGTTAAACGACATAACCCCATCGAGTTTGGACTCGTTTGATTCGTCTTGACGAGTACTTTGGTGCTAGATGGTAACCAGGGTCTGATGATGGAGCTGGAAGATGGCCATAGGAACTCGGTAATTAAACGACACAACCCCATCGAGCTTGGGCTCGTATGATTCGTCTTGACGAGTACTTTGACGCTAGATGGTAACCAGGGTTTGATGTTGGAGCTGGAAGATGGCCATAGGAACTCGGTAATTAAACGACATAATCCCATCGAGTTTGGGCTCGTTTGATTCGTCTTGACGAATACTTTGGTGCTAGATGGTAACCAGGTTCTGATGATGGAGCTGGAAGATGGCCATAGAAACTCAGTAATTAAACGACATAATTCCATCGAGTCTGGGCTCGTTTGATTCGTCTTGACGAGTACTTTGGTGCTAGATGGTAATCAGGTTCTGATGATGGAGCTGGAAGATGGCCATAGGAACTCAGTAATTAAACGACATAATGCCATCGAGTTTGGGCTCGTTTGATTCGTCTTGACGAGTACTTTGGTGCTAGATGGTAACCAGGGTTTGATGATGGAGCTGGAAGGTAGCCATAGGAACTCGGTAATTAAGCGACACAATCGCGTCGAGTTTGATTCGTCTTCATGGGTGGACCGTTTTTGATGGGTGGTGAGTGATGGTGGTTTGGTGGACGTAAATATGCGACCCCATGTTTGGGAAAATAAGTTCGTTCGTTCCGTTTGTTATGAATGTGGATTCTGTCTTTGATTAGATGGATTAGATGGATGACCCAATGCCAAGATGAGCACGTGCCGAGGGCTGAATGGTATGAGGGTGTATAAACATGTCATATCGCTAACGTTGCGCCACAGGGTACCAGGGCGAACCCTGTTGTACTGAAGCCCTTATCCCCCTACAATGGACCTCTGGGGGATGGCCCATTTTTGTCCTATACTCATGGGAACAACATGAACAAACAAAAATACAAAAAGAAAAAAAAAACTTTAAAAACAAGCTTTTATTACTTGTTAATAAAAAGAACTAAAAAGTTAAAAATAATTTAAACCTGATAAGAAAAATACCATTATATACGAGTATGTACCTACATTGCAAACTTTAACGATAATTAACCTTCTTTGTCTACGTCACAATAACCCCATATCGTACATACCTAATTATATATTTTTATTAAGCCCTTAAAACTTTACACCTTGTATTAAATCTTTGCGTTTTTATCACAGACCCAACTTTTTATAAATAAAAGCGTGTTACATTTTGATGGAACATTAAAGAATACTTAGCATAATCATAAATAAATAACTAAATTATAATAAATAACTAAAAAGTTAATGATTGCAAAAGAAAAATAATGAAGGTGTCATTATTTTTCTTTTGCAATCATTAACTTTTTAGTTATTTATTATCAACAAGTAGGTAATAAAAGCTTGTTTTTAAAAAGTATTTTTTTTTCTTTTAATTTTTTAAATACTTTTTTATCTTTGTGGTTATAAAAAAAATAAAAATGTAATTTATAAGTAATAAAATAAAATAAAATAATTTAATAAGTCTTATATAGTGGTGATGGATGAATTAGCGCACCGCGCCATAATTGTCGATATTACCATTATGCATGACGAGAACCTCTTGAAAGCTGAGAAAGAGAAACAAATAGCTCGACTTGGCATACGAGGTTCTCGACATGTGTAGTGTCGGCTCCGGTATCTTTGTGCCGATTGTCCTAGCGGCCAATGTCCTGATGGCCGAAAGCCTCGATCAACATCTCGCGAGGCTCTTATAAGGTTGAATGTTGTTTTTTTAAGTATATGGTGTACATAATAAAGCGAGAGGCCTGATTTAGTAGGCAGTACTCCTCGATTAAGAGAAGGTTCCTGTCTTTGGAGCCCTATGTTTTTTAATATTAAAATATGTAAAAATGTTATTTATGACAAAACAAACGACTAGTGGTCAACATTAGCCCTGAATCGGCAGCACTAGAAGTTTTGGGAAGAGGACTTTACCTAGAAATAGGATGATGCTGGGTATAAGTAAGAGTAAAAGTAATGTATTTGTAAATTTAGTGAAGAGAACAATAATAAAAGAGCAACTGACTCGTCTAGGGTAGTTGTAGGTGAGAGCCGCTCGTTCGCAGAAGTTGAACTGGTTGGCCAGCTTCTTGACACGCGGCTTGATCTGGAAGACCTCGTCCATGAGTAGAGCGTCCTCGTCCTCCTCTGAACATTTACAAGATATATTATAATTTTCATGCGACAAAATTGTCCAAAATTTAATGTTGTACCTTCACTCATTTTTTTTTTTTTTTTCCGGATGGGAAATCATCAATTCCGCTCTGGGTGGAGCGGAAGGGAGTGTCAGACTCTTACTGACTAAAACCCACCCATGTTCCTTCCTTCGCCCTTTATGTTCCGGGGTAGCGGTAACCCTTTCGGACAATCCCGCTGACCCGGCAGGCTTCGGCCCTAAGGGGCCCCTCGTTATGCTGACATCTCTTTGAGGCGCGCGTGGAACACTTACGCGCCGTCCGGCACGGGCCTGGTCCTGATCGGGCGGTGAGCTACCCATTGCTCTCCGCCCGCAGGCCCGCGCCTACGGTGGCCGGTAGTCTTCACTCGACTCCCGACGCCCGGGGCGTCTCCCGCGGCGGCTGGGACGGGAGGCTCTCTCCCTCATCCATCCCGCCACCTCCTTCGCTAGCATGACTGCTTCGCAGAAGGAGTCGACTGCCTCCCACTCCCTCTCGCTCCGGACCATGGCTTGCACCAGGGCTGGGCGCGAGAGGCCGCCGCCGCTGCCGATCGCCTCTACGAGGACACGGCGGTGCTCCGCCCAAGCGGGGCAGACCTCCACCGTGTGCTCCACCGTGTCCTCTGGGCGATCCTGGCAATGGTGACACCCGGGCGTTTCCTCCCGCCTGATGATGTGCAGGAACCTCCCGAAACTTCCGTGTCCGGTGAGGACCTGCGTCAGGCGGTAGGTGAGGACGCCGTGGCGCCTCTCTAGCCACTCCTCAAAGAGGGGTCTTATCGCCGCTATCGCGGCGTGCCCTGCGCTGGGTTGCGACAGTCGCTCTTTCCATGTCGCCATGAGATCGAGCCGGAGGTCCGTCCGCTCCGCAGCAATTTGCCGCGGGAGCGGACTTTCCCCCCGTCGTAGTGCCTCCGCGCGCCACTCATACAGGCGCGCGAGGACTATCGCCTCCAGATCCCATGGCGGCAGTCCGGCAAGGAGGCTTGCCGCCTCGCGCGAGATCGTGCGGTAGCCCCGGATGATACCTTCACTCATATCGTAAAGTTCTTATTTAGAAATAAAAAATAGTATCTTAATGACAGGCTGATCCACGTAAAATTATAATGTTTTATTATAAAACTTCGAACCTCACCGTGACTTTATGACAAAAGCCACAAAGACACACACGTGTAGGTATGAATCTCCATACACGTGCTTTTTATTTTTTTTTATTTATTTTTTTTTTATTCTTTGTGTTGTAGCAGCAATAGAAATACACACTTTGTGAAAATGTCAACTGTCTACCTAGGTATTACGGTTCATGAGATAGCCTGCTGACAGACAGAGATGGATTGAATTAGCAATAGGGTTCCGCTGGCAGTGTTGGCACACTTTGGGTACGGAACCCTAAAAACAAATACCGAAGGATCGCAAATAAGCAATAGTAGGTAAGACGACCATATGCCCGGTAGATCATCGATTATCACAGAGTGGCTGGTGGTAGCTTGATGGGAGTACAGACAAAGACAGAGTTGTATGGTGTTCGATTGCAGAAGCCAATGACTTGTGACGGTTTAATGCCATCTTCATTCCAATGTAAGAGAGAGGAAGAGCTATTACATGACCGATAGCATCATCCTTTTTAAGGACTGGAATCATTATGGCATGAATAATGTATTGCCCCAGCAGTCCATTGACTGCTATAATATACTAATTATAATATTATAGTCGCTGGAGAGGGTCGTTACGCTGTGGTACCATTAATATAATATGAAATCAGCGAAAAATTACTTGAATTAAAAGTGGAACATGTAAACACGCAACGTCTAAAATTGCCATGCGCACAACTTTTTAAATTAATTTCGTGCTCAATCCAGGAATCTTTTGCTATTCTTGACATAATATTTCCATTACGCAGTCGATGACAACATTTTGTTGGAGTTGCTCTAAATATAGATTAGATTTGTCCAAAAAGGTAGAAACAGGTACAAAACTATTTCGAAGTAGCTTGTAGTTTTGGATTCATTCAGTTTACGGTAAGTATTGCTCTCAATGTAATCAATGCGATAATTTTTTAATCAGTGTGCAAACTGTTACCTCTGTAACTCAGCATATGATTCTAGACCCCCTAGCTTAGAAATTATTCGACAGTTATAAAAAAAAAAGAAAAATTAGAACTTTGATCATCAATATCTCCATAACCAGAAGGTTTCCAGGTATGGTCTAGTTAGTCTAGTACAAAAAAATTATCACGATGAAGGGAAGAACAATTCTTACTTTCACCTCCGTTAAGCGTCTTTTTACATCCCTTAAACTCGTAATATGCCTGGACTTACTTTCTTCTGTTCCTTCTTGCGGCTCCTCGCCTTCTCCTTCCCCTTCTGCCTTTTGCTCTCCATCATCGGGAGCAGGTTCTTCATCAACTTTTGCTTCTTCAGGTGCTGGTTCCGCTGGCTTTTCTTCGTCTGCTGCATGGTCCTCTGATACAATAAGCGATATAATATTATTTTAACGTAAATTCAGTTTTTACTTAATTAGGTACTAACACTGTCGAGAGTAAAGTAAACAATTCCGCAGATAATTATGGAATTTTTCCAACCATACCGCTTATGAAGATGGTTTGTCTACAGCCCAGTCGTTAAATCATTTAAGAATTTTTGGATATTTATTGAAATTGTTGAAGGGATTGCAAATTAGATAGATTTTCCCTGACATACTCGTAGATAAGAAGAAGAAATGATCAACATTCAACATTTTAATTTTCATGAAAACACCAATATCAAACGAAAGCTGAATTATGAATGTCATTACGGGCAAGCAATGGCTCGCTTTACTAAATTTTTCAGTCGCAAGAAGGCCGATCGGAACGCGCAAAAATAGGTCCACTCCGTGGAAGGATGAATAAATACCGGCACTCCACGGCCAAACTCGATACAACGGTTGCTCTAAATCGATTTAGGAATCGCTATAAATATTCCGAATTCAATGGATATCGTGTCAGAAGTCAACAAGAGGTTACAAGGGTAAGCCGCAACGGTATTACAACGGTTTATCATAAGAAGATCTTTACATTTGTATTGTGAATAGAAACGCGTGGAATTAAACTTGTGATTTATTCACGTTAAGAAGGGTTTGTTTCTACATTGTGTTTACGAGTAGGTAAGAGAACATTCCGTTTTGATCCCTGATAATCCCAATAGTTCGATGTGTCTAAGGGCCCGATACGTACCACACCCACACCACATCTCAGCGACAAAATGTGGGCGAGCAGTGTTTGTTTGTGAATAGTCTTACTGCAGATTCTTGCAACATGGTACTACAAAATTTCAACGTGGTTGCGATATCGCTAGTAGTTGTGGTTACGTTAATGTTTACGGACAGACAGATCGACTCCGGCTGTGAGTCTGCCGTCGCGTCGACGCAACGTTGCAACGCAACTATTCATTTTCATACAAATTTGCATCCATTCAAGTGTTGTAGTTGTCGTGGTACGTGTGATCGGGCCATAAGAGCTGATTTATATAAACTCTGATTTATTTTTTCCGTGGAATAAAATGGACATTTGACAGATTTTGTATGGAAAAACTGTCAAAAATTCAAAATTATTTCTCGAATAAAGACATCTGGCGTTGGAAAAATCCGCCTTTAGGGTGGGCTTGAGGTTAAAGGGTAACTTCAAGAAGAAGAAGCACGAAATAAAAACACATATAAGATGTGTCCTAACAATCATATTTGCGTCTAAAAGCCTGGTGTTTATAGCATTTCCTCTTTGAATGTTAATTTAAGTGGCAATAACCGCTAAGATCTATCTGCTATGATGAAGACTGTGTACTAAACAATTTCACGTTAACGACCTAATAAACGATGGGATGCAAAATTGCAAACCGGAAATTCTCTCTCAATGAATGATACAGGAATTAAGAACCTAAACAAATTCATTCTATTATTAGAATTCTATTTAAACTGCAGTAAGCAGCATTTGTCAAGGTGATAAAACCTACGTAAATGAGCCAGAAGTGACTCGTATAGTTTTTAAAATTTGATACAGAGCGTGTATCTAACGTGTTTAAAAAACCATGTGCTTGCTACATTATTTATTTACTCGGGCCAGTCAGGTTTATTATAGATACATCTCGATAATTTAAACATTTACAGTAAAATTCGTGCACGTGTAGTATCACTTGTGATAATATTTTATATGTTGAAGTAAAGAAGTGAGATGAACAAGTTTGGGGGGAAAATGGATTTTCTAACAAAAATCATTTTTTATGACTCCTAAGGTATCAATGTTTGTTCCCTTTTGTATGAAGAAGAAGCTAAGAGTTTGTATAGATGTCCTATGGTCAATATGCTACCAAAAATTCGATTTTTTTAAGTTTAGGTTAGATTGGGTCCGCGTACGGTGATACCAGCATCAGCAGCCGTACCTCTCTCTCACACAGAAAGAAGACTGTACTTTTAATCAGCGGGGTAATTGCGTAACACACTATCAACCAAACCAGAGAGTATCTCTCTCTGGTTTTGCTACCTCTAGTATGCCAAAACTGGTGATAGATAGGTAATTGGGTTCGGCCGTCAGCCATCATTATGTATCAGTAAACCACTAGTCGGTTATACCTTCAGCTTTAGCTTCGTCAGCCGCAGGTTGGTCAGGTTCAGGTTCCTCTTCCTCCTCTTCTTCCGTTTTGCTCTTTTTAACCTTCACACGCTTCGGTCCAGCGTCATCGAAGCCGACCATGCCTGTAACAAGACGATTGTCATAAGATTTCATTCGAAATTTCATGAATTTGAGTATGTATTTGATTCTTTTCTTCATTTCAATGGTTACGCATATTTAGGTTCATATTTTACGAATGCCTCGAACAATACCAACGCACAAGTTTTACGTTGCATCATAAGACCGAGAGTATAAAGAGTATTTTTGCCCACCTACTTTACAAATTGTCTCTTTTAGATAATTCCAAAGCCTATTAAATTAATATCTACGTATAACTTGCCTTAGGGCTGATTGTTCAATCGACAGATAATTTTTATTCGTGGAATAAAATTGACGTCTGACAGATTTTGTATGGAAGAATTGTCAAAAATTTAAAATTATTCCTCGGATAAAATTATCTGGCGTTGGAAACAACAGCCCTTAGCTAAGTTTGTTCTTCTTAACTAATATTATAAAAGCGAAAGTTACTTTATTTGTTTGTTACGCTACACGCTAAAACGGCTAAACGCATTTGGATGAAATTTGGCACATGATCTGGTTTAGAACATAGGCTAATTTTTATCCTGGCAATACGCTCCCGGGGGATAATTTTCGACCTTCACGCGGGTAATAGCTAGTATAATTGGACGTAGTTAAGCAGAAAGGACTCAACCCACAAAAAGTAATTTTTGAGTTATCGAAGTTTTAGGTTTAGGTGTGTATTGCTGCAATGATGTTGTTTATGGAATATTTTGAAATATTGTCACTTATGGGCAAATATACCAATATTTTTATGAGTCAAGTTGTATTACATAGACTAACGTAATTTTCGAGTTATTGGGAAGAATGTGGGTTGAGTCCTTTCTGCTTAACTACGTCCAATTATAAAACAAACTGCAAGTAGGTACAGTCATCCAATACACCATAGAATGGTCACTTACCATATCCAGCGGCTATCTGTGCCATGGCTTCATCGGAGTCCTTGCGTATAGCAGTGCCCTGGTATACGTACAGCGGGTACGCCTTCCCAAAGGTCGGTTTAGGCTTCGTCACGAACAGCCCCTTGCCATAGTGGTACGCCACTTCATCAGCTACCCACTCAGGATTGATCGTGGTCAGACAACGACCAACGTCTTCTTCGAGATCCTGAGGAAGTACGGTAACTTAATTTTTTTAAATTGTGATTAACTTAATCTGTTTTAAGATGAGCTTGTATGAAGTTCAAGAATTATGCCCGTGTTCCTTGGAGTGGGTAGGCAGAGGTGTACATTTTGTAAGATATAAAGACCCAGATCACAAATCCAAATTTCCTAATGGAATGACCCAGTTCTGCAATTAAATTAAACTAATTGCTATTTATAGCGTCAGCATTAGAAATGGAAGTTTATTAGCAGCAGTTGTAGGCAATAACAGTTTGTAGTCCCCTAGAGGTTGTTTAGGTACTTCGATTATGTACTCCTACGATGTACGCATGCGCCAAGTATCGTTCGAGATTTGTCCTTTACCTTCAGATTTAATATCCCTAAATCTGTGCGCTACTTGACTTTTACTAGAGGGATATCAAAATAGGATGAATGGATTGTGAACGACGGATGATATGAACGAAAAGAGAGTGAATGATAACGTAACAGCTGCTGCTAACAGGGGAGAATGGAAGAGGAAAATATTTAGCGCCAACCTTAAGTAACAAAACAAAGGGCAGGCAGAAGAAGAAAAATCTGTGCACTACTTTATTTTAAATGTTAGTTAGTGGGTAAATTGTAATATCTTACTGCATCGGGCACTTCCTCCTGGTCATCAGGTTTGATAAGATTGCGCGGTTTGAGCCAGTCTAGGGCCTCGTCATCAGCTATTTTCCCGCGGGACCCTGCTGCCCCCTCTTTCTGCTAAATAACACCATTCAACATTAACAAGTACATAAACAACACCCAACACCTCAGCATGATGCGGTAACGTACATCCAAGCACTGCAACGTTTTGTTTATAAGCACATTTTCCTCGGTGACATTAAGAGCGCGTTTTATCATAGCCTTCAGCATTTTGCTTAATTTTTTTGATTTACTTTCAGTAACAAAAAATACGCAAGCACGTAAGCGATGTCTGACAGCAAATGAAACACTGGTTAGTTTTCTAAACGTTTGAGAACTCCAAGCGGATTTACGAGTAAATATTCTAGAGACATTTGCATATTGTTTGATAGGTCTTTATTGAGGACGATCATGTAATTCGACTATAAATAATTTGAGGCACTTTTAGCTAAGCAAAGTAAGCGTAAACAAACGATTAAACCGTTGCGTGCCCGAGGAATGCTGGCTTGTATCTTTATTGTAATCATTTGTGTTTAAGTTCCAAGTTTATGGTCCACGCAAAAGATTTTATTATTATTGGCCATTAATGTCCCACTGCTGGGCAAAGGGCAGCTACGCAAAAGTTTATCGTTGATTTTACTTACGTCAAAATCATCGTCGGATTTGGTAGACACATGTGTTATTACCGATTCGGTAGATATAGACATTTCAACCAAAACCCGTGGTCTAAAAATTGCCTTTATCATTGGAAGCGCTAATCAGTACTGCAGTGTCTTATAGCCTGTAGTTCTCACCCAGATACCAAATGAACTTTGACCGAAGAATGAACTAAACTGCATTAGTAACCACAGTCGCTAATGTACCTAGTACAAGCTAACTACCGATGCCGAGTAAAATACAGATAATATTATTTATGTCACGCGAAAACTGCAACTTTGATCGTAATGAGTTTGTTGTTTTTATTGATATTGCCTTGTATTCAGTATTGAATTGCAGCTTTATTGGAAATGTAATTGAAAGATAAAGAAATTGTGAAAACGAAACATTGTAAAGACTATTTAATTATCGGTTTCCTGTAAAATATGTAACGGTTTATTATCGGATTCCAGAAATGGATTACATTGTAAATTGGGCTAAAGCCCCCTCTTAGCCATAACGTTTTATGTGGCTCATTCTCAAGTCATGAATGGGAAATAAATTAAAGACAATCGTTTTAATCGGCTATAAAATGACCTAACGGTCGTTTCAGTCAGGGCGGAGCTTATCCCAGATTTAAATACGGATACGATGTTTCATTGCCATGAAATGGGCGGATATGCGGATAATTTACAACTTTGTGTTTCAAGGAGTTTCCTATTTCATAGCAATGTGTGTTATTATATTTTCAAATTCTACTGAATTTTCCATACTTTCTATTTTTCGTTTTCTATACTTTCCTTAACGTTTTGGTTGTTGATCCATTTATTACGAATCGTTTATCACTTCGTTTTTTCTGAAGACTTTTTCGAATTAGTTAAGTTTGTATTACTCTACTGTTTGCTACATTATTACTTCATTGACCATATTGTTAAAAAATTCATATCTTACAATATCACCATCAGCAAATACATAGTATATATTATCTCATAACAAAAGGTTGTTCATCTACTTTGTTTAATATTATGAACAATTTGTCTCCTAGATTATATTTCTATGCAATCGGTACAAAGTTTGTAAATTACTTACCAGGCGTGTAACCAAATTCTAATTAGTCTCCGTGTCTGGCATTAGCTAGTACTGGGGGTTGAATCACGACATCGCGACAATGGTGAGGGTAGATTAACATTCAGTTCTCTTCGCACAGCCCTAGGTGAACATTTTGAGCTCATTGGTTTAAACCATAATGTTGATAGAAATGGAAAGTATTTTTTTCAAAATCCTTGGGTTCCGGTAAGTATTTGATGTTTTTATTGTCAATTTAATTTTAACATTTCCTTGGTTGTAAAAATTTTTAGATGCGCTTAGGATGTTTTATCTTAAAAATGCTTTAATTGCGGTATTTCGTCTCTATTTTCCTTAATTTCTTAAGTTATTCTTAGTGCAAACGGATTCGGTCGCTAAACAAATAAATTGTATGATGTTTTTTTTTTTTAACGTTGCCCCACACTTGGATTTACTCCTGTATCGTGGGTGCGTTTACAAACATTTAAACTCACATACACAAACAGCCAACATTTGTGTGTGGCAGAACTTTATTGTTTTGTGTATAAGACTTTGGTTAGAAGGTTTTATGGGCTAGTACTTAGATTTAGTGCTCCGATAGGAAGCACATAAACTTTTGACGTCATGCTTGCTTGAGTCGTCCAAACATGTGAGTTTTTTAGGTATTTTACAATAACGTGTGATTTTTACGTACTTGGAGACGCCCTAAATGTGTATAAATAACAACCCTAAATTCGGTTTAAATTGTATAATGTATATTACAGAAGAAAGATCTGAGTAGATCCAGTAGTTCTGCAGAACTTGCTGTTCGTTTGGTTCACGTGCCGATCAGTTCATACCACTGTTGGTTAAAGTAACTAATACAATCTGAAGGCCAATTCCCGTAATTAAAAACGTTCAAAATGTAGACGCAATCTCATCTCAGAGACAATCAATGTCAAAAGCTTGTAAAAATGTAGGGAAAATAAGAGGTATTTTTGACAGATTGAGACTGAGATCAGACTGTGAACGTTCTTAAAATTACGAGAATTGTCGTTTTTGATATTTTGACATTCAAAAAACAGAGGGGTTTTTTGAATGTCAAAATATCAAAAACGGCTCCCCTAAGCACTAGAACTTCATATTAGTCACAGCTTTTATCAAAGTGTGGCTTTTCTTAATTTCGTTACCGCTTTTAACAAGACGGATTCCGCGGCGGATGATCCGCTTGAGGTGCAAGTCCCAATGCGTAACCACTAACTTGATATCAAACTAAAATACGTTTTCACAGATCAAAACTAAAATTGTCAAGTTGAATTTATGTAGGTAATCAACTATTTTATTATTAGTTTTGAAGCAACATAGAGCCTAGCCTATTCTAAATCTATTCCAGTACATCACTTAACATTTTATGTCCGGCCCAGGGGTGATACACCTCTAACTCTATTATTGTAAATCAACATCATACGTCAAAAAGCAGGGATTGAGAACTCTTGGCACGCGTGCCATAAGTGGCAGGCAACAGGGTATTACGTACGGCACGCAAATCATTCAGTTTCTAGAAAAAATAAGGTCAAAATCAATAAAGTAACGTTTCAGGACTCTTATATGTTTCCGATAACGAAAAACAGGTAACTCGGTCGTGTTACCATATAAATGCGGTCTGCGGCAACATATGGTATCTATATCCTATGTATTTGATATACCTACTGAATTTGACACATATATTTTTTTGTCAAACATCCTTTTCAAACCGCGTATTGCTTTAGTTGCGTAGCGTCGTAGCAAGTAAGGACCACGGTTGCCTTTTTAACGTTTGATGGAAACCATCCGCGGGCTATTCTGTAAAAATCTCACAATTAAACCTAAGGTTAAAGTGAACTGTCATTCTACCTGAAGGCCAATTTCCGTAATTAGAAATTATCAAAATCTAGTCACAACCTCATCTCAGCGACAATCAATGTTAAAAACTTGTCAAAAATGTAGGGATATTATACCCTGTCAATTAGGTTAACCGTTATTTGACACTTGTCTTAGAACGCACATATTCCAGATTACGTAAAAGTTAACTTTAAAATGCGTAATAAAATAAATACATAAACTGCCTTATCTTATTGAATTATCTTATTTATGTCTGTAACATTATAATACCGTATCAAACAATGTATTGTTAGTACCATCTGTCAAAAAACGGTTTACTTAGTGAACAGGTTATAGAGGTATTGTTGACAGATCGAGACTTAGATCAGACTGTGACTGTTCTTAAAATTACGAGATTATCTCTAATAGCTAGGAATCGACACGAGTTTTTTTAAAAATATTTTTACAGAAAAGTCCATTATTGATTTGCGTACCCCTAAAGCGAGCTTTCAAAATTCAAATTACATTCAATTTCGGCCATTCTAAATTATAAGCAGTAACAGCAACCATAAAGTTTTACGATATTCATTTCCGTTATGGATCAGGTTCGCGTGCTGGATTCGGAATGATGATGTTCGATCGATGGGACGTAGGACAGTATCTGATAGCGGTTATCGTGATAACAACCAGTTCTGACAGATTGCCTTTGTTAATTCTTATGAGGGAGCCGCAGTGATGAGTTAGTTGTCGGTTCGAACTGTCGTGGTGAAATAGAGCTAGATATTTTAAACATTGCAGTGTTGAAACAGTTTTGATGGCGGATTGTGGGTAAGATTTTATATTACTTAGTTACTGTAGATTTTAATTTAGTTCTACGAATCTTTTACTGTGCTGTATATTTTGTATTACAATTTAAAAGCTACACTTTTAATAAGAGCTTCTATTCGAAAACAGTTTAGACGTAAAATAGTTTATAAATATCTATCTACATTGAAAACTGCCTGTAAAGTGGCTTTTACATCTTTTACATCTTTTAAAATATCGGACAGTTAGCATAGACCGTTGTCTATGTATGAATGTGTGATGCTGTCACACACAGCGCCAGGTTTCACCTAATTCTCCAATTCATGACAGATAAAACGCACTTTTTATTTAATGTGTTAGGACTAAACTACTATTGATTAAGCATTGATTTTAGCGTTCAAAGCAAAATTGCATCTTCACTATAATACCTCACGAAATATAGGGAAGCATGGGATTTATACGAAGACAGGGTCACAAGGCGTGCAATGGACGTACACATTATGAGTATTGTTACACAAATATATTATCAATTCCAAGATAATGCAGTGATTTATCCAGCGAGGTGCCTTAACACACAGTATGTAAACATGAACAGCTTTTTGGCTTCAGCATATCGTCAAATGTTGATACCTAACAAGATTGGTCCCCACATTTCGATATGCTAACACCAATAAAGTAGGCGAAGACGGTCACAAACGGCAGCCAATATTGGCCAAGGCAGACACAAACACAGGTACAAGGTCGTATTTACAATGGAGTGACGCAGACGCATGCTGTGTCCTAAAGACCGTTACTCACTCTCAACCGCTTTAGTAGTGCCAATCCTATGGATTTCTCCCTGGACTTACTTCGCCAGAGTTCTGGTAATTTCTTTTTCATCCCTTTCGGGCTAGGAATCTAAATCAGGCAGCAAAGGATTATTACAGGTATTCACGGTATTTTTGAATGTATGTTCTGTGTTTGGTAGAATGCCTGTACCTGTAGTTTGTGATGTTGGTCTTCGTTAAGTAAACCTATGTTAATGTAGTGTTTATTATTGGTTCGATACTTACGCTGAACTCTGTAAAATAACATATTAACGTTGTGCAAAGTTTTATGTGCAGCTGTTTAGTCGTTTATGTAAATATTCTGATGCAGCTCAAGGAGAGTTTTCGTAGTGAGCTTAGCTCTGTGATATCATTCTTTGGAATCTAGAACAGTTTCTGTTTCACGACTGTTTTACTACGCCTTTGGCATTGAACTGACAACTTGTAGATAAGTGCTTGAGATCTCTACTGGGGCTAGATTAGTTTCTCTATCTATTATTTGACATGTAAATCAGACTGCACTCAGATATGCTGATGTTATTCGAAACAAAAAAAAAAGTAAACAGTAGGAACAGTTTGCGTGGAGCAAATATCCGTCGATGGGTTGTAGCGTATGTTTGATCAATGTTGCTACTAACTTACATAATATACAAAACAATATTTGTAGTATTACACTTATCAATCAATCAATCAATCATTGTGATGAGTTCGTAACGTTGTTATTTGAACACAGTTTCAAATATGTTTGCATAATACATAAACAGAGAATAAATTATTTTTAACATTTTCAAGTTTCTTTTATGAGTTCATGTTTCGGTAACTTATTTTTATGTTTGAAACGATTAAAGAGTACTGCTTACCTTCTTAGGAGCCATGTTAAGGCACTCGTATAAATAAAACTAAACAAATTCAAAGTAAACACAATAGCTATTCTTTCAAAAATCTGGACGCGGAGAAAAAGTTTGACATAACGTAAATAAATTTGACAGTGAGTCGTGAGTAACGCGGCTGCGCGCGCAGACCTTCGTTGCCATGGCAACGGGGCGGAGCGCCCCTCATTCCTAGTTGGGCTGCAGTACCGTGTAGTTTTGACGTGTTTTGCCTGCTACCGGTATCATCTGGTGCTCTATCCTGCATAAGGTAGCTATTTATCCTTCCGTATATAATCCAGTACTATTATCCTCTTAGATACGGCATAATAGTCGCTTGTCGTCAGTTATATATAGACTGTGGTCACGATTCTGACTGTTAATGGAAGTAGCTGACCGTTATGTCCTTTGCGAGCGACGTAGGTGTCCAATTAGTTGAATTGTGTGTAGTGTTAATACCGCGGGGGTCGAATTAACAATACTGTACAATCAGTGAAGCGTAATTCGTAGTGCACGATATATTGTAGTCCCAATTCATTGAGGTAATTACTGGAAACAATGGTGTAAGCTAAACAATGGACGGATAAAAGCTGGTACAATTAATTGTTAACATTTTATGAATGACCACAGACTTTTCATAGGGCTTTGGAAAGTGTCCGTGCAGTGTGTAAAATAGAATTATTTCTTTGAATTATGTTGGAAAAACGCGTACATTAATTTATTAGTCGTCCCAGCATGAGAGGTATTAATTTTAGGGCATTTATTTCCGTTCCATCTTCAAGAAAATGTATTAATAAACTGCGCATTTATTTTTAAACGAAGTGCAAAATGATTCTAATTCCTACGTTTTCAAGTTATTCCCATCTTGCCTGCCTGACCTTTACAAATCCGTTTATAGTCGACGCATTCCGTTCCTCTCTCGTTCTCAACATTCACTAAATCTGATTTATATATTTTTAGATCGTTGCATTACGCAGCATCCATCATTATTCTAAGCTGGATAGAGTTGTTCTATTTGTGTTTACACTCTAATACTTGTTATTGTGTATTTCGTTTTATAGTGTTGTTTACAGCAGTTGAACATTATTGAGTTTGGCAGATATCCGAGATATCGCGATCATCACCAACACAAATTATGATTTTTGTGAGCACGTGTCAGAGTATTGTAGTATTGTAAGGACGCCAGCACATCAAGTTACTACAATCTGTCAAATTTCTTTAATAGATTTTCAACTTTATCGCTTTTTCGCTTTTTTTGCTTTTCGCTTAATCTACCTTGAACCTTAACGCTTTAGCGTTAAGGTTCAAGGTAGATTGGGAAAATTTGACAGTTTCGGGTAGCTTGACCTGCTGGCGTCTGTACGTGTAGTTACTGTACGTACGAATAATTGTTGAAGCCCTGCAAATGAAGCCTTGAAGTCACAGTCTAGACATAGATATTATTAATTTGCCTTAGCTTTAAGCCCCGTCTAATGTTTCGCTATTATTGTTTCCAATAATTGAATTAACACAGTGGAATTATTAAAAATTTGACTTGGCACAGTGTGCGGCTTTTGGCGATTGAGCATGCTATGAGCACGAAAATTCGCTGAAGCATTAATTAGTGTACTTTCATCACCACTAGATTCAACAGTTATAAAGATGCGGACTGAAATGATGGTATCATTTCGGAAATTAATGTATAAGATCAAACGCATTTCTTCAAAGTTTGTTAATCCAACGGTACGTATTGAAGACAAATGTGTTTAATTTTGACTCAAAAGTGTCCAAGCACACAGGGTGTGTAACATCGACGCGCAAACTAACCTATGAACAATTCCTACGCTGGTTGGGGGGGGGGGGGGGTCTAGAATGTCGATGTCTTTTACAGCGTGTATATGCATGACCTTTAATCAATTTTCCTTCAATATTGTAAAACGGTGGAGTTTCTTGACAATTCTTCTCCATACAAAACTACCTTTTGAATGGAGAATCTTGACTAGAATCAATTCAATTTTTTATAAATTTTTACGTTAAAAAGTGCCTTTTATGAAATAAATCATTTGACTTTGACTTTTTTCAATTCTAGGAGTGTTCAACCGAGTTCCCAGTCAAACCGTGCAAGCTGGCGGCTGACGGCGACCGAGGCGGCGGGTTGCTGATCCCTGCCCGAGAGCCTGATGACAGCGGCATCGACAGCGACGACGCTGTGCGGAGGCTCATCCTGGCTCATCAGAGGCTACCGGTAAATATACAACGTCACTCTTGTTTCCCTGAATGGTTAGGCCTCATTTCGCCAGTTATTTTTCAGTCCTATGTAATTGAGGACGAGCCTATCGCCATCAACAGGGCACAAATCCGGACTCCGGGCTGTTAGTGAGAAAGACCTCATGGAAAAACCCAATAAAACTCGACTATAGCTTTACCAGTTGTAGGTCGTGAGTTCGAACCCAGGCAGAACCGCACTTTCTATACTAACATTTAAAATGTGTATGCAACAAGCAGCATTAGCAAGCATCCACCAACCCGCACTAGGCCCGCGTGGTGGATTACGGCCCATTCCCTCTCACAGAGAGGGGGACCTCTGGCCCAGCAGTGGGAACGTTATATGCTAGACTTATTGCTTTAGTCCAAACCCAAACCTTCGAGCTCCTTGTTGTATTCCAGATTTTATTCAGAGCGCTGTAAAATAGTCAATACAAAATTGACAACCTAGACTCGTGTTTGATGTCAGTTTTTGCAATTACAACTTTAACTTAGTCGGAATAGAGTTCGAAATAAAAAATGGCTCGATGGTTTAAATCTGGGTCTTTAGATTAAGCTTGTTTTGCTGATGCTTGTTAGGCTGATGAGCATTTTCCTCTATGTAACGCCTCTCTCATTAAATTAGGCTCATGGGCACTGGGTATTTTAGTGAGTAAGCGGATTGGAGATCATAGTCGTGTCACCTAGGTGACGGAAAACAGAGGTAGTGATCATGTCACTCTGATATTAGAGCTGATGTTAATGCAGTGGTGGTAATTATTCAGGTATAGTGTGGCGGCATCTACATCACCACATGTGAACTACACATCACATTGACGTCACGCAAAATCTAGGGGGTCTACTTCGAAGTGGTAGCAGGAAACGGCCGAATGTTCGGCCGTTTCCTGCAACGAAGTTACTATTTGGTTCGGTCGGTCCCGATCCTACACTCCTACACTCTTTCGAATATTGACTATGTTCCCGACCCAATTGAGCCGATCCGAAATTTTTTCACATTTTTCAATAATATTCGGTTCGGCCATGTGTCGGTCCGATCCGATCATTCGCACTTCGCACTTCGTAGTAGACCCCCTGCATCGCGCAAGCAGAGTTTACCGCGCTATATAACGTCCCGACATCAACAGTCCGGCAGTCCGACCAGACACGATACCCGTCTGGTCGGAAGATCCTCCCTTTTCTATGGAGAATGTGATGAAATGCGACGGGGTGGGTCGGGGGAACTAGAAATTTCACGCGGACAATGTTGCGGGCAGATCCTAGTCTTTATATAAATACAAAGCCCAAATAGGTAGAGAGACAGAAAGCTGGTTCAGAAGAATCATGTTATACCTTTCTGATTCCAGTTCAGTGATGAGAGCAGCAGCGATGACGAGCTGCAGATCCCCTCACCAACTACGAACAGGCATAGAAACGAGCGACGGGCTAGCCTGGTAAATATTCTAGCTTTTTCCTTGTGCCAAAGCATAGTCATCAAGATTCCCTTCCAGATTTAACCCTAGAAAACTTCTGGGCACGCTCGTTCCATCATAGACCTCATCTATCGCTTTCCATCAGGCGTGATCGGGGCCAAGAGCCCTAAACCCATTATATCAAAATAAGGTTTTTCTTGAGGTCAAAGGGCCGTTTCCGTTCGCATTCTAATCTCAGTCTCGGTCTGTCAAAAATACCTGTAATTTACCTGAATATACATACACTTTTTTAACGAGTTTTTGAAATTGATTGTCGCCGATATGAGATTGCGATTGGATGTTGCACGTTTTTAATTACGGGAATTGGTCTTTGGGTTCAAACCACAGAGCCAGTTTTTTAATTAAAAGCCCAATTCTTATAGACATGCAGTTCTTTATACATAACTGACAACTAAGTCCAGTGCTAAGTGGACTTTTTTGTATCGAAACTTTACGAAGTCAAAATAAAGTTCGAAATACAAAACTGACTCATAGGTTTAGGCCAGAACTAAAGTTACGCATCTCGTTTAGTAATGAAACGGTTTCAGGACTGACGCTGCCATTACTGTACTTGGATGCTCATTAAAATAGAAAGACCCTTTTGAGCTTGTGTAGCAGAATCGATGCATAGAAAAGCACATTTAATTCGAACTCATTTTTACGACACCCAAAACAAACCTCATTACATTACTAAAACCAACTATATTTGAATTTCAGAAAAACGTAGACGAGGACCACGATCTAGTCATCATGCAATGGCCTCAGGACCAGTACACCAAAGACCAGAATACGACGCGAGAGACCAGCCCCGACCGGTCCTCACCGCCGCTCTACGAAGTAGAACTAACGGCTTCCGACGAAGACGACGATGCTTCGGTCCTGGAGCTGGTCATACCGATGCACTCGTCCAGGTACCAAAGGGTCCCAACTTCGTCTCCAAAGAAAACCAAACCAAAAGTGGTGAAGAGATATTTCTGCAGCATGATCTGCTGTGGACGTAAGTAAGTTTTTTTTATGATCTTGATGTTATCACTTTCAAAGTAAGATGGAAGTTTGTGTTACTTGATTATTTATAAGTCAGTTTAATGATGTTGTTAAATATTGTATGTAAAACAATGAGGAGTACTTGTGTTAGTAGGTAGTAGGTACTGATTTGTCTGAATCGAAATCAATGAAATCTAAAAAAGGCGAATCAGAACTTTCCGAAGACTATATAGGCCCATGTTTCCTGCGTCAAATATGTCTGAAAATAACTCTATTGTGCCCAGAATGTAGCTATTATAATATTATGTTTGGCCTATTCTCTTACGTTCGGTTCCTATAAACAAAAACGAATCGTTTTGCTTTTTTAATGCCAAACTGGGCATATAAATAGATTCGTATGCTCAGTTTACCTGTCAGTGATAGCTACTTCCAAATGGGAGGGTCTACTGTGCAAAGCTATGAGGTATTTGCTTAATTATTGGTAAAAGTACAAGAGTCTTAATTTTAACCAGTAACGGTCTGTAAATTATAGTAATCGGCCATAAGAGTAGGCTTTTTACTTGTGAGTGAATCCTTGAAACTGAATTCAGGCTTCTGTTTTATTTATTTATTTATTTAATTGTGGCACTCCAACGACTTATTCACTAATACATTTTTGCGGGTACTGTCACAATTGAACTTAAAATCTAGGGTGAATTTGTCACTTACAGCAGTGCAATTCTGTAACCATCTCACCGTGAAAACTTAGGTGAAGTGAGCGTGGAGTGAGTTGTCATTCCAATGAATGCTAGGGATGGACACTATTGACAGCTCACTTCACCTAACTTTTCACGGAGACATTTTTACAGAATCGATCGGCAGGTGACAAATGACAATGACACAGGTTATAAGTAGATGATGGCTAAAACGAAATAAAGACAATTATTATCATATTGTCTCAATTCTGCTTCGTCTGATGGAAAAGCTACAAAATACTCCCCATTGAATGTATAGTCATAATCCAAATAATAATAATATTTTTATTTAAACAGATATTTTAATGCCTAACTATTTTAAATTTAGTTTAGGAAAGAAAAATCTAAAAGTAAGTATGTTGGAGGACTAATATTTTACGATTAGCACACCTTTCTGGGGCTTATGAGTGAGCCATAAATGGTTAAATTATGAATTGATTTCAGGGGTTTACAGCCCAGGTCCTGGCATTTCCTAGGAAATTTTGTGGGAATGGTCCTGTGTATTCGGCAATTTCTCAGAAAATGTTCTTATGTACTCTGGCAAGTCCTAGGAAATGTCCAGTGCAGTGTAGCCTAGTGATTTCTATGGTGTATTCTGAATGTTTTAAAATTTCCATAAATGTAAGAATGAAAATCTTAACGATGTCAATTTCAGTAGTTATCATTTCTAAAATTTTGATTGAGTGAGAATTATCTAAGTGTTGGTCAATTAAGTGTGCATTAATAAATATATGCGCTAACAGGTATTTATTCAATGCATGTATTTTAATTTAAATGTACTATATTTTTAAATTTAAATGTATTAAATGTACCTATACCTACCTAATCCCTTTAATGTACCTATGTATGTTGTTTGCATTTAAATTTAAACTTATTAAATGCACTATGTGTTTTTTTAGTTCCTTTTCTAAGTTAAGTGTATCTATTGTTATTAATTTAAATAGTTATACCTAATTTACTATTATTGTAAGCCTAATTTTGCCGAATAGAGTAAGAAACTAACATGGGAATGGAAAACTTAATATCGAGCTGAAAATAGACGATTATTTTTATGCTTGCTTAGTGAAAAAGTTGCCAGAGAAAAAATTGAGACAAAATTGTTATTTAAATACTGTATTTGAATATCTAATCGAATTTATTATTCTGATAAATATACGAATATCACGTACATTGGTTGGCTATTATTATTTCGCTCAACCAATCACAACTGTCGGCATGATATTTTTGATAGCAGATTTAATGTTCTTGATCAGCAACTTTAATGACAATCTAAATGATTTTGAAGGATATTGCTAATCCATTGCTTCATATGTTCGAAAAATTTGTCTGCTCAACACCGTAAATAACGCAATGCATGTTGTTGAACTGTAAGCCATTGCTACTGTTAATGTGTTTCTTATAGCCTGCGGGGCAATTATCCCGGAGGCTATAAGAAACGGCGGGGTGATTGCTTAACTCACTAACAATGTCAATGCCTTTCATTTAGACAGTTCAACAACATTCATTGCGTTATTTACATTGAGATTGAGAAGCCGATTTTTTCAAGCATAATAATAAAAAAAACCTTCAACATCTTCCGGATTGTGATTGAAATTGTGTTACGTTATTAGGGTGCAGGTGCCATTGCTAATTAATTTACTTGCAATTAAACTCTGTATGATGAAGACTGAAGAAAACAACGCGTTGCCAAGTTGCTAAACTAAAAATAATAAAACCTTGAAGTTTAAAAATACTTTTTATTAGTATCAATACACTGTGTAGCTTGAATTTACATTTTTTGTGAAAAATATTTGTTTGGAATTTTATTCAAATTGTATTTTTGTAAGTAGGATGTACTAATATTTTATAAGTATTTTCTTATGTAATATTCTTCATTCAGTGTCTATTGGAGTAGAATAATAATCATTAAGTACGTATTTATTATAAAATAATACACGCGTGAACTTTTTAGTAATAAGAATTTTATCGAAAATCTAAACAAAGGTATTGTATAATGCCTACTAATGTAAGTTGAAATAGTCTAATTCAATATTGCACGCGGGGCATCCACAAAAAATTCTATATTAACATTTAAAATGTGTATGCAACAAGCAGCATTAGCAAGCATCCACCAACCCGCACTGGGCCCGCATGGTGGATTATGGCCCACTCCCTCTCACAGAGAGGAAGCCTGTGTCCCAGCAGTGGGAACATTATAGGCTGATTATGATGCAACAACCCGTGGGGGCGTGCAATTTTAAATTAGACGAATTCTACCTAATATGTTAAAAATATTAAAAGTGTTTAAATAGTACACCACGATACGTGTGACTGAAATGTCTAGTATAGCACCCTCGCTAAGCTCGGGCGTTAATTTCACGCCCTGAATGAATAGACTACTTAAGTCACACGTACCGTATACTACTTTATAGCTCGTGTGACCTAAACCCGCACTTATACAATGCTTTTCTGTGTAAAAATGGACTACTTAAGTCACAGAACAGCGTGACTTAAGTGCGAGTTTAGGTCACACAGTGCTATAAGATAATATAAGTAAATTGAAATGAGAATGTTTTAACTCTTCTTACAAAGTAACAAGAAACATTATGGTTTAAACATAAACCACAAGTTAACTGCAATATCGGTCTAAGTATTTATGTGGAATGTGATTTGTGGATAGTGCAACTATCTTTACGTTTTTATCTCTAATAAATAACGTGCACATGGTTTTATTTTCTTTATATATCCTTTTAACAGCCTACTGAGCATGGAGACGCCTCAGCGGCCGCTGCTGCAGTCTGCACACAATGTACCTCTGATTTTACATCATTGTCTAAATCATAGTGACCTTTATTCTCGTTCTAATAAGGTTGCTGTTGGGTTGCTGCCATTGACAAGTGTCTCAAAATCATTGTGATCTTTATTTTCGTTACAATAAGGTTGCTGTTACGTTGCTGCTGTTAGAGCTAAAATAACTGACGGACTTGTAGAGGCGACATTGTCAACACTCCACATAAAACCCAGCGTGTCAACTACGACACGAATGATGTAAGGAAACTGACGGCTTTGAGGGGACCGTGACAGAATTTGTGTTTTCAATTGTACTGTCGAGACGGGTAGCTGATGCTGTAGTCGTCGACTACAGCATCATCGTTTTAAACTTTCTATCATATTCGACTACTAGTCGAATATGATAGAAGTGATAGAAAGTTTAAAACGATGGCTCAGGATCGAGAAATATGTCACTTGTCTGAAACAGAATACATACCTACCTACCTATTGAGTTCTCTTTTTTTAATAAATGAGATATGGATATTTGACACCAGTATTTTTGCTTTAAAGGGTTCGCTGAAACGATCAATTGTAATTGTAGTAATATTGTCAATCGGTTCAATTGCATTTGGTAGACGATCAATTTGGGCATCGTAGGTACCTATCAATCACGTAAAAATAGACAATTGCGATAACGAATAATGCAGTAATGATCATAACTGCTATCGGAACATAAGCCTCAACGATGGAACAACCAAACCCATGACGGAGCTCGACCTCAAGGCACGAGCGCTTAGTGATTTTGAGCGCGGTGATTCTGAGCTCTGTGTAACAGTTCATTCTTTTTAGGGTTCCGTAGTCAACGCGAAACCCTTATAGTTTCGGCACAGAGATTCTTTGTACTAGAAAGCTATAATCTGGCATGGATATACATATAAATCACGCCGACAAAGTGGTAAAATAAAATCATGAAAAAAAAAAATTTTTTAGGGCACCTCCTGTACTCATAAAGTGGGGATGTTTTTTTTCTCATCTACTCCATGGTGTGGGGTATCAATGTTAAGTTTGTTCTTGGGATAAATTCATTCATAATTTTTCAAGACATCGTCGTCGGGCGGTTGAGGTTTAGCGCTGAAACATTTGTTAGGCTAACGTGGCCTGCATTCGTGCAAAACGGAGAGGTTTAGAAGCGGAAGGGGTAGACTTTTGTCTGAATATTAGTTGGAAACTAGATTCACAGAAGTTCCCAATAAATTCTCAAGGTGGCAGCTTTGGTAGCTATGAAACTGTGTAACTTTGTTGGATTCAGAGTTAACTCAAATTTTAATACTACCGCTACTCGACAACAGATGGCGCTAATTTCAACTTTAGTTTCACGAGTAGAAAAATACAGCTCTAGACATAATATCGAGAAAGAAAGCACTCGAGGCATTTCTATGATTAAGTTCGTCGTAGCGAAAACAAAGGAGAAGTAAATCGGGGCAATTGTGTCTGTTCCGAGTTTGAGAAGCCTGGGCTTGACACCCGCGGCCCCGAGACGAGTCACATTTGCTTATGTAGGTACGAAATGCCTAGGGGACGTAGGGGGCATTATATATTAAAAAAGTAGTTCTTTACTTAAACTAAACACACCATTAAAAACATAAGCGTCGACTTGAGAACCTCCTCCTTTTTTTCGTCGGTTAAAAAGGTCGTTAAAAATGTGTGATGAAGTGGAAAAGTTTATTAGACATTGTCTCTGGTCTGATACCTACATTTTA
Source organism: Apamea monoglypha (assembly GCA_911387795.2). Classification (NCBI taxonomy): domain Eukaryota; kingdom Metazoa; phylum Arthropoda; class Insecta; order Lepidoptera; family Noctuidae; genus Apamea; species Apamea monoglypha. The sequence goes on from OU426931.1 coordinate 6,676,795, forward strand.
TTCTTAGGGCTGATTTTTCCAAGGCCAGATAATTTTATCGAAGGAATAATTTTGAATTTTTGACAATTCTTCCATACAAAAACTGTCAGACGTCAATTTTATTCCACGAATAAAAATTATCGATCTAAGAGGTCTTTCTAAGAGTTTTTTTCTTTGTAACGATTAGGTACCTCCTACCTACTGAATATACGTCTCAGTTCAGAATTTTATAATGCCTCTAGTCTGTCCCTAGTCTGTAGTCTTTTGTAAATAATTACAAAGGCAAAAAGTTCAGCACCCAAATTGCGTAACACACTTTCAATTTCAATCAGCAGGATTTTGAAGGAAATTCTTAATCCATTGCTTCATATGTTTGAATAATTCGCCCGCTCAGCAGTGTAAATAACGCAATGAATATTGACGAAATTAATAACATACGCTATTAATTAAGGGGCAGTTAGGCATTATTAAAATAACTTCTATGTACTTTTTTATGTCTTTGAGCAGCGATTTTCTTTCCATAGAATTCTAGTAAGATTGTCCATGTAGATGGTTTCGATCGTTACAGCTTCCTTCGTTTGTGTCACCTAGTATATTTTTTAGAAGTTATATTATACTAGCTGCGCCCCGTGGTGTGACCCTCATACGTCTCGATCCCGTGGGAATATCGGGACAAAAAGTATATAGCCGAAAGACGTCCACTGCTGGACATACTCGTAGGCCTCACGCAAGCACCTCCACTTTGACCTTTCTGAACTTAGGGTGATGTTATAGCCAGAAAATTAATATGTTCAAACACCATGCAGGAGGAAACTATTTAACAATAATAAAGATAATTTTCAAACATTTTTTAGGAATCGAACCTGCTATATCAACCTACAGGTTAAGCGTTCCATCACTGGAACTAGATTATCAAAGGCTTGTTATTATTGCTATTTAAAATATATAAAAAGACAGAAATAATTGGTATTTAAAATCGTAGTTTATTTATTAGGGACAAAAAAGAGTTACATGCTACAAAATACAGAGAAAACGTTGAGTAGAAAACGTAAAGAATAGTATCCACTACAGCATTTTCTCGAGCATTTTAATGGTATGTAACGTTCTTACGGATAATACAATTGAAGCAAAAGCTCAACTTAGAAAAGCATTTCCATGTAATGTAACGTTCCTGGGTGATTTGAAATGTTTTGTACATTTTGTTCTATAAAAACGTCCACGTGAATATTGACCAGAAAAAACACATTAAAGCAATCAAATTAGTTTTATTATCTTTGAACAACACTTTTTTTAGATGGGTTTCAACATTTCAGATCAAATTAATAGGTAATTACCCCATCCATTTTTAATTTTGATTTTTTTTACTATATTTTATTATTTTGAACTTTAAACTGATTGTCTCTTTGTGATCTTCTTGGTATCATGAATGATGTTCACACAAGATCGTCTTCAAACTTTTTATTGGGGGTCCTCTAACACAGGCTTCTTCAAAAACCTACTTCAGACACCAGTCTATTCCAACGGTGGATTATAACATGAGTCAAAAACATTGTTAATTTTTAAGGAAAACTATATTGTGAAGAGAGAATAAATTAAATGAATGAATGAATGAATAGGTAATTACTAAAAAAAAAGTTTTCTTTAGTCTCATAACATTTTCATACGTCATACATAAGATATTTTGAAAAGTACCCACCCTTCTGCGAATGATCGACACGTTCCTCAAAGTAATTTATTTATTTAAATAGACAACAAGGATCCATAATGTTAGTAATATCTTATAGCTAGTGTTAGTAGGTAAAAAATATTATTATTAGATATTTAAGTTTGAAGCCTTTTGCACGGAAGCACTTACTTACATACCTATAACATTCCTTTTTCATTTATTCTTCGTTGAAATATCAGATTCGGATCTACAGGCTCCGTCAGGCAGTCTCTGCTGAATGAAATGTTACGACAATTCGCTTGTTTGTTTGCAATATCAAGTCGTAATAAAGCATCGAGCGTCGTGCTTATTGTTCGGTTCGGTAAAGGGTGACACAATGACACAATAAGGCGCTTCTTTACCGGGAGCATTCGCCTGTAATGCAACCTTTACCCACAACCTAGCTGTGTTATTTCTACCTATATTATCCCATCCTGTTGATTTAAATTATCTCTATACACTACCAAGCAGTTGCTGTTGCAGTGCGCAGTCTGCTTGCAAAGCCCTAGACGTTACAGTGGAATCTTGGATTGTTGAGCTCCTTAATTTCTGAGTTGAGCTACACGATTACTGACAAATGCGTGCACTGACTGGACGGGTCCGCTAAATCTCTGTGGTTCTTTCCTTTAAAGACCATTTCAGACACCGTCTTCACATGATCTGACCGAGATTAAGTAGGTATGTCTGGACTTTAAAATAAACTGTGACCTCTGAGTTTGTTTCGGTCGTTCCTCTCAGAGTAGGCAGATAGGAAACGCTGACCTCATCTGGTTTCAAAAATATGATTGACGTGTACAAACTTACTTACAGAAGTAAAATCATTTATCATTTACATAACAGGCGACTGGTCTCGGTGAGGTAGTACCTATAGAGCGCCTCGATGTTTTGTTACAAATAAATGCTCTAGTCTATACTCCCCTTTAGAGTAAAATCGTTGTTAAACTGAAGACTACAAATAGGTACAATTAGTTCCACATAATTTCATTATGACATGGGTACTGCGATCAGCAATCGTTGCCAAGCGCTGTAAGTGCTGTAATTAGGCAATATTCCCTAACGAGCGATCGCTTGCTGCCTATTAGGATGACCATGTTCTACAGTGGACATTTACGATTAGTACCTACTGTTTATTATACATATTTTACTTTATTACCCATTTCGATCGATCAGGTTAAGCTACGCTTGCCGCGGTTGGTCCATGGATGGGTGACCATCTTCACATACCAAGACCCCTCCGTGCCTCGGAAAGCACGTTAAGCCGTTGGTCCTGGCTGTCATTCGTGGATCTTTGACAGTCGTTACGTGTCGTCAGAAGCCCGAAAGTCTGACAACCAGTCTTACCAAGGGGTATCGCATTATCCAGTAACTGGGTTGTGGAGGTCAGATAGGCAGTCGCTCCATGTAAAATACTGGTATTCAGCTGCATCCGGTTAGACTGGAAGCCGACCCTAACATAGTTGGGAAAAGGCTGGGCTGGATGATGACCCATTTGTGTACAAATCTTTAATCCTGACTTTCGGGTGACCACTGAAAATCAACGCTGTGCTATGGATCCCCTATGGGTCAGTTCATACCGAGACGCGACGCGACACGACGCTGCGCGCACACTTTAAAAGAGTGACTCAAAATATACTTTATTTTCTACACGAAAAGGTACAAATTGCATTGTGAGAGTTGCGCGGTGCAGTAGGTCGTTTTAAAGTGTGCGCGCAGCGTCGCGTCGCGTCGCGTCTCGGTGTGAACTGACCCTATAGCATAGCATCATGCTGTCAGAGCCTTCTTGTCACAGTCATGACGCGCAGCTGCCCACTATTTCCATTCCATACAGAATGGCATAATCAGCCTACACTGTTCCCACTGCTGGGACAGTGCTGGTTGGTTCTGTTCTGTGCTTGTGATTAATGTCTGTTTTATTACTTGAGTAACATATATCTATTTGTAAGCACTTGTTTCTGTGACAAATAAACCTTTTTTATTTCTCTTTTACGGGCTGACATGCATGAATTATTAAATGAATTCACATAACGCGGGGAATACCCACGGTTTATTTATCGTTAAATGTCTAATAAAATTGACCAATAAGTATTGTTAAACGCTTTTTTCAAATAATACCAAACAATTATAAGTCTTGTTTTATTTTATTTTCATAATTTATTTCATTTGTAAGTATAATTTATTTTATAACGGAATATGTATAATTTATTTTATGAAATTATTTTCAAAATTTTTTTTATGACGGCACGGTTGGCGCAGTGGTTAAGCGATTGACTGCTGCACTGCGTGTCGCGGGTTCGATTCCCGCACGGAACAAACATTTGTATGACCTACAAGTAGTTGTTTCGGGTCTGGCTGTTTGTGTATGTGAGTTTAAATGTTTGTAAACGCACCCACGATACAGGAGAAATTCCTAGTGTGGGGCAACGTTTTTAAAAAAAAAAAAATTGTAATAAACATTTTGACTTAAAATCCTCAGAAGACAGGTCTTGAAAATCCCGAAAAAGGAATTAACATTAGGTATACTATACTATATACACTAAAATATAATATTAGTTTATTCAGCTGGTGACATTTTTGAAGAGTAGTATTTTGTCGACACTGTTACATAAATGAAGGTAAATTATATTATGTACAAAATGAAAATTTTATTCCATAAATAATTTATTAAGTTGCTAACATTTTCTTAACACAATAACAAGAAGACGCGATAAAATTATCGCGTCTTGTTGTTATTGAACTATCCTTTATTGTTTGTTTGAGATAAGCAGAACTGTAATTTAAGATACTTTAATTGAAGTGAATTAAACTAATTATCCGTAGTAATATCGTTTGTGGACTTATTTTAACCAGTGATCGAACAGTTAGTATACTGATGTAAACACATCAGATCCGATGTACTGTCGAAGTGGCAAATCGAATTAAATACATTAGGTATGTGTTTGTATCCAATATTGATCAATTGTCTATTAATATACTTAGTAGATAGACGTTACCCCTCACTCTACATGGTAGAGTGGCAGAGGTAAATAATACCCTACTTAAAGTGTAGATTACCGCGCTCGAATAAAGCGATACGTTTGCATATTCAACGACGATAAATACTGGTCTAGACTGTCTAACAATACCTACCTCTTCCAACACTTGTATGTAAATTCCAACGAGTTAATAAGCCGGTGTACACAGGATGAATAATTGCAAGAAATCTGTGCCCCTTAATCTCTAAATGTAAGTGAGGTTTATTAGGCGCGCTTTTAAAGTGTGAGCCGCACGTGAAGGCTGTTTAATCGTGTCTGGGTGGAAGGCGGCGGCGCCCCGCGTGGCTGTGGCGCGGGGCGGCGCCCGACCCGCCGCCAGTCGCGCCACAAGCCCCGGAGGGGCTGCACGTGTCCTCGCTCCCGCCAACCGACTTATGTAACCATCCGCACGGTGAGTCCGCAGCCTCCGTGCCCCTTCCTCCCCGACATCGACCCCGCGACTCGAACCCACGCGCTCCGTCACACGGCCGCCTCCGCGGAGCGAGCCACCGCGCGACTGTACCTCACCTCGGATACGCTCGTACGTAGTGCTTTACCGTCAGCTGAGAGGTGACATAATCGATGCAGTAAGTACCGGTGTCCGGTGAGTGCGAGTATTCGCGGAATGCAGGTGCGTTATGTAACGGGAATCTCGCGGAGCGGGCCAGCTTGCTCCGGCTGCCGGCAGTCCGCTCAGCGACGAACAGGCGGTTTACGCGGCAGGAAGCGACGCTGTTGAGGCACCGCTTTACGGAGATCGCCGCTCGCATGCCTCACTAATGACACACACTCGTTATCTCGTCTCAAACGCTTTCGACAATCACGTGGAAAACGCGATATGGTTATATCTCGAGACTCATTACACCAAACAGTTACTGGAAATTATGTGTCAGCCAATTATGTGCTTGTGCTTAAATAGGCACGTTCTTAACTTCCTTAAGTAGGAGTATAATAAGAACGCGAGTTAAGAGGTTCCTATAGAGGCTCGCCTAATTGGAAGGTCGGAGCCACATAAAAAACCCATTCAACCGTGGAAAATTTGTTGCCGAGATAAGCGTTCTATACCTCCTGATTTATGGAATTATATTCTATGGAATCAATTTGTGTTGATGGATATTCGGGGTCCAACACATTATGTCAGATCCTTTCCAAAGTGGTATTGAAAGAAATTGTCTGAATGGTTTCCAATCGTAATATCGTTAACAAGAAATATATAACGTTCATAGTCTACGATATAAATATTGTATAAACTATGTCTGGAGGGGACAATTGAAAGCGCTAAGATACCGATCTTTTCTTGAGAGAACGTCGTTTGAGACAAAAAAATCTGTCAAGTAGATGACCATTTATCATGGTACTGCTAGTGACATTTGGGCAAAAGCGTTTTATCTGAAGACTTATTATTGTAGATAAGTTTTTAGAAGAGAAAAATATGTTATTAAGTTGTATCTCAAAATTAGGCCAGGCTTCTTCCATCTCCTTTAATTTTTACTGTAATTTAATTTGTTCATCCTTTACTGGAAAAGCCTAAATTGTTTATTATGTTTCTGTCGCGGTCTGTTTACATTCTTAAATCCATTAACTATATTTGTTGACGTCACAAAACGAATCAATCAAGTCGTGAAGGTGATATACCTGACCTACCTATTGACGTATAAAATATTTGAACAAATATACTATTATGTAGAGACAAGTATTATTGCTATAAATGTATTATTATGTACTTCAGAAGTGGTTAAGTATACCTAACAATAGATTACCTAAGAATGATCTAAGAAGTATTTAATTTGATCCTTTTAAACAACCATAATATTTTAATTGGAAACTTTGAGATTATGGGAACAATATTTTAAAGTTGTTGAATTTGGTTTTGCGAAGTCTAAGAACAGAATTGGACTTTTCATTAATTTTCCCTAATAGAATAGAATATTCTTTATTATGAAAACCATAAATATTACAGATATAAATGTAAAAATTTTACAAGGCTTGACTTAATATTATTTCGTACGCATATACGATCTATTCTACTTTCTAAAATATATAGATTTTGTTCTGAGAATCAAACTTATTTTCGATCTAGATCAAACCACTAATAATGTGGATTTTAAAACACTGTGGATTTTTTCATATACCATAATAAAATGTACAGTTTTTTTTAAATAAATTCTCCATGTTTAAAAAAAATCAGTTCAAAGATCTCGGCAATTCGACCTTCCATTTTTAAATTCAAGCCGTCTTTACTCTTTGGCTGAATTCCCTTCACACTGCTTTGAGCACACAAAAAGCATTCTGCTGTGAAATTTAATTGAAATTGCCCGTAATTGAAGGAACTATTAGCTTCCAATATACGGACGGACATGACGGCATTATGAACGGCCGGCAATGCGTAACGATTCATAAATCGGGTTGCTGTGAATGTAACAAACATTGTGTGTTATTTGGTCACATTTTCCGGGAAATTGTTACATCTAGGTATGATGCAGTTATAGCCACTTTTCTGGTTTCTGATTTAAAGCGTCATAGTTTGTTGACCCGATTTTTTTTGACCCCATTTATCTAACTCATTAGTGCTGAAGCCAGAGGGGGCCATTCCCGTGTTTTTAAGAACGTTCACATTCGAATCTCAGTCTCAATCGCTCAAAAATACCTCTAAATTCCCTACGTATTTGACAATTGATTGTCGCTAAAATGAGATTGCGACTGCCCTGGTCCGTCTTATAGCAATCATAAATCAACAATAGGTGAACAGAAAAAGTTTACATGTAGAGTATATCTAGAAGGAAATCGAGCTGTCTTAATTTTCCATTTATTTTCCAAGTTTCATTACTCTGCTAGATAAATCAAAGCTTCTTCTCTTTCATCATTTTCCTGAAACGTTGGAAGGTTTTCCGGGTAGCCTGTTGAATAAATGTGGTTACATGTAATTCGTAATTATTTGAGTTATAAATCTCTAACACGCAGGTAGATTTGGCCAGTGTGACTAATATTATAAACGTGAAAGTTTGTATGGATCATATGGATGGATGGATGGATGTTTGTTACTCTTTCACGTAAAAACTACTGAACAAATTTGGATGAAATTTGGCACACAGATGGTTTATAACCAGGATTAACATATAGGATACTTTTTATCCCGATATTCCCACGGGATCAAATATGCGGGTGAAACCGCGGGGCGCAGCTAGTTTTAAATAATTTGGAATAGTTTTTGAAAGTGGCCTTAATATCGAGGTGTCCTAATCCAGGTTTACTCATGTGCCAAATTTAATCTAAATCCGTTCAGCCGTTTTAACGTGAAAGCGTAACAAACAAACAAAAGATCGAATCTATTTTTTTTAATATGTATTACTTTAGGTTAATGGCGCTGATTCCCTTGTTCACAAAGTAAACTAAATTTAAGTTCAGTGCCTCTTTTTGTTTCTATTTATTAAGATAAGGACAGAAGATAAATATTAGTTTAGTCCTGTCAAATTACTCAGCGCCTGAGGTAAATTGACGTATTTTTAGTAGCCAACCTTTTAATCACGTCTAAACTGTCTATGGCGTATCTTAATTTGTCAGCATTATACTAATATTTATCTTCTGTCCTTTTCTTAATGAAATAGAAAGAAAAAGATGCACTGAACTTAAATTTAGTTTAGTACGTGAACAAGGGAATCGGCGCCAATATCAAAGACTTTTTGAAAGTTTCTGTATTTTATCATATTAAAGTTAAAAGTGACATGTCACCTACATTGTTACCCAGGTCACTGAACAGAAAAATGTTCTGTGTTAGACATGTGCATCTGATATTGTTTTGATAAAGGGAAAACACTTTTCTTTGCTGTTGGCAAAGCAAGTAAGACGCAATGGGTAGCTCACCGCCCGATCAGGACCAGGCCCGTGCCGGACGGTGCGTAAGTGTTCCACGCGCGCCTCAAAGAGATGTCAGCATAATCCGAGGGGCCCCTTAGGGCCGAAGCCTGCCAAGTCAGCGGGATTGTCCGAAAGGGTTACCGCTACCCCGGAACATAAAGGGCGAAGGAAGGAACATGGGTGGGTTTTAATCAGTAAGAGTCTGACACTCCCTTCCGCTCCACCCAGAGCGGGAGGGGTCATTTGATGATTTCCGACCAGAAAAAAAAAAAGAAAAAAAAAAAGGCAAGTAAGACTAGGTAGTGGCCGTCTTATGGCAATGTTAGGAAACTGCACAATCATTATTAACACACATTAAATCTTAATCTGAATAATTTTGAAGGATTCTCAACAATGTAAATAACGCAATGAATGTTGTTGAACTGTCAAAATAAAAGCGATTGCTATTGTTAGTTTGTTACGCATTTACCTCGCTGGTTCAACCCATGTTCAACCAAATTGATTCGTTGATTAGAGAATGAATGAAGAAACAACCAGTCTGTTACTAAGATTTTCTTCTATCAATCTGCCTGCCTTTTGCCAACTGTGTTGGCTTCGGCTTCCAGTCTAACCAGATGCAGCTGAATAACAGTATTTTACATGGACCGACTGCCTTTCTGACCTCCACAGTTCGGTTAGTGGGTAACACGATACCCCTTTCGGTTATCAAACTTTAGGACTTCTGACTACCCGTAACGACGTGTCAAAAATCTACAAATGACAGCTGGGACCAACGGCTTATGGTGTTTTCCGAGCCACGAAAGGGGGTGGGGCTCTATCAATACAATGCCCTATTCTCCAGCTCGGCAATACGCCTCACCGATGAATGTATACTGATGTTTTGGAAATAAATTACTATTATTAAAATTATTAGTCTCTGACATATCTCGGGACCCTGGAGTCCCGGACATTTGGAAGGCGTACCAGTGGCCGAAGCAAACTCGAAGACGCCCCATAGACAATTTTAAATGATAATTACTATTAATTGTCAAATATTTTAAATTATAGACTACATAATCAGCCTATAATGTTCTCACTGCTGGGACACAGGCCGCCTCTCTGTGAGAGGGAGTGGGCCGTAATCCACCACGCGGGCCTAGTGCGGGTTGGCAGATGTCACATGTCTTCGAATTTTTGGTTCTAGGACATGCCGGTTCCCTCAAATCAAATCATAGACTATTAAGTCGTTATTGCTCGATCAATTTTCACAAGGGAATTTCTTTTTACTGTAGAGTGTGTCGATCAGACATGATCAATGGAGTTATGAACGTAGCGTCATAAATACAACACTTGGCGAGCGGTTTGGTCGTCTAATCAATATCTTATGTGTGGATACCAGCACGAACACAGTTTGTATTAAGGTTGTCTATAGGTGTAGTTATCTATGAAATGGACCGTTTGGATCGTGTCCGTTTTTCATCAACTTGTAGATAAAAGAGCTACCAACCTTTAAATAAAAAACAGTATTCCCGTTTCAAAGAGATGCACGCAAAAAAAAAAACAGATAACTGACACTGTTCCATATTTAAATATCGCAGCAAAAATATGCGGTAATAACGCTAGTGGCACAAAAGCAAGGACCGCTAAGAGATCAAGTTCTATATTCAAAACACTTCTTTTTTTTTTCTACTGTATCCGATCGTGTGAACTCTGCATAATCTGAGCATTGTTTATTCTGCTCTGCAAGTCAAGGTCAAGATTTTTTCAATAAAGTTGTTGGATCCATGACGTAATCTGGGTAAATCTAATACATCTACTTACTATAATAGTGGTATCATGTGGGTATAATTATGTATTTAACTACATAGGTACCGCGATGACAATCCGCTATAAGAAGGCTCAATATGTGTCATGTTTATGGAGTGACATGATGTGACAGGTACCTTAAAAAAATGTTCGAGAGTTTGCGAATGTTTTAGGAATTTCCAATGTTCAAATTCAGAAAGTCTCTCGTGGAAAAGAACAATTTGAAAGCTAAACACAGTCTCACGGACAACATAGGCTAAAACAAAAATGGTTCCAATGAAACAGAACCGATAAAACTCTCTCACCGCGAAATTTTTTTCCAGGAGCGCAAAACATTTTGCAACAATTTCTTCCTGGCCATTAAACCGATTTTCCACTAAATTATTCCGAATAAATATTGTCGTCTGTACGTCATGTTTCTTCGAGTTCAAAATCAAATCGTATTATTTACGAAGCGTTTATTATCGAGATCGTTTAACAGTTCGTTTCACTGATTATTATTGACTTTGAAACTAATATATTTATACACGTAACGGAACTTTGATTCTGTAATACTTCGCGACTGTTTAGTTAGTACCTATTTATTTATTTTGTGAAGGCTTGGTCACGTTTTATGGTGTATTTTGAGGTCTGACCCAGCGTGTTATCTGGTCGTAATTTTCGCAATTAAACTGCTAGTCGTATCATTTTGTAGGCTAAACATTTAAAGAGTTATAGGGCAATTAATTTCTGGAGAAGCAAACGCCTTGAAGCGATATCGTATCTAAACGCCCCGTTTAGCGTCAACATTGTAATATAATTGCACGGTTAGCCTCGAAATATCACAATCGTTTTGTTTATTAAGCTTTTGTCAGACAAACCGGCAGTTTTTTACCGTTCCTATAAGGTTCTTAATATAGTTTCATGATTCATACCTAATGCATATAAAAAATCCACACCTGATACTGTCATGAATATTTAGCAGTGATATCATTATCATATTATTACCGGACGATATATATTAGGAAAAGATTAGTTAGTATAGTTAGTTAGTGAATTAAAAATACCAGGACTGGCTAATTAATTAGTAATAAACAAAACTTTTTTTCACAACTTTACTATATATTTTTTATGCCTTAAAATGTTATGAGGGGTAAATAATTTACAATTTTTTTGCCAAAAATTTTTGCAAATCAAAACATAATCTGGGTAGATTTGCGTTTAACCGCTGTCTCGCCAGTAAATTTAATCATAGTTTTTTATTGATTACATGAATATAAGTCCTTATTTTTTCTGAAATGAACAATCAACTATTGTACCAACCTCTGCTGGTTATAGACCTCTCCGCATTTACGCTAAGACTCCCGGTTCTCTGCCTTCAGCATCCAATCTGTCCCTGCCTCCTTTTTCAGCTCGTCGTTCAATCAACCCGTCAAGTTTTCTAATTCCTGCAAAAACGTTAACGTTCTCAGATTCTCAAAACATGTTATTTCGATACGTGATTATTCTGCAAGTGGTTTTAACTATCGGCTATTGAAAGTTTTCCTTTCATTACCGCTTCACATGAAGTAAGTTATACCTCTATGGTAGTACCCCATTCACTGGCTTTCACAGAAACATTACCCATTAGAATAAAACCTATTTTAACTTCGGACTTTATGGTTTAATGTTTATTTTTCTGTTTTATATGGCTGTTCTCTTTTTAAACGGAATAGTCGATATTCCCTTTGCTTTTAAATTAAACTGCGATGTGAAAAAATGGAAACATATTTTTGTACGTTTCATCTGCTGCATTTTCGCCGTAGTAATGCAATTAATTTCGAAAAACTGACCTCGTAGCACATTTTTCATTTATTGATAGTCATAATATTATTTTTAAATTTCCATTCATACAGGATGGGACGGTATTTAACCTGTATTTTTTAGGTCCTTTTGCGTAGTAAAGTCGTTTCTAGTGTCATATGTATTTGCCCGCATGCGGGATTGGCCCGTATGCTCTAATGAATATGCATGATAATAAAAACCATGCCATTACTAATAATTTCCTCGTTTACAAAACTCGCGTTAAAAAATATTTTTTGTTATAAGAAACATTTTTTCAGATCTAAAATGCACGATGTATTAACACGTGCAATCTGCGTGGTAGAATGCACATTAGCTACAGATTATGCGTTGACTATGTATCTGTCCAAGAGATCTGCAATTACCTAACTGCAATTTAATAAAACAATCCTTTATATGAACCTTATCATTTAAAGTAATCATGTATACCATAATAAGTTGAGCTTAGACGGCCCAAGGCTACTGTATGATTCATTAAATAATAAATAAACCGCCATCGTTAAAATACCTACTCCTTCACAAACAAAAAATGTTAGTACTCGTTATGTATGTTATTTTCTTAATTAACGAAACGATTAGGTTGAATTGAATCTTGATTCTGTTGTAATAGGCATGTTATTTAGATTTATGGGTTTAATGTAGTGTATTTTGTAATTTTTGGGAAAAAAATAGGTGTAGTTTAGATTGAATGAAAATAAATAAATTTTAGAGAGTACTTATTTATATTTTTTTTTATCTGTGAGGATCTGTAATTGGCTTTATGTCTCATACACAACTGTTCCTCCTTCCTTCATTCATTCGTTCATCCTTCTGTTATAGCTGTTGGTTCTCCTATAAATAAATAATGTTTAATGGTTTAAATAGGACCGAAAAAAATATTATATGTAACAAAAAATAGAATAGAATAGAATACTCTTTATTGTACAGACGCCAGCACATCAAGCTACTACACTCTGTCAAATTTCTTTAATAGATTTTCAACTTTGTCGCTAAAGCATTAAGGTTCAAGGTTGATAGGGAAAATTTGACAGTTTCGGGTAGCTTGACCTGCTGGCGTCTGTACACCATACAAATTAAAAAAAAATATTTTCATATATTTTCATATAAACCAATTTAAAAAAAATGTTTGCCATCCCTGTTACAACACGGACCATGATTGACATCACACACAGTGTTAACCAAATGTAACAGCCCCCAATATTGAGTTATGGCAACACCCGTACCAAAGAGTTATAGAACACATGACATCTTTGTTCGGTAATAAATCATTTGCCGCCTAAAGTGTCAGTATAGTGTCGCGGGTTGTATACGAGCATTTTGGCACAAAAGCTGCGCGACAAAAGCCTACTCTCGTCCCATTGAAGCCGATGACAGCTCTGGCAAATATTCCCAATTCAAACGTTTTGATATCGGATGCGTTTGAACGTAGATATGTGTGTCATGAATTTTGTATAGACTTTTTTTGGGAAAGCGATGTCATTTTATAAGTTTTTGTCATCGTTCTCTTGCCCTGCCGATCTTTTCTGTAAAAATCTCACCGTGATGACTTATGTAGGTGAAGTTAGCTGTAAATCCACGCAGTTGTGTCAATCCCCGGCATCAGATGGAATGACAGCTCACTTCAAGCTTATTTCATTTTCAGAGTTTTCACGGTGAGATTTTTGCAGAATATATCGGCTGTTTTATATAGCCAAACTAGTGCTTAAACTAAGTGAAATTGAATATCACAGGAATTTATGATACAAATTATTATAAGCGTTACGTTTATAGATTCAATTCGGTTGGTCTCATTTGTTTTGGGGGCGCCACAGCATGTTTTCTTCGATACTTCTCTATCAGTATCAGCTGTTATCCCAACATCTCTTGATAGAATAATTATAAATATTTTGAAAATAGCCCTACGTCCGATTTCTGAAAGCTTATAATAATACATTCAATATAATTGTTTTTTCTCAACTTATCACAACCGTTCACTGGAATATTCTAGAATATTAATAAGGATCTCAGAAACCGAGGATTACCATAAAGAAGTTTCTCTATATTTTATTTCTGGGAAAAGGTAGCTACCGTTTTCTCCATTCATTTTCATGAAAAACAGATTTGACCGCAATGGTTCCACCCGGAATAATTATATTATTGAATTTTTTTCCCTCCCTTACGGGAAGGTATTGGCTGATCCGACCGACATTGCATCCAAGAACTAGGTATCATAACAGCTGTACTATAGTTATTTATTTAGGCTCAAGCGGTGCACGTGGCTTGGACTCCTGCCAACTCGGTTAGTGTTGATACCGCGTGGAATTCAGTGCACTCCATTAGGGTAGATGAGCATAAACATATTGATTCGAACGTATACCAGGGGGGCTACTCCGAAGTGGTATCGGCCGGTTACTATTTGGTTCGGTCGGTCCCTATCCTACACTCCTACACTCTTTCGAATATTGACTATGGTCCCGACCCAACTGAGCCGATCCGAACTTTTTTCGCATTTTTCATTAATATTCGGTTCGGCCATGTGTCGGTCCGATCCGAACATTCGCACTTTGCACTTCGTAGTAGACCCCCTGACCTCGTTGTCGATCATCTACGGCTCGGTTGATCAGTTGATAGATAGCATATAATCAGCCTATAATGTTCCCAAGCAGGCCCAGTGCGGGTTGGTAGATGTCACATGTCTTTGAATTTTTGGTTCTAGGACATGCCGGTTTCCTCACGATGTTTTCCTTTAATGTTCTTGGTACTAATTTTATTACCCTAGTTATAATTCCTACACACAATTCCAGAAAAACTCATTCGAACTAGAAAGCGATGTCGCAATCCACCGTTTACTGGTAAAAACGTTAAAGCT
The DNA here is from genome assembly GCA_911387795.2 of Apamea monoglypha. Lineage (NCBI taxonomy): Eukaryota > Metazoa > Arthropoda > Insecta > Lepidoptera > Noctuidae > Apamea > Apamea monoglypha. The sequence continues at coordinate 6,691,799 of OU426931.1, forward strand.
TATAATTTAGAGCACGGTTTTGACTGATGCGAACTTAAAAAACATCCCTTTTATTTCACGAAATTGACACGAACTGGCATGTAATTGTCGATTTTCGGCTGTTATTCTGAGAATGTGAACCAATTTCCATGTTGCTGTGTTCGAAGGTTGTGAGGTTGAGCAGCGGGTATTAAGGCACTTAGTGGCCTCGCCTCCGGGCCCGACGTGGATTGATTTTGCCCACTCGGCGTGTTTGTGTGCACTACGCATTACTTCGAGTCACTGGAAATGCCCGGGCGAACGCCGAGGTATTTCTGTGAGTCTATAACTCGCTTTAAACTCGCTCGAAAAATAAAGGAAGGCTTTTGATGTTGAGTCAACTCGCTATTTTGAAATTGCAATATTCAAAAATATGTGTAGCCAAACGAGGTTCACATTACGCTAGATGTGACAGCGAGCGACCAAAATCAGAGTTCCGATATTAACCCGGGGAATAGTGGTTTTACGCTGACGAGCAGAAAATTACGATAGAGCTGGAATTTAAATCGGAGCCCGCAAATATTCAGCCACAGCCCAAATTCTGGCGTAAAACCGAAGTAGCCGCTAGTTTATTATTTCAGAGCTCTGGTATTCGGAACTCATATTAAAATCATTTGTCTGCTCGTCGCCGCCGGTGTGCAGGTCCCTGTGGTGGTTGCTTGCACAAGAAAATCAGTATGATTGTGTATAGTTAACTTGGCTAAACTTGGCTGGTAGAGGACAATGACCAAAAGTCTTACCAGAAAGTCTCATGCATCAAGATCAAAATTATTATAGTTTTCATAATTTTTTACGACATTACGCGTCGGGAATTTGATTTTTGAACAGGGAATTTAATTTCAAGTAAAAAAGTGTTGATTTTGTTGTATTCCCTTTACATAACGTTCTGTTTCAAATGATATGATTAATATAACCTTGAATTTTGAAAGTATCATGCTCACGTCTTTCAAAAAACATGTCAAAAAGTTATTCTACATTAATTAAAAATAACTAGAATAAAATAGAATAGAATTTTTCTTTGAACAAATATTTTTTTTTAGAGCAACAATGGCCGTTCGTGTATGACATGTCAAACATAAAAAAAAATAAAGAATAAAGAAGGTTATTTCGATTATTTTTTAAATCTCCGTATCCCGGGATTTGTTAACAAAAAAAAACTTTTCTAGGAGTTAATATGATAAGAGTAGTCTATAAAAACAAATTTTGACTTTGATGCAGCATGGTACGGAATTCCATACATCCATGAGCATTGTCCTTTAAACTCTGAAGGTTTCATCTTTCCAAGTTTGTAGTGTATACAGGCTTACGTTGTAACAATTATGCTAATATTATTTTATATTTTGTTAAAATTTTAGACGTACAAGGAAGGTAAAACCTTTCTTTGGGTTCTAAGACGCCTAATTGGAATATTCTAAGTATTTTTCTTGTTCATTTGAAATTGCTTTTTCTCATTAAGCCCGCTTCTTATTTTGTAGTAATTACTTTCTTTTATCATGTACCTAAACAGTAAATATGTTATTAAAACTGCTCTGCACAGCTTTAAACACTACCTAACGTTGACATCCACGAGGCGTCGCATCAAATTTCCGCCAATGACGTGGCACTTCCAGATGTATCGCACCCCTGTGTTCACCTTCCCTGCCAATTTGGCGAGGCTCGTCCCTCGATACGACCAGTAGCAACCGATGTTCATCTTGTTATTGCCACGTTTTTACTACGCAATGTTATTTCGAGCCTGTTTTGGGCAAAGTATCCACAAAAAAATATTAATATGGACGGGTTTCGATATCGAATGTAAGCACTTACTTCAATTAATGTTAAATAATTTTGATGAGATGACTGCTGCTGTTCGTCTGCGTGGAATTTCTTGTTCCCCACCCCACCTCGCATCGCATCGCCTACCCGAGCTACATGACTTCGTTTCCGCTTAGCGTTTATTCTGATTTCTTTTCATTTTACTCGGCTCCTAAGGCTGATAGCGTGGTATTAAATAATCTATAGCCTTCCTTAAGAATTGGCCTATCAAATGCAAAAAGAATTTTTCAGATCCGATTGGTAGTTCCAGAGATTAGCACGTTTAAACAAACTCTTTAGCTTTATTATTAGTATAGATATAGATAAAGTTAGATAGTTAACTAAAGCGGCATTTGAACAAAGAAAGGGATACTCATACGAGAAAACGAAAAACCTTTACTTTGAGCTTTATGTTGGATACAAAAGGGTATTGAAACATTGAAAGGCAAACAAGCTCCGGTCCTACATACCGCAGTGAATTGCGATCACTGACAACGTTTGCGGAGACGGCTCGTTCGTTATCGAGCAATGAGCGAATAAATTATCCTTATGCTGGTATAAATGCGGTGGTGGTCGAAGCCGGATGGAGTTAGCGACAAAAGGTCATTGGCGGACCCTTCGATCTTCGTGATTGGGTCCGATAAAGCGGTGTATTCGTATAGTAGGGTCGTAAGCTTGTGTACTCTGAACAGCGAAGTAATTGAGTAACACACTAATAGTAGGAATGCCTTTCATTTTGACGGTTCAACAACATTCATTGTGTTATTTACGTTGTTGAGCAGACACATTGTTCGAACATATGGAGCAATGGATTAGTAATATACTTCAAAATGAATCAAATTGAGATTAATAGTGTGTTAGTCTATTAGGGGGCTGGTCTTTGTAATGTCGTTAGTGGAATCGCGTGTGTTCTTAGAAGGTATGATTATTCTTTATTTCAACGTAAACATATAAAATATATTTTTAAATATTAGAATATAAAAGATATAAAAACATTTAAAAATATAAAAAATAGTAGCCCACTGGTTTCGGGAACAGGGTCCAAGATACCGGCGGTCAGGGCTCTAGAGAGAGGAACCTCCTGACAATGCGAGCTATGATGATGATTATTATTATTAAAATTTTTAAAAGCAGTCCCACTGAAGTCCCACTGCTGGGCAAAGGCTTCCCTACTCTAATTTTCCACTTCTGAAGGTATGATATCCAAAGTAATTACACTTACATTATTTTGTAATTATGGTTTTCACGTTCTAAAGGATGCCAAAGATATGTTTTTGAGAAGTTATGGAGACAGAAATCCTACTTCCTACTAATATTATAAATGCGAAAGTTTGTTTGGATGGATGGATAGATGTTTGTTACTCTTTCACGCAAAAACTACTGAACGGATTTGGATGAAATTTGGCAGACAGATAGTTTATAACCAGGATTAACACATAGGATACCGATAGGTATTTATACTGATATTCCCACGGGATCGAAGATTATGCGGGTGAAACCGCGGGGCACAGCTAGTCTCAGTATAAACGTGGGATGTTCTGTTTTCTTTATATTGGCTATTTTTGTTTCTGACCTGCTTTGCCAGACCCAAACAAATGACAAAAAGTTAGTACTCTAATAATATTCGTTATTTTCCTTATTTTACTGCCATTTTTATACAGAATTGTTCTGAAGAGGTATATTTTGTTTGAAATGATTAATGGAGGGGCTTTCCTCCCTCGTCACTGGAGAGCTGTTCTATTTTTTTAACAAGTTGTTGTTCTAGTGTATCTGGACAGGGTTGTTACAGGTCCTAGGGTATTCGTTTCTAATACAGCCTTTTGGATAAAATATTATTTTTAGGGTTTCGTACCCAAACGGTGCTGTCCGCCCGTCGTCGCCGTCGGTTCGCCCGTCCGTCTGTCTGTCAGAGGGCTGTATTTCATAAACCGTAATAGGTGGACAGTTGAAATTTTCAGAGTGTGTATTTATAATCAGCCTATAATGTTCCCACTGCTGGGACACAGGCCTCCTCTCTGTGAGAGGAGAACTCCACAACTCAGTTACTAGATAATACGATACCCCTTGGTAAGACTGGTTGTCAGACTTTCGGGTTTCTGACTACCCGTAACGACTGTCAAAGATCCACGAATGCCAACCGACCAACAGCTTAACGTGCTTTCCGAGGCACGGAGGGGTCTCGGTATGTAAAGATGGTCATCCATCCACAGACCAACCGCGACAAGCGTAGCTTAACTTGATCGATCGATCTGTGCGGCTGTTTTTATGTAGCCACGGGGCCTTCCCATTTCAGTCTAGCTTACGACCTAATGCTTAGGTATAGTGCTATACGTAGGCCACCCCCAACCAACCATACGTACTTATGTATTTCATTCCTTGATGGTGCAGAATACAAAGGAGCTGAACTAAATAAAACCGTAACTTCTAAACTAGATTAACATTTCTTGTGACCTACATGTTAACAAAGCAAAGTCTTTCTCAGAAATACTCAGACCAGTGAGACTCATAAAAGCTAGCTGAAGCAAGATTTCGTTCCCATCTAAATAATAGATTTATGTTCTTCGAAAGTGTTCTCGAACCGACAGGACACGTTGTTATTGGTCGCTCAAGGAAATAGCGGGTTTTATAAAATCCAGTTAGGTTTTTGTAAAAAAAGCAGCCAGTTGCGAGTCGGACTTGAACACGAAGGATTCCGTAACACAGTATGATATTTAGCTCTACATGTTTTTTTCAAAATACTTTAGTAAAATCATGTTTCTTGCATGGGGTACCTCCTTTAATTTTTAACTTGAATTGTTGTTACAGCGGCCATAGTAGTAGACACTCTGTGAAAATTTCAATTGTTCAAAAGCTGTGGCAGACGGAGGAACAGCGTAGCCTTAGTAATAGGGTCCCGTTAGTACCCTTTGGGTACGGAACCCTAAAAAACCGCCACTTTAATGTACGGTTATTTTGTCTTGTTCGTTGTTTATGTCATGATGCAGAATTTAATAGTTATTGTGTAAGTTGTCGGGGCGTTGACCTCTTTGTAAATAACGTGTGCATTTATTGAGTGGGTGTGTTTTGGTACAGTTAGCCTCAAACATATGTAACGCATAAACGTACTCAACGCTCTCTTGGACGCTAAACCTGACTGTGATGTGTTCGCTGATGAATGGAAGACTCATAAGCCATACTGACATCTGAGGGGCAGTTTTATGTTAAAGTATAACATACATATAAATGTATACATGGCCAAGAATAAATTTACTTGTCTAGAATCATTGTTCCATAGTATTGTATATATATGTAGCCACAATTGTAGCTTTACATTGGTACAGTTCAGCACACAAATTGTACACGATCAAATGAATTCTTGTCGATGTATATACATCTTTTTGAGGCTGCCTGTACCTACTGTTTTAGTATGTGAAGGATGTAGGTATTGTGTACAAAGCTAAGTGTTTTATAAATATTGATTTTCTAAAGTGTCCTGCCCCTTGAACTCCATTTTTTTGTCCATTTTATTTTATTTTCCTGAACGCAAGTAGAAAATGCAATCGGTTTCGAAGAAAAATGCATTTTGTCAAAATTACTCGAGGACTCGAGATTAATAAAAGCTCAAACATCAACTCAAACTCACAGCATTTATTTCAATTAAACCATTGACAGGCACTTTTTGATTGTCAAGGGGTCGGTCAGTCAGAAATATGAAGCTAGTTGCCGATTTCAAAGCATAATAGTTACCTATGGAGAAGAACGGACAAGAAACAATATGGACACTCACACACACTTTAATTTTTGCACATACTCGCACTTTTAAAGTACCTACTACCACCACAATCACAACACGCTACGATCATACTATAGGTACGTGCCTACTATACCCTATGCAAAGGCAAAGGAACTCGAATAAAAAAATAAAAACTTTTCACATTCCCTAGGAGCCAGGCAGGTCGCGTAGGTTACCAACCTGCTTTTACGCGCGACTCCTTTTTTTTCACAACTTTTTTTTTCTTTGGCACTCCGTAATGTGGCGAATGCATGGAATTAGTATGTACTATAAAGGTGAATGTACGTATTTTATGCTAGCTTTATTGATTAAATTACACCTTTTTATTGCAGTCGTGTTTTTCTACTGATAGGTGTAATTAGGTTGCCTATGTTATTAGTTGTTATCTGCTCTAATATTAGCACTATCACATGGATAGATAAATGTGTTTTATGACCTTTCGCTATTTTTTTAATAATTTGGAGTTGGCAACTGTTATGACGCTAGCTATGATATCTATGTGATTAAATGTGGTTATCCATCTCATAGGCAAAGTAATGCGCTCCATAACAATCCCTGAAAAAGAAAAAAAATGCCATAATGTCCAACAAGCTCTAAAGATTTCCTTTTATATATTTTCAATATCAAAAACGAATAAGTACAAACTTTAAAGCTACAAACTTATCTCTCTCGATATTAAACTAACAGCATTCCCCATAGGAAACCCGTTTACAAGCATCTCCGGGGCGCAAGCGTAGACGCGTAGTGTAGTTATACTTCCTACAATCGTTAGAAAAAGGACACAGAATAAATAGGTACAGAATGTTGGATCTGCAGTGCGGTTCTGTAACCGTGAAAACTTAGGTGAAGTGAGCTGTTATGCCAACTAATGGGTCCTAGGGGTCCATGGATAAATAATAATAGCCGCACGGTTCGATCGATCAGGTTAAGCTACGCTTGCCGCGGTTGGTCCGTGGATGGGTGACCCTCTTTACATACCAAGACCCCTCCGTGCCTCGGAAAGCACGTTAAGCCGTCGGTCCTGGCTGTCATTCGTGGATCTTTGACCGTCGTTACGGGTCGTCAGAAGCCCGAAAGTCTGACAACCAGTCTTATTTAGGACACAGAATATGTCGAGAGATGCAGAAAATCGCCTTCATCCAAGCCACAGACATATAATATAGGTGCAGCGAGCGCAATGGCGACTGGCGTTCTCTATGTGTGCGTGCGCCTGTTTTTACTCGTATGGAGCCGGCCTTCTGTACGTATCTGCTCTTTGGCAATACTTTCCGCAGTCGTTAGGAAGGGTTGAGACTTGCGTGGCTAAACGTTTTCCGGTACACGGCTTTTTGTGGCTTGGCCGTCTTTTCAAGAACTTTCGTGGTAGGCAAGCTTTGTTTCTTATGCTGGCTATGTTAAATGTCCTATGAAATTATTGTCGTACCTGCACTAGCGTATACCTGCGTATTATTGTCGTGATGAACCTTACTGCGTCATACAAGAAGTTCCTATATAACTGTATACATCTTGGTTTCGATAAAAAATTCCAGTACGAAGAGTCGTTAGATACTTAAAAAAAAATGAATTTATTGAACTGTGTTAAGAGGTTTTGATGAAGTTGAGTTACTAGGATTTTTTGATAGAGGTTGAAGGATTTGCGCTCAAGTACCTAGACAGGTTAACAGCCGCGACTTACGAGTCGAAGGTTATGAGTTCGAACCCTGACAGGCGCTTTACTTAGTGTAAATGATTTCAACATTACTCCTATCAAATATGTGAAGGAAAACATAGTGAGGAAACTGGCATGTCCAAGACACAAAATTTCCTCCGATTACGGCCCACTCCCTCGCACAGAGAGGAGGCCTGTGTCCCAGCAGTGGCAACATTCTAGGCTGATTGTTTTAGGCAGCGGAGATTTCTGACATCTTTTCTTTGGGTGACGTAGGAACATTCGGAGCTTCGTATCCAGAGTCTGATTTGCTAACAAAACCTGCACATAAGCAGGCATGCGTGTGACTAATTATATCGTTAGCGCCTCTACGGAGCCTGTTTCTTAAACCTGATTGGGACAAACCTGAATGTCTAGGTTACACTTCGGATTTATGTATGTAATTACGACCCACGTTGATAATTATTTGTATTGGTTTAACGACTCCCAGGGATGTAAATTAACTTACAATTATGTCATCTGAAGTATTCTGATATACTTAAGACATACATACATATTATATTATATAAGTTATCAGACTAAAATAATGTTAATATTATTTACATGTACTTATATAAAAAAATGAGGGAAAAGAATCCTAGGGCATTAAAAATTCTTCTGCATCGCTGTCAAGAGGAAAAGTGCCCAAAAGGCTGGCAGCATTGCTACGTTATATAGCGATGCTGATTCATTCATTGGCCAAAAAATAGACCAGCCCTTCTTTTTTTTTTTCGGATGAGAAATCATCATATGACCCGCCCCCGGCCTCCCGCTCTGGGTGGAGTGGAAGGGAGTGTCAGACTCTTACTGACTAAAACCCACCCATGTTCCTTTCTTTGCCCTTTATGTTCCGGGGTAGCGGTAACCCTTTAGGACAATCCCGCTGACCCGGCAGGCTTCGGCCCTAAGGGGCCCCTCAAATTATGCAGACAACTCTTTGAGACGCGCGTGGAACACTTACGCGCCGTCCGGCACGGGCCTGGTCCTGATCGGACGGTGAGCTACCCATTGCTCTCCGCCCGCAGGCCCGCGCTTACGGTGCCCGGGAGTCGTCACCCGGCTCCCGACGCCCGGAGCGTCTCCCGCGGCGGCTGGGACGGGAGGCTCTCTCCCTCATCCGTCCCGCCACCTCCTTCGCTAGCATGACTGCTTCGTAGAAGGAGGCGACTGCCTCCCACTCCCTCTCGCCCCGGACCATGGCTTGCACCAGGGCCGGGCGCGAGAGGCCGCCGCCGCTGCCGATCGCCTCTACGAGGACACGGCGGTGCTCCGCCCAAGCGGGGCAGACCTCCACCGTGTCCTCTCGGCGATCCTAGCAATGGTGACACCCGGGCGTTTCCTCCCGCCTGATGATGTGCAGGAACCTCCCGAAACTTCCGTGTCCGGTGAGGACCTGCGTCAGGCGGTAGGTGAGGGTGCCGTGGCGCCTCTCTAGCCACTCCTCAAAGAGGGGTCTTATCGCCGCGATAGCGGCGTGCCCTGCGCTGGGTTGCGACAGTCGCTCTTTCCATGTCGCATAGACCAGCCCTTGGGTCACGTGAAGAGTCGACCAACGGCTTGGCAACGTCTCGAAAAACTAAGGCACTCGGTCCCCATGGCCCTAGTGTTACAACCCCAAACGGCTCGACATACATGGTGGGCCATCTAGTATTTTAAATTTGAAGTACCGATTACTTTGACTTTGAAAGGTTGTGTGACATTTGTAAAATGGGACGCTATACGTTCGAACAAAATTGAGAAATATTAAAAACTTACTTCCAAAGTAGTGAGTCTTTAACGCAAACTGTAAGAAAACTTGGAAAATTTACCGAAAAATCGTGTTTTCAGATGAAGCTCATTTTCATCTCAGTGGCTATGTCAATAAGCAAAATTGCCGCTTATAGGGTTCAGAGAACCCACACGTGACTATTGAGAAGCCAATGCATACACAACGAGTCACTGTTTGGTGTGGATTTTGGTCTGGCGGCATCATTGGGCCATTTTTCTTCAAAAATGAGCAAGGAGTCGCCGTTACCGTCAACGGTGAGCGTTACCGTGCCATGTTCAACGAATTTTTGTTTCCAAAAATTGAAGACATGGACGATATTTGGTTTCAACAAGACGGGGCCACATGTCACACAGCCAACGTAACCATCGATCTTTTGCGCAATGTTTTTGAAAATCGAATAATCAGCCGAAATGCTGATGTCAATTGGCCGTCTCGGAGCTGTAATTTGAGCCCTTTGGATTATTTTCTGTGGGAGAGACAATTGAAGCGTTGAAACATGAAATCGTTGCCATTGAAGAGATTCAAGCCGAAACAATCGAAAATGTACTGAAAAATTGGATTGATCGGATGGGCTACTGCCGAGCCAGTTGTGGTAGTCATATGAATGATGTGTTCAATTCTTAAATGACGAAGTTCAACCTTACCAATAAAACCAGAAATTTGAAAACATAATCAGTAGCTTTTTTTTAATAGCAGATTCAAATATAAAATGCCCAAAAAAAAAAAATTAAATGGCCCACCCATTATATATTCCAAAAAGATTGGAGTATTTGCGCCGTTTGAGGTTTTCCCCACCTGCAGCAGCCACCCCAGCACAGCCCACCGTAAATATAACTCCCAATAAGATTGGAAAAAATTTCGCCGTTTTAGGTATACCTACTTGGATAAACGAGTCACAGTCATCTGACTAGCCTTTTCCCAACAATGTTGGGGTCGGCTTCCAATCTAACCGGATGCAGCTGAATACCACTATTTTATATGGAGCTACTGCCTATCTGACCTCCACAACCCAGTCACTGGGTCACAAGGTCCACAAGATACCTTTGGTAAGACTGCGGTTGTCAGACTTTCGGGGTTACCCATTCATGACCAACCGCGGCAAGTGTAGCTAATCTTAACCTGATCGATTGATCCGTGCGGCTGTTATTGTCTAGCCACGAGCCCCTCACAAAAAAGTCACAGTCTACACTAGAAACAGATCTAAGGAAGCCAAACGTAATGTCTGGCCTGTTTGAAAGTCGAAGGCTTACGTTACAATAGTTCTAAAAGCCAACCAGTAACATTTCCAATGCAATTTCGTGAAATTTCCAGCGAATTTAAGCTTTAAGAAGTCATTCTTAAAGCTTAAATTCGCTAGAAAGCCTAGATATTATTACATTACTCCGTACTAGATGTTAAAGTGAAAAAATCCAGCGGTAACATAAAATTCTGTTGCGCTATTTGCGCTTAATTAATATCGTATAGTTTTAACTTGTATATCGAGTGTGCAGATACTTCTGTGAAGTACTAACCTATTAAAATTGAACGTTTCACTCTCGTTCATAGCTAGGTGAACAAATTAAAATTGTTTTTGTTTCCGCTTGAAATATTTTCATGCGAACCTGAGTCTTTTTGCGGGCGCCCCGTACCTACTATAATATTGAATAAACACAGGAATGAGTTTAAAGGCGAATTCCACCAAAATTTTATACCTAGACTAAGCCTTATCTTAAGAATAAGTATTGCATTTTTGATAGTTTTTTATCAGCTAGCGACTGCGGAGTTTCGCTAGCTAATTTAATTAGACCCTGTATAAACGGAAAATGTATGTAGGTACTGTAAGAGAGGTACATCAATCAAACAATATCTTTCAGACAAAATTAATCATTATTACGTTTCGTTATTGTTTTTTCCTTTTACGTTGGTTACATTTTTATGTTATTATATATTCATGACATCGCTTGTCAGCTAACTGACTCCTTTTGTTTTCTCTACCATTCCAAATACAAATCAATGTTTGTCTCGTAATTGTGCCATCTACTTATAACGGACTCGCAGAGGTTGCATAAATGAGGAGGTTGGTACAATCAGAAGGCAATTCTCGTAATTTTAAGAACGTTCACAGTCAGAGGAGCAATTCTCGTAATTTTAAGAACGTTCACAGTCAGAGGCGCAATTCTCGTAATTTTAAGAACGTTCACAGTTTGATCTGTCTCAATCTGTCTAACATACCTCTAATTTCCCTACATTTTTGACAAGTTTTTGACATTGATTGTCGCTGTGATGAGATTGCGACTAGATTTTTAACGTTTTGAATTACGAGACACTAATAGTACAGACGCCAGCAGGTCAAGCTACCCGAAACTCTCAAATTTTCCCAATCAACCTTGAACCTTAATGCTTTAGCGATAAAGATGAAAATCGATTAAAGAAATTTGACAGATTGTAGTAGCTTGATGTGCTGGCGTCTGTACATAAAGCCCCTTTACTCGATGAAAGTTTCTTATCTGAGGCATAAAATAAAATTTCTACATCACCCTTAGGTTGACTGGTAGAAAATGCCTCAGGCATTAAGTCCGCCTTTGTACACACGGCTACATATCAAGCTATACATTTCCAGTTTTAGCTGACCTCTCATTGTATAGGTTTTTCGTACAATCAGAAGTCAGCTTATACTGGTTATGTATAGCTTGATGTGTAGCCGTGTGTACAGTATCTTTTTTACCTGTGCATAAAGTTTTAATAAATAATAAGTAAAATTGAAGCAACAAATAGAAAGAAAGAAAAAGAAAAGAAAGAAAATACGTTTATTTGCGGCAAACATGACGCATAAAAAAGAACATAAACACAAAAAAAAGTAACAAGTTGGGGGTAAGCATGCGTCACATTCACGCAAAACGGCCATCGCTCAGCATAATGCTAAGACTCTATACGAGACAGAGCCCCAGCGCTGGTTTTCAGCGGCAGCCGGCGTTAACGTGATGACGTCAACCAGTCTACATACTGTTTAACTATAAGGGTCATAAACAAAACACACAAAAAAAATGTGTCTTTTAAAAAAAAGTGTTATTACATACTTCATACATTTATATTTTTGTTTAATAAATTAACTGTTTATTTATTTTAATAATTTACGATGCAATATCCTGATAATATTTAATTAGCTTTAAAATATTAAAACTAAAGTGAGACTCAGGTCCCCTTCCGTGGACCGTGCCCAACCTAGGTTCATAAGTTTGCGTAAACTAAAAAAATACTTGAAAATAAAAGTGTGAATATATTTTCATATATGTTTATTACTAACATCTTAAAGTTCCTATTTTACGTTATTATGAAAAATTAATACACAGTACAAATGCATTATAAGACTTAAACATGTTGTTACCGATTTCGCGACCCCTTCCGTGGTCCAACTAAATTGAATATTCAATATTTGTGAAATGGAAAGCAGCTTTAGTTTATTTATTTTGGTTGGCAATATTGTCGAGCTGTTAGTTTGAGTAAAAACTTTAAGTGATACAAGTTAACGATCTGTGAAAATTTATTTGCAAAATTGTTTAAACAAGTGTTATTTAACTTTTGTGTAAAAGGTCGTTTCAACTTTTCTGTTCCATCCATATTTAGGTAAGTACTGGCATAAAAAATACATTATCGATTGAACTTGGTGTAATATGGGAGGCTATTTGCAAAAATCAGGTGCGCCATATTGTAACCTCAAAATTTTGTGGTTTGAAAGACAATTTTAGTTTGTTTAACCCTTCCGTGGACAAACTTTTCGGTGGACACAATGTTCACGGAAAAGACCACGTCCACAAAAGTGACCCCTATGCCAACTTATACTTTTTATGACACAAGTAAGATTTAAAAACCTGTGTTGCTAGCTTTGGCTTAGCACTTATGCATCGCCCGCACTCCCGCCTTGACGCTGAATAGAAGCTATAATTATGTTCGACAAACACTACTAATGGTCTATTAAGATGCATTTTTTTTTAAATTATCTGTTTTGTTAACGCTTGCTATTACTCAAATTGGTGTGTACACGTGGGTTATGATTTCTCTTTCAGCTAATAATGCCTAGAACAAGTAATATTAGGCATCTAACTGATGAAGAAAAGAAGATTAGGCGACGTGAACAAAAAAAAATGAGTATGCGGCGAGCGCGTGAGCGATGCTGCTCTTGAAGAGATACGCAAGAAAGATAGAGAAAGGTATTATAAGAAGAAAGAAAGAGGTGAAATTAAGACGATTGACGTGAGAAAACAAAAAAGCGTCGTGAATGAATAAAAATGCGGAAAGCCACCGCTGCCCTATTAGAAGAAGATACTCCACCGTCAAGTCCTTCTTCGTCATTTTCACGTGCTGAAGTTGGAAGGGTAATTGCTGCTCGTAATAAGAGAAAATTAAAAGCAGAAAATGTAGCTTTAAATTTAAAGGTCTTAGCAATGAGCAAACAAATAAGAAAATACAAGATACGTATAATAAGGCTAGAAAAAAGAAAGAAAACAATGGGAAAATGGATAGTTCTAAAAAAACAGTATTAAAAAAGGATATGAGACAAGCTGTGCATGATTTTTTAATACAAGATGAGTGCAGTAGATTAACTTCTGGTAAAAATGAGACGATAACCCGAATGAAAAGTAAACGTCAAATTCGATTATTAAATGACACTCTGTTAAATTTACATGTACCTAATTCATCACGTACTTTTTTATGTTCTGCCTGGACAATCATGTAGGGAAGTGTCAATTTTATTTCCAAATCAAATGATCAGATTTTTGAGTCTCTAATAAAACTTCGACAAGTCTTGCACTGGCGCCGACGATATAATAATTTTGTTAACGGAAAAGACGTCATTTCTGTGGACGTAAAAGTTTTATTTTATTTTATTGATTATTTTGGATTGTTTGTTTTATTTTTAATATGAAGAAGTAAAGTACAACGTAATTGTTTTTGTAGTAAAGGTTACGAAATGTTAGAGTTTATTTTGTTGATTAAAAGCTCTATTTTAGTCTTTCCTGTGGATTATTTGGTATTTTCGGTGGACACTAAAAAACTAAAATGTCACATATTTTCATGAAAATAAGGTGTTGATCTCTGATTTTGTGGACGGTATAATTATTTTGCTATTTTCCGTAATAAATGCTGATTTTTTATAAAAAAGAAGACATTTTTATTTTTTTAAATTTTATATTCCTGTTTTGTTTATGACCCATAAACGATGCAACTGTTATTGCTGCTTCAACTTAAGGTATGCCACAGGCAGTGACATCGCAGCGTGTAAATCAGGCTTTTCGTTGGTAGCTTGTTAGAAGACAAACAGCCTGAAAAGAGTATTCTCTCAAAAGGATCCTGTAATAAAAAGGGTAGTCGGAAATAATTTATAGATATTATACAAAAACATAAGGCTGTAGATAATTCATTTTAATGCTCTAAGAAAAACCATAAGTAATGCCGCACATGTTCCTTAGTACCTTTTTAATAGCACTAGAGTTCACTAGACGTCTCTAGAACAAAAAAATCAGCCTAGTCTTTCCAAACTATGTTGCCGCCGGTTTCCAGTTTAACCGGATGGAGCTACAGCTACAGCTTACATGGAGCGACTGCCTTACTTGACCTCCACAACCCGATACCCCTTTCTAAGTCCCCTTGGTTAAAGACTTATGGGCTTCTGACTATCCGTAACAACTGTCAAAGATCAACAAATTACAGCCGGGACCAATGGCTAAACGAGCTTTCCGTGACACGGAAGGGTCTTGATATGTAACGGATGGTAACCCATCCATGAACCAACCGCGGCAAGCGCACCTTAATGTTCGATCGAGCCGTGCGGCTGTTATTATTTATCCATGAGCCTCAACTGCCCTAGAATACGCCACAAAAATAAAAATTAAACTTTAATTTAATGTTCGCAAGTATACGAAATTATTAGGCCAATCCTAATCGCGGAATGGCCCGAAAGGGACCTTGTAGAAACCTTTTTTTAAAGTACCAATGTTATATAAGCTTTGTTAAATAAAGGAAATGTCTCGTCTAGTCGGTTTTAGGGCCATTTGGAGAATAGGACGGGTAGGTATAGATAAAGATAATATGTATTGATAGCAGTAATTAAGAACTTAGGTACTAGTAATTAGTTTAGTTTTAGCATTATTAATTATTTTTAAAGAAGCTTTAACAATATTTGATTTTTTGACTCATTTTCTATGACAAATCGAATTAGACTTTCAGACATATTAAGTACTAGCTGTGCCCCGCGGTTTCACCCGCATAAGTTTCGATCCCGTGGGAATATCGGGATAAAAAGTATCCTATATGTTAATCCTGGTTATAAACCATCTGTGTGCCAAATTTGACGTGAAAACGTGAAAGAATAACAAACATCCATCCATCCATCCATCTATCCATCCATCCATCCATCCATACAAACTTTCACGTTTATAATATTGGTAGGATAGGATTATTTACCTTTTTATAGACAGACAGCTGTCTGTAGCAAAAATTTTTGCTACAATGTCCAGTATCAGGCCGTTAGGAATAAAAAACACATCCCATATTTGTTTTCTCAGTTGCCTAAATAAAATAATGCTGTCAAACCATCACACAGCACAAGAAAATCAATTTATAAATGATACACCAATATTATGATAATATACTTTCAGAAATAAACTCATTTATTATACTAAAAAATATACATGACTAGCTGCGCCCCGCGGTTTTACCCGCATACGTTTAGATCCCGTGGGAAAATCGGGATAAAAAGTATCCTCTGTGTTAATCCTGGTTATAAACTATCTGTGTGCCAAATTTCATCGAAATCCGTGTAGTAATTTTTGCGTGAAAGAGTAACAAACATCCATCCATACAAACTTTCGCGTTTATAATATTAGTAGGATACAGCCCATGTTACTCGCTGATAATGTAGCTTTCCCTTTGAGTTAATCTATTACAAACAATCACACAAAAAACAAATCTTCTCCTTATAATATTAGTTTGTACTATCACATGTAAGGTTTCCTCGAACTTGATAAATGAAGCCTGATAAACAGGTGTGGGCTGAGATCCAATCTCAAGTTAGGCACACAACTTGGCCTAGTCAAAATTGATCAGCTAATTAGTGTCGGCGCGGTGGCTGCGGTCTTAATTATAGCGAGATGGAATCGGAAGGGTTAAGAATCTAACTATGTGGAATAGTATGTGTAGATTGTGTTTCTCGTTAATCTTTTTTACGAGTCCGAATCGTTAAAAAAGCTCATTCAGCTTAGGTATAACATAAACACAGAATTTAATTTTAAAACATAACACACATCGGCGGACATCGCCGTCGAGGTAGACCACGGTGAAGGTGGTGCGACGATGTGGTAACATTTGCAGGGCCAACATGGCCAGAGATCGCATAAGGCAGGGAGGTTTGGAAGAAAAAAAGGGAGACCTTTGCCCAGAATTGGGACACAAAGTAGGATCACAAAAAAAAAACACACACACACACAACATAACACCTGTATTCCCCGAGGCAGAGGTGTACCTATGGTATACCCACGTTTCATCAGTTAAGTTCGCCAATTAAGTCCCATGTAATAGGGAGGGAGCCTATCACCATCAACCGGACACAAGACCAGACTCCGGACTGATACTGAGAAAAAGCTAAAAAAAGAAAAAAAATAACGTAACACCACTTTAGAAGGCGGCACGGTTGGCGCAGTGGTTAAGCGATGAGAGGGAGATCTCGTCCTCTCACCCGGCCCGCAGCAGGCGCACCGGGCGTCGGCGGAGGGCGGACAACGCCTTCTTCCAGCCCCCCTAAATGGGTCCAGGGGCGACGGACTCGGGGACGTCCGTCGCCCCCCACACATCTGGACCCGAGGTGGCGGCACGTAGTGTTCCACGCGCGCCCCTCTTAGACGTCGCGGGGGGAGTCAAACACCTCACTCCCCCCCCTGACCCGAGGAGGCCCGCAGTGGCGGGCCGGCACCAGTCGGGGGTTGCGGAAGGATCTCACGTTCCCGCGACCCCTGGCGTAGGTGTGAGATGGAACACTGGGGTGGATTTTAGTCAGTAAGAGTCTGACAGACCCCGTCGCCCGCCCCAGGGCGGCGGACATCCATCTCGGGAAAAAAAAAAAAAAAAAAAGTGGTTAAGCGATTAACTGCTGCGCAGCCTGTCGCGGGTTCGATTCCCACACGGAACAAATATTTGTATGACCTAAAAGTAGTTGTTCCGGGTCTGGTTGTTTGTGTATGTGAGTTTAAATGTTTGTAAACGCACCCACGATACAGGAGAAATTCCTAGTGTGGGGCAACGTTTATTTAAAAAGAAAAAGAAGAAAGAAGAAGGGTATTTTTTTCGGGTTATCTATTTTAAGACAATTATCATGAGAAAACAATGAAAAGATTCCGTATATATACCCCGTTTTTTTAATTCGTAGTTGCATTTGTATTTATTTTAAAACCAAAAAAATCCGGAGTAAGGATTGATTAACTTAATATACTAACTAGCTATACTCTACGGTTTTACCCGCCTCCCTCGGCTCCTAATAGCCGTAGCGTGATGTTAAATAGCCTATAACCTTTCTCGAGAATTGGGCTATCAAATGAAAAAAAGAATTTTCAAATCCGTCTGTTAGTTTCAGAGATTTGCGCGTTCAAACAAACAAACTCTTCAGCTTATTAGGTATATATTAAGTTTTATCGTTCATAGATTAGTCACATCAACAGCCTTCATAAAAAAAAAACTTTTGTTTTGCGAGATCTTTCTCGACTTTCGATTCCTAGGTCTCGATTTTCATGACATTCAAAGATTCTTTTTTAATTCTTATTTTATTTTGGGTTTTTATCAGAGATATGACAATCCCATCATACCCTTTTACAAACTAACTACTGTTTTACAATATTATTCTGCTTAATCAACTTATTATCTATTAAAATAACTTAGCATCTATTAAAAGCAAGAAAGGCAAATCACTCACTTGTAAAAGATTCTGTGAGTTAGTTATAGTTCATTATCACAAAACCTAGTTAATTCCGAACATGGTGCAGATAAAATTGTTTGTATTAATCCCACATCCGTCACATTCAGATTCAGCTCAAACATGAGTGATTCACGTTCACTCTTATTTCGGACACAATCCATCAGCAAATGCTGTACATCATCGACTTTATTGCACACTGTGCAGTTTGGAGAATCACTCTTCTTCATAAGAAATGCAAACTTTGCCGATGGGTAGTGTCCGGAGCGGAGTCTTAAAATTTATTTTACATATTTTTTATTCAAACTAATATTATCAAACCACGGCAACCGACGTTCAAAGATCCATCACTGATATTAACAACTTGGCCTTCATTGGATATCAAATCAGATCATCCGTCACAACTTCGAGTCAGTGCTATTTTAGGAGACCCCAAGGTTGTTTTCCGGAAATTCAGAGACGACTAGGTCATGGCATCTCCTACCAAAATACTCTTCCAGAACGACAAGGTCTTTAGAACTTATGACTGGAAGTTTCTGAACGCTTATTTTATGGAAGACTGGTTTCTGCTCGCGGCTTCGCCCTCGTGGATGTCAGAAATTATCCCACGGGAACGTGTTACCGGGACAAAAGTACTATGTGACTACTTATAAAGTTATAACATTAGCTATCTGCCAGTGAAAGTCCCGTCAAAAATGGTTTAGCTGTTTCGGAGATTAGCCGGAACAAACATACAGACAGAATTTTTAAAAATTGTTTTTCTATAAGTACCGAATATACTTTCGTTCAACTATGTTGAGATCGGCTTCCAGCCTAACCGGATGCAGCTGAATATGAGTATTTTACATGTAGCGACTGACTATCTGACCTCCACAATCCAGTTACTAGGTAATACATATACCCCTTGGTAAGACTGGTTGTCAGACTTTCGGGCTACTGTCGACCCTTAACGACTGTCAAAGATTCACGAATGACAGCCAGGACTAATGGCTTAACGTGCTTTCCGACGCAAGGAGGGGTCTCGATATGTACAGATGGTCACCCATCCACCGACTCCACGGACGTCCACGTACACGGCCCGGCCAGTTTAATATAATCCCTTGAAATCTGCTGCAATAAACATAATAATTGTTTATTTAATTGTTAATATAACTTAGCATAATAATGAGCCACTTTCAGGAGTTGTGGTACAGACGCCAGCACATCAAGCTACTACAATCTGTCAAATTTCTTTAATAGATTTTCAACTTTATCGCTAAAGCATCAAGGTTCAAGGTTGATTGGGAAAATTTGACAGTTTCGGGTAGCTTGACCTGCTGGCGTCTGTACATCGCCCACTATACTCTATCGTTGGCATATAAACTTAATTAGCAATGTTGCTTACTTCTGTTTTTCAATTTCCTATAATGCCTATAATGTTCCCACTACTGGGACACTGGCCTCCTCTCTGTGAGAGGGAGTGGGCCGAAATCCACCACGTGGTTGGTGGGTGTCACATGTCTTCGCATTTTCGGTCCTCACGATGTTTTCCTTTTGAGAGCAGTGGTGATGAAATAAATACACAAAGTAAAGCACCGGCTCGGGTTCGAACTCACGACCTTATAATTCGTAAGTCGGGGCCGATATCACTTGGCCATCACTGGTTAATTTCCTTTATACATACATAAATGAACGGAAAATTTTACACAGGAATAAACATTTCTCATTTTTCGGTTAAAAGGTTGGCTGTTATTTTTCAATATCTCTCAATTCACAATGTTAAAATTATAAGCTTCAGATAAGAGGATTCGCTGTTTTGCTTTATATTCATTTTACTAGCTGCTTCCCGATGTTCCTCCCGCATAAGATTCGATCTTGGTTAATCCTGGTTTAAACCATCTGTGTGCCAAATTTCATCCAAATCCGTTCGGTAGTTTTTGCGTGAAAGAGTAACAAACATCCATCCATCCATACAAACTTTCACGTTTATAATATTATCATAGGCCATAGGGCATCAAAAAATTCGTCCGCATCGCTGTCAACAGGAACAGTGCCCAAAAGGCTGGCAGCATTGCCACGTTGTATGGCGATGCTAATTCTTTGGTCAAGATGAGATGCTAAAAACTTTTTTAATTCATTCTTGCTTTCTTCTGTTTATATTTTACCATCAAAGCGCAACCCGCTTTTGTTTTCTTCTTCAGTTTTGATTTATATTCAAAATGTCTTCCGATTCTAGCTTTTGGTGTTCAAAATGTCTACCGAGTGTGGTTGTGGTATATCTTCAGATAGTCATTTGTTTTCATACAAGTCCATTCAAGCACGACTGGTCGGACAATGTGTTATTAAGTTTTTCCATTAGGAATTTCTCAGTAACAGTCCGGAGTTTGGAATTTGGGGGTGTGATATCCCCGTGCTTCGGAAGGTCCTGCGCCTGATCTCTCTCCGGTCGTGTCGGATTGCCGTCCCGTGCACTATATGTCCCGCGTAGATGGCTAGTCTCCGTTGAGATTGACTGCCATGACCGAAATTCGGTCTGGATGACTATTATTGTTAGTTTTCAGACGTACTCGTTCAGGTCAATATCGAGGTCGTCCACTGTTGGGTATACGTATCTCTCAAAGATTTCTAATCTTTCTTTCTACCCATGCTGCCAAGGACGATTGTCCATCGTCTCTGGATTGCTATTGGCTGTCATCATTATCGCAGCGCTATATGGCTTACCCGTTGCCACTGTCTTTGACTTTCTTATTCTATGCTGAAGATATATCAGTGACCTCTATTCCTTCATGGTGTTCGTCATTTTTTAATTTGTCTCGTCGAAATACTTGACGTTGTTTCCAAAGGTTTCTTTGTGTTTTCTCATGCAGTTTAAAGTGATCTGCCCTCATCATTGTCCTGCCCATATGCGAATTTATTTAGTGTCGGCACATCAAACTCTTTTTCTTCCATACTTATTTATAGTCGTCTATAAAGACTTTTCGACTGTCACCGCTTATCAGCGATATCAACTTTCACACAGTCCATCCATCATTTTTTGGTCTGCCTTCCCGCCTTATGTTTTATTTCAGTTCAAAGTGATCTGCCATCTAAAACAAAATATTTTGCGGCTGTTGTTAATATTTCCCAAACTGTACCAGTCAAACCCGAGCTAAATAAATAGGCAGCTATTATCCTCCATTTACGGTAGTACGTTATTATGATAAATGTGGTAGCCTGGTGCCAACTCCCATGTTATATTTATTCCCTAAGCTAAAAGCCTGCATAATTACGTCCTCCTGGTTTATTTTAACGAACCTTTAACTGTACAGGCTTAAGGCTATGAAGAGTGTGTTTGAACCCGAATGAACTTAGACTGGGTTCCACGCGTGAAGGAAATTCCACATTTTCTTACTGTAGGGTAAGAATTATGCCAAACGGATTAATATTCAAATAATATGCAAAGAGTGGTTATTATTGCAATAACATGGCATTATAAAAAAGTCCTTCAGACCGAAATCCAGGCATGGCGACCAATCTCAGCGGAGACCAGCCCATCACTCTCATTGTCCGATGGGACGGCAATCCGACACGACCGAAGAGAGATCAGGTGCAGGACCAACGGCTTAACGTGCTTTTCGAGATACGCGGGACATAGCTTTATAATTAGTCCATGAATAGTCTCTGGTTCTCTGTGGGCATGGTGGGCCATAATTCAACACGAACCACGGGTTAACATGTGTTAGTGGACGTCATACGCCTTCAAATTTCTGGTACAGACGCCAGTACATCAAGCTACTACAATCTGTCAATTTTTTTTAATAGAGTTTCAACTTTATAACAAAAGCATTAGGTTCAAGGTAGATTGGGAAAAATTGACAGTTTCGGGTAGCTTTATGTGCTGGCGTCTGTACTTGAGCATGTTGGTTTCTTTACGATGTTACTTTTTCTTCATAGCTTTTTTTTGCAATATTCTTCTTC
Organism: Apamea monoglypha; assembly: GCA_911387795.2. Lineage (NCBI taxonomy): Eukaryota > Metazoa > Arthropoda > Insecta > Lepidoptera > Noctuidae > Apamea > Apamea monoglypha. Next base: position 6,713,712 of record OU426931.1, read on the forward strand.
TTGTCGCTGATACGACTTGTCTCAAATCTTGCTGGCCCAAACCTTCGCTACTTCCACGGCCCCGTCGATGGCAGCGCAGAGGTCACTGCATAGTTTTGGGACATGGAGAGCAGGGTAGGAGGTGGAGCATGGTTTACGACATAGCACCACATGCACACCCTGCTGCCGTTCCACCGATGTAGCCCTACTTCACCAGGTTTTACCACTTTTTTGCAATGGTTATAATAAATTCTGGTAACTGATGGTCAGTCGAAGAGGTTTTAAATCGACGAGTAATAGTTTACTTAACTTAGACATGTGAACAGATAGATGTCACACACAAGTGGATTATCCAGGATAAGTCTATTAGCCTCGTAAGTCAATTAAAAGAATCGCCTTAATTCGTCGTAGTTAATGAGTTTTTAGGTACAACCTATTATTATTATTTAAGTGTAGTACCTGATCGATCGATCCGTGCGGCTGTCATAACTTAGCCACGAGCCCATTTTGTGTTGAATTTTCTCTTGTATATTTATGAAATCTTGGTACAGACGCCAGCAGGTCAAGCTACCCGAAACTGTCAAATTTTCCCAATCAGCCTTGAAACTTAATGCTTTAGCGATAAAGTTGAAAATCTATTAAAGAAATTTGACAGATTGTAGTAGCTTGATGTGCTGGCGACCGTACATTGTTTACAAGTTTACGATGATCATCATAATGGGGTCCGCTTAAGTCCCAAAAATAGTTAGAAAATCCTGAAACTTATTCAGACAAAACATTCACGTATAGCTTATTCAAGTTAGGCTCTTCTAAACAACGAAACATGTTTCTATATCATTTAATTCCGGCCCACACTGTTGAAAGGGTTTCCAACTACTAAATGATCCAAGGCTTAAGTACTCACCTACATGGTTAAAAGACCATTTATCTCAATTATGGTTCATTACGTGAGACGAGACGTCTTCAGAGTTGATATATTTTCCACCTAACACAATTGTTCACGTTTATCTTACGATATTTTCGCTCTGCTGCTGCGTTATTGAGTTATAAACGTATTTTTTTTGTACGTATTAAAATCATAATCCTTTGCAATCGAAATAATATGAATAGAATAAAATACTCTTTATTGTACACCATACAAATTATAGAACATAAATATATAAAATTTTATAAAAGGGTGACACAATGGGCGGTCTTATCGCTAAGAGCGATCTTTTAAAGACAACCTTTGGATTTTAATAAGACATGTTTGTAATAATAAAAATCTGAAAACCAGGTACTACCAAGGGATAACTGAGTTGTGGTGGTCAGATAGGTAGTTGCTCTAAGCTGACCTCAACATAGTTGTAAAAAGGCGAGACAGATGATGATGAAGAGCTGGTTATGTGCCTTTTTACACAACTACCGATTCTTAAGGGAACTATGTACATTATTTTATTTATTATTAATGGTATTAATTAGCTATAGAGCCAGACCCGCTAGACCACTAGTAGTTCCAAAGATTAGCGCGTTCAAACAAACAAAAACAATATCTTCAGCTTTATTATTAGTATAGAATAATATAGATTAGTGTTAGTATAGATTGAATAATAATTTTATTTGTTCCACTTCAAATAAATTAGTCCCAAGTATAAAAGGAACCATGAAATTAGTCTCCAGAGACCTCGAGGTGTTGTGAATTTTTGTCAAAGTTCGGGAGTGTCGACAAATGACGGACAAGTTTGATGAGGATGGAGTACTGCAGGTAGTTCGGCCGGGTGAGGCATTTCAACTTTGTTATCACCTGACCGCACTGTCTGTACGAGGTGGCCGGTTATCCCCCAGTTAGGGCTGCCAGGCTTTTGAGAATTGTTGGGTTGGACTTAAAGGATGTGACAATTTATTTAAAGAGCAAGCCAGCTGAGCTTTGTATTATTTGGCATAATAATAGAAAGGGATAAAATTAAAAATAGAATAGAATATAATTCTCCTTATTATATACACCACATAAATTACAGATATAATTGTAGCGTGTGTGTGTGTGTAGTGTGTGTGTGTGTGTGTGTGTGTGTGTGTAATGGGCGGTCTTGTCAAAAAAAGAAACAAAGAAAAAGTATTCATTGGACTCGTACAGGAAGATCAGAAACTAAATTAAACACAGTCAAAATTAAAAAAAAAAAATCAAATCACTAAGAGCGATCTTTTAAAGACAACCTTTGGATGGGTTAAAAAGAGATAGGTAGCCTGTTCACCTAACTACTTACATAAAGTATTAGTAGGTATGCCGTGTGCCATGTAGTAGTACAATTAATGTGCCTAATTATTGATTTATTACCTTCTAATATGGAGAAATAATACTAAAAGATACTTAATCTTTTTTACTTCCAAAAGTTGCTGGAGTAGTGTTGTTATTTTTCCATATTATTTTCTACATATCTAAGAACTAGCAAGTAATTTCCAATTGCTTTACCAAAAGGTTTTTTTAAATAGTCTGTAGCAACTGGTAGCAACCATAGAAATGTAAACTTATATCTATGGTAACCCTTTCGCTGTCCGACAAAGTTTTGCAGTTACCTAATATTAGAACAACGAATCGGCTAACCTTAGAGCTATAGGTAAAGAACTGGAAACTTAACAACTTTTAAAGTAAATAGCAAAAATATTTGTTACTCCACGGTACAGACGCCAGCAGGTCAAGCTACCCGAAACTGTCAAATTGTCCCAATCAACCTTAAACCTAATGCTTTAGCGATAAAGTTGAAAATCTATTAAAGAAATTTGACAGGTTGTAGTAGCTTGATGTGCTGGCGTCTGTACATAAAGACTTGCAATAATTAAGTAACTTATCCGTTGGCGTGCTAAAGTTTACGGTAAATAAAAGTTTGTCCTTAATGAGCTGTTTGTTCAATGTCATAATGTATGAACTTGGCTTAATGTTGATCTAAGACACCAATGATTTACTGTGAAGAAATAGGATGTCAGCGGCACAGTGGCATTACACACTTTCAATTACAGGAAATTCCTAAACCATTCCTTGATATCTGATTGCGCAATGAATGTTGTCGAACTGTCAAAATTAATGGTATTGCTATTGGTCCTGTGTTGGACAATTGCCCCGCTGATTAGCTTCTGTAAACAAAAAGAGCAAAGTAAACATAATATTCTTTTTCGAAAACCGACATAAGATTGGCCAGCAGACTTTAATTGAGCTCTTAGAGACGAGAGTTACTAGGTTTCATTGCAAGATAAACTGCCAAAACTATAGTTATTTTGGCTAAGGACGGGCTTGTGGCTAAGTAACAACAGCCGCACGGGTCAATCGATCAGGTTAAGCTACGCTTGCCGCGGTCGGTCCTTGGATGGGTGACTCGGAAAGCACATTAAGCCGTTGGTCCCGGCTGTCATTCATGGATCATTGATAGTCGTTAAGGGTCGTAAGAAGCCCGAAAGTCTGACAACCAGTCTTACCAAGGGGTATCGTTGTCGTGGAGGGTTGTGGATGCCTGATAGGCAGTAGCTTCATGTAAAATACTGGTGTTCTGCTGCATCCGGTGAAACTGAAGCCGACCCCAACATAATTATTTGGGAAAAGGCTAGGCAGATGAGGAGTTATTTTGATAGAAGGAAAGAAAGAAATAAAAAGTATTTATTGCGACTCGTACAGGATTATAAACTAAACTAAACTAAACAAAGACTCAAGAATCTAGAACATCATAATCGAGTACACTGGCACAAGGATCTAAATGCAAATCACATGAAGAACATAACAAAGACCAGTACATAGCTACTACTTATATAACAGTGCATTGTAATCAAATAATTACATGTGATTGTGTCTATTGTGATTCTAATGTAATTGAGGCGAAGGTCGATGTCAGAGTCATAAGAACTGTGCTCTAGATGACGTGAGGGCTCTAAAACAAAACAGTTATTATCTTGAATAATCAATCAACACAGCCTTTTGTGGTCCATTGCTGATGTATATAGGCCTGTTTCAAAGATGGCGACCGATGGTGTCACAATAATTATATTAAGGGTTGGTTTTTCCATCGCCAAATAACTTTTATTCGAGGAACAAAATTGACGTTTGACAGTTTTTGAATGAAATAACTGTCAAAATTTTAAAATTATTCCTCGAATAAAGTTATCAGATGATTAAAAAATCAGCCCTAAAAGTTGCAGAAAACTCTTAGGTAGTTTATTTTCAAGAATTCGCTAAGTTTCTTGAGCAGTGGTGGCTCAGTGGTAATGGCCGCGACTTAGGTATAACTTATTAGTGAAACCCTGACAGGCGCTTTACTTTGTGTAAATTATTTCATCACCACTGCTCTCAAAACAGTGAAGGAAAACATCGTGCTGAAACCCGCATGTCTTAGAACCAAAAATTCGAAGAGATGTGACATCTACCAACCCGCCTGGGGCCGCGTGGTGGATGACAGCCCACTCCCTGTTATTGAAAGGATGTCCCAGGTCCCAGCAGTGGTAACGTGATAGGCTTACACTCAGTTTCTGAATTGAGAATTCAAAGTTGAGAACGTCCTAATCTGTACTTAAGTTTTACTTACACATTTTTTCGTTTCCGAATTAAGTTTTTTTAAACTCTAATCAAGATTTGAGTAATTTAACAATAATACACTATCGTTTTGAGTAATCAATCAATACAGCCTTTTGTTGCCCATTTCTGAGGCATAGGCCTGTCTCAAAGACCAATGATGTCACAGGACATGATTGTTGACTTTCGGCATTGTTTTAGTTAACTCTAGCGTCCTTCATCCCTATGGAACACCCGTCCATGACTAGCGATAAGGCCGCCCATTGTGTATCCCTATGGCTGCTAGGACACAGGTCTTCTCTCGGTGAGAGGCAGTGAGCCGTAATCCACGAAGCAGGCTCAGTGCGGGTAGGAGGATGTCACCATCTCTTCGAAATTTCGGTTATAGGACACATAATAAAGATTGTTTTCTATTCATGACTACATTTCGAGACAGAATTTACTTCAGTGATTCATTTTGAGGACGGCCAAGGTCTTTACAGAAGCCTCGAATTCCTTATTGTAAAGCATAACTCTTAAAGAAACATGGGCCATGAGTCATGACATAAAATAACCCAGTTATATCAGAAAAAGTGGATGAAACCGGTCCACTAACCCATTTACTATGACTCCGACTGACATTTTTTTCCGTACCCCGATCAGATATAAACGGTCTGGTCTCAGCCTCCTATAAATATCCGAGAAACATCTATGAAGCATCAACCCGACGCCGTGAACTTTAAAAATGGCACGCCTGCTTTCTCCACTTCTATTTTCCGATCCAGATATTTCTTCAAATATTTTATTTACAAACTTAGCTTTTGCCAGCGGCTTCCTCCTTGTATTTGTCGGAATTTATCCCATGGGAATGTACTACCAGGATAAAAAGTATCCTTTGTGTTAATCCCGGTTATAAACTATCTGTTTGACAAATTTCATTCAAATCCGTTCAGCCGTTTTTGTGTGATTGAGTAACAAACATTCAAGTTGGAGAAGACAATACCAAAAAAAATTAAACTGATTATAATTTTACCATATTATTTGATAGTTTTAAAATACTTGTGCATTCATATTACCAGTGTTTTCATTTATTGTTGTATGGTTGTCTCCCCACATTGAATAAACATTATAAACTTTCACATTTATAATATTATAGAATATAGTAGGATTGTCGTTACCGTGAACGTTTCGGGATGTATGCAGTCAATGCACAGCAATTTGCAGGAGTGGAGTTTGAGGTTATATAGGTACATAATAGTACCACAGACGAATGGCGACGAATCCGCGTGTACAATGCTACGTATTTGGGCCGAGACGAGGACCGCGAAAATAGACTTAGTGAAAAATCGATATAGCTAGAGGTGCCAGCCTACTTGTGCGCTCTTTAAAATTGTGTCAAGTTACATTACACTCTCTTCGTATTGACGTAAGGGTTTAGTTTTCTTTGACTAATTAGTGAGAATGTTTTGGTTTGTGTAATTATGTTCTTCGGTAGAGACAATTTTAAGTCATTTATTCATTTGTTTAACATAAGTACAATATCATCATCTGCGTAGCCTTTTCCCAACTATGGGGGTCGGCTTCCAGTCTAAACGGATGCAGCTGAATACCAGTATATTATATGGAGCGACTGCCTATCCGACCTCCACAACCCAGTTACTGGGTAATATGATACCCCTTGGTAAGACTGGTTGTCAGATTTTCAGGCTTCTGACTACCCGTAACGACTGTCAAAGATCCACGAATGACAGCCGGGACCAAACGCTTAACGTGCTTACCGAGGCACGGAGGGGTCTCGGTATATAAAGATGGTCACCCATCCACAGACCAACCGCGGCAAGCGTAGCGTAACTTGATCGATGGATCTGTGCCGCTGTTAGGTAGTATTTAGCCACGGGCCCCTCCTCTTTAACATAAGTACAATAATAATGGTATATAAAGAGTGCGACATGCCAGAGGGCGTACAAATGTTTGGAATTAAGTAATCAAGCCAGCCAAGTCTCTACAACTAAATAAAATAAGCTTGGACAATAAAATGCAATTACAAAGAAAAAGAGAAAATTATTTTAATAAGGGAAGACGACTTGTTGAGCTGGAAATGTTTTTTTATGCGAATTTTGTAATTGTTTGACAGTTTCTAAGCGTGTTTGGTTCGTCCCCAAAAGGAAAATTACCTTTCATTTTACGTCTTTTGACATGTCCTGCGGGATAATTGCGTAACACAATCATGAAGGTAATACCATTCATTTTGACAGTTCAACAATATTCATTACGTTATTTAAGTGGTTGAGCAGACGAATTTATCAAACATATAAAGCAATGTATTAGCAATTTCCTTCAAATATTTCGGATTGGGAAAGTGTATTATGCCCTATTCCGTAAAAATCTCACTGTGAAAACTTAGGTGAAGTGAGTTATCATTTCACTGCTATGCTAGGGATTGACACTATTGATAGCTCACTTTAAGCTCACTTCACCTAAATTTTCACTGTGAGAATTCTACAGAATAGATCGGCTGGTCCTCTGTTCATTTAAGAGATCATAACAGTCTACATCGAACTGCTTGTCCTCAGCACTATTATTTTATCAGAACGTCACTCTGCATATTAAACACCTCCAGACCTTATTTCGACCACGGCAGCCATTCTCAACGGCACAAGTACAAGTGTGCACTCAGCCGCAGGACTGTGCACATTACCAAGTGTCTTTTAAATAGGTATCAAATTGAATAACGTATCAAAAAAATGCAACGCACATAAGATAAGGTAATGTATATAGATTCTCGTCTCCAAAATCGCAAAATAAATGATAAAGTCATCAATACAAACTAGTTAGCGTCAAGTTCCGTTAAGTAACGCTAAGTTTAGTGAAGCCGCTAAGTAAGTACACATCGCTAAGTGAATTTTGAAGTGTAGTTCATGTGGGCGTCGCTGCCGGGTCATTAATCAAGCAGGGTTGGCGCGAATCAATCATCGGTAACGTCACCATTGATTTACAGGGCTGCGGATGTACTGGACAAATGTTTTAGGTTTTTATAGGTACTAGGATTGAGCTAAAATTGATTTAAAGGTGCCGAGAAAAGTTCTCAGATTTTTTGAACTTTTGTTAATTATTATTCTAACCAGCTGACCCACCCGACAGACGTTATCCTGAACTTTCTGTTTTCCCGATTTTTTCAATTTTCCCGGTGATTTTTATTTTTTTTCTTTCCGTAAGAACCTGATTCGGACAAAAATAGACAAATAGTTTCTCAAGTGATGCGCTTACCAACGAATGCATTTTTATTATACAGATAAGGTGATATAATTTTCTGACGCATTTTGATAAATGCCTAAGGACGGTCAGAGAAATAAATTAATGGGTAAATTGACTATACCAACTTAAATCGTCTTAAACTGTACCGTAAACTTTCGTTATTTCACTGTTATTTGAAATGGCTATAACACGGCAAATTGACGTCGGGTGTCAATTTAATATTAAAATGTTATTAATTTCCCTGACTGTAGGTACCTACATAGAGATACAATCAAGTAGACATAACTCTAAAAAGCGTAGGCTCAATTATTTTTGTGTAACCTTTAAAGAATACTCGTTAATAAATATTGGGCTCCAAAACTTTTACAGTTATGAAACTTAATCAATATATGAAAATAAGTATGATAAGACTTTTCTGCAATACAATAGTTATTATTCTGAGTGCTACTAAAGTAAGTCAGTCGGAGTGTAAGACGTGTTAAGTTCAAATTAACTCGTAACTAGTTATTGCGGTTTAACCATCTCCAACTTCATAATTGCGTTCAAAATGCGTTCGTGAAAATCCTGAAGGCACCCGTTGACAGGCGCGACGTGATTCTGATAGAACAATTTCCACAAACTTTTCATAGAAATTGTTCTACGACAGCCGCGTTGCGCCGGTCTGCGAGAGCCTCAATTACTTGTGAACTGTTTATCTTAGTTAATCTTTGATTATGAATAATTGATTTAATTAAGTAAATCAACAGTAATTACTTCGGAATAAATTATGAGCAGGTCTCTGCTGATGGGTTCTGTCAATTAAATGATAAGTACATTTGATTCGTGCATTAGTTAAAAGGTACCTATTTTAAACAGAATATTGCGCCTATGTTTGTTATTTTAATGATAAATTGTTGAATAAAATCTTGCCCGCAGTGAACTCGGAGTGAAATTATTCTAAACAGAAACCTCCAAAAAATGCATGGCTAAACTGAAATAAATACGTATCTACTTACTCCCGGATGATAAAAAAAAAAATTACAATTTTTTGCCATTTGGCTAAGGAGCCCTAAAAAGCGCTCCTGCAGATACTAAGTTTATTTATTTCATAACAGGTTTTAACAAATACATTTTAGAGGTCTCCTTTTAAGTATAGAGATACCTGTAACAGAATACCTCCCTTTCATGTCTATGTGTACACATAAAAAGGCAGTAAATGAAAGAATCTATAATAAAAAAAGAATAGATATTGTAAGATCAAAATATAATACCTGTTCTATCTGCATATACGAAACGATAGAATTACTTCAGGAATGTTAAAACAAAATGGCCTAAGCCACTTTCGTTTTAAACTGAAAACGGTAATTTCCACTGCATTATTGAATTGTTTTCCAAAGTTCCCGCACAGAACAATGGCAGGTCTCCATACTAAGAATTGTCTGGGATCAAATTGAAGCGTCCCGTAATGAAAAATATGTTAAATCATTTGGCGTTAGCTCCTGAATCTATAAATGAGACTATTTTCATTTGGGAAAGCTGGAAAAAAATATTTCGGTGTTTGAATTTTTAGGTTATGAATGAACGTCAAACAACAATTATCTATAAAACATCGCAGATTGAAAATAAATCATAAAGAAATGGATAATGTGGTATGGTCTAAGTGAGGATAAATAAATTCTAACCCTCGGTGTAGCGTAATACTCAATTGTATGTTTACGAAAGTCGGGCGCGTATTTTAAAAAAAATGCACTTGCCCCGTAAACACTAAAACTGAGGGTTACAGATATACAGATAAATTGCATTCATACTATTTGTACTCACACCACTATTTTAATGGTAACATTTCGAATGTACCTAATTCGATCATCATTTGATAAGCTTTTAAAAACATAAAATAACTCCGGCCTTTACGAGAAGGAGTGAATAATTGAAAAATCGTAGAAAATTAATTAAATTTGATTCATATATATGAAATCTATGGACGCTAAAAAAAAGTCCAGACCAAATTCTGCCATTGTTCGTTGGTTATTAATGTGGAGCTGGCAGTTGTTTACAACAAAAAGTTAATTTATGTTCGACATCAGTCGTACACGGGATTAAAACAGGCTGTAATGAGGTTGTGTTTTACGGCAAGTTTGTTAATTACACTTTAATATGTGTTTTACAGAGGTTTCCGTGTATTCGCACGCAATTCGTATGACGTTATTTTTGTTGTTGGATACCTCTTGAATGGCCAATTTTCATAAAAAATAAAAGTTTGATGAAATCATTTTGACGAACGAATTTTCATGAACCCGAACGAAACTCTCTTTCACAATATTTAGGTAAGTAGATACATATTGATATACCGTGACGGGTTTATAAATTTTATTTAAGTACATCCATTTATCAAAGATTGACATTGACATCACATTGGGGGATGCGCTAGATAGACAACGTAATTCATATAATCTTATTAATTGATATTTCAGGAAATAGTCATTCAATAGGATTATATGAACTTAAACGGGGGTTGTGTTGATGATTTTAGGGACTATATCCACACTTATTCAGCTCTGAATAAGTGCTGAATAAGCTGAATAAGTGTGGTTAGTCCTTTGATGATTATAATTCTGTAAAGTCATATTTGTTACGCTCGCGAATCATATTTGAACTAACATACAACCTGGCACTGACCTGCAGATTGCAAAAACGTAAAAAAATTTAGCGGGCTATAGAACAAATCACCTTCATTAGGCTGATTGGTTTCCAAACTCAGAAATCTACTTTTTTCGTTTCTATTTCTGGTTACTGGCCACAAACTGTATAAAAAAAATCTACAGCAGGTTTGAATTTCGAATGTGGCGAACCTTTTGCGTCGGATATGAAAAACGTGCGACATGACAGCGAGGCTCTAGGTACAGTTAGCCACAAAAAGATGTAGGTACATACATCGACAAGAATTAATTGTTTACAATCTGTGTTCAATAATATTGTATCAATGTGTAGCTATTATTAAGTACCCAAATGTGTAATACTTTGTTGCTACATATTCATACAATATTATGGAACAAAGATTGCAGACAATCAACGGTATTCTTGTCCTTATACATCTTTCTTTAGGGTTGACTGTACCTACTTTTTCCTTACGCAACGCAAGCCACAGACATGGCATTATGTTGGTGTCAGATTCCTGACAGACAGATGGACGAACTGGGTTAACATGTCATGTAGAATTCGGCAACCCATCTGTCGCCTTTGGTGATTATGACATGTCTGGAATTGCTTTTTGTGCTGAATTAGGTAAAGGTCAGGCCCCTTACCTAATTCAGCAAATTCAATAAATATTCGGTTTTCAGCTGGTTTAAAAGCAAACTACAAGGTACAAGTAAAGAATATAAATAATTTATTATAAGTATTTAAATACTTTCAGACGAAACACGCCACGAGACAGTTTTGTTTTATGAATTTTTAACATCTTTTCAACGCTTTTTAGGATATGAAAAACGTACTTGACTTTTATTATTATTATCATTCAAGTAAGTACCTAGGTGACACACGAAAATAAACCGGCACCTGACTGTGTCGTTTTATGTCGTGAATCATACATATCAGGGGTGTACTCTCTAAGTACTGTGTCCGTAATTTCGCCGAAGTTACGGGCTTGTCGTACCCCGTATCACCAACGGACATAAGATTAGTTTAGGCCGAACTAATACAAATGAATAACACGATTAAGAGTTGTCCTTACTCCCGATATATTTGTACCCGTCCGAAAAATTGAATATCTCACTTGTTTTGACGAATCTACTAATATCGGACGAGCACGTGTCTTCGTTGACGAACTTAGAGTGTTGTTGTCCCCCGTTTAGAACTACACCAAATCACAAGGAGTTTTGACTGTATAACACAGCGTCAGAAGACATCACGAGACGACACAACAGTGTTAATCCGGGATTACTATGCCGCAATGGTAAACCTCAAAAAAAAAACCCTTACTGGTAGATAAATCGGACTCCAACCGTGGTGATTGCAGAACTGTCGGGACTGTTACCCATATTTGTGACGTCATCTCTTTGCCGACAGTCACCTTTGAAGAGGTGTAAGGGGCGTTGGCTTTTCACAACAGTTATTATTAAACAGGGGTCATTGAGAGGGGTTGGTCTTTCACAACCAGGAACCGCACACACGCATACAATTTTCAACAAAGTTTAGAAATATTTTGAATATTATAAATACCAAATTCATGTGATGTTACGAACACTTTAGGGAATTCTACTCGGCTCCCGAACTTTACTAACGAGTGAAGACATGTTGGCAACTTAAACTTTTCTACTTTGTTGATACAGCTGGTTGTGCTTAGGTACCTGGATATGAAAGAAAAAGTTGACTAACGGATGGTTCCCGCAAACAGGCGCGACGCGACAGCGTGTCTCGATTCCAAGTTATTTTACCTCTGATTTTGCATCACTGCACTCTCCAAATCACAGTGACCTTTATTCTCATTCTAATAAGGTTGCTGTTGGGTTGCTGCCACTGACAAGTCTGTCAAAATCATTGCGATCTTTATTCTCGTTAAAATAAGGTTGCTGTTGTCAGAGGTAAAATAACTGAGAACGGACTGTTGTAGAAAATTTTCCATGAAGTTTTCATAGAAATTGTTCTACTAGAGCTGCGTCGTGCCTGTCTAGTCCCAGCCTGAAGTCTTCAGAATTCATTAGTTCGGTCGTGGGGTCGATTGATTATATCATCATCTCATCCTCCATAGAAAAGGGAGGATCCTCCGACCAGACGGGGGTGTGTCTGGCGGGCAACTGCCCAATAATTCATATCGGTCCGTTGCTAGTTGCGCGGTAAAGTCTGCTTGCCAGATGCAGGATTTTGTGTGACATCAGTATGACATGTAGTTCGCATGTGGCGTTTGTAGAAACCTCTACGTCTACAGTCCCATGGAGAAAGTTGTTCAGATTGATGGTTTGTACCACAAGCAAAGAAGCAAGGTTATCCTTCCAGAGGAAACCAAACAATTTGCTCTCATACCAGGACTTTCATCTACAAGACTTTCATCTTCCTAAAAATGAAATGATAGCATTTATCTCAAACTCGCTGCTAAATGAAACGCTTTTGTACTGTCAGCGCTAGTTTTTATACAGCTCGGAGTTCTGCCCACCCCGTCATAAATAACGAGCGTGAAACAAAACAAATCCTTGAGAACAATACAGCAGCTCAAATGTGGGTAATTATAGCATTTAATGAGCACAATTATTAAACTACACTGCAGTGCAAATAATACCAGCTTTCCGCTCCCTCAAAGGGGGTTGAAAGCCTCAAACACAGTGCATGTAAAAGTAGGTATGTAGGTTTGAAAAATGTTTAGAGGACAAGTGCTGGAAGCGAATTGAATGCTTGTGGTTATAATTGACCTGATTTGTAAAACCTATATTTTTTCGTCACAATAGTGTTAGTTTAACATTGGAAGTAAGTGGTCTCTATTAGCAAGTCTAGAAATATTTGAGCCCGATTACGGCAAAGAGCAGTGGTGGCTCAGTGGTAACGGCCGCGACTTACGAGTTGTAGGTCGTAGGTTCGAAACGAGACCGGCACTTTGCTTTGTGCAAATCATTTCATCATTACTGCTCTCGAAACGGTGAAGGAAAACTTCGTAAGGAAACCGGCATATCCTAGAACCAAAAAATGTAAGACATTTAACATCTAACAACCCGCACTGGGCCCGCGTGGTAGATTACGGCCCACTACCTCTCACCGTAGGCCCACTACCTCCCAGCGAACAGGAGGATAGCCTTTTCCTATAATGTAGGATTAACACAAGAATACTTTTTATCCCGATATTCCCACGGCATCGAAACTTATGCGGGTGAAACCGCGGGACGCAGCTACTATTATAATGTTCCCATCTGAAATCCGAAGCTCGTCCTCTCTAGGTACCGTAGATAGATAATTCAATGAATATCAGGAAAATTAATTCATCAAACTACATTATAAGTTGGTTTGACGAATTAGATGTCGGTCGTTCAATTTGACCGGCTCAATCTGAACAGGCGGCCATGCGGGACTTGGCGATGGCCGCGACCAAGCAATCTGTCTCCGGCTGGACGTATAACACAGCGATATTAAACTTAATACTCTTCACATGTTGTCTAAGACACATTTTACGATGTAGTCCTGTGACTGGCGGTTCAGAGTTCCTAAGTCAAAGAATAAACTCTTTTATAATTTCGTTATGATCGTCTGTCATTGAAATTGGGTAAATTCGAACTGTAAAAACTTTTGATTAAAGTAGATACCTACTGTAGCGAAATAAAAGAGGGGAATCTACGCTTGTACACGTTTTAATTTTTGTAAGTAAAATAAGATAGTAATAAAAACTTAGTAAAATACACAGAACGAATATTATTAAAAAGGATTACTTCGTCACGCCGACGTGACGTCTTTGGTGTTTGAGCCCTATAATACATTTTATGTATTCTTGTTACGCGTCGATTAAGATACGTTTGCAACCGTTATTAGACTTACGTAACTAAATAAATACAAGGACGTCCTAAATGGGTAATTGGCGCCAAGTCAATTCGTTATTAGGAAGCAAGATAATAATTTAAATTACCGCTTGATCAAAATTGGAACAATGATAATATACGGCTAATTGGCAGTATACCAAGTAATAGGCTCTACTGAAAACTAAGCTACAAAATATATGAAAATCCGGTAGGCTCCACGCTGGCCGGAATCAGAAATCTCTTAAACGTGCAGGTCATGCGCATGGTGTTATGTTGGGTTCGATTCCCAACAGGAAGCTTGTTGACCTCTGGTACTAGGGTGGCGGGTAGGGCGAATCCTAGATCGCCCTACAGTCTTCGGATAAATCTACAGAAAATAACGAAAAATGATAATCCAAGACGCAGGCAGAATCTTTTATAACGAAAGAGCTGAAGAAAAGTTAAATTACATACCGAGTCTTCATGAAAAGTGACTCGCCTCGAGGCCACTTTTTAGTGATATACAATTCGTTTATTTTCGGGAACACTGCCTATTACAAAGAAAAGAATGGTATAAAATTTAGGAAACGATAAGAACTTTTGAATAATCAATAGGAAAGTAAACATACCCTTGGATCCAGTGGATGACCGCACAGAACTTGGTCGTTCAATCCGTTATAGTTTACCGTTAATATTGTAGCAAATTATTTCATTGTGAAAGCAAGAAAAAGTAATATATTAGACTTCCGTCCTGTGTATAAAAAATCCTTCAAATGTAAAATCTCGGTAAGAGAAAAGACATGACACTTTTAGATTCAAATTTCAAAACCAATATGAAGAAAAAAACCTTTCTGGTTAAAACTAAGGTTGGATTTGTTATAAAAGAAGGTCGTTCGTGATAAAATTATAATGTAGCATTTGCCAATGCTGCACTACGTATTATTCAATCCACATATAACATCACGTCTCTATTCCTAGAGGGGTCAGGCAGAAGCTTAAATATAACTTAAATAGCTACACTTAAATAATTATAAATTCGTTGTTACACAAGCGTTTGAATGATCCAGAAACATATTTTTCCTACGCTTTTCATATATCTGTTGACAGATCGACTTCCAAGTAAGTATAGGTACTGTAGAGATGGAAGCATACCCTATTTGGTGCTTACATGCAACCTCCGCGAGTCTGTTAAAGTTATTGTCAAGAAATATGGGACAAACATTAACTTTGTTTAAGATTAAAAGGCATAGTCGTCAGATTTGGCTGACAAGCCGCATGACAAGGATGTAAAAATGTTATTAATTTAAAGACGATAATAATTATGCTATTCAAAAGTGAATAGTCTTATAGAGGTACGAGGAACAGGGTGTAAAGTTCACTTATACTCCATAGAAAAGGGAGGAGCCTCCAACCAGACGGGTGATGTGTCTGGCGGGCAACTGCCCGATGATTAATGTTCGGGTCGTTGTATAAATGCTAGTTGCGCGGTAAACTCGGCTATAGTCTTTTATTCGATAATCCCGGTACTGTTAGCATTCCCCCGATGTTAACAGTATTTACCAGTACCTAATTAATTAACCATCAAATTATTTCGAAAAAAAAAATTCTGCAGATATAAGTTAAACAGAATAAAACGATCAATCAAAACAGCCTATCACAGTCTACAAAAATGTAGATGAATAAAATACACTAATGTACGAAATAAACTAATTTCCTCGTTCCGGGAAAATGTTTTCCGACATATTCCTAGCATATGTTTGAGACTCTAGCCATTAATTTAAGAGCAACATTAATAATCTTCTCACGGAAGCGTTACGAGAAATTGATCTAAAGTGTAACAGACTGTGGGCCTTGCGCAGACCCGCAGAGTTGATATAACGTAAATTCGAACGATTTAAAAAATAATACTCTTTGCGTAGATATATTTGCTTACTAGTTTCTGCTCCTGACTTCGTCCGCGTGAAATTTTGGCCACCGACTCACCTCGTCGTATCCCATCGCCCGCCCGCGCTTTTATTTGGTTTTCGCTTAGCGTTCTTTCTGACCTTTTTTATCTTTTTGCTCGGCCCTTAAGGGCCCTAGCGTGTTGTTAAATAGTCTTTAACTTTCCTTAAGAATTAGGCTATGAAACATAAAAGGATTTAATAAAATTCGGCTAGGAGTTCCAGAGATTAGCGCGTTCAAACAAACTCTTTTGCTTTATTATTGTACAAGATTACTGCCAACCCTGAATGAAATGCGTATCTATATGTCTGATGGTAAGTGAGGGAAAGTATACAATGGAGTCCACTGTTCCATGTTAGTTTTTAATTAAATTATGTATACACAACATATTTATCAACATTATGTACGTTCCTATGTTAATTAATACAATTGGTGTCGTACCGTTTTAATTACTGTAAATAAATAAATCTCCTTAGTTTTAAAGCTGTATTCATATCTTTTTGTCATTCGTTTGAAGATGACAGAGACGGAATTATACTTTAAATACGTTATTAGCGTCACATGCGTTTAGTGATTTTTGTCGTGCAAGTGGTCCAAATTGTGCTAGTCGCAATTTCTAATGACAATTTCAATCAAAATGCTATTGAAACTAACAAACGGGGTGAATAGGGATGCAGGGGTGAATCGGAACGAAACTTTGAAATTAATTAAAAAATAAATTAAATTAATTTTAACGTTGAAATAATATAGTTTCTTGCCAACAAAGGCACTTAATCGTTAATAATAATACACGAAACATATTCGAATCCTTTTTGCCAACAAACTATTATTTCAATATTAAAGTCCTTTTAAAGTTTCGTCTTGATTCACCCCTACATCCCTATCCAGTTTGACGGCAGTTGTATTTTCGATTAAAAAATCGTTCGAATTTAAGTAACGATTACATCGCACGTTCGTCCCAGGCCCTCGGACCGAAGGTTCAACACGGGCGTAAACCGTGATCAGCTTTACATTACAAACCGCCAGTTAGTATTCCCGTGTCGCCTGCCAAGCTAATTTCAATTTTAAATTTTGAATCTTATGAATATGATTTATTAGCATAATCATTATTTATTAGAACAAAATAAGAGGCTTTGCTGGAGCAGTGGTGGCCAAGTGGCAAAGGCCGTGACTTACGAGTAGGGTCGTGAGTTTGAACCCAGCCAGGCGCTATACTTTGTGTAAATTATTTCATCACCACTGCTCTCAAAACTGTGAAGGAAAACATCGTGAAGAAACCGGCATGTCGTAGAACCAAAAAATTCGAAGACACGTGACATCTACGCTTTATTTTTATTTAGGCTTTCCCAACACAAGTATCATTTGATTACTTTCTGGGAAGCCCCGGCAACTTATTTGTAAAGATTTACTGAAATAAATACATTTTTATTTATTTTTTTTTTTTTTTTATCTACCAACCCGCACTGGGCCCGCGTGGTGGATTAGGGCCCTCCCTCTCCCTGAGAGGAGGCCAGTGTCCCAGCAGTGGGAACATTATTGGTTGATTATGCTATGTATGGGGTTTTGAGGAACCTTGAGGTGACGTTAACCAGGTAAATCGATCTGTGATAGCTGGTGATTATAAGATTACCTAAGTGACATACATACTCGCCGATTGCCTGCCAGATTTTAAGCTAGTAAGCCATGTCGTGTCACATAGAGTTAGGTCCGCTTGCATCATACATCATCAAATGCGTTTAGCGCTAAACGTATGTTAAATATGTGCGTTAAACATATTTAGTGAGTTATGGTGCAAGGTCCGCTTGCACCACAGTCCTTTTACAGTTATTTTACCTACCTCTGACAGCTGCAACCCAATAGCATCCTTATTACAACAACAATAAAGATCAATGCGATACAAAATCAGAGATAAAATAACTGTGAATAGTTAAAATGAAATGTCGAACTGAAATAAATAACAACATCGTATCAAAACTTGAATGCTGCACAAAGAAATACAAAATGTAGTTGTTATTATGCCATTTGGCGTTCCAATAAAACGCTCCACCTTATTCTCGTAATTAGGACAGCGAATATTGAGCTTGATGGGAAATAATTTAAGTCGCAACAAATGAACAACTCCGATCTCATTCTGTACCTTTGTTCCATACACGCCCCGCGTTTTAATATTAAACCATATTTAAATATAAATGAGAAAAGTTATCGCAACGGCAATAATTAAGAATTAATAGCATGGAATCAAAGATTCATTGAAATAATTAAGTGTCCATGACAGGAACCGTGATTAATTAAAAGGAAATTGATAATTAAAAAGTGAAAATTTCGTAATTGTGTGACGCGCGTGATAATCTGAAAAAATGCCAATAGCAGTGTTGCCACTCGGAATAAACAAATTAAAAGTCGCAGATCAAGTTTTAATGAAATAATGGACTTGTCGCTAATGTTGCCAGCGGTCTCGTTAAAAACATCACGAAAATATTCGGCTCACATTTTTGTTTTAGTGTTATTTTTTCGTTTCCACGCGGCCGACCATCTCGAAGTTTCTTTATTATCCGCCATTCTTCTCAGTTCATAATCAAGGATATACCGAGATGTATAAGCCACTAGATTTAGCTCGAGACTTCTTTCGTGTACTTCTACGTGAAGTATTTTGTAGTCTCCCGTAGTTTCAACTAAATTAACTTTTCCCAGCCGATCCCAGCGTGGTTAAACCAGACTCGATTAATCGAATTAACCCCAAGATTCGCACTAGCTCCTGTAGCATCATGTTCATGGTGCTACATGAACATGAGACGTGCCCTAAGGATAGGAAAGGATTTAAGAGCCGTACCGGGTATGCATCCTAGAATAAGCATTGGACTAGTGGAGAGATGGGTGATTTTGTGTATGGATGGGCATCTTTTAAATACTTCGCTTCTAGGTGCTTCAGGTCGAACTTCACCCGTGAATCTTTTGGCAGGATTTGAACTGCTTTCTCGGCTCTTTTCCTCCTTGTTTGTGTTTTACTGCCAGTGTTTTTGTAAATGTCACTAGCAGGTTTAAATAAACTTTTCCTTTCTGATAAATATCTACTTGAAAAGTAACATTCATAAGTTTTTTAATAACAAACCGTGGCTCCAGCAGAGTTCGTTGTAATAACCACACAAGATACATTATAAACAGAGCACGCCTGTTCGAAGTGTACGGATTAGAAGCTTTCAAAAGATTATCTGGGGCAGACCTTCATCTGACCATTTCATTAAAACTTCCTCCCGCCTGGCACCCTAATTACATTCAAAACAAAAATCATTCCGTGACTCAATTGAAAATGTACGTGTAACTCATGACTCATGCAAATGTACGGATTAATTGTGACACTGACATCCGTTCTATACATTAACGACTTACATTTACGCGTATCTATAGTACGTCGTATTACATCAATGTTATTCGCATCGTAAAATTAATTTGGACGCACTGATTCGATGACCGCGGGGTCGATCCATCGTAATTTCCTCTCGATTCATTCAGATTCCGAATCACTGCTCTAATTATGAATTTTGTTTGTTTCAGATACTACGACGGGCAGCAGCGCTAACCTCACAAAATTAATAATTAATTAGTTTAATATTACAAATTTATCGAATAAACGACGAAGCGCCTTCAATTTTCCAATTACGCATTAGCTAGCTTAATAAGAAGATAAGATAGTGTAAATTAGAAGATAAAGTTGTGGTTGTGAGGCGCGAGGTGTCGCGCGTGTCGGTCGCGTCGGTCGCTTGTGTCGCGAGGATCAATGCGTGTGTATTGCGTCGCGCGCGTCGGGTGGCTGTCGGCGTGAGAGAGTCGCGCGCGCGTGCGCGTCGGGCCGGCAAGATTGAGGTGGTGGCCGGGTGCGGGTGGGGCAGGCGCGCGCGCGTGCGGCCGCTGCACGCGCTGGGCCGCGCGGCCGGAGTAATGTTGGCGTCGCAGCGCTCGCAGTCCTGTAACGAAGAGGGCGCGTTCTTCGGGGCGCGTGCGCTGCGCCGGCCGCGCGGCAAAGGCAGCGGGAGTCCGACCTGCTAGGGGTACGCCATGTCGCTGCGCAGCCTGCACCGGCGGCTATCATCCGCCAATAACACGTGAGTTGCATTTGCTTGTTTTTGTAGTGTTAATTTTAATATTTATGATTATGACGGCAAGGCCACCCTTACCTTCTTTAAAGGCAGATAGGCGCGACGCGTCTCTAGTAGAACAATTTTTGATGAAAACTTCATGATTATTGTTCTACCAAAATCGTGTCGCACCGTCGCGCCGCGCCTGCCTGCTTTAACTAAACCAGGAGATCTGCAAGTGATATATTAAACCTTCTAAAACTGCAAGACAGGCGCGGGCGCGTGCTCGCTTGTCTGTAACAGCCTTAGTACAGGTTTCTACGTACGTGCATGATAGTCGATGTGGTACAACATTCAGCTAACGAGACCTAGCTTCCATTGACTTTACCTAATAGACATGAACATAATTGCTTTGATTGGGCACTCAGCCCAGTAATCGATACGGGCCGATTTAGAAGCTAACCCATTCATATTTATTCCAATCTGAAAGACGCTCGAACGTACTCCACCGACAAGTCATCAAAATGTCGAACGGTCGACCATCGGGATGTGAATATTCAATTACCGAACCTAAATCCAGAGCGCACTGCCATAAATCCGGCGAGAGTAAGCGAAAATGAACCTAATACCATTACGACTAGGTTGATTTTAGTATGTAATGGAGTCTAAATCGGTTATAACTTCTAGCGGGCACAATTAGGGGTGATAATCGCGGCATAATTTATGCAAATTAGTGGGTGCATAGGCTATACGTAATGTCGGTTTTGTGGGCAAGAATGGCCGAATTCATTGATCCAAAGTTCCAAACAAGACTTCGTATCATGCGGGCGGTACTAACCTGGCTGATAGACAGAAAACCAAGAGAGTTTGGACTTCATCTACCAAAAAGAACTTAGCGTGTTGCTTATTATTAAATTACTTTTACATTTTATTATATGTATGTTACCAAAAACACAGTCCAAATAGCAAAAAAATCATGATATCGATACTAAAAGCTTCAAAAGATGTACATAAATCATGTTGATGGACGTATGAAAGGGTCGTGACGTCACAAGGTCATGGGACACGATTGTGCCCGACTGCCATTGGTCGTCCAACGCTATAATACATTGTATGGGCAAGCGTTCAGGTTGGCACGCACTGTGGGCGGTCAATGGGCTGGACATTTGCAATAGTTTGCATTCATCACTGATGTAACGGAAGGAATTGTGTTATGATTTGCCGGTTTCAATTAGTGTAGTGTATGGTTTCCATTCCGTATTGATGTGTTAATAGTTTTGATCGTTTTAGTAGTTTTGAGTTTATAGTTTTGAGACATGGATAGAAGACGTCCAGAACAAACAAACGACCAGTAGTTAGCCCTGGATCGAAAGAGCTGGAAGTTATGGGGAGGAGCCTTTGCCCAGCAGGGGGATGACGCAGGCTTTTTTTTTTTTTTTCTTTTTTTTTTTTTCTGGTGGTTTATCATCAAATGGCCCCTCCCGCTCTAGGTGGAGCGGAAGGGAGTGTCAGACTCTTACTGACTAAAACCCACCCATGTTCCTTCCTTCGCCCTTTATGTTCCGGGGTAGCGGTAACCCTTTCGGACAATCCCGCTGAATGATGCAGGCTTACAGTAACACTAATACAACAGTAATAGTTTTGAGCTTTACGTTTGCGTGTATCTGTAAGTAAGAGTAGGGTACAGGGAGACTTGTCTCTGTACCCTACTCTTCCTATTCTTAGATAATTAATTATATCTACTTACATAAGAAAGAAAAAAAAAAGTTTATTTGTCAGAGAAACATGGGAACACAAATAATTAAGATAAAAAAAAAAAACAAAACAGATGAGTACAGAACGGAAATAGTCGGCAGCGGCACGTCGTCAATGAGACAAGACGGCTTCCACTCAGCATGATGCTATGGTATAGGACCCACAGTACGGCAGCAGATGTAGATTCATCTCTTCGTGAGTTTGTTTGTCATGCCCAGCTGTTGGAAAATGACTAATAATATTATCTAGGCTAACATGCAAGAAGTTATAAACAAAAAGTTGATGTGAAATAACATTTTGCTGAAAATTATAATCAAATGAAAATACAATAAAAATATGAAAAGCTTACCTTTTTATTTTATTTACTTATCAATAACCTTTTTTAAGCATAATATTCCGTATGAAGTTCGTACCCAAATAAAAGGCGGCTGTATTTCCCCGAACCGCGGGGAACATTGTTCCCCGTTTTATGGGTAATCCACAGAAAACAATGATTGGCTTTTATGCTCGGAATCTACGGGTTTATGAGTCGGTATGGCTGATTTATTTTATTATTTATACTTTTTATAAAAAGTATTTGAAGGATTTCAGTGAAAATGTGAGAGGAATTATCTCGGTTTACAGTTCATGAAGTCAAGTATTTTATGAGAAATAAAATTCCGTTGTTTATGAGAAAAAAATGTCAACCTGTTGTTGAAGAATGTTTAGGTAAGAAAGAAAAAGAAATAGAAAGATTGTAGGTATATATATTTGGACTCAGATTAAGGAATGGGCCATATGAGTAGTAGGTATGGAAAAATAACTTTAATTCCTGCACAATAAAGTTTAGTTTACGCTACCACTTCAAACATTTTTATAAGTATTTCAATAGTCATAGTTACTCTGAAATCTACTTAACTTCCATTAAAATAAATTTGATATTTGTTTAACTTCAAATAATATCAATTGGAAACAAAAATTTGAACAGACCTTATGTATAGCCTCCCGACCGATTTCAGTCACCTCAACGAAGATTAGCCAGGTACGCAGGAGATATTATAGTGCACAAGTGTGTGCGTAAACACAGGTGCACTCTCATAGGGGGCTCTCGTGCTCCGATGGGATGGCGGACACGACACGACCAGAGAGAGATCAGGCGCAGGGCCAACGGCTTTCCGAGGCACGGGGGTATTAAACCGCCAACTTGCAAACTCCGGACTGTTACTACGAAATTCCTAATGGAAAAGCCAATAACAATTTGTCCGACCTAGGAATCGAACCCAAGACCCCACGCTCAGCAGTCGCGTTTGCAACCACCAGACCAAAGAGGCAGTACATAATACTGAGTACACAAACAAAAGCTTTGTCTATAATTTTGGACGCTAAGTTATTAATCATGTTTACGATTAGATTATAGTTTGGTTAATGTTAGATAATATAAAGCCAGTCGCCACAGTCTAGCGATAAACTAGCTTATCAACAAAATTTATATTCTAAATATACACTTCCTACTTATTGTATATTTTTTTTTGAGGGGCTTTTCGTTAAGTCGCACGGGTCGATCGATCAGGTACTCTAGCCGCAGTTGGTCCGTGGATGGGTGGCCATCTTCATATACCGAGACCCCTCCGTGCGTTGGATTGGTCCCGGCTGTCATTCGCGGATCTTTGACAGTCGTTACGGGTAGTCAGAAGCCCTAAAGTCTGACAACCAGTCTTACCAAGGGGTATCGTATTACCCAGTAACTGGGTTGTGGAGGTCAGATAGGCAGTCGCTCCATATAATATACTGGTATTCAGCTGCATCCGTTTAGACTGGAAGCCGACCCCCATAGTTGGGAAAAGGCTACGCAGATGATGATATTGCACTTATGTTAAACAAATGAATAAATGACTTAAAATTGTCTCTGTAAAGGAAATGAAGCACAAACCGACGGTTATCCTTGTATGCACTGTGCAATTATTATTATTTTAAGACTATTAAATTATGTAAATAGTACCGAGAAATAAATAAAATAATTTCTAGGTAAGTAAAATAAGTAGTACACAAATTGACAAAAATATCATTATAAAAATACTAGCTGCGCCCCGCGGTTTCACCAGCACAAGTTTTGATCCCGTGGGAATATCGGGATAAAAAGTATTCTATATGTTAATCCTGGTTATAAACCACCTGTGTGCCAAATTTCATCCAAATTCGTTCAGTAGTTTTTGCGTGAAAGAGTAACAAACATCCATCCATCCATCCATACAAACTTTCATGTTTATAATATTACTAGCTGCGCCCCGCGGTTTCACCCGCATAAGTTTCGATCCCGTGGGAATATCGGGATAAAAAGTGTCGGGTATCGGGATATTCTATGTGTTAATTCTGGTTATAAACCAGCTGTGTGCCAAATTTCATCCAAATCTGTTTAGTAGTTTTTGCGTTAAAGAGTAACAAACATCCATCCATCCATCCATCATCCAAACTATCAAAATCATGAATATCTTTTCGTAGTCGGGTAATCAGATATAACACGGGTCAGCGTAGCACACAAGAATTTGGCGTAGCTTGAAACTCCGTAGAATTTCGTAGCAACGGTCTACGGCGTAGAACACTTGAATTGTTTGTAGATAAATCTTTAGCTTTACGGTCATAACAAGACGGTCGAAATTTGCATAACATATTGCTGGTGCTTATAGCTCTTGGTTAGAGTACAAGGGTCACACCGCAAAGTGGATTTCAAACCGCGTAGAATGTATTTCCGCCCTTTACGGACACAGTCATGGTATTTGTATCCCGCGGCTGTAAAAGTGCTATTGTTTAACCCACTTAGCTTTAATTAAAACTGATCATTGTTCCCCTTTTATTTCAACGTTGTGTACAATTTTCAATGAATGTTAAGAGCTCTTGATAAATCAGAACAAATATTTGCAATAAAAACTCTGCTTTTGTTGCGAATATCGAGCTGGAATTAATAAGGGATCTTTATTTTTTGTGTTAACACGAGTTTAATGTAGTGTTTGTGTATGAACGAGATTTAGTGACACAAGCGGATTCGTTGTAGGTAAAATATTGTGGACACAGAGGCTGAATGGCGGCAATATATTGTTAAAAAAAATATACTTTGCCATAGAGAAAAAAATGGTGACATTTATTTTTGTGCGTGGATGAATTGGGCCTAACTACGGCAGTAGTAGAACGTGAGAGGAATCTGAGGCCCAAGTTAGGCACCGCCGTCCTTTCCTCTGCCACCGTTTAATTTATATGCACAAGCCGTATGATTCAACAATATGTATATTGTATATGAGAAACAACAATGGGTATACTTTCTTTTTTGTCGCTGAAAACAAGCGCTGGGACTCTGTCTCGTATAGGGTTTTAGCATCATGCTGAGTGATAGCCGTTTTGCGTGGTTGTGATGCATGTTTTCCCCCAACATGTTTTTTTATTGTGTTTTTGTTCTTTTTATGCGTCATGTTTGCCGCAACTAAACGTATTTTTTATAATTCTTTAATTTTTTTCCAACCTGGCGTTGCCATTGGCGATGTCTGATATACTAAAGCTAGAGTTTCCTAAGACTAGGGTAGTCGCTACATAGCGTCCACATTTAACCGCCGAATGACGTCACTGAAACGTTTTTTTTTACAAAAGTACTTGCTGCGCCCCGCGGTTTCACCCGCATAAGTTTTGACCCCGCGGGAATATCGGGATAAAAAGTATCCTATGTGTTAATCCTGGTTATAAATCATCTGTGTGCCAAATTTCATCCAAATATGTTTAGTAATTTTTGCGTGAAAGAGTAACAAACATCCATCCATCCATCCATTCAAACTTTCACGTTTATAATATTAGTAGGAATAGGATAGTAGGAAGTAGAAAGTAGGAAGTTGGGTGTTTCTCTAGAGAGCGATTTTTGACACCGTAAATTCAATCCCTGCTGCCATCATTTTCATGACAACCGTCGCTAGGGTCGTTACATGCGGCCACCGCTCTTATAGGGAACTGTAGCTTTGATAAATAAGAATAAAGGTATTCCTAAAACACACACACATACATGTATGTCACGACATTTTATTTGATTTTGTATGAGCTTTTCTATAATTTCTAGCATTTAAATTAATTTATCTCAATTTATTATAACGGACACACACTTCCCTATGTGTTTGTTATTCCAGCGTATGGCACTCGTGGGTTGCAGCTGAAAATCAGCGTCAGGTGGTACACTTGTGTTGTCATCTGACATTATACTGAGCTGAGGCCCTTTTGGCATTATAATCTTTGTTTTCTGTTTTATTATAGTTTTAAGGTGTATTCATTTTGTGTAATGCCAATAAACGCATTTTTCTTTCTTTCTTTCCTACCTATATTCCTATTTACTTAGTAGTATGGGTATGTATTGTGAAGGAAACTTCTCTATACATCTAGCTAGCCTGTGTTGTCCCACAGCAGGGAAAATGCCTCCCTCTCCCTTTTCCACACGATTCTGTCTTTTTCGAGTTAGCCAGTCTTTATGGTAGGAGTCAGTTTCGTCCCGCCATCTATGGAGGTATGGAGGTATGAGGAACAGGGTGTAAAGTTCACTCATCCTCCATAGAAAAGGGAGGATCCTCCGACCAGACGGGTGTTGTGTCTGGCGGGCAATTGCCCAACGATTGATGTTGAGAAATTGTATCTATGCTAATTGCGCGGTAAACTCTGCTTGCGAGATGCAGGATTTGCGTGACGTCAGTATGACGCGTTGTTCGCATGTGGCGTTGTAGATACCGCTACACATCTTTTTTGCGTTTAGTGGGACGCAATCGGTGGTTCTTTTAGCCCTATTGTCATCTGACATGCGGCAAACATTTCCGATGTTTATACATACCCGCATATAAACTAACTGTAGAGTTTCCTTCTATTTTTGCAGTGAAACACAGTTTTTACCCTAAAAATGTGAATAGAGAAGCGAGTTTGTAAAAATAGCTAGGCTATAACTGGTTTTTTTTTATGCGTATGTTGTTTCCTGGTTTTCTGTAGACAATCGACCCCGTTCATAAAATATAGTTATACAAGTCATCATCTGCCTAGCCTTTTCCCAACTATGTTAGGGTCGGCTTCCAGTCTCACCGTATGCGGCTGAATACCAGTATTTCACATGAAGCGACTGCTTATCTGACCTCCACAACCCAGTTACTACTGAGTAAAACGATACCCCTAGTTACCTAGGGGTATCGTTTACCAGTCTTACGACTGGTTGCCAGACTTTCAGGGTACTGACGACCCGTAACGACTGTCAAAGATCCTCGAATGACAGCCGGGACCAACGGCTTAATGTGCTTTCCAAAGCACGGAGGGGGATATGTGAAGATGGTCCCCCATCCATGGACCAACCGCGGTAAGCGTAGCTTAACCTGATCGATCGACCCGTGCGGCTGTTTTTACTTAGCCACAAGCCCCTTATACAAGTAACGACTTAAAAAATAAAAATACATCCCATGTGTCATACTCAATATTAATATTATTAAGTTCGAAGATAATTAATAATATTATACTGCTGCATATTTTCAGCGTTATAAATGTAGCCTACTCTCGAATGACAGCAAAATTCGCGAGTTTTCATGACGTTGCATACTTTATTGCTTCGCTAAATTATACACGAACGACACGTGGTCATGGATGAAACTTTTATGCGAATTAAAATTAAATTGGACGCAAACGTAAATATAGAAGAGGTATTTTTATTAATATTTGATTTCGTAGAAGTATTTTGAAAACAGACAGGGATGAAAAGAGAGACAGAAAAAAGAGAAATTCACTTGAAAAACTAAGGACTAGTAACATTTATTTTAGAATTATGTATGTAAGTATATTCTCATATTGTAGATATGTATATATTTAAATTAGAGAATTGTTTTTGATTTTATGTATTTTGTTTTCCCTTCTCCTCTTACACACGGTGTCTACATCTATTTTTATCTACTCTTCTATCGCAGGTATGCTGGAACAGATTTCTTTAGAAATAAGCATCACCTTTGTACGTCACCAAGACGCCAGCACATCAAGCTACCCGAAACTGTCAAATTTTCCCAATCAACCTTGAACCTTAATGCTTTAGCGATAAATTTGAAAATCTATGAAAGAAATTTGCCAAATTGTAGTAGCTTGATGTGCTGGCGTCTGTACATTACTTGTTAAATAAATACTGATTATTTTTTTTTTTACCAAACTCCTTAAAATAAAACGTTAAAACTTAAACAAAAATAAAACCTTTTGCGTGAGGATTGTACTTCTAATGAAAGAGGACAATCCTATTTTAAAATATAAGATTAAAACTAGCGGGTTGTGAGTGGAAAAATAAAATGACGAATGGGCTAGCGTAGAAATTTTCCAAGTTTGAGCTCGGGGAACGAAAAAAGTAAGTAATGAGTGCAAGAGAATGAAAAAAAATTTGTACGTAAAGAAGATTTGTGGAGAACAGCGGATAACACTCGCATAACTCACAGGAATAATATTTCAAGGAATACTTTTTAAAGATGATTGACTTAGTTTGGAGGTACTGCCCTTTCTTTATTGGCATGCAAATTATTCTGCAGTCCTTGAATGTACTGTATTTTGACAACATGTCATCTTAATATAATTTTTAAAAAATGAGGTCATCTAATTTTTTTTTTAAGAAATCGAATTACTAATCAGGCTATACTGTTCCCACGGCTGGGTCACATGCCTCGTCTCTGTGAGAGACTAGGCCGTAATCCACCACGCGGGCCCAGTGTGGGTTGGTTCGAAATCGAAAAAGAAATCGAGTGAAGTCGTAGAAAACATGAAAAATTTACTACAATACAATCTTTACCGTTTCTAACAGTTAGGTATCTCAACAGAAAAGTTTCAGACACTATAAATCTGATACACCACTATTCCTGCCTACTCAACCTTAAAAATATCTTCCAGTAGAATCAATCCACAGAGACCGAGTGAACGCTAAACTTAGTCCCACACTAACGTCTAAACAAGAGGCTACGTCATAGGGCAATTCTTCAAATAGCCCCAAAGCACAAGAAAGGTACAGAAGTTCTCTCGATCTATTCTGTAAAAATCTCACCGTGAAAACTTAGGTTAAGTGAGCTTGAAGTGAAATGTCAATACTGTCCATCGCATAGCATTAGATGGAATGACAGCAACAGAGATTTTTTATAGAATAGACCGTACAACAAGCAGAAACGCACGTGTAAGACTATTCATCACATAATATTGATGTTGTACAACAGACAGTCCATTCATAGTTATTTTATCTCTGATTTTGCATCACTGTCAATATCACAGTGATCTTTAACCTCGTGACAATAAGGTTGCTATTGGTTTGCTGCAACTGTCAAGTCTGTCAAAATCACAG
This sequence comes from Apamea monoglypha, assembly GCA_911387795.2. NCBI lineage: Eukaryota > Metazoa > Arthropoda > Insecta > Lepidoptera > Noctuidae > Apamea > Apamea monoglypha. The sequence continues at coordinate 6,743,013 of OU426931.1, forward strand.
TGCTCTTTATTGTTGTTTTAATAAGGTCCATGTTAGGATGCTGCTGGCAGAGGTAAAATAACTGTGAAAGAACTGTAATCAGAATAAGATGATGACAGCTGACATTGCCGTATAGAGGTATGAGGAAAAGGGTGTAAAGTTCACTCGACCTCCAGTGCCAGCGGTACTAGCATTCGAGATCTCCGTACGTACGTGTCTTGTGTTTTCACTTATTGAAGTGAACATTTCTTTAGACGCGTTGAAAGATATTTTGTGGGGAAAACCTCATGGGTTTGTGTCACCGACATGCTACATATTAACAGTATATCTGTAGCTATAAGTATGTCGTGTTACGCTTGTTGAGGCTCGGAGTGCCGATAGATGTGAAAGTAGACTAACGATTATTATAATTTTAATTTACGAATGATGAAATTTGAATTAAATACCAAAATTAAGTTGACAATTTAAACAAATAACACTGTTATTTCATAGTTTTAAATTTTCACCTCTGTCGACAGTCCCTATTTCTGCCGATGTCTTTTTTTGTATGGAGCCAACCTTCTGTACCTGTTTATCCCGGGGCATCTTTTCAAATAGCCCCAAAGAGACTTGAACTGAAATAGAGAGATGTTTGCTGACGTCATGGCACTGACGTCACGCGACCTTGGCTCAGAACCAAAAGGTTCGAGTTTGAATATCTCGTATTACAATATGGATTGTAATCTCGGAAGAGTGGAAAGGGGACTAAGGTGCTCGGTCATGTGCCTTTTGCAAGGAAGCGTTAGGCCCTTTGTACACAGTCGTTTTTCTTGCAGTGAAAAACTACGGTTTATTCGCCGTGTAGGCACGGTCGTCAGTGTTGTATGGATCACTATGGAAGCTTGTTGACAGACACGTTTTTTCTACGGCAAGGTTTTCAAGCCGTACCGAGAAGAAATCGTGCCGTGTACAAAGGTTCTTAGCCTATGTGATATGAATATATGATGGTCATGTTAATGTTACATGGTTAAATTTTAAGGTAATATATTATTTGGTGAAATGGTTTATGATTATGGGTTTTTTCTGGCAACAATCTATCATCGTCTCTTACAGTTTGGACCGAAACTTTGATCTGTGACTTTTTGATCCACAATTTCATCCGATTGTCACTTAGGAATTACTCCTGTATTGTGGGTGCGTTTACAAACATTTAAACTCACATACACAAACAGCCAGACCCGGAACAACTACCTGTAGGCAATACAAATATTTGTTCCGTGCGGGAATCTAACCCGCGACACGCAGCGCAGCAGTCGATCGCTCAGCCACTGCGCCAACCGTGTCGTCTATACCGCCGACCCTGAATATTGTATTTAAGATTTGTCATACTGAAATGGATGAACACTTACAGTGTCATACTAATTCCTAAGCCATATTTGGAACACCAAACATTTCGTGCTAAATTGGCGGCCATTTTGTTTTGAAGGTGTGTTCCAAAACAAAATGGCAGCCAATTTAGTACAGATACACAACGTATCCACGAGCGGAACAACTTATGTACCTACATGGATCTAATTAGGGAGTTGTACATGCCCGGAGGACGCAACAAAAACTTCGACGGTACACTAACTATTGTTGTATTCGTAGAAAATTATTAATTAGGCCAGCGAGCCCTGCTTACCGACGCAGAAAGTTTGCTTTGACAAATATTTAAGAAGAATTGTTTGCTTATTATTACGTGAATGTTGATATAGTTTAGTGTACCAGTGTTCTTATTGTTCTTGAAGGAATTGAGAATGGCTTTTTGTTAGGTACCGTGTTGTTGGGTAGGTTTTGTGCCTAGATTGCCCCCTTAGCCTGGTGGTCGAAAGGGCGATTGCTGAGCGTGGGGTTCTGAATTTGATTCCTAGGTCGGGCAAAGTATTATTGGATTTTTCCATTAGGAATTTCTCAGTAACAGGCCGGAATTTTGACGTTGGCTGTGTGGTGCCTCGGAAAGCAAGTTAAGCCGTTGGTCCTGCGCCTGATCTCTCCCCGGTTGTGTCGGATTGCGTGCCTTCCTATCGGACTATGCGAGTGAGGAAAGAGAGAGTAAAACTCTATCTGCGCACACACTTGTGCACTATAATATCTCCAGCGTTTCTGTTGAGATTGGCCGCTATAGCCGAAATACGGCCTGGAGGACTATTTCTATATCAAAGTTGTTTTGCTGATAAAATCTCACACATCTAACATCCGAAGTCTGTCCAAAGGATGAAAGGGCAGTTAAAGAGACTAAGGCCGTTATTCCTTTCACTGTCGCACAACTGTCAAACTCCAAGTGCAAGATAGAGACAGGAACATGTTTTACTCAAAGCACGAGCTAAGTAACGGTTATAGATCCATGGCTTCTTCTAAAAAGGCATAAGAAAAAGCATAAACAGTCTATAATGTTCCCACTGTTGGGACACAGGCCTCCTCTCAGTCAGAGGGTGCTAACAACAAAGCTTCCGTAATAATAAGCTTTCTTTTGTTTACCGCAAATAAACGTATTTTCTTTCTTTCTTTATTCTTCTTTCTTCCCTTTCTTGAAGCTCCGTAATTAACACTATATATCGCACAATAGATTTAATTCCTACATAATACCCTGTCAATTATGTTAACCGTTTTTGACAGCTGTCTTAGAACGTACATGTTCCGGATTACCTAAAAGTTAACTTTAAAACGCGTAATAAAATAAATATATAAACTGCCTTATCTTATTGAATTATCTTATTTACGGCTTCTTACATACATTATAATACCGTACGTGTATCAATCAATGTATTGTGTGTTGCTGCAACCGTTGTTCCGTCTGTCAAAAAACGGTTTAGCTAATGGACAGGGTATAACTACCTATTAGATAATAATAATGATATAAGTGAAAGTTATAGCTGTTTAATTGAGTTAAACTAACTTCCTCTATTTGGAAGTTTTGGCGGCACCTCTGAAATATACGTCATGCTAAGGTGATTTGAAAACTTATTAGACAGCCCCAAACTACTGTTTCCATGTTGTCGTACCGTTCAGTATAATATACTAATGTTGGTGTTCGTAGGTAGCTGGAGAAGGATATTTTGGCGATTGGCCAAAGTCGGTACTAACGCGGCGATCTTGTTATTTCAATACATTTCACAAAGAAATTGTATAAAATGTTTCTTTATCAACAGCGTCCCCAGCGTTTCCTTGTTGTCGTACCGTTCAGCATTGTCATTCAAGCGTAGTCCGTTCACAGTTATTTTACCTGTGAAAGCAACCTTATTGTAACAAGATTAAAGTTCACAATGATTTTGACGGACTTATCAATGGCAGCAACCGAACAGCAAACTAATTACAATTATTATAAAGGTCACAATGATTGAACGACGCAGCTCTAGTAGAGCAATTTCGATGAAAATTTCATGGAAATAGTTCTACTACAGTCTGTTCACAGTCATTTTACCTCTGACAGCAGCAAACTAACAGCAACCTTATTGTAATGAGGATAAAGATCACAATGATTTTGACAGACTTGTCAGTGGCAGCAACCCAACAGCAACCTTATTAGAATGACAATAGAGTTCACTGTGATTTTGACAGTGAGTCAAATCAGAAGTAAAGACTACTCGCTTGCATTGGCACTGTCACTGACATACATATTAAAAAGATACAATCACACAAAACATGTACATAATAAAACCTCACATTTATACGTAATCGTCTCCCTTAAGCACACAATATGTGCCAAAACGACAAGGATTTAAAAAGTAACTGCCTCGCTCGTTTTCGATTTGCTTCCCACAATAAAAAGTTAATGAAAATCGTTACATCACACGTAAAAACATGCTCCTCGAGGAGTAATCTACCAACAAAATTATATAAAGGTGTATTGTAGAGGGTTCGCAAGAAGCAAACATCGAAAGAGACACGAATGTAAAAAATCTGCGTGTTAGAGCAAGACAGGTAGTGTTATTTGGCAAGCAAGGTTAAGGGGACATCTTGAGGTGAGCGCTCGATCTTGGTACACTGAGGTTATTTCATAATACATACGTATTACAGGATTCAGATCGATCCCAAGGATGGAATTAGGACAGATGGGCTATGATTTAAATAGATACAAAAGTAATTTAGCGATTTAAAGGTCAAAACAAAATAGATGAGCTAGGATAAATCAGTTATTTTGTCATTTAAATGTCAAAGCTCAACTAGCGAAGCACGAATTTAAACACGAGTCGTTTCTGTCTGTAGGTAATTGTCCTGATTGCTACAGAAAAGAAGTCTATTTTCATTGCCGTTCCTAGTTGGTAGTATTTTAGGTTAATTTAAAAATAACCTGGCATATGACTATGTACTTACCTAGACATCATCATCATCTAGCCTTTTCCCAACTATGTTGAGTCAGCTTCCTATCTAACCGTATGCAGCTGAATACCAGTATTTTACATGGAGCGACAGCCTATCTATCCTCCACAACCCAGTTACTGAGTAATGCGATACCCCATTGGGTACACTGGTTGGCAGGTTTTCGGGCTTCTGACGAACCGTAACAACGATTATTTACCTAGACATATTTCAATTCTTTAAGCACACCTTCAGATGTAGACTGAACGCCTAAGGATGCTTGCATAAAGAAGCCGCCGAATACCGGAGTGGGTGAAATAGTACCACATTAATTTATGCGTTCACACATAAAGAAACAGGTAAAACATGTAACCGTTTCCTCCCGAACATCAACCTGCAGAGATATGTATGCATCGGGAGTCGGGCCCGAAAACCTGTTTCTTTATACAAGCACCCTTTTTTTTTTTTTTTTTTTTTTTTTTTTTGGGATGGGAAATCATCAAATGACTCCTCCCGCTCTGGGTGGAGCGGAAGGGAGTGTCAGACTCTTACTGACTAAAACCCACCCATGTTCCTTCCTTCGCCCTTTATGTTCCGGGGTAGCGGTAACCCTTCCGGACAATCCCGCTGCCCCGGCAGGCTTCGGCCCTAAGGGGCCCCTCGAATTATGCTGACATCTCTTTGAGGCGCGCGTGGAACACTTACGCGCCGTCCGGCACGGGCCTGGTCCTGATCGGGCGGTGAGCTACCCATTGCTCTCCGCCCGCAGGCCCGCGCCTACGGTGGCCGGTAGTCTCCAATGGACTCCCGACGCCCGGGGCGTCTCCCGCGGCGGCTGGGACGGGAGGCTCTCTCCCTCATCCGTCCCGCCACCTCCTTCGCTAGCATGACTGCTTCGCAGAAGGAGGCGACTGCCTCCCACTCCCTCTCGCTCCGGACCATGGCTTGCACCAGGGCCGGGCGCGAGAGGCCGCCGCCGCTGCCGATCGCCTCCACGAGGACACGGCGGTGCTCCGCCCAAGCGGGGCAGACCTCCACCGTGTGCTCCACCGTGTCCTCTGGGCGATCCTGGCAATGGTGACACCCGGGCGTTTCCTCCCGCCTGATGATGTGCAGGAACCTCCCGAAGCTTCCGTGTCCGGTGAGGACCTGCGTCAGGTGGTAGGTGAGGGCGCCGTGGCGCCTCTCTAGCCACTCCTCAAAGAGGGGTCTTATCGCCGCTATCGCGGCGTGCCCTGCGCTGGGTTGCGACAGTCGCTCTTTCCATGTCGCCATGAGATCGAGCCGGATGTCCGTCCGCTCCGCAGCAATTTGCCGCGGGAGCGGACTTTCCCCCCGGCGTAGTGCCTCCGCGCGCCACTCATGCAGGCGCGCGAGGACTATCGCCTCCAGATCCCATGGCGGCAGTCCAGCAAGGAGGCTTGCCGCCTCGCGCGAGATCGTGCGGTAGCCCCGGATTAGCCTTACGGCTACCACCTTCTGGGGCGCGTTCAGGTAGTGGGCGGCTCGCAGCCGCAGTGAACGCGCCCACACCGGGGCCCCGTATAGGGCCATGGACCGCACGACCCCCGCGTAAAGCCTCCGGCAGGAGGCGTTTGGCCCCCCCAGGTTGGGCAAGAGCCGCTTGAAGGCGGCCCCAGCCCGTTCCAGTTTGGGGGCCAAACGTCGGAAGTGCTCGACGAAGTTCCACCGGCTGTCGAGGACGAGACCCAGGTACTTCATCGTCGTCTCGATGCCGATGTGAACCCCTCCTGCCGTTAGTTGGGATCCCGGTGGTGGCGCGTTCCGGGGCCCATGAAACGTCATGGCCTCGGACTTGTGCAATGCCACCTCGAGACCCAACTGCCGGATCCTCTCCACGACTATCGCAACCCCGCGTGTCATCGCGTCGGCCGCCGCCTGATGCGACCTCCCCTGCGCCAGGACCAGCGTGTCGTCAGCGTAGCAAACCACGCTGACGCCATCAGGGAGGTCGGCCCGCAGCACCCAGTCGTAGCCGATGTCCCACAGGAAAGGCCCCACAACCGATCCCTGCGGGACACCGCACGACATCTCTCGCCGGTTCCACTCCCCATCGCGACCGGGGTAGCTGACGGCTCTGTCCGTCAGATACGCCTCGACTATTCGACGGAGGTAGGGCGGCACTCGGTGATACCGGAGTGCCTCCACAATGCAGCTCCAGGGCAGGGTGTTGAACGCGTTGGCGATGTCGAGTGACACCGCCACGACGACCCCACCCCGGGACACCGCGTCCCCCGTCGTGAGGGCTCTCACGCGCATGATGGCGTCCACCGTCGAGCGCCCCTTGCGGAAGCCAAACTGGCTGTCCGCAAGATCCGGCCCCGTCCTCACCAAGTGCCCGACGAGGCGGTTTACAATTACTCTCTCAAAGAGCTTGCCCACCTCGTCGAGCAGCACGATGGGCCGGTATGCGGACGGAGAGTCCGCTGGGCGCCCTGGCTTCCGAATGAGGACCAGCTTCCCCGTCTTCCAACGAAGCGGGAACTGGCCTCTCTCCAAACATGCGCTTAAGAGCGCCTCCAGTCGAGGCCCGAGAGCCCTCGAGGCCAGGACCCAGGCTTTACCTGGCAAGCCGTCGGGTCCTGGGGCGGTATTTTTGGCCTTCAGCCTTCCTACCGCCACTCTCAGTTCTACCCCGGTCACTTCAGGGATGTCGTCGTCGTCCGCACAAGCACAAGCACCCTTAGGCATTCTTTTAGACACCATTTACACAAAAAATGAGCCTTTTCCGGGCTACCAAAATTATTTTTCCCTTTAAAACCCAAATCTAAAACAATTTACCCGTGAACCTGTTAAAATTCCAATTATAAATAGTGTAAAAAAGAAGGGACGTTTAGATTACAAATCGCTTATTACAAACCGGGCAGCAAAAATCTATTGAATCCGGCCCGACCGTAACCGGAGTACAAAAAACAACGTTGTCCTATTAAAGAGTTTCCTTTAATATTCAGTTACGAGTTCTGGAGATCCCTTCAGATATTAGATAAACGCTGAAGTTTTTAACAGTTTCAATTATTCATTTGTGAATATTTGTGTCTTTTAATGTTTTAATTTGCTTGGAGTCTCTTTGAAGGATAAAATCAGGAATAAATCCGGAAAAGAACCGGAGTTACCGACATACATAGCTTGTGGAGTAAACAGACTAAAGTGGCAGTGGACTGGCCATATTTGTCGAAGGACCGATGGCCGGTGGCAGTCGAGTCCTGGAGTGAAGACCGCGAATCGGGAAGAACAGTGTGGGACGTACCCAGCTAAATGGACCGACGATCTAACTAAGGTGGCTGGGACAGACTGGATGCAGAAGGCGGAGGACAGGGTGTTGTGGTGCAGTCTGGGAGACGCCTATCTCCATCAGCGGACTGCGATAGACTGAATTGATTGATGGAGGGGAATTTGTTGTTCTCTTGTGTATATTTATCATTATTCTGTCTCTGAAGCAGGAAGTATGTTCAGTAAAGTTAACCTCCGTTATGTTATGATTATGAGTCGAATTAGTTACATATTTGTACGGAACTCTCGGTACAAAAGTTTAATATTTGGTGAGTTTTTTGAATGAATTGAACGCTAGCGGCAGCCCGCATATAGCTTCTAAATATTCATGGGTCCGGCGAATGAAAACCATAAATTTCTGAAAGTGCAAGTGAGATGCGGAGACCGCGGCCGCTCGCAAAAGTTAACGAGGTCCACTTACATACACGACGGGTTGAAAAAAACATTAACGATATCAGAAATGGAATTTGCAACGAGCTTTAATTTATCAATAAAGTATTGGAATGTACAAATAATATTTTATCCTACAAAAGTTTGTTTGCGTCATTCGCAGTTTTGTGCAAAAAGGATTAATTAATATATCGAATTAAGTACATTCGTTAAACTTGTTTATTTGGAGCGTTCATTCGCTACTGATGCAATGGATGTGTTACAAATTGGACTCGGTGGCATCGCTTTTATTTCGAAATGTATTTGTCATATCGAAACTCGATAAATGTAGAGCAGGGAATTGTCAGTCGGAATGCATAGTTGTTCGCCCAATCTGTGATTTGATACGTACTTCTTGTAGAGAGGAAACCTCCCTTCTGTAAAAGAGAAGTAGTGAAGAGGGGTTACTGTAGATAAAAAGGAACAACAAATCAAATTATTTTATTTCACATAAACCTACATGGGCATTTATGAAACGTCAGAAGCTAGGTGCACGGGTTCCAATTGGTCGTTTCCTATGGAGAAGAGCCGGCAAGAAACTCCACGGTTACTCTTTTTAAAATAATTGGCTTTTACAATGTTTACATAACATTACACCTGTACTTTTTGTTAGGCGGAAATGTACCTATATTACCCCTCTCCTATGTTCCCAGTATACTGTGTGTTTAAAAAAGGAAAACTCGAAATAAGATCTAGGTATAATTAAACGTAGCATTACACTTTCATTTAATCACTTAGAATATATTGTAACCACACAAATTCACATATCATCGTATTTAACGATTATTACCCAACAACATTAAATTAATACCCAAACATACAATTCGAAGATAAAACGCAGAACAAACAAAACTAACGCAACCACGGAACAGTGGCAATGTAAACATCGGAGGGTACAACGAACGAATTACGCAATGTATGTGCACACGGTCGTTTGGACCGCCTACAGCGTGTTTACAGTGGTAAACTGGATGGAAAACGAAATGACAAGCGTATCGATTGGCTGCAAAAGCAAATTATTGTTGAACTAGTGACAGCAGGCTTAAACTTTGACATTCACAAAGAGTTATGGAGTGCGCTGTTTAAATATTCGTTGTTCGTGATGATTGTCATTTGTTTGGTAGGTACTAAAAAAAACAAATGATAATCATCCATCAAATCTAATCATTTACATTTTTTTTTGTGAGAATGGAATGGAAAATGGGAATGTGAATTACTAACTTCATTCCAAAACTTCGCGTGAAACTTGTTTTAATTTAAAATATATCCTATGACACTCGGCAATACTGTAGCGGAATCGGAATCGGATCAGTTTTTTTAAAGATTACCCCCATTACTGACTAACTTCTGCCGGCGGTATCCACTGCATGAAATTTCTTGTTTTGACATAAAATATAACATCCTATGACACTCGGCAATACTGTAGCGGAATCGGATCAGTATTTCGAAAGATTCCCTTATTGTACGTAACTCACAAAAATCTTTTTATAATATTACTAGCTACTGTCCGCGTGAATGTCGGAAATTATCCCACGGGAACATGCTACCGGGACAAAAAGTAGACTATGTAAAATTTGGGAAGGAAAATGGCATCCCTGGGAAGGCCCCAGGACGCCATCTATCTCCTTGCCAAATTTTATCGAAATCCGTTCAATGGTTTAGACGTGAAAACACAAATAAAGCTACTACAGAAAACAAAGCACTTTCGATTTATAATATTATTAGAAGTATATATGGTTGTATCGATTAGTAGGGTTTTTAATTGTATTATTATTTATTATTAAAAACCTGTGATGTCCCACTGCTGGGCAAAGGCCTCCCTACTCTCTTTCCACTTCTCTCTGTTTAAAGCTTCTGCGGACCAGTTCTTGTTGAAGGAGTCCAACTCATCCCGTCATCTCCATCTGGGTCTGCCGCGATGTCGCTTGCCATTAAGAGGGACCCATTTTGTCTAAAGGCCACCAGTGGTCGCCTGACAAATTAAATTAAAAATCTCATTTTTGTTGATGTACAGTTGATAACCACTTTTTCTTTTAAACAAATAGGTACCTAATTTTAGCAAAGATTTTAAAGGAGAACAAAATATGCGGACTTAGTTTATCTCTTCTATTTAAATGACTAATTCTTCAACCTTCGGCTTTTACGAACTTGATGAGGGTCGGTAGGCTTTAGACAAATCATTAGGGCTTTGGCGTTAATATATCAAGAGAGTTGTTGGTTTGTCTATAATATTTGAACTTAATTCTACTAGATGTATTAGCCGAAAAATCTGTGAAATTCTGGATCAATATTTACACTTTTCTAAATGAAAATTGATCGCGAATTTTTTAGAACTTTTCTTTTTTTCGTTGAGCAATTAACAGTACTTATTCCATCTAGACCTAAATTATGTTATGAATGTATTTTAACGGACCCACAGCACCTCCTAGAATCCTAGATAAATCACAAAGTCTATCATAATTACATGTCGTAGCTAACAAGCATAGCTCGGATCGACGGCCCTAATTCACTATGACCACTTAAGGATTCCTTACTTCGGAACCACGTCTATTGCTTGGCTAATCCCGCCAATCTCACGTTCATTTCGCGCGGTTTCGTTCACTGTGTCATAGAGAATAAGTCCCCTGGCTGTAATTCTGCAATTCGAACATGACATAGGGACATACACACATCGGCGGCATGGCCAAATTATCACTGGTCTTTATATTACGAGTGTAAACCAGCCACTTGATTTCATTCGCGAACGGTCCCAGTTGGCGTCCGTCCAGAACTTCTTGTTCAATCAATATGTCACCGTTAATACAAGGGTAGATTTTGTTTTATATTAAGTTAACTATGTACGAGATAATGTGGGGCTTATTACTTACTGATCAGATTTTACGTGATGAGCAATGTAAAAGAGGGCTATTAGATCATTGGATCCTGCTTCAAGCAGCTCTGACCGAAATGCCAGTTATGAGAATATTGCACCTTCTAACGAAAACACACTACTACAACTCTTTAATTTGTGTAAATTATTTCATCACCACTGCTCTCAAAAACGGTGAATGAAAACATCGTGAAGAAACCGATATGTCCTAGAGCTAACAATTCGAAGACGTGTGACATCTGCCAACCCGCACTAGGCCCGTGTGGTGGATGATGATTCACTTTCACTCACAGAGAGAAGGCCTGTGTCCCAGCAGTGAGAACATTAGAGGCTGATTATGCTAACAAAAAAACGGAATGTTGTCACTATGTCATGCACACAATGTCATGCACACAACAGACATACATACAAGTCATACAACTGATGTAATCACATCAGTTGTATGTATGTCTGTTGTGTGCATACTGTTGCGCTTCGTCTCCGGGCAGATTACAAAAATACCTACTTATAGTGTTGATTGGGGCACCCACAGCACCAATTTCATCTTCATTGAAACCGTCCGGTAGTGCATTGTCTGTTAGTCGGTCATGAAACTGATAGTTAACTAAGATGACCTATCATTAGCCTATGGCAGGCCATTTGTTATTACTACACATTCAATTCATATGACTCAAAGAAAGTTAAAGTTGCCGCCAGTCTCTTGGGTACATTACCAGTCGACAGCGATGTGGAGGAATATGTCGACGCTATATTTTAGTTTTTTAATAGTTTTAGTTAGTATAGGATATTATATTTTAATAATTTGTAGTTTATTTAGTATTAGAAGTTTGTAAAGACTTATTATAGACCTTCTATTCTGCTTATTAAATGATTTATTACTAAATAAATACAAAAAAAATAAATTTTTAATAGTAAAAAATATTTTCGAATTGTCATTGTCTTCAGCATAATTCATTCATTCTTTTAACTCCAAAGTAACGCAAACGATTGTGATAGTAAACCCCTCCGAGGAAAGGCTACGTAAGGCTGATAACGCATCAGCTAGCCAGGTTGTAAAGACAGGTGCGATAACTAATCTGATGGCCTCGTCCGACTGTGCCACTCAATTCTATGCGCCATGTCTTCTTCGGGTTATTGAGCGGGTTGCGCTGGTGTATTTCCAGCCTTATTTTATACAGAGTGTGTAAATTATTGTAAATTATTGTGCAGGTTTCTTTGAAAGCCGCTGGTGTGTTTCCGGCCTTATTTTATACAGGCTGTGAAAATTGTTGTGCATTTATTTCAGTGATTAATGTGTAAACGATAATATTTTGTTGACCGGGTCAATGGGTTGTTCTTTATACGGCGTAAATACTTTTTTGTTATCTTCATTTATATGTCTGTTAACTTCTTGTTCATTGAATCTGTTTACTTAATATAATAAAGCTGAAGAGTTTGTGTGTTGGTTTGAACGCGCTAACTTCTCAAACTCCTTGTCGGATTTAAAAAAATATTTCTGTATTTGATAGCCCAATTCTTGAGGAAGGCTATAGGCTATTTAATATCACGCTACGGCCTTTTGGAGCCGATAAAAACGAAAAAAAAGGTCAGAAAGTACGCTTAGCGAAAACCAAGTAATAGGGCGGCCGAGTGATACGATGTGCCGCGGTGGGTCAAAAGCTAGAACAATAATAGAGGCTCGTTATTTCTGTAAAATATACAGCAATCAAAGCTGTAAATTGATCGCCTCATAACAGCGGCCAACAAACAACTTGTAACTTAAACATAACAACAAAAAAAAAAACTTAAAAATTCTGATGACCTACGGAATGACCCAAATGTCAAAAGCTGGCGGCAAGCCAGAATGTGTTATCTACTACGGAGTGAAATACTAGCCGTTCCCAATTTTCACTTTTTAATTACCAAACTCTTGACTTTGATGTTTAACAACGGTGCATTGTATAATAATTATTTTTTTCCGTGCTGTAACCACTTGACCTGGTAATCAAGAACTTTTTCAAATGACGCTTGAGTGGAGAGTTTTCGGATTCACTTTTTATTTTGACTAACATGGGGTACGACGAAACGAAATAAAAATACTTACCTTAAGAATCTTGAAACGATTTTTGACATCAGAAAATGGAAAATGTGTCGGTTCTCGTTATAAATATCAACAAAAAGCTTTTTAACAATTTGATTTTTATCACAAAGGAAGCTATTATAGGCATTATTTATAAAAGAATCATAAATCTACAATCTATCAAATAAAAGTCTATTTAGGTTATAAAAATAAGTAGACCGGTATTTATCTACGTATTTTTAGAAATTTTAAGTATAGAATCTACCTAAACCATCTTGCCATAAATATTGTCACGAAGAAAAAAAAATTGTTTTTATTGCAAATAATATTTATTACTTTTACAGTGTGTTAGTTTAATACATAAATATAAAACAATTTAAAAACATAAAAAGCTTATTCGAAGTGGTCTCCATTGGCTGCAATACGGACTGTATTGCAGCCATTGGAGCGTTGAGGCCAGTTATCAATAGAAGCACGCACTCTTTCCATGGGAAAATTCTTCACTGCCAATCGTATGGATTGTTTTAGGGACTCCAAATTATCATGGCGTTTAGAGCAAGCCGAACTCTCTAAAACTGACCATATATCATAATCCAGCGGATTAAGATCGGGACTAGACGACGGCCAGTCTTCAGCTCTGATGAAGTCCGAAACGTTCACTTCAGACCAAGACTGCGTGGACCGAGCTTTATGACCCGGCGCCGAGTCTTGTTGGAAGGACTTCATCAGGAAGGACATACTTGGTTATTGAACATGGTATTGTTAAGGGGCTTAACTACCTTCTCAAGAAATGTATCTTGATACACTTGTGCCGATGTTTTGATACCTTTTTCACAAAAATATGGCTCAGTCACTCCTTCATAGCTAACACCCCACCAAACCATCACTGAAGTCGGATAATGCCCACGTTGCACTCTGTCGACTAATTGGGAAGCTTCCTTAGAGCTTTGAGTATAAATACGGTCATTTTGTTTGTTAAAATGTTGCTCAATTGTAAAGATTTTCTCATCCGTAAACAAAATTTTTCTGTGACCTCCCTTTGCGTACCGCTTCAGTAGTTGTTTCGATTTTACCACCCTATTCTTTTAAAATTATCAGGTAAAAAATGACCAGTGCGTCTCTTATAGGCTGCAAGTCCTAAGTCATCTTTTAAAATACGTGACATGTTTCTGGGTGCTATCTTCATCTCCCGAGATAAAATCTTTTGCTTTCGGACAGGATTTCTTCGAATTCTTTCCCTTACTGCTTTGACCACCTTTTTCGTACGAACACTACGTGGATGGCCAAATCTTTTTCTGTCACAAACAGAGGAGGTCTCATTGTACCTATTAATAACCCGGTACACAAACTTTTGACTAATACCAAGCGTATGGAGAGTTTTAAAAATTGCATTTGGCTCCATACCAACTTGTGTCCATACCAACGTGTAATGCAATCACAGCGATTCCGTTCTCTTTATCACCCCACTCCATTTTAATATCGCAAAATATTGTACAATGTATTGGCGCCAAAATTAGAAAACACAATGAACAATCGTATAAAAATGACACATTCCAAATTCAAATGTAATATCTTTCTTATTTTTAATTGTAACAGTATTTATGGCCAGACTGTGTATTTTCGTACAGATTCAAAACCAATCAACTGAATAGGTGCCTAGATTACCAAAACCCTAGGCAGAACCTTTCTAACTGTAATAGCATAACCTTGTACCAACACCAATAAAAGTTTTCCCTAAGCTCGTTATTATTCGATATTCATGACACAATTGCGAATTCGAATCCCGTATAAACACGTTTATTCCTAAGCTACATACACACATTTGGAAACGCTCACAAAATGGGCTTAAGGTGTGTCCTAATGAATAAAAACGCGGAAAAAATAAAATGGGGAAATAGGGCAGGGGCGCTCTATTGCTCTTTCCCACGAAATCAAAATCCATCGTCGCTGAGCCCTCTATATAAATTTATTATTGCGCCACTTCCCCTTGGCTTTTGTATTTTAAATCACGGGTATTGTCAGAAAATATCAGCCTTCCTATTCTGTATGGATTGCTGGATCCTTGATCTATGTAACTGCTTTGATTAAGGATGGAAACGTTGTGTGTTTAATATTGAACGCGAAACAAGGGAATAAAGAAACCTAATCATTGTTATAATTTATAATAAATCTTCTTTCGCTTCGCATTTTGAGTCTTACTTTCTTCCAGTAGGTACCTATATAATGTACACACACCAGCAGCTCAAGCTACTCGAAACTGTCAAATTTTCCCAATCAACCTTGAACCTTAATGCTTTAGCGATATAGTTGAAAATTTATTAAAGAAATTTGACAGATTGTAGTAGTTTTTTAAGCTGGCGTCTATACAGTACTTATAAATGGCTCTGCCTACACCTAGTTGACCTAGACAGGGAGACAAAGAGGATATTACTACCCGAAGTACTTATCTAACCTCTTAGTAAAGAAAGACCCAACGTTATTGAACTACAAACTTATACCTATCATAAAATATGGTAGTAAATACAGGCAACCTACAAGTCCTTTACACTTCTCAATAGCTTTATATTACAGGATTGAAAGAAAAATATCGGTGGTATTTCCCACACGAGAAGCAAGAGTGGTTCCAAAGAAAATAGGTTAATACGGCACTCGAAGGCGATGGGCTTACACGCTATTGCCAACTTTGTCATTCAAGTATCGCTCTAAGCTCCGTTTAACACAATAACCAGCACGTTTTAAAGGGACGTTTAATTTTATCACACAGATTAGAAAAGTTCTATAAAAGTCGATGGTAATCACGATAGGGTGCTGCGGGGCCATTGCGTAACACACTAGCAGTAGGAATGGCTTTCATTTTGACAGTTCAACAACATTCATTGCGTTATTTACGTAGTTGAGCAAACAATTTTTTGAATAGATGAAGCAATGTATTAACAATATCCTTCAAAATGATTCAGACTGAGATTGATAATGTGTTACGCAATTAGGGTGCAGGTTTAGGTGTCTACGTAGATTTTGTTGATCGATAATTTGGTGTGCCTACTACAGTGTTATGTATTCTGTGCCGATATTTTTCATTACCTTTAGAGAATTTGAGGCGGAGTTAGGCGATTAACACACTGCCACGCACCACGCAGCGTAGCGCGTGAATGCGTGTTTTAACGTTGCTTGTAAGTATCTCCGTTTGTATATAAAACACGCACAGTCCAACACACAGAAAATGCATCCACGCGCGTTTATTCAGTGCGTTGACACGCAAGATGCAGCGTGATGCGTGGCAGTGTGATAACCGCCTTAGTGTATCAAGAGAGATAGGTAGATAGAATACGCTTTATTTTATACACCATAAAATATTACAGATATAAATGTAGAAATTTTACAAGGGATGACACAATAGACGGTATTATCGCTAAAAGAGATCTTTAAAAGACAACTTTTGGATGGATTAAGGGACAAAGGAAAGACTGCGGGTAGTCTGTGGTGTACCATTTACATCTATACAATAAATACATAAAACATATACTTATCTAAATAAATATATACAATAATAATCATAAAACAAATGCAAAGAACATAAAAATGACCATGATGATGAACTTTGAGTCTAATCCTGACCAGGATAGTTATGTGCAAACTTGTGAAAGTTATTACGAACCCAGGTTACTGTGACCTGGTTTATTTTTTCGGGAGTAAAACCTTCGAAGAGTACTTGGCTGTCGGCGTTTTAAAAATTGGTCGTGCTTACACCTCCTCAATTGTTTCTCTACTCGACACTCCAACCTTTTGTCGGGATCCACTACATGACAGAGTACTCAGCCATTTTGTAAACTCTTTTGTTTTAAAATGTACTCGAGATTTCGTTTAGGTGAGTATACACTAGAGCATTTTCTCGAGCATTTCCATGAAATGTAAAGTTCTTATGAATGGTACAATACAGGCAAAATGTCAGTTTCCAATAGCATACCATGTAATATAACGTTCCTGCGAATGCTCGACGCTGCGTTCGACGTAATGCTTACGGTGAGTGAGCATAGCACCTGTAACATTTCTTCGTACCTTGCGTTCATTGTTGATGATTGTGCGTTCCTGAACGCTCGTGGTTTTGCCCGATAAAATGTTACTCCAATACGCTCGTTGGTTTTTAAAATCAGGTTGTAACTAAACATCGAGCGCCGTGTTCGAAGTGCGATTCGATAAAATTATAAAACGGCGAATGCTCGATGTTCTGTTACAAGTAAATACTCTAATCTATACTCACCTTTTGAAGACTGTAGAATAAATTCTCGATCGAAATAGATACACCTTTTTTCGTAAATCCTGCAGAAGGCACTGACCGGAGCTGACTCACGTAAGTACTCCATCTTATTTCAATAAAACCCAATTTACATAAATGAATATATTATTGTATCCCACCTACACAAAATACCTACTTACTCAAACAAAAACCGGTCACCTTGTATTATTTATCGTTTTTATGGACACTGGGGTAATATACTCGTATCTTTCAAATCTTATAATTATAAGCTTGTTTTTTGGACTAGTTATAATCATCAAGGGATCAATTCGCTGTTTACCGTGCGTTGTGCTATATCTAGTCACTATTGTGAAAAACTTACTTGTCATCCTGGAAAAGAAGAGGACGACTCTTCTGGGTATTACGTCCACTGCTGATCATAAGTCTACCCCAAAGCATATTCTCCCCTCGTCAAGATATATCGTCAAAAACTTACTTGTTGTCTTCGAAAAGAAGTCGCCCTCTTCAGGGTATGGTAAAAGACAATAACGTGAAAAGTCTAGGAGATCCAAAAGTATAATCATAATGCCAAAAGAGATATCTGGTGAAGAATAATGAAGTTGATGATGACGATGCCTTCTAGCCGATTCTGGCCATAATAACAGCATTCAATGACTTTTTAGGGTGGCTGAAAGCTTCGGTAAAGGATAAATCCCGTATGTAGCACCTACCGTTTCGTCCTACATGTTTCGTCTTTGCATCAACCTAAGGTCGACTTGTAGAAAATACCCCAGGCATTAAGTCCGCTTTGTACAGTATTTTTTTTTTTTTACTTGTGCGTAAAGTTTTAATAAGTAAATAAATAAATGTCTGAATAAAAGAAGCCAGTTCAAAAATTAAACGTACAAAAAATGAAAAAGGGCCTGAAATAACCATATTTACTTTAAAAACATGTGCGTCCATTGCAGTCACTATATCGAGGTTCGAGTTTTTGAAGTAAGCTACAGAACAGCACAACATTACAACGTGAACTTTATAGTTGAGTCGTGTCCTTGATCTATGACTAATAGATTTGTGTCCCACTCTGACGTGTTCGGCAAGCCATCCATTAATCAATTCGCGATACACTCGCAGCTTCCTCGACTATTCATTACATGGATTTGCATTTCATACATGTATAGTGTGTACGGGTTGTAGAACTTGATATTCGATTAGAATTGTACAGTGGGAAAAGTGAATACGTGTGCGAGTTATGCATTGTGTGAGGCGTTTTAGGAATGGGTGAGTTACAACAGCTAACTAATGAGGTAGTTTTTTTTCAATATGAGGTGGCCCTCCTACGAGTGGAGATGCTTCACGGTTTCAGAATTGCGAATTGGACGTAGAGACCTTATCTAACTCCAGCGATCTTTAATGTAGTCCGTGAAATTTAAAATTTCTTACATTTTTACAAAGAAATTTTGTATTCCGCGGGTTTTCATGCCTAATGCTAAAGTAGAGTTTGATTAGTTCTTTCTAACTTTGAGTTTAGAAACTGAGTGTGTATGGTACGCCTGACGCGGCATTGTCGGACTACCTCGCTACCACCTAGCTGACTGGATAATAATTTTACCAAGGCATGAGGTATTCTCACGTAGGTCGCGTGGTCCTTTGAAAAGACTGAAGGTTTTTCCTGAAAGCTTTCCATAAGAATGGAAGTCTCGTTCGTGTGCTAAGATCTATAGAATCCTGATATTTATTCAGATTAGTGAATTCTGATGAGCATAAAATGTAATAATACACATAATTTTTTATTAGCTTTTTTATTTAACAAGTTCAATAAGTGGAGTGCCTAGCTTTTTAGTATTCATTTCTACGTTGATAATATTACGAAATGTATTTTTAGTTTATTTTTTTTTTGTGTCAATGTTTTGTTGTTCACTGTTCTGTTTATATAATTCAAAACTTGTAATCAGCTGAAGGAAAACATCGTGAGGAAACGTTCTAGAACTAAAAATTCGAAGACATGTGACATTTGCCAATCCGCAGGCCCGCGTGGTGGATTACTGCCCATTCCCTCTCATAGAGAGGAGGCCTGTGTCCCAGCAGCGGGAACGTTATAGGCTGATTATGTATGTTATGTAATTGGCTGACAGCTACATTAACATAGAGAACCTGTTTGTGGTACCTCCATAAAACGCATCAATTTCTATTAGAGAATCAGAAAATCTGTCGTCCATACCTTATTGAATATATATTCGTACCTCTGAGCGATACTGAGGAATAATGTTTTATTTCATATCCCGGGAGTAGCATCGGGCTATTCGCTATAAAAGATTCCTTTTTCTTTTCCGGGGGCGTTATTTTTTGTGCAAAGTTTTATCACCACCTGTCACACGTCTGCAATAAGATTGGGTCACAAACAAAGTACTGGAGAGTTTTGCGAGGTTTTTTCGATACGGAAATGAATGACGGATTTTTTTATACGACCCAAACTAAGTTGATTTCTCAGGGTGAAATTGATGGAGTATTTTAGTCTTCATGAAAATTATTTATAAAGCTGAAAGTGAGCATTATTAACTTAGATTTTATTACTTTCAAAAAGGGTGATAATGAGACCCAGTTGCAGTTATTGTTATCTATACAAGTAAATAAAATTGAAGTGTCTGTTTGTAATGTCAAAATAACAGCTTTTTACTAAATGCATATGAAAGCATAAACGGTACTCATAAAACCAAAAAAAAAAAACAATTTTTTTTTGTCTGTCTGTTTGTTCCGGCTAATCTCCGAAACGGATCGGTTTTGACGTAAATTTAACTGGACGTGAACGTGATGGACAGATGGCTAATATTAGGTTTGGGGAGTAAATCAGGTTTACTTTACCGATTTTGCCGGGAATTTCACGGGCAGATAGCTAATGTTAGGTACGAGGAGTAATTTAGGCTTACTTTAATTAAAAAAAAAACGATTATGGCTACACGCAAAAAAAAATTAAAATCCATTATTGTTTTCCGACACGCACGCGAACAAATTCGCTGGCAACAGCTAGTACAACATAAACCTTAATGTAATGTCATAAACATGTAAAGCCCCTATTTCAGAAGTGCACATACAGAATAATTTTTTAACCATTGTACAAACTTTTACCATGAATTCAGCATAAGGATTTTAGACCTAGCGCAGAAATTTTACGTCGGTTATCAAAAAAGAAATCAGCTGTTTGGTGTAGTACCTCCCCTCGTAGCGTAGGTGGCTCTCCTACGAGTGGAGATGCTTTATTTCTTTTTATTTTTCTGTACAAATTTTACGTCGGTTATCAAAAAAGAAATCAGCTGTTACATAGAAAAGCGCAATACCCACGCGGCAGAGAATTACTTTTTTTAAACAACCGTTGAAAAATTTCATCGCAAAAGGGCTTCAGAATCATGTACTGAATTCACGGTTACAGTTTGCGCACTGGCTAAAAAAATATCCTGTTTAAAATTTACATAATAAACGAATGAAATCAGCTTACGAACATTCCATTCTATGTTAGACACTTAACTTATTAAAAACAAAGCTTCAAAAGCGTACCAATTTCCCACGAACAGTAATCCATACTGACCTAAATAGACGCCCTTGGCGTTCCAACCTTTGGAGTTCTGCAATTACGGAAAATGATGCAACAACTACAGATCGTACTGATGGTACACCCGTCCGCATATAGAAAGGCCGAATTAAAATATACTGCAGATTAATATTTCTGTGAGAGTTCTGTATTTTTGAGAGAGGTCTCATGATACCTTCGCCTGTATCCTGGTACTATGCTTGAACCCTTAGTGTAAATCGTTACTTTTTTATCTCTAACGGTGAACACTTTTCATTCTTCTGTAAATGCATTGTCGATCGATAAGTCGATAGAGCAGTGGTGACCCAGTGGTTGTGGCCACGACTTACGAGTTGTAGGTCGTAGGTTCGAACCCTGACAGGCGCTTTGGGTAATTTATGTCATCACCACTGCTCTCAAAACGGTGCAGGAAAGCATCAGATTTGAAGACATGGGACATTTGCCAACCCGCATTGGACCCGCGTGGTGGATTACGGCCCGCTCCCTCTCACAGAGAGGAGGCCTGTGTCCCAGCAGTGGGAACATCATAGGCTGATTATGCGAAGTCGATAGAATAAATATAGTAAGATTTTTTTTTTTGTAAAACAACGCTTTGGTCAGCAAAGACCAGTCTAGTCAGCTCTGAAACAGCACTTAGTTTTTGATAGTTCAATTTTTTTTTCTGTACAAAAGAAAATTAATTCAATTTATTCCTTACACCTTTCCCCAACGAGGAAAATACGAAACCATGAAGAATTCAACCCACGCCGCACAGTACAGTCAACGATAAAACTAGAAATTAAATTACTCAACCAGCCAGTACCTCGCATCCCTTCCACTTTAGGTAAGACTAAGTTGATTTAAACCTAATAAAATTCAATTGTTTCCAAGTACTGTCCTGTTCTGGTTTGGAGTCTTTGGACTGGAGCCAGTGAGTGGTCGTCCAAAGTTGAAGACTCGACCGCATCTTGAATATCGATCGGAGTTATGCAACAACAGATGGTGGCAAACTGTGGTGGGAACTGCCATGTCAGTAATGAATTTTGTTAACACTTTTTGTGGGGGAATGAAGAGAGCTTCTTCACAGTTTAGACTGTGGGATGTTTTGTTGTAAGGAATCGGGGCTTTGATAAGTATCCTTTGATAGTACGAGTAAATAATCCTTTTTCGAAAATTTCACTCGACGTGCGATTGTTGCACTGAGTACAGTGTGTTTATGGTAATCTGTAAAATAATATTGTATATTTAGCAATTTTCTGCAGGCATGCCTGTTTAATTTTATCAGTAACACATCATGTTATTTTATTGTAACTATCAAATTGTAAGCGCTCATCTCATTAATTTTATAACTTGTCTTGTCTTGTCAATGTCGTGAGTACATACATTCGATACATTTACTCACTATATAGCTCAAATTTTGTGTAATACTGTAATATGTAACCATTTATTTTCCCAAATAATTAAAATAAAATACAAAATACTTATTCTAAAACGACCACTGGATTTAAGCAATTTTACTATAATTTATTTCGCACTTGATGCTTTGGCGATAAAACAGACTGATAATAACAAAACAATTTACAATTGAAACGGAAATTGGTAGGGAAGGATTGTAAAATGATTCAGTCTCTTCCAGACTCGAGTAGGTTCATCTCGATTATCAACGATCTCGATTCGATATAAAACGTCAATCGATTTTGCCGACGTCCGTGGAAGACGAAGACGTAACTTGCAGTAAACAAGTTTTCAAACTTGCCATGTTTGAGCCCAGTTTCGCGAATAAAAAGCGCAAAAAGAGATTTCTTTGTATGAACGATTTGATCGGGAAGACATAAATAGAATTGACACTCGACTGCATTTGAGAGAAAAGCTGATCTATCTGGATTGTAGTTTGATATGGAATTAGTATGTATATAGTACATACTAATTCCAATACCAATGAAAACTTTAACTCAAACTAAAACCAACTACTAAACTCTGGTAGTTTGGTAAACAAAATGATTTTTTTTTTTCTAAAAATCGATTTAGCTCTATGAGTGTAAATCGAGTTCTTTTTTAATATAAATGGACATGCAACGTCTGACACAGAATTATTTAATGGACTTCCTATCTGATTGATTGATTTTGTGATAAAGAACATTTATTTCTGGCCTTAACGATGCGTTTTGTAAAATAAAAGTAAAACATTTCATGTTATGAGTTCGTTGTTGCATGATAATGAACCATCGGAAGCATAGGTACCTACTTATAATGTTAGGAAATAGCCATGACCTAGTTCAGGATAAACAGTAGTATATATAGGTAAAAAGCTGTAAGTAAACACGTAGCTGTTGCTAATAAATAGACAAATTAACAAATGCCCATAATGAGCTTACCGTTCAACACAATATCAGATGATTTACAACACCTTAATGCGCCTTTGAGCAAAGTGAAGAAGCATTTTTGACAGAGCAAGGGCGGGGCAAAAATAATGAAGACAAAGGGGGTTATTATGGACAAATGGCAGGCGCCTTCAATTTCCCTGGCTCAGCCAACTTGATTTAATAAATTAAAACACAAAATGAGATTTGAACACAACGATAACAAAAATTGGAGATAGAAAGAATATTAAAGGTGCTTACGTAATTTAAAACGGTTTTTCTTTTTTTTTACCGACTTTGGAAAGAATTGTTTTTATAATGAAGAGAAATTCCTCTGGTGGTTCCCATAGATGATTTTATCCACTTTCCGATGAAACTTTGAAAATAAATTAATACAACATTTCGTTTACTGTTACTGTCAGCCTGCATCATGCCACTGTTGGGCAAAGGGGTCTCCCCATGACTTCCAGCTGTTTCGATCCAAGGCTAAAGTGGACTACTGGTCGTTTGTCCAGCTCGTCCCGCCATCTTCTACGGTATCTGCCGCGACGCCTTCTAGCTGTGTCAGGGCTCCACGTAGTGATTATTTTGACCCACAGCACATTGGGCAAATGGCTGATGTGGCCAATCCAGTCTCACTTCAGCTTAGGGGCATTTTGAGCAACGTCAGTAATCTGTGTTTTAGAGCGCAGTGTGGTGTTGCGAATATGTATGATATCTCATTTACCAAATTAAAATACAGCAACATTCAAAACCAAACTGTTTCTTTTTACTACGGTATAAAGATAGACTTCGGCTGCCACCAATAAAACTAGAAAGAAAGAAAGAAAAGAAAGAAAATACGTTTGTTTGCGGCAAACATGACGCATAAAAAATAACATAAACACAAAAAAAAGTAACAAGCACAACTAAAATTATTTAAGAAAAATGTATGCTGCATGTTGATTATTATTTACAATAATTTACCAAATGGATTTCAAGACTTACCGCTGACCAAGTTTAAAAAAATACTTTTTAACTATTAACTAATCAAAAGAATCTGCAAGTTAGATTAATTGACACCGCTGAGTGTGAATACATTTGCCCGTCATGTTATGGCAGGGTATGCTGAAACAAATTTACTGTAACACCTTATGTACCATATTCTAGCAAATTAATATTTTTATTTGATTTGTTTTGTTGAAAACTCTAAGTTTTACGACATAAAACGTCCCGCTCGATGACATAACTGCATTCCAAGCCACAGGATAAAAGGAATCAAAATGTAGTTAGGTTCACTACCGATTCTCTTCTACCGGGAGCTATAACGCCGCCGCTCCAGAAGAGACACAGTCGACTGAATATAATGACATTTTTTTTCTTCTGTTTTATTTCATTTCGTCCGAAGACGTCGCTTAGTAATTGGAGACAATAACTTCGAAAACCTTTGCCTCGACTGCCCGAATAACTCAATTATGTAAATCGGTTTGGAAATATCTTCCAATCTAGGTACGATTTTAAGAGTTTTGTTTTAGAAAGGTACTGTGTATTGGGGTGTGGACTTGTTTCTGTGGGAAATAAGGCCACTCAGAGCCCAGTGCGGGTTGGTAGATGTCACGTGTCTGCGAAGTTTTGGTTCTAGGACATGCCGGTTTCCTCACGATGTTTCCTTCACCGTTTTGAGAGCAGTGGTGATGAAATAATTTACGCAAAGTGCCTGTCTGGGTTACTAAGAAAACGGATAGAGATTAGGATTTCACTTTAGTGACCTCTTTCTGCTTTCATATCATCTTTTGGGAGAATGACGACTTTTTGGTAAATGTGGCCATTTCCATGTTCGTTTAACATTGCAAATGTTTAACTACTACCTTTCACGAGTGTATAAAAGCTGCCTTTAAGTCTATAATAACTGTGTTGGTAATTATATTTTCGAGCCATTTGGGGTTGAAACCCTCGGGCCGTGGAGTCCGAATGCTCATGGTAGTTTTAAGGAAATTTGGATAGGGCTGGTTGACACTTCCCGTGACCCAAGGGCTGGCTTTTACCTTGGCTAAGCATTGTAATACAACCAGGTAATGCCACCAGCCTCTTGGGTACATTACCGTTCGACAGCGATATGGATGATTTTTTCGACGCTATAGTTTAGTTTGTGAATTTAGGACAATAGTTAAGTTAGGACATCATTTTGTTATTTTTACTAACTAATTAGGTATTAATCGTTGTTTACCTAAGTACATAATATTATTTACATTCTAAATCGAATGTAAAGAAATGACAAAGGAGCAAAGATACCGATATCCTTTAAGTCTTGTCGTAGATACCAGGTCAAGAAACCCACATAGTTTCATGCGAAAAAACAAGAACAGCTCAGGTAGTTTACCCTTGAAAGCGTAGCAGACAGACAGACTCACGCCATTATGTCTAACATTAGAGTTCATCTCACACAGAGTTGAATCTATTCACAATATAACTAGCTTGTTAGCTAGACTAAAGTATAAAGCCCTCGTCTCGTCTGGTTTAGTTTTATTAAAGAAAATGTCAATAACAGTTAGACTTATGTGCCGTTTTGTATGAATATTGGCTTGTGGCTTAGAAATAACACGGTTCGGTCGATCAGGCTAAGCTTGCCGCGGTGCTCGTCGTATGTTCGACTCTTAAATTATCTCAGGTAGACTATATACCTCCATATGTGTTCGGAGGAGTATGTACAATACAATCTAATGGAGCTGTGATGTCATGCGTAGGAAGAGAAGACAGGCGCAAATCGGTTTCGATAAAAAATCAACATTCACGAGTTAGGTGTTTATTTTTAAACTCTTTGTTGCGATGACTAGGTACCTGCGATTTAAATCTATCAGCTGCGCCAACACATCTAATTACCCTGAAAGATTGAGTCACTTCAATCTTACATCCCTCGAAAATCGCAGAAAACTGTGGATCAAATTATGCTCTTCAAAATTATTAATATTCTGATACATGTTCCAAAATGACTAGAAGACATAAATGTATCTGTTTCCCATAGTAGACAACCCAGGACCGACCGCAAATTAGGTGTGTTTACACCATCTACGGTCCGAACCAACCTTGGGCGATCAGCACCACTGAACCGTTTGATGAGGACGTATAATGAAAGCCACTCTTGCACCGATATCTTTGACATCTTCTCCAACACCCTGGCTCAATTTCGCAATTATCTTTTACGACAACTTTCAGATTGCTGACAGTCGATTCTTGTTTAAATTCCGTAACTCATGTTTTGTTCTGTATTTCTTTGTTACAATTTTAACTTTTTTAATCAACGTATTTATTTTATTTGATTGTATTTTTAAATGTCTTTTACATTTAAGACATTATTGTTATTTTATTATTTAATTTTATTATCGTAACTTATTTGATTTTATTATCGTAACTTATTTGATTTTATTATCGTAACTTATTTGATTTTATTATTGTAACTTATTTGATTTTATTATTGTAACTTATTTGATTTTATAATTACTAAATTATTATATTGTTATTTTTATCACTTTAATTACCTAATAAATCAATTAGGCAAACTATGTAAATGCTGTGCACACCTATAATTGATAAGTTCACTGTAGTACTTTATATAATAAGACTAAGCTCTCTGTTGTTGTTGTTTATGTGAATTAATCGTTGGAGTGCCATAAGAAATAAATAAATAAATGACTAATTTGTATGAATGATCATGGGGGAGATAATATGAACGTGTACAGGCACATCGGCGCGCAACCTGTTACCATAGATTCTGAATCAATTTTTAGGGTTCCGTAGCCAAATGGCAAAAAACGGAACCCTTGTGGATTCGTCATGTCTGTCTGTCTGTCCGTCTGTATGTCACAGCCACTTTTTTCCGAAACTATAAGAACTATACTGTTGAAACTTGGTAAGTACATGTATTCTGTGAACCGCATTAAGATTTTCACACAAAAATAGAAAATTTTGGGGGTTCCCCATACTTAGAACTGAAACTCAACATTTTTTTTTCATCAAACCCATACGTGTGGGGTATCCATGGATAGGTATTCAAAAATGACATTGAGGTTTCTAATATCATTTTTTTCTAAACTGAATAGTTTGCGCGAGAGACACTTCTAAAATAAGAGAATGATAAAACTAAAACATGCAAACTTCCACCGAAAAGGTTTGAACGAGATCTAGTAAGTAGTTTTTTTTTAATACGTCATAAATCGTAAACCGCAATTTGCTGCAACGGAACCCTTCACGGGCGAGTCCGACTCGCACTTGGCCGCTTTTTTTATTTGATAACAGACGTTAATGTTTAACAGGGCGGTTAAACATTTTAGGCGATTATGACCGCGTATGTGTGCACTATTCTATGAAACAGCTATTTTTATCTGATAAGAAAAAAATCTGCTATGTAGTTAACATAGCTGCGCCCAGTTCTCCCTCATAAGTATCGATCCCGTGGGACTATCGTGATAAAAAGTATTCCATGTGTTATTGATGTACGATTATAAGCTATATTACTGTAGGTTTAATCAAAATCCGTTCAGTAGTTTTTGTGGGAAAGAGTAACAAACATCCATCCATCCATCCATCCTTACAAGCTTTCACGTTTATAATATTGTAGTAGGATAGGAAGTAGGGTGAACAATTCCTACGCTAGGGGATCTAGAATTGTGTGCATAATCCTGTATAAATCGCGACTGGCCTTCACCCACTAAAATCAATAGATGACCTTAACCGATAAATTTATTAGACGAATCATCCATTTCTGCTGATGTTTGTATACATCTCGCGATAATAGTATCCCAATTTATATCTACAGACACGATAACAACGCAAGAATAAATATACCATCAATACAGATTTGTTTATCTCGAGATTCTGAGTAACTCTCTATACATTCGTAAGTCTTTGTAAGTGTTATGGCGTATGTATGTATACAATGGGGCTGGGGGTCTAAAGTACCCCGTTACGTACAACATGCTTACTAATGTCGCACTCACTGCTGTGAATGAGTATCCCATAATCATCATGCTTGGCCGACATTTTGTTGATTGTCTTTTGTTTTTGTTAGCAGTGAGAAACCGTGCTCGTCATCCTTTTGTCGTATTTCAATATCTAGTCATCTTTTACAATATCCAGGGGGTCTACTCCGAAGTGGTATGTACTACGAAGTTACTATTTGGTTCGGTCGGTCCCGATCCTACACTTCTCGAATATTGACTATGGTCCCGACCCAACTGAGCCGATCCGAACTTTTTTCGCATTTTTCAATAATATTCGGTTCGGCCATGTGTCGGTCCGATCCGATCATTCGCACTTTGCATTTCGTAGTAGACCCCCTGATTCGGAAGAACTGTAATTATCTATACTAATAATAAAGCTAGAGTTTGTTTATTTTTTTGTTAGAACGCGTTTATCTCTGGACCTACCAGTCGGATTTCAAAAATTCTTTTTGCATATTTTGATAACCCAATTTTTGAGGAAGTCTATAGGCATTAACGCCACGTTCTGACCCCTAGGAGCCGAACAAAAAGAGAGAAAGTCAGAAATAACGCTAAGCGAAAACGAAGTAATAGCGCGGGTAGGTGATGCGATGCGACGGGGTGGGTCGGGGGAACGAGAAATTTTACGCGGACTACGTCGCAGGCTGAAGGTAGTAAATTAAATATATTTGGAAACCACGTCCAAAATGTTAGTTTAACGCCTACGTCATACTTCACCCAAAGCGATTTATAGCCATAAGTCAGCTCAGTCATAAGTCAGAGCAGTCATAAGTCGTAATTAGTCAGGGTCGCGACCCGCGGGTGGCTCGCAATTAATCAATTATTTCACTTCATTAGCCTACTCGGATTAGGCTCATCCCTGATGGGGTAACGGGGTAAGCATTTTAACCGTGACACGCTGAATTAATTAAATTGTTAGTTTAACAGTTTGTATTAACGGGTTAAGGACGGAAATAGGTTACAAAATGTTGAGATCATCCCTCGGGGTTGCTGATGGCTACTTTTTTTTGCCGTTTTGATAAATGATAAATTATTTATTTACTGTAAGTAGGTTCGTACAAATACTTTTACACGTCAATCATATTTTTTAAACTAGACGAGATCGGCGTTTCTTATCTAACTAGTTTGAGAAGAAAGGACGAAACAAACTCAGAGGTCACAGTCTCTTTTAAAGTCCAGACATAATCTTGGTCAGATCGTGTGAAAAAAATCCGTTTTGGAAAAGGTTGTTGAGTATCTAGGTACTGTGGGACCAGGTTTTCAAAACGATATTCGGTCTAACGATCCATTTAAAGGCACGCGCAAGGAAGTGATTTCTATTGGTCACCGTTATCGAAATCGATAAAGAGGACTACGAGTATATACTATGTTTCATGCTCGTTCTTCTCTATAGGTACCTAGGTACCACGCTTTAGGATAGGACAACTAGCTTTATCTTAATATATCAACTAATATATCTTAATAATATTATTATTTAGTATCAAGTAGTTTTATATTAAAAATACATCGCTGTCAAACATCGGGGCAGACTCTCGATTTTTTTTTTTCTGTATTGTAAATACGAAAACGTGCATTTATCTAAAATACATCCCAGTAACATACAAAATATTCGTGGAGGTTGGATAACAAATCCAAGTACCGTAGAGGTTTAAACCTGCATGGTTGTCTACAAGACTTCAGTTGAGGTCGGTTTTCAGTCTAACCGGATGCAGCTGAACACCAGTATTTTACATGGAGCGACTGCCTTTCTGCGCTCCACAACACAGGTACTAGGTAACACGATACTTTCGGGCTTCTGACGACCCGTAACGACTGTCGAAGATCTACGAATGGCAGCCGAGACCAATGGCTTTACGAGGCACGAAGAAGTGCCGGGAAGCTTAGCTTAACGCGCTAGCATAGTTAATTTAACCACGAGCCTCTCAAGCATACGAATTACATAAGTAGAAAACTATGTAATAATGTTGAAAACGATGTTGCATGCTGTAGCAGCCAGCGAGCATGTAGGTAATTAAATTAATGTTTTAATCAGCTAATGGGCGGTGGTCATACGAATATGATTTGTTACCTATATGGGTTATTAATTTAGTAAATACGGGCTAGAGAATAATGTTCAACTAAATATTACCCTGTAAATTGATGTTGTGAATCATGTTGTAATAGTTGTTATTATTTTGATGTCATGGTATTTTATTGGCTCAGTTATGTTTGTTGAGGTAGGTTATTGAGTATCTCAGCTGATATTTATCGTGGGTTTCTGTCTAGTGCAAACAAATTACACACATTTGCAAATTACTTTATTAAATACATTGATTAGATTAAAAGACATTAAAGACTTGGGGGAGGCCTTTGCCCAGCAGTGGGACAGTACAGGCTAAACAAAAAATAATTATTTGGAGGTAGATTAATGAATGATGTAATGATTTTATAAAATTCAGTCGAAAAGCTAAGCCACAAGGACCATTTTACAACCACTTCTATTTTTTTTTTATTATTTCGTTCTCAGCTCTTTCCTTGACAGCAAAAATTATCACAATTTTCACTGTCCCGGAGGAAACAAAAAGATTCGTAAAAACGTGGCGCCAAAACGTTCTGTAATTGTAACGCATTTTTTTCGCTCTTTACGACATTTTCCGCGTCTCAACTGTTATCTTACTTACAAAATGTCCTATCAAAAATCAAGAATATGCTTGGAAATCTCCCCTAATCTTAAGTTACTTCAGTAAAACCAAATCTTGTCTCTTATTAAGCATTTTTTTGTATTTGTGTGTTGCATAAGTTATCATTTCCTTTGTTGGGACTCCACCATAGACTTGTACTTGGGTAAAGATAAGATAATGATTTATTTCACACCACAATATTATATACGAGTAAGTACATTTTCAAATGATCAAGAACAATACACAATGGTTTTAATTATACTGTGGAATACTGGTGCCTAAGCTTGCCGTAAGGCCTGTATTTCAGGACACTGGTCTCCACCCCTTCAGAAGCAATTACATTTTTATATCGGATAGAATAGAATAGAAATACTCTTTATTATTTAAACCATAAATATTGCAGATATAAATGTTGAAATTTTACAAGGGATGACTCAATCACCACCTAAGGATGATGGGAGGGATTATGCACTCAAAAGTGTCTTTTGTTTAGGATATGCATACAGTACTTTATCGAGTTGCACAGTCTACTTAGGTTCATCATCTGCCTAGCCTTTTTCCAACTATGTTGGGGTCGGCTTCCAGTCTAACCGGATGCCGCTGGATATTTTACATGGAGCGACTGCCTATCTGGCCTCCACAACCCAGTTACTGGGTAATACGATACCCCTTAGTAGGCACAGGCACAGTCTACTTAGGTTGTTGAGTTGTATTTTCTACTATACTCGCGGTACCGTGGCAATAGCGGTCATTGACTCACCTACATTTTCTAGCATTCTTTATTTCAGAAACTGAAATAAAGTCTGATAACGTTCTCAGTCAATATCTATAAGTATTGCTAATACATTGCTTCATATGTTCGAAAATTTTGTCTGCTCAACAACGTAAATAATGCAATGTATGTTGTTGAACTGTCAAAATTAAAGCCATTGCTACAGATACGTAGTGTGTTACGCAATTACCCCGCTGGTTTGTTGATGCTAACGCCACAATGCATTTATTTTCATTATTCTATCACACTATTTATCAATTTGTCGTTACAAGTTTTTCCGCTCGCTCCCCGTGGCAAAAAGCTACTTATATCTCGACTAAAGGCATAAATGTCCATTGCCAATGAACGGACAAAGGGGAAATTGCCTTAATCACGCCGTCGGCAGTTTGTTGTTATTAGCAGACATGGAAACACATCCCATCTTCTTGACATATTTCCCCTCGTCCCTTTTTACGACTAGGATTTGGGCAAGGAAAGTATATTGTTTGTTGAGCACAACGCTTACATTAGTAGTAAATATTTAATAATATAGATATCCATTACAACCAGCATAAACTTCAGTTTGTTCATGTATTTTCGACGTGTAAGCCCACCGTAAAAATATCGCGACGGGATTTAGTCGCGCACTGGATTTTCAACTCTCGGTGTTGAGCCGAGCATTGAGAATCCAACAGAGCGCATCCCAGCCCATCAAAAACACACTGTTGGATTTTCAACTCTCGGCGCTAAGCATAACGTTAAAAATTCAGTACGTGCAAAAAAGTCGCCGCGGGAAAAACGCGCTCGTGCCATCTGGGCTAAGTTGGCCAGGCTTGGTTTTACTCAGTGTTTAATAATTAAACAGAGGAATAGATTAGAAAAATACTACTTACCTTCTAAGGTCGAATTTACCTATCAAAGAAATCTACTATACATAATTATTACGTATCTTTCCCGCCAAAAGTAAACCTCTCGCGCTTGCTTTGTGGTTAAAATATTCGCTTTCCAGTAGGCATAGGTCTTGAAACCATACAGCCGGTGTGTGTTTTTTACAATAAGTGTGAAGCAAAGATGTCATAAATTCAGCCTACTTACATAAATTGAAACTATTCCAAACAATATAATAGTAGGTAGTTATACACACTACATTCTGTATTCTTGTTTGTTTGCGGGATCTCAAGTGAACTCAGGTAGGGTCTAGGTGTAAACAGGGTGGGGAACGGTTGACCTACTTACGATTCCTTTCGCTCCTACGTATCAACGATGTCTGTAAGTGACAAGCAACTGAATTAAATGATAAATCTTGCGTGTAGATATCTGGCGATGTTTCCGTGATGTTCATTGGTCCGGAAATTGTTTTTTTCGAAGAACATTGTACGTAAGTCAGTGCTGTTGGTGACAGTCGATGTTAGAGGAGGTTTGACATAGATTGTATAAGTTTGTTGCGTCAGATGAGAGCAGTCGAATTAACCTTTGCCCTTAACTTAATCTGATAAACTTTAATCTGAGAATATTAAAGATCTTGAAAAAAAATGTCTCAGATCGAATTAGCTTCTTATTTGAGAATGATCTTAGGTTCCTGGAAATATTGAAATATCGAATAGTAAAATACAGGCAAAAGTTCAGTATCCAAAAGCGTTTCCATGAAATGTAACGTAATGCTTGCCACGGCGAGTGAGCATTTCTTTCTACCTTGCGTTCATTGTTGAAATGTCGGATCTAAAGGTACCGCGCGTACCTTTGCTTGATAAAATGTTACACCAATACGCTCGTTCTTTCTAAAATCAGGTTGTAACAAAACATCGAGCGTCGTGTTCGAAGTGCGGTTCGATAAAATTTAAATGGCGAATGCTCTATGTTCCGTTACTAGTAAATGCTCTAGCCTATTATTATACTCACCATAACAGTGTAATAACATGTCAAACTAATTTCTCTGCTAAGAGATGTCAATAACACACAAGTATTTTGCTTACCTCAGACCCCCCGGGATTTCTGGAACCTAACCTATTCAATTTGCTGTCAAAATTCATATTAGCTTTTGTGGTTGGGTCACCAAATCACCAACAACAGTTCGTACTTACCTTTACAGAATTGATACGACATAAAAAAGATGGTGAATTGCTTTTGTCAAAAATAAACCATTTACACCAATTCCGATCAAAGAAAATCACACAATAAGAACAGCGTTCACATGACTTTTGCATTGAACTGTGGAGATTCACAGATGACTCTGCCCTGAAGTGTTAATGTGGTGCTGTCCCACAAAGAATGGTCACTTAATATCGTGCACAGCGTGTCCTGTTGCCTGCACGGTACAGGAACTGATCGACTGAAGGTGCCAAACTCGTAGCCAAATTGCTTGTGACTGCGGGACTCTTCCAGTCGGCACACAGATAAAAAATATGTAAAGATTTGGATTGCCATGGACACACTACATGGACATTTTCCTTCACTACCCCGCCAACCTTTCTTTTATCAAGTTACCTAGTATAATGTTTAATTAAATATAGGCAGGGCCGGCTAATAAGCCAAAGTAAAGCCTACTTAGGGAAATTAAAACCTTTCCCCTTTAGCCCGACACTTCGCCCCAAACCTGGCACAAATCAACGTTACACATTTTATCCAATTAGTTGAAAAGGGATAGTCTGCGAAGGAAATATTGTGGCATAACTGTTAAGGAAGACGAAGGAGATTCACCCTTGTGCCGTTGACTGAATGATGTTGGGTGATGGCACACACATATGCGTGTCTTTGGGGGCTGTATCCATGGTTTCTCTCAGTCTTGGTTAATTAACTAACTGACTGTAACTATTAGAGGTTAAACTAATCGCAGTCTTTATCATCCGCAGAGCGTCTTGACCTTGGTATTAATTTCTAAAATAAACAATGAGTTATTGATATTACTTTAGATTTTTTTTAGTACCAGTATGGATGGTGGGTTTGCACCCAGTTAATGGCAATGCAGTAGGCTAGCCCCGTGTTACAGGGACTTAAAACTTAACTGGCAAAATGTGGTCGTTTATTACACTACTGCGTATTTGAAACCCTAAAAAGCAAAATGTTTGCACATAAAATACGCAGAAAGTCTTCTTCTTCATAGGCCCAAAATTCAACTCCGCTCACTGACGCTGTCATAAGATCATCAAGTGCCTAGGTGACAACGCATGCGGCGCAGAATGGAAGGTGCGCCATTGTATGTAGAAAGGTGCCGCATACGCACTTTAGATTTAAGCCGTCCATGAACCCCTATCGTGGAAATTGTCTTTGCTCCGGTCGACTTGGGTTTGAAGTGTATTTAGAGATTTCCGATTCGGCCACGGTAACGATTCATTCGATCTATACGCGCAATGATTTTCGTCTTACACTAACCAAGCTGTAGTAAGCTCAATTTCGATCCCCTCAGACCATAGTCAACCTCTAACAGAAAGTCAATCTCGAGAGACTGATAGGATTAACACAAATTGGGACAGATTGGTAGCATTCAATCTGTGAGGAGCCCGAGAACACAATGCAATAATATTGGTAAATATGCCTCGGCCAATACCGCTCACGGTCCTATACAAACGGAATGAATAGTGATAGGGCTCCGTCTGGGGTATACATGAGGCAAGGTATACAACGATTATTGGTGCTTGTTAAATAAAATGGCAAAGTAATTGCGTAACACAAAAAATTACAATGTCTTCCATTTTGACAATTCGACAACATTCATTGCGTTACTTACGTTGTCGAGCAGACGAATTTTTGAAACGTATGAAGCAATGGATTATGAATTTCCTCCGAAATCTTTCGGGATTGCGAAAGACATAGGTTACGCAATTGATCTCTGCGCCCTCACGCCCCTAGTCGCCGCAGGAGACGCCCTGGACGTCGGGAGTCACCAGCCGACTCCCGGCCACCGTAGGCGCGGGCTTGCGGGCGGCGAGCAATGGGCAGCTCGCCGCCCGGCAAGGACCAGGCCCGAGTCGAAGGCGCGTTGTGTTCCACGCGCGCCTCAAAGAGATGTCACCACGAAGTGACGGGGTCCGCTAGGGCCGATGCCTGCCAGGGCCGCGGGTTGTTCGAAAGAGATACCGTGGTCCCTGGCATAGGCAACTGAAGGAACACGGGTGAGTTTTAGTCAATAAAAGTCTGACACGCCCTCCTGCTCCGCCCAGAGCGGGAGAAGTCATGTGATGATTTCCCACCCAGAAAAAAAAAAAAGGTTACGCAATTGGGGTACATGAACAAATGAAAGATGCAAAAGCAGTATGTATGGATCGTAGCAGGTATCGTTCTGTAGTTTCTGCCTACGCCCATTGGAAGAAAGCGTGAGTTTATGTATGATGTACCTACTGTAGCGCTACTGAAGCCTTGCCTTGAACAAACCTGTTAAATAAAATGAAATGAAATAAGGGTGTACTGTGAAGACGTGACGTTCTCTTCAGGGAGCCGGGTGGAATAAAATCAAACTAGGGTTTATCTCGTACTAGCTGCGCCCCGCGGTTTCTCTCGCATAAGTTTCGATCCCGTGGGGATACAAAGTATCCTATATATTAATCCTGGTTATAAACCATCTGTGTGCCAAATTTCATCCAAATCCGTTCACTAGTTTTTGCGTGAAAGACTAACAAACATCCATCCATCCATCCATACAAACTTTCGGGTTTATAATATTAGTAGGATGTTCAATTATTATTCCTATAAAATATGCTACGTATTTTACATCCTAATTCTTTTGCTTGTCAGCCTAATCTGACGCCTAATCTCTTCTAATCTTAAATGTTCATGTTTGTGTATTTTATACCAATCACTTTTAACAAACTCGCGGAGGTTGCATGTAAGCACCAAATAGGCTACAGTATCTACAGTACTTAACGTTTCTACCTGGGCGTTGTTTTATTCTACGATGCACTGTTTTAAGATACCTGTAACAGAACATCACGCCTTGTTTCGCCAAAGGGTTGGGCAGAGGTTTACCTATAGTACACCCACATTTCCCTAGTTATGTTTAAGTCACATGTAATAGGGTGGAGCCTATTGACATCAGCCGAATATCATCAACAATCATAATATATCTGCCTTCTTGGCTTGCCTAAACTCGCACTTATGTCACGCTTTTCTGTGACTTGAGTAGAGCATTTTTACACAGAAAAGCGTGGCGTAAGTGCGGGTTTAGGTCACACGAGCTATAAAATATTACACGATATGTGTGACAAGTAGTCTATTAATGTACGGTGTTTAGCACCTTCGTTATATTAGCTCGCTTAAGTTACGCGTATCGTAATGTACTATTATAAAATTCCATCTATTTTTAGCCAGCCTGTTTAGTTTTACAAGCGTGTACTGTAACGCTAAAAAAACCAACAATTTAAAGTAATATTGAAATACTTACATTTTACAGTAATATGGAAATACTAACAGTTTAAATTGATATTGAATGGTAATATGCTTTTTAATGTTACGAACTGCTGATGCCAAAATTTATGTGTTTATGCTGACCAGCCTCATAACTTCTTGTTTTATTGCTTGCAATCGTTATGTTTATGGGGGTGTACAGGATAATTTACTGGTGGTTAATGTCGGTACTTCCTTGTCAGGGTAATTAGAGAATACGTACTAGTGCTGTCTTGTATGGTGACCGGTGATTAGGGCAATCAGCTTGTTATTAAGGCCTAAAGTTTACTGACAGTAAGGAAATTATGATAAGCTTATAAAATAGAAATTGATTCAATAAAGTTTACCTTGCAATCGATTTATCTATCTATCAATTTAGCCCGTAATGTCCCACAGCCGTAAGTCGCGTCGTGACCACGGAGCCACTACTGCCGATCGTTAAATAATCCAAAGAAAATTAGACGGACTTTATACGATTCAAGAGTTTAAATAAAGATTACGACTGTCTGAAAATCCTTACAAAGTTCTACGTTTCATCGCAACAAAAAAGTAAAACAGATGCGACGCCCACAGCCGACGAAAAAGGACGAGAATAACCGATCAAAACTCAATTTACGGCAAAATGAAAGAAGACACTTGATTCCAATCCAATCATGATACGGTGTAAGTCGGCGCGCGCACACTTACACATAGCGATTGTCTGCGCCACCGTCATTTAGACTTTTCCATACAGGCGAGATTTGGCATGCGATATATGGAGGAATCAATCTGAACGGACAAGCTTACGGAAGATCGAATCAAACCCATCAGTGTAAATTATTCGCTTCAGAAAGTAATCTGCTCAATCGTTGTAGGCGTCTAGATCAACGACGCACGATACAGATTTAATTTGAGCAGACAGATCTAGATGTACCACTGACCAGGAGTCTTTACATAGACATTGCGGTTCCTTCATAAGACACACTGCAACAAGTCGCGCCTGTGTCGCGCTAGGGATGTATATCTTAGGGGCCAACTTCGTTAATGAAACTGAACGCCTTTAGCACATCTAAACTGCGTTCAAGAGCTGTCAGTGTCAATATTCTACAACAACGACGACTGACGGCGCTTAAACGTGGTTTAACACATCTGTTGATCGCGTTCAGTTTTCATTGGTAAAATTCGCCCTTAGTCCCGTCGCGAAGTCGCGACGCGCCTATTTGGGGGGCCTTAAACACTTTCTTCGCCTTCTGATATTATTACCAGTACTATTGGAAGATAACGTGTGTTGTATTACCATTAAGAGGTTTTGGAATAGTCGTTGACAATGCTTTGAATTTTTATCGATGTTAAGCATAATATCGTTTTGTATAACAAGAAAGTAACTGTTAAATGTTTGCGTCTCATTGTGGGGTGTTAAAATGAATAAAGAGTTTATTTTTTTATAAGGAGACTTGGGTAGCATCTACTTTCATACTTTTTTTTTACTTTTAAGGTCAAATACCATAATTTTCTACGAGAAGGTAAGCGTGGTTAGAGGAAATCTTAGTCTGAGCTGCATCCACACATACTCGTATTTATTGTAAAGTGGACTTTTCCAAGCAAAATGTTGATTCAGAATAATTTCTTATCCGCATCTCATATCTTTCGAGAATATTATAAAACGTACGAGCTATTAATCTCTTGGTCGTATGCATGAGATAAACTCGGAGATAGTCGTATAATCGTTCTCTCCTTGAAGAAATGATGTAACGAAGTTTATTTATAATAATATAATATACTTTATTATACACCGCAAAAATACATAACAAAAAATTAATCGAACACTACAAGAAATCAAGAAATACAGTGAGCGGTATCGCTTTCTGTGGTCTCTTTCAAGCAGCCTTGGAATGGACCGTGGTTTGCCAGGACTTAAAATGCGGCTGTCGTTGGTGCAAATAATAAGTATACAATATACTAAAATAGATACACAGATATATAATCATATCCAAATCATCATCCTAGCCTTTTCTCTACTATGTTGGGATCGGCTTCCAGTCTAACTGGATGTAGCTGAATACCAGTATCTTACATGAAGCGACTGCCTATCTGACCTCCACAGCCCCAGTTACTGGGTAATACGATATCCCTTGATAAGACTGGTTGTCAGACTTTCGGGCATCTGACGATCCGTAATGACTGCCAAAGATCTACGAATGACAGCCGGGACCAACGGCTTTATGTGCTTATATTCATATCCAAATATTATTCACAAAGTTACAGGTAATGCATCACTTTGAAATTGTAATGTTGCTATTTCCCAACTGATGCATTTCTGAACTGAATTCTGTGGGAAACGGAGGTAGATCCGTAGATTTCAGATATAAATTCTATGCAAATTCCGGACGGTGTCAACTCTATTTGCTTCGGCTTCTTAGCAACGCATCGGGAATGCAACAGGCTTTTCCGAAAATCTGTTTTCCTTCTGTGATAGGTATTTTTCTGAGGCCTCCTAATTCTTTTGTTAGAGGTATAGAGGTACTAGCTGCACCCCGCGGTTTCACCCGCATAAGTTTCGATCCCGTGAGAATATCGGGATAAAAAGTATTTTATATGTTAACCTTGGTTATAAAACATCTGTGTCCGAATTTCATCCAAATCCGTTCAGTAATTTTTGCGTGAAAGAGTAACAAACATCCATCCATCCATCCATCCGTCCATCCATCCATACAAACTTTCACCTTTATATTATTAGTAGGAAGTAGGATGAGGAACAGGGTGTAAAGTCCACTCATACTACATAGAAAAGGGAGGATCCTCCGACCAGGCGGGTGTTGTGTCTGGCGGGCAACTGCCCAACGATTGACGTCGGGAAGTTGTATGTATGTTACTTGCACGGTAAACTCTGCTTGCGCGATGCAGGATTTGCGTGCCGTCAGTATGACGCGTAGTTCGCATGTGGCGTTGTAGATACCGCTACAGAGTAGTTACAAGTGTGCAGGAAACAAACAAAATAGAAAAAAAAAATTATAACTTATTTAACGCAAAATCTCATACAGCCCAATTCAAGAGTACCTATTGAGTTAAAAGCATAATACAATGACCATTTTATTTACCCCCAGCATTTCTTTTGCATTTAAAATTGAGTCTTATAGCCTTGTAATAAGATTCAT
This sequence comes from Apamea monoglypha, assembly GCA_911387795.2. Taxonomy (NCBI): domain Eukaryota; kingdom Metazoa; phylum Arthropoda; class Insecta; order Lepidoptera; family Noctuidae; genus Apamea; species Apamea monoglypha. Next base: position 6,783,013 of record OU426931.1, read on the forward strand.
TTTTAAAAACACAACACAACAACACAAACAACAATAGACAACATGGACACACGTGGTATATGGTTTTACATAATTGTTGAAAAAAAAAACCTATATTAAACATTACTGAAATCGATTCAATAGTCAATTATGAACAAACTACTTTTAGGACTTGCGTTTATTCTGTTATACCTTGTACATACTCGTATGTAGATATTTTACAGTTCAAAAAGTCTTGACACAAATTAATAAGGTTGATTTTAAATTATACCAAAATATTTTTCTTTAAAAACACTGTAACGAAAACGTAATTTTTCATATACGAATTTCAAAGTGATATTTATTAATGTTTACTCAATTACGTCGACGTGTCACGAGTTTTTGTTCGGAATTTCGTTTAGCTTCGTACAACGTAACGTTTTGTTTGATATTTTTTACGTCCATAATTAAATTATGGTGGTCGCCACGTCGATGAGTAAAAGGTTATTTTTCCACGAAAACAGCGTTCGTTTTTAAAAATTTGAAACAACCCGATCCTGCTCTGAGTCAGCGAGTATATTGGCGAATCCAAAGGTGACAATTTTTCCGTCAAATTGCTAAAAAAAGGGAGGATATTCCGTTCCAAAATCTTGAACAAAATCAATGTCCCATTCCACATATCTTCAAGCACCCTAACAACAAAAACCACCCTCACAAAGATAGCCCCATTACCAACACAAAACCTATCCAGGGATACATAACTGAGGAAACAGGCTGTTAATAGGACTGTTCAACTAGCCTTTGGGATAAGCGGACCTTAATTACGGCCAGGGGCGGCGGGGGCCGAAGAAATGGATGGCGTCCGGTTCCGCAGCCCTTAAGTTCGGTAATTTCAGTTAGCAGCAAATGGGGGGGAACTTCGACGTGCCTAATGTAGGATTGGGGACACTCCATGTGACCGGAATATACATCGATTTGAAGGAAGATTAAGTGACCCTACGGTTGGCTTGCTGACTTTTTTCTTTATTGATTTTGACCCTGGCTGTGTCTAGTGTAGTGCTATTCTGTAAAAATCTCACCGTGAAAAATTTTGTGAAGTGAGATTGAAGTGAACCGTCCCACCACCGCGGTTGATTCCGTAAAAATCTCATCGTACAAACTTCGGTGAAATGACCGTGAAGTGAGCTGTCATTCCACCTGATGCTAGGGATTGACACTATTGACAGCTCACTTCACCTAAGTTTTCAGGGTGAGAAATTAACAGAATAGATCGGCTGTTCAATATAGGCAAACCATTTCTAAAAAGATCTGTACACGTAAATCTGGAGTGCTTTCTACTTTAAAGCTCTTGACATTGCAGTACGTTCTACTTCTGTTTATTCCATGTGAAAAACAAAAAAATAGTTAAGGATTCTTTGTATATTTAACGGCTGGAGTTGGCATCAGTTAATATCCACAATCACAACTCTTATCAAAATCCTTTTAACTATGTATATTAATAACAGAAAGTTGATTTCCATGTTGAAATATAATCGTACCATTTATAACAGTACAACAAGGATAAAACTTGACTAGCAGTGAAAAATGAAACGGTATAACGAAAACGATTTTAACACCCCCGATAATATCATAATGTCCGGAACACGTACAGTTTAATATTTTAACTTACGTGACTCCTGATATTTACTGAAACTGACTCTTTAAAAGCCTGCTGGTTAGTAAGCAACTATTTATTGCAAAACATTTGTTGCTGCTTTGAGCAACATGTTTTTGGCAACGCGTGGTTGTTCTTCGGCGAAGGTGTCGTTGAGTGTTTACCCGTGTTTTTGCGAGGCATTCCAATTACAGCACCGATTTGAACGACACTTGACTTATGACCTATTCCAGTTATGGCACAGAAACAAAATTTGGTTAAGTGCAGTTTTGGTATTGTGTGGCGAAAATTTATTTTGATCTTGTCTCGTGTCGGCACGAGAATAGCTGATGGCATAGTAAAGAGACTAGCCAGTCAGCAAGATTGGTAGAGGGCTGTTTAGAATGCACTGGACGAAGTATCGTATCGGAAAATATACCTCCCGGTAGCAGCATCATGCCATGGTGCCAGCGTTGCGCGACGTTGCATTTTCAAATTCTTGCAAAGTAATATATTGTGGATACCCGCCAACCTATTCTGTAAAAATCTCACAGTGAAAACTTAGTTGAAGCCAGTTGTGAGCAGTGTCCATCTCTAGCGTTGGGTGGAATGACAGCCCAATTCAAGCTCACTCCACCTAAGTTTACACGGTGAAATTTTTACAGAATATACCTCAACATCTTACTAAATGCGTATTTGTCTTTAATCACCCTTACAAAACGTTGTCTCCCAAGAAAAATATATCTGAAAAGTTTCCCGTCGTAAGCCACGACTTAATTATTTTACAACAATGGTCGACTGTTTTAAGTCACTCTTTGTGTTTACAGAGTAATTGCTGTTCATTTTTAAGCCATAATTTTAAGTTGCCATAATTTACAAAGTTCTGGCAGCATACCTTCACCTAGGTACTTTACGCTGCGACGCTATGTTGGGCACCTACCACATTTTATAACAGAGAGACATTTTTTCAAATGGATATTTAGACCATAGATGCGACCAAAGAGAGACATTAATTACATAGGAAGGCTAATACTATGGAAATGCAATCATTTATTAGGTTAAGTCTGACATGTGGATAAAAAGTCATTACGATAATATAATAATAGCCCCCCGACCGATTTCGCTCTCGGAGGCCAATCTCAAGGGTGATTAGCCAGGTACGCAGAAATTATTATAGTGCACAAGTGTATGCGCAAATACGGGTGCACTCTCTGTTCCTTTACTCTCGTAGTCCGATGGGACGGCAATCTGACACGACCGTGGAGAGATCAGGCACAGGACCAACGGTTTTACGTGCTTTCCGAAGCACGGGGGTATCACACCGTCAACTTCCAAACTTCGGACTGGTACTAAGAAATTCCTAATGAAAATCCTAATAACACTTTATCCGACCCGGGAATCGAACCCAGGACCCCACGCTCAGCAGTCGCACTTCCAATAAAGAGACCAACGGGGCAGTCAAAACAGTTTTTATAAGTCATTACGATATTATCACAGGAATAAGTATTTTAATAACTTTTAGACCTCGATTAGAACCTTCGAGCACTCCTATGGAATCTACGACGGAAAGTTCGACGTGCTTAGGCACGCTTGCAATGCTCTACTCCGTTAGAACGAATCCCGTAGTTTTGGCCGAAGTTACGGGCCTTTCTCACTACGTATCACTTACGGACATAAGATTAGTTTGGGACACGAACTAAGAATGAAAGACAACACGATTTGACAGTCGTACCTAATTACGATGTGATTTTGCCGGACCGAAAAAAAACCTTTCTTACTGGTTTTGACAGATAAAATACTTTCGGACGGGCCTATATCTTCGTTTACGGACTTCGAGAGTAGTCGTACCCCATTTGGGTTTGCGTAATTTGTTTTGAAAACGTTAAAGTTCGTTTCGTTCGCTCCATTAAGACTGTGTACTTAGTGGCAAATATAATCCCAAAGTTTAACCTCAATTAGACCTAGAGAAGATCTCTTGAATAAACTGACACACGAGCAGGGGTGGCCAAGAGGTAACGGCCGCGACTTACGAGTTGTAGGTCGTAGGTTTGAACAGACAGGCGCTTTACTTTGTGTAAATTATTTCATCACCATTGCTGTCAAAACGGTGAAGGAAAACATCGTGAGGGAACCATATCCTAGAACTAAAACTTCGAAGACATGTGACATCTGCCAATCCGCACTGGGCTCGCGTGGTGGATTACGGCCCACTCCCTCTCACTGAGAGGAGGCCTGTGTCCCAGCAGTGGATACATTATAGGCTAATTATGTATGTACTAGCTGCGCCCGCGGTTTCACCCGCATAAGTTTCGATCCCGTGGGAATATTGGGATAAAAAGTATTCTATATGTTAATACTGGTTATAATCCATCTGTGTGCCAAATTTCATCCAAATCCGTTCAGTAGTTTTTGCGTGAAAGAGTAACAAACATCCATCCATACAAACTTTCATGTTTATACACATACCTAATATTAGCAGGAAAGTAGGATTATGTAAACTAACACTTTTAGGTATTACTAGCTGCGCGCCGCGGTTTCACCCGCATAAGTTTCGATCCCGTGGGAATATCGGAATAAAAAGTATCCTATATATTAATCCTGGTTATAATCCATCTTTGTGCCAAATTTCATCCAAATCCGTTTAGTAGTTTTTGCGTGAAAGAGTAACAAACATCCATCCATACAAACTTTCATGTTTATAATGAAAGTAGAATTATGTAAACTAACACTTTTAGGTATATCTATTATTGGTATGTAATGCACTATGTATCTACCTCTTTAAACACGCTTGGTCATGCATTATGTATGGGATTGTTACTTTCACTCCCCTTACTGAGGGACTGATAGGTAAATAAGCACTTAGGCACCACATCTAAGTTAACATTTATGTCATGAAAAATGTACAATAGCACCTACTTAAGGTACTATTGTATAAAAAACTTGGAATAAGAAAAGAAACGTTAAAATAGAATAAATAATAAGGTTTTTTTCCAACCTGTGTTTTCCCACAAGTAGTACAGCTTTCCACTCTTCCTTGTGTGTTGTCTTCTCTGGCCAATCTGCCGACAATCAATATCAATATCTAAAGCGGAAATTATTTAGACATCTAGACCAACTAACTGCAGTGAAACATTTAATGGAGTTACGCAGCTTAGACCAGTTAGACTTCTAATTCTAAAAAAATAAACTAGAAAACAACTCGAAAATAAGATTTTAAAAAAATACTATCGAGATTGTTGACCTAATTGTGGCAACTCTACCCAAGACGAGTACAAAATTCAATGCAACTCTCTAATGCCGCCTACACACGGTCAGCTGCGACAGTCAGGAAGCAATCTACAGACCGCTCAAGCTGTTCATGATCCACACATCAATCACTCTCGCACACACAGTCGGGTGGACCTGAAGGCTGTCAACAGTTACAACCCTAGCTGGCAATCTCGGAGTTTTTAATAAGATATTATAGTGTTTACTGCAGTAATCTTATATTGGAGTCGGTTTCATGACTCTTTCTTGATTTTACATTTATATTAAACTAAGGGCAGGTTTTTACCAATGTCAGATAATTTTATCCGAGGAATAATTTTGAACTTTTGACAGTTCTTCCAAACATAATCTGTCAGACGTCAATTTTATTCCACGAATAAAAACAATTCTGTCGATTGAAAAATCAGCCCTCAAAGCAGCTAGCATTTGAGAGGGCTAGGCAGACTCATGTTATAAACCTAATTTCAAAATTTATCTCACAATGATATTATTGGTTGTGGAGGTCAGATAGGCAGTCGCTTCGTGTAAAATACTGGTATTCAGCTGCATCCGGTTAGACTGGAAGCCGGCCCCAATTTAGTTGGAAAAACGCTAGGCAGATGATGATGATTTCACAATGATATTAGACTAAATGCATCTAACCTTTGGGGGCAAGGCCTAGGCAGACCAAAATAAAGAACTAACTTACAAAGATGTCAGAACAAAATTGTGTTTCCTGCACTAACTTTAGATTGAAGTTGGGTTTTGGGTTCTCTCTGGACAGACAGATAGACAAAATTTAAAAAATAGTTTTTTGTTATATCTACCGTATATATACTTTCATAATGTATGCATTAAACAAATGATTTAATTTTTTTCAATGCATGCAATGCATTCAATGCAATGTATGCATTTAGTAAAACGCTGCTATTTTGACATTACAAACAGACACTTCAATTTTATTCAAATATGTTTATTGTTATTATTTAGGGCGGAGGAATAATTTTAAATTTTTGACAGTTCTTTCATGCAAAACTGTCAGACATCAATTTTATTCACCAATAAAACTTATCTGCAAATTGAAAAAAACAGCTCTTATTTGTATAGATTTTAATGTTAATCCACACACGGTCAGTTGTGACAGTCACACATCAATCATTGTAACAGACCCAGTCATGTGTAGCTGAAGGTTGTCAGCTGTTTTAACCCTCGTAGTTGAAAAATGTTTCGTGAGCTGAAAGTGTCACTACGTGAACAATAAATTCGAGACTGACATGGAGGCTTGTGTTAGAGAAATTTGAAAAATACTACACAAATTTATTTGACAAAATTGCCAGTTTTTGTCAATTTACTTAATTAACACAGCAAATTAAAGGAAATCTTTAATATACTTTCATAGGATTTACAACAGTACCTATCAGTCACTGCAACAATTTAATATAGGATAGTGTTGTTTGCAAGTGTCATTCTCATCGGGTACGATTTCTATATAAGTAGGTAAACCAGTATTTTTTCACAATCCGAAGGATTTTGAAAGATTTTCCTAATGCATTCATTGTTCCATATGTTTGAAAAATTCGTCTGCTCGACAACGTAGATAGCGCAAAGAATGTTGTCGAAATGTCAAAATGACAGGCATTGCAATTGCCATTGTGTTACGCAGTTACCCCGCAATTCTTTGACCACCTTACTCTCCGAAAGCGTTGAAGGTGGATTTTTCCAATGCGTTTTTTTTTCCAGATGGGAAATCATCAAATGACCCCTCCCGCTCTGGGTGGAGCGGAAGGGAGTGTCAGACTCTTACTGACTAAAACCCACCCATGTTCCTTCCTTTGCCCTTTATGTTCCGGGGTAGCGGTAACCCTTTCGGACAATCCCGCTGAACAATGCGTTGCGTTGCAGTGCGGCCCGCACCTATCTGCGGTAGCTTTTAAATGACATTAATATCTACAGCCATAATAAGTTAGCCATCAATCGCTTGTATTTATAAACCTTCAACGGCGCAGTTGATCGATTTTATTAGAACAACACCATGTGTGCTCAGCCTTGATATTGTTGGTTGATTTAAGTTTATTTAAATCAAATCAAATCAAATCAAATGTTTATTTGCTAGAGATACATTCGTAGTATAAAGGTAAGTTCTTAAAACCTAAAAAGTTATAGTACTCTGCCTGCATGCAAGCGTGCAAATTTTTATTTTTACATTCCTTTGGAATAACTTACTATTTATATAAATTTTATCTATTCTAATTAAACATTACACACAACAATCATTACATTACAAATTTTTATGTTCCAGAAACTCCTTAATACTATAGAAACAATATTTTTGTAGCCACTTTCTTTTTCAAAACAACACCCTCCAATAGTTTCAATTCACTTGGGATATTATTATAAATTAAAATACACATATTAAACACATTTTTCTTATAAATATCTTTTTTACAAGGTGGTTGATATAATAAGTTTCGGAACTTACTCATTTTTTGTCTTGTCAAGACCTCACTGCGTAATTTAAAATAATGCATGTATTTTTTCGTAAAAATGCAGATGTCTCTTATATACATACAAGGTAGAGGAAGGATTTTACATTTTTGAAATAGAGGTTTACAGCTGTCTAAAAACCAAGCTTTATTAATAACCCGAATACACCGTTTCTGTATTTTAAAAACTCTGTCGGTATCGACTGAGTTACCCCACATTATGAGCCCGTAACTTAGTACTGATGACACATAGCCATGGTAAGCTGATAGGGCCGCTTCTACAGAAACATTGCTGCATTTACTCTTAATGTAACGATGTCTATATACCCAATATAGATATCGTTACATTAAGAGTAAATGCAGCTTTAAATAAACTGAATTCTTATTTATTTTATTATTTATATTAGTATAGTAGTAGTTATTAATATTATCTGTGTACTCTTTCTTCAATCGTGTCGTCACGAACTAAGTTATACATATTCAAACTCAAACCGTGTATTTCAAATAAACCAATTATAGGCACTTTTGAATTGTCAAAGGATCGGTCAGTCTGAAAGATGAAGCTAGTTGCCCATTAAAAAGCGTAGGTACCTATGGAGAAGAACGGGCAAGAAATTCAACGGACACTCTTTTAAGTCATAAAATTGCTACAAAATATTGGTTACTTACATGATTCATGTTGAAATTATACATGTGAGAACGATGTAGAATGACGTGCACGTTAAAAGCGTCCGTACTAAAAAGATCAAACATAAAACTATTCAGAAATGGAAATATATTACAATAAGCCGTATTATAAGAATTTATTAACCCAATTTACTAACCCGCTTTGTTGTACTTTTAAGTATCAATCATGTTGGTTATACTTTGCACGTTAAAATCAAGATGAATACCATCAAAATGTCGTATCTCTATCCTTTTCCCCCATCGTAAAAAGTTGTATGACATAATGATCCAGATTGAAGGTAGCTACGTACCTATACAAAATACGTACGAAGCAGAAGTTGTTCAAGACAGGGAGGCGCCATTGGGCCATACGATATGTTATCGTGGCCCGCGAGCCGGTTCTTTCAGTAATGAAGCGTAGCTTGCGTGCTCATTATTATATTTTGTGAAGCACTTGTGTGTGGCAGTGTACTGTTAGCAGAGTGGTATTTACTTAATTAAATTAAATTCAAGGTATTGGAAGAAAATTGCATTTTCATTGTATCAAGGACCGCGTTGATGGTTTCGTAACTTTAATTAATTTCTGTGTTTGGAACTATCTATGTTCAGCAGTGAACGATTTCCTAAGTATTGAACAAAAAACTCAACTTACCTATTCTTTTTAGAACTCCATTTAAGTTCTAACTGGAGCTACATGATTATTAACAAATGCCTGCACTGACTGGATAGGTCCACTCAATCTGTGTGTCTCTTTCCTCAAAAGACCATTTCACAAATCTACATGGTTTTCACATGATCTGACCAAGATTATGTCTGGACTTCAAAAGAGGCTGAGACCTCTGAGTTTGTTTCGGCCATTTTTCTCAGTGTAGTCTGATATAAAACGCCGCCCTCATCTAGTTTTTAAAATATGATTGACTTGTAAAAGTGTTTGTACAAACTTGTACAGAAATAAAATTTTTAATTTTAAAGTCGATTTCGACTTTAATTGATAACGGAAGGAATCTGGAATCACTTCCGTATGGCACTGTACAATCTCTTACACGGAATCAGTCGTGTATGACAGCGTACGAGCAAGCCCTTTTATGACTGAATTAGAAATAAATTACGGAATTCTTTACCCATAAAGTTTACGCTCTATAAATTTATAAGGACATTATTTTCGCCTTAATTCTGTCGTCGCGTTATTCATAGCTTTGTGACTTATAACACCCTGATTTGTTTCTCTTGTGCTTTTTGGTTTGTAAAAAACTGAAAAATAAGTTTTTTTTTTTTCGAAAACCTAACAATGGCACCGATTAGCTTGTTCACAAACTAAACTAAATTTAAATTCAGTGCATCTTTTTTCTTTCTATTTCATTGAGAAAAGGAAAGAAGATAAATATTAGTTTAGTTTAGTAGATAAATTTAGTCCTGTCAAATTAAGATTAAGATACTTCATAGACAGTTTAGACGTGATTAAAAACGTACTTAATTAAAGCTACTAAAAATACGTCAATTTACGCCAGGCGCGGACTAATTTGACAGGACTAAACTAATATTTATCTTCTTTCCTTTTCTTAATGAAATAGAAAGAAAAAGATGCACTGAACTTAAATTTAGTTTGTGAACAAGGGAATCGGCGCCATTGTAGCCCCTATGTTAAGTGTCCTCTTCTTTTTGTATTTATTGTTATAGTAAGTTAATTAGTCTTTTAATTGTACCTACCTAGTATAAATAATTCGTTGTGTTTGATACTGTGTATAAGAATTAGAAAGAAAATGACTGACAATATGACCAAAAGATGTGGCTAGAGGGATTGCGAATCTGCATGAAAAGCATCTAGCATCGTAAGCCATCATGACATTTTCTATGCCAAATGAATAAAAACTAACGTGGAAGAAAAAGTCTTCACGAAAACGGACTCTAAAATTGTCAAAGGAGCAACGGTGGTTATCTATGCTCCTTCTTTCAAAATAAGAAACTTTGCTTTTGCGTTGCCATAGACTAAAACATTATTCATTAAACATTGTTGGTTTGTCTCTGATCACCCAAGGTTGACTGGTAGAAAAAGTCTCAGGTAAGTATTAAGTTCCCCTTTGTACAGTATTTTCTTACTTGTGTATACTTAAAGTTTTAATAAATACCTAAATAAATAAAGCCCCATTTACACGAAGTAAGTTTAAATAAGGGGGTTAAATTCCTAAACACGAATTCCTTAGTTTCGGCCAAATTTACGGGCAGTTTATACACCGTATCACTTACGGACATATGATTAGTTCGGAGCCCGAGCTAAGAATAAATGAAAACACTATTTGACAGTTGTCCCTAATTTCGTTACGTATTTGCCCGTTCGAAAAATTTAATAAATGTCACTTATTTTGACGGATCAACTACTTACGGGCGGGCCCATATCTTCATGATGGTCTTAGATAGGATACCCCCAGACCATGTAAATCGGTCTTTACGGACCTTACCTTTTTAAAATTTAAAAAAGCAAAAGGCAATCTTTGTTTGCCTACTTGTAAATTCCACAAAAGTGTCACACCCTATGAAGTTACGTGTTGTGTCTTGCAGGTGACACGGTGAACACGGTCGGAGCTGTAGAACGAAACTATACTGTTGTGTTACGTGTACGTAATGTCTAGTAGAGTGAAAGGAAATCCTTGTTGTATTGCCCTTGTTTCGAGCAATGTGTACTATTATTTGAACAGCCTCTATTACCGCCGGGTAATAGAGGCTGTTCAAATAATAGGTAATAGAGACAGTTAGGTATCAAGAGTATTCGGGTTAATGTCGTTATGACTTGACAGATGGGTGGGTAGTAGCAGTGTTTTGTTATTCGCGAATTAAAGGATGCTGCTGTCAGTTCGATTTACATAATATTCGTCGTCTTTCGTTTGCGCAGGTGAAAAACGTTTCGCGTATTATGTACCCAAGTTCACGCGAATTTGGGGTCGGCTTTCAGTCTAACCGGATGCAGCTGAATATCAGTATTTTACATGGAGCGATTGCGTATCAGACCTGTATCATTATCATTATCACCTTCTACCTCTACCACCCTCTTACTCGGTAATACGATACCCCTTAGTAAGACTGGTTGGTTGTCAGAATTTCGGACTTTTAACGACCCGGAAAGGTTGTCAAAGATCTACGAATGACAGCCAGAAACCAACAGCTTAACGTGCTTTCTGAGGCCCGGGGGGATCCTGGTCACCCACCCATCCACAGACCAACCGCGGCCAACGTAGCTTAACCTGATCGATCGACCCGTGCGGTTGTTATACTTAGCCACAAGCCACGTACTGATAGACGTAAAAAATAACAATTATCTGCACGTTTAATACAGCAGTGTCTCGTATGAAAACAAATGGGGCACCGCATCAAATGTTTAAATAAACCCAGAAGCAAAAGCGCAATGAGATAACATTCCCACCAACACATGTACTTAAAATTAACATACCTACTAAAAAAAAAAAAATCAGTACGGCTGGTTGATACTTCCCGTGACCAATGGCTGGCTTTTACCTTGGCCAGAGGCTAAGCATTGCCATACAACGTGGTAATACCGCCAGTCTCTTGGGTACAGACGCCAGCAGGTCAAGCTATCCGAAACTGTCAAATTTTCCCAATCAACCTTGAACCTTAATGATTTTGAGATAAAGTTGAAAATCTATTAAAGAAATTTGACAGCTTGTAGTAACTTGATGTGCTGGCGTCCGTACATTGCCAGTCGACAGCGGATGAATTTTTCGACGCCATATTTTAGTCTGTGTATAGTTTTAGTTAGATTAGGATTTAATTTTGTTATTTTTATTAATTCATTAGGTATTAGTTGTTATTTGCTTACCTACCTACTTAAAATTCCTCTCTAACCAACCACTCAGATAAACAACGCCATCACCACATTAAGTCCTATAAAAAAACGCAAAAAATTAAAAAAATACAGACCACCAGTACCAGGGAATCATAAAAATTAAGTTTACGATGTACCCGCGCGCGTCATTATAAAGGCCCATAAAGACGGCCGAACGCCCGACCAGCGTTTAATTACTCATCCCAATGATGTGCCTGACAAATTGCTGACAAACTGACGTGCGGCATATTGTTGTTATGTGGTCGGCTTCCTCCGTTTCTATTAACTGCTGGATCAATTTATGTTGCTTTGTTGTACAGACGCCAGCAGGTCAAGCTACCCGAAACTGTCAAATATTCCCAATCAACCTTGAACCTTAATGCTTTAGCGATAAAGTTGAAATTCTACTACAGAACTTTGACAGATTGTAATAACTCGATGTGCTGGCGTCTGTACATAGTTGGTGGGGTCATTGTTTAGATATTTTTGGGTCAATTTATTGGGCTTTGATTGGATTGGTGTGGCAGTCTTGGGTGTTGTTAACCGTAACAATCTTATCTTCCTTTTGAGCTGTCGGGCTGATAAAATTCGATTAATCGAAGGTCTATAAAGTTGTAAGCTACGATTATGATTTCTCGTGAAGCCTTGTTGAAATAACGGGCGTTAAAATCCTAATAATTATTTAAAAAAACTTAACTTAACCGTTCAAGGCTTTTGGATAGAAATGGTCAGACGGATATTGGACGATATTCGGAAAAGGATGAAGGATTAGTTTTCTTAGGTAATGGAATTATTTGAGCCTCTTTCCATGAACAGGGAAAGACACCACTAGATACAGAAAAAATGAGGATATGACAAGTAAAAAGGATTCATGAATTCATCAAGCACAGGGACTAACATATTAATGTTTAGTTCTCAGAATAAAGCGTTAGTCGATTTAATATCTGAACCAAATTTCTGGCCAAAAGGCCTAGTAATTACTGGTTTAGCCAATCACCCATGAACGATGTAATTATGCCGGTCATACACATTAGCGATGGATCGCTCTCGATTTCATCGTCAATTACAAGGTTTTGTTTTCCCTTCGCTTCCAGATAACTGTAATTATAAATGAACAAACCAACACCTCTCTTTTACAAGAAAAATAAATCAGTTTCTAGAATATTCTCGAGATTTTTCTGTAGGTACTATCAAGACCAGTGTAGTAACACTACTACATATGAATGTTTTGTACAATGACTTTCATTATCTTGTTGTGAGTTCGTTTTCCTTTGTAGAATATTCTACTTCTACCTCCATGTATGTATAGTGTCTGTACAAATGTATCAGAAAACGTACGTCTGGATTCCAATTTGTAGGGCCACTTACAAATTAGGTGTTTCGATTTGATTATTTGAATACTTAATAGACCTGCCGATCTATTCTGTGAAAATCTCACCGTGAAAACTTAGGTGAAGTGAGCGTGAAGTGAGTGACCAGAAGCTGATTCGCACTATTGACAGCTCTCCGTTTTCACAGTGAGATTTTTACAGAATACGTCGGCTGATATTCGAGTTTTAAATCACAATAAACATGTTTTTCATTTGACAATTGAGGTTAATTTCATATTTTTTATAAATTAATTTTCAATTACCATTTAGTAATGTTATTCAAACAATAAATTACTAGATAAAGTGGTAATATATAAACTTAAAACCTTCCAAATACAGACGAATTTGTAACTAACATCCTTTAGTGAGTGATTACGTAAGAATTTAAACTGAACTGGCTTTGTTTACACAGTCGTCGGATAGTTTTGAAATAGATCATGTATATAGTCAATGAAATGGAGACGGCACTATTCAAACTATCCCCGTTTTGAGCCTCTAGCGCACTCACCTTTCCACCACAAAAGCGGCTCGGGTGAAGGAAACTGACATAGAGTTCGAATGGCCACTGCTGAGTGCTGACGTATCGAGTGCAATCGATTCAGCGAACTCATAGACACTTGCCGACTGACACAGCCGTGATTCAGCTCCAATATTTTGTTGGTCTGGGAGATTAATCTCGTGCGCTTTCGGACCATTACAGATTGTATCTAATAATATATAAACTGAAGGCTATAGTAGGCCCGTAAAAAAAACGTTCAAAATCTAGTCGTAATCTCATCTCAGCGACAATCAATGTCAAGAACTTGTTGTAGCGGTATCTACAACGCCACATGCGAACAACGCGTCATACTGACGCGAGAGTTTACCGCGCAATTAGCATACATATAAACTTCCCGACATCAGTCGTTGGGCTATTACCCGCCACACACAACACCCGTCTGGTCGGAGGATCCTCCCTTTTCTATGGAGGATGAGTGAAGTTTACACCCTGTTCCTCAAACCTCTAAATAGTCAAAAATGTAGGGAAATTAGAGGTATTTTTGACAGATTGACACCGAGATCAGACTGTGAACATTCTTAAAAATACGAGAGTTACCCCTCAGGTATGAATTAGTACTCAGGTAAGAATTACCCCTCTTTTTAACTTTGTAACCCCGTATAGGGATATTGCAGGTTTTTTCAAACTGATTGAGAGGCTGCAAGAGTGGATGTACTAGACTACCTCTAATAGCCGAGGTTATGCTATTTTCAAATCTAAGCTGTATTTCATTCCATTTAAAAACCAAAAAAAAACCCATCCATGGTTTTAGTGTTTAAAAAATTCAGTCATATCAATAGTTAAAAAAAAAAACATGTATTTCAGGTTCTCTCAAATTACAATCACAAGTTACGAAACACGAGAAAAAACAAATCACAATATAAAACTAAATACAACATGTGTGTGTTTGTGTGTGTGTGTGTGATGTGTGTGTGTGTGTGTATAGATTACCCTAAGAACTGCAGTAGTATTCTGCTTAGGGACGACGACTTACGCAACCTTAATCTAACAGGGCGTTTCAAAACAATTTAGACCTAGCATATAAACACCTCTGTGTAAGACTATTGTGTTACTGGGTTAAATTGGTGTTACGTAATAAAATGATCCCAGTTGATCTACCCTTTTGTTAAATCTGTGAAACAATGGTGCGATGACAAGCGGACACAGTTGTTCTATGAACAATGTGAACACTTTACAATGAATGGGAGTACTCCGGTGTGTTTCAGTTGATAGGATTAGCCTTTTGTGTCGCTGCATTGATGCACTGGCAATAAAACAAATGAACGCTACCTTATAGGGAAAGATCAATCTGGGCAGACGATCCTGCGGCAGATCATTTTGACCGGATGCACATAGGTAAGTTAGCCACTTTAAAAACTGATTTTCTCCTTCTATTGCAAATTTATATTGTTACGAACATACTATTTTAAAACACATAGAATTATGAAATAGGTTTTATCACTAAGTTACAATCGATATTCCACCAGAAAATCGCTTTAGAATTTTCTTAAGTCTGTACGCATCAGTGCACGAAACAATCTCATCAATTTAAACAATTTGATTCGAGGAGTAATCCCTCCGGCCGTTGTAGACGCGTAAATCTTGAAGCCAACCACGGACTTAAAGGCAGATTTGATCATGTCGTCATCAGCCTACAGCAGTCCACTGCTGGTCATAGGTCTCTCCAGTTGCACGTCATTCTCGGCAACTCTCATCCAGCTGCTACCAGCCACCTTTCGAAGATCGTCGCTCCACCTAGCACGAGGGCGTCCTACCTTACGTTTGCCGATTCACGGTCGCCGCTCACGAACACGTCACAGCGGTCATCGGTTCTACAGTTAATATGGCCGGCTAATTGCCACTTCAGCTTGCTTATTCTGTGAGCTATGTTGACAACTTTGGTTCTCTGCCGGATCACTTCATTTCTATCCGTCAGAGACACTCCAAACATAGCGCGTTCCATAGCTCGCTGAGCGACCTTGAATTTATGGACCAGCTGTACCGTGAGTGTCCACGTTTCGGCTCCGTAAGTTATAGTTGTAGTCATTTGGCCATGCATGTAGCCCCAACAATTAATTTGAGAATCGCCTGTAGGTGTAGTATGTACCAATTTCCAGTTAAAAGACACTCATTTCGAAGCCAATAGGTTTCCAAACCGGCTGCACTTTACTGCCTGGCTTCCGAATAAGACAATAAAGTTCCTAAGGCTGGTTTCTGAAGTACTAAAAGATCTCGTACTGGTGCTATTAAAACCCTTTCTTTATAAGGAAGTAGGTGTTGAAATACACATATATCATTCTTCATTGCACTCCGTTACCACAGCGGTAACATAATTAAGTTACACTATAACAAATTGCTGCACCCATTATTATAGGATTGCCTACTTTACTACTATTCCATAGTTCACGTTTACGACCAGAATAGGCTGATTAATAGTAGTATTTTACTAATGTCTTGTTTTTTACTAATGTCTTGTTTTTTCTCATTTAATATTGATTTTCTTTCACTTATTTTTGTAACCACGTGGCTAATTGATAGTCCCAATGGGTCCATATTATTGGTTCAAAAACATGCAATGTTATTGTTACTCTACTAGGGAGTGGAATCTGTTTCTCCTTAACACAGATCACTTGGTGATCTAGCTAGGAGATCAGTGCCTCGCCCAAGTATTTGTATGTACTACATGTTCTTGTTGTGTTCTGTTTCTATAATGTATTAGCCCTTCATGTACCTACTGCAAATAACCATGTATCATTATTACTGTCAATAAAAAATTTCTTATTCTTAATTTCTTATTCTTATTCTTAATAGTTTAAGGTAATTACTGTAGCATCCAGCAGCTGTGCTGATTGTTATGTGAAACGTTATGGGAAACCTTTAGTTTCTCGTAAGTGTGCATAGACACGAGCGACACGCGTCAACGACAGAGGTAACTGAAACCGCTATATATTTATAACACATGTGTTTTCATTAGAAAAGTTCTTAACAAAAGCATTGACACAAATATTATAACTTCCCAATATAAGCAAATTACTCAACGAAGCACACGACGAGCAAGCTTACTGGTGTTACCAAAAACTAGAAACCAACTATGGCAAAAAAATGCTAACATTTGAATGAACACAACTTTATAATAAATTGGCTCTCGAATAAGAAATGTACACTCATTCAATGCATTTAAAACTCACCTCAGCCATTACTCAACGAAGCACACGACGAGCAAGCTTACTGGTGTTACCAAAAACTAGAAACCAACTATGGCAAAAAAATGCTAACATTTGAATGAACACAACTTTATAATAAATTGGCTCTCGAATAAGAAATGTACACTCATTCAATGCATTTAAAACTCACCTCAGCCATTACTCAACGAAGCACACGACGAGCAAGCTTACTGGTGTTACCAAAAACTAGAAACCAACTATGGCAAAAAAATGCTAACATTTGAATGAACACAACTTTATAATAAATTGGCTCTCGAATAAGAAATGTACACTCATTCAATGCATTTAAAACTCACCTCAGCCATTACTCAACGAAGCACACGACGAGCAAGCTTACTGGTGTTACCAAAAACTAGGAACCAACTATGGCAAAAAAATGCTTACATTTGAAGGAGCACAACTTTATAATAAATTGGCTCTCGAATAAGAAATGTACACTCATTCAAGGCATTTAAAACTCACCTCAGCCAGTCTGTTAGACTTCTGGAGAAATAAATGCGTTGGGTGGGTCGGGCTTCGGATATCTAGATTAGTCTGTAACTTGTGATATCGAACTTTTTGTTATGATTAGTATTGTTCTCAAGTAAGTGACATGTTATGTGTACATTGAGAATAAAGTTTCTTTAAACCTAAACCGTCGACAGATGCCGTTGCCTCTCGGCGACGTGTCGCTCGTGTGTATGAGCACTAAGACATAGACGGCTAAAGATCTAAGGTTTTTTTGTTGCTGTGACCAGAACCACAAGTTAAAATTAATCTTCTTCCCTCTTCACATCATGGTGGAGTGTGCCCGGAACGAAGATCTCAGAGCCGAGTTATTAATACATTTAGGTGTTGATGTCAATGAGGTGGGAACATGCAATAATATTGTAGCATTTCCCTTGTTGGAGATAGAGAGACTAGGCTATTAGTTATATATACTTATGCGGATCTGTATTCGTAGAAGATAGTTATTCATACATAGGGTGACAGGGAAATCAAACTGTAACCATGAATATTCAGCACATGATTCTAGACCCCCAGCGCAGCGTCGTTTTTTGTTTTAATAAACGGCGAAAAAATTCAACGCAGGGGTGTTCATAATCATGTACTGAATATGTATTCTGTACACAAAATGATGTATAATGAATATTATAAGAAAGCTTTACGAAGGGTTTATTCCGAACCTGACCCGAAATCCCAACCCGGTCGCGGCTTAGGTTAGGAACTTGAAAAAAATTATAATATGATTTAGTCTTGTGACCAAGCTCATTAAATAAAGATTATAAAAAAAAATCCTTCCCTTTCCGTGCTGCGTGAGTGTTATTCAGTGTTCTAAGCTGCATTTACTTGGAATGTGTTCAGTTTACTACTCCGTAGAGGAACATAAACTTAACAATATTACCTAATATTTTCTCTTAAATCCCAGATCGGGGATGCAGAATTATACTCATTAGTAATATTCTAGCTGAACTAACGCAACAAGCTCTCGAAATACACAACTACAATAAACTGCAATTTGCAAATAACATTTTGATATTCATGGATTTCGCGAATAAGCTTGGCAGTGTGGTTGTACGGGCAAAATAGGGATAGAGAATATCGTTGTGAGAATGGTAATTTTCAACGATATTGTATGTATTATTTGTTTTTGGTTTCTGTAACACACAAGGGATATGAAAATAAATCAATCAGTCTGCCTAGCCTTTTCTCAACTATGTTGGGGACACTTTCCAGTTTAACCGGATGGTTGCAGCTGAATACCAGTATTGTACATGAAGCGACTGCCTATCTGACCTCCACAACCCAGTAACTTGGTTACACGATACCCTGTAGCTTACCACGGGATATCGTTGGACATCCAGTCTTAACTGGCTGTCCAACTTTTGGGCTTCTGACTTCCCGTAGTACCGACTATCAAAGATCTACAAATGACAGCCGGGGCCAACGGCTAATCGTGCTTTCCGATGCACGGAGGGATCTCGATATATAAAGGATAGTCACCCATCTACGACCCGACCGCGGCAAGCGTAGTTTAATCTTTGATCGACAAGTGGGGCTGTTATTATTTAGCCACGACCTCCTAAGGATATGAAACTAATATTGTAATAATATTTACACGGATGGCTCGTCCCCTATTACATGAGACTTAAATATAACTGGCCAAATATGGGTGTACTAGAGATACACCTCTACCTAACCCTTCGGGGATTGCAGGCGTGATGTTAAATTACTCGGGTGTTTATTGTCGTTTTTGGGTTTTATGTTGAGTGAACTTGAGTCCGGAAGTAGACAAGTAGAGGTTTTCACTGTATAATGCTGTCATAATAAATTACGGTACGATAAACATTGAGGTTCCTAGTAATCATTAAAAACATGTTTACCGAGAACGGAACGAAAATTTCTTGTATTCATCATACAATAAGGATACTGTGATATTAATGATATTGGTCACCATGCAGTGTAATGAAATATGAGTCTGGATGGCAACTGCTTTAATGCCATAATCAAACATAGATAATCAACAACATCTCTCCCGTAAAAAGGAAGAAATAATAATAAAGAACAAACTTAAAATCCATTAATTCAACTTATATAAGACTAGCTGCGCCCCGCAGATTCACCCGCATAAGTTTCGATCACGTGGGAATATCGGGATAAAAGTTAATCCTGGTTATAAACTATCTGTGTACCAAATTTCATCCAAATCCGTTCAGTAGTTTTTACGTGAAAGAGTAACAAACATCCATCCATCCATCCATCCATCCGTCCATCCATACAAAGTTTCGCATTTATAATATTAGTAGGATAAAATAATAAGGAGTTCAACAATATCCAATATCATTAATATCACAAAAATAACAAAAGACTAAAATATCACACGATACATATAATCTGAGCATAATTTAATAGAATAATAAGGTAAATTGAGTTACGAGGTGGGAGGATCCCCGCGAATGAATGGAATGATTGATTGAATGAACGAGTGGACTTTGGGGAGCTCGGTCATTTCCACAGTGTTATTACCCGTGCATAATCGTGAGGAAAATTAACGATGAATTTTATGAACGCTGTCAAATATTTTATACGTATTTTGTGTAACGGTGGTTTATATTTTGAACGGGTGATCTTCTATTAGGCTTATTATGGGTGGATTTACGGTCTTTGCTTCGCAAGGAGGAAAGTGAAACAATATCGTTTTTGAAGATATTTGGTTTTTCGTTTCAAGTTTCTAGGCAGTTTCATCGTGGTCATTTTAAATATAATATACAAGTTAACACTAATATATATATATAATGTGCAAGTATATAAAAAAGAAGAAGCGCTGATTGGGGATAAAAAAAATCTTCTGCATCGCTGTCACCTAAGCTGAGTGTTTTCGCATAAATGCTAGTAGTAGGTAGGAAAAAAATCACTTAGATATCTATAAGCTTGAAAAAACTGACAGCTCCCATAACAGCCCTACACGTAGATGCATCAATAAATTAAACCGCTGAACCACTTTCAAAAACCGCGTCATTTAACCGTTCAAAATTCAATTGATATCGCCACTCACACAACACACAACTCCATTACACACCAGCCAAAAAAGCAATCAGAACCACTCTCAAACAAATCTAGCAGCATAACGATTTGCAAAAACAAAAACGCATCAAGTGTGCCAACACGTATCGCGGCCGTTTTACACTAGACTGGGAACATCCATCATTTTTCTCCCGTTTGACAGCAGTGTCAAACTAAAACTCGACAGCATCGGTATGTTTCCCACTGGTTCTCCTGTTTACGAAAACCACAAATATTTGACGAACTACCGCCGAAAATGTTACGCTCTCATAATCGCGAAATTAGTTGTTGTGTTGTTAGTTCGCTGGCTAGTTATTTTTGAGGGTCAATGAGTTGGTTTTGAAGCTATTTTTAGAAGTTGTTAGTGAAATAAACATGAGGGTTGTGTTGTTGAAACTGTTTTGAGTGTAGACTGTAGTGTCGACTGGTAATGTACCCAAGAGACTGGCGGCATTGCCATGTTGTATGACAATGCCTAGCCTGTGGCCAAGGTAAAAGCCAACCGTTTCGAAATTTCCTTCTTTGACATCTTAATTGGAATTACAATTAAAGTAAGTAGAGCAATTTGTAATTACTTAATAGGTAAGCAGGCAGTTAAATATTTTACATCATGTTTTTTAAATCTTTATTTATATTAATTAGGGCCTTTAATAATCGCAATGCGAATGACAGTCCCATCATTAAATACCATTATATTTGGGCAATGTACCAGAGAAATTACCCGTGTTCTGAAAAATAACTAAAATCTGACGTAACATAATAATCAAAATCTTCGTTTGCTCTGGCAATATAACACAACAGAAAACTGAGCCAAACGTGTAGAAAATATGAACCAAAAAAATGCCTTATAGCAACATTTGCTACAACTATTACACGACAATAGCCTTATTTATATTTATCTTACCCACGGTAGACCTCCAGCAAAATATACAGACAGAAACATCTCTATCTAATCTCGGTGAGTCGAAGCCTGAGCCTCAATTTGCAAAAAGGTAGAAGTTTCCTCTCCATTTCGTCGCTTCATAAGATCGTGGAGGGAGGGAGAGCTTATTTGTTCTGCGAAATATGTATGAAGAATAAAGGTTTGCTTACACATATTCAGATTTAAAAAAAAATGTAGCTTAACTTGTATGTTAATAAACAGTAAGGTATTGCGCATTGTGAACCTATTAAAATGCCCTCTATTGCTGTATGCAATTCGAATTAAAATGTCATTAGAATATCAAAGACAAGTTACTGTATAGTTGGAGCATCCAAGAAATTCCAGAAATAAAAAAACTTTTTCTGAGCAAAAACAATTAAAAAGTTAAAATGCTGGCCTTCACCGACGAAAAAAATCAGTGAGACATTTTATCAAAAACAAGGAAACAAGAAAATAAAAATCTTAATGGCGTTTTCAAATTATTTTGACGCAAAGTGGCCAGTATTTTGAATTCAAGTAACAAGGCCGGATTACACAAAAAGTTACAAAAAAAAAATCCACGTAAATTTGAAGCCATATAACTGAGCCTTACGAACAGTGATATAAAAAGATAAATGCGAATGAAGATGCAGTGGAATGAAGAAAAATAACGTACCGTGGGTTACGGATGTGAGGGAGAGAACAAAATTGTTTTCTCGTTAATATACGCGGATGACAGCACCGCTTTTATATATTTTTTATCTGTTAAAAATACTTAGTTACTTACTTAGTACTTACAGAGAACATTTTCGTAATGACTGTACTCTTTGCTAATTGGAATTTCGTGTGAAATGTTTTTAAAATTGTTTTTTTAATACATTTTGTTCTTGAATTAATAATAAATGGAAGGCTTTGTGCTGTCCGGAATTATCTGGCTGGATGTGAAATGTGTCAGGAAATGCAGCTGATAGTTAAAATTTTATATCCCGTAGTAGGAAAGTTTAAATGTAAACTAACAAGAGGTTTCGAAAAAAAATAATAAGGCACAAATCATCATCATCCTCCCCTTATCCCAATTTATTTGGGGTCGGCGCAACATGTATTTTTCTTCCATACTTCTCTATTAGTCGTGATCTCGGGTGTCACTTTCTTTCTAACCCTATTTACACAGTCGATCCATCCACAAAAAAAATACAAAAAAAAAATATTCCACCGTCACAAATTACGATGAAATTCACCGTGTTCTATTGTAAAACACTCCTGTTCAATCCAAAGACCATTACAGTTCACAATACTAACATAAACCTACCCTACAAATGAACAGCTCAAACCTTCATCAAACTAATTTGACGCAAACTATCCAGCTAATTCGGCCACAGAGGCTTGAAGCAATTCTTCTAAACGGCCACATAACATCTTGGAATGTTCTACACCGTCCGGCCATCAGTCACTGTCGCGTGCTCTGAATAGTTGATGCTTGCCGTATCACCCACCTGCCTGCAACCTTTATAACGTGACTCCAGAGAAGCTGGTTCGACCGAGATAGTTGGAAAAATGAGGAGTTATGAAAGACGATATTTTTTGGAGTTTTATGCAACGTTTTCTTGATTTTTAAAGAGGAATTTTGTAGGATATTCTGTGTTCCACTATTATGTCCCTGGGCTGGCTCTGAGTACCTAGGTACCTACTTGCTTTATTTTCGTTGAGTTTAAACGTACCTTCTGGCCTTTTAGTAGGCTGACAAAATATAAAACTAAGTTGAAGTAGGTTTTTTATGAATCAGTTATAATTTTAATACTCGATTTGGTTTTTTTTCTATGATTATTTTAAGGGATCATATAATGCTTTCTCGACAAGCATCGACGATTTGACGAATGTCACAGAAAAAAAAACAGTCTAGCAATTGCTAAGAACAGGCTAGAGTAACTCACAATGTTTTATGTTATTATATGCGAATAGAAATAAAAACGCTGACTATGGTATACACATCAGTTATAACTACGATATTAAATTCATCTAACTATCACATTAGGCAGCCCGCCAAAAAGTTATCGCGACGTTTGCATCACATTTTACTAGATTGTGCGGTTATCATAATCTTTTCAACACAATACTTTATGGGGAAAGTCTGTTGTAAACCCGACCGTTTTTATAAACCGATTTTAACTATACTGAAAATATATAGAACTAGCTATATGTATATAGAACCTATGTTCTTCCTCAGGATTCAAAGTATCCCAAATTTCATAAAAATCGGTCCAGCCGTTTCGGAGATTTGCCGGAAAAAGCACACAGACAGACGGACAAAAATTTAAAATATATTTTTTTTGTACTAAGGACTGAATATCCTTTCATATGAATTTAGTAAAAACGCTGTTATTATTACATTATAAACAGACTTAAATTTTATTTATTTGTTATTTTTTTACCGGTTTAAGCCATAAATTCGTATAAAAATAAAAATACACCCCTTAAACTTACCCAGTACCAGTACTTGTCTACTCCACCGAATGTAAACGCGCCCTCAGTCGATTCCAGTGACGTGGCGGCCATGTTGTGACGTATGTTCGTGCCATAGACAAGTACGATTCATTCAAGTCAACCGCTACGAAACCGAGTGCCTTGCACTGATGAATGAAGCTGGGTGTACTCGCAGAGCGGGAGCCAGCGGTACAGTTGCATCAAAGTTTTACTGGAAGGGACAAGTTTAGATTGTGTGTGGATTTTATAAAGTTGTCGACACTGGAAGTGTTTTAACTTGACTTTTAAACTAAGAATAATATAGAACTGCGGGGTTAAAGTGCGGCGATCGATATTTGGAATCAGAGGGACAATTCTCGTAATTTTAAGAACGTTCACAGTCTGATCTAAGTCTCAATCTGTCAAAAATATCACTAATTTCCCTACATTTTTGACATTGGTTGTCGCTGAGATTGCGACTAGATTTTGGACGTTTTTAATTACGGGAATTGGTATTCAGGGTAGAAAACGGTGAAGCATTCTGGGATTGACATTCGAATTCTATGGCGTTTCTCCGAAAATATCGAGATTCAAAGAGAAGTTGTTGAAACGTCATCGAGTTGAGATTTTTGACAATGTACTTTGAGTGACGTTGAGTGGAGTTGAAGAATTTTTCATGGAAATGACTCAAAAAACGAGGTTAAAATGAATTTAGTATTTTGAGAGCCATGTTTAAAATTTTGCGTTTTTGATCTTATTTTTTTTTCTTCGAAATTGTTTATTTTGTAAATAGGATATCGGAATCACTTTTATACGTCATATTATAAAAATAAATAAAAAATAAGCTAGATCAGGTCGGATTTTCCTATCTGACTACTCTGAGAAGAAAGGCCGAAACAAACTTAGAGGTCACAGTCTCTTTTAAAATCCAGACATAATCTTGGTCAGATCATTTGAAGCCCATGTAGATTGATGTCTGAACTCGTCTGCCGCTGGCGGTTTTGAAATTCTACTTGTAACTGATTATAAATCTAAACATTCTAGCTAGTTTCATAGTTACTTTGTGACAGCAATCAATTAGCAACCTTATAACAACAAGAATAAATATCACTGTTATACAAAATTAGAGTTAAAATCACTGTAGTATTGATGAAAGCTGTTTTCTGAATACCATAGAGCCTCATTTTAAACTGAAAATCCATTTCCTATACCTGCTGATAATGAGTCGGTTGCGGTGGACATAATTACCGGTGATTTAATGGAACGATGAGGGATTAATATCTTAATTAATTCAATATAACCTTCCTGCTATAGTATGCTCTATAATGTAATTATATATCTTCGAAATTAGTTTAGATGCCGTTAATATTACAGTGATACCGGTCCTGATTCTGTAATGCACGGAGTTACTATTAAAGTAAAAGTAATACTGACACATAAGTGCGCGTTTAGGTCACACAGTGCTTTAAAGAGACATTAAATATGGACATGTTCAGACAGTGTTACAAAGAGATAGAAGTATCCTAATTTGATAGTTTAGTGTCTTTGCACTTTAAGCCATGTTCAGACGTGTATAGGTGTGTAATGTAATGTGAATAGTGTGGACGGCATACGAACTCAACGTGAACCCTGTGTGTGTAGCCGCGTGATGACTCCCGGCCACCGTAGACGCGGGCCTGCGGGCGGAGAGCAATGGGTAGCTCACCGTCCGATCAGGACCAGGCCCGTGCCGGACGGCGCGTAAGTGTTCCACGCGCGCCTCAAAGAGTTGTCAGCATAATTTGAGGGGCCCCTTAGAGCCGAAGCCTGCCGAGTCAGCGGGATTGTCCGAAAGGGTTACCGCTACCCCGGAACATAAAGGGCGAAGGAAGGAACATGGGTGGGTTTTAGTCAGTAAGAGTCTGACACTCCCTTCCGCTCCACCCAGAGCGGGAGGGGTCATTTGATGATTTCCCACCAGAAAAAAAAAAAAAAACCCTGTATGTGTTCGACTGAGAGAGCCTTTGTGTTCTCGCTAAAAACGGGCAGCCGATGGACGAAGTCCCGTCCACACGAAGAACTCACGTTAAATTACACGATACATTAATTACACATTATACGCGTCTGTACACGCCTTTAGAAGTTTACGCACCCACGAAACAACTTTCGAGACTATTCATATAAAAAAATGTCACCTTCAGCGGGGTAAAACTACCCTCAACCATACATTGTTTATTCTGAGCCCCAAGACCCATAAAGTTTGATATATTGTACCGTTATCAGGATATTAAAGTTTATGCCTCTTAAATATATTAATGGCCCCTCTGTGCGACAACAATGCTCTCTAAATACCAAGTAAAGGGCATGCCCCATGTGGGCCTAGGGCCTTGACATCGCTACACGTGGCAGAATTTTTGAGGAAAAAATAGCGAGTTTACCTATCATGTTCATATTAATACGTCGCTCTTATAACC